>JAOEGL010000001.1:95553836-100353836 GCA_034509955.1 Urosaurus nigricauda
CTTGTATTTTTTTAATTGATCTAACCCGCTCCGATTGGATACAGAGGAGTGGGCTATAAATAAAATTTTATTTATAATAATAATATTTATTTCTAGTCCCCCCCCCCTCTGAACAAGCAATCGGGGCGGATTACAACAAGGATTAAAACAATATCAAGTAAAATATCCCATCCTTTCCCTTACCACCCCCCCTTAAAAAGAGATTAAATCACAATTGAATTAAAACAGTAACTAGCTAAAATAGTAATAAAAACAAGATTAGAGAAAAATGGACCCAGCCAAGGTTATGTAGAAGTAGAAACAGAGAAGGAAGGCTGGAAGAAAAGGCCACTCTAAAGCCTAGATTTGGAGCCAGAGGATGTTTACATTCTCTGGGAAGGCCTGCCGGAAGAGATGTGTCTTTAGGGCTTTTTTAAAGCCTTCTAAAGATAAAATAAGACGCATCTCATCTGGCAGGTCATTCCACAACCTGGGGGCAACATCCGAAAAGGCCCTCTGGGAGGTCTGCACCAACCTGGTCTTCATGGGTTGCAGCAAGTTCCTCCCAGAGGACCGAAGTATGCGGGGGGGGGGGTCATATGGGAAGAGGCGGTCCCTTAGATAAGATGGACCCAAGCCATGTAGGGCTTTAAAGGTTAAAACCAACACCTTGTACTGTGCCCGGAAACTGGTCGGCAGCCAGTGGAGAGCTTTAAGCACAGGAGTGATGTGCTCTCTCCTAGATGTTCCAGTGAGAAGTCTGGCTGCCATATTTTGGACCAGTTGTAGTTTCCGGGTTAGGCACAAGGGTAGCCCCATGTAGAGTGTGTTACAGTAGTCCAAACGTGAGGTTACCAGTGCTTGTATCACAGTTTCCAGATCCCTCATCTCCAGGAAAGGGCGCAGCTGGCGTATCAGCCGAAGCTGATAGCAGGCGCTCCTAACCGTCGCATTCACCTGACTTGTCATGTGAAGCGACGGGTTAAGGAGTACCCCCAGACTGCAAACAGAGTCCTTTGAGGAGAGTGTGACTCCGTCCAGGACTGGAAGTTGTATTCCCAGGCCTGGTTTCGGGCCTGTAACTGTGAGCACCTCCGTTTTGTCTGGATTCAGCTTCAATCGGTTTTTCCTCATCCAATCCATTATAGCCGCAAGGCAGTCATTGAGAGGGGAGACGTCATTGGAGGTCTGAGCAGACGATCTGGTCACGGAGAAGTATATCTGGGTGTCATCAGCGTACTGGTGACACTGAGCTCCGTGCCTCCGGATGATCTCACCCAACAGCTTCATATAGATGTTATCATCATCATCATCATCATCATCATCATCATCATGGGTCAGGCACACTGGCCAGGCCAGAAGGACCTCCACACCCTGGCAATTTTCACAGGATATGCTGGTGGGGCCTGGGAAAGTCAGCAATGGGAGTGGGGGGCTGGCTGGGGACCTTCTTCTCTTTGGGAACAGGCCTGAGGTCCTCTGCCACCATCGTGAGAAGAATTGTGCCGTGGCAGTGAGGTCAGGAGTACTACATTTGCCTCTTCACTGCCGCTGTGGTACCATTATCCTCACTAGTAGAGAGATGCTGTGGTAGTGAGGTCAGGAGGGATGTGCAGGAGGCCAACGATGCCATGGTGAAGCCAGGATGGGCACACTTGCCACTCCTCATCTTGCAGCAGGAGAAGCCCTGTCCTGGTGTCACCCCCTCTTCTGGGATGTCTCCCAGTGAACCCCCTGCACCCGCAAGTTATGTCACTGGGTTGCAGACCAAGAATATATATATTTTACCCCATCAATACTCACCACAGAAAGAAAAAAAATCTTAATTCAGCTCTCTGTACTAATTGAAAATGAAACACGACATCCAGGAAGGTGGTCCTGGAAGCACACAGTGCTGTGAGGGAGAGACCACACTTTGATGGCCTCCAGTGGGAGGAGGCCAAAATCTCTTGCAACTAATACACGGTGTCATCACACAGGGTGAGAGTGGAGGTACAGGCATATAAAGCCTGGATGTCTCTTCATGTATTGCTGGGATGATCGTGCAGCACAAAAAAGAAAAGTTGTTGCATGGGACCATACCTGGATAAGTCTTCCTTGTGTTTTGCCTCTGCTTCTCTCCTTGTGGTTTTCCCACTTCTCTCTCTATCAGTATGAGTTAAGGGAGTGGGGAAGTTAGCGCTGTTGGATGGTTGGGGCCCTGTGGGTTGGGGTAGTTCCTTGGGCTTTCGGGTGAAGGATCTCCACCATGAGCTGATACTACAGAACTGTAGAACAATCTGGTCTCAGATCACTATCACCTTCCCCCAACCCAGCCTCAAGCAATGCACCACATATGGTGCATTTCATCTTTCCCAGCTGCCCACTCATGCCTTACATGCTCCTACCCAACCAGGGCCTCCTTGAGTGTCCACTGCACCCCCCCCCCCCCCCCAGTGAGCCTCAGCAGCCATGCAGGTATGGCCTATTCAAGTGACTTTCTGACACTGCAGCATACATTATTATTATTATTATTATTATTATTATTATTATTATCCATTATTTATATAGCACTGTAAATTTACACAGTACTGTACATACAACCTTTTAGTTAGACAGTTCCCTGCCCTCAGGCTTACAGTCAAAAAAGACACAACACAAAAGGAGAGGGGAATGGTGGTGGGAAAGGGGATAAGGTCCAGTGATTCTTCTCTCCCTCTGGGGCCTGGACTAAGGCAGATGGACTGGAGGGATGACTTAGTTTTTAAATACATAGTTAAAACAAGGCATCCTGCACATAGTGTGTGCAGGCCTCTACAATTTCCAGCTGGGTCTTCCAGGGCTACAGCCTGATCAGGTGCCTGTTTTGGCCATACATGCCTATCACCCACCAACTGTGCTTGGGTGTCTACTGTGCCCCCTTCTTGTCAACTTCTGCAGCCATGCAGGTGAGGCTCATTCAAGCGGTTCTCCAGCACCACAGTGCACATGGCATGTATATGCCTCTATAGTCATCAGCTTGGGTCTTTCACACTTCGCTGGGCAGCTGCATCATCCTCACCACCACCCACTGCCAACTCCTCAGGCCTTGCTCAGCTACTCTGTGTAGCGCCACAAGCCACTCCTGCTGGGTGGGCCTAGTATCCTTTCAGTACTAGGGTGCCTGTTTGGGCAAATGGTTAAAGGCCAGTGCAGTTAGCATAAGTAGCCTTGAAATGCACATTATATACCCTGGCTGCTGAGCAGGCCCACTAGGCTTGCCCCCAACCCTCTCCCCAGCTCATAAACCCTGGAGGGTGGTACAGCTCTTTTGGTACAGTAGTTGGATTTATCCTTTAAAGAGCTGGCCCTAGCTCAGGGGGTGGTTCAGAAGGTTGGACTGAGATGCTAATTGGTTGGTGGGTCATTCAGAGTAATTGCTACGACACCTAAGAAAAGGGACAAAGCTGCTAAAGGAAAAGCCCTGGCCAAGAAGCCACCAGCCAAGTGGACCTGTACACAACCCCCCACAGAACCAGATGGCGAGTGGGAGAGGGTGGCTGAGCAGACATACTTGCTAGGCTGGAGCAGTTGGAAAATCTATGTACCACAGTCAGATAGCCACTTGAACACAGCTCAGCCCATGATATTGTGAAGGAAGAGGGCCAGGGGAAAGGAAGGAATGACTTTAACTTAACCATTCAGTCTCATTTAGAGGATTTAGAGAAGTATCTGAAACTGGAGCAACTGGCACCAGGGGATGATGCTGATGACAAATCGGAACCTATAGTAGGTAGTGCCATGGAGGAAAGCATGGAACAAAGTCTACCCAGTGAGTTACCCAAATGATGCAGGACCCACACTGAAACTACATGCTAGCATGAGTTTGCCATCCAGTGGATGGCCAGCCAAGAACCAACCCAGTTTAATAAACTGCTCTCCAAGGCCAGGTGTTCACCCAAAGGAAGGTTAGAAGGTAGTCAAGGGATGACACCTGGTTGAGTCCATCAGGTTGTTCCGTGTCTTGCTGTCTTCCAGGATTAGCACAATTTTAATGTCAGCAATTAGGTAAATAAAGTGGCCCTTGTTTAACCCAATTTATTGTGCCTGGTCTCATTAGTCCATGGTACATCATCAGTGACACTTCACCTCACAACTTGTTCCCACTGATTTCATGCTGCAACACTTTGAACAAACTAAAGATATACATACATACTTTTGCATATTTGATGTGCACCTCACCTCCTGGTTTCTCTCCTGCACCTTCTTAATTTTTCTCATGTCTCAGTTTTGTTTGGGCACCTCCTTACCAGTCATGTGAAATGGTAGCTGTACATGAATATTTGGAGTATCAGCCATTAAAGTAAAAAATATATTTTCAGTAGAAACATTGGGCTCCCCAGCAAAACTTTCATGATGTTCTGGAATGATGCCTTGGCTATTGATTCATTTTTCATATTTTAAGAGGAGCTAACTGAAGGAACACCTCCTTCCATATGAACTTGTCTGTAATATATAATCATCATCAGGGATCCTAAGCAAGTAATGTTATACAAAGCAAGATATGTTTGCTAGCAGCTCCCTGACTGTGGAACTCTCACCCAAATTGGCTTCACCACCATCCCTTTTTCTTTTAGATAGGTTTGTAAAGACTATTTTGTCCCATCAGGTTTTGTGGCAGATAATATAAATCTTTGGTTCTAATTTTAATACCACACTTGTTTCATTATATGGTTATTGTCATTTACAGAATATAATGTTGGAAAGGGGCCTCATATACCATTGAATTGAACCTCCTGCTCAGTACAAGAACTCCAGTAAGAGCATTTTGTTTGGTTTTGTTTCTGCTTATCTTATATGAAGCTTTAATGCAAGGGTGGGAAAGGTAGTCCCTTGACATGAATGGCTAGTTGTAAATGATTGTAGGGGGTGGTGCTCATCTCCATTTCTAAGCCGAAGAGCCAGAGTCATCCAAGGACTGCTCTGGTGGTCATGTGGCCAGTATGACTGCACCAAACCCTGTTACCTTAAGTGGTACCTATCTATCTAACTTGTATTTGCATGCTGTCATACTGCTAGGCTGGCAGAAGCTGGGACTAGTCACACCCCATCATTCCATTTTATACAATGCTTACATTTAGGGAACCTCCCAATTTTGTTGTTGCAGCTCCCAGCATTGCCCAACATTAGCTTAGCTAAGGCTTCTGGGACTTGAAGTCCAACAATATCTGGAGGGCTGCATGATTCTCATCTCTGTTTTAATGTTTTTTATTGAACATATAGTGCCTGATAAGGATGAGAAGGTGTTTTATTAATTAAATGAATGAATCTTGGCACTGAAATGGCTTTGAATATTCAGTGCTCAACCCCGGTAAGGTTCAAGTTAAATCAAGCTTGTATGTATCTGAGAACTGAATAACTGATCTCTCCAGTATAAGTAATGCCTTGGTTTGTAATATCAAAACATTTCACATAAAAACATAGGAAGGCAACTTGCATTAAATCAGACCATAGGTTTATTGGAAACTTCACTGATTGGCAGTAACACTTCTTTGATTCAGAGAAAGATCTTTCCTGACCATTCCTGAATATGTCATGGATTGATGCAGGGTTCTTTTTCAGTCAAAGCAATTGCTATTTAGAGGCATTACCTTACTCATAATTTTTGACCACTCACAAATGCAACAGTGAAGTGAAGAAAACTAACAAAACTAAAGAAGAAACTATTTAGGTAGCATGATGCCAGCTCAGTGACACTTGGCAAAAGTGGAAGACAGAGGTGATAGAATAGCCCTGTTTTCCTTCTCTCCATCTGCTCCATCCCCATCAAACATCTTAAAACAAAATTGCCCCTGGTAATAATTCTGCGTACAATGGCCTTTCTGTTAATTCCTTGCCGCCATATTGCAGCCTCATACAGGTGGATTTTTGTTTTTTTTAAATATATATACATTATTTAATCTGTACTTGTGAGAAGAAAACTAGAAACAAGTCTGTTCTTGCACCCTATGGCATTATGAGGATCAATTGCCCTCATTACCCTCCTTCTAAGTCTCCCATAAGTGTCTGGTTGTCTACTGTGAGAACAGAACAGGCTTCGAGCCTGATCCAACAGAGTTCTTTTGATGCAATCACATTCTTAAGAATATATCAAGAAACTCCAAACAAGCAAACCATGTCCCTTTCTGTGTGAGGTGGGAGAGTTGGAAATCCATATAACTTCATGTGTGTGTGACATGGGATGGAGCTAGCTTTGCTTCTTTAATATATTGCATCCGGCGCACCCTGAATATATGACCAGGACCTGTCTGTAAAATTCCTTTCCTAAAGAAATCTTGGGAAAAGTCTAACCAAAGCGTTGCACTTTAAAATCTCCTATTTCAGTAGAAGATTCCCAATGAAATCGTTTTCACTTTTGGTTTTAAGGTCAAGTTAAGAGTCCTTTTTTACAAAAAAAAAAATCCAGACTGCATAACATTCATGATAGCTGCATCCCAACTCATGGTAACCTTACAGATCATGTCCAGCTGGGCTCAAGGTGCATTTCTGAGATCCTTAAGTGTTCTTATTATAAGCAACTGCTCTGATGCTTCCAGGCTGGTGGGGGCAGGGGATGAGAGAAGCAGCTTCTTGCCAAAGCATTTCCCTATACCCCTAAGTTCAGTGCACCAGCGGGTATGATTTATGCCACACTTTGGAGTCACAGGAGCGCAAAATGTCAAGATAAATTGACTCTTGTCTGGGGACCCTGGGATGCACAAACTCTTAGGCAGAGCTGATGTGCTTTTTAGTATGTTCTCTGTAAAAAAATAATAAAAAATAAAAAATAAATCTTCCCTGGGAGAACATCCATGCCAAGTTCCAAGAGTACTAGGGATTTATAATGGATTTTTAAAAGTAGCAACTGTAATCACTGGAGCTATAATTTTAAGCAAAGTGACAATGCTGAACAAATAGTCTGTCCTCAAAGGCATTTCTCACCTGTGAACACACCACTGACAGGTCTCAGAAGGTGCCTATTGAAAGGGCTTCCTAGCTTTATATTAGACCACTTGGTCCACAGTGCAGCTGAGCAGAAGTGTAAGGATTTGTGAAAGAAGGGTTGATCCAAAAATTCCCTGACTGAATTACAGCGGACTTCACATTGAACTGTGCCACCTCCACATATGCGGTGGAGGCGGGGGACTTTTCTGTTGAAACTGTCCTAGTTTGAAAAGCACAATCTTTTTCTCAAAGCATATCATTTCAGAAATAGTTTGAATAGTATTATTGAACTTAAGGATGTACATTTTGTCACAGAGCACAATTTTCATATGGGGAACAGTACAGTTTCATAGAAGGCCTGTGCCATTGCAGCCACATTTATGGAATTGTACTGGCAAACTAAAGGCAAGTGAAGTCCAAATTATTTACTTAACTTCAGTACCAGCCCTGAATAATTCAATGTTTAATTCAATATATTTCATAATGGGATTTTTAAAAAAATCAGAAACGACTCTTTCTCTAATTGTCATATTACTATCTGTGTGTCAAAACTCTAAGGACTTTTTACATATAACACATTTCTAAAGCATATTGGCCACATAAAGTTGATGTTTAAAATATTCCAAACTGCATGTTTCTGTTCGAAAATGTGAGAGACTACTGGATCCCTTAAGCAGAGTAATCAAACTGGCAAGGCAGAAGCTGATCAACAACAATTCTTCACACCTGCAACCATCCACACACCCCATCAGCTCTAGCACAGAAAGAAATGTACAGTTAGTCTCCTCAAGAAAACATATAAAGTAGCTTTTGGCACGGAACAGAGTGGCATAAAAAGCTGGCTTCCAGGTGTCATGGAGGTGTGGCATATAGATGATGCATGCTCCCAAGCCACCCCTAAGTTGGCTTCAAGCTACCCAGCTGCCCAGACATAAGCCAGTTTCCAGGTGCTCTGGTGATGTGGCATTTATATGCCACATATCACCAGAATGCCTTAAAGCTGGCTTCCATCAATGGCATAGAAGTAAAGCTGGCTTTTTGCCGGTGCAAAAAGGAGCAGATGTTTGCAGCTTCTTTTCCAGTCAGCAAAAAGGTGGATTGGGGCCACAGTGTGCGGTTGCTGAAGCCCCAATCCACCTTCAAAAGGGCAGCTGTTTCACCCCTTAGTTACTTATTTCTGGAGTGTGGATGCAGCCTCAGTGTGATTTATTTTGCAGTTGGTCATTGGACAGTAAAATTTGACTTTATTTCCAATCTGATTGCTGATCTTCATGGAAGTCCATTTGTGGGGAAACTGATCATATGGAGTATATATTCATCTTAATGTCTACTCTGACCCTGTGGGGGACTTTCTTTGGAGGAAGCATGCATAGGATTGTGCTGTGATAGTGTCATCTTCAAGAAAGGTGTGAGATAATGGAGATTTGTTGGTGGGAGCCTCAGTATCTCTTTCCATAGAAGCCTACCAACGCCTCCAGCCCTAGAAACACCAAGGATTTTCTGTTCATACTGGGATTTCATAACCTTCATTGTTCTGAGTTCTGAAATTTACTTTTCTGATTGGATTAAATCTTTGGAGAGCCAGATGATTCCATTGGAGAAAATGGTATGGAATGCCCTTCCATGAAGGTGAAGGCTCCAACCCAAGCTTTAAATGAATCCTTTTGTAAGGGTGGTGTAAATTTCTGCCAGCTTAATCTAAAAATGCATTAGCTGTAAACTAGGCCCTTCTAACTCACCTGCCAGCAATGGGTTAATGTTACATATTTAATATCTTTCCTTGTACAGGTATAATTGTAGTAAGGATCAAGCTTTTATAGTAACCTTCTTCTGAGGGTGCTACTTCTTCAGAACACAACAGTATAAAAGCCATGCAAATGGAGATGAATGGAGCATAAGCCACTGAGGTAATTAAAAATGTATTTTCCATCTCCTAGTAATTGAATTGTGTACAAGCTGCAAGTTAATGAGGTCATCTACCCTCGAGCACTGACAGGAAAGCAGGAATAATTATCTTTCAATTTTTTCTTATGTAGCAATTAATTTTAACCATTCGCCTACACTCCACCCTCCCATTTCCCTCATTCCAGTCAGTCAAAGTCATGGCTAAGCGGAATTGACAAGCAATTGATATGGTGGAGGCAGAAAGCTGCCGAGGCGGGTAAGGTAATCAAGGGGCTACAGCTGTTGAGGGCTAAGCGCTTCCAGGTGAATGTCACCTGAGATTTTGCATTCTGCCACTCGGAGAACTTGGGACATAACAGTGGTGGCTGAAAACACATCTGGTGCTGGGAGGGCAGGGAGAGGAAGGATCCTGCAGATTAAGGAAGGCAACAGAAAGATGGAGATGGATTGATGAATGGACAAGACTTGGAGGAAAACACCTTTGCAAAAGGCTCCAATTTCACTGGGAGCAATGAAGTGAGAGGCTTAGAAGAAGTGCATGTCCTTGGTTCTGGATCCAGGTGTGAATGCTCCCTAAACACCAAAGCCACAATTACAGAGCTGGAAAGAACTACAAAGGCCATCTAGTTCTTCAACTTCCTGCCATGCAAGAATACACAACTTCTGAAGCTATCCCTCCAACTTCTGTTTAAAGACCTCAAAAGATGGAGAGTCTATCAACCTCCAAGGCAATATATTCCACTGTTGAACAGCTCTCATAGTCAAGAAATCTTTCTTAAAGTTTAGGTAGAATCTCTTTTCTTGAATTTGTATCCATTGGCTCATGTTCTAGTCTCTGGAGCAGCATCGTCTGTTCCATCTTCTACATGACATCCCTTCAGATATTTAAATAAGAAGGCTATCATGTTGCCTCTCAGTCTTCTACAAGCTAAACATACTTATGTTCTTAAGTCATTTCTCAAAAGGCTTGGCTTCCAGATCTTTGAAGCTCATGTTGGAAGTTCAGACTGAGGATGGCACTTCATGGATCACAGCAAGATCACAGCTCAGTGCAACGATGGGGACATCTCTGCGTAGCCCAATTTGGTCACAAAAAAGTAGTAATCGATAACAGTAAGCAGTGCAGAGACCACGGCTGCTCAGATTGTACTTCCACTACTGTAGGGGCATCTTAACCATAGAGTCGCATGTTTTACAAGGATGAGAGTACCTGATATTGAGATCAGAGGATGGTGCAGGATGACCTCTGCCTCCATCTTCAGAACAATTCCTGCTTGATGCCTTCTTAAGCACAAGGAGGAAATCTTTTGGTACCGCATGAAGTCTTCACAAGTCTCATAGCTTGTTATGTCAGTATATCTTTGGATTGGCTAAAAGATGTAGATAGATAGCAAGTATCCCTCTGTTCCTTCTTTTATTCTTTTCTAGTCTTTAGGGACCTGTATTGCAGAAAATTGTGATTTTTAAGGTATCTTATACTACACAGTGTCCAGTGCTTATTTCAGTGTTTAACTAGACCTAGATTTAAAGGTAACCTGAGCTCAATTGTCATGTGATATGGGATACAGAATCCATATTCCTCCTCCATTTCTGAATTCTTCTATAGCTCTAGATAGCATTAGGGTCCATTACAGTTTGATATGCTGAGAGAATCTACTGGTACAAGAGATCCAAGAGAACGTGGATTGGATTCATGACCCAAACACTCTCAACCTTACCTCAAAACAAAACCTTGTGCAATCTGGTATCTGCTCATGAGATCCTGATTAAAAGCCCCATTTCTTTTCTTGGTGGCTGAATAACTAAGAACTGCCAAGTGGAAGACCACTCAGCCAATTTTTTTTCCTTCTAGGCTGATTGAAGGTTTAAGCTAAGAAGCCAGGTACTCTCCTGTTTATAAGGTCCAGTCCAAGTTATTATTCTGTCTGGAATATTGCCCAAAATGGTTCCCTCTCACTTATTCCCTTTTCATAGAATCATAGAATCATAGAAATTTAGAGTTGGAAGAGACCACAAGGGCCATCCAGTCCAACCCCCTGTCGTGCAGGAACTCCAATCAAAGCATCCCCGACAGATGGCCATCAAGCCTCTGCTTAAAAACCTCCAAGGAAGGAGACTCCATCACCCTCTGAGGGAGAGTGTTCCACTGTCGAACAGCCCTTACTGTCAGGAAGTTCCTCTGGATGTTGAGGTGGAATCTTTTTCCTGCAGTTTGCATCCATTGTTCCGAGTCCTGTTCTCTGGAGCAGCAGAAAACAAACTTGCTCCCTCCTCAATGTGACATCCCTTCAAGTATTTAAACAGGGCTATCATATTAGAGTGGTCCCCCGGGTTACGAAGGTAATCCGTTCCGGATTACCTTTCATAACCCGGAAGCTTTCGTTTCCAGGGGGACCGCTATTTTAAACGGACCGTGCGGCCATTTAAAGGGGCCGCGCGGCTTTTTTCCTTTCGTATCCTGGGGGATCTTTCGGATCCCGGGGGATACAATGCCAGTCCGCCGCCTTTCGGATCCCGGGGTTTTCATAACCCGGGGGATTCGTAAGGCGGGGGACCACTGTACCTCTTAACCTTCTCTTCTCCAGGCTAAACATCCCCAGTTCCCTAAGGCATTCTTCATAGGGCAAGGTTTCCAGACCCTTCACCATTTTAGTCACCCTCCTTTGGACACGCTCCAGTTTCTCCACATCCTTTTTGAATTGTGGTGCCCAGAACTGGACACAGTATTCCAGGTGGGGCCTGACCAAAGCAGAATAGAGTGGCACTATTACTTCCCTTGGTCTAGACACTATACTTCTATTGATGCAACCTAAAATTGCATTGGCCTTTTTAGCTGCTGCATCACACTGTTGACTCATGTTCAACTTGTGGTCTACTTGGACTCCTATATCCCTTTCACATGTGGTCTCATTCAGCCAGGTGTCCCCCATCCTATATCTGTGCATTTCATTTTTCCACCCTACGTGTAGGACCTTACATTTCTCTGTGTTAAATTTCATTTTGTTAGCTTTGGCCCAGCTTTCTAGTCTATTCAGGTCATTTTGAATTTTGATCCAGTCCTTTGGGGTATTAGCTACTCCTCCTAATTTGGTGTCATCTGCAAATTTCATAACTAGGCTCTCAATACTGTCATCCAAGTCATTAATAAAGATATTGAATAGCACTGGGCCCAGGACAGAACCCTGTGGGACCCCACTTGTCACTTCTTTCCAGGATGAAAAGGAACCATTGTTGAGCACCCTTTGGGTCCGGTCAGTCAACCAGTTACAAATCCATGTAATGGTTACCTTGTCTAGTCCACATTTTACAAGCTTGTTTGAAAGAATGTCATGGGGAACCTTGTCAAAGGCCTTACTGAAGTCAAGATATACTATGTCAACAGCATTCCCTTTATCTACCAAGTTGGTAATTTTATAAAAAAAAAAAAAAAGAGAGAGAGATC
The DNA here is from genome assembly GCA_034509955.1 of Urosaurus nigricauda. Taxonomy (NCBI): domain Eukaryota; kingdom Metazoa; phylum Chordata; class Lepidosauria; order Squamata; family Phrynosomatidae; genus Urosaurus; species Urosaurus nigricauda. The sequence goes on from JAOEGL010000001.1 coordinate 95,566,105, forward strand.
AGATTTGTCTGGCATGACTTGTTTCTCTGAAACCCATGTTGGCTTTTTGTGATTATGGAATTATCTTCTAGATATTCACAGACTCTCTGTTTAATTATCTGCTCCAGAATCTTTCCTGGTATTGATGTCAGACTAACTGGACGATAATTGTTGGGATCCTCTTTTTTCCCCTTTTTGAAGACTGGGACAACGTTTGCCCTCCTCCAGTCTGCAGGGACTTCTCCTGTTCTCCAGGAGTTCTCAAAGATGATTGCCATTGGTTCCGATATTACATTTGCCAGTTCTTTTAATACCCTAGGATGTAGTTCATCTGGTCCTGGAGACTTGTATTCATTTAGATTATGCAGGTATTCCTGTACTGTCTCTTTACTTATTCTGTGCTGAAATTCCCCTATTCTGCCCCATTATCCTTAGGTTGGGCACCCTTTGCCTTTTCTGAGAAGACTGAAGCAAAGAAGGTGTTGAGTAATTCTGCCTTTTCTCTGTCCCCTGTTAGCATTTTGCCATCTTCACCACACAATGGCCCCCTACTGTTTCCTTCTTCTTCCTTTTGCTGCGGACATATCCAAAAAAGCCCTTTTTATTGTTCTTAACTTCTCTAGCAAGCCTGAGTTCGTTTTGCGCTTTAGCTTTTCTGACTTTATCCCTACATGTGCTGGCTATTTGTTTGAATTCCTCTTTGGTGATTTCCCCATTTTTCCATTTTTTATACATGTTCCGTTTAAAACTTAGCTCAGTTGTAAGTTCCTTAGTCATCCATACCGGTTTCTTGAGACATCTCCCATTTTTCTTCCTCATTGGAACTGTCTGAAATTGTCCCTTTAATATCTCCCTTTTGAGGAACTCCCATCCATCTTGAACTCCCTTCTCTTTTAGTATTCTTGACCATGGGATAACCCCCAGTATTTCTCTAAGCTTATTGAAATCAGCTTTTCTAAAGTCTAGAATGCGTGTCTGACTATGCCTAGCTTCACCTTTCCTCTGTATAACAAACTCCAGGAGGACATGGTCACTCCCACCTAAGGATCCCACCACTTGCACCCCATCAACTAGGTCTTCCCTGTTGGTTAAGATCAGATCCAAAATAGCTGATCCCCTTGTTGCCTCTTCTACCTTTTGGACAATGAAATTGTCTTCGAGGCAAGTGAGGAATTTTCTAGATCTTGAGGATTTGGCTGAGTTTGACTTCCAGCAAATATCCGGGTAGTTGAAGTCCCCCGTCACTACTACATCTCTCCTTCCTGATTGTGTGGTCATCTGTTCTAGAAAGGCATCATCCATTTCCTCTGTCTGACTTGGGGGTCTGTAGTAGACTCCCACAGTAACATCCCTGTTGTTTCCCTCTCCTTTAATTTTTATCCAGACGCTCTCCACCTGGCTTCCAGTATTGATGTCCTGGATCTCTTCACTGGTGTAAATATCCCTCACATATAATGCTATTCCTCCTCCTTTCTTGTTTGTCCTGTTTCTCTTTAAAAGGTTATACCCCTCTATTTCTATATTCCAATCGTGAGACTCATCCCACCAGGTTTCAGTGATGCCTATTATATCATATTTCCCTTGTTGTGCTAGGAGTGCAAGTTCATCTTGCTTATTTCCCATGCTCTGTGCATTAGTGTAGAGACATCGAAGACCATGTGTCCCCTTTACTTGATGCCTGTGCATGGTTTTTTTTTTTTTTTTTTTTGCCTCCTATTGTTGGGTCCTTGGGTCCTTTTCAGCTATTGGATGGACTGTCATGTAAGTACAAGTAATGGGAGAGCCTCTTCAACCTCACCAAAGGGCAGCAAACTAATACATGGAATGGGACAAATGTGGGGCACACAAAGCTCTATTCTTAAACAGAAAAAATGGCTATGGGGCAGAAACAGCCAGGGAATCATCATGGGCATCCCCAAGCATGTGCTGTCTGAGGCAGTTATTTCACCCTGCCTATTGAAAGAGCTGGCCCTGGACAAATAGATGTAAAAATGTGCTTTCATAGAAGGTCTTTCAGAAAATGTTGTTTACCCACCCCATTCCTTTTTCACATCAAAATCTTGCTGGAGAACCTTTGGCTTAGCAGTAATGCCATGAATTACAAAGCATACATCTCTCATATAGTTATGACAATAACCAGGGACAATTTTTAACAGGATGGCAGTACTGACAAGCATGAGTAGTGTGATCTGAGAGATAGTTTAACACATATAATCACAGCCATTAAACTATTGTTCATCGCTACTAATTAACTGCTTTTAACATACCATGTATTCATAGACATGGGAGAAAGACATATGTTATATTACAGAGACAAAAATAACTCCATGAGTAAGATAAATGTTGTCAGTCAATCCTACACATAGCTTAGCCAGCTCATGCTCTGTAGTGGCAGATTGAACTTGGCAGATTTGATGAGGCATGATCAACGCTCTGTATTTTCCATTTTCCACAGCAAGAATTCCCCCCCTTCCCCAAATGCTAGGACATGTTCTACCCTTCATATCTACCACAGAAGCCTAATATAAAACAATAATCATGTCTACATCCTTTGTCAGTTCCCTCAGCTCTTAGAAGAACTGAAATACCAGACTACAGTTAAGAAACTGAATTATGTATTCTTATGTAATTATGTATTTTCCATCTTTCAGAAAAACTGAATGTAGAAGCAGGAAGCAGTCATTGAAGTAACATTGTTCTAGTGCAGTCTTCCCCAATCTGGCACCTTAGATATGGGCTGGACTACAAATCCCATCAAACCTTGTGTACAGCTGAGGTGATGAGAGCTGTAGTCCATTCCATATGGAAGGTGTCAGCCTGGGAAAGACTTGAGCTAGAACAATGGAGGGAGACATTCTGGTTTACAAATAATTTTGTTCACATTGTTGTGGAATTCAGAATAACCTTGATATCCACATTTCCATCCATGGTGAAAGGCAACTGGAATGGCAGATATGTGGATACCAATGGTGACTATGTGGTATTAAGACGGTTAAGCTTGTTGATTTCATATGAGGATATAGGGACAGGCTTGTTAGCAAGAACTAACTTTCAAGTAGCTGTATTCAGAACTACAAACTTAGGCCAACATCCCATTTCAGACAACATTCCATTTGCTGTTCCAATGCCCATTCCTGGTTGGATGAGGAGGGCACAGTTGTCCCAACAACAATTCTTCACACCTGCAACCACAAAAAACTATGGATGCCAGCCATGAAAGCCTTCAACTCCACATTGTGGCCTGTGTTCAGGATACAATACTGACAAGACGGGTAGATCCAGGCTTCTGTTCCAGCAAACCCCATTTTATGCTGTGAGGCTGTCAAGCTTTTCTCTGAAAAAGGAATGTCTAGTCTTAGTGGGTAAAGTCTGATAATTAAAAGAAACCCAAATAATATATTGACTTCTCTCTAAGCTGAATCTGCACTGCAGAAAACCAGTTTGGAACCACTTTAATTGCCATAGCTCAATGCTATGGAATTCTGTGAATTGTAGTTTTGTGAGACATTTAGCTTTCTCTGTCAGAGAGCTCTGGTGCTACAATAAATTACAGTTTCCAAATTCCGTAGCATAGAGACATAGCAGTCAAAGTGGTGTCAAACTGTATTAATTCTGCAGTGTGGATGCAGCCCTAGTTAACTAGCAAGATTTCATCCTAAGAATAATAATGTAGGGAGCGGGGTTGCAGCAAACAATTGTTTTAATTTACAATTCACAGTTAGCAACATGCAAACATAAGGACAAATGTGGAAGGAAGGTGGGCTTTTAAGGGTTTGGGGTTTTTGGGGGGGATGACAAAGGCCCTATACAGACTGGCAAAAAGTGCCAGCCTGTGGTTGGGGCCAGGGATGAGCATCTGCATGCTCCAAGCCCTACTGCCACTGGTAGGGTGTCACTGTGGCACGAGCTGATCTCCATGGCATGCACCATGATGGCACACCTCCGGCATAGCACCCAAATGACGTAGCACCAAAGGGGCATCAACATGCCACATGGCGGCTATGGTGCCCCTTCAAGGGCACAAAAAGGAGGCAGTTTTTCTGGCTTCTTTTTGTGCTCTATGGAGGCCAGATCAGTGCCGCAGCATGCAGTTGCCACAGCACTGATCTCGCCAGTAAAGAGGCAGCTGCAGACCACCCCTTCTGTATAGCCTCTTAGAAGACCAAAAAAAGTCACAAAGTGCATTTTTCTTCTGTGAATAACAGCTGTCTCAAAATTACACTCCAAATTATCTTTCACTTTCTTCAGTGTCTCAGCAAGACATCTACATTGACTGTCTAGCAACCTGCAAATTTATAATTTAAATTTAAAGATGAGTTATTCTTTTAAAAATCAATGATTAATCCACACTTTAGCTCTGATCCATATTTATACTATAATTACTATGTACTGCATGCCTTCTCCGTATGCCTACAGAAATAAATTAGTCTGCTGTAAATAGAGAATATAATCTTAAAGATGTCAATTGTTAGCCAGTATTTACATTATATTTGCATTTGTGGGGGGAAAAATCTATAAAAAGTTTGGAAACTGAAGAAGATGAAGAAATGTGGCGAATTGGACATATCCAAGAAGCTGAGCTTGGATCAAGAATAAATATTTCCATAGTGCTATGGATAATCTATTAAACCATTAGATGTTCCCATTAGTACTGTAGGTGCTTCCAGCATGAAACGGTCAAGGAGGCCAATACAAACTAGTTAGTCATTGCAATGTTTCACACCAGGATTAAGTGTAGCAGTTGTATTTTTTAAAAAAAAACTTTTTCCTGACATCATTAAGTTAGTCATAGAACATAGACTTTTTGAAAAGGGTTGAGGAACAACAAGAAAAAAGACAGTTCTGACCATCAAAAGAGAAGATAGACGGATAGACTGACTGATTTCCTACATTTATATTCAGCCTGTTCTTTAACAACCGCAAGGCATCATACATGGATCTCCTACTCACCAGTTCCATGGTTTATTTGAGACTGGCCTGCCCACTAATTTGTGGCCTCCAAATGTTGCTGACTGCCACTCCCATCATCCATCACCATTGGCTATGCTGTCTGGGCTGATGGTGAATCTACAACTAGAGGGCCACTGCTATCCTAACTGCAACATCACATTGTCTTGTTAATGTAAGAGGATTATTTATCATTTGTCTAGTATTTTCTTCTGATTGTTTGGCTGTTTCTATTATTTGTTTAGACTTCTCTTCCTTGGTTCCTTTTAAGTATTTTCTTAGATTTCATTGATCTGTAGATTGCCCTGAGTGTGTTTTAATTGTAAAAACCTCCTTGGGAACTATGGGGCAAAAGCCTCAGGATTAACATAACAAAGGAGGAGGCATAAGAGTGAGTGAAGAAAGAAAACCTCCCATATCGGTTAACTGAAGAGCAAGATTAGAAGAACCTTCCAAAAATGCAGAGGCTACATCCTGCTCACAACATAGGGGAAAGTACAGTCCATATTTTTAAAAGCTGTTTCCAGTAATGGTGATATGGAGCCTGCGAAGCATAATCCACAATTTGCCTTGTGGTATTAGCCCCCTGCATATATATTTTTAAATGCATGAGACACGGACCATGTTTGAATGTCTGCTCTAATCATTTTCACTCCAGTCCACTATCCAGTTAAAGTGCAGTCCTTCAAGCCCAAAGGGATGCAATGCTAATTGTCTGTCCACTATCAGCAGTATCAGTTGTCTGGCTAGCTAGCCATCCTTCCCTTGCCTAACACTTAGCAACATCTACCCAAGTGGTGTCATGATGTGATTTATTGCTTGTGAGATGTAACATCTTCATTCCTCTTTACTGATATATTTGTGCCATCTAATACCCCAGAATGCAGGACTTTAGGTTTAGTCCAAAAGTAACAGACACATGTTGAAGTAGGCAGATTTAAATTAATAAAAGCAATGCAAAGGGGAAGACAGTTTCCCACGATTAACCACTAAAGTAACAGAAATTTCTTATCTCTCAGTGAATTGATGTTCAAATTTCAAATTCTTCGTTGTTATTATATATGTCAGTTTCATTGTGATCACAGTGTCCTATATCCTACCCTGTTGTTAATGGAATATTTTAAAAGCTCATTTACGCAGCTGTTTGCCAGTCATCCATTTAATCTGGCATTGTTTTTCTCCTAATATGCCTTTAGCATTCGGCAACAAAGTTGCACAGGTGTACTGAGCACTGCTAGAGTACAAATATGCAAGAAAACTGTGTGTTCTGGTGGAAAGTCTAGGGAGAATCTGAACATTTGCAACATTTAGAACTGCTGTATGAAAGGTCCCAGGTGATAATTGATCAAATTATACATTTTGTTTGGACCTTAACTATGCCACAGGAAAATGTATATTCATCAGGATCTTTTCAGAACATCCTACAAGTCAGGTTGTTGTTGTTGTTGTTGTTGTTTAATTCAACACAAGCCACATCACCCATGGTTTGGTTTTTTTTTGTTTAAATTTGGTGGCATACTATCCACATTTACTTGACAGTAAATTTCATTGAAGGACTTAAATATCTTGAAGGAACTAGATCTTTAAAGCTATGCAGGATAAGGTCTGCTCAGTACCACCAAGGAATATCTTGTGCTGTAGGTTATATTTCAGAGGAAGGTAATGGCAAACCCCCTCTGACTATGCCTCACTTAAGAAACTCCTATGAAATTCATGGGGTTAACAGGTGACTTGAAGGCACATCCACACACATAAATTTCATTGAATTCAGTGGATTGCTTTGTATCTGTATAAAGCAGCACAGCATATAATTTCAAGTATCTTGAGCCAAGACTTCATGAGATGGTCTATTAATACTCCATAAAAACTGAGGGGAAATGGGGGGGGGGGCAGGAATAAACAAGAAAATTTTTAAAAAGGAAGAAAATCTATTATGGAATATTTTATTTTTGTATGATTCAGGGAAAAAAAACAGACAAAAATAACCCACCCACCCCCCTTATTTTTCCACAGGCCTTCTCATCTCCACAACTCCCCAATTGAGTCCAGCCATCTGGCATGCAATCCTCCTCTTTTTCTGCTATCTTCTACCTTCCCAGCATTATTATCTTTTCTAAAGAGTCATCCCTTCCCATGATGTGTCCAAAATACAATAGCTTCAGTTTTATAATCTTGGCATCCAGGGAGAGTTCAGATTTGGTCTGTTCAATGAGCCATTTGTTTTTCTTTTTGGCCACCCACAATATCCCCAGCACTTTTCTCCAGCACCACATCTCAAATGAGTTGATTTTCTTTCTGTCCACTTTCTTCACTGTGCCACTCTGACATCTGTACATTTTGATGGGGAATATAATGTCCGGACCTATTTGATTCTAGCTTTAATACTCAGTTATATATCTTTACATTTTAAAATCTTGTCTAGTTCTTTCATTGCTGCCCTTGCCATTCCTAGTCTTCTTATTATTACTTTTCTGTAATCTCTGTTCTGATCAGTGTTGAATCCAAGGTACAGATAATCTTTATTTTCATTTATTCATTATCTGTGTAGATTTTCAGATTGTGGGGGGAGGGGTGGGCATAAAAGGCATACTCCTGGCATAAACATGAGATCACAATGAATATTTTCAAACAATATTTTGCTCATCCAGGACTTATCCGGTGAAGATCCAGGAATGCACCAGCAACAAACCATTCACGGGACCTCTCCATAAATGGTTTGTTGCTGGAACATTCCTGGTTCCATGCATCATTCATATTATTATAACGTGTTGATTATTTTAATATGTGTATATCTTAGTTGTCCTTTTACATTGATGTGTTTTAACTGATGTGGTGTGTTTGTTAATTGATGTCCTTGTTCCCCACCTCAATCCATGGGGACAGGCGGGTAAGAAATAAACATTATTATTATTATTGATTGTGAACTGCTTTTAATTCCAATTTTTTGAGGAAAGCAGGATATTAATAAATATAATCATCATTGTTTCACTGATTAGCCATCTCTCCCCCAACTCCTTTTCAATGGTGATGGTATTTACAGTATCTCCATTTTTTGCTTTCCACCCATATGTTTCCATAAATTTTAAACTTTTTAAAAAAAATCATAACATGATGTCATTCTTCAAAAACTTATTTGGGAGACATGGGAGGAGTGCACTGACCAGTTTCCATCTCAGTCAGATGTAGGACACCACCATTATCTCCCTGTCACAATCAGCCCCCCACTCCACCCATGACCTGTTTTCCTAAGCACACGCAGGCAGGATTAAATTGCTTACTTTCAATAAAAATGCAAAAAGGGAAATTAGAACAAATCTTTCCTGGGTATTTCCTACCCTCCCTCCTTCACTTTTATGTGGCAGAGACCAACCAGCAATAATCAACCAGGGCCATTTAGTTATAGTCTCGTCTTGCTGTGACTAATAGGATGATTGGTTGTATAGCTTCTTTATGGTTGTTCATTATATCACCCTTACATAAAGTAATTTAATTTCAGTGGGATAATTAGGGCATTTCTAATCTAACTGATAGTCTGAATGAAATTAGATTCTCAGAGGGAGATTTGTGTATTGGGAGACTGGTGACCTTTGGCCCCAATTTTCACACAATGTATTAAACTGACAGCCTGACTCCCAAGCTCTGCTGTACTGTATCTTTGCAACTTGTGCTGATCTTTGGGCTACCAATAGAAACCAAAAGCAATGTCCCCGCTCTGGAAAGGAACTTGGTTATGAAAAAATGGGACTTCCAGCAAGGGCAGGATCTGAGCTAGTATAGACAAGGGCTTGTGCCCAAGAGCTATTCCTACCCTTGAGGCTTCACTCTAAAATAAATGAAGCAATAGCAAGGATGGGAGTATAGCTGAACATGTGCAGAAAATGCAGCCTCTTCATGTGCACTGAACATGTGCAGAACTGCAATTACTGGCCACCTACTACCTAGGAAGGTTCAGCTAAGCAAGAGAAAACTGTCCCTATCAGGGCTAGATTATGAATTGCTTCTGGCCCCTCACAGGATGGGATCCCATTGCTGAAGGGAAAAGATATAGAATCATAGAGTTCAAAGAGACCACGAAGACCATCCAGTCCAACCTCTTTCCATGCAGGAAGACACAATCAAAGCACTCCTGACAGACAGTTATCCAGCCTCTGCTTAAAAACCTGCAAAGGAGGAGACTCCACCACATTCTGAGGAAGTGTGCCCCATTGTCAAACAGCTCTAATTGTCAAGAAGTTCTTCTTAATGTTTAGGTGGAATCTCTTTTCCTGTAGTTGGAATCCACTGCTCCATTTCTTAGTCTCTGGAGCAGCAGAAAACATGCTTGCTCCTTCTTCCTTTCAAATAGCTCCTGGAAATGAGCCCTTGTGTATCTTAGCTCAGACCCTGCCCTGGCTGGAAGATCCACTTTTTCACAGCTATGTTCCTTCTCAGAATTAGGATTGCTCTTGGCTTCCTGCACCTCTTGCAATTTCTGTTACCATCAGCATTTGGGGTGTTACTAAGGAGTGGTGGGATGCCACCCCTTTCCTGGCCAGATTAGGGCCATGGGAACGTCATGCTGCAGTCCCGATCTGGCCTTTGGAGGGCACAAACAGCAGTGGAGTCAGGGCATACATTGTCAGGACACGGCACCCTGACTCTGCCCACAGGCCAGCCTTTCTTTTGGGACAGTCTGTATAGGGCCAAACTCAGTAAAAATGCATGGGATTGAGCTGTTAGTCTCCATGATATTGCAATGTAAAAATGGAGTCACATATGAAGAGATTTTATGTTGTTATTTCTTGTATTATATAATTCTTATGCTACCACTCACAGACTAGCTGACCCATGTGCACGAAGGGAGACTCGTTTTAGGAACTCTTCCAGGTTCTCAGTGACCTGAAATTGGTCTCGGCTCCTACTGTAGAAGAACTTTAACTGTTGACTTGTGCGTAACTATCAAACATCTTGGTTTGAATCCCTGGGTATTCAGCCATGGTGGTGTGAAATTAGGGTGGTCACCTTTTTCATTTTCCTGAGAAGCTCCTCCTCTCTAACTCCCATATGGTAGCAAATACAACATATTCATCCCTGGGCTGGGACATGTGTGGGTTTAGATGGGGAAACAGAGTTCAGTTCAGTTTTAAATTTTGGTTGATTCTTCCAAAATAGTGCAGTTAATAAATAGCTTCATTTGTAAAATGGAAAGAATGTGAGGTAGAGGAGAAAGTGAAACTGATAGATTTCCCCCCATTTGTAGCTTCCAAACTCAGGCACCTATATACCCATAGAAGCCTTTTTCACACATTCATCAAATGCAAATGAATATGCCTATATGTGAATGGTCTGATAACACTCTTCTATCCATGCAATCACTGAAGGATATATATGTGGAAGAAGCAGATACAAGGAAAGCATGGGATTTTTCAACATATCTGTTTTGTTCAGCAGCTTCTGAGTTTTCATGTAGATATTGTCCAAAGGCCAGGATGCTACACTGTTATCAGTGTTTGAGATCAGGGGCCTTTCAGCACAATTACAGCACTATGATCTGGGATCTGTAGCGGTTGAGGCAATAGAAATTTCTAGCTGAAAATTATGAACTCCTCCTTGCACTGATCTTTGGCATACCAATTGAAGGCATAAGCAAAGTTTCAGCTCTAGGAAGGAACCTAGTTATGAAAAAGTAAATTTCCAGCAAGGGTAGGGCCTGAGCTAGGATTCCGGGGGATGTTGCCATGGCAATTAAAGTGGAAACACAGCACTATAATAGTGCTTATATATCATAGAATTATAACACTATGGGGCCCAGATCAGACAAGAGAACAGGACTATTGAATGGGGAAAGAACTTAAGAATTTACAAAGGAAAAAGAAATTTTACAATTAAGAAATATAACAAAGATAGAAGAAATAATGAGAACCCTTCACAGGAAAGGAAGAACAAGGAGAAGTGAAATGTCAGAACTCAGGCATTTCTGTTACAAATATGAGAGGTGGTGATATGGGATGTGTGGATATTGTGGATGGGGCTGATGTTAGGTATATGTGTTGTGCAACTCCCACTGAACATCCTGATAAAATTATGTAAGTATAACAATGAATCATCAGCCCATCACGGTCCTCCAAAGTGATGGATAACTTACGAAAACACTCTTTCTAAAGAGAGCAATATATATATTTAAGCACACAAAATTGACGTAGTTGAAAAAGCCATCCCTGAGTTTAAGAGTCCAAGGCCTTATGAAACAGTACAGTCAGCAGTCTGCTGAAAGCTCAGGTGGAATGGACCCATGACAGTTAATGGGGTATCAAAGTGTCGTAATGTGAACATACCTTTAGAGGGCTGGGGAATTGTTTTGATTTTATGATTGTATTTTATTCTGCTGTTACCCACCTCAATCCACAAGGAGAGGCAGGATACAAATATATTATATTATTATTATTATTATTATTATTATTATTATTTCTCTATTCTGAGGTAAAAGGCTGAGCTCATGAGAGTGATTTGGCCCCATGATTGTATGGTTAAGCCAAAATTAGAATTTGGATCTCTAAGGTTTTGAGAATGGCCTTGCTAAAGTGTTCCACAGTGTCATCTAGTCTAAAACTTTGCTACCAACAATTATTAAACATCTTAATAAATATGACAAGATAAAACTGCTGTGCTACCTCCTCATTTCTGCCAACTTTATGTACTGTATATTATTTTTAACATGGAGGCTTAGATCTCAACTATCACAACAGTCAATAATAGTTAATTAATATTAATGATTAATAATTAATCAATAATAATTAATACATGCATTTTTGATTAGCTGAATTCATTTTGAGTCATATGCGTTAAAATACCCCTTAGTAGTGAATTACATAAGCAGATTATGCCTTGCTATATCAAGTCTACTGATTATACAGTTAAAAGAAACTGCTTTTAGTAACAAGTTTTACTACTGCTTCTTGCCAGGAAAGGATCATGTTGCATTGGCACAGCAATTCTTGTTCTAGCATTAGAAAATGTTTGTGTGTGTGTGTGTGTGTGTGTGTGTTTAATCAGGAAAAAAAATATTGGGGGAGGGGGTCTTATGAACAGTTAGTAAAATGCCATGATTCACCAGGGTTAAAAATGTCATAGCCCAGTATACATTTTCTCTCTCTCTTTCTCTCTCTCTCTCTCACACACACACATACACACAAAATCTCTCTCATCCCTCACTTCAAAATTCATTCTTCTGTACCAGTCCTTCCTTCTTTTGACCCTGGTACTCATTCAACCTGTACCAGCTTTGCCTGGGTTACAAACCACTTTGCCCCCTACACCCACTGCTGTGTCTCTTATTTCTTTCCCCACTCCTTTTTTCCCCCCAATGATCTTCCTTTCTCTCCATCCTGGTGCTTGTTTAGCCTTTCTGGTTTTGTCTCCCCACAATCCTTTCCAAGCCAAAAGAAGCACCCCGTTCCAGGGTCACCATAGTTTAGTTCCCCAAATCAAGTTCTCTTTATCCAGACAGTCACAATTGTGCACAGCTTGAGTCTCCCTTATCCAAAATGCTTGGGACCAGAAGTGTTTTGGAATTTGGATGATGGTGGTGGTGGTGGTGGTAAGTGGATTTAGGAATACCTGTATTTGGAGATATATACATAATGAGATATCTTGGAGACAGGACCCAAGTCTAAACAGTTGAGTTACATATGCTTCGTATACACCTTATATACATAGTTGAAGCTAATTTTATACAATATTTTAATAATTTTATGCATAAACAAAATGTATGTATACTGAACCATCAGAAAGCAAAAGATGCCTTATCTGAGCCACCCATGAAAAATGTTTTTGTTTTTGGAACATTTCTGATTTTGGAATTCCAGATAAGAGAGACTCAAGCCTCATTCGACAAATTATTTGCTCACTAGGCATATCATAGATTCATAGTCTCCTTTAAATATAATGGAGGGGCACACAAGCAGTAACTCTAGGTGTTCTGTACACTCCAATCAGCCCTTTTCTTTACCATATTTCTTCATACAACTCCTGTGCATTTAACAGCTTCAACAGGTAAAACTTTCCCAGGAAATGGAATTCCACAAAGTTTGGGATGCTGTTTGAACCATTTAAAACTTTGCCCATACTCAGCTTCATCAGCATCATGATGACCAGCTAGAAATGAGCCAGACAGAACACAAGAGTCTAGGTCTTTCAGAACTCAGAGGTAAATAGCTCCAAGGCACTATGTGGAGCAGTAGAAACCTTTGTACCTACAATCTGTCAGAACCATACTCTACCAGTCAATAACAGACAAGGTTCACCAAATATCTAAGTGACAAATCAGGAGGACTTGTACTGTTCTTACAGTGAAAAAACTTGAGGGGGTGCTGGAACAGATCCCCCACGGATACCGAGGTCCTACTCTAATTGATTCCAGGGAATAGATATATTCAACTTCTACCCTTCATTGCCTGTAGTAAACTTATGTAGAAAAATATAGCAATGTGCAACCAAAGTCAGAACTGAAAGATACATCCATGTTAGTCTGTAGAATCAGTATATAGAGACCTTATAGCACCTTTGAGATTAACTGAAAGAAAGAAGTTGGCAGCATGAGCTTTTATACACTTTTATAGACTTAAGTCTGTTTCTATGAAAGCTTAAGCTGCCGACTTCTTTACTCCAGTTAGTCTCAAAGGTGGTACAAGATCTCTCTATAACCAAAGTCTGTTTAAATATAAAAGGTATCAATCAGTACAAGTTTCAGTAGCAGGTATCAGGAAGGATAGACAGACACCCTCTTTGGCCTTAACCTATCAAGAGAAGCGATGAATGAGGGGAGTTTTTCTCTCACCTCCCTTTGCTGATTTTGTTTTTTACTTTTGTGTTTTCCCTTGTATTGATTTCAGGGAGGAGGAGTATTAAGTAGATCAGCACCACAGCTGGCATATATTTTTCCCATTCGAGAAGTGTGTTTGGGAGAATACAAACTTCAGATCTAGACCTACCCCTAAACATTCACAGGAAGTCCTGTTTTTGCCTCTAGCAACACCAAAGCTCCACAGTCAGAGATGCCAAAGCTTCAGAATGTCTGTGAATTCTGGTGTCTTTCAAGGGAGATCTGAAACACTCTATGGCCTGAATTCTATTGTTAATCTTGACTAAGGATCTTATCACACTGCTTAAAAAAAACCCCGGCTTACTTCTTGGAAAACTCACGACTTTGAAAAGCAGCTTGTTGAGTGCTCCTGCAACCCAAGTTGCATCCAGGCTGTATTTGGCAAGAAAATTACATGTGATAGAACCTGACTGCCTCCCAAATTAGAATTCAACTTGGAAGAGGTAAGCCAGGGTTTTTTAGCAGTGCAATAAACTCCTAAAGAAGAATAATTGAATCAACGGGATTTACATTTGTGTTGATTCACCCTTCAGCCAATGAGTCTACTTTAGTTAGGACAAACCAACAAAATTATTTAATCCAATGGGTGTATTTCTTAGCACTACAAAGTAGTTCAGCTTTCACTGTTATAACTTGTGGATGTTTCTGAAGAACTTCAGTTTGAAACTACAAAAAAGAAATGCAAGCATTCAGTACTTTCATGGGGAAGCTGCAAGTTTTCACATTTCCCTCATTTCCATGAAACCCTGGGTTAGGTGAAGTACTGCAAAATCTGTGCTAGAGTCCTCTACTGCTGTACTTCAAAGAAGTGGAATAGAACTCTCTATTCTAAATACTGCATCCAAACCAGGTTTCTGGTTTTCCAGCTATTATTGTGTTAAAATCATAATAGCACAATTGACTTAAGTAGAGAGTGATTTTTACCATGCACCTTCATTCTGCAGACCTATAATTTTGAGGTTGTGAAAGAAAAACAGTATTATTGGCCTAATTACATTAATTTGAGTTGCATTATTTCATTTCATTTTAAGTTTAAGCTACAAAAACTTAGATATAAAGTACAGCTGGCCCTCCATAGCCATGGATTCAACCATCCACAGATTCACAAATCCAAAAGCAAACCCACAAGTTTTATAAAGGACACAATTTTACTACCCTATTGTATGTAATGGGACTTAAGCATCCATTTGATATTCACAGGGGGCCTGAAGAGTATTTTCTGGAGACATCACTCATGCACATGGGTGAAACATTGATACATGCACTGGTAACCTCTCATTGATTAGATTTCTGTAACACGCTCTACATGGGGCTACCTTTGTACCAAGTTCGGAAGCTTCAATTGGTTCAGAACGCGGCAGCCAGGTTACTTACAGGGACATCCAGGACGGAGCATATCACTCCGATACTAAAATCTTTACACTGGCTGCCGATTAGCTTCCAGGCGCAATACAAAGTGTTGGTTATTACCTTTAAAGCATTATATGGCTTGGACCCGAGTTACTTGAAAGAACGCCTCTCCCTATACAATCCACCCTACACACTTAGGACGACAGGGAAGAGCCTGATAGAATTTAAAAACACTAAAAAGGTAACAACTCCTATAGGGCTTTTTCTGCCGCAGCCCCGAAGTTATGGAATGACTTGCCGGAAGAGATCTGTCTTATTACCTCCTTAGATGCTTTTAGGAAGGCACTTAAGATGGATCTCTTCAGGCGAGCTTACCCACCTGACATGTTATAATGGATTACTGAATGCTGAGAGAAAAATTCTGGAAGAATGACACCAAGTGACTACATTGAAGGATGTTTATTTTTATTGTTAGTATTGTTGTTAATGCTGTGACAGTTTTAGGATAATGATTATAATATTTGATTGTGTACTATTGTATTTTATTGATTGTTTGAATCCCGCCTTGATCCAATGGAGAGGCGGAAAATAGAAATAAATATTATTATTATTATTATTATTATTATTACTGGCTGAACTTGGGGGCTGATATCTGCCGGCCGATATGCTGAGCTAAGTAAGAAGAAAGAAGTTCGTGTTGACCAACTTCTTACCAGGATGGAACCAACTTCTTACCAAGATGGAACAGACTAGCATATATCATGTTTATGACTTTACAATAGATATTGACTATATGCAAGGCTGATAATAAACAATGTGGTAACCCAGTGATTGAAATGTCTATCTATTACTAATCTGTATAAATAAAGGACCCTGGAGATTCATCCTCAGAGCTCATTGCACCATGCTATGACTCTGCCATTTTGTTCCCTTCAGGGGCTCTGGAACGAAATCCCAGTGGATACCAAAGGCCCACTGTATCAGTTGTTCGTTTCATTTATTTACTTATTTATTCATTCAATTTTTTACCATGGCTTTCCCCACCATGCCAATCAAGGAGGGAATAAGGTACTGTGCTCAGGTATAGAGTCCCTTGATATATGCAAGAGTTGTCCAGATCTGGAAGGTTTATAAGTGTTTACAGTGATATTTAATTTGCATTTCCTACCCAAAAGGCAAATGAGGTGAGGAAAGCTCTATATATTGAGATTTGTATCTGCCCTGTTGTCTGTCAGGACGTTTCAAAGCAAACCAGGTCTCATGGTAAGATTTTTTTTTAAAAAATCTAGATAAACAGGCCTAAGATATCTGACAGCTGTTTCATGCTCTTCACCATCATCTAAAACAATCAGTACGCATTAGAGAGTACTTTTCCCTTTACAAAGGTGATAATTAGATAACAAGCTGAGATTAAAGTAATTACAGTTAGACAGCTGGCAAGGCAGCACAGTCATGTTGAAATACTGTTGATGCTTCAGCATCTGGTTCTAACAACAGCACAGGCTAAAAGATTTTACATTAATTACATCACATAATTTAATATAAACATATTTAATTACAATTGATGGGTGATAAACTGTTCAAGAATGACTTAACCCCTTACAGATGTCAAAATGATGGGAGCAGCATATAGTTCTTTCCACTTGAGATGCAAAGCTGGAGTCTGGAAGAGAGGTTAGGAAATTCTCACCATTATAAAGCACTCTGGGGCTGCAGTGCAGATATATTGGTTAGATTTGTTCCCAGACATATTTGAAGGTATCATGTTAAGGTATACAGGCATTTGCCCAGAATGAGGGAAATTTGCCATAATAAAGTCTTTTTGCTTGATAGTATGATTCTTGTAATGCCTTAAACACTTTCTAGCATTAATATGTGCCTGTACAAAGTCCTAGATATTCTCTGGTAAAGCATTATGTACAACTGGCAGTTGCTATTTTCATTTTAGGCATTCTCGTATATATGTTATTCAACAATCTGATCTCTAAAATGTTCTTGAACTAAGACAGCCCCAGTGTGTTAGTGAGTAAAATAAATCTGAGAGATCTGCATTCAGTCACACTCATAACAATCTATTGTGCAAAATCTGTTAATGTTTACTACTTATTACAGAATATGCATAGTCACTTCCTTCAACATTTGTAGGAGTCCAAACAAGGAATTTAAGTACACAATACCAGCCTGTGAGACCTTCTGAGTTTAATTTCCTTTAATTTATTGTAACAGGGAATTTTAAGATGTAGGGCTGGTTTTAAAATTATAAACTACATGCCCTACCAAGGAGTTCAAAGTGACATACACATACTCCTTGTTATCCTCAGCTTTGTTTTATCCCAACAACTTTGTGTGACCTAAGTTACCAATTAGGTACATTAGGCAGAAAAATGGAGATTAGCCAATGAGCAAAATGATTTAATCACCCAGTCAAATCAAATTCCCACCCCTTATAGTTTGATGACGTTGAAACCACTATTATACCACCCTGAGCCTCGTTCCACTAAATTAATAAAAACAAAAATGGGGGGCATTGATGGAATAACATCTGTCAGTGATTCTGATCCCACAGGCAACCCCTCCCCCTCATTTGTTCCTGAGGATTTGGGTGCCTCTGGAGCAGGTTTTGAAGGAATGCAGGTGGCTGTGGTGCAGGGAGAATGGGAAAGAATCTCTTCAGGAACACACATCTATTTGTGTGAATTTGGGCTGCTGGATGCATTAAGGATTCAAGCATGAAGCTTATTAAACTCTGGGGTTGGAAAGCAGATCTTGCTGTCTTTCAGGAAACTATTGTGTGCCTTTGAAACTTACTGGATTCTTCCACTAGAGGAACAATATTGGAGTACATTACCATCTTCCTCTACAATATCTAGCTGCAGAGGAATGTTGTGGATGCTCTAGGGCACAATGACAATCTTTATGGGCCACAAGCTGGTGTCCTGGAGCAAGGGGGTAGGCAGTAGTTCTTTTAAGAGACAATAGAGAAGTGCCAATCCCCTAATCAAATATGCATGCCTCAACATTAATGGTATGGATATTTTTTTTCCTACTATAAATTGCATATTTCCAAACAGAAAACAATTAGTCATGTGTCATGGATATAATTAAGTGAAATTTGTTGTCGTTGTTGCCCTTTAAGTTGTTTCTGACTTCTGGTGGTGACCCTAAGGCAAACCTGTCACAGGGTTTTCTGGGGCTGAATGTGTGACTCTCCCAAGGTCACCCAGTGGGCAAAGTGGGGAATTGAACCATGATCTCCAGAATCATAGTCCAATGTTCATACCATTATACTACTCTGGCTCTCAGTTAAGTATAATACAATTAATATATGTATGGCTAGTCATTTAATGTCTTGATATTTAGAACAAGCTTTTTCTTTTTAAAAAAAAGTTGTGTTTATTTTTATTTATTCCTCTGATGGTTAACTTTAAAATAATATTCTTGCTGATCAAATTCATAACTTGTCCTTGTGTAAGCAATTTACCCTGCATTTTATTTTTAATGGCTCTTTTAGAACGAAGGACAATTTAGCATCAACGTTTTCTGACAAGAATCATAAAGCCATGAAGCTGGCAGGGCCATGAAGGCCTTCTTTTTCATGTTCCATCTAGTGCTAGAATGCCCACCCCAACAAATGGGTGTCTAGAGTCTCTTTGAAGACCTCCAGCAAGGAAGAGCAGCCAAGCAGCCATTAGTTTAGGTAATGGGGGAAAATAAAATTAATGTTGCACTCAAACATCTCCTCCTGTTTTTTTTTTTAATCCTTATTGGCTCTTTAAATTGATCTGGAGCCTTTTTTTGACATCAAGATGGAGACTGGAAATTTGACATTCCACAATGTTCAACTGTTTTGTAAAAATTTTCCATGGTTAATACTGCAGGATTCTGAAACAATACTCTTTCACACACAGTCTCTGTCTGTCTGTCTTTCTTTCTCTCTCTGTAGTATATTAAGGATACTTTTTGCCAAACCGTTTATAGCTTTTTAGCTGTCCATTTAAAAGCTTTATTGTATTGTAACGATCTATTCTATTTTGGCAAGGCCAAAAAGCGAACTGTCAAATATGAAGGTGATTTTAGTATTCTTTCTATGCTGTGAGCTACAAAAGAGGAACCAGCTGTACTTCCCATATTCCCACAATTGGGAGACTGTCAGCCTCTTCTCCCACCCCAGGAAACTTTCCATCATTTGCCCTATCTGTATTTTTATGATCTGTGGAAGAGATCACAGTGAATTTAGCCACTATTTAGATATTGATTCCTTTATCACCTCTTCGGATATCTTCCCTGATGCTGAAGTGATTGGTCTGTTGTTGTTTTCCTGATCCTCATTTTCAGTCTTTTTGAAGACTGGGACATTTGCCTTTCTCCATTTCTGTGCCACATAACCCATTTGCTGCAATTTCTCAGATATGATCTGAGAGTATGTCAGCAAATAATTTTAGAACTCTTGGATTGAGTTAATCAGATTCTGAAGAAATTAATTCATCCTAGGCTCTTTAGTCATGACCCCTCAGCATTCTTGCTCTTTGTACAAGATTTTGTTACTTTTCTCTTCTTTTGGGATAACATAGAGGCAACATAGCTGCTGAACAGTAATGCCTTTTCCTTGTCACCCATTAAGTTTTCACCTTCCTTAATGTACAGCAGTTGTAGTAGGTCTAGTGTTTCCTTCTTAGAGCACTGGATATAGTGCATTTTCTTAAAGTTACTCACTTTCTTTCTTTCTTTCTCCCTCTCTCTTTTTGGACTGCACTTTCAAAATTTCCAGCCATAGCCATGATCACTGGAGATTCAAGGAGTTAGTCCAAAAACTAAATGTAACAAGTTCAGGCCTAGTATTCTCTTCCTAGTGCAGAGAGCCTACTATTCCCTTCCCAGTACAGTGGGTCTAGTGTTCCTTCATTCTGTTTCCATCAGTCTAGTTCTAGGCACCACAGTTTAAGAAGACATTGACCAGTTGGAACATGCCCTGAGGTAAGTGACCAAGATGGTAAAAAAAAAAATGGAAACCAAACTCTATTAGGGACAGTTGAGGGAACTTGGGTATGTTTAGCCTGGAGAACAGAAGATTGAGAAGTGATGTGACAGCCCTCTTTAAATACCCAAAGGTGTGTCATGTGGAACGTTGCTTGTTTTTGTCAGAAGATAGGGCCCAAACAAATAATTATAAGAAAGGAAATTATCACTGAACATTAAAAAGAACTTCCTGATGGTAAGAGCTGTTAAACGGTGGAATAGCTTTACAAAGAGATGGACTCTCCATTGCTAAAGGTTTATGAGAGAGACCACATGTCAAGGATGCTTTATTTGTGCATTTTTGCACTGGCAGATGGTTGTCTACCAACAACCAGCATGGTGTAATGGTTTAGGTGTTGGGCTATGACTCTGGACACCAGGGTTCAAAACCCAACTCAGTCATGGAAACCCACTGGATAATCTTGGGCAAGTCACACAGTCTCAGATGGCAATGGCAAACCTCCTCTGAAGAAACTTGCCAAGAAAACTCTGTGATAGATTGACCTTAGTGTCACCATAGGTCACAAATGACTTGAAGGCACATAAAAAGAAATTTGAGCTAAATGACCCATTGGAATCCCCTCCAACTCTACAGTTCTATGATTTTATGATGAGTAAAAAAAATTGTAAGAGCACGTTTTAATTAACAAGGTGCCATGTTAAGGGCAAGTTTTTCTGGTAGCTATTAAGGGGATTTTTGAAGATTATAGTACACTGAAAACCCACTGGGTGACTTTGGTCAAGTCACATTCTTTCATTCTCAGAGGAAGGCATAGGCACACCCCCTCTGAACAAATCTTGCCAAAAAAAAAACACCCCATGGTAGGGTTGCTTTAGAGTTGCGATAGATCGGAAATGACTTGAAGGCACATAAGAGTAATAGCACACAGGGGACATTTCACTTCTAACAAGGATCCTTGCAATCATGTCTGACTCAGACATAACTAAAACATCCTTTTTGTAGTTATTCTAAGTATCCCCCAACCCAACTTCAATCTCTTGGCTTTTCCAGGTTGATCTTTCCTGCCACTGTTCTTACTAGTCTGGTGAGCTTATCGCGCAGCATTTTATACTTGCTCCAGCCTCCTGGGTGGGAGCTGGAAAGCAGGATGGAGATGGAGACTAAATTGTCACTGAATTGCCGGCCACCATCAGCCTGAGTCCCAGCTTCACTCCTCCAGCACTTTTTAAAAACTGGAAAATTTTCCAACTTCTAAAACGTGCTGGCAGAGCACGGCTAAGACCTGGCCTGATAGCAGCCGGTGATTTGGCAGTGATTTAGTGTGCGACAATCCCCACCTCCATCCCACATCCCAGCATCAGCCCAGGAGGCTAGAGCCAGTTTAAAATGCTGAGTGATAAGCTCCTAAGCTACTTGCACTTGATGACTTGCCTTTCCTTTCCTTACTCAACCATAACTAAAATATAAATAAATCCTGATATCAGTAAACTTTTCATGAAGCCACTGGCTAACTTTTTTAAAGCTGCCCTCAGTTTCCTTTCTCAGTGGAACAGTTATGGCTGTACTAAGTCCTCCTTCAGGAACATCAAGAACATCAACATATTGCAATGCACTCTACGTGGGGTTTCCTTTGAAGTGTGTTCGGAAACTTCAGCTGATCCAAAGAGGTGAAGGCAGGCTGTTAACTGGGGCTGGTAGCAGAGACCATACAACATCCCTGTTGAAATAGCTCCACTGTAAAAAAATATAACAACAACAACAGCGTCATCAGTACTAATAGACAGGCATGTTTTCCTGAGAGCCATATTTCAGTAGTAACTTGTGTTGCCAGGAATGAACTGACGTTCCTGTAAAAAATATATATGAGCAGTAAACCATCAGATGGTATGCAATGGTGTTATACTCATAGCTTTTGTACTATTGATACCACCAGAGGATTTTTAAGGATTATTGTGTCCAGTTCTGGGCACCACAATTTAAAAGGATGCGGAGAAACTGGAGCATGTCCAAAGGAGAGCGACTAAAATGGTGAAGGGTCTGGAAGCCATGCCCTATGAGGAATGACTTAGGGAGCTGGGGATGTTTAGCCTGGAGAAGATATGATAGCTTGGTTTAAATATTTAAAGGGATGTCATATTGAGGAGGGAGCAAACTTGTTTTCTGCTGCTCCAGAGACTAGGACCTGGAAGAATGGATGCAAACTCCAGGAAAAGAGATTCCACCTCAATATTAGGAGATTCCTGACAGTAAGGGCTGTTCAACAGTGGAACACACTCCCTCGGAGAGTGGTGGAGTCTCCTTCTTTGGAGGTCTTTAAGCAGAGGCTGGATGGCCATCTGTTGGAGATGCATTGATTGGGAGTTCCTGCATGGCAGGGGGTTGGACTGGATGGCCCTTGTAGTCTCTTCCAATTCTATGATTCTATGATTCTAAGTTTTTTTAAATTTACTGGCAGTTGCATAACTTCTGTGGCTTGGTGGCCTCCAGTGGACCACAAAGCCAGTGGTCAGGTGTTCTTGTTGCTTATAGTCTATATCTTACAGTGTTACATTTTAACTATCTAACTGGTTATATGACAAAAAACTGGCAAAAGCAATGCACAAACCAGCCATAAACTTTGCAGTGAAAAAGTCTCAATAGAGCAAAAGTCTAACAACAGAAAAATGAAATCTTAAACTTAAATGGACATTTGGTAGGATGGATTCATTGTAGGATATGCAGCACTGTAAATGGGTTTGTGTGTCTGAAATTCTGTAATATGCCTCAAAGAAAGCCTCACTGAATTCTCTGAGATGTATTTCTGAGTGGAGATGCCTACGTGATGTGGTGGCTTGAGTGCTGAATTAGAGACAGGGGTTTAGACTCAGCCATGGGAAGGTTACTGGGTGACTTTGGGCAAGTCACACTCTCTTAGCTTCAGACAAAGGCAGTGGTAAACCTATTGGGTGACCTTGGGCAAGTTACATTCTTTCAGTCTCAGAGGAATGCGTAGGCAAACCCTCTAAACAAATCTTGCCAAGAAAACCCCACAATAAGGTCACCTTAGGATTGCCATATGTCGGGAAGGCCTTGAAGGCACACAAGAACCACAAGGTATGCCTGAGGTTGCTGTGTTAATGTGCATTCCAGTGTGTCAGATGGCATCTATAACTCTCTCACTTGAAAACAGAACATTTCATTTTGTTCCCTTGCACTTAAAATAAACATCATAAAGATATGGGCTCCAGGTGGGATCCTTCCTTCAGAAAAAGAAATAATGGAAAATTAGCATATGCTAGCCATGCCTAAAGCAATTTGTGTCCATCATTTGTTCAGATATGATACACACCTGCTACCATCTACCCATGTGGACGCATTCACGGTATTAAAAAAAAAGAAAAAAGAAAACCGCATGAGTCTGAAGTGTAGTAGGCAGTTTTGACAGATTTATGGTCAAAAGTTAAAGGAATTGCTCAACAAAGAGCACTGCATTGGTAGAGATGTGTACATATAGCCTGTTTTCTCTTCACAATGTGATCTTTTGATGGACATCTCCTCCTCCCTTCCCCACTCCTTCACGCCTCCTCACAGAAAAATCTGCAGAGTATGGTTTTCTGATGGGGAAACAAATATAGGCACTTTGTTCTTTTCCCTCTTCTGGGAAAGCCATTAAAATAAAGAGTTCCATTATGTGGCTATGACAACCAAATAGATAAGGAACCTATGTGCCAAGCTCAGTCTGACAACCTTTTTGACTTGGCACACAAGGTGGGCACCCAACTCACTCACCCCTAAGACCTGTCCTGAACAGATTCATTTATAGTCATGAGAGCTGGAAGGGTCTTAGAGGTCATCTAGTGCAGTGCCCAATTCAATGCAGTATTTACAATGCAGGATGCAATTTCAGCATCCTTAAGTGATGGCCATCTACACTTTTCTTAAATATCTCTAGCAAAGAAGAGCTCATCACCTCCTGAGGCAGCCTTTTTCATTGTTAAACAGCATTTAATGTTGGAAATACTCTCATAATCTACTTCTTTGCATGTTGCACCCATTGATTCTTATTTTTCTCTGAGCTTTCAGGAAAATGTTTCATTTTATTGTCATTGATGATGTTGACATTAGCTTATTGATATGCTTCTTTTTGTGGTAAACTATCACTGGTGTGAAAAAGTTCACATAAAAATATAATAATTTTTCCATATCATTCACTAGCAATCACAAGTGAAATTCAAAATGATCAGTCATTTAAAATATTAACAGATTAATTTTAAAAAATCTCAAAATACTTGGAAAATTACTTTTAAAAGGTAATTAAGGTAAAGGTATTCCCCGTTGACAAGGTTGTCAAGTCATGTCTGACCATAGTGGGAGGTGCTCATCTCTTTTATTAAGCTGAAGAGGCAGCATTGCCAGAGACTACTCTGTTTTCATGTGGCCAGCATGATTGCACAGAATGCTGTTTACCTTCCCACTGAAGTGGTACCTATTTATCTACTTGCATTTGCATGCTTTTAAACTGCTAGGTTGGCAGAAGCTGGGACTAGTGATAGGAGCTCATTCCATCATGCATCACCCAGGCCTCAAACTGCCAACCTGCTGATCTTGCAGTCAACAGAGTCCATGTATTAACCACTTGATCCACTGCAAGGTAATTAGCTACCCCTACAGTTGCAAGTTTGTTACCATTATAGTTAATGTTATGCGCTCGTTTTCAGTGTTGTAGTTACAGATTTGTAACCATGGACTTGTCTACAATGGTTATTTACTGCAAATTCCCCTGGGCTAGTGGTGTCCTGTTTACATAATGCAGGGCCAAAACCCCAAATATCTTCATAATGTCTGTCTACATGACATCTGCATCAGATTTGGCCTTTCCTCCCTTTAACTTGAATTTTAAAACCTTACCTTTTGCTCTAGGTTTTCAGTGCTCTCTGCAGTGATGATGAGCAGCTGCCATCCCACACAGTTCCTGTGAGATTCCTGGTGCCACTGCTGTGGGTGTGAGTCATTCTGAGATCAGAATAAGGCATCCTGGGTCAATAACATAGTTAGTCACTTTGTTGTACCCTCAGCAGCACTGGCTGATTAACAGGGATAGCACGGGATGGCAGCTGCCCATTGTCAATGCAGAGAAAGCACAGGTAATAGGGGTAATTTCTGCATATCCATTTTGCTAAAGCTTCAGTACTCACAAGAGAGCACAAGAAAGCTTTAGAAAACAAATCTTTAAAAATGGTATACAGCATACATTATGGTAACCAATATGTTGCCTGTAAATAAAAACATAAGATGTGGAATATAGTATGGTTTCTAAATATACTGTAAATGTGAGTGGCATGTTTTACCTTTATCTGTGGCTTTATCTGTGGCTGGCCAGAGAATGGTATATGTACTGTGTGACCCTTGGTTGGGAGGAAGTGAATTACATGTTAATCTGTGTGTTGTATGGCAAGAAGGATATGTGGATCGATTTAATCAGCAATCTATTGTCTGTGGGGAAACCCACTGAGTGTGGGTGATGTTTATTTGAATGTGCTGAGTCTTGATTTTTGTGTTTTTCAAGACTGGCAGCCAAACTTTGTTTACTTGCAGGGTTTCTTCTTTCCTGTCCAGGTGTTTGTGTTTGGCTACCAGTCTTGAAAAACACCAAAATCAAAACTCAGCACATGCAAATGAACATCACCCAGGGCCAAGGATTTTCTCAGCAGACAATGGATCACTAATTAAATAGACACAAATCCTCCTCACATGTCCTCCCACCCTTAAGCCTTGCCATTCACCAACAGACCAACACACAGATTGACATGTACATCACTTCCTCTCAAGCAAGGGTCACACAGTATATATGCTCCACACACCTCCTTGCCACCATTCTGTGAAGATGCTAGCCACAGATGTAGGCGAAATGTCAGGAATAAATTCTTCTAGAAAATGCCCACATAGCCTGAAACACCCACAAAAAACTATGAATGCCAGCCGTGAATGCTTTTGACTTCACATCCAGATCTAATGTTCATCTAAAGAAATAATAGTATAATATTTGTTATTGTTGTTGTTATGTGCCTTCAAGTCCTTTCTGACTTATGGCAACCCAAAGGCAAACCTATTATGGGGTTTTCTTGGCAAGATGTGTTCAGAGGAGGTTTTGCTGATTTCTAACAGGATTGCCATTGCTTTCCCCTGAGGCTGAGATCATATGACTTGGCCAAGGTTACCCAGTGAGTTTCATGGCTGAACTGGGAATCAAACCATGGTCCCCCAAGTTGTAGTCCAACACTCAAAGCACTATGCCACAATATACAATTCAGAATTAATGCTAAAAATTGCAAATTTTAACAGGTAAAAATAGTCCTATACAATGCACAAATCAACAGTATGCAAAGTTTAAGTATGTGTGAGATCATTCAGAGGCATGGAGCACAGTGTCATCAGTACGCTGATGACACTCAGATATACTTCTCCATGACCAGATCATCTACTCAGACCTCAGATGGCGTCTCTTCTCTTAATGAGTGCCTGGCAGCGGATTGGATTGGATGAGTGAAAACAGATTGAGGCTTAATCCAGATAAAACAGAGGTGCTGACAGTTACCAGCCCGAAACCAGGTTTGGGAATACAAGTCTTAGTCCTAGATGGAGTCACACTCTCCTCGAAGGACTCTGTTCGCAGTCTGGGGGTACTTCTAGACTCATCACTTCACATGACTAGTCAGGTGAATGCAACGGTCAGAAGTGCCTGTTATCAGCTTCGCCATCTGTGCCCTTTCCTGGAGATGAGGGATCTGGAAACTGTGGTACATGCTTTGGTCACCTCATGTTTAGATTACTGCAATGGGCTCTACATGGGGCTGCTCTTGTGCTTAACCCGGAAACTTCAATTGGACAGTTTCAAGAGATCCGTCAAGACGCATCTCTTCCGGCAGGCCTCCCCCGACAATGTTTAAATCTATTCCGCTATTGTCCATCTAGACTCACCCCCAGAGACATTAGTCATTTCGAGGCTGCCTATCATTTTAATGAGAGCCACATTAATGTTCTATGGTTTTATCTATTGTTTTTAATCTTAAGGGGTGGGAGGAAGGATTGGGATGCTATATTTTAATTGTATCTGTATTTTATATGTTGTACCCCGCCCCGATTGCTCATCCAGAGGGGAGGGATATAAATAAATATTTATTATTGTTATTATTGTTATTATTATTAATTATACATGTCTACTCAGAAGTTATTTCTACTCAGTCTAATGGGATGTACTTCCAGGTGAGCTTATACAGGATTGCAGACTGACTGGCCTAAGTATGCACAAAACATAGGAATTTTCAAGAATCTGTAGAGCAGGGCCTCGTTAATGTTCTGTGCCTCCAAGTCATGTCCAACTTATCGTGGCCTTAAGACAAAACTATAATGGGGTTTTCTTGGCAAGATTTGTTTTTGCCTTCTTCTAAAGCTGAGAGAATGAGACTTGTCCTAAGTCACCCAGTGGGTTTTCATGGCCAACTAAGGATTTGAACCCTGGCCTCTAGAGTCATAGCCAAATGCTCAAAAGCCTAAAGTACACTGGACCTCAGAGCAAGGCCTACATCTGGCAAGTCTCACACTGTTTACTGGAGAAAGCTTTGGAAGACACACACACAGACACACACACACACACCAAAAAAACAGCAAGTGTCTTGCTACTGGGTAAGATTGTTTTTAAACAGCAGGAATACTCAAAATGTGATGTTTCATGTTCAAAGGAGAGGCATAAAAAGATCTCAACCATGTTCTCTTCCTTAGCTGGGATGAACAGCCACACTCAGCCAGTGTCACTGTTAGAGCTCAGACCTAGTGACTCCATGTTAAAAGCAGAAGACATCCTTTGATTTGTGTTGTTGAAAGCCTATATAATGCATTTGCACTTACACCTGATCTTTATTTGAGGGCTAAAGAGTTCAACACCTTGGATCATACCATTAAAATTCAAACTAAAATCCAGAACAAATCCACCACTTCACTAATATGAAAATCATCAAACAGTGTTGCATTACGTCAGTTTCAATGGGGCTTGAGTGTGTTTTAATTTTAATTTTGCAGCCTACAGTTTCTAGCTATGTCCATGCAGCAGGACTGACTGTTGTGTTCAAAATACTTATTTCTCAATCATTCAGCTGAAGCCAAGGCCAGAGAGCTGAGAACTTCAGCTACAAGTCAGTTATTGCTAGATTTAGGACCATTACAGCAGCAGTGTTGCCAGACCCCTCAGAGGTCTTCTGTTGTGTTGAGACATAACCATAAATCAGTGCAAGCCATTTTCACCACAAGGAATCAGTATTTTTAAAAATAAAATTAATGTTTCTGATTTGCCCATTCAAAGTGAAGCCATCCCAAAGTAGTTTTTTGTGGAGCTTTTGGACTATGTGGCCATGTTCTAGAAGAGTTGCTTTCTGACGTTTCGCCAGCATCTGTGGCTGGCATCTTTCTCTGAAGATGTCAGCCACAGATGCTGGCGAAATGTCAGAAAGGAACTCTTCTAGAACATGGCCACATAGCCCGAAAGCTCCACAAAAAACTATGGATGCCGGCCATGAAAGCCTTCGACTCCACATCCCAAAGTACTTAGTACAACGATATAGGGATTACTCATAATCCTTACATGTGCACCAGCAACTGTGGGGATTTCAGCTACACTCAGAGGAGAAAGATTGGTTTGGTGTGGAGCAGATAATTTATTAACCTTCCTGATTAAAGCACTGAGGAGCTTTGATCATCTGAGACCTGATTCCACTACATCATTGCTGAACTTACGCAAACTGGTGGTTTCAAGCACTGAATTCAGTGCTAAAGTGTGTTCAAAATGAATGACTGGTCCATATAATACAGTTTAGCCTTCCACTGCTTGAGCAAGTAGGGAAAACTCAGATGTAAAAGAACAAACACAGGAAACAGCTAAAACTATATAAGTCCTCTTCTGATATAACCCATTCCATTGGGAAATGTTAGACTCACATCCAAGAAGGGACATTTCTCTCATGTCTTGCCATGACAAGCTGCATTTGCCAAATTTCTCTCTTCTATAGGGATGTGTAAAAGCTATGCCTTCACTTGTCTGGCCACCACAATGCAAACGTATTACTTTTCCTTATTTTTCAGTTGTATGGATGTATACTTTATAAGAGCTCCTAACTAAAACATTGAGTAGATTCCTCTTGTGAACTTGTCCCCAGGACTACTTCAGCAAACTTTACACCAGTTTGAACCTTTAGATACCTTCACTTATAGCCCAGGGATTTGAAAATTTTATTTTTGAACTTCAAAGAAATCCCCAAAAGTAACTTTCAAGTTTTGTTTTATCTTAAGTAAGACCAAATCCTTTGCATAAAGAAGTCAATGATGCATATTCAGACAAGTCTATGGTCATATATTTGGATACACATCATGGTTTATTGGGATTTTTAGAAAGGAAGATACAATCACATTCTTTGAATCTGAGCCCAGCTTAATCCGTTACATGAACCAGTGAGACATATTATTCTACCCAAGTAATTCTGTCTCCCAGGAAAGTAGATCTGACAAAACTTAAATAGCTCTCATCAAATGTAAAAAATATTAATGTTTAGAATCCAAGTCATTTCTTATGTATTTCCATACAATCTGGTACAGTGTGTAATACATGTGTAGTAAAAACCATTTTTTCTGAGAAAAATAAAATGGTGTAAAGTAAATAATCCAAAAATCATCCCAAAGGATCCTTCAGTTATAGGTAACAATTAAATGGTGCATTCGGGTGAATGTTTACTCAGAAGTAAGTCCTGCTGTGTTCAGTGAAGCTCTGAGATAAGTGTGCAGTGCAGCATCAGTGATTTTAAATAACAGATTTTCTCTCAGTATGCCAGATAAATCCAGATGTTTTTGGCTATACCATGTTTTGAGGACTTGATCCCAAGAATATTTAAATTCCTGTATTCTCTTTTTAAGTTCACAGTATAACCAGTTTAATTCTTTTAAAATGAGATTTAAAAAGTGGCTTTGTATGAGACATTGGTCACCTTTAGTATTTTATGTTGCTCAGACATAGGCATTAGATTATTTGTATTAGTATTTTAAACTGCACACACTTTGCTTATTAAACATTAGAACAAGCCCAGTACAATCATGACTGCCTATTGGCATTTTGGTTAGTGATATGCAGAAAAATACGTTATTTGTCTGGAAGGACATTTTATTTGTCTCCCTCTCTTTTTTCCTGTTGGGAAAAGCATCAAGCGGTCAGAAGTGCAAGTCTGTCCAATGCTTTTAATCCTTGCTAACACTGTAACTGATACGAAACAAGATACATATCGACTCCCCTCCCCCAACACACACACACACAAATAATATATGCTCAGGAAGTCAAAACAAGCCTCCAAGAACAAAATTGGCACAAAGGCAAAACAAAATAAAACTGAAAGACAGGCAAAGCAATACAGGCGTATGGCAATTTTAATTTTTTGGAGGCCTGGGGGGGGGGGGCTGTAATCTGTTTTTTTCTGGGAAATCACTCATCATGTAGTTATCAGAGGAAGAGAGAACTGCAGCTCCCTTTTTTCTGGGAGCAATCCAATGCAGTATGGATATTAATTAAATTTATTAAACAAATAACACAGCAACTCAGGGAAACAGGGGTCCATCTGCCAGCACTACAGACTGATCTCTGCAGAGACGCGAGCTGAATGGTAGTTAAAGCTAAGTTGCCGAGCTCAGCAGATGGGCTCCCGTCTCTAGTGAGGAAGATTTGGTGGCGGTCCAACAGCTTTTTTCCCCTCCAGGTTTTTGTTCCTTGCCACTGTGATTGAAGAAGCACTCCTCTGTCTTTTTGCAGCTCTCAGCCCCCTCCCTCCCTCTGTGCTGTTGTTGTTTATGTGAGCAATGATTAAGTCTGAGTGATTTGTTTGAGAGGCAAGTCCCGGCTGATCTCATTCTGTGCCTGTGATGTAAACCTCGAGCAGAAAATAATTAGAAGAATGTAATCCCATTGACTTTACACTCCACTTGTGTGCCCTGTTACATCTCGGTGGCGTACAGCCTTTGGGAAGGAGGGAGCACTACCCAGCAGGCCCCTATCAGGTCTTCGAAGGCGTTGCATGCTCTCTGCAAATGTTTTCTCTCACGCACTCCAAGCACTTGTGTCTGGTGGTTTCCATGTCAATGTGGGTGAGAATCCACTCTGGTTTTTAGTCTAAACTTTAAAGGAGCTATTCCTGGTGTTGAACTTATCTTGGGGCATTAAAGGTTGGACTAAAACCTGGAACAGCTTGCATGTTCTATTTGTTAATTGTCTCACTGGATGCATCTGAACTACAAAAATAATGCAGTTTGATACCAGTGGAACTGCCATGGCTCAATGCTATGGGATTCTGGGATTTGTAGTTTTGTGAAATATTTAGCCTTCTTTGTCAGAGAGCTCTGGTGCCACAACAAGCTACAAACCCCAGGATTGCATAGCATTGAGCCATGGCAGTTCAAGTGGTATCAAATGGCATTAATTCTGCAGTGCTGATGTAGCCTTTGATAGAATTTACTTGTTCTTCTTATCCAGTTTGAATTGAAATAATGCTAACTGGTGCAAGGAGAGCATTTGCATTTTTCATTTCTTATTTTTCATCATGTTCTTTAGGATCCAGATTCTCTGATTAAGGGAAAATATTTGCTTGAAATACACCTGTCTCTGGCACAAGAAGTTCTAGCTTCTCCCATGGTTGCTTTAACACTGCAATACCATTTGGAAATGGTTGCTTTCAGAAAATAGTACTGGGAAGTTTCTGCTTGACTCCAGGTCAAACTAGACATTATATAAACTAGATAGAATCTGGGAGTTGTGGAGTTCCACAAAGTTTTACCCAGTCAACCAGCACCACCACTTTTAACATCTTTTATCAAGTCACCAATTAGGACAGCAAAGAATCTGTGGACATCCTGTATAGACAGATGACAGCTGTCTCTATTTTGCCTTCATTTGCCAATCACATAAAGCTGTGAAAGTGCTGACTAAATGGATTCAGTCACGGCTGGTGAAACCAAAGAAGACTGAAACATTTGGGATTTATAATTTTGGGATCTGGGAAACATGTCCATTCAGAGACATTTGGAATGTATAGTTTTGGATCTAGGAAACACGTCCCCTAACTTTAGGTGAGTGCAGGCATTGCATTTCATGCTCTTTGATCCAACATTACCACCTGAGGCACAAGTCACTTTGGTGTCTCAGGTCATTTTTGATTGTTTTTGGAGGTTCATCACCTGTAGCCTTTCCTGGATACATATGGCCTGATTAGTGTGATCAGTCTGGTGATCTTCTGGTTGGATTGCTTCAGTGCTTTATACTTGGGGCTGTCCTTTTAAACAATTCCAGTGATGCAAATCGTTCAAAATTTTGCTGTTGGGTTCTTATGTATTTATGGGTTTATCTACTTGTAGCTACGTTACACTGATTCTGAAGGAATTACATGGTCTTCCTCTTTACTTATGTACCTGTTTCAGGTGGTTTATGTGGATATGTGAGACCTAAATGGTTTGGTCTAAAATATCTGAAGAAATGCTTCTTCCCTATCATTTTGTTCATGTGTTATCATATAGGAGGTCCATTAACTTGCTCTGTCTATAGGAGCATCACACTATACCTATAGTAAGGGGGTCATATTCTCTATGGTGGCATTCCAAATGTGGAATGTTTGCTAGAGAGAGACACTCCTGGTGCTGATGCTGCATTTCTCTTAGCACTGGATTTTCCCCCCAGGCATTTTAACCTAAGAATTTGCAATTTATATGGTTTTATATGTCTCAATTTTATTATATTGCTTACTGGTACATTTTAATTCTCTGTTGCCCTTACATTATTTTGGATGCCCACCTTTGTTTGAAGACATTATTCCAGTTCTTAACTTTTTCAAAAAGGAGGAGGAGGAGGAGGAGACAGTCCCAAGTAGTGATGGGGGATCAGAACCTGCTTTTGAACATATCATCATCCTGAAACTCTTAGGTTGTGCTGTTTGGACAGTTTCAAAGCTGTTTGGATGATGTCAGACCTCACAGTAAACAATACTATACTAAATGGACACAGAATCAGGCTAGGACCCATCACACTACACAGTTATTCCACACACATGATTCCACTTTAATTGCCACAGCAACATCTTATGAAATCCTGTGTTTGTAATTTGGTGGATGCACTAAAGCTCTCTGGCTGAGAATTGTAAATACCCCTCTCTAAACTGCAAATCCCAGGACACTACCAAGGCAGTTACAGTGGAATCATAGGGGTTGTACAGACCGGCCATTAAGTTGGGGTGTGGTGTCCACTCCTCCCCAGGCCTGCATGATGCCACATGCCGCACCACATGACACGCCATGTCACAGCTCTCCTCTGGCACTGCGTTGACATGACACAGTGCCAAAGGAGCATGGAAAAGCTGTGCACTGGTGGCTATGGTGCCCTTTTTGGGGCACAAAAAAGAGCCATCTTTTGCAGCTCCTTTTTGTGCAGCAGAAAGGTGAGACCAGGGCCGTGACATGTAGTGGCCGTGGCCCCAATCCAGTGTCAAAGGAGGCGGTCTGTCGAGCCCCTTAGTGCTAGAATTGTGTAGTATGAAAGGTACTTGTTATAACTAAGCTTCTTATGCTAGCTTGACTAATAGGATCAAGGGCACTATTCCCCTGTGGTTACAAGTGCCAGGCATGCTGATTTTGTGTTCTTAGCACACAGAGACACATCTAAATTCTGCATAAGTTTCTTTGAAGAGTATGGATAATTGAATTCTCTCCTAATTTATTACTTAATTGGTCTCCCTGTTACATCCTTGTAGTTCCAGAAGGAGTTGAAAGTGTCACAACCACCACCAGGGAAGCAAGCAGAGCTCATGAGGAACCACTGGGCCTTTTCTACTATCAATTATCTTGGGATAAAAGACAAACCATGAGCTCACTTCAGCCTTTGAGTTGTTTACATATTCAAGAGGTGAATCAGAGTTGAAATGCTCTCAAAGAGTCAATAAGGATGAAGGGATGTTGATTCACCTCTTTTTTGTCCTGAAACAGCTCTGATCTCTATGACCCTGTCACCCACTGGCTCCCACCTTGCTTTTCATTTAATTAAGTTACTGCTGATTTGCAGTACTGTCCTCCATAGCAGAATGGTAAAGGCCTAGTTTCACTCTATGTTGATTCAACCCTAATCAGCCTTTTCCATATCATTGGCACATATGTCGCTTTTCAAGCTTACTGATCTTATCACACTGAAAAGCAGTCCAAGCTGTTTTCAGATTACATTTTGTTTGCCATGGAATGACACAGCTGGAAGTCAGCCAAAACTAACCAAAAAGTGCAGGTTAGGAGGACTGTTTTCTCTGCTCATATAAATTATATCTCCATTGCTCACCCATTTCTGCTGTAAGGTTCCATCCCAAACACCATCATAATCAGTCAGTGTCTTTTTTCAAGAACTGGAAGACTGGATTGCAAGATTGGCAGTTCAAGTCCTGGGTGCTGCATAATGATGTGAGCTCCCATCACTAGTCCCAGCTTCTGCCAACCTAGTAGTTTGAAAGAATGCAAATGCAAGTAGATAAAGAGGTACCACTTCAGCTGGAAGGTAAACAGGAAAGTATCATTGATCTGCCCTGACACACAACTTTACAACTTTACAACTTGTAAATGTTACTTTTTAAAAAATTACAACTCCCAGAATCCCCAGGCCAGCATGAACAATCCTCCTGACTGGGCAATTCTGTGAGATAGAATCATAGAATCATAGAGTTGGAAGAGACCACAAGGGCATCCAGTCCAACCCCCGCCATGCAGGAAGTTACAGTCAAATCATCCCTGACAGATGGCCATCCAGCCTCTGTTTAAAGACCTCTAAGGAAGGGGACTCCACCACACTCTGTCAGGAAGTTCCTCCTGATGTTGAGGTGGAATCTCTTTTCCTGTAGCTTGCATCCAGGTCCTATTCTCTGGAGCAGCAGAAAACATGCTTGCTTCCTCCTCAATATGACATTCCTTCAAATAATAATAATAATAATAATAATAATAATAATATTTATTTCTATTCCGCCCCTCTGAACAAGCAATCGGGGCGGAGTACAGCAGAGGTTAAAACAATATCAAGTTAAAATACCCCTTCCTTACCCTTACCACCCTCCCTTAAAAAAGAATTAAATCACAATAGAGTTAAAAACATAATAGATTAAAATAGCAATGCACAATAGTAGGGAGCGGACCCAGCTTAGGTTGTATGGAGAAAAATGCAGGAAAAGATTTAAAAAGCCCTTAAAACCTAGGTATGGAGCTGGGGATATTAACATTCTCTGGGAAGGCTTGCCGGAAGAGATGCGTCTTTAGGGCTCTTTTAAAGCCTTCTAAAGATGGAATGAGACGCGTCTCGTCCGGCAGGTCATTCCACAACTTGGGGGCGACAGCCGAAAAAGCCCTCTGGGAGGTCTGTACCAGCTTGGTCTTCATGGGTTGAAGCAGGTTCCTCTCAGAGGACTGGAGTGTGCTATCATATCACCTCTTAACCTTCTTTTCTCCATACTAAACACCCCCAGTTCCCTAAGGTGCTCCTCATAAGGCATTGCTTCCAGACCCTTCACCATCTTAGTTGCCCTCCTTTGGACACGCTCCAGTTTCTCCACATCCTTTTTGAATTGTGGTGCCCAGAACTGGACACAGTATTCCAGGTGGGGCCTGACCAAAGCAGAATAGAGTGGCACTATTACTTCCCTTGATCTAGACACTATACTTCTATTGATGCAGCCTAAAATTGCATTGGCCTTTTTAGCTACTGCATCGCACTGTTGACTCATGTT
This sequence comes from Urosaurus nigricauda, assembly GCA_034509955.1. NCBI lineage: Eukaryota > Metazoa > Chordata > Lepidosauria > Squamata > Phrynosomatidae > Urosaurus > Urosaurus nigricauda. The sequence continues at coordinate 95,602,019 of JAOEGL010000001.1, forward strand.
CAACTTGTGGTCTACTTGGACTCCTAGATCCCTTTCACATGTAGTCTTGTTCAGCCAGGTGTCCCCCATCCTATATCTGTGCATTTCATTTTTCTGCCCTAAGTGCTGTACCTTACATTTCTCTGTGTTGAATTTCATTTTGTTGGCTTTGGCCAGCTTTCTAGTCTATTTGAGTCATTTTGAATGTTGATCCTGTCTTCTGGGGTATTAGCTACTTCTCCTAATTTGGCGTCATCTGCAAATTTGATAAGTATGTCCCCAGTTCTGTCATCCAAGTCATTGATAATGATGTTGAATAGCACTGGGCCCATGACAGAGCCCTGTGGCACTCCATTGGTCACTTCTCTCCAGGATGAAAAGGAACCATTGTTGAACACCCTTTGTGTTCGACGAGTCAACAAATTACAAAACCATGTAACAGTTATCTTGTCTAGCCTCCATTTTACAAGCTTGTTTGCAAGAATGTCATGGGGAACCTTTCCAAAAGTCTTACTGAAATCAAGATATACTATATCCAGAGCATTCCCCTCATCTACCAAGCTGGTAATTTTATCAAAAAAAGAGATCAGGTTTGTCTGGCATGACTTATTTCTCTGAAAGCCATGTTGACTTTTTGGGATTATGGCATTGCCTTCTAGATGTTCACAGACTCTCTGTTTAATAATCTGCTCTAGAATCTTTCCTGCTATAGATGTCAGACTAACTGGATGATAATTGTTGGGATCCTCTTTTTTCCCCATTTTGAAAATGGGAACAATGTTTGCCCTCTTTCAGTCTTCTGGGACTTCTCCTGTTCTCCAGAGATTCTCAAATATTATTGCCAATGGCTCCAATATTACATTTGCCGGCTCTTTTCATACCCTTGGATGTAGTTCATCTGTTCCTGGAGACTTATATTCATTTAGATTAACAAGTTATTCCTGTACTATCTCTTTACTTATTATGTGCTCAATTTCTGTCTTCTGCTTCATTATCTTCCTGTTGAGTACCCTTTGCCTTTTCTGAGAAGACTGAAGCAGAGAAGGTGTTGTGTAGTACAATCCAAGAAAGAGCAATTTTGTAAATAATACTACATACCCACCAAGTATCTCAATTTGGCAGTTGACTGCAGTGTCTCCTAGCCTGTGTGTTCTAACGTATTAATAACTTTTGCCATCTTGGCCACATTCTGATATTGCTTGGCCATATGTGTCCCAGTTTTCATGTGTAAAATTTTGGAGGGTATGGGAGTATCAATTTCTGTTAAAAACTCCATGCTTATACAAAACTGATCATGGGTGGGGGAAGATTAATTTTCTGTAAACCCCTCCCCACCCCTAAGATAGGAGTTAGGGTAGAGTTCAGAGACAATGGAAATTATCACAACCAGGAATCCAGGCAGGAGAGGCATGAGAACTAAAAGATGAAAACCAATTTTATCACATTTACTTGTGGCTGGGCTGTAAGCAACCTGTATTCACTCAGGCAGCCCATCTGCAACCCAGACTTCTCTTGTGGCTTTTTCAACAATGAGATTGTAATTTTTTTTAAAAAGTAACATTTACAAGTCAGGGCAGATTGCTGATAATGCAAACTGGTCTTCCAGTTCCTGAAAAAGACACTGACTGATTGTCATGGTGATGGGATGGAACCTCACTGCAGAGAGCTCTCCCGCTGGGGTCCCTGGGTGCTATAATCTCCATAGCCATGTTAGTCAGGAATATCAGTATGAAAGTGGATTTAATATCTGCATCTCCATGCATCTAAGGAAGTAGACCAAGTCTATGATGGCTTTTGTGGCAACTTCTGCATAGAAAAAGGTAAAGGTATTCTCTGTTGACAAGGTTGTCAAGTTGTTTCTGACCATAGGGGTCGATGCTCATCTCCATTACTAAGCCGTAGAGCCAGCATTGTTAGACACTACTCCATGATCATGTGGCCAGCATGATTGCACAGGATGCTGTTTACCTTCCAGCTGAAGTGGCACCTATTTATCTACTTGCATTTGCATGCTTTCGAACTGCTAGGTTGGCAGAAGCTGGGACTAGTGATGTGAGCTCACGTCATTATGCAGCACCCAGGCCTTGAACTGCCAATCTTCCAATCAACAGAGCCAGTGTCTTAACTACTTGAGCCACCACATCCCTAAGAATTTCAAAGGTGCTACAAGATCCCCGTGCATAGGAGCTGAGGTTAGGGAGAAAGAGTCCCATATGGGAAAGGATACAGGTTGAGGTCAGCTTGATGCTGTGGTGTGAGCATTGGACTATGACTCTGGAGACCAGGATTTCAACGCCGGGTCAGCCATGTAAACCCACTGATTGACCTTGGGGAAGTTACATTCTCTCAGCCTCAGAAGATAGCAATGGCAAAACCCCTCTGAGGAAACTTGCCAAGAAAACTCCATGATAGGTTTGCCTTAAGGTCACCATAAGTCGGAAATGACTTGAAGACACACAACAACAATAACAGCAGGTTGCATCCCTACATATCTCTTATGAGAAAGTAAAAATTGTTATTTTTTATATTAAGTTCAACCTATTTAAGATGCAGATGCCAGAAGCTTCATGAGATACCCTTCTTCCTCTCTCTCTCTCTCTCTCTCTCTCTCTCTCTCTTTGGCTAGAAAAAGGGGCAGTCTAAAGAGTCTGGAGGGGCTGAGAGTTGCCTCTGATATAAAGCATCCTTCCCTTGTTTACTCTGTTCAGCATCAGTTTAACTAGAACAATACTAGCATTCAAACGAAAGTCTGAATTCCTCTTAAGATTTTCTTTACAGGCAGCAAAAATGGCTGAGTGCTGTGCGTGTCATAGTGGCTGAGCTTTCAGTTTTATATCATGCTGACATTAATAATATGAATGCTTCAGTTACTATGGTAAATTGTCAGAATTAGTTGTTTTTTCATTAGCGTCCTGCCAAGAATTATTCTGGATTCTAACTCAAAAGACCCATCAGTGTGCCACAGCTCTTTTCAGTGTTTGAAACTAGGCCAGCTTAATGAGTAGAGGAGAGCATTTTGCTGAAAAATGTTTGTTTACCAGAATGCAGTAGGTGGACTACCAATTTATGTGTCTAATTTGTAAGAACTGAGAAATCTCAGAGATGCAATTCATATTTGAATTCACAGGCTATTTACCACAGATCTCTTTGCCATCATCTTATACCTGGAATAATTTTGTTATCTGATTTAAACGGTAACATCGTTGTTCTGGCATCTCAATTTAAGAGAAGATTGGATGATATTCCTGAAGTCAATTACAAGTGCTTTATTTTTTTTCTTGAAACAAATTTTGTGCTCTCCTTCTCCTCATCCCCCCATTAAATGTAAATTGGAAAATTAGATTGAGATATCAAGAGTGTGTATTGCACGAAAAAACATTAAAACATCATTAGCATGTACCAAGCACAAAAACTGTGAAGTAGATACAAGTATCCAGCTACTCAGGAGCACTGGAATTTTAAGCTACCCTATGTTAGTATAAGTATCTTGCTAACAGTGTACCAGAATGCCATTACTCTGAATGCACAATCTGTAATAGTCCTTGACAAAGGTCTATATACACTTGTTAAAATAAAAACATATCCACATAGACATGTGAGAGTTACAGTGTCCATTTTGTCTAACCTACCATGTTTGAGAATATCTTCTAGTGTGATTTTCTCAGCAAACACCAAATAATGGACACTTGCATGATCTTCACACATGAAGACATCCAGGCCTTGCTTGAAGAAGGAGAGCTCCCCCCACCCCTAGAACTCCATCCAACCTGGGAGGGACTGAAAGAAAAGGCAGGCCAACCCCATCCAGACAGCAGGCCTGGCCTCGATTAAGTATAGCCCTCCCTCCAATCCATCTGCCTTGGTCCAGGCCTCAGAGGGAGAGAAGAAATGCTGGACCTGATCCCCTTCCACCATTCCCCACCACCAATCCCTTCTCCTTTTGTTTCGTGTCTTTTTAGATTGTAAGCCGAGGGCAGGGAACCATCTAATTCAAATGAGTGTATGTACAGTGCTGTGTAAATTTACAGCGCTATATAAATAAAGCTTAATAATAATAATAATGAAGAGATGGATTCCATATGCATAAGGCAAAAGGAACTTGTGGCACCTTTGACACATTTTAACTAACTGTACAAAATAAGTTGTAGCACAAACTAGTAGAGTTTGGCTGCATTTGTACTGTAAACATAATGCAGTTTTGGCACCATATTAATTGCCTTGGCTCAGTGCTATGAAATCCTGGGATTTGTAGTTTGTTGTAACACAAGAGCTCTCTGACATAGAAGACTAAATAGCTCATGAAACTATAGGTCCCAGAATTCCATAGAATATAGACATGGCAGTTAAAGTGGTATGAAACTGCATTATTTCCACAGTACAGATGCACCCCAGGTCTACTTCCTCAGATGCATGGAGTGAACACATAAGTACTACATGCATAAGTACTTCATACTGGATAACGTGATTCTCAGCTGAATGCGTGGCTAGTTCTCATCAAAAAGGCATTCTGTACATTCTATGTCTGATGGTAGCTCTGAGATGACTCACTAATTTGCATATGCAAGGCATCACTTGATGTGTCAAGCGATGAACATAAACAATGAACTGAAACTCTATGGCTTGAATCAAGAATTGTTTTTCTGTAAATTAGTAAAAGGATTTGATCCCATAGCTGGTCCTGCTAGAAAAAGAAAGTGCAGGGGAAATTTTCACAAGAACTCTGTTCTCCCTCCATACCACTTCACCACTGTAGAGCAGATTTTCAAGGAGCACCAAAGGAAGGTGGAGGTGGATAGAAAGGAGCTCTCCCTTCCACTGGCAGTATTGTTCCAACTCTGCTTATGCATGCTGGAATGAATGAGGTTTTCTCTTCCATGTGACACAAGTGCACATTAGTGTAAGAAAATCTCCATGTATGAATGGATTGTGAGAAGTGTGTAAGATGTGTTGGAGTTTGTGTTGTGAATTTTTGTTGTCATTTGTATAATTTTAATTGATGTTTATGAATAAAAAGAATTATTTAAGTGGAACACTCTTTAAATATCACCCCAGTCACTGAGAACCAAAGCACATGGTCCAGACGTAGCACTTTCTGACTGCTTTAGCCATGATTGCTACAGGACCGCAGCAACCAGACAGCCCACTCCCAAAGCAGGCTGCCGCCGCTGTTCCAAATAGGCTAGCAGCTGGAATGGATTAAATCCCCTCCTTTTGCTTTGGGTCACTTTAGGCAGCCTCAGAGTGGCTTTCAGCCATGTCAGGGGCGTGAGTAGTCAAAACACCATGCCCTCAAAGTGGCCGAAAGCCACTCTATTGGGCCCATCTGTTTCAGGCCTCAGTGACTAGATGGTCTTAGTCAACTGAGCCTTAGTTCTTCATCTGTAAAATGGTAATGATTGTATTCAGTCAAGCATCCTTGCTTGACTGGTGTGTGTGACAATGAGTGAGAAAACATTTGTACCACACTTTACACATAGAATAAAGTTACTGAAACTTGGAAATACGCAGGTATAATAAAAACAAAAAAGAACTGGAATTCTTGATACTTCCAGATAAATTTTCCCCCTTCTAGATGATTGAAAGGGCAGCTTTCAAAAGACATTTAAAAACTATAAAAACAAAATGATCATTTAAAAAACCTATACTAGCTAAAAGAGCAACAACATGCAAAATATGCCTTCATTTTACATATTTATTCTGTTACATTTACATCTAAACTTATGCCCAAAGAATTCAAGGGCATATATGTGGTTCTTTAACCCTCGCCCCTTCCACTTTTAGTCTCATAACAACCTCATGTGTTAAGGCAAAAAACAGTAACTGGTGAAAAATCATGTGACTAGTTATGAGCGTCATAGCTGAGCAAGCATTTGAACATGGGTCTCCAGGGTCCTGATCCATCATATTAATTGCTGTATAACATTGGATGTAATTTACATGACCACATTCTGTTTATTTAAAAAATGTCTAGCAGCAGCATAACTTGACCTCCATAAATATATGAAGATCCATGTTTTCATTTCTTAAAAGCCAAGCAATGATTGAACAGGTAGGCCTCCATTAGAATGACATTCCAGATGAAGTGGATATATTTTGTATATTTATCATTCTAATCTCTTCATATTTTATGGTGCATATAGTTGGATCCAACCTCTTTTCTGCCAACAAGAACATTCCTTAAGTGAAATTCTGCTCAGCACATACTCCACAGAAATATTTACTATTTTCTCAGTGCTTCTTCCCCACTGCTCTGGACGGTCCCTTGATTATTTTAAGAGGACAGTAGATGGAAAGGAGAATAATCAAAGATTGCCTTCTTCCTTGCTCAGCTAGCTGAAAAAATCCACTATATCTTAGGCCTCCAGTTAACAAAAGGGGCCCTTCTTTCTGGATCCAACTCATAGTTTTAGCAAGATTCAACAACATAATATATGCAGGAAACAGCAGTCCCTGTTCCATAAAATTTCTCTGCTTTCTCTTGCTGCCCTCAACTTTTTTTCTTCTAGTTCTTCTTCTGTCCCCCATGCTCTTTAACATTTACATGAAACCGCAGGGAGAGATCATCCGGAGGCATGGGGCACGGGGTTATCAGTACGCTGATGACACCCAGATAGTCTTCTCTATGTCTCCGACTGATGCAGTGACCAGGGATGGCGTCGCTCCTCTCATGGCCTGTCTGGAATCGGTAATGGACTGGATGAGGGAAAACAGACTCAGCCTGAATCCAGAGAAAACGGAAGTACTCATGATAGGTTCCCCCAGCCCAGGCAGGGAGGTGGTTCCACCTGTCCTGAACGGGATCACGCTTCCCATAAAGGACACTGTACGCAGCTTGGGGGTGCTCCTTGATTCGTCGCTCCACCTTACTTCTCAGGTGGATGCGACAGTCAGGAGCACCTGCTTCCAGCTTCGGCTGATACGCCAGCTGCGCCCCTGCCTGGACCAGAGGGACCTTGAAACAGTAGTACATGCTCTGGTAACCTCTCGGTTGGATTTCTGCAACGCGCTCTACATGGGGCAGCCTTTGTACCACACTCGGAAGCTACAATTAATCCAGAATATGGCAGCACGGCTGATCACGGGGGCATCTAGGACCCACCATATAACACCGATCTTAAAAGATCTTCATTGGCTGCCCATTCGCTTCCGGGCCCAATACAAAGTGCTGGTCGTTACCTATAAAGCCCTAAATGGCTTGGGCCCAGAGTACCTAAAGGACCGTCTCTCCCCACATAATCCGCCCCGCACACTTAGATCAAGCGGACAACACCTGTTAAGAGTTCCAGAGGCCAGACTCTCGACAACTGCCAAGAGACCGTTTTCTATATCTGCTCCGAGCCTCTGGAACTCACTACCTATTGAGCTCCGCTTGATTACTTCCCTCCCCCAATTTAAAAAGGAGCTAAAAACGCACCTATTTAATCAGGCTTATCCTTGATTGCTATCTGTCATCGCCATCTTCCCCCCAGATAAGCCGTTGGAATAAACCATTGTATACCGCTTCGGGATGATAATGTTTTTACTTGTTTTTATTCCTTGTTTTATTGTAATCTTTTATTGTATTGTTTGAAATGTTTTTAACTGTAGATGCTGTACACCGCCCTGATCGCAGGAAGGGCGGTATACAAATAAAAGATTATTATTATTAGTAGTAGTAGTAGTAGTAGTACTTCTGTTTCTCCTTACTGGCCTTTCTTTTTATTTTCTTAAGTGCCTTCTCATTGAAAGCATACAAGAGGCAAACATTTGCTACTCCTGAAAATGTGAGCAGCCATTGACTGACACAGAACCTTTGTCTGAGGATATTATTATTCTTTTGGAAGAGTTCTTGGTGGAGTCTGGCAAGCGATGGAACCAAGATGTTGTTGCAGCAAGTAGTTGCCTAATAGAGATGCCTAATAGAGATGTCAACAGATGGCTCGGGAGGCAAATGTTAACCTACTGGATCTCTCAGTCCTTTTTCTGGCAACATCTTTAATTTATTTAATTAGTAGAAGGTGTGAAGAAGCTGACAAATGTCTTGATTGCCTAGACGTGTGTGGAAAATAAAATCCAAAACTGAACTGTATTTTAGTTCAGTTTTTAAGCTATTCTTTGATATTCAGACTAACTGCACAACATAAAACATCCATTGTTTCTTTGTTTAAATTTAATTTATACCCCACCTTTCTCCCAGATGTGATCTACAGCAATAATGTTCTTTTCGGTCTTAATTATTTCCCAGAATCCCAGAGCCAACATTTATTTATTTATTTCAGAATTGTGCTCAGAAACATTTGGTTGGAAGTGAAAATGTCATAACATTGTCATTTACTATCTGTAACTATCCCCGGTCAACAGTGAGTACAACTTTCTTAACCTGCTGAAGTCTCAAAACCTTGACATATGCAGCCCTATGTGTTATGTATTACTGTAACTCAGACATGTATTTTAGCTGTGCAAATGCAGTCCAGATGCCACCAAAAGCAGGGCTGAATCCAGGATTACATTCAAAATGGAAAACTGAGTCTTCAAGGAGAGTACTGTCCCATCCAGCACACATTTCATTCCAATTCCCTTTCTTTTTTCAAAGGCATCTCTGTCTTCTTCAGGGGACTTCAGTTTATTTGTCCTCATTCTTTCTGTTACTGACACCAAGCACTAGATCTGAACCAGAACTAGTTCTCGCATTTAGGCATGTGAGCAGCCACTGGCTCTAGTGCTTCACCAGATTTTAGGATTCTATAAAATATTGTCATGGCAATTAAAGTGGAACCACAGCACTCTAACAGTGTAGTGTGGATTGGCCCCTCGTATATGTACATACCAGTGCTGGACAATTTAGGACTGACATGCCATGGTCCTAAATTCTGTGGGATCTTCCTGAATCTACTGTCCCCAATGACTCAGTGGATCTACTCTAGTTGAGATTCCTCCTTCTCCTCTTATTCCTCCTTCTCTGTTTATAGCTCACCTCTTCCCCAATAACAGGACTGAAAGGGGGGAATATAGGCCACACATTTTTATTTTGCATCTACTGGAAGACACAGAGAGAACTAACAAGCACATAGGTACTATAGATTCCTCCATTTCCAACAGATAGATTGTTAGAGAGACAGTGGGGAATTTTTGCCTTTTGAGAATATGATAAATTTACAAAATATTCCCTGAGGTGTTGTTATCTTTTAATTTGTCTGTAGAAGCAGGACAAAAGGAGCAGCAGCTAACCAGATCATGTTCAATCCCTGGGGCAATGATACTTTGTGTACCATACTAAGGATTTCACAGGGACACAAGGACTGGGGATCCCATTATTTGAGAAAGAGAAGTTTGAAAGGAGCATAAATGTATTTTTACAGAGCATCAATAGTTATTTTAGAAATAGATCTCTCTTATGCATGTCTTAATTCTACCCAAGAAGTTTCACCATTCTAGTGGAATGTTTAAAATGCCAGCAACACCTTATCCCCAGAGCTCCACTTGAGTCACCCCTGAACTTGGCTTTTATGTCAGGACTCCTTCCAGAAACAGAAATAATAAAAAGAAAGAGCCTATTTTCAGAATGTGTTCTTTCTAGAACAATGAAATTCATATCTCAGAGATTCAGGGACACCACCTCCAGGTCAGAGAATATGGGTTCCCAATATGCTTTAGCCCCATTATCTCTCCCCTGTAAGGCATTAGCCATAATTAATTTTATAGAATCTAGAGATGTGGCATAATCATGAAAGTACAGTGTACTCCTCTTAATAATATTCTATTTTAAAATGGATGATCAAACATAATGGAATAAAACTATAAAGCCTCTTTACATCTTCTACTTATTTTTTTTCTTTAAATGTGAAGTTACATATATACTCTATTAGAAAACTCTAAATAGTCCTTATCTTATAAGTTACTTGTTATATTTTAATTTTTTATGTTCCAACTAGAGTAGACCCATTGGATCAGTGCAATGTGTGCATTTATACTGTAGAAACAGCACAGCCTGACACCACTTCAAGTGCTGTAGCACCATCCTATGAGATATTGGGAGTTGTAATTTTACAAAGTTTTTATCCTTCTGAGATGAAAGAGTATTTGTGCCCTCTTGTGCACAAATTCTATCACCAGATTAAAAACATTAAAACATGGGTTTATATTAACAAATAATTCATGGCCTCAGTCATGGAGGTGTGTGAGAGAACCGTGACTATCACTACCAACCCAATTATATTTTTTTTAAAAAAAACTTTGTTGGAAATACATTTAGACTGCATTCTGATCCACATTTTTCTGTGTTTATGAAAACAATGCTTCTGAAAATACCTACGTTGGAGTACGAATGCAAAGGTTCATGATGGTGTCCTTTGGTATGAAGGTTTGAAACTGATCATATGATTTCAGGCTGTGCTCCCCCCTTATCTTCCTACAAATTTCTGGTGGAATATGTAGGATTTGCTTATATGATTTGTATTAGATTTATCAATATAAAATGTATTCTTCACTCTAGGTCATAAGATTGTGCCTTCAAGGGCAGAAGTCCAAGTCCCCTGGGGTAACTCTCCACATTCTGAAGTAAGTGAACACATATATAACCTGAACTAGGGTTCCCAGATCTGACAGTGGAACACACTGTCTTAAAGGGTGGTGGTATCTCCTTCTTTGGAGATTTCTAAAAGAGATTGGATGAGCATCTTGCAGGAGTGTTTTAATGGTGTATTCCTGCATGACAGGGGTTGGACTAGACAGTTCTTGAAGCCAACTCTATGCTTCTATGATTCTACATAATACTACCACTGAGATCCAGGGACCCATATCTGCTTATGTTGAACTAATGATCCTAAAGCAGTGTGAATGGCTACATGGAGGGAGAGAGAGAAAGAGTTACACTTATAGCCTGCCTTTCCTCCAAAGAGCACAAAGTGACATACATTGTTCTCCTCCCATTGCTATCATCACAACAGCACTGTCACATAAAGTCTCAGAAATCATGATTGGCCCAAGATCACTCAGGGAGTAATGTGGTTTGATGCCACTTTAAGTGCTGTACTGTATATCCATTCTATGGAATCCTGGAATTTGTAGTGTTACAAGGTCTTTAACCTTCTCTGACAAAAAGTGCTGGTACCTTAAAAACGACAAATCCTAGGATACTATCAGATGGAACCATGGCAATTAAAATGGTGTCAAACTACATGATTTCTACAGTGTAGATCCATCCTGAGTGAGCTTTATGGCTGAGTGGGAGCTTTAACATAGGTCTCTCCTTTGTTCTGCCTAACTACTACACCATACTGACTCTCCCAAAACATAATGTAAATGTACCCTAAAGGCACCAGATCCTTCCTAATCTTGGAAGCTAAGCAGGGTGGGCCTTGGTTAGTACTTGGATGAGAGATCACCAATGAATGCCAGGTGGGCTATATTTCAGAGGAAGTAACTGGCAACACCATCTCTGTATATTTCATGCTTAAGAAAACCCTAGGAAATTTAAATAGCTTACTCTTTTGGTCTCTTTCACTTCTAACAATCTATCATTTCTATTCCATGTTCCTTTGCTGAGAAATATCACTACAGGTTGCCTCAACCCTGTGCTGGCATAGAGACTGATCGTTATATATCTTTTCCTAGATCTTTCCTTCCTTTTTCAGACTGGTTCAAAGCTTTTTTGCCTCTGGCAAGGTACGGCAGGGGGCCTGCTCTCATTTCATGTACTAAAGCTGATTGGACTGGCACTTAAATATTTATTTTTTCAGCACTGGTGATAGGACAGCATCCTTCACAGCACCTGACAGCAGCAAGCTAGTTTAGGGAACATAAGGAACACAAGGTCTGCACATAGTCTTTTCTTCCAGCACTTGCTGGTTCCACCCAATTTCTGCTGCCCGAGGAGGCATCTTTCCTTTGCCTAATTTGGGGGCTGGCCCTTTGTCTTGCCTTTGCTTTCCTTTTTTCCTTTCAACTCTAAAAGTATTATTTACTTTCTGTATTAAATTGCTCTATTCCATGTGTGAGCGGCTGTTTTTTTCCTTTCCCCTCTACATGATTAAACAGCTGGTTTCAGCACAGAGGTGACTTCATGTCAGGGGTGGATGAAGTGATCCTTTTATATCAATTAGTAATTACTGTAAAGTGCTTTGGGGTGAAAGGTACTATATAAATGCCACAAAGGATTAAGATTTCAAGGGATGAATAAGCAGCAGGAGCACACAAACTCATAAGTGGCATAGATCCTATTTTTATGCAAATTGCCCTGGTGATAAAGACTGAAGAAAGGGTCAGAGAAACAGAGAAATGTATGGTTTGGAAGTGGAATTATCTCAAAGCATCCATTTTTCTTCCCTGTTCCTAAAGGCATCAGGATGTCTTTAAGCCTACAGCTCTCTCACTTGAACACCATCTAGCTTTGCATCAGTAATAGCTGCAAGCAATAATATTCCAGGTTCTTTGACCCTGTCACTAATTAATTCATGTTAGCTAGTCCATTATTGTACATCCCAAACTGTTTCTCCTCTTGTGACAAAACAATCAAAATTCTGTGCCAGTAAAGCTCAAAGGCTGCAGTGAAAACAAAATATGTACAGTGATAATATTCACATATTTTGTTTTGAGTGTTTTCCCTAAAAGATTCAGTTAACACACTTTCTTCTGAATCTGACATCTGTGGGCAATTCCAGAAAAAGCTGTTATGATGGGCTCGTTTTTCTCTGTTGCTTTGCTTCTCATGCAGCTTACACACAACCTTGTCCTCAGCTTGTATACACATCATATTTTACACATTTACATGGAGAACCAGTTTTTATAAACAATATGCATGCCGTGAAGACAGCAAAGAGCCTTTACTGTGATTTGGGAATGTTGTTTTAGTGATTCCACTTTACCTGCCATTTCATCCTCTGGAACCAGTTAAAGTGGAATCAAGGTGCCATAATTGCAATATGAAGAGGTTTGATTGGGAAAACATCAGGCAACACAGTCTAAGAGATGTGAAAGCAGCAAAGTGGATTTCCCCTCTCTCAGTTGACAATGTCCATAATACAAATAACCATACTTATATTTGAAACTGAAACACCAGCAAATAGACTGCACAAGACAAGCTCTGTGTGGAATTGTTCTGTGTATCAAAATCTAGTCTGATTATATTGGTCTTCCAGCAGCAGTAATGGTAATGGAATGGGGGAGGGGAGTAAAAGAGATGTTGATGTTGTGTGAGACTACATGATCTGAGACTCAGAGAATGAGAAAGGTAACTCTGGGCAAATGCACATAAAGAAAAATTAAGTTTTCAGCTCAACTGTCTTTCATTCCTTCCTCATCATGAGGACTAGAAACTGTATGATAGGGAAAGTGTATCAGATCTCACAAGAATGCTCAAGAAAACATTCTAAGTTTTGGGTAGACAATATTGTTACTGATTATATTGCACTGAATTAAAAACTAGGGGGAAATGTGGACTGCAGTTCAGAAAAACTCCTAGCAAGTCTAAAGAGTCATCTAGAAAGTTGATGAGCAGTGTCAAGGAAGCTATTAGAGCAAAGAAATCCTCCTTCCAAATCTGGACAAGTGAGAACAAAAAGGAGCACCCCCATTAACCAAGGCAGGTAATAAGAGATACAGTAAAGGATTTTGAGGATCATATTGCTAACAATATTAGGAACAACAATATAAAATTATTCCAATACACCAGCAACAAGAAAATTAGTGAGTTAAGGAGTAGTAAATGTGGATGTAGACGGAAGAGAAGGTGAATCAATTATTTGCATCTGTCTTCATTTTAAAAGGATGATACTCTTACCTGACCTAATCTTTTCAGGAAGAGAGTCTGAAGAATGTGGGCAAATACTGTAGTGGAGAAATAAGGTGAAGTTTTAGACCAGGGATAGGCAAATGCAGAAAGTCTAGAGGGCATTTTCCATTATTGCTAGACCTGCATGGCTCCCCCTTCGATAAAACTGGTAGTGACCAGAAAAAAAGGTACTCCAGAAAGTTCATGAAAGTTCATTCATAGTTACTGCATGGAAAAAATATATATGGAGGAGACTTAGAAGGAAAATATGTAAAAAGGAATATGATAAGAGAGATATAAAATTATGGATCTGTCTAAATACCCTAAAGGCACCTGATCCCATCTGATCTTGCAGATTAGGCAGGATCAGACCTGGTTAGTACTTGGATGGAAGACCACTAATAAATACCAGGTGCTGTAGGCTATATTTGCTGGAGGGAGGAATCAGCAAAACCACCTCTGAATATTCTTGCCTAAGAAATCCATATGAAATTAATGGGGTCAACATAAATCAACAGGCAACTTGAAGATGCACCCCCCCACACACACACACACACCCCTCAAGTACCAAATTTTCTGTCAAAGAAAGTAATGCCATGGAACATATCTACTTTATTAACTGCAGTATACTGTATCTTATGGTAAACTCTCCCAGTTATGTTGCAACATATGATGTGGTGTTCTCCGGAAGAAGCTGGGAGTCATGAATGGTCCTTGCAGAGGAGGAGGAGTGGGCACACACCCTGTCCTCCTAAACTGGACCTTTCCTCAGCCTTCAGTTGTCCCTCCAGAGGGAGCTGGGGGTCAGGAAATGTCCATTGGGAGGAGGAGGAGTCCTCCTCTTCCCAGACACCCAGCTGTCCCTCTGGAGGGATCTGGAGATCAGGAAAGGTCTTTGGGGAGGAGGAAGAGTGGGCACTCACCCTGTCCTCTTCTTCCTAGACCTTTCCTGACACCCAGCTGTCCCTCCAGAGATAGCTGAAGGTCAGGAAGGGTCTCTGGGGAGGAGCAACTGGCTCTCTGGTCACTCCTTCTCCCCCCACCCTTTTCACCACCTCCAGCTGTCTTGAAGAGGCAGCTAAAGACTGGTAGAAAGCCAACAGGAGGAGCCAGAGGCACACACCTCTGGCTCCTTCTCCCCAGTGCCATCTTCTCGACAGCTGGAGGCCAGGAATTGGCAGGGAGGAGGAGGAACGGGCACTGCTTGCCTGTTCCTCCTTTTCACTGGCCCGTGCCAGCATAAATGGCATCACTGCCACCTGTGGTACGTGTGCCATAGATTCACCATCACAGGTCTAGGATGACCACTACCAGTAAACATAGCTATTGTTTAAAACACACAGGTTCACCAAAGAACAAAGTGATCCCAAGAAATATTTTTTTCTCTTCTGGATGAGCTCTCTGAACACTCCCAGTGTACTACTTTCCATTCCAGAGGATTACTGTTTTCTTTTCCTCCCCCCAACACTATGGTCACTAGGTTAAGGGGGAGGGCAAGGGGCAGCCAAGAGTTGATAGCTGGTCCTTCAAGACTTCACAAGGGTCCTTCAGAGATCCCAAAAAATGACATTGTTGTGTTTGAGCAACAAAACCAGGGCCAAATCCATTACAATTGTGCTATTGGAAGATAACAGAAGCATAGTGCTATAGTGAACTATACTACCGCACAGTTGCACAGTCACACTATAACAACTAAATAAAAGTGAGACAAAAATGCAGTCATGTTCCGCATACAAAAGCCGATCACACTGCTGCACTGTTAGTATATCGTGATTGGATGATTTACGCATGTGTCATTATGTGTCATGTCTGAAAAAGATGGTTCAGTCCCAGACAGGACAAAATAAAATTTTTATATTTAACAACATGATATATATCCAGTTCAAATAAAGCAGTGCCCTCTACCTCAAAATAAGACAGAAATCTACTCTGAAAACAATCCTAGCAATGAGCCACTTTGAAAGACTTTGTTGCTGTAGAGCAGGGTATAAATACTCCAAATAAATAAATATGAGAATGAATTGCCTGTGCTGAAGTGCAGTCTGGGAAAAGCTACCTGACAGTGCTCTCCAATAGTGTGGATGTATCATTAGCAGCTTCCATGCCTTTGCAATAGTGCAAATGAAGCCCTTTTGGCAAACCGTTCATGGGGTTTCCCTGGGAATAAGAAGTTAGTGGAAGTACTGGATGAGCATGACGCCATGTGACAATCTTTGCACAATCGCACTATAATGACAGGAGCATTCCATTTTTCTTCCATTTATATCCCCATGTGATAATCCCCTTTCTCTCTTCTGTGAGAACATATTTGAAAGATGCACAGTTTAAAGATGTTCTAGCACCAAGAAGAAAATTTAATAAATTAAATTTTCTCTCCAGTGGGAATGAATTTTAAGAAGAATCACTTACCTAAACTGTACTTCAAAATCTGGTGCTCCACTGCAACTTGGATAAACGTTAAAAGAGGGGGAGACAACTTCACAGCAGTCCTGCCTGCTGTCCTGACTTGACATGCATGGACTGAGTCAATCTTCTGCTGACCTATTTTTTCAGCTGCTTTAAAACTATCCCATTTTCTCCCTCATCCTCCCACCTTCCCTGTATCTCCAGCATATTTCAGTTGCTGCAAATAGTTCAAAGTATAAAAGTAATTTGTTCTAGGTTAACTGAGAGAAGACAGGAGGTGGTAAAATCTTGCCTTTCCCAATATTCTCTTTTTTTACCCCAGACTTTCCTAAACTCAGTACCTACATTCCAGGGTTTCTCTGCTTTTATGTTTCTCATCATTAATAACTTTTGCCCTCTTATTGCCTGACCACACCTTTTTGACCCCATTCTGACCACATGTGTCCTGGCTTTCATGTCTGAAATGTTCAAGTTTAGTCATGATAACTTTGTGTTACAGGTTGAGTCTCCCTTATCCAGAATGCTTGGGACCAGAAATGTTTTGGACTTGCATATATTTACATATATATTTGTATCTGCATACATGTACACAATGAGGTATTTTGGGGATGAGACCCATGTCTAAACACAACATTCATTTATGTTTCATATACACATTATACAAATAGCCAGAAGGTAATTTTATACAATATTTTTAAATAATATTGTGAATGAAACAAAGTTGTGTATATTGAGCCAACAGAAAGCAAAGGTGTTACTATGTCAGCCACCCAAGAATAAAAGTTTTGTTTTTTGGAGGATTTCAGAATTCTGGATAAATGAAACTCAACTTGCGCTTCAAATATTAGAGGTAAATACCAAGAGCTGGTTGTTGAGAAACATGAGCAGTTGAGTGCTATTGAACTCATATTATGTTTGTGGCTTCCCAGAATGGTTCTCAAGTGTCCCATGTGCTACTTACCATCCCATATTTGGAATCCTAAAGTCTCATTCCACATTGAGTGATTTGGGGTGACACCCCAAGTCCTGTATTTGGGACCAGGGACCAGTGGCTATCTGGCTAGGTTGATCTTCCAAGCAATTAGTGTGTATGCAATGATCAGGACTTAGATACCAAATACCAGGGATCCACATGCTGTGATTGGAGCTGGCATGGTGCCACTTTTCTTCCTCTCTGTCTAGCCAGACAACACACAGAGAATAAAGTTTTCATCCCATAATGCCAGGCCTACCATTGTGAGAATTTGGTTCTTGCAAGATTTTCAATTTTATGGGAGCCATGAGATCTCATGAGAGTTACCTCTCTCCCAAGATTTGAGACAGCCTAATATAGGCCTGTCTCATGCATCTTGTATTGATTTGCAGCAAACTTGGCAATCCTTCTTCTCAGAGGCATCTGTTTGACTACCATGGGAAGAGAATGCTAGAACAGATGGGCTTTTCATCTCATGCAGCAAGATTCTTATTGTCTAATAATATAATCACCATAAACTGACACGAAGCTCATAATCTTTTAAATGTACACTATGTTTAAAGATTACTTTTCCTCTCTTTATTTTATCTTTTAATGTCTGTGTTTTGTTTTGTTTTTTGGAGAGAGTTTGGTGTTTGTTTGTTTTTTGGCTGTTTTTTTGTTTGTTTGTTTGTTTTTTGTGTTTTGTTTTGTTTTGGTTTTTGGCTATTCAGTTTTATAAACTCAAGAACAACAGTACAGTATGCATTGGAAGATACCTCAAAAATCACTTGTTATGACTAAATATGAAAAAAAAAAATAGCAGAACTAAATTTATTCCTGGGTCTATTGGAAAGAAATCTTAAATAAATCCAAACAGGTCTTTGCTGAGTTTTCACAGTTTCTGGTTCTGTGTGAACTGCAAATATTTAAATTTTGATATAGGATTAAAAATTCAATCATAAAGCTCCACCAAGTGGAAATACCAAAAACTGCACTCAAAATGTTTTGCCCACATTTTTTTCATGTCAATATGCCAAAAGATTGAAATAAAAGACAAACGCAAGTCAGCTGTTAGCTGTGATGATAGCCAATGTATGACAAATCTTTGTTTTCCTTCCAACCAAATGTCACTGTGATACACAGTGCAAATATGATTACTGATTTGAGGTGTGGGGAGTTGACAACAAAAAATCACAGACCAAAATGTACTCTGTTAAAATACTTCCTTCCCAATTCCACAAAACATGGGCTTATTTTTAAAAGGATGTTTTTGCATTATGTGACATAAATGGGAAAGTATGTGCAACCACTAAAGTAATGCTTGAATGAAAATCATCCTGCTGGCTCCATGGAAATGTCATCCGCAAACCTTTAATTTCTTTTCTTAACAGGCAACTTTGGTTATATATACAGAATTAACAGACATTACTCTTCTGAGGGGAACCATATTCTAAAACAAATGCAGTCTGCTAAATGGTTTTGCTCTTTCTCACTTTTGAAATATTCATCATCTGTGTAGTTTTAACAACTCAACAAAAAAAATGTTAAAAGCATAGCTCTACTAACCCAGCAGGTAGTGCCATGTTTAATGAAACCATCTCTGTCATAAATAAAACACAAGCTGCTTATGCAGTATTAATATTTTGCCTCCACCTCAATCAAATCTTTAGTTTGGGTGAGGGGCCTGTAAAAGTTGCTACGGTATTTTGTAGCTCTCTAAAAAATGTCAATTTCATCTCAGAGTAGTTAATATTTATTTATTTACATTGCACCTTTTCTGTAAAAGATTCGGGACAGAGTACATGGTACTGTTCTTTTATCTTGTCTCACAACAACCCTGCAAAGTAAGCTCAGATCAGGGATGGCTGGTAGCTTAAATGTTGAGGTGGAGTGGGGTAATAAATCCACTCCAGACTTAAAAAGAGCTGTCCAAAGTGCTGAACCTTGTCCACAAAATAGTTTCAACATTTTGAATAGCTCCTTTAAAGTTCAAACTAAAACCTAGGTTAAATTCACTGCTGCACCAACCTGGGGGACAACAGCTTTTACTGGCTCAGCTCAAAGAGAATGAATGGCCCAGGGTCACTCACTCAACTTCAAAGATGAATTTGAACCCAGGTCTCCACAGTATCAGCACTTCAAGCACTACACCCTCACCTAGATAGCCTTGTAATGGCTATTGAGTGCCGCTAGGTCTCAAGTCTTTTCTTTCTGTCAAGACTTTCTGTCTCAAATACTCATTTTGAATTCTTCTGAAGAGATCTTTGGTGGCATCCCAAAGCAATAGCATGAGAGATTATTCTTTGCTCTATAAATTTGTATGATATCACACTCTTCACTTAGAATACACCCAGAGAGAAAAACTCTCACTTCTAATTACTTACTTGAGGACATAAACTGATCCCAGGTAATGGTTTGGACCAGTGGTTATCTATGGCTGGCTATTGGTATCTATGACCGATTTTGCCTCTTCCCCTCCAAAAAAAAAAAGTCTAGTGCAGTGGTCCTCAAATTTTTTTGGGCTCCCCCTCACCCCTTTCCTGGTCTAGTCGAATTGGGCAGTTTGAATCCATTCCTACAGATTATACATACTACATGGCTATCAAAATGTGGCATTTTTATTAGGGTGCTGCAGCATTTGAGTGGTTTCGTAGGAAAATAATTTGCTGTGTGTTCCTTGGAGTCTGCTACCAATAAGCTCTCTTTGTATATTTGTAAATAAAATCACTATTGCATAGACTCCATACATACCGCATACAGTCAGAAAGTACTGTCTTTATTGAAAGGAAGTTAAACCCAGTGAACTTCTTATTGCTTGTCAGAACTTCTCATATCAGAATAGATGACCCAGTAAGGAAGACTTGCTCACTCAGTAAACTCACTCAGATGCTTAAGCTGCATTTGTTTTTAATCATTTGTAAGTGGTGGTTCTGAGTAAACTGCATATCCAGGAATCCTCTTGAAATGTTCTACACTGTATGTACATTCCACCAAACCAATGATCACCACAGTCAGAATGGAAATCCTTGTACATAGTTGGAGAAATGTCAATGTATGAGAACATATCTGGTTTTGGAATCTATAAATACATACTCTCCAACATTTCACAGATGAAAAATAGGATACATGAGGCCAAGCAGCATCAGAGTGTGGTTAAAATGGCAAAAGGTATTAAGGAGGAAGAACACACAAGGAAAGCTTGCACCTGTTTGCTTTTGCCTGAGGCTACTGGGAAGGGCAAGATTCCTCTTCTCCTTCAAGCTGAGTGGAGTGTAAGCTATTTAAAAACTTTGAATTCATTCTGCAGCAATTGAAGTAAACAGAGGACAAAAATGGTGAAGTGGGAGGGAGGGAGAGAAGCTAGAACATTTTAAAAGGAGCTGAAAAAGTGGAACAAAATTACTTAGGACTTTCCTTGTAAAATCGAGACAGAGGGTATACATATACAAGACAGATATGTATATTCAAGGTAAACCATTAAATACACTGGCATAAGCATGCTATTAGCATACTTTTGCATAATTAGCACTCAAACGCAAACTACACCAAACTCACTAAACTCACCTGAATGTGTGATTTGTCCATAAAGTGTTTAGTGTCACAGCATGGGAAATCTTTTAAACAAAGAACAAAGTTGTTTTTCAAGGAACTTAATATCCAGTTTTACATATTTTCTCCAAAGTATTTGCATGCAGTCTGAAGCAAAAAAAAAAAAAAATGAACTGATGCAGATTTGACTGTCACTATAAGCCTTTCCATACCATTTATTTCACACTGTGGCTTTTTAAAAAGACATTTGGGTTTCTTTTATAGAGAATATAACTGCCAAATTAAATTTCTTTTTGATCTAAGCTTTCCTTGAGATTAAAAGTAGCCTCCTGTAAAATAATTACAAAGTCTTTCCTATATTGCAAAATAGAAGACCTTGCATCTCCCATCAGAAACACAGCTTCAGCACCTATTTTACCAATCTAATCAGCCTGTTTGACGCTTTAGCCTGGAAGTGTTAGTACCCAAGCTGAGCATTACACATCCGAGTTTACTAGCCTCATCTCCAAAATGGAAGGCAAAGGGAGTTCAGTGTATTTCCACTGATGCACTCATAATAATTTGCAAAGAGCCAAAATGTCAGACTGAGTGATCAAAATAATCATTGTCGTTCTGTATGGCGGGCATATGTTTCTGCCATTTTTCACATTCATCTGAAGCAATTTTGCTTACTGCAGCCACCTGCTGTGAACATTATGGAAGCTTTGCTCCTTATTCAGTGACAAGCAGCTTTTATACCACTTATGTATTCATAATATACCATGTTAAGATTGGACAGCCACACAGCAAAGATGGCAAAGGATTCACTGGGTTTAGTTCTTAAATTTAAAGTTAAAAATCCTAATTAACTATTTCAGTTTCTAAACTATCAGGAGTGTTGATAGTTGCTTGCACAACACAGAATTTTGTAGTTTAAAACTGATAAATATGGTATTGCAACAGCTATGGAAACTCAGCTCTTTATCTGGATGCCCAAGTTTCAACAGTGGCCAGGAGTTTATTTGCACAGTTAAAACTAATGTGCCAGGTGTGCCCATTCTTAATAATGTCAGATCTGGCTATGGTGACATCATCCTTGGTTACATCCCTTTTGAACTACTGTAAGACTTTCAGCATTGGGCTATATTTGGAAACTGGAAGCTTTAGCAATTCCAAAATTCAGATGAAATGCTGACCATGGAATGCAGTTACAGAGAACATATAATACTTGTTGAAGCACTAATTACCAACCAGTTTCTGGGAGCAATTCAAAGTGTTGGCTGTGATCTATAGAGGCCTATATTGCTTACGTCAAGACTGTCTGAAAGACCATCTTGCTCTACATGAACCCGCCAAAAATGAAAGGGGCTTCCTCTCAGTCTGACCACACAGGACTGTTTGGTGAAGGCACAGAGAAAGCTTTGATGGGTGCTCCCACCCTGTGGAGTTTCTTCCCATTTCACATTGATGCATAATGCACAAGTGTGCAATCAATGCACCATGGTGCATAATGCACAGAATGTAATGTACAATTATATGCCATGGTACAACATGCATAATACATGCATAACTCCACTTTTGTAACATTCAACTGAACACAAATGTTACTCATTCACCAAAAAGTTTCACAATCTACCAGGTGTTGCTGACTGGACCACCAGTGATTCAAATTCTAACCAAGATTATAGGAATCAGTGAGATATTATTATTATCTCCAGCAGCAGCAGCAGCCTCCTGATACAGAAGAAATTTGCTCTCATTGCTCCTGCAGCAGGTTTTAAAACTTGTTTGTTTAATTTCTGTTGTGGTTGCTGTTGCTCTTTAACAATAACATACAAGTTAACAACAAAAACTTGATTAAAACATAACATTAGTTGATTTATTAAGCTACATTTTAATACCACAATAAAAGACATAGGCTGGCATTCTGTACTGCAGTTATGAATTTATAACCTAAAGTTACAGCTCTGTAATTGATCCGTATTCACTTACACTATGTAGTCACAATCATACAACTATTGGCACAATTCTGAATACCCTCCCAAACTTACTTCACCAGGCTGCACCGAGAGATTAAAGTCTGTTTAGTTGGCTATTGAGACACAGGAGAATGAAGTTTCCACACCCCTCGCACCATCAAGTGAGGTTGCAATAATCAGAAACAAGACCTCTGTCTCAATACCTTATCATAGCCTCACTCATTGGAGGGAGGGGTTGGAAATATTATCCTCCTGCATCTTTATCACCAGGTGAATAGATTTGCATTTCTAAGTGCGGATGCTGCTTGGTTTAGTGGGGTTGGATCAGGAAGTGTTTCTTAGGTCCAAAACACACTGCAGAAATAATCCCATTTGAGACCATTTTAACCGCCCTGGCTCAGTGCTAGGGAATCTTGGCAATCGTAGTTTATTGTGTCACCAGAGCTCTCTGACAGAGAAGGCCAAATGTCTCATAAAACTACGGAGCCAGGGCAGTTAAAGCAGTCTCAAATTGGATTATTTCTGCAGTGTGTTTTGGACCTTAGTTACCAACTAAAGAATTGGTGTAGAATATGAGTAGTAGTGAACACCCATAAAGTTAGACTTCTTCAACAGGACACTAGTTTGCATGCCAAATGCCTGCCATGTTTGTTTGTCATTTTCCTGCTAGAGGAAAAATAATGGAGATGAAGGATGAAAGAAAATGAGTGACTCTGTCTTCATTTGGTAGTTTTATGAATATTCTGCAATTATTTGTATTCTAGCAACAACAAAAAAAGGAAGAAGAAATCATCTTGGAGAGATTAGAATAGTTATTGTTGTATCATCAAAGACAAGGTCTTTCAGGCAGCATTCTTATTGCTGTACCAGAAAACGCAAAATTGGAACACTTTTTCCTTGCCCTGATAACTTTGAAAAGCTTTTTAAAAAAACTTTACCTCTTCACCTGTGCTTGACGGCATTTTCTTTAGATTCATTTTTTTATCTGCACATTCCATGCTATTAATAATGAAGGAACAGCATGATCATTATCCTTTTGCCCACCACTAAACAGCCTGTCAGTGACAGATTTTGTCCAGTTTAATGGATGCTAATTTGAGAGAGCATACTGCCATGTACTTTTTATAGGCTGTCACTGTCACATTGCAAAACTATAATCTGCTTACCCTAAAAAAAGACTCAAGGTGCATATACAGTCTGGAAATAATGCAGTTTGACATCACTTTAAGTGATGTAGCTCCATCCTATGGAATCCTGGAATTTGTAGTTTTGCAAGATCTTTAACCTTCTCTACGAGATTGCTGTTGCCTCACAAAACTACAAATCCCAGGATTCTGTAGGATGGAGCTATGACACTTAAAGTTGTGTCAAACTGCATTATTTCTACAGTTAGATGCACCATCAGTGTAAATAGAGCTACTTAACTAAACAGCCTAGGCATGGTTCTTGTGACTGTGTACCTTCATGTGGTTTCTAATTTATGGTGATCCTGAAGAAAACCTATCACAGAGGGGCTTTGCAGTTGCCTTCCTCTGAGAAAGCAGACTACTCCAGGGTTACCCAGTGGGTTTCCATAGCTGAGTGAGCATACGAATCCTGGTCTCCCAGAGTCCTAATGCAACACTCCTAGCCGTAAGAGTGAATGATCTCTACAGTATTGTTTGAAAAGCAATGCCTTATTAATTCATGATGTCTAAACTACAATGTTTAAATTATTGAGACATAACAAAATAGCATACCTATTGTTAAGGGATGTATTTAAATTTAGAAAGCTCCTGAAATAGATCTTAAAATCATTAATATAGCACTATGGAGTTTATCACACAGGAGGAAATGTGAAGTTTAAACAGTAACTAACCCATGAAAATTGTGCAATTGACATTAAAACACAATTAAAATGAGATTAACACAAGAGCCATTATTCCGTGAATAACCAGCTTATAAGCAGCAAAAAGTCATTCACAGGAAAATCCCACGAATGATTTGCTGCTGTTTCTTGCCTGGTTATTCACAGGATAAAGGCACTTTAATCACATTTCATCTCAACATCATGTGAAAACTATTAGAGCAATTGCAGGATTATCACAGGTTATCCATGGGATAATAGCTCTTTGAACATGACATTGTATGAAAACCATTTGCGCAATTGCAGGATTATCACGGATTAATCCCTATTTATACTTCCAGTTGTCCACTGTGTGATACACTCCTATGTGGAAGGTACATGATTTCATGACAATTAGTATGTAATTCAACTCACATTATTTCAAATTTGCTCCAATGTTATGCAAAACCATTGAAAAGTATTCAAAAGGATCAATAAAAAAAATAATTTACAGCATCCAGTAATGTAACTTGCACTGCTAGATTATCTTCAGATAGTGTCATTGTTGCAAACTTTCTGAGCTGTCCACCATTCAAATGTGCTTCCAATAAATTCATTTGAGCTTTGTGGCCTGTTTTATGCATCTGCCAGTGAACTGAGGTGTTGCAGGCACCACTGTTGTGATGGACTAAGGAAATGCTAAGGTCTGTTGCTTTACATCATCAATCTGAGTCCCGAAGGGAACTTTCCTTTCGGGCTACCTCTGGGTACATTCCTGAAGAGTAGTGATTGGTGACCAGAAAGATCGAGAAAGAGGACAGTAGCCATTTAACTAGCTGTTTGCCAACATTTTCTGTTCCCTTTTTGAGAAACTTGTTTTATTTTTAGTGCCTAAGAAATGTAATTACAAATTTTCATTTGCTTAAAATTATGTATATAACAGCTATCTGTTTCAGAATACAAATCTTCATAAGCAAGGACACGGAACCTCAGAATCATCCCTCTTGCTGTATGTGAGGGCAAGGTACTTTGCAGCACTCTTGAGAAAGTGCCCTTTTTTTGTGAAAATAAACAAAAGTGCAGAAATGAAGCAAAAGTTGCACAAATTAACTATCTGTAATGCTTTATTGCATACCTTTTTAAAGACTATGCACAAGTTGTTTGTGCCTTTTTAAAAAAACAAACAAGCAGCCAGTCATTCTTTGCTTGGAGTGTTTTTGTGTGTGTGCACAAATACATGAAAACACACACACAGAGACAGACACCTTGCTTCTCAAGAAGCAAGTACACCAGTCTGCAGCAAAGACAGTTTGTACAAATTACAAAGGCCTTCTTGGGACAAAATAGTGCTCATTCTCTCAATTGCACCTAAAGATAAGGAAAATTACAGGGCCTAAAAATTCTTCATCAGTTATCTCATTGAGAGGAGATGAAGCAATGAGTATTCTTTTCATATCCAATAAAGAAACAAATACAGTATAGACCAAAGCAAAACTGTAAGCATTCACCAGAAATGCAGGTGCATAATTATTTGACACACACACACCCCCACACACACATGACCTAACCATGTCTGAACCACCTGCAGATCCACATAACAGCTTCAGGCTGCTCTTTTAGGCAGCCACAGGGAACTGTCCATGTGCCAAAGCATTTGGTTTTTTTTAAAAGGACTTCAACCCAGTTAAAGGCCTGTTAATCAATTTGTTAACTTTGTACTTTAGTAAAATTAACAGTTCTGAAGCAATATATGGCTAATATTTTTAAGAGTTACAAATCACCTTAATTAGTTCTTTTTTTTTAAGCTTTTAAAGTTTTTTACAAATTAAATAGACTAAATATTTTTAAACTTGGGGAGGTTTTATTAACTAATTTGGCCTGCAGTCTTACACCCACTCAGCTGGAACAGTCCCATAGAAATTTTCTGCAAATGAGTCAAGGCGACTTTTGTGTAGGATTGCACTATACATCACATAAATGTTATTACAAAAATAATAGTATTAATTTTGCTATTTTTATTGTTGTAATTGTCCGGTTTCAAACAAAAAATAATAATTTTTGCCATATACAGCTTTAACTTGTGTACATCAAAATAACTCTAAAGCACTGCTCAATGAGTAGTAGTACAGATCAGACAATGATCTGACAATGTAATTTTTTTAGAGGCAATGAAAGTAGAGATTGTTTTGTGGGAGTTCTGAAGAAGAGATGATAGACCTTGGAGGTCAGGTCAGTCATAAGAGAAGTGCTTCTGTTTCTCATTTATTTTGTATTTACACTGCACTTGCTATGAAGGCTTACCAGCTAAGTCAATATTCTTTGTTTATTAGAAACATTTTTGTAAACAGTGAGAAAAACATCCATGTATTCAATGCTAAAGGTGAATAAAGGTTGTTTGTGCTTGTCCTTACATTACTGTCCTAAACAAGCGACTCCTTCACATTTCTCAGTTAAAGCACCATTATTCCTCTATTATTCCCATGGCAACATCCTAGTGAATTCTGAGATTTGCAGTTATGGAGAATTCTCAGACAGAAGCAATAGCTCCACTCCAAACTATACATCCCAGGATTCCGTAGGATGCAGCCATGGGTCTTGAAGCAGAAGCAGAATCATGATCGTCTTGTGAAAAGATCCAAGGTGAAATGTGTTCCCTGTTTAAGATGACCAGATGTCATAACCTCAAAAGAGAACAAGGCACCGTAAAATGTAGGACATAGAGAAATTCATGATTCTTAGTCATGCTCAAAATGAAGGGCATTTTTGAATTCCTCCAGAAGAGAAGGTAAAATGTAGGACATGTCCCAGAAAATGGGGACATCTGCTCATCCTGTCCCAGTCACACTTGTATTCATCATCCCCACCATCCAGCATAACCCAGTGACATATCTCCACTCCAGACTTAGGCTACATTTCCTGGAATGGCATCTAAGGGACATAAGGTATAACAGACCTCCTTCTCTGCCTATAGAAAGAGAGATCCTCAGGGGTGAGACAGTTGCGCCCTTAGAGGCCAGTGCCATATAGAAGGAAGGTCCACCTTCCACTGGAATTCCAACCACAGAAGTCAATGTGTGGGGCTTGTAGAGCCTCCACTGACAGCAGTAGTCTGTTTTTAATTAGTTTGGGAAATATTCAGCTTGGCTTTGCAAGGGTGGGGGGCAATATATGCAGGATCCAGTACCATTCAGTTACACAAAACTACCTGAAAAGAGAAACATAGACAGAGATAGCAGAAGTTGAGGGTTGAAAAAGGAAGGTTGTATTTACCCATCCTGAAGAAATGGTCCACAGAAAACAAGAAATTATGATGACTCAGTCCACAAGGCTAGAGAGTGTATGTAGAGAGGCAGATGAGAACAGACAAAGAAACTCAGACTGAGGCCTGAGGGCGACAGTCACCATACAAGCGAGATGGGTGGGGGACAACTGCATTAAAAAGGTTTCATTTTGGGATGGTATTTATACCCTTAAAACCAATCCTAATCCATGAAAGTTCCATGGGAAACCAAAAGTTTGATTACCCCTTGACAGAACCAGAGGAGGTTTACAAGGTGGAGAGTTTGTTAGATATTCAGGAAATGTGATCGAGGATGTTTCAGAACTTTACAACACCTAGACAAGATCTGGAATCACCAGGAATGAGATGGTAGGAAACCAAAAGAGACAAAAGGGGGATTCTGGTCTTGTCTGATCTGGCAGAACTCATATTTTGGCTTTCAGTTTCCAAGTAAGGGGTGTTTGGCAATGTTCTTTTGTGCATGTTCTTCCATCCCCACGCCTTTCCACATGACTGAACCTATGTTCTATTCACTCTACCTAAGTTCAGAACTAGACATGTCAACATGCTGGTGCCTTAATGTTGCACCAAACTGTATCTGGATTGACAAACATATTAGGGAATATTCAGAAACTTACAGTGACCTTGGGATCAGGAGACGCTCAGAAGCTCAATCCTGGAATTTGGAGAAGTGATGTCATTCCTACAGGGGATGTTTCTGTTTGGTATAAATGGAAAGAGAAAAGGGCTTTAAGGCTGTAAAAGACTCCTCCTTCCCTCCCCCCAGAATGAAAATTCCCTCCACCTACTTTTCAGTTTGCTGGTGCATTGCTAGCAGGGCATAGCTACCAATGGGAGAGGCAAGATGATATTATTATTATTATTATTATTATTATTATTATTATTATTATTGCATAGTGAGTGGTGGTTCAGTCAGCAAAGATTCTCCTACTCAGCAAACACTCAAAAATAGCATTAACTCCAAAAGGAGTTCCAAGATAAGTGTTCTTAGAATTTGGGCATTAATGTTACTATTGCCGAGCAAATAATTCTGAAACTGCAGAGATGGTTTAGGTCAAGAGAAAGAATGTGATGAAGATTCTCACAACCTGGGGAGGGGGGGGGGATCGTTACCTGGTCACATTCTCTTGCCTTATAAGAAGGTAAACCTTCTCTGAATAAATGTTCCCAAGAATCAATGTGATGTGGTAACTATAAGTCAGAAACTTAATCTTTTTTCTCCACTTTTTAAAAAGTGAGCAATAGAAATACTTTAGTTTAATTATTTTCTACAATGAACACAAGAGGGCAGACTTCTCTACAGCTTGGGTAAACTACCTTTATGCTGAACTCACAGAAGGTTCTCCATCCAAAGTGGCCAAAATTTAAATAATCCTGAAAGTTGTATGATTCAGTGTAGCTCCTGTATGTATAATTTTAAACCTCCTAACACAAGCTATCATTTGTGTTAAAGTTGATGTAAGGAGATACTCTGGAAAGGAGAAACTGCTCGCAATAGTAGCCTGTAGTTTTCAGGATTTTTAATATTTGAGGACCTCTAGCTCAGTAAAGCAAAAATTTCATATATATATATATATATATATTTACAGTATTTATGCCCTGCTCTTCAGCCCTAAAGGCACTCAGAATGGCTTACAATCATTATTATTTTTAATTAGATGGTTCCCTGCCGTCAGGCTTACAATCTAAAAAGACACGACACAAAAGGAGAAGGGAATGGTGGTGGGGAAGGGGATCAGGTCCAGCAGTTCTTCTCTCCCTCTGAGGCCCAGACCAAGGCAGATGGACTGGAGGGAGGGCTCTCCTTCTTTAGGAATATATTATATATATGTTATATAATTTTTTTAAAAAAATCTTTAAAAACATCACATTTTCACATGAAGCACAGTTTTATGTAAATACATTTAGGCTGTGCACATGATCTTGTGATTCAAAAGTATGCTTTTAAATGCGCAAGTTGTTTATATTGTGACATATGGGAATTACGATTTATTAGTACAAAAAAAAATCATGACTAAAGATTCTGTATGGTATGGTATAGGAGGAGCTCAGTGTGGTTGATACCATGAGTTACTGCACCGGATGATACCACTGCCAAAGAAATAACAACTCAAGCTGTGGCATCACCAGGCTTGGGGTGTGTGGGGGGAAGCTTCCAAGGGGCCTGCCCCTTCCCTCGTCGTTGCTTGGCCCTCATGGCTTCATTGTGGGCCCAGCTCCCACCCTTGAGAGGGTGCTGGCCAAATAACAAAGCCATGAGGGGTGCTCTTGTACTTCCACTGGCCTCCTCAGCACCTTAGTGTCCTCCAAGGGAAGGAGGGAGCTGGGTTGGTAATGCAGCCACAAGGATTACAATCCCTCCTTGCCACCACCTGGGCTTCCTCCCTGAGGAGAGAGGCAGGGCTGCAGTGAAGCCGCAAGAAGTGTGCCCACCTCTCCACCTCAGGGGGAGGAAGATACCACCAGGTATTGACCCCTCCTTTGGGGTGTCACCTGGTACTTTCTTCATCCCTCCACATCCACCCAGTGATGCCACTGAACTCAATAGAATAGGTTGGTACTAGGCTTTAGAATGGCTTGTTTCAATGACTTGGGGTTATGTTTTGCTGATTTCTCAGGCAGATATTCCCCAAGTTAGACCTCAGCATGCTGGACTCTGTATGGAAGTTAGAGGGATTTCTTCAAGCTTTGGACTGGAATGGTGTATATATTCATCTTCAGTTGACACTAGTTGACTGGTGACAACAGAGCTTAGAAAATGTACTTTTTGGATTACAACTCCCAGAATTCCTTGCTGCTATCAAAAATTAATTTTTCCTTTTCTGGAAGATGGTCAGCTCGAGTCATTTTGTGGCATGCTTCTCTTACTCCTTTTGTTAATAACCTGCTCCAGGGTAGGGGACCACATTCTTCTGTCTCTTAGAAGTTACCACAACATAAGAAGCAACGCATTTTACAGAGAAGCAAAGATCACAGCAGCTTATATTAGTTACTGGCCAAGTGCTCTGAAATAGAATATGTTATCTTCGGCATGTTTGTTTTTACCTGTCAGTGTGGTTTATTGTTAGGGAAGTATCCTATCCACTGCCCCCCCCCCCCCCCGGCCATCAAAGCTGCTTCATTAAAGTTAATAGGGTTTGACTTTCAGACCAGGATATTTTATCAAGATAATATAAAAGTGCTTCGGGTTTTAACTACTACTACTACATCTTCTTCTACTTCTTTTTGCCCCATCTCCTCCTCTTCTCTTCCTCTCTCTCTCACTTTTTATCTCTCAAATAGTAAAAGCACCAAAGAGATGCTTTTCTTTTTAAAAGAATCCATTGTTTTTAATCTTCTAAAGTTATGCTCATCTTTCATCGGGTTTCCTTTGTTTAAGATGAGTTATGCTTTAAAAAGATGGGGGGGGGGGAATCTCTCTGCTGGCAAACAGCCCAAGAAGAAGTAACAGGAGTGTTCCTTGGACAAATATTATGCATACTCTATGCATTGGTTCAGATGAACATGCAACGTAAAATAATATTTGGAAAACTTGTATGCCTCCAATATACTCCCCCAGTGACTTTAGTAAGGCTCTCAGGATTCTTCATGGAAGGCAAGTAAACTGACTATAAGAAATGGTCCTTTGAAATCCTCCATCCTCTTTGTTGTTGTTTTCAGCTGTCTTCAGGTCGGCTTTAGTTTCATGGTGACAGCATGAATGAGACATCTCCAAGCCTCCCTGTCCTCAACCGCTCTGCTCAGGTCCTGGATGTTCAGAGCCATGATCTCCTTGATTGAGTCTATCCATCTAGTATGCAATCTGTAGAGGGTGATGCTTGTCTCTGTTACTAAGCAGAAGAGCCAGAGCTGTCTGAAAATTAATCTATTGGTCATTTGGCCATTGTGACTGCACTGAATGCTGTTACCTTCCAACCGAAGTAGTACCTTTTATCTACTTGAATTAGCATGCTTTTGAACTGCTAGGTTGGCAGTAGCTGGGACTAGTGACAAAAACTCACCCCATCATGCAACACTCAGGTCTCGAACTGCCAACCTTCCGGTCATCAGAATTGACACTAAGCCACCACATCCCACATCTGACACTATTACAAATTACTATATGTGTTACATTGCTATGTGTCACAAAAGAAAAATTGGGAAGTATATTTAGAGAGAATTCTCACCCCTCAATTACCTACATCATTTTGAGAAATCCTACAGGATCCCATAGGAAGCTACGCTCTAGAGAATGCTTCCTTTTCTTCATATTTTGTAATTCTTGCATCTCTCATTGCTCCCTCCTCTTTCTGTGCTCATTTTTAACCACCTTTGGTACGCCACATGTTTTCAGCTTCCAGAAACCCAGACAACATGGTCAATTGTCATTCTGAGAACTGAAGATCAAAACATCTATATGTTCAGAGATTGCAAACTCCAATTTAATATTCTTCTCTCAACTTCACTTCATTCTTTTTTCTGTCTAAACTAAAAATGTAACATTCTTGGGACAAAGACTAGGGTTATATTTACATACAGTATTTTTTAAAGATACCACAAAAGTCAGAGTGAATTATTCTAAAAAAATTTTTGCTGAATTTAAAACCCATTATTTGCATTGGTTTAGACCTTTAGAGTATTCATTTTCCATTTGGTATTTGATAAACACTCTGCAAATACAGCTGAGAAACATGAAACAGGAACAACTTTAGCAAAAGTGTCTATAACGTACCTTTTGTCAACTGGAATAGAAAAGTACAGATGTCATGAATGTTGTACTCAGCTGAATAGTTCTGAATTGGTAAGACAATTGAGGGAACAACAGAGAATGCATAGAATATATTTAATGAAGAATATGTTGAAAGCCACTTAAAGTGAATGAATCTTTAAAAAAATACCTCTTTATTTTTATTAAATAATCAAATGTAAGCTTCTAAAAGTTCTCTAGATGTTTTAATTTACTAACAGCATATGCTTGCTCTACTAACTGTGAAAAGTGTACATAGCCTTCTTGACGTCTCTTCATTTAGATTTAAGCTTTCTTCAAAAAGTAACATGAATCAGTTTTAGAAGAATCAAATGCTATTTACTCTGGCTTTTCTTTGCCAATGAAGATTCAAGAAGGACTTATCCCACGCTTACTACAAGTGCACTGATGACTAAAAAGGCTGATCCGAGATAAGCAAGTCCGGTTACAGAAAGCACAGCAGAAAGTCTCCTTGGGTGATGTTTCCAAGTTGTGGTTCTTTCTGCATTGTCATTTCTCTTCGAGACTCGTTCGGCGTCAGTTCTTGAATGAGGCTGCAACATTGTGGATAGTGTGTCTCTATGCCTCCCGATGTGAGGCCAGGGCAGACCATTGTTGGTGATTAATTTGGCCAAGCTTGAGATGTTGTTTCAGGGAGTCCTTGTATCTCTTCTTTGGGGTGCCCCTCTTACGCTGACCTGTGGCGAGTTCACCGTAGAGTAATATTTTGGGGAGGCGGTAGTCCTCCATCCTAGAAACATGCCCTGCTCAGCACAGCTGCGTTTTCAATAGCATGGCCTCAATGCTGGTGATCTCTGCTTGCTCCATGACAGCAACATTTGAAGAATCAAATGCTATTTAAAATAAGGTTATTCAACATGTTAATGCAAACTATTAATTATATAAATGTAAATACATAAAAGGATTAACCACCCAAAGTCTAATTGTGCAGTCCTTAAGAAATGACAGTCTACCCAGTACACATGGAGTAGGGACTGTCTGTAAGAACATGTTTTTATTTGTTTTTTGTGGAGCTTTCAGGTTA
Source organism: Urosaurus nigricauda (assembly GCA_034509955.1). Taxonomy (NCBI): domain Eukaryota; kingdom Metazoa; phylum Chordata; class Lepidosauria; order Squamata; family Phrynosomatidae; genus Urosaurus; species Urosaurus nigricauda. The sequence continues at coordinate 95,635,510 of JAOEGL010000001.1, forward strand.
TGTGGCCATGTTCTAGAAGAGTTCCTTTCTGACATTTTGCCAGCATCTGTGGCTGGCATCTTCAGAAAATGATAGCCTGGAAAACGATTGGATATATATATATATATATATATATATCCTATGTAATTTGCAAATGTATTGTTCTGTTGCTAATGGCAGTCCTCAGGGTGCGAGGATGTGCAAAAAGAGGATTAATGTCTGCTAACTGGTGCTCATTGTCTGCTGGGAATCCCCTGGCCTTAGGCTGTTTCTCATTTGCATAGGTTGAGTCTTGACCTTGCTGTCCTTCAGGTCTGGTAGCAAAGTCTTTTTTACCCTCAACATTTCCTCTTTCCTGTTGAAATTGTCCAGGTGTTTATGGATTTCAATGGCCTCCCTGTGCATTCTGACATAATAATAATAATAATAATAATAATAAATTTTATTTTTATACCGCCCTTCCCAGGATCAGGGCGGTGTACAGTTAAACAGTTAAAACATATATTAAAACTTTCAAGACACGATAAAAAATACACAGTAAAAATACAATGACAGCCAGGGGTTCATGGAACATCGATTCTGATCATAATGAGGGGATAATAGGGGGACACAAGAGAGGAAGTCATAGTCAGTGGTAGGCTTGCTCGAACAAAAATGTCTTTAGCCCTTTTTTAAACAAATTAAGCGAGGCAGCTAAACGAAGCTCTGCGGGCAGTGAGTTCCAGAGGCTAGGGGCCGAAACAGAGAACGCCCTTTTTGCTGTTGACGATAATCTAGCCTCTGGAACTCTTAGGAGTTGTTGCCCAGTCGATCGGAGTGTGCGGGGCAGATTGTGTGAGGAGAGACGGTCCTTCAGGTGCTCTGGGCCCAAACCATTTAGGGCTTTATAGGTAATAACCAGCACTTTGTACTGAGCCCGGAAGCGAACAGGCAGCCAATGTAGATCTTTCAAGATTGGTGTTATATGGGCGGTCCTGGGAGCGCCAGTGACCACCCGTGCTGCCATATTTTGCACTAGTTGAAGCTTCCGAGTGTGATACAAAGGCTGCCCCATGTAGAGCGCATTGCAAAAATCCAATCGAGAGGTTACCAGAGCATGTACTACTGTTTCAAGGTCCCTCCGGTCCAGGTAGGGACGCAGCTGGCGTATCAGCCGAAGCTGAAAACAGGTGCTCCTGACTGTCGCATCCACCTGAGAAGTCAGGTGGAGCGACGAGTCAAGGAGCACCCCCAGACTGCGTACATTGTCCTTCACGGGGAGCGTGACCCCGTTCAGGACTGGTGGAACCACCTCCATCTCTGGGCCAGGGGAACCTATCACGAGTACTTCCGTTTTCTCTGGATTCAGGCTGAGTCTGTTTTCCCTCATCGAGTCCATTACCGATTCCAGACAGGCCACGAGAGGAGCGACGCCATCCCTGGTCACTGCATCAGTCAGAGACATAGAGAAGACTATTTGGGTGTCATCAGCGTACTGATAACACCGCGCCCCATGCCTCCGGATGACCTCGCCCAGCGGTTTCGTGTAAATGTTAAAGAGCATGGGGGACAGAATGGCTCCTTGAGGGACCCCAGAGGTGAGGGCCCTCTTATCGGAGCACACGTCCCCCAGCTGCACCATCTGGAACCTCCCAGAGAGGTAGGACCGGAACCACTGGAGCGCAGTGCCCCCGATTCCCACCTCCGCTAGGCGTTCCAGAAGGATACCATGGTCGATGGTATCGAAAGCCGCTGAGATGTCCAAGAGCACCAACAGGGACACGCTACCCCTGTCGATGCCCAGACGGAGATCATCGACCAGGGCGACCATGGCAGTCTCAACCCCATGGCCCGCCCGGAAACCGGTTTGAAATGGATCTAGAAAATCCGTTTCCTCCAAGATCGATTGAAGCTGGAATGCGACCGCCCTCTCGATGACCTTCCCCAAAAATGGCAGTAGCGAAACTGGCCGATAATTATTATGAACCAGGGGGTCGAGGGAGGGCTTTTTTAACAATGGTCTTACTATGGCCAATTTAAGATGGTCAGGGAATTGACCCTCCCTCAAAGATGTATTTATAATTTGGCGTAACAACGAGGTTACTGCCGATCCCCCCTGGGCCACTAGCCATGAGGGGCAGGGATCGAGAGAGCAGGTCGTCTTCCGAACACTTCTAAGGATCTTGTCCACATCCTCGGTACTAACAGACTCAAACTGATCCAGTACAACAGAGTCCACGGAAGCTCTGGACGCCTCTATTCTGGATTCAGCTTCAATCCTGGCGTCCAGACCTTCGTTTATCCGAGAGATTTTATCCGCGAAGAAGTTGTTAAATTGGTCACAGCAGGCCTTGGTTGGTTCAAGGATCTGGTTCGGGGCAGGAGGGAGCTGAGTTAGCTCCCTCACTACCCTGAACAACTCTGCTGGACGCGACTCCGCGGACGCGATACGAGCAGCAAAGAACGAATTCTTAGCTGCTTGTATCGCCTCTCCATAGTCCTTCAAAAGAAGATCTAGGAGAGCCTTGTCGGATAAACGCTGGTGTTTCCGCCAGGTGCGCTCTAGCCGTCGCAGGACCCGCTTCCTTGCCCGGAGATCTTCCGTGTACCAGGGCTTCCTTTTGGAAGCAGGCCTGAGAGGGCGTTTGGGAGCGATGCTGTGTATAGCCCTAGAGAGATCCGTATCCCAGGTGTTAACTAGGGCATCAACAGTGTCGCCGTCACTTCCAACCATATACCCCTCTAGGGCTTCTTGGAACCTTTCGGGTTCCATCAGCCTTCGAGGGTGGACCATTCGAATAGGTCCGCCACCCCCGGAGGGGATCTGGGTTGATGCCTTGATGCTTGCCTCCACCAGGAAATGATCCGTCCATGACAGGGCGGAAATGTTGGTAATTTCCGCCCACGGAGTTTCCATGTCCGTACAGAACACCAAATCGAGTGTATTCCCCGCAAAATGCGTTGGACCCGAAACCAGCTGGGACAGGCCCATGGCTGTCATGGTATCCATGAATTCCCGAGCTGCACCTGATGGAACATTGTTGGCCGCAAAGGGGATGTTGAAGTCTCCCAGGACTAAAAGCCTGGGGGACTCCAACACCAGCTCCGAGACCAACTGTGTCAGCTCGTTAAGGGAGTCTGTTAGCACACGGGGTGGCCGGTACACCAACAGAATCCCTAGACTGTCCCTAGCCTTTAGGGTCAGGTAAATACACTCGATATAGGAGGTCTGGCGGACATGGTTCCTGGTCAGAGACAAGGTGTTTTTATGCACCAAGGCAACACCCCCCCCCCCCCGCCCACCTAACCTGCTCTGGTCCTTCACCGAGTACCCGGCAGGGAGGGCCTGAGCCCACACAGCGTCCCCTTCAGGCCCAAGCCAGGTCTCGGTTATGCACGCCAGGTCACAGTTGTTATCTTCAATCAGATCATGAAGCATGTGGGTTTTATTTTTAATAGACCTGGCGTTGCACAGGAGTAGAGACAGGGTTTGTGGTATGGCTGGAGTGACCCTCAGGCCCTCTTGGTTAGGAGTAGGACTGGAAGGAGAGATAGATACTAAACATCGACCTTGTTGTTGGCATGGTCCAGAATTTCAGTGCTTTCAAACAACATTTTATGCCCAAGATGGTTTATAGCATGTTCTGCTGCTGCTGATTTTTCTGGCTGACCCAGTCTGCAGTATCTTTCATGTTCCTTGATTCTTGTTTGCACATTGAGTTTGGTGGTCCCTATGTAGACCTATCCGCAGCTGCTTGGAATGCGGTAGACTCCTGCGGCTGTGAGAGGTCCTCTCTTGTCCTTGGCTGAGTGAAGCATTTGCTGGATTTTCTTAGTTGGTTTGTAAACCATTTTCAGGTTGTGTTTCCTCACCACTTTCCCTATTCTGTCTGTGACTCCTTGGATGTATGGTAAAAATATCTTCCCTTTGTGTAGTTGTTTGTCTTCCCTCCTCTGGGTTTTTCTGGGCCTGGCAGCCCTTCTGATGTCTGTAGAGCCTGGTCCAGGTGTTTCAGTTCATCTTCCAAGAAGTGGGGTTCACAGATCTGTTTTGCCCAGTCTACCAGTGTTTTTATTGTGCTTCTTTTTTGTTCTGGGTGATGGTTGGAGTTCTTGTGCAGGTATCTGTCTGTATGCGTAGGTTTTCTGTATACTGTGTGGCCCAAACGTTGGTTTGGTTTACAAATGACTAGGACATCCAAGAATGGTAGTGTTCCTTCCTTTTCTTTTTCCATTGTGAATTGGATAGATGTTGTTCAAATGGTTCAGAAATACAGCCAGATCTTCTTCTCCATGGCTCCAAATGATGAAAGTGTCGTCCACATATCGAAACCATGTTGTGGGCTTTTTCGGTGCTATTTCCAGGGCTTGTTTTTCAAAGTGTTCCATGTAAAAGTTTGCTATCACAGGGCTCAGAGGGCTCCCCATCTCTTTACTCGTAGAATCCATTGTCCCACTGGAAATAACTTGTGGTGAAGCAATGTTCAAACAGAGCTGTGATGTCTTCCGGAAAAATTTGTCGGATGAGTGTCATGGTGCCCATTATGGGGACTCCGGGTTTTAGTTCAAGGTTGTTGATTTTTCCAATGAAGTGAGCTGATTTAGGGGGGTTTGCCCTATATAGGTTTGAAGTTGCACAGCCAGAAACTTGGCCAAGTTGTATGTGGGGGATCCAATGGCACTTACTATGGGTCTGAGTGGAATGGACACCTTGTGGATCTTGGGAAGTCCATACAGTCTTGGTGGAAGAGCCTCAGATTTGCACAAACGTTGTCTTCTGGTTGACTGAATGGAGGAGTTTTTGATCAGGGTGTTTGTATTTCTGGTGATTTTGTTAGTTGGATCTTGTCTCAGTTTTTTGTATATTGCAAGATGTAGGAGTTCCTTGATTTTTTGTTTGTATTGTTCTGTTTTCATGATTACTGTGGCATTGCCTTTGTCCGTTGGGAGAATGATGATTTCTGGGTTCGAATTGAGGTCCTTGATGGCTTTTCTTTCTTTTTTGGTTATGTTGCTGGGAGGTGGTTTTGCCTTGCACAGAATCCTTGCTGTTTTCCCTTTTATCTCTTCCGCTTCTTCCTCTGGGAGATGGTGGAGGGCAGATTCAACCTGGGCAATGATATCTTCAACTGGGATTCTGGTGGTGGTTACTGCAAAGTTTGGATTTTGGAATATTTGCATATACATAATGAGATAACTTGGAAATGGAACCTACGAAGGGGTATCATGAAGTTTTAATTATCACCTTTTAAAAAATTTGACAGAAAGCTTGTTTTGATTTATAGTTGTTAACTTATCTCTATATAGTCACCATCCAGATTTATACATTTTCCCCAGTGTTTCTTGACTCTCCAAATACCATTATTGTAGAAGTCTGCAGATTGCACCTGACAAGGATTTTACACTTTACAGTCACTTCTGGCAGAGCCAGTCACAAAAATAAAGGACACAATGAGTTGATTTTCTCAACAATGTGCACTTAGGGACCAATGATGACATTGACAAAATTTCATCAATATGCCATAATAACTTTGGGGTGATAATTATTACTTTACTATATGATACGATATGATACGATAAGGCACAATCTGCAGACTTCTACAATATCAGGTATTCGGAGGGTCAAGATACACTGGGGAAAATGTATAAATGTATAAATCTAGATAGTGACTACACAGAGATAAGTTAACAGCTACAAATCAAAAAAATTTTTAAAAGGTGATCATTAAAACTTTATGATATCCATAAGTCTAAACATGGAATTCATTTATGTTTTGTAAACATCTCATATGCATAGTGTGATGGTAATTTTATACAAAATATTTTTTAATAATTTTGTGTGTGAAACAAAGTTATTGTACATTGAACCATCAGAAAGCAAAGCTATCACTGTCTTAGCCACACATCTGAATAGTTTTGGATTTTGGGGTATTTTGGATTTTGAAATTCTAGATAAGGAAAACTCAACCTGTATTAGCCAATAAAATAATCGTTTGCAAGATAATGTTGACAAATGGCTTTCATAATCCAGAATTACAATAAGATATGCAGAATCAATAATATAATAACAGGGTAGTATACAGATAAGAGGCAACAATTACAGCTTAATTGTTTCAGTGTTCAACTAGGGCTCCAGAAAACAAGGATTAAATCCCCAGTCAGTCATGGAAACCCACGAAGTGACTTTGGGCAAGTCATTCTTGCTCAAACTAAAAGGAATGCAATGTCCTCTGAAAAAATCTTGCCAAGAAATCCCTATGATTGGGCTTCCATAAATTGTAGTCACTTGAACAAACCCTGCTAAATCCTCCTGCTGGTGGTACTGCTTTTATCAGTGGGTTTCAGAGGAAGATGACTTTCCCTCTCTCCATGGCTCTCTGCATATTCTCCAAAATCAGATTTGTGGGGACCATGGGAAACTGCAGGGGGGAAGGAAGAAAAGAGACTCTCATTGTGCAGGTGGACTTCTGTTTGGGCAATTCTTGATTTTGCTCTTAGAATATCAAACTTCGATATCAATCACATAAGAATGCAAAATAAAAATAAGCCACAAAGTGTCCAATAAAATTATATATAGAAATGCCTAAGTGTTGCTAAATATAATCCAAAGATTCATAAAAGATAATAAAAGTTAATGCAAATCTTTTGCAATTTCATGCTTTTATGCTTCATTCATGCTATTTAACTCAGTGGGATACCAGTCTTGTCTTTGAATTTTAATCAGACATATACAAGTCCAATCAGTAGAATGAACAAATAGGGTAACAGAAAATGCCTTGGACTCTGAAAACTATAAATGGAATTTCATGAGAGATTATTTACCCTTTCCTTCATTCTGAAGCCTCACACTTCCATAGCTTTCTCCAGAAGCACTAGGAGCTGCTGTGGAAAGGAGAAATTATACAAAATTAGGCATAGACACCCATTTTGCATTCATTATATTCACAGTTTTTGGAAACCAAACACAGTCTTCCATATTCCTGTCTGTAAGTAACTTCATAAACCTAACGGATGTGAGCAGGATGACTGTCCAACTGTCCATATTTTTGTATATTTGTCCAATTTGGCATTCTGTCAAATAAATGTATGTGTCAGGAGAACATACTATTATGACTCCATAATCAGAATAAGAGAAAAGACTGGTGCCTCACCAAGCCATGGAACCAGAGTGTATCATACGGTAGGGTCCTTTAAGCTGATTCCATCAAAGGGATTGTTTCTGTAATTAGAAGCAGGGACAGAATGAGTTTCCTTATTAGTATATAATATTAGTCTTATACTTATTAGTCTGTGACGTTGACAGCAAGATACATACCTTTTATTATGTTAGTTGCTAAGGGCCGAAACAGACAGCCCTGAAGGGGTGGCTTCACACTGCCCTTTTGAACACTGGATCAGGGCTGCAGCAGCAACATGCCGCGGCCCAGATCCAGCTATTTCCCAGCTCAAAAAGAGGCAGCAAAATGCTGCTCCTTTTTGAGCTGGCAAAAGGGTGCCCTTTCCACAACCACCACAGCTTTGCTGCACTCGGGCAGCGTCTAAATGCCATACCAGCAGAGCTCCATGAAGCCAGCCCACGTATAGGCAAGCTGGCAGCTTCCAGGAGGTGTCGGAGCATGTATCATGCCTACACCATGCCCCCCACACTGCCTGCAAGGTGGCTTTTAGTGCTGGTCTGTACGGGCCCTTAGAGAAAAGTGGGATAAAAATACAGTACAATGATTTAATAAATAAGTGAATGCTGCCCATTGTGCTTCTAAAAACCGTCAGGTTCAAAAACAAGTAAATGTTCTGGGGCAGATTTCCAAGTTGACTGTTTAGCTGCAATCATAAGGGAAAGGATGAAAATCCCAAGGCAACATACCCTCCAACTGTCCCAATTAAAATTCATTCCACAATCCCAGCTCCTTTGTAAATGTTCCAGTTTCTGTCTCTTACTATTGCTTTCCCCTTTCTCCTCAGTTTACTTCATTTGCTGTAAACTAAATTCAAAGTGCTAAAATAGTTTGCATTCATTATCTTGGCAGCTGGAAAGGAGAAGTGGGAGGAATCTTGTCCTTCCCTGTACACTTGTCCCTCCACATTTTCTGGGGTTAGGGGCACAGGACCCCCGTGAATGTGGAAAAACTGCAAATAACAAAAACACTATGTTATTACCTAAGAGAACATCTCTCTAGGAATCTCTTGGTCCTCCAGTGCAACTCTGTGGTCAACATGTGCCAGGCATTGATCATAGAATTGCTGGAGGAGCTACAAATGCCTACTGGAGTGTTCTCTCTAGCAATCGCTAGGTCCTTCAGTGAGACTTTAAAATTGGTTAAATTGACCATAGAGTTGCACTGGAGGACCTAGATATTCCTAGAGAGAACATATTAATAAAATCTGTGAATAATCAAATCCTCAAAAGTCAAAGCCACAAATGTGGGGGGGGGGGGGGGGGACAAGTGTAGATTCAGGCAAACCATACTGCTACATTTCCTAGCTATGTATTCTTCCTTATTAATTACTTTTGCCAACACTCTTGATGTTGCTTAGCTACGCAATTCCTCTGGTTGTCATCCAGAGGTTGGACTGGATGGCCCTTGTGGTCTCTTCCAACTCTATAATTCTATGATCTGTGAAATGTTGGAAGGTATATTGCAATATAATTGGGTGCTACCACATTAGAATTAAGCCAAGGAAATGTTCTCCTAGTGTAATTTGACAAACTATTGGTTTAGTTTTGGCTTTTATCATTCTAGATTACTGTTCTTGCCATCATCCAGGTGGAATGTTTTGTTTTTCCTCTCTTTTTTTAAAAAAAGTTTTCAACATGCCTCTTATTAAAAGGATGGAAGATTTAAAACTTTCACTACCTAGTTATCATTTTTTTCAAAGTTTTGAGAAAAGCTTTGAGAAGCACCAGCTTGCCAAGAACTGCGCTTTCCACTAATAAGCCAGCAAACTCATTTCATCCTGCTCAGATAAACCTTATAATTCTGATTCAATTGGCTCCATTTCCCCATTTCTGTGTTTGCTGTCCAACATAAACAAAACATACTTCACAAAGAACTCTGACCTCAACCCTTGAAAACTATCACAAATATAAGGGATAATTCTGAAGTGCTAAGGTCAGAGTCTTTCTACTACCAGATGGACACAGCTCGGGTTAAGGTGACCAGAGCTCAGGTCTGAAAAATGGACAGAACAGTAGTCACACTCTTTGTAATACTGGATCCAGGATCTGGAATGAATGAAGAGAGACAGAGACAGCAACAGAAACAGAGACAAACAACAGCTCTGAGAATCTCCCCAGACAACATGGCCAAATTTTATTTATTTTTTTAATTCTAGGCTCTGTCGTAGAACTCATAGGCTGCAGGCCTCTGTTTTCCAGCATGGTATAGTAATTCCACATGAGCAACTATGGTACAGCTGGCCATTCACCAACCACAGGAAAAGAGATTCCACCTTATTATTAGAAAGAACATCCTGATGGTAAGAGCTGTTCGATAGTGGAACACACTCCCTTGGAGCAGGTGGAGTCTCCTTCTTTGGTGGTCTTTAAACAGAGGCTGGATGGCCCTCTGTCAGGAGTGCTTTGATTGTGTATTCCTGCATGGCAAGATTGGATGGCCCTTATGGTCTCTTCCAGCTCTATGATTCTATAATTCTGAATCTGCTGGTTTACCATAGAGTTGCTACTCCCCCTTTTAATGAGACCAACAGTCTGATTCCATGCATTTTTTAAAACTTAATTGCAGATCTTCCAATATTATAGGTGTGAAAATTAGAAATACATGGGGCCAAGCAATGTCAAAGTGTGAGGCCAGGCAACAAGAGACAAAACTTATTACAGATACAGCAGGTGTTCTCTTTTTCAGAACATCAACTCTCCAATTTTATTTTATTTTATTTTATTTGTGGGGAGTGGTGACAGAAAGGTTGGGACTAGCACTCTTACAGTAGCTCAGGTGTTATTTAAATTGCCCAAAAATGACTGGATGGATGGACAGATGGACAGACAGAAAGAGAGACAGTTCAGAAAGAATCATGTAGCCTGATCTTTTGTGGAGGAGTAGCTATTCTATCTTGGCTAGTTCCTGCCCTTAACAGAACATCAAAGTGATTCATACTCCTTGCCTCAACAACCTGTAAGAATGGGTGATAACACACACGCACACACACACACTTCAGCTATTAGGGAATTAATATGAAATAAATAGGCAAAGTGAGTGATAGTTTGTAGTTTGTTAAGGGGCAGAGCTAAATTTCCATTGAACATAGTTTGATCAGTTAGTCATCAGAGTTTCTAGGCTGGATCTGATTTCCTTTTATGATCATCAGACAATGTGACATTCCTTAAGTTTATATGTGAGTGCTAACCCAGTTTCTTCATCTAATTTTCCTTTATTATTAAAACTGACTTACCAGAACTTCAGTTAACTATCAGTTTTGTGCTGGCAGAGAACATGGCGGGCTCTCTACAAAAAAGGGGATTAAATGTAAAGGCAAGCTATTAAGAGAGAGCCTTTGCAGTGCAGTCATGGAAAGAGAGAGCAGTCCAAAGGTAATCCATTGCAGTACATAAATGAACAGGAACAACTTCACCATAATTGCCAAGAGGGATATGGCTGAGGATCAAAAATGTTTTACAAAACAGAAACATTATGATAAGAACAGAAGGATGTTCATTTTCAAGCTGAAGATAAGATATGAGCTCACTCTTAGAAGAGGGAAGAGAAAAAGGCTTTAAACCCAATCTATCCAGAAATGCATGAAAGTCACACAGTCACACCAGATGCCCTACACAACTGCCCCACCCTTAGTATGTACTTTGAACCAGTGAAGCAGAAGGTAACTTCAGCACTGTGCCCACATAAGGGGCATCAGTTGCATGCCTGTGGCACTAGCGCAAATGTGCCACACAAGACCTTGGGGACAGAATACAATACTATCTTTTGTAAGACAATAATGTATACCTCACCCTCCAAAGCATATAAAAACTAATTAAAATGCATACATTAAAACTAAAAATTAAAATACGTATTTATTTATTATTTATTTTATTTGCTTATATCCCGCCTTTCTCTCGATATAGGGACTCAAGGCAGCTACCAAGAGATTTGAAGCAGTAGAAATTAAAAACAATACAAAAACTTTAAATAGTGTAAGGTTTTTTAAAAAAACAAAGCATTTTAAAAGTTGAAAACATTACACATTAATAATATTAAAATGTATTTAAAACTATATGGAAACCTTGAATTGCACAGCATTTAAAAGTCCAACCCTCATCATTTTGAAAAAGCTTGACAGCACAAAAATATGTTTACCTGCTGCTGAAAGGAGAACAGGGATGGGGCCATTCTGGTCTCTCTAGAGAGGGAGTTCCCATGTCTGGGAAGAGACACTGAGAAGGTCCTGTCTCTCTTCTTCCCACCAAACAAGCCTGAGAAGGAACAGAGAAAAGGATCTCTGTAGAAGATTTTAGTGGTCTAACACATAATGAGAGATTGTTGTTGTTATTCTTGTTGAAGGCCTTCAAGTCATTTCTGACTTATGGCAACCCTAAGGTGAACCTGTCTTGGCAAGTTTCTTCAGTTTGTCATTACCATCCTCTGAGGCTGAGAGACTGTGACTTGCCCAAGGTCACCCAGTGGTCTCCATATTCATAGTCCAGCGCTCATATGATCCATCACATAACCTGGGCCCAAGCCATATAGGGCTTTATAGGTCAAAACCAGCAATTTGAAATGTTACTGGGCCCTGTCCTATTAACAACAGAAAACATAAAGACAGCATAAAAATATGCAAGGTGTTTCTAAACAGTAAAGAATGTTTTTTAAAAGATTTGAAACTAAAGCAAATGAATCGTGGTGGGTGCAGGGATTCTTCTCCTGGTATGAAGACAGCTCTTTTGCAGAAGGCATTGCAGAATCAGAGCAGTGCCCCTGGAAAAAGGACTTTTCCTCCATAACCAGCCATCCCTCCCTTCTCAGCTGACATTCAAAAACATGAATTATAGACACATTTCCCATGGGGTGATAGCCAGTGTGGCTACTTTCGCTACTACTAATTTATTCCCAACCCCTGGAAAGAAAAGATGACTAAACATTGTTGCCCCAAAGTGCCTCCCATTAGCCGAGGGGGGGGGGGCTGGGCTATTTTAGGCTCCAGTGAGGCCTTTTGGTTTTTTTAACTGGAAGGGACATGGGAGGTCACTCTCTAGTCACTTCCTGTGTTTGTTTTTAAAAGCTCTCTTTGGCCAAAAATGATCCAAGGGGTCAAAATGTAGTGAAAACACCAACACAATCTCTAAAATCTATTTGGGACCAAAAAAAAAAAAAAAAATTGGGGGGGCTTTGCCCATCCCTGTCCTAAAGGATGGGTCAGGGACCGTTTTGTTGCATTTTGCTCCCCACAGGCTGTCTTTGGGAGTGGCTCCCTGGAATTGAAGGTGGCCTCCAGGGGTTATTTCCTTCTCTCATTCAGAGGCATGCTCACTCTCTATGGCAATTATCACACAGAGCCTTACCGTCCCTGAAACATGGCTAAATCGTCTGTAAAGCACATGGGTGTGATAGCCAATCGCACCTGCCTCCCGTAATTCAATTATCATTCAGGCGTCCTGCTCCCATCATGTTGTACACCACTTTGATTGTTTTCACAAAAAGTGGGATATAAATAAAAATGTTATTTATTATTTATTATTTATCATCAAAGCATTCGCGGAGCAGCCATTTTCAACAACGGGAACTTCTGTTCTTGGAGAAACGGCTGCTCCGCTAACACTTTGATGATGGGAGAGGAGCGGGATGCCTCAATGATGATTAAATCACGGGAGACAAGCATGATTGGCTATCACACCTGCATGCTTTACAGACAATTTAGCCACATTTCAGGGACCATAAGGCTCTGTGTGATAATTGCCTTAGACTCAGAGCCTGGATCACAATCCCAGCTATGTTTATGCAGCTACAAATGCAGGATCTCTGCCAGAACTAGTTTAATTACACTTTAACTGTAACTCTTTGCATATAAATCTTTTCTATACCTTTATCTGGGCTTTATTTTTTACATTATTCTATTTTAAGATTTTAAACTGCCTTAAAAACATGTTCTGAAGAGGGGGGTATTGATAATAAATAAACAAACAAACCAGGAAAAATTCCAGTAGGTGGCACTGACGTTTGCACAATGCAGCTTGCTTAGCCAAACTTTTCAGTTTGCTGTTCTTTACATACACCTTTCAGTGCCTTGCTATGAACACTATTAAAGTCTTTCAGGGGTGGTGGTTATTTCTGTTAGCATAATAGAATAAGTGCCAGCTGATATTCTGTCATCAAAAGCATTATATGTTCTCTCTGCTGCATCAGCCTCCTAGAAAAGAGTGTTCCTTTGGTAGATTGGGAAAGTATTTTTGGCTGTAATCAGGTTGAAGGTATGGTATGTGGAACATGTTTTATTCCTTTTTGGTAGATCAGGAGAGAAAATGTCTTCCGTAGTGCTTAAAGAAAACTTCATATGATAGAGTAATGCAATACTTAAAAAAAAAAATCAACCTTGGGCAGATATACCTCAGTTAAGTAGATGTGTATTTGTGAATTACTTCTTTAACAGAAAATTTGGTACCAGAGGCAGAAATAACATGGAAAGAATAGGGATAGATTCCTAAACCACAACAAAGATGAGTAATTCAATGTGTTTCAGCAAACTTTTTATCCAAAACTAACAATATGCACATGTGAAATGAAACAATCAGGTCATGTAAATAAAAGCATCTGATACTTCTAAAGACCACATGAAAACTTCTTCAAGAATGTATCCAGAGATTATTATTTTTCTTTCACCAGAATCCATATTTTTTGGTTCCATACTTATAAAGCTATGCTTCTTTAACATGATGGTGAAGTAGCTTGTACTGCTCCAAACAGCCCCTGATACAATTATCAATCCAGATGCAGTTTGATAAAATATTATAGCGCCAGCATGAGTGGAGATAGTATGTGATGGCATACATGACATTGGATTTAGGGAGTATGAAAAGTGGAATTAAAGCAAGACAGTAGCATCTGTGGCCATACCTTATCACATGACTCTGTGTCTGTCCAGCAGCTGGTCTATACTCCATCTGCTGCAGGAGTGCTCCTTTTCACTGACAGGCAAAACCCATCAATGCCTCCCAATTGCACCACTTTTCCACCATTGAGTGGGTGTGATAATTTCCTCCAGAAGCAGTTCTGAGATGCAGGCAGTCCCATGTGCGAGTGGATGCGATTATGCTCCACTCCCCCTCTCCCCCATCGTTCTCACTATTTCCAAGGAGACTGTTTTTCTTTTCTTTTTTTTTAATTTCTTTTCTTTATTTTAACTTAATTGATAGCCATGGTTGTATAACTGCACTAAAAATAAAAATAGATGCAGGCATGCTGGGAAAGGGTTTGGGCAGGGAGACAGGGCTATGGACACTGGCATATTGAAGACAAAGGCCTGGACAGGACAACATCAAGGCAACTTGGAAGAGCGGGATCGACGGCCAGCTATGTTGTTGCTGTTGATAATTTTATTTACTTCCCCTCCCCAAATAGGGACTCAAGGTGGCTAAAGTGCACATAGCTTTTTAACCTAGCAGAAGTTAAACGTGGTAGCATTAGGTTGCTAATCCATGTGTTCATTTGTTTTCATACGAATCCCTTGATAGCTGCTCAGGAGTTCATGAGCAATAAAGAGTTCAAGGGGCAATGTTAAAGGGTCCAGTTTCCTTTGAATGAGAACACATTTGGAAAAGTCTTATGATATCTTTGTACTGTTCTCTCTATTTACAAATATACAAGAAGAGCCAAGTGGGAGCAAGCAGACACTAAAAACAGACAATTTATCTCAGAGCTTGGAAATGTTACTCTTATGAACTGTCATTCGGCTAGAATAAGAGTGGATAACATCCACAGGATTGTGGACTGATTTTCAGTTGGGCCCTCATTTTTAAGGATTTTTAGGGGACATAAGGATTTTTTTTAAAAAAAAATGCATTGAAATTGGCTAGATGTATCTAAAGTGGATTTTGAATTAGTTGAAATCAATTAAATAATGGCATAAATTTTATTGTTATACCTGCCTAGAGTACTGTAATCCCATTGAAGCTATGGGATTTACCTAAGTGTTGACTCAGTAATTCAGCAATTGATTAAATGGGCCTACTCTAGATAGGACTAAGCACCTAGAATTCCAGTCATTATTTCTTAATTAAACATGAATTAAACATTATAATATCATTTTAAAAACTTTCCCTGATTATTGTTAATAAACAATTCTCCACTCATATTTGATTTGTTATTGTTCCATATATATCTTTATGTATAAATGAACTTTAAAATATTCAAATTGACTGTAATTAATATGATATTGATTATTGATAATGAACTGAAAGGAACTAAAGTGACTATGATATTAATTCTCCCATCGACTTTAGCACAGTTAGTTCCTTTTCTGATTAGCTATGTTGCATTTATTGAGATAATTTGGAAGCTCAGTTTGGATGGGAGATCACCCACAAATACCAGGTGCTGTAGGCTATATTTCAGAGAAAGGAACTAGCAAAGCCACCTCTATGTATTCCTTGCCTGTGAAGTTTATCACATGGGAGGGAAGCACCCAAATCCCATGCTTAAACAAGGTTTAAACCCAGTGAAGTTATGCAAGAGCGGGATTGTTTTCAGACGACATCGCTCAAATGAAGCATTAATACAACATTAACCCATGCAAAAAGCAGTAAAATCGTGCTGCTTTTTAACTTCGAGACTTCCTAAAAGGTAAAAAGTGTCGCGATTTTGCCACTTTTTGTATGGGTTAATGTCACATTAATGCTTAATTTGCATGACATGTCTGAAAACAATCCTGCTCTTGCAGGATTTTCCCAGGATTTAAACCCCATTTATTTATGAGATTTGAACACAATTGCCCAATCTAGACATGCCTGAAAGGTGCAAATAGAGCTCGAAAAGGTACATTTAGGGTTAGGGAAGGCACAGCGTCCACACCCTCCCTAACCCTAAACCGTATGGACGCCGTCATTTTTAAATGGCGGTGTCCATACGGGCGTGCCAGCATAGTGTCATGGCGCACGCAGCATTTAGATACACTGCACGTGCCATGACACAATGGTGCTGCAGGAAGGCACCAAGCATGCCCTTTTCATGGCACAAAAAAGGAGCTCCTTTTTGCTTCTGCTTGTTTGGTGCGGCCTTCAAACGGCTACACTGAAGACATGGGGAGAAAGGGGCCGTGGCGGCGGACCCTTTCTCCCCTCGGCACTGCTGAGGGAAGCGGGGTGCAGCGGGCACCCAGGGCGCCTGCTGCACCCAGCTTTGAGGCTGCGGGGAAGCAGCAGTTTGCCGCTTCCCCGCAGCCTGCGGAAGTGGCAAGATGGTGCTTCTGGTTGGCCCCATCTCGCCGCTTCTTGGGGCGAGAATGGACCACCTTTTTTGGGCAGTCTAGAAAGCCCCTTTGCCTCCCATGTGATAAACTCCTATGACATTCATGTGGTTGACATTCAGGAGGTGACAGGCACATATGCACACACACACACTAAATTTCAGAAGCAAACCACAAAATTAGTTTTTGAAATTAAATGAAATTTTGGGGAACAAAAGAGTCCAAAGAGCTGCAATTTGCCCAGCTCAGAATGAGGTAGATACCTCAAACAGTAGTTGTTTTTGTGTGCCTGCAAGTAATTTCCAACTTATGCTGACCCTAAGACAAGCATAGCACAGGATTTTTGTGGCAAGATTTGTTCAGAGGGGCTTTTGCAATTGCCTTCCTTTGAGGTCCAGAGAGTGTGGCTTGTCCAATGTCACCCAGTCAGTTTCTATGGCCAAGCAAGAATTCAAACCCTGGTCTTGAGGGCCATAACTCAACATTCAGATCACTACACCATGCTGACTCCAAGCTGTGGGTAGGAAGCAGCAAGAAGGTATCAGAGGACAGAGCTGTATTGTGCACATAGCAGCACTGAGCCCCCTGAAAATGTGCACAGCATTAGGAAAGAAGAGAAAGGATCCTTGGCTATGGATCCTTAGTCTATGATTGGGATTTTTCAAGTCATTGTCAAGGACAGGAAGAAAAAATATCTAAAAATATTCAAAAAAAATTTTTTTAAAAAAAATCTGTTTCTTAAGTGTTGGGAAAACATGATTAAGAGAATGCTGGTCTGACAAAAGTCTTCACATATCATGACTTATTCTGCACAAATTTGCACATGGTTATTTTGCATAGAATAAGTCTCCAATTACTACATTTTCTGTGCAAAAAAAATATTTCTTCATGGCAAGTAATATTTCTGCACAGAAAATTTGTTTCCTGTGCAAAAAAAAAAAAAAAAGGCTTATGAATAAGTCCTGACATGGAAACTTTGAAAAAACTTCAGTTTGAACAGTTTTTGAAGATTTTCTCATAGCAGAAAGTTTTTGTTTTTGTTTTTTGCTTCCTCCAAGAACAATATTAGCAAAGAACTACATCACTGTTGTAAAGTATATGCAGCAAGACCAGGTTAGGATGACAACTGATTGTTTCTACTGTCCCAGAGCCCTATCCCAAGATTGTTCCAAGGATGGAAATGCTACTTTTTTGGACTACACCTCCCAGGATCATCCACCCAGCATTACCACTGGGAATTAAGTCGCCCCCCAAAATGTTCTACTATTTGGTGCCCCTCTAACATTTTGCTGAAGAAGTATTAATGTTACTGACATTGTATCATTGGGACTCGAGGGCAGTTAACAACAAAAGGGATTCTTAGTGAGAATCAACTACATTTGAGATAAAGTGAAGCCAGTGGGGAAAGGAGAGTGATGATCCTACTTGAGATGCTGTCTAGAATTCAAAGAACTACTCATCTATTTCAGCATACCCAAGCAGGATGTGGACTTGAGTTTCCTCAACAGCAGGTACTCTTCACAAGTGCCAAAGTGCTTTGAGATAGAATATTTTAAAAAGAGACCATAGATATCTGTTGAAAGGTAACCACGTGTTGGGATGTACTGTAATTTGAATTACAGTAGACACATGGAATTAATTGGATTTACAAACATGTTGACTCAACATTCAATAATTTTTGTTGCAGAGTCATGGACTCCAGCTCCCTCAATTGATCTAATCTAGTTGGGACTGGAGTAGAGACTAGTGTAACAACCAGTGCAGTGCAGTTGCTTGAGTGTTGGATTACGACTAGGGGCCTGTACAGACAGGTCAAAATAAAGCTGCTTTGGGTCACTTTAGGGGTACGCTGTTTAAATGACACACACATCTTAAGAGGCCAGAAGCTGTGCCAATGCTGCCCCCCAGTCTTTAGGACTGAAGCATGGCTTTGGTGAAGCTTCTGGCCTCTTAGGACGCATGCATAATTAAAACGGCATATCTCCAAAGTGACCCGAAGCAGCTTTATTTTGGCCTATCTGGCCCAATCTAGACAGGCATTTAGAGGCACGATTAGGGCTCTAAAGGCCGCCTTTAGGGTTAGGGAGGGTGCAGCGTCCACACCCTCCCTAACCCTAAAGTGTATGGGTGCTGCTATTTAAAAATGGCAGCGTCCATTCTGGGGACGCCATGATGTTGTCATGACGTGTGCAGCATTTAGAAATGCTGCGTGAGCCATGACAACTTCGCGCTGTGGGAGGGTGCCAAGTGTGCCCTTCCCACAGCACAAAAAAGGAGCTCAAAAACTGAGCTCCTTTTTTGCGCCGAGTGTTTGACACGGCCTTCAAACGGCTGCTCCAAACACCCAGGAAGAAAGGGGCTGCGGCAGCAGCCCCTTTCTCCTCTCAGCACCGCCGAGGGAAGCGAGGTGCAGTGGGGGCCCAGGGCGCCCACTGCACCCCGCTTTGAGGCTGCGGGGAAGCGGCCTCTGGAAGCGGCGGGATGGGGCCTCCAAGGCTGCCAGTGCGGCAGCCTTGGTCCCATCTCGCCGCTTCCTGGGGTGGATACAGACCACCCCTTTTTGGGCATTCTGTACCTCCCCTCTGGGATTCAAATCACTGCTCAGCCACAGAAACCCACTAGATGATCTTGGGTGAACCTAGTGACATCCCTCAGATTAGTATCACCTGGTGCAGGAGGAGGGAGCAGATTGCCATACTCTTTTCCTGCCCCCTGGCCAGATCACTGCAGTCTCCCCAAGAGGCCTTCAGGATGAGTCATGGCTTCTGCAGTGTCAAAACCTAAAGGCATCACCACCCACAAAAGGCCTTCAGGGTCTGGCATGTCTGCTGCCACACCAGACGCTGAAGGCAACTGTACCCACCCACCCCCAAAGGCCTTCAGGGTCTGGCATGTCTGCTGCTGCACCCAACTCTGAAGTCAGCTGCCATCCCATTGCTTAATAAAATAATTTACCTCTATTCAGTTTAAAGTTAAATTTGGGCAGCATCATGATGTTATCAGGTTTTTTCCACCAAATTTGCCACCCAAATGCAGCTTGGGTCCATCCCCGCTTACAAGAGCACTCCAGCAGCTGGAAAATTCCCAGATCCGAAGAGAGCCGCAAGGAGCACTCCTGGAAGTGGGGATGGACCCGGGCTGCATTTGAGCTTCAAATTCAGCAACAAAAACCTTCTGATAACATGAAGATGCCACTCGAATTAAGCTTTAAACCAGATAGAGGTAAATCATTTTATTAAACTATGGAATAAGCTCCATGGCTTAATAAATAAGCTCCATAGAAAGCAAATGGACAGAAAGCAAATTGTTCAGTATATGATTTTTCTGTATAGATGTTATTAATATAAATTTGCTCTTCCAACAAAATCATGTTAATTTGTTGTAATGAAAAGCAGCCCAGTGATAAATGTGCAATCTATATTGACCAAAAAGCAAATACTAATGTTATATTGTTAAATACTAATACTACTACTAATAATAATAATATCATATTAATTTGGACCACAAACTCCCTTTACTCTCGTCAGCTGGTTAATTAACTCATCAGATACCATCAGATCCCAAATGTGTTTCACATTAACAAACTGGTGTAATTTAAGTCAACTTTTTGGCAAGGTCTCGCCACCAAAACTTCAATATAATATGTGAACTTTGGCTGTCATATAGTACTGGTATAAGTCTGGGAAACACATACAAAGATTTTATTGGTAGAAATCCTGCTTCTTCTGTTTTACAAACCACTAGAGGCTACATTAAAATTCCATGTTTATCAGGACATATACATTCTGCGCACAAATCCAGCAGATTGCAATAAACAGTCATATGCAACCCTATCTGCATTGTATGTATGCTACAGAAATCCACCAAAGTGAATCAGAGTCCTGACATTAGAGTTATTTAACCATGGAAGTTCTAATGATTTATTGCTTCAGGCATCTTGTGTCTCTGTAATAGGTTTCCTTTTCCTTTCCTTTAAAAAAAATCTTTAACAAGCCATTGATCAGACAACTGAATTTCTCAGCATCTCACTTTCTCAGGTCACCCATAAGCACCTCAAGATTTATGCTGAGAAGAAATCATGTTGCTTTTTTAGGTGGTGGTGTTTTCTTAAGCAGTGCATCTCTGATCAAGATTTATTCTAGCGGGGCATACTGAGGGCCTCTGCCTTGAGAGCAAAGCTTGGTATGAACTGGGTCACAGAGGCAATTAAAAGTCGTAAAGCAGATGTATTGTGTCTCCCTTCAATCCCTTTGGTTTCTGTCAAGTAGTGAAATCATTGCATGGTACTTGCTGGTGCATTTTTATTGGTATTTTGAAGCAAACAATTTTTGGGGGAGGGAAACCCCTGGAAGTTGTGGAGGCCTCACAAAGGAAGCCCTGAGAGGGGGCATGTGTGGGTTTTTTGTGATTCGGTGATTTATTTTGGTCAATAAACAAAATCTGAAGGCTTATTTTTGTATGAATATGGTATTATTTTATGATTCGGTGTTTTATTTTGGTCAATAAACAAAATCAGAAGGCTTATTTTTGTATGAATATGGTATTATTGTGTTTGCAAAACACTGAATACAAAATAATTACTTGGAGTGTACTCAAGACATACTTGAGCTTTTGCCCTCGATTCTCTTGGTAGTTCCAACTTCTTGTTGTTGCTGCTGCTGCTGCTGTGTGCCTTTAAGTTGTTTATGACAGGTATCATGAAATTTTATGGGGCTGAGAGTGTGTGACTCACCTAGTGGCATCATTAGGGCGCATGGTGTGTGGGTTCTGCACTGAGGGTTTTTTCCCAAAAAAATATTGTTTGCTTCAAAATACCAAACAACTGCAGGGGGTGTGGAGAGCATTTTCACTATGTATGCAGACCCCCTGGGAGATGATGAAAAATGTTTTCCACTAAAACACGCTCTATAGGCTGTTGGAGGATTTTCTACCACATTTTACACACACACCAATGCAGGTCCAGCAGATGCCTTTTTTTTTTTTTAAACACAAAGAGTGACTTCGTCTCTCCTCATGTTGTTAAAACAGTCCTTTCCTAGGCCTAAAAATGGCCAGGAAAGCCCTCAAACACAATTAAAAAATACCCCATGTCACCTAGGAGGTGTTTGGGGGCTTTGGGGGCCATTTTAAAAATAAATTAATAGAGGACCAGTGCGGCATAGTGATTTGAGTGTTGGACGACTACTCTGGAGACCAGGGTTCAATTCCCTGCTCGGTCATGAAACAAACTGGGTGGCCTTGGGCAAGGCACGTGAGCTGAGCCTCAGGGGAAGGCAATGGCAAACCTTCTCTGAACAAATCTTGTGAAGAAAACCCCATGATAGGTCCTCCTTAGGGTTGCCATAAGTTGGAAATGACTTGAAGGCACACAATAACAACATCAACGGAGTACATACAATGGTACCTGGGGAACTAATGCTGCCCACCTACTGTGGTCTATATTCACAACAGACAATCTTCTAATATGGGTTGCACTAATATTGACTATGCTGTGAAGAAAAGAGCTCCTTTCTTTCACAGAAAGAACTGGGATCTACTAAAGCAGGGGTGGAAAACCTATGTTGTTGGATTACCTCTCCCATTATGCCTCCCTACTGACTATGCTGGCCAAGGCTGATGGGATGCTACACATTACTCAGCCCTGAAAAAGAAATTCCCTGCCAGAGGAATTTGGCCTGAAATCCTATCAATGATACCAACTATTGATTTATAATTTGGCACTTATGTAAATCCAGTTGATTCAAGTGGCATCTCTATGAGGGGTGCAGTGGTATGGTCCATACTAGGTGACACCTCAGAGGGAGTGACACCCCAGAGGGGGGTGTCACCCAGTGGTATAGTACACCCACATGGGACTTGGAAGGCTGGGGGGCTGCATGGTACCTCACTCCCATGGCACCATTCTTGTCACAGGCTTTTGTCAAAGCCCAAATGTGTTCTCCAGTGATCTGCTCTGGACTTCAAAAACAGTTGCATTATCTAAGAGTTTTAACAAGCAAATCAGACTGAAGACCTGTGATGTTATTGAAGAGACATATGTGTTTTTTGCTGAAAAAATGATTCAGAAAATGTGCCCTTCTCCTGGCCCCTCCAGAATGCCTTTAAATGAAGTCAAGTTCTTTCCAAACAAAAACATTTGCAGTAGCAGTTGTACGAAACAAACTTGATAGAAATGGAGAGAAACTGAAGTACTTCTTTAAAGTTATAATGTGCAGTTGTGCACAAGCTCTTTGCACTAAAAAGAAAAATCTTCCAACATCGTGGATATTGTGGGGAGGGGGTGTGTAAATTAGTTTGCAAATCCTATCTTGGTTTCCAAGTCAGTACAAAGTTAATAGCTGGCAAGCAGGAAAGGGTCTGGAAATAGATTACAAAGACCAAAACATAAGAGCAATGAAAATGTTTTTCATGCCAAAATGGGCTTTGGGGGAGGGGAGGTTATGGAGAAACTAGAGTATGACCTGGAAGTTTAAGAACTTGGAGATCACTGCCTAGCTGTTTAATTTTATTCTTCTCTGGCCTCACTCTCTCTTCATTTCAATTTACTAGCGATGGCTTTGGACACAGATGTTGGCTGTCTCCAGTATACTGTGATAATGACCTCGTACTCCAATGATTTAGTAAGCCTACGCAGCCACTCAGCCAGTAAAAGTCTAATCCCTTAATGGTCATTTGTGTCTTTGTAACACATCTCAAAGAATTCAACAATACTGCAAATTGTACTTGGTGGAATTACTTGCACATTGCCCGCCCTTGTTATCTTATCGAGAGGCTAATTCCCACAAATTATCATTCAGTTCCAAATAGGTGGGGGAAGGGCCATTGAATCATAAATTTGTCCTTCTCCAGACAGCTGCTAAGTCAATAGAATCTTGATCAAGTGAGATTGAGCAGTTGCTCTGAACAATTAAGTCCTGAAAAGGTATTTGGCTCTCTGTCTATGAAATGTATGTTGATTAAAATCATTGATAGAATGGTGTGTGGATTTTTAAATTTATTAATTCCCAAATGCGAAAAAACAGCTGATTAACTATGAAATTTTTCACAAATGGACTAAATGTGGAGGGTGCTTTTCTTAGGACTGATCTTTGAAATATATTGAATTTCAACTACTATTGCTGTTATTGCAGACAATTTAACAAAGAGGTAAGACTATGGTGGGACTTACTTCTAAGTCACCCTGCCTTTGAGTGTGCTCAGAATTGGTGGAATATAATGCAGAATGTAATTCAGGCAGCCTCTCATCATTGCTGTTTTCTTTGGCTCGTTTGTTTTTCTGGCAACTTATCAATGAAATCAATTCAATGGTGATGTTTAGTCTGGTTTGTTTGTTTTATGTAACTTATCAATGGAGCAACCTCAGCTTTAGCTCTATACCCCTTCAATCACCACTACCAATTACATGCTGATCACTTTATTTTTCTTTGACAATTTATCATTCTGTCCTTTACAACTTATTTTCCAGAATTATAGATGGAATGTATCCTTTTCTGTTATAATCCAATGGCTCAGAGTTGTGTTATTCACTCATTTTAACATCACATACAATTAGAATTTTTCTTTGCTCATGTGCAATAACATTCTTAGGGCACGTCTTCATAGGCCATTTGCACCAGTTTCCCCCTGCCTTTGCTTCGCCCTGCCACATGGCCTGTCTTCACATGGGAAGGCCATTTCGTCAGTGAATCAGGGCTATCCCGTCCATAAAAGGCATTTTGCAAAAGTCACCATTTGGTCCCAATCTTCCCTAGAAATCTGAAGCAATCTGGAGCAATGCCAGGCAGCTCTCTACATGCACATCCTGCTATGCCCCCCAGCAGAGCCACTGCTGGTTCAAGTCTCTCCCTGTGAAGTCACAATGGAGATTATCACACTCAGATGGGATAAGGTCGGAATCTCTCTCCTTTTCCTGGTGTGTGTGTGTGAAAGTTTTTCATATTGTACATGCTGATCCTGTAATTATCCTGTCATTAAAGAGACATTGCATTAACACAAACTCCCATTAATGCAAAATGCCGGGGCAATGCCACTTCAATGATGGAACAATAACAGGATCAGAGTGACATCATTTGAAAGACAATGTCTGGATAAGCATGGCGTCATATGAAAGTCCTTCCCACGATTGTGCAGGAAGGATGGGACAGGGATGGGATTATCCCATCCTGTCCTCCATGTGATAATCTCCATTGGTTCCCAGCCATGTGATTGATGGTGAGCACCTTTTCTTTCTTTTTTTTTACCTCAGAGGGAGTGACTCATGCAAATAGAGGAGGACAGCCCAATAGGACATGTGTGTAAACAGCTGCCTGGCTTTGCTTCAGAGTGCCCAGGGAGAATTCAGGGTAACTTCAGGGCCAGAATAGTCCAGGAGCAGCCTTACAAATGTGAGAACATCTACAATTAGAATTAAGTACCATACACAAACACATACACCAGAAAAATCCGGGAAAATTGTTAAATACTAATAAACATATAAAATATTCTTTGAATTTTTAGTATGCATACAAACTGCATATGAAAAGGTGGTATTCTTTATGTGGATGATGAAGTACACACTTTTAGGTTTTTTGCACCAGATTTGAGCAACTTGCCCCTCTCCAGATGGTGTGAGTTTGCAATTTCTTCTTCTTCTTCTTCTTCTTCTTCTTCTTCTTCTTCTTCTTCTTCTTCTTGTCATTTATTTATAAAGCGCTGTATGTTTACACAGTGATGTACATAAAATAAAATAAAATAAAATAAAATAAAATAAAATGACCTGCCTGTGGAATACACTCTACAAAAGAACAGTGGAGATTAATACATATATTAAATTAGAAGCAATAAAATAAATAAAACAGGTTAAAACAGCATTGGCTAACAATCATGTAAGGCCTGGGAATGCTTCCCTAAATAGGATTGTCTGTTTCCCTCAAACCTGGCCAACATACACAGTAGTGACGCATAATAGAAGTTGCAGTCCAAAAACACCTACCCTCCACTATTGGACATATTGTCCATCCCTACTCAACACATCTGAATATGTGTATATTGATGATTGCAGCACCCTGTGCTTGTGACTTAACATGTATAATCTACATGTATACATACATATACAAATCTGATGTTATAGGCATATCATCACTTTCCCTTCTCCAAGAGTGCATCTACACTGTAGAAATAACGCAGTTTGGCACCAGTTTAACTTCTATAGATCTATCCTACAAAATTCAGGATTTGTAGCCTTGTGAGACACCAGCACTCTAGTAGAAAAGGTTATAGATCATGTACAACTACAAACCCCAAGTTTCCATAGAATGGAGTTATGGCACTTAGGAGATGAGCCCAGTCTTTAAAGTGATTTATTCCTGAAGGGATAGAGGCACATTTAAATGTACAAACGGGTTTTATCATATTCACCCATGGTCAGGCAAATGCAGCCTGTATTCAGCCTGGATGCCAGCTCGGTTTAATTTGTGGCTTTTCAAAAATGGGAGAGTAATTCTGGGTGAGTTCTGTTCCTGCTTGTATATGCTAATCTATTCAATCCCTGAGCACCACTGCTTATAATAAATATGGCACCATCCAAGTAGAAAAGGGAGGTATCAGCAGTATGAGGGAATGCTTTCAGAAATGCAAAAACAAAGATTTAGAAAAAGAATCTGAAGGGGAGAGAGCCCTTCCATAGATCAGTGAGGATTCAACATGCTCAGTGGACCTGAAATACTCACTGTGGGAGCAAGAGATTGGCTGGGAAGAAGGATGGAATAGAGTATTGTTTAGGTAGGCGTGTCTGACTGACTGGAACAGTGGGCACTCTTCATTACAATGTTCTGTCACATGCCTTGTATAAGAGCCAAAGCCTGGATTTGAAATATTACTTTTTTGCTACAGATTCCAGAATCAGGATCGTAACAGTAACTTTTCTGAGCTTTGCCTAAAACATGCCTACATTAATCTACATGAGCATTGTGATTCCTGTACATCCTACTGCTGATCGGAAAACTATATGGTCATCCTTGCTGGGATTACATTCAGTCTATAAGGAGGGAAATATAACAGAAACATTGATATTTGTCTCTCATGCTAATTTGCTCCTGAATTATGCAAAAACAATTCTTAACAGGAAGGGACAACATCTTTCATGTGGGCTAGATCCATTTTAATTATTTGTTTGACCAGTTTTCTTGTGCAAAATCAAAAAGACTGCACAAGAATCATTCAGGATTTCCAAATGGAGTGTGTTAGAGAGAAAAGGGGACATCAAGTTAATACAACTTTAATCAGCGACAGGCAGCAGAGCAGCAGCAAATGTGGTGTACATAAACAGGTGATAAAAGCAGATAAGAGAGATGACAAAAATTACGAAAATAAAAAACACTGTTATAAAGATTTATGGAGCAGCTAAAGCAGAGCTAAATAAATGATAACAACGACTGATAAAAAGAAACGGGGCATCAGCCACATAAACACTTGGGGGAACTTCAATGCTTCTGTGTGTTACTATGACACTGGTTTGTTTATGCCAGCATTGACCTTCTGCACTGGGAGAAGTATATTAACCATCTCAGTGTCTTTTGTGTTGTTTTACTCCTCAGGAGAAAGTTGTGCAGGGCTGATTCTGATGAATGGCTTTTGCCAAAAGTCAAGTTATCCTTGACTAGATGCAGATGGCCCAGTAAAAAATGAATACTGCCAGCAGACGTTGTCTTTATCAGTTGTAAAAGTTCAGCAGGGACTAGACTTCCTCATCTCTGGCCAGAAAATCCCCAGCCGCACCACTGAACATCCCAATCCAGCCGTCTTTTTCAGCACCAGATCACATCTTGTCCTGATGAATTCTTGCCTCTGATAAGTATGCTTCTATATACATGGTTTCTGGCCATTTGGCACATGGTGCAGAATTGACACAAGCATGTTGGATCCTGCCTAAGGCAGACACCAGGAATTTATAGAGCTTATAAATATTAGACTGTTGTTATGTTGTTTGTCCTCCCTGTTGGCCCTGCTGTGTCACAGACCACAGCTTGTGCTCTCCAGACTGTCTTCCAAGAAGGGAAGTTGGACACAGACTTGAGATGACCTCCAGAATCCCAGTCAAAACAGGACAAGACATCAACATGGATCGTTACTGAGTATCTCTGTTCTTCTGAGGAATAGTTTAAAAGACCAATTAGATGAGATTCATTTTAGAAAAGAGGAACTCAGAGTTCACAAATATCTTTCCTATTTTTGATTGGCCAGCTCTTTGGTCTTTTTGGTGGCTTTCCTGTACCATTTATGCAAAATAGGCCCTGCCTTGCCATTGCAAAATGGAGAAACACTTTTCTTCATTTCCAAGATCAGTGAGTTCAAAGAAACATTATACAAGAGAATTGGTTGTGGGAATTAAATGAAAAATAGATGAACATGCTTACCGGATTGTATCGTGGAACTCTTTTGTGAGATAAAAGAAACCCTTCATTTTACAGGGCCTGAGATAAAAGTGGAAGAATTGTAGAACTTTCTTACCTGAAGAAGAGCCCTTGAAAGTTTGCAGATATTATAACACAATTTGGTTGGCCTACTAAAGAATAAGACCCCTTTGTTTGAAGCTGGGTTTGAGCTCCTATGAAATGCTACTGTTGTATAAAAGACCTTTGGAAGCAAATCACTGTATGTAAAAATGTATTATTGTGTTAAATAACTTCTGTGGAGAAAAAAATAAGTGTTTAAAAAATCTGAAAGTAGTGTTTGAAAGTAAGGGAGATTTTAATTAAACCCACAAGCCCTATGAATCCTCCTCTTCATTTAGCCAATGCATGCTTCTAGAGAGGCCATCACAAAGGAGGTCATCATAAAGAGTGAAAAAGGCAGCCACCTCCTTCTAATCCTTCTGTAATTCAAAGTGTTTATTTAAAAATATGCCAGTATAAGAAAAATATCATAAATTCTACTCATTATGCAGACTCAAAGTATCCTTGAAAACAATCACATCAGTTTGCATGTAATTCTTCCCCCACAGGCACAGGTCTATCTGCTAGGTGTCACAAATCAAAAAGTCCAGAATAGGGCACATTTTATTGTTAAAAGACTTGCCACATCCCAGCCTACAAATAGTGCCCATACTTTCCCTGTTTTCATCTGTCAATGAAAATTTGTAGATGCAGAGCAGAGTACACGTTAGCAAAGCTACATCTCTTCAGTGTTGACCTACATCTTCAGTGATTAGGCTGGTCATAGAACCTGAGAAAGCGGGAACTGTACTTCAACAAAGGTCTCCTAATTATGTTTCAGTTTATATTTCGTGCCTTTCTTCATCATGCAAGTGCTCTTAAGGCATCATTTAATAAAACCTTTAAAATAATGTCTGCAGTTCAGCATGGGACTTATGCCTTAGTAAGTGGCCTTATGTCAGAGAAATAAAATTGGGTAGTTTCACAATGTCTGTATTCACCTAGCAGCTGCTGTGTGCTGTTACAACATACTGGCTTCCTTTGCACAATGATAGCAAATGGAGTGACTGATGTACCATTGCCCTGATGTACAATGGGCACTGATGCACACCAGTGCACTCCTGCGTTTGTCCTAATAAAAAAGCTGTTGTTGTTCAGGCATGAAATACTATTTTGGTTTTTATATTTTTAACTTCCTATGTTTAAGAATTTTATTTGTTACATTATTATATTAATTAAGCTCATGTTGAATTAAAACTGTCAATTGTCTATGTACTACATTCTTACAGGATTGTTTTGTTTTGTTTGAGGGGTTGTATTTGGGGCAATGTTTTTGTTTTTTGTTTGTTTTGCTGACTTATACAAATCAGAGCCAACCCTGAAGTTAGAATGAGTGATGAAGTCACCTTAGACATTTGAAGTTGTTATTTGCAGTCAGGTTGGCTTTGATTTATGATGACCCTATGAATAAGAGATCTCCAGAGCCTGGGTCATCAACAGTCCTGTTCAGGTCCTGCAAACCCAGGGCTGTGACTTCCTTCATTGAATCAATCCATCTTTTATGTGCTCTTCCTCTTTTCCTACTGCCTTCCACTTTACTTAGCATGCCATAAAAGAGGTGAAAATGCTAGTTGCATCATCACCATCATCATCCTGGGGTTGTTGTGGGCAGTTTCCATCTCAAGTGCCAAAATAACTTGGCAGGCCTTGGTAATTTTGGTAATTAAATTGTGGAGGAAGGAGGCTGACACAAAATGGCAAAATATCCTGGATCTGTTCGATCTACAATCATACCATGAATTTACTACACATTATGTTAAGTCAAACCAAGAGAAAACAAAGGAGAAAATATAAAATAAATCCAACCATCTAACATAGGCTACCCAGAGGAATTTTATAGCTGAGTGGGATTTGATTATCAAGTTTGGACAAATTACATGTTGGACAACAGTTCCAGAGCCCCTTTGAGCAGTATAACTAGGGGCACTGGTTGTGAGATTCTGGGGGTAATAGTCCAGAAAAAAAAATTGTTCAAACTCTGGCTTTAAATTTAGGCCTATGTTTAGTATGTATCCACACTATCCCTTGTGTAAGTATCTGGACAGCAAAAATAATCTATTCTGTTGCTGAGGGTGACTTGGTCCCCCTTTTATGCGTGGCAACTACATCTTCATTTTTCAGTTTTAGCTTTGCTGAATATCCTTTGGGCTTTCTCAGTCATGAGGATCATTCTACCTCATTCATCCCAGTGAAATGCTTATGGGTATATCATTAGCAAAATTACAAGCCACAGCACTGAACAGTGTGGATGACAATAGACAGATTCCCATCTGCCAGATTCACCACTAGTACAGAACTTTTGGACAGTTTACTTTGCTCCTCACATGTCTTCATTGGCATGTAAAGTAAAGGCCAGAGAGCCTTCTCTGCTACTTTCTAAAATACACCCAAATACAGGAACGCTCCCAGATTTTCAAAAGCCAGCTGGCCTGCCACCCCTGCCTCAGTCCTTTTCCTATTTCCAAGTATACTGTTTTATTGTTGTTGTTGTTCCTTCAAGTTATTTCTGACTTATGGTGACCCTAAGGCAAACCTATCAGGGAGTTTTATTGGCAAGTTTCTTCAGAGGGGGTTCATCATGGCCTTCCTCTGAGCATGAAATAGTGTGACTTGCCTAAGGTCACCCAGTGGGTTTACATGACTAAGCAGGATACAGGATTTGAACCCTGGCCTCCAGAGTTATAGTTCAATGCCCAAACCACTACATTATGCAGGCTCTATATTGTTTTATTCATATATGTAAAAACACCCTAATCTCAGGCTTAGGTTACCATCAGTGAGCAGTTTCAAGAATTTTATTTCCACTCTCTATAGTTGTTGTTTTCCTATCCCTCTTTCAATTGAAAACAAATCATATAGAAAACAGTCTTGGCAGGTAGGCAAACAAGGCTGCAAAACCTTTTAATGTTAAATGTTTAATGCCACTCACCCAGAAGCATTTCTGGGTACTAGTTGGGGTATATACCCCTGAGCCTTGATGGTGTAGTAGATCTTGGGTGAGTCACACTCTCTCAGCCTCAAAGGCAAGTCCCTTCTCAAAACAAATCTTGCCAAGAAAATTTCTTGATAGGTTTACTTTCACACCTAATAATAACAATAATAATAATAGCTTTATTTATACCCTGTTTCTCTGTCAGGAACAATCGAAGCATCTTACAGTTAAAAATCCATGCAATGCATACATAGTAACACAATAATCCCTCCCTCCGCTTAAAACAACAATTAAACATAATAACAATTAAAACTATACATTAAAATAATCAGAGGGTTGAATGGGGTTTCAGAGAGTTCATTCAGATGCAGTGCATGCAACAAATACATACATTCCTGATGCTATTTAGAAGTATTGATTAATTAGATATCAAGTCTTAAAGGCTATCCCTTTTAGACAGGTTTCAAGAGTAAATGTAGGCTATACAAAATTCAGTACATATTTTTTTAATTATAATTGTCAAGCCTGTAACTCACTGTTAGTTTCTTTTTCCCAGTTAAAAGCATAACAGTGCCCAAACTGTAATGATCAATACCTGCCACCATACAACAAGGCTGGGGTTTCTCTAAATGAACTCTGGAAATCACTTTGAATTAACAATACAGGTTAGGTATTAATTGATATGAATTGACAATATGGGTTAGGTATCCCTTATCTGAAATGCTCGGGGCAGTAATGCTTTGGATTTTATATTTATATTATATTATTATATTCTTTTATATTATTATTATTATTATTATTATTATTATTATTATTGATTTTGGAATATTTTCATGTACATAATGAGATATCTTGGAGATGGGACCCAAGTCTACATGAAATTCATTTATGTTTGATATATACCTTATACACATTGGTTGAAGGTAATTTTATACAGTATTTTAATAATTTTGTGCTTGAAGGAAAGTTTCTGTATACTGAACCACCAGAAAGGAAAGGTATCACTATCTCAGCCACCCGTAAAAAATGTTTTGGATCTTGGAGCTTTCCAGATTTTGAATGTTTAGATAAGAGATACACAAACTGCACAATAGTATTCTTGTTTATCTGGAAATTAAGTTCCACTGTTTTCAACAGGGATTATATACCAATAATGCTATTTAAAATTACAGTTTAAAGGTAGTAGTCAGCAAATGTTTAGTTACAGCTCTAAACATTTTAAAGCAGGGAATGATTTTAAGACTTACTTTCCAGAATCTGATAAAATACTGTAAATCAGTTGCAACAATAAAAAGGCAGTATAACAGAGGATCTGCCAGAAAAAGAAGGAAAAATTTGTAATTGGAAAATCCAACACAGTTGTTCACCCAAGGTCAATGATGGTCCATTTTCAAAATACATTTATCACAGACAGAGGAATGGTGACATCGGTCTGGTTTTATAAGTTGCCATCTGTCACATTATCTTATTGCTCCAGACATAATTCGTGTATAGATGGGGAGGTCCTTGGTTGCATTTCTCAGCACTTTTTGATGGGTTTCACTTCTAAGTTCTCTCTCTAACAGCTGTTTCTTTGGAAGGATTCATTGGTAATGTAAAAATTGTTTTCCTGTAAGTCCACAAAAATATCATGAAAAATAGATGGTAAGTAATCAGGCACACCACCTTTTCTCCAATACAGTGAGCCCTTGTTATCCGCTGTGGTTTGGTTCCAGGACCCTCCGTGGATAACAAAATCCATGGATGCTCATGTCCCATTAAATATAATGGCACAACAAAATGGTGTTCTATATATAAAATGGAAAATCAAGGTTTGCTATTTGGAATTTATACTTTTGGGGAATATTTTCAAGCCGTATATGCTCAAATCCATGGATAAAACATCTGTGTATAAGGAGGACCAACTGTATTTGTTATGGTTAAGATGCAGAGCTGGGTGACATAGGCATAGTAGGACCACAAGAAGATGCTGCAGATGAAGCGCACCAGTACCCAGTAAATGAGCCACTGGCACCGCCGCCTCACCCCTCCTGTGGCTAGACCATGGCTCTGGGAACCCACCAGAGCCCCCAGCAATACCGTGCCACCATCTTCCCATTTTCTACACTAATGTAGAACTATGGTTCTATTTAAACTTCCTTGGCAACATCCTGTGGTACCCTAGGTTCATAGTTTGGGGATGGCACTAGAACTCTCTAGCTGAGGATTCTAAATACTTCTCACTAAATTGCAAGTCCCAGGATCTGACAGGATGCAGCCTATGGCTGCATCTGCACTGCAGAAATAATGCACTTTGACCTTTTTTAACTGCCGTGGCTCCATGCTATAGAATCCTAGGTTTTGTAGTTTGTTGTGGCACCAGAGCTCTCTGACAAAGAAGGCTGAATATCTCCTAAGACTACAAATCCCAGAATTCCATAGCATTGAGCCATGGCAGTTAAAGTGGTACAGTACAATTGCAGCCATAGCAGTTGAAGTTCATAGTGCTGCTCCAACTGTGTAGGTGAAAGAACTTAGCCTGACTTTTATTTTCCTTTCCTTTGTGTGAAGGGAAGTAATGAATTCTTTCCGTTTGTTATCTGATCTGGAAAGAGTCTACCTTTCTCTCTATTTTTTTCCTCTGAACTGATAACTTTGAAAAGGAAATAATCTTCCCCTTTACTTTCTCCAAATGACCAAACAGTATAATATGTTATGTACATCCAGAAACACTTCATTTTTTTAAAACTGGGTCAGTAAGGATTATGGCAGGAAGAGCAACTCCTTCAGATGCTGCACTGTGACTTCCATCATCCTTCACCATTTCATCACCCCTCACCATTGCCTGTGCTGGCTAGGGCTGATGTGGGTTGCAGTCCAACAATATCTGGAGAACGATAAGCTGTCCATCCTAATTCTGAGCTAAAACAAATCTCCAACTGTTGAGACCTAGAGGCTGTGCACACCGGTGGGAAAGGCCAGGTTGGGGGCAGAGTTGGGGCATGGCATTCATATGACACACACCCCAGCTCTGTCCCCAGGGTGGAATGGAATCATGCAGCATACCACATGGCACAAGGTGTCACAGCACTCCTCTGGAGCTGTGTCCAAATGATGCAGCGCTGAAGGACCATAAAGCTGTGCCGTCACAGCTATTACACCCTTTGCAGGGCGCAGAAAGAAACTACTTTTTGTGGCTCCTTTTTGTACCCTGCAAAGGACAGGTTGGGGCCACAGCATGCGGTTGCTGCAGCCCTCGTCTGGCTGTAAAAGGGGTGGTCTGCACAGGCCCCTAGTTGCTCCAGTCACCTGAAAAAACTGGTTATTTATAGGTATGGGGGGAATGCTTTCTTGGTTATGAAATATCTATATCTTCATCCTTATAAATGCTTTCAGACTCAGAATTATGAAAATTAACATGTCACAACAGACACCAATCTTTCTCTCTCTTTTGTTTACTTAAGCAGTGCTTACCTGATCTGTTACCTTTCAAATGTGCATAATTGTAAGTTTTCCATAATAAGTCACTGAAACATACTGAACTGTTCTTTTTACTGAAAATCTATCCCTATTCTTTCCATGTTATTCCTTCCTCTGGTACCAAATTTTCAATTAAAGAAGTAATGCCCAACTACTTCATTAACTGGATACCTACTTCATTAATTGGAGCATACATGTATAAGAATTAAGTGTAAGCATAGTGTAGTCGAATGTTGAAGAAAACCACAGTTCAAGGAGACCACAGTTCAAAGCCCACTCAGCTATGGAGATCCATTTAGTGACCTTGGGCAAGTCACACTCTCTCAGCCTTAGAGGAAGACTTCTTGCCAAGAAACTACAACAATGTCCCCATAAGTTGGAGTCAACATCAAGGCACATAACAACAACAACAGCAACAGCAACAACAAGAAATATATATGGTTTGCAGTTTCTTTTGAGAGTTCTGTCTGTATTCCTGTATATACTCACTTATTGCCAGTGCTATTGCCCTTAAGGAAGGGCCATGTGTTAGAGAAGTACCATGTTTCCCCGAAAATAAGACAATGTCTTATATTAATTTTTGCTCCCAAAGATGCAGTAGGTCTTATTTTCAGGGGATGTCTTATTTTTCCATGAAGAAGAATTCACATTTATTGTTGAACCAAAAAAAATGAACATTTATTATATACTGTATATATATTTATATACAAAAACTTTGCTAGGTCTTACTTTCGGGGGAGGCCTTATATTTAGCAATTCAGCAAAACCTCTACTAGGTCTTATTTTTTGGGAATGTCTTATTTTCGGGGAAACAGGATATAGACATGATATTCATTCACTTAATAAGATCTTACATATTTTCCGTTCGATATGCTGATGTTATGCAGTAATCAATTTTGTAAAAATTTCATGTATTATTTTTCCTTTTGCTTTATGTACTGATGTTATTATATAATCAATTTTGAAGCATTTCTGGTATTATTTTCTCATTGTCTTCTCACTTTAGTAGTCACATTATTAACAGTTTCCAGCACATGTAAACAGACAAAATTAATAATAACCTGGCTGCCCATGTTGGTTCCACCACCACATTAAAATAATTCTGGAGTCCCTGTGTAGACCTACTCATAAGTTAGCTTCACAGAAATCAGTGAGACATATTCTCAGGTAAGTGTGCATAGACTGTATATTTCAAACATCGTAGGATTAATGGAAGGGAAAATTGCAATGCTATGTATGTTTACATGGAAGTAAGTCTCATTGAGCTAAGTAAGACTGACTTCTGAGTAAACATGGTAAGGCTGGTACTATAATATTTCTTTAATTTGACATATATATATATATATATATACATACATACACACACACACTTGTTTCTCCACATTTGTGGCTTTGACTTTTGCGGATTTGATTATTCACGGATTTTATTAATATGTTATCTCTAGGAATATCTAGGTCCTCCAGTGCAACTCTATGGTCAACTGTAACCAAAAGTCACATTGCAGGACC
The DNA here is from genome assembly GCA_034509955.1 of Urosaurus nigricauda. NCBI lineage: Eukaryota > Metazoa > Chordata > Lepidosauria > Squamata > Phrynosomatidae > Urosaurus > Urosaurus nigricauda. The sequence goes on from JAOEGL010000001.1 coordinate 95,671,249, forward strand.
TAGAGTTTCCTAGAGAGAACATTCCACTAGGCATTTGTAACTCCTCCCGCGCAATTCTATGGTCAATGTCTGGCAGAGAGTTGCACTGGAGGACCTAGAGATTCCTAGAGAGGTGTTCTTTCAGGCAAAAACATAGTGTTTTTGTTATTTGCAATTTTTCCACATTCACAAGGTTCTTGTTTCCCTAACCCCAGTGAATGTGGAGGGAGGAGTGTATGTTTGTTGTAATATTATTAAAGATTACATTTTCAAAATGGTAGATTCCTTTTCCCTATTCATTAGTCAATTTATTTCATGTTTTTGTTCATAGCATTAAGCCTTTTAGCACATGTCTCTTTGGGACAAATCTTTAAAAGTCTCTATCATATTAACTTTAGTCTTATGAAGTCTGGATTTTTCTAGAGGCCATGTTTAACCTTAATCATCAGGGTATATCATTTAGTGTGTGTGTGGACACATAAACACACTACTTCTTACAATTTCTTTTTGTTTCTTGTTATGAGTTTCTCCAGAGATATGCTGTCCTCTGACAGCAAAAGATAAAGCTGACTGATACAAATGAGTCATAGTTCCCTTGAAATAAAGAGTAGTTTCAATTCCCATGTAAGACTTTAAAGAATTAAATGTTGTGTTATCCCAGAAGACGCATCTGTACTCCGTGAAGGAAAGCATAAGCCATCCCACTGTATTGCATATATAAATATGCACAAACTCATACTGAGCAGTGGAGAGGGGATGAAATAATATACTTATACATTTAAGATGTGTGTTTATGTGCATTCCAAAATAAAGAGAAGAACCAGTGTGGTGTAGTAGTCTGAGCACTGGACCAAGACTCCAGGTCACCAGGGTTTCAATCCTCTCTCAGCCATGGAAACCTCAGGCTCAGAGGAAGGAAAAGGTTAGCCCCCTATGGTTTGCAAAGATGATGTTTTAAGGCAGGGATGAGTGACCATGAGAGGTCCAGAGTCTAATTTCTCCCTGGAACTCTCTGGAGGCTACATAGACAGCCAAATGTGCCCCAAATCTTCTCAAAACAGCTAGAACATGACTTTTGGTTTAAAAAAAACAAGTGGCTAAGCTCCTGCATCATCGACATTGATGGTGGAGCATGGCCTCTATTGTCATAGCTAGGTCTGATGACATCACCACCACTCCCTCAAAACCTACCTTGGCAGGATCCCAACCAGAAGGGTTTCCAAGGCACAGCAAATCCAGGCATCAGAAACTACATCTGCAGTATTTCTTTGTTGCAGGGTGTTTTGAATACAGACAGCTAGAATGGCCTCTTGGGATTCTGACACTGCTGCGTCTCTCAAGGAATCCCATGACTAGGAAAGCACTGCAGATGTCACTTCCCAGTGCCCCAGTCTGCAACACCTTTGAAAGCCTCCAACTGGAGCATTGCCTGGCTGAAAAGATGAGTTGGGGGGGCGTCAAAATTTGGTCATTAATTACCATAAACATGAATCCCCAACAGTTATCCCCTGATTAACTGACCCAACTTTGTGATACGGACTGTACTGATGGTTTACCACAATGTCTTGCTTCCGTTATGAAGGTTTTAATGTTAATGTTCATAATTTCATCTATAGTTTTACTGTATTATAATTGTGTGGATTGTTTTATGAAAGAGGGTAATGGGATATATTTTACTATTTGTATGTTTTGCTATTGTAGGCCTCCTCAATCCTTGGAAGAGGCAGGATAAAAATAAATTTTAGTTATTATTATTCTTGTTATTATTATGAGATTGTAAATCCAATTTACATTCTTATGACTACTGAACAGGATACCAGCCAGTATTTTTGCTGTTAAACAGGGACAAAGGAGGAGAGTGCTATAGCATATTGAAAGATTTGAAGAAGAAAAAAAGACTGCTTTAGGAGACTGGATGTGTTGAGGGCCACACACACTATCAAAAAAGTCATATGTGGCCCCAAGACCCTTCTTTGCCCAGCCCTACATTTTGCTTGCTTTTGTAATTCCTTAGGCCCAACCAAAGTGAGTTGAAATGAGAACCACACTCTGTACACTTTGTATTTTAGAAGCCCACCAAGAATAACTGTACATCTTAAAAAGTTTACCATACCATGAACAACAACAACAACAAAAAGAATCTGTGAATGGCTGCAGTTCCCAACTGAGCGCATGTTGGTGGCAGTGTGTGAAATACCCTTGTGAAATGCTATAAGGCCAAGTCCAATAAGCCCTGGTGATGCAGTGGTTAAATGCCAGTATTGCAGTCACTCACAGCTACAAGGTTGTGACTTCAGTCCCAGGCAGGGCTCCAGAGTCCACTCAGCCCTCCATCCTTTTGTACAATGGTAATTTATAGTGTGTAAGCCAATTGCTCCCAGCCTGTAAATTGCTGAGGGAGTGCTAGTTCACTGATAAGCAGTATAGAGGACATTTTTTTGGTCCTAGAGGACAGTTTCTTTGGCTGCCCCTAAATACTAGAACTACCTGTCAGAGGAGATTCATCAGCTGGATATACTCTCTGAGTTTAAAACAACAATGGCCAATTCCAGCAGATTTATCCAGATTATTTTTACATTACAAATTTTAAAGTATGTATGGATTACTTTAATGTGTATTGGTTTTATATGCACTTTTAATTGGTATATGTTTAGTTTGTTGTTGTTAGACACCTTGGTCCGTAGGGAGAGGCAGATAAGAAATAAATATTATTGTTATCATCATCGGGGGGGGGGGGGGAAGAGTCAGTATAGTATAGTGTGGCACAGTGGTCAAATGCCTGTACTGCAGCCACTCACTCACAAGAGGCTCAGGGTCAACTCAGTCTAGCATCCTTCCAAGGTTGCTAAAATGAGAGCCCAGCTTGTTGGGAGCAATTAGTTTACACATTGTAAACCACTTAGGGAATGCTTAAATACACCTGATAATCATGATAGAAACATACTTGATGTTGCTATTAGAGCATTAGCCATTGCCCATGAAGATCAGAGTTCAGAACCTTAGTCAGACATGAAGCTCACTGGATGAGCTTAGAAAGAGTCTTTCTTTATTTCAAAACTTAACATCTTTCATAGGAGTATTGTGGGGATAAAATTCATGCTTATCCATGTATGCTACCTTAAGCCCATTATGTGAAAATACAGGATAAAGGATAAAGAGGAAGAGGATGCACACATTCACAGTTCCATCAGGACTGTGGTGTAATTTTGTGATATTAAAGGTAGTGAAATTCTAATCTTTTTCCTAATGCAGCTACATCACATTTCTACTGAAAACATCACTGATGGCCTGTAGATCATTTTCTTAAAGGAGAACTGCTATCAGTGTCCAGGAAGTGGAGTGAAACATTCTCTGCAACATAATATGAAATGTGATACTGTTGTCAGTACAATTCCCCAGTGAGAAGGATAAATTGTGGTCAAGACCTGGACAGGTTAACTAGTGGTCATCCAATCTGATGGTACTTTTATATACATAAAGAGGTCAACACTATTGGAGAAGAAATTTGAAACCTAATAACAGCCATGAAACAAGACATCTGCTGGACTCTTATTTGTTTCTCTTTAAATGGCCTTTAATTGATAGCTCAGTGAAAAATGCAGGTTACAGTCTTTGTGGTATCGATAGGTTTCAGCAACATCTGAACCATAATGCGTCTAATATTTATTCATCTTCTAATCTGAATTAAGAGCAATACATTATTAGATATATATTTATAGATATATGTACACCACTCCAAGCAATTAATAGTAAATAATAAACCCTGAAATAATATATTTCCTCACATTGGGCATCTCTTTTCGCACATATAATTGTAAATGCAAACACGTTCAAGTCACTGTTTAGCTTAAAAGCCATATGTTAGTGAAAATTTTGGACCAGCCTCTTCTTAAGTTCAACTTTAATTTTATTTTATACAACTTGCCAGCCATATAACCAGCATGGCTGCACGTTAAACAAAGTCTAAACATCTACAATGATTTTGACTTTATTTTGTGCAAGAACTTGTGTCTTAAATTGGAATAAATTTAAACCAGTTTCAGAAAAAACAAACCAAACAATGTACAGTTTCTCTACATGAAAGCTGTTGGTAAAAACAAGTCAGCTTCAATGCCAGATTTTCATTCACCGGGTAGAAAGATATTGTCTCCTCTTAAGTTTGTTATCTTTAGAAACAAAACTAGCCATCTTGGAGACTGCAGTCACTTTGAACTTCTCTCCCATAGATACCTATAGAAAGAGACAGTTCAAGGTAAGGCATTATAATCCTATTCATGTTGGTTCAATTGCACAATGGAACTTACTTCCAGGAAAGTGTGTAAAGGACTGTCGTCGTCCTTTTAAGATTGCAAATACACCAGTATTTCCTTCTGTTAATGAAAAAGAAACAGAGTGCCGAATAGCTTATTATGTGTTTGTCATGTGGTGGATGAACACCCAGATATTGTGATCAAAAATCAAGGTTCTCAGTGGTGGCCTTGATGCCATGAACCTTGGTTGATTAAAAAGAATAGGAAGTATCTCTCAATTATTTTCTGAAGAGTGGACAACAAAGGAAGTGGAGAGAAGAAACAGAAAACTCTCCTTTTTCAGTGGTGCGGTCAACCAGACCCCCCCTTGCTAATTAGATGCCTAGTAAAACTCATGGGGTCCTCAGTTTGGGGGTGAAAATACTACCAACTATGCTGTGATCAGTCATGTCATCATGCAGGCTGAAACCCTTTCAGATCATTCATACTAAATACACATGGATAAGAAACAGGGTCACTATAGTAGGTTCTTGATCAATTCTCATTCAAGGTCTTTAGAAAGTTTACCAATGTACAACTGTTTGTGCTAGGTCACTCTTCACATGATGAGGAATCTGGAAAGGGCAATGTTTCTGACTGTGCAAGGAAAGTCTTGCACTTAAATACTGGTATATACATTGTGGTATGATATGGTCATAAACTCCATTTACTTGCAGATTTTAAATAGAGCATGGTTAGGGTGTGGGACAGGTGTAGGGGGGTGTAGGAGCATGCCAAACCCACAGAGATACCCACCAAGATATTTAATTAATTTCTGAAAGTAACTAGCATCAAATGTACTGGTGTTTTTTCTTATCTTCGACTTACTGCTTTATCACACTAGGGGCCAAACAGGATTTAAACAAGAATTAAACAAGAGTTAAACAGGAAATGTCCTGTGATAAACATCGGGCATTTCCTGTTTAACTCTTACTGTCACAGACAACTGTGGGAACAGTGCATGCTTAGGGCCAGTGCTGGGTCGATTGGAGAACTGATATACCTCTCTCCTTTTTCTTTCTCTCTCATACAAAGATACATACACACATACAAATTGCATATGCTTATAAGAAACCCAAGCACCCACAGTTTTAAGAATTGCAAGCAAAATATTAGTAATTATTGACATAGAAGATTCACAGAAGAATAGAAAACTGTTCCCTTTGACTGTTAGAAAGGTTACCAAAATTGATTCAGTATTTGTACAAGACCGCAGTAGTCTTTAGAAGCAGTATGCATGAAGGTGTCTTCAGCAGTATGCATGAAGGGACTTTCACACATACTGCTAATTATATATGAACATGAATGAGCATTGTCACTAGCTTGCATTTGCAAATTTCAAGTAAAAAATAAAAATACAAAAATGTCCGACCAGAAGAACAAATATACATAGCTAGAGTCTATAGTAATATTTAAAGTATAACATAGTCAACTTGGAATTATATAATAATGTTACAAAAAGAACCCATTTGAGGTTTTTGAATAGGAAGATTTGAAAGTCCAAGCGGAGGCCTGAACTGAACCAAATCCTAGAGTTGAGTTAATGTCTCTTGACTGCATTTTGAAGTCATCCAAAAATTTCCTTAAAGAGGTGAGAGATGATGGTTGAAATGTTTGTAATAGTCCATGGAGTCCCATCTGATTTGTACAGGCAATATGAGAGATCTAAAGGGTAAGTTGAAGTTTAGTCATGTTTCTGTTGTGCATATTATGATGACGGACCAATTCATCAGACCGAGCAAACTTTTTTTGACAACTGGGCCACCGGCAACTGAAAGGCTTCTCACCTGTTAACAAAACACACAATTATCAAGCTAGCATAGGTTGAAACTTTACCATCATGCTCCCCCCTCACTCCCATTAGAACACTTGTCAAAGCCTTTTCCAAGCCACGAAGCTTCACTGAGGTCATGGGAATCCAGCCAATAATTCAAATGCAAGTGTTATTGTACTTTTCCCTTCCATTACTTTTTTCTTTAGAACATTTGCTTGAACCATGATTTTACTCTAAAGAGCTTTGTCTTCCTCTGAAGTTGAGTGAGTGTAACTTGCCCAAGGTCACTTGAGGGTATCCATGAGTAAGTGGAGATATGAATCTATGTCTCTAGAGTTGTAGTCTAACATTCAAACCACTACACTGTGATGACTCACTGCTCTGGGTGATAGCTTCTGTTATTACTATTGAGCCTTTTGAAAGGATATTTTCCTATTTGCTTGCCATTAACAGTACAAATTTGCTGATTTATATCTCACCTTTAAAAGGAATAATTGAGAATTCTCATAAAACTCCTCAAAGATAATCGTCTTAAAGCAATAAAGATAATCGTCTTAAAGCAGCCCTGGTGGCGCAGTGGTTAAATGCCTGTACTGCAGCCCCTCACTCAAAACCAGAAGGTGGCGAGTTCAAGACCAGCAAAGGGCTGAAGCTCGACTCAGGCTTGCATCCTTCCGAGGTCGCTAAAATGAGTACCCAGATTGTTGGGGGGCAAATAGCTTACAATTGTAAACCGCTTAGACACTCCTTAAGGGTATGAAGCGGTATATAAATGAAGCTGTTTGTTTTTTGTTTTTGAATAAAATCATTGGTGAGCCTTGCTGCTATTGTTTGCTAATAGAGTAATTCAAGTATATGCAACTTCTACTACTGGCTAAGTCAGGTGTAGTAACACATGAAGACAACCTATTACTGGACTTTATTCCTCAATCACTTTCAGCAGTGAGTATTATGTCAAGACAACATTACATCACTAAAAAAATGAACTGAACCTCAAGAAAGTAAATTAATTCAAAAAGTGAGAATAACAAGTACACTTCAGAGTAAATTTCTCAGGATCAAGTTACATGTTATATTAAAGATTCATTTAAATCCTATGCTTGGGATTCCACCTTTTTTTTTAACATAAAAACCCAGCTGCAAAAGTTAAGACCAAAATAAGGTGAAGCAGCATTGCTACTGCACTGAAAATTGTTCCCAGAATGAATATATTTCCCCCAGTCTGCAAAGGCAACAGGTCTGGGGACAAATAGAAGCTTTGTGTGGGTGGTCAGTTTTCTGTGAGACAATGATGCAATGGAAAAGTTAAAAATTCACCAAGCTGTGATCCTGATTCACTTCAGTACCATCTCTTTATCCATGCAGCTGTTTTTATAAAGAAAAGGATGTAGTGAACCTCTCTCCCTTTAAAGCAATTTTTTTTTCTTCTAAAACAAGGACTACAATACAGTTTTCCTACTCATATTGTACATTGGATTAGGTATTACAGAACAGGGGTGAACTAGGGCTAGTATGTATATAGGGAAAGTGCTTGATTTTAATTGCCAAGAAAAGCTCAAAATGCATGAGTACATTGTTTTGATCTTCCACTAGATGGCAATAACTATCTCTATTCCCCCTTAATCTGACCACCCTGTGGCCCTCCAGAGTTGGAATGAAAATCCCATCATCTCTGATCAACAAAGCTAGTTGTGAGAGATGATAGAAACCACAGTCCAACAATATATGCAAGTCCACATGTTGCCCAACTCTGCTTTAAGATTTAATATTTTAAACCCTGATTTAAGATTTAAGGGGCTTTCTAGATTGGCAGGAAAGTGTGACATGAAGTTGCCTTTTCCTTAATGCTCAGCAGCTGCACCGCAGCCTTTAGATGGAGCTGCGCTGTTCCGCAGTTTTTAAAAAAGAAGCTGGGAAAACCAGCACCTTTTTAAAGGTGCTTCTTCTCCCCTAAAACGCAAAAAAGCATTTTCATGGCACACTTTCCATTTTTCTCATCTAAAGGTTAGACTTTCATGCAGCCATGAACACACTTCTTTTTGCCAATCTAGATCAGGTGTCACTGCTAGCAGAAAATAGTACCATTCAAAAATTTTATGAAAAATGCTCTAAAAATATAAATCACAGCAAAATTCGTTTAGGTAAAGTAAATTAAAAAATATAAATGGGAAAAAAGTATACGCACTTGTTTTACCTGTATGAGTCCTGGTGTGAGTCTTAAGGTGATCAGATCTGGAGAACTTTCTTTGACATGTTTTACATTGGAAGGGTTTCACACCTAAACAGATAAAAGAAGTCTATTCCCATATTCTAATACCTTTTCAGAAGAGCAGGGGACATTGTTATTTCTCAGTTTCCAGACAGCAGATTTTTGTTGTTATTTAATATACTTAATTATTCTAACTACATACCTGTATGATGCAGTAAACATTAATGAAACTTCTGAACTACATTATATTTACAACACTCTTTTCCTCTTTATCTTCAGTTAGTGCTTTCATTGTACATTTGGTCTTGGCAAAATAAGTAATTATTCAAATAACTTGAAATATTGAAATACTGTAATAGCAAAATCTTTATTTTTGAAAATATGTTGTGCAGACCCCAGCACAATACAGTCCCAAAATTAACACATGATTAGGAGTATTTTCCAACTAAAGATATATTTTTAAAAAAATTTCTCTTCCTAGTTCCATTTCCATAAAGCATTTAAATTAATTGGAATATTTTATGAAAACATAAACAGGAACATTCCTGTACCAGGAGACTTATAAAAGATTAGGCTCTATACCATCTAGTATGTGTATTTTCACCATACACAATCTGTACAGATTCTTTTCCCTCAGCAGACCATAGTGATTACCATGGAAATAGAGGTGGCTATGGCCGTTGTTTTTAAGAAGAGAATGTGTAAACAGCAGGTCCTCCAGTCTTGCTATATGAATGTCAGAGTCTTACGTTGCAGAGTAATGACAGGAAACAAAAGAGAAATATTACCAATAATATTGTATGGTGGTGTGTAGTGGTTACTGTATTGAGACTTGGGACTAGGAGCCTTATCACATGAGAAGAGAAAGCAGAAACAGAGAGGGAGAGTAGCGGCTTTTTCTGTACCTTACTGCATGAGATCATAGCGCTTCAGTTCTCTTCCTGCAGGAGAAGGCTATAAAGGTATGTCTTTTATTGAATGGATTTTTCCAGCTAAATAAAAGATGTACTTTCACAACTGTCTACCAACTTCTACAGCTACAGGTATGACATCTTGTGGTAAGACACAGAGAAAGCCACTACTTTCTGTCTCCTTTCCCACTTTGTTTTCTCATGAGATTTAGCTCTAGGTTCTAGTCCTCACAGTATCACAAAATTTGTTTGGTAACCTTGAACTCATCACTCTATTTCAGCCTGTTGTTGTTAACTGCTTTGAAGTCAACCTCAGCTTATGGAGAGTCTATGAATGAGACATCTTAAAGACACCCTATCTGCAGCCCTGTTCAGTTCTTGCCGATTCATAAACATGGCTTCCTTGATTGAGTCTATCCATCTAGAATGTGGTCTTCCTCTTTTCCTGCTCCCTTCTACCTTACCTAACATTAGTTTAATTCCTTGTGAGTCACGCCTTCTTATGATATGAACAAAGTATGACAGCCTCAATTTAGTCATTTTGGCTTCTTGATTTGCTCTAGGATCCATTGATTTGTCTTTTTAGCATTTCAGCACCACCTCTCAAATGAGTTAATGTTCTTCCTATCAGCTTTCCTCAGTGTCCAGTTCTCACATCCATACATAGTGATGGAGAATACAATGGCATGGACAATTCTAACTTTAGTATTCTGAAATATCTTTGCACTTCCAGATGTTGCCTAGTTCTTTCATAGTGTCCTTCCAATTCTTAGTCTTCTGATTTTTTGATATCAATCTTCATTCTGATCAATGACTGATCCAAGGTATTGGAAATCTTTGACTATTTCAGTTTCTTCATCATTTACATTAAGCTTATGTAAATTATCCGTGGTCATTATTTTTGTTTTTTGTTCAGCACTAAACCTGCCTTAGCACTTTCCTTCTTGATGTTCCTCAGTAATTGTTCCAGGTTGTTACTATTTTTTCCTAGTAGTATAGTGTCATCTGCATGTCTCAAACTGCTGATGTTCCTTCCTCCAATTTTTACACCTCCTTCTTCTCAGTCTAATCCTGCTTTGCATATCATACTTTTGGCAAACAAGTTGAACAGATATGGTGAGAAGATGCAGCCTTGTCTGACCGCCCTTCTAGCAGGAAACCATTATGATTCACTCTTCTACCAGTATTCTGACCTAGTTAATATGCTCATTGTGAGCAAAACTTATTTCCTACATATATTCCTACTGAGCATCCATCTTCTCATTCAGAGTGGAAGCTTCTCTGCTATATACAATCCTGATATTCAGATTGAGGGGAAAGTGATTTTTAAAAAGAGTAAATATAGAGTCGAAGGCTTTCACAGCTGACATCCATAGTTTTTTGTGCATTTTTTGGGCTATGAGGCCATGTTCTAGAACATGGCCTTATAGCCCCAAAAACCTACAAAAAACTATAGTAAATATAGAGATGCAAATGCCTTTATATGCACAAGTAACCTCTAATCTGAATCAACTGTATATACCCATGTATAAGTCTAGAAATTTTAGTAAAAAATTTGACCCCAAAAACCTGGGTTGACTTCTCCATGGGTCAATGTAAACACTGTACTTTAATTAATAAAAAAAGGGAAACCGTTCCCTGGTGAAAGGCAAGAGTATAATGTGTGCTGGAAGAACTGACCCCTCTTCTACTCATTCATTCATCCTTTAGGGTAGGCCCAAACCATTATGCCTGCCAGAATGTTGCAAGTTCTTTGGTATCATTTTCCTTTGTGTCATCGTTTAGATCTTTTGTTGCATGCCCCTAGGTTTTACCATCGACTTATCCAAGGGTTATATCAAAATCCATAATTTTGGCTGCAAACCTGCCCTTGTACATGAGGTCAACTTATAGTTGAGTATATATGGTATGTTCTTGATTCATTGATTAAACTTTATGTGTCCATTTGTCTCCATGGGGTGTCCAAAAGCTAGGACTAGATGCCCATTTAAACACACAACTCTTACTTTAAAAATGCCTTGATGAAAAGAGCAATGTACGCCACCTTGAGCTACTATTAATACTAACTTAATAATGACATTGAGACATGGGCAAACAATTTTACCTAAGTGATTGACTAATTCCAGAATAAAGATATCAGAATTCCAAGACAACATGTTTATTTTAGTTACATGTTCTAAATTATGCACAAAAACTACATGTGCAGTGTATGTCATGGCCTCCTTTAAAAGTGTTTCTATTTAGTGAGGTCTGGTTGCTGAACAGTTTGATTTTTCTTTTTTACACACTCCTAATGCTGTATCTCAGCTCAGTTGGCTAGCTCATTTCTAAGCTATTAGCAGCACAATCCGCAGTGAATCTTTTTCTTTCCAGGGTGATTATTTATGGAGGACAGAGGGCAAGCCCTTGACCAAGTGCTTCAAGTGACAGGATGACTTGTCAGGATCACCTAAGTCAATAGACAACATTCTTGTTCCAGGCTTTGGCTATTGTTACAAACAGTTACATTGTCCAGATTCTAACTACACATGTCAAATACACAAATCTCTTTGCTTTCCCACAACCATGGGATCGGTGACCTGTAATGCTCTAAGTTTTCTGAGGAATAATAACAATGATAATAGAAGTACAGTGCTCCTTTTTTTTACAGTTTACTTTTGTGTGATCCATAATCCTGTATTTTAAAAAAATAATAATAAAATAAAATTCTATCTGACTCTTTCCAGATCAGAGAAACTAAAAACTACTAAATATTTTCATAGCCAAGATATTCAACAAACCTGTATGTCGCCTTTGGTGTCGTTTCAGTTGATCTGAACGAGAGAATCTTCGTTCACAGTCTTTAAAGTCACACTGGTATGGTTTTTCACCTTAGACAGAAACAAGTATATTTGAAAAGCAGGGAGTGAATAAAGTTGCAAATCATTAAATAAAAATCCAAACTACACTTATACAGCAATTATCATCGTGTGTATGTGTGTGTGTGTTTTAAACAAAGAAATCAATTTAGGGGAAATTGCCATAACTGTTCTTCAGTTGCAAAGACATAAAATGCAAAGACATTTCTTCAGTTGCAAAGACATAAAATGCAAAGACATTTCATACCAAACCTTTTCCCAATTAAATCTCAACAGATTTGCAATGTGACAAAAGTGTTTGTTTTACTACTACCAGTACACAGATAGAGCAGCTGATCTCAACAGCAGTTTCCAGTATATATTTATGTCTAAATAAAACCAATGCTGCATTTCATATCTCAAGTTATTTCTTGTTGTTGTGCCATTAAGTCATTTCTGATTTATGGCAACTCTAAGACAATCTTATCACAAGATTTTCTTAGCAAGTTTCTTCAGAGGAGGTTTGCCATTGCCATCCTCTGAGGCTGAGAGACAATGACTTGCCCAAGGCCACCCTGGGATTTGAACCCTGGTATTCAGAGTCATAGTCCAATGCTCAAACTACTATACTTTTGTTTTTGTTTTTTACATGGGCATTATCTCCATGGTGAAAGAAGTATACTTGTGGAAACTGTACTTCATGGTGAATATTTGTTTTCAGGGTATAGTATTATGTTTAAAGAAGTTGGTAGTAGCATTATAGGAATAACATAGATTTTCTAATGTTTTGAGATATAAAATGACAACTTTATATGGTGTTTTTTAAAAGTAATGGTTTAGTTAGTTGTACACATTTTACAAAGTTTTTGTAGTATCTTGGAGAAATTCAGTAGCATTTAAATGTTTGGAGTGTTTGTCTCCCTCCTGTGGGTTTAAAGAAAGCAGTTACCACATCTGTGAAATCAGCATTCTGCAATAGGACTTTTGCTTACATGATATTGTAGATCAACTCATACTCTTCTTTTGAGCTATAGACTCCATATGCAACGACTGTACCACCTTCAATTTCAAACCAAGAATAGAGGCAGGGAGGTAGGTGTTAAATGCCTCTGTGAGATGGTGGCACTCTGACACATTCTAGGCATCTGGGACAGGAATGGGCTAGTTTCTAAAAGCAAGTCAACCTAACCTGCTCATATATCTTTTTTCTAAATCTAAATGCTCCCTACTATTTTTCACTGTAAGAAAAAAAAATTAGCATTCCTCCAAGAAGAAAGTCCTGCCTCATAGACAAGCTGAACATTTTTCTCAGCCGTATAGGCATGAGGTATGTGATTTCTGTTTGCCTTTTCTTCTATGATCATTTTCTGTGACCTTTTTTTTTCCAGTCTTCTACCTTAGATGGGAGCTGCTGGCTTCCATGTCAGTGGGATGGGGAATCCACTCCAAGTTTTAGTTCAGACTTGAAAGGATTTATCCAAAGTATATTATATCCTAACTAGTCACAGTGGTTTGGATGCTTCCATTAAAATTCAGACTAAAATCCAGAACAAATTCACCACTCCACTCACAGAGAGGCCACCAGCCACCAATAGTTACTTTGAGCAAGAATGTACAGAATCAAAGCTTCCTCTGTGGATGGGACTCCTTTTCTTCATAGAAAAGCTATGCCCAGCCCCCTATTACATTTGAATTCCCCACTACTCTACATTTGAAGGTTCTTCCATCACTGTCTACTGGGGCTATGCAATGAGGTTTCATTCTCAGATATTATATGGGTTCTATTCATATACGGCTCTTAATAAGGCTTTCTCTGAAGTACTGGTAAACACCTGGAATCACCATAATCTACTATAGGTTTAGGAGCCTAGGGAAATGACTCTAAATGCATTCTCTAAATCCCATTCTGCCACTATAATTTGCTTTCATTTTCATTAGTTACCAAACTTGGGGCACAATTGTTATACACATGTATTGTCTGCTTGTAGCCATGAGTCACTACTAATATTTCGGTATTATGCTTACCAAAATAAGGGTGGAAATGGAAGAAGCATTTATTTTAAATAAGCCAATATATATTAGTAATATAAATATATGTCAGTGCACAGCTTGTACCTTTTGGAGTAAAAACGTAAAGGCAGTCCCTTGACATGATATAACCATCTGTAGGGGGCAGTGCTCATCTCCGTTTCTAAGCTGAAGAGCCAGCATTGTCCAAGGACTGCTCTGGTGGTCATGTGGACAGCATGACTTCATCGAACACTGTTACCTTCCCACTTAAGTGGTACCCATTTATCTGTTTTCATTTGCATGCTTTCGAACTGCTAGGTTGGCAGAAGCTGGGACTAGTGATAGAAGCTCACCCCATCATGCAGCACTCAGGCCTCGAACTGCCAACCTTCTGATCTTCCAATCATCAGAACGGGCATCTTAACCATAAGCCACCTCATCCCATACACCTTTTGGAGTACAGCTCCTAAAATTCCCCAAGCACGCAGAATAGCATGTCACATTGGAGAATCGATAAGTCAACAGTAGAGATATTACATGGTTGAGGAATTCTAGGAGTAGTAATCAAAAAATGTACTTATTCTAAGCTCTGGTCAGTAGAATGTTTATTTTCTAAGAGCCAGGACCAAAGCAATGTATATGAACCTGCCTTATATTCACATGGCCTATTAGCCCATCTAACCCAGTGCTTTATTCCCTGGCTTGTAATAATTCTTTTGAATCTCAGACAAGGATCTTTTGGAGCCCTGCAAAGGAACTGGACTTGGAACCTTGTGCATGGAGAGCATGTACTAATTCTACCATGGAGCTAAGGACCCTCCAGTGTGACATTTCACCAATCCTGATGAACACCTGGATGCAGCTACTCCTGCATGTTTGCTGTTATTCTGTAAGATATTTTTTTTGTAAACTAGATTGAATAACTTGCTTACATAGCATAAACCATACACTTTGAGACACAAGCACCAACTCTTACCCCAAATATTAAGTTTTCTGGATATACATTCTGAGCAATGAGATCAAAAATCTAAAAGTCACAGCTGGATAGGCATATGAAAAACTTTATAACTTCCTGTACAGTCACCTAAAGTAGTTTACTGGTTCTTAAACCCCCAAAAGGGTAGTTTCTATGTCTATTCAATTTAATTTATTTTTATGCAGAAAGCTATATTTGTCACATGTTTTTTTTAAAAAAAGATTCCTTTCAAATCTGACCACAAGCTCTCCCACAGGAATGATTGTGCCTTGAAAGTCATTCTGAAAAAGCCTTAAACTTTGGCAGATTTAGTGAAAGAAAGGGACTGTTGGTAGAACAGAATGCCTTGAACAAATGATAGGCTCCAAAGTGCAATGGAAATACGAGGCTAAACCATGTTCATTTCCACAGAACAGTGAGATAGGTCTTGCATTGCTTTCACATTGCAAACAAAAGCTCTTTGTTATTGTTAGTTTTGCTGGAACTTTGATATCTTTTTGAAGCCAAAGAATAGCTGAGATCTGCCAGAATAGCTCAAACTGCTGTTATTATTTATTCTATTTGTTTTATTTTATTTCTCAAAATGGGATGCAAAATGTTGCCTGTCATTCACCCTTTTCAAACTGTTAGTACCTTATTGAAAGATAAGTGTTCAGAATGTAGGAAGTGGGCTTTTACCAATTGAAATCATACTTTGAGTTCAATATTCCCCCCAGAATATTCTTTATTCTTTAAGATTAGGCAAGCTCAGGGGATCAAGGGGTAATTTTGCACCTCCACCTTTGTTTATTGTTGCTGCTGTTTGCTTTCAATTTTGTCTTATAATAACCCTTAGGCAAAGCTATCATGGACTTTTCTTGGCAGGATTTGTTCAAAGGAAGTTTGCTATTGCTGTCCTCTGAGGCTGAGAGTGTGTGACTTGCCCAAGGTCACCCAATGGGTTTATGTGGCTGAGAGGGGATGTAAACCCTTATCTCTCAGAGTCCTAGTTTAACACTCCAACTACTACATCATGCTGGCTCCCTGCAATGAACTGTACCAACCTAAAAATGAAAAACAGGAAAGGAAAAATCAGATTGGAAGTGGCCACAAGTCTACTTCCAGTACTAGAAGACACCATTGGGGTGGAAGGAATAAGGCAAGAGAAAAGTCTATGCCTTCTTTTACTGCATCAGTCCAGGAGGGCTAAAGATTAACATATTTTGATGAAAAAATATCAAAAGGATGAATCAGGGAGCTAAGATAGGCCTGGGGCCACTAAATAGCTTTGAAGGGCCACATATAACTTACTGAATGGCAGCATTTCATACAGGAGCCCTACCCAGAGAAGCCCTTTGGCATGTGAAATATGTGTGTATGATGAGCCCTCCCCAATAACCAATTATGTATTTTTAATGGGAAACAGAAACCACAAATGCTGCCTTGAGCGCCACAAATTAAAAATAAATTAAAAACCGCATGCTTTTGGAGAAGACTAATTCCATCCATCTATGGAAGCCTTCTTGCAGTATAATTTCCAAATGTTGGGAATCCTGCCAATGGGCTCTTTCCACCCAATTCTAAAAGGGCAATGAGATATCAAACCATTATTACTGAAAATGCAATAAATGAACACTTGTGGGGAAACCCTAATTCAGGAAAGTATGGGGAATACCCAGGAAGCCAGTTTTGCAGTCTACAGCAAGAAGAATGGATATAATTGATTAAGGGTTTTTTTTTAACTGCTCGCAATTATGATACAAAAAATCCCATTTATTAAGATACCTTTTTAAAAATATACCAGCTAACTATACATTTAAACTGGCCTTGATATTACCTTCAGTGCAAACTGTGCCTCCCACTCATTTTCTTTTCAGAACAAAATGATTTTGTATGAACCTGCTGTGGTTGAAGGCCAAAAACTGCCTGGCTAAATGGAGTTTAAGGGACAGCCTCTTCCTGGTTATCTGTGATCTCCACCACCACAACCTTTTCCTCTGAGAGGTCAGGTTCACTACTAATCTCTTCATTGCCCAGAATCAAATCCAAAGGGACATTAAATCCTCAGTCCCAGGTAAGACCAGGAATCCATTATAAAGCAACATACACACAAACTTCAGAAGTGTTGTTTTAGAAAATATTGTCTTCCATGTCAGGGTGAGGAGAGAACCAATTAGGAATAAGTGAAGAGCTGATGTTCTTCATATCATTAAAGGATCTATAGCCTAGAAATATTTTAAGACTTGGGCAAGCTCAGCAATTGTCATGAAAGTAAAGCCAGGGTAGAGAAGTTAATTTTAACTTTATAGTTTAGTTCGTCTTTAAGAGCTGCCTATATGTGTTGACAAATTTGCCCCTCTCTGCAAATTGTTGGAATAAGGCTCCCATCATCTCTAATCATTGTCACTGGGAATTGGGGATTACAGGAATTGCCATCCAACTGCATCTGGATACCCAATGTTAGAAGCCACTGATCACCTTCACTAATATCTCAACAGATATATTAACATCAGTAGTCAGCCAGTGTGGCTTAGCAGTTTTATGCTGGACTAGGACTCTGGGAGACCAGGGTTTGAATCCCTTCTTAACTACAGAAACCCACATACTCACACACATACTTAGCCATACACAAAGTCATTGGCAAACCTCCTGTCAATAACTCTTGAATAAATCAAGAAACCTCTATGCTAGAGTTACCATATGTTTGAATTAACCTGAGAGCACATACTTTCTAAAAGAAAAACTTTCCTTCACAGAATATCTGTCCTCCCCAACTTGGCATCCTCTAAATGGGTCAGACTACAATGTCTATCATCCTCATCCCCTCTAACCATTACCCAGGCTGGTTGGGCATCATGGTGATTGTAATCCAACTAGAGAGTACTCAGTTAGGTGAGGCTGGTCCATAGGGACCTGCACCCAAGATTCAGTCCTTCCTGTAAAAGTCAGAAGAAAATGTTTTTCAAAACCCACTAGGCCCTATATGACATGGAATTAACTGGTTTAAATTAGCAAATTTGTGGCAGTGGTACATGAAAAAAAACCTGAAGAACTAAGGTTGTTTAATTTGCATACCTCATGCCCTTTTTTCTTCATTTTAGGAAATGTCATATATGGCTTTCCAAATTCAATCACTGGTATCAACTTTTTTCATTAAATAAGCTTCCAATTTTCAAATCCAGATACCCATTTATAAGAACTGTTCCTTTAATGCTGGTTTATTCATAGTATATTTATTGTTTCACTGAAAATAAAGCTTTTCTCTGGAACAATGTCTCACTTTTTGCTGGTAATAAAAACAAATTCTCAAACCATACATCAAGTTCCAGAAAATTTTCAAACACATGAGTCATTGTTTCTGGATCATGCTGATGGCAGATGGAAGCTCCATGAAATCTTATCACCACAGTATCCACAGTTTGTTAATAGTAATCTTGTTTTCATTATATTTAGAAGCTGCATGATGCTCCGAGAAAAAAGTATCATTTTATGACTATATGTGTTTTGTTAATGGCATTCTTAATACTAGGAGGACACTCAGTAAACAGACATAGGGGTCATGAGGTGTCAGCAAAAACTGTGTTGAAACATTGATAAACACTGATATAAATTGCACTTTTGTGTAACAGAGTTATACAGATAGTAACACTATCTAAAAGAAGAGTCTGCAGAAAATGTAATGAGTCAGCTGCCTCTAAATATCTAAGTAATGAGAAAAGGGAATCTTACCATACTTTTTCCTTTGCCTTTTGGTAAACAAAAGGCTGTCTAGCTCTTGTCCTTCCAAAAAAAATATATGACTCTCTGTTTTCAAGCACCACTCATGAGGTTAAAGAAAAATCAAACTAGAGACACTTATCTAGAATGAAGTATATAAATTGCCTTTGATCTCACTTTGAAAAGAAGGCAGCATATACATGAAATAAATAAATAAGAAGTCTAGTTGTAAAAAATCTACTTGGAAAACACATTTAGGCTGGCATCTTATTGGTTAGATGAATGGGTCTACTAGTCCCCATGCTAGAATGAGTAGACCCATTCATCAATGGCTGTATAGTAAGTCATTACATAGGAACCGTTGTGATGTACAGTACTGGTCTGAGCACTGGACTATGAGTCCAGAGACAAGGGTTTGAATCCCCACTTAGCCATGGAAACCCACTGGGTGACCTTGGGCAAGTCATGCTGTCTCAGCCTCAGAGGATGGCAAAGTCAATCCCTCCCCCTGAACAAATTTTGCCAAGGAAACCCTGTCATAGAGTCACTCTAGAGTTCCATGGGTCAGAAATGACCTGAAGACACACAACAAAATCAACACATAGATAAAAACCAATGGATTCAATAGGTCTACTCTAGTCAGGACTAAAACACAATTTAGGTCTTATTACAGTATAAGTTTTTATGACCTACAGTCTATTTCACTGTTGTACTCTAAGGGGCCATTCACATTTGCTTTTTTTGCACGGAGATATTTGCATCTGTGAATCAATTCAAAATTGATTCACCATTCCCACTACATTTTAAGGCAGTGAATCTCTCTGTGGCATTTAAATCTGGTCTGAAGTTCCCATTTGCCACCATTCTGGATCAAATTGGAGACATCTCCATTTCCTGAATGGTGGCTGTGCGATCCAAATCGATCCATTAGCTTAATAACACTTTTTTAAAAAAAGAACCACTAAGGGATCTGGTGCCAAATGCACCAGTTTTAATGGACTTTTTGGTTGATCCCCGCCCCCCAGCAAACTGCACCAAATACAATCGGTGCAAGACTGAACTACAGGGAAACTACAGTTTCCAAACCAGGTTATTTCATAGTGTGAATGGGGCCCAAAGCTATAATAAAGATAAAGGTAAACAATAATGGTAAAGGTTCCCTTGACAAGACTGTTAAGGAAAAACCTTGACTGTAGGGGGTGGTGCTCATATCAATTACTAAGCCAAGGGAGCCAGCATTGTCAAAGACAACTCTGTGAGCATGTGGTCAGCATGAATGCACAGAATGCTGTTAGCTTCCATCAAAGTGATACCTGTTTATCTACTTGCACCTTTACATGCTTTTGAACTGCTAGGTGTGCAGAAACTTGGACTAGTGGCAGGAGCTCACTCCATCATGCAGCACCTGGGCCTCGAACTGCTGATTTTGCAATCGTCAGAGTCTACAATACACCATAGTAAATTTGATAATCTTTGTTGTTTTTGCTCAAACAAGATTTGTTGTGGTTTTCGCTGCTACAAAGCTACTTCAGTTTTAAGTCACCACCTGGACATAAATCAGCCATCCAGATTTCAGGGGTGCATCCACAAGGGGAACAAAATAGGGAGATTTCCCCTTCCAAATAATAATTCTGAACCCTTAGATGAATTTTTTCCTTCAGATCCCAAATCTGTAGGGTTTCAGAGGGTGAGAAACTGAAATTCAATCAGATCTCAAACACTTAAATTTACTGTTTTCACATTCCCTTGGTAACTTTGCCTGCCTCCTTACCGTGGATGCCTACACAATGTTTCTAAATGCTCAAGTGAAATTTTAATTTACTGCAGTGCTTAACATATGAAGGAAAATTTCATTTGGGGGACAACATTTTTATCTGGGGGCAATATACCCCATACTGTCAGTATAGCTACATCCCTGCATCCAACTGAGTCATTGTTCATTTGTAACTAAAAAAATGTTGTTATATGTATTTATTACATGTTAAAGCATTAGGTAAGGAACTGTTGGGGGGGGGGGAGAATGGAATGTTTCGGGAGATCTGCATAAGGCCCATGAATGACAGGAGTTCAGTTAGAAAAGGAGCTGAGTTAGACAAGGGTTAGACAGCAGTCGGACTAAGAGAAGAGTTTTGGTTGGGGGTTTAATATGGTTAGTCTAGGTGTAAGAGTGTGTGTTGTTTTTCAGTGTAATAAATACAAAATCTGCTTTGATAGGTTTAGCTTCTGTAAATAAAGAAATGGTTTTGTTTATATGCATATTTGGCCTCCAAAACACTATCTACCTGAGAGCTTGGATGTAGACAAGATGTCTGTGATGGCAGCACAGAATATAGATGGGTGATGTCTATTGACAATAGAAGTTGTATAAATCCTCATATGTACCTTGAGAGCATTTAGATGGTTCCCATAGTTAGTATCACACAGGTGGCAGAGGTGGAGATCAGGGGAAACTCTCATTCTTCGTAATTGCAGTGAGCATCATAGAAGTCTTCACATTTGGTGGGTTAAGGGGTAGAAACCCCACATTTGGCCACAGTGGTGGGATTGCCTAAGATGTTTACTCACAGCTGGTTTCACTGGTGAGATTGGCCAAATGGAAAACCCCACACATGGTGGAATAAGGTTGGAAAACTTCACAGTCTTCCTTGAAAAACACCATGTATACCACATCCTCATTATTACTTACAGCCAGAAAAGCATTACAGTCTACTAATCTGTTAAGTATCAAAAGCCGAGAGAATGCCTCCCATTGGAAGATCTAGGAAAGGGTTCTGTTGCCAGGGAAAGGACAAAGGTATCAAGACCCAAAACCAAATAGGAAAAATATTTGGAATCAATAAAGATATTTACCAGTGTGCTTTCTACCGTGCATTTGCAGATGAGACAGCTTAAAATATCGTTTATTACAGCCAGGGTATACACACATGAAAGGCCGTTTCTCATTTGTCTCACTTGTTGATCTGACGATTGTAGGAGCTACTCCAGGCACTCGTCGCACATCCTATAATGACATAAAGAAAGTGAGTGCAATTTAATATATTATTTAGCCAACTGTAGCATATGCAAGAACTGTCAGGCTACCTTATATGCCCTCCCACCAATATACACTATGTCACATCAGGATCCTTTTATTTTTGTTGTTGTTAATTGCCTTTGAGTCAATCTTGACTCATGGCAACCCTGTGGCCGAGACACCTCCAAGACTCCTTGTCCTCCACTGCTTCATTTAGTTCCTGCAAATTCATACCTATCACCTTCTTAATAGTGTCCATCCATCTAGCTGTCATGTGGCCTTCCTCTCTTTCTATTTTCCCTCACCTTTACCAGCATTTTTTTTTTCTAATGAGTCCTCTCTTCTCATGATATGTCCAAGATACAACAGTCTAAGTTTTGTATTTTGGCTTCCAGGGAGATTTCTGGTTTGATCTGTTCTAGCACCCATTTGCCCATTTGTTTATCTTTCTGGCTGTCCACAGAACCAGTCCTCCAGCACCACATATCAAGTGAATTGATTTTCTTCCTATCATCTTTCTTAACTGTCCAGCTCTCACATGGCAATAGGGAATACAATGGTTTGTATGATTCCAACTTTTGTGCTCAGTTGTATACATTTTAGGATCTTTTCTAGTTGTTTCATAGCTGCCCTCCCCATTCTTAATCTTCTTCTGATTTCCTGGCTGCAGTCCCTGGTCCTGTCAATGTTTGATCACAGGTATGAGAATTCTTTCATTATTTCTATTGTGTGGGTTGAATATGTGTAGATTCTCCATTATCGTTATTTTTCTTTTCTTTATGTTCAGCAGTAAGCCTGCCTTTGCACTTTCTTCCTTGATCTTGCTCAGTAGTTGTTCCTGGTTGATTTTAACTGTCTTTCTATTATCTGTGGATTTATAACTATTTTTAGAAATGAGTTTTAGTTTGAATTTAATTGTCATATATTTAATGTTTGAAAAGGTTTTACCCCTTTTACTGTACCTCAGGTGCCCTGGTAGATTGAGAGGTGATTTTAAGAAAAAGTCTTACATAAATAAATAAATAAATATTGCAGTTTGATAAAAATTGATTCCCAGGCTTTCAGCTGACATCCTCTGTCACCTGAAAAGTAAGGGATAATATCTGAGACACCTGAAGATCATTTGGAGGTGTCAGATTTAGAAAAACTGTGGAGTTAGTTAGCAATTTACTCTCAAATATGTTATAGTGAAAAGGAAATGTGAGGTTTTCATTTATTTATGTTGTCAAGCAATGACTTTATAGTGATCTTCCAGACAACAAAATGTATCTTATTGAAATTTATTACTGATACAGTGGAACAACAATAATAATTAATATCAGCCAAGTAATTACCCTAAAATCATATATTTCCCCTTACATACTCACTTGTATTCCTCTAAAAACTCCATGGGTATGTATTCTGTATTGGGCCCCACAGCTATATAACATAGGGCCTGCATGGTTATCATTTTCATATCCTGTTGCATGGCTGCACAAAAAAAAGAAAAAAAGACTTTATATTTGGTTCATAAATCTCTACAAGGAAGTGTCTTTGCAGTGCTTCTTCAATAAATGCCAAAACCGTTACATCCAAACATCCAGTGAAACAATGGATGTAAACTCTCTAATTCTGTTTAGAACATTGGTTCCAAGTGGAGAAGACAAGATTTGTCTATTTTTGCTCTAAAATGTGATTAGTGAAGAAAAGATGGAGAAAAACAGAGAGGAACAAAAGTTAATGCTCCAGCTACGTGCAAGTTATTTATCAGTGAAATTCCAGGTCGGCTATTGCTAATATCTTTGGAATGACCAAAATGCCTCAGGTTTCACATTAAGTGCAGTGGATTTTTGTCAGCACCTCATGACTCAGATATAACCAGATAGGGCTGAGAAAGTGATGACATTTACAAGAACAGCTGTGGTGCAGCCACAGGATAGGATTACAAATCAGTGTCCTAACCTATTTAACCCACACATCAGTTTGGAAGATGTACTGTAGCTTAACCTTCTGTAAAATCAACAAACAGTGAAACCCTTACCCTATCAAAACTTCTGGAATCTTTTACTGTCACTGCAACAAAATTTTCTCCACTGAAATATTTGCGGCTTTAAATCCAAGACTAGGAATCTATGAACTTTATTATATTCCACAGCACAAATCTTTCTCTGTATATACACTTTTGCCTTCCAGATTTTGGATGGATGAGGGAATCTTTGATCTGAATTAAAACTAAGTTAACCTTGCTCTTGAAAGTGCTCTGTCCAGAGCGGAGCCCATCACCCTCAGCTTCCCCATCAATCATTGATTTCAGTGTCTTTCTTAAATTTAGACTGGTTTCAATGGGACTTACTGTACACAGCTGTGCAAGAGGCTGCGGACATATAGAGTAATCCTTTACATATTTTATCAGAAATAAAATTCCCTTGATTTATAACATTCATTTGTGACATGAAACTAAATTGTGCATAGATCTAGTATCAGCTGATTCAATCACTAACAGAGCAAAATTACAAGGATAGCAATGGCTTCATGGGGAGGTGCTGAATATGAAACCAAATTTGTACCGAAATATGATAGGCAACACATACCCATGACATTAGTCAACTAGGAGCCAACAGGGCAGAGGATACTTTCCTCCAATCTCTTAAACACACATGTTGAAGCTCAGTGCTTTTAATTTTACAAGATTGTGTCTTTAGATAAGTATGACTACAGCAACCTTTCATAAGAGGAGCCCTATGAGATCAGAACTAAGGCCTAACTAGTCAAGCATTCCATTCATATAATGGTCAACCAGTTGCCTATGGGAAGCACATAAATCAAAACATGAATGAAGCATCACTTTTCTGCTTGTGTATGCAAGTTACTGTTCCTGCTACTTGAGTGAAGACATGTCCATCATGAATTTCCACCTATAGCCCCAATCTGATATTCTGTAAGACATGTTGGCCTATAACTCTCATAAGCCCTGATCAATGCCCAAGAGGGGCAGTCTGGCGCCACTTTCTTTGCTGCAGAGCTTCACCCCAGCAGCTAGACGCCGCGGTGAAGCTGTGCAGAAAAAAAGGAGCGGGAAAACCATGCTCCTTTTTTGCGCCACAGTTGTGGCGAGGTTTTCAAAAGAGGTGCCATTTGGCTCCTTTGCACCACCGCAACTGTACAGCTCCGTGTGGAAGCTGCGCAGTTGTGGCGGTGCCATTATGTACACCATCTAAACGGCGTTATGTAATGGCACCAGCGCCATTACATGCTAGGGTTTGTGAGTGTGTGAACGCTGCACACTCACAAATGCTAATGGCGCTGCCCAGGTGCCTCTTAGTGCCTGTCTAGATCAGGCCAATGTGCCTAAAAAAGTTTCTAAAGGAAAGGGAAAAAAAAAAAACAACCGCATCAACTAGCTATGGAGCATAACTTTGCTGTTATGAGCCTTTATGTTGACTCCAAGTTATGGCAAGGCTATCATAGGGTACACTCAGGCCATCTGAGAGATTTCTACTTCAGTCAGATCAAGCTAGGCTGATGGCTACCCAGAGAGCATTTTCTTCATCTGCATCCAGATGGTGAAATCACCTTCTAGAAGAGATTTGTCCGCTCAAGATACTATCTGTATTTAAATCCAGCAGGCCTATCCAGATTAGTTTGAAATTATGGATTTTAAAATATGTATTGATGGATTTTAATATGTATTGGTTTTATATGCTCTTTTAACTGATGTTATATGTTTGTTGTTATTCCCTCTCTCACTCCATCTGGAAAGGCAGGTAAGAAATTATCATGTTGCTGTTGCTACTGCTCTTGGGTTTTCTTGGCAAGATTTAATCAGAAGAGTTTGCTATTGCCTTCCTCTTGGGCTAAGAGTGTGTGGAATGCTCAAGATCACCCAATGGGCTCCAATCTGAGCAAGAATTTGAACCCTGATCTCCCAGTGTCCTATCCCAACAGTCAAACCACTACCCCACAATGTCTTGGGCTTACTATTAGGGCATGGAAAAGGGCATAATTTTTGATCCCTTTCCACCTAAGTAGCTTAGCACATCTAAGCACCTAATTATGTGCTATAACCAACCTGGCAGACTCCAGATGTTTTGTATGAAACTTCCAGACAGTTGGCCATTCGGGGATATTTTAAATATTTTAAAGTGTTGGGGTTTTTTTAGTTTAAAATGAATGTGCTAATAACATGTGATTAATAGTGTAATTAACTGTAATGACACCATATCATGCTTTCTTATAGTACGCTTTTGGAAAAGAATTACTGTACAGTGCTCTCTAAAAAAATTCAGTGTTAACAAACTGATTTCTTTCGACGATTTAACATTAATGTGTGAATCTTAAATTTTACATTTCCATACTCAGGCTATGTATTCTGGAGGGTACTTCCATACATATATGCCCACCAGTTGAACCAGTGAAGGTACTTGATGGTTTTACGTTTTAAGATTTGCAAAGCATTTTAAAGTAGTAATTCTATCTCAGAAGAAGTGAACAAGTATATAAAGTCTGTCAACTCTGGAGAAAAATAAGGAGCTACGGTTTTCAGTGTAAAGCAAGATGCAAATGTTTATTGAACAATTCAAGAAGTAGGAAAGTATCTGAAACACTAAACTCCTGGCAATCCTTTATGAACACTTCATGTATTTTAGGTACGTAAATCTTAGGAAGAGTAGCTATGTCCATAGCAAGTGAAGCTAAAGGCACTGTGTATTGTAACTCTCTTAGCCAGAGAAGACAGATAACTATTTTGGCTCATATTACCATTGATGAGACTATGTCTAGCTCTGATTTTCCACAGATTCTACAGTCTTGGCCTATCCCAAAAACATTTAAATGTGCTGTACTATAGATCGCTCATCCTGATTTCATTTTCTCTTTGCTTTATCCTCACAAGCATCCCAGGTCACATCACTGCTAATGGTCATCATTTATAGATGCCTAGAAGACCATTCATTTTGTTCTTTCCAAGTTTAATATTTCTGTTTAATCCTAGAGATTTTCCCCTCCAAGTTCACTTCAGTCTCTAAAGAATAATTTCTTCCTTACTTTGATTTTTTGAATATGTTTCTTTAGTCTTCAGGTTATTTTTTTCCAGGAGAAATCAAACAGTGTCTAATATTACAGTGGGTGATATATTTAAAGTGGTGAGTCTAAAGAGGAAGTAGCAGACAATGAAGGATAAAGTCAGAAATGGCCTCAAAAAAGTCAACAAGGAGTGTCTGGACTGAAATGAAACGAAAGCCATGTTATGGAAACAATTGTTGTGGAAGTGGGAGATCTTTTTCTTTTAAAAAGGAAACTTTTTTAAAAAAATCCCATGGTTTTAAAGAACCCCTGAATTCCTTGTTAGACTTAGCTCAGTTCGCTACCATTTTACTGTTGATTACATATATACTTGTATAACAATATATTAACATGACACAATTTTTAAAGCAACATTTAAGTTATCATTTTTAACCAGTTGTAAAGGTATTAAAGAAAGTCGGCAAACGCATTATAAATATTACAGAAGAATGAAATGAGACAAAGTCCCACATGTTATGTGATGGTCAAAAACTTTTATTTCATAAAAAGTCCAGTGTTTTCTGCCTTATCATCAATTGGCCTTCTTCAAGAACAATTCTCAGAGATTTCTGGAGATTTCTCTGTATGAAAGTGGATCTTCTAATATTCGGAAAGTCCACTTCTATAGAGAGTACAGGTGCAACTCCAGAAATGAAAGTTTTCAGCCATCACACAGCACTTGGGTAACCCTGTCATAGGACTGGTTTAAGCAATATTTACTCAGAGAAGGTTTGTCGTTGCCTTCTTTTGTGGCTGAGAGGATGTGAGTTGCCCAAGATCACTCAGTGGGTTTCCATGTCTGAGTGGAGATTTGAACCTGGTCTTCCAGAGTCCTAATACAACATTCAAACCACTACACCATTCTACCTCCTCACGTTTCCTTTCAAAGCTAAAAGGACTTAATCAAAGATCTGAAATTTAGGTAATTCCTTTAAAGTTCAGGTTTAAATCTGGAGTAGTTTAATCTCCCCACTGACCTGGAAGCACTGAGTGCTGGAGATATAAGCTATTTAACCTCACATGTATTCTTTAGAAGTTATAAATGTTATAAGAACGTAGGTCTTTAATCAATCCTATATGAAACACCTCCAAAAATCAGTTAACATTATGAAATTCTAGTCATTCCCAATGGGTTGTAATGTGTACCACTGAAACATTCATATAGTCCAATTTTCAATCACCTTAGATTGATTTTATATGTACGTAAGCATTCCCACTAGTCTGATGTTGTAGGGTTATGTCATTTCTTTATGTAGCAAAAATGGCACCATTTCTGCACAAGAAGGGGTTAATAGCAGATTCAAGGGAACAAAAGGGAAAAATTGGAATATTAGGGGAAATTCTTGGGAATAAAAGTGAGAATTCAGTGCACCAGTAGGCTACAGAATTCTGACTATTGCTGAGGGTCAAAGAGGAACTTGGGGAGATACAAATGTAAACTCCTGGATGATGATGGGGTGGAACAATAAAATTCTTCTACACTACCACAATACCAAAAGAATTGTTCAATGATGCTGAGCTTATTTGGGGGGATAGTATTAAGCACCTTGGATAACTCCTTTTAAAGTTCAGAGTAAAACCTGGAGCAAATTCATCATCCCACTGAATTGGAAGCCATCCGCTGTCACTGCTTCAAAAAATAAAAAATAAAAACCCTGACCGCCCAGCAGAGAACTGGGCCCTGCTTAGCAAGGGGGGAGTATATCTCACAATATAGACTCCTTCCCTTTTTTAGTCTCTAGTATCTGAAACACTGAGTTTAGAGCAATACACATCATTTATAAGTCATGCATGAATGAGCTCATCATGCTGTTTAATCAAAGATTCTGATTTTAGCTTAGAATCATAGAATCATTCAGTCGAATGGTACTCCAAAGGCCACATAGTCCTGTCCCCTGCCATGCAGGAATATATAGATAAAGCATCCTGAAAGATGCCCATCCACCCTCTGTTTAAAGACCACGAAAGAAGGAGAGTAGACAATCATCCAAAGTACTCTATTCCAGCAGTCACTTCTTTGAATTTCAATATAAGCTTGAATTTACTAAGTGGCCTTGGAATGCCTTTACTGCTCATTCTCCAGTTTGCTACATCTCATGTGGGAATAATAATATAAATGTATGTTTCTGGATTTTTATAAGAATTACTAAACAAAATGACTTAGGAGTTTATCAGACGTGGGAAATTGGAAGTATAATCCAATGGCAATCCGAAAGCAATCATGGGGTTTCACATTATTCCATACGAGTGTATCTCACACAATTTCGGGCAAAAGGGAAGTCATTCCGAATGCAATCATGGGTTTTATGTTATTGCGTATTAGAGTATCTCACACAATTTCAGGCAATGGGGAGTCATTTTTGGGCAATGGGAAGTCATTCTGAACGCATTCCAAACACATTCAGAATTCACGTAAATTCGCTAAACTAGCGAATTTACATGAATTCGAATTGGCTCCATTCGAAATAGAGAGACATTCCTCCCATCTGATAAACTCCTTAGAAACACTCTGAATATTGTGGAAGAGTTACCCGTTGATGCCACCTATATTCTACCTTCTACATCAGGCCTACTCACCTTTTAGACTACCTTCATGTTTTAATACAAGGTAGGGTTTGGGGCCGCAGCTTTTTGTTCCCACCCTCCAATTGTTTTTTAAAAAATTCTGAGATATTAAAGACGTCCCAAGGGACATGAGCATCTGTTATTATGGTTCATGTTGGGAATTGGAGGTTGGTCACTCCCTCACGATATATATTGTGAGTCAGACTGCAATGTTCACATACTGGATGATTTCAAGATAAACAAGAATGGTAAAGGAAAAATTCCTTTTATCCTCCCAGCTGTTGTCCTTTTAACTTTTTTTTTAAAAAAAGGTTAAAGTATCAAAGTGTAACAATGCACCAGTGAAACAGCACTTTTGCACCAAAATGCTGTAATAATACAACTGTAAGGGAAAGCAACAACAACTTAACTAGCAGAGGAGCAACAAGGCAAAACTCCCACCAGAAAAAAAGTTAAAAGCATTTGCAATGTTGCTGATCTAAAATGAATTGGTTTTATACTTGTGAATGTACGTTTTATCTCAAATATATATCTTATATATAAAAATGTATATGCATACACACACACGTGTGTCGCTCTCATTTTTAATTCCATTGTCCTAGGAGTCTGATCAATCTAATCATGTTACCAAATTTTATTAGCTCTTTTCTGACAACCATATTTGCAATGACCTTCATCTTTCCACTTGGTCTGAACTCCAGGAAAGAAGGGAGAACTGTGTCCATGACAGCCCCCATATCCTGTCTGCAGCCTCATCTAATATCTTTAATAGCTTGCAGCTTCTTCAAGAAGGACTTCCTGCTTCCAGGGTAACAGAAAAACATTTCTGAACAAGCAGTAGTCAGTCTAGAGCTCACTCCCTACAGGTGGGAGAGGACAACTGTCTGTAGGGAGGAAGCTCAGGAAAATGGGAGGGACAGCGAACACTCAAAGAATGTAAATCCTATGCTGATGCAAGCTAACAAAAGGATGCAAGAGGCTGCAAGAGTATGAAGAAATGATAGTAAAATTGAATTAAAAAGAAATGTGGAAAAAATGTGCATTCCCCCCTCAACACACACACAGTTTGATCTAACATCACGTTTTGAGCAACATGGACCAACTGGAGACAAAGTTTGGTATATCTTAATGAAGGACTTAATCCATCCTTCACACAAACAGCATGGAGCTGCCACTGTGGAAGAACCTGCAGAGTTTTCTGTCTGGATTTGGGAGAGAAATAAATAGGTATCAGATATGCTGAGGGAAAGAAAGTGTCAAATGAATGGTTTCTTAGTGAGCATAAAGTAAATATGTGACCAGGCCCACTGTAAGTAGCAGGAGGGAATCCTGGCACTTAGGATCTTTCTTTAAGAAATCATTGGGGGCAGTGAAACAGATCTGTGGCTCACTCCATAAATGCAAAAAATATGGAATAAGGAGTATCCAACAAGCATTTCTCATTGACTGAATGGCTCCCATCTACTAAATTCCTGAATTGGCAGGAAGTTGTCTTCTCCTCCACCTGCATACCCCTCCATGCATCCTCAAAATCTGTAGGACAGGATTGGGAAACCACAAGGCATTTGTGGTATCTATTAAGCAAACTATTGTAACCCTGAAGCTCCCTGCATTACAGCACTTGGAGATAACATCCTGGATGTACAGTGGGTAGAAATCTTATATTTTAAGTGGAAATTCATTTTTGTGCCAGTCAAGTGGGAAAATGAAGCAGTAAGTGGCTTATTTGTTGGTCTTGCTATCATCAACTATTGTGCACTTTAATTTGTGGTGATATTGGTTGTTTGTTCAGTAACGGCAGTAACAACAACAGCAACACAAATTATTATAAATTATTATGTACTTAATAGTTTATAAATTCTGTGGGAGCCAGACTTGGAGCAGATAGAGTAGAGATATTGACATCAATGGAAAAAGTTGGTCATGATGAAGCTAAATCACATGGATTTCAATTGGTTTTCTCTAAGCATGTGGTAGGGTACATCTACACTGTAGAAATAACAATTTGGCACCACTTCCATGACCCATCCTACAGAATCCTGGAATCTGTACTTTGTGAGGCACCAGAATTCTCTGGCAGAGAAGGCTAAAGACTTTGTAAAACTATCAGGGTTACACAGGATGGAGTTACAGCTCAAAAATAGTGTCAAGCTGCATTAAATCTACAGTGTATATGCACCCAGAGTCTAGCACAAGAACTGTATGTTATTTAAGATTTATACATGGCCAAGGAGGATAATAATTCTCATTGTTTTCCTTTAACTGGTCTGAAAGCTGCCACCATTATCCCACACAAAAAGGCCATTTTGTTTCTCAGTATGTTAGCTTGCAATAGCAGTGCCCCATTCACTTCAATTAAACTATGCCATCATTAAGATATTCAAAAATTTCAAGCAGCAGTCCTAATAAATTCAGAGTAAGCCCCACTGAACCCAATGGGACTTTAGGTGTGAAAAGACATAAGACTGCACAATAAATCAATTGACATTTGATTTATCTATTAAATCTACAGTATAAAACCATTAGAAGTAAACGTATAATTATTAGAACCACTTATGGCAGGAGAATGTTCAGACATTTCAAAGGAAATACAATCCACACCTAGAATGAATTTTGCATAGAAACTATCTATCGACAGAAGAAAGGATATAAAGTTAGAAGTATTGCTCTTATGCCTTAAGATGCTTATATTCAGAATTATTAGAAAATGTTGATTTTATTTAGCATGCAGGGTTTGACATAGGTACAGTGTTCTTTAAGATTTTAAAATGCCCTGTATATTCAGTGAGAAATATTCATATTCTATTATGTTTAATATTTTGACAACAGTCTATTTCATCTGTGATTAATTCATCATAGAACCTTGTAACATTGAAAAAAGTGAAAAACTCCAGCACCTTACCCTTTAAGTGTGGGTCCCAAATTCATTTGATTCCACGTCATGCATTCAAGCTGTGAGGTCATTTGGTATAAATTGTCACTGTTATGAAAATACTTAAAATTAGAACTAATGTTATGTGACTCGGTTTAAACAGTTTGTTGTACAAATAAGCAATATTCTTAAATTTTTAATTCAGAAAAATTGCAAACCAGTCCAAAATAATTTCTTATTTTACTAACTCATATTCCTAATATGCCAGGTTGAACTGAAGAAAGAAAAATAAAAAAGAAGAAAAAAAAAGAGAGGAAAATGCAGTGCGTCCATAAAATATTGCAAAATAATCCTCAAAACAGTACACATATACCTATGGCCGTATCCAATAGTATCATTTTGCTAACTGAGGTCTAATCTGCACTTCAGAAATAATGCTATTTGACTCTGCTTTAATTGCCATGGCTCAGTGTTACGCAGTTCTGGGATTTGTAGTTTGGTGGGGCACCAGAGCTCTCTGACAGAGAAGGCTAAATATCTCACAAAACTACATATCCAAGGATTCCATAGCATTGAGCCATGGAAGTTAATGCAGTCTCAAAATTAATTATTTCAACAGTGCAGATTAGACCTTTGAGTGTAGAAATCCTGTTTGTTTGTTTGTTTTTTAGCAAGCTTGTAAAATTCTGCTTCCATAAGCCATTGAGCACAGAATTGCATATAGCTTTTAACTAGTCATGGCTTCGTTATGCTACATATTGTTTGCACTAGACCCTCTGGTTGCTTCAGTAGGACTTGCACACATTGTACATTTCAAGCTAGTGTGACATTTGATGGAACTCCAAAGTGATTTCTGTAAAGAAGAAAAATATTATGATATGCAATTCAATTATTTATAGACCCATAACAGCAACTTACTGCTATGGGGGCAGATTTTTTTTTTTTTTTTTTTTTACTCTTTAATGAAGACAGCATTACACAGTTAATTAACTGAAACAGCTCTAGGGAGAAGTGATTAATGGTGCTACATAAAGTAACCTGACACCAAGTGGAGGAGGGAACAGAGAGTCTGCACTTTCAAGGGGGCTCAACCATGTGTGAACAGGCTCTGAACTCTGCAGACTCCAATGCCTTCTCAAAACGGTTCATTACTATTCACTCATTAGTAGCAGTCGTAATAGTAGTAAAACATTCAAAGACAACATCATTTTAACTTTAATATGATATAGTATCTGCTTTCAAGAAAATGGCAAATATTCTTTAAGAATATATAGAATATAGTTGCAGGCTACTGGGGGGGGGGGGGATTACACTTTTTTCTCTACAAATAGGTTAGGAATATGTCTTATCCCCCAACAAAACTTAGCTGAAGAAATCTTCCAGCCACAAATGCATCTTAGCCACCTTAAGATATGTCCCTATGTGATTCCAAAAGAGGGCAAATGGTTAGCTTTCGATTGGCCAAATCATCTGGGTGGATGAATTATCATCCAAACATCCCTCCCTCATTTATTTGTAGTTTTTAAATAGATAATTCAGTGGTATAAATAGCCACCAATGATTTTTTCCAAGTTGCCCATAATCCTGTTTTGCTATCATATATCAGTGTTTCCCATGTTCTTTGTTCAAGTGCAAAGACCGTACTTGGAAAACTCTTGGGGTGCTTGCTATTGCCTGCAGGTCCATAAATAAGTGCACTTTCTGCTGGTATCACCATTGACCAGAAATCATTTTTTAAAAATTTCCAAATGTAATTATATTAAAACTCTTACAGCATTTTCTTTTGCACCATTTTCTCTAAAGAAATCATAGAATACTTTGAACACTTACACATAGACACAGAGGAGTATACACACACAGATACATAAACCAAGAAACAAAGTTAAATGACCTCAGTTGCAAAGTATGTGTAATATCATTTGTCATTACCCGTGAATGCTATTATTCATCAGTGTGTCTTAACTGCTATTATGTGACTACAATGTCCTGCATATCAGCACAGAAATTGCTAAGACTCTCCTGCAGTTTCCCCATTTGCAACAGCAGCTCGTGCTGGTCTGTGCCACTACATTTTGCAATTCCATGAATTCTTCCTGTAATGTTGATGTAATTAATTCCTTCAGGGCCATGATTTTTATTAGAAGTGCCAGACCTGTGCATTTACAGCAGGAGATTTCCCTTTAACTTTATTCCGTTTGACAGTTCATTTATAAGAACCTCCTCCACAAGATCCCTTTTTTTTTCTTCATTTGCTTTTTTCATCAAGTAATTCACTTACTCATCTTGTCACCAGCCAAAAGCTGCTCAGGTTGCCAGGACTGAACCCTGAAAAGACTCCTATAACTTTAAAAAATGTATGGTTTTTATAGTTGTACAGTGTGGGCAATTTTGCTGGAGGCAGTTTTTTTTTTCTTTATGAGGTTCTACAATGACATGAGAAGCTGCACCAGGTGTAGTTTTCCCTTGTCTGAAGAAAAATAAAATAAACCAAAACACTATTAGATTTCACATATAGCTTATGGGGGAGAAGTCAGTATTAAGGCAATTTTCAACTCGGGAAATAGTTGCACTATCAAAGATCATGAGAAGAACCCAAGGATAAGCCTGATCCAGAATTCTGCTTCCTACAGGGAGTAACCAGATGGATCTGGGAAGTCCACAAGTAAGGTATAAAGGCAAAAGCTATGTTCCTCCTGAAGTATTTAGTGACAGACTGCTTCTGAACATGGAGGCTCTCCATAACCATCATGACATTTAGCTACAGAAAGACGTATGGTGTGTGTAATTTATAATCCTCCTCCTTCAAATCTGTTACATCACTTGGAAATGAATTGCACTTGGAAATGAATTGCACAAATTCACTACTCTGGGAACCCTGGAAACTGTGTTACATGTGTGGTTACCTGGTCATTTTTATCACAGTATCATGGGAGAATTGAATTCTATTGTTCTCTCAAGACTCCTTGGTAAAAAATACTACTTGTGGAGTGTTTCACAGTTCAGGTGATCACAGCACTGCTGTTACTGAGAAAGCAGAAAACTTTTCTACACACTGGAATCCACTGAAGCACTCAGGGCTTTCCCTAATTGGAATCCCTTCACATATTGGTCAATTAATAAAGAAATGGGAGTGAAACACCTTCCAGCATCATCTCCTGTCCTATTGCAAGCATTCTCCAACCTTCTGGAGTAGACCTGGGTACAGGAGAGTACAACAGGAAGGGAATTACTGGAAATGTCATCCTTCCTTGTCCCTGCTGATAGAAGCTGACGCTGGTTCAAAGAAACTTCCATCATTGGAAAGGCGTCACCTTGATACAACCTTCAGTTACTGTGCATTTGTTCAACTTACTTTCTGGTTTAATTCCATGTTGATGGCTTAATTTGATTAGTTACAGCTGCCTATTTATTTAGAAAGTTCCAGATATTATGTCTCTTTCAAAAATTTCTGTGAAATTGTTAACGACCATAATAAATCTGCACATTCATAAATGTAATGATACATTTATGAATAGACGCCTGGCAATCTATCTGACTGAGTAAACCCAAATTCTATTATTATGCTGGGGGTGGGGGGATCTCTGTTTTCTTTAACTATACTGTTCATAGTTTTCTAAACTGTTATCATGTTTGAACTTAGCTGTATTTCTAAACTGAAAAGCATGGAATGTTTTGGCCTTTCCTCACAGAGAACGTGCTCCAGTTCCCTGAGCGTTTTGGCTGCCCTTTTCTTCACCTTCCCTCACTGTGCAATATTATACAGGCATAGCAGTGACTTTGTAGTTAGGGAGAATGATGTTTTCCACATTCTAGCATTATAAAGCCTACAAATTATCTACCTTACTTAAACCAAAAAAAAGTGCTTTGGTAGGAGAGTGTTCCACTGGGAATTGAAATGTCCAGATTATAGTTCCCATTCAGCTCTGAAACTCACCAATAGACCTTGAGCTGGTCATTCTTTCAGAATGACTTGCTTCACAGGTTATTTTGCCCTGAGTTCTTTAAAAGAGAGGCAGAATATAAATCTAACTAACTAAATGTAATTGATGGATTTAACTCATCATACAATCAAAACAATGTGTCTCGTCAATATGAAATTTGGCATAGAAACTCTGCTTGGTGAGGAATGCAATCTAACCAAATTTCAAAAATACTGATGATGAATGGCTGAACTGCATAGCAATTCAAAACATTTGATCCATGTTACAATGATGACTGTACTGTTTGAAGCAGTTTTGTGCCCTCTGAAAACATATCTTAGATTATCTTCTTGTTAGATTAGATACTTTGTGGACATGCCTTTTCCTGGCTTTATAACAATCTGTTTTCCTTAAGTTATGAGGTTTTAATCAGCCTTTTTTTTTAATGACAAGGCTTGTGATTCATGTTTGTTTTGTAGTTTGAAGCATCCCTTATGAAGCTTGGTTCCCAAAATAAAATGGTTGTTGTGGGAACAAGCAGCCTACAGCACTAGAAGAGAACAAATGGGGGGGAAACAAGCTGCTACAAACCATGTTGTTTATGAAGTGCTGCTATGTAACTGTTGGTGAGAGATGCTGCCTTGTGCTCCTGTATGTGAAATGTTGATATATGTTAGTGTGCCTTTATGTATGATATGCTATTGCATTTGTTTGCATGCAAAATATTGTTTCATGTTTTCGTGGGGGAAATACTGCATAGAATCATAATAGCTTTACAATTTAAGTCTATTTGGGTTCCCTCCCCATCTTTCCCCATCTCCTCCTTACTGCTATGGCACCTTTTGCAACACCTTGCCTAAGAAAAAATTCTGGATACCTCAAAGGCTTGCACATATTTTTGCATTTTTATTGTTTGTGGTGGTGATATTATCCTAATATGGATTTTGATTTTTGACTTATGTCCAGCACGACTGCCTCCATTTTCTGTCTCACAAATGTTAGTGTGAAGATGTCCTTATTATCCGGGGGGAAAGTGCAGCTTCAGAAAAAGTCTTCTCTGACAAATTATATGTATATGGGTGGTCAAACAATCCCAGATAGATAGATAGATAGATAGACAGACAGAGGATTAAGCCCCATCAACTGCACTGCTGGTTATTTCTGGTTTCTATTTCTATTCCCCTCATTCACCATAAAATCAGACCACTCCTGAAAGATCCCTATTGTTTTTAATTTATGAGGGACCAGAACATAGCTCCATGAAGCCATGTTTGATGTTCTCTCTGAAAAAAAATTAAAATACACTGTGATATAACATAGTCAAATATCACTGAAAATTGGTTTATAGATATCAGTAGAAAAGAATGCATTCTTGGAATGAATAGCTCTAACTGGAGAGAAAATTATTCCAATTATTTTGAACTGAATCACCCAAATCACTGCAAAATAATAATAATAATAATAATAATAATATATTATTATTTATACCCCACCCCTTTGAGATCAATCGGGGCAGCTAACAACAGTAAAATACAATTACATTAGATAAAACAAACTACGTCCCTCCCCCCCTTAAAAAAATATTAAATCTGTTACAGATTAAAATCAATAATATCAAAACAACATTAATACAATTTACAATAGACAAACAGGCAACACGGCAACATTCTCATTGATTTTTGAGGGGACACTGGGGAGTCCTGAGGCCAGGGTTATCTATCCTGGAAAGGCCTGCTGGAAGAGATCCATCTTGACAGCCTTTTTAAAGCTGTCTAAAGATGTCAATTGACGGATCTCAAAATAATACAAAACTCATTCCTTCTGTTAATAGATGTTTGTAAAAAGAAGAGGGTTGGGGAAAGATATTAATGTCCATTGGAGTGAAATAAAAGGATGTTAAGGGTGGGGACTTGAAAGGAAACTAGTAGTACATCACAGAGCGTTTGTTTTGGCCTGCATTGCAGCCTATGAGTACTTGACCTTAGTGCAGAAAGGGGTATAACCTGAGCTACAACTCCTCCACTCTTAGAGTCTTTGCAAGTGTGACTCAGTAAATTTTCAGCATTAAATATGTTTACTACATCCAACTGCATGAAGTTCACAATTTCATTTAACTGATCAAGAACTAATGAACATTGTGTCAGCATTGCTTCACTTTTTCTGCCTTGCTCATATCCCACAATATTCCAGATGGTCGTGCATGCTGTTGTAACTAGGACACATTGGTTTTGGCTATTCCTCTTCCTCAAGGGAGAAGGAAATATTTTGCCCAATAGGGCATTTCTTTGTTTCCTGTGTGATTGATAAGAGAACCTAAATCTTTCTGTATAACTGATGCACCATAAACCTTGTCAAATTTACTCAGATCAATTTGGTTCAATGGGACTAACAATTTCATTTAGGACTGTAGCCTTAAAAGTAAAGAAGCTAACTATATTTACAGGGAACCACAATTTTTTGACAAAAAAGAGTTAAGAGATCTCACACATTTCATAATAAGAATAATTAGAAGCAGTATCTATTCATCCACTGTGCCTTTCTGCATCACAGATCTTCTTTGCCTTCAAAGGCAAAAAAGCCAAGAACTACAGAAGAGTCTGAAAGCCCCATAGATCCCAGTGGGAAACATAAAAGGTGGGATAATGCTTGCCCAATTTTCCTCTTCGGTTTCACATGCAAGGGTGTATCCAAAAGTTTTAATTTTCACCTTTTTAAAAAATTGACAGAAAGTTTGCTTTGATTTGTAGTTAACTTATCTCTATGTAGTCACTATCTAGATTTATACATTTTCCCCATTATATCTTGACCCTCCGAATACCTGATATTGTAGAAGTCTTCAGATTATGCCTTACGAGGGAGTATCGTAAAGTAATAACACCCGGAAGTTATTATGGCATATTGATGAAATTTTGACAGTGTCGTCATTGGTCCCTAAGTGCACGTTGCTGAGAAAATCAGTTCATTGTATCCTTTATTTTTGTGACTGGCTCTGCCAGAAGTGACTAAAGTATAAAATCATCAGGCGCAATCTGCAGGCTTCTACAATATCAGGTATTCGGAGGGTCAAGATACGCTGGGAAAAATGTATAAATCTAGATAGTGACTACATAGAGATAAGTTAACAACTACAAATCAAAACAAACTTTCTGTCAAATGTTTTTAAAGGTGATCACTACAACTTTTGGATACCCCTTGTATCCACACCTGCCTTTACTTTAAATCAGGACTTCAACAGAGCTGGCTGGAAAATCCTTCCCAAAAAGCATCCTCTTTAACCTCCTTCACCCATTTGCTATAATAGCAATAGGGCTTTATCGAGCATGTCTCTACCTTATACATGTTATCTCTAAAACTTTCTCCATTTGCTCAATCACCCACTGTGGGGATGTACCTAAGCAACCACATGATGTGACTAGAAGACTTTCCAGGTGTATTTGCAAGCACTGCATGAAGGAAGGCAAAGGTGAACCTCTGGACACCCTCTCACCAAGAAAACTATGGTGAGACAACCCCAGATAAAACCAAGGGCAGGAAGCATTCCCAGGTGTGTGCCCTTATCTGCCCCAGGATGCCTTGTTTTAATTATATATTCAGAAGCCAAGCCCTCCCTCCAGTCCATCTGTCTTGGTCCAGGCCTCGGACGGAGAGATGAACTGTTAAATCTGATCCCTTACCCCACCACCATTCTCTTTTCCTTTTGTGTCGTGTCTTTTTAGATTGTACGCCTAAGGGCAGGGAACCGTCTAATTAACAAGATTTTGTGTACAGCGCTGTGTAAATTTACAGCGTTATATAAATAAAGGTTTATAATAATAATGACTAGAACACAAACAGAGCACTAAAAAGGAACCATAGTGGGAAATCAAGAATAGAAAGTTGATCAAGGGCATAGAGGAACTCAAAAGATGGAAACTCAAGCAACAATACAAACACTGTCTAAAGCAGCACTACGCATATTATAGGAGCTTGGAATGTGAGAAGCATGAGGTAGGAGAAGGTAAAGCACAGTAAAAAAGGAAATGGAATGCATAAACATAGGAGTACTAGGAGTGAGAGAACTAAAATGGACAGGAATGGGTTATTTTGAATCAGACAACGACACAATGTTCTGTTCAGGAAATGAAAAGAAATGACAACACACCAACACAGGATCTCAAGCTAATCATAGAAGACTGGAATGCTAAAGTTACCCTGTTTCCCCCAAAATAAGACATCCCCATAAAACAAGACCTAGTAGAGGTTTTGCTGAATTGCTAAATATAAGAGTAATCAAACCAAATATAATTTGAACAATATATCAAGAGAATTTATAGACAACATAAGAAATAGATTTGTACTATTAAGCATAATCAACTGGGATCCAGAAGAACAATGTGTATAGGCCAAGGACATAGTTAAGGAAGAATACAGAAAAGCACTAACAGTAACCAAAAAGAAAGAAAGAAAAAAACAATCAATAACAGATGAAATGCTTCAAGCAGTAAAGGAAGGAAGACAAGCAAAGAAAAAGAAGATAGGAACCAAAGCAGAACCATGAATACAACTGTCCAATGACTACTGTGCAAGAACAAAGAAAACTACTATAATAGCCAATGAAGAGAAATAAAAAACAACAAAAAAGGAAGAACAAGAAAGATCTGGAAACTCATAGGAAAGTTCATGCCAAGGGAAGGGATCCTCTGTGATCAGAACAGGTACATACCATAAGATCAAGAAGAAATAAAACAATACACAGCAATACACAGAAGAGGTATACAAACAAAATGAATGGCACATGGAATGAAGAATCATACAAAGATGAACCCCAAATTCTAAAAAGTGAAGTGGAAGCTGAAATAAAAGAAAGTGGGAAGAATAAATCATCAGTAACAGGTGATATTCCAATTGAATTGCTACAATCCATACAGACAAAATCAGCTCTAAAATATGTCAACAAATATGGAAAACAAAACAGAGACACAAATGACTGCAGCAACAATAGGACCGTACTATTAATTTCTCAGGTAAGCAAAATCATGCTCAAAATTCTGCAGCATAGATTGCAATCATACATAGAGACAGAAATCCAAAAGTGCAACCAGGGCCTGGGAAAGGAAGAAGCACTAAGGACCACACTGCATCAAGGAATCCCAGAAGAAAATCAGCATGTGCTTTATAGACTATAGCAAAGCCTATGACAGCATAGATTACAAACAGCTTTGAAATGCACTTAATCACATGGGAGAGCCTCTACATTTGATACCCCTAATGACAAATATGTATTTAGGACAAGAGGCTACTGTTAAAACTGTTAAAACAAAATATGGAGAAAATGAATGGTTTCCAGTTGGCAAAGAGGTCAGACAAGGATGCATTCTGTCACCGTATTTGTTCAGCTTGTATGCAGAAAATATCATACTAAGAGCAGGTTTAGATTCAAAAGAAGGAGTTAGAAGAAAAGTAGGAGGAAGGAACATCCACGATCTAAGATATGTGGATGACATCATATTACTAGTGGAAAACATCACAGACTTGGAATAATTACTAATGAAAGTTGAAGAAAAAAGAATAAAAGCAAGCTTACTGTTGAAGATAAAGAAAGCAAAAATAATTACAACTGAAGATCTATACAAATTCAACTTAGATAATGACGAAATCGAAATAGTTAAACTTTCCCCATATCTTAGAAACCTCGATCAGAATGGAGACTGCAGTCAGGAAATAAGAAGAAGACTAGGAATGGGGAGGGCAGCCATGGAAGAACTAGACAAGATCCTAAAGCATAAAGATATGCAGCCTGTTATATTTGCATCGCCATGTTGGATGTGAGAGCTGGACAATGAAGAAAGTTGACATAAAAAAATAACCTCATTTGAAATGTGGTGCTGGAGAAAAGTGCTGGGGGTACTGTAGACAGCTAAAAAAAGACAGACCAATAGGTCCTTGAACAGATCAAGACTGAACTCTCCCTAGAACCTATGATCATGAAACTGAGGCTGTCATATTTTGGTCATGAGAAGACATGACTCACAAGAAAAGACAATAATGCTAAAGAAGATAGAAGGCAGCAAGAAAAGAGGAGCCTACACATCAGATGGCTAGACTCAATCAGGGAGGTCACAGGCCCGAATCTGCAGGATATAAACAGAGCAGTGGAGGACAGGGGGTCTTGGGGGTTGCCATAAGTCAGGGCCAACTGAAGGATGAGTGCTGGCTCTGCTGAGATCCTCCTCTTCCTGAAACTTTTCTGTATTTAGCCAGGGCTTAGGCACTGCATGTAAATATATTTGAATGTACCTTTAAATGTAATTACAGTCAGTGCTCTGTATCCACAGATTTTTTATCCACAGATTCAACCATCCATGGTTTGAAAATACAGTGGTCCCCCAGGTTACGAATACCCCGGGGTATAAAAACCCCAGGGTACGAAAGAGCTGGGGCCGCAAAAACGGCCCTGGCTTACGAATAAAACCCCGGGTTACGATTAAAAAAACCGATTTGCCGCGCGGTCCGGCAAATAAAGCAGTCCCCCGGGTTACGAAAATTTCTGGGTTACGAAAAATAATCCGGAACGGATTACTTTCGTAACCCGGGGGACCACTGTATTGAAAAATAATATAAATTCCAAAAGCAAACCTTGTTTTTGCCATTTTATATGGGGCACCATTCTACTATGTTCCTGTACTTAATGGGAATTGAGCATCCATAGATTTTGATATCCAAGGAGAGTCCTGGAACCAAACCCCAGTGGATACCAAGGGTCTACTGTAGTAAGGTTTTTGGCTATGAAACCTGCATACTACCTGTTTGCCTTACTTTCTTAAAACTACTCTGAGAGGCTCAAAACAGAGAGAGATGAAAGGGAGGAGTCTTGTTGTTGTTGTTGTTGTTGTTGTTGTTTCGTACCTTCTAGTCATTTCCAACTTCTGGCAACCCTAAGACAAACCTATCACAGCATTTTCTTG
This sequence comes from Urosaurus nigricauda, assembly GCA_034509955.1. Taxonomy (NCBI): domain Eukaryota; kingdom Metazoa; phylum Chordata; class Lepidosauria; order Squamata; family Phrynosomatidae; genus Urosaurus; species Urosaurus nigricauda. The sequence continues at coordinate 95,714,284 of JAOEGL010000001.1, forward strand.
GCAAGATTTGTTCAGAGGAGGATTGCCATTGCCTTCCCCAGGAGCTGACATGCTCAAGGTCACCCAGTGGGTTTAACGGCTGAGCTGGGAATTGAACCCTGGCCTTCAGAATCATAATCCAGTACACATGCCACTATGCCACATTGGCAAAAAGACTCCATGCTGGAGTCTTTTAGGTGCTTGCAAACACACTTGGAAGAGCCTCTGGTCCCATGGTCTGGTTGCTTAGCCATATCCCTTCAATATGTGACTGAGCCAATGGGGAAAGTTTTAGAGGAGGCATTGCACAGAGTAGAGGCATGTGGGAAACCCTTACTGCCTAAAGCCTCATTTGCTCTGACAGCCAACCAGTGGAGGAGGTTAAAGAGAATGATTGGCTGGGAAGTTATAATCAACAGTTATCAAGAGGGACACAGTGTTCCCAACCCTGCCCTAATAATTGGATTAAAATAACAAATTTTGAGAAACAAACCATTGTGGTCCTAAGAATTCCCTGAAAGGAACTGCCTTTCCAGTCATACATTGATGATGATGATGATGATGATTATTATTATTATTATTATTATTATTATGCTACCTTTCAAGACTTCACATGAATAAAACTATTTCTGTTTCTCTGATTTGCTCCTCTGGGTGGTATTACCTTCCTCCTGTCAACTGTATGAAGAAAGCCACAACAATGATAATAGATTTCTTGCTGCAGCTCTCTGGAGCTATAGTTGCTTTCAAGTGTATTATTTTTATCTGGGTAATATTACTACTTCCAAACATGTATTATTCTAGTGTTAAAGGATGGTGAGCTGTCCCTCTGGGGACAGAACTGTTAACCTTTAGAAAAACTGCAAAAATCTGCTCAGAGCCATTTGCAAGCACCAAAATGAGTATGTGTTTAGGACAGGTTTATGAGACCTGTTTGTGCAAGATAAATCTACAGACTCTGAGGAATCATAATGTTCAGCCTATATAAGTTTGTGCCACAACCTCTTTGTCATGCCTGAAGGTATCAGGGAAATCATTGTCCGTCTCTGCAGCAGCCTAGCAGTTATTCCTTCAGAATCTTGCAAGACAAGTCACTCAGATCATTCTTCATCTGCCTTTACTTTTAGCCCTAAACATTCATAACCTTTCCTCCGTCCCTTGGATACCTTCTGAAGAAGAAATCATTGTCAAACGCTCTCAGTCTGGTTCAGTCCCAGGGCCAGCCGGAAACTGGAGTAAATGAGGTTGTTATTCACTAAGTGGGAAATTTACCAGATCAGGAAAAATGTTTGCTTACATTTACCCAGAAATTAATTTAAGTCATTTCAGTGGGATTTAGTCTCAGGTAGAGCCTGCCTAGTGCAGTGTTTGAGTGTTGCACTATGACTCTGGAGACCAGGGTTCGAATCCTCCCTGGGCCATGTATCCCACTGGGTGACCTTGAGCAAGTCACATACTCTCAGCCTCTGGGGAAGGCAATGATAAACCTCCTCTGAACAAATCTTGACAACAGCAACAAAGTGTTAAAGGGGTTGCAATATGGTAAAGTGATGCAGTAAAGTGAGCTAAAAAGAATGCATGAGCAATGATAGCATGAAGGGGATGGTATCCCATGAAAAAGTATAGGAAATATTAAATAATGTCAGAGGTAATTGGCAGAACTCTTTGAAGAGGTGAGAAGATTTAGGCTTCCATTACAAACTGGACTAGGTAAGAAATGCCTTGGGCTAGCAGTTATGGACTAGTGCGTGATTCTATATTCAAAATTACAAAGTCAGAACAAATTCCATCAGAGGAAGAATGGTTTATTAAGATGAGAGAAGCTATGGACCTGGACATTTTAACATCCATTATGAGTGCCACATCAAGAAAGTGTACAGAATATAATTGGAATTGTTTTAAACTCTTTAAAAATAAAAAGGGTGGAATTTTGATTAATTATAATATAAGGAATAGTTTTGAGGGGGGGAAGAGGGGAAATCAATTGGAGGAATCAGAACTTGTAACTTTTATTTCAATTACTACCTCCTACTAATATTGAAAATTAAGAACAATTGAAAAAATACAGGGACTACCCTATGGAATATATGATCTAAAGAGGAAATCTAGAAATTTTGTTATGATAAGGTGATTTCAACTGAGTTAGGGAGGTTTGTAATAGAAGACTGTTGATAATTCTCTGTTATCTTTCTATGTTTGATGTTTGTTAGCCATGCAGTTGGTTACAGGTTTGTTATATGTCTGTTTGTAAGCAAGTTTAGGTAGGAATAGATCCCAATGGATGGATGGAAGGCGGCCGCTCATAGGATGGCACCCGGTCCAGCAAACCGTAAAGGCAGCAAGTGAGAAAAGGAGTCTGGAGAGGGAATCTCTGCAAAGGAGGGGCCCCCAGGAAACGAATCTTCAGTCAGGAAAAGAGAAAAGAAAAGAAACGGGGGAGGGGTTAGGAATTAGTGATAAAATTAATACCTTTGTGGATTTATGAAAAGTATATGGTAAAAAGAAGACAGTAAGAAGGAAGATGTTAACAATTTTATGTGGGGGGTTTTAAATTATTGGTTTAATTACTATTAAATGGTTTGCTATGAATTAGATTTAGATAAGGTGGTAAAGAATGGATAACTAATGTGATTTACCATATATACTGTATGTGGAATATTATGTAAAAGTTATATATATATATATATATATATACACATACATACATATATATATATATAATTGTATGTAGGTTATAATACTAATAAAAAATTAAAAACAACAACAACAAATCTTCATCTTGAAGGATGGGTGGTTGCTAAGCAGGGAAACGCCTCATATGAAAGAGATGCAGAAAGGGGATCGAAAAAAGGACCACCACCAAGCAACCGCTGAAAGGATTGAGGAAGCTGCATCCGCACTGGAGAAATAACCCGGTTTGGCACCGCTTTAACTGCCATGGCTCAAGGCTATGGAATTCTGGGAATAGGCTATTATTTTTCTGTTGGGCTACCTAATGGTTGGACTACCTAATGCCCAAGTCGGGAAAGCCTTGAAAGCACACACAACAACGAAAGAGCTATGAAACTCAGACATTAAACCCGCCTTTAGTAGCTGTTTGTTGTTGTGTGTGCCTTCAAGGCTTTCCCTACCCTTTTGCGACGACCCTAAAGCAAACCTATCAAGGGGCTTCCTTGGCAAGATTGGGTCAGAGGGGGCTGAGAGAGTGTGACTTGCCCGATTGGTTTAGCAATTTGGCCTAAATCTGCGCTGCAGAAACAATCCAGGTTGACACCACTTTAACTGCCATGGCTCTATGCTATGGAATTCTGGGAGCTGTAGTTTGTTGTGGCAGCAGAGCGCTCTGACAGAGAAGGGTAAATAGCACACCAAACTCCAGTTACCCGAATTCCTTACCATTGAGCCATGGCAGTTAAAGCAGTGTCAAACTGTAGTGTGGATGCAGCCTTTTGCAAGCTTGATTTATGAGACTGGAAGGAAGGACAGGGGAACCCATTGGTTCCAAGCACACCAGGCCTTTGCAAAACCAAACCCCCCACAACCGCCTTTGGACAAACCCAGCACCCTGCTTTCTGGGGGGCTGAAATACAGGCTTCGAACAGTAGCATGGTCCATGGTCACAGTTGGTCTTTATCTCCAGGAAGAAGCAGTTTACAGAGACTCATTCAAGAGCCAGAGTCTTGTCTCTCTCACAGAGACACACTGGCAGTTTTCAAGTGCCATGATTTCATCCTGTCATTCTGGGTTGGTGGAAAGGATCCGACATGGTCAACTCCCTTCTGCTCTCTGTCAGGGAGATGGAGGTTTGCCACTGAGCAGAACGGAGCGAAACACCGAAATGAACACATTCATCATTTCCTTCAGCTTCCTAGTTAACAATGGTCCCAAATTTTCCTTCTCCCTGACAGGCCAGAGACATCTGGAATGGTTATGATACTTTTGCCTCGAACCAAAATGATCCCCGTCAATGTCACTGGAAACTGGACTGAGATTAATTCCCAATAAAGTCCAGTGGAGAAAAGGGTGAAGTTTTTCTCCAGGCCTTTCTGCTGGCTCTGAGGACCAGAAGAGAAAACAGCAAAGCCTTCACTGCAAGCATACTTTGGGCAAAACTAGATCCACTTCTTACTGACTCTAGCAGTAATGCTTAAGGACCAAACAGGGAGAAGGAATACACATTCAATACATTTGTGTCAAAGAATTAAGGCTGTTCACTGGATGTTTATGGCCTGGAAACCTAAAATGCCCCAGGTTTGTTTTTGCTGGATTTAAGCCAGCTTGGTGGCTCCTTTGAAAATGATTTTCCTCACCAGAGAGAGGTCCCAGAAGCAAGGGCCTGGCAGCCTGCTGATTGACCACAGTGCCTTCCAATATATGGAGCATACAGTATATTTCAGGAGTGGTGTCTGCCATTCAAAGAGACAAACTTAAAAAGAGCCTCTCTGGCCCAGCATGCCATTCCCACATCGCCCAACCAGCCCGCAAGCAGACTACTAAATGCCCTTCTGATAAACACATTTTCAGTAATTAATTTGGCTCGCACCAGGTTAGAAACTTGTCAAAAGGTCTCGTCTGGTTTAAAAAAAAACAAACACTGTTCATCCCTAGAATGATTATAACTTTGAATTATTTTAAAATAATTTCACCAAATCAATTTCTCCCCCAACCACTCCTCTGAAAACAGATTAAATTTAATTTTTAGAATGGAAAAAGGTATACACCCAGAGATACTAAAAAAGCAAGGCTTTTCTTTCCTTGCTTCATAGGTCCAAAACACACTGCAGAAATAATCAAGTTTGAAAATGCTTTAACTGTCCTGGCTCAGTGCTAGGAAATTCTGGGAACTGTAGTTTTGGGAGACATTTAACTTCGTCTGTCAGAAAGCTCTGGTGCCACAATAAACTCCAGTTTCTTAAGACCCCCTAACACTGAGCCAGTTAAAGCAGACTCAGACTGGATTATTTCTGCGGTGTGTTTTGGGCCTTAAATCTCTGTGATTACTCTCTTCTTGTCAACTATATCAGGTTGTCATTAGATGTTCCTCCTTGGAAGCAAAATACGTCAATATAAATACGCAATCCATATTTTTCTACAAATAAGACCAGGCAGGCAGGGCAAGGAAGAAGTGGAGGAGAGCCTGTCGGAGTCACTGTCTTATTGCAACCAGCAACAAAACAGTTGTGCCAAGATGGGAGAGGTGGGGAGGTAGGCCAGAAGGAAGCAGAGGAGAGAGTAAAGGCTGCTGAGGAAAGGCTTCTCACCTGTTGTAGGGGTTCCTGAGGAGCAGAGCCTGGCTGCCTGTGCAACTGTCTGTGGGGGTGTGACAGCCGTAGACAGGGGGAGGCACCGTGTACTGCTGCTCACCTGAGGACAAAACAGAGAAGAGTCACCTCCTGCCCTGCACAAAGAAGGACCAGGGGACCGGAACGATAGCAAAGGAAAGAATGAAATCAGGAAGATGAATGAAGTGGACAACAATAAGAAAAATCACTAGAGAAAAATGGAGCGGTAACCATATTGTAGATACAGGTCTAACTTAAAAACTTTTTATATATGTTCGATCCACTTTGAATTTAAGCTCTCAAAAGTATATGGAACAATTTTATTTTGGTTTTGTCTGAAAGGTTTTATTTAATAAAGTTTATTGGGAAAAAAATATATACCATAATGAAAACTGGAGTGACAGGGGCTTTTTCTAGTCACGCTCTGGAGTTGTATTTTTAAACCTAATTGGAGGCCCGGAGCCAACCAGTTCTTTCTGAAATAAAACACCCTTTTCATTTGCGATAGTTTGTTGTTGTTTTTTTCCTGGGGAAAGGGAAGGACTAGATCCCTCTTTATTTTAAATCTGTGAATTGCCTGAGTCAAAAATTAATGTAAAAACAAGTGTATACAATGGGCTCTTGGTATCCCCTGGGGTCTAGTTCTAGGACCTCTGCCTTGGATACCAAAATCCGTGGATGCTCAAATCCCATTAAATATAAAGGGATAGTAAAATGATGTCCCTGATATAAAATGGCCAAATCAAGGTTTGCTATTTGGAGTTTATATATTTTTAAATATTTTAAAGCCATGGATAATTGAATCTGTGGATAAGGAATCCGTGGATAAGGAAGGCTGACTGTACTTTGCTTGGAAATATGCAGTAGGATTTGCCTGGCCAGTTGAAAGCTCATCCCAAACAAGAGCAATCCAACCAACGAAACAAGCCCTTATTTCTCAGGCAGTCTGCCATTTGCAGAAGCTTAAAGCACCAGCCAAGCAAAGCAAATGTAGGCAGCAACAGTTGATTTTAAAGCTCAAGGGATTTCAGTAAGATCTGAAAATTGCTGCTAAAGAAAATACTACTCAATTTGGTTCCAGCACACTAGAAAATGTCTTCTTGAGATGAGCGCTGGGCTTAGGTTTTAGTAGATACGCCAGCCCTACAACACCTCTTGCAGAAACAGTCCTGCAGAATTTAACGCACCTTAATGCACAGCGCATCATCTTAATGGACGGTCTTAACCATGTTTACTCAGAAGTAAATCCCATTGTGAGCACTGGAAGTGCGGGCCAACATATAAGTGTCTCATCCAGGAATAAAGAGGAGTTGAATTTAAAACGGTACACTGCCGAACAGGCATGGTTAGAAATGTGCTGCTCAGGTCTCTTCAGCTCCATTAAAACTGCACTAGATGCAGGACAATCTAGAGAGGTAGTTGTGAAAAGGCCGACAGTTTGTGCATCAACACTGTAAACTGTGACAAGATTTCTCTCTCTCTTTTTTTTTTACACTACAGTAAGTGTGCAGAGGAGGCTTTCAAAAGCTAAGCGCAGTGGCCATTTCAAAAATCCAAAATGTGTTTTAGAGTGATATATCTGAAATGTCTAAGTTCAACAGTAGAGGATCAAACCCGAACCTTAAAACTCAAACACACAGGACTAAGGAATGCCAAGGCTCGAAACTACATCAGAAGACCATATATATTGCAATTTTGCAATGCCCAGCATTCCAAAGCCTGGAGCCCTGGCAGTTAAAGTGGTACCAAACAGGATCATGTCTGCTCTCTCTCTCTTCCTAGGGGAGGAAAGCGGTTTCCAAGGCGGCTCCTTTTGCCGGGCCTTCCTTAGTCCTTACCTAGCGATGTCTGCTGGCCGATGGCGATGGGGTCCTCGTGCTTGAAGGGGTGGTTGGTGAACTGGGAAGGCGTGTGTCCGTAACTGGGAGTCCCATCAAAGGCCACGGTGCCGTAACCTGCCAAGCCAGAGAACAAAGATGCTCAGGAACCGGGAGCCGCCGCGCCTGTCCTTGAACTCCCTCCCGTTCCCTTTGGGTTTCCTGCAACACAAAACCAAGGCCTCCTCCTCCTCCTCCTCCAGAAGGCATCCAAACCCTGAAGGGTCGGTTTTTCCTAGCCATGAACCCCCATCAACCCAAAGAAAGGAAGGACCGAAATAGCCCTGACCTTCTGTGCTGATAGCATCCTCTGCTGAATATCTTTTTTTTCCCCTATAACTCCCAGACTTTCCCAACTGGCATGGGAGTTATAGTTTTGTTCTTGTTTTGTTTTTAAGGGAGGGGGGATTGAGTCGAATTCTTAGAGGAGGACTTTCCAGAGAAATGTCGCCCCAATCACAGGTGGAAAAAAAAAACACTCCTCCAGAAATATAAATTCATGCTTCTTAGTCGTGCTCCAAACGGAGGACTTTTTTGGGAATGCCTCCCGGACCCAAGGCTGACATGGAGGGCGTGTCCGGGGAAAGGAGGACGCTATTGACTCTGCTCCTCTTCCTCACCACAAAAGCACAGGTTCCTTCCGTGTAAAAGGACAAGACCCTGTGGTTAAGCAAGTGCCTTAAAAGCCGGCTCACATGCTTCCCACAAATTTGCGTTGTTTCCTTTAATCTCTTAATCTCAATCTCTTAATCTCAGTCTCTTAATCTCATAGTTAAGAGCAAAACAACAACAACAACTGTTGAGCAAACCCGCCCTCCGCTTTCACACGTCAAAAAGCTGCCCCTTTCATCTCCCTCGTTTTATAAGATCGACTTGCAATAAAAACGGCGCTGCCGTTAAATGAAAAAACAACCTCCTACTTGAAGCGAAAATTGCTGCTCCGAACAATAACAAACAGACTACTTTTTAAAAAAGAAAGAAAGAAAGAAAGAAAAAGGAGAAGGAAAAGAAAGAGAGGGACTTTCAGATGGAAAAGGATCGTCTCCGTTGACCCTCGGGTGAGAGATCCTCGTAAATCAGGCGTTGAGACGCCCCCCCCCCTTTTCATTAATTACTTGGAGCCAGTTAAACAACTTGGGCTGGAAAGTAATTACAAAGTAATATTATCTGGGCGGCTTCTCGGCTCATCGGCCCTTTGGAGCAAAGAATGTTTGGGGCAGGTCTGCTGCTGCCTTGGCTTTCCCGATCTCACACACCAGGCGAAGGTTTCACATAAATAAAATAGGGGAGGAAGGGGAAAAAATACCCCCGAAAGTAGTTACTGCTCAGCAATAACTACTCAGCGGTTATGTTGTTGTTTTTATCCCTCCTTGGAGTGGACATGCTACAGGTTTGCGTCTTCCAAGAAAAACACCAGCTGGCAACGGACAGGGACATTTGTGTGTTTGTACACTGTTTTTTTTTTCTTGCGCTGACACCAGCAAAAAGGCTCCTTCCTTTAGGACACCTCTCTTCCTTCCATCCGTCGGGGACATCAGGGGACAACATTGATAAGTCACTGCCAGGAAGTTCCCATGGGAAGGATTTCCCAAAAAGAAGAAAGGCGATTTGGGTCTCCCTTCCTAAATTCATCTGGACAGGACTTAGAACAAGGGGAGGAACATGCATGCCGGCCTACCTAAGCCCCTTGTTGTTTTATAGTGATAGCAATAACAAGTACATGTCTAATAATAATAATAATAATAATAATATTTTTATCCCGACTTTCCGTCAGCATCAAGGTGGCTTACACAGCAAAAAATAATGCAGACACAAAATAATCCCAATGATCCCCTCCCTCCCTCCCTCCCTTGAGACATATAATTCCTACATAAGAGTAATAAAAAGGTTTAAAACATTAAAATAATCAATTAAAATAATGAAAGGCAGGAAGGCAAGTTTCGAAAAGTGGTCCGGAATAGTTCGTTTTTGTGGCTGACCCATTTGGTTCTTTAGGGAAGGCCTGTCCGAAGAGATCCGTCTTGACAGCCTTTCTGAAGCTGTCAAGACTGGTAATAGGAGGGATCGATACCGCTTTTCAGTGAACTAGCGCTCCTTAAGAGGTTTACAGTGTGTTGTTGTTGTTGTGTGGTTCCAAGTCCCGGAAACAAACCCCAGTGGGTACCAAGTAAAGCTTTTAGCTCTGAAATCTGCATGCTACCTGTTTGCCTTACTTTGCTAAAACTACTCTGAGACCCAAGAAAGAGATGGAGGAAGAGATGGAGGAATGTTGTTGTTGTTGTTATTGTTGTGTGCCTTCAAGTCGTTTTCGATTTATGGCGACTTTAAGGCGAACATGTCATGGGGGTTTTCTTGCCAAGACTTGTTCCGAGGCGATTTGCCATGGGCATCCTCTGAGGCTGAGAGCATGTGACTTGCCCAAGGTCACCCAGTGGGTTTCAGAGCCCTGGTCTCCAGAGTCATAATCCAACACTCAAACCACAAGTGAGCTATTATGACCTTGCGGGAGCATTGTTTAAACTTCTACTGAATTAACAGAGAACTGTGCGCGCATTCAGCAAGTTAACTTTCAGTTTTTGTTTGGCTTGAAAAGAAAGAACAATCAAAATATAAAGGGACCTATAAACAGACCTGAGACAGGATCCAGAACCCTTGGGCTTTCTCCTTCTGTATTTGCCCTGATACAGAAGCTGTAACATGGTCCTGGCGACTGAAAAGGGATGGTGGGCTACCATCGGTCGACACTGGAATCCATAGAAGTAAGCATACCTCCGTAAGTGAAGGACCTCCCTATTAAAACAGACATATCCTACTAGGGATTTCCTAAACTTAATTCCTAGTAGGAGCATCTAATTCTTGCAGCTTTCTTTGAAAATAAAGCCCATCGTCTGAAACCTATATAATTCACCCTTAGAAATGAATGTCGTTGAATTTTGGGGGGCATTCCAGATTTAGGGAATTTAGGCAATCCCTGTTGGCTTCAGTAGAATTGCTACCACCACCACCACCCTTTCCTTTGGATGCTAAACTATTTCTGAATTCAGGGGTAGCCGCGTTGGCCATATAGCAAAGTACAATAACATCCCAAATCCATAAAACAGTGATACTTTTAATCTGCCAACCTTTGGCTAGCCGATTAAAGATGTTTGCTGCGTGCCATGCCTGGGGGGGGGGAGGGGAGCTGATGGGCACTAGAATATAACCAAAGGGGCATTTTGGTTGGCCGATTAAAGGCAGCACCGTTTTGTGGATTTGGGGTGTTATTGTACTATTTCTAAGCGGAGCTGCCTGCTGAAAGAGTTTGATCGATTTTCAGTGGAAGGTGTTTCCAACACACCAGACTGTTTAGATCGCAATAGTTAAGCTGCGATCCGAAAGCGCAGGGAAACCAGCCTGCTAAAGCCGCACTGCCTTCGGATCTCAGCCTAAAGCGGTTTAAGTGTCTGTGCCTAGTTTTAAATGCTTGTAAGGGAGTTCTCACGAACACATTCCACTCTTGCATTATGGTGAAGAATGCTTTTGCAGCCCAGTATTGGGATTTAGCCAACCCGATTTAGGGTCGCCATTAATCGGAAACCCCCAAAGCACACCACAACTGGACTTCCAACCGTTGGTTCTGGTCCTAAATATATGTTTACTTTATTTCCTAAGTCCCAGCCTACTCAGGGTGACCAGATGTGTCCTAACTGCAAAGGAGGACAACGTGCTGTGAAATGTAGGACATTCCAGATAAAAGGAGGACATGACCAAATCCAAGCTATGTACTCATGTAAGTAGATGTAAATTCATGCTTCTTAGTCATGCTCCAAGTGGAAGATATTTTTAAATTCCTCCTGGACAGAAGGCAGAAATGTAGGACATGTCCTGGGAAAGGAGGGCGTCTGGTCACTCAGGGGGGCTTCTTAACTCTGTAAGAGAGCAAGGCAGAGTTTCCTTGTAGGAATGGGAGGAAGGCATTGCATCTTCTTCAGGGCCGCAGCTCCCCAAATTTCTCGTATTACTGAAAATCGTGCACACCTTCTATTTACTGCCTTTGCATTCATTCCCTTGGTCACTTTGCCTGTTCCTTTCCTTGGGATGCCTAAACCATTTCTAAAAGACATATTCAGGGGTAGCAAATAGCAAAGTAAAATAACATCCAAAATCTACAAGGCTGTGAGACCTTTAACCAGCCAACCCAAATGCATTTTGGTCAGCCAATTAAAAATATTCGCTATTTGCCACACCTAGAGGAACTGATAGGCTTTAGAGCATAACCAAAAGGGCATTGTGGCTGGCCGATTAAAAGCATCACTGTTTTGTGGATTTTGGATGCTGTTGCCCTATTTCTAAATGGTAGAATTTCAAAGACATAGCTATGTTGGTCGGGAAAATCCGTATGCAAAGGGATCTTTCTCCGCACCAAATGCATCTGAGGAAGTAGGCTCAAGTCTAGGAAAGCTCAGGCTGCCAACTTCTACCTTTAGTTCTCAAAGGTGCTGCAAGATCTTTTTTCTTTGAATGGTTGAACTGAAGTTACAGCCAGGCTAGAAATTGAGGGAAGGGGTGGATAAAATTTCCTCGAGGAGGCAAATTTCTAGTCTGGGGGAGGCAATCCTCTCTTTTCCACCTTGTCGGGGGCGGGTGGTGGTGGGAAGGGCGTCCAGGGTGACCAGACACGTCCTCCTTTTCCAGGACAGGTCCTCCATTTCAACCTGGTGGCATTCCAAAACGTCCTCCCTTTGGGGCAGGACTCAGAAGCACGGATTTATATTTCTAAGAAGTGTTTTGAGCATTAGCTTTGGTCCCGCCTTCCCTCTTTTTCGGGCATCTCCTCCATTCTTGCGGTGCCCGGTCCTCCTTTGCGGTGAGGACACCCCTGGCGACCCTGGGCAGCCTTGGCAAGGCCGGTGTGTGCCCAAGCCTTGCCCTCCTCCTTCCACCCTGCAGCTGCTCGGGGCCGCCTTATCTCACCCGCAAAGCAAAGGCAACTTTCCTCCCTTCTCCCTTCTTTATTTTTTTTCTCTCTCTTTTTTTGGCTGCTCAGCTTTCCCCCAAATATTGAGGCTTCCCCCCCTCCTCTCATCTCCCCCTCCCCCCCATCCTTCTCCAAGAGGGCATCTCAGGCTGGTTGACCTTCCCAAGTGGACCGGGAGCCAGGCCTTGGTTTTGGTGCTGCCCAGGAATGCGATAAGGGACTTCTGAGGCAGCCTCTGGAGAGATGGCGGGGTCTCTTTAATTAGGACCCTTTTTTTTGGTTATCAGAGGCCGCCCTGATTAAAACGTGCTGAAAAGGAGGGCGATCGGGACATCTGGAGAAGAAGGCATCCATCCCCCGGGGAGGAAGGGGAGGAAGAGGAGGAAGCCAGCTGCCAAAAAAAAGGAGGGAGGGGAGGACAAGGCACCCAAAGGGGGCCCAGAGTCAAAGCAAGAGAGAGAGAGATGGGCTGGGGGTCTCTTTCTCTCTCTTTCTCTCCCCCCCCCCCCCAGCCTTCCCCATCAAAGATTTGGCAAAAGCACCAAGGTAACCTCTTTCCCACGGTGCGGGGGGGGGGGAGAAACCCCGTCTCTCAACCCTTCCCTTCAACCTTGACTGATTCCAAGCAAAAGAACACTATATCCATTCCCCCCACAAACCCTCTTGGCCAGCTCTCCTGGACTCTTCCCAGCCGACAAAACACACACCACACACGCATCCCCAGGAAAGAAAGACAAAAAACCCACAACAACACTGTTCGGGGGAGGGAAGGGGGGGTCAGGTTGATCGCTTGTTTTGGGTGGAAGCTGGAGGAACTCCAAGGGTTTGAGCGAAGCTCTGGTGTGCCACAACAAACCGCCATTCCCAGAATTCCATAGCATTGAGCCATGGCGGCTAATGTGGCGTCAAAGAATCCAAAGGTACTCTGATGGAGCTGTCACTCAAGAAGATTGACGGGGACCCCCTCCGCAGCGCTCCTACTCCCGCTACTTCTTCTGGTTCCCCATCCTTTAAATCAGGAGTGGAGTTTGAAGTACAAAGTATAAATAAAGGGGGTAAAGCAAGAGTACGCTTTCTCCCCTCCATGCCTGAAAAAGTTACAGGACTTTGAGTTTTGTAATATGGATTTTAGGCGGACTCCGACCCTTTAGGTGCAAAGGCGCTTGCGTTGCCAACGAAAATTGGGTCCTTTCTCAACGAATGGCTGAAAGGAATAAATATATTCTTGCTTTCAGCGAGGAAGCCAGCTTTGTTGGGCCTCGGATTTAAAAGAGAGGGCGACACATTGGGTCTTATGATGAAAGGATCTGTGAATCCCTAGTTTTCTCAGGAGGGGATTTGCGAAGTTTTGCCTTTAAACAGAACTAAACTGTTTTTTATGAAGCATTGATTGATGTTTTCCAAGCAAACATAGCTTTAGGATAAAGCAACCACCACCAACCTGCACTGTTTTCACATTAGTTGTTAAATATATACATTTTTGTCCTTAGAAATATTTATTTCTTCTTTTTTCATATCTATTGATGTTTTCTTCAACAGCCAGAAATAATCAAGGAATAAGGTCAGGCTTCTAGGGAGTGTTTTGATCACACAAAAGGAAATGCGCGGGAGATAATAGGTGACTTTGAACTCATATTATGGTGTTTTCTGGGCAAGATTTGTTCCCAGGTCTGCCGTTGTTCCCCGAGTGAACAGGATTTGAACCCTGATCTCCTGGAGTCCTAGTCCAACACTCAAATGGCTACTCTTGGCTGGCTCTTGGAATAGAACAGAAATACAATTTTTATTATTGAAAGGGAGTCAGTAGGACTGCGTTTCTCAAAAATTATGTCTCAAAGAGAGGGTTTCAGGCAGATATAATCTACTATCTGCAGTGACAGAGGTATTCTGAAATTTTGATTTATCAAAATCAGCTAAAGGTTGACCACTGACTTTTAAAGGAGGAGACACTCTGGTTTTGTTCTAACAAGTTTTGGTAAATTCCTCATTCCGCTCAATCTCCCACACACACCGAAACATACAAACACTCCATCCATAAAATTAACTAAAGTTAACTAAAACGCTAAATCACTTCATGTATTGTCAGACCCAATAGCAAGCCAATGTTCATCAATAATTGTTATATGGGAAGGGGGGGTTAAAAGAAGGGGCATTTAGAAAAGGTTCCCTGGAATAACAAAACGGATTGCCTTCCCAACCTAACTACTTGGACAATATAAGACAGGTCAGATCTTCAGACCTATAGGGCAGGTAGCTTATTTATAGGGAGCTGGAACCAGGCGGAGTGGGGTTCAGCCTTGGAAGGCAAGCAGTTATTAATTTTACATATTTGAAGCTACTTGCAGAGAGAGGGCAGATGGTTTTTCCTGTCCAGCGGCCACTAAAATATCTTTAAATATGAAGACTCTTACAAACAGAGTGTGTAGGTAGAAGCGTCCCTCTATGTGTTTAGTATAGCTTATTCCCAAGTAAATTGAAACAGGAATCTTTCATTATTCCTGAAAGGTTTCAAGAACTATTATTATTATTATTATTAGTTACTGCACTTCTGATTAACCATTCCTGGAAAGTCTCGGCCATAAAGGAGTGGTGGTTTTCCAGTTCAGGCATGGGGCAACCCACCTATCTGACCCCAGTTTAGTCTTTCTGGGGCAGGAAGTCCCTCTCCTCTCTGAAAAAGTATAGCAATAAACGGGTCAAGACAAGTATAATAATAGACAATGTAAGACCGGGTTGCCCTAAGTTGACAAGCGACTTGAAGGCACATACTGTACAAACAAACAAGGCAAATTAGTTTCTTTAACCTCACAGATGAAATAGCTTTTTAGAATTATAGGATTAAATTAAAGGATAAGAATGGGTTTCTGCGGAACCCCATAGATTTATAACAGCATTCATAGATTTTTGACGGCATTCATTTGGTTTTTTTAAAGACTTTTTAAAAACGTTTTGTTACAAAAACTGGGGGGAAAATTCCTCCCCCCTCCCAAATATGAAAAGCGGTGGGTGAGTTAATCCAATGAAAATGAATTTTCTATTAAAATCATATACCTAGCCCAGCCACTGCATCTTTTCTAAGATCTGTTAGCAGGAACCAGAAAGTTTGTCAGAAAGGTCCCTTCTCTTATTTTCCTCAGAGATGAACTTCAACAAGGTCAAGTAAAAAGTAAACACAAGTAATTTTGGTATTCACAACAAATTACCTCCCGAAATTCTCGGCTAAATATATTGTCCTTTCACTCCATGGATCTGCGGAGGTAAACTGTCGCTTAGAAAAACCCGCAATAAACCAACTAGGGAATAAGCAAGCCAGTACTTCTCCCAAAAAACCTTTACTAAAATGGCTTGGAAGCTCGTTTTGTATCCGTCCCAATAATTTTGTTAATTCTGTTTACAGACTTTTTGAAAAGTTAATTTCGTAGGAAAAAACCCTTTACGGTTCGCATAGAGAAAAATTGGATTAAAACGAGAGAAACACGGGTCACTTCAGTAAAAGGAACTTTTGCTGAAGGGTCCTTCCAGTTTGTGTTCACCTCTCTTCCAACTCCCAGTGAAAACAAGAAAACCGAAGACCTTTTGATCTATATTTTAAGATAAAGGATTTTAAATCTGTGGGACTTTTAACACGCTAGTAAGCGTGTGTAAAATGACAAGTTAAATCCCACCGATTTCAACGGGATTTAAAATAAATTCGGGATCGGAGCTCTAATTGACGATTTAATATTCGGTTCTCCTCCAAAGAACTGCAACTTTTTAAGCAAGGGCTTAATCTGCAATGATCGCAGAGTAGGCATCAGACCTCTGCAAATATCTCCCTGCGGATCGGGTTATTAATACTACCTGGCTGTGTGGGTTTTGTGTTTGTGTTTAACAGCTGCTCCAGAAGGAAAAGAAATAATTTCTCCTTCACCAACCTCTCCTCTGGTTCAGATGGCCAAGAAAAACCTGCCAGCATCCCTTACCGCCGTTACACCGTTTTCAGAGTCAGCGTCCGCAGAAAGCAATACCTAAATTCCTGTGGACCAGTGTCATTTCCGCGGTTTCGTTTTCATAACATTAACCAAATATTTTCAGAGGGTCATCAAGAGTTCCCCTTACTATCTGCCACAATTTTTTTCTTCAAGGAAAAAAAAAAGCACTACTACAACCTGTTCGCTTGAAGGAGGCGTTGACAACGCCGACTTTACTCCTAAGGGTAAATATAGGAGTCCCAAATTCAGCAGATCCATTACTAGCCCCAAATACAGTAGACCTATTGAATCAATAGCTTACTTAAGTGTTGATATAACACGTTGAATTCATTCTACACTAATTGGGACTTAACAACTAGTTTTAGCTCTAAACGTTTGCGATGTGTTAAAAATAAGTAAACACTGCCTGATACAAGAAGGAGGAGTGTATTTAAAGAGGACAAAATGAGGGCATTATGACCCCCCATAAGTATTCTGACTCCATGAATGAAATTTTCCTTCACTCCTCAAATTTCTAGCGTTGCAGTAACGCAAAACGTTGCCTGAACATTTAGAAATATTGATAGGATTCAAAAATATAGCAGTGTTAGTCTGTAGAATCAGTATGTAGAGAAATCTTGTAGCATCTTTGAGACTTTCAGTTAGTACAGTAACATTTACTAACAGTTAACTAACAGATACGAAAGTTAGTATTCTCAATTAGTAACTAACTTTCAGTTAGTCTCAAAGGTGCTACAAGCTCTCTCTACATTTAGAAGCACTGTTTAGGCATCCAAAGAAAAGGAGCAAAGTTACCCAGGGAACCAAACACAGCAAATGTAAGACGTTTCTAGGTGTTTCCCTCTCTTCAGAAAAGTGGGGAGCGAAGGGGAAAATAATTTGGGGGGCAGAATTCTTACTAAGAAGGTTAATACCCTCAATTTACCCCATCTCCATCCCACCCTGTAGTTAAATTTGTACTGATAGCCCTAAGGGTTATTAAAAGTAATTTCCACACCCACTAAAGATGTCATCAGACAGTTACTCAAAGCACTTCCCTACACCTCTTGATTCAAAAGTAAGACCCAGCCCTAAGCATTCCCACCTTCCTCCACTGACGAACCTATTGGAAGGTCTTTTGGCATAAGAACTCATAGGGGTATGTATAGGACATGAAACTTCCGACATACATAATAACTTCGTTCCTAACCAGAACTGTTGAAAGAAAAGTTAAGTCACATTGAACTCCGACATTTAATTAAACGCGCAACGTTTCTGAAACTTTCATTGAATATACTGTGAAAAGGCAAACATGGGCAGGCTTGTGCTTTGTGACTGAAAGGAAAAGATGCATAAAATGAAAATTGAGGGTTATTAAAATTGCCAGTGTTATCTCCTGACCCCTGAAACCATTGCTAAATGCTAAATATCTTGGTGACTGCAGAAAATTTGGATTTTACCCCATTAAAAAGCGCCTGCGCTCCAGAATTGCCTGCTCATAGACCCTGCGGATTGCATTGCGATGTAAGCAGTATTTAGACGAATGTAAAATTTAAAATGATAACTCACAATGTTACTAACCTCATTAAATTTTCTGTCCCATCCTAAACACACCCTTCCTCAAGCTCATCCTTAAAACCGCAATCCTCTAGATATCTAGTCAGAAATGGGCCCCATTCTGTTCAGTGGACTTTACTCGCAGGTAAGCAAGTATGGGACTGAAATATTTTACTGGATAGTTTTCAGTTCGTAGAGAGATCTTGTAGCAAAGTTGGGCTTAATTGAAAGAAAGAAATTGGCAGCATGAGCTTTCCTAGACTTCGGTCTACTTCCTCAGATGCATTTGGGATGTGAACACCCTGCTTTATCCAGATCTCACTCCAAAAACGTCAAGGATGACAGCAGCCCAAGCTTTGGGGGGAACTTTTCTAGGAAAGCTGCCCAGGCTCCTGCTCCAAACCCGGGTCTAGAGGGTTGCTTTTGGCCGCCCTCCGAAACACGCGGCTGGTTCAGGTGACAGGGAGGAGGGCATCCCGCGGAAATTAACGGGATTTTTACTTCCCCCATAAACACGGTTACTCATCCCAAGGAATTGTTTTCTCCCCCAGTCCTTGCTGTCCATGGATTTCAGTGGAAGCAGAGAATGGAGAGTTGGAAAGGCAGGGTCCCGCCCTCCACTATGGCTGTATCTGCACTGCGGAAATAATCCGGTCTGACACCACTTTGATTGCCCCAGCTCAATGCTATGGAATCCGGGGAGTTTTGTGATAGAACCAGAGCTCCTCGCTGAGAGGGCTAACTATCGCACAAAACTACAATCCCCAGAATTTCATAGCGGTTCAAGTGGTGTCAAATCGGATTATTTCTGCACTGCGGATGCAGCCTATGCCAGGTGCCCAGCAATCGCCCCTGAAACAGATACCCCCCCCACACACACACACACACATACCCCTACCTCCGAAACCCGTGCTCCCCAGAATTAGGACACTGTCCCCCTTTGTTCCCCAAACTTCGGGGGTTGGGAGCCTCGTTCACACCTAAAGCTGTAAGTTTGCTGTGTGTTCCCATTCCCTTGGTCACTTCGCTTCCTCCTTTTCTTTGGGTGCCTAAACTAAATGCCTCGAGCCTTAGAGTGGTGTCAAGCCGGGTTATTTCTCCAGTGTGGATGCAGCCCCACTGGGTGACCTGGGACAAGTCACATTCTCTCAGCCTCAAAGGGTGGCCGTGGCACGCACCCCTCTGAGCCAACTTTGCCCAGAAAATCCCTTGATAGGGTCGCCTTAAGGTTGCCATAACTCGGAAATGGCTTGAAGGCAAGGCACCCGGCAGCAAGCGAATGAATGAGACTGGACGGGTTCAAGGGCCAGGGACCCATTTGTCCGATGGCTCCACTCGGGTATCGGTTCTGTGGGTCCATTCCTATTGGATTTAAGGCTCCACTGCATTGATTCTATGGGGCCACTTATATAGCGGTTCTATGGGTCTATTCACACTTTTTCATGGGCCCACTCATTGGTTCTATGGGTCCACCCACATACTGATCTATGAGTCCACCCCAATGGGTTCTATGGGTCCACTCCTATATTAGTCCAATGGGTCCGCTCCTATTGGTCCTATGGGTCCTCTTAATGGTTCTGTGGGTCCATTCACATTTGTTCCATGGGTCCACTCACTGGTTCTATGGGTCTACTCCTGTTGGACCCATGAGTTCTATGGGGTCACTCCTACTGATTCTACGGGTCCTCTTATTGGTTCTAGGGGTTCACTCACATTTGTTCCATGGGTCCACTCATTGAATCTATGGGGTCCGCTCATTGGTCCTATTGGTTCTATGGGGGCGGCGGGGCAGAGAAAGGCTAGTGTCAGCAGGTTCTGTGGGTCCACCCCTACTGGGTCTATAGGTCCACTGACATTTGCTCCATGGGGCTACTCATTGGCTCTGTGGGTCCCTCTAGGGCGTCCTCCTCCCTGCCTCCCTCCCTGCCTCCTTCCCTTACCTTGGTTCCGGAGGGCCGTCTGTCCCTCCAGGCAGCTGGGCAGGTAGGCTCCGGCGGGGAAGAGCCTGCCTTGTCCGGGGGGCGCCTGTCCGGGGCCGGTGGGGGGCGGCGGGGGCGGCGGAGGGGGCGGCGGCGGGGGTCCGGCGAAGGGCCCGTAGCGACAGGCGCCGGCGGTGCCCGTGAACTGCCCGGAGAAGTGGACGGTGAAGGCGCTGAGGCACTGGGGCTCCTCGGGGCCCGCCTCGGAGGCGCTCCAGCTGGGCTCCTGCTTGATGAAGGCCGACGAGGGCGGAGGCGGAGGCTGGGGGCCCAGGGAGCCGTAGGGAGGCCCCGTCGGGGGAGGCGGCGGAGGGAAGTCCAGGACGGGCGCCCACTGCCCCGCCGCCGCCGCGGCCATGGGGCATCCCCCGCCGTTCCCCGGGAGGAGGGCGTTGAGGTCGCGCACCTCGGAAGAGGAGCCCATCTGCTCCCCTCCGACGGGGGCTTTCCTCCGGGACGGGAAGAGCCACTCGCTGCCGCCTCCCGAGGGGCCCTTGGACCAAGCGCCGGGGCCCCAGGCGGTGGCTGCAGCTGCGGCGGCGGCGGCGGCGGCGGCGGAGCTGAGTCCCTTCGGGGAGGCCGGGTCCAGCGGGATCGGGAGGCCGGCGCCCGCCTCCAGCCCCGACAGCGCCACGTGGGGCTCCAGGGTCGCCCCTCGCAGGAGCCGAGCCAAGGAGGGAAGCAAAGGCAGCCAGGCGGCCGCCCAGCCAAGACCGAGGCAAGACGGGAGGGACGAGAGAAGACGACGACGCAGCCTCCGACGCCAGTCGGCCTTTTTGCCTCCCGCCTCCTCCTCCTCCGGCCCCGAAGAGAAGCGCCGCCGCCGCCGCTCATGGAAGGGGAGGAGCCGACGCCCACAAGAGGCCACGCCCCCCACACCCCCCACGGACACCCCCCCCCCAGGAAGGAGGAGGAGGAGGAGGCAAGGGACCACCCGACCCCTTTCTCTCTGGCCTGCCTTGTCCCGGACAGGTCTTGCTTTCCCCCCCCCCCCCCCGCTTTCCTCTCCAGGAGGGATTGGAAAAGGTCTCCCATTCCAAGCAGGGCCAAGAAACAAACAGAGATATATAGATGTGGGGGGGGGTGTCTCTCTCTCTCTCTCTCTCTCTCTCTCTATATATATATATATATATATATGTTTCTTATCCAGGAAGGCCAAGTGCGACATTCCAGAAAAGGGAGGACACGACCAAAAGAAGAACAAGAAGAAGCTCAAGACACACATCTAAATATAATTTCATACATATGTCATATATGATGATATAAATGATAGGATATATGATTATATATATATATATATATATTTAGATGAGTGTTTTGAGCTTTTTCTTCTTGTCGTTTTGGTTGTGTCCTCCCTTTTCTGGAATGTCGCCCTTGGTCAGGTCTTCCTTTCCCACCTTTCTCTCCAGGAGGGATTCCAAAAAGGTCCGCCGTTCTGAGCATGGCTAACAAACACACACACACACACACACACACACACATACACACACACAGTATATATGAATTCATAGTTAGATGCGTGTTTTGAATTTTCTTTCATTTTTTTGCTCCTGACCTGCCTTTTACCCCAATGTCCTACTCGGTCCTCCTTTTCCAGGACAGGTCTTCCTTTTCCACCTCTCTGTCCAGGAGGAAATTCCCAAAAGATCCTCCCTTTGGAGCAGGACTCCAAAGCAGGATTGATTTATTTCATATATATATATTTATGCCTCCTTTCTCCCCAAAAGGAGAATATAGCCATCATTATCATCCTCTTCATCATCATCATCATGAGATGGTTGGAGGGGGAAAATAACAGCAACTCCCCACTCTTGTTTCCTTCACCTTTTATCTCAGAGGGGTTAAGGTGGCCACCTACCTTTCCCTGGTGCCTCTTAGTGACCTAAGATTTGTTTGTTTTTTCCCCCTAAAAGACCCAAGGAAACCTTTCCTTGCTCTGCTCTGTGGGTCAGGATGGATCTGGTCTTGATAAATAACGGTCTGAGTATCTGAACACTAAAGTGAGAATGCACACAGCTTTGCAGGGATGCCAAAGCTGGACAGTGAAGAAAGTGTAGAAAGAAAATCCACTCCTTTGAGCCGGGGTGCTGGAGAAGAGTGCGGTGGGCACCATGGACGGCCAAAAAGGTCAGTCCTGGAGCAGATCAAGCCTTCACTCTCCCTGGATGACCCAAACTGAAGCTCTTCAACTTTGGCCACATCATGAGAAGGCACAACTCATTAAAAGAAAAAAGAAAATACAGGAATGCTAGGAAAGGGGGAGGGATGTAGAAAGGGAGGGAAACCGCAAGCCAGATGGATAGACTCGGGCAGTTATAGTATAAGTATGCCTTTTCAGGTTCATCCTGTTGCCTTGAGGGTTGAGCTGCAAGGAATCTCCCATGGAATCTGCTCCTGAATCAGGACTAGATAGTCTTGGGCAAACCACCCTTTCCAGCCAGTTTTAAGAAATGCAATAAGCACTTTCTCCCTTCCGAAGCTCTATATGAAAGAGAATCCATACATGAAAGAGGAGCCAATACCTCTAAGAACATTAGAAGAGCTTTGCTTGATCAGACAAGCCCCTTAAGGGCAGCATCCAGGTGCAATAAAGATCAGGAGAAAGGTGGGTACAATCTCTACTCCTGTTTAGTTTCTAATACTGGTGGTAGGATATGTGTTGTAATGTCACTGCGACTCAACTCCGACTTATGGTATCATAGGGCTTTTCGGCCAAGTTTTATCCAGAGGAGGCTGGTCTGAGACTGGTCTAAAGTGGGTTTCCATGGTCCATCTGGGATTAGAAGCCTGGTTTTCTTGGATGAACCTAGTCCAGTAGCCCAATCGTCAAACCACTGTTATACCACACTGGCTCTAGAGAGCATGGCCATCCTGTTGAGCAACCACTGATAGCCCTTACCTCCATATGTTGCCTAGCCTAGGCTGCACCTGTATACAGAAATAATTCAGTTCGACTCCACTTTAACTGCCAGGGGTCAATGCTACACAATCCTGGAATCTGTAGTTTGTTGGGGCACCGGAGCTCTCTAACAAAGAAAGCTTAATATCTCACAAAAGTGCAAGATTCCAGAATTTTTCATAGCATTGAGTCTTGGCAGTTAAAGCGATGACAAACTGCATTATTTCTGCAGTGCAGATGCAGCCCGTCTTTTAAAACGGAAAATTGGGTGTCATTCGGATCCTTAGTGGAAGCTTCAACCCTTCTGCTCTGCGGAACAAACGGAAGCGAATTAGTCCTTCCAAGACATCTGCCCTCCTTTCTTTCCAGACTTTATTTTCCAATGGCCCTCTCCTTTCCCTTCCGCCCCTCTTTTGGGTCCCTCCCTTGACAGCACCCAGCAGCAGTAGGCAGGACTCAGGCGCCTTCCCTCTGGAGGAGGCACAACTGGAATTGCCTGGAAGTGGCATTTGGTGGAAATGCCTCCTTGGCTCTGGATTTAGCCCAAGAGCTAAAGGGATTAAAACCCCCTTGAAAGAGGTCTCCTCAGAACATCAACAGTCTCCAGAAACACTTATGGGGGGAGTGGAGGGAAAGAGTTAAGCCCCGGACCCCACACTCCCTGCTCCAGACCCCCCCCCCCCGGTTGCTTGAAAGGAAAGACACCTCCACCCCACCTCTCCCTTCCCTACTCCTGCTGATGCTCGCCTCTTCCGTGGGTTTCGAGGAGGCAGAAAAAGACAGCCATCATCATCATCATCATCACCACCACCACCATCATCATCATCATCATCATCATCATCATCATCATCTCAACATTACCATCATCTTCTTTATGGGGCCCATTTCTCCCCAAATGGACGAAATTACTGAGGGAGTGGCCAATAGGCCACCTG
The DNA here is from genome assembly GCA_034509955.1 of Urosaurus nigricauda. NCBI lineage: Eukaryota > Metazoa > Chordata > Lepidosauria > Squamata > Phrynosomatidae > Urosaurus > Urosaurus nigricauda. The sequence goes on from JAOEGL010000001.1 coordinate 95,737,699, forward strand.
CTTATCGAGGCTGCATCCTTACTGCAGAAATAAGCCGCTTTGATGCCGCTTTTTAACTGCCCTGCTCAAGGCTATGGAATTCTGGGAATGGCAGGCTGTTGTGGCGCCAGGGCTTTGTATTGCCAAGTGAATTTCATAGCTGGGGTTCCGCTCCACAACAAACTCCAACTCCCAGAATTCCATAGCCTTGAGCAGGATGCTCAAAAGCGGGGCCAAACCGGGTTATTTTTCCACTGTGGATGCAGCCCTTGTGTGTGGGATTCCTCCTTCTCTGGGTAGTAAGGGACTGAATGAGAGAGCAATAGGCTATCTATAATCACCCTGCACTGGAAAGACCACTTTCACGTGTTGATTTCTGACTAGAAGTGTCAAGGAATTGGGAGACGGGGGTTATGTAGGGTAGTCTTTACCTCCGTCATTTAAATTTTGCGGCAGAGGTCCAAAAACACACTGCAGAAATGATCCAGTTTGAGACCGCTTTAACTGCCCTGGCTCAATGCTGGGGACCCTAGGAACTGCCGTTTATTGTGGCACCCGAGCTCTCTGACAGAGAAGGCTAAATCCTTCACAAAATTACAGCTCCTAGAATTCCTTAGCATTGAGCCAGGGCAGTTAAACTGGTCTCAAACTGGATTATATCTGCAGTCTCTTTTGGACCAAGGTGGCTGTGAGTTATGAACTGTGGATCTGCATTCCCCGATTGAAAGGAGGGATGCAAATATAATCAGCAACGCAGTGCAAAGAGGGGTTAAACAGATTCCTTTATTTAAATGTACTTCTCCAGATCTCATTTGTTCAGTTTTCTTCTTATACAGGCATCCAAACTCATGTACCTGCTTTATCACATTAGGGGGCAAACAGGATTTAAACTAGAGTTAAACAGGAAATGCTCTGTTTATCACAGGATATTTCCTGGTTAACTCTCGTTTAACTCTCGTTTAAATCCTGTTTGCTCCCCTCCCAGTGTGATAAAGCAGTACACGTTTCTGCTCGAAAATTCTCGATCTAACCAAGAAAATTTCTGGGCTGCGTCTTTCTCTTCCAAATGCTAATGCCAGACTTCTTCATTTTTTAAAAAAGGTGCAGCACCATTTCGAACTTTCTTCCTTGCTGGCAGATGGATCTTGCGAATGCCAACTAGTAGTAAGTCAGGCTGGCATTTTTACACACCCCTTCCTGTGACAAGGCCTGTTGAACCCAGCGTGTCCTCCTTTGTGGCTGTGGCAAGCCTCAAGATGGCAGCCTGAGCTGTTTCTGACATCTGGCTCTGAAGGCAGCTCCCAACAGATGAAATTTAATGCAACAAACTGACTGGTGTATATTACAGGAGAGGAAGCGAAACGTCGCAAATCACTCCTCTGTTGTCACTTACAATTTTTCAGCGAGTATTAAAGACCCCTAGTTAACATAGCCCTCTCTAGGGGACAGGGTTACTTGGTACATCCAAAGGGCAACATCTACCATTTCAGCCCGACTTTATCACCAGGATAGTATTCACAATTCACATTGCAATGTGCGCCCAAAGAAAGAAAGAAAGAAAGAAAGAAAGAGGGCACCATTGACAGGATCCTTGTTGTGCTTTTTTCTTTTGCTTGCTTTAAGAATTTCTTTCTTTGGTGATGTGCATCTGTTCCTTTGCATTCTCAGCAATGGATTATATGTGGATCGTCATGTGTTCTCAGATGTTTCCTTTTTCTGTGTAACACGTTTTTATATTTAAAGGAATTTCTTAGTCAAGCCGGTGAAATTCAGCGAGTTTGTGGTCTCCTGGCTCATCTAGTACAAGATGAGATTTTGGAAGGAAATGTGTTTTGCACACTGAGGAAGAGGAGTTTTAGTGATTCCAGCACAGTGTGAACTGAGCTTTGAGTTAGGTTGGGGGACTTAAAGAGCACAGTTTTCTAACTTGAAATTAATGTTGTTGTGTGCCTTTAAATTGTTCCCGACCTATGCATCTTTCTTTAGAGGGGGTTTGCCATCCTCTGAGGATGAGAGTGTGTGATTAAGCCAAGGTTACTTAGTAGGTTTCCATGGCCAAGCCAGGATTCAAACCCAGGTCTCCAGAATCCTAGTCCAACACTCAAACAACTATGCTGGTTCGCATTAATAATTAGTTTGAAGTTCATCATTTGACGTTAATGACAAAATAATAATAAGGGCCATTTCTCAGAAGGTATCTATCCAAAGAAAGATAGGTAGCGGTGCGATCCCGAAAAAAGAGGTCCCCAGTTAGGATTTTAAAACTTGAAATAAGAGACTCAGTCCCATAAACCCAGGGAAAGGAGGAATAGAGGAATCTCAGCCTTCCCTAAGGATCTGGCAAAATTGGACTCCCACGGAGTGGGTCACACTCTCTCAGCCTCAGAGGGAGGTTAAAGGCAAACCCTGCTGAACAAATCTTGCCAAGAAAAACCTGCGACAGCTTCGTCTTGTGTGTGTTCTGTGCCTCCAAGTCTTTTCCGACTTTCAGCGACCGACCGCAATGCCACAATAGCATGGGGTTTTTCTTGGCAAGATTTGTCCAGAGAGAAAAATATTATGGTTTGGGATTTGTGGTTAAGAAGTTTAGCAGCAGCACGTGAACAAGCGTGTACTCCCCAGGTATTTTGGTAAAAATCTAGATCTGAGCTTCGGGCAAATAAAGATGATGCATTGGTAGGTAAAAAGAAACTTACTTTTTTTGGTACATCTAGGCTCTACAAAAAATAACTAATCAGTAGAGAAAACTATACTTGGTAGAAGAATCCCTAGGGCTGACTCTCATGTGTGCAAGTAAGAAGAAGAAACATCTTTAGTAGCATAACCTGGTTTCTGCTTCCATGCTTGGTGAGAGCAGAGAGAAGAGGAAGAGGAGGACAGAGAAGAAAGGGCAATAAACTTTATTAACCCCTAGAAAGAGGAGGAGTATGGGAAGTGCCCTCTTCACAAGCAGCACTGACCAAATGACCAGAGAGAGATTCTTCAGTGTTCCTGCTCACACCCTTCTCAAGGAAAACATAGATCTGCACACAAGCATTGGTACGAATACTCCAACACGGAGGAGGTTTGCCCTTGCCTTCCCCTGAGGCTGAGAGAGTGTGGCTTGCCCAAGGTCACTCAGTGGGTTTCATGGCCGAACCCATAAGTCGGGAAGGGCTTGAAGGCACGCAGCAGCAGCAACAACAACACCAACAACGTGTCAGTTTTATACTGTACTGTTTTATCCAGATGATTGTAATAGGTTATTGTAAAGTCTTTAAAAATGTTTTCACCTTGTGAGCCGCCTTGGGCCCCTTTCTGGGAGAAAGGCAGCACAGAAGTGAAATAAGTAACATGAAATATGTTGTGTTATTGCTTGTTGTTTTAATCTTTCTTAGTTTAATTCTATTTTAAGGGGTGGGAGGTGGGAATTGGGAAGGATATTTTAATGTAACTTTCTTTTAACTTGTTGTACCCCACCTCGATTGTTTGATCAGAGAGGCGGGCTATAAATAAAACTTTTATTATTATTATTATTATTATTATTATTAAATAAAATAAAGCAAGAAGAAAGGCGAATTTAGTTACAACCTGACTGCCCAAACTGACCCATCAGCACCACTTTCAAACCAGTTTCAGGCTCTTCCGATCACTGTTGGCTGCGGATAAGAATGATGCCTTCCCTCTCACTTCCCCGTTTGAAGGTTTGGTTATTTCAGGTGCCAAGGTCGGGAAAAACCAAGCTGGGATCCATGCTTCTTAAGTCATGCTCCAAATGGAGGACGTTTTGGAATTCCTCCTAGACATAAGGCTGAAAAGGATGACATATCCGGGGAAAGGAGGACGCTTGGTCCTCCTGGACGCATTGCATGAAACTGGACTGCCAGGCGAAGCTGCCATTTTTTTTGCCCTTCCTTCCTTCCTTCCTTCCTTCCTTTTTCCATCCCTAGATCTCCTCCTCATCAGGAACGTTGCATTTGGAAATAGGTTAAAATCTTGTCAAATCTAATGTCTGAAGCTCACCTCTTTTTCTCTTTCTTAATCCAGGGATATGGGAGGATGCTCTGACAGCTTGATGGGAGAGACTAACCCTTTTCACAGTTAAAAGGAAGTAAAATAATGGAAAAATCCTTACACCCATGCTACTTTGGACAAAACCAGACCCTGAAGGTCCTAACAAAAAGCCACGTTTTGACTTGACACCAGAAAGCCAGCAGCATTGCACCTCTAAGGGGGGGGGGGGTACTCCATTTCCCAGGGTGCCACACCAGAGAGTCCCCTCCCACGATGGATTGGCCCCTTTATGGCACACAGAGAAGGTGCGCTGGGAGCACCTTGCTCATCATCTCCAAAGGCAGCTCCCACAGAGTGCATTGCACTAGTCTAACAGGGGAAAGTGGAAGTTTCTGTTGGAAAACTGATCATGGTTTTGGTTATTTGTGGTTAAAAGGTTTAGCAGCAGCAGCAGCAACACAGCCACAAGCATGTACTCCACAGGTATTTGGTAAAAAACAACTAGATCTGAGCTTTTAGTAAATAAACAGGATGCATTGGTTGGTTAAAAAAAGAAACTTACTTTATTGTTATATCCAGGTTCTACAAAAATAACTAATCAGTAGAGAAAACTATACTTGGTAGAGAAGTCCCTATAGCTGGTTCTCATGTGTAAGAAGAAGAAAAAACATCTTTAGTAGCAAAACCTGGTTTCTGCTTCCATGCTTGGTGACAGCAGAAGAGGCAATAAACTTTATTGACCCCTAGAAAAGGGAGGGCTATGGGAAGTGCCCTCTTCACAAGCAGCACTGAGTCCAAATGACCAGAGAGATATGCATAGAAGACATGAATTGATGCTAATACTCCAACAGTTTTCAATGCATGGGCAAGTGTGGGTAAATTACCCAGGGAAGGCCTAATTCCCAGACTAGTCAAAGCTGGCTCCAAGCCCTCCAAGCCATAGAGAACATCTGGGCTTCCTGGGACAGAGATGATCCAGGAGTTTCCAAAAGTACGCAAGGACTCCCTGAGCAGGACTGCAATGGGCTCTACAGGGGCCCAGTCCCACCCAACCAAAGGGCTTCTCTCTCTCATCGGTTGGAAATCTCTCACAGTAGCTGTGCCCACGAAATCCATCCAACTCCCCATATAATGCAGCCTCAAGCTGGACTCTGGATTTTTGGCCCCACACTGGCCTAAAATCAACTGTTCCCACGTGGAGAAACACTCCCAATGGGAAATGAACTGTCAAAAGTCAGACTTTTCTTCACTCTCCTCCCATTGGGAATTACTGCCACCCCCCTCCAAAAACAACAGTTATTACTAAATGGTGGCAACTTTTTTTAAAAAAGGCAGAAAGTGCTCCAGAGTTGCTAACGCCTTTCTAGAAAACCCAGTAAATGGAGCAAACCAGATTGCTCTTAAGGGTTGCACCCCTGTATGCGGGTGCTTTGTTTGTATTTTGGCTCCATGAGCTCCTGAAAGAATCTGATGACACTTACGGACCCCTTTCCCCAGATAAAACCTAATTTTTAAGGAGGAAATTGGGGTGGGGAAAATAGTATGTTATTTTGTCCTCCTGAAGCCTTTCCATGTAGGATCGAGCCCCTGTGAGAATAAGATAAAGCGGTTCATCCTCCCTCCCCCCCCATTGAACCACCAAGATATCTTATGAAGATGAGCCCTGTACTACCATGAGCATTGTTTAGCTGTTGCTTTAAAAAAATTAAATTCTAATGATGCAATTATTGTGATGTCTTTGTCTGTATGAACGTGGTTGCAAGCAATTGAAGTTAATAACGAGCTGGGCTTTTCCAGACTACAGCATTGTAGCGCTATGGCTCCACTATAACTGCTAGGGTTCCATCCTCTGATGTTCTGGGATCTGCAATTTAGGGTACTTGGGAATTTCTGCCAGAGATCTCCAGTGCCTCTCCAAACTACAAACCCCCGGTTTCCATAGGATGTAGGTGCCATTTTAGCCATATAATCCTATAGCGTGAGAAGACCTCAGAGATGAAGAACTTGTTTTCTGGATTGGAGAGGAAGGTATAAACCCACTGGCTTTGAATTAAGATCTCCAGAATCCTGGTTGAAGAGGGATTTGCTGAGCCCCCTTGCAAATAATGGCTGCTTCCACACTGCAGAAATAAAGCAGATTGACACCACTTTAACTGCCATGGCTCAATGCTATGGGATTCTGGGATTTGGTGATCGTTGCAGCTTCAGAGCTCTCTGCCAGAGAAGGCGAAATAACTTCCAAAACTACAAATCCAAGAATTGTACAGCATTGAGCCAGGGAGGTTAAACTGATCCAAGGATTGCATAGCTAAAGCGGGGGTCAAACTGGATTAATTCTGCAGTGCGGATGCAGCCTTTATGTAGCTTGTGTTTCGGATTTCAGCTTCCAGAATCCCTGATCATTGGCCAGGATAGCTGAGGCTTCTGGGAGCTGAACTCCAAAAACAACTGGAGGACCAGAGTTTGGGAATCAACCCCAAAGGAGGGCAAGGCACCGCAAAATGTAGGGCATGCATGAAAAATATAGGGGGCATGATCAAATCAAAGCTCAAAACCCTCCTATAAATGTAAATCCATCCTTCCTAGTCCTGCTCAAAATGGAGGGCATGTGGGGATTCCTCCTGGACAGAAGGCTGAAATGAAGGACCTGTCTTGGAAAAGGAGGACCTCTGGTCACCCTGATTCTGTGGGGAGGCTTCCTTTGCCCTCCAGTTTTGTTTAGGGCCCCTGCTGGCTCAGGGGTTATGGGGAGCTGTAGTTTGTAATAAAGGCAGTGTCCTACCTTTCAGGGGGGTCCAGGGCAACATATAAAGTACAAGTGAGTGCTGGTAAATCAATACGCTGCCACTGGATCCCACTCGCCAATGTGCAGGGTGACCCGAACCCTAAAGGAGGACAAGGCACCGCAAAATGGAGGACATGCCAGAAAGAGGGAGGATAAGTAGGACCAAAGGAAAGCTCTAAAAAGGGATATCCGTGTAAAACCATGCTTCTTGGTCAGGCGCAAAATGCACTTGGGGGCAATTCCTCTTGGACAAAAGGCTGAGATGAAGGACAAGTCCTGGAAAAGGAGGACAGGTGTGGACAAGCGGTGGCTTTGCTCTTCGCTCCTCCCGGCCTGGAAAGTGCTGCTTCTTCCTCCTCCAGCCGCCTCGGGTCCAACTGTAAAAACAGAAGCGAGGCGAAGGCGATCCGTCAAATGTCGCCCGCTAATAATAAATAGAGCCGCTGACCTCCCTTTGGCCCCAGGCAGGAGGGCCACTGGGCCATTTTAGGGGCAACCCCAAGGCACTGGCCAAAGGCAAGGGAAAAGGGGGGGGAATCCATGTACAGGCCTCTTTCTGCAGGGAGTTCAGATGTAGAGGGCTGGAGGAATGAGAGAGAGAAGATCCAGGAGATGCGCAGCAAATTCAGCCAGAAAAGAGCCCCAGATAAATCCCATCGAGGTCAATGGCAAGGCAGTACCTTTGAAGGCCAGGGGACTTCCAGGAAGGTCACCTAAGGGCCAGAAAGGCTTCTTCTTGTTGTTGTTGGGTGCCTTCAAGTAGTTTCCGGCCTATGGCGAACTTGTCATGGGGTTTTCTTGGCCAGGTTTGTTCAGAGGTTTGCCATCGACCGAGGAGGCTGAGAGAGTGTGACTTGCCCAAGCTCCCTCAGTAGGTTTCCATGCCAGAGCAGAGAATCCAACCCTGGTCTCCAGAGTGAAATCAATAGGAGGAGATACCATGAGCCCTGACTCCAAACCATTGCTTTTGTTTTCTAAACTTTGGCAGTGTGACCTGTATATGTCTTTTCCACAGACCATGTGTGCAGTAGTGTGGTTTTGTCCCAGCTAAATATGTGTGTGTGTATATACAGTGCATGTATACATATGTATATGTGTATGTGTGTGTGTGTGTGTATACTGCATATGTATATACAGTGGTATGTAAGTGCCACTGAAGAAACAGAGACTTGCTTTTGAGTAGACTTGCATAGGACTGTATTGTAAGGCCTCAGTTCAATGGATGCTTACTTGGGAGTTAGGCCACTGAACTTATTGGGATTTATTTTGGAATATAAGTGTCTAAAGTGGAAACAAGGTTCGTTGCTTTTCTAGAATCCTATGTTTGGAATAAATAGAAATTGAGGTGAGAAAGGCACAGGATCAAAGGATCAAAGAATGAGAAAAGACAGCAAAACGCACAAGACAGTTAAGCCACAGTCTCAGGCTTCAACCAATTTCAGGCTGACCCTTGCATGAAAGAAATCCGGCTGAAAGAAATTTGTAAACAAACAAATGCATTTAGAGAATGGGAGTGTTTGCAGAATGGGAGTGCTAGGTCCTTATATATGTGAGCATAAATGTATTATATGTATCCAATGTATCTGAATACCATAAAGGCACCAGATCCCATCTGATCTTGGAAACTTGGATGGGAAACCGCAGATGAATACCAGGTGCTGCCTGAAGGCTATATGTTAGAAGAAGGAACTGGCAAAGCCATCTCTGAGTATTTTTTGCTTAAGGAAACCCTATGAAATTTATGGGATCACCATGGGATCCAATTGAAGGTGCACCTGCACACAAACACACACACACACCCTTACAGTATGTATTGTTGTTATCATGGTTAGGCTCCTTGGACATGTTTCATGGAAAGCCAGGCTACCAATATTCATAATAAATATGGCATCAGTTTTAATTTACAAACTGACTTTTCCTTTATTGACTTGTGAATGAATAGATAAAATAGAGCTTTCTTTCAAATTTGCATTTTAAAATCCAGGCTTTCCTCCTGAAACTTTAGGAACAACTGAGTTTAGGGTCAGTCTTTGCTTGCTTCAGTCTTCAGCACTGCGTTCACACTGGAGAAATAAACCGGTTTAAGTGCCATGGCTCAATGCTGTGAAATTCTGGGAATTGTAGTTTGTTGTGGGGTCCAGAGCGGAGCTCTGCTCCGCTCTGGGCCCCACAACAAACTACAATTCCCAGAATTTCACAGCATTGAGCCATGGCACTTAAACCGGTTTATTTCTCCAGTGTGAACACAGAAAGGGACCTAATGTGAGCTGTTTCTTGGGGGGAAATAATGAAATGGTTTGAGCAATGGATTCCCTGCTCAGCCATGGAAACCGACTGGGTGACTTTGGGCAGGTTACACTCTTCTTGTTGTGATTGTTGTGTGCCTTCAAGTCATTTCTCACTTATGGCAACCCTAAAATGGGGTTTTCTGGGGCTGAGAGGGTGTGACTTGCCCAAGGTCTCCCAACGGGTGTCCATGGCCCAGTGGGGAATCCAACCAATCTCCAGAGTCCTACTCCTACATTCAGACCACTACACTACTCAGAGGAAGGCAAAGGCAAGCGTCCTCAACCTTGCCAAGAAAACCCTGGGATAGGGTTGGAAACACCTTTCAGGACACACAACAACAAAATTATTTCTTAAGATTGGATTTTCTGATTTTCTTTGAAAACCACCTGGAGTCACTTTATTGGGAGAAAGATGAGACATAAATGAATAAAATAATACATAGATAATATTAGTCTACACTCCTGGGCACAACTGAATTGAAAGTAAGCACTATTGAACTTAGTGGGAGGAAACATGGCTGGGTTTGACCTCCCAGAGTCATTTTCTTGGCTCAAGCCCAAAGGCCCACTATCTAATCCTGCACTTACTGTCTCCAACAGCAGTCATTTATTTGGTCAGCTGGCTTGCTTAGGAAGCAGGGCAAGGTTAAGAGAGGGGAGAACCATGCTCTATACCTCCTCTGACACTTGGGCTGACTTTTGGAATTTTCATAGCCTAGAACCAACCTTTAGACCTAAATAATGTGAAGTAAGGAGGATCAGACCTTGTTAGTACTTGGATGGGAACCCACCAATGAATCCCAGGTGCTGTAGCATATATTTCAGAGGAAGGAACTGGCAAAACCAACTCTGAGTATTCCTCGAAAACCCTGTGAAATTCATGGGGTCTACCTAAGTCCAAGGCACATGCACACAGAGAGAAAAAGAATCACCCTTTGCTCCATCTAACTAACTGCAGGAGATTTCTGCAATTGGAGGCAATCCCATCAAACACAACTAAACTCCCAGTAAAACCACTAAAACCCACCCCACCACTCCACCCCCACGTTTAATTGGGAAAGCTTTCTCTGACAGTCCCATGGTCTGACAGAAACGATGAATGAATTTATTTAAATGCCATAAGGTTATTATGTGTGAAGATTATGACACTGAAAGAGGAGCTTTTGACTTTTGGTGCTTCGTATGAGATTAGATACTCACTAGGAGACAGAACCCTTGCCCTTTCCCCTCTTAAAAAGTAAAATCCATAGTAAGTCAAGGGGGTTTGGAAAGCAGGTCTGCTCAGAAGCAAGTCCCAGTGGATTTTAATGGCGGTGGCACCCTTGCTGTGGCCAGAGAAGCTTCCCTGGTGTCTTCTTCACCATTTTCCCCCAGTACTATAAGGTTTGTGTGTGTTTTGAATCACCCAGGCCTTTTAAACCACCAGCCTTGCAAGCAAACATAGGTGCTCACTATCTCCAGACTCTTCTGTTTTACTGGTACACTGTTGTTGTTTTTTCTGTACATAAGAGTTTGGTGTTTCTCATCCTGTGCCTGTGATTTCTCTTTTTATTTTAATCTTTCACTTTCTCCCTTGTTCTGTCAGAAGGAAAATGCTTCATCTTCCTCATTTGAGAAGAGGAAACGATGGCAGTGTGCATAGGATCGCTGCCTTGGAGGATTATGGATGGCTTCCCGTGCTGCCCATAACTCTATTTCACATAACTAGACGTCCTCCTTTTCCAGGACACGTCCTCCATTTCAGGCTTCGGTCCAGGAGGAATTCCACAGTGTCCTCCATTTCTGAGCAAGACTAAGAAGCGTGGGTTTATATTTCTATGAGTGTGCATAGCTTTTCTTCTGGAATATCCTCCTTTTTTTCTTGAGCGTCCTACATTTCGCGTTGCCTTGCCCTCGTTTGCGGCGAGGACAACCCTGAGCTGGATGCCACTTCAGCTGCCCTGGCTCCTGGGATTTGTAGTTCGGCGGCTACCGACCTGGGAAAACTACAGATCCCAGGATTGTATAGGATAAGAGCTACAGCACTTAAAGCGGTGCCGGACTGCGTTACTTCCACAGTGCAGAGGCACCCAACAGTTCTCCTATGGGATTCTCTTTGACTTTGGTGTGGGCTCTCTTAGGCATTTACCCCACAGAGAAGCAGAGTGGCCTAGTGGTCTGAGCGTTGGAGTATCACTCTGGAGACCGGGGATCAAGTCACACTCTCTCAGCCTCAGAGGATGAAACCTTGCCCGTGAAGAAACCTTGCCAAGAAAACCTTGTGATCGGCTTGCCGTCAAAAGTCGGAAACGACTGTAAGGTTCACACAACAACCACAACCGCGACCTCTTTCTCTCTTTTTGGAGGAATCCAACCCCAAGCCATCTCCCCCTTCCTTTGGGAGGCCAGCTTCTTCTTCTTGTTTCTCTCTTTTTTGCCTCTTGCCCCGTAAATCTTGGGCGATCCTGGAACTAATTACCGAGAGGATATGTCTCAATTTGTTCTGCATTAATGCCAGGCTGTCGGGCTCCGGAGCAGCAACAGCAGCATCAGCCTCAGCCGCCCTTGGAATTGATGAGCTGAGACTCACCCGGCGCTCCCTCCGCCGGGGATTCCGGGGCTCAGAGCAGCTCTCTGACCCTGGATTCAACTCTGCAGGAGGGGGAGAGAGAGAGAGAGAAAGGAAGGAAGGGAGAAGGAGAGAAAGAAAGAAAGAAAGAAAGAAAAGAAAGAGAGAGGGAAAGAGGGGGATCTCTGCACCTGTAAGGAATGGGACACTTTCTGGAATCCTGTTATTTCTTTTTGCACTGTGCCTACACTCATAAGCATCCACATTGGAGGAATAACCCGGTTTGGCACCGCTTTAACTCTTTGTCTGGGTCAATCGCTATGCAATTCTGGGAGTTGGAGTTTGTTGTGGGGCCCAGAGCGGAGCTTCGCTCCGCTCTGGGCCCCACAACAAACTCCAACTCCCAGAATTGCATAGCCTTGAGCCAGAAAAAGACTTAAAGCGGTGCCAAACCGGGTTATCCCTCCGGTGTGGATGCACCAGACACCCAACAAGCCTGGCGTGCCTTCCTCCTGCATCACTTTTGTCAACCTGTTGCAATGCGGCTTAAGCCGGCCCTCTTTAATTTCAGTTCTTTCCCCCCCTCTTTCCACCCCTCCACCCAAAGAACTGTGTCTCCCCTTGCATGGAGCTTCATTTGAAACGATTTATTAAAAAAAATAAAATTGTTAAATTTATTAGCATATTGCTAGGGCAAAAACCGGCCCGTAAATCACCGCCGGCTGCTTCGGGAAGCCATAAAAACCTTTCCCTCTGGAGCTGGCCCCAGCCAAGATGCTGTTGAAGGAGAGTTCAGAGAGGAGGCAGGTATCGGTAACATCATCGCTTCAGGTCGGATGAGTGGCGTTTTAAAAGTCTCTCCCGATGCGCAAGAGGAGCCATCCAGGGATTAGCGGGGACTGCGCTGAAAGTCTGCTAGGACTCAGGCAGGCTTTTCTCCAAGAGACATGACAAATAAAAAGGGGGGTCTAAGACAGATCCTTACCCCAACCCTAAAAGGACAAGCCACCACAATATGTAGGCCCTTCCAGAAAAGTTGCAGGACATGACCGATTTTTTTTAAAAAAACAACAAACACCAGTCTTTATTTTTATTTTTTAATCAATCATGCTTTTTAGTGAGGCTCAAAAAGGAAAGCATTTTGGAATTCCTCCTGGACAGGAGGTTGAAATGTAGGACATGTCCTGGGAAAGGAGGACGTCTGGTCACCCTGGACGTCCAGTTTAATTTCACCCTTTTTAAGTTAACAGAGACGGGCTTTTTGCAGGACTAAACCCATCCATCCTCAAGGCATTTATTGAAGGAAAGGTTGCTTTCAGCAGCATTTGGCTTCCAAAAAGGAACAATCTCCTGCCAGGGTTGTGGTCTCTCCCCATTCCTCTTCTTTAATTTATTTATAACATCCATAGCAATACTCTTAAAGCTAGTTCTAATAATATCACAATTGAAACACATTCCCTCGGAGGGTGGTGGAACCTCCTTCCTTGGAGGTCTTTAAGCAGAGGCTGGATCGCCATCTGTTGGGGATGCTTTGATGGAGAGTTCCTGCATGGCAGGGGACTGGATGGCCCTTGTGGTCTCTTCCAACTCTGTGATTCTATGAAACCCATGAGAGTGTCATCCTTGCACCCTTTCGCACTGCAGAGATATCGCAGGGCGATTCTATTTTAACTGCCATGGCTGCCTCCCATGGAATCCTGGGATGCATAGTTTGGAGATGCACCAGAGCTCTCTGGCTTTCTAAATTCCCCTCCCTAAACTATGAATCCCAGGACGCCATAGGATGTTGCCACTGCAATTGAAGTGCAACCATAATGCACTATAATTGTGCCGTGTGAAAAGGCCCCTAGACATATTCACTCAGGACTCCATAACTTGGAAAATTTACCAGTTGGGACTAGAGATCCCAACTGAGTGTTTCAGAGAAATGCTATCTGAAAAGTTTTTTTCCCCCAAACTAGTCACCCTCCTTGGATTTAATGGGTTTTACTCCCAGGGAAGAAGTTACCAGATTGTAACCCTTAACCTTCCAAAGGTTCCAAGGATGGAAAAAGTAGGCTTCTCTAGTTAACTGAAGCTGCATGCCATGGGCACTGCAGAATTAATACAGTCTGGCACCCTTTAAGGACCATGGCCCAATGCTATGGAATTCTGGGATGTGTTGTTTTGTGTGATATTTAGCCTTCTCTGTCAGAGGGCTCTGGTACCAAATCAAACTACAAACCCCCTGATTCCTTTGGATGGATCCATGACAGTTAAAGGGGTACATTAATTCTGCAGTGCGGCAGCAGCTTTGGAGGCTTGTTTGGAAGGCATTTGCATGAGTGGAAAGAGAATCTGAATGAGTCAACACGAGCCATTTGCAACAGTCCTTGAGACCCAAGAGAAATCAAGGCCTCCTTCATTGTAGCAAATATGCACTGGAAAGGAGGAAATGTTCCTTATGGATACACAGTCCCAGATTAAGGACCAACACCTGTTTATGCCAGGCTTCATCTTTCTCCTCTTTCATTTCCCTAAAGAAGAAACATTTGTTGTATCAAGGCAAGGCCAAGCCTCTTATCAGGTTAATACCCTTGAGCGTCCCATGGTATAGGCCTGTGTCGCCTTAGTACAGCATCCATTGGTTTCTCTCCTACTGGAGAGCATGCCTGCTTTTGTAGCTGCTTGTCCCAAAGCTAATTCCAACAAAAAGCAGGCTCATATTTCAGATCTTGTCAGGATGGCAGCAGGATGCATGGGGTGAAATGTGGGGTGTAAACAGCGAGGCCTGGGGCAGAGGTCCAGGGGCCCTCTCAGCAGAATGGAAAGGAAAGGCCCTCACAGTTACAGAGTTTGCCATGTTTTGAAATAAGTAAAATGAAACGTCTTATCCTTTAGTGGGGGGAGAAGAGTCAAACAGCATTAAGTCCAGAATCTAACATTACCTAACTTGCATCACTAGCCATTAATAGCTGAGGAGGTATAGTTTTACAAATAAAAATAATTAAAACTATGTCTTTCACATCCGCTGTGATTATTCCTCAGGAGCAGCAAAATCCCTCGCCAGTTTACTGCTGCTTTGTAGGGATTATGGTCTGGTCTTTACACCAGGTTTGTATGCCATAGGCAGTAATCCCTTCTCTCTCATTGGAGGTTTTCTAATCTCCCTGGTTCATATCCACATTAGCAGCGTTGGGGAGGGCACTCCCTGGATTTTCTTTTGTTGGTACAAAATTTTATATTAATTTCTTATGCATATCGTTACCATATCATTCACTGCCATGAACAACTCTAATAGTGTGATTAAAATGCAGGATTGAAGTTTACCAGATTCTGGGCTACTGCTGCACTCTAGAGTTAATGCAGTTTCACACTGCTTTAATTGTCATGCAGTTTGTTGTGGCACCAGAGCTCTCTGTCAGAGAAGGCTAAATGTCTCACAAAACTACAAATCCAACAATTCTATATAGCATTGAACCACAGCATTTAACGGTCAAGCTGCATTAATTCTGCCATATAGATGCAGCCCAAGACAAACTCCAGAACCAATAGCTTAAATAATCAAATGGAAGAATGAATAGCATCATAGAAGTCTGAGCAGGATAAAAGCAAATGGGGAGCGATAAAGAGTTTGATTCGGATGAAAACTGATTTCATGACACCAATGTTTTCACTTGAATTTTGAAAATACATGCTTACATAAACAATTGTTTTAGCAGCAGCTAAATGTCAATGTCTCTGTACCAAAGAACAAGAAACAATTAGTTTAAGAACGAATTGTAGAAAAATGGAAGCTGCTTGAAAAGAAATGGCTGCATTTCAAAGTTGCACCAGTAAGTCCCTTTTCAATACATTTACTAAATGGGGATTAAGTAATAGGAGGGTTGTGCACATGGGCCAAATAAGAAGCCCATCTCCTGTCCTCCCAGTGAGCAGACCAGATGATGCAAGGCCCAATCCCTGGTTCTGGTGCAAACTGACTATATGACATGTTGTCAATTCACCACCAAACTCAAGGTTTACCTTCCTTACTATGGTCTAAAATAAATCCCCTTTTGCTCTGGATCTTTCCAGAAGACCCAGATCTCTTCATTGTGATGTGGGGTGGCTATTTACAATGCATCCCACTGGGCCAGCTGGCACAGCCACTGCTGGTGCAAATCACTCACTCTGAAGTCAGAACAAGGCACCCAGCCATATGATCAACACTGGGTGCCTCATTCTGAGTGAGCAACTGGCACAAGTGACTTGTGCCAGCGGCGGTTACAATGGAGGGCCCAGGTTAACAGGGGGCAACTTTGAGTTCAGAATACTCCTGGCTGCTTTCAGAGTATTCTGGCCTGTGCAGACCTAGCCATGGTTTTACTTCTAGTAAATATACTTAGGAATGTGCCTATGGTGATGAGCACCTTTCATTAAACACCTCATGGTCTCTTCCAACTCTATGATTCTATGATTCTACCCCTTCCAAATGAATACAGAAGAACAAGGGCAAATTTATCCAAAAACGAAGCAATATTTACCATCAAATTACTCCTCATTTTCTGGTACAATAAAAGTAATATTCCATCATATATGATAGGTCATGATACTCTTCCCTCAATTTTATGGCAGGAAAAGCCTTTCCATTAGGAACACAAGTGAAGCGCAGATTAAAGATCACTCTAAAATGTATCCAGCAGTTTGGAAAACAGTGGGATTCTTTGTTCCCAGTGCTATCCTGGAAGACAATTTGACATGCCTTGCTATTTTACAACTTAATTCTTGTGGCTGTAGCTCCTGCATAATGATATTAAGAAAAGGGGCGAGGGTGGGGGGAGTATATCCTGGATAAAAATTCTAGACTTGCCAGACCTTGTTTGGCAGTCTAGGCTGATTATTATTATTATTATTATTATTATTATTATTATTTCTTCTTCTTCTTCTTCTTCTTCTTCTTCTTCTTCTTCTTCTTCTTCTTCTTGATAAGTACTCCTATGGGTTGTTGTTGTTTTCAAACTGTAAGAGCACTTTCCCATTTACAAATACAATATCCCATCTATCTACACACCTGTCAAAACTTAAGCTCCCTGAGCTGTCGTTTCCAGGGAAAATATTTTCCAGCCTACACCGATCCATCTTATACCTCTCTTTCCCTCAACTACTCACACCACGGTCAGCAAAGAAGCTGCAGCTTACTGCCATCCAAACAAGGACCTCAGAACTGTTTTAAAAGTAGGCACACTCAAGACCAGCAGGCAGATCATCATGAATTTTGCATACCTGTATCTATGTTTTTTACAAAACAGTAAAAATACAGAACACAGGTTTTAAGGATAATTATAATTAAGGTTAAGGTTAGGGTTTCCTTTACAAGGTTGTCAAGTTGTGTTTGACTGTAGGGAGTGCTCATCTCCGTTACTAAACTGAAGAGTCAGCATTGTCAAATAATACTCTGTGGGTCATGTGGCCAGCATGACTGCAGAGAATGCTGTCACCTTTCCACCAAAGCCATACCTGTTTATCTACTTGCATCTGAATGCTTTCGGAAGCTGGGACTAGCGATGGGAACTCACCCCATCACAGGGCACTTGAGCCTTGAACTGCCAATCTGCCGATCTTGCAATCGACAGAGTTAGTGTCTTAAGCTGAGCCAATACCACCAACTAAATCAGTTAACAATGTGACTGCCATGATGTTGATGACAAAATAATACATGAGATATTATAAAGATGTTTAAAGCATAAAATTAATATATCAAGGAAAGTGGAAAACATATAAAACCCTATTAAGTCAATGCAAAGATGGTTATAAATTAGGACACTTCTGACTAACAGTTCCTCAGGGGACTCAACAGTAGCCCTGTAGCTCTGATCCTTGGTGCCTGTTCATGGGTGGGGCAGAACCCCACTAGCCTAGCCTTGGGGTTCATACATAACTTGGACATAAGGACATAACTTGATCTGAACACTTTTTGAGACAATAGAGAATATGAAACATTACAGGTTTTGTTTACCTTCATGGAGCAATGGGATAAAAAAAAAATCTGCTGTCCCTCCCTTTTGAATCTACCTCATAGAAGAAAACCATTGATGATGGTGTTCCATGTGAATTTGGGAGAAGTTTTTAGATTTCCTAGAAAATGAAAATACATCACACATAAACATTGGGAAACCACCACATCTTGCTCCGCCTCTCCATTCTCCTCCTCCCCTTGATCTCAGCTCTTGGAAGGAGAAGCCTCTGAATTTTCATTAATTTCCCTATAGTTCTGTTGTCTCCTGGCCCAAATTCCTGAAAGCTATTCTGGATGATTGGAGAACTTTCTAGAACAGTAGGAAACAACATATTGCTGAGCTTCCCGTAAGCATCTGGTCAGCCATTATGTGAGCCAAATATTGCACCCCATAACTCTTGGATCTGATCCAGCATGGCTTAAGTTATACTCTTATTTTGTATGAGAGGATCTGTTAGACTGCCAACTCTTCCACAAACAGAATGAGCCCTTCTCCAAAACCAAATCATCACCATTGCCACCCTCCTATTAACAGCAAACTGCAAGGATGAATGCTGATGGCTGCATTGCCAAATATAAGACTACTGAGAAACGAGAGAATTATCAGAATATTTGTGGGAACTGCAAGGGTTACTGAAACACTACAAATCTCTAGGATGGAAAAACTCAAAAGCACACCAAAAAAATACCAATTGCGGACTGATTTTGTTCAGTAGTCACAGGATAAAGGATATCTGATAGGGAAAGGGCTGCCTTGCTTGGATGGAACAGGGACAATGACAACAACAGTAATGATATTTTTCAGTATCTTTGGATACAGATCTGCAAGAAAATAATCTTTTTCTTTCCAAGGTAGGGCTGGTTCAGTATCAAAAATACGTAATATATTCTCAAAAGATGACATTTATTTGGTGTTTTTCTCTAACTCTTCTCAAATTTATTAGTATAGGACATGATCTCTGTGAAACCAGCCCAGTAATAATATACAGAACCTTGCAGAAATATTCACCCACTTTTGACTTTTCCACATTATGTTGTGTTATAACCAGGAATTGAAATGGACTTAATTAAAATTGTAACTACTTGATGTACACAAGACACTCAGTACAGTAAAGATGCAAAATGGTTTTTTTATTGTGGTGCACAATAAAAGTCTGTGAGGTAAGGAAGCAAAAGATAAGTAAACAAAACAAGCACTTGATGATGATGATGATGATGATGACAAAAATAATTTTTTGTCGATTTCCAGAAAAGGCACCATTTGGTTCCTTTCTGCCGCCGCAACTGTGCAGCTGCATCTAGCAGTTGCACAGCTGCGGTGGCACCATTACAAACGCCATCTAAACAGCATTTGGGAATGGCATTGCTGCCATTACAGGTTAGGATTTGTGAGCATGCGCATGCTGCACACTCACGAACCCTAATGCCCCCCTAAAGAAGCCTAATGGTGCTCTTTAGTGCCCATCTAGATCGGGCTAAAGAAACTCTTTTACACCATCACAGTGTACATCATGTAATAGCCAATTAAATCAATTTCATTCCAGGTTGTAATACAACAACGTGGGGAAAAATCAAAGGGCAGTAAATACTTCTACAAGTCACTGTATTCTTTTTACTCTCCCAGCCTTTAAACAGAGAAGTGATAAGAGATTTTGCAAAACACTTTGCACTGTATCTTCTGCCATGGAAAATTTACTTTTGCCAGCACAGAACTTGTAACTTGTGAGAGTTCTAGATGTATGTACATCACACCTTTTCAGCCCTTCTAGCTATAGTGGCTTGTTGTTGTTGCCTGCCTTCAAGTCATCTCTAACTTATGGCAGCCCTAGGGCAAACCAATCACAGGGTTCTCTTGGCAATATTTGTTGGGTTTCCATGGTTGATTGGGTAACCGAACCCTGGTCTCCTGGAGTCCTAGTCCAACACTCAAACCACTTTGCTACAGTGTATCTCCTAGAGTGGTTTTCAAGCACATAAATTCATGATCTATCTGTGTGAGGTAGTCTAATTCTACCCAGAACTGAGACATTATGTGTATGTAGAAATCTCATAACTTGTAAAGAAGCCCTGAATTTTAGTGACATTTATTACTTAAAAGAACTGGAAGGGAAATGTGGATTTTTAACTGTTTTAATTTAACTATGAACTCTAAGGGACTGTTCAGACCACTCCTAAGGGGCGGCCTGCAACCACTTCCAGCTGCACCGATCGAGGCCACGAGGTAGGGGAATGAAGGGAAAAAGAAACAGAAAAAAGTACTAGCAAATGATTTTCCAAAGCTGGCAGTCAGTGAGAGTTGGGGGGTAGGAAAAACTCTACCTGTATATGGACTATCAATCTATGTATACATGCAAGCAGATTGCTTGTGTGACGAATGTAACCTGTGAATAGCCCCTAAAACCTCTTGCACTGATAAGAAGATTAATATACATTTGATAATGAAAAGTCTAATACAAGTAGAGTTGGATCCTCTGGGTGTTGGATCAGGGGTACAAAATGGAGGCGCTGTCACATCAAATAAGAATTTTGCCAGTCCCTGAAATGTTCCTGCAGTCCCTAATTTCTAGCATTGTAGTAAAACTTAAAACTTCAGCTGGCTATTTGGAACTCCAGTTTAAGGATCCAAAGAAAAGGGGTAGGTAAATGTACTAAAAATGTGGAAACAGTAAATAAGAGGGACCTGGTATGAACAATTTTCAATGTCTCATTCTCTGCAATGCTAGAAGTTTGGGTACTAGAGGAAAATTTCATGGGAGGCAGGGGGACAAGACTCCTACCTTGGAGGCAATGCCCCCCTGTAACTACACCCCTGGAGACCTCTGAATTCCAGGTTGCTTTGCCCTACCTCCAGTCACCTCCTACAATTGGAATCCAGTCCTTTACAGTAACCCCAAACCTGGATTTTGTAATCCTTCAGTTGGATCCTTTGCATTAATCTTTACCAATTCTGAAGCAGCTGAGCTAGTTACTGGTTTCATCCATTATTGTTGGCCATTTATGGAGCTCTACTATGATAATTCCAGTTTTCCAATATAAACATTGTGTTTATCATAATACAGGTGCTCAATAAAATTTCCATTATTAAATAAGTTTGTATGGATGTGGGCTACAGATCCAATTTTCCCTAGACACACCACAGCCAGTGTCCAAAGATCTCAAAGCAAGGATGAGCAACTGCATGAAGGCCAAGAGGGGCCATTTCTCCTCCAGCTCAAGGACGGGAAAAGTGGGATCCAGAGGCTGCATGCAGTCTGTGGCCCACACTTGCCCCCAACCCTGCCTTAAAGGTTTACATACTCAAAACTTATATGGGTTCATACTTACACTTTGACAACCATGAGAAGTCTTCTGATAGTTTGCCTCATGCACCCACTTACTGCTGCTTTACATATGCTTTGGTCTACAGTATTGTGGAATTGTTTATTTATGGTTTATAAAAAGTGGAAAGACAGTATCTAAATTTCTTAAATGAACCAATAAATACCATCTTTTCCTGTTGTATTTTAAGGTATGATATGTATCCAGCTCTGTGAAATTTGGTTTAGAGAGATGACAAAGCCAGATCTACTTAATATATTTTATTTAGTTGTTTATTTACTGATTTCTCTCTTGGTTACATTATTTTTCTTGAACACAATTTCTGGTCCATTCCATCCTATTTACATCCCCTCATTATTCCCTGAAATTATCTTGCTTTGTATGTTTTCAAGTGTCGATTTTAGGAAAGGTGGGTTTGATATAAGTTTCCAAATAATGCATTCTCTTTTGTTAGCTGCTTTTTTCTCTCTCTTCAGGGAATAAGAAAGAAGATGAAACCTTTAAATACATAAATGCTTAAATATTTACAAATTTATCTAAAGAACAATGCTCCATGAAAGCAACAATACATTTTCTAGGACATTTTGTTTATTTGTCCTTAAATGAAAACACTGTCAAAAAAAGCAATGCTACCTTGAGAATGCATTTAAAACCAGTGTGTTTCTTCTTCTCACTTCTGGTTTTAAGCATCAAGAGCTAGGGCATGATTGTTTTCAGAAGGTGGTCACTGTCAGCAAATCAGCCTGCTGAAAGACCTTCGCTAGTCTCTTTTTTTTACTCCCCACTGCAATACAATAGTATCAAGAGCTCTGGAAACCCACTTGTAAAAGGACACTATAAATTAGCTGATCATTATACATAAAGCCTCTGAAAAACTACTTAGAGAAAAAGGGAGATAAAGCCAACAGAAATGTGATCCTGGTCAATACAGCATTTATTCCATGTAACGCTGACTTCAGGTTTCCATAAATCCTGCCCAACAGAACCTTCCATTGTGAACCTGCTCTCAGAATAAAATTATTCCCTTACTGCAAGTTCCTTTTCTCTAGACAAAAAGTTGGACTCCTAGTAGGAAGTCTAAGTCTGATGTCAGGTTAATCACCCTCCCCATGAGATACAAAAATATTAAATTCCAATAAGAAGATAATTGAAAGGCTGAATGCCTCCATCATATGGACAGGTTGATTTATTCATGAATTAGCTCATATGAAGCAACTCGTATTTCTGTTTAATGGATTTTAAAAAGTCAGAGGAGCTCTGTTCCCAGAGTCTGGAGCTTTTAGGAACACAGCAGATGTGAGTCTCTGTGGTTTTCAGTTCGTTGCAGCTCTGCCTCTCTGCTTTATTATTTGGGGTTATTTCCTTAGACCCATAATGTTAGGGCTTATAGGGAATTGGCCCCAAGTATAATCATCCACCCTATGGCTCTGTAAGTTCACTTTCCAGTGTCACAGTCCTTAGCTGTTGTTGGACTAAGGCTCTTACCATCCCAAATCATCATGGCTAGAATGATCTGATTTGTAATCAGATAACATCTGAAGACTTGTATTCGGGAAAGGTTGCATTATTAATCGGCCTGGAGCATATGCTTTTTTTCTAACCATTGATATCAACAATCAGACTTCATAACCTGGCATTATTAGGGGAGAGCTTAAATGGTAATGGAAGCCATACTCCATTACATTTGGGGGGCACTAGGTTGGTGATAGCTGCTCAAACCATGACACCACATTGACTCCCCATAATTCTGGGTGGGCTGTTGTCTTTGCTGAGGCATCACTTCCCAGCATAGCATGGAGCTGGCAACAGAGTGGTGCAAGGAAATGGCCATATTGCAGCAGTTTACACACTGATGTAGAATGGAGGTTTGTGCATTGTGCACATTATCTCAGGCAGCCAAAGATTTAGGGCTGAGTCATCTAGAAATATAAAAACAACTCCAAATCATGTTTATAACTGCAGTCCTTTGGAAACCACATTATTATCTTGTGCTTGCTTATTAGTTCCAAGAATAAAAATAACGCAAGTAGCCTCAATGTTATCTTATTCTTGCTCAGCACATATCTCCCTTCCAGTATTTCTTCTTCTTCACTCACGTCATTTTTGTGGCAAAACCAAAAATAATGGTCCATGTAGTAATGCTACCAATATATCCCCTTTAGCATTTCTTAATCAAACAATGCACACCTGCATTTATATTTGCTTCAATTCTGCCCATCCTTCTCATAATGGAAGAGAATTCACAGTCCTGAAACAGAGCTTTCTGCTTTCTCCTTTATTCTGCACATACATTTCAAAATCCCTGGGTGAGAAAAAGTATGGGATACGATGCAGAGGGCTACAGATGGAAGGGGATGTCGGCAAGGATCATCTCTCCTCTGACGTGAACAAAGGAGCAACTGCATATTCAAAGCAATGTAATAGAAACATCACACCTCCTGTTATGAAATGAGTACTCCAAAGTGAAGAATCTGCCACTCTAAATAGCTCAGAGAACATGTGTCTTCTCTAGTAGCAACCAGCTTGTGACTTAAGATCCACTTGCAAGGTTCTATTTTTTGTTGACCTTGAGAACAGATAAGAAAAAGTTCAAACATGTTTTGTGTTTATATTGAAAAGACCATACATTTATCATCTTAAGTTAGTTCTATATTAGTAGCTGCATTTACATTACAGGACTGCAATAAAAATGTACTGGAAGAAAGGTCTAAAATCCCATCCATGATTTTATTCCCTCTTGTCCTGTCCCCTGGAAGAAAAAGAAGCAACTGCTTGAATTTTTGCAGACCTCATTTCTCATCAGCTCAAATACTGGAGGGAGTGAAGGAGCTTCAAAGTGAGTACACACATAGAAGAAAGCTGTAGGAAACAAAAATATTTTTGTATAAATAAACTATAAGCCACCTTCTATCAACCACAATTAAAATATTAGATACATAACTGATGTACTCTTAAAGAAAGAATAGACATACCTCCAACTATTCTTTTAAAATCCTTATAACCATCAATTCCCAATGCGAAGAATTTATTTTCTTTCTGTCAGAAATATTTTGCAGAAATTGATATGCATTTGTGATTTGGAATCAGTATTTTAACAGTGCTTATGTGTGGTATTGTGTTTCTGAAGATTGTTAGCCTGTCTCAGTTCTTTATTAGGAAAGATAGGGTATTAACTAAATAAAGTGTTACCACTCTCCTTAACCAACAATATAATCTGCACCTTCATCATTACGCTTAAACAGCTTCTTCTAAACATTGGATTTCTATATGAAGTTAATGTAAGATCCTGCTTGTGCAAATGAACTGCCCCTTCATGTGCCCAATAGCTGTGCCAAAACATATTTGGAAATATAGGCCTATTTATATCTGTCACTGAAAAGACATCAGTCATTGGAACATAGTCAAGGGACCTTAACTCCAGACTCCTACATCAAGAGGGATAATGCTCCCTGATCCCAAATTCACAATAATTAAAGAGGTGGAAAAGAGAGACTAGGCCATGCAGGTCAAGTCCCACATGACTACGCAGGATTGTTCCCCATGGCACACATTTCAACTCTTTGTCAAGCCTAATGTTGTGTTTCCCACACTGTGAAGCTTCTATCACGTTCTTGAAGAAATAAGTTCATAATCTACCAGATCTTCACCTTGCTTAGGCTCCTTCCTCTCCTTCCCTTCCTTAATTACATCCATTATTCATTTTGCCTTCAAAACTGAAAGCTGTTTTTTAAAAAAAGAAGACTCCATCATGTACCTAATACTTAACAATGGCCCTGGTATTAAGATTCAGCGGGAGTGAGACATAAAATGCTGATAAACTGGCATGGTTCATGTTGGCTTAATTTCCCAGTTTGTTAGGCCCTCTTTAAGAAAGATAGACTTGTTCAATTAAGAGGCAGTCTCCTTTAGCAAAGTTTGCTGAGAAAGCCACTGAATTTCTCGCATGTCTCTCAGACTGAATTCAGTAAAACAAGGCATACAAAAGTATTCAAGTTACATAACTTGAAAAGTTAACTCTAAACATATCTACAAAGATTGCCTAATTCCTAACCAACTAGAGCAAAGTTTTAGCTAGAGAAAGAGCTCAGTAGAGCTGCGACTCACCATCTAGAAACCAGAAAGGAAAGAAGAAAACAAGAGAGAAGGAAAGAGCGGGAAGAATATTTCTGTGACCATAAATACCTGGGAGTTTCTGATCTGTTTGCCTAAATACATTGATTATCGATGACCCTGCATTACAAAATACTGTATAGGTGAGCAAATGAGGAAATCCTAAGAGACAGTATGAAAAAAACAGAAACCTGATAATGCCTAAAGCCCCCATTGTTCTAATAGGAAGTGAGAGAGGTGGTGAAGAGAATGCTTCACTGTAACAGCATTTTTAAAAAACAGTTTAGTCTTTCACAGCTTTGTGATCTCTAAATGTCATGGTTTTGGTGATATAAGTATGACATACACACACACACTTTTTTGGATATTGCAGAAAGAGGTATTCACTACCTCCTGGTACACTGTCCAATACCACATCAGCAGTTTCCAAGCACTTGGAACATGCTACAACTGCCATTTGTTGGCTGGGGAACTGCAAAATACCCAAACTGCACCCAGCTCCAGTTCTTCCAGTGACTTGATGGAGGTCCAAGAGAGCAACATCAGCTGAGCCAGGTGCTGCTCGGACACTTGCTCACTCCCTCCATCTTTTGACCAGTAAATGGCCATTACAGACTCAGAGCCTTCCGGGGTGGGAGGAATGTGGAACTCCATGTGCAGAGTATTACATCCTGCTCACACATTTAATCAGCTTCCCAATAAAAATAATATGGGGGATTTCATCAGATGTTTGCTGAAATCCAGATAAACAATTTCTACAGCATCTACTAAGCTAGTGACATGATTGAAAAAAAGATATAATATTAATTTGACAGGATTTGTTCTTTATATATCCACACTGGCTTCTAGTAATAACTGCATTGTCATCCAAAGACTTGCAAAAAGACTATATATATATATATATATATATGTAGAAAATATCTTCTAATATTTTTTCTGAGGTTAAGGTCAGGCTATTGGTCTGTAGTTCTCTCAATCTCCCCCCCCCCACACACACTTTTGAAGAGAGGGGCAATGTTTGCTCTTTTCCAGTCCTCTGGTATTTCAATCCTTCTCCAAGATCTCTCAAAAAATGGCAAGCGGTTCAGTGTATATTGGCAAGTTCCTTAAGTACTCTGGGATGCAGTTGATCTAGCCCTGAAGATCTGAATGCATTTTGGTTGGACTAATACAGGTGTTGTCACAGTATGGACTTTTAAATTTGCCTTACACTTCGTATGGCCAACTCTACATTTGTACAGTGAATAGGACTGTTCCTGTAATTTCTTGGGATCTGTGAATTCATTTTTTACTTGAAAATGATCGACATAGGTTTCTATGGATTTATGCATAAATGGGGCACCCCAGAGGCAATTTTTAGGGTTGGAAGGGTATAGCTGAGTGCAGATTTTTCCCCTTTTCAATTGTTGATAGTGTGTAATATTGAACTGTATTGCATTTACTCTGTTATTCTTCCTTAACCATGCGCTTAAGGGGCCTACATGCTACTGCTTTGAAGCTTCTCCATTCTTCTGTCTTTTTTTCCCCCATCACCACAATCCACACTTCCACACTGCACTGATATGCACATCAAGGGGTTGCCTCAAGGTTGCATCAGACCACTTACATGCTGGAATTCCCACACCAGATTATGGTTTTATTTCCACATGTACACCTTAACTCTTTGTTGTTCTGTATCCTCTAGCCCTCAATCTGCTGGAACAGGAAGGTTCTCTCTCTTATAGCCACTGGTAAGAGACATAGTATTCCCCGATTAGATATAGGAGGCTTTTTCATTTCATAGCTCTTGGAAATCTGATTTATAAACCACATGTTTTAGAGTCCAAAGAACAAGACATGAGCCTTAAAGACTACAGAGGTGGTGAGTTTCTTTAAAGAAAATTGCGCATTTCACTGCACGTGGGAACCCTAAAGTGTTTAAAAAATCTTTAGGGGTGAACATTGCACGATGAAAAAACAAACCCAAATTTAACAAAGGCCATGCTGCAAAATGTAAAAACAAAAAAAGTACTTCCCCCTGTTTTACTTTTTCTCCCAAAGGAACTAAAAGGCATTTTGTACATGTCTGAGGAGACATTAAAAATAATTATGTAGAAGAATAATAGCTCCCTTGGTTGTTTTAATGTATTTTTGTCTACAAAAAAAAAATCTCTAATCTGTTGCCTTGGCTTTGCTTGAAAGGTCTCTCAAACAAAGGCACTTCAAGTAACCTTAAACTTATGAAATAGAAAGAACAGTGAATGTGATTCTGGTGCAAAACATAAAACCCTAAAATACTCACACAGACCCATAAACGCAAACAGAAAAGAATTTTGCTTTTCCACAGGAACATGTGAGGATACTGAAAATGCTTTTAGACTGAACAGTGATACCTTCATATAAAAATATGTATATTTAAGATCATGTTGTGGTGCTGACAATGAAATCTAAAGATCCTATGGACTGGGGGGCAGGGAAGACAAATAAATGGGTCCTAGAAAAAAATCAAACCTGAATTCTCTTTTGAAGCTAACAAAGGCTATCATGCTTTGGACATGCTATGATACAACATGGATGATTAGAAAAGATGATAATTCTTTACAAAGTGGAAGGCTATAGGAAAAAATGAGGAAGATTGCATTACAGGCAAATCAACTAAATCAAGGAAGCAATGGCTCTGAGGTTTCCAGGTCTTAATAGGGCTGTTAATAACAACGTGTTTGGGCGGATTCTCATTCATCTGTCACCATAATTTCCAGAAAATATGTTATTTGAGTTCAGATAATAGGAGCAGAGCTCATCTGTTGGTTGTTTCTCCAGTAGGGCCCAACTACCACCTCTATTACAAACTTGAGCAGTTGAAAACTCCTCAGTACTCATGCTACTAATAAGTGTGTAAGGGGCTTCAGGACAAGACTCTATTGAGAGAAACAGTTCATTAGTGAAGATTCCTTGGTTGGAGATTGGCAGCTGCCCCCTCATGGAACTTGTACAAAACTAGATTTGTGCTTTTTGCCATGTTTTCAATTACTGTTATTAGTATCCATGCTGGTAGATTAGAGAGAGAGAGAGAGAGAGAGAGAGAGAGAGACAGACAGACAGACAGACAATGTTCATTGCCATCATATTCAAAAAAATCCACCTACATCTTCCATTTCTAGATCCTGCTAACTGAATGGTTTCATTCTTTCTATTTTAAAGTCCACATTATACCTCAGTTAACAAAGCAAATATGTTCATGGATATTCCTCCATCAACAAAAATTGGGTGCCAGGGGCAAAAATGATATGAAAATAATAGTATATGAAGAGATCTTGTAGCACCTTTGAGACTAACTGAAAGAAGAAATTGTCAGTATATATATATATATATATATGGTAGATTTAAGGGCCAAAACAGACAGGCAGTTAGCTCCGGTTTGGGGGAAGCATGGGAGCATGGCATTTAGATGACGCATGGCCTGATACTGTTCCCAAGCCAACATCACATCACGTGCCTGACCAGACAGCCAGCAGCACTGCAGCGCTCCAGCAGTGCGTCATTCAGATGCTGCACACTGCAGGAGTGCAGAAGAGCCACTGCCTCAGAGGAAAAGATGGGTTTTTTTCTGCCCCCAAAAGGAGAGACATTTTTTTTCTTTTTTTTTTCCTTTTTTTTTTTTTTTGGCTATTAAAATGCTGGATTGGAGCCACAGCACGAGGTTGCTGCAGCCCCAATTTGGTATTAAAGGGGTGGCATAAAGCTACCCCTTTAGGGTCATCTGTACCAGCCCTTAAGTCTACTTCTTCAGATGCATCCAAGGAAATAGATTTAATTCTACAGAAGCTCATGCTGCCAATTTCTTTCTTTCAGTTAGTCTCAAAGGTGCTACAAAATCTCTTCACGTATTGATTTACAGACTAACACTATATCTTTGAATGAAAAGAACAGGAACAGGTTCCTATAATGTAGAAAAGAAGAGTAGTTCAACATGTTTCAAGAAACTCTTTACTGAAAACAATATGCATTTGTAAATTGAAATAACGAAGACAAGTAAGCTTTGCATAAATAAACAAATCATTTAATATTATCTCAAAAGCATTTGAAAGCTTCTTCCAAAATACCTCCATGGATGAATTTGTATTTTACCAGCCTACACTTTTTTATGAATTCCATTTTTATGGCTAAACATATAAAGCTATGGTTTTGTTTTTTAACATAATATGTGTAGCTTGAGAGCCAGCATGCTATAGTGGTTAGAGTATTGGACTACAACTCTGGAGACCAGGGTTTGATTTCCAGATTGGCCATGAAACCTACTGGATGACCTTGGGCAAGTCATTTGCTCAGCCTCAGGGGAAGGCAATGGCAAACCTTGTCTGAACAAAGCTATCCCCTGCACCCCCTAGTCATACCACTGAACTGAAGTATGCCTGTTATACAGGGTTATACAGCGGGCCAAATTTGCCCATCCTCACCCTCTTACATTTGAAGACAAAACTAGACAAATTTGCACTGTATGACAATACAACACACCGCTTTTTATAAACAGATATAAATAGAAATAGACATAACTTCTTCTCTAATTTCTGTGAACAGCTGGCATTCTTCCAACAGAGATGACTAAAGTATGTTTTGTACTTTCTTTCAGGGCAGCAGAAAAGCAAAGGAGCGAGCAAGAGAGATGGCTGTGGGGGAAGCGTGCGATGGGAAGTTATCCAAGTCTGTTCACACAGGAACCAGAAAAACAGAATAAGAGTTTCGATGAAGGAGCCAAGGTGGTACCGCCAGCTGCAGGACCATTAATTAATGTTCTGTGGTATGTAGCAGAAAGAATGACCTTGGTACTTGTTGAACACAAGGAGATAACATTCACTAAGAGAAGCTCTGCTTGTCCTACCCAGGTATATTTATCCAAGAAGTTGGTTGCCCAGTGCCCCCTTCCCCCTCCCCAGCTTTCAAGGCAGTAAATTAGTTCTAATTGCAGAGATATGTAATAAAAGCCATGCATTTGAAGATTTATTTTAGGGTTTTAGATTTGCTTTGAGTGTCTTACTTTAAAAGGAGGGGGAAAGGAACCCAGGAGAAAATGTAGGTTTTATGGATCTATAAAATTACTCAACTTCAGATAAACGTATGTTCCAGTGCAACTTAAACAGGATAACCAAACACTAAAGAACCGTGGCTGGCAGCGCACTGCACTGTATACATTACATTACATATTTTTGACTCTGCTAGCATCTTGCCTTTCTAAATGGAGACATAATGAGCATTATCATTATCTCTTTGAAAAGGAAAATGCGTGCACAGAGCGCAGCACAGGAAATCTGTCTTAGCCCTAAATTTATATTAAAACAGTGAGTAAAAGACCAATACTTCACAGTAGATACAAAGCCAAATTCCTTTCTCTTCCTATTAAGAAAAACAGCAACAGACGTCAATGTGACCTCGTTAGATGTGTCCTCTTCAAGCTGCTACCAGCTCCCATTTCTTTTTTTTTCTTAGGTTTACTTTTAAGTACTTTAAACCAATTAACATACCCCCCCCCCCCCAAATTCAGCTTGTCATATCAAATTAGTTAAATTTGAAGAACAACCAGAAACTATTGTACCTGTCCCTTCAGTTTGTAACTTCCATTTGTTTACAAAATGCTACTTCTGTTCTTACCTGCTGATAGCAGTATTGCCCTTCAGAGTTCCAGGACTTCCTCAAGCCCCTCCTGATTTTTCATTTTCCTTTTCTAATTAACAATCAATATTCAGTAGTTATAGAACATGCCCAATTTCATTGGGCTGTTGTTGTTGTTGTTATTGTTGTTTTAATTTTAGGGCTATTCTGGGTGAGACGCATTGAATTCCACCCTTTCACTATCACCATGCTGTCAAAATCCAGTAGTGCTGTGATAGTCATTGCCCCTACACAATAATCTATTGAAAACAAAATGTTTGGCAGGGTCCATTTTATTTTAAAGCAGAGCCATACTTTTAGGAAGCTTCCAGGATAACAATTCTGCTTTAAAACAAGGAGTGTATTCTCCAGATAGCTTTTTTTCAAAGTAATATCCACAGGTTGCCAATCTATGCCCTTAGGGTTTCGTTTTTTATTTTTGTTTTTAATTCTTGATAATCCTATGGGATTATCCAACCATGCTGATACCTCTTGTTTGTCAATGGCCCAATAATGGCTGTATTTCTCTTGGCATCCACAAGCTGTTATGAGAACGTCTGATAAATAATTCCAATGAAGAGGTACTTTTAAAGCCCTAAAGTAAACCAGTTTTCCATTCAAAATATAATTCACATACTATCATCAGGATGTACAACCACCCTCCACTATAGGATGATCTCTTGATTACTATCATTTGGCAGACATAAAAAATGGGAAACTTCAAAGGCTTTCTCTCTCTCTCTCTCTCTCTCTCTATATATATATATATATATATATATCTTAGTCTGTTTGTCTAGGAAAGGCTCTTCACATGCAAATAATCTTCAAGTCCAGATGAAAGCATTATTAAAAACAGATAATATAAAAAGCTATGCTTCAGTTGTTCATCATGTTAAGGATGACTGTAGAAGGAATGTAATAAAGAAAAACCAAATTGCTCAGGCCAGCAAGTGGTGGTGATGACTGTCTCAGGAAT
Organism: Urosaurus nigricauda; assembly: GCA_034509955.1. Taxonomy (NCBI): domain Eukaryota; kingdom Metazoa; phylum Chordata; class Lepidosauria; order Squamata; family Phrynosomatidae; genus Urosaurus; species Urosaurus nigricauda. The sequence continues at coordinate 95,769,298 of JAOEGL010000001.1, forward strand.
GTGTCTATAGAGTGGAATGATTCTTACTCATGCAAAGGGGCCCAACTCATTATTGCCATAAAAGCAACCCATAGCATGATTGAGTAACTGAGTTATGGGTGAATGCTACATACTTAGAAATTGATTATTAGATTGAGATCAGTTGAGCTTAACCCTGTATACTTCACCTACTTTCCATCTGTCCAGTATCTCTCGGTCATATGCTGAACTCTTGAGCCTAACAAAGAGGAGTGAGCTGCTTGACCATCAACAAAAGGCATCCATCTCCAATCCGGGCTTGAAAAAGTTACTCTTTTGGTGTAAAGCTTGAAAAATTATTCTAAACTGTATCAAAAATGATTTTTCACCTATTACCAGTCTCTGCTCTTCTTATGATTTCCACTTTAATGGCCAAACATATAGATCTACCGTATACTTCTTTAACATGATGACAGTAGTAAGGCAGGGTTATTTGCTTTGCCCTTTTTTCTATGTCTCTTGCTCAGTAAGGAATTCTGGGTAACAACTTCTGTTTGTTATCCAGAATCCTACTGTTGGCAGGAACATAGGGTTGCATTAAATATTAACCTGAGGTGAATGCTACACTTTCACAGCTCAAGCTTTATTGCATTGTTTACTGCACATGCACACTGTTGCAACTCAGTACCAAAAGTCTGTTTCTCTAACCCTCTTTTACTATCTTCCCAATGCTGCTGATGAAAAAAAAGACTAACTATACAGAAGACAAGAAGGAAAGGGAAGCTGGAGTGTAAAAAGACTTTTAAAAGCTTCTTTTCAGAGGTTTTGTTAACCAAGCTATCCATGAAAAATAAATAAGGAATTTGCAAGGATTTTAAAAGTATGGAGGGTATAATACAGTCATGTAAGGAAAGTACATATAAGGATGTAAAACATTCAGGTGCGAACCATGTGGGTCTCCAGATGTTGTAGGACTGGAACGCCCAGCATTGTTATCATTGATATGCTGGTTAAAGTTGATGGAAGCTGAAATCCAACAAAATATGGAGGACTACATGGTTTCTACCTCTATAATTCATAAATAATCCCATCTAAATATTCCATAAAGGAATCCTGCAAAATATTTTTGTTTGTTTGGGTGCACCTGTTCATTTCTTTTTCCCCCCTTCTTTTTCTTTTTAAAGCCCCATACAGAATAGCCCTTCAGTGCTCCCCTTAGCATGCCACTTTCTCCATCTTAACCCCTATAATGTTTTGGTAGTTGGCCACCTGCCCACCCACAAGGCTCCTGTAACTCACTAGAGGATCTCATACCCTGCCATTTGGGGATAACAAGCACAAAGAAAAAGACTAGGATATAAAATGAAAATTTATTGCTTCCAATATTGCTCTCTTCTTGTTACCTCAGAGTAGTGGCACATCTGTCTTTCACACATTTTAACACCAGAAAAGCATATAAAACATTTTTACTGCACAAATCAGGAATGTTCCTTTGCATTTCTTTGCCAATCTTCCAGAATCTGCTTATTTTTAGGAGTGGAGTGAGAAAAATAATGTTGAACCTCTTAAAGTGTTCACTTTTGTCTTACATGCAGCAATTGCTCCCACTGTCAGCGCAAGCTTCTTTTATTGCTAGAAACAAAGTGGACCAAATGAGATGGGTCCCTGTAAAAAGTCTGTATAAACTAAAATACTCCTTCTGCTATTTGTCCACTTTCCTCTTCTAATATACAGTGAAATCAATTGCAAAAAAGGGACATTGCCAAAATTTTAATGGCAATTTTAGGTAAGGGGAGTGAGGACTGGCTCCTTCCTATATTCTCCCCAAGTTTCAAATCTAGTCATGCCTTAAAAAACAAGTCATATCCAAGCATTATGGGCCAAGTTTTTTTCTGCATTGATAAAATCCTGTGATATAATGGCCAAAAATGGGGTGGTGGTGAGTGAGCGAGATGACAAGGAGGCACAACTCACCAACAGCAATGTCCTTAAGGCATGATGGACACTGACTTGTCTGCTAAAATACTCTCAGCTGCATCTGTGTGTGAGGGCTCATCCCAGACTGCAATGTAATTCTTGGATAATTTTATTCTGGAAGGAATCAACGAGTAAATTTCACAGATTTTTTTTCCTGATTCAAGAGAGTTTGCAGTTCAGCACTTATTCTACACAGAATTCGCACTGGCCTTTTTTGGTGCAGAAAACAGCATTTTATAAACAACACACAACCCACATTATTTTCTGCACAGAACTCACTGAGTTTGGCACTTAAATCTGTGCAAAATACCCATGTGCAAATTTTATACAGATTAAGTCCTGAACGGTGAAGATTCTCATCAATGCAAGATTATCCTTGTTATGGCTTGCTGACACTCAGAAAACCATGTTTTCTTGAGAGGTTTTTTAACCAGTTCCCCAATATTTTCAGAATTGTCTTTCTATTCTTAACCAGATAAACTAAATGTGTTGCTTAGTGGTGGGTTTCTGCATTTTATTTACCACCTTCTTTTCTAAGATTGAAATCATGCTCTCATTTTGCCTCATTTTCACCTTTCTGCCCAATTCTTTTCTGTTTCCTTTTCAAAGTGGCTTTTAAAATAATCAGTATCTTCAAGTTTGGTTGATGGGGGGGGGGGAGCATTATGGCCATCTGCAAGTAACTATAAGCCCAGTTGTTAGCTGTAAGTGTGTCTTTCCCCTTCACCCCTTCTGATATTCCTTCTATATTTAGTAGCTTCGCCTTAGGGTTGCCATAAGCCCAAAACAACTTGAAAGCCAACAACAACAAATATAGTTGTACCAGTACTTCTAGTTTGCAATGCTCTTCTCCTCCTCCTGTTTTTCTTTTTTGTTTTTATTTTTAAAAGATGGTAGTCTTAATGCCAAAATAGTAAGCTGAAAGGTAGACTATCTTATAGATCTACCAACATTAGAAAACAGAAAATATTATGTGGCATCCTTAGTAGACAAGTGACAGCAATTAACAACAATCCTTAGTATTATGTTTCCCAGTACTTTGGTCAGGGGCCCTTTCAAACAATACATTTATAGAACTATGACTCTATTTAAACTGCTGTGGCTATATCCTATAAAATTCTGGTTTTTGTAGTTTAGTAAGGCACTGGAGATCTGTGACTAAGAATTCTAAATACCCATCCATACATTGCCAATCCCAGAATTCTATAAAATGTTACCATGGCACTTGGAACTGGCATAATAGTGCTATAACTGTATAGCGTAAAAGGACCCAGCTAGATTTAAATTCGTATCAGTCCAAGTTGAAGTAGTTGGCCAAGTGAGGTTTACTGGGATAATTCTGGATTTGCACTGAAGGAATTATGCTTGTGAGCAAATTCCACAGGTTAAAAAAAGGAGATCCATTTAATCTAGAAAGTGGTATGTATTAGATTGGATGGCAGAAAGCAACTGACTAATTAAACTGATATATCAGTCCTCAAAACTCAAGATAAATATTGCTAGCACACCTATTAGGCAAGCCATTTTCCATGGCTATGGTTGATATATAAACAAAGTGCTTTATCTGAGGGTAGACTACAAACCCAGAGATTGTAATGTACCTTCAGATAACATTCCAAATCTATCCTTTTAAGGTTCTAGCCAAAAATTTGTTTTTGGAATTTCTTTACTGTTGACCAATTTTTTTTAAAATTAAAAGAAAACTTTATTCAAGTGTTCAACTTTAACTTTAGCTAAGCTTGTCAGCTTTTGCAGCATGTTCCTATTTTCCTTTAAAAATAAAAGTAATAAACCCAAAACAAATATTTTTGGACTTTGGTCCAAAACACACTGCCCTGGCTCAGTGCTAGGGAATCCTGGGAACTGTAGTTTATTGTGGCACCAGAATTCTCTGACAGAGAAGGCTAATTGTCTCACAAAACTACAGTTCCCAGAATTCCCTAGCATTGAGCCAGGGCAGTTAAGTGGTGTCAAACTAGATTATTTCTGCAGTCTCCTGTGACATTTTTCTAGACAAATGGATAAAATGTAGGCTTGTTGTTGTGTGCTTTCAAATTGTTTCTTGGAGCTAGCTACTTGTGGCCATTTATATTTGTTCCTATTGGGTATCTAACTAGACTGAAGTCTAGGAAAACTCATGCTGCCAACTTCTTTCTTTCAGTTAGTCTCAAAGGTGCTACAAGATTTCTCTACATATTAAACAACAAATAACTGTCCGGTTGACATAATAAGACTTATTTATCTAACATGCTAACAGCTTTAAAAACTCCTTCAAATCAAATTCTTCTGTTCTCTGAAAATCATAGCTATTTCCACTACAATTACTGAACTGTCCAGATGTGTTATGGCAAGGATTGATAAAATCAACCTTGAAGGATGGAAAACCAGTGTTGTCTACATTGTTCCCACTCAATCTAATTGTGAAACCCCTTGGTGACCCTAGTGGGAGTAGAGGAATGAAGAAAGTAAATTATGTGTTTTCTTCACCCCCACAATGTATACTTAGTATACTATACTGGAACTCTAAGATCAATGGAGATTAGGAATAAAATAAATAAATTTTAAATATCCATACCATAGTAGGCTTTTTCACCTCTCCAGCAAACTCATCACATTTGTCTTGAATTCTAGTGACATTTCACTGTGAGGGCTGAAACAGAGTCTAGCCTGCCCTTTTCTATATATGTCAGAAGTGAGAACTGTGTGACCTTCCAGGTGTTATTGGACTGCAACTCCAATTTTCCAGTATGCATTTTCCAGTATGGCTAATGGTGCACAGTGCTAGGAGATGCAGGTCAACATCTGAAGACCCTCACAATTCCAACTTCTGGCACAAGCCTATGGTTGCATCTAAAAATAATGCAGTTTGGCACCACCTTAACTGACATGACTTCATCTCACAGAATTCTGGGATTTGTAGCTTTGTGAGCTACCTGCACTCTTTGGCTGAGAAGGCTAAGGTAACATGGTAAAGGTTTTCCCTTAGAGAAAAACAATGTGCAGGAGGTTTACAAAACTAGAAGAAGAAAACAACTGAGCAAACTATATATAGATAAAATTATATCCCAGATTGATAAACAAACCATACATCTACCAGCCAAACTTTATGTGATATCAGAGTCATGAAAAACATATAATATATAGAGCAATATGTTCTCTATTTTTTCAAAACAGTCCACACAATAATGAATGGCACTTGTGATGCAAACACTTCATGTAGATAGCAATGTCTTTGGATCCTGGAGGGTAAAGCAATGTCTTTGGATCCTGAAGGGTAGGACGGCTACCTCCAGAGACTTATGAGGCCATTTCGACTTCTTATAGTCTTCGTCAGCTTAAATCAATACAGATTTCATACTGCACAAACATAAATCATCCTGTGCCACAAACATAAATCATTAGACTTAACAATAGTCCTGTGCCTGGTGGAGAATCAGCAGTCTGTAAGGGATGGTGCTCACCTTCGTTATTAACCTGAAGAGCCAGCATTGTCCAACGATGACTCCATGGCCAGCATGACTACATAACAAATCTCAGTGCTAGGGAATCCTGGGAACTGTAGTTTGTTGCGGCACCAACAAACTCTAACAGATAAGGCTCAATGTCTCACAAAACTACAGTTCCCAGAATTTCCTAGCACTGAGCCAAAAACAGTTAAAGGGATATGAAGCTGGATTGTTTCTCCAGTCTGTTTTGGCCCTAAATCCCATTTCTTTCATTACAATAGAGCAAATTGTGACCTCTAAATCTGTGGGGCTCCCAGCATTCCTCACCATTGTGTAAATTTACTAGAGTTGATGGGAGCTGCAGTCAAATAGCAGATGGGTTGTAATTCCCCCATTGGAGTGTCACAAAGGAGTTTATTACTATGGAGATAGCAAATGATTTTGGTCTAATGGGTTTGCTTAGATTAATTATCCTTGCCAGTTCACAGATATATGAAATTATACTTCATGTTTATTTTGTGAAATGTGCAGTAATAATTCTTCAAATTCCAAATAGCAAAGAAATTCTATATATATTTAAATATATTCAATTGTGTGCCTACCATGACTTCACAATAAATATACCGTTCATTTTCACAAGAATGTATTTGTATGAATGTATACATTTCCTCTTTTCCTTCATGGGTAATGGAAGAAGTTTTAAAATTTCTTTTTGCAATGTCCAACAAAGTGCAATTTTCCATTTGAACCAAATATGGTATAGTGGTTGGTACGGACTATGGTTTGATCCTTGTTTGTATATCGAGCAATGCTTTGATCCCCTCTCTTTTGAAAAACAACAACCATGGTTTGTGCACATGACATTTTCCTGTATTCAGATGGAATGGGAGACTGAAATTTGTTACAAACATAGACAAAACATTTTAAATCTCTTCCTCTAACATGGAAGGAAAGGTGAGATAGGGAATGGAAAAATGTGCTAGCTGAAGGGTTGCTGCAGCATATTCTTGTCAGTTTCAGCTTGTGGGCTGGAGCAGAAGTCATTTCACAGTGGCAGGATGAGGCACCCTCCCTCACGCTCAGAACACCAATACAAATCGCTCACCACTCACAACAAATCATGACTGCAATGATGTTTAAACGCTGATACTGTATTTGAATTCTGGGTACCTGCACCAAGAGAGAACCATATTATTTGGCTCTGAATAGCAAGTAACATATATCACACCCAGAGATTGGTTTGATACTTTGGAGTACATCCCCCATAAACCTTTAGCACTGGCCATGTCTGCTAGAGCTTCTGATAGTCAAAGATCAAAACACATGAAAGGCCAAAGTTTCCCCAACCCTGCTTCAAACAGTCCAGTCAGTTCACAGGAAGTAAGTGAAAATCAACTTTTACTTTCACTCTGAAGGTGTGCAGCATATAATTCTACCATTCCAGTGGAAATGTTTTTTAAAAATAGCATTCCCACTTAAAGTTATTGATGTCATCATCCTCACTTGCAGATAAAAGAATATTATTTATAAATGTTTCATTTAGAAAGAGAACTATTATTTCCATACAAAGTTTTTAAAAATGTTGGTAATAAAAAGGAGTCATTCTTCTTTCAAATCAGCAATACACAATGGAGTGGGGACACTGTACATAAAGGAAAGCTAATGTGGACTAGCCAGTGCAGAGAACTACTTAGTAGCTGAGGCAAAGGACATAGGATTACAAACCTGAAGTATTTTGTTTCTGGTGGTAGCATTTAGCATGATCAAGGTCAAACTAAATACCAACTGGAAAAATATAGTTTCTGATTTGATAATCTTTTTTCTTTAATGACTAACACCTGCTGCCTATTTGTTGTACAACAAAAGTGTTTGGTCTATGGATCACTATCTCAGAAGCAAAGACATAGCATTGTGTCAGATCTCTAAGTACTGGCCAATCAATCCCATTTTATAATTATTTTAAACTAGGAAAGACATTCCAGGAGGGTCAACTGGGAAAAGAAATGTGGAAGACACTCAATATGGATCCTGTTCTGCTCCCTAGTTCCAACCCCATAAGGCTTACTATGGATTTTCCATTGTGGGGTATCAAATATATGATGCTAAAAGATTGGAAATTTGCAGGGAGAAAGCTATTAGCAAAGGAAAATGAAGTAGCAAAAAGACAGGCAGAGAAAGGGCTAAACACCTCTCATTTGCATGGTCACCCTCTCCTCTTTCTACATCAAGGCTTCCATTACATGTGCATTTGTTTATTTTGATGAGTTGCCTCTTTGGTCATGAAAAGGCATTTTAATTATTTCTCACATTTCTATCCCATCCTTTCTCTATTTTATTTAGTTTTTATTTATTTGGCGCAGTGGTTAAATGCCTGTACTGCAGCCACTCACTCAAAACCATAAGGTGGCGAGGTCAAGACCAGCAAAGGGCTGAAGCTCGACTCAGGCTTGCATCCTTCCGAGGTTGCTAAAACGAGTACCCAGATTGTTGGGGGGCAAATAGCTTACAATTATAAACTGCTTAGACACTCCTTAAGGGTATGAAGTGGTATATAAATGAAGCTGTTTGTTTGTTTGTTTTTATATCCCACCAGCTTCTTGTACAGAACCCAAGGCAGCTTACATTAGATTTAAAACAAGGTACAGTGGGGGGATCTATAAGGAATTCAGGGTGGCATTAATGGGGGGGGTATCCATCTTTTTTTAAAAAGATGCTAATTTGAACATCTGGGGTGTAACCGCACTGCACAGTTATGGGGGTCTGATCCCACTTTAATTGTCATGTGTATCATTGCAACTAGGGGTGTGTGGATCAAAGCCCCACCAGCAGTTCTCAGGCAGTTATATATAGGGAGAGATGCTCTTTCAAATTGTCTGTCAACCTTTGGCCACCCCATGAATTTCATAGGGTTTTCTTAGGCAAGGAATACTCAGAGGTGGTTTTGCCAGTTCATTCCTCTGAAATGTAGCCTACAGCAAATTATAAATATGTTGTTGTTGTTGTTGTTGTTGAACTCAGATCCACTCTTACTGAATAAGGTGAAAGTACTATTACCAGGCATTTCACTGTTTTTTCTGTGCATGTCACAGAATTTATTTTGTCTTACCATTATGAACCAAAAAATAGTTGGTTCAAATGAGCATGTTGGCCTGCTTTAAATACATGCAGCACAGGAAAACATAAATTATCCTTATATCTGGAAATTCATTCAGGGATTTAAACACATTTTGGCTTGTCTCAAATAAGGCACAGTCACCATGGTAATACATTAAGAATGAGATGAGAAGTTACATGCACACATGAGTATTGAATTGTCAGCCAACGGCTACTTTTAAAGCAGCTTTGGAGTGATTTTTACTAAATCAAACATTCAGAAAGGAGAGATGTAGTTGTAATGAGAAATTTCAATCACCCTGATATTTGTTGGAAATCAAATTCTGCTAAGAATGTAAGGTCCAACATATTCCTCACTTGTATCACTGACCAATTCATTGTCCAGAAGGCAAAGCAAACAATGGAGTTTATCATGCAACGGAATTTGGGGGTATAATGCAATGGCAATCCGAATGCAATTATGGGGTTTCACATTATTGCGAATGAGTGTATCTCATGCAATTTCAGGCAATGGGAAGTCATTCCAAATGCAATCACGGGGTTTCACGTAATTGCGTATTAGAGTATCTCATGCAATTTTGGGCAATGGGGGGTCATTTTCAGGAAATGGGAAGTCATTCTGAACACATTCCAAACACAATCAGATATCACGTAAATTTGCTAAACTAGCGAATTCACATAATTGCCAATTGGCTCCATTTGCAATTGAGAGAAATTCCTCCCATGTGATAAACTCCAATGAAAGGATCAGCTGTCTTGGACCTGATCCCAACCAACAGGAAAGAACCAGTCAACAGAGTAGAAGTAGTACAATCTTTGGGTGGGAATGATCACATCCCACTGGGATCTGTTATATAAAGGGAAAAAAAATAGACTGACTTGGACATACACTCTGAACTTTAAGAAAGCAATTTCAGTAAGCTTAAGGAAATATTAGGTGAAACTCAATGGTCCAAAATGCTTAGATGGAAGGGAGTTCATGGTGGGTGGAAGTTTTTAGAAAACAAGATATGGAAGGCACAATTGCAGCCAATTGTAATGAGGAGGAAAAGTTGGAGGTGTCTAAAGAACTCAGGATGGACGTACAAAGAATTTTCAAATGCGCTGAGAATTTAAACACAGATGTACAAGGAAAAAAGAAGAAAGGAGCTAGCAACTATCAGAAAGGGCCACAAATAGCCAGAACTCATAGGGAGAAATTAAAATTAAGGCTCAGAATGAACTTAGGCTTTCTGGAGAAGTTAAAAAATAATAGAAAGAGTGGTGTTTTGTTGTTTGTTCATTTGTTTTGCTATGTTTAGAGCAAGAGGCAAAACAAGGAAACGGTAGGTCCACTAGAAGATGGTGAAATGCTAACAGAGGACATAGAGAAGGCGGAACTGCTCAACACATACACTGCCACACTTTTTTCTCTGTTTTCTCTTAACTGGTGAAAATAGAAGAAATGATGAAATAAGGGGACTGAAGCCCTGAATAGGTGAAAGAGATAGTACTGGAATATCTAGCTACTATAAATGAATTCATATCTCCACTTCTGGATGAACAGTATCCAAGAATACTAAAAGAACTTGTAGATGTAATCACAGAACCCCTCTCAATAATATTTGCGAATTCTTGCAGAACAGACGAGGTTACACCAGAATGAAGGGGTGGGGGAAGATGACTTGACCAGTTGCCAACCAGTCAACTTGATGTCAATACCAGGAAAATTTCTAGAACAGATCATTAAAGTTCATTTCTGAGCATTCGGAATGCTGTGCTTACTAAGAGCCAGCACGAGTTTCTCAGAAATAAGTCTCTATGTGGTGGTCTTGTCAACTTTGGAGGTTTTTAAGCAGAGGTTGGATGGGCACCTTTCAGGAGTGTGTTAGTTGCATATTCCTGTGTATCAGGAGGTTGCACTACATGGCCCTTGTTGTCCCTTCCGACTCTAAGATTCTATTGTTCTATGTCATGTCAGACTAATCTTGTCTATTTTTTTTATAGAGTTATAAGCTTGATAGATCAGAAGAATGCTATAGGTATAGTATATCTCGATTTCAGACTTTTGACACAGGTCCAAAACACTTTGAAGAAATAATCCAATTTGAGACTGTTTTAACTGCATAGCGCCAGGGAATCCTGGGAACTGTAGTTTGTTAGTTCACCAGAGCTCTCTGGCAGAGAAGGCTAAATGTCTCACAAAACTACAAGTCCCAGAATTCCCTAACATTGAGCCAGGGCAGTTAAAACAGTCTCAAACTAGATTATTTCTGCAGTGTGCTTTGGACCAGTCTCCCATGACATTTTTTTCCAGACAAGTGGATGAAATGTGGGCTTCTTGTTGTGTGGCTTCAAGTTGTTTCTGACTTATGTCAACCCTAAGGCAAACCTATAATGGGGTTTTCTTGGCAAGAAACATGAGCTAGACAAGGCTATTGTTAGGCTGATTTGCAGCACATTAATAGACCAAATCCAAAGAATGCTCATCAATAGTTCCTCTCCATCCTGGAGAGATGCGTCTAGTAGGGTGACTCAGGTTTCTGTTTGGCACCTGGTGTTGTTTAACAACTTTATAAATGACTTGGACAATAGCATACAGGGCATAATTATAAAATCTACAGATGACAGAAAATTAGGAAGAATAACTAATACTACAGAGAATAGAATCAGGAGTCAAAATCACGTTAATATCTTGAAGAACTGGGCAAAAGCTAACAAAATCACAGGGTTAATATAAAATGCACAAGTATAGGATGAGTGACTACTGGCTTGATCAAAATGTATGTGCTGGATCAGTCTCTAGATGCTGTAATGGGCTGGATGAGGGCCAATAAGTTAAAGATGAATCCCAATGAAACAGAGTTCTGTGGACTGGTGGTTCTTGAGTCTGGGAATTGGTTAAGCAACCTGGGCTAGATGGGGTTCAACTCTCTGTGAAGGAGCAAGTGCACAACTTGGAAGTACTCCTAGATCCATCTTTGTCGCGGGAAGTCAAAATGTGTGGCATCAACTCGGATTTTGCATCAGCTATAATCTTTCTCAGACAGGGATAGCTTACCCACAGTGCATGCACTGGTAACTTTTTATTAGACTACTGTGTGCTACATGAGGCTGCCCTTGAAGATGACTCAGGAGCTACGGCTAGTGTAATATGCAGCAGCAATGGTGTCAGCAGCAGTGGTGTGGACCACATTGGGTGACACCCTCATCTGGTAGTACACCGGGGGGAAGGCTGCCTTCCGGGTGGCCACATGGGACTCAGAAGGCCAGAAGGGCTGCTGAGAGGGCCGAGTGTCCCCCCCCCCCATCTCACTTCCACGGCACCATTATAGGCACTGTGGCAGCAACTGGGAGAGTGCCCTTTTGGCCCTGATCCTAGAAGCCCAGCCCCCATCCCAGGTGGGGACACACTGTGCAAGCGGAAGATTGCTGACCATATAGATAACACATAACACCAATCTAAAAGGAGTCACACTGGCTGTCAATTTCTTTCTGTCTGAATTAAAAGTGGTGGTGATCACATTCAAAGCCTTAAAAAGATGGGTATCTCATTACCTGAAGGAGGATCTGTCTCTATCTATGCTTCCAAAGACTAAGATTTGTTGCAGGAGCCATCCTCTGTGTCTCATCAATGGAAGCAATACATTACAGGAGGATACTGGAGAGGGCCTTCTCTGGTGCAGTGTCCGATTTACTGAATTCTTGGGGGTTCAATAGGCTCCAACACTGCTTTCTTTATGTTGTCAAGGCAAACCAAGGCTCTTTATTAAAAGCTTTGGGGCCTAAGGTACTTTTCAAATGTTCATGCACATAGTGTTAACTGTTAAAGCTATTCTGATTTCTTAACTTATTTAATACATTTTTATCCTCTTTAATTTTTTAATTTAAATCTGAAATTATTTTAAATTGTTTAAATTCTGTCATATGTAACTCACCCTGAAATGCCACAATAAAGTATAGAATATAAATATTTTAATAAAATAAATACATCAATTATTGTGATGCCACTGATAGCAGGTTTATTTGTTTGCTTGAAACTATCTTATTGCATGGGCATTTTTGGTTACTTCAGCTGTTTCTTACTGACTTTTAATTGTACCTGCTATCATTTGTCTTTTCAGAATCAAGGGCAGATCTGCTACCAACTCCTCTCATCTTCTATAGGAAAACCTTAATTCTTTAAGCCTAGGGTGTAAGAAGAGGTCACAAGGTCAATTTAATCTTACAAATAATAGAAGATGATCCTCCAGCATGTTTATCTCCTGGGCTTAGGATAGTTATCTTAGTTAAAAGGCAGGCTTAGAGTTAGCCGGCCAGTGTTTTAAGTTTTAGGAGATACACAATTGATCATTATAGGCAGAGTACTGGCTTGGACAAGAAACACATGAAAGATTCCCAGTCCATCCTTTATAAATTAAACTGAATGTTCTTTTAGTTAGTGAAGAAGTTTCTTAGAATGCAAATCTTGCTATCATTTAGATAGGACTGATGAAAAAGACATGTGCAAGCCATAGTATGTATGTGATGTTGATAGGATAAGGGCCATCCACTCCATATTTCATACAGCAAACATTTGCTTTGCTGGGTTGCTGCTGTCCTGTGGGTAAATAAATAGAATGTAAATACAGTAATCAGACACAGGTTGCTTTAATTTGGGAAAGGTATTATTAAAAATGTAAGCATAGTGTTAATATGATTTTTTCACCAGAATTTATCTTTCCATTTTCAGCACAAATTAGTTACCTGTTACATTGAATAAGCATTCTCACTCCTCAGAATCAGGATGATTACATGCTTTTATCATATACCTCCTGTGTGCTTTCAAGACTGACCATAGTCACAGCCAATGCACCATGTCTCATCAACTCATACCTTTATTGTTGTTCATATGCTCACCAGTCGTTCGGCGATTCAGATTTTCTGCTTCCTCTTCTTGCTCTACTCAGAGAATTTAAATGTGCTCATCTTACTAATATTCCTCTTGATAGTCCTAAACCCATATACAAGCCTATCCAACAATAGGAGTCTGATGAAATAGCTGCTTTGATATCTGGATACACCCTCATATTAGCCCAGTCATCCTTTACATTCAGTACCCACAAATTTCTTCTTTTAAAACAATGTAGTTCAACTTGGGTTTCCTCTCATCCACCCCCACTTTGACAAATCTCCCCCCAAATTCTTTGATGGATAATACCAGTCCACTGCAGTGACATCTATGGGATGTCAGACCTGATGAAGAGCAGGCTCTCCTACTGCTTAATTTCATCAGACTGTTAAAAGCCCAGGACTCAAGTCTTCCTACAGGCAAAACGCCTAGTGCCGTTAATGGACATTTTTGCCTGGAAAGGGGTTAAAAGACAGATCAGGACTTCTTCTGGTCATTTAAATTCCTGATACTCCTATGAAACAGCTTTCTGTCACTTTTCAAATCCTGGGTAACAAATTTCCACTCAAAAAGCACTGCTCCCAGCTGCTATTTGTTTTAGAACTTTGTGTACAAGTTATAGTCAAAATTGTTAGGTATTCACCAAGGCTGCTATAGCAAACAGTGAGATACAGAATGTGATTGGGGCTTTCTAGATTGGCAAAAAGAAGTGTGTTCATGGCTGCAATGAAACTCTAGCCTTTAGATGCGAAAAAGGGAAAGTGTGCCATGAAAACGCTTTTTTTGCATTTTAGGGGAGAAGAAGCGCCTTTAAAAAGGTGCTGGTTTTCCCAGCTTCTTTTTTAAAAACTGCGGAACAGCGCAGCTCCATCTAAAGGCTGTGGTGCAGCTGCTAAGCATTAAGGAAAAGGCAACTTCATGTCACACTTTCCTGCCAATCTAGAAAGCCCCTATGTATTCACTAGACTAGACCCATTCAGTTCCACTGCTGCCCCCACTCAAAAATGTGAGAAACCTTTCTGCTATATGTTAATATTTACCCAGAAAGAATAAAAAACTTCAACATTGATTGAAAATGTCAAATTAGGAATGCTGCACACCTCCTTTTATTTGTTTATCAATCAAAATGTATTTGAAGTTCAATATCCCTAAGTTCAATATCTCCAAATTTTAAAATTTATGTATTCATTACATTTATAGTTTGCTTTTCTGCCAGTAAGATCAAAACAGTTCTTTTCCTCAACAACCTTGTGAGTTAAGTCAGGCTAAGTGAAGGAGAATGGTGTGACAGGCCCAAAGCCATCCAGTGTGTTTGAGTGCATGGCATTTCCCAAAAAAACACTTCTTATCCTTTCAGGACTCAAAGCTACTTACAAATACATTTGTATACTTACAATGCAAATATATTTGTATATTTATAAATACAGACACAGGTTTTTAAAAAATAAAACATAAAAAAGTTGTTGTTAAAACATGATATAAGTACCTTTAGAATTAAAAACAATGAAACAAATTCTTACCCAAAGGATAACAATTTGTAGGACAGCAGTTCTTAAAACTCTTTTCAGTCCTTTGCCCAAAGCTTGTTAAAATAGAAAGGTTTTCACTTGCAGATGGGGGGAATAACAACATGGCAGTCATCCTGGCCTCCTAGGGGAGGGAGTTTTGAAGCCTGGGAGCAACCACTGAGAAGACCCTTGTGAAATATCAGGGCTGTCCAGGCAGAACCTGACCATGGAAACCCACTGGATCATCTTAGGCTATTTACACACTTTCAGCCTCTTGGGAAAGTATGGGCAAATCCCCGCTGAACAAACAACTTGGAGGCACACAACAACAAAAAACCAGACAGTAACATGCCAAGGAACTAGAGTGATGCAAGATCCAAATGGGTACACATTGGACAAGAAAAGCCAAATGGGAATTTAAAATGTAAGACTATTTGAAAGCTTGTTTTCTGCTGCTCCAGAAAACAGGACCCAGAACAATGGATACAAGCTACAAAAAAAGAGATTCCACCTAAATATTAGGAGGAACTTCCTGACAGTAAGGGCTGTTCAACAGTGGAACACACTTCCTCAGAGTGTAGTGGAGTCTCTTTCCTTGGAGGTCTTTAAACAGAGGCTGGATGGCCATCTGTCGGAGATGCTTTGATTGAGAGTTCCTGCATGGCAGAATGGGGTTGGACTGGATGGCCCTTGTGGTCTCTTCCAATTCTATGATTCTATGAAAACACTGAAATTCTGGACCAGGACAACAACTACCTGGTCAGAATGCTTTGAAATCCACAAACAGCTGGACAATTTCAACAGGAAAGAAGAAACTTTGAAAGTAAACAAAGTTTGGCTACCAGTCCTGAAAACCAGCAAAATCAAGACTCAACACATGCAAATGAACATCACCCAGGGTCATGGGGTTTCCCCACAGACAATGGATTGCTAATTAAACAGGCATGCATATCCTCGGAGTTTATCAGACGGGAGGAATTTTTCTTTATTGCAAATGGAGCCAATTGGAGCTAATTCGAATTCACGTGAATTAGCTAGTTTAGCAAATTTACGTGAATTCCAGTTGCGTTCGGAATGCACTCAGAATGACTTCTCATTACCCCAAAATGACTGCCCATTGCCTGAAATTGCGTGAGATGCTTTAATACGAAATAACGTAAAACCCATGATTGCATTCGGAATGACTTCCCTTTTGCCCAAAATTACGTGAGATACTTTAATTCGCAATAACATGAAACCCCATGATTGCGTTCGTATTGCCATTAGATTATACTTCCAATTTCCATCGTCTGATAAGGTCCCTCCTTGCCATTCAACAACAGACCAATACAAGAGTTGCTTCCTCCCAACCAAGAGTCACATAGTATATATATCCCACTCACTCCCATTCCACCAACCTCTGAAGATGCCAGGCACAGATGCAGGCGAAATGTCAGGGATAAATTCTTCCAGCACATGGCCACATAGTCTGAAAAACCCACAAAATACTATGGATGCCAGCCATGAAAGCCTTCAACTTTTCATGCTGTATTTTTATTCTGTTATGCTCACAGTCTGTCAATATAATACATGTTTTATCTGTAAGCTGCCTTGATGCTCCAAGGTATCTAGGGTGGGAAAGACATTCAACATGGTGGCTTAGGTGCACTAAGGTCCCCTTCAGCATCCAGGTTGGGTCATGGTGCCTTAAACACTAGTATCCTCATCATCTCCAGCACTAACTGGAATTGCGCCTTTAGGCTGTTTAACAGCTCAATTTTGTAACTCTAATTGTATCAAAGGCACAATGTGTGCCTTTGTGTGTGGTCCTACAACTTTCAATACTACCCCAATTAGTGTGGTCCTGCAACCTTCAGTACCCAATATCCCAGTTCACAGAGAAATCTTAGGCAAGTTGCTATCTCTCAAATCTAGTAGGGGTGAATACTGCCCTTCCCTTAGCAATAAAGAAGTTAACCTTTCAATGAGAGTAGTGGGCATTTACAGGTCAAAAAATTTGTACTTCTCTGAAAAATTTATGGCCCCATGTGCACATTCCAGTGTTTCTAGAAAGCCCTTTCATCAACTCCTCTTCTTTCACTTTAGCAAAACTCATAATTAGGCTGGTTGACATGAAGGCCTAAGGTTAGGAGGAACCTGTCTGTATGTCTGATACAAATGTGAGTATAAAGACTTATTGATGCCCTGTTCAACTTGCTATCAATGCATGATCAGTCCCAACATAAAAACCTCAATAACTAGGATCAGCTTAACAGGACAGGATAATAGCACAGGGAAGCAATGCATCACAGCTGGATGGCTCTGACACTGACCATAAACCTTTGGGCCCTGCCTAGCACCCAGAAGGACAACAAGAATCTGCACATCTGGAAGGAGGCCAGTAAAATAGTCACTAAAACATTTATTTATTACTGTCCATCCCTGAAAAACATTCTCTAAGAGGAAAAATAAATAAATAAAAAAGGAGGCCTAACATGTTATGCAAAGAAAAGTACACACAGCTGAAATCCAACAGATGCAAAACAAGGCCCTTACTCCAGAAAAAGTTACTTTTCTGGATTACATCTTGCAAAATTATCTGCTATGGCTGCCTCCTATGGAATCCAGGGGCTTACAGTTTGATACAGTACTGGAGTTCTCTGTCAGAGAATGCTGAATACTCTCACATAAACTGCAAATTCTGAGACTACCTAAGATGTTGCCATGAAAGTTAAAACAAAACCACAGCACTATAACTACAATGTGAAAGGGCCCAAGATCATAGTATTTGGAATCATTTGGAATCCCAAAGGCTAGAGGCTATGGGACAGCAGTAGTCCAGTATCGCATCTTAGAGTATTCTCCTAGTAATGACCAGAACCACTGCCAAAATAGTACTCTATAATCCTATTGCTGCAAAGTATTTCAGAAGAATACCAGATCTCAGGGTCAGAAAAGTGATATCTAAGATGATGTTTTTGTTTTTGTTTTTGTTGTTGTTGTTGTTACTTATTAATGAAGTCAATCAACTTTGCATCTTCCTGTTTGTCACTTTGGTAGTTTATTTTCTTTTCCATTCAGCCAGGCACCTGATAAGGCATACTGATGCTGAGTAGAAGCTATTGCTGGAATTTGAAATTAAAATAACTTTACATTTGTATGGGGAGGTTTACAATTCTGGTTTAAGCAATGGGGAAGGCAGGAGGGACTTGTAGCAATGCATATATTGTCAGTCTTGCAACACTCAGCATCACTACCCAAAGATGAGAGATCATGGAAGCTGGAGTCCAGCAACATCTGGAGACTCATTCTCACTCTAAATTGCATCTTACAGATTTAGATTTAGAATCTTTTATTCTATTAATTCATATTGGGGCTTTTTCTTACTATTGCCTTGAGAAATACAAACTAGGAAAGGCATGTTTTTAAACAAAAACAAAATGTGTGTGTGTGTGTGTGTGTGTGGCCTAAAATATCAACATTATTCTTCAGCTTTTATAATTGCTTAAAAATAAAACACGTTACCATCTGCCTTTAGTTTTAATTTAATTTTATTTTTTAATTCTTTTATTTCTTCATTAATTGATATTTTATTGTAGCAAGGTTGGGAAGGAGGGACTTAAAGGGATGCATTTTAACTGTATGTTGTATTTTATATGTGTTTTTATTTGTTCCTGTGGGAGAGACGGCATATTAATTATTATTATTATTATTATTAATCTATTTTAATGAAAAAGAAAAATGGTTTCATGTCAGACTATTAACCAGCAGTGGAAATACTTGTGCCATCTGTTGCATTCATTCTAAAAAATTCTTAAAGAGTTGGTCCCAACTACAACACGGACAAAATGAATTTTAAATCTACATTAAAATGGTATCGGTGCTATAGGTAGACCACATCAGGAAACTAAAACAGTAACCCACAGCACAAGCCAATTAATTCTTGCTTACCAACAGGAAAGTCTAGGTTTGTGTTTTAGATCATGTATATTAAAGGAAAGGAAGTCTAGCTTCAGGTTCAAGTATGAGATTAAAAGACAGGTGGTTTGTTGTTGTTTGTTTTGTTTTGTTAATTCATTTCTCTCTTTGCCTTATATTTTGTTGGATTTCCAACAAATCTTCACCCTTCACTATGCCTCTGTTTCTTATAGGTAAATGGATAAATTATTAAAGCAGATGAACACATTGTGAGCCCTCTTCCAGGTAGGTCTAAAGAAGTGTGAGTCCTCGCACTACAGCTTGTTGGGTTTTGCCAGCTGTTGTCTCTTCCATGTCCACTAGTTCTGTGTCAACGTGCCCTTTTCCATTCATTTTGGGGAAGCTGTTTGTAGGGTGTGTGTGTGTGTGTGCTTAACCCTTCTCATCCTTACCACTTGTTCCCTACAAATGTTGCTTTTTTCAGCCTACTGGACACCATGTTTTTCTCCTGTTTGATCTTTTATTAGAAGGTTGTTTGTGAGGAAGGGAAGCATCCCTGCAGCATATGTTAGGTAACGTACATGGGAAGGATTAAGCACTTCCTGCCTCCCCATTGATTCTACCCTGCAAATGCCTGATCCAGCTCCATCAAAAAAAATGAGTGTGTAAGGACTGGGCATGACTTGGAATGTTGGCAGAGGCCTAATTCCTCTAAAATAGAATAGAACCCACTGAATTGACTGCATTTATATCAGTCTTGACTTATCAAGTTCCCACTGATTCCATGGAATCACTTAGTTAAGATTTAGGCCTTGATGCATTGTTGGTTGATGAGACAGAAAACTGAAGGAAGTGGGTAGAATGGAGTGGCTCAAATCCTAAACAAAGAGCACTCCTTTGTGACACATTCCATTGCAACAGGACCCACTTTTTATATGTGTGTATGTATATGCCTTCAAGTCACCTGTTGACTTATGGCAAACCCACAAATTTCACAAGGTTTTCTTGGGCAAGGAATACTCTGTTTCATATTAAAAGTCCTCAGATTGCCCTCTTCCCTGTATCTTCCAAGAACAGTAGAAACTGTAGTGCAATACACACTTTCTCCTAAAGAACAACTACAACAAAAGAGATTTCCCTCTAAACATTAGAAAGAACTATGGAACAGAAACAGCTTTGGTCACCTTGGCGGATGACCTATGCAGAGAACTGGACATGGGGAGTGTGTTCCTGTTGGTTTTGCTGGACCTCTCAGCGGCTTTTGATATCATCGAACATGGTATCCTTCTGAGTCTCCACTCTGGAATGGGGCTTGGAGGCCCTGTTCTACAGTGGCTTCATTCTTTCCTGGAGGGGTGCTCTCAGAAGGTGGTGCTGGGGGATAACTGTTTGGCTTTTTCGCCATTGACCTGTGGGGTCTGGATGCTGTTTTGTTTTTGTTTTAAAGAATTTTGAATTTTAATAATATAATGTTTTGGTTCTCTTCAAAACCAAAGCCACTGATATGAAAACGTCTTTGGCAATATACCATTTTTTCCACCACAGTATCCAAACATTTTGACATTCAGATCATACCCATTCTCAAAAATGGTCTATGCCTTTCAGAAAAATCCAGTCCTCAGACTCTCCATTTTTATATCTCCATGTATCAACTTGTTCCAGATGCTCCATTAATTAAAAAAAAAAACTCTGATAATTTTCCTTGAGAGGTTTTGATATATTTATCTGTTGCTTTATCTTTCTCAAGAGATACTATCTCGTTCCAATCTCCTATAAGACACCAATTATTATATGTCAAATCTAGTAATAAATTAATGATAAATTACTAATTTAGGTCCACATAAAAAGCCACCCTTTCCTCATTAGGAGCATATAACCCCATCAAAATCTTTAACTTTTGCAAATTAATCAGACAATACCAGTTCTGGGCCCAAAGGAGGATTGATATACAAAACCACTCTGTTTTTCTTCCTCTGTCCAGCTGAAATAAATTCATCCCCCAATTTTTTTTCAAAACAAATATTTGATATCCTTTTAATTATGTATGTTTTGCAGACAAATAATATCCTAAATTTTCCCCAGATGGAATTATCTTCCTTATCTTCATTGGACCATTAGCTCCATTTATGCATGCAATAAATTTGTAATCCATGGCCAGGGCAGCTATTCTGATTAGTACCCAGCACCAGAATTCAGAAATGGCATATCTTCTTCACTCTCAGATCAGTGTTGCATGCCAAAAGTTTAATTTTCTTCATCCAAAGAAGTTTATTCCTCTGGATGTTGTCCCTGTCCTTCCTCTTTTATGCCTCGAAGATAAAGAGATAAATATTTGGGCAGCCTAGCTGTTTTGTAAATGAGAAAAAAGGAATATTGTTTGAGACACAAGAAAATATCAACGAGAAATTGGTTAATGCCTTAAAAAAATTTAATGAAGAAAGGAAGAGATAGTTTTTGAGATCAAAAGAATTTATAGGATTTACTCCAGATATGCAAGGATTCTTGTCTTCTTCTTGAGATTCCTCAAACTCCCTTTTGTATTTTTTCAAGAAGTCGTTTGCATTCTGAACTAAATCTAGTTGAAACAGTTCATCTTTAAAAATAAAATTCAGTTCTTCCAAGCATGCCCATCTAAATGTAATCAGTTACAATGTCAGCTTATCAGCCAGAAAGCCATAATCTTTTCTCTTGTGCAGAATTCTTGTAAGGATCTCCTTCAAGGCTATTATCTCTCTTCCATCCACCTTCAATGTACCCGCAAATTATTTTTGTAGAATTAAATCTCTCCTTGGTTTCTTGATAAAATGAAGTAGCACATTCCCTGGTAAATTCAGAATCCTTGCATATCTAGAGTAAATCCTATAAATTCTGTTGATCTCAAAAACTATCCCTTCCTTAATGCTGGTCAATGACCGAATAAAATATAATAATAATAATAATAATAATAATAATATCCCTTCCTTTCTTCAAAAAACAACAACAACAACAACAACTTAAGGCATTAATCAATTTCACTTTGATATTTTCTTGTGGGTCAGGAATTTATATGTCTCAAACAATATTCCTTTTCTCTCATTTTCAAAAGAGCAAGGCTGCCCAGATATTTATCTCTCTATTTTTGACGCAAAAAAGCAGATGGGGCAGAAGGAGCTGCTCCTGCCTTGATCACCATGGGACTACCATGGGATCGTGGCAACCAGGCACCATGGTCCTGAGGGCGGTCACTGCCATGATCCTGATAGGGTCATGAAAAAGAGTGGTAAGAAACCACCCCTTTTGCGGTTGGGCTTGGGTTGTGTTAGGCAGCCCCAGCATGGCTTCCACGCAATCAGGAGGCGTGCATTATGTGCACACCCTATCCTGCCCCCAGATCAGCTGGACAGTGGCCCTTTGGGGCCATCTGTTTGAGGCCACAATCTATACTTTAAGCTAAATTCTTGTTTTTCAACATTTTCATTAATCTGATTTATTTCCTGTGCCAACTGACCAATCAGTTCCTTATTGTTTTTAACCTCTCTTCTGATCTCTTGTTTCAGCCCCTGTTTTAGCTCTTGAGTAATTTTTTCCTGTTTCTCAATTTTTTTATCCTGTTTCTCAATATTTTTTCTAATTTTCTTTCTCATCAGATTCAGCTCCTCCATAGTCTGTGCCATGTCTGAGAAACTTGCCTTTTTTGCAGACAATACTACCAATGGTCTTCTTACTTCTCAGCCTTTCCTTCAATAAATCACTCTAGTCTTCACTGACATTTTAAGTCTCTTTAAAATTGAATCTTTTTTTGTCCACTTGGTAGTAGTATTCCTCCATACAAAATATTTTGCCTGCACTTTTTCTCATGACCACTAGCTAGCACTTTGCAACTCAGTCTGTTTGCAACTCGGTCTTCCAATTTGGAAAAAATGGCCGCCGGAGCAACTTACAGGGCCCAAATTAAATGCTGGAGGCAATGGGAAGACATTTTGAGGGGAAAGTCCATGCAATAAAATCAGCCTCACTTCCGAACTTGGCTCAAATTCGGAAGAGGTGAGTCAGGCACCAGAGGTGGTACAATAAAGTCCACTTATAGCACTATTATTCCATGTTAACTGCTATGGTTATCTCCTGTAAAGTCCTGGGATTTGCAGTTTAAGGAAAGGAATTTAGAATTCTCTGCCAAAGCTTTTAGGCCTTGCTAAACTACAAAGCCCAGAATTCCACAAGAGGCAGCAACAGCAGTTAAAGTGGAGTAATGGTGCCATAATAGTAATGCCAAAGCTCTATAATAATAATAATAATAATATTTATTTATATCCCGCCCCTCTACAAGATGCAATTTTAAAAAGAAAGTAAGGAAAAGAGAACAATACTTTTTTGTTCCAATAAAAGACATCTACAAGAAATATTGAAGACAGTGCCATGGATTGCCAGAAAATAGTCCAAGACAACACAAATATTGTTTAGATTTTAAAAGGAACTATAGCAACAAATCCTGCACCTTTCTCTGCCCCATCTGAAAGAGCCCAAGGTGTGCATTGTTTGGATACCCTAAAGGAACTTGCTAGACCCCAAACTCTAGACTGCGGTGAAAAGCTTACATAGACAACCCGTAAAATACTCTTGACACCAAAACAAGTAATGCTATTCTGTTTGTTGCACTACTTTTGAAATGTAATTTGATTTCAGTCTAGTTGTCAAGAAGACTAATTTGGTTCAAATAACTACATTATTTTAATGTGTTCTTTCCATGTTTGTTAAGGAGGATACTCTGAATTCACCAAATACCAAAAACATAGATTCTGTAATAGTTGTCTGACACATCTCAGGCTAGACCTTGGTTCTTGGCAACTGAATGTTTTTCTTTAAGAACTATCAGTTCAGTGAGCATGCATACCTATTTAATTACTCTTTAATCAGTGTCCTTTCCCTGTTATATGGAAAGGTGGGAGCAATAGACATAAAATTTCAACGATACCACTGGGATCACCACAACAAAAATCTAGCCAGAGGTTCAGTGGACTGAAGACAATAAAAATGGCTACTTCCATTAAAACCCTTTTTAAGGTCTGGGACATTTTATTTAGTAAGCTTTCCTCCCTAGTGTTGTAAATCCAGTCATTCAGTTTTCCAACTCACAACTGCTTTTTAAGTTAAATTACTTCATCATGCCATCTAAATTCTGGTCCAGAATCATGCAGAAAGCATAACAATACCATGAATATTAGAATCTAACAAACAGGAGGAAGAGAAGACATAGATTCAAAGGCCAAACAAAGTCAAGGCTGGGACTCAAGGTTAGGCTGAAAAAAGTTAAAACAGATGCAGCTAAAAAATTATATTATACAAAAGTTACAATTAAACTATCAATAAAATCAAAAGTACTTAAAAACAACCCATTGAAAAGTATAACAAATATAAACAACCTAGCACATGAAATGCCCTTTCCCCCTGAGCAGTCAGTCCTCAAAGGCTTGCTGAAACAAAAAGATCTTAACCCGTCTACAAAAGGACAGCAAGGAGGTTGCAGGTCTAGGAAGGGAGTTCCAGAGTCTAAGGACAGCTACCAAGAAGGCTCTGTCCTGTCTTCCAACCAAGTGTAGCTGTGAGTGGTGGGATAAACAGAAGGGTCTCTCCAGAATATTTCAAGACACAGACAGGCTCAGTTCGGGGGCAAGGTCCTTCAGATAACTTAGATCTGACCATATAGTGCTTTGTAAGTCGTCACCAGCACTTTGTACTGTGTCCAGAGGCAGACCATCACCAGTAGAGCTTTTGTAACAAGGGAGTTGGGTGCCCCCTGTCACCAACCCCATTAGCAATCTGGCTTCAGCTCTTTGGACCAGTTAAATTTTCTCCTCAAAGGCAGCCCTATATAGAATGCATTACAGTGATCCAAATGCACATAACTGAGGAATGTATACCATGGACAGATCCAGTATCTCAAGGAATAGCTGCATCTATTCCACAAGTCTTAACTGTGTGAATGCATTCCAGGCCACTGCCAAAACCTGAGCGTCCAGGGTCAATACCAAGTCCAGGAATACATCCAAGCTGAAAACCTGCATTTTTAGGGATAACACAACCCTAAGTATAATGGATACAGTTCTGTTACATTTTTCTTCCCAGCAAAATAATGCTCTTCAATGGGCAAAAGGATTCTGGGCTATTATTTAGAAACATCTGTATAAACACAAATACATTCCATTATATGTATGTCTATATGTATAATGCATACATGTTTATAGTCTAGTCTCAGTAATATAGAAAGGGTACACATCTTGAATGTTAAATGGGAACATTTAACAGTTAACTGGGAATAATTGTATTGGTCATTGGGAATACTTGCATGGGTCACTGATCTGCACATACATGCAAAGACATTGTAAGTGCAGAGAATGTAATATGTGTGTGGCCCTATTCTCAGCTTCTTCTGCATCACCGGACTGTTATGAAAATGCATGGGACATGATGGGACTCATGAAAGCTTCAGGAGCAACTCTGAAGAAAACAATTTGGATAAAAATACAGTTTTTAGAATGAATTTTCTATATGGCTATTTGACATATTTGTTTTTACCTTGCTTATGATTATTTCTTTATCATTAGTTTTTTCACTTGAACATACCCAGTAGAATATTTACCCTGCTCTGAAATACAACCTGATGTAGGTTACACAGAAGTAAGTCCTACTCACAAAACTGTACAATATTCTAAAGCCACCTCCCTTCCTCCATATTTTCTTATTCAAATATAAGCTGCATTATATTTAATAGGACACAAACTATGTAGCAGAACAGATTTTTAGCCTTTGTTTGAAATCCATCATAAAGTGTTGAAGGAGGATCTCTATAAATCCTTGTTTATTACAGTACAGCATAAATAAGTCTTCTGGATAACCCCAAAGTTGTCTCTTAATTTGTGGTTTTTGGTTATTTCCAATAAAAGTATAATACACATCCAAAACACTGGAGGGCATGATATATTTTCATAAGTAAATAATCCATTCTAGATTTTGATAGAGACAATATTAAGATTGGTCATTGCAAATATGTTTCAACTATTAACACTTCTGACACTCAAAGGTTTTAAAGGGAAGAATGTAAATAAAATTAATAACAATTATATTCTTGTTTCATTTACACTCAATTACTGTATATAATCATGTATAAGTCTAGAAATTTTAGTCAAAAAATCGACCCCAAAAACCTGGGTCAACTTATCCATGGGTCAATGTACAGTACTGTAAAGGAACCAACCCCTGGTGAAAGGTGAGAGCTTAATCCCTTCTTAGAGCACTTAAAAGAAGCATCAACCCCCTCTACTATCGCATCCATCCAGCCTTTAAGGTGAGCACAGACAGTTATGCTTGCCCCAAAAATCTAATTTCTTGAGCATTGTTTTCCTTTGCTTCATCCTTTACATCCTTTGTTACATGCTGCTAAGTTTTACCCTCAACTTATCCACGGGTCATATCAAAATCCATATTTTTGGCCACAAAACCTTGTTCATGAGGCCAACTTGTAGTCGAGTATATACAGTACATTTCTTATTATTTAATGAAACCCAGAAGAATTCTGTACCTCTAACATTTTTCTAAAATCTGAGAAGCCCTTCTATAGGTACTACCCATTTGTAAATGAGCACATGATGGTCCAGGGTTTTTTTGGTTAATGTATTGCTGCTTTTAAAGTTTTGAGAATTCAACTGTTCTGGTAATGTATCTACTACTGCTGCTGTTATGGCTAGTTGTTTTTGTTGTTGTTTTTGACCAAGTTGTAATGAAGCATTGCTATTTTATTTTGTTCTCTGTTTTACTTGAAGTTTTATTACTCAGTTCCTGTTCTGACTTTTAAGCCACCCCAAAAGGCTGTATGACATAAAATGAAGCTATATTAAATTGTTGCTATTGCATGCCTTCAAATCATGTCCAACTTATGATGACCTTAAGGCACAGCTGTTACAAGTTTTCTTGGCAAATTTCTTCAGAGTGAGTTTGCCATTGCTGTCCTCTGAGGCTGAGAGAGTGTAACTTGCTCAAGAACACCCACTGGGTTCTCTGGCTGAGCAGAGATTTGAACCCTGGTCTCCACCCAAACCACTAAGTCACACTGGCTCTAGTTAATATATTATATTAATATAATATTTATCAAATAGCACAAAAACCCAGTACTATAGTAGTATTCAAGAAAAATATAGTATTATTCAAGCAATGGCAATGGAACCATGACAGTCATTCTAAACCGAAATCTGCCTGTGATATCATATTGGATAATAATAATAATAATAATAATAATAAGCTTTATTTTTATACCGCCCTTCCGAAGATCAGGGCGGTGCACAATTAAACGATTAAAACATATATAAAAGTTAAAAGCATCCAATGTCACAATGTCACAATAATAATAACACAATAATAATCAGCTTAATCACATGCACAATTGAGCAGAGAGATGCTGTCACCTGAGTAGCATTGAAAAACTACATTGTTGATAAGTGATTAACAGAAGCAGTGATGATGGTGAACATGATGATGATGACGGTTACATTGGGAAATAATGCCAATGTTTTACTATAATATCAGACAATATATAATGGCCTCTTTCAAAAGAAGAACTGCCTTTACACAACACATAATTAATCTGTGACTTCACAGTTTTAACAGTGCAGGAAGGATTAGAACTGTGACATGAACATTAAA
This sequence comes from Urosaurus nigricauda, assembly GCA_034509955.1. Taxonomy (NCBI): domain Eukaryota; kingdom Metazoa; phylum Chordata; class Lepidosauria; order Squamata; family Phrynosomatidae; genus Urosaurus; species Urosaurus nigricauda. The sequence continues at coordinate 95,796,741 of JAOEGL010000001.1, forward strand.
AACACGTACCACTTTAGCCAATGAGGTACATTATTTAGAAAGAACATAAATCCCCAAATGACATGGCCCAGTAAACCGAACATAAAATAACAAGATTGGGATAGGCAATGTATTCCATAAATTATTATTCTCTTACTTCTATGGTATTATCCACTAGAGACAACACTGCAGATAGCAGACTGAATACTAGTTTGGTTGGGTTTGACAAGATTTTTTTTTTAACAGTATCAGACTGAGGACTATAGCATGATGTCATCCATCTGTTAAAAACATCTTTAATAAAGGTTGCTACTTGACATCTTGTAAGGTTACAAACTGATATTTTTTAATGATTGAGAGCAAAGTCCTAATTCACCAAGATTGAAGAGGGCATGCTGAGCTAATACTAGGCACAAACTCCAACCGAGGAATTTTGCATATTACTCAGGACTAACCTGCCTAACCTTATGCTGGCATAGTGGCCTTATCCTAGGTTGAAAAAGATTTGGATCTGGGGAAAAGACTGGAGATCTGGGAGAACCTGGCTCTTTCCTTGTCCTATCCATTCTCTGGCTCTTCTGGTTTATTTTAGTTTATAATGCAGTTGTGCAAGCAAACCCCTCAACCTGATGATCTGTGAGATCTGCAAATAGAAGTGGATTACGCTGTCATAAAGACAATGCAGGTTCCAAAAAGCCAGTTCAGCTAGCACAAGAGGCTTCTGCCTATTCTGCAGCCAACACAACTGTGCCTAAGGACTGTAGTGTCAAACAAGTCTATAGAATGATTTTATCATTTATGGTTACTATTTTGTGGTCTGCCATATCATCCACCCATAAACCACAATTTGGGTTTTCTGGACACACAGTGGCAGTTTGTTGTAATAAGCAAGACTGCTACAGAACATGATTTTTAAATGGAAAACTCAAAATATGGAATAGCATACATTTTACCAAGATTTGAAATAGTTCAGAGCTGACGGCTCTAAGAAAACCCAACATCGAGAACTTCTTAGATCTTTTCACACTGGAAACATTTAATGCAAGGCCACTGCCAGCAAAAAAAGTAAGTTTTATTTGCCTTTCAGTCTACATGGACAAGACAGACTTTTGTTTTGGGCAGATGTTTAGTTTGTAACATATAGTGCCCATTTGAAAACTGTTTATGTCTCTTTCTGTATGTAAGGTTTTCCAGAGGCTTTAGTGGTGTCACAAGATATATTTCACAGTATGCTCATGGACAAGCAAACTGCTTAAATTACTGTCCCAGAGCTTGCAACTGCATAACAGTACAAGGACATTATATATTGGTATAATGCAGGGAGTCTTGTGCTTCCATATTAAATTCTGGTGCGTTGTATTTGGCTTGGTTCTCAACAATGTCACTGCCGATCTCTTGTTTCAAAAGCTGTCCATTTTGAATGAGAAAACACAGAGACAAATGAAGATTCTAAAGTTTAAATTAATATAAGCTTTCACTAAGTTTTACACCAGCTGCTCTCAATTTTAAGGATGTAAGGATTTTTTAAAAACATGTTAAGTGTCATAAGATGAGCCAAAGATACAGTTGGCCCTCCTTATACAGATTTTTTATCCACAGATTTGAGCATACATGGCTTGAAAATATTCCCAAAAAGTATAAATTCCAAATAGCAAACCTTGATTTTCCATTTTATATATGGAGCACCATTTTGTTGTGCCATTATAAATGATGATGATGATGATGATGATGATGATGATGATGATAATACATTTTATTTCTAGCCCGCCCCTCTGAATGGGCAATCGGGGCGGGTACAAGAGAAGTTAAAAAACATCACAATTAAAATATCCAATCCCATTCCCAACTCCCCCCCTTAAAAAAGGTTTAAACCAAAGACAAGTTAAAAACAGTTACAAATAAACAAAATCCACAATGTCACACCAAAAGACTTCCTGAGCTGTTTAACCAGATGGAAACTAAGAACTTGCAAGAGATAGAGCCGGGAAATGTTAGACATTTTCCAGGAAGACCTGCCGAAAGAGATGCGTCTTCAAAGCTTTCTTAAAGCTGTCAATTGATGGAATAAGATGCATCTCATCCGGCAGGTCATTCCAAAGCTTGGGGGTGACTGCTGAAAAGGCCCTCTGGGAGGTCTGCACCAACCTGGTCTTCCTGGGCTGTAACAGATTCCTCGCCGAGGATCGAAGTGTGTGTGGGGGGGTTCGTACGGGGAGAGGCGGTCCCTTAGATAGGATAGACCCAAGCCATGTAGGGCTTTATAGGTCAAAACCAACACCTTGTACTGTGCCCAGAAACTGATCAGCAGCCAGTGGAGAGATTCTAGCACAGGTGTCATGTGCTCTCTCCTAGATGTACCAGTAATGAGTCTGGCTGCCATATTCTGGACCAGTTGTAGTTTCCGAGTTAAGCACAAGGGTAGCCCCATGTAGAGTGCATTACAGAAGTCCAGTCATGAGGTTACCAGTGCGTGTATCACAGTTTCCAGATCCTTCCTCTCCAGGAAAGGGCGCAGCTGGTGGATCAGCCGAAGCTGGTAACAGGCACTCCTGATCGTCGCATTCACCTGACTAGTCATGTGAAGCAACGAGTGAAGGAGGACCCCCAAGCTGCGAACACAGTCCTTAGAGAAGAGTGTGACTCCATCAAGAACTGGAGATTGTATTCCCAATCCTGGTTTTGGGCCTGTAACTGTGAGTACCTCCGTTTTGCTTGGATTGAGCTTCAATTTGTTTTCCCTCATCCAGTCCATTACCGCCTCAAGGCAGCGGTTGAGAGGAGAGATGCCATCTAAGGTCTGAGTGGACGATCTTGTCATGGAGAGATATATTTGAGTGTCATCAGCGTACTGAAGACACTGAGCTCCATGCCTCCAAATGATCTCACCAAGCGGCTTCATATGGATGTTAAATAGCATCAGGGACAGGATGGCGCCCTGAGGGATGCCACAATTAAGCTCATTTTGGGGGAGCAACTGTTCCCGAGCCTCACCCTTTGGGATCTGCCGGAGAGAAAGGACCGGAACCACCGGAGCATGGTGTCACCGATCTCCAACTCTCTCAGCCACTCCAAAAGGATGGCGTGATCTATGGTGTCAAAAGCCACGGAGAGATCCAAGAGCACGAGCAGGGTCATACTACCCCTGTCGATGCTCAAGCAGAGGTCGTCCATCAGAGCAACCATGGCAATCTTAACTCCATACCCCGCCCTGAAACTGGTTTGGAAAGGATCAAGATAATCGGCTTCATCCAAATCTGCTTGGAGTTGGAAGGCAACAACCCTCTCGATGACCTTGCTAAGAAAAGGTAGCAAGGACACTGATCTGTAGTTGTTCCTGTCCAGGGGATCAAGGGAGGGTTTTTTCAGGATGGGCTTTACTGCTGCCTCCTTTAAACATGATGGAACAATACCCTCCCTGAGGGACGCATTGATCACCTCCCGAAGGAAAGTTCTCAATGCGTCCCCTCCCTGGACAACCAGCCAAGATGGAGCCGGATCGAGGGAGCAAGTCATCTTCCTAGTACTGCCAAGGAGCTTGTCCATGTCATCAGTACTCACCAATTGAAACTCATCCAATAAACTAGCATCAACGGAGTGACTGGACACCTCACTTGCAGGCTCTGAATCAATGTTGGCGTCCAAGTCGGCTCTAATCTGACACTTTATCTGCGAAGTTAGTGCTAAATGCCTCACAGCAGGCTGTCATAGGCTCAAGTAGGGGATTTGGCGCAGGGGTAACCTGCGTCATCTCCTCTACCACCTTGAACAGTTCTGCCAGGCAAGACTCTGCAGACGCAATGCGTGCAGAAAAGAAGGATCTCCGTGCTGCATGCAAAGCCTCCCGTAGGTGCGAAGGTGCAACCTATGGCGAGCTCTGTCAGATGAGAGGCAAGTCTTTCACCATTTGTACTCTAGTTGTTGTCCAGCCCGCTTCATTTCCCTGAGATCTTCCGTATACCAGGGTTTCTGATTAGGGGCGGACTGGAAAGGACGCTCCGGAGCGATTGTGTTGATGGCCCTGGAAACATTGGTGTTCCAAGTGTTAACCAGAGTTTCAACAGAATCACCGGCATTCCCAACCAACAAACCCTCTAGGGCTTTCTGGAAACCAATTGGTTCCGAGGGCGGACCATTCTAATGTGTCCGCCACCCCTGGGGGGGGGCGCAAAGTGGCCTTTAGTTCCAGCTTGATCAGGAAGTGATCCATCCATGACAGTGCGAAGGTTTGGGTTACCTCCGCCCACGGATACTCCTGTTCCATAAAGACCCTGTCAAGTGTATGACCTGCACAATGAGTGGGCCCGTTGACCAATTGGGAAAGGTTCATGCCTGTCATGGAATCCATGAACTCCTGAGTTGCTCCTGTTAACTCAGATAAACTGGCCTCGAGAGGAATGTTGAAGTTGCCCAGAATCAAAAGTCTGGGCGATTCCAACAATAACTCTGAGACCAGTTGGGTCAACTCGGTTAGGGAGTCTGCTAAGCAACGGGGTGGCTGGTATACCAGCAGAATCCCCAAACTCTCCCTGGTCTTCAGGCTTAGGTACATGCACTCGACATGGGCTGTTTTCTGGACAGGCTTCCTGGTCAAGGTCAGACTGGTCTTGTGGACTATAGCCACACCACCCCCTCGCCCACTTTCCCTTATCTGCTCACTGAGAGCCTGCACCCATGTGGCAGCACTGGCATCCCCCAGCCAGATCTTGGTAAAGCATGCCAGGTCGGCCTGCTCATCCAACAACAGATCATGGATGATATGTGTTTTCCCCTTGGCCGACCTGACATTGCAGAGGAGCAGATTAAGGGATTGTGGTGTGATTGGGATGCTCTATATCCTATCTTGGGAAACAGAGTGGACTGAAGAAGGGATAGATATCAAACATTGATCCCTACTTCTTTTGTAACATTTCTCCACTTTGTTGCCACCATACCTTCCCTGCGCCCACACAACTTCTATGTTCGCCTCCTGACTGTGCCCGGCTCCATTGTTAAATGACTGTAAAAAAGGGATCCAGTTTATACAACAAATAGCAAGAAAGAAGAACAAGAAATGTGCAAAGACCAAATTGCATCCTATGGAACAGCTCAGGAGAGGTAGAAGGCCTAAAAACGGCCCAATGTGGCCTAAGAGAGTTAACACCGCCCATCGCCAATTGCGCCACTGCTGCCGTGTGGTTGGGGGAGTAGGATGTCTTCCAGGGGGCTAAATATGCCCCGTTCAGTCCTAGTCCCGCTTGGCGTTCTCCTCTTCCTCCCAATGATGTGGGGAGGGTGTTGGAAATGCTGGAGGGCCTGTTGCTTCCTGTGCCGCGGTGCTGGTGGGGGGAGGGATGCCTTAGGAGGCCAGGTGTTGCACTCACCATCCACGCCGCTTCTCCGCCGCTGCCGCCGCCTCAGAAGAGCGTTTTGGGGCCTTTTAAGGGCCCAGAGTGTCCCGGCTCTTCCTCTTGCGGCCTGTGCCGTGGTGCTGGTGGGAGGAGGGGTGGCCCTAGGAGGCCCAGGTGTTGCTCTCATCCTCCCCGCCACTTCTCCTTTCTTCTGAGTATTTTCTGCTGCAAACAGATGGGAAGAGGGCAGGAAACAGCTGGCTGGTGTTTAAGGAGGGGAAAAGGCAGGCTTTAAGACCTTGCAACCTCTTTGCCCCACCACCTTTAATGGGACTTACGGATTTTGTTATCCACAGAGGGTCCTGGAACCAAACCCCAGCGGATAACAAGGGCCCACTGTACTACCATCAAAATGATATTTTAAGTGAGCTGAAGGGAAAATGAAGACAGCTTTCCTGAGCATCACCTCTTATGGAGTGGAGCCAAATCAACCCTCCAGTTTTCCAAGGATCCAGTGGAAATGAAACAAGTGGACAGCAACTACAGCGACTTGCAGAAAAGCAGGAGTGAGTCTGATCAAACATGGGGGCTAAACAGAAAGGCAAAAAGAGGTGCTTTCAGGCTGGCTTGAAGGTCTGGCGTTTAGATGACACATGCCTTGAAGCCAGCAGAAAAGTGCCCTTACGCAGAGAAAAGCCGTTTCAGTAAGAAACAGCTTTTTTCTGCTCTTTCTGGCTTGAAGCCATGTCATGTGGTCATGACATGAGCAATCCAGCTGCCTTGGGAGTCGGTGGTGCTGTTGGTGGGGTTTCAATATGGCTTTAGAAAAGGCAGCTTCAAGCCACTTTTTCCTGCCCATCTGTTTTGCCCCATGGTGACAATGCAAGGAGCTCTGACATGTAACTTTTGACTAAGTTACCAATGATTCAGTGGGTGTTCTCCAGCTGGAGCTAACAATGGGATTTCAGTTTCTCTCAATAACTAGTTGATGACTCTCAAATATGTGTAGATATGTAACAACACTCCTTTTCTAGGATAAATGGGCATAATAGGTAGACATTGTTATATTTACTGAACTCTATTATTGTCAGGTTTACAGACACCAAAAAGTACCTAGGAGCCTCTGGATATATATCCCAGTTGTCCTTTTCTGGATCTTAGCTGCTAGAGATATTTTGTGTGGCATTAGGCTAAGTGGGATCAAAATGACTTTACTGTGGTGATTTGGTTTCTTGCCCCTGTAACTAGAAAGTTCTCCTTTTATCACACAATATCCTGCTTCCCAACTTTATGGGAACAACACCCCATAAATTTTCTTTTAACTATTGAGTTGCCACCAATATTTGGAACTGTAACATATGGACTGTGATGTAGCCCTTGGAGAAGAAATCCTTTGAGTAGCCAATGATCTTAAAACCTTCCTGGTGTATGTCCAGGTTCCGGAGCCCTGATCTTTATCTTTAACCTTCTGCTTGTTTGTACTGGTCTTGAGTACAAATGCCATAAGACTACATTCTTCTTCTGTCCTGACACTAGGCTAATCATGATCTGCAGTACTGCTGCAACTGTAAAAGGCATTAACTTAGCCTTAAGAAACTTTTTAAAGATCTGTTTAATAGCTTCCTCACCACCCCAGTCTATCACAATATAGAAACCTGGCCTGCTTTTAAGAAACACTTGATAAACACCTCTTGTTGGTTCTGACTTCTAAGATAGCAAGCAAAATAATGAATAGTTTTGTAATTATATCTATATGCAAAAAAGATCATTATTTAACATAAATATTAGGAAACCTGTACACATTCTTTGGAGTGCTGAGCAATATCTTCATGTCCTGATCACTGATTCTTGACTTGGGCAATCAAGTGCCTGTAACAGTGGCCCCTTGCAGTGGAACCAGACTAGGTCAGTATCAAATGTCAAGCCCCTTATACATGCTTCCAGCAAGTTGCTGAACCGAAGAAAATAAAGATATGTAGTGATTTTGGTAAAAACTGCTGAAACTACAAATGAAACTATAAATGCATGCAGTTATCCCTAAGTGGCTTCATTTCTGTTGAACAAAAGCATGGGGCTTCATCTTAGTCAAAACTGTGTTAAAGCTCTTCACAGTATCACAATCACATTAAAATACAGAGGTGGGCTCATGTCTTTTCCATACCCAGAAAACTTTTAAATTTGTTGTGTTTTTGTTTTTTACAAAACGTATCAAAAATAAAAACACACATACAAAGTGAAATAAAATTAAATATATAATGAGAATATATAATCTAAGAATTTGACCAGGCAGTTGTATAAATCAAACTGTTAGTCCAATTAGACTGGACTCATTGAATACAAAGCACTGATTTAACAAGACCCATTGATTCAATGGGTCTACTCTGACAACTGGATTTAACCCACCAGCCAGAATCCTCTTGGCCTGCATCTACACTGCAGAAATAATCCAGTTTGACATAATTCCCAGAATTCCACAGCATTGAGCCATGGCAGTTCAAGTTTTCTCAAACTAGATTATTTCTGCAACATGGATGTAGCCAAGAGGCTCATTCACACTAGCGTTTTTTGACAAGTAGATCCAAGGAGATTCAATGATGCAATACCTAATCAAAGTTCCCACTATGTTTACCCCGATCAAATCTCTCTGTGGCAATTTAACACTGATTAAGTTTATATTACCATTTGTATTGATTTAAAATGGAGCTGCCATTTCAATCATTCTCAGATTTTGAAAAAAACTGTCAATCAAATGATGCACATCTACATCACACTGTTTAGCCACACACACGGTCAACCTCGGAGGACAGCAATGGCAAGCCCCTCGGAACAACCCTGGGATAACTTAGGAGTGTTACACTCTCTCAGACATATAATAATATAATCATATAATATCTCAGCAATAAAATATGTGCGTGAAAGCTTTGCACCAGATTGGGAGCAGAGTCTGTTGTGGTTTTCATTCTTGGGAAAGAGGAAAAAATGACCCCTAACCCACAGCCCCAATGATAGGGCTTTTTTTTTTTACTGTCAAGCAAATCATACACACCTTTGACATACTGATGACATTAATATTTAAAGGTGCAGTCTACACAATGCAATAGCAAATATGTGCATAAGCTATCAAACTTTATTTTCAAAAAATACAAAAATGATGTTCCCAGGAGAAACCCCTCCCTGACTTTGGTGAGCTCTGGGAATCAGGCATTGGTGCAGATAAGGGGACTAAATCACTGGCAGAAGGGGAGGGGGGCTAACCCCTTTTATACCGTTTTATAATGTAGTGTGAACGACCCCAAGGTAACATATGCAAGTGTAAGCTGTGCTTTGAATACAAAGTGACTTTTCTGGACAACGAGGAATAGATTTATCCAGTTGATAGTGGTGGAAGTGGAATTTTGCATTCAAAACTATTGCAGATGTACAAGAATGCTCCTAGAATAGTGTGTCAATGCACATTACACACATTGCCTCTTTGCATTCATCACTGATCATTGTGCAATGAGGTGACAGCTATGCATACTGCCTGCTTCTTATATCCTTCATTACAGTGGTATTTAGTACAGGAATCATGCAGTGTAGCACAACTCCACTATGGATGTTTACACCATGCTGAGAGGCTGTAGGCTCTGAACTATTTCTCTACCTTGGAAAAGAAACTTATAAACACACATTTGTAATATTGATTTCCCAATCATATTAGCCCTGCTGAATTCAACACATTTAGGAGTCTACTTAGAGATGCTGCTGTTAACATGTTGGTTGTTGTTGTTGTTGTTGTTGTTGTGTGCCTTCACAGTTATTTCTGACTTATGGTGACCCTAAGGTTTTCTTGCCAAGGAGTTTTCTTGACAATATTTGTTCAGAGAAGGTTTGTCATTGTCTTCCCCAGAGGCTGAGAGCATGTGACTTGCCCAAGGTCACCCAGTGGGTTTCATGACCGAACGCAGAATCAAACCCTGGTCTCCAAAGTTGCAATCCAACACTCAAACCACTAAGCCATGCTGGTTTTTATATGTTATTATTTTATTTGTTTAGACTCTCTAGGGGATACAGAAGCATCACTTTGATCTAAATTAAAGTATACCACTTGTGAATTCCACTAAGTACACAGGTATCCTTTCCCCCTAGTCATCATATTGTGTGCTGCACAATAAACATTTTTAGGATAAGTCCACAATTCAGTCTCCCTCCCCATGGTCAACACCCAATTGGTCCTTCTTGCTGACAGAAAGGCTGTCTCAACAAAAGAGGAGGGCAATTCCCCTTCTCTCTTCCTGCATCCATCTGCATATCCTAAAATCTGCTCTGGAGGCTGGGGGTTACAAGAGGAAGAAAGTCCCTTTGCATAAGTGGAAATCTGCTTGTGTTCGTACAATATTGTATTTTAACCTACAATTTGCCCATGATTTTAGTTAGCCCAGAGTAAAACATTTTGTATATTAAGCAAGGAGAATCTAATTTTTTCAGTATATCTAGACTTTCCCACACTTTCTTGTCCAGAAGGCCCTGGGATAATTCTAAATTCTGACAGACACTGGAGGAAGTTATGTAGTAAATTGAACCAGAAACTAACTTCAGAAGTATGGTTCCTGGAGGTTGAGGAGGAACTGGTAAGCAAAGAGATGAGGGTATTGATGGGCACCAGCTGCTTCTGGTGGGGACATAATGCAATTTCTTGCCACATTTCCTATCCAAGCAGTAAGGAATGTCCAATTCCATCTTCCTAGAGGGATTGGCTGCATGCCAATAATGTCTTGGCTGCCTCTGGGCACTTTTCAGTGATGAGGAACCATTGAATAATCAGTACAATAGAGTTCTATTTTATTTACCTTGCAAAATGTGTAGGAGAGCCAGACCTCTTGAATGAATTAATAAATGGACCAATCAATCAAGGGTAGTATGAAACAAAAGAGCACTTATAGAACTGAAACAAGAATTTATTTTTATTATTTTTGCATTACAGCCGTGTGTTTGCATTGCAAATATTTATACTGTATAAGTAAAATGTGAATACACATTTGCAAGATCAATTTATAGGGGAATCCTCATAGGTGTCTCTTCCCACTCCTGAGCTCCTTATACACAGGAGCAGCATTCCAGGCCATTATGGCTAACAGCAGATTTATGCATGCCCCTAAATTCCCATGCAATTCAAAGAGAAAGGATTCTATTTAGCCCTGTATTAATTCACAATGCACTAATGTTGTAACTTGTACAAGGAAAGATTATGCTCCTTCTATAACACACAATGTATTTGTTTATTTTAACATATGAAATCTTCTAAGTATGGGATAATATGGTAAGTATTTTTCTTTTCTTTTCTTTTCTTTATATACCACTTTTCTCCTGGTGCTGGACCCAAGGCACCTTAAATCCAATTAAAAACAAGGCACAACTAAAAAAAAATGTACAAAAGTTAAAAATTCTAAACAAAATTAAAATAGTTTAAAATACAATTTAAACTTAATAAAGATAAAAGATCTGCCCGATTAAAAGCCCTCTCTGCAGCATGAATTATAAGCCAAAAGTCTGCCTAAATAAAAAGTTCTTTACTTGCTGGCAAAAAGACATGACTTCCAATATTTCACTGACAAAAACTGTCTAAGTAACATGCAAGTGTGGTCAAGATGACAAAAGATATTAATGAGGAAGAATATACAAGCTAGAAGAGGCTGCAGCAGTTTACTTTTGCCTTAGTCTACTGGGACAGACAAGATTTTGCACTTTGAACTAAGTTTGCAGCAATTTAAATAAGCTGTGGATAAGTGGGATGAGGGAGAGGGAAACTAGGACATTTTAAAGGCTGAAAAAGTAGAAGATTAATTGGTAGTGACCCTGCCAAATTGAAGGATATGGAAAGAGAAAGACCAAATTCTACAGCCTGGGACCAGAAACTGAGATGGCTCTCTCACACCAAATGTGCCCGTGATGAAAGCTTTCCCCCCAAAATCTTACAACTCATATCAGGAGATGGATGTTTCAGATAGTCTGGACCAAAGCCATAGAATACTCATCTATCCAAGGAAACACGAGAAACCTTCAAAATATTTAAATAATGAGATGACTGAAAAGGTTGTTATTGTTTGCACTTTATTCCAGCATAACAAAGGATATGGGATCTGGGCAATTTTTCAGTGGTTGGGACAATAGAGATTCTGCTGAATCTGAAGTTTTAAAGCTAAGTAGGCAGTTGTGAGCAAAATCGTGTTTGACCGACCAGCTTCAGTGAAAAGCTGAACTTATCTTGATCTCTCTGAGCAAAAGGGTACACTATACTGACTGATCTTCAGTATAGACTGTAGGAGTAAAACATGCCCACAAGATAATCACATCCTTAACAGAAATTGAAAACGTATGTGAAAGCCCTGGTGGTCCTAAAAAGAAAAAAGAAAGAGTGAAAAAAAAAAAAAAACACCGTCAAATAATTTCTTGATTCAGTGTCATCATTCATTTCTTTCATTTGAAAAAAAATCAAGCCCTTTAGAAGGGCAAGCAAAGATTAATGCTTTTTTCATAAAAGGATATTTTATGAAATAGTGAAATGTAGCATATTTCCACCTGATAAATGCAGAGACCTGCAAACTCTGAACCCAGCTTGGCCTTTATTTCTTTTGACCCTGTTTAAGTGATTTATTTATCTTTAAGAACTAAAGTTTGCAGCAGGCAGAAAATGTCATGTAGAACTTTAATTCTAACTAAAATAATATTTAAACTGAGTCATTTGTGTCAGAAATACTAGTACAGAGAGGTATTGTCCTCAGACTGATGTAATTTCTGGAGCCAATATTTGATTGGAAAACTGATTTTAAAAAAATGATTATACACACAATACATTTCAATATCCATACACAATCACTCACTATGAATCTACAAAGGGCACCATGAAGTCAGAATGAAGGACTTTTATCTCTTATTGATTTCAGCTGGAAACATTTAGTATGTTACCTTTAAGTGGATATCCATTATTAGGCTTAAAATCTGTTTAGCTTTAGCAGGACTGTGCCAAAAGTATTTTCTAGACTAAAGATGAAATAGCAGTTTAGTGGCTTACTGTTACTAACAGACACAGACAATGACATGTTTAGTTTTTTAAAAAATATAGATAAGAGAACAAATTGCAAAAACAACTGTATGACTGTTACCTTGATCGCACAGCAGGTGTGATCCAAAACCTCAAGCATGTGTCCTGTTCTATGTGGGGAGGTTTTGTACTTGCAGTAGGGATACACAAACATGATCATTTCAGTTTATCTCTATTAGTAATTTTTTTCCAGCCTTAAATTCATTCTATCCTGTTACCAGGATCTATCAAAAATTCCTTATTACATCAATTTAAGTTTAAGAATTTTTAATATATATTTTTGTGTAAATTTCTCCTCATATTCCTTGTTTCCCATAATATAATGCATACTTGTACATTGTTTTCATGAACATGTGCATCTTTGTTTACAATTGCCCCAAATTTATGCATATATTGCTTGATATACCACAAACTATACTACAAAATTAGAAAAGTGAGAATGCTAAAAAAAATTAGTGTTTTGGTTTGCTTACTGATTTATGAAATATATATTAAAACAAATTTCTTCTCTGTCCAGATGGCTTTGTGTACCTCCAGTCCCACAGTTATTTCCTGCTATTTGCAAGGGGCGCTCTCATGCTCAGTGGCAGAATCCCTATTAGAGTGTGTCTACACTGTAGAAATAATGCAATTTGATACCACTTTAACTGCCATGGCTCCATGCTACAGAATCCTGAGATTTGTACTTCTGGGGGACACCAGATCTCTTTGGCAGAGAAGGCTAAAGACTTGTAAAACTATAAATCCCAGGATGGAGCTACAACACTTAAAGTGGTATCAACTTGCATTAGTTCTAAAGTGTAGATGAACTCTTAGACACAACAACAGAGTTATGGCATCGTGAAGTCCCAATGACTGAATAGGCTATGAACTGGAACAGAACTTCCAGCCCATACACCAGGGCAAAGGCAGTTTCTGTAATTCAAGACCATAGCATGATATAGTAAAGTTGCACAAGTAATATGTTCAGTAGAGGCAACTGTTCTTTTAATCTCTGTTCCTGAAAGAGCATTGTGGACTTTGTGTGGCTGCATGTGTACTAGGGCCGAACTGGGGCTGAGCGTTGACCCGCTCCAAGCTCTAGTTCCGCCAATTAGTTGCCATTATGACACACACACATCCACATGGCGTGCACCATGATGATGTCTGTGTGTGCCCAAACAGCGCTAGAGCATCATCAGGGCATGCAAGCATGCCCATGCCCTGATGATGCCCTCATGACGCTCTAGAGCAGCTTCTTTTTGCTCCCAAGAGGGAGCGGATCAGTGCCACTCGGTGGCGTCCAGCTGCCTGTCTGTATTGCCCCTATGTAGTGCCTTTTATGTGGGGCTGCCTTTTCTAAACCCTATACAGCTGACCTTCCATGTTTGTGGCTTTGACTCTTGCAGATTTGATTATTTGTGGATTTGATTAATATGTTCTCTCTAGAAATCAGTAGGTCCTCCAGCGCAACACTGCCAGAAATTAACAGAGTTGTGCTGGAGAACCTTTAAGTTCCTAGAGAAAAAACTTCTCTAGACATCTGTAGGTTCTCCAGCATGAGTCTGTGATCAAATTCTGGAAGATACTGAAGGACCTGGAGATTCCTAGAGAGATGTTCCCTTAGGTAAATAGAATAGTGTTTTTTTATTTGCAAGTTTCCACATTCATGGGGGGGGTCCTTTACCCCTAACCCCAGCGAATGTGGTGGGACCACTGTAATAGGATTGCCAAAAAGTATAAAATAAGCTACAAGGCTGTTAACTGGCAGCTGTCCGTAGGAACATATACTGTAAGCACTTGTAAGAATTTCACTGACTCCCAGGTTATTTCTGAGCACAGAAAGAGAAGACGGTGCTCACTCTTTAAATCCCTTAGAATCCAACCTGCTCCCAGAACAAGCTCTCATCTTCACAGAGCTCAGAAAAGGGGTATTGCAGGAGCAGGGAGAGCTGCTCCTCATGTAATCTCCCCGCCAGCATGGCCTGTTAAATTGCTGCCACACTGCAGAATTAATGCAGTTTAACACACCACTAGACCTGCCATGGCTCAATACTATGGAATCTTGGGATTTGTAGTTTGTTGTGGCATCAGAACTTTCTGTCAGGGAAGGCTAAATATCTCATAAAACTACAAATGTAGAATTCCACAGCATTGAGCCATAGCAGTTAAAGTGGTGTCAAACTGCAGTTCCAAAATGGAATTTAATAAACTCTTCATTTTGAAGCGGCCAAGTAGAAAGCCTTTTTAGTTATGGTACACCTTCCTCCAGGAAGCACTCCTGGTGCCTACATTGTTATCCTTTGAGTACCACATAAAGCTGCTGTTGTTTATTATAGCTTTATACACATTATTTTAATCTTTTTTTTAAAAAAAAAATCAAAAACAAATATAAGCTTTGCTGAGAGGCTATATACTTTATTTATTTACCAGATTTTTAATTTCATCTTTCTCCCAAAAAATCAAAGGAGATTATCACACTGCCCTTTCCTGTCCTTTCCTCCCAAAACTAGGCACAGGATATAAACTTTTAAAAGTGGATTTTTATCACATACCTCTGTGTCCAGGCAGGAGGCATCCCACCTGATCCAGACTTCGCCCTCACTTTTTGAAATAATGGGATTTCCTGTTCTTTGCAAGAAAGAATGGGATTTTCTCATTCTTTGCAAAGTGTGGAGAATGTAGTCCTTCAGACTGGACGCAGTTGTATTTAGTGTCACACCAGCTGTAGTGCATTTCCTCTACACAAAATGGTACAGTGGGCCCTTGGTATCCACTGGGATTTTCTTCCAGGATCCTCTGTAGATTCAAAAATCTGTGAATGCTCAAGTCCCATTAAATGAAATGGCATGGTGTCCCCTATATAAGATTACAAAAATCAAGGTTTGTTTATTGAATTTTATTTTAATTTTTAAATATTTTCAAGCCGCGGATGGTTAAATCCATGGGTAAGGAAGGCCAACCGTACAGCGAAAATGGAGCACTTAGCAGTATAAGTGACCAGACCACATCTTCACAGGTAAGCAGCAAGACCATGTGTTACTTAATAATTAGGCAGTTTGGGCAGGAACACAATGCTTGGGTTAATCTATAAACTTAGTGTTTATTTGCATTACTTTATCCCCCTGCCTCCACCATTAGACTATGCAGATAACTAAGGTTACATCCGCACTGCAGAAATAATCCAGTCTGATACCACTTTAGCTGCCATGGCTCAGTGCTATAGCATTCTAAGGAACTGTAGTTGTGCCATGAGAGCTCTCTGACAGAGAAGGCTAAATGTCTCACAAAACTACAATTCCTACAATTCTGTAGCATTGAGCCATGCCAGTTAAAGTGGTGTCAAACTGGATTATTTCTGCAGTGCGGATGCAGCCTAAATCTAAACTCTCTGGCTCAGCTTCATGTCTACAACATGGAGGTAAGAATATGATCTGCCATGTGGGTTGTTGTAAGAATAACTAACAAACATATGTGAAACACGTAGCATTACTGTCATTACACTTGAATTAAGTGCATTTCCTCTTGGTCAAATGGTTAATATCCCCCTCCTTTCTAATGATTTTTACCATTATAATTCTAGTTCATTTCCTGTCTTGAATATTGTAACCTTGTTTTTAGTGGCCTTCTCCGTGATGCCTTTATTTCTGTTCAGAAATGTGCTGCCAGAATAAATTACCTTGCATGTAGTTTTTGGGTGCAGTCCATATCCTACTGAAGTAAATGGCAACCTTTTGACTGCATCCAACAATTCAGTTCCCTTAGCTGGATTCTCACTCCACTTTACATTCAACAAACTGGTTGTAACTATACCTTTAAGTTTCTTCATGGCTCTAATGCCACTTCCCCTTCTTATATTTCTTGCTAAGTCATTTTTTGCAATCTTCATCAATCCCCTTCCCAATGTATAATTGGCCCATGAACTAGATGCCCCCCCCCCCATTTTAATCTTTAATCCAATTTTAAGCCTCCCTCATCACCTATTTGTTACCTATTGTAACACTGACAAGAACGTCTTCTTGAGTGTGTGTGTGTTGTCTCTTGCTTTGCATCTCTTCCTTTGTTTAAAAAGAACTGAAAAGGTCCTTTATTGTTTTGTGGCCAGGAACATTTCTGGCACTTTATCACTAATAAATAAGAATAGTTTATGTGGACAGCTTGGGCCAGATCCAAGTAAGGCACTCCACCTAATAGAAATTTCTCCAAAATAGAAGGTAGCTAAATAAGGCTAAGTAAACATTTTCCTCTTTTTTTGTCCTAAGACTTTGGCAAAAGTAAAGAAATTTCGTTTTTGGCATACCAAAGCACAGAAATGAAATCTTCTTCATATAGCAAGCTGTTTTTCAAGGAAGACATTTGCTGCTGAAAATGTCTTTGGTCCCCATTTTTCTTTGAATCCACACACTTACTTTTAGTAGCAAATAATCAAACATTCCACTCTACAGGAGCCCCTCACATATGTGCATTAATAAACTGGAATTTAAAATAGAACCACAGAGGAAAACTATTTTATATACACAGAATATGCAATGGACAAGAAAAATGGAAATGTGAAAAAGGACTGCATTTTGGATTAATGCAATCTTGCAGGCTTTTTTGTTCTTCATTTTAGACTGTAACATTGTTATATTTGTCACAAAAACTGGTTTTCTGTGAGTTCCTGGCCGTTCCTGGCAGCCTGATGAGTCAAGCCTAATTATTGCTTGCACCTGCAATGGCTTGTTTTGGTTTGGTCAAGGCCACAGGCAGGCCTACCAAAATATGGGCTTTTTTCATTCTCTCTCATATGGGAAACTTCCAGTTTGCTGGAACATCCTGAGACCTTGTCTCATTGATCAGCTGTAAGCATTGTGATAGGTAATTATTATGACTACAAAAATTATCTTACCTCTTGCCTAATTCCTAATATCTTTGCTATAAGCTTTAACTTTTTTTTTTACTGGATCCTACATACATTTCTTCCCTTGCTCGGCTGTGAAACCCAGTGGGTGGGTGACCTTGGGCAAGTCACATTCTCTCAGCCTCAGGGGAAGGCAATGGCAAACTTCCTCAGAACAAATCTTGCCAAGAAAGCCCTATGACAATTTCACCTTAGGGTTTTCGTAAGTCAGAAATGACTTAGAGGAAGACAACAGCAACAGACAAATGTATTTCAGCGGAAGAAACTTACAAAACATCCTCTGAGTGTTCCTTGACTAATTTTATGAAATTAATAGGGTCACCATACCGGTAGTTTGACAGGTGACTTGAAGAAACATGCACACCTATATCTAGCAATGGTATTCTGGTAATTATATTATTTTCCTAAGAGATAGCTAAGTTTGTCACAGCACAAAAAGGAAATGGGGATGGTGGGAAGAACAAATCCAGTAGCACCTTTCCAGCAGCACTCATGAGTTTTAGCATTAATTTTTGTGGATATTTATCCACATCATCAAATGCACTGATGGAATGCAATGTTACAGTTCAGATACTTAAGTAACTACAGTACTTCATTGTTGGACTGGAATCAAAATGTAATAGAACACAGAAAGATACAAATTGTTACCTTGGCTTACCCACTGAATCTTCTTTAATTAATATTAGCTTAGTTAAAACCCAGTAGTTCTGAGTGTCAACATGTTAATGTTATAAAGTTAAGTCCCAAATACTAACACACAAGCCATTTCACAAGTGTTATGATGTTACCCATGTGTCTGAGTTAATTTGAATGATGAGAAATGAGTCTGTTCTGCAGGTCCCATCCTAATGTCACAGACATCACTGGGCCCTACCCTTAGCCATTTACACAAATAATTCATATACATATTTGCTTGGATCCAGAGAATCCCTTTTGTGTGCATAAGGACTTCTTTTGAAATCAGAATGCTTCAGCACCTGACAAAAGCTGTCATGCATAAAACATGTTTCTCCCCTAAGCTCTCCTTTCTTCCTCTTCCATCTCCCACTTGTTTCCAACTTCCCAGAATAGATTGGGGAAGGGAGTACTGGGCCTATGGTGGAAGGAGAAATTAGCAAAATTGGCTTCCTTCTCCCTTCCATGAACAGGTGGCTTCATACTCTGTATCCAAACCATTATCCTTGTAACCCAACCAATATGGTTATATCCCCATTTACTGAGCCCACTAATAAGTTCGTAGCAGAGGCAAGATCTGAATGGATGACTTCTCATCTGGTCACATTTCTACAGTGCAGTCCTACAACTACTCCACTGAATTCAATGGAATTTACTCCTGGGTAAAAGTTTATAGGAACACAGCATTACCCACTACAATATACCAGAATATCTAAGAGTGCAGGATGCTAGTTGAAAATACTCAAAAAATTGTTAGGAACAGTGTCTGAATTCTTATTGTTGTTGCTCTGTGCATTCAAGACATTTCTAGCTTCTGGCAACCCTAAAGTTTCACAGGATTTTCTTGGCACAGATTTTCTTGGCAGAATTTGTTCAGAAGGAGCTTGACCTTGCCTTCCTCTGAGGCTGAGAGAGTGTGACTTGCCTAAGATGTCCCAGTAGAACATGGCTGAGTGGAGATTCAAACCCTGATCTCCCAATATCATGGTCCAACACACAAACCACTACTCCACACTAGCTCTCCTGGATTACCGATTCAGCTTTTAAAATACATGTTGAAATTTCAGAAGGAAAAGGCTGATTTAACATAATATTCATAGATGTTCTATATTAACCTATTGCAGTATTCATTAAATTCCAGGTGCATTCATCAATTTATTCTCCACTATCACATTCTGTGATATACACAGAGGATGCATGCAATTTCCTGCAAGGAAGTGGTAACTTTATAAGACATGTGGCTTTGCTGAATGTCTTATTTCATGTAGTTTAAGAAGAGTAAGGTTGAAAATATCAACTTTTAAGTTCTATAGAGTTAAGTTGTATAGAGTTGTATGTTATTGTTAAGTCATTCCACTATCCATCGTTATAATCTTCACAGGCCTCAAAAGTAATTGCTTTGCTAAACATAAAGGAAGTCTGATTTTAATTTGCTATCTACATCTACATTCTCATATTCTTTTAATAGATTATTTAAAGTTATCACTAGAATCTTCTTTCACTCAAACATAAGTGAAAGTTTTATCTTACTTTAGATATCACAAAAATAATTTATTACTAAGGAAACAAAACCTTTTGTCTCTCGATATATTTCTTCAGGACAGCTGTGGTATTTCAGTGCGAGCACAAAAGCTACAATGATCTGGGCTGCAATCAACTATTTTTAATAGGAAATTTTTACAGACATTTAATAAGATCTCCCAGCATAATTTATGAGGAGAGGTTTTGAAGTGAAGAGGCATTGTTTGGCAAGTGTTCTTCCTCTAATCTCAGGAAATTTAAATAAAAGAGGGCTCATTTCCTCTAACTTAAGGATTTCTTCCACACAGAAAAAGTTAAGAAAAACACCTGCTACATAAACCCACAAAATAAGTTTATCCATAGTCCAAACAAAATACATTCAGAGAAAGTAATTGGAAGACACAAAGCTCTGGGGATGCTAGATCATACTGGTCTAATCATTACTACTAACGCAGAAGTTGACCTATTAATTTTTTGCAGTCCAAGAAAATAATTGTGTCTGCCTGCTTGCTTAACATGCTAATAGAAGTGCCAAGTTGGCCTTGACAAATTTCATATATACAGATCTGTAACTTTAAAGGCATTCTCCAATCTAGTGACATCAGAATTATTCCTAGTTTGTAGAATTGTGTAGAGAGGTACAGTGGTTTGAGTGCTGAACTACAACTCTGGAGACCAGGATTCAAATCCCCACTTGGTCATGAAACCGACTGGGTGACCTTGGGCAAGTCGCACTCTCTCAACCTCAAGGGAAGGCTGAACAAATCTTGCCAAGAAAACCCCATGATAGGGTCACCATAGGGTTGCTATAAGTCAGAAATAACTTCAAGGGACACAACACATACAATTATGCAATTAGGAGACATGACCCCACAATGACCATTCAAGCCATCTGTTTACAGGTAAAATGTTCATGGCATACTTGGGAATCTGATCAGTATGACCTCCATTTATAACTGAAAAGCATAATTAGGGCCCAACCCTGTTAGCACATCATCTTCTAATGGCATACCCTCAATGCCAAAGAGTTTTTTTTTTAAAAAAAATCAGTCAGTTTAAAAGTACATTATACATTAGGGTTTCTAAGCAAACCTCTTCAAGAAGGCCTGTACCTAGCAGTAGTGGGACATGTGGTTTGCAAGCAAAAGACCTGGGTTTTGCTTGCAGTCCCTGGCATCCACTGATAGAGACAACTGACTGAAAATGTAGAGAGCATGGATGAAACTGAACCTCAGAGATCTATGGTGTAATTCAGTATAAGGCAATTTCATAAGAGGAACTTCTCTTACGGAAAATAACCAATAACTCTACTAGGATGAACAAGTATTTCCATAGATTGGTCACTGGATTGCTGCAAGCGGAGGTAGGTTTCTTTTCACACATCTTTTCTTGCAAATTCTAAGGGGTGATGGTTACAGGAGGGATAACATTTTCTTTCCTTCTGGTACCAGGTCTGCATGTGCATCCAATCAGAGATTGTGGTAGATAGGCCACCTTCTACAGTGCTCTAGCATGGTATAGCATTAAATACCATACTGTAAGTTGTCTTCAGTCAGTAGTTTAGTCATGATCAATAAGTGGTTGAAAGCTACAGGTGTTGCTTATATAAATTACTTGGTCAAACAGCAATCTCCACTAGGGGCCCATCAGTCTGGGAAATGAAGTATAGCTGGAAAGTGAAATTTTTCTACATACTTACAGAACTCATACATATGTAGAAGTATGGAAGCTTATATAATAAAATGGAGTGGTTTGCTGCCCCCAAACTACTATATTACTGACATGTTTTAATCTGCCAGGTCTTCTGCATTTATAAGTTAAATAGCAGTGAAACATTTCCACAACGCTGCAGTATATACAGTGCCATACCAAAAAAGTATTCCCTGAAAATTTTCCAAATTTGCTTTGCTGCTTTATTTTACTCCATCAAAGGACCTAATCACACTAGGTGAACCCCTCTCAGAAACAGGATTTAAAAGGAGGGGGAAAAACCGCAAATGCAGGAAGTTTTTTAGATGACATTTCTCCCAAACAGAAATAACACAGAAATAGTGAATGGAAAGTGGACAAAAACGACACCTTTTTACTTTCAGGAAGTTCCCAAAAGTAAAAAAGTGTCATTTTTGTCCACTTTCCATTCGCTTTATTTCCACATTACTGTATTTCTGTTTGGCAGAAATGTATCTGAAAATCATCCCACTTTTACAGGTTTTTCTACTTCTATAATCCTATTTCTGAGTGGGATTCGCCTAGTGTGATAAGGCTCATAGTGTGAATGTATTGCTTTTTGTTGCTTTAATTTTTAATAAGTGAGCTGTCCCAAATGGCAAAGCATATATATAAAATAAGTGAACATATATATGGATGGCAAGGTGAATATGTATTGTGAATATTTTCTTGTAGAATCCCTAGAATCCCTGCTAAATCACTGTGGAGCTCTTGGAATTTACCTAATAGTTCTGTTTATGAAAAGCCTTTGTTTCCAATTTGATACAAGAAGGCTTGAATCCTGTGCATCCAGAAAGATGGGATATAAAATAAATAAATAATATATAATTTCTGTCAGCATTTAGCAGAGGTAGATAGCACAACATAAAGAAAAAAGAAAACTGGGAAAGTTGGAGAATGAATGAGTTAGCCTCATTTAAAAACAAAACAAAACATAGAAGATTTAGTTAGAGCCTTTTCCATGCACTATTTCAGCTTCACTTTATAATTTCCCAAGAGCTGGAGAAAGGTCATTTTCTGCTACCACATTCCACAACAAAATCATCCTGAACCATTCATTCTTGTTAGCGTTCATGGCCTCTGATGACTTGTCAGATTTTGCATTCCACTGTGAGGCTGCCTGGCAAATTGGAGAAGGGGTTTAACATTATCTTCACCAGAGCTATTGTGAGTTCAGACATTAAATATGTTGTTCTTATCCATAACAGTCTTTTTCAACTACTGGTCTTCTTCCAGACAGAAGGCTCATTGTGCTACCGATCCAAAGGCATTTTGAACATATATATATATATATATATGGAAACAAAAAATATGTGTGGGGGGGGGAGGATTGCAAATGGAAAGGATAAATAAAATCCTGTGCATGAGACTAGGTGATTGCGACAGAAGCCTCATCTGGAAGCACTCCTGGATTTTACCATTCATTATCTAACATTCGGTTGGCACCACACAAATGCTAGACAGTGCTCTGTAAAGAAATAAAATGTGGACCACATGCTTTCTGGATAAGGAACATCATGGAAAAAAATACACTCACTGTTATCAAACACTACAATAAGCTACAGTGCTAAAGAATATACACTTCCTGTGAATGAGCTGGAAATACCATGCAGCTTGATGCTTAATTCTTCCTGCAGAAGGGACCTGCTAAAAAAAAATTGTTCTCACTGCAAGCTGTGATTTATCATTATGTGTGAATCAGGTATACTGGCTTATCTCTTCTGACTAACCAATGGTATATGTAAGTCATTGTGACTATGGCCTGTCAGGAATGAAACAAACCAGAATTCCTGGTTTGCATGTAACAATAAACAAACCACAGATGGAAGGTCCAAGGTGTGTTTAACCACTGTCACAGGAACAGCATTTAGGAAGCGTGGACCAATATGCTGCTTGTAAACTATTAGCTGAGCTTCCCTTGCAGCCCTTGCTTATTGTGGCATTTAAACTGGACCATTGAATCTAGATCCTGAGACAGGCAATCCTCCAAGACACCTTTTCTTGCCCCCCCCAACAATTTTCTGTTTCTCCCATAAACTGCTTAAGAAGTGACAGTGGGAAGGGAAATCAGAATTTAGCAGAACTAGCTTCTATTTGCAAAGGACATTTCTGCATCTCTAAGTAGCTGAAATGAGAAATATCCATAAGTGATTAAATGTGCATTTGTTATTAGAATAGGGCCTAACTACCCAAATCAAATTAGTTAGCACTTGGAGCACACCATCAATGAAGAACAGGTGCTGTAGGCTATATTTCAAGGAAAGGAATTGTCAAAACCAGCCCTGAATATTCCTTATCTAAGAAAACCCTATGAAATTCATGGAGTCACAATAAGTTGATAGGGAATCTGGAAGCACATACAAACAGTTTATTAACAATGTGGATCTTCCGCAATAATTGATGCTTTCTGGAGTGATACCTACTGATCTGCCAACCTTAAAAAATCTAGGTATGCTTATTTTTACAACTATTGTCCTCTGAATAGAATCTTTTTAATAAATATAAACACAAACATATTTTTATGTAATACTAAAACAAACATATACAAACATTTACAATATAATTAAGCTACTAAACTAAAACTAACAAAACTGCTTACTTACCCTGCCTAACTGATGAATATACCGTATAAACTTGTGTATAAGTCAAGAGCAGGTTTTGAGGCCAAAATACTTCAGTTATACAATATTTTACTTGTTCTTTCACATTAAACGATTTCCAGTCTTTCTTAAAATTATTCAAAGATGTCTCTTTGGTCAACGTTGGCAATTTATCCATTTCAGCAAGTTCAACCTCCTTCATCATCCAGTCTTATAAGTGACCTTCCATCTTTGAGCATATGTTATTCTTGTTGCTACAATCATATATTGTAAAGTTCTTCCAAGTTTTTTCTCCATCATCCAGCTTTCCAAGCAAAAAAGTCTCTAGTTGTAAAAATGTAAAATGGATTTTAGTCTCATATTTCTTTCTTTCATCACATGTAGAAAAAAAGTCCCTATCTTCTGGTTATATTTCCAACGTTCACTTGAGTTATTCTTATACATTTTTTGATAACTGTTCTGGCATTAAATACTATCTATATGTCGTTTTATAAAAATTTTCCCTTCACTTAATTGAATCTTTGATCAACTAAGGGGCCCCCGAGAAAGCCAGGTTGGGGCTGGGGCAACTGCACGGCGTATCCCCAATCCAACTTTTTGCCAGTCCAAAAAGAAGCTGCAAATTGCCACTCCTATTTGAACCAGCAAAAAGCAGGCTTCTCCCTCCTTGCTGAGGCTTTATGGTGCTCCTGCAGTGTGTGGCATGTAAACGCTGCACCACCAAAGCACCCTGAAGCAATTCCGCATGAGGGCAAGTGGGCAGCATGACACTGGCTTCCAGGCAGCTTCAGAGTGTGTGGTATCAAGACACTGCATTCTGAAGCTTCCTAGAAGCTGGCACAAAGGGGCGGTCTGTTTCACCCCTAAATCCTTTATCCAGAAAGGGAAAAAATTCCTGGAGGAATGAAGACTTTCCAGGTTTTTTTGTTTCGATTTTACCTACATACTGTATCATGGTTTTGCATCCAAACTCTTTCTTCAGACATCCCAAATTTCCCTCCTCCCTCCCTCCCTGGTGTAATTCTCCTCTCATTCCTACTGATCATGTGTCACGTCTAGGTTCAAGGAATATTTCAGAAACTTTTACCAATTTCTACTGAGTCCTTTCTAAGTATTTTTCAGGAATTATAGTTGAAATATTAAAGTGCTTTAATAATATTGCAATAATTAAGCCTTAGGCAAATTTCTTTTATTGCTAGCATTCCAGCTTCCCTACTGATCTCTTTTGGTCTTGGGGGGAAATCTAGGCTTCTTGGCCACTGCCATCTTACCTACTGTAGTTCCTGTATAACACAAACTGACAGCAATGGATTTCAGGTTTCATTTCATGCTGGGAAATAGTAGGCAGAGTGGAAATAAAAAGTTCTTCATAATGACAGGAGTTCCCTGGGAATACTTAAAGCTGTAGAAAACATCTTGTAGATCTCCAAAATAAAATACAGGAGCAAAACCTGGGAGGTTCAGAGACTTTCTTCTTGTCTAGAAAGGCTTTAAGATATCTCAGCATAGCTACATGTAGTGAAGTCCACTAAATTCCCTGGTTCACTGGGCTTTATTATTTATTATTATTGGTTATCGTGCATAACCGAGACCTGGCTTGGGCCTGAAGGGGATGCTGTGTGGGCTCAGGCCCTCCCTTCCGGGTAGTCGGTGAAGGACCAGAACAGGTTAGGTGGGCAGGGGGGGGGGGTGTTGCCTTGGTGCATAAAAACACCTTGTCTCTAACCAGGAACCATGTTCGTCAGACTTCCTATATCAAGTGTATTTATCTGACCCTGAAGGCTAGAGACAGTCTAGGGATTCTGTTGGTCTACCGGCCACCCCGTGCGCTAACAGATTCCCTTAACGAGCTGACACAGTTGGTCTCGGAGCTGGTGTTGGAGTCCCCCAGGCTCTTAGTCCTGGGAGACTTTAACATCCCCTTCGCGGCCAACGTTGCTCCATCTGGTGCAGCTCGGGAATTCATGGATACCATGACAGCCATGGGCCTGTCTCAGCTAGTCACGGGTCCAACGCATTTTGCAGGGAATACACTTGATTTGATCTTCTGTACAGACATGGAAACTCCGTGGGTGGAAATTACTAATATTTCCCCCTTGTCATGGACGGATCATTTCCTGGTGGAGGCACGCATCAAGACATCTCCCCAGATCCCCCCCGGGGGTCCACCCTCGAAGGCTGATGGAACCTGATAAGTTCCAAGAAGCCCTAGAGGGATATATGGTTGGAAGTGAGGGCGACACTGTTGATGCCCTAGTTAACACCTGGGATACGGATCTCTCCAGGGCTATACACCGTATCGCTCCCAAGCGCCCTCTCAGGCCTGCTTCCAAAAAGAAGCCCTGGTACACGGAAGATCTCCGGGCCAGGAAGCGGGTTCTGTGACGGCTAGAGCACGCCTGGCGGAAACACCAGCGTTTATCCGACAAGGCTCTCCTAGACCATCTTTTGAAGGACTATGGAGAGGCGATACGAGCAGCTAAGAATTCGTTCTACGCTGCTCACGTCGCGTCCGCGGAGTCGCGTCCAGCAGAGCTGTTCAGGGTGGTGAGGGAGCTAACTCAGCTCCCTCCTGCCCCAAACCAGATCCTTGAACCGACTAAGGCCTGCTGTGACCAATTTAACAACTTCTTCGCGGATAAAATCTCTCGGATAAACGAAGGTCTGGATATCAGTGTTAAAACAGAAACTAGAGTAGAGGCGTCCAGAGCTTCCGTGGACTCAGTTGTACTGGATCAGTTTGAGTCGGTTAGTACCGAGGATGTGGACAAGATCCTTAGAAGCATTAGGAAAACAACTTGCTCTCTCGATCCCTGTCCCTCGTGGCTGGCGGTACAGGGGGGGCCGGCAGTAACATCATTGTTACGCCGGATCATTAACACATCTCTGAGGGAGGGGCGATTTCCTGAAAATCTCAAATTGGCCATTGTTAAACCAATATCAAAAAAGCCCTCCCTCGACCCCCTGGTACATAATAACTATCTGCCAGTTTCACTGCTGCCATTTTTGGGGAAGGTTATCGAGAGGGCGGTTGCGTTCCAGCTTCAATCGATCTTGGATGAAACGGATTTTCTAGATCCATTTCAAACCGGTTTTCGGGCAGGCTACGGGGTTGAGACTGCCATGGTCGCCCTGGTCGATGATCTCCGTCTGGGCATCGACAGGGGGAGCGTGTCCCTGTTGGTGCTCTTGGAAATCTCAGCGGCTTTCGATACCATAGACCATGGTATCCTTCTGGAACGCCTGGCAGAGGTGGGAATCGGGGGCACTGCGCTCCAGTGGTTCAGGTCCTACCTCTCTGAGAGGTTCCAGATGGTGCAGCTGGGGGACGTGTGCTCCGACAAGAGGGCCCTCAGTTCTGGGGTCCCTAAAGGAGCCATTCTGTCCCCCATGCTCTTTAACATTTACATGAAACCGCTGGGAGAGATCATCCGGAGACATGGGGCGCGGGGTTATCAGTACACTGATGACACCCAAATAGTCTTCTCTATGTCTCCAACTGATGCAGTGTCCAGGGATGGCGTCGCTCCTCTCGTGGCCTGTCTGGAATCGGTAATGGACTGGATGAGGGAAAACAGACTCAGCCTGAATCCAGAGAAAACGGAAGTACTCGTGATAGGTTCTCCCGGCCCATTGATGGAGGTGACGCCACCTGTCCTGAACGGGGTCACGCTTCCCGTAAAGGACACGGTACGCAGCTTGGGGGTGCTCCTTGATTCGTCGCTCCATCTTACTTCTCAGGTGGATGCGACAGTCAGGAGCTCCTGCTTCCAGCTTCGGCTGTTACGCCAGCTGCGTCCCTACCTGGACCGGAGGGACCTAGAAACTGTAGTACATGCTCTGGTAACCTCTCGGTTGGATTTCTGTAATGTGCTCTACATGGGGCAGCCTTTGTATCACACTTGGAAGCTACAATTAGTGCAGAATATGGCAGCACGGTTGGTCACTGGTACTTCCAGGGCCTCCCATATAACACCTATATTGAAAGATCTTCACTGGCTGCCTATCCGCTTCCGGGCCCAGTACAAAGTGCTGGTGATTACCTATAAAGCCCTAAATGGCTTGGGCCCAGAGTACCTGAAGGACTGCCTCTCCCCACATAATCCGCCCCGCACACTTAGATCCACAGGGCAACAGCTGCTTAGAGTTCCAGCGGCTAAATTATCAATTACCACAAAGAGTTCTCTATCTCAGCCCCCAGCCTCTGGAACTCGATGCCCGCCGACCTCCGTCTGGCCACCACCCTTATCTCATTTAAAAAGGGTCTAAAAATGTATTTATTCAAACAAGCATATCCCTGATACTTTCTCCTATTGTGATTCTTCCCCTCCCCTGTTGTGATCAGGCTTGACATACTGCTACTGTATTGTTTCATTGGTTTTTAAGATAGTTTTTGTGTATTGTTATGATGTTTTTAACTTTTCATGTTGTACACCGCCCTGATCGTAGGAAGGGCGGTATATAAATAAAGATTATTATTATTATTATTATTATTATTAAATATATATAGGATTACAATGGATTTTCACAGGTTAATCCATCAAATCAGCATCAGTAGAGCACACCACTAAACAATTCTAGAAAAAGAAACACATACTTTTATTTTTAGTTAACATTATGTCATAATAACGAACACCTTAACGTTCTTCTCATCAGATGTAACCTCATCTAAAATAACATCTGCTATCCATAGTTTCTGTACATATTAGTACTAAGAATAATGTATTTTTCTTTGAATAATCTACACAACTATTAATAAGGAATGTCTCAATAAAGTTCACAATGATTTAGATTGTAAACCAGAAGGCAGGGAACTAGGATTTTGTTGTGTATGTTGAGGGGAGTCTTTTACTTATAAAACGCCATGGACAACAATGGCACTATATATAAATGAGGATGATGAATTTAACATACTGATTAAATCAATTTATTGTATCTGACCATACACATTACTTCTTTAACAAACAGTTTTATATTGGGGCAGAAATAGCATGAAAATAATACGGGCATATTCCTACTCCACACACAAAAAAAGTTCAACATATTTGAGCGAAAAAAATTATTCAAAATGAGAAATATGCACATGTGGAATGAAACAACCAGGTCACATAAGTGTTGCATAAATAAGCATGAAATTACAAATTCCAGGATTCCCTAGGATGGAATAACAACAATTAAAATGGTATCAAAGAGCCTGAACAGACGGGTCAAAATAAAGCTGCTTTGAGTCACTTTAGAGGTATGCTGCTTAAATGATGCAGGCATCCTAATAGGCTGGAAGCCACGCCAAAGCCACACTCCAATCCTAAGGACCAAAGCCCAGCTTTGGTGCAGCTTCTGGCTCTTAAGATGTGTGTGTCATTTAAACAGCATACCTCCAAAGTGACCTGAAGCAGCTTTATTTTGGCCTGTCTGTTCAGGCCCTAAGTATAGTAAGGTGCCCTGTTTTTTTTTCTCCCTTTGGGAGCTTCCACAAGATGATTTCTGCGCTAGGCTCCATCCACATTGCAGAAATAATTGAAGTTGACCCAACGTTAACTGCCATGACTCAATGCTATGGAATCCTGGAATTTGTAGTTTATTGTTGCACCAGAGCTCTGACTCACAAAACTACACTTCCCAGAATTACATAGCATTGAGCCATGGCAGTTAAACTGGTGCCAACCTGGATTATTTCTTCAGTGCGAATGCAGTGAGAATGCTGTTGCTTGTAGAAAGTGGTAGTGTTGTTTCCATTGATCCCTTTCCCTCTGCAGATTCAGTTCTACCTCCCCATTGCTCCAAATAGACCTCCAATAATAATAACAATAATAAGTTTATTTATACCCTGCATTTTGTAACAACAATCAAAGGGCCCATTCCCACTTGTGGAAAAACTCGCATTGGAACCAGGCTGTGCTCCGCTTATGAAAGCGATTCCAAAAGGCCCCTCGTTCACACTATGAAAAGGGACCTTGTTTGGAACCATTTTCTTAGCAGGGGACGCTTGTCGTTGCCATTGGAGCTGCCATGTAAGGTGACAGCCCTTAACGCCCCATCCCCTTCCCGCAGGGGAATTTTTTTTATTGGGGGGGTATTGATCGCAAAATCAATCTTGTGCATTTGCGATCTTGTGCATTTGTGATCTTGTACATTTGTGATCAGTATAATGAAGAAAAAGAGAAAAAAAGGAAGGAAGGGGTGAAGGAAGGAAGAAAGGAAGGACCCCCCAGGAGCAAGTGTGTATGTTTTTTTCTTCTTCATCATTATACTGATCGCAAATGCACAAGATTGCAAATGCACAAGATCACAAATTGTTGATTGTTGATGTTCCTTTTGGCTGTCTACACTCTTCCTTGTTCTGGTCTAGCCCTGCTTTTATGGTGTTTTCTGCATACAATTTAAAAAGCTAAGGTGATAGACTGCAGCTTTACCTGACTGGGAACCAATTCGTTTCTCCAAATTCTGTTCTGATAGTAGCCTCTTGTCCTGGGTGCAGATTTTTCATTAAGACTATCAAATGTAGTGGCACTCCCATATCTTTGAGAACATCCCATAGCTTTTTGTCATCTGCACAGTCAAATACTTTGCTATAGTCTATAAAGCAGATGGTGTTTTTTTCTGGAATTCCTTTGTATGAGCCATTATTTATCATATGATTGCTATATGGTCCCTGGTGCCTCTTCCTTTCTTGAGCCCCACTTGCACCTCTGGTGTTTCTCTCTCCATGTGTGATTGGAGTCTATGTTGCAGAATTTTGAGCATAATTTTGCTTGCGTGGGAGATTAATTAATACTATGGCCCTATAGTTGCTTTCAAACAAAGAGAGTAAAGCATGGCAGCTATAAGGAAATACAGGAAAATAAAAGGGGATATAGAACTGGGTACCTCAAACAAAGAGAGTAAAGCATGGCAGCTATAAAGAAATACAGGAAAATAAAGGTGGATGTAGAACTGGGCACCTAACATAGCCCCAAGATCTACCCTTTCTCTGCCTTCTGCTTGTTTCAAATGTTCTTCCTCCAACAGCTTAGTCCTCCATAGTCATTCATCTCAGCTACTACTGAGTCAACAAGAACTTAACTAAGGCTGTGAAATGGCTCTCCCTCTTCTCCCTTCACTAACTGAACCATAGTGTAAATTATCTAAGCGGGAGGGAACCCTCCTGAAGAGCCAAGGAAGGAACTAAATGAAGTACAAATGGCAAAAGCTGCACCTTAACCAGAATGTTATGGTATATACTCTACTGCCTACACACACAGAAGTAGAGGTTACTGAAAAGAGGGAAGAAGTAGTCTAGTCAACAAAAACAGCAAAAAGCTACAACTGCTTTAATTAAATTTTTGTTTGATGTGGCTTACTTCCAAGCAAGTGTCCATGGAATGCAGTCTAAGCATCCCTTTGTTGCATCATAGCAAATTTCTATAAAAGAGGCAAGGAAATTGCTGGATAAGCAAACTGTTTCAAAAGTGCAAACAACATTAACAGACCAACAGGTCATTTAGCAGTTATACATTCAAATAAAAAAAATTCAGCAGAATATTCTCATATAGAAGCCAAGAATAATGATACTTTCTGATATTCAGTGAGCACAGAGGTTCACCTCAGAAACTGCTGTTTCCAAAGCTATATAGAAAAGCCGCATAAACAACTCAGTATGAGACACCTGGGCCCAGTCTATGGAGTTTATCAGATGGGAGGAATTTCTTTTTATTTTGAATGGAACCAATTGGAGCCAATTCGAATTCACGTGAATTCGCTAGTTTAGTGAATTTACGTGAATTCCAATTGCATTCGGAATGCATTCAGAATGACTTCCCATTGCCCGAAAATGACTCCCCATTGCCCGAAATTGCGTGAGATGCTTTAATACGAAATAACGTGAAACCCCATGATTGCGTTCGGATTGCCATTAGATTATACTTCCAGTTTCCGACATCTTATAAGGTCCCTGGACTCTTGAGCGGGCCTAGTTACAAAACAAACACTCTAGGGCTGAAATGTGTATGGGTTGTGCTGCTGGGTCTGTAATAAGAATGGAGAAGCTGCTTTGAGTAAAAGCCAGCTTCCTTTCTATATAGAACAGTACCATTTTCAACACCTGAAGAAGAAGCTAGTGGAGCTTCAAAAGCTTGTGACAGGTGTGTGTGTTTTGGCTGGCCTAATAAAGGTATCACTATTTACACTAGTTATCACTAATAAAGGTATCGCACACTACAGATAGGGTATTTGCTCTTAGACAACTGCAAGAGAAATGTAGAGAGCAAAACAAAGGACTCTATGTAACATTTGTTGACCTTACCAAAGCCTTTGACACTGTGAATAAAAAGGACTGTGACAGATCCTGGAACGACTAGGATGTCCCCCCAAATTCCTCAAAATGATTATCTTGCTGCATGAGGGCCAGCAAGGACAAGTCAGATATGGCGATGCTCTCTCAGAGCCCTTTCTAATAACTAATGGTGTGAAACAAGGATGTGTTCTCGCTCCAACTCTATTTACAATCTTCTTCAGCATGATGCTCCAAAGGGCTACAGCAGATCTCGAAGAAGAAGACGGCATCTATATACGTTACCGTACTGATGGTAGCTTGTTTATCTTAAGCCGTCTGAAGGCTCGCACAAAGACTCTAAACTATCTAGTACGTGAGCTGCTTTTCGCTGACGATGCTGCCCTTGTTGCCCATACAGAAGCAGCTCTGCAGCGCCTAACATCCTGCTTTGCAACAGCTGCAGAGCTGTTTGGGCTGGAAGTCAGCCTGAAGAAAACGGAAGTCCTCTACCAGCCTGCACCACAGGAAGAGCATTATCACCTCCATGTCACCATCAGCAAATCTGTACTTAAGTCCGTACAGGAGTTCACCTACCTGGAAAGTATCATCTCCTCAGATGCCAAGATTGACAAAGAGATCGATCACAGATTAGCAAAGGCATATAGTGCATTAAAAGTCTGGAGTAACAAACACCTGAGGCGAAGCACCAAAATCAGTGTGTACAGAGCCATTGTACTGTCCATTCTCCTCTGTGGGTCTGAAACATGGGTCACTTATCGCCAACATCTACGACTCCTTGAACGCTTTCATCAGCGCTGTCTATGCACAATCCTAAACATACACTGGACTATGTGACAAATGTTGCTGTCCTGGAGCAAGCAGAGATCACCAGCATTGAGGCCATGGTATTGAAAACGCAGCTGTGCTGGGCAGGGCATGTTTCCAGGATGGAAGACCACGGCCTCCCCAAAATAGTACTCTACGGTGAACTCGCCACGGGTCAGCGAAAGAGGGGTGCCCCAAAGAAGAGATACAAGGACTCCCTGAAACAACATCTCAAGCTTGGCCAAATTGATCACCAACAATGGTCTGCCCTGGCCTCACATCGGGAGGCATGGAGACGCACTATCCACAATGCTGCAGCCTCTTTTGAGAACTCACGCCGAACGAGTCTCGAAGAGAAATGACAACGCAGAAAGAACCACAACTTGGAAACATCACCCAAGGAGACTTTCTGCTGTGCTTTCTGTAACCGGACTTGCTTATCTCAGATCGGCCTTTTTAGTCATCAACGCGCTTGTAGTAAGCGTGGGATAAGTCCTTCCTGAATCTTTGTTAGCGAAGAAAAGCCAGAGAGAGAGGGATTTGGGGCATATCTGGGTGCTGCTGCAGTACTTATGAAGGCTGGAGCAGTGTGCTGTAATATTATTTAATATTATTATTAATATTATTATTATTATTATTTAGTGTAGTAGTTTGTGTGTTGGGACTATGGGAAGGCAAGGTTCAAATTCTGGCTCAGCCATGAGCCACACTCAGACTCAGGAGAAGGAGAAGGCAATGCAATGTTATGCAATGGCAAATTTGAGGCCAAGTGGCTGCAATACACACAGGGGCCGGAGGGGGCGCTGTTGTGTAACGCGACGTAGGAGCGTGGAGGGGAACACTAGTCGGGCTGGACGGCGCATGCGCGTCTGGAAAACACCGACTGAGGGGAGGAAAGATAAAATGGCCGCTGCTGCGACTGTGACCACGGATGCGGAAATGACGTTTTGGGGAGCGTCGCTTCCTTTTCCGGTGGGGCGGCGTGCTCTCTGGGAGTAATATTAGAACAGGAGCCGAGATGAGCGTCCCGGCTTTTATCGATATCACGGAGGAGGACCAGGTCTGCGTCCACACTGGGGAAATAACCCGGTTTGGAAGCGCTTTAACTCTGTGTGTGGCTCAGGGCTATGGAATTCTGGGAGTTGGAGTTTGTTGTGGGCCCGCAGGGCCCACAACAAACTCCAACTCCCAGAATTCCATAGCGAGTAAGTCAGACAACAAGTTAAAGCGCTCCCAAACCGGGTTATTTCCCAGAATTCCATAGCGAGTGAGTCAGACAACAAGTTAAAGCGCTTCCAAACCGGGTTATTTCCCAGAATTCCATAGCGAGTGAGTCAGACAACATGTTAAAGCGCTTCCAAACCGGGTTATTTCCCAGAATTCCATAGCGAGCGAGTCAGACAAGCTAAAGCGCTTCCAAACCGGGTTATTTCCCAGAATTCCATAGCGAGCGAGTCAGACAACAAGTTGAAGCACTTCCAAACCGGGTTATTTGTCCCAGAGTTGGAAGAGACCTTTTACTTGACTTTGCGTTAAAAAACATTGTGATCATTATTATGATCTAAACCGTTTAAATTGTCAAATACATTTAATTTTCATACATTTTTTCTTATTTCCATTTCTGTCCAGGCTGCAGAACTGAGGGCTTACCTGAAATCCAAGGGAGCGGAAATCTCTGAAGAGAACTCCGAAGGCGGGCTCCACGTCGACTTAGCCCAGGTCATCGAAGCGTGCGACGTGTGCTTGAAGGAGGACGACAAAGGTTTGCGTGATAGTTTCAATCATTATTAATGGAAACGCACAACTCTACCTCTTTTTACCTGCTAACCCCGGCGGAGGATGCTGCATTCGAAATCTGGAAGCAGTTTTAGTGTGGGATGAGAGCAAATAAACTGCCTTCTAAATCAGATGAAAGAAAAATAATTACAGTACATGTAGGAAGCGAGGTGATCAGGATGGGGTCGTGCTGCTCAAAGCTGCATCTTAAGCTTCCCCCGAACACAGCACTATCTGGAAACGCAGGTGGTATCAGGGGTTAGGAATCCCTTTCGCCAGCTAAATTGGGGTGTAGCTGGCATACCAAATTGTGATAAGGCATAGAATCATAGAGACCACAAGGGCCATCCAGTCCAACCCCGTTCTGCCATGCAGGAAATCCCAATCAAAGCATCCCCATTGACTGATGGCCATCCAGCCTCTGCTTAAAGACCTCCAAGGAAGGTGACTCTACTACAGTCCGAGGGAGTGTGTTCCACTGTCGAACAGCCCTTACTGTCAGGAAGTTCTTCCTAATGTTGAGGTGGAATCTCTTTTCCTGCAATTTGCATCCATTGTTCCGCGTCCTAGTCTCTGGAGCAGCAGAAAACAAGCTTGCTACCTCCTCAATATGACATCCCTTCAAACATTTAAACAGAGCTATCATATCTCCTCTTAACCTTCTCTTTGCCAAGCTAAACATCCCCAGTTCCCTAAGGTGGTCCTCATAGGGCATGTTTCATCATAGTGCAGACCTAGCCTTTGTTGCTGGTGCACTGGTGATCTTCAGAGCAAACAGCTGTAATGTACACTTTGTAGATCTGCCCTTAAAGGTAGTTCAGAAACTTCAGCTTGTGCAAAATGTGATTGTTTGAGCTGTAATGGCTGTCAAGGTATGTGACAGGAAAAAAGCATCAGTTGCATTGTGTTCTTTTTGTAATAATAATAATAATAATAATAAAAACTTTATTTATATACCGCCCTTCCAAAGATCAGGGCGGTGTACATATACACGGATTAAAACATATACACAAGTTAAAACATTGGATCAGAATAGTGATTTAACAGTTTCGGCCCAAGAATAACAGTGTTCTGATCCAAGTCATGAAGAGGGAAGGGTAGCAACGGGGGGGGGGGGGGATAATCAGGGGTAGGCCTGGTTGAACAAATATGTTTTTAACCCCTTCTTAAACTGGGTAAGGGAGGCAGCCAGGCGGAGCTCCGTGGGCAACGAGTTCCAGAGGCTTGGGGCCGCGATAGAAAACGCCCTCTTTCTAGTGGTTGCCAATCACTTTGTTTGTAGCCCAAACATGATCTGGTGTTGATGTTTAAAGACCTAAAAGTCCCGATCTTGGTTCTTCAGATGTTTTTGGAATACAATTGACACCATGACCAGTAATTGATTATGCCAGACGAGGAAGGTGGTATTTGCAACCACTCTAGATCATATAATCAGAGGATGGAAGGGGATGAATTGCCTTTACCTATGTTATTATTTATTTTATTTATTTATTGTGTTCATACCCCTTTTGGTTTGTTTGACAACCTACAAGATCAAGCAGATTGGTGGACGCAAGGAATGGAGCTTTTTTGTTGGTAGTGACATTGTTCATGGGAAAACACTCCTTTGTCACTCTTCACAGGGCCTATAAATAGGCTGCAAAATTGATTTATTTCAATTCAAAGTATCATGGCACTGCTTATTTTAATGGTACTATCCTATTACTAGGTTATGCTGCTATTTTAAATATTATTTAATGATGATTTTGATTTCTGCTTATGCTTTTGAATAATATATTTTTATATAAGCTGTTTTATGAAGACTTTGTTTGAAAGTCAAGCTCTTTTTGCTAGAAACTAAAATTTCCTTGTGTAGCATGCTTAGTTACTTCAAGAGCATTATTTAGGGAACTGTCATTTTGTGAGGCATTTAGCCTTCTCGACCAGAGAGCTCTGGTACCACAACAAACTACTGTTCCAAGGATTCCCTAGCACTAAACCAGGGCAGTTAAAGCGGTCTCAAACTGGATTGTTCCTGCAATGTATCTTGGATCAAAGTTATTTTTACACCACTTAAATGATATTCACCCAGGGCAGGTGAGAAGCCATATTTATTTTTTAATTTAAAATTGAGGAGCTAAATATGTAAATTTGAAATTGGATTTTGATACTTTTTTTAAAAAAATGAGTAAAGTACTTAATTTATTTTTAATGTTGAAAAGGTCAAAAGGTCCTTTGTTGCACTGTTGGTCATTTTCTAACACAACAAGATTTCTTAGATAGTTGTTAGATTTTTAGATTTTTATTCTATAAGGTAATCTATTTTATTGATGTAAATATGTATGTTTTAATGCTGTAATCCTGCCTCAGTCCTTAGGGAGAGGTGGGAAAATATAAATAAAATAATTATTATTATTATTATTATTATTTTCTTCCCCATTCCATGCAGCCCTTTGTACTGCCAGAAACTGTCCTCTGCATTTTGCAGGCCTCTTCAGCAAATTTTGAGGGCTCTTGGGTCTGTGCTGGAAGGGGGGAGGGAAGGTAGCATTTTATTCCATTTGGATTGATTTACTAGGTCCTGGCCCTAGTTGTGACTAAATGTCTTTGCAGACTTTGGCACCATTGTTTAAGGAGTATGCTTTGAACAATCAGTGGCAAATTTTACTTAAATCAGTGATTTAAATTGAGGGTTTCTTATGGAAATCATCCTTTAAAGCAGTGATTCAAATCATCCTGGTTTAATTCAGTGAACTTGTCGTCATAAGCTAATTCAGTATGCATTATCAGTTTGGCCATTATAAATTGCAAATAATGTCACCCTTGTCAGAAATCCTACTTAGTAATACTTGGTCTCATACAAAAGAACTCTTCAGGGAAAAAACACCCATCTTACATATCTCCTAGTTTTGCAGTGTGGTTTCCTCTGGAATATTTTATACAAATTTGGGAAGTCCATCTTGGAAATGATATCATAGAAAAGGGAAAGGTGCAGAACAGAGCAACCAGAATAATTAAGAACACTTTGAAAGATGAAAGTGTTTCAGGCTTTTTAAGGAACAAAAGAACAGTGGAAGAGAGGGACATGATAGAGGCTTGTATTATTACCTGAGGTAGAGTGAATGAATAGAACTTTGAAGTCACCCAATGCATTTGTAGTAGATTCAAAACAGACAAAAAGAAATCTTTTTATTATGTTATGGAAGACACTACCACCGTATGTCAAATCTATGAGGGGGTATCCTAAAGTTTTAATTATCACCGTAAAAGAAATTTGACGGAAGATTTGTCTTGATTTGTAGTTGTTAATTTATCTCTATGTAGTCACCATCCAGATTGACACATTTTTTCCCAGCATTTATCGACCCTCCGAATACCGTTACCGTAGAAGTCTACAGATTGCACCTTATGAGGATTTTACACTTTAGTCACTTCTGTCACAGCCTGTCACAAAGATAAAGGATGCAATGAGCTGATTTTCTCAATATCAAGCACTTAGGGACCAATTGTGACACTGACAAAATTTCATCAGTATACCATAATAACTTCCGGGTGATAATTATTATTTTATGATACTCCCTCATGAGGCGCAATCTGCAAACTTCTACAAGGTATCTGGAGGGTCAGAAAACGCAGGGGGAAATGTTCAAATCTGGATGGTAACTACATAGAAATAAGTTAACAACTACAAATCAAAACAAACTTTCTATCAATTTTTTAAAAAGGTGATAATTAAAACTTTAGGATACCCCCTCGTAGGTTCAAAAGCCTAACACTTCTTCATGCCAGTTGCACATTTGGAGTTGGGGAGTAACAGGGAGGGCTTTTTCTGCTTGTGGGCTTCCAGGCTAGCCGCTGTGAAACAGACAGTTGCAGACTAGATGGATTTTGGTTTCATCCAGAAAGGTTGTTCTTAACGATCCATGTGACTAAGAACCCTACACGTACCAAGAAGATATACTGCATTTTATTAAACAGATAATTGCCAAGTTTTTTCTTCTTGCCCAGCCAGTCAGTAAGTCCAAATTGCATTGTGACAATGATGGTTAGCAGAAAAAGTCTCGGCTGCTGACACTGAAGAGAAGGTGCCAGAGCTGCTCTTCAGCAGAGAGGAATTCTGAGGGCACTGACCCTTCTTGTATGATAGAAGAAACAGTGTTATTGGGAACTGTCTATCCTGACATCTTGGATATCTAGCATGCATTCATATTGGATGGTAGCCAATTGTCTGCGCACCAAAAGGACCCTTAAATAGTCCTCCCTCATATCTTCTCATCAGAGAATCCAGCACAGGTTCATTTTTCACGATTAGTCCTGTGCAGAAGGAGCCAGGATCACTTAATTTCCCTGGCTGAGAGGATTTTAGTACTGCTGTACTGTGCTATGCTAATGCCCACTTTGTACGGAGATTGTGGGTGTAAGAGTTTATATTTAATACCTGCTAATTTTTTAAAAGCCATTTTAGGTGAAAGTCATTTCAAACCTATGTTAAAATGAAGTACTTTATGTTCATTCTGATAAAAATGACATCAGAATTTTTTGCTAAATGGTTAAATTATGCTAATAGAAATCTTGCATTTTGGTTAATTTTTAATATTATTGTTGGTTCCTAGTGGAATGCACATAAGTTTAGACATAGACTTTCACATGCCTAAAAGATTTTCTATTGCTTAGCAATATAGTAGTTATAAAAGAATCCCACAACCCCTTTGGGATTGAGAAAAAGAAATTCCCAGCACAAATAAACTGTAAACTCCAGTCCACTTCACTGGATGCATCTGATGAAAAAGACTGGAGTCCCTGAAAAGTTATGCTCGATATTTCTTTTTCCCAATCTCAAAGATTCTTTATTGTCTTGAGGGGTTGCGATAGACTAACATGGCTACATTTTGGAATATAGATATAAATTAGTGTTTAGTGTGCTCTTAATCAATAGCAATTCGGAATTACATTTTTGTAATAAGAAAATATTTTTTTTTCAATATAGATGTTGAAAGTGTGATGAACAGTGTAGTGTCTTTGCTTCTTATTCTGGAACCTGACAAACAAGAGGCTTTGATTGAAAGTCTGTGTGAGAAACTGGTCAAATTTCGGGAAGGTGAACGTCCATCTCTCAGGCTGCAGCTGTAAGTGTCTTGTGTGGGTGAAATAAATAAATGTCTTACATCACAATTGATTTTATTCTGGGAGAAAGATAATATGTGATTAAGTATATTATTACTGTTTTAGCGCCTGCTCAGATTTGAAAATATAACTACAGTGGTCCCCCGGGATATGAATCCCCTGGGTTAAGAAAACCCCGGGATACGAAACCGGCGGGACCGCTTCATTATCCCCTGGGATCCGAAGGATCCCCCGGGATCCGAAAAAAGGGACGTCCCGTTTCGTCCCTTTTCCTCCGAGGCCTAGCCTCGGAGAAAAAGGGACGCCGTTTCGTTCCTTTTCCTCCGAGGCCTAGCCTCTGAGAGAAAGGGACGAAAGGCCGTTTCGTCCCTTTTCCTCCGAGGCCTAGCCTCGGAGAAAAAGGGACGCCGTTTCGCCCCTTTTCCTCCGAGGCCTAGCCTCGGAGAAAAAGGGACGCCGTTTCGCCTCTTTTCCTCCGAGGCCTAGCCTCGGAGAAAAAGGGACGCCATTTCGTCCCTTTTCCTCCGAAGCCTGGCTTCGTAGCCGGAACGAATTAATTTCGTAACCCGGGGGACCACTGTACTTCCAATTTCTGTGTATGTTATAAAGTGGGAATAATAAAACCAACACTCTGAGACTCAGTTAAAAGTCTGAGAGTGTACAGTATTTATGATTTGATTCTGACAGTATCATAATCAGTGCTTTTTGCATTTTTAAATATTTGCATTTATTTTGTTTGGCATTGGTTTATCATTCTTTCCATACAAGCTGTGTTAAAAATAAACTGATTTTTCATTATTGCTTAGCCTAAGCAATCTCTTCCATGGCATGGATAAGAATACCCCTGCGAGGTACACAGTCTACTGCAGCCTTCTCAAAGTAGCCTCCACTTGTGGTGCAATACAATACATTCCAACTGAACTGGAGCAGGTAAGCTGTCAGATAGTGTTTGCATGGTAACAATGAATTCCCCCCTCAATATAATGGGTTCCCATGATAGATTCTGCCTAACAGAAGGGGAGTAAGGAGATGGCAACTACTCCTGAAGTCTCTTGTAAGGAGATAGATGCCAGTCACTTCTGAAGACTTTTGAACCCTCTGAAGATGTGTTCTTAGAGTTTGGGAGATACTTTACAACAGTGTGAGAAGTGATGCTGGAGACTTGCTGGTAGAAGGAATCAGCAGAGCTGCATCCCAACCCATCCTTCCACTATTGAGATCATTCTGCTGGATCATAAACTTTTTGTTCAGAGAAGCACCTATTGGTGCTTTTTCTTACGGATGCAAGTCTGCTTCGTTTGCATTCCAAAACACAGAGCCTATATGAATGTCACATTAAGGCAGATTTCCCACAAATTCTTACTATGGACAAGCCAGAGTGCTAGTAACTGATGGCTCCCATTGCAAGAAAGAACATGCCATGAGTTTAATTGGTTGGGTTTAGTGTGATGTAGATAAACAAACCACAGACTGAAGATCCATG
The DNA here is from genome assembly GCA_034509955.1 of Urosaurus nigricauda. NCBI lineage: Eukaryota > Metazoa > Chordata > Lepidosauria > Squamata > Phrynosomatidae > Urosaurus > Urosaurus nigricauda. Next base: position 95,837,969 of record JAOEGL010000001.1, read on the forward strand.
GTTTGTGTAACTTTTCTGACTTGAAGCAAGAGCAACTATCCAGCATTCACCAGCACATTAGCTTGTATACCATAAAAAACATTTAAAGAATTCTTGGTTACCATGCTCTACATGCTGGATCATAAAACTTAGGATCCAGTGTGCAGATCATGGTAAGTTTTGCTAAGATGTAAGATGATGTATCCTCTTAAGTGAAGTGAAATACAGAAATCTCCACTAAGAATTCCTCATTTAATAAGGTGCCATATTCTCTTCCTCACTCCTATGCCAGTCACTGCAATGATATATTAAGTTAACCAAGTGTGAAATTTGATTGGGGGCATTTTATATTTTGAACATTGGTCTGAATTAAGTTAACTAAGTGTGAAATTTGATTGGGGGCATTTTATATTTTGAGCATTGGCCTGAATTAATCTGGTGCCTAAATACCATAAAGACACAAGATCCTGTTAGATCTTGGTAGCTAAGCAGAGTTAGCCCTGGTTAGCACTTGGATGTGAGACCACCAGTGAATACCAGGGGGTGCAGAGGAACAAGTATTCCTTACCTAAGAAAAACCCTTAAGAAATGAATGGGGTTACCATAAGTCGACAGGCAACTTGAAGGCTTATACACATACTCACCACTACCAAATCCTATACTGTTTAATGAATAATTATTTCATTATGAATTTTTATTGTTTTGTTCTTTGTTTTCTTTTCTATAGGATATTTTCATTAATATAGCAAAAACTTTATAATAAAAGAAATTGCTGCCCAAAAGCTTAATAGAACAATTTCTTAGTTCTACATTCTTGTGACCTGGTAACTTTCTGTGATTGTCAAAATGTACCTTTTGTTTCCATTTTTTTTGGATAGGTTCGAAAATGGATTTCAGATTGGAATCTTAGCACTGAAAAAAAGCATACTCTTCTTAGACTCCTGTATGATGTGCTAGTGGACTGCAAGAAAAGGTAACCAAGACTACATACAATACTAAATAATTGTTTCGATTTTATTAGTAACATTTATATCACATCTTCCCCCCTCAGAGGTGTACATGACAGTGTAATAGCTATACCTATCTCAAGTTTTCAGACTTGGCTACTTTCAGCTTTTTTCACCTTTTCTTATTAACAATTAAAGAAGCGTGTATAATAAGATAATTATCAGGAGTCTAATCAGTGCTATGTATTTTTAGCGTTTTGTTATCTCTGTGAAGGTCACCAGAAGAACTATGTAGCTCTACTACTGAGCTCTACTAACAAACTCAGGAACAAGTTTCATCATTGTGAATTGAAGATGAACTCTTTGGTCCACAATAAAACAGTCCAGTGCACTTAGCCTACTTCTTAATTCTTGAGAGTCTGTTAACAATGGTAAAAATGTAAACCAAAATAAATTTGTTGTTGAAGTAACATGGCAAAAATCCTAATGTAATGTACTATTTATATTTGGATTGGGACTTGAGTGATCAACATTCTAGCTCTCACTGGCCCAGGAAGATCATTGGATAATGTTATGTTAGTCACCCTCCAGTCTAACTTGTCTTACTGGTTTATGGTGAGGTGTAAATTTGGGAAACAGCCATGAACAGCCTGGACTCTTGGATGGAAAATAGACATAATTGTAGAAAATAAATATAGAGGGTTTTTTAAAAGACTAATCTTAATATAAACAACTTGGTTTGGATCTAGGGTTCCACTTAGGGCAAGTCCATTTCCTAAATAAAGTTCTGGTAAGAGAATAGTTCTGGAGGGCTGTATGACCATCTAGAGCAGGTCCTGGAAGTACAATGGGTGCTATTTGGGGAAGAGAGGAATTGTGTTGGCAAGAGGCTATACTGCAAGAGGAAACAATAAAAGTGGCAGCAGGCATGCCCATACAGGATCCTATTTAAATGTCAAATTTTTGGTCAATTGCCTATTCACCAACAGTTTTGCTAACACTACTAAATATATTTGTTGTTGTGTGCTTTCAAGTCATTTCTGACTTATGGTGATCCTAAGGGAAAACTATCATGGAGTTTTCTAGGGCTGAGAGTGTGTGACTCACTCAAGGTCACCTAGTGGTTTTCCATGACTGAACAGAGATTCAAATCCTGGTCTTCAGAATCCTAGTCCAACACTCAAGCAACTACACCATGCTGGCTCTCACCAAATAAATAATTCATGTTATAAACTAAGCTGCAGCTTCTATTATTTCTACAAACACAAAAAAACCGAACCCACCTTTCTGTGCTCATAGGAATACATCCCTCTTTCTTAAACATTTTTAATTCAGGCTGGCAGTCTGTATTACAATTATTGATTTGTAACCTACAGTTAAACATTCTTAACTGGTTTACATTCAGTAAGATTCTGCAGTCACAATCTTAATACTATTACTATCATTGTAAGTGCCCCCTCAAACCTACCTTAACAGCCAGCAACCATATTACACAAGGAAATCTGTTCAGCTGGTGTTTGGGGTGCTACCAGCAAGGAAGGCTGTGACAAGGAGATGCGACAGGGTGCTGCTTTTTATTATTGTAGTATTGCTCAATGGTAGGAGAAGCTGGCAGCATCATCCTTGCACACCTCAAACGCACTGGATGACCTTATGATAATTGACTTTGGGCCATTCTTTCTTGAATCTCAAGAATCAATGGTGCTGAATGCAGGGACAGAATACCTGACCTTGAGAATTTTCTTGAGCCCCTGTAGATGATAGTGATAGTCAAACAAATATAGCTGGAATTTAAACTGAATTTGTATATATTTTAATTGTATTTTTAATGTTTTCTGTGTTTTTATTTGTTGTCACCTTCGAAGTCTTCATGGGCTGAGAGGTGACACATAAATGCCATAAACACTTTTACCTCCTCAGAATATTATACAGATGTTTATGCCCTCTTTCAAAAGTCTGTTAAGCTTGAAGAAATGACACGTCTCCTCGAGAAAGGCTCTAATCTTGAATGTAGTGTTGTTTTTGTCTTTCCTCATTTGTCAGTTGATTCTGAAAACAAGAAAGAGGGTGTGTTTTTAAAATGTTGATTAAAATGGTCTTCTTAAATATTAATTGAAAATACCAATTTCAGCCTAGAGCACAGCTTCCATTGGTTCGTTGTATGTGCTCCTTCCTTTAGGAACAAGCTTCAACATTACTTTGCTTTTCAATGATTGTGTCCAGATGTGTTCTAGCAAACTGTAAAGATGTTTTGATAGGCAAGAGAGAGCTTTCTGTAATTGGCAGGTAATTTGTCAGTTTGAAATGGTAAAATGAACTATGAAAATCCATGTTTTAAATAACAAAGTCAGATTGAATAATAGCCTATTTCTCTTGGTATCAGTGTCACCCAAAACTGTCAGTCTGGAATCAAGCACCCTTTTGATTTTAATCACAATTTCATAATGCCTTTAATTATCTTAGTTCCTTTGTGAAATGATTCTCAAAGGAAATTCTACGTTTTCTCCCCACAGTGATAATGCTGCAAAAGTAATGGTGGAGTTACTGGGAAGTTACACAGAGGACAATGCCTCCCAGGCAAGAGTTGATGCCCACAGGTAATCCAAGATGGATGAGTGTCGTTGAGGACCATATTCAGAAATGTCACACATAACAAGACAGTCTGAATCTTTAAATGCATTAAATGTTCTTTAAATGTGTTACAGTGGGCCCTTGTTATCCGCTGGGGTTTGGTTCCAGGACCCTCCATGGATAACAAAATCTGTGTATGCTCAAGTCCCATTAAATATAATGGAACAAAAAAAGGGTGTTCCATATATAAAATGGAAAATCAAGGCTTGCCAACCTGTCCTGGACGGGGTCACACTTCCCCTAAAGGACAAAGTACACAGTCTGGGTGTGCTCCTGGATTCGTCGCTCCAGCAGACGTCTCAGGTGGAGGCGACAGCCAGGAGCGCATGGTATCAACTACGGGTGATATGCCAACTGCATCCCTACCCATGCAGGGAGACCTTGAAACATTGATACATGCACTGGTAACCTCTTGTTTGGATTTCTGCAATGCGCTTTACATTGGGCTACCTTTGTACCAAGTCCAGAAGCGTCAGCTACTTCAGAATGCAGCTGCCAGACTGCTTACCGGGGCATCAAGAACTGACCATATTACCCCAATATTAAAATCCTTACACTGGCTACCAATTAGCTTCCGGGTGCAAAACAAAGTGTTGGTCGTTACCTTTAAAGCCCTATATGGCTTGGGCCCAAGTTACTTGAAGGAACGCCTCTCCCTACACAATCTGCCCCGCACCCTTAGAACATCAGGAAAGAACTTATCAGTCTTGTGTTAGTCACTTCTAATGTCAACATCTAATAGAGCATTGTCTGCTTTGGCTCTGAAACTTTGGAATGACTTACCGGAAGAGATCTGTCTTATTACCACCTTTGATGCTTTTTAAAAAGCACTTAAGACGGATCTTTTCTGGCGTGCCTATCCACTTGACTTGCTATGACTGCCATGAATGACTAGGAAATGTAGGATAGCCAGTGATTGCCAACATTTAATGACTGAATTTAACGCTGATTGTTTTTAGATTTTAAACTGCACATTCTGATGTATTGCAAATTTGTATGTTGTATTTTCTGTAGTTTTAACTTGTTGGAATCCCACCTCGATCCAAAAGGAGAGGCAGGAAATGCAATTATTATTATGGTTTGGTATTTGGAATTTATACTTTTGGGGAATATTTTCAAACCGTGTATGCTTAAATCCATGGATAAAAAAATCCGTGTATAAGAAAATTTTGTGAGAAGGGGAAGGGCAACTGGTAAATGTTTTGTGGAGAAGACGGAGACCAGTTATTTAGTGCAAAATGTTTCCCAGTTCAGAACAGCTCCTTCAGATATGCATGTTTCAGGTGCTTTCTTTTACATAGTAGGTTGATTAAGCTGAAAGGAAATAGGAAGTTGTTGTTGAATTTCAGCACTGGTAGAGACACAGTTCTTTTCATTTTGAGTGGAAGAAAATTATATGCTTAGAGTCAGTCCTAACTCACTCCTTTGTGACTTCTGCAACATAGTCTGTGCAAGACACTAGTGTTGTAGAAAATGCAGTTTAGTGCATGGTTATCATCATTAAGGTTTTTAGATATTATCCAAAGCTGTTTAAAATTCCTTCTAAATGTTACTTTATATTCTCTGTGTGAGAATTTCTCTTTGTGCTGCCATGGTGATACAGAATTAAGGCAATTAGGTTTGTGCCTTTGAAGGTGTGAATGTTAAAGAAAAAATGTAACTCTGAAGGAGGACTTAATGTTTTTGTTTGCTGTTTTATAGACTGTTGTCTTACTGTAAAATGTTCTGTAAAAGACACCCCAGACAAAATACTTTATTTATTGAAATATTTTTTAAATAAACTGGAAATGAATGTTTTGAATACAAATACCTCCCTTTTCCATCTAGGTGTATTGTCCGTGCACTAAAGGATCCAAATACCTTTTTGTTTGATCATCTTTTGGCCTTAAAACCTGTCAAATTTTTGGAAGGAGAACTTATTCATGATGTAAGTATCATTAAAAATTTGAAACAGAATACTTTGGAAGAAATCACTTAATATATGGCTACTTAATTGTTGCAGTGGGTTTTGAATATGTAATTTGTTCTGATTTGTGTCACAACAGCAATGTTAGAACATGGCATTAAGACATAATTTGGTGTGATGTGAACTAACTGGAATAAGCTGTAGTGAGCCTTGTGCTTGCACACTCCCATGTACCCACCTCATGTGCCTGGGATTAGATCTTGGGGGAGTTTATATATCTGCTTCCAGACCAACAAAATGCAGTCAGTTGTTAAAAACGTGTTTGAAAATTAAGTTTCAGATATGCAAATTCCATATTATAGTTACTGAAGCTGACTTGCTTAAACTACTTTAGCTAATGTTAGCCCCATGCCCAGGTCCAATTGAAAGGGCAAGCGGTGCTTAAACACAAAAATTTGTGAATTCTTCGTCTTCAATATGGACAGGGGAAAAAGGGGGTGCTAGGCAAGGCTTGCTCATGGGACTTGCAATTTGTCACAGTAGGCGAATTCAGCAAGTTTTTTTAAAAAAAATGCCACCATATTTCCAGAAACACTTTGGTCTTCATTCCGAATGCTGCTTACCATGTTGGCAGAATATAGCAGTTTTTTCTCCTTTTTATCTTTTTCATTTGTAAGTTAAACTCATTTTTGTGGCCATCACAACGGATGATAGCAAAATTGTTCTTTAAAACACACACACAACCTGGCTAACACAAGAAACCATTTGCAAAGTTGTGTCTCCACCACCTCCACAATTACCTCTCTCCAGTTTATATTAGACATTGCACAATTTTCCAGCCAGTCAGCAGAATTTTAGTTTAGCTTCAGTTTTAGTTTTAATTTACAGATTAATTCAAGCAAACAGGTCTCTGTACAGTGAAATCTTATTTCTGAATGTGATGCTTTTTTTAAAAAGCTTCAGGTAGAGGTGGCTGTTGGGAAGAGAAATAGCCAAGTTTGTATTCTGGTGAGGTTAATGATGTGGAAATAAGCACGCATGTAGGAGTGTACTGATATCCTCCTTCCATCATTTCTCTAGTTATGTGGTGAATGGCTTCCTTAAAACGTCCTGCATCCATGCAGTACCTTCCCAGTACCGATACTCCTGCAGTACCAGTATCCCAACATAGTGGATTGTGTGGAGAGCCTCTGGCAATATGGGAAATTCCCTTCCAAAGAAAACAGCTCTTCACATTTGGACTAGCATGCACTCCCTCCTCATTCATTTATTTCACCTTTATTAATAATGCCTGAATAGCATTATAGACTTTGGTATGAGTCCACAGTTCTTATGGCACACCCTGAGTGGCCCAGCCCAGAGATGATGGCGCTGCAGTCCTCCAGGTGTTGTTAATTTCAGGTGCCATCTTACCAGCCAGGTTGGCCAATGGTGAGCATTTAGGTTGAGCATAATGGACACCCATCAGTGACCAATAAAGGTAATTTTTCTCTGATCCTAAACCACAAGTATCTAAATTTGACCAGTGATTCTGGAGATCATGTGGGTGTAATAGTTAACTCTACATTTAATTCTACACATCTAGTTTTCATTTTTTAAGTTGGGTAGCTGTTCTAGCTACTGTTGGACTACAACTCCCATAAGCACATATTGGTTGGGGCTGATGGGAGTTGGAGTCTAGTATGGCTGTAACTGAAAGAGTTCTGGGATGCCTATTGAAATATATATTTTTAATTTCATCCTTCTCCTGTTGTACCTGTAATTGAAATGTTTCTTTTTATATTTATATAGCTTTTGACAATTTTTGTAAGTGCCAAGTTAGCATCCTACGTTCGGTTTTATCAGAACAACAAAGACTTCATTGACTCTCTTGGTAAGTTTTTTTTAATGGCACATATATTTCTCAGTTTCTTCTTATTTCTTTCTCCTGTACACTGAAAAAGTGATGGCTCACTTTCTGGTGCTTGTAGAGCCCTTGTGGTTTATAAATCTTCCAATTTTTCCCACTCTGTTTGCTTTATACTCTCTCTTAGCATCAAAATGTCTTGATAGATTAGTAGCCATATGATTCAACTGTCTCTCATTCCCCATGTATTTAGGCTTCACCTTACTAGCATGCTAAGGGCCTGGTAAACCACCAGTGGTTTTCAACTGCTAATAAAAACCCTGTTGAACAGGTGCAAGCTGTTTCAGAGGCAGTACAGACCGGCACTTTGTGCCAGCCTGACTATGTGCTAAGGATGAACTAGGGCAGAGCATTCACATGCTCCGAGCCCTGGTTCTGCAGCATGAGTGCCATTATGGCGCACGCACGCCTATACAGTGTGCGCCATGATGATGCAGCACTCAAATGGCACTGGCCAGAAGGGGCGTCGTCATGGTGCATGAGCGCACCTATGACACCCTTTCCGGGAAGCAAGAAGAAGCTACCTTAGAGCGGCTTCTTTTTGCCCTCTCCAGAGGCCACGGCGTGTGGTTGCCACGGCAGTCTTATTTTTTTCACAATTTTATTTAGGTTCTACTATAGAATGTTTCAAGCTGTATCAAAATCCAATTAACTTTTGTCTCATTTGAGAACTCTTTACTTATAATTAGATGAGCTCTTCTGTTTTGCTTTCAAGTGATAAAATTCACTGCCTGATGTAATTGAACTGTGATGTTGCACAGTACAACTACTACTGCACAGAACAGTAAATTCTGAAATGTTGCTTGTAACTGCTTACCTTAGTTAGGCATGCCGATGAATATTGCTATATTTGTAAACTCAAAATCGTCTGTAGACAGTTTGAGAATATTAAAGAAATTTAAATTACATCCTCTAGATTATCCATGGTGGGTGTGGTATTATTTCCCAAAAGTTAATGTCTAAATATCTGTGATCCCCTTTATTGGGATGTTTGAATATAGCCTTGGAGCCTAGTATTGGTTACAGACTCCTGGGCAAGATGCTGTTTCAAGAGCTAAAGTTCTAAATAGAAATAGGAATGGACAAAACCTCTCTAACAAGGATGAAGTGCAATAATAGTGAGTGCTTGTAAGTGTTTTATGCAAGCTTAATCTTTTTCCACCTAGCAAACCACATTCTGTCCCAGTTAATATGTTTCATAGTATGAAGCTTTGTGATGGAATGTTAATGTCAGCGGCCTCTTTATTTACACACTGTGGAGAAAAGGAGTAGTAATTAACACTTTGGCACTCCCCCATTGATGTGTAATTGACTGTTTCAAAGGAGCACTGGTTCATAAGCTATTGCATGCATGAAAATTACTTTTTCTGTATTGCAGCATTTTAGGACAAGGGTCAGTGACAATGCAAAAATTGTTCAATGGTGCAGGCTTTTATATTACTACATTAAGGTTTAGATATACTGGTAATGAATTAATGTTTCCATAAAAGATTTCTTCTAAAGTGACTACAATACAGATTGACTTAAGTCACTGGAGCAATAGTTTTTTAAACAGAAATAATTAAGACCCCAAGTAATACCACTATCTGAGAACCTCTTGAAATAGAATCCTAAAAATTAATATTTACTACCCCAGATAAATATGCTGAGTTACATCTGGAACTAGAGAAAAGGAGCAGGGCAGGGGTTTGTTTGTTTGTTTGTTTGTTTGTTGTATTCTGCTTTCCTGCAACAATCCCCATGTCACCTGAAAATCTGGTGTACCCAGCCCCAAATAGAGTGGGAGATGGTGCTGCAAGAGGAAATATAAAAATTGATATCCTGCTGTTTTCAAGCAGGAAGCTTGTGCTGAATCTCTGTTTCCTCCATGAACAGAAGAAAACATTCTGTCCAAAGAAAACATGTTTGATCTAAATTATTGTTTTAATGGCATTTTAAACTGGAAAATTTGAATTTCACTCTATATATTATAATAAATCCCACTGTGGGAGAAAGGCGGGATATAAATCCTTGGAATAAATAAATAAATAAATAACTTATTCAGAGACATTTAGATGAAAATTTAGGAAAAGCATGGAAATTATTGGCATGCCAGTTAACTGTTCAGTATTTTTAAAATGCCCAGTAATGAAGAATCTGCTAGGTTTGTTCCAAGTACAATTTTTAAAAAAATTAAATTTATTCCATGTTTAAGCCTGTTTTTTAATCACTAGACTGCACCCATTTTATTTATTTTATTTCATTTGTATGCCACCTTTCTCCCACAGGGTGGGGTCCAAGGCAGCTCCTAGAGAAAGTCAACAGTAAAAATTTAAAAACAATTAAAATCATCATATAAAATTGTATAAAATCACTTAAAAGACATGCAAAAGTTTTAAAAGATAAATAAAACATCCCAGTAACAAGCTCCCTTGCTCGCATATTAAAAGCCTGCTTAAAGAAAAAGACCTTTGCCTGATGGGAAAAGGAAAGCTGGGTGAGGGGGCGAGGAAGGATTGGGAGCAGCCACCAAGAAAGCTCGCTCTCATGGCCTTACCAAGCCAGACTGTGATGGTGGTGGGACTGAGAGAAAGCCTTCTCCTGAAGAACTTAGGGTTCTGGCAGGTTCATGTGAGGAAGATACAGTCTTTCAGACAGTCTGGACCTAAGCCATAGAGGACTTTGTCATAAACCAGCACTTTGAATAGTGCCCAGAGATGAACTGGTAGCCAGTAAAGCTGTTTTAACCAGGGAGTTATATGCTTCCTGCAGCTGAACCCAGTCAGCATTCTGGCTGCAGTATTTTGGACATGCAGGGCAGCCCCAGACTAGGATTTGTAACTTTTATGTAAGGAATTCCATGAATTATTATTATATGTTTAATATTGCCATTGAATGTTCCTAATTTTAAAAATCAGTCTGTTCCTTCTTCTAGGGAAATTAGTCTGTTTTTCTGTCCATGCCAGTCTTGTTTTAATTAATTTAATTAATAAGAAAATATAAGAAGCTGTGGAATATCCTCTCTAAAATCTTCCACAGGTGGCATCAGTTTGTTACAGTGTGTTGTTTCATTAATGCTGACAAGTTAGGCCAACAGTTGTATTATCGTGTGTCAACTGTGAATCGCCCTACCATGTTCACATTTAAATCTTGTAGTATGAGCAACCTTTTTACTTTAAAGGGGTAATTAACAGTTCATTTGCATTTGTTAATTAGAGTTTATGTGCACTAATTGATTTTTGGTGCTTGTAGACTTCCATTAAACCCAGTTAGATACAGTTCTGGAGCTCACTATTGGTTTGAGTTATGGTGATCACATTTTTGTTGAATCTGTGCCAGATAAATAGCCTGCTTCATAATTATTGCTAATTAACACAGCGTTATGTCTGGTAGTAATGTGCTTCTCTGCACTTCTATTAGTGTAACAACATATTAATTCCATCTGTAAATATTTGTTGGGCACTGAGAGTATCGAATCCACATTGCTTTTCCTGTGGCTGAAATACAAGTCTATTTTATTGTGAATTTATTCAAATGTTTTTGCCAAACAAATGTAAAAAATGAAAGTATACAAGAATTTACTCAATTGTATCTGTCTGCCTGTGGAACACATTCCCACTCAGCAGGCTCCCATGCATATCCCAAATATACTCTTGTTTATTGGGAAACAACTGGGGTGTAGGGGCAAGGAAGAGGGGAAAGTAAGTATGAGAAATCTGTCTGCACAATACTGGATGGAAACTACCTACATTTCTTTTGCTTAGCCCCAATGCATCCTATAAAACCAGAAATTTGTCCAGTGTTCTCTAAATACAAGTTCATTTAGTAGAATCTAATAAGATGGATGTTTTTACTCCATCCCTCTTCCATGTAAAATTTACTATGAGTGTAGAGGTTGAAATCTATCCTCCGTGGATTAAATGTTGTTAGTCCCAAGTTGAATAGACCTATTGAATTGATAAAAACGTAGCGTCAGCACTTGCATATGTTGCATTGAATCAATGGGTCTATCCTGTTTGGGACTGCCTGTTGGGTTTATACCCGTTTTCCTCTTTCCATCCAACAGTGTATCATTTTCTTCATCTTCATAGCCCAGATGTGAGTTGTGTGACCCTCCAGATGTTGGTGTACCATCATTTCTATCAGCTTAAAGGAGTTAGAAGCTGCAATGCAGCAACAACTGGAGAGCCATATAATTCTGCCTCTGCCTTATAGGTTGATTTCTTCTCTTCTACATTTGTTTGTTTGTTTGCTTGCTTGCTTATTGCACATCTGCATTTGTTATCATCTGTTTGTTTTTCCTTCTATTCATATAGTTCTTGTCCCCTTCTCTCATACCTCATGCATTTTTTCTCAGTCTCCAACAAGTAGGCCTTCATGTACTCCGGGCTCCGTTGCTTCTCTTTTCACCCCATAATGCAACCCCTGCTGCTTCTTTTTTTGGAAGGGGGGGGTCAGCCTTAGTTTTCCCTCCCCCCCCCCCAAGTATGCAGTTTCAAAATTATTCTCCTCTTTTATCTATTTCCTCTGTACAACTCCTTTCTCACTTTACTAGCTGAAGGGGGAAAAACCAGACTGGCCTGTTTCAGACTTTTAATATTAGCTTGAACAGTAAGCATCAGCAGATGAAACTGTTTGCGGCATAGAATTCAGCATTATCACCTACTATTTCCATTTGAAATGCTCTTAGTAGCGGTAGTGGAAAGTTAAAAGGTGGTGACCTTTGTTATCCTCATCTCTTAGTCTCGCTGAACAGTCACCTCCCCCTTTTTTGTGCCGTCTTTTGTGTCTCTTTTTCCCTATTCCTTAGTTCTCTGACCCACATTTCTGTGTGCAGTATGCATTGCTGAATTTGGTATAAGAACGCAGTCCTTTCATCTCTAACAGCAGTTCAAATGCTGAGGGGCAAATAGGCTGATTGTGACTGGATGGCTACAACAAATTGTTGTACAATGTGACAAGAGAGGTGAACAACATACTAAATGCATGCCTGCTACTAGGCCTGAATATCAAACTTACAACTTAATGCTGCAGTGTGGAATGTGTGTGTTCCTAACCTTTAGTGGCTTTTTGACTTAAAGATTATTGTTTTTTGCACGTCTTGGAGATCTTCTGTTTCTGTGGGTGAGCCATGGCATTTAGACTACTCATGCAATTTGTAGCCAAATCTGAACATGAGAAAGAGAGAGAAATACAATGTTTTACAATCATTACACTGATATTAGGGCATTGTTCATATTTAAGATTGAGGAGACGGTGATCTGTAATTTCTTGTCCTCAATGGTCTGGTTCATAACACTAAGTAATAACTGCATTCTGATGAATCATATCTTATAAAACACTTTAATGTTTAATGGTGTGTCAGCATGTATTGTTAAGAAATTATATATTTGTGCTCCCAAATGCAGGGCTGTTGCATGAACAGAACATGGCAAAAATGAGGTTGCTCACTTTTATGGGAATGGCAGTAGAAAGCAAGGAAATCTCATTTGACACCATGCAGCAGGAGCTTCAGGTCGGAGCTGATGATGTGGAAGCATTTGTTATTGATGGTAAGACAGTTTGCTTTCTCGTCTTATAATCAGGGTTTTATTAACTGTTTTACTTATATAAAAATACAAGTACACCCCTTCTGATTTAAATATTTGCAAATTGCTTACCGTAACTGCATTTTAAACAGAATATTCAGTTATCCAGAATAGCCATTGTACATTCTCAAACATCTTTTTGGACAGCTTTATGAAATGTTAGGAATAACCATTAATTTTTTTTCTTCTGTTAAAATAACCTGTATTTTCCAGGTACTTGTAAAAAGCACTCTTGTAATTTATAGTATGGCACTGCACAAGATGATTCATTATTTCCTTGTAACAGCTTTTCTACTTTCTAGATAACACAAACTTTACTTTTTATAACAACAGAAAAGCAAACACATTGAAAAGCTATACATACACTGACATGTTGTGTAATATATTTATATATATAATTTTTTTGCAGCTGTGAAAACAAAGATGGTGCATTGCAAAATTGACCAAACACAGAGAAAAGTAGTTGTCAGGTAAGCTTTAAATCTTTTTCATGAAGCAATGTAGTGCAGTGCTAATTATAACACTTATACATCTGTTTAATATTTTAACTAGAAGTATGATATTCCTATCAGTTGCCTGTAGTTAAATAGTTGCTATTTATCATAATTTTATTAAAGCTCAGACTGAATGTGATTAGCTTATTTAATGAAAGAGTCCTATTTTCCAGCACATTTCATTTAATGGCCAAATAGTGGCAAGAATACTAATGAGTATTATCAGATGTTTTTAAGTGCTGAAGGCTGCAGAATACCAGACTAGCTGCTGAGAAAGCTGTTGTGGGGTGTAAACATCTTTCTTAACATATAGATTGTATACTGCATTTTCTGTTTTCTAAATAGATAAGTAGACAATACAGTAATTTTGGAAAGATGACTTTTGATGGAATTGCCATACTAATTTCTTCTCTCTTTTTTTGTCTTTTTTCTTTTTCTTTTCTTTCTTTTCTTTCGTTTTTTAAGTCACAGTACACATCGAACCTTTGGAAAACAGCAGTGGCAACAGCTCTATGATACACTTAACTTCTGGAAACAAAATTTGAATCAAGTGAAAAACAGTCTTCTTAGTTTGTCAGATACCTGATTCTTTTATCTATTATCTGGCTTGTCTAAAGTGGAAATTCAGCTATAGTAAAACTTTGAGCTTGTTTTTAAAAAAAACATTCAAAATATCAAATGGAAATTAAATAATTTGAACTAAAAGCAGGAAAAGTAATAAAGTTGAAATTGGAATAAATCTTGAAAATGTTTCATTTTTATAATGATAAATGTTATATGCTAGTTAGGTTGGGAAAGGAAGAAGCAGGATGAAATGTGAATAATTCTAAAACCTTTTTTAAAAATGGGTGGTGTTCTGTGGCCTCTACTTAAATTGGTAACTTCCAAATAAAATATTCTAAGATGCTTTTTTAAAAAAAATAGATATAAGAACTGCAAAGATACCAGCCTTTTCCTGTATATTATATTTCCATCACATGGCTTTCAGTTGTACAGATTTCAAAACACATTTAGAAACAATCAAACATCAGCTTAATCTACTGTTATTGCATTTTCTGGATCTTCCTCATGCTTTCTCTTTCTGGGCTGGCAAAGACTTTCAGAATATAGAAACTTTTCAATGTTGTTTATTTGTGTTTTTATGAAGACATTCTGCAAATTCCAATCTTTTTCTTCAGTGCTTGTTGTTTTTTCACTTAAAATAGAGTATTTGACTTCAGATAGCAGTTGAGTAGACTTCTGTTGTGGGCCAGATGGGCACTCTGTTGAGACCTAAAATGTGTACATGCAATATTAAATGTACAACTAAAGCTTTCAGTTTTAGGGGGAAAGTGGGGCATAAATAAAATGTCGAAGTAGTAACCAAATCAACATTCCTCTAGATCAGGACTTCTTAAGCTATTTGATGTGAGGAACTGGTCCACTCCCCCCCCCCCCCCCCCCGCTTTGGTATGCTACGGACTGGCACCATATTACAACAGTTTCTTTCTTTCCTGGAATCTCAATGGCCCATGGACTGGCATCATTCCAGGAACCCCTAGGTTACTCTAGGCCTAGGTTTGGCCCATGTAAATTCCAGTCCTTAACCTCTCACAGCTTCTCAAAAAAGATGTTACTTGGGCATTTTTATTGAGAATGCCCTTATGGCTTCTAAAGGGCTGTAAATAAATTTGCTATTTTTATCTTCTCTCAGGCTCTTTTATGCCCAAAGTCCTTTTAAAAAAATAGGAAATAAACTGGAATTTGACTTACTGGTTTGAAAAAAGGCCTCTTCTAGGCTGAAAACAAGCAGGACGTGGAAAAACAGCTCCAACATGCCAAAGCAGGCATGAGGTTTGAATTTTTATGAAGTAAATCAAAACTTTCATGGAATATGGGAGCAGGGGAGAGGCAGCCCTTTGAGGTCCTGTGCAGTCCGCAAACTCCTAGACATTCCTTGAACCTCTCTAAGTATGTTTTAAGCTCTTCTAACTTGAGTATTATCCATAGTTTATAGAAATATTTCTGCTGTTTATATCTTGGAGAATAACTAACTGGCAAATCGATAATTTTGCATATACTTTTACTGGCCTTCAGTTATATTCCCATGGTGGTTTTCAAGAAAGAAAAATAAAATGCTGCCATCCTCTTCAATATTTATGAGATTGTAAGCCACATCTACAATCTTACATCTTTTGTTTACAGATTCATGTTTATAGTTGTCGATGGCCAAACATGACCCTTAAGGCAGGCAGCACCCCAACCAAAGTGTTTCCAAGGAGCTGGGGGGGAAATGCTCTCTTGATCTCTGAGAGAAGCAGTGGCAGCAGAACTCCAAGGGCACCTCTCCATCTGCATGCTCCAGTGAGCCCTGCGGCCAAGCAGTCATCATTCCCCAGCCTCCTGTTCTACAGCATCTTGGACACCCTTTGGCTTGGGATGTTACGTAGCTTGCATTAAAGAGGTGGCTGCACAGACATACCTCTGTAGCCATAACTATGCCTGACAATGCAAGACATGGCCACTATTTTTAACAAATACTTTAAAACTCATTGAAATGTGCTAGTAATAAAAACAATTTTAAAACTATAAAAACAGATATAAATTAAAACTAGACTAAAAGGATCACAAGAGTAGCATAAAACAAGCAACAGGGTTAAAATTCTAAATAAAAAGCTTGCCTTGTTCTAAATAGTCAAAAAGGAAGCACCAGCTGAATCTTCCTCTGTAGTTAATTGAAATATGTCTTGAAAACTGACATTACACTTTTAAAAGGGAGTCACCATGCTTATTTGTCAAATGGCATGTCTAACATGCCTCTCTTCATTTAACATTCCTAATTTTAAATCCCACAAATATAAATTCTACTTAAATAAGCTGAATGTGTTGTTATAGTTAGGAGGGTACAATCTCAGACTGCCAATGCATTTGAAATGCCAAGGCAATTCAAATTCAGTGCTAAGAAAATTAGATTTCTATGAGCCATGTTGTGTACACTCATTCAGCAGGTGCAATTTGCTTTATTACATGTGGTGGTTAAAGTATGAGTATGTTTTTTGAATGCACCCTTTCTAAGGGGCTCGACAGACCAGCCATTAAGGCCAGCCTGGGAGTGGAGTCGGGGCATAGTGTCCACATGATGCATGTCCCAACTCCGCCCCAGGCTGGCGTGACACCGCACACTCCTTTTTGTGCCGTGGAAAGCAAGAGATCAGAGCCATGGCATGTAGTTGCCATGGCCCCAATCCAGTGCTAAAAGGGGAGGTCTATCAAGCTCCTAAGTTTTTCTGCAAAAATCTGAAAATGGGCTATTGGTCAGATGAAGAGGTGTCTTCAATCAAATGGATTTCTTTCATCTTAGTCTTTACTATACTTACTAAATCCAACTTTCCAGACAACAAATCCTGCCCCTAGTGCCAGAGATACTGCATCAGCATGAGCACAATCTGGACATCACTGTCTTTATGACAATTGATTAGTTTTTAAAAAACCTTTCAAATGAAGCTGCATTTTTCCTTGCCTATACAATAAGATATACTAATGCCAGATTTGGTTAGGAGGATTAGTGAAGTTAATTTATATGAGTTACCTTCGTTTGCCCCCAGTTATTTTATTGCATTACCAGATTTGTTTTAACTGCTTGAAGTCATATTTTCTAAATGAGTGGGGAGCAGATCCATGTGATTTTTTAAAAGATGGATAGGAATGGCAATATAACAACACACTGTTCCCCTCAGTGGGGGTTCAGTTCTGCCCTCCCCTCTATGCTCATCCTCAAGCCCCATTATAGTCAATGGGCAGCAACATGCATGCACCACCATTAACAATCAGGCAGGATGATCCATGGACACTTGTATAATACAGCAAGTCCATTGTATTATATCGATACTTCCTCAGAACAAAATTATGGTGGATGTCTAACCAAGTATGTATATGTCTGTGACTTCAAGTCATCTGTCAACATATGGTGATCCCATGAATTTCATAGGGTTTTCTTAGGCAAGGAAGAGTCAGAGGTGTCTTTTCGTTTCTTTCTCTGAACTATAGCTTACAGTACCTGGTATTCATTGGCAGTCTCCCATCCAGGTCTAAGTTATCCATACTCACTAGAAAAAAAAACTATTTTGATCTTTCCCTCAAAATTCAGAACATAATATTTGCCTTGACAAGCAGCCAGTACAAAGCAAGATAAATGTTTTTGTTTTTTTAAATGGCCTATGAAACATCCAAACTCATTCATGTTCATTTAAGAGCCAGAGAAGGGAGCAGCCTAGCCCTGTTTGTTTTATTTTCAGAGCATGTGTGCCCAACACATAGGTACTCTTCACATGGTTAGGTTCCCTAATATTAGTTTTATTACCATTTGCTTGAAGAATATTCATGCAGTGGGAAAGTTCCCCAGGTCAAACTGTTGATACTCAGAAGAGAACAACAGATTTGGGAGTATGTTCAGAGAACACAGAAGGTTTTAGTTACAACAGGGAAAATGGGCAATTGGGGGATAATTAGGTGATGAGAGGTTTTGGAAATGTGAGACAGAGCTTCAAAGTGTCCTAAGTTTTAACGGTGTGTTTATATTGGGCTGTCTTCATATTTCTTCACCCAAAATATTTTGATCCTGTTATTTGTAAAATAAACCCTGTTCTTGCTTTAGAGCTGTGTTTATTGTTTCCTGTAAATTGGAAGATATCTTTGGATAGGTACCTGTACCGACAAGAAAGAACTGTATTCCATCTCATGGACTTCCTTGGGGGCAGATGTCAGTGATGGGCAGGCCAGAATTAAAAGGATAGGCCAAAACACCAGCATCTCTTAGTACAGTCAGTCCTCCATGTCCATGAATTTAAGCATCCACAGCTTGAAAACATTTTTTAAATATACACATTCCAAAAAGCAAACCCCGATTTGCCATTTTATATAAGGGGCCCAATTTTACCATGCCATTGTATTTAGTAGGACTTGAGGATCTATGGATTTTGGTTGCCACAGGGTGGGGAGCCATTCTGGTTCTCAGAAACCATCAAACCATATTGTCATGGGAAAAAGGAAATCCCTAAGGGGTGGATTAAAGCCTGGTTCTGAGCTTCCCCACACCATCACAGCTGCTGTGATGGTTTTGGGGAGCCCCTTGTACAGTTTCTGCAATAGCACTAGAGAGTGAAGAGAAAGGGAAGACTTAACAGAAATCACCACCCCTTGTTTCCTGAATTTCTGGTTCTGACATGTGACTGAACTGAAGGGATCCTGTTTTCCAAGAGAACTTTGGATCCAACAAGATGACTATTGAATCAAAAAGATATAATGAAAAGTAAGATACTGGTTTCTACATATGGAGGAAGCTCTGTGGTAGACAAAAGTATAAATATAGGTTGCATAAAAATGAGAGAAGACTCATAAAAGGCCTTGTAAAGCATCTTCATCCTATGGAATGGTAAAACCTTGGAGACAGGAACAGATTAGAGTAATTCACGTATGGGGACAAAAATTCCTGTCTTTGTTGTTACCTTTTGTTTGTTGGGGGGATGAGGTAGGGGTAAGTCACTAGAAATGGCTGATCTCTCAATACATTCAAAAATCTGAAATTTAATTCAGAATTTGGTCAGGCCCCATCTGAAATAATGTGTCCAGTTCTGGGCACCACAATTCAAAAAGGATGTGGAGAAACTGGAGTGTGTCCAAAGGAGGGCAACTAAAATGGTGAAGGGCCTGGAAACCATGCCTTATGAGGAGCGACTTAGGGAGCAGGGGGTGTTTAGCCTGGAGAAGAGAAGGTTAAGAGGTGATATGATAGCCCTATGATAGATCTGAAGGGATGTCATATTGAGGAAGGTTCAAGCTTGTTTTCTGCTGCTCCAGAGAACAGGACCAGGAAGACTTAGGGGATGTGAAAACAGCCCCAAAGGGATTTTGTTACTGCTATTACCTGACAAAAGATAGCTATTAAGCAAGTTTACATATAGACCTTCAAGGCTGTTTGTTATTTATGTATTAATTGTTTGTTTTGTATTATTTAAAACAAATAAAAAATTATGAAAAAGTCCTTGCCTAACATTAGATATCACTCTTTGATTAGCAACACAGGGAAACAAATACACATATATAACAACACATATGAATATATATGGACTTAAAGCACAGTGTCATTTATAGCTTTAGAATGATAGTTCTTAAGTAAGTGCTGCAAATTGCAGTGTATTCTGTTTAGACCTGTGTCTGCAACGATGGCTGGAAAGTAAACAGAAGTAATAAAATACACTTGAATTTTCACTTTGTACATTTTTGTTAAGACCTAGTCTTGAATTCAAACAGACTGGCTAAGATCCATTTGATTTATACACTGTGACTTTTTCCTGCTGTTTTCCATCAACTTTAATTGTGAAAAATGTTGCCACATCTGCCCTCTTGATATTATTTTGGAGATCAAGTAAGTCTTAAAGCATCCAGATGCATACAATTCTACACATATCTCTGGAGTTAGCTCACCAAGGTCTGCTCTGCAATATTTTTAATTGACTTACGTGTTCTCTGGGAAAAGAAGGATCATAAAAAGTCTTTGCTGTTGCATTCCATTCTTCACTGAGATTTCTCTTGGGGCTTGGATTGATACTTCCGGTATTCACAGTGTCAGCAACTCTATTACTGTGGTTAGAAACTAAAAGAGAGGAAATGGCAACAACTGCAATTTTTATTTTCCAGGTTCTGATTTTATACTTCCCCAAACTCTTAGTTGATCTCTGATCCAGAGTACATTACCTGTATTAAAAGCTGCAGAAAACACACTTTGATACACTAGTGTTGGTATGTTAACATTTTATTCTGAGGAAGAAAATTATCAAGAAATAATAGTATTACTTCCTAACTTTTGCCTGAAAATTTTATTCAAAGAAACATAGGACAAAAATGTGTGGCACTTTATTTAAAAAAAATTGATACTATATATGACTTATGAAATATTATGACAAACTTCCAAAATTATCCAGGCTACTAACATGTGTTTCATCTCATTTTTTAAAATAATTACCTGTAATGAACATTTACCCCTATTGTAGCCATAATCCAGCACTTTGGCTGGCATCCTGTTAATGATGTATGATGTCATAAATCCAATTTATGCCATTGTAAGTCACTTTTTGGGTCTCTGCAGAGGTCAGAACTCTCTAACAGCTACCTTAATGCACTCTACTTGGGGCTGCCTTTGAAGAGTGTTCGGAAGCCTCAGCTGGTCCACAGAGCTTCAGCCAGGCTGTTAACAGGGCCAGTTAGAGAGACCACACAATGCTCCTGTTGAAACAGCTCCACTGGATGCCGGTTTGTTTCCAGGCACAATTCAAAGTGCTGGTTATGACCTATAAATCCACCCTGCACACTTAGGTCCTCTGGGAAAAACTTACAAAAAACCCCACAAACACTAGGTTGGCTGCAGTTACCCAGAGGGCCTTTTCATCTGCTGCTCTCAAACTATGGAATGGCCTGTCAGAGGAGATCTGACACATTACTAAACTTGATTACTTTAAAAAGGCCATCAAGACGGATCTCTTCTGATAGGCCTTTCCTGAATAACTCAGTCACCCCACTGATAGAGACCATCTTTCAGATTACTCCCTACTGATTACCCCAAGATACCCCATTTTTTCCTGTCTCTGATTGGTTGTAATTAACTGTTTTAATGATTTAATTTATATGTTATTACTGTTATGTTAGAATTATTATGTTATATGTGTAATGAGAGAGGGAATAGTGGGATTTATTTATATTGTAGAAATAAATTATTATTATTAAGCCCTATATGGCTCAGGTCCAGACAATTTGGCAGACTGTTATCTTCCCATATGAACTGGCCCAGGTTCTGTGATCTTCAGGAGAGTCCCACCACCATCACAAGCATGGCTGGTGGGGATATGAGAGAAGATGTTTAAAACAAAGCTCTTAAGTAACAGCCTAGGGGTGGTGTGTTGTTTTAACGAGTATAGTTTTTAAATGCTTTATCTTTTTAATTGTATTCTATTTTTAAACAAATGATAATTTGCAATAGCTTAATTCCATTTTAATTGTCACTTTTGTAAATTTTTAATTTTAAGTTTTTAGACTGTAAGCCACTTTGGGTCCCAACACTTTTTAGCTGGAGTTGTTCCCCATGGCCTTTTAGTGACCAGTGAAGAGGAGGTGACAATAGAGAAGCATCTAGCTATCTCCCTACAGAAACATGCACAATATTGACATCATACACTGTGGGTCTTGGCAGGTGATGTCATTTTTCTGTGCCTGGCTGTAGGGACATAGGTGCATCTCTGATCCCTTCTCTTTTCCACTGGTCACTAAATAGCTGGGGGAGGAAGGAATCTTCAAATTAAGAGATGGTTCATAGAGGTTGTTAGACAGGATGCATGGAACTTTTGTGCTTCATCTCTCCAATGCAGAGTCTTGGCTATCTTTATCATGCTTAAGTACATTAGAGTTGCAATATCAATGAATAATTTCAACTTAATGCAATCCTTTTTTTAAAAAAATATTATGTAACTATCCTCTTTTTTTAATTGTATCAGTTTTGCAGATAGCACAGTCTATCTCAGCCTTGGAACAAGCAGGATTCCAGATTAACATTTTATACTCCAACTTGCCCAAGGAAGGCAATCTAAGGTGCAAAACAGATAGGCCTGAAGAAGTGGCCTCTGGCCACTTCACCTGAGATTGAGCCCTGATTGGCCTGGGACTCTGGCGACTGGACAGCCTGCCCTGAAAGTGGGCCGCCTCCACAGTCCTAAATGAGCCACCAGCAAGGAGCGTTGTTGTTGTTGTTGTTGTTGTTTTGTTATGTTTTGGTTTTTTGCTGCATTGGGGGCATGTGTTGGCTTCATGTCACACCCCTGAAGCAGCTGGAAGCCGCTCCTTTTGGCTCATCTGTTTTGAGCCCAAGACTGCCTACAGATGTGCATATGCCCCAGAACCAACTGCCCTGTAGCTTTCTCCAGAACACTCCTTTCCTCTTCCCTAGCAACTATGGAGCACTATGATTTCCAGCATCTGAATAGCAATGAGAATCCAACAAGAAAGCCTCAAGCATACATTAAAGACACACATTTCTAAGATTTATAGAATTTCAAAATATTGGTTAACTGTTGGATCTGGTGGATGCAGAACATACAGTCCCAACAGGTAACAAATAAATTATTACGATTAAAACATATGCATGTGCTGTCATAAATGTATGTGTTTTTCTGACTTCATCCCTAAGTAAAACAGAAAGACGCCTTCCCCACTCAAATGTCCAACAGTTGTAAAAGAACAACTACTTAAATTTGGAGACAGGTTAGTGCTAATCAAAATGTATGGGAAAACAACAAAATCCAAAGAGGTTTCCCCAGTAAGATAAACTCCATTTCTTAATTGCAGAAATTTCAGTAAGTCTACACCTGATTTTTGGTTTTGTGTGTGTGTGTGTGTGCTTTTAAACCACCTCTCAACTTGTGGTGACTCCATACTTTCACAGGATTTTCTTAAACAAGAAATACTAGGCAATTTTGCCATCTAAGGACAGAACTAGAATGAAAAAAGATGCTGTCAAATCAAAATAACAGGTGGATGCAAAAAGACAAGGAGTGGCAACAAAGTTTACAAACCAAGGTAGTAAGACGAGCTGAAGGACATATAATCTAGCAAAGATCTCCAGATTTTCTTGGAAGTAAAAGGGGTCAAAAATGATCTTTACAATTTCATTTGTATATAGAATTGAATTTGTAAAGATAATTTTCAGACACTCTATAATTATGCATGACAAGATCAGGAAGAGCCTATTGTCTTGGACGCAAGGTAATCCGAAGTGACATCCCTAATATACAACGCCTGAGCAAAATCAAATTTCAAATCTAATTGTATACTTTGAAATATCTGTTAACATTAATTTCTTACCTAATGTTTCTTCTTTTATAGCAATATATTTGTTCATAGTCTAGTAAGGTAATCTTTACTAGAGCAGACCCATTGGATTAATTGCACTTACATAAATGCTGACTTATCAAGTGTTTCAATTAATACTAGGAGCCCTGGTGGCACAGTGGTTAAATGCCTGTACTGCAGCCACTCACTCAAAACCACAAGGTTGCGAGTTCAAGACCAGCAAAAGGGCTCAAGCTCGACTCATTTGTAAACCACTTAGACACTCCTTAGGCGGTATATAAATGAAGTTGTTTTTTAGTACTCTAGTTGGGGCAAATAATTGCATTTAGTCTAATGAAACTACTGTATATACTTGCGTATAAGTTGACTTCATGTACAAGTCAAGGGAGGTTTGGGGGCTAAATTTATGGATTTTGATATGACCTGTGGACAAGTCAAGGGTATAACTTAGGGACATGTAACAAAGGATGTAAAAGACTAACCAAAGGAAAATTATGCCAAAGAACTTATAAAATTCTGGCAGGCATAACAATTTGTATTCATCCTAAAGGTTGAATGAACGAGGAAATAAACCTGAAGGGCTGAAGCACAAGTAACATGAGTTGTTCAAGCCAGGAGGAAAACTGAGCATGGGACTCCTCAGATCCATTTCACAGGAGTGAAACTGCTAGCACTGCCTCAGAAACAGCCATCTGTGGCTGCCACTGCCACTGCCACCATCTTTCCACCCAGGGATTCAAAAATGCCTTTTGCCATTCCAGTCAGAAAAGGGGATGGTTCCTTATTTTATAAAGTTGAGGTACAGTATTAACTCTTATTTAAAAAAGGGAACCATCACCTTCCTTAAGTAGAGAAAGGTAAAAAACATAGTCCTCCCCAGGAGAATCTATGAGAAGCACCATCCCCTTTCACTCTCTTGGTGCTCCTTTGAATGGGAAGCACCACTGCCATTTTCACATCCAGGCTTTGAAGAAAAAACAAAACAAAACTGAAGCTGTGGCATGGCAAACAGAGTAGAGGGGGGTCATTGCTTCTTTCAGGTTCCCCCAGAGCAAGACTAAGCACTTGTCTTTTGCCAGTCTACTCAGAGAAGGGGATTGGTCCTTTTTTCATAAGGTACAGTATTTACATTGACTTGTGGATAAGTCGACCCAGGTTTTTTGGGTCATTTTTTTTTGACTAAAACTTCTTGACATATACAGTACATGACTAAATAGGGTACATTTTCAACTGTCCCAGATTCAAGTGCTAGTAAGAATAAAGTGGGGATCACTGAGTCCAATGGAACTTACTCCCAGGTAAATGAGCTGAGGATTGTAGGCAACAGATACTGCTACAATATTTTGACCCGCCATTTTTGTTAACTATCACTGTAATTCTATACTGTACTTTGAAATATCTGTTAACAGTAGTTTCTTACCTAATGATTCTTCTTTTATAGCAGCATATATGTTCATAGTTTCATCGATTTTCCTTGAATTCTGGCTATTTTTTAATTCTTGTGAAAGTGAATTTTCTTTCACTGAGAAAAACTGTTTGGAAGCTGAAGCACACACTCCTTGAATTTCATCTTGATACACCATAAGGAAATTTACTTTTACAGACTTTTTCTTGGTTATTTTATCTCTAGTTGCAATGTTTAGAGAAGACATCACATTTCCCTGTACTGAACATTCAGTTGTCTTTATGGGTAAAGAACATGATTTGTCTGTGCTGTTTCCTTCTGCAGTAATTTCCTCTGTAACTGTACTTTCTAATAACTCTTCTTTTTCTTTTAAAGATATGTTCTCTTCACCACAACCAATAATAAATGGTTTATCTGTAGCAGTATGCAATTCTCCTTCTTCATCTCTGGTAACTTGGTGAGTTTTCACGTCTATAGTCTGAGATCCATGTACATTTTCACCATGGAGAAGCAAAACCTTGTTTACACTCTCTTCTCTTAGTTTAGAACTGTCTTTATCAGAATATGTTTTTGTAATTTCATTTGAATCTTTAGATGGGTTTTCAGCCCTTAAATTAGAATCTTTCACTATAAGCAAATTGTTGGTGTTCTCGTCATTGTTATTATAAATATTTTCACCTAAAAGGTTGTTTAAAGAAGCAGGCACAGGTGATACATTCTCTGGTGTGTAAGATGAACTGATTTGCTCACAGAACCCCTCATTTCTGCATGTATTGTCAGTATATATTTCTTCAAGAGAGTTATTAATCTGTTTAGATAAAAGGAGCTGTGAATTTACACAACTTGTGCTGTGACTTGGTGGTGTTTGTTTTGATTTGCAGAATTCACTACACCCACCTAAACCATCACTGGGGATGTCCATGTGACTCACTATCATTTGTGATGAGAGAGAATCATTTTCAGTATTCAGAAGGTTAGTTATATTATGCTCACTGTGTTTTTTGCTAAGAACTTCACTTGCAAAGGAAACGTCCTCATGGAGTATATTGTTAATATTTTCATTTCTTGCAGAAGCAAATTCATTTGCAATACCTCCATCTAGATGCTTTAGTTTTTCTGAATGAGGTGTATCTTGAGTAGAACTACCAAAATCATCACCACTGTCTAAAAGCATCTTAGGATCTTCCACTGGGAATTCTGTTAAGGAACAATCACCTAAGGATTTTAGGTCTCTCTTGGCTTCTGTTTTATCAAATATCTTTTTGTCTGCTTTTCCTTTCATTGTAGTTTCTTTACATTCAGCAATACATGGTCCACTCGTTGATACTGGAGTAATAAAATTGACTGTACAAAAGGGCATGCCAACAGAATGCTCCCTCTGTTTTGGCTTCAATTCGCAAACTTTATCATCTTCATTCACACAATTCTCATAATAATCTAAATATGGTAGGATGAGAAGATATTATCAGTCATGAACATTTAAAAGAGTATATGTTTTAAAAACACAATTCAAAATATTTTTATAAATGGCAACAAAGACATAATCAGATCAAGATAAATTATTTCAGATCAAGATAAATGTGGGTAGTAAGCCTTGCTATCTTTTAGAGGTAACACAGTAGAACCTCTTGGAGGACAAAAAGATGGAAATTGAAAGTAGGTGTAATGTCTTTAGCCCAGGGAATCCTGCAAACTGTAGTTTATTGTGGCACCAGAGCTCTCTGACAAAGGCTAAATATCTCACAATACTACAGTTTCCAGAATTCCCTAGCATTGAGCCAGGACAGTTAAAGTGGTCTCAGACTGGATTATTTCTGCAGTGTGTTTTGGACCTTTATCTCCCTTTGTCCTTTGCTTATTTTGACAGAGGCAAGCCAGCTGTATTTATGTATAGACCCATAGTTTCCAACATCCCAATGTCCTTCCTTCCCAGGAATACAAGTCAGAAATTAGAGAGATTGTGACAGGTAAAATTTTACTGACCAGGTGAAGCCAGTGATATTACCAGGTAAACATACATAAATTCAAGTAGGCTACACATGAAGCAAAGTACCTACTTCTCTGAATACTTTGTCCCTCTTAATCACTAAATTAAAATGAATATATGTGTAATTCGAATAGAATAAAAGCAGCAGCATGCATATAACAATACAGTTTCCAACTACTATTATCCATCTATTTTTGTCTTGCTCCCATTTTTTCCCTTCCAACCCACCTGGCAAAACCATATCCAAAGATATGTTAAGGCATGGAACATGGGAGATATAGTAGTAGAAATGCAAAGCTGTATGTGTGAGAACCAAAGTTCTGTAGATTTCCAGTCTGAGGTGATACAATGTGGTGAGACAGGTACACAACAACAACAGCTGTTCTTATAGTCAAAACACACAAGTGAAAAACAACACGAAGATCCGGAAAGGAAGGTCGAGAGAAAGTAAACAGCGACATCACTGGAAAACATCACGTGGGAAGTTGAGTCATAGAAAGAGGTTGGACTTAGTATGGGAAAGTGTCAAGTTAACCAATGATATTATTTGTACACACCCAGTGCACACCCAGTGGGTGGCAACCAAAAACAGCACTATTTCTGTATTGTTCCGGTGAGCCATTGCAACGTAACTCAACTTTACTCAACGTAATGTAACTCAACTTTACTCAACATAACTTAACCTGCATCCTGAACCTGATTGTAATCATGTAAGCTAATTGGGAGAACAGCCAACATGGCTGAAACTAAGTTTCTTGTGCAGGAGGAAGGTGTGAATGTATATAGTTTACTTAGCATAGCAAGATAGTGCATAGCAAATGTGTTGCAAAGATGTTTATTGTTTTCTTGTTCAGTTTGTATTATTCAAGTAGCAAATAAAGATAGTTTAGTATACAGCTCGTGTGGTTTGTTGACTGCTGGAAGCAAGAAGAGTTAAGCAGCAACTATAATTCCAGAGGTTCCAGAGCTGGCGGTTTTGTTCCTGGAAGGAGAGCACTGTAAGATGATGTCAGGATCTTCAGCAGCTTCTCTGCAACTCTGCTACAAGGTTTGCAACACATCATACCACTGATCAGAACTGGTCAGCACAACTTTACCAAGATGGTGAGGAGTTAAGCCTGGGTAAAGTGCAACACCTCCCATCATCCCTGACAAGATATACATTCAGACAGATTTGTGAGGGCACCTGATTTGTGAAGGTAGTAGTCAACATGTAACAGATTTTAAATGTGGATCTAGTCTAGGTGTGATCAAAAAATTATTGGGTCCCCATTCCAACCTTTCTTTCATACTCTCCAAATGGATGTACTGAAATAATTTTATTTCATGATAAAATTCTATTAGAATACAAGCCTCACAATCATTACTGTTATGTAACTGTTGTTCAAGTAAAGGGAGTTTATCACACGGGAGGAATTTCTCTCAATTTTGAATGGAGCCAATTCGAATTCACGTAAATTCACTAGTTTCATGTAAATTCAAGTAAATTCGCTAGTGAATTCTAATTCCATTTGGAATGTGTTCAGAATGACTTCCCATTGCCCGAAAATGACCCCCCCCCCGTTGCCCAAAATTGTGTGAGATACTCTAATACACAATTACGTGAAACCCCATGATTGCGTTCAGATTGCCATTGCATTATACCCCCAAATTCCATCGTATGATAAACTCCAAGGTCTTTGTGCTTTCTTATTTAGAATTCACACAGCAGATGTCTTATTCCAGCCAATTCAGGCTACATTTCAACATTCAGAAACATTTAATTCTGTAGTAAATATGAAACTATGCACTTTCATCAGAGACACATCACTGTGGGTGTCATGATGATGATGATGATGGCCCAAATATGGACATCTTCTCCCTCCTCCCTCCTCTCTTTCCCCCCACTTTGCTGTCTTTAATCAGACCAGTTGAACAATGGGATGGATCAGAGTATCATTAGTATGTGTCAGTTTTGTATGCACTCATGCACGGACCCATTCTGTCTGTGTATGTGGGTGAGAGAATGTGAGAAAAGGGGAAGGGAGAGAATCTTGATTTCAAACCCCAGTTCTGAGCTTCCTAGAGATAGTGTCTGCATAATCTCAACAAAGTAATCACTGTATAAAAGATCAATCCATATTATTAATTTGAGGAAATTATGGGGTACATATTCAAAGACAGGGTGCAGAACTTTCTTTTTACTTTTTTTTTACACAGTAGTCTTAAGAGAGAGAGAGAGAGAGATGAATAGAAACTGATTGAGGGTTGCATGATGCCTCATTTTCCATATTTATTTAATATTAGTGCATATTTAATGCAATTATTAGTGCATATTTAATGCAATTATCATTAGCATCTTCTGCAGGTCTCTAAAATCACCACCATCAACACTGATTTCTTTCAAGGCATAAGTCCTCCCTTTCCTCTCTGTTAGACGCATCTCCTCCTAAAGACGCATCTCTTCCGGCAGGCCTTCCCCTGAAATTTCCTATCTCCGGCTTCGGTTCCAGACTTTGATTTCCTGCTTACTCCCATGTTTCTGATCCCCACTTATGACGTGGCCGCATAAGGAAGGGTTAGGATGCTGTTATATGTTTTTAAATAATTACTGTTTTAATCACTGCCGGTTTAATCTATTTTTAAGGGGTGGGAGGTTTGGAAACGGGTTATGGGATTGTTTTAATCTATGTTTTTTCTTTTACTTGTACCCCGCTCCGAGTGTATGAACAGAGGAGCGGGCTATAAATAAACTATTATTATTATTATTATTATTATTATTATTATTACTGGAAAGCACTTATTACCTGTTACCAGGGAAAAAGAGAAGGTGGGGAGGACATGGTCAGACCAGGAGGTGAGGGGAAGACTCAGCTAAAGGGTAGAATGGCTCAGGCTGAGATAGGCCCACCTCTACATTTATAGAAAAACTGGAAAAACAACTGATGCTATTTATCATAGATAGATACAGCATGAAAATTGGAGAGGGGGGGTGTCCCAAGAAGACAAACTCATTGTATACTCTGGAAATCCTTGCACTTCACTTGACTGACATATCATTGGTTCTAATACATACACAAATGAAGCTTCTATGCACATTTTAACAGAAACACTTATCTAGCAAGCAATAGAGGGAGGAAGGAGATTCCCCCTTCAGTTCAGCAGCATCACTTCATGCTATTCTGTTGGGAGTTGGAAAACAGTGCATCCCATTCCTCTCCCACGAGTATGTTTAGTAAAAGATGGAGATATTAACAGTCTCACATTTAATTGTTAAGGATGTCAGACCACAACTTTAAAATGAGCATCTGGCAAAAAAAAATACTTGTGGGAGCCAATATGATATTGGTAAGCAAAGCAAAAATAATTCTGAAAGGTAAAAGGTAAAGGTTTCCCCTTTGACATGACTGTCAATTTAAAAAAATGCAACACATTTAATTTTGATTAATATTTTTAGATGGATTTCATTGTAATTACAATTGCAATAGTAATTGATACTAGCATACCTTCAGTGCAAACTGAACTCTCTTGTGCTGCGTCTGCATCACTGTTGCTTTTTTCTGTTTGGATTACACCAGAATCAAAAGAGCAAGGCAGAATATTTGTTGTTCCAATTTCTTCTTCTGTAAGGTTAGTACAAGTACCTATTGTTTCCTGTGTATATTTGTTTTCTTTACGGCTTGTATGCATTTGATTTTCACTGCATCTATCTTCAGTCTGGAGTAAAAATAAAATACATCTTACTATTATAATTAAGCTTAAGTGAGGAGTGGAGTGTTTTAGAAACATTTTGATCCACTGTTCCTTCTTTCTAAACAATTTTTGGCACCCCTTTTCAAAAGGTTCTAAAACTGTTTTTAAAAGGATGGTTTCAGGTTTCTATTGCCAAAACAACAGGAATGATACTTAATCAGAGTGGGGCGTGCATCCAGATGTGCATCCCAGAAAAAAAATGAGTGTTGTTCCTCTGCAATGCAGTATTGTCAACAGGGATAAGCAAATGGATCAAGTAGGAAAGAACCCCTAAAGCGGTGCCGAATGAATAGCATAAAATAAAATGGCGAATCATGGTTTTGTAGCCCGTGGCAGTGCATATTTGCATATTTCATGTTGAAATTCAAACCTCATAACAACGTGGCACAATATTAATGTAAAATATCTTTTACATGAATGAGCGTACCATGGGATTAAGCTGGGTATTCCTATTCCCTGAATCTGACATTAAGAGATTTTTAGATGTTAGGTAGTATAAAATTTTAATAAATGAATGAATGCAGGAGTGAAGTTTGTTGGGGAAAAGTGGCAAATGAGGTAAAATTTGGCCATAAAATGATTTACAGTCTTGATTGATAAACTGTATGCTACCTTAAGTATATAAAGTGTGCAACTGAGATTCAAGTAACCACAGAAAGCTCTAATTTGGATTAGGACCAACCTGAAATTTAAATCTATTTCCTTGAAATTCAGTTCTACTATAATTCCTATGAGCTATGATCCCTGTAGCCATAACTTGGCTTGGGTTGCCATCTAGCTCCAATGCAAACTGAATTAGCTAAACCAATATGGCAAATGTCATAAAGAAGAAACTGAGAATGCCCATCAATTTGCAGTAATTTACACCAAACCAATTTTTAAGGCAGCTGTTAGGGGGACGGAGAGGAAAGAAAGTTCTGTGTCATGTGCCAATGTCATGTTATATTTAGTTCAATAATGGAAGACTTTGCACATATTGACAAGGTGGTTTTTTTAAAATGTGTACAGACTCAAGAGAGGTTGAGTAAAAACAACAAATATCCCCAGAAGGCATCTCTTGGAAAAATTATGTATGCCAGTCTACTTAAAGTAAACTTTCTACTGTCTATCTAAAGTCACATTACAATCCTGGATTTCTGAATGTAAAATAAATTAGTTAGTTGGAAAATTATAGGCCACTATTCATTATAAAATATGACAAGGTATTACAAGATAAAACCAATGCAATAAAAACAATGATTAACATAGCATTTTGCAAACTTGTTTTACCAAGGGAGACAAAAAATGTCTTTAAAATTAACCATGAAGTTCCTTCTCCAAACAGTGGAGTATCTGTCACTGCTATAACTTTATTGACTAAAAAATTAAAAGGTGAGAATAGGGCAGCGACTGCATGTTTCATCTCAAATTTTAACTTCTAAAATTTGCTTTTTTAATCAAAAGGGGGGGGGGGTGAGGATGGTAACTTAGTCAAAGAGGGTAAGTTATCTGTCCATTTTGTCATTGTTGCAAATGTCCATGACTCTAGGTTTCACTTTACCTGTTGCCATATGTACAGCAGAACCAGGTTATCAGATCTAAGATTAGTTTTTGACAACAGAGATTACATTTTAGATTGTGATAACAATGGCAATCTGAATCTTATATATTCTAAAAGGTTTCAGAGTACAAAGGAATGTGTATGCACCTTGCATATTGAACAAAAGCGTTATGCTCCTACATATGGGGCAGTGTTCTGTTCTAATGGATGAATAAGGAGACGAATAGAGCCAGTTTTGACCTGTGGATTATTTTCTTTGGGACAATATTTCAAATGAATATAAAAGGCATTTTTGGGGAGTATCTTTCAATTCATTCTGACTGAACTCCTACCATAGCTGTGGAAAACTCACTTATTACAGAGATAACTAAAAATACTTGGCTCTCAAATAGTTACTCTCATATCTCTACTGGACAAAGAAGATACAGTATTTAAAATTACTGTACCTGAACAGCAAAATCCAACGCTCCACTGGTGGTTGCATGGAATTTTCTTCCAGTTCTCTCCCCGCTGTGACTCCTAAATATTACTTCCAGAAGGCTCCCTAGCCTTCCAGAAGTAGGTTTGGGGAAGCATAGGAGCATGAAATGGAGAGGTTGAATTGCCCCTCTGCCTGATTCTTCTGTAATCTACCATTCCATCAATGGAAGTCCAGTGTTGGATACTGCAAAAAGTATCTCCTTCTACATAAATTTTATGTTTTTAGAGGTAAATAGTATTTTATCATATTCTTATTTATGTAATTTTCTCTTGGATTTTTGGAAGTGTGTGGAATGCTTTGATTACTGCTTGGAAACCTTGTTAATACACTAGTATTTAAATAATAAACCAACCTTGTTTTTCCAAGTGGCTTTTCTCTTCTCATATTCATTCTGAAGATTAAGGAACTTTTGTTCATTTTCTTTTGCCTTCTCCCTTTGCAGCTCATTATCTCTTTCAAGGGTCTGCAATAAAATTAATTATCCAAAAAATAATCAATACCACATTAATGAATTTTGATGTGTTTTATGTTGCTTGGACCTTTTCTGCTAACATGCTGAAACTGCCATACAGATCAGTGATAATGTGCTATCTCAACAATAATTTTCATAAATTAACAGAAAGGTGCTTATAGTTTAGGCTAACATGAAACAGGGGGAGGTTATGAAAAAGAAATGGCTATAAAGGGGTATAAAAATACTTGCCATTATTCAGTTTCACTGCATAAGTTTTAATGTGCTGAAAAAGTAATATAAAGTGCAGAGCTAAGAAATATGAAATGTAGCACATTCTAAACCTTTGTTTGTGGAGATAAACACTGGAGTACAACCTAGAACATACTTTTATTATAGTAATCAAAGCTTTATAAAGTAATCACTTTATTAACATTCCATATAATTTAGATGCAGGATTAATTAAAATCAGTAGTGCACTATAGTAAGAATTCTAGTTTTTAATATTTGTTTTATTTCCATTTATTTTTTTTAAAAAGTTGATCCAATTAAACTGAACAAAACTTTGTTAACATAATAGCCTGCTATTGCTGGTATTGTTTAGAATTTAGATATTATGTAGCACCTTTTTTTGGCAAGCACTCCACTAAGAAGGAATTTAAATTGTCATATTTGACAAGAGAACTCTGGGTTAATTCATTGTCAGCCTTATTCTAAATTAATGATAAATTAAAATAAAGTTGCATAAACCAGCTTTTATACGTCTCTCAGGCAGAAGAGGATATTTTTTATTTATCACATATTTTCTAAAACATGTATCAAACGTGATAAAAATGTAGTGTTTCCATTACCTAATGCAAGTTGATGTGATCAAGCAAAACACTGTAAACAAAATGTTAAGGTATGGCATATATGTGTGTTTTCTGTGATTCTTTAAAACCACTTCTAAAACATTCCCTTTTTGAGAGCGGGGTTTCATAATAGCCATTCAATCCAAATTTCATGATGACTGTTTTGGAGTTTTGTTTTGTTTTTAGTGTATAAATTATATTCACTACAGCCAGTTACAGTATTTGTTAAATTAATACCTACATAATTTTATTATATTCAGTTACTCTACTTTAATAATAATAATAATAAATTATTATTATTATTTAGTTGAGACAAGTGATTGGATTTAGGTCAAAAAGGTCTTTTTCAACAGCAACAACAAAAAAGCAAGGTTTTTGCTCCAAAATAACCCTCTAGGCCTCAAGGGCATTTCCACTGTGTTTGGAGCCCCTCCCCATCCCCTTTCAAACAATTGTTTCCAAACTCTTTTGCAATTTTCCCCCCACAAAAAAATATTTGCCCCCAAATGCCTTCTAGAGAGTGGGGGGGCGGATTTCCCACCACATTTTGGACCCACTCCAGCCAATTTAGGCCCAAAAGCAGCTTTAAAAATACAAGTGAATATGAAGAGGCTTCTGCTCACTTTAGAGCCTTTGGGGACAAAAAGTGTTTGTTTGTGTACGTGTGTGAACCAGTGCAGTAGGGAAAGTGCAGCCCTCAAAGGTCTTCCTGACCTAGGGGGTTAAAGCAGCCCCCTACCCTCCGGAGTTACCCACTCCTGACATAGACTTAAGCTGGTACAACCTCTCCTAGCCTATCTCATATCCTATCTGTTTTTCCGCATTCATAACTTTCGCTTTCTTGACCATACTCTGATTTTTCTTGGCATCATGTGCCCTGGTTTTCAACTGCGAAAGAGTATGCTATGTTGCTTAGCCTTTTGTTCTTATGGTTCTCTGCTCTGGCAAGTTTTTCCTCTTCTTCTTAAACTGTTGTTAATTTTCTATCTGTCTATATTTTAGTGTTCACCACCTGGTGTTATTATTTGTGTTTCTTGTTTACTATATTTAAAAAGCAAAACATAAAATGGTCTTACAACTGAATGGAACAAAAGATCAAGATTTGTTACTCAGGATGTTGAAATTCTATGGTGGTAGTAGTGATGATTAATTCACTGTAACTACAAAATGATTTATGTTGTAGTGTAGTCAACACAAAATGTGATCTATACCTGAAGAGAAGTTCTTTAATGGCTTTGAACGAAATGTTTACTTAGATGAAAAAGTGTCTTATCCTTAAACTGGAAACCACAGTCCTATCTAAAATATAATAATCATTTTGGCAGAAAAAACCAAGTCGCTTACAGGACTTTCCCTGCAATGTCTCTGGCTATATGTACAAAACTGCACGCTGCAAAATTAGTGATGGACAGTCATGTTGCTTCAGCCATGTCTATGGAAAACTGCAGGCTAAATTTAAAGTTTCACATTAATTGTTGGAAAAAGTGGAGGGCTAAGACTGGCTTTTACTTGTACAATACAACTACTCCCCACAGCTCCATATTTGTACAATGCGACTACTCCCCACAGCTCCACTGAAATCTGCTTTGACGTATGCTAGATTGCAGGAGGGCCTGTAAGGAGAGGTAGTTGTTCCCACCTGATCTACTGGCAGACAGGCTTTTCCAGTTTTGGAAGAGATAATCTGAATACTAACTTAATTGCTCAAAAACACACAGTACTTTAAAAATAAAGTCTTTTTTAAAGTATTTGTAGATAGCTATAGAATCCATAATGAACACCTGACCTGGCATTTTTCTTTCACTTTATTCAGCTCCAGCTCCATTTTTGCATTTACTTCTGTCTGTCTGCTGAGCAATTCTTGCATATGTTGTAGTGATGCAATAATCTCCTTATTTAATAAAATGAAGATATTGTGCTTTAAATGAAAGTATTATTCTGTAAAGGTCAGCATGACAACACATGTAAATTTGTTTTCATTACTTTTATTATGTTAAAATAAAGGCTTCGTCATACTTTTATGGTAAGGTGCTTCCATCACAACCTCTGGCCTCCATATTCAGACTATCAGTAATAAAACATGGCAGCATATACTGGCATATTGGTCGGACTGGTATGAAGGTTGAACTGGTAGTGGCTGATTTCATCAAACTGATGCAGCTGGATTTCAACATTTCAAAAGAA
Source organism: Urosaurus nigricauda (assembly GCA_034509955.1). NCBI lineage: Eukaryota > Metazoa > Chordata > Lepidosauria > Squamata > Phrynosomatidae > Urosaurus > Urosaurus nigricauda. Next base: position 95,873,903 of record JAOEGL010000001.1, read on the forward strand.
CATACATAGCACTGAAGTGGTGTTTATATATATTTATATGTTGTTGTTGTGTGCCTTCAAGTCACGTCCAACTTATGGCAGCCCAAAGCCCTATCATGGGAATTTCTATCGTGGGAATTTCTTGGCAAGATTTGTTCAGAGGTTTGCCATTGCCTTCCCCTGAGGTTGAGAGCATGTGACTTGCCCAGTGTCACCCAGCAGGTTTCATGGCTGAGTCGGGAGTCAAACCCTGGTCTCCAAAGTCATAGTCCAACACTCAAACACTACACTACACTGGCTCTCTATGTGTATACATATATATGTATACAGATGGCAGATTACAGGTTGGTTACCTGACATCTGGTAATTTAATACTTATAGCTGTACAGACTCATTTGATAAAACTGCTTAAGAACCATTAACAATTTAAGGTAAATTTCACATCAAAATTAAACACTTGATTGCATCATTTTGTCCTTAGCATTACATGACATTACATCTGCATACAGTGAAACATTCCATGTATGCATTCTACTGCATACGTGTATAGTGAAACATTCCATAGGCAGCCTGTATGCAGCCCATGCTTGTTCCATATTTCCTAGCACTACAGGAATATTAGACAGAGGACACATGTGTAATAATATCATTTATAAACATATTAAACAAATCAGGACCAGCAGGCATTCTTGCCATTCATCTTTTATGGTTTAGAGCTGCTTTAATAATTTCCTCCTCACCCATTCATTACAGTATCAGAATATAAAGTCTTAAATTCAGCAAGTGGTTATCCACCCCAAGCCTCCAAACTTTATACCACAACTTCTCTCAGTTCTATCAAAAGGTCGCTAAAATGAGTACCCAGATTGTTGGGGGCAAGTAGCTTACAGTTGTAAACCGCTTAGACACTGCTTAGGCGGTATGAAGCGATAAATAAATGAAGCTGTTTGTTTGTTTGTTTGTACAGAATAAGCCCAAGTTGGATACAGGTTGGATATGGGCTACCTATAGCCTGACCACAGGGGAGTGCAGTAAGATCCATCACTGAGGTTAAACACATGTCTACCCATTAGGGATAGTCACATCCAAGCTCTGTGTGATAATCTCCCAAGTTAATATAAGTAAAAAGCTTGGCTAAATTGGGGGCCTGATGCTACCCTGACCTGGGTCCTAGCCTGGGTTGGTCCCTGGGCCAGTGCAGTGATGTCTGGGTGTTTAGATGCATGCGTACTTGCTGCCACACCATGGGCCCACTACTGCTGTGTGCCCCTAAACTTCCTCCACTATCACCTCTACTGAGAAGACCACCACCACCACCAGTCACCACATCTGACATGGAAATGGGCAGCCTGGCTGCACTAACATGGCCAGGCGTCCTGTTTCCACTGTAGATACAGTCTTTTCAGTAGGGGCAATGGCAGAGGAAGGTAAGGGGTGTGTGGATCCATCCAGTTTGCATAGTCATTTTGACCCGCCCTAAGGCCCCTTTGCACCAGAATTGGACTGGGATCGGCATCAGGTCTGCCCAATCCTGTCTGGGGGATATTGGCCTGCGTTGTTCGAGTAGGATATGTGAGGCTAGGGAAAACAGAGAACTTTTGGTCCATGAAGACAGCCCCTTAGTTCATATTCCTATTGCACCAAGGCCACTTAGCATGGCACCTCATAATAGGGTGGGGTTTTCTTTTTCTTTTCCCCCTGCAGTCCTCTGTGCTGCTTGAAAACAGGGTCTGGTACGTTTCCCAGCTACTTTTACAGCTAGTTTTGATGATGTATGGGAGACTGTAACATGGGAAAGGTTAAGCTTCCTCCTTGTTCCACTGACAGTTCTGTTAGCGCAACTCCACCATACAAAATCCTGGCCTGAATGCTTTACTCATTTTCCTTCTAATTGATTAATATATTATACAGAGTAGAAAGTTATGAATGACAAGACTACCTACAATGGATTACTTTGGGTGGGATAATGAGGGTATAACAAGTTCCTTTTGTAAAAATAAGTAGTAATGTCATTACCTTGTAATTGTAACAAGTTATATTCACTCCTTTTGGTGTGGTGATTTGGGCCAATATTGCATTTTACATTTATTTTAAATAACAAAGATTTAAAAAACAAATTGTAAAATAACATTTTAAATAATGAATGATGGCAATTTCACCTTCAAAAAATAATGAGTAACAGATTACTTTTCTAAAAATCTTCCAATCTCTGAGCAGAACCAGACATTACACGTATTTGGAGGCTGGGATTGAGTTACCGGTAAACTTGCTTCATTTTAAATATATATAGGATCAGCCTGTTAAGAGTAGCAAAGATTTTCTGTCAACCCACTGCCAAAATCTGAAGTTTCAGATGTGATGATGGGGCCCAGGAGCATCCTTTGACAGTAAGTCTCAGTAATTAGAGAAGGCCTTATCAACAATGGGTAGACAATTTGTGCCAGCCTGCTGAATAGTATTTTTTTCAACATTATCTGACTCTGACAGCTTGACCATCAGTTCTTAATGACTACAGGAGGAACAGATACCCCATTGCTACACTGTTGATGGTCAAGTTTAAGCACTTTGTTAATGAAGTAGATAAAAAGAACTGAAGATACTCCCTCCACCAAAAATATCTTTGTGTAATATTTTGCATCTTTTGGGGGGGGGGTCTCTTTCATAGAATAGAATCATAGAATCATAGAATCATAGAGTTGGAAGAGACCACAAGGGCCATCCAGTCCAACCCCCTGCCATGCAGGAACTCCAAGTCAAAGCATCCCTGACAGATGGCCATCCAGCCTCTGCTTAAAGACCCCTAAGGAAGGAGACTCCACCACACTCCGAGGGAGTGTGTTCCACTGTCGAACAGCCCTTACTGTCAGGAAGTTCCTCCTAATGTTGAGCCGGAATCTCTTTTCCTGCAGTTTGCATCCATTGTTCCGCGTTCTAGTCTCTGCAGCAGCAGAAAACAAGCTTGCTCCCTCCTCAATATGACATCCCTTCAAATATTTAAACAGGGCTATCATATCTCCTCTTAACCTTCTCTTCTCCAGGCTAAACATCCCCAGTTCCCTAAGGCGTTCCTCATAGGGCATGGTTTCCAGACCCTTCACCATCTTAGTTGCCCTCCTTTGGACATGCTCCAGTTTCTCCACATCTTTTTTGAATTGTGGTGCCCAGAACTGGACACAGTATTCCAGGTGGGGCCTGACCAAAGCAGAATAGAGTGGCACTATAACTTCCCTTGATCTAGAAACTATACTTTTATTGATGCAGCCTAAAATTGCATTGGCTTTTTTAGCTGCCGCATCACACTGTTGACTCATGTTCAGCTTATGGTCTACTTGGACTCCTAGATCCCTTTCACATGTGGTCTCATTCAGCCAGGTGTCCCCCATCCTATATCTGTGCATTTCATTTTTCCGCCCTAAGTGCAGAACCTTACATTTCTCCGCATTGAATTTCATTTTGTTAGCACTGGCCCAGCTTTCTAGTCTATTCAGGTCATTTTGAATTTTGATCCTGTCCTCTGGGGTATTAGCTACTCCTCCCAGTTTAGTGTCATCTGCAAATTTGATAAGTATGCCCCCAATTCTGTCATCCAAATCATTAATAAAGACATTGAATAGCACTGGGCCCAGGACAGAACCCTGTGGGACCCCACTGGTCACTTCTCTCCAGGATGAAAAGGAGCCATTGTTGAGCACCCTTTGAGTTCGGCCAGTCAACCAATTACAAACCCGTGTAACAGTTTCCTTGTCTATCCCACATTTTACAAGCTTGTTTGCAACAATGTCATGGGGAACCTTGTCAAAGGCCTTACTGAAATCGAGGTATACTATATCCACAGCATTCCCTTCATCTACCAAGCTGGTAATTTTGTCAAAAAAAGAGATCAGGTTCGTTTGGCATGACTTGTTTCTCTGAAACCCATGTTGGCTTTTTGTGATTATGGCATTGGCCTCTAAGTGTTCACAGACTCTCTGCTTAATGATCTGCTCTAGAACCTTTCCTGGAATTGATGTCAGACTAACTGGACGATAATTGTTGGGATCCTCTTTTTTTCCCTTTTTGAAGATGGGGACAACGTTTGCCCTCCTCCAGTCTGCTGGGACTTCTCCTGTTCTCCAGGAGTTCTCAAAGATTATTGCCAATGGCTCCGATATTACATTTGCCAGTTCTTTTAATACTCTAGGATGTAGTTCATCTGGTCCTGGAGATTTATATTCATTTAGGTTAACCAGGTATTCCTGTACTACCTCTTTACTTATTCTGTGCTGAAATTCCCCTATTCTCTCTCCTGTTCCATTATCCTTAGGTTGAGCACCCTTTGCCTTTTCTGAGAAGACTGAAGCAAAGAAGGTGTTGAGTAATTCTGCCTTTTCTCTGTCCCCTGTTAGCATTTTGCCATCTTCTGCACGCAGTGGCCCTGCTGTTTCCTTCTTCTTCCTTTTGCTGCGGACATATCCAAAAAAGCCCTTTTTATTGTTCTTAACCTCTCTAGCAAGCCTGAGTTCATTCTGCACTTTAGCTTTTCTGACTTTACCCCTACATGTGCTGGCTATTTGTTTGAATTCCTCTTTGGTAATTTCCCCATTTTTCCATTTCTTATACATGTTCCGTTTAAAACTTAGCTCATTTGAAAGTTCCTTAGTCATCCATCCTGGCTTCTTGAGACATCTTCCATTTTTCTTCCTCATTGGAACTGTTTGAAATTGTGCCTTCAATATCTCCTTTTGAGAAACTCCCATCCATCTTGAACTCCCTTCTCTTGTAGTATTCCTGACCATGGGATCACTCCCAGTATTTCTCTAAGTTTATTGAAATCAGCTCTCCTAAAGTCTAGAGTGCGTGTCTGACTATGCCTAGCTTCTCCCTTCCACTGTATTACAAACTCCAGGAGAACATGGTCACTTCCACCTAAGGATCCAACCACTTGCACCCCATCAACTAGGTCTTCCCTGTTGGTTAAGATAAGATCTAAAATGGCTGATCCCCTTGTTGCCTCTTCCATCTTTTGGACAATGAAATTGTCTTCCAGGCAAGTGAGGAATTTGCTAGACTTTGAGGATTTGGCTGAGTTTGACTTCCAGCAAATATCAGGATAGTTGAAGTCACCCATCACTACTACATCTCTCTTTTCTGAGTATGTGATTATCTGTTCTAGAAAGGCATCATCCAATTCCTCTGCCTGAGTCGGGGGTCTGTAGTAGACTCCCACAGTAACATCCCTGTTATTTCCCTCTCCTTTAATTTTTATCCAGATGCTCTCCACCTGGCTTCCAGTATTGACTTCCTGCATCTCTTCACTGGTGTAAGTATCCCTGACATATAATGCAATTCCTCCTCCTTTCCTGCTTGGCCTGTTTCTCTTAAAAAGGTTATACCCCTCTATTTCTACATTCCAATCATGAGACTTATCCCACCAGGTTTCAGTGATGCCTATTATATCATATTTCCCTTGTTGTGCTAGGAGTTCAAGTTCATCCTGCTTATTTCCCATACTCTGTGCATTAGTGGAGAGGCATTTAAGACCATGTGTCCTCTTTACTTGCTGCTTTTGCACATTTTTTTGCCTCCTACTGTTGGGTCCTTTCACTGTTTGCCTTGTTCCCTCTATGCCACTTGGACTATTCTCTCCATCCCTTTTGCCTTCCAGAATAATGTCTCCCTCCCCCACATAACTCAGTTTAAAGCCCTCCTGATCAGATTCTTCAGACTGTTGGCAAAAACGTTTTTGCCAACTGGCGTGAGATGCAGTCCATCCCTTGCCAGAAGTCCCTCCTCATGGAACCGCAGCCCATGATCCAAGAATCCAAACTGTTCTTGGCGGCACCATCTACGGAGCCAGTTATTCACCTCTGCTATTTTCCTCTCCCTTCCTGAACCATGCCCTTCTACCGGGAGAAGAGATGAGATGACAACCTGTGCATCCATCTCTTTCAGCTTCCTTCCCAGAGCCTCATAATCCCTTTTGATATTCTGAAGGCTGTGCCTTGCAGTATCATTGGTTCCCACATGAACCAAAAGAAAGGGATATTCATCAGTAGGCTTGACAAGTCTTGTCAGCCTCTCCGTCACATGATGGATCTTTGCCCCGAGGAGACAACACACCTCCCGAGACATCTTGTCAGGCCCACAAACCACTGCTTCTGTACCCCTCAGCAAGGAGTCCCCCACCACGACCACGCACCTCCTCCGAGGCTTAGCAGTGTCTGTTCCCTTTCGTGATACTCTCAGGCTCCCCTGCTCTGTCCCTGATGTCTGTCCCTGCTGCTTTTCCTCATCATCTCTGACAACAGAGAGAGATTCAAAGCGATTCTGTAGCTGCAAGCCGCTCACAGAACGTTCCCTGGTTTCCTTACTTCTGTGTGTGACCTTCCTCCAAGCATCTACCTCTGTTGTATGTGGAGTGACCTCCTCCGCCCCAACAACTTCCTCTGTCTGTTTCCCACCCAAGACATTCTGGTCTGATCTGTTCAGGAGAATCTCCTGCTCTCTATGATGCTGGAGTGCAGATATCTGCTCCTCTAGCTGCTGTACTTTCTCTTCCAAGAGGGCTACCAACTTGCACTTGGGGCAGGTGTAATTCCCCACCTCTGTAGGCAAGAAGAAAAACATCCCACAGGTGTTGCAGGTGACTGCAGCAGGGCCTTCGGTGTCCATACTGAGAAGTCTTAAGGAGGCACTGAAACAAGACTGTGGGCTTCCCTTGCTAGACTTGGCCTTTATTCCCAAGCTCTGTCACTGAGTTCAAGTCACGGGGCCTATAGTTCTGTAGAGAGCTCCTGGCTAAAAGCTCCTTCCAAAGGCAAGTCTCTGATTCACTTCCTCTGATGCTTCAGGCCGGCTCTTCTATTCTCAAAACACCTCCTTGACTAGATAAAAAAAGTCAAAATTCTGCTAGCCTTGAGTAGCCTGAAGTAGCCTCCCAGCAATGGCTCCCAGAATGCAATGGCTCAAGTGTAAATTAGATTAGATCTCACCCAAGCACATGGACTAGAACCTCCTCCTTTTCTTTCTCTTCCTTAAAGGAAATGAAGCTTCTGCTAGCCTTGAGTAGCCTTAAGTAGCCTCCCAGCACTGGCTCCCAGAATGCAATGGCTCAAGTGTAAATTAAATTAGATCTCACCCAAGCACATGGACTACAGCCTCCTCCTTTTCTTTCTCCTCCTTAAAGGAAATGAAGCTTCTGCTAGCCTTGAGCAGCCTTAAGTAGCCTCCCAGCAATGGCTCCCAGAATGCAATGGCTCAAGTGTAAATTAGATTAGATCTCACCCAAGCACATGGACTACAGCCTCCTCCTTTTCTTTCTCCTCCTTAAAGGAAATGAATAACTGCATCTATTCTTTATAACTGCATCTATTCTTAATAAATATTATTAATTCTTTATAACTGCATCTATTCTTAATAAATATTATTAATATATAATATATTTATAAAAAGCTGTATTGACAAATTACCTGCTTTTCTTCCTTAAGATGTGTATTTTCTTCAGTTAATGTTGTATTTAACTCTTTCTCCTATAAATTAAAGAAAGACAGTGGGCCAAATCCAGTTGTCCCTTCATAGTTTTGTACAGTATTGCTGTCCCGTATGCACATCTCCCCATATGAGAAAGAGCAGTTGAGACCACAGGAAACTCCCAAGTGCAGTGCACAGAGCATGAAAAGAAACACGGAGCAGCAAAGGGCAGCAGAATCATGCCGTATCAGGATTAGATTGAGCCTGCCATCAACACTGAGGTGTGGGATCATGCAGTGTATGATCCTACACCACAAAATAGGTTCCTACACCACAAAAAAGAGTTGTTCAATATGTTTCAGCAATCTTTTTACCATATTCTAAAGAAACAATATGGATATGTAAAATGAAACAGACAGATCAAATAGGCTTTTCATTAAGTAAACAAAACATTTAGAACTTTCTATATGCCACCTGAAGGCTTTTTCCAAAATGCAACCAGGGATGATTTTTTTTCCTTCACCAATCTCCTTTTTGTGGTGGCTGTTTTGGCCAAACTTACAGAGCTGCTGCGGTGATTTCTTCATAAGGATACTAGTGCCATTGCAGCAAAGAGAGGAATGGACAAGTTGGCCCTCTCCCTTGCTGCTGTGGTGCCAGCCTCCTCATGAGAGGACCAGCACCACTGCAGTCAAGATAAGAGGGGAACACTTGGCTGTCTTTTTCGCTGTGGTGGCACCGGCCTCCTTATGAGGAAACTGGCACCACCACAACCAGGTAGGTGAGGACCACTTGGCCCATGTAAGCTCGCAGTGGGAGAAGGGTGTTACCCAGTGTGGGCTGCACCCCCTGCATCCTAGTGATGCCACAGGGGTATGCACAGCTACACTAAGACTTGTTCCCAAGTCAAGCTTTATTGCATCATTTATCATAGATATACTGCTGTACTTGGACATCAAAAGTCTGTGTTTCTCTAGTCCTCCTTCACCATCCTCTCAGTGCTGATGCTGCTAAAAAACTTCCATCAAGACAGAGAATGGGAAAGAAAAGAAAAAGGATGCATGGGGGTAAAAAACTTTGTAAAAAACAGCTTTGCTATTAGAAACATTGGGGCAGTACAGACCGCCCAAAAGGGGCAGTTGTATTCTCCCAAAGAAGCGCCGGACCCAAGCCAAAAAAGGAGCTCGTTTTTCGAGCTCCTTTTAGCACTGCAGAAAGAGCGCCATTGGTGCCCTCCAGTGGTGCAATGATGTCAGGCGTGCACAGCATTATCTAAATGCTGCACATGCCATGACACCATCATGGCGCGCCTGTATGGACGCCGCCATTTTAAAATGGCGGCGTCCATACGTGCTAGGGTTAGGGAAGGTGTAGATGCTACAGCCTCCCTAACCCTATTCACGCTGCACAGACAGCCCATTTGGGCCATCTGTATCAGCCCATTTCTACATGGACATATCTCAGTTAACAACTGACATCACTATTAGCCTAAATTATTTAGCAGTGGTTTATATGGTATATGTACTATGTACCATATAACATTTAAAGGGAAGTTGGGCTAAAATGCAGGCCTCTAGTTTTTATACTGCAACTCCCATGGGCCCTAGCCTGCATGGCTAAGCATGCCAAATGAGAGTTCAATAACTTTCAAAGAACCATTCTCTGCCCAATGGTATCAGATCAAAGATATCATATAAATATCAGCACTACTTTCTTTTTGTAAACTATAATAAGAAATTCAAAGATATAGCCATGCTAGTCTGTAGAATCAGTATGCAGAGAGATCTTGTAGCACCTTTGAGACTATCTGAAAGAAAGAAATTGACAGCATGAGCTTTCATAGACTTAAGTCTACATTCAAATGCACCTGAGGAAGTAGATAGTCTAGGAAAGGTCATGCTGCCACTGCTTTCTTTCAGTTGGTCTCAAAGGTGCAACAAGATCTCTCTAAAAGTAAAGGTTTCCCCTTTGACAAGTTTGTCTAGTCAAGTCCAATTGTAGGGGCCGGTGCTCATCTCCATTGTTAAGCTGAGAGAGACAGATTTGTCAAAAAATGATTCCATGGTCATTTGGCTAGCATGACTGCACAGAACATTGTTACCTTCCCACTGAAGTGGTACCTATTTATCTACTTGTACTTTTACATGCTTTCAAATTGCTAGGTTGGCAGAAATTGGGACTAATGATGGGAGCTCACTCCGTCATGCAGCGCTTGGGTCCTGACCTTGCAATCATCAGAGTCAGCATCTTAACCGCTATGTCATTGAGTCCCTAAAGATCTCTCTACATGCAAGATCTCTCGTACCTAAAATATATCTCTCGTACCTACAATAAGAAATGTTAGCTGACATGTATTAATTATCACATACCATGGAATGCCTTTGCCATAGCTCTTGTAATTCCTGCTGCTTTGCTGTAAGACTGAGATTTTCTTCTCCGACTCTGTGCTGACAAGTGACATTGGACTTTATCAAGTCTGCAGTAACTTTCTTTAATTCCTTAATAAAGAAACATGTATGAATAGTTCATTATGGATTATTTAACCACAAGCAAATCTAAACTATTTCCTACCACTTGTTAATTAACATTTCAATCAAAGAAATATGGATAACAATATTGATGGCACTAAATATACATTAAATTTACAATAATGACATACACTCATAATTATATGTGCTATTTCTTAAATCACTCATAGGCTAAATCCTACCAGTATGTTAATTCAAATCAGACTAGAAGTCACATTCATTTAAAAGAATCTATGCTAGTTGGGACTACCATTGGATTCAGTTATTCATGTTCTTTATGTTGTTTTAGATTTACATTGCTCTCTTCAAAGTTGTGTATTTAGAATTACATTATCTTGTCATACTAGACTTCCATGGACAGGTACTGCACTAAAGTGTGTGTAGGGGGGTGCGGGTCAGTCACAGAAAAAGGAAAAAAGATCTCTGATTTCTAAATACTCTAAATGCTTTATCTCACAAGAGTTAAGAATGTTACACTAGTCTACCACATATGATTCATCTGTAAAGTTTTTTTATTTATAAAATAAATTATCTCAATAATAGTGTTGTGCATTTTGCATATGTTGTCTTTCTTCTATCTAGTTTTCCTTTAAAAAAACCTAGTTCAGCAAATAAGCAGTACATGCTTTGATAATATGAAATTGCAATGTATAGTTCATGAAGTCATAAATATTGTACCTTTTCCTTACCCCTCCCTTTTTCGTATGGGTAGCCTGTTTAATATCTCTCTCTCCTTGAGTGCTCTGACGTTTACTCAGACAAACAGCCAAGGTTATGAACGCTCTAGATAGTATCAAGAATTCTTCATAATGCCATAGCATTGAACCAAGAATTCAGAATGGCAATAATTTTATCTACAAGCAACTAAATTTGCTCTGTTTAACTTTTCTTCATAAAAGTGGAATTCCCCCTTATCACAGTCCAACAGTTTAACTGTTCTGGACAAAATCATATAACAGTAGAAAGTAAAAAATGGAGATTATCTGAGCCGCTGAATTTTATGAACACCAAGTTATATAAACACAGCTACCAATTTGATGAAAAGTCTTTACTCAGTAAACAATAGCCCTGATCCAGCCAAAAGAGGATCTGCCCAGGGAAACATGTTTCTATCTGTATATTTCCTCCACTGCAGATGTCAGGAGGCTCTTGTATCCAAGTATGGGTTGACCTACTCACCTAGCATTTCCTTTTCCTGTCCAGGGGTAAAGAAAATTTTATTTTATTTTATTTTATTCAGAGGATTCGACTGCATCTAAAGGAGGAGATTTAGCATGGGCTATCTCACAGGATAAGAAGAGTTCCTTCCCCTATTAGCTGATAAATGACTAAATGACTACTGTAAATAGATTATTTTTTTCATTAAACTTCTTATGTGGAAGAATTGAGCAAGTAAGAACAAAGCTCCCAGTCAAAACATAGATACATTCCCCATAGTCCATAGTCCATATTTTACCCATCAGACCTAGTTTCAAAGCTAAGACGCTTACTTCAAGCAGATTTCAAAATACTTTGGATCTCACTCTGAATTCATGAGAAAGTATTCCATTCATAAACAATCATGTTTCAGAAGCTCCTAAAGTAATGGTCTCCACCTATTGTTTTTAATTTCATCCCTTTCATAATACAGTGGTTCCCTGGGTTACGAATCCCCCGGGGTACGAAAACCCCAGGGTACGAAAGAGCCGGGGCCGGAAAAACGGCCCCGGCTTGCGAAAAAAAACCCGGGGTACAAAAAAAAAGCGCCGGCCCTTTAAATCTGCCACGCGGCGCTACAATTAAAGCGGTCCCCCGGGTTACGAAGATTTCTGGGTTACGAAAGTGATTCCGGAACGGATTACTTTCGTAACCCGGGGGACCACTGTACAGTGAATTACTTTTTAATTTTAGTTTTATTGTATTTGAACTATGACAGACAGCTCATCTCTGAGGAGATTCTACAAGTTGTCAAAATTAAATGAACTTTAACAATGAGATCGTGTAGGTTCTGTTAAAAATGCAAGCAATAATAAGCACAGGTAGAATGAATTTACCATTTATTACACTGCACTGAAACACCAGGTGATGTCATCCACCTTTTGCCTGAATTAAGTTGCCAAAGAGATTAATAAACATCTGAATTGGTTCCTATTACTTTCTGGGCACAATTCAAGCTGCTGGCTTTGACTATAAATTCTTCAGTCAGCCCTACAAATGAGCCCTACAAATCTATCTACCATATCTTTCCATTGTAACATTTACCAAAAGGGCCTTCTTGACTTCTTGTATCATCCATATGCTCAGTTCAAGCAGCAAAGACATGGAGAGATACTCTTGGTGGCTACCCCTTGATGATAACCCTTGTGTATCAAGAAGCATTCCCTATAGAACCTGTTCACTTTTAATCCTCTATGGTCTCTGGAAGTTTCTGTGTATTGGCTGGATATTATTGGCCATGTCTGAGCAGTTGTATAACACTTTTCTATTTCAATATTTATTGTATGCAATACTGTAAGATCCTAAATACCCTAAAAGCACTAGATCCTGCATGATCTTGGAAGTTAAGCAGGGGCAGCACTGGTTAGTACTTAGATGGGAAACCACCAATGAATCCCAGGTGCTGTGGGCTGTATTTTAGAGGAAGGAACTGGCAAGACCAATGCTGCATATCCCTTGCCTAAGAAAACCCTAGGAAATTAATTGGGTTTCTGTGACAGGTACATACACACCTACAATATACACTCAGCCCTCTGTATAGGCAGGTTAGCCATCCACAGATTGTACATCTGCAGATGGCCCCGCCCCATTATCCTCAGTGGCGGTGCATACAGACACACCAAAGTGATCACAGGCATGCTGCATGTCTGTAGAAAATAATGGGATTTGAGATCCCGTACTTCTTGGTATCCACGAGAGGGTATGGAACGGAATCCCTGCTGATATGGAGGGCTAACTGTATATTTACTTGAGTATTCAGGGTTTGTTTGTTTTTTAAAAAAATATGTTCATATTTGCACTGGATTATACCATTACGCAAACAGTAGCACAAGTGGCACTGGAAACATGTGAGCTATACTCTGCAACTCTCTCTGGCTTTTCTGCGCTAACGAAGATTCAGGAAGGACTTATCCCACGCTTACTACAAGCACGTTAATGACTAAAAAGGCCGATCTGAGATAAGCAAGTCTGGTTACAGAAAGCACAGCAGAAAGTCTCATTGGATGATGTTTCCAAGTTGTGGTTCTTTCTGCGTTGTCGTTTCTCTTCGAGACTCGTTCGGCGTGAGTTCTCAAAAGAGGCTGCAGCACTGTGGATAGTGCGTCTCCATGCCTCCCGATGTGAGGCCAGGGCAGACCATTGTTGGTGATCAATTTGGCCAAGCTTGAGATATTGTTTCAGGGAGTCCTTGTATCTCTTCTTTGGGGCGCCCCTCTTTCGCTGACCCGTGGCGAGTTCACCGTAGAGTACTATTTTGGGGAGGCGGTGGTCCTCCATCCTGGAAACATGCCCTGCCCAGCGCAGCTGCATTTTCAGTAGCATGGCCTCAATGCTGGTGATCTCTGCTTGCTCCAGGACAGCAACATTCATCACATAGTCAGTCCAGTGTATGTTTAGGATTGTGCGTAGACAGCACTGATGAAAGCGTTCAAGGAGTCGTAGATGTTGGCGATAGGTTACCCATGATTCAGACCCATAGAGGAGGATGGACAGTACAATGGCTCTGTACACACTGATTTTGGTGCTTCGCCTCAGGTGTTTGTTACTCCAGACTCTTTTGTGAAGCCTTCCAAATGCACTATATGCCTTTGCTAATCTGTGATCGATCTCTTTGTCAATCTTGGCATCTGAGGAGATGATACTTTCCAGGTAGGTGAACTCCTGTACGGACTTAAGTACAGATTTGCTGATGGTGACATGGAGGTGATAATGCTCTTCCTGTGGTGCAGGCTGGTAGAGGACTTCCGTTTTCTTCAGGCTGACGTCCAGCCCAAACAGCTCTGCAGCTGTTGCAAAGCAGGATGTTAGGCGCTGCAGAGCTGCTTCTGTATGGGCAACAAGGGCAGCATCGTCAGCGAAAAGCAGCTCACGTACTAGATAGTTTAGAGTCTTTGTGCGAGCCTTCAGACGGCTTAAGATAAACAAGCTACCATCAGTACGGTAACGTATATAGATGCCGTCTTCTTCTTTGAGATCTGCTGTAGCCCTTTGGAGCATCATGCTGAAGAAGATTGTAAATAGAGTTGGAGCGAGAACACAGCCTTGTTTCACACCATTAGTTATTAGAAAGGGCTCTGAGAGAGCATCACCATATCTGACTTGTCCTTGCTGGCCCTCATGTAGCAAGATGATCATTTTGAGGAATTTGGGGGGACATCCTAGTCGTTCTAGGATCTGCCACAGTCCTTTTCTACTCACAGTGTCAAAGGCTTTGGTAAGGTCGACAAATGTTACATAGAGTCCTTTGTTTTGCTCTCTACATTTCTCTTGCAGTTGTCTAAGAGCAAACACCATATCTGTAGTGCTCCTATTAGCTCTGAAGCCGCACTGACTTTCAGGGAGAAGTTCTTCTGCAATAGCAGGAACTAATCTGTTCAGGAGTATCCTTGCAAGGATTTTTCCAGCAATGGAGAGCAGTGTTATACCTTGATAATTTGAGCAATCAGATTTTGTTCCTTTTTTCTTATACATGGTGATGATAACTGCATCTCGGAGATCTGATGGCAGTTCGCCTTTTTCCCAGCAACTCACAAGGAGCTCATGGAATTTGGCATGGAGTACACGACCTCCGTGTTTCCAAGCTTCAGGTGGGATTCCATCAATCCTGGCTGCCTTGCCGTTTTTCATCTGCTGTATGGCCTTAATGGTTTCTTCCAAAGTGGGAGCCATGTCCAGTTCATATTTCATCGGTTGTTGTATCATATGTTGAATAGCTGAGCCTTGGACTTCTCGGTTGGCACTGAAGAGATTTTGGAAATGTTCAGCCCATCAATTCAGGATGGAGGCTTTGTCTGTGATTAGTGTTTGACCATCCATACTATATAAGGAGCTTTGGACCTGGTAAGTAGGTCCAAACACTGCTTTAAGAGCTTCGTTGAATCCTCTGGAATCTCCCAGATCTGCACAACGTTGTGTCTTTTCTGCTAAATTGATCCACCATTTGTTCTGAATGTCCCTGAGTTTTTGTTGGAGTTTACTGCATGCGAGATGGAAGGCTGCTTTTGTTACATGGCAAGATGGCTGAGCAAGGTGTGCTTGATGAGCAGTTCTCTTCTTTGCTAACAGCTCCTGGATCTCTTGATTGTTTTCATCAAACCAATCTTGGTTTTTCTTGTGAGAGAACCCAAGGGATTCCTCCTCAGACTGCAGGATACTGTTTTTAATATGTTGCCAAAGCACTGTAGGAGAAGAATCTAGAGGATGGTCTTCAAGTTTTGATTGCAGATTTGCCTGGAAGTTATCTCTCATGGCAGCTTGTTGAAGATTTTTGACTTGGAGTCTCCTCTTTAAGATGCCACCCCTCTTAGGTTTGAGCTTAAGATGAAGATTTAGTTTGCATCTTACAAGGCGATGATCTATTTGACATTCTGCACTGGGCATCACTCGAATATGACGGACATCGCGAATGTCTCCCTGGCGCACCAGAACATAGTCAATGAGGTGCCAGTGTTTGGATCGGGGATGCATCCAGGTTGTCTTCAAACTATCTTTCTGCTGAAAGATAGTGTTTGTAATAGTCAGTTGCTGTTCTGCACAAAATTCTAGCAGGAGGCGTCCGTTATCATTACAGTTTCCAACTCCATGCTTGCCTAGAACACCTTTCCAGGCTTCGAAGTTCTTACCTACTCTGGTATTGAAGTCACCAAGGATAATGATTTTATCTTCTGCAGGGATTTTTTGTATGAGGTGGCGTAGGTCTGAGTAGAATTTGTTTTTCTCCACAGGGTCGGCTTGCATAGTTGGGGCATATATACTAAAGAGCACAACATGAGGGAGGCGTAAGGAGATAATGTGATCAGAGTGACCTGTTGGCAGGGTTTCGAGTTTGGAGGCAATGGAGTTTTTAATCATAAAGCCTACTCCTGAAAGATGTTTTTCAGTTTTTGGTTTGCCAGACCAGTAGAGTGTATAGCCGGCACCGTGTTCTTTGAGGCTGCCTTCCTCAAGGAGACAAACTTCACTAAGAGCAGCGATGTCAATATTAAGTCGTGATAGTTCATGGGCTATTAGAGCAGAACGATGCTCAGGATGTCCACTGTCTGCAGAATCTTGCATGGTTCTGATGTTCCAGCATGCAAGCGTCAGTCTGTTTGCACCTTTGGAGGCCGGTGCGTGCCTTTCTACCTTTGTTTTTGTTTGACCGTATCAGAAGATGCCCGTTGACCGCGGCTCGCCAACTGGGTGGATGGATATGAGCTTTCTTTAGGCCACCTTTTCTATGCCCCTCTCCGTATCGAGCAAGCAGTGCTCTCCTTAAAAGGCTGCTTGGTCATTCAGGATGCTGCCGAACAAGACTGTCATCTCCCGGTCAGTCTTGAGCGACCAATGTCCTGAACCACCTGCATGCAGGGTTGGGTCTGCGGCTTCCAGTGCTTCTTTCACCTGCCGTTTCGTCCCTCACCTATCGCTACAGGACTTTTTTTGGAGGGGGGAGTCGGATCGTATGTATCCTTCAAGCCTGTGCAATGGATTTTTCTGGTGAAGCGCAGCGTGCACAGAACTGGCCTCACTCTTTAAACCAGAGGTTCGTCTGCTGGGCCAAGAAAGCAAGGACGGTGGCAGCGAGATCCTCAGGTCGTAGGTTTGATTGGTTTGATTAGAGTTTCCTTATCTTCGATGGTTTACCTTCCAGGGTTAGACGAGCACCATCTGCCCGGGTTTGGGATTGGAGTTTTCCTTCTCCTAGGATGGTTGCCATAAGGCTAAAGAGCCCATCCTGTCCTTTGACGCTCTTAGTCTGACCCTTCAGTTGTGACCTGTCTGGCATGGGAGGCCCTACCAGTGGCTATTTGTGCCACCGCCAGCATAGCTCACAGCTTCATTAGGGTACGCAAGCCTCTCCCCCACGACAAAGGGGCGTCAGTGGAGAGGCAACTCTGTAACTACTTGCACAACAAAAGCTACACAGAAAATTGCCCTTATGCTAACTGTTAAAACACAACATTTTTTACAACGGAACTTGTGGTAGTGCAATGAAACCTTTGGGTTACAAGCCATATTAAGCAATTTGACCCTTGGGAAGAAATAATTTAGAAATAGAGACAAATAAATACTATTGAATGCCCTTCATTCCTACCTCTTTCAGATCATTTATCTCAGACTCTTGTCTTTTGTTTATTGCTGTCAATCTCTTATTGAGTTGAGTTGCTTCCATAACTGGGTTGATAAAAAGTAAAAAAAACTAATATTAAAATCCTTTCTTGATTATATCAATTCCATAGAATTAAGTTAACCTGTCAGTTCTGTGTGTATGATTTGGGGGAGGGAGTGTTTTTTGTTTTTGCTTTCTTTTGGAGTTTGTTATTGTTGTTGTTGTGTGAAAATTGCATCCAAGGGGAGATCTAGACAATCCCTCTGGAGAAGTAAGGAGTAATCACCTATGCAGTGCCTTGCAGAAGTGTTTTGTTGTGTTACAATATGGAACTGAAAGTGATTTAATTGGCATTGTTTGATATACACAGAATCTCAAAACTGTGAAGCTGTAAATTAGTTTTATTGGGACACAAAAGTTAACAAAAACAAAGTTGCACTAGTTGGCTGCTGTAGGCAGGGCTTGGGGAGGAGTTGGAGGTAGAGGGGGTCTGGGCTCCATCACCAAGATACACTTGGACACCAGCAATGCTGCTTAGCTCTTTAATAGTTCAGAAATTATTAATAACAAAAGGAAAAAGTCCCGGCACTTTAACCCAGTCCGAGATAGGCTTGCTTCAGCCATCCATTCCTCAGAGTGGCCCAAAGAAAGTCTCCCCTATCACATCCCTTTATATGCAGAACTTTACTCCAATGGGGCTAAAGTTCATCCGCCCATCCTGGACTCGGGGTCATCTTTCGCTTCTCTTCTTGACTAGCATGCTCCCGGCCACCTCTCCCTCTGCGTCATCCTTCTCCCCTTGACTCCTCCCCCTTCCCTCTTTATATGGGAAATGCTCTTGTATTCCCCGCCTCCAACTAGGGCATCGGCATCTCCAACCTCCCCATCCTTTCCCAGCTGGCTTTTCCGACCCTCCTCTCCTTCCTTGGCCTCTGACCTCCCCGGGTCCTGTACGCCCTCCACCCCAGTCCCTGCCCACTCAACCTGACCCCAGGATCCCACCCCTTCACAGTTGCATAAATATTCATGGCCCTAAAATAAGCACCTTGGCAGCAATTACAGCTACAAGTCACCTTGGGTACATCTCTCTTAGCTTTGTGCATTTAGTTGTTCTATTTTTGCCCATTCTTCTTGGTAAAATTGCTTTAAGTGTGCCAGGTGAACAGAAACTTTCAAGTGTTGATGAAGATTATTAATTGGACTGAGGTATGGCTTTTCATTGGGCCATTCTGGAAAGTCAGCCCCCTCACCAGTCTCAAGTTCCCTGCAGACTGAAATAGATTTTCTTCTAGAATTGCCCTTTATTTGGCTCCATTCATTTTGCCCGTAATCCAGACCAGTTTCCCAGTCTCTACCAGGAAACAACATCCCCACGACATTATGCTTAAAACTATGTTTCACTGTGGGGATGGTATTCTTAGGTCAAGGTGCACCATTGCCTTTGCACCACACATAGCATTTTCCAGCAAAGCCGAAAAGTTCAATGTTGGTCTCATCAAACCAAAAAAACTTTTTCTATATGCATTTTTGCAAATTCTAAATGGAATTTGATGTGGGTTTGTTTCAGGAATGCCTTTCTTCTCACCACTAATCCTCAGTTTTGTAGAGCACCCAGGTGATTGTTGTCCCATGGATGCCTTCTCAGATCTGTTGCAATTCCCTCTGGCTGCTTCAGAGTTATCACTGGAATCTTTCTTGTTTCTCTGATTAATCTTCTCTTCACCCAGTCACTGAGTTTTGGAAGATGGCCTTTCATAGGCAGAGTTAGGCTGAAACTATGTTGCTTCCATTTTGCAATACAGTACTGGACTTATTATTGTTGCAGGGGATGTTCATAGTATGGGATTTATTTATTTATTTATTTATTTATTTTATAACTGATGCACACAACTTTAGCCTGTACTTATTTGGGTAGTTACTGATCTCCATCATGCTGCCTAGATATGCTCTCCAACAAACTGTGTTTTAATAGTGTAATAGTTTACTTCTCTTTTCATGCTTACTTTTGTATGTTTTTAATTGTATTCGTTTAAATTGTAAGCAGCTTTGAGTCCTAGGTTTTTTTGGGGGGGGGGGGGATTGGGATATAAATAAAGATAACAAATGAGCATCTCTGGGTCTCTCCAGAAACAGGTGTCCAGGTTCCTGTTTCATCATCATAACAACAGAGTGCTATCGTCATAATTATAACTGACCCCCCCTGCTGCCACCCCCATTACCTTCACAGCCCAAGCAAAACATTTTGAAATGTTGGAGATTAGAATGCTAGGAAATAACATCCTGGCCACAAGGTGCCTTGAGAACAGGCAGCTGACACAACTGCTTGCCCCAAGGCACCCTGCAAAAAGGAGTGCACTGCAGGCATCATTTACCAGCACTCTGATCTCCATTGTCTTGGAAATACAGGCTGCAAGGTAGTCTTTTGTGGTCATATTACATGTCTGATGATCATAAAATCCAGATTATTTGAAGAACCATATCTCCCCATATGAACTTGCCAGAACACTTAAGATCTTCAGGGAACGGCTTTCTCTTGGTCCCCCCCCCACCATCACAGCCTTGCTTGGTGAGGACACAAGAGAGAGCCTTCTTGGTGGCTGCTTCCACCCTCTGAAACTCCCTTCCACAGGATGCTAAGCTGGCCCCCTCCCTGTTTGCCTTTTGTCGGCAAGGTAAGACATCTTTATTTAAGTAGGCATTTAATATATAATCATAACAAGGTGGTTTTTATGGAGAATGCATGTTTTACTCATGCCTTTTAACTTTTGTATATTTTTATGTAATTTTATACTGTTTTTATATTATTTTAATGTTTCTTAAAATTTTTACCTGTAAGCCACATTGGTCACTTCTAGAAGAAAGGTGGCATACAAATGAAATAAATAAAATAAAAATAAAGGTGAATCCCCAGCTGTTATAATATTGTAAATCTAGTTTATATTGTAACCTCTGAACAGAATGCTAGCCAGGTGTATATAATATTAGATGATGTGGAATTGGAATTGCTTACAGGTGGATGTGATTCAACTACACAAGTGGTTTCTGGAGGAAGTGGGTTACGCCAGATCTTATTTAGGTGTATAATAGAAAAAAGGGTGTGAAGACTAATGCAACCAAGAAGTACTAGGTGTTTTTTTCCCCTTTACCAATCTTTTGTGCCACAATAAAATTATCTGGCACTTTTTTGATGTTGAGTATTTTGTGGCAAAAATTCCAGTTGAACTGATTTCAGTTCCAAGTTGTAACACACCAAAATGTGGGAAAGCCAAAGAGTATGAGAACTTCTGCAAGGTACTGTCCATAATAACGGAGTTGTAAAGTCCTATTAGCACATGTTCAGTTCTTTAATGTGCTCATTACACTGGAGATAGCTTTTAGTAAGAATACTACCTGTCACATATTTTCTATCTATTTATTCAGCATAAAATTTACCACAGATATGTCATACTGAACAAAGATTGGAAAGACCAAAACTCAAAAATGTTCACATATGATTGATCAAGAAATTAAAATCAGTACAGTAGTTGTAAAGTGGAACTCTTTTCTTATTCAGCATGTGACCTTCCAAATGACTTTTTCAGAGACAGCTCAGAATATACAAGTGATTAAACCTAGTGATTACGAGTGTTATCGCAGTATAAAATGAATTTCCTCTGCAGTAAATGTTTAATGCCACAAGTACATGGAATACATTATGGCCTTATTGAACAGAATCTGCTTGCATATACTTAATATTTTCTAACTGCATGCTTTACAAAAGTTGAAAAAAACCTAGGAATATTACTTTTGAATGAAATGCATGAAATCATACATTCAAATACATGTTTAAGATTTTATTTTTGCCTAACCTTTATACCCAGTGTAGTGGCTATCATACAGTTCACAATTATAAATGTGTAATGTTTTAATATTCAGGATAGTCAGTTTAGGAAAATAACAACTGAGCTACATTGAAAGGTAGAACAGGAATGTATAATGAATAAAACAAATTTAGTAGATTGTGGTCACCAGTCAGAGCACTGTGTTGCACGGAGAATTAACACACAGTTAAATCCTTTATTTTAATTGGGATTATCAGTAGGATTTGGACCTGTTATAACATTTTTAATTGAACTGTAGTTTACCTTTGTCAGATAATGCCAGTTTTTGTTCTGATTAAGTCTGCTGGTACATGCTGACCAGCAAGTTTTGAAGAATCACAATTTATTTGTTTGTTTGTAGGAGAGCAGATGGCTGCTAAATGGCCTCCTGGATCTGGAAACTATTTATTTATTTAGACTTCTATCCCACCTTTCTCTACAAATGGAATTCACGGCAGTTACAAGCTAATTGCTAGTTCTAAAGGTGGCACTGCATTTTTGTCTACTCTGTTACAGTGGGCCCTTGTTATCTGCTGAGGTTTGATTCCAGGACCCTCTGTGGATAACAAATCCGTGTATGCTGAAGTCCCATTAAATATAATGGTACAACAAAATGGTGTCCCATATATAAAATGGAAAATCAAGGTTTGCTATTTGGAATTTATACTTTTTGGGAATATTTTCAAGCCATGTATGCTCAAATCCATAGATAAAAATCCGTGGATAAGGAGGGCCAACTGTACTTCCTTTTTCTTTTCCAAACCTACATCTGACCTAGAGTATCATGTACAGCTGAGATGTCACCATTTGTCATAGGATGTTCTCCCTTCCCTTGGGCTTTGCCATATTTCCCATAACTCAGACATAAAAAAATGACCCATGCCCAACATTATTAGATATTTACCATTCTGCTCTAATCTCTCATGATTGCTTTTTATTATTCCAAATTGATCTGTGATAACTGCATGGCATTTTTCAAATTCATTCAGACTCTTCTGATGGTCTTCTTTTGCTAACATGTTCAACTGCAGCTTTTGTTCCTACATAAAATCAAAACAGGATGACAGGTTTGAAGCACAGTACAATATCTAAGATGTCACCAAGCTATAACCCTGTCTACTACAACTGTCCAAATACTAGCATGTATTGAGTACTAAAATATGTGTATGATATTACACAAGCCAAAGATATTGAAAGCTAAGATCCAGTAAACATGCTGGCATAGCTTACATTTCCACCAGTGTTATCGATGAACTGTCCACTGTTATCAATGAACACTGTGGCCTTTTCTCAGTTCCTTCTTGGATGTTCAACACAAGACAGGGGCTTGCAGCCAGCTATCCACATTACTACTAACTGGCTGCAGAGCTGCATGTTCCACTGTCCTTGTGCACCAAGGTAAAGCAGCCCCCATCTCCAACATAAAGTTATTCCTTTTCCCCTGGGTGCATAAAGGTAACTGGGACTGTCTAGGGGCCACCGCTGAAGCTGATCAATGGGTAAGAAGTTGAAGCTGACTGAGCACTCTGGCTACTATTGACTATCTAGGATGAGAGGTGTTGCACAAGGAGGTACAAAATAGGTCCTTCTGCAACAGCCACAAAAATATATATGCAGATCTAAACCACAATTCTAACCAGAGCCTACTTCCCACAATCAGTTTTTGTTTGAAAAAATTAATCCAAACGAAATTTTAAGAAGAGGGGCAAATAAAATACCTCAGTGGCGAAGACTGATAGATTTTTTTGGGATGTTTTATGTACTAGACAAAATTTCTGGTGGTGGTGTTGCTGATGGAAAATATCTAGAAATAGTTATAATATGTTGTAGATAGAATTTGGTAGGCCTGTTGATTTCAGTAGTAGATTATCACATGAGCTGTAAGTAGATTATCACATGAGCCCCCATTCTCGCCACAATTGTATTAATGAAAAAAAATGCATAAATACTGGCTTGGGAGCAGTTTCTATCACATGTGTCTACAATCATTGTAGCAGCCAGTCTGTCTAGGACTCTCTTCCCCAGCATGTAACCCCACCTCCTTGCCTTATAGTTTTACCAGCCTACATTTCAGATTTTATATTTTTATTTTTCTCTCTCCTTTTAAAATAATTTCAGCATTATGTGATGGGGGGGGGGATAAAGTCTAAAAAAACAGGCTGCTTGGGAATAACAAGGAGGAATGGTGGGAGTGAGGAGGAACCTGACATGACATGACTGCCCAACACCAGGACACACACATCTAGTGCTAATACTTGCAGCAATACACAGGGGAAGCCTGTCGATGAAAAGGGTGTAACTGTCACAGAGGGAGGACATATCAGTTACAGCTCAGCCATAGTGTCATCTGATAAGGCTTGACCATAAACATGTCTATTCTGCTTTAATACATTTTTAAATCTTGTTTGATAATCTCTTAAGAATGACTAAATCTGGACTAAACTTGTTAGGTTTGAATAACTCTGTGATTCTATGAGTCTATGAATAAGGTGACTGATTCATGCAAGAAATGTTCATACAGCCATCATTTCTTTTCCATACATGTATCGAACTTAGCATAAAACATTCCTCAAACCAACTGTTTAAGTAATGCTACTTAATGGACAAAAAGACAACAACCGTAGAAACAAGAACAAAAAAATTAAAATAAATCAGGAAAGCAAATATAATGCAACTGTTTGCTGGTGCAGGGGACAACTCTAATTTTGTTTTGTATCTTGTTAATACTCTAAAGATAAATCCTAAGGTATGGAGTAAACCGGCAAAATTAATGGCCTAAATCAAACAGGATATGCTCAATTTAGTCAATAAATTTTTAGTCTCCTTCTCTGCAATCCTCTCCAGAACTGATTTTGGGTTTTTTTTGTTTTGTTTTGTTTTTTTAGATTTTAGAATGTGGGTGTTTTGGAGATCCTTGGACAGCTGGAGCAGGAGGGGAGACCATGCTTCCTTTCACTGAATTCCACACTTGCACCATTTTACATGCATCAGCTTTAAGAAAATGTTGGGTTTTTTTACATATGGTCATCTAACACTAAAGCAGATGCCTAATCTGTACCTATATCCTATCCCACTCCTTTTCACCTTGTTTTTTTTTTTCTCCTTTCGTTGTATTATATTTTTAAACATCCAATTAAACAGGTTTTTTTAAAGAATTGCATTGGGTTTAGCCAATGTGTCCTGGAGTTGGCTAATCAAACTATCAAATCACAACCTAGCTATAAAAGTTATAATGAGATCTTGCTGTCTGAAGACCTATTCTACCCCATCAGCCCACTCAAATTATGCAATCATAACCTGAGGCCCTTCTTTGTTTTTTCCTACCAACAAAAGTTGAAGAAACCATTACTGGGGAAAATACATTTATAGATATAGAACCTCATCTGTTGAACATACACCTCAGAGAGATTTCCCTAGCACCATAATTGTATTCATTGCCTGAATTTTCACATTGTATTGTAAGGTAATCTTGATACAGTTTGATTAATGCTGCTAAATTTTATGGATTTTAATTTTGTTTTTGTATAGTTTAAATCTGTATTTTTTAATAAGTTGGAAGCCTCATTATAGGCATCATTATGGGGAAACAAGAAGAATATAAATGAATAAAGTAAGGAAATAAAATATATTTTCTTATGCTGCTTTGTTTTTACAGTGGTTTACATTATTACTTTATTACATGCCAAACTTCTTAAATTGAAGAGTGGCATACAAAATTTCAAAATTGTTCACAGTGTAGTGATCTGAATATTTGGACTATGATTCTAGAGACCAGGATTCAAATCCCCACTCAGCCATGGAATTCTATTGGGTGACCTCAGGCAAATCACATTCTTTCAGCCTCTTAAGGCAAAGGCAAAGGCAAACCCGCTCTGTACAAATCTTGTCAAGGAAAGAATCTGATAGGTTGACCTTAGCGTTGCCATAAGTCAGAAAAAACTTAAAGGCACTCGACAAAAACAATACCAGCTTAGAAATATGCATATTTCAAATCCTGTGTGTAAATAGTGGCCCAAATCCTGTATCAGCTGATACTTAACTACTGTCCAAAACACACTGCAGAAATAATCCAGTTTGAGGCCACTTGAACTGCCCTGGCTCAATGCTAGGGAATTCTAGGAACTGTAGTTTTGTGAGAGATTTATCCTTCTTTGTAAGAACTCTAGTACAATAAACTACAATTCCCAGGATTCCCTATCACTGAGCCAGGAAGGTTAAAAGTGGTCTCAAACTGCACTGTGTTTGGACCTGTGTGCCTTCTCCTGGCGTGACCCCTCCAAACCTGACGGAAGCATCATTCTGCCAGGTCTGATCACTGGCAGAATGGGCCTTCTACTTCTCATACAGTTGATGCATAACCGTGCCTGCTTCATATTAATAATTACTACCTAGTTATGATTTTGACACTATTCCCATAGTTGGCACCTAACTACTTTATCCAGCACCAACTGCATGGGAAGAAAGAGGACCAAATGTCAGTAATCAGGGTACAGCCGAATGATGTTTCCATCAAGTTTAGAGGGGTTGAGACAGGAGAGGTTACTTAGTTAAATATAAGCTGATATAGGATCCAGCCATATTTTGGAGGGAAGTGCACATCTTAGCATAGATTCAGTTATCAAGACATTTTTAATAATATTATGTTTTAACATACCATCATAATATAAGCCACAATACAGACAAGAAAATAGATCACACATTCTAGTTCCTAAAACAATAATGGTACCATAGGTCAAGTATGACTTCTGACTTTGAGTTTTACTAATATCATTGGGTTAATTATTCAGTAAAGTTGTGGTCAGACTGACCTCAAAACTATTTCCTTGTATTTATTGTCCTATTATTCCCTTGGCTCTCTGCTATCCCTACTTATCTTTTGTTCTTGTGCTTAGAAGTTCCTGTTCTCTGAAATAATTGGGCATGGCACAATCAAGCTATAACATTTCTCTTTCTTAAAATTACAGACTTTGCAGCAGTAGTTACATACAGTGCTTCTGTACAGGAAATGTCTGTGAATTCCTTCATCACAAATAATAGAACATGAAACTATAGCCAACAAGGAAGATGCAGAAATGAAAGCACAGGAACAGACAGAGAAAAAGAACAAACTTTGGTGCCAACATGTGTTTGCAGTAGTAAATTATACTGAGCAGGACAGTTTCATCATCCATTATCTTCATCCACTTGTTTCTCTCGTGGTTTATAATGGGAAAGGGGTGTATTTAAAAACAAAATAGAAGGATTCCAAATATCTACAAATGCTTTTCCATTTTTAATATCTCTTTAATTATCATTTCACATTCATTTTACTGAATTCATTGTCCATATTTTCTAGTGTGGTTCAGTTTCCTAAACAGTGTTTTGAATTTCATTTTAATTTTCGGCCTTGAATATGCAGAGCACCAATTAGGGTCCCTGACTTGCACCTTTGTTCCTGTAGTTGGTTAAGAGCCTAGTCCAAAAAGGCAGCTATTTCTGGGCAGTGAGACCTCACTATGAAGCAGGGACCCATAACCTCCACAACCTTTGCAGGAGGTGAGCTATAGGATTTTGTCAATATGATTGTGTTTGGAAGACATTAATTATCACATATTTATTCCAATGAAACAAAGGTAAAATAAAGTTAGCAATTTGTTAATATGGCACAGTGATGACTAGGCAGCTTCAGATATTTCTGGAGGGAACTGATTGTCTAGACCCATTTTTCCCATGTGATCTGCTTCAAGGGGAAGACAAGGATAACACTGTCCTGCTGATCTTCCTGGAACACCAACTAGCTTTTGATATCATTGATAAAACTGGACTGGATCTCTTGGGTAGTAATAGGAGCTATGGTGTTAGGTGTTGTTAAAAGAAGTGCACTGGCTGCCAAGGTGCTGCTGACATTTAAAGCCCTGACTGCTTGGAACATCAATACAGAGGAAGCTCCATTCTCTATCTATTCATACATTCAGCTTTGAGATCTGCTGGAATGGCTCTCCTCTATGTCCCACTAATAGGAACAATATATTATGGGGAGCCATAGGAAACATCTTTTGCTGTAGAGGCCTGCTAGCATATTTCAATGCCAACTTAAAACTTGACTCTTTAACTGCTTCTGGAACCCAGAGACCATAGTTTGGTTCTGATCTGCAATTGTAGATTTCTATATGTTGTTTTAAATAGTTTTAAATCATTTCATCTTATTTTAGAAATATGTTTAAATATTGAATTATTTTATTTTTTTTAAATATTATGCTATTATCTGTTATTATTTATTAGCAACACTATAGGATGGAATATAAATATATAAATATTAAATACTGATTTATTATAAATCAATGAATCAACTAATGTTAATGTTTCCCCTATTTTCCATAGATAATTGAACCCAAAGGAAAGCATTGTTAAAACTGCATAACCATGACTGCAATATTTGTATATATAATATAGACTGCAAACTAACAATTTAATTTAGGCTGCAATCCTTACCAGACTTAGAGTGGGTAAATCCCATTAAATTCAATAAGCCTTATAACTCAGTAGACATGCAGAGGACTGTGCAGTTAAAAGTGAAATAAGACAAAACAGGTTTTATGCTGCCTTTGATCTTTAACTTGTAGCCTTATCTCCCAGGTCAAAGGACACATTATTCAATTTCAACATATTTTGTGTAAAATCACTGTACCGTTGAAGATGACTTTCAGTACAAATGTCATGGTACTTAAAGCTAAACCGGACTTTACTTTTTGAGCTTCTTAATTAAAATCATTGTTTATAATGGTCTGACAATATTATCTTTATTCTTTCCAGTTGAGCAGCAGCAGAATTTTCACAGCTTTTAGTCAATCAAGCTTAGCAATGTTTCAACAGCTCTCTTTAATTTCCAACTCTGGTTTGAAGTGAGAAAACTGAACTGGCCCTCTGATTTTTTGTGATTTTCTGCTGCTACCCCCCCCCATCACCACCACTTTTATTGCTTTCTCATAAAATAACATTAAAATATTAGCATACTATTGAATCCAGATAAAACAAAATCTCTAAAACCATGCAATGTGGTTTATATATTCTCCTCCTGCTGCTCAACTTTATTTATATCTAACCTTTTCCCCAAGACTCAATGCAGCTTACATATTAAAAATGCTACAACTGAAAACATACAAAAAGCTACATTAAAAATGAATTAAATTATGAACCATATTTTTAAAAATCACTAATAAAAACACCAATGAACAATGCAATTTAAATTAGGAGCCCAGGTGGTGCAGTGGCTAAATATCAGTACTGCAGCCACAAGGTTTTGAGTTCGATCCCAGGGGCTGTAAAAAAAACTCAGCCTTCCATCCTTTCGGAGGTCAGTAAAATGAGTACCAGGTTGTTGGGGGCAATTTGCTTACAGACTGTAAACTGCTTAGAGAGCGCTGAGTTCACTATGAAGTGGTATAGAACTGTAAACGCTATTGCTATTGCTACTGCACTCACAGCTCTTTGTTAAAAGCCTTCAATTCTAGATGCCTGTCTGAATGAAAAAGTTTTTGCTTGCCAACAGAAGGACAGCAAGGAGGAGGGCACTCTAGCCTCCCAAGGTTTAGGGTAGCACTGAGTAGGCCCTCTCTCATGTTCCCACCAACCATACCGTGAAGGTGGCAGGACTGAGAGAAGGCCTCTCCTGTGGATCTCAGGGTCTGGGCAGGCTCATATTGCAACTGTAACCGGACCAGCTGTAAACAGAGAAAATTAGACTCTCCGAGTTTGACATTAACTTTGGTTTGCAAAAATATGTGTTGTTACACTAACAAAGAAAATTGAAAGAGGATACCATGCTGAATAAAAACAAAGAAATCAAATATTAAGATAAAATTGGATAAACACCTGCCATTTTCAGTATTTACTAAAACAGATATCTGAACTGATAAATTATTCATAATCTAAAATAAGTATTAGTTGTTTTGTTGTTGTTGTTGTTGTGTGCCTTCAAGTCATTTCACAGTTATGGTGACCCGAAAGCAAACCTGTCATGGGGTTTTCTTTGTTCAGAGGAGGTTTGCCATTGCCCTCCCCTGAGGCTGAGAGCATGTGACTTTCTCAAGTTCACCCAGTGGGTTTCATGGTCATGTCAGGGATCGAACTCTGGTCTCTACTCAAACCACTATGTCATACTAGTACAAATATCTCTAACTTAAAACTCTGCTACACGAACAGAAGAGCTGCGCTTGTGAAAGACCTCTTGCATGAATTTAACTCTCTCCTTTCATTAACAGAAGCCTCTTCCACATAGCAAAAATAGGAAAAAAGTTCCAAGCATATTTTATTTTACTATTAAAGTAGTTTCTTACCATTTCATTAAGCTTCTTCTCTAAAGTGTATTTTGAAACCTGAAACAATGAAAATCAATAGTCTGTGTGAGATTATAAATGAACATATTTAAAACCAGTAAACAATTAGGTGTGATTTTTCTGTTATGCAAATGATAAAGAGATAACATCTAATAGAAATGTTGTAGTTATGCGAAGATGGTATTTAGTGTTTACAAGAGACATTGAAAATAAACTCTTAAGCTACCTGCCACTGCCTACATACACCAGGATTGGTAACAGTTTCTATTATTATTATTAACCTTTATTTCTATAGTGCTGTAATATTACAAAGCGCTAAACATACAGTCTTTTAGTTAGAAGGTTCCTTGCCCTCAGACTTACAATTTTTAAAGCATATGGTCCAATCTACAACATGTACAGTACACATGCACAGAGGATTTCCATTGGTTTCCCTTTTCCATTCCCATACTACATTTCCAGATTATGGAAAGAGATCCAGATCTGATTTTCAGCTTCTGAATGCTACTAGAAACAAATGACAGCACAAAAATGTGAGGGGAATCAAAACCAGAAGTGGATTCTGGTCCATGTCTGTATTTTTTCCCCATTAGGAAGGTCTGGGGATTTTCCAATCCCTCAGAAACACAAAAACCACCACTATGGATACTTACTGAAGTCAGAATGATTTACATAGCGCTATATAAAGGATAATAATAATAATAATAATAATAATAATTTTTAATGAGGACTTTTTTCCCCAAGGTAGGGGCCATTGATAGATTTGTAAACTGTTAAAAAGGGATTTGGTGGACTATGGACTATGTGCAGCCTACAAGCCTGATTTTGCCCTTCTGTGTTACCACCCAGTCCTCCCCCATGCAAGTTATTCACACTTGGATCACAAGTAACTTGTATCAACGTCAGAGCAGCAGCTGTACAAATCTCTCATTTCTTCTAATCATGCTCTTGGAGTACAGGCTTACAAATGAAGACAAAGAAAGAGGGAAGGCAGGGTCCTTAGTGAGCTCACAAGGCCACTAAAAACTCCTATGATTTAATATAGTGCAAGCACACCTACTTCTGCTTTGATTGTGAATTCCTGCATGGCAGAAGGTTGGACTGGATAGCCCTTGTTATCTCTTCCAATTCTGATTCTTACTTACTCCAGGCACTTTTGTTGTGTGCCTTCATTTCCAACTTAGGTGACCCTAAGGCGAACCATGAGATTTTCTTGACAAGATTTGTTCAGAGGAGTTTGCCATTCCCTTCCCCTGAGGCTGAGAGCATGTGACTTGCCCAAGGTCACCCAGTGGGTTTCATCGCAAAGCTAGGATTCGAGCCCTGATCTCCAGAGTTGTAGTCCAACGTTCAAACCACTACACCACTCAGGCACTTAGGTTTATGTATATTTGCAAGCCAGGTTTAAAAGTGTGCAAAACAGTAGAAGCTGTAAAGTAGAAACCTTTACCGGTATTACATCTTCAGACTGTTTTCTGCCTTGTTCGGTTTTTAAAATCTTTCTTTTCCCATGATGCTAATACTGTAATCATTTTCCATTAATTCCAGCCCAAGGCCTCTCAGCACACTACATTATTATTAAATGCACTACTACTTACATTAAATGCCCACCTCAAGCCAAACACATGGCATACTTGAAATTATGTGTCTATTTTCTCTCTTCCCCACCATCCTCTTTTTCCTTCAAATTCTAAGCAGCTATCTTGGGTGGATCAGGACTAGAATCAAAGCACCCAAAGGGGTTTCTTTCTTATTCCCACCCCGCCACCCCCATCCTTCTTAGCAGCTCTGGCAACATCGCCCTCCAGCTGCTATTTGCTGGGGAGGAAATTTCCTCCAGGTAACTTTCCTCCTGAGGCAAATAGTGCTACACATGAATACCAATTACAGTACTGCATTACCTCCCACCACCATCCTTCTCTGTTCTGAAACATGCACTATATTACATTATAAGAGATTCTTACTTTACCCTTTCATTAATCCCCTATTGTGCTTCCTTCCACCAGTAGTCTGCAGGAATACATAAAGCTAGCAGTGCCAAATGTAATGATCAATATATCAAAAAAGTTGTACTCAGAAATCATATAACTTTTCCACTCACTGTAGTTTGTGGCAATAAACAATTGTTTGCTCCAGTTTTCAAATGGATAATGCTCCAGTATAAGACAGGGTGAACAAGCTGTGGCCCTCCAGATATTGTTGTTCTATGCCTACAAGTCGTTTCTGATTTAAGACAACCCTAAAATGAACCTAACACAGGGTTTTCTCAGCAGAATTTATTGGGGTTTGTGCCTGCCTTCCTCTGAGGCTGAGAGAGTGTGACTTGCCCAAGGTTACCCAGTAGGTTTCAACAGCGAAGCACAGATTTGAACCCTGGTCTCCCAGTGTTTTAGTCCAACACTCAAATCACTACACCATGCTGGCTCCAGATATTAGTGAACTCCAAATTACATGGACCCTAATTGTCATGGCTAATGGTGAATGATTAAGGGATTTGTAGTCCGACAACTTCTGAGAGGTCACATGTTACCTGTCCAAGTACTAATATATTACAAATTGTGATTGCCACCCAGTTCTAAAGATTGTTAGTAATTGTTATACAAGCAGAAACTTGTTCTGAAAAGTATGCTCTCATTCACAGCATGACAGGCTGCCTTCTCCTTAGACTTCTTTACAAATTGTTTATTGTACCATTGTGCAACCATACCTCTCTATTAAGGGAGCAAGATCATCCTGATTTCTCTTAGGATGTAATAAAATGTGCTGCCCTCCTAGCCATGACTTCCTTCATCACCATCCAGCTTTTAAAAATCCCTAGTTTAGTACTTTTTACTACTAAATGATATAAAATGTTAGCATGTGGCCACAATAGTGCAAAAATTAAGGTCTACTTCTAGCATCAAACCAAAGTGAGAAACTCATGAGTCTGAGATGACTATAATGAAAGGAAGCTAAACTCACACTAATTCAGTTTACAAATAACTGCTCATGAGAATAGCTATCTACTTATATGAATAGTGTACCACCACAGTGTACCAGAACAAATTTACTTAAGAGTGCAGTTTTTCTTTAAACACAAAGTATGCAACCTATGATCTGCCTGTTCTGAGGAAGCAAGGAAGAGTCTTGTATATTTTTTAATGTGAAGTGCTGCTCTGGTCTGGTCTGCAGTTATAGAATGTGCACGCCAACTGCTATTAACAACCAAGTTAGCTAAAATATCAGAACTGTCTCTTTGAATGCCTTTGTTGTACTTGAGTTTAAATCAAATTTCTTCACTGGATGATTCTTACCAAAGTTTATCTTAGTTAAGAAAAGCAAGAGAGCATTTATTACTTTTCGTCCATGTATCATGTTCAGTCAACCCTGAAGTACACTATATATCACTTGTGCTGTGTCATGAACTGAGCAGGACATAACAAATCCTTTCAGCCTTTTGCACAGCGGGTCAGCAATGTGAAGAAATTTGCTTTTACAATAATTGCAGCTTAATTGCAGCATTAACTTGATTATTAAACAAACAGAGAATGACATCAAAATAACAAAGCAATTTATAAAGTTAATGAGCACAATGTAATTAGAACAATATTAATGACAGATAAAATTTTCCATGTTACAGTGTGAAAAGAAAAGACACAATTAAATTGTTTGGGAAACCTGAAAAACAGCTAAAAGATATAGGTAAAATGCCCACTATTTTGCTTAAGGTGTTTTCCTTGCACATTTACAATGACACATGATTAATAGTGGGACAAAGGGTAATATGGTTTTGTATAATTAAAAACACAGTTTAATAATTATATTTTTCCTATTCAGGTCTAATATTTTATTAACTTTCCTTTCTAAAATACTCTTATTTAGAAAACTAACTCAATTTAAAAGTAAGCAAAGAACTCCTGGAAATATTTTCTACTGAAACAGCCCTATGAATTTTAATCAGATTTCTTGATAATAAAAAATTTATTTGGAAATTAAAAAAAATCATTGCACTTAGAAAGCATGTTGTAGAGATGAAAAATGTGCAGGAAAGTGCAAACAAAATCTGCTTACAAAAGCAGGTTGCAATGTTCAGGGTTATTTAGCTTAGGAAAAGGGCAAGTAAAAGGAAAATCCAGGATCATCGTTGGCATGGAATGGTGGGAGCTTCTGGGCAGATAAAATATAGAGCAGTATTTCTGCTCTGATCTAAGCTACTTCAAGTTCTCTGTTTGGAAAAAGAAGTAGGGACTGCAATGGCTGCTGCTTCACCAGCTAATTGTTAATAGGCAAGAATTATGTTTATTTGCTTTGGTCAGCACCCATCATCCAAGCTGCTACAAAACACTCAATTGGATCAAGGCCCAAAAACACCAAATAATACGGGTACATTGTTAATTCTGTATACCTGTAATTTTTTTAAAGTTTCCTTCAGTCCTTCCATTTCTCGTTCCTTTGATTCCTCAGCAAGCAGATATTTTCCCTGCCAAAAATCAAGCTCTTTTATAAGAAAAAGGACATTTCCAAGCATATCCTCATAAAAAGCATATTTATTGTTAGGAACATCAAAATCTACAGAAAACGGGACAAGTTTACTTTGCTGTGAGTACACAAATTGAGAAAACAATATAACAAATGATATAATGGAAGTAATATAAGCTACTCATTTGAAAAAGCAAGCAAAGTTGTGTAGCCCTTGAGCAAAATGTGTACAGTATAACTAACCAAATACAGCACAGTCTCACCAATTACAGATTCTGTGATTATTTCAACTATAGCATGGTAATTTCAACACAGATTCGTATTTCCTATGAAATCCTAAATAGGCTTTTAACATTCTCTCTTTTGAACATATCATTTCTTGGAGCTCTCCACTTCAAGATATTCTTTATCCTTGAGTTATGAGTGGACTTCTAAAAGTTGCTATAAAATATATTGTTTAAATTGTTCCATGCCTTTAGCGTTTTCTGTATTGTCTCGGCTTTCCTATGTGCATTATTTATTGCATCTGTCTACTTAAACAATTGATATGTGTTCACTACCATGGAATTTTCTGTCCTACTAGCAACGTTCTGTCCTACTGAGCAAGGAACTGTATAAGCCCATTTTTTTGCAAAATGTAACTTTTAATTTTTTTTAGTAATTAAAAAAAACCCACACTATTGACAGTATATGACACAGGAATTCACTTTTCAGCCAACAGTTTCTGATTACAGAATCTGTATTTGGTGAGACTGTGCTGTATTTGGTTAGCTATACTGTACACATTTTGCTCAAGGAGCTACACTACTTTATTTGCTTTTTAAATGAGTGGTTTATATTACTTCTATTATATCATCTGTTACTCAACAACCTTTCCAGATATATTGCAACTTTTTAACCAATGTTAATACATTCTATGGCTAGAACCTAGAAGAGCCTATGCATATCTGCAAAGGACTTAGAGGTAAACTTAGGGAAATGTTCATCTTTGCCTGGAAGCTTTATGTACCTCATCCTCTAGAGGAGCAGATATGACAGTGGTGGAGGCCATTTTTCATATTCTGAGTGACTCACATGACATCATTCCCAGGGTCACCTTTCAGCTGAAAAATTGCAGTTTTTGTAGGTGTTCTGGGATTGTGTGAAAGAGAACCCAAGACACAATGTTTTTAGCAGTTTTGTAGCATTTGGGGAATTTTGGTGTGATTTTTTTTATCTGGAAAAGATTTTTGTTGAGGTCTCTGTGCTTTGAAGGACCACATAAAAGAGCCTTGTGGGCTACACTTTTTCCACCCCGCCAGAGCAAGACTTCAGGGTTTAGAGAGGGCTTTTAATTACTTTTACAGTTGTTGCCCTAAAAGAAAGACTACACACACACCTCTGAAATATATGAAACTTCACACAAAGCAATTTGTATCCCCATTGCTAATTGAGTATCCATTTACTGAATTAATTAATGATATAACTATGTATGCCTTACCTTTTCTTCTTCCAAAGCAAGCATTCTCGCTTGAAACTTGAATGCCACATGATAGAAATAAATATAAACAGCACGATCAAACAATTTGTGTAACATAGAGTTCCAGTTTGAGAAAAAAGAAGGACATAAATGATGGATGCAATCCTGTATCAGTTTATTCTTGACTAAGTACTTACAGTAAGTAATTTCTCCTGACCCAGCCCCTCCAAACTTGATAGAAACATCATTCAACCATGCTCTGATCATCAGCAGAATAGCCCTCCTCACCGTGAAGATGATGCCTAACTGCAACTGTTTCATATTCATGATGAATGGGAGAAGGTCATTCTGCCAACAGTCAAGGCACAGTTGAATGAAGTTTGCCTCAGGTTGGAGGGCTCAAGCCAAGAGAAGTTAGTCAGTTAAGTACTTAATTAAGTATAAGGTGATACAGGATTCCAGCTTATATCACCATCAATATCACCACTACAATTATCACATGCAATTTCCCTGTTGTGTGCATTTTTAATCCTAGATCTCCACCACCAAAACCAGAAAAATACAAACAGTGAAGAAATAATTGTGTTCTGATGTAAGTGTTAATTTGCGGATTGTGAATCAGGATTGTTAAAATATGAATATCCTATGCTCATTTCACTCAACCAATTAAATGTTCAGAGGGCAAAATGCAGTTTCAAGAAAGAGAGTTAGGGCCGAAGCTGATGGCCCAAAAGGGGTGGCATCAAGCTGGCGGAAGAAGCAGCAGCAGAAAGCCGTGCCTTTTTGATCCAGCAAAATGCCAGCTTTTCTGCTGCCTCTGCAACTTTGCAGCACTCCTGCAGCATGTGGCATCTAAACGTCACGCCACTGGAGTGCCGCAAAGATGCCCACCATATGGGCAGGTGAGCAGCTTCACGGCCAGCTTGGGGGTGTGCATTGTTTAAACAATATGACCCCAAGCTGCCGCAAAGGGGCCATCTGTTCCCCTCCTTATTTCATTTTAGTATCCTAAGTGGCTGGAAATATTATTAAATAACAGAGGGAATTACCAGTGTTTCATCCATTGGTTCAGTGGGATTTGGGAAATTTATTAAAAGGGTGAGCAGGTGTTATGACCTCTCATTAACCATCTTGCAAGGTTATGAGGTCTCTGTCATCTGTACACACCTTCCCTATAAAGACACGTCTTCCCACCCTATTTGGAGTTCTCACTACATCCAAAGATATTACTAAGTGTGTATGTAACATAACCCAGAAAGAGTAATTTCTTACTACATGACATTATTGCTTAAATGAGAGCAGAAAGCTTCACTCAGGACAAAGCCTATTGGGAATATTGAGCGGTTTTTATTAAAAGATGATAATAAATACTCATGTATATTATGGATCAGAAAAGATCTAACAAGCTAAAAATATGCACAAACGATCATAAAATGCACAAGACCATAAAATTCTGAAAACCATTAAAATGCCTACTTTAAGAAAATTCCCTGGGCTAAATTAAGTAAATAAAAGCAGTATATGCTCTGTTAAACAGAGAATGCTTTTCATTCTAGAATTGGTAAGCACTACTGAAGCTTCCCCCCCCCAAAAAAAATTATCTTGAAGAGGAATTTTTTAAAAAATGATATATAGCACTTAATTACAAACTGTAATATCCATCAATGCCCTTCCTGCATTAATTAAAAGCTATTTGATTTTTGGTTCTTCCCCCTTTTATTGCTTCAAGTTGTGTGTGGCAAAGGGATATCTAATGTGTAACCTTTCAATTGCCCCTTTAATAGCCTCACTATTGACCATTAATATCATTTCTCACAAAGGAAGATGATTCAATTATCAATCAGGTGACATGCACCTGATGCTGCCCAGGTTCATGCCTAATATCCAAAGGGCCTCCTGTTTTCCCATTCACCCTTTATTTAATCTCACCAGCCTTACTAGTGGTACCTCAGACAGTGCTCTCCCATTTCCTCATACTTTTTTTTAAACCTCAGGAATCTTACAAATAGTTTCTTATCCCTCCTCTGTTTTCCTATTTATTTTTTCTGCCTCAGGAATCTTAGAAGTAATGTCTCAAAGAGCCTTCTGCATGCTGAAATGTGCCCATTCCTGTCTTGGTCAGTATTAAATATAGTACTCCAAAAGTAATGCATGTTCCCTCAGTTTCCTTCTTTAAATTCAGGAATCATATCAACAGTACTTCCATTTTATGAACTTTTAACAATCAGCATTTTTTGCATCAGTGTTTTAACCCTCTCTTATTTTCTAGATGAATTGTATCTGGAGCTCTTCTGGATGCAGGCATAATACCCCCAAGTTTTACTGACCTTCTGAATTCAAATGAGGATATTGCTTTTTCAATAAAATTTACCTGTTCATAGTATTATTACTATTGAGAAAAAGTTTCAGTGTACTACCTGTTTTTTAATAGCTGCCATGGCTTCTGTATGCTGCTTGTTTAATGCTTCTTTCTGATGTTGAAGAGCTTCCTATTGGTCAACAACAATTCAAATTAAGTTACATTTTATTTATTTATTTAAAGGATCTGTATCCTGCATTTCTCCCAAAATGGGATTAAAGGTTGTTTACAATAATTTAAAAAGATAGAACAAAAACACTGATTACAAAAGTTTAAAAAATTAAATGATTCTAACTAAATACATCAAATCTGATCTTGAACTGTGACTTTTTAATTGCACTGCCAAGCATGCTATGTCACTAATATATTAATATAAGTATTATAGTTTAAAACTCTTTAACCTTGAATTTAGAAATAATTATTATAGACAAGATAATAATAGCAATTTGTTTTTGTGTGCCTTAAAGCCATTTCTGATTTATGGTGATACCATCATGGGTTTTTGTTGTGTGGTTTTTTGTTTTTTTGTTTTTGAAAGTTTCTTCAGAGATGGTTTGCCTTTGCCATCCTCTGAAAGAGTGTGATTTGCCCAAGGTCACCCAGTGGGTTTCATGGCCAAGCAGGGATTTGAACCCTATTCTACAGAGTCATAGTTCAACGCTCAAACCAATACTCCCCAGTGGCTCTCTGATAATAACAATACCTTCAAATAAAAGAGCATAGCCACAAGTTTATTTGTGTGAAAACTAGGATATTATTTTCTGTAAAACTGTGTCTATGCAATTTCAGAGCCACAACATGATATTATACTGCTCATGTACTTCAAAGTGTATGTTTTAAAACAATGGCTATAAAATCAGAATTTATTATTTTAAAATTTGTCATCTCTAGTGCAGTGCAACAGGGCAATTTATGGCAGGTTGAAGCTAACTGTGGCAAGTACACAGTTTGCAGCAGCTGCATATTTTCTGGATTTGCAGTGAAGCAAAAGAGTAAAGGTATGAATGGTAGATTCACATGTACTTAGATTTTCATATAAGTATTTAGTTAGGACAGAAAAATGCCTAACTTTCTATATCAATTTAAAGCAAAGCTATTTTTAAAAAATTAATATTTTTAAAAGCTCAGAATCTGATAAGAAATAAATATTCACTATTTTTTAATGTACAAACAGTTAAACTACCAAAAAAGATACTACCTAATTATTAGAATCTATTTTAAAAACGACCAACCTTTTGCCATTCAAGTTCCTGTTTTTCAACCACAAACTTGCTAATTTGTTCCTCATAATGAGCTTCTGCGTCCTGATTTCAAAAATAAACAAACTATTTACTGTTTTATTTTTAACATTAAGAATGGCTATTTAATACGATTATAGGAAACTTACTTTTCAAATACAAATCAATATATGCTACACGTCTGATTAGAAAGAAGAAGCCCCATTTAGTTTGATGAACATGTTAGACAATAATACTATACTGGCAAATACATTTATTTAAAAAAATGTTTCAAAGTATGAATAAGACAGAAATTACCTCATTAATAACAATTTATGAATAACTATTTGTTTACTTGACATACTTCTCTTATTCTGTCAACTTGTTATTTCATGATACACAGTTATTCTGTCTTAGATAAGAATGTTTTGTAAACAACTATTTCTTTACTTGATATATATCTCTTAGTCTACTGTTTAAAAAAAACTCAAAAAACACAGCAAACACCTAAATCTGATGTGACACTAGCAATAACATCAGAATTGTAGCATCCTTCCCACTACAGCTTTTTCCACCTTGAAGACCTACAGCACTCTCCTACTTGCTCTCAGAGAAGCTTTTTTCTGAAGGTACAATTCTGTCCAGCAATGAATATATCCAGAAACTTCACAATTTTATGCCACTTTTAAAGGGAACATTTAAAAGTAAAATAACCTCATTATTGGATGTGGCATTTCTCTTCTCCACCTGCTCTTCATTGCATCTAGTAAAGCAAAACCATCTGTTGCAACCTGTTCATACATACACACTAGCATTTACTGGACTGGTGTGATGAGTGCAATTATAGTCAGGATGCATTTCTGAATACATTTATTTGGTTATAGGTTCTGTTGAAATAAATATACAAAATAGTGTTAAAAGGTACAACTGAATGTTAATTCTTCAATGGAAGGAGAATATCCTTGTATGCATTACTTCCTCCCACACAGCCTTACAGAGCTGCCTAAGCAGAATTTATTTTCATTTGGTGAAAGGAATGCAACACAGTTTGAGAGGAGTGTTTAAGATCTGGGTTCCCGATTCCTTATTTATTCATTTCTGAGATTTCTGTTTCAACTTTCAGCTAAAAATTAGTGCTCAAGCCAGTGAACAAATGTAATTAAAAGCAGATAATACAAGTTAAAAACTAGATTAACAACAGATTAAAAACAGATTAATCAGACAATAAAGCCATTAAAGCTACCACAACAATCAAAGCTACTGAAATAAGTAAAAATCAATACCATAAAAAGACCACTTTTAAAAGAGATGTCTTCACAACCTTCCTAAATGCTGTTAGAATGGGAGATACAGTAATTGCAAATCTGAGGGAAATGTGTTCAAAACTCTAGGAGGAACACAAATATTCTAAAAAACTTTCCTTGACATATGGACAGGTTCAAAGCAAGTCATACCCTGAGCTGTTTAGGACTTTAAAGGTCAAAAAGAACACTTTGAATAGAGCCTAGAAAGCAACTGGCTTTGAATATCAGAGTAAAATGTCATGATAACCAACAGCAGTTAACTGGAAAATAATTCCCATGAAGATTTGGTATAAGAGTAGCTGAGATAAGACTATATTTTCTGTTTTGGGGAGGGGACAGACTGAAAGTTTTCTATTGGTAGTATATTTTGGAAGTCCCCCTTTTCCCCTTTGGGAGATTTTATTACTTACCCTAGTCACACTTGAAAGTAGTATTGTCTAATATCAGTGAAACCTACTTCTACCTAGTTTTACTTCTTTGCACATTACGGTTGCCATTAGTGGGAAATTGCTTGAAGGCACACAACACACACACACACATTACATCACATCAGGAACATTTCCCCAGGTGAATTCCCAGCCCAAAGTGGATGTGTTGTTGGTCAGTTGGAAGCCTGGTTTGGAGACAGAGGTACACCGTGTTATGTACAGGGTTGTGCTTCCTATGAAAGGTTATATTCATAACCTGGGAGTATTTTTTTACTCCGCACTGTCCTTGGAATCAGTTGCCAAAAGCCATATAATCATAACATTCTTGTATGAAAGGTAGATAGTTTCTTCAAGCAGCTTCTCATATTGATTCCAAATTTTTCGGGGAATTAATTTTCCCATTTTGGGGTTGGGGACAGATTAAAGGCTCTCTTTTTATAGAAAATCTTGAAAATCTCCCTTTGGGAGTGAGGGGAAGAGATGGAAATTCTGTGAAGGCCCTGTTTGACCCACACTGCCTTTCTTAGTCATTTTAGGTTTTTTCTGGCCCAGCACCAACTGATCAGATCTAGTCAGCTGCAAGCTTTATGGAACATGGACAATTTTTTCTCTGGATGGAGATGTAAAGACCTGGGAAAATGTGGAATAATCTGGAAGAAAACATATTCCCCTTGCTTATTTTCCCAAAAGCCTTCTTTTTCCAGAAAAATAGAAAAAATGTATTATGGAAAAAAAAATATTTATCTTTACATACAAAGGTGGAGGGACATCAAATCAGCAGAAAGCCTCAAATTGGGGGGGGGGGGGGGGAAGA
Organism: Urosaurus nigricauda; assembly: GCA_034509955.1. NCBI lineage: Eukaryota > Metazoa > Chordata > Lepidosauria > Squamata > Phrynosomatidae > Urosaurus > Urosaurus nigricauda. Next base: position 95,915,361 of record JAOEGL010000001.1, read on the forward strand.
GGGATTACAAAAGAACTTTAGTAGAAAAAGAAAAAATGGAAGAAAACCTCATTCCATTAAGCATTCTTTGATGACTTGTATAATGTTGCCCATATTTCTTTCAATTGCAGGATCTTTACAAGCCAAAAGGGACAGTTCATATGAGCTAACATGTTTTTTAAGGACAGAGGTTCCAAACCATGAATAGATTCATAGGTCAAAGATAGCCTCTTTTATTTTAATAGTTAATCAGCACTCATGTTGCAGAACTGTATGTTTTCCCCTGATATCATATTCAAAAGTCAGACTGATTTCTTTTTGTAATGACTGAAGGTTTAAAATGGCCAATTCCCAATGTTGTGGCTTCTAAAACTATGGCTGATTGTTACTAGACACCAATTCTGTACAAAAGGTTAAAAATTAATCTTTAAATGTTCAGATTTTTATCAAGAAGAGCCATTGGTACCAAAAGCAATATGAGAGGGAGTTGCTTTATTCCAGGATAGACCATTGAATCTCTAAATATCATCCACATTCACTAGCAGTGAATCTCTAAAATTTCAGCCAGTCCTGCTTGATTCTTTATCTTTCAGATACTGTCACAAAAATGTAAGAGTCGTTACTTCTAATATTACAGCATTGTTTGCAGAATATTACAAATGCTATGTGGCCTGAAAATAAAATAGATAAACATCAAAATCTAAAAGCTCAATAAATATCTTTCTGTACTCCCTAGGTGAATAATATTCTGTAACTACAACAAAATAGTTTTCTTATAATTGTCTATAACCAGTGACTCTGGATTCATCTCCTATTACTCCCCCATCAGGGACAAAGGCCAATTATTTTGATTACCCTATGACTTTTTACAGAAGGGGGAGTACACTTTTAAACAATTTATTTACAAATGCTGTTAAAATGTGCTACCAGTAGAACACACATTAATGAAAAGTAGAAACATGATACATTATGAGTAAAACTCCTGTCGAAAACAACCAGTAAAGCGTTCATATATCTTTTCTCCCACATGAAGAAAAGGAGAGCTAGGATGATTTGGTGGAGAAAAATGGCCAGACAGGAAAAGGTTAAGCATCTGCTTCTTTACTTTTATTTTTCCACTAATGACTTCAGACTTCTGAGGCTGGTTTTCATTTGAAAAAAACAATTAACAATTACATGCAACTACCTAAATGTTACAAACAACAGGATTTGGGCTTGGGTAAAGAGGGGGAAAAAACAATGAACATGCTTATAGGTACTTTTTATTCAAAACATAATAGAGATGAGAATCATGTAGCCCTCCTGATATTGTTGGACTGCCACTGCCATCATTCCTTATCCTTGGATATACCAAGTTGTCCAAAAACATCTGGACAGCCACACCATTCTCACCACTGCAATGCATCATTTCTGGCATAGTGACACATAGGGGGAAGGAGGGTGCTAAAAATTAACAGGGGAGGCAGAGGGCTAAAGATTCATAAGCCTTAAATTAGTTTGATTTTAACTGTCACATGTGCATCAGGCATACGAACTATAAACTATCACCTCTATGCTCATCTGTTCAAATCCCACCTCACATACTCAGTGGTACAGGAGACTAGGCCTATATAACTTAAATGATTGTACTGATAACTAATAGCCTTACTTCATGAAAAAAAGTCAAAACAGAGAGCAAGAGTAATAGCTTTCTCCATGCCTCTGCATGCCATCACAGCACTTTCTTTCTCTTCTGGAGCAAGATGGTCATAGAAATGTGTCTTTTGTTGTGTTGGAAAAATCTTTTCGGCAAAGGCACACTTTTACAACCGTCTCACTTGGGAAGGAGAATGGAAGTACTACGACTGCATACAGAGATGTAAAGATAAAAGCCACTACTTTCCTTCTCTGTTTCAGCCTTCTTTTCTCATGTGATAAGGCTTTCAGTATTTGAATGAAACAAACTGAGGTTATCAAGTCAAAACCCATTCTTTCAAAATTATATGAACTCCAGTTCTTCTTGATATTTTTTACCAAAGGAGTTTGAAAACTTTGTATAGTCCAAAAGCACAATATGATGCATGAAAAGTAGCTGCCATGCTATATTATTTCAGGAACTAAAATGTTTGTCTAAAAGAAAGAGCTGCTCGTTTTTTAAAAAACCAAACAAATAGCCATTCTTCAGCTCAATGCTGTTAATCTTTATAGAAAATGTGAAGTTTTTCAAACTTTGTGTTCTTCAACCTGTCCTGCATCTGTTTAAAAAGAAAACTTTTCTCAATTCAATAAAAACTGTATGTAATCTTAAGAAAATAACAAGAGACACAAAACCTTTAAAACTGTTGATATTTTATTAGATGCCTTAGGACTACAAGGATTTAAGCGTTTTTACAAAAACCTCACCATAACAATAAAAGAGAAGTCATTTGATGGTTTATTTACTCGTTATAACCTTTAGAAAGTGTCAAGCCTTTTGTAAAATGCTTGCTCCAGGCTGTAGTTTTACAAGAGAAGCTGTGTGTTGGTCAAGCCCCTCCTGATTTTTGACCCTGAACAGATTTAGGAACAGAGTATAGATGGCTCACATCCAGGCAGCCAAAACTGGGTACTTTTACTATCTTTTTCAAAGTCATAATCCAACTCCTACGAAATTGCCACATCAATTTTCTTCATGCTATGCAAGCAATAGTTCTTGGATTTCAAGACTGCTTCATAATCTCTTTAGGATGCCCTACATCAACTAGCTATTCAAGTAAAACTTGTTCAGACCTAGGAAAGATCTCTAAAGTTTAAAGTCTGTAGAAGGGGGAAAGATCCTGCCCCTAGCCGGGCACTAATATTACAGAGCAAAAAAAGGAATGAAATATTAAAGAGTAGAGAGGACCACTACACCAGTAATGAACCTGACAAATTCATCCATGATGGCTTTTATACATGTGTAGTTCAAGTTTGATTCACGCACATATAGGGTCTCCTTGGGTTGAAGAATCCCCTCACAAGGAGAGGCAAGCAACAGAGGCGAATTAGATATACACTGGAGACTAGCAAGTAATTGGGAAGGGATGACTGGCTGCAGGAATATCTTCCCTGAGGTAGCCCTGAGTCCATCTCTTATTAATTTTGTTTTTACCTCTTATTCCCAGTTCTGGGTCCAGCTTTTTACTGATCTTCCTTTGCTATGGTATCACATCCAACACAGTGTATCTATGCCATAGGTCTTTCTCCTATGCCAGTTACACCCATGCTCTTGCTTCAGCTACAAATTGTATGGATGCCAGGTGTGAGACCTTGGACAACCAACTTGGATAACCTTGGACAGCCATCCTACCTTAGAAGCTCAAATAACTTAAACATGATTGCTCAGATAAAATTTGGACCTGTGCACACTAGATCTCATGTCCATATGCCCTATGATAATATTATAGCCGTGCACAGAGACTAAATGTGCCAAACAGCAGCAGCAGTAGTAGTGGGACATAACACTGGAGAAGGATCTCTTGGAGACGACAGCAGTGGCATCATAGCTAACACATGCTGGTACTGCACAGAACAAGGCATGGTAGAGCCCTTTTGAATGTCTTTTACCACAGAAGCTCTATGATGAGAAAGTCTAAAATTTGGAAGCCTACTATTTATAGTGTTGATATAAATAAAAGTCAACTTGATGACAGTTAATAAGAGACTTGGAGTGGGTCAAGCCAGGTAGGTGGAAAGTAAGGAACAACTATGCAAAGTTGTCCCTATAGACTTCCGATTAGATTATTCTGAGACAAGTACCTTCAATCTGCTTTTCTGCTGCTCCAGAGACTAGAACGCGGAACAATGGATGCAAACTGCAGGAAAAGAGATTCCACCTCAACATTAGGAGGAACTTCCTGACAGTAAGGGCTGTTCAACAGTAGAACACACTCCCTCGGAGTGTAGTGGAGTCTCCTTCCTTAAAGGTCTTTAAGCAGAGGCTGGATGGCCATCTGTCAGGGATGCTTTGATCAGGAATTCCTGCATGGCAGGGGGTTGGACTGGATGGCCCTTGTGGTCTCTTCCAACTCTGATTCTATTATTCTAACACAGTACCAATAATTTATGGGCAAAAAAATGGGGAAGGGTGTATTAATTGTTGTTGTGGTTAACTGCCCTCTCATTCATGCTTTGCTGCAGGGCCAAGTGTGGTTCAAGTGTGAAAGTTCTTCACATGATTGGGTGGGAAGGACAGGACAGGGACAGGACAATGACATCCTATCCCTCAAGTGATAATCTCCATAGTCTTCTAATTTCTTAACTTAACATTCTGGTCAGTGTTTGATCCAAGGTACAGAAACTCTAATTATTTCAATTTGACTTTCTAGTTTGTTGTAATCTAGGATGAATTCATGTAGTTCTTCCATGGTCATTATTTTTGTTTTCTTAATATTCAATGTTAAGCCTACTTTAGCACTTTCTTCTTTGATTTTCTTTAGTATTTGTTGCAGGTCTTTGCTGTTTTAATTGCCTTGTTACTAATTGCACACAGTGATCTACAACTGCTGAAAAGTAAAAGTAAATATGATTTTACCTTCCCTGAACAATAAGGAACAGTAAAAAACAAGCAGCTTAAAGAGTGTGAAATTCTTTTGAATTTAAAGTGTAAACAATGTAGTGTACTCTGACCAAATCTGAAATCCAGATTTGTAAGGCAATAACATAAAGGTCAGGAAGCACATAATAATAAAAGATATCAGAGAGAAACAGAGAGGGGGAATCTATGCCTGTGTACATTATTGAGTCTGATTTGCTTCCCCCTCTCCTCTTCATTCATTCATACACACACACACACAGAGGATTTGGAAGCTGGTGAATATGAGTTTTAGAGGTCCTTCCAGCCCTGTGATTGTAGCAGACTACATCACTATCTACTTAGTGGATTATGAAGCAAAAATATTGTACTATAAATTGAGTAATAAGGAACAGATAGGTTGCAGATTACAACAGGTGATCAGCTTTAGACTGTTTGCATTTTGCTGCATACAAGGATTTTCCTTATTTAACACCTGGTTAGCACAGCAAGTAAAATTTCAGAGAGGTGCAAAACATTGTACTGTATACACTGTCTTAATCTCCTTAGAGAAAAAGTGAAATATAAATGAAACTCTCCAGCCAGCCAACAGAATCAGCCCACTCCCTTTTGCCCTGATCTGCCCAGAAAAATTTGCTGTCAGATCAAACAGTACTATATTGATGGCTGATGGATAGTGAAAAAGCTCAGCACGAGCAGCACCCTTTGGCATGTGGACAACCAGGATTATTGAAATGCTGGCACCAGTTTTTTCAAATAGATCAACCTGGCTGGAAAAGGACAATAGAATCTATCGACACTAGGTCTGAGGGCTGGGCTTGTTTCATTTCTCAGGTTTGTAAAGAAACAAGTTGTTGTTACCAAGCAGTTGTGTGATTGGAAAAAAAAATTGTTCCAGACATTTAGAAGGCATTTGGGACATACTATTCCCCAACTCCATTTTTTAAATTGTTTGCAACTAAGGTGTTAAAATGCCTATCTAGGGGGTTTGAGAGAAAGAGAGAAAGGATTGGAAAACTCCCATGGGTTTAGGAGAAGGAAAGGGAGAAGTTTTTGAAAGTAACAATTCTTGGCAGAAGCAGCGGGATGAATGGAGGAAAGCTGGCTGGGATCCTGGATAAGGTAAAACAACTTATCCTGAGATAATGGATAAGGTACAAGCAACTACCATATCTGTAAATTAGCTTAATACTAAAACTTAATTGTCTAAATGCTGCTGGGAGAGCCTGTGTCCCCCTGTCCTCTTGTTGGCTGAGGTTAAAAAGTCAACTAAAGAGGTTAGGATTCAAGTCATGCTAAAATAATAAATCCTGGTTGTTGAGCCAGCTTTCTGTCTCTAACCTTCCCATTTAGAGAAATGGCTGGTGGGGGAATGAGTGCCTAAATTATTTCAACCTCTCCAGCCACTCGGGTGTTTGCGTCCATGCTTTCTGGACAGTATTCCCAAATTCTAGAATACAGACATGACTAGAAGCAGTTTGCCAATTCTGCTTTGGCTTGGTTCAAGTGTAAAGCCACATCACTATCTGGCATTACACAAACAAGCCCCTTCACTGTCTCCCATCTTGCCTTAAAGAGGCACTGGTCAAACCACTTCTAAAAAAGCCTTCTCTTGACTCCCTGGACAATTACAGGCCAGTCTCGCTTTTACCGTTCTTAGGCAAGGTAATCAAGAGGGCAGTTGCCATTCAACTCCAAGCAGTCTTGGAAGAAATGGATTTTCTAGATCTAAATTCAAACTGAATTTAGGACAGGTTGAGTTGAGACCGCCATGGTCACCTTAGTCAATTATCTCAGTCTGAGGCTGATCATCGACAGGGGAAGTGTGACCCTGCTGGTGCTCTTGGATCTCTCGGTGGCCTTCGATACCATTGACCACGGTATCCTTCCAGAATGCCTGAGAGTTGGGAATTGGGGGCACTGCACTGCAATGGTTTCGGTCCTACCTGTTGGGCAGATTCCAGATGGTGTCACCTGGGGACAGTTTTCAGCCAAGAGGGAGCTCAAGTCAGGCGTCCTTCAAGGTGCAATTCTGTCCCCAATGCTGTTTAACATTTACATGAAGCCTCTGAGCAAGATCATCTGGAGACATGGGGCAGGGTGTTATCAGTACGCTGATGACACCCAAATATATTTGTCTATGTCTCAGACTAATGCAGTGACTAAGGATGGCATCTCTCCTATGAATGCCTGTCTTAATTTGGTAGTGTACTGGATGAGAGAAAACAAACTCAAATTGAATCCAGGTAAGACGGAGGTATTCGCAATAGGGACCCCTAATCCAGAAATGGAGTTATGCCAGCCAGTTCTGGATGGGGTCACACTTTCCCTGAAGGACTCTGTCCACAGCTTGGGGTCCTCCTGGACTCGTTACTTCATCTGACAGCTCAGGTGGATGTGACAGTCAGGAGCACTTGTTATCAGCTTCAGCTGATACATTAACTGCACCCCTTCCTGGAACAGGGAGAACGTGAAACATTAGTATATGGGCTGGTAACCTCTTGGCTCAACTTCTGTAATGCGCTCTACTTGGGGCTACCCTTATGCTAAGTTCAGAAACTTCAATTGGTACAAAATATGGCAGCCAGATTGGTTACAGGCACACCCAGAACTGCCCACATTACACCAGTCCTAAAATCCCTCCACTGGCTGCCCATTAGTTTCCAGGCAAGATAAAAGGTGTTGGTTTTAACCTTTAAAGCCCTACATGGCTTGAATCCTGACTACTTGCGGGAGTGCCTCCTTCCACCTAATCCACTCTGCATGCTCTGGTCCTCTGGGAAGAATCTGCTACAACCTAAGAAGACCAGACTTTCAGCGGCGACCCAAAGGTCCTTCTCATCAGCCAATCTAAAGCTCTGGAATGACCTACCAGACGAGATCCGGCATATTACCACCTTGGAAGCCTTTAAGAAGTCTATTAAAACAGATCTCTTCCAACAGGCCTTTCTAGATTAAATTAGATCCATTGACTTGCCTCCCCTTTACCCTTAACCTTACCCTTACCTCCAAGCCATCATTAGTGACATCAGAATTGTTACTGATATCATCGCTCCCATCCCCGCCCTCTAGAAGATGACCCATTTCTCACTCGAATCTCCCCAAAACCTTTTACTGTATTGGTGTTGTAATGTTTTAAATTTTCTCACTGTTTAATTTCTTTTTTGGGGTTGATTAATGATTTTATGATGGGGGGAGGGTTGGGTGGTCTTGGGGGTTTTAATTGTATTTTTAAAAAAATGTATGCTATTTTATCTTCATATTGCTGTAATCTGCTTTGATTCCTCTGAGAAAAAGTGGAATATGAATAAATACTATTATTATTATTATTATTATTATTATTCACCCATGGATAATTCAACATAGATTTTTTTGGGTCAATTTTTTTTCCTGAAATTTCTAGACTTATACATGAGTATATACATTGCAGTATGTGAATGTTTTGCAGTGGTGTTAGATAATTTGTAAACTTTTTTATTTCATAAATTGTATTTCATAGTCAGTGTTTCAACAAATAAACAAAATATATTGGGTAAAATACCCTTTTCTAGTACCCCATAGTATTTTATCAGAAAACAGTCCCTCATTCACTCCCAAAGTCCCCTAAGTCCTGAGACCTTAGTATGTAGAAACTACATTCTTTCATTGCAATGAACTTTTAATTATACTATCTGCACCGTGAGCGAATACAGTACTTCCTTTTACTAGAGACTAGTCTAATTTGTTAGAGCCTGAATGTTTTCTTAGACCTCTGTTAAACTCTGTTTAGGCTGGCTTTCAAAAGCCATGGATAACCAAGCATAGACACTTTTTAATCCACTTTAATATATTTTATTGGATTATTTATCTTGCTGAATGTGTTGCATTCCATTTTGAATCAAAAAATTCACTTACCCTTCTCATGCGCAGTTCTTCTATTGCCTCCAGAAAGCTTGTTTTAAAATCTAATCGCTGAATAGAAAGTAGTACTTCAGAAGAATTTTGTAATGTATAGGCAGGGGCTTCTTTGTTTAACCCTTCATCCATTTTAGAAATGGTATCTTTAAAAATTAAATATATAATATGGTTTAAGTATTAATCTAGATTTCTAAAATTTAACACAAACAAGATGAAATACTACTCAGAAAACAAAGTAGCTACATTAAGGAGAATTGAAAGCATGGAGAACTGGATACAACTGTATAGGCTGCCAACAAACACTGCTAGATGAATGAATTCCCCTTGGCTATTGTTCCAGAGTAGATGGGGGCACAGAAGAATTAAAAAGAACAAAGTGAAAGTCTGTTCATATAATGCTGAATGTCACCAACACTAATTTATCAAAGAGTGGCATCACCAGGGTTGGCGTTACCCAGTGCGGTAACTCATGATGTCACCCCCCACCTCCTCCTTAGTAATTTTTTTCCTACTAATGTTATTCAGGAATCATAATTCCCATATATCACTGAATGTCATGGCAATAGTATGACATAAACAACTAGCAAAAATAAAATTATACCTTTAAATTACAATATGATACATATAGCCTAAATGTATTTACACGCACATAGTTTCATGTGGTTAAAGTTAAAATTTGGTAAGATGTGTTTTAAAGAAAATTTTAAAAGAGCAAGTTAAAAAAAAATTAAACATTGTAACATGGGGCCACACCTTCCTCTTTCCACTGAGCCTTGCCTCACTCTCACCATCTCTTCAGCATTTTAAAGGGATGTAAGTGAAAACCACAGCCCATTTCTGCCAAAAGGCAGATATTTGGGGAGCAGTGGTGTTATTCTCCCTTAGAGTATCACCTGTTGTGCCTCACACCTCCTACACCCCTCTAGTGATGCCCTGTTAGCAAATATTCATTTGTCATATAGAAAACACAGTAATAACTTTAAGTTAAATTGACTGAAGGTATTCTAATTTATTCAGCTTGTAATCCTTTACCGATTGCCTTTTCTTTCGTTGTGAAATTTGGGTTCCAAACATATTCACATGTATTTAGAACTTATTCTTATTGTGTGCCTTTAAGTCATTTTCCACTTATGACAACCCTAAGGCAAACCTATCTTGGGGCTTTTGTTGGTAAGATTTGTTCAGAAGGGGCTCACCATTGCTTCTGAGACAGAGAATGTGTGACCTTCCCTAAGTCACTCAGTGGGTTAATGTGACTGGTTGTGGTCTCTCAGTGTCCTAGTTCAACGTCAACCACTACATCATGGTGGATCTCTTTAGAAGTATAGTCAAATCAGGGTGAGCAGGTATCCTCCTTTTCCAGCACACATGCTACCTTCTGTCGAGGAGGAATTCCAAAATGTCCTCCATTTTGAGCATGATTAAGAAGCATGAAATTATATTCACAGTAGTGTTTTTAGCTTTTATTTTGTAATGTCCACAGATGATCCCACATTTGTGGTACCCTGTTCTCCTTTGCGGTTATGATATCTGGCCAACTTAAATTAAAATAAAATACATTTGGGGGTACTGTACTCTTACTAGACTGGATAGATGTGTACTTACTGTATAGGTATATGCATCTTGTAGAGGGGCGGGATATAAATAAAATTTATTTATTTATTTATTTATTTGCAGAGCTGTGAACATTAAAAGTAATCAGTATCAATCAGTTATATTTATCACTCCAAATTAAAAGAAAATTACTTCGCAGGCATTATAGTTATTGTTTTAAAGTAATTTCTTACTTTTCCATTTTGCAAAAGTAATAAAGATCATTAATTTTAATTACATTTAAAAATCTAAATGCTACAAGCAAATAGCTGTATATAAAACATTTTCCTTCCATCCACCCCGTCAGCACCTCAACAGAGCATGTGGTAGCAGGAAGAGGCACAGCACAAGCCAACATTTGAATGATGTGATAATCCTCTTTCATAATTCCCCTTAACTATAAAAGTAACTGAAAGTTACAGTGCAAAGGAGATAAAACTATCTTTCATTTCATTTTTAATTGTATGTAGTTATACTATGGTTAAGGGGGGGAAGGACTTAATTACTATTAATTTCCAAACCAGTATGTTATTGTGCACTACACAAGTAGTGTAATTGTTTTTCAGTTTCTAATTTAGTAATACAGGTAAATTGGAGATTAGGTACATGCCCACCTTTTTTAAAATCTCCATGTCTAAAGTCATGGGGGTAATTATGGTTTATTGTGCACAAGAATAGAAAAGCTTCCAAATAATTGGGGCTGCAATCCTACATATATTTCCAAAGGGGTAAACATCATTAAACTCAAAGGCACTGAGAAGATACATGCATAGGATTATGCTACAAAACACTTTTTTAAAGGTTTGAAAATGATGCAGTATGTTTGGCAGCTCACAGTATGACTGAGTTGGAGTGATTAGTAGCTCACCATTCATTATACCCAAACACTAAGAATAGCAGACAAGTGAACATTTTGGCAACAATGGCCTGATCTAGATTGGCAAAAAGAAGTGTGTTCATGGCTGCATGAAAGTCTAGCCTTTAGATGCGAAAAAGGGAAAGTGTGTCACGAAAACGCTTTTTTTGCATTTTAGGGGAGAAGAAGCGCCTTTAAAAAGGTGCTGGTTTTCCCAGCTTCTTTTTTAAAAACTGCGGAACAGCGCAGCTCCATCTAAAGGCTGTGGTGCAGCTGCTAAGCATTAAGGAAAAAGCAACTTCATGTCACACTTTCCTGCCAATCTAGAAAGCCCCTATGTTCTGAACTGCAATAGCAATGGCAGTGAATAAGGTCCAGTATTGTGCTGGTGCTACAAAACCACTAGTGGAACTTTCTTCTTCTCTCCTCCCTCCTGCACTATTTAGAGATGCCTGAAAACCCAATCAAAAGGGTTTTCCAGGCTTCCAGAGAAAACAGAGGGGTGCAGTAGGAAAGGAAGATCATATTCTCCACTTCACTGGATTCTGCTGTCCACTACAGCAGAATCCTGGTCTGAATTACCTGGGGAAGCTACTGCATTGCAAGAACAAGACATAGGTTTTTGAGACAAAAAATTAAAAGATATACTTAGGGTCATTCACACATTGCTGCTGTTGTTTTAGCGCAAGTATGCAAATAATCTCACTCATCAATTCCAGGTTTGTTGTTCACACTATGGAACCTCATCTATGAGCATCTATGTAAGTATGGCTGCTCACATGTGTCAGAATTCAAATAAAGATGAAGTTGATGATGTGAAGGCATTTGAAGCATGCTCAAGGAATACAGTTTTATTCCAGTTTATCCTGGGTCTATCATGTCCATTATTCACACAGCCAAGAATGTGAATCTTTTAGGAAAAACTCAAAGAAAACCCCTACATTGATTATCCTGGATTAAGTGGAGGGGGGTTGGTAGCCTCCCCCCAAAAACTTAAATGGATGAATTCAAAATGCTTGTAAACAACAAAAAATCAACTCAAATTCTACCTGGATTATTTTCACCCCCTGAATTGAACCAACAGTCTTACCTTTTTCAATTAAATTATTAAATGTTTAAAAGGTGCACCAACTAGGAGATAATTATTCAACAACAAATATAACTGGTAAAATATAAATTAAAATTATTCACTGTTAATATACATTTCTGCAAAAAATCTTGTAATATTCAGCACCCATCATTCAATTGCTATTTGCAGTTTTATTTATATAGTGTACTAGAATCATACATAACAAAATAATACATACTAATAGATGAAATACATACTTCCATAGATGAAGCTTTCAGTATTTAGTCATTAACAATTTGCACAGTATGCATATTAATAATTAGTTCAATATTTTGGCTCCACAAACATTTAATATCACTCAGTAAAATTAGTCATATTCCCTAAAAGTATCAATCAGCAGACACAGTGAGGTGGCTGCCTTAAGGTATGTTTTGGCTGTCATGAAAGGACAACAAACTATTACAGTAATTAATTTATACTTATTATATTTTTGCAGCCAAGGAGAAGAAAAGGTGTTTAAAATATTTTCTTGTTCATATGCCAAAGTATCTTGGCTGGCTTTAGATAGTATGTCCCCTAACTTGGGTGGCACCATTTACCACGCTGCCTCAGGTAGCGAAATGTCTTCTGCTGCCCCTGAACTTTACATATGATTTATTCCACAGTCAACCAAAATAACTGAATCTTTACAGCAGCAGCAGCAGCAGTCATGTATAAATAGGCTTCCTTGGATTAGATTTAAACAAACAGAACTTTGTAAACCGTATGTCGTTTTCATTTTTTTTTTCAGGAGTAACATACTATTGCTGTATTATCTTGTAACATCTTTATTTTATTGCTATATTACATGAAATTGACAGCCTGTATATTTAAACAATGCATATCATAATGAAAGTCTATCTTTTTCAACCTAGCTCTTTTCAGATTCCTTTTTATTTCATACTTCCATCTCATATGCCATCCCTAACTTTTAAATATTTAAAAAAGAACAAGTGTGATTTTTAATGTGCATCTGCAATGATCAAATATCAAAAACCTTCTTTATTAACAAATCAAAACACCTTTTTTAATCCCCACATAATTAACAACCAAAACAGTTCTTAATTACTACTAATAAATCAGATAACATACAAGGGGAGGGGGACCCATGGTGTTAGAGCACCTTTCCATCTGGTCTATCTTTTGTTTGGTAAATATTTAGTAGATATTTTGTCCAACATCTGATCTTTTAATATTATTGCCAGTTGTGTAGTACCTTTGCCGCCTGCAAGTGAGACAGAGCCATCTATCCCTGAACAGTTGCCTGTACCCCAAAGGTCCCTTAAGGAGATGCCCAGCCCACCAGATGTGATGGCTGTATAGCCCAATCTACCCCCCCCCCCAATTGGATCAATACAAAACTGCCCAAAGTTGTGACAATCAATATTTGTAGTGTGATACCATCAAAGAAACAATTATCTATGCAAAATCCCAGTGGCGTCACTAGGGTTGGTGCCCCCCCCCCCCCCGATTGATCTCCCATACCTTAACATGCAGAATATTTAGTAATGTTTTTGTACTAATGTTACTCATTAATCATAATTCTTGCATATCACTGAATGGCACAGTAATAGTTTTGATGTAAACAACTAGCAAAATTAAAATTAGACCTTTAAATTACAGTATCATACACACAGCCTCAGTGCATTTATATATACATAGTTTCATGTGCTTGAAATGAATATTTGGTAAAAGGAATTTTTTTAAAGAAAATTTTAAAAGAATAATTTTTAATTTTTTTAAAAAAATTAAATTCAAAATTCTGAATTTTAATTTTAAAAACCTGGGGCTTCTCCTTTCTCCTCCCACTGAGCCTCACCCCAGTCACACCATCACTTCAGCATTTAAAAGAGACACAGACAAGGTCTGCCAAAAAGCAGATGTCTGAGGAATAGTGGTATCACCCCCTCTTAGAGTGTCACCTGGTGCGGTCCGCACCCCCAATGAAGGACTGCAAAAATCCAAATGCTGAGAAAGAGAAGGGTTGATCAAAGCCAAGTAATTGTTAGCATGGTGGGTGAAGCAGTTAAAATGGGCTTGGCATGGACCTGAAGGCAAGGGTTCTTCACTTGCCATGAACCCTTATGCCCTGTCATCCAATCAGGAAGTCATTGGACTTATGGGAAAGATTAACAGGCACAGTGCCTGGGCACCCTTCCTTGCTATACCTGAGCTGAAATCCACAAACTGGTGCTCCTGTTGAATTGGGAAAACTGTCTTGCACACCAGGCTTTACTTTGAAAGGCAATCATGTGGTCATCTCACATGCATTTCCTCTACCAGTACGCCACCATTCTCCAGCATCCCTTTCCTCTTCCAATGCACCACTGTGATTGAAAGGGCCGCCTGAGAAATATTTCCCATTTGGTTATTCAAGACAGTAAGTCACCTGAAGCAGATTTTTAAAGGCACAGGAGCCTACAGGGAGAAAGGGCAATTAGTGAAAGCTTGTGGGAATATCTTGTTAAACTCTGCTTAGAGGTTCTGCTACAAGAACCAAACTCAATAAACGTGTCCACAACTTTTAATCAAATTATTCAACTTAGGCCCAAAACAGAAGGGCAGATGGGGGTGGCTTCCAGCCACTCTGGGGGCATGTCATTTACATGACAAACACCCCCAAAGCACCCAGAAGCCATGCTGGGGCCACGTGGTGGAAGCCTACGGATCTTTTTCTGCTCCTATGTGGGGCTGCAGCATGTGTTTGCCGTGACCCTGGGATCATGGGATCGAAGCAGCTTGTAGCAGCTCCTTCCTGCACATCTGTTCCGCCCTAAGTTGCTATTCAATGCCCTTAAATCCCCAATTACCTTGGCACATTGATAGAACACTCTTTTTTTCTTCTTCTTTGAGTTGAATCCAAATGGATATTCAGTGGAAGTTTCTGCCACGTTCTTCATCTGGGTCTTCCTTGGATGTTAGAAACTGGTCAGTGAAATCAGACTTGAAAGCTTTCTCCATCAGGGGTCTATTTCATTCACTTCAATTGCTCCCATTAGTTAATTAAACTATTATCCTGTTGCTGTCCTTTGTCACAAAAGTGATTGCAATTCAATGTTCAATTACAAGCATATCCTGGTCACAGCATACAGATATGAAAGACTGCTACGATATAAAGCTGTTTTGACCAATAATTTTTTAAAACCATTCCTAATTCTATATGTAACAAAGCTTTAACACTTAGATCCACACTGACACAGGAGCTTGCTGACCATGGATTATATCTATGAGTGATAGGTTTTCTCCAAGAAACCACCTTCTCCCATTAAGATCATGGTGGAAATCAGGGAGACCTCCAGATACTGTTGAACAGCAACTCTCAGAAGCATTCCTCTCCTGTGTTCAAGATCAAAAGGGCGAGTTTTATCTTGAACACAGGAGCCTTCTGCTTTAGCACTAAGTCTCTAGAAGTTTTTTTTCCCCAAATTAAAATCATTAAAAGAAAGCATGGGGGAGTGAAGAGAAAGGGAAAAAAAGGTTGGATATGGGGAGCTGGGAATGGGGATTTTGGTGGAAAAAGTCATCAATTTATTTCCATAACATCCCACCCCATTCCAGTTTGCCACTTTCACCCCTATAATTTTTGAATTTGGATAAGGAAGTAGCAGGAAGAGGTAAGAAGCAACATGAAAATGTGCAGGACAAACTGACACAAATCACAAATCTGGAGAACCCCTTTGTATTAGATACTTAGTTCCACTAATTCCAACAGATGTATATGATCAACAAGGTCTTGCTTACATTGTATAATAAAGTAAGTAAAAAACACATTACGTACTTTTTTATTTGAAAAGTATGTAATATGTTTCTCACTTTTCTTTACTTATTTTATTTACTTTTTTTAAAAAATGGAAAGGAGGAAGGAAATTTAAAAGGGCACCAAAATAAAACAAAGAAGATTCAAAAACTAAACCTTCCTTGTTTGACACATGCTATGCCCTGTGTTGATTTTTTCATATAATCAAAATAATTCCTTTGACCTTTGCAAAGGAGCTTTTTATATAAATTATTTGAATTGGTCACATAGGGGTGAAGCAGACGGTGCAAAAGGTCTGTGCCAGGACTGTGCCCCAAGACCAAGGCAGCCACACACACCCAGCCCTAATTGAGGCTGCCACTGTGGTCCTGAACCAGGTGCCAAAAAGGAGCAGTATTTTACCACTTCTTTTTGGAGAAATTCTTCCAGGAAGAGGCACACCCAGGATGACTTCTGGCCATGTTTAAGGCATGCGTCATCTGAACGCTATGCTCCCAACATGGCCTAATGGTGGCCCTTTTGGGCTGTCTGTTTGAGGCCCCAGCAATATTTCATTTAGAAAAAGGAGTGATGATAATTATTCAAGCATTTAAAATCTATTCAATTTATTTAACTTTTAACTTTGTACATTTTGCTTAATACAGCTGTGAAAATGTAAACTCTTACCTAAGAAAAAGGCAGTCTCGATTAGTCTTAGCAATGTGCTTTTCACAGTCTACTTATAAGAGTATTGCTGAAAACAATCTTATTTTTTAAAACTAATATAGCAAAAAATTAAAATTGAAAAAATGATTAAAATCACTATATTGAAGCATCCCCACTCTGTGTGCTCTTCTATTACTGATTTTATGTTTAGCAGATATTACAAGGTAAAAATTGTTTTCATGAAAGTGTATTATAAAACCTGTTTTTACCACACCTTTAAGTGCCATAAAGGTTTTTATATATTTGAACAACACTTATTAAAAATTACATATTAAATACTCTCCACTAGAAAGCAAAGCAGTAAGCCTGATGGGGGCCAAGGTAATAACACAGGATGGACAAATTACACTGTCATTCCACTTAAATTATTTAAGTTATTTAATTTGACCTGTAGATAGTCTCTTGTCTTCTCATCATGCCTGACTTTTAAGTGGGAGGTCTTCATTCATGATGATCCTTTAATGGAAGCAAAGCTTTCTCCATTTAACCCACAGTATTATCAATCATGTGCAGGGATAAATGAGCCTGTAAGATTTTGCCAGTATCACAAATGACATTGTGACCTGAGGCCAACATCTTTATTTGCTTCTCCAGTGATTCACTTCAGCAGATATTAACCAATTTTATAATCCATGAAAGGCAAAATTAAAGGACACCATCCATAAAACAGAATAATTCCTATCAGCAACAAAGTGATGTCTGTATTATCTTATAAATTATATGGCCATACAGTGTGGAAATGTAATGAAGTAAAGATGGTAATAATCAAATGCCTAGGGCAAACGCTAATATGCATTTAATCACACAGCATGAAGCCATTTGTCACTACAGTTGAATGCATGTGTACATAAAATACATGAGTCACGTCCTTATTGTTATACTATAACAGCATCAATTTCACACTATCATTTTACTGCAATAACAACTGGAATGATTTGATATTACTTAAAACAACTAAATATCACAAGCACAACAATCAATATTTTATTATTATTTTCACATTTTTTTAAATTTCATTTTTTCATATACAGTAGTTGCCTTTTATAAAAACTATGAACTATAGTATGAAACTATAAAAACTATAGTATATCCAAATAAATCACCAGTATCGTCTGGATTTTTCTTTATAAAGAACCTGTAATGGATGGCATTTCAGTACAGGCTAAATCAATTATTTAAACCGGGATACCCTTTTATGAATATTTATAGATGTGCATTTGTTGTGCACAACTACTCCCTATGGGACTAGAAAGACTAGTCACTTATTATAGAAAAACAGATTTATTTAAATGCTGCCCTATAAGATTTCGAAACTGCCAAAAGAAAAAGAAGTGTAGATGAAGTACTTAAGGTGCAGAACAATGCACAATTTAGACTGCTTAAATTTCATTGTCCTCAACAAAATATATGCAGCCTAACTCAGTACACTATCAAAATGCATCCTCTAAGGCTTCTCGGTCAGGGCTGCCTGGAATTTTAGGGATCTGTGAGGGGTTGATTGGGTTTCTGAAAGATGGTGATTTAAAAAGTAAACTTTTTTTGAGGCTCAATTGAGAGATTATTTATCTTGGGTTGGAATTCCATTCCATGCAACAGCCATCCTGTAAGTAAAGCACAGCTCAGTTCCGTGTGGGGCAGTGAAAATTAAAGCACCTTTCTTATCAATAATGAGAGGTAACATCAGATGTTTGTGAGCCTCCTGAGGAACTGCCATGGGCTGCATCTTGCTCTTCGTGTGAATCTCCTAAGGAGACTAATCCTCCAAAAAGCTTCCTCTTAAGTATTAATATTCTTTGTTGTTGTGTGCCTCAAAGTTGTTTCTTATTTATGGTGTCCCAAAGGCAAACCTATCATGGGGTTTTTGTGTCAACATTTGTTCAGAGAGAATTTGCCTTTCCCTTCCTCTTAGGCTGAGAGAGCATGTCTTCCCCAAATTACCCAGTGAGTAGGGAATCAAATCCTGGTCTCCAGAGCTGCAGTCCAAAGCTCAAACCATACACTGCTATTCTACTACAACAGATATAATAATACTGCAGAAGGTCACACTGAAATATCACTTTCAGCTTCCTTTTTCTAACCTTCGATACATACATTTATACAAATGAACCTAATTATATGAAGGCTAAAGGGTCTTTAATGGTAGAAAGGTAAAACCTCTACTTTACTGGCAGAACCATCTCTGAGTATTCCTTGCCTGTGAAATTCATGAGGTTGCCATAAGTCAATAAACAAAGGCACATACCCACTCTAAAGTAATTAAAAGCACTTGAGAACAAGCAGAAAATACTTGTTTAAAAGGGGGCTCTGCAGTTTGCCATAGAAATTGTTGGGAAACCAGAATAATAATTTTCTGTTGTTGTTTTTTAAACTATTTAGCTACAGAATTTAGTGGTGTAAGATATAAAGCCAGTGGTGGGTCACCAATGCACAGCAATGCTCTTCACACCTGCTGAAGCTGTCTACCACTAGATGTAGGATATGTTATTATTGTATGCCTTCAAGTTGTTTCCAACTTATGGTTACCCTAAGACAGTCGGACCTATCATGGGATTTTCTTGGCAAGATTTGTACAGAGGTGGTTTGCCATTGCTTTCCCCTGAAGCAGAGAGCTTGTAGCTTGCCCAAGGTCACCCAGTTGGTTTCATGGGCAAGCTGGGAATCATACCCTGGTCTCCAGAATCATAGTCCAACACTCAAACCACCACACTGACTTTCAGAATATAAATGTCATTTATTCTAAAATATTTTTAGAATAGAAACTTTTTAGAAACTCCCAGATGCCCTCCTTTTCCAGGACATATCCTCCATTTCTCCCTCCTGCATAGGAGGAATTCCTAAACGTCCTCTCTCTGCCTTCTCCCACCAGCTGTTCTCTTAATTAGAGGCTGCAAGAGGAGGAGACCAGCAGCGCAAGGGAAAGAGGTGTGTGCGTGTGCGTGTACCCCTTTAAGAAAAAGGCGGCCTTCCTCTCCTAGGCACAGCAAGGAACCCTGGAAAATCTTGGAACAGGGAGAATCGGGGACATGGTTTTCAGACTGCTGCAATTACATGAAGAAAGCAAATTTGTGAATGAACTGGAAATGAAAACATGGTATTTTTGCAAAAACGCTTATTCCCTGATTTACCTCACTTTCTGTCTGCATTCTGAATGGTTTGTGTGCAGCATCATCTGAAAAGCAATTGTGAAATTGTCCCTAATGCACTGCATGACCCTGCATTGTGACCAGTTTAACCTACCAATTTTCCCTGTTTGAAAAAGTCCAATGTTTAAGCAATCAAAAGCAAAGCTGTGAGATGGTTCATTCCTGCTCCCACTTCCTTTCCCACTATTCTAGAACAGAAATTTCTCCCGCTAGATCAATTACAGTTTGTGGCTATATCTGAAAATAGTGCTAATCATGATTAGAGGTAACATAGTATTACTTTCACACCATAATTTCAGACCTTAGAAATAGTATGATTTTATCTAAAGTGATTAATGCAGGGGCTGGCAAAACAGTTTATTACAGTTGTGCCAACAGAGGCAAATTTACACCCATGAAGGAAGAACTAAGGAAAGGAAAATGTAATCTGATAGCATGCTGTTGATTGCTTACACATAGTTAAATAAGTATTGGTCGCCATTTCAACTGATTGTAATGCTTACCCATGTTATGTGCAACAGTTTTCTCTATCAGGGACTAACAGTTTGGGGTAATTATTTCAAAAACAGAAGTACAACTGCAGTACATTATAATTCCAGCTGAAGGAAGGATACCTTTACTTCCCCTATGGTACAACTGTAACTTTTTAAAGTTACTTTCAGTTACATGGGTGTGCTCTCACTATATGGTGGAGGAAGAATATTATACAGTTCACCTATTGGCCCATCCTCTGCCTTCTGCTGCTACCACAGTGTCTTCATGGGCACAAAGAGAACACTAAGGTGGACAGGTGATGCATGTATTTTGTACAACAGGCTTGTAGCATTTAGAATTTTAAGAAATAACATCAGAAAACTAATTGTTTTAGTTACTCCTGATAATTGTGAAAGTAAGGAATTGCTTTAAAAATTGTAACTATTTATAATTTCTAAAAATTCTTCAGAACACTAACTATAAGTAATTACTTTTAAAAGTAAATTTCCAGCTCCCAGTTGCACGACTCATGAATAGCCAATAATAATGATATTGAAATATAGTGTGTACTTACTTGGAAGAAAAGAAGAACATTCAGCTGTTACAGTGACACTGGAAGAAAAAAGGTTTGCATTCATATTTTAATATGAATATAAAGGAAAGATGGTTTAAAATATTAGACTCCCTGAACCAGTGATATCTATAAGTAGAAACAAGGTCCCATTTGTGAAATTCCCTCTGAGTGCAGGGTGTTGAACTGAGTGGGGGAATCCAGCACATGCTCCCACACCCCATGCACTCTGCATAACAAATTAAGATGTGACAGAGCTGATCTGCTGTTTGGTATGTGAAGGAGGAATGGACATGAGACATCTCTTTCCTCCCTTCTGATCATTTAACAAGTGATCGGTGCTGTCAGACTGAAATACTGTACTTCTGTTGAGTAGGAATAAGCAAGGTCTCCATAAGCAGCAACTTCAGGTTGGAAGGACATAATCTATTTTACATTTGTCTAAATCTAAGTCCCACTGAATTGTAAGTAAACACAACATTGCAATTTAGGGATTTGATGGTTCAAGGACCAATCATTATTTTCACCACTATCTTTCTTACTGACTTGGTTGTTCAGTGTTTAAAATCACAATACTGACAGAAAAATATTAGAGCCAAAGCAGTTCATCTGAAATAATAAGTGAAAAATTGCTATATACTGTCTAAATTCTGACATATGTAAAGTCTTTTTGGCTATCTCCTACTTCTAGGGTTGATTTTTAAGAGATCTCATTGACTTTATATACATAAAAGACAGTAAAGCTTCAGTCTTGAATTAATTCCAGATTTTGGCTTTAATTTTAGCAGAACAAACTGAATTTGGGTTTTTGTTGTTGTGTTTTGTTTTGTTTTGGCAAACAGAATGGGTCAGGCCTGATCTGTGTCAACAGAACTCACTGGACATTATGTTGCTTTTGTCTGCCAGAGACAGGGAAATACTCCCCCTGCAACAGAAAGGTATTTGCTCCTTTTCAGGTTCATTGACAGGAGGAGAGAGAAAATCAGCACTTATGGGGCTAGCCATCATGGTGTAGTAGTTTGAATGTTGGACTAGGACACTGGGAGACTAGGGTTTGAATCTCCACTGGGCCATGGAAATCCACTGGGTGACTTTGGGCAAGTCCTCTTAAACTCTTAATCTCAGAGGAAGGCAAAAGTCCTCTGAACAAATCTTGCCAAGAAAACCCCATGATTGCCACAGGGGCCATAAGCTGGAAAAGACTTGAAGGCACACAACATCAACAATAGAATCTTTCCTAGGGTTACCAGTATGAGGATCATGTGTTTGTGCATGTATTGCTTTTCAAATTAATTTTAAGCATAAATTCAAAATAACTTAGATACGTACTTAAAGCATTAAAATACACACTGAAGTACAAGTACATCTAGATCAAGAACCTAAGAATGCTTACTAAACTGTATTAAAAAGACTGAGGCCTGGAACAGACTGCCAAATGAAGCAGCTTCCGGATACTTTGTGTTCAAACAATGCATGCCTCCAAAATGGCTCAAAGCTGCACCAAAGCAAAAAAGAGCCTGTATAACCTGGCTCCTGGAGGCACAGGTTTGGCCTGCTTTGGGAGTGGTCCGTGCGGTTGGTGCAGTCCCAACTGGCTTGCAGCCAGAGTGAACTCGGGCTGCTCTTTTGCACTCGTCTGCTCCAGCCCACTAATAGATTTCCTTCTTAGAGATACTGAGGCCCAAAATATTGATCTTTTCTATGTTTAAAGTATATTGTATTTATTTTGACAGCTGCTTTGAGTCCCAGGTTTTTGGGAAAATGCAGAATGTAAATAAGGTTTATTACTAACAGTTGTTATTGTTATATTAATAATGCTATAATAAAACAGAGGATCTTTTTACTGTATCATGCAGCTTGATACTGAGAAGGACTTGCATGTATAAACTGAAGAGCCTAATCTTGGAACACTGATTCTTTTCTACATCCTGATTTTTGAGATAGGCTTCCCGTGTTCTATTAATGCTACCAGTGAAGTAATTGTATGCACACATCTGGGAAGACAATTTTGTTTTAGGAAATTAGAAAGGCATTGTTGAATCAAGCATCCTGCTTTTTTAGTTGCCAGAGATCACTAGGACATTTCATTGTTGATACCATTCAGATAATATTTTCAGAAGAATCCTCTCCTAGGAGTCACAACACACTAAAAAAAAACTATTTTGATGAGAATTCATTCAAAATCTCCATTGGCCATGCTAGTTGAGGATAATGGGAATTGTAGTTCAATACATTTGGAGAATACCTAATTAGGGTGGCTGATTCATACTAATGGTATGTAATAGCAGGAGTGTGTTTGGGCGTGCCTTCAAGTAGCCTGTTAACTTGTGCAGACCCCAGGAATTTCATAGGGTTTTCATAGGCAAGGAATATGTACAAGTAGATTTTGCCAAGTTCCTTCCTCTGAAATATAGCCTGCAGCACATGGTATTTGTTGATGATCTCTCATCCAAGTACTAACTAGAGCTGATCCTGCTTAGTTTCAAAGATAGATACTTGTCTAAATATCTGATCACATTGCAATCTGTCTATATCAGGAAAAAAAAAGTTTTGTTTGTCTTAAACATTATACTGTCATCCAGTGGTCATTATATTGAACTACACAATTCTTCTGTTAATACAAATAAGTATTAAATTTCACAGACCATAATGACCTAAATAAAACAATATAAAAATGCTAATATGATGGTGGTGGTGGTGGTGGTGGTGGTGGTGATGGTGATGATGATGATGATGATGATGATGGTCATCATCATCATCATCTCAAAAAAACTACTAAATATAATCTCCTGCAAAGAACTAAAACCAGGTGGGTAATGTGGCATTCTAGATATTTTTGAGCTACTACTATCATGATTCTTACCTCTAGCTATGCTGCCTGGGGTGATGAAAATTTCACTCCAACAACACATGGAGGGCAACAGGGTTCTTGCTTTGGGACTAAAATTAGAAAGATTTGAGGTAAAGGGTGTTGGATTTATTTGTTTTGCCATAATTCTTTGGACAATCTAGTACAAAGAAAGTGCAGTTATGTAGTATGGCTGTCTACTGTCACAAAGGCAACCTGTAAAACATTAGAAAAACTTATCCCATATATACTGCCTAAATCAATTAAACCAAATAGAGATAGCAGTGGTGGGACTGTATACACCAAAAACAAAAAGGCAAGGAGGGGTGGCATAAAAAAAAGAAGGTCTAGTTTACATATGCAAGGTAGGGAGATGGGGTGCATAATGTTTATGCTCAACACAGGACTCTTTCAAACGGGAGGAATTTCTCCCAACTCCGAATGGAGCCAATGCGGATTCATGTAAATTCGCTTGTTTAGCGAATTTACATGAACCCCTGCTCCATTCGGAAGAACCCCTGCTCCGTTCGGAATTACTTCCCATTACCCGAAAATAACCCCCTCCTGCCCGAATTTGCATGCGAAGCTTTAATTGCAATAAAGTAAAACCCATGATTGCATTCGAATTGGCTTCCCTCTTGCCCGAATTTGCGTGCGAAGAGTTAATTCGCAATAACGTAAAACCCATGATTGCATTCAAATTCACCTTAAATTATACTTCCAATTTAGCCTCGTATGAAAGAGTGGACAGTATCTCCAGTGCCACTGTTACAAGTTATTCCTACTCCTTCGTGGAACAGATTTAAAAACCTAAATATTTCTTAATCCTAAACAATTCTAAACAAGGCATTTCTGTCCCCCTTCAAGGATGTTGGGAGCACAGCAGATGAAATGATATATATACATCACACAACATTGAAGTGCGAGGGAGGGGGTGCTTCCAGGCTGAAAAAGGCAGGGCAGGCAGGGTGACCAGATGTCCTCCTTTTCCAGGACATACCCCACATTTGAACCTTCTGTCCAGGAGGAATTTTGAAAGTGTCCACTATTTTGAGCATGAATAAGCATGAATTTATATTTATATGAGCGTTTTTAGCTTTTGTTTTGTTTGTTTTTAATATCTTTTTATTGCATCGGTAAATCAGACAAATCTACAGTCAAGAACATATTCATGAATATACATAATTCAATGGCTATTTTGCTATATCATTTCTCATTGTCTTCATATCCCATGTTTCATCTTAGGACTCTTTCAGATGTGGGAAATTGGAAGTATAATCCAAGGGCAATCCAAACGCAATCCTGGGGTTTCACGTTATTGCGAATTAATTCTTCTCACACAAATTCGGGCAAAAGGGAAGTCACTCCGAATGCAATCATGGGTTTAACGTTATTGCGAATTTAAGCTTCTCACGCGATTTCGGGCAAGGGGGGGTTATTTTCGGGTAATGGGCTTCCGAATGGAGCAGGGGTTCAGGTAAATTTGCTAAACAAGCGAATTTACATGAATCCGCATTGGCTCCATTCGGAATTGGGAGAAATTCCTCCCGTTTGAAAGAGTCCTTATACTTTTCCTATATTTTAAACCATATTTCTAGAGAGAGAGTGTATATATATATATATATATATGCGCACACACACACACAGAGTTTATCACACTGGGGCTAATTTCGGCATTAAAGAAAGATTAAAGCACATTTAAAACATCCCGCAAATAAAGCGAAATGGCAAGTAATTGCACAAATGATTATCACACACAATTTCACAAATAAAGGGATATCGGAAATGCATTGTCACTGAAATCCCGAAAGTAAAAAGATGTGTGTTAATGCTTTTTTGTGACTTAAACAGCGGCTTTTGTGCGACGTCATGTGAAATCATTTTGCGTAATTACGTGATTTTTCCGGGATATTCACAGGATAAACTCCATAGTTTCTTTTCCCTTTATTTATAGCCCGTCTTTAACTGCCACAGAAATCCCTTCCCTTTACCCTTCGTCTTTCATTTTGTAATAGCCTAGATTTTTCTTGAATGTCCTACATTTTTCGGTGACTTGTCCTCCTCTGTGGTTATGAGGACAGGGAGATGTACTGACCCTGTTCCCCCACCAGAGAAAATCCCCCAAAACTAAAAGAAATAGTTACATATTCATTCCCCAAGAGAGTATTTCCAAGGGAGAGAGAACCTGTAGGCTGTGTTCACACTGGAGAAATAAACCGGTTTAAGTGCCATGGCTCAATGCTGTGAAATTCTGGGAATTGTAGTTTGTTGTGGGGTCCAGAGCGGAGCTCCGCTCCGCTCTGGGCCCCACAACAAACTACAATTCCCAGAATTTCACAGCATTGAGCCATGGTACTTAAACCGGTTTATTTCTCCAGTGTGAACACAGCCATTATTTATCAGGCTTCAAAATTGCAGAAAGGCTTGCAGGCCTCAGCCCTGCTTTAGCCCTGCCTGGCTCTTTTCTCAGGCTGAAGGAAAAAGCCCAAAGTCAATTGCCCCAGCCTACTATCCAAAACATAATATGCTCCTTAAATTATTAACTTTACTGAGATTATACTCTTTACTGCAGAAATAACCCGGTTTGATACCCCTTACACTTCTCTGGCTCCAGGGTATGGGATTCTGGGAACTGTAGTTTGTTGTGGCACCAGAGCTTTGTTTAAAAAAACACTAAAAACCTAAAAATGGTAACATATAAATATGAATTTGTGCTTCTTAGTCATTCTCAAAATGGAGGGCGTTTTGAAATTCCTCCTAAGCAGAAGGTTGAAATGTAGGGTGATTTGCTCTGGTGCCGCAACAAACTACAATTCCCAGAATTCCATAGTCCGGAGCCATGGCAGTTAAAGCGGTATCAAACCAGATTATTTCTGCAGTGTGGAGACATCCTTCTGTTCCACTTATAAAAACCTGAATTTTACCTCAGGTTGGGCAAGACAACTGCAGGCTGTACTCCCTTGTTGTCTGGTGGCTTAGCCCTTTCTGAATAGAAATGTCACTAAATGTCATTAAACTGTTACCCAGAAGTTATCGTGTTTTCTTTTAAGAAATATTTTCAATACACTGCAAAATAATCTGTCTTTCAGCCCCAAGTATATACATTGGCTCCTCACATATACACTTCACTTTATGTTAAGAATCACCGTTCTTTAAATTCTGTTTGTTCCCAGTTTGATCATGTAGTTTTGACTCACTTGGCAACACTTAATCTCATCAACAGTTAGGGAGTTTAACATTTTATTTACTTATTTATTTACTATCCTACCTTTTCCTGAATGGGACTCAAGGTGGCTTACACGTGAATCAAAACAAGGTAAATATTTTAAACATTAGTAAGGAAAAAATTACACAAGTTGTTATTGGGTTGCTAGAGTAAAAGCTAGAGATAGTTCCTTTATATTTAATGGTTTTGGAGAGGAGGAGATTTCAGCAGGTGTTACCTGTTAGTGTGAAAAACAACACCTGCCAAAATTCCCTCCTCTCCACAACCATTAAAGGTATAGGAGCCATCTCCAGTTTCAACTTTGGCAATACTAAATATTACTAAAATATCAATACTGTGGGCTCTTTATATCCACTGTGGTTTGGCTCCCACTGCAAATAACAAAACCCATGGTTGCTCAAAGTCCCATTAAATAAAATGACCCATGGAGTTTACCACACAAAGGAGATCGAGAGTTTATCCTGTGAATATCCTGGAAAAATCACATAATTATGCGAAACAATTTCACACGACGTTGCATAAAACCAACCATTAAAGTGGCCACAAAAAGCATTAACGCACATCTTTTTACTTTCAGGATTTCAGTGGCAATGCATTTCCGATATCACTTTATTTGCACAATTGCGTGTGATAATCATTCCCAGAATTACTCACCATTTTCGCTTTATTTGTGGGATGCTTTAAATGTGCTTTAATCTCTCCTTAATACCGAAATTAGGCCCAGTGTGATAAAACTCTGTAGTAAAACGGTGTCCCCTATATAAAATGACAAAATAAAGGTTTGCTCTTTGGAATTTATATATTTTTAAAATATTTTCAAGCTGTGGATGCTTGAATCCTTGGATTAAAAAAAATCCATGGCTATGGAGGACTGAGCGTATTCTAAAACAATATAATGTCATTTAAAACCATGACAAGAACAACAACAGTGACAAAAGTTGTTTTTCAGAACTTGTTTACTTAAAATAAATTTACTTAAAATAAATTATTAAATTGTAAAATATTTTTTCCCTCACTAAACTAATGGGTGTTGTCATGGGATTTTGCCCAATAAAGCAAAACTATACAATGAAATTGCAGGTAACATGCAGAAACTGTGTTGAAATGTGTGTAACAGAAATACACACCTGTTTCTGGTACACATGGCAGAAATAGAGAAAACCTGCCATGTGTTTCAAATATCTCTTAAAATATTGAATTCCTCTTTAAACATTGAGTTTCTCTGATAGTCCCTCTGGAATTAGTAACAGTAGATGAAGATTATGAGCACTATTTCTAGATCAGAAAAAGACTGTAAGGCAGTAAGTGAACAGAGTTGGTGGGAAGGAGGAAATAAATGATGTTTTTAAATGGGCAAAACAACACAGAACTCAATGGAAAAGAAAGAACAATCCTGGGAAGACAAAGTGAAATACAGGTCACCATCTATATCTCGAAGAACCCCCTTGCACTGTGTGTGTGTGTTTGCTTTCCAATTGCCCATCAATTTATGATGACCCCATTAATTTCATAGGGTTTTCTTAGGCAAAGAATACTCAGAAGTGGATTTGTCTATTCCTTCCTCTGAAATATAGCCTAAAGCACCTGGTACTGTAGTTGTTAGCCGTCTCCCATCCAAGTACTAACCAGGCCTGACCTGGCTTAGTTCCTGATATCAGACAGGATCTCATTGCCTTTGGTGTATTTAGGCCCTTGCACTGGTGGCAGAATTTCAACAGGTCATGAGCTTCAAAGCATGGAAGTGTCACACAAGAGGAACTTCATTTGTCTCAATATCTTTATTAAAAGTAAGGAGCCACACTAGGAAAAAAAAATATGAGATACAATTAAAAAATAGTATAAAATATTTAGAAATAAATATTAGGAAAGATTTAAAAGAAATGGGAGTGAAAAATTTAGTGGTATTACAAAAAGAAGTTGAAAAGAAAATTGTAGAATATAAGAAGATTCAATTATCATGGTTCTGAAGAATTGCATTAGTTAAAATGAAAATCCTAACAAAATTAATTTTAAAAATATCAGAATCTGAAATAAATAAATAGCAACAGTTATTAAATTCATATTGTAATGGAGGTAAAAGAATTAGATTAAATAAACAAATTTGGTATAGATCTCAGAAAAAGGGAGGGTTAGGCCTCCCTAATATAAAGGGATACTATGAGGCCAACCACCTAAAATATGTAATAGAAGGTATGCTAAATATATCAGATCTAGACTGGTTAGAAATGGAAAAAGAAGGAATAGATATGAAAATAGATAAAATTTTCTTCAAAGATTTCAGTAGGAGGGAAATTAAGGAAATTGAAAATCCATTCATGAAAAATATATTAGAGATATAGAACAATTATAAAAAAGAATGATGAATGAAAATTCAATGATAACACCAATAATAATGGAAAAATAATTCCCAAAAAATTTAAGAGATTTACTAGATAAGGAATTAAAGGAAAGGAAAATGGATAAAACAGAAAATTGGATAGAGTTAAAGATAGAAAAGAAAGTACAAAAGAAAAGCTTAGCAGAATAAAAATGTCTTGGTTTCACTATATGCAAATAGAACAATGGTTTAAAAATTGGGAAAAAAAGAATATAAGAAAGGAAAAATATACACAATTTGAACAAATAATTCATCAAGGGAAAGAAAGGGAGGAAAATGAAAATGTGAAAGGAACAACAAGTAAAATGTATAAAATATTAATGGAGAGTAAAAGGGAAAAATTAAATCAAAATATTCTGAAAGAAATATGGGAAGAAGAATTAGGACACAAAATTTGTGAAAATGAATGGAATAGAATTTGGGAGCAAAGACATTTGAAAAACTTATCGATACGAATTAAAGAAAATTATTATAAACTGGTTTGGAAATGGTATTTAACACCAATAAGATTACATAATATAAATAAGAATAACTCAAAATATTGTTGGAGAGGTTGTAATGAGATGGGATCATATAGACATATGTGGTAGCAATGCAATTCAAAAGTTCAAAAATTTTGGGAAATAGTAATATTAGAAATAGAAAATATTTTGAATATAAAAATAGATAGAAAACCAAATATAGTACTATTATCATTATACAATGAAGTAGAATGGAAAAAAGAAGAGAAAAAACATATAACAAATTTATTTACAGCTGCGAGATTAATTATAGCAAGAAATTGGAAAACAAAAATAAATGTAGAATTGGAAGATTGGTATAAAGAAGTTTGGAAATTAGCAATTAATGATAAATTAACATGTAAATTGAGGGTAAAGAAGGGATTATGGAAAAGAAATGATTTTGATGAAATTTGGAAAAAAATTATTGAAAATGTTCTAGCAAAAGAAGATGGGAAATTATCTCCACATGGGATGAATTAAAATTTTGGATGGGAATGACTCCGGGGGAGGGGTGCACTGAAGTGATATTCAGGAAAAAAAGTTTTTATGTTATTTTTTGTAAAATTTCAAAATACTAAATTAAAAAAAAATGGGGCAATCCAAGTATTTCTGTGAAAACTGGGCTGTTAAAGATTTTACTTATATGTAACTGAAGAAACTGAAAATCCAATGCAGTGAAAATTTTAGATGAGTAGTTTCATTTTGTATTTCTATATGAAATGGATTTTAAGGTGCATGTAAATTTATTTTTATACGTTACTCTGCAGCTCTCTCAGCCTGTCTTGTACACAGGTAGTGGCAATTTTTGGCCACATATGAACTGGCCAGTGGTACAGTTAGGTTGAGACCCTGGAACAGATCTATGGGCTCACAGCACAATACCCCAAGTAGTGGCCAGATGATGGACAAGCATTTAATTTTGGCCTGTGAGCCCATAGATTTCTCTCAAATAGATAGATTTTAAGGGGATGTTCTTAATATTTATTTAAGAGGTTTTAAAATTTATTTTAAATACATATTATCTTAATAGCATACCTGACTTACCCCAAGTTATATTTGGAGCTTCCATATTTTCATATCTGGAGGCATGTTCTTAAGAGGTCATCATGACCTTTGGAACATCAGGAGATTTTCCCATGGGAAGAACACATGAATCCAAAGACATATAAAGGACCCAGATAATACCAAGATAAATACTAAATGAGTTTGCTGATTGCTCCATCCTTCCCCGCCCCCATATCCTGTTGCACTAGTAACACAGGTGAGTAAGCTCATGCTTACTACCTATCCCCTGCTGTGTTCCCACCCAACTTACCTATCCATCTGTCTTGGCATTGTCTTAAACCCAATCATTGTTTTTGTTACTCCAATGTTAAACCCATCAGTCCGTCTGGAATCCCATTGTCAATTCCATGAGAAAATCATCAGGTATTTGTTACGCTGCAACATAACACCTAGAATCCCTTCAGGCTAGGATCTCAGGTATAAATATCAGTCCCAAACCTAGTCTCTTCAGCCACAGTTGGTCCCCACTCTGTGAATACAGTTGCACACCATGTGCACAGAGTGCTTCTTCCACTCACTTTGTCATCTCAGACTCTGTTTGAGCCACATTTTTGTAAATTTTTAGCTTTTTAAATTGTGGGCAAGTCAATTTTTCTCAACCTCAGAGGAAGGCAAAGGAAAAAACCCTTGGAACAAAACATTGACAAAAAAATCTCACCGTAGGTTCACCTTAGATTTGCCATAAGTTGGTAATGACTTCAAGGGACATACCAAGCTGCCTTAATTCCCAATTTTGTGAGAAAGGTGGGATACTACCACAACTACTACTGATAACAACTTGCATAAGGGGTGGTACCATGAGCTCTCTTGTACTAGTATATATGTAGAACCTGCAACAAAATATTGCAAAGCAAAACTACCCCTCTCAGTGTTCCAGTAAAATATAACATTGAGTAAAATATTCCATTCCATTGTCTCTCCTCAATGGGCTGTGTACTGTACCCCACCCCAACACTGCCCATCAGGATTTTGTTCACTTGATATTTCTCTGAAAACAATGGCGCTCAATCTTGAATATCAGAAAAAGAATGTAAAAAGGAGGATGGGAGTGGGAGGGTGGAAAGGAATGTAGCAGCACCTTTAAGATTTAATTGGTTTTTTATTTTTGCATGAGCTTTTATGGATATAAACACACTTTTTCAGATGAAGTGTAGAAGAAGTGGGTTTATATCAAAGAAAGCTCATGCAAAAATAAAACCAGTTAGTCTTAACAGTGCTGCTACATTCCATTTTAACTCCTCTCCTATCTTCTTGCTTTTTAAGTTGCAAGAGACTAACACGGCTACTTGTTTGAGAAAAAGAGCAAGCAGTTAGGGATAAAAGGAGGGAAGGAAGAGAGAAAGGAGTCTAGTGACATCTTTAGAACTAACTAACTAAATTTATTTCATCTTATGTTTTCATGGACTACAGCCCACTTCTTCAGAAGCATGGGAAATACTGGCTGAGTATGTTACATTAATTTTCTGATGTGTGAAGGAATTATCGCTTCTCTAACAGCAATGCAAATTAGTTCTTTTATTTCTTTATTAAGAATGTGGGAGTGAATATAATTTCCTACTCTGGCTTTTCAATTATTTTAAATAATTATTCATTAATGTTATATGTACATACACACACATACATATACATATTTTTGTTTGATTTTTAAATCAACATTTGTAAAAAGATTTTTTTAAAAGACTATCCTTGTTAACGTACACCAGTTAGAGTAGAAATTATCAACTCCAGTCTAGTATAAATTGTGTAGAGGAGAGTAAAGATTGGGTATTCTGAGGATCTGTGGAGTTTCAGATTGAGCAGATCCTGACCTGCTGTTACCCCACATCCACCCAATATCTTTCTTTCACACAAATTGTAAAGCACTGTCAAGACTTAATCAACAGGATTAAGCTTCACAACACACATAGTCTTGCTGAGCATATATCATTACTATAATGTTAATAGTGTTGAAAAATTCATAATAACAATAGGAATGATGAAAGAAAATGAAAATGACTAAATTGCTCCATTCTTAAATGATGCTACCTAAGCTCTCTTAAACATTTTGGACTGTGTGTCAAAGTAATGTCACAACATGTATCATTATTCTGGCAATGTGAATATATGGAACAGAATCGCTACCCTAGTGTAGCATAACAGTCAGAGGTACATAACCATCAACCATCATAGGAGCTTGCCCATCAATTGCAGAATACAGAGTATGACTTTACCATTCGATGATATACCTTTATGTTTCAGCATCATGCCTAGACCCTTCATAGCTACCCTTCCATGTCCTAGTCTACTTCTGATTTTTTTGACCACGCTCTCCATTCTGATTAATGACTGAAACAAGATATGGGAAAATCTTGAACTGTTTCTATGTCTTCATTATCTGCTTTAAAGTTATGTAAATCATCTGTGGTCATTATTTTTGTTTGCATAATGTTCAACTTTAAACTTATGTTTGTACTTTCTTCCTTGACTTTCTTCAGTAATTTTACAAATCTCTGCTGTTCTTTGCTAGTAGTATGGTGTCATCTGCATATCTTAAATTGACGCCTCCTTCCTCCTAGTCCTGCTTTAGTGTAAATTTTAAACAGAGAGGGGCAAGCCAGCTCCAACAGGCCTTGCCTAAAAAGAAGAGCCCTCCCTCCATCCACCATCTTGAGGGAGAGAGGGGCAAGCCAGCTCCAACAGGCCTTGCCTAAAAAGAAGAAGAGCCCTCCCTCTTTTCCATCTGCCTTGGTCCAGGGGCCTCCGAATGAGAGAAGATCTGCTGGACTTTCCCCCTTCCCCACCACCTCTCCCTTCTCCTTTTGTGTCGTGTCCTTGTAGATTGTAAGCCTGAGGGCAAGGAAATGCC
Organism: Urosaurus nigricauda; assembly: GCA_034509955.1. Taxonomy (NCBI): domain Eukaryota; kingdom Metazoa; phylum Chordata; class Lepidosauria; order Squamata; family Phrynosomatidae; genus Urosaurus; species Urosaurus nigricauda. Next base: position 95,948,839 of record JAOEGL010000001.1, read on the forward strand.
TAATTAATAAATTGCAAGCCGCTCTGATAGCCTTGGCCGAAGAGCGGGGTATAAATAAAAATTATTATTATTAAAATGTAGCCTGACCCCCTTGCCAATTGGAAACCATTTCATTTCTCCATATTCTGTCCTAAAAGTAGCGTCTTGCCCTGAGTACAGGTTACACGTAAGGACAATTAAACGTTGGAGCACACACATTTCTTTAAGAGAGAGCCTTAGTTTTTAGTCATCTACACAACCAAAAGCTTTGCTATAATTTATAAAACACTGGCTGATTTTCTTCTAAAATTATTTGGTGCACTTCATTATCCAGCAATGTTTGCAATATATTCCCTAATGCCTCTTCGTTTTGTGAATCTAGCTGGGACATTTGGTATTTCTCATTCCATATATGGTTAAAATATTTGTTGTAGAATTTTTGCATCTCTTTACTTGCATGGGAAATTAAGGCAATTGTCACGTGGTTGCGATCCCTGCTGTCCCCTTTCTTGGGGTTTGGAATGCGTATTGAGCATTTCCAATCGGTGAGCCACTATTTTGTTTTCTATAATTGTTGACAGATTTTAGTTAGAACTAGAGTAGATCCTCACTTAGTTACAATGATTAAAATCTTGGGAGAGAGGGGGAAGTAAACTTTTTTAAAACTATATATGTATCCATTGAACAGATAATTTATCTTTTAGCCAGAAGGAGAAGGAAGAGCCTATTTGGACCTGGAGGAGGCAGCTCCTTAGTGCAGGGCTCTGGCATTGTCACTACAGAATGCAGAGGGAGTCCAGGGCTCACCTCCACAAAACATATTACTAAGGATTCCATATGGTCTGATTTGTGAGGAGGTCCATGTGGGTGACACCATGAGTTATCACACTAAGTAACACCAATCCTAGTGCTACCCTATTTCCCCTTGGTAAAAGAGTACTGGCAAGTGTTTAGCTATGGTGCCACAACTGTTGTCTCTGAGACATCCTCCACCGGTGTCATCTGTGTCTACCCAGTAGCTGTTTGGCACATTTAGTCTGATTCCTCAGCAAAAGCCTGCCTGGCATGGGAAATCCTGCCAGCTGCACCGATTGTCTCTACAGAGGAGCAGGTTATAAATAAACTATTATTATTATACCATCATTATTATACCATCAGCATAGCCCCTTGCCTTACAGGAGCATGCGATCCCACTGCCACAAGTCAGTGCAGAGACCAGGGTTCGAGTCCCAGCTCAGCCATGTAAACCTTGGACAAATCATTCACTCTCAGCCTCAGAGGATGGCAATGGCAAACTGAAGAAACTTGACAAGAAAATCCTGTGACAGGTTTGCCGTAGGGTTGCCACATGTCGGAAACAACTTGAAGGCACACAAGAACAACAACAAACACTAGTTTTACTGTGTGAGTGAATTGTGTGCATGATATGTACAGTATCTGATTTATGTTGGGATGACTCATTGCTATGTAAGCACATTTCAGAAACATAAAATAGAAAGTCATGTATAAAGTAAGAGAAGCTTCTCAATCTAACATCTGCCACAGTAATCCAAAAAGACAAAACAAATGCATTTACTTTAAAATCTCGGTAGAGGGCATCAGTCTCCTCATCATATGCTTATGCAGCTTTCAAAGAATCATTTGTGGTTTGGTTTTGGTTTTTTTAAAGGGAGTGGATAAATACTCCCAATTATTGTAATTCCACTGTGCTGCTTGCAAAACAGTCACTGGGAATTTGCCAACACAGGTCAGACTTGAATCGGCAAGCCCCAATCACTGTAAAAATGTTGGGGCATTGTGAGGACCCAATGCAACTGCAGCTACAAGTTTATCCTATCCCAACTGTGTAAAATACAATGAGGGAAAGTTCCTTCAAGGAAAGGACATTGCAACATGTTGCCAACCAGAAACAAAAGTAGTTTACGTTTCTACTGTAAAGCATGCATACCACATTGTCAAAAAGACCAGCAGCCTTTTTACAAGGCAAGAATGGAGCACAAAAGACTAGTGTGATGAATATCATTCTTTGTACACTCCTCTTGCACCAGACAACTAAATTAAAATAGCACTTTATGAATACACAACTTTCAGCTTGCCTTGATGAACCATGTTCATTATGAAGATGCCAATGTAAATGACAATAGCATTATCATTCCTTGAAACAGTTTGCTTCTTCCAGGATATCTGTCTGGGTAACATTAATCCTTTTACTGTACACTCTTCAAGTTGCCTCTTGACTACAGAAAATCTCACAAACTGATAACACCATGAAAATGTAGTTGCACTTTCTTTGTACTATCAACAAAAGGTATTCTCTAAAGCAGGTGTTCATAGACTTTTTGACTCACAGTGTCCTTATTTCTATGGTGGAGCCCCTAAGACGCTATGTCTTACAAGTTAATGGTATTTAGGAGTATATATAAGAATATATCCTTACTCTTTAATTTCATTCAATTTTTATTTCTTTCATTTTCCTGGAGTGGCCACAGAGTGCCTGGGAAGTGAACACAGAGCCCTAAGGGCTCCTCAGAGCAAAGGTTGGGAACCCATGCTCTAAAGGAATGGAATTGAGAGAAGAACCTCAGGCCAAATGTGCACTTTGACATTGCAGCGTTCTGCCAGCATATCAATTGCGCATGCCTTGGGAACTTTCCTGGGTGAATGGCAGGATGTGTGTGTGTGTGTGTGTATGATGTCAAATAATAATAATAAAACATAAATAAACTTTTATTTATATCCTGCTTTTTGCATGCACAAATAAGAGTATGGAAAATTCATTTTTTGAACTACAACGTCAATAATTTTCTAAAATTTTTAGTCCAAAAGTAACTTTTCCAAGCTCTTGAGTGTTCAAATCCTGTAGCCCTTCATGAAAAGTAACTGGAGTACAGGAGTCTATCCTAGATCTAGCTTTTAAAACTAAAACAAAAAAATATTTTGTTGTTATCTGTCATCAAGTCAAGTTGGAGCTATGGCAATCCTATGAATGAGTGACCTCCAAGATCCTCGTTTTTCAGCTATCCTAGTCAGGTCCTGGTCAGGACAGTGGCTTCCTTGATTAAATCAATCTGTCTGTAGCACAGTCTCCCTCTTATATTATTGTCTTTTCAGTGAGTTATGTCTTGTCTTTTCCAGTGAGCCTGTTCAACTTCTATGTAGAAAATATCATCAGGAAAGCAAGTTTAGACTCAAGAGAAGGAGTGTGGATAGGAGAAAGGTGTATCAACAATCTTAGATATGCGGGTGACACCATATTTCAGGAGGAAAACATCACAGATGTGGAACTATTTCTAAGAAAGATCAAAGATAACACCATATTTCCAGAGGAAAACGACACAGACTTGGAAAAATCACTAAGGAAGATCAAAGAGGAAAGTGCAAAGGTAGGCTTAATGGTGAACATAAAGAAAACAAAAAGAAGAAAGAAGAAATATGTAAATTCAACCTAGACAATGAGGAAATAAAGAATTTGCATATCTGGGATCAAACTGATCAGCATGGTATATACAGTCAAGAAATAAGTAGACTGGGAATGGGAAGGGCAGCTGTGAAAGACCTAGACAAGATAGTAAAGACAGTACTTCTCTGACAGTAAGGGCTGTTCAACAGTGGAACACACTCCCTCGGAGAGTGGTGTAGTCTCCTTCCTTGGCGGTCTTTGAACAGAGGCTGGATGGCCATCTGTCGGGGTTGCTTTGATTGGAAGTTCCTGCATGGCAGGAGGTTGGACTGGATGGCCCTTGTGGTCTCTTCCAACTCTGTGATTCTATGATTCTGTGAAGATATACAGCTGAGCACCAAAGCTAGACTTGCCCAAGCCATTGTATTCCCCTGCATCATGTACAGATGTGAGAGCTAAACAGGTAAGAAGAAGATCAGTTCATCTGAGATGTGGTGCTGGATAAGAGTGCTGAGGATACCATGGATAGCCAAGGCTGAAATCTCCCTGGAAGCCAAGATGATCAAGCTGAGGCTGTCCTACACTGGCTACATCATGAGAAGGCATGACTCATTAGAAAAAGACAAGAATGCTAGGAAAGGTCCAGAGAAGAGCAAGAGTACAGGTCAGATGGATGGATTCAGTCAGGGAGCTCCTGAGTGCTTATGGAGATGTCTCATCCACAGTGTCACCATGAATCCTGCAAACTCCAGGGTAGTTAACAACAACAATATCTTCTCATGATATGCCCAGAGCAGGACAGTCATCTTGCTTCTAGTGAGAGTTTAGGCTTCATTTGCTCCGAGACCCATTTATTGGTCATTTTGGCATCTGTACCCCGTCCTGATTGCTCGCTCAGAGGGGCGGGTAAGAAATAAATATTATTATTATTATTATTGTTATTGTTATTATTATTATTTATTGAGATGTAAAACTCTCCTCTAGTGCAACACTTCAAGTTGGCTTTATTTATTTATTTATTTATTCAAGTTGGCTTTCTTCTTGGCAGCTTTCTTCACTTTCCAGCTTTCCCAACCACTGAAAAAAGTAACCATGGTGCGTTTTACATTGGCAAAAAAAGGTGTTTTGAAGGCTGGGTGAAAACCCAGCTTTTACATTATAAAATGGGAAAGTGTGACATGAAAACGCCATTTTGGCGTTTTAAGGGAAAAAACGCGCTTTTAAAAAGTAGTTCGGTTGACCCACTACTTTTTTAATAACTGCGTTACAGCGCTAGTGCATGTAAAGGCTAAGGTGTACTTGCGCAGTTAAATGGGGCTCCGTTTCCTTAAGGCGCCCATTTAAAGGCTGCGCTGTTGGTGCGGATCAGAATGGATCGTAGTTGGGAGCATGCGTGGTGTGGACTCCACTCCTAATTAAAACGTTCTATGCCCTCCAGGTGTAAAAGCTGGGGTTTAACTGCGCAGTTTTTTAAAGCTCCCAAACCCTAGCTCCGCCCGTAATCCTAACCCTAGACATGCGCAGTAGCGCCTTTGGGATATTGACAGTTTTGGTGGCGGATGTTTTAACAGGTGCAATGATAAGAGGAAACTTTCAATTTTCACACGAACCCCCACACACATTCCAGTGCCATTTCCCACTTGCCTTTGTCCAAGTCAGCCGCTCCTAGGGACACTCTTGCCGAGGCTTTGCTGTGGCACTTTGCACAATGGCAGAGACTTCTACAAGTGGCCCAAAAAGGGGGAGAGGGATGTCTTGGTCTCATGCAGAGACCTCAGACCTCATTTCCATCTGGTCAAGGCCCAATATTTTAGAGAAACTGGAGTCCACCTACCTCAATGCGGATACCTATCATGAGGTGGCCCAAGCCATGAGAGGGAAGGGACACCGGCGGACTTGGGAAGAGTGCCGGCGAAAGTGCAAAGCCTTAAAGGCACAATATAAAAAATATCGAGACAATTTGGCCAAAGGTACCCAGGCAGGCCCCCGTCCTCCTTTCTACAAGGAGCTTCATGAGTTCATTAGCAAGGATGGGAGGATCAGACCCAACAGACTGTCCACCAGCGGACAGGTTGTGAGGGTCCCAGTGGGCCAGCCTGCTAGGGCTGAACCTATGGAGGACACCCCGGAACCACAGGTAGAGCCAGAATCAGAGCCAGAGCCTGATCCAAGCCCACAGACAAGCATGGAATGTGCCCAACATTTTCTGCTGCCTTCTCAAGGTAAGATGTGCCTCGGCTTCTGAGGGAAAGGGAACTAGGGGACATAGGGAAGATGTGGGATCAGGGTGGGCATAGGGGAGAAGTCACTCTGTCCCTTTGTCATGCAGAGGAACGGGAGCAGTCCCCGGACTCTGATGAGACATCCTACAGTCAGCAAGCTGTGGACATCGAGGCTCTCAGAAAAAAAGCCCGTGCCATAAAGTTGGCATCTACAGCTTCCTCAAGCAGGCCATCCTCTCGTACAAGCACTGTCTCTGCCAACGTCAGTAGCCACCGTGATCGGTCGCCTGTAGGACAGAGGACTGTGAGAGACAGCGATGATAGTGACGGTCAGGAAGCTTTGCAGGGTAAGACATGTGTGTGGCATGGGAAGGGGGGGGGATTTATAGTGGGACAGTTACAGCAGAGGAACACAGGCGCTGGCGAAGGTTTTTGTAGGCATGATGGCATGTTTTGGGTAGGGGCTACAACGTTTATGTCAGTGTATGCTGTAAGATCTCCTTTGTATGACTGTGGTGTGTGTGTGTGTGTTGTGCTTCTCCTCAACTCTTCCTCTTCCTTACATTTGTCCAAGGGCCTGTGTGACATATTGAGGGTGCTTTGAGCGAGAGTTCCTGCATGGCATAATAGGGATGGATTGGATGCCCTCTGGAGTATGTGCTAACTCTATGCTTTTGTGTATCTCTGGTGCTTCGTCCTATAGAAGGTGCAGAAGGTGCAGCAAGACCACCTTCAGAAGAAGAAGAGGCACCCGCCAATCCCATAGCTGCAATGCCACCGGAGGAGCGGCTCACTGCCATGAGACACAGACGGGTGCGTCGCTCAGCAGCAGCAACATCCGCCAGGGCTATTGATCGTCTCGTTGGTGCCACCTCAGAACACATGACAGCACTCACACAACAGGGAGAGCGTTTCTATCAGCTGAGGTTGAGGAGCGTAGAATTTCAAGAAAGAGCAGTCGAGAATCAGGAGAGGGCAGTTCAGGTGCAGGTGAGGGCCCACCAGAATCAGGAGAGGGCACTTCAGCAGCAGGAGCTGGCCCTCCAGAATCAGGAGAGGGCCCTCCAGAATCAGGAGAGGGCCCTCAAGAATCAGGAGACGGCACTTCAGCTGCAGGAGAGGGCACTTCAGCTGCAGGAGAGGGCAGTCCAAAATCAGGATAGGGCACTTCAGCAGCAGGCAGAATCCATCCAGGAGCAGAGGCGGCTCACTTCTGTTCTTGAAGGGCAGAGTGGCCTGCTGGAACAGATAGTAGGGATCTTAAGATCAGCTCAGAGTGGCAGAGTGGGTGGTGAGGAGGAGAGTGTTACCCATAGGGCCATTCCCATGGCTGTAGAGGGGCCATCTGGGCATCAGGGTGGGGAAAGGGGTCGTGATGTCACTCCTGGCGAAGTCGTTCTGGATCTGGAGGTCATTCAGGAAGAACCTAGACAGGAGTCTTCTGGCCTCTTCAGCAGCCAAGTGGCGGTTCCTATGGCAACTCGTCGCCATCCCAGGCGCAGGGGAGGAAGAGGAGGGAAGTGTTGTGACAAGCACTGAGTTCCCATTAAGCACTGTGGTGTCCTCTACTGTACTTATCTCTCTCCCCAAAGGTCTCCTTCCTTCCCTGCACTTCCTTTTCCACCAGGCACTACACTATAGCTATAGCTAACTCACTAACTCCCTATGGCAGTGATGTTCAAACTGCGCTGTTGATGAGATGTAGGACTTAGGCTTCTGGGAGCTGAAGTTCAACATCTCTTCAAAAGCACATTTTGAACACCACTGTCCTACTTCAAATCTTAACACTAACAAATGGTGAAACAGCGCAGTACCGCAACACCCCCATTCATTCATAAAAAAAGAATTTCATTCATACAAATGGGTCAATGGTGTACTACCGCTGTTGCGCAGTTCAAGACAGACAAATTTTTTTTAAAAAATAAACTTTTTTATTAACAAAAACTATTTACAGATTATTTACAGGGGAAGGGAAGGGGAAGGAAGGGGAACAGCAAACAAGGGAAAGGGAAGGAAAGGGAAAGGGGGGGGGAAGCAGCTTTACTGGGCAGCTGGAGGTGCAGCGCCAGGAAGGACTTGCATGATGTTGTTCAGGAGCTGCAAGATCCTTTCCTGGCCTGCCTCCAGCGCTGCCACCCTTCTATGCAGCAGGCGTTCTGTAGAGGAGAAAAGAAAAAAGAGAGAGAAAGAGAGAATGGTTAGGAGGGGACAATGGAGCCACACACCCACTCCCACAGGCAGGGTGTATGGGCATCCCCACTCCCTTCTCCGGTTCTTTGGGTGCCTGCACTCACCTCCTCCCCTGGGGCGCTGTGCCTCAGGCATCTCCCTGGGTTGGGGACCCTGGGCCTCGGGTCCCCTCTCCAGGCGACGGCGGCGGCGGCGGCGGCGGCTTGGCCCAGGCTGGTCCTCAATGGCAGCAGCAGCATCCGGCGACGGAGGAGCTACTGTAAAAAGGGAAGAAAGGGGAGAAGTTAATACAGTGGCATGAAGGGAAGGGACAGGACAGGAGTGTTGTGGAGGCTGCAGGCTTGCAACGTCCACCCCCCCAACCCCTTGGACACTAACCTGCTGCCACAGGAGCCTGTTCTCTGGGCGGAGGGGCGGCATCAGAGGGCCCTGGCTGTGCTGCATCCTCAGGGAGATCCCGAGCCTCTCCCTGAGGTGCAGCAGCGGGGGACCCCCTGCCGGGCTGTTGGGCCTGCTCAGGCACCCTCCGTCCTCGCCTGGGCTGCATGCCTGCAAAAGCAAAGTGGAGGACAGGCATGAGGACCCATGGAGGACACTGGCAAACAGGAGGGAAGGGTCAGTGACAGGGACACAGGCACAATGAAAGGGGCCCAGACATACCTTGAGGACGGCGATCTTCCCACCGAGGCTCTCCGCCCCTCTGCCAGAGGGCCCAAAGCTGTTCGAAATATGGTGGCCTCTTCCGAACAGGCGGATGCGGACCATAGTCCTCCAGGGTTTCAAAGAACCTTCCTTTCAGGTCCTTGAACTTGCTCCGACACTGTAGGAAGGTCCTTTGAAACCCTCGTCGCCGGAGGGCTCTGGCGGCATCCATAAAAAAGGCCTTGTTCGGTTTGCTGCTAGAGGCCATCACAATCCGAGCAGCTTGCTCTGGCATGAGGGCCTCCAGGAGGATCTCCAGCTCTTCAGCCTGCCAGTAGGCCCTGCGAACTGGAGGTCTCACCCTGGGAGCCATGGTCGCCGTCCTGAGGAAAAAGACAGGGGCTTTGGACTTTATAGAAATTTGTGGGTGAGGGCAAGGTGGGCAGAGATGGCTTCAGGCCAATGAAGTCCCCTCAGAGCTGATTTTTGAATCTTTCCCCCAATAGATGCCTCTGGGCTTCATATTGTTACAATTGAATGGGCCATTAGGGAAGCCTGAATTTCAAGGGGTATTGATACATTGTCAGAGTAAACGGTTGGCAGTTAGGGGCTTGTATCTTTATCTTCCAGGAAATCTGGCACCAGGCAAACCTATGCATGACCTTCTGTGAGTGTGTTTGTGTGTGTCAAGCCAACAAGCACATGGCAGAGACTGCCCACACAGCAGACCATGAATGATGGGCACACACAGACTGTGGCTGATGGGATACATTTATTCAACTACTGATATGATTATACAAAACAATTATGCTCTGGTATCACAAATGGAGGAGAAGTCCAAGTTCAAATTCTCCCTGTCTGGAAGAACTCTGCCAATGCATTCCTCACTTTGTGCCCTTCTTGTGTGCCAGGGTCATTTTCCGGAATAGGTGCCCCCAGGGTAGGCAACACAAAACGTCGCCTGTACTGCAGCCCCTCATCCAAAACCTTTCCCTTGGTCTCGCAGATGTTGTGTAGGATGACACAAGCGGCGATCATGGGCACCACGTTCTCTTCTGCCACAACAAGTGGTCCTTTCAGACATCTCCACCTGGCCTTGAGACGCCCGAACGAATGTTCCACCTTCACCCTACACCTGTTCAACCTCCTATTGAAAAGCTTCCGCTTGGCAGTGGTAGGTTTCTTGTAGGGCGACATTAACCATTTTCTGAGAGGATAAGCTTTATCTCCCAGCAGGAGGGGTCCAATTTGCTGACCCTGGATGGTAATGGTGGGGTTGCCTGGCACAAAGATGCCAGCTTCCATAGTTTCAAAAATGACAGAATTGCGGACCACCCTGGCATCATGAGCTGATCCTTGCCATCCCAGCTCCACATCCACAAAGCGACCAGTGTGATCACATGTCCCTTGCAGGATAACAGAATAGGACCCCTTTCTGTTCTGATAATTCTTCCTCTGCCCCAGGGGTGGCACAATCAGACAGTGGCACCCATCCACAGCGCCCACTACTTGTGGGAATCCAAGCTCAGCGAAACCTTCCATGATCTGTAGAAAGGAAAGGGGGGGAAACAGGTGAATAAATGACAAATTCATTACATCCATGCAATTACACCACAAAACAACCCACACATGAAATATGCCACATACAGGATAGGATAGTTTGACAAGTGGAAATATATTTTGGACAGTGCCTTACCTTCCGGGCATCTCCCAAGTACACAGTCCGGGACAGCAGGAGCTTCTCCATGGCCAAGGCGAACTCCAGCATCATTTGCCCTGCAGTGCAAATGCCAACCCCGAAGAGCTCTGAAGTCACCAAGTAGGTCATTTTATGGGCCAGCATGAAGATGGCAATGGCCACTCTCTCCTCCACCGGGATGGCTTTTCTCATCACTGAATCAGATCTCTCCAGTTCTGGACGGAGGATGTCCACCAGCCGGTGAAAGAGGGCACGGGGCATTCGGAAGTAACGCCTCCATCGGCTTTCAGACCAGGTGCGAGTGACTATGACAGACCACCAGTGATCACTTCTCTCCAGCGTCCAATAAAGCCGGGTCTTCCTTTTCTCGGACATAGCAATGCCACCGGCTAATTCACACTGCTCAAGCAGTGAGACACCAACTGCAGCTATTCTCTCTTCTGTATCATCACTATCATCATCAGCTATCATTTCAGTGATCACATCAGTCATTTCAGTGATCACATCAGTCATTTCAGTGTTCACAGCTAACATTTCAGTGGTCACATCAATCATTTCAGTACTCACAGCAGTCAGTTCAGTACTCACAGCAGTCATTTCAGTGGTCACAGCAGTCATTTCAGTGGTCACAGCAGTCATTTCAGTGGTCACTTCGACGATCCTGGCAGCAGTAGCGGAAGCAAAGGCGGCAGCTTTGGCTGTGCTTTGAACATTGACGACAAGTGCCGACCACAAAGGAGAGGAGGCATCCATGTTGGTGATGATGCCCACAGTGACCCTGTGCTGACGAATGCCAACGTCACTGGGTCAATGGCCAGCACTCCTCCTCCTTTGTCTTCTTGCAGATGCTCGGTCTGTGGCTGCTGTCAAAATCACTTAGGAGCCCCCTTTGAATCATTACAAACTGCGCAATTCGTAGCCTCGACCCCATCAATAGCGCAGTTCAAGCCTCGACCCTCGCAATAGCGCAGTTCAAGCCTCGATCATCGGAATAGTGCTGTTCGCGGCGGTACGAACCGCGCAACAGCGCAGTTCGCAGCCGGCAAGGAAAAAAAAAATTAAAATCGCAGTTTAAAGCTGCGTTTCTTGCTGCCCATGTATCAGCTCCGCCTGTATTTGTAGCGTTCTGACAGCTTCCCATGTAACTGCTGAGCCACAAAAAAGACCACTCAGATAAGTCGTTCCCACACCCCTCAATGTAGCAGCTCTGCACTTTTTTAATGCAAACCGGAGGCTTGCTATGTAGCTGCTAAGCATTAACATAAAGGCGAGTTCAGATCACACTTTCTTGCCAATGTAAAAAGCCCCCATAATATTACATTCCTTGTGTCTTTTGGGGTGGGTGGGTGCTTCATTATGGCATCAGTGCAATCCGTGATCTTCCTATTAATGTAATCAATACTGTTAATATGGCAGCAGCAGTCTTTTGCTTCATTTTCCACAATAGAAAAACTGCTGCCACATTGATGCTATTGATTACATTAATAGGAAGATCACTGATTACACTGATGCTATATTGAAGCAAACAACATCCCCCCAAGACACTGAGAAACTAATATTATGGTGACATAACATTGTGGTTGTTATGATTATAGTTCTCAAACTAATTTGTATTTACAGTATTTGTTGTTATTGTTGTTAGCCACCCTTGAGTTGTTCTCAGCTCATGGTGACTCTGTGAGTGAAACATCCTATAACATGCCTGTGACCTCCTTAATAGAGTCCATCCATTTAGCATGAAGTCTTGCTCTCTTTCTTTATCCCTCCACCTTTCCTAGCATTATTGTCTTTTCCAATGAGTCAGGCCTTTTCATGATGTGGCCAAAGTACAACAACCTCAGCTTTATCATCTTGGCTTCCAGGGATGTTTCAATCTTGATTTATCCTAGGATCCATTTGTTTGTCTTTTTGACTGCCCACAGTATCATCAGCAATCTTTTCCAGCACCACATTTTGAATGAATTGATTTTCCTCTTATTTCTCACTGTCCAGCTCTTGAATCCATATGTGGTCATAGGGAATACAATGGCTTGTATTATTCTGTCATGCTCAGTTATATGTCTTTACATTTGAAGATCGTTTCTAGTTTTTTTCACAGCTCCCCTTCCCAAACCTAGTCTTCTTCTGATCTCTTGACTGCAGTCCCCATTCTGATCAATGTTTGATCCTAGTTACGGGAACTATTTCAGTTTCCTCATTTTCATTTACAATATGACAGCCAGCAAAATGAAACAACCTTTCCCATACTCAAGCCAGGTTCCTAGAATCCAGATGTGTGGGTACAGTGACTAAGGGAGATTCAAAGCCCTAGTCATGTTAGTCTGGAAAATCAGGACGTAAAGGGATCTTGCATCACTTTTGAGATTACCTAAAAAGGAGAAGCTGGTAACCTGAGCTTTCCTAGACTTGAGCCTACTTCCTCAGGTGTATGAGGTGGAGTGGAGAGTCCAAAGACAGACCTATATAAGCGAGTTGTTTGTGTGAGAATGTCCCATCTGGGACCTCAGAAGTAGAACAGCAGCCCTTGAACAAAAGAACTACAAAAGAGAAATAGCAGAATCAGAAAGTCTCCAGGGGAATGTCTTATTTTATGTATTTATTTTCATGTTAAATGGAGGAGATTTGATAGATTTGGTGAGCAAGAACATAAACAAATATTGGGTACAAATATTCAAAGCATGTTAGTCTGGAAAATTAGCATGTAAAGGCATCTTGTAGCCCCTTTGAGACTAACTGAAGGAAAGAAGTTGGGAATCAGCTTTCCTAGACTTGAGCCTACTGTACCTCCCTGCCTGGATCCATGGAGAGAGGTGGGTAAGAAATCATCATCATCATCATCATCATCATCAGCAGCAGCAGCAGCAGCATCAGCATCATCCTTTGTTCAAGGACCACTGTCCTGAATAAACATGCTTCTGAGAAAGTTGTTGTTATTATTATTAATTACTTCTATAGAGGCATGTTTACTCAGGGCAGTAGTCCTCAAACAAAGGATTATTAAGAAATTATTTATTAGTATTATTAAAATTACTATTCCTACTACTACTTATTTACAGTTGGCCCTCCTTATCCACAGATTTTTTTTATCCATGGATTTGAGCATACATGGCTTGAAAATATTCCCAAAAAGTATAAATTCCAAATAGCAAACCTTGATTTTCCATTTTATATATGGGCCATCACTTTGTTCTGCCATTATATTTAATGGGACTTGAGTATCCACGGATTTTGTTATCCACGGAGAGCCCTGGAACCAAAACACAGTGGATAACAAGGGCCCACTGTTTTTATTTCAAGGATTTATATCCTTCCTTTCTCCCACAATGAGATTTTTGGAGGCATGCTTACTCAGGGTGACCAGATATCCTCACTGCAGGATGGAGGGCATCCCAATTTAAAAAAAAAAAGAAAAGAAAAAAACTCAAAACAGTCATATAAATGCAAACCCATGCTCCAAATGGAGGACAGTTTGGAATTGATTTTATTTTATTGAATGTTAACATGCACTAATATGTATATATTTAATTATTTTTGTAGAATGTACATTTATTTTATCTATTTTAATTCTATGTACAGCGCTGTGTAAATTTACAGCACTAAATATAAATAAAGTATTATTATTATTATTCCTGGGCAGAAGGCTGAGATGGAGGGCAAAGGAGGAGGAAGAAGAAGAAGAGGACCTCTGGTCAGCCTGACTTTACTCATCAAATGGAGAGGAGTGGAAGGAAAGTTGCTGGTGTGCAAGTCTGGGGAGAAATGCAAGCCAAACTTGCAAACATGGGACCTCCCTCCAAAAGTTTGCTGAGCAGCTCCTGCCTGAAAGAGGCACCCTCTCTCCTCTGGCTTGGTTGTATGTGAAGCCTGGGCTGCTCCTCTTCCTGATCCAGGTAGGTGGCTACCTTCCAAGAAGGCGGCAACCAGAGTGAGCTCATCATCATCATCAGATCCTGGCTCCTTTCTTTTGGCAGCCCCTGCTGGGTCTCAGGAGAGAGATGTCTGGGGCTGGAGACTCCCAGAGGAGCCTGGCTTGAGTGGGAAGGAAGAGGCTGGCAGGCAGACACCTGGAAGGTGGGCACAGGTAAGCCCAGGAAGAAGGAGGCCCTTTTTGAGCCAGAGGGAGGGAGGAAAAAGAGATCTTGCCCTGCAGTCTTTTGTTAGGAAAATCGGTAGAGAAGGGGGTCCAAAACTCACTGATCCAGTTTGAGACCTCTTTAACTGCTCTGGCTCAGTGCCAGGGAATCCAGGGAACTGTCATTTGTTGTGGCACCAGACCAAAGAAGGCTAAAATGGTCTCAGTTCCCTGAATTCCCTAGCATTGAGCCAGGGCAGTTCAATCGGTCTCAAACTGGATTATTTCTGCAGTGTGTTTTGGACCCAGAGGTCCTACCCGCAAAGGAGGACAAGGCTCCATAGAAGGGAGGGCTTTCCAGGAAAAAAAAAGGAAGACATGACCAGACTCTTCCACTTCTGATGGGGTCCAGGGAAACATATAAAGTAAAAATTAGTGCTTGCAAATAAATGCAGTGCAACTGGATTGCACTCCCCAGTGTGTGTGTGCTGGGTGTCCTAGCTGCAAAGGAGGACAAGGCACAGCAAAAATGGAGAACATTCCAGAAAAATATAGGACATGACCAAATAAAAGCAAAGGGGAAACCTAGCCAGCAAGTCTTGTTGTTGTTGTTGTGTGCCTTCAAGTAGTTTCTGACTTATGGCAACCCTAAGGCTGCCCTATCATGGGGGTTTCATGACAAGTTTCTTCAGAGGGGGTTTGCCATGGTCATCTTCTGAGGCTGAGAGAGTATGACTTGTCCAAGGTCGCTCAGTGGATTTTTACAGGGTTTGAACCCTGGTCTCCAGAGTCATCGTCCAATGCTCAAACCACTACACCAGCAAGCCTAGAAACGCTGACATCTCAAAAAGCTGCAGGTCATTTGACCAAAACATGGGGAGACTGGGCCCTTTACACTGAAGGTCTGTGTGTGGTTGGGTTGTATTTCAAGTGGTTTATAGTATCATTTGGATAAGGCCAGTCCAAATTCCTTTTGGTGGTGCTGGATAAAGCTGTGTTAGACTTCTAAGACTGGATGTTTGGGGAAACTTGTGCTTCTGCAGGGGAGTATTTAGCTGTTTTAGGAGCTACTCAGATTAAGATTAGGAGCTACTCAGGCTCATAAAGCTGGCATTTGAAGGTCAAGTGTATGCTGTGAAGAGGTGCTGTTTTTTAAAAGAGTTGTTACTGCTGTTGTGTGCCTTCAAGTCATTTCTGATTTATGGCAACCATAAGGTGACCATATCACAGGGCTTTCTTGGCAAGTTTCTTCAGAGCGGGTTTGCCATTGCCATCCTCTTACGCTGAGAGAATGTGACTTGCCCAGGGTCACCCAGTGGGTTTTTATGGCCGAGCCAAGATTCGAACCCTCATCTCCAGAGTCATACCCCAATGCTCAAACCACTATGCCAGGCTGGCTCTCAAAGGGGAGGAGATTAAAAAGATGGATCATTATTTTTTTAAAAAAAAATCCAGGGTGAAAAGGGGGAAGGTTAAAAAAATACACTGTGAGTGTATTTCAAGTCTTTGTCCTTACTTCTGAGGATACTCAGAGGAGACCCTAACATGTACAATCCTGTCTTTATCTCAAACGGTGACGCTCTTTCCTTCTGACAGGCCTTAGTTTCAACTCCTGGGGACAATCCTTATAATTAAACTTATGCAACCATGATGATGGACGTGCTAGACTGGTTTGTGGGAGGCTTACCAACCGTTTCTGATGGAACATTCATCCAAACGTCTTGTGAAAACTTTTGTATGATGTTGACTGCAGTCAGTCAGTTCATTTTTAAAGTCTGTTAGTGACTAATATACTGTATTTACAAATCTCTTGACAGATTCCAGGTTATGTTATTTTTTTATGTGTTGCTGCTTCAGCTCCTGCGAACACTGCTTGCATTTCCTCATAGCTCGAGACAATCAAGGGAATCAAGGAATGTGATGAGAAACGGTAAGTCTTTTTATATATAAGAAGCACTGTGTAAAACAAAACTCTGTTTTCATCAGCTTAAGTACTGAGGTTCTGTTCCTAGTTTAGGTTGTTGCTGTTGTTGTTGTTGTATACCTTCAAGTCATTTCCGATTTATGTTGACCCCAAGGAGACCCTATCATGGGATTTTCTTGGCAAGTTTCTTCAGACTGTGTTTGCCATTGCTGTCCTCTGAGGCTGAGAGAGTGTGACTTGCCCAAAGTCATCCAGTGGGTTTATATGGCTGAGCCAAGATTCAAACCGTGGTTTGCAGAGTCATAGTCCAATGCTCAAACCACTACACCACGCTTCAAATTGTAATGTATACATTTCAATCTTCCTTCATGCTAGGGAGGTGAGGATAAGGAATCCAGGCACTAGTTCAAATTATGTTTCAGCTGAAGTTCAGGAAGCAAGTCTTCTCATGGGGTATAATTTTTTTAAATAAATTATTGCAACTTAAACCAAAAAACTATGACCCATCACTTTGGATTTCAAACAGCACTACTGAGCTAGTTTCCCTATGTCTGACATGTTTACCCAAACAGCTTCATACAATCAGCAGTGTGGGCATAAACACAACAGGACGGTGCTATAATACAAGCTGTAGTCCTCAAAACCTGCTTTGTAGTCCCTGCTTCTTTCTTGATCCCATCAAATGGATAGAGAATTTGTGTAAAATGCCTTCATGAGGTTTCTGTACAATCTTCCCATGGGACAATTGCAAGAGAATGCCATTTTTCTTTAATCATCTTCCTGTTAAAATTGTTCAGATCAACCTGCCCTCAGGCTCTTTTTCAATTTTCCCAAACTTGCTTCTGCCTGAAACACTCCAGTCCCCACCTAACTTAGCAGTGGTTCACTCCCTTTGACACATACTCTGTTTTAGACTGTAAATGCTACATTTAACCTCATCTTTCTAGGGCCCCTCCTAACCATGGCCCAAGTGACATCACTATCCTGCTCCCCTATGTAGTATTTAATTATTTAAATGTAGTATTTAAAGGTGGACAGTGCCAAGGCATTTCAAAGGCTCTGAATGTGAACATGTTCAAAATACTGGAAGAAAATATAACACTAATTTTCATCTAAATCTTGTTGTTACTCACAATTAGAATAGACCCAGTGAAATAGTACAGTATGCATAAGTGTTGTGCTACCTTAGCTGGGACTAGCAATTGGATTTTATGCCTTTAATTTATTACTCCTTTTTTGGCAGTGAGAATCATGCAGACCTTGTGAGCCTTACTGACCTGCCCAAGAACTGCTGCACTCCAGGAATAAGAAAGCCTAACCAAAACACAGAACTAGTTGTGTTCTGTTTAAAATGCTGTGCCCCTTCAAAAGTCCCAAAAGGTGAACAGGAGTGTCATAAAGTGATATCACTTCCAGTGCATTGTGCCACTCCAGAGCAGTCAACCATCAACTAATGTAGCTGTTCTGCCCCATAGAACAGCTACGTTAGTTGATTATTGGCTGTTCTGGAATGGCACAATGCACTGGAAATGATATCACTTTTTGCCCCATAGTTCTACCCCAGTCTACCAGCTGAACGTTTTGGTGCTGAAAAACAGTTTACTACAGTTAGTAATAGGGAGCCAGTGCATAGTTTGATCGTTGAACTATAACTCAGGGAGAGCAGGGTTTGAATCTCTACTCAGCCATGGAAACCCACTGGATGACCTTGGACAAGTCATATGCTCTCAGACTCAGAAAATCCCATAATAGGGTCACCATAACGCAAAATGACTTGAAGGCACTCAACAACAATAGTTAGGAATGTGCTATTTTTGTAAGGAATACTGTTAATAATAAAAGCTTCTTCTTTGTCCTATTATCTTGAGACCAAAGCATTACAGAATCACACTTCGACAATCCACTGTGTCTAGAAATGTGGGGAATCCTCACTGTGAGACCATTACATTGGTATCACAGTCTTCTTGCTACCAGTTCTAAGAGTTCACCTCCCCTCAAATGGTGTTATAAAATGCAGGAAATAATGATAGTGTTGTAAAATGTTTTCTAGTCTGTGGTTCAAGTTGAGTAATTGCTTCAGGATAAGTAGCTTGTTTAATGTTAAATGTGTTTTTGGTCTTTTTATTAAAAGAAGAGTAATAAGGGCCTAAAGGCACCACCTTAGAAGAGTAATAAGGGCCTAAAGGCACCACCTTAGAAGAGTAATAAGGGCCTAAAGGCACCACCTTAGAAACTAAAAAAAGTCAGCCCAGGTTAATTCTTGGATGAGAGACCATAAACGAATACCAGGTGCTATAGGCTATGTTTCAGAGGATAGAACTGGCAAAACCACTTCTGAATAGTCATTATCTAAGAAAACCCTATGAAAAATGTATGGGGTTGCCAGAAATTTACAGGCGACTTTAAGGTACATACAGACATTCTGATTTGCAGAAATAAAGTGAAGGCAGAAAGCAAGACAGGTTCTAACACTGCAGAAATAATCCAGTTTGACATCACTTTAATTGCCCTGG
This sequence comes from Urosaurus nigricauda, assembly GCA_034509955.1. Classification (NCBI taxonomy): domain Eukaryota; kingdom Metazoa; phylum Chordata; class Lepidosauria; order Squamata; family Phrynosomatidae; genus Urosaurus; species Urosaurus nigricauda. Next base: position 95,967,480 of record JAOEGL010000001.1, read on the forward strand.
ATCAATGCTGTGGAATTCTGGGGACTGCAGTTTTGCAAGACATTTAGCCTTCTCTGTCAAATAGCTCTGGTGCCACAACAAATTGCAGTTCCCAGAATTCTGTAGCATTGAGCCATGGCAAAGTAATGTCAAACTAGTTTATATCTGCAGTGCGGATGGCCTCTACATGGCATACCAGATGATTTCCTGTCTGGAATCCTTCCTGTAAACTGCATCTGACATTCTTTTTCTTTTTGCTATTTGTGCCTTACTGTATCTTATATAAAGTACTGTTCACCTAGTTTGTGATTGGTAGGCCTGAGAGAGAACATTGTGTAGTTTTTACAGATTCAATATTGGGTAACCTCTGCACAGTTAGTTTTTGTAGTAAATTAGTTCTAGGATGCAAGCAGTACTAACATGTACTGAGGCCACATTAGCAGGGCAGGAGACAGGTATGCAGTAATAAATTATGAAGAGAGGGTGTTTATTGTGATAGTTCTTCTGCAGCCAGCCACAGCCCCAAGAAGAGACCACAGTGCAGTCAGCTGAGTTGATCCATATCAGCAAACCAGTTCTAGCAGTTTCCATTTCTACCAGGAGCAGATCTTTCGTAAAACTACTGGGGTCTTAAATTGTCTATTCAGCTCAGAGCCATTGTGAAATACTTTGCATTATGAGAGAGAGAGAGATTGAGATTCACATAGATGTTTATGTGTGCCTTCAAATCACCTGGCAACCCCATGAATTTCATAGGGTTTTCATAGGCAAAGAATAGGCAAAGAATACTTATGTGGTTTTGCAAGTTCCTTCCTCTGAAAGAGAGCCTACAACCCCTGGTATTTGTTGTTGGTCTCTCAACCAAATACTAATTCAAGCTGACCCTGCTCATCTTTCCAAGATCAGATGGGATCTGGTGCCTTAACAAATAGGGACATAGAAAGATTGCTAAATCCGTCCATTGCTTCTATGCTGACATGTGTCAGGTTTCCAGGGTTTCAGATAGGAGTCTTCTTAGCTTCACATGTTGATGCCATGGATTGAACCTTGGACAGATGTAAACCTAAAACTGGATTGTGGCTGTAATGGTTATGGTTATAACACAGACTGTCCTTTCAAGTTGCTTTCCAAGATCAAAATGGGATTCCAAGATGGGATTTGGTGCCTTTAGTGTATTTAGGACATAAAATATAATACAGGTATACTTCAGGATTAAAACACCTCAAACAGTGAAGCTCCTTTTTACTAATAATTTTTATCCCTGCCCGTACCCTGCCCTTTCCACTTCACCTTCACTGAATAGTTTTTAGCAGCATTGGCACTGGGAGAATGATATGGGACAGCTGGAGAAACACAAACTTTGTGGCAGTTTGTAGTAGTATATGTGCAATAAAAACAGCAATAAAGCTTTAGCTAGCAAAGAGTGGGATTTTCTTCCAGGCAGTTCTACTGTACCTGTGTATGCCTGCCTGCAACAAGCAAGGTAAACAGCAGCTATCTACAGAATCCTTTAATGCATGGACAATAAAGTAAAGGAAACCTGCTGGGTAGCCTTTGGCAAGTCACAAGCTCTCAGCCTCAGGAGAAAGCAATAGCAAACCTCCTCTGGACAAATTTTGCCAAAAGAAATGATAAAGTCACCGTATGGTCACCAGAAGTCAGAAACAACTCGAAGGCACACAACATGAACAACAAACTTATCCCTATTCTGTCCATGTTATTTTTGCATCTGGTACCAAATTTTCCATTAAAGAAGTAATGCCACATCTACTTTGTTAACTGATATATATGTGTGTATATTATTGCTGGAGATATCCATGTTCAACTCCACTTTACTGCTACAGTTAGAATTTCAATAGAGAATTCCAGAGGGAACAGGGAAAACTGAGGGAGATGATGATTAATCATCCCTGCTATTATTATTATTAACCTTTATTTATATAGCGCTGTAGGTTTACACAGTGCTGTACATATAAACTTATAATTAGACGGTTCCCTAGAGTCCACAGCCTCTCACTCTCAAATCCTGGCTCTACTACGCTAGTGCAGGTAACCAGAAGTCCAGGACAAGTAGAACTTAGGGGAGAAGGCTTTTTTTTTAAAAGCAGGAAAAGGGATTGGATCCTACAAGGTGGTCCCAAATAGTGTCCTGTTATCTGTAAATTCATTGACAAATATTGGTGGCTGACTCTTTCCATCTAGGAAACTTTCTAATTTGGAAACTTAAAACTTGAAAATCCCAGCTTTGCCATCGTCTCCCTGTAGCTTCAGGAAAGTCCTTTAATTAGTTCTAGATTGCTGTCAGTATAACTTTAAGCTTAGGAGAGCCTTTTCACATATACATACATTCTAAATACTAATTAAAGTTATTAAGAAGTTAACGTAAACAGAAATGAATAAGACAATTAAACGTATGATAAACAAAGCATTTATTATTGCAGTAACAAAGGAGGTTTCTATTGTAATATTGTAATAAGGGGGCGGTCTGTACTTGCCCCAAGAAGCGGCGAGATGGGGCCAAGGCTGCCTCACCAGTAGCCCCAGAGGCCCCATTTTGCTGCTTCTGCAGGCTGCAGAGCAGTGGCGAACTGCCATTTCTCCATGGCCTGCAAGCACCCCGCTTTCCCTGGCACTGCCTAGGGAAAAAAGGGGCTGCCGCTGTGGCCCCTTTTTCCTTGTCCTTGGCACGGCCATTTAAAGCAAAAAAGGAGCTCAGTTTTAGAGCTCATTTTTGTGCCGTGGAAAGGGCGCGCTTGGCGCCCTCCCACGGCATGATGTTGTCAGGCACACGCAGCATTATGTAACTGCTGTGTGTGCCATGACAACATCATGGTGCGCCCGTAGGGATGCTGCCATTTTAAAATGGTGGCGTCCATATGTGTTAGAATTAGGGAGGGTGGAAATGCTGCGCCCTCCTTAACCCTAGTCGTGCCATACAGGCCATAATGTATATATATTTTGTAGGATAAGACAAGATATAAGCTGTTTGTTTTATGTTTTGGAAATTTTTAATAAATATTATATTCAAAAAAAGATATTAAGAAGCTGGAACATGTTTATAGAAGAGCAACCAAGATGATCAAAAGTCTGAAAACCAAGTTTTTTGAAGAATGACTTAGGGAGCTGAGAATTTTTAATTTGGGTCCAAAACAGACAGACCAAATGACACAGTTTCCTGCTGCATTCAAGGTGTAGCATTTAGATGACACACACTCCAAACTTGGTAGAAAACTGCCCCAGACTTGTGTCATTGGGGAAGAACTGGGCCAAAAATGAGAGATAAAATACCTCTCTTTCTGCTAGCCTTTTTCAAAACAGGTGGTAGCTCAGACTGGGGCTGAGCACATGTCATTGCCACGGCCTCAGCGCAAATGGCGCCGGCATGGCCCCACCTCGATTTTTTCAGTCTATCTGTTTCAGGCCTTGGAGAAAAGAAAATCAAGAAGTGACATGATGGTTGTCTTTAACTATCAGAAGGCATGCCATCTAGAAAAAGGAGCAAGTTTGTTTCTGCTGCTGCAGTGACTAGAAATCAATCAATAGATTCAGGTTGCAAGAAGATATTCTACCTAAATATTAGGATGAACTTTTTTACTGTAAAAAGTAGAATAGTAAAACATACTGCTTCAGAGAGTGGTGACCTCTCCTCTTTTGGAAGTGTAAACAGCTGGGCTTTAGTTGTGTATTCCTGAATTGTAGAGGGTTGGACTAGATTGCCCTTGTGGTGCCTTCCAACTCAGAGATTCTGTGATTCTATGAATTATCCATTCAAGTTATAAAGGGGTTCTGACTCAGACTTATTTAATACATCCTAAAAATGCTGTGTTGCAACAGTATGTGTAAGCCATCAGAACCACACAACTTCCTGGTACAACTTGTGTAAATATAGGAGGTGTGGAAAATATGTGCTTATGAACTGCATTTGAGAAGGTCCATATTTCCACTGATTCTTATGTGACTTTCCCCATGTGGCTTTAGTTATACAACTCAACTCTTTGTGTGTGTGTGTTTTTTTTTGTGTGTGTGTGTGTGTGTTACTGTTACCATGTATTAACAGAACTACTGGTTTTAAGATAATTTTCTCCAGTAGTTATGTTAATGGTTTTTAAAAATGCCATAACTTTGTTTCTGATCTAAATGTTGTTTTATTTTTGTTAGTGTTCATCTCAGTAGAGAAAGCCAATCTGTTCATTGGACGGCAGCTCCTATACAACAGATTTGACTTTGAACTATTAACCCAAGGAAATCTTAAAAGGGAATGTTATGAAGAACAATGTAATTTTGAGGAAGCAAGAGAATTTTTTGAAGACACTGAACAAACAGTAATTATTTTACCTATTTATTTTGTTTGTGAAAGAGACACATAAAAAATGAATGTTGAGGACTGGTTTACATACATTTATATCTTTTAGTAACCTGTGCAGAACAGCTGATATTGGTCCTAGTAATGAAGGGATGATCTGGAGCACAATAACTTAGTGGATACAGATGAAAATGGGTTATATGAAAATTATCTAAAATGGCCATAAAACAGAGAATTTGCTGGGGGGTTAAGTGGGTTGTCAAAACTGTCACATTTTGCTCTGGAAGGTAAGATTCAAAAATTGCAGCATTATCAACTGTTCAAGCCTTCTACAATGATTAAGAATCTTTTCTTTTAAAATCTACTGTAGTTTATGTATTTGGTATGATGTTAGGAGCTATAATTTCCTGACTTAATTTTGCATTTTGGTTTAAATATATAGGTGCTGCATTATATACCAAACAGGGGAACAGACAAGGGAGTTTCTTTTTAGATGCAGGTGACACAAAGCTCATTTCTGTTAATTCCACTATGTTAATGGGTCTATTTTAGTCAAGATTAAGAACTGGGTTAAAGTCTTAGTTCCAAGAAATTGTAATACATATCATTTACTAATGTTGTTAAATATCTTCTTTGTATTGTGTGTTTTGCACAGCTAACAATATATTGTCTGTTTTAAAAACAATCAGTATACTTTGATGCTTGCAAAACTTGAAATTTCAGCCATATTTGTATAAATGTCAATTTTAACCTCCAAATTCAAGCCAGAATTAATCATGTGCAACTCTTGTGATTTCAGAAAATGTACATTCTTAACTGTTTGGAGGATGGTGGTTGGGTTTTCTGTGTGTATGTGTGAGTTTCTGTAAAACCCCTCAGGCATATTCTTTTTATTTGTTCTCTTAGAACACTTTCTGGAATGAATATACAACTAGGGGCCCTGGCTCAAAGACAGGCGAGTAATCACAATAGCTCTTGCATATACAATTTTTTTTATTTACAATCCTATATTCAGAATTCCTTTGAATCCATGTATGAAAGCATCATGTTTTATACCTTCTTTCCTTAATTAAGGGGCGAGGATTTGCTCCTGTTGCACAATAGAAACTTGAAGTTTTTGACAAACTAAAGCAAGGTTGGGCAATCTGGGATCTTCCAGATTATTTGCAGTTCCCATTATCCCCTGCTATATGGTATGTCAGCTAGAATTGCTGGAAACTACAGTTTAGGAAACTCTGGAGGGCCATAGTTGCCCATCCTTTAGATGGAAATAGAAGACCTAGCATTCTGATTAAATGCATTTAGATCACAGATACCACATGGCACATTTATAGAATGCATGCTATTTCTCTGATGGCCACACAATAGATTGCAGGAGTCCCACAGAGAAAGTACCAAATTACAGTGTTCTGCACTGCCTTTCCTTTCCTTGCCTGAACTGAACAACCATGTCTCTCTTCTTTTCATTACTTACTTGCAGGCATGGGAAAGAATGGGCTCATAAGCTGGTAATTTTGGACCATTCCCCATCCTTTCTTTTATATTGTATGGTTTGGCTCAGTCACATCAGATGTGTGGAATGTGTGATTTTCCAGATTTTGTTGAACTACAACACTCTTCTGCTATACCAAACATAGTCAGTGATGAGGGATGATGAGTGCTGCAATCCTCTTCAAGAGTCGCAGATTCCTGATTTTCCTGGAGCTGTTTATATGGCTAGCATGTGGCATACATTGAAGTTGAATATTTGTGTCAGTCACCCAGGCCTCTGGTTATATAGATTACTTTTTATGAGTTAATGTGAGGAAATAATGCCTTCTTCATTTCCTATCACTTTGTTGTTCAATACACTAAGTCCAAAAGGCTCTGTTCAGTAAAGACTGGGTCCTGATGTGATAAGTATAATATGTATCTGATTATTAGAGTAGATAGGGAATGTTAATATACTGTAAAAGAGTAGTTCACAGTCTTTAATTTTCCAGATATTTTGGACTTCAGCTCCTAGAATCCCTGATCACTAAAAAAAATTTAATGCTCTCAAAACATCTGGAGGGGCAAAGATTAAAAACAGTTCAGTAAAGAGATTGTATTTATAAATCTGTGGAATAAATTAGGTACAGTTTCATATGATAACTTTGACAAACTGGCTCAAGCATCTTGAGTACCACGTCGTTTAAAATGTTACCTAGAATAGATAAAGAAACAATGCAATATTTAAATACAAATTAATTTTTATTCTCATTTTTGCAGGTGGGCAAGCTGTAGAGAAGATGGATGTTATAGGACTTTTGACTGGGCTTATTGCATTTGGAGTGCTACTGGTTATAACTGGATTACTAATTTATTATCTATGCCAAAAAAGGTGCAAACCAAGATTGACAGGGTAAGGAATTAAATATTAAAATTACCATCCCCTATATTCATTGTGTACTCTGTTGGCATAAAAGCTTCAGCACTCTAGACAAAGTGCTGCATGGCTGTATGTATGTATATGTGGGTGGGTGGGTGTATTTCTTTACTGTATTTGCCAGTCGTGTCTTGATAGGATTTATAGTGTGCAATAGCTCTATATATAGAGGGGCCCATATATAGAGCTATATGTGGTTATGTTATAGCACTATGATTCCAGTTATAGCACTATGATTCCACTAGTTGCATCCTTTGGAACCAATATGCTTTTAATAATATCTGTATTTTAATACTGGAATGTTATTAAACATATTTTTACAGAAGCAATCCTAGTATTACTTTTGCTTCCCTTTGTCAAATAGTTTATTATTTGAAAATAATATGTACAGAATGTTTCAGTGGGCAAAATTGAGTGCTGGAGCTCAGGACAGAATAAAAGAGTAAAGGTCTAAAGCCAATGTTAGTCCTACTTTAGCTAGACCTTTGAAATGAACATCATTTATTTCAGTCAGTCTACTCTAAGAAGAGATAACAAAGGGTTTAGCACAAAATTTAGAAGTTACAGTGACAGGGAATAACAAACTGTGTGCGTATGTCTTCAGGTTGCCTGTTGGCTTATAGTGATGTTAGGAATTTCATAGGGTTTTTTAGGCAAGCAGTACTCAGAGATGGTTTTGCCAGTTCCTTCCTCTAAAATATAGCTTAGGTAAATGTAAAGGTATTCCCCGTTGACAAGGTTGTAAAGTCATGTCTGACCATAGAGGGCTATGCTCATCTCCATTACTAAGCCGAAGAACCAGAGTTGTCAAAGACTACTCTGTGATCATGTGGCTATCATGATTGCATAGAACACTGTTTACCTTCCCACCGGAGTGGTACCTACTGTATTTATCTACTTGCATTTACATGCTTACTAAGTTGGCACAAGCTGGGACTAATGACAGGAGCTCACCCCATCATGAGGCACCTGGGTCTCAAACTGTTGATCCAGAGCAGCTTCTTAATCGCTTGAGTCACTGCATCTCTCAATATATATAAAAATACTGTATACAAATCCCCAGAAATATAGCTTACAGCACCTGATATTTGTTGATGGACTTCCATCCAAATATTAGTCAGAGTTGAACCAGCTCCGCTTCTAAGATCTGATGGGATCCAGTGCATTAACAAATAAGGGAGATAGAAAAATTGCTAAATTAGACAATTGGTCTATTTAACTCAGTATTGTTTCTATGCTGACTGGTGTCAAGTTTACAGGGCTTCAGACAGGGGTCTTCTTAGCTTCATTTGTTGGTCCCATGAATTGAACCTAGGACAGATGTAACCTGTCTAAAATTGGATTGTGGCTATAATGGTGATGGTTATAACACAGACTGTCCTTTCAGGTTGCTAATTTATGCCTGGTTGCTAATTACACAATTGAAAATTTGTGTCTGTGACAGTACTATGTGCGGGTTTTTTTTTAATTCTTCAGAATTTTTGTGGCTTGATAACTTTGGTGGCTTAAGAAAGCATGACAGCTTTAGAAACTTGTGCCTGGATATTAAGCAACAGCATTCAGCTTCTACCACAGACATTTTTTTTAATAACTGAGGATTTGAAAGATATTTTTATGAGAAATGCTCCAAATCAACCAAAGGCAAACATTAAAACTATGACACTGAATACCCACAGAATATCGCCCCCCTCCACCAGTCTCTGAAATACTTTGTAAAATAACATGCCCAGTTCTTTAAGTTGTGGAGGGGACTCATTCACATAGCATACACTTATCTCATAAGTTTTTTTGTGCATACTACTTTTGCCACATTTTCTTCATCCAGATTAGTTAGGTGTTTTACTGTAGAAGGCCTTCATTTTGTTGTGCAGGATCAGCTGTCACCTGCAATAAAAAGAGTATCCATAAGAGGCAAGGGGCCATTGAATCTCTTGCTTGTGTGGAGAATAAAAGGACAAGTCCTGCCTCTGAGTAGTGTAGCTACTGACAGACCGTTGTGGTGTTGGGATGTGACTGTTGTGGCATCACTGCAAGTGACCAAGGAAAATTTTTGTAAAGTATCCCATTTCATGCAATCTATCCTCATGCCATTTTTGTTGTTAAGCATCTTTGAGTTGTCTTCACCTCATGGTGATCCCATGAGTGACGCATCTCCAAGCTCCTTGTCCTCAACTGCTCTGCTGAGGTCCTAGAGGCTCAGGGCCATGGCCTCCTTCATTGACTCTATCCATCTAGAATATGGCCTTCCACTTTTTCTGCTGCCCTCCACCTTTCCTAGCATTATTGTCTTTTCCAGTGAGTCATATCTTCTTGTTATACTGTATGGCTGAAATACAACAGCCTCATAGTTTCTCGTGGAGCTTTCGGGCTATGTGGCCATGTTCCGGAAGAGTTCCCTTCCGACGCTTCGCCTGCATCTGTGGCTGGCATCTTCAGCCTCAGTTTGGTCATCTTGGATTTAAATGAGAGCTCAGGCTTGATCGACACATTTAGGACACATTTGTTTGACACTCTGGCCCTCCATGGTATCCTTAGCACTCTTCTCCAGCCCCACATCTCAAATGAGTTTATTTTCTTTCTATCTGTTTTCTTCACTGTCCAGCTCTTGCATGACAGGGAATATAATGGCTTGGACTAGCCATACTTTAGTGTTCGGCTTTGTATCTTTGCACTTTATGATTTTGTCTAGTTCTTTCATAGCTGTCTTTCTCAGTTCTAATCTTTTCCCCATTTCTTGACTGCAGTCTTTAGTCTGATCAATGATTGATCCAAGGTATGGGAAATCTTTTAACTATTTTGATTTCCTCACTATCTAGGTTGAATTTATGTAAATCCTCCACGGTCATTCCTGGTATCACTATACTCTTTCATTTCATTATTTTTATAGTCTATATGTTCTTCCTGTCTTATGCTAATCTGTATGCTGTGGTACAATAACATTCAAAATCCACAAAATAGTGAAATTATTTAGGTTGGCCAAATAAAAGTATGACTGTTTTGTGGATTTTGGATGTCATTGTATTTTGCTATATGTCCACTGTGGCTACCTATATGCCTCAGGATACTGAAAACTGCTTACTTATAAAGCCCTAAACAGTTCACATATCAAACCAACAGAAGAGGCTGGGCCAGAAAAGTCCTTCTCTGTGGAATGTTCTCCCTAAGGAAGTTAGACTAGCCCTTCCTTGTTCATTTTCCAGTGGACAGTTAAAAACAAATTATCATCCATGCAAAACAAAAAAGCTGAGTATTTAAAATGTATCCACTCTGTTTCCTTCTTTTTCCTAATTCTGTTGTGTTACTGTGTTTTAAAAAACATTCCATTATTTTAAAACTATTAAACTTTTTACAATACTGTAAAAAAAACTTTTACAAAGCTTTGATTTTAAGTCACCTTGGAGGTGGAAAAGACCACAAGGGCTATCCAGATCAACCCCCCTGCCATGCAGGAACTCACCATCAAAGCATACCCCACCCACCCCCAGAGATGGCCATCCAGCCTCTATTTAAAGACCTCCAAAGAAGGAGGCTCCACTTTCAAGTTGCTAATTGGGCCAAGGCAACTCCATAAAGAAATGAAAGATACATTCAAAACAGGCTGTCCTAGAATAAAATATCCCAACAAGAAAGATTACTCATATTATATTATGTGGGAATCAACATGTTTCTGTCTAATATACCCTTTCGTAAGACCCCGTTGCAGGTGGCTGGGTGTTTGAGCTTTCTTGTCTAAAATAAAATTTGTTTGGACTATTGCACTTGGCCCACCACAGCTTTAGGAAAGGCTGTCTAACAGTTGTTTAAAACATCGTGCCATTTTATCAAAATTGTACTTTTATTTTAGGCACCCAAGCTGCAGGAGGCACAACTCTTCCATCATCTTTCAAAGACATGAGGAATTGCCCTTGACGTCTCTCTCTCCGCATTCAGAACATATAGGACTGCCAACTTATGAACAAGCCGTGGCACTCAGAGGCAATTACGATGTTCCACCCCCACCATATCCAGGCCCTCCAGGAGGTTTTAAAGTGTTCAAGAAATCTTTCTCACTTCCTGCTCCTTAATTAAAAAGCATGGCTTGTGGCTTGTGGAATGGTTGAGAATTGCTCTTGACTAAAAGAAGATGTATTGCTGAAATGCTGCAGCATTGTGTTCACTTCAGGAGGCTTTCACAGTATGAAAGGGATATAGCTCTTCAGCATGCCAAAGAGGAAGTGAAGTGTGTCAGGTGAACAAGGAAACCATCTTTCTGCAGTGGATGAAAGACTCCTTTTGTTATGCTTCTCTTTAGGTGCTAAGAACTGTATTGAACTTGGCTCCCATGCATTTTGAGCCACTGTCCCTCAGTTTCATCTTCAGTTTTAAAAATACAGTTGTCAATTGGTGTTTTTAATTATCATTGCAATAATTATTAAAATAGGAATGGCTGTATGGGATAAGAGTAAGATCCTTGCTCTAATCTAAGTCACCATCAAAGGAAGAAATAACAGCTTGTTAACATTTCAGTTTCCAGAATACTCCAAACAATTTACCACCTTAATGGTCTACCAGCAAACAGCTCTAAAACTGTAGCCCTATGTCAGCACACTTTCTTTTCTTTTGTCTCTCAGTACCCATTAAATTACAAATCTTAAGGATGATACCTGTTTGTTGCCTTTTATGTTTGTGAATAAGAAATGCTTTATCAAACTAAAGCTCCATTTAATTTAATACTCAGTCTGAAGCAATAACTAGCTAGAGAAGCACTTAAGAAGAGCAGGAAGGGGAAAGCTACGGTCAAGACTAGCTAAGGCAAATCCTATGAAACCAAAACATTAATTCACAAACAACTTCTAAAAATCTTGCCTCGTGATATTATTGCAATAAATCAAATTCAGCTGGAAAATCAAGGGTAGGAGTTGGTAACTTTCTGATTAAAAGTTTATATAAAATATAAAAATATTCAGTGCAAAAATACAATTTGAATTACAGAAGTTTTAAAATTCTTTATAAAATTGAGTACAGTTCACTCTCCACATTTGTAGGTTTGACCTTTGCAGGTTTTATTATGTACAGATTATTTGCTGTTGTCTCTGCGGCTGCCCTACACAATTTTTGATAGGGAATGGAAGCCTTGCCAGACTGAGAACTTGCAAACGAGACTTGTACGTCCCTATTAAAAATGGCATAGTGCAGCAGTGATTTGTTGTTGTTAGCTACCCTCAGGTCAACTTTGACTCATGGTGACCCTATGAATGAGACCTCTCCAAGTCTCCCTGTCCTCCAATGGTCTGCTTATTTCCTGCAGACTCATGGCTGTGCCCTCCCTAATTGAGTCTAGCCATCTGGTGTGCAGCCTACCTCTTCTTTTTTTTTACCCTCTACCTTTCCCAGCATTATTGTCTTTTCCAATGAGTCATGCCTTCTCATGATGTGGTCAAAGTCCGACAGCCTCAGTTTAATCATCTTGGCCTCCAGGGATATTTCTGGCTTGATTAGCTCAAGGACCCATTTGCTTGTCCTTCTGGCTGCCCTCAGTATCCTCAGTACTCTTCTCCAACCTCCTTGAAGGCATCTATGGTGGGTTGAATCTGCAAGTTGTACTTTTTCTGTATGTTAAATGTAATGGGGAGGTGGGGGTTTGCATTTTTCCACTTTTACAGGAGTCTTGCATCCCTGCCTCCAGCAAACATATAGGGCTATCAGTATAATCCCACCCAAATGAAGTCAATAGGTTATTTTCTATTGACTCCAAGCATGCTGGCTAGAATCACTGTACATACCATAAAAAGAAGCTCCTTTTTACAAAGTCTTTTTTAAAACCCTACTCTCTTTCCCCCTCAATCCTTTGTCTAGCTGAAGGATTTTTAGCTGTGCTGACATTGGGAAGATGGCAAATAAGGGTTGGAGAAACACTTTGCTGCTCAGTTGCAGCAGTCTCTACATACAGTAAAAAACGCAATAAAGTTGGAGCTGGGAAAGAATGGTATTCTAATCCTACTATAGTCATGTATGCCTGCCTCTAGCCTAGAAAATAAAAAGCTGCTGCTTCCAGAATCAGTGACTGAGCATGTATGAATAACAAAGCTGAGTTAAAAGGAGTGGGAGCACCAGCCTCGCCAGCTCCTGCGGCATGTTAAAAGGCATAGATATTTTATATAAAAAGTGGAGGCTAGGGAAAGAAAAATACCATCCCTAAATGCATTATGGAAGAAGGCTTAAAGTGGTCTCTAGAAGGCTCAACATGTTTTTGTTTAATATGGCAAGGCTTGTCTGACCTTGGTTGTTTCATTTTGCAAATACATGTTAGTTTTAGATAAAACGTTTGCTGAAATGTCGATCTGCTCTTCAATTTTTGTTATGCAGACCTGTCCCTTTCTTTCCATATTATTTCGGGCACTAGAACCAAATTTTCTTTCCCAGATAAACATCTATTTCATTCACCATGTATTTCTGTATAATTAAGATACTGTACTAGACTCACTGCCAAAAAAGAGGGGGGAAACCTAGCGTAATTACTGTTTAGGCAATTTGCTGAAAAGATATTACAGATAAATTGGTCATAAGTTAATTGTTGTTATATGCGTGTACTATTCTTGTTTATACTGAATACTTAGAACCAGCATGTATAGTGGTTTGAGTGTGAGACTAGGACTGTGGGAGAGTTTGAATCCCTGCTTAGCCAAGGAAACCCATGGGGTGGCCTTAGGCAAATAAACTATCTCAGCCTTAGAAGAAGACATTGGCAAAGCCATTTGAAGAAATCTTGCCAACAAATCTTGTGACAGAATCACCATAGATTTTATTTGATTAGGCTACTCTATTTGGAATTAGAAGGTGGATTTAGAACTACACTAGGGGTGTAGGTGCAGCCCTGGAGATGTCAGTGGTCTGCATCTCCCAGTATTTTTCATCATGGGAGTTGTGGTCTGACAATTTGGGGAGGGGGGGAGCCACATTATTTCCATGCCTACCCTGCCCTGTCACTAAATTTTTAAAATCATACTTATTCTTATCTGCCTGCCTCTTTTTATGCATGGTAGTGGTGATGGCTGACAGATGGCCACAAGAAGACAGTGTTTCTTGAATTGGCCTTTTAAAAAAGCATCCTACTTTGAAGAGTAATTTTCTTGTGCCATATTAAAAGTTAAAAAATAAAAATGGTTTCTGAAATACTCTTTGATGCCTCTCTAGAATCCAGTTCTTTAGGCTATGTTCTCTCATCCATCTTGTCAGTGAATAAAAATAGCTATATATTTTCTCCCAGCAGTAGCCAAAGACCCAGCTAAGACAAGAGAAGAAGCACACACTCATCCCTCACTGCCTTTTGAGAGTGTGGTGAACCTTCTGGAAAGCAGTGCTAAGTTGGTCTCAAGCATCTGACTCTGAGAGACCTTCCCCAAGGTCAAGCAGTGTGAGTGGTGGACCGCCTTTGTGGCTAAAAGAAAACTCTGAAGGCACTACGTGCATATGACTCCCACCATTGAGTGGTGAGACTATCTGAAACTGCCCATATGATTCGCCAAACTCTTAACTCCTGAAGATGGTGCTTCATCTTGCTAAGTGAGAGGGTTGGCTGTATCTTCTCCTGGCAAAATGCTAAAAAAAAAAAAAAAGCGTGCTAAGCTGTGAGCATAAAACAATATTTTGTCTGTGTAGCATAAAGAAGCTGGAAAACATACAGTACTTTGAGTTGTTGGGGTTTTTTTAAGTATGTACAAGTTTTCCAGCTTCACAGAGAGAAGTCTCTAAATTTGGATGTCATATACACATATGCTGATCAATAGAGAAGACATAGTTACAGAAAACTAATCCTCTCTGCTCTCCCATACCTTAATAACACTGGGATCAAATAGACATCCAGTGTATTAACCTCTGTTGTGAAATTTAAGGTTTAAAAATTATGTTTTCTTTGCATTACACATAGCAGCAATGATGTACTCAGAATTTGAGGATGGTTCATGTATTCTGTTGTTAATGTGTGTGTGTGTGTGCGTACACACACACACACCTTCAAGTTGCCTGTTGGCAACTTGATGGATTTCACAGGGTTTTCTTATACAAGGAATAGTCAGAGGCATTTTTGCCAGTCCCTTCTTCTGAAATACCATTACGGTATTTAGGGATATTAAAGCCTGAATTTTGTTGTTAGCCTTAACTAGTATAGACTCCTTGAATCACCGGGATTTATTTATGTTTTGACTCAGCATTCAACAGTTGACTGAATGGCTTTACTCTAACCTAGTGTTTCCCAAGCTTTGTTCTTCCAGATTTTCTGGACTTCAGCTCCCAGAATTCCTGACTGTTGGCCAAGCTGGGTGGGACTTCTGTGAGTTGAAGTCCAAAAAACCCAGAGGGCCAAAGTTTGGGAATGACTGCTGTAACTGTAACTAACAATATCCCAGCCAACATATCCTATAAATGCTGTAAATACACATTTAAAATCACATATTTCAAAGGTACAGGTATACTGCAGTTAACAAAGATGCTACTTTATACAAAGTCTTTTTATGGGACCCCAGTTTGGCTCTTCTTTTTGTCTTCTGTCTAGCTGCATGTTTTTTCTTTACAGTATCGGCATTGGGAGGATGGTGAAAGAGGACTGATGACAGGCTTTTTCAATACTGGCCTGCAGCGGTGTGCCTGCAGTAAACTGCAATAAAGGTTGACCTGGGAAAGAATTAGCTTCTGCTCAAGATGATCCTACTGTAGCTGTACATCTGCTTACCTACAAGAGGCAAGGATGGTAAACAGCTGCCTCCAAAATCGCCTGTTGAGCATGTGTGAAGAACAAAACAGAAAGAAAAGAAAAGGGTAAAGGAGACTAGCCTGTCTCTCTAGCTATCCTGGTATGTAGAAAAAACATAAGATCTGTATGTTTTGCCACCAAAATTAAAATCGTAAGTAAAATGGAGGCTGTTGAAAAAAAGTCCTGGATGCATTTTGCAAGAAGCTTCCAAGTCTACTCTAAAATATTCAAAATCTTTTTGTTTACTTGTGCAAGGTTTGAATAAAAAGTTTGCTAAATTTTTAAAATAATGGTTCTATGTAAGATGCTCTTTCACCAAAGGGTGGAACATGAACACAATCCAAAACAGAGACAATAAAACATAACACTATAATTATAAATAATAACTATAAAGTAAATGTCCCTCCCCCTAGTTCTACCCCCAAAGTGGTTCCTTCAAAAGAGGCGCTCCTCTTTTTTGTTGTGTAGGAACCTATTTGTAGCCTTTCCATTTATTTATACTTTCTAGTACCAATGTTTCTGTGAAAGAAGTGAACCCCGGGAACACATCTATTTTGAGTGCTGTGTGCTTGCTATACCAAGCCTCCGGTTTGGGACTATTATTTGGTTGGGACTACAGCTCTGGGATTTTGGGAGTTATAGTTAAAAATAAGTTCCAGGCTGTGTTTCTGGGTCAAGGATGAGTCCTCTAAGGGGCTGATGCTTTAGCAGGTGTGTCCTATGATCAGTGCAATGTCACAAGTTGTGCTTGTTAGAATTTAAGTCTCCTTGCAATCACACTTTTCTTTGGCAGCTGTTACCAACTACACTGTATCTGAGTTGAATATCTGTGTGAACACATGGTCACTTTAGGTAAACTATAGCCCCATGTGTTGAAAGCCTGAAGATCCCAAAATGAACACAGCACCTGGGCATGTTACATTACTCGAGCATTTTATCCCCCCACCTGCAATCCAAAGTAGTACAAGACAGCCAGAGTTTTCTACTCACCCACAGGTTAAGGTCAACTTTTGAGAGGCTTCACACATAACCCAGCAAGAAGCCTGGAGTTGCTAACATGTGCGCTCAGAGATGCAAATAAATCTAGTTTCCTGTGCGTGGTGTGGTGTATGACACCAATTTTCAAAAAACAGTGTGAGATTTCAGACACACTGAAATATATATATATATATATACACATATAATGTGTGTACTGTAAAAATGTTAGGGTGACCTTCAAACTGTTTAATGTATGAAGTTGAGCTCGACTAATGATGACCCTGTTGTGAGACATCTCCAAGACTCATTCCCCAACCTCACTGATCAGGCCCAGGCCCTCCCTGAGACAGTCTAGCCACCTGGCATGTGTTCTTCCTTTCTTTCTACTGCCTTCCACCTTTCCTAGCATCATTTCCTTTTCTAACATTTCATTTTTCCTCATGATGTGGCCCAAGTACAACAGTCTCAGTTTAGTCATCTTGGCTTCCATGGAGAGTTCAGGCCTGATCTGTTCTAGGATCCATTTGTTTGTCTTCTTGGCTTTCCCACGGAGGATATTACTAAATTAAAAAGCTAAAAACACTCCTATAAATATAAATTCATGCTTCTTAGCTGTGCTCACAATGGAGGGCATTTTGGAATTTCTCCTGGAGAGAAGGGTGAAATGTAGGACATGTCCTGGAAAAGGAGGACATCTGGTCACCCTGATTCTGTTGGAAGACTTCCTTTTGAGGAAACATAGAAGTGCATTCCTTGATAGGGCGCCTTTTCATTCCCTCCTGTTTTGTTTAGGGCTTCTGCTGGTTGAGTGGCTCTGGGTGTAGTTCGACCTGGAGTGGGGGGTATCCAGGGTAACATATAAAATAAAAGCGAGTGCTTGTAAATAAATGCAGTGCAACTAGATCACACTCCCCAATGTGCGTGTGTGCAGGGTGACCTAAGGAGGGCAAGGCACTGCAAAATGGAGGACAGGATCGAGTCACCCTGGTTGTAGGGAGAACTTGTATGGGAAGGATCACTACTCTGAATGTAATGGCACCTACTCTACTTCTTCTCTTTCTCACCCGCTTGGCATTTCTCTTTCTCCCCTCATGGAGAAGTGTCCTGTGAAAGTGCAGAAGAGGACTCACTAGAAGTCACACACTCTCAGCCTCAGAGGGTGACCATGGCAAACGCCTCTCTGATGAAACATGCCAAGAAAACCCTGGAATAGGTTCACCTTAGGGTCGCCATAAGGACAGGACCAAACAAAACCAAAAAGCCTCATATAAATAATTCATGCTGCATAGTCCTGCTCAAAATGGATAACACTTTGAAATTCCTCCAGACAGGATGATGAAATGGAGGATGTATCCTGGAAAAGGAGCACTCATTTTTAGTCCTGCTCAAAATGAAGGACATTTTAAAAATTCCTCCCAAGAGAAGTCTGAGATGTAGGCCTAGGCCCTGGAAAAGGGGGGAGGCCTGATGATCACCCTGCCCTTAATGCTCAAAATGGAGGACAGGAGATTAAAATGGAGGTCAGGTCCTGCAAAGAGGAGGACTCTTGGTCACCCTATCTTCCTGAAGAGAAGGCTGAAATGTAGGGCCAGTGCCTGAAAAAGGAGGAATCTTAGTCATCCTGTCCTTACCATGTTTCCCCGAAAATAAAACTGTGTCTTCTATTAATTTTTGCTCCCAAAGATGTGCTAGGTCTTATTTTCAGGAGATGTCTTATTTGTCCATGAAAAAGAATTCACGTTTATTGTTGAACAAAAAAAATATGAACATTATATACTGTATATATACCTGTATTTATATACAAAAAAATTGCTAAGTCTTACTTTTCGGGGAGGCCTTATATTTAGCAATTCAGCAAAATCTCTACTAGGTCTTATTTTCAAGGGATGTCTTATTTTTGGGGAAACAGGGTAGTCCTGTGCAAAATGGAGGACATTTGGAAATCCCTTCCAGAGAGGACGTTGAAATGGAGGTCAGGTCCTGAAAAAAGGAAGACTCTTGGTCACCCTGTCTT
The DNA here is from genome assembly GCA_034509955.1 of Urosaurus nigricauda. Classification (NCBI taxonomy): domain Eukaryota; kingdom Metazoa; phylum Chordata; class Lepidosauria; order Squamata; family Phrynosomatidae; genus Urosaurus; species Urosaurus nigricauda. Next base: position 95,985,889 of record JAOEGL010000001.1, read on the forward strand.
TAGTCCTGCTCACAATGGAGGACATTTTAAAAATTCCTCCTGAAGAGAAGGCTGAAATGTAGGGGCTGTGCCTGGAAAAGGAGGACTCTTAGTACTTGGTCCTGTTCAACTTAGAGAATACTGCGAAATTCCTACCCGAGTCAGGAGGTTGAAATGGAGGTCAGATCCTGCAAAAAGGAGGACTCTTAGTCCCCCTATCTTTAGTCCTGCTCAAAATTGGGGTCATTTAAAAAATTCCCCCTAAGAAAAGTCTGAGATGTAGGCCTAGGCCCTGGAAAAGGAGGGCGGCCTGGTCACTCTGTTCTTAGTCCTGTTCAAAATGGAGGAATTTTTGAAATTCCTCCTGGACAGGAGATTGAAATGGAGGTCAGGTCCTGTAAAAAAAAAAGGAGGACTCTTGGTCACCCTGTCTTTAGTCCTGCTCAAAATGGAAGTCATTTTAAAAATTCCTCCCAAGAGAAGTCTGAGATGTAGGCCTAGGCCCTGGAAAAGGGGGGAGGCCTGATGATCACCCTGCCCTTAATGCTCAAAATGGAGGACAGGAGATTAAAATGGAGGTCAGGTCCTGCAAAGAGGAGGACTCTTGGTCACCCTATCTTTAGCCCTGCTCAAAATGGGGAGGACATTTTGAAATTCCTCCTGGAGAGGAGACTGAAGTGTGGGGCCTGTGCCTTGAAAAGGAGGACTCTCTTGGGAAACTGATTAAAATGGAGGACATTTTGAAATTCCTCCTGGACAGGAGGCTGAAATAATGGAGGTCAGGTCCTGCAAAATAAATAAATAAAAAGGAGGACTTTTGGCCACCCTGTCTTTAGTCCTGCTCAAAATGTAGGTCATTTACAATTTTAAAAAAACAAACCCTCCTGGATAGAAGTCTGAAATGGCCTGTTTCTAGAAAAGGAGTGAGGCCTGGTGGTGGTGGTCTCTGTCTACTACTACTAGTCCCTGCCCCTTTTTAGTCCTGCTCAAAATGGCAGACACTTGGTTCTTAGAAAGAAAAAAACAAAGGTGAGGCCTTGGAAAGACTAGAGAGGAGGCCTTACTCCTCCTCCTCCTCCTCTGTTGTTGTTGTTGTGGGGCCTGGAGGAAGAGAAGGGAGAGCCCCTCCATTGCCTGGTTTTGGGTGGGAGGAGGAGCCTCCAAGGCCTGCTGGGCCACAATGATGGGCCTCTTCTTCTTCTTCCAGCCAAGGCCTGGGGGGGGGGGGGAAATTGAAGACAGGGAGGCCCCTACTACTAGTAGTAGTAGGCAGCAATAGTAGTGTAGTAGCAGCACAGCAGTGGCCGCCCCCTCCTTCTTAATCTTTTCCTCCTCCTCCTCCTCCTCCTAGCCTCGCCCCCTTCATCATCATCATTTTCTCCCTCTTTTTTCCCCCTCCAGCCCTTAGGATGGAGAGGAGGACTAGCAACTACCCCACCACAGCCCCTTCCTCCTCCTACAACAACAACAACGACACCCCCATGGCCTCCACAGCAGCAGCAGCAGCAGCACCCTCCTCCTCCTCTTCCTCCTCTTCTACTTCTCCTCCTTCCCCCGCTTGGGCCTACGAACGGGGCAGCACCAAGCCCAGGTAAGACCCGCAGGGGTCGGGGACCCACGCTAGGAAAGGCCGGGGATTCAGCCGAGGCCTACTCTCTTTTTTTCTTTCTCTCTCTCTCTGTGTATATATTAGTCCCCAAAGGGTTTGGGGCGGGGAAGAGGAGGAGGAGAAAGGCGGCAGGAACAATGGGAGCCCAGGAGGATAGAGGTTTTTTTGCAAGGCTGCATCCACACTGGGGAAATAATAACCCGGTTTGGAAGCGCTTTAACTCTTTCTGTGGCTCAAGGCTATGGAATTCTGGGAGTTGGAGTTTGTTGTGGGCCCTTTGGGCCCACAACAAACTCCAACTCCCAGAATTCCATAGCAAGTGACCCAGACAACAAGTTAAAGCGCTTCCAAACCGGGTTATTATTTCCCCAGTGTGGATGCAGCCTTGTTATTGCAGCCTTGCGACTGTGTCAGTTTTTGTTCAGGGGTGTGTGTGTGCCATTGTCATCCCCTGAGGCTGAGAGAGTGTGACCCAACCCTATCGTGGGGTTTTCATCATGGCAAGTTTTGTTCAAGAGAGGGGTTTGCCATGGCCACTCCCTGAGGCTGAGAGAGTGTGACTGCCCCTAAGCTGACCCTAGTCATGGGGTCACCCCAGTGGGTCTCCATGGCCTTCCTCGAGCCCTGGCCTCACAAATGGCTTGGGCTGCTGCCGCACTGCAGAAAATAAAGCGGTTTGACACCACTTAGATGGCTCACTGCCATGCAGGTTTAGGGTATGTAGTTGGGTGGGGAGGGTATATATCTCACAACACTACAGATCCCAGAATCCCATATCAGTTAAAGCGGTGTCAGACTGCACCAATTGTGCTGTGCAGACGCAGCCCTAGTCCAATGCTCAAAATATCATATCAAGTTGGCTCCTTTTTCTCTTCCAGACTCCATTTTATATATATATTGTGGCTTTTAACTCCTCTAAGAAGCCAGTGCAGCTTTGAAACCTTGCCTGATGTATTTTGTGCATTTTGGTTGGTTGAATAAAACTATATCCCTGTTTTGTGGATTTTGGATGTTGTTGTACTTTAACCAGAGCCAGCGTGACGTAGTAGTTTTAATTGGACTACAACTCTGGGAACCATGGTTTGAATCCCAGCTCTGCCATGATGGAAACCCACTGGGTAACCTTAAGCAAGTCACACTCTCTCAGCCTCCTGGGAACAAATCTTCTCAAGAAAACCCCATGATAGCCTTAGGATCACCTTAAGTCAGAAATGACTTGAAGCCACATGGCGACAATAATAATCTGGGCAACACTTCTACCTCTGAATATGTTTTGAGGGAATTACTGTTTTCTTTTCCTACTCTCAAGGTGTTTCTTTTCACCAGCAGTTCAGGTTCAAGAGTTCATGTTTACGCCTTGGGTTGCCAAGCAGGGAAGCAAACTTGTTTGGAGGTCCCTGGAAGAAAGAAGGAAAGCTTCTTCATAATAAATAGTAATAGGCTCACGTGTGAGGCATTGAAGAAGGCGTGGTACTGGAATAAAGAAGAGAGAGGAGTTTGGAGGTTGCAAACGTTACAAATGCTGGCAGTCAGGGATGGATAGGTATCACTAACTCTTAATGATCTCATCTTAAACCACCAGAGACTGTTCTGAGCTCATCTCATTGCTTCCCAGCATCCTTGCATCATTTGAATTTTATTGTGCCATCCGTTATTTTTACTGGATTCAGTAGCCTGTGGATTTTTAAGTGCTTAAGTTTAAAACTCAACTTGAGGAAGAGTATTCAGCTGGGAAAAATAAAAGATGGACAACTGAGTGGGATCTTTGAGACTTTCAAGGAAACAATTTCTTACCTATAGCAGGATTCCGCTACCCTGAAAAATTGAAATAGGTAGTGACCTATTATATATGTTCAGAGAGTGGTTTGAGTGTTGGATCACGACTGGAGACCAGGGTTGTTTGCCCGCTTGTCCCTGAAACCCACTGGATGACCTTGGGCAAGTCATACCCTCTCAGCCACAGGGAAAGGCAATGGCAAACATCCTCTGAACAATTCTTGCCAAGAAAACGCAATGATAGGGTCACTATAACTCAGAAACTACTTGAAAGCACACAACAATAACATTATATATGTTCTTAATATAGTTGTAGTTACTTATTTAATGAAGAATCAGTTGTGTTTCCTAGGACCATTGAGGAATTGTGCAACATGTTCTGCATGTGTTTCACAGTGAACCTGGAGTTAAAAGTCAGCATGGAACAAATGTGACATACAACAAAATATTGCAGTGGATGCATGATCATGGGTGCTTGTAGTGATTATATTTGCAGTAATGTATTAGATACACTTTGAACCTGTGAATGGCATATAAAGGCAACAGGTTTCTTGGGGTCTTCCCTTTCTTCTTGTTTTCAACTCAGTCTCCTTTACAGAAAGATTATGTTATGTTCTTACTCGCTAGGATGTAGCCCAAGACAAGAAACACACTTCATGAGGGGAGGAGATCGTGAGGGAGCAGAAAGGAGATGCAGACACCTGCAAGGTGATATAGTGAGGATTAAGCTACCTGAAGTAATGCAGAACAGCACAAAGAAAAATAGGAAGCACAGAAGGAGAAAAGTTTGGTTTCCTCTACTGATTCTAGTTACACCTTTTAATTTCCCATTGAGAGGGTGTAGTGCAGATGAAAGTGATGGCAGGAGGCTGGACCTTCCTGGAAAAGTGATGGGTAGGCATGATTTAACCTCTGAGTGCCAAGAGAAAATATATTCCTGTCCCTCCTCTGAACAAGGAGGAAAATAAAGGAAATGGATGTCAACACCACCTAACTCTTTTAATCTTGAATAATGAACCCATACGTATGACTGTACAACCCACCTAAAGTTTTTTGTGTATTTGATAAATCAATATTACATTTTCAGTAGCTCTGTAAAAAAATAGTAGAAGACAACTTGATTTTAATAAACTCCACTTAGATGTTATGGCTTAAGTGCTGTGATTAAAGATTCACAATATGTGTACACAATAGTTGTGAACACAGGGAAAATTGAAATAGCCACACAGTCCTTTGGGTCATAAAGAGGGCAAGGAAGCCTTTCTCATTGGTGGCCTGGGTCTGATAATGTTGCACAACAAGTAGCCAATCCCTGTCTTGCAAGTCTCTAGGACTGCTCACTGTCAAAGAAAATTTCCCTGCCCTTTCCTAAATCATAAGAGTGGAAGATTTTTCTTACTGACAGGGAGTCTCAAAAGATCAGCCAAACAGCCAGGGCAATGTAATAACTCAGTCTCTTCAAATCACTCACAAGATGACAGAATGGAAGACAGTAAGGAGATTATTGCTTACACTCTTATAGTTCTGCTATTCCACTTTTAACTGCTCTGGCTGCTTCCTGTTGCATTTTGGAATTTGTAGTTCAGTGAGGGCATATTCTAAATGCCCCTCACTAAACTGCAAATCCCAGAATGCAACAGGAGGCAGCCAGAGCAGTAGAAGTGGAATAGCGATGTTTTAAAAGTGTAGTGCGATCTCCTTAGTGTACAGCTCTCTTGCCTCATAAAATTCTAGAACAGAGCAAATACAATGGTAACTGAGCAGATTGAGGACTTCCATTTATTCACTGCATGCATGAAGGCAGAATTTCATAACACCATGAGAAAAGAACATTTTCTATGTGGACTTCTTTCCTTCTCTGGCACATCAGTTATTTCTGCACAACAACAAACAACTTGGCTGCATCTTTAACAACACTCCCTTAATTTATATAGGATATACTATTCCCTGGCTATGTATTGTGCTTTTAGAGACAATATGTGGGCCCTGCAACAAAATATTACAAAGCCTTGTCACTTCCTAATAGGAGTGTTTCTGTCTGGGATGTGAAGTATCTCTGGTATTTTTCCTCCTTTTCACCACAGTTTTCTGTTTCCTTTTTCTTATCATCTTTGCAATTCACCCTCCACCTTCAGTGGCTACTGAGTATGATCATATCTCATTAAACTGTTTTTGGGTGGTGGGTGACCTGTTTCTTAGGGATTTGAAAAAATTGTTGCCTATTGCAAACTTCAGAGATAACAGACTATTTTTGTAGCCTTATGCTGTCTGTCCTTTGAATTGCAGTGTGTGTGTGTGATAAAAACAAAGGAATCCTACTAGCCGAATAAAATGTGTTCACAGTTTAATGCTTGTACTGGTATTAAAATCCATTCAATTATAGTGATATATCTTAAGAAGAAGATTGATCCTCAGATATTAATGCCAAATGAAATTGATTAATCTTTCAGGGGCACATGATTGTTGCAATTTCAGAATGGATATGGCAGCCACCACAACCATTTCTCCTCTGCCTGAGCGTAGCAGAGCCACTGCCCTGTTGGGGTTACTTGTGTGTTGGCATAGGCAGGAAAGGCTGACATCTGCTCTTAAGCACAAGAATTACTACAGGCCATTTGACTTCCTGTTTGGGGGGAAAGGGGAGACTTTTTAGTATTGTGGATATTTACAGACAGAGTTCTGCTCTACTTGTCAATCATAAATCTATACCCCTCTAACTACCACAGTGCATATTTCCGTTCTTGCTGTATGGTTTGGAGTTATAAGATAAGCAATTGTTTACTGTTTTGCCTTTGCTTCCAGTTACTTATGCTCTGCTAGATGTGTGGGAAATAAATTCATGGTTTTATGTAGCAGAATTTTGAAATCTAGTATCCAGAAGACCAAGACTGGCTTGTGGGAGTTTATAGCTAAGAGATATTATACATGATGACATTTCAAATGCTGTTTCTTCATTTCTTTGTATGATCTTGTTAGTGGCAATGGAGCCAAGTCAGTTACTACTACAGATGTTTCTGGACCAGTGAATAAATCAGTCATTTCTTTTTCTTTTTTATATAACATATACAAAAGATGAATATTTAACTTGCAAAAATTGGTTTTCCTGTTTTCTGATTTACTTTCTCGTATGTTTACAAGAATATTGAAATAGCAGAGAGAGAAAAACTGAAACTGTAAACATTTAAAATGTTGTATTTCCTCTGTGTCATGTGTATAATATAGAAAAATCACATATATGGTTGTAGGAATAAATTTTCATATACTTCCCCTTATCTCTGGGGAACATATATTCTACTAAGAATGATATTGATTAAAGTGTCAAAGTATGTTAGAAAAGCATAGTTTATAGATTTTTAGATAATAGTTTATCTAACATGATTGTTGTTGTTAGCTGCTCTCTGGACTCATGGGGATCCTGTGTAGGAAACATCTCCAGATCCTCCTGTCCTCCACTGTTCTGCTTAGGTCTTCTAGATTCAGGCCCATGACCTCCTTAATTGAGTCTAGACATCCGATGTGCCATCTTCCTTTTTTCCTATTACCTTCTACCTGCCCTAGGATTGTCTTTTCTAGTGAATCTTCTCTTCTTATGATGTGGCCAAAGTAAATCAGCCTCAATTTAATCATTTTGGCTTTCATGGAGAGTTTAGGCTTCATCTGTTGATATCCTTCCCTTTTCCCAAGGAAATAAAGTTAACATGGCCGAAACAGATGGACCCAAATGAGTTCTGCTCTACTTGTCAATCATAAATTAAGGCCTAGGACAGTAGCAAGTGCACATGACCAGTCCCAGCCCAGGCTGCCACTGCAGTCCTGAACTGGGCTGCCAGAAGGAGAGGACTCTATCTGCTCCTTCTTGGCCTGGTTCTTCATTGGTGGTTTGGCATCTGCATGGCTTCTGGCGATGTTCAGGCCAGAACATAGCAACTGGCTCCAGGTAAGTGAGTTTCAAGGCTGAATGGGTATTCAGACATGGCCTAACTAGCTGAACTTTGACTCTCCACTTTCTTCACTTTGACACAATACTCCACCCCTCTTGCTTTTTATCAGGTTTTTTATTTTTTCAAAGGGCACAAAAATGGGTGCATGCTCTTGAAGTTATAGATCTCTTCAACAGGCAAGATAATATGTATTCTAAGGTGAAAGTTATCAGCCTGAACTCAGAAGTGGTCAGGGACTAAAGTTGTAAGGAAATACAGAGGTGGGAGAATCAGGATAGTATGCCAGCTTTGTGAAATGTGATCAACATGCAGATATTGTCATTTAATACTAGTATACAGCCCTGGACATCTGTGTATGCAATTACAATCAGCGCTCCACATTTGCTGAGGTTAGGGGCACAGGACCTCCACAAAAGTGGGAAAACCACAAATTACTCTAGCCCTCCCAGACGTATTTAAAACACAAAAACATAAAATCTGAAATGGAATGCCTTCAAGGCTGCAGGGTCCCTTCGCAAGACAGAAGTGGGCGGTTGGTGGAGCTCGCCTTAGTGGCTGCTCTATACCATTTTTAATAAGGGCTTATAAACCTCACAACATTTTTGCTGTCTTTCAGTTGTGCAAAGCTTGCAGTCCCTATTGAAAATGGCGGAGGCAACAGCAAATAATCACTGAATAATAATAATCATCCATGGATGCTGAAGTCCTATTAAATACAGTGGCGTAATAAAATGTTGTCTCTTATATAAATTCAAAATCAAGGTTTGCTTTTTGGAATTTATGTATTTTTAATATTTTCAAGCCATGGATGGTTGAATCTATGGATAAAGAGTCTGTGGATATGGAGGGCTGACTGTATGGATTTTTGCTTTTTCTACAGAATCAGTTATGTTGTTAGCCTGATGTGTTTTTTGCAGACATAAATACTGTCCCTTTTTGCAGGGGAAGAAACCATTTGTCATGTATCAGAATTAAGCTTGACAGTGTAATTGTTTCCATAGTATGTGTGGAATAAGCCATAATGATAGGTGGGAACTCACTTGGACAGAAATCTAAAGTGCCAAGAGTATCCAAATGAAAATCAGCACTGAATTATTCTTTTTCTACTTGTTGTAAGTTTGCCTTTGGAAAGAGTATTGTGTATTTGTTGTGAAATCCTGTCTTTCAGCCTATTAAAATTGCTCCAAATTCACAAGCAGGCATTTGTCCAAGTTTAAAAATGCTAGACTGTCATGATAGTGCATGTTTATTTGAAGAATATGGAGAATATACAGATCACTGGATCCATAATTGCCTGATTTTTATAAAGATATGTTTGTGTTGCTTCTTGTCTTATTACTTGATATTGTCCTTTAATGTACTATAGCCAAAAGTGGCATTTAATTACTACTACATAGGGATTGGTCATTCTGGATTTTCTTTTGGCTTTTTCATTGATTTATATGACTTTTTTTGCCAGTTAGGTACAACTAAGCTTTTCAAACTTGCAATTTCTATAACTGCAGAAACACTTGTGTAGATCACCCTATTTGGCTATTTGTGGTATACTGTAATCTGAATTTTATGCATTGTCATCATATAGTTGTAGTTAGAAAGCAGTGAGTACTTAAGTTGTCTAAATGGGCACTGTGGCCCATAAGCTATTTCGGGGAGGAAACTGAAATTTCTTGGTTACTTAACACAGGACCAACTGAAGGCCACAATGTGTGTGCCGACTTTTGATGGTTTCAGCACTTCTCAGTGGGCAAGATTATGCAAAATACGGGTTGATGTGGGTGCAGAGAGAAAGGAAAAATGTGATGTTGGAGTCATGACATTTGAATTGTCTGTCATCAAGGGAAGTAAAAGTGCCACTCATTCCTGCTTTGATCATGCCTCACCTGGAATACTGTGTCCAATTCTGGGCACCACAATTCAAAAGGATGTCCAAAGGAGGGCAACCAAAATGATGAAGAGTCTGGAAATCATGCCTTATGAGGAGACACTTAGGGAGTTGGGTATGTTTATCCTGAAGAAGAGATGGTTAAGAGGTGATATGATAGCCCTGTTTAAGTATTTGAAGGTGGAGCAAACTGTGGTTCCTAAGCAGAGCGGCCCATCTACTTTGCCCCTATGATTCTTTTAAGTTGAAATGGGAGAGGAGAGGTCTGCAGACATAAAATCAGATAAGCCTCTTAGAAGATGATGTGATGTTTTCACCTGCAGTAACCCTTAGGAATTCAGGGAGCAACGAAGGAAGAAAAAGATGTAGTGCTTCATTTTTAAATATATAGAAACCTGCTATAAATTTAATATTGCCTTCATGTCATGTGAAGCATAATGGCGCCTTTATTGGTAGGAGAACTGAAAATGAGCAGTCTGCTTATTAATAGAGTGAGTAGTCATTTTAGATGCTGTATCGGGATTTTAAAAATTCAATAGAAGCCAAATTGAGTAACTTTCAGGATCTGGCTTCATGTTTGTGGAAGAGTCTTCCTTTCCAACTTTGGCAGGAAGAGGATCTTACCTACTTTTGCAAAACGTTGAAGACCTTCCTTTTCAATTCACCAGATTGCTGAGTTGCTGAGTGTGCCTAAGGTTGCCAAGATGGGCAGTGACTGATAATGAGTTGTTTTAGTATATTAACATTTTATTTTAGCATTTTAGCACTTTAATTGTTTGGTGTTTTATTCACTGTTTTTGCTTATATATATATTATAAATAAATATTGTTGTTGTTGTTACTTTGTCTGGTAGTAGCAGGAGGTGAACCTCAGGACATCAATACCTCGTGGCTTCTGGTGGCATAAAATCCTCTTCCTTCAGTATAGGTTTCTGCTGCTAAATAGTTAAATACTGATATGGACTTTCTGTCTTAGCCTAATTCCATTTCATTGGAGACAATCTGGATAACCACTTGGTTTAGCTGCCATCAGATTTAAATTCTGTAAGTGTACTAGATCTCCAATGCCAGTGTAGTTCTATTGCTGCAGCCAGATCTGTCCCATCCTACAAGAAGTTGGAGGAGTTTTCTTCCATCAAGCTTTTGAAAGGGAAAGGCACCTAACAAATGACCCAACCCAGGCATCCAGGTTATAAAGAGTACAATATCTTGCTATCAGAACCATCACTAGAGGAAGAAACTCTAATTATGTTTTCTCTCCGTTATTTGATGTTCAGTCCAAAATGCGTCTACTCAGAGGCCAGTTCCACATAGCAGGTATAGGCTTGAGTCCTGTTGGTGAACTAAGCTGGCACAGTGCACTCTTTGCAGGACTGCACAGCAAAAAAAGGCATGGAAGTGTGTCCTGCTGTATGGCATCAAAGTCCCCAAGTGGCCTGTTTCTTCAGTGCTTGGCTCCCTATGAGCCCTTGAAGCTAAAGACACTGTGGGAAAGCTACCTTGCAAAATTGCCTCTACAGCACCTTTTCCCTCCTGCCACTATTGCTGTACCTGCTGTCTGTGCTGGTGTAGTTTCACTGCTCTTAGTCTAAGTATGCTTTGGGTTGGACTTGTAGTCAAAGATTAAATTCAGCTGTAGATTTGTTACAGTGCTCAGTTCTTTCCTGGGTATACAGTGGGTGCTTGGTATCCACTGGAGTTTGGTTCCTGGACCTCTTGTGGATACCAAAATCCGTAAATGTTCAAGTCCCATTATGTATAATGGCATAGTAAAATGATGTCCCATATAAAAATGGCAAAAATCAAACATTGCTTTTTGAAATGTATGCATGTTTAAAATATTTTCAAGCTATGGGTGCTTGAATCCATGGATAAAAAAAATCTGTGGATATGAAGGGCTGACTATTTTTATTATCATCATTCATTTATATCCTGCCTCTCTTTAAATAATGAGACTCGGGGTGACAAACAGAATATTTAAACAATACAGATTAAAAGAGCAAAGTGTAAATATAAACATTATTTTAAAACAATTAATAAAATATAGAAAAAACTACAGTGATACCTTCCTTTACATGGGGGATCCGTTGCAGACCCCACATGTAAGGAAAATTCTGTGTATGCTTGAGCCCCATTAAAGCCAATGAGGCTTGTGCTTGCGGTGGTGCACAGTAGCACGTGCATGCCATTACTTTTTCCGGCGGACAGCGCCACTTTTTCCAGCTCCACTTCCAGCATATGATGGAAACCATGTAAGGCGCACCCACGTAAGATGCGGGCACACTGTATAAGCATTAAAAACATTATTATTCATCAGAAGACTACATACAAGCCTTAAAATGACACAACACAGCATTAAAAGCCCACCACAGTCAGTTTCTAAAAGCTTTTTGGTATGAAAATGTTTTAACAATCTAGCTACTGTTCTTGGGGGTAACTGAAGTTTCTGACCACTTTTCAAATGCAGCCCGACATAGAGCACATTACAGTAATCCATCCAGAAGGTAAACAAGACATGTGTTAATGTGGGGCACTAGTTGAACTGTGCAAATGCACTCCTAATCCTGACTGAGACCTGGACCTCCAGGGTCAGAGCTGTATCCAGTAGTACCCCCAGACTTTGAACCTTCATTTTCAGGAGGAGTATAACCCCATACAGTAAATAGCTAAGAGTCAGAGTTGGGAGAGTTGTTCATAAATTGGGTTTTGCTTTAAAATTAAGCTTTATAGAAATGTACTTGCTATTGCATATCAGTTCAGTCCAACCAGTTCATTCATTCTGTGGTTACTGTTTGGAGATGAGTTCTATTCTCAAGACATCACAGCAGCAAAAATTCGCCTCATTTTTGAATTGCCTGGTGTTTCATCCTTTGTCACTTGATGTTTATCATCCCTAGCCCAGTGAAGAGTTCTGGAGAACTCCAGAGTATGTATGGTCTTTTGTAACATTTTGGTGGTGGTTACAAAGTGACAGATCTTTTATGGAGCAACGCACCTACCTACCTTTCCTTTGTATTTAGCATTTTCCTAGGTTGTTGCTGCTAAAGTTGAAACAAAGCTAGCAACAAAACTGAGAAAGTTACTTCCTTCTGATGGAGAATTAGCTAATGCTTCTAAACAAGTTTTTTGCACCTGCTTGAGGCCCTAGATACATGGTACAAACTCTGTATTCCTCATAGGCACAAATTGTTTTAATAATGCAGGAGAGAGAGAAGGGTTGGAGTTGATGATATTGACACCAGTGTGGGGAAAAGATGACAGATATTCATGAACTGTCTTTCCAATTGCATTCAACAATCCACTTGAAGAAAAAGGACAATGCTCAGACAAAAGACTGTTATTCTCATTGCCTTTAGAAGCACTGTAGAATTTTAGTGGGCTTAAAACAGGCAAGTTAGTACTTGCTTTCTAGTATTAAAATACTTAAGATTCTTATTTCCCTTACGTTACTGAAAAGCAGTGCTGTTTAAAGAGCAAGCCAGAGAGTTTAAGAATAAGAAAGTTACAGTAAAGTGAAGACTGCGTGCCCATTTTGAATAATTCTCTTTAAAGTATAGCCAATCTATACATACGCGGCATATTTTCATTTATCTGGATACACATATATATTTCTATCAAGGAAAGCTTTTAAAAATACCCACACTATCTGCTTAAAAAGGATTCTCTCACTCTTGAAGAGACACATTTTCCTTTTATTTGTTTATTTAAAATATGAATATCCTGTTTTCAGCCTCATGATTCTTACAGTGTCTAACATTTCAGAGATAATAATAATAAATAACATTTATTTATAAGATTATTTATTTGATTGAAATGTTTTTACACTACACTTCAGCTGAGAAGGCTCTCAAACAATAGATGAAAGCAAGACAGTCCCTGCCCAGAGACATGCAATCTAGTAATGCAAGAAACACAAAAGAAAAGGGAAAGAAGAGTAGGTGATACCAGTTCTTAATGTCAATAGCTGGAGGCATTTCAGAAAGAACAGGTACTCAACAGAAATACTGATTTCAAACCACTGTCTTCCCAGAAATGCATCCTGAAATCTATTTTCTCATGATTTAAAACTGCTTTTGAACCATGAGAACAGCTGGGAAGGGTGAAAGCTGGTTGATGTTAAGCTCTGATCTGCATGGTAATCTAGGAGCAGTAGCTGTCTAGATCAGGTCAGTTCATATTGAAATTCCCAAAGATCAAATTTTCCAAACATATAAATATAATATGTGATGATGTTACATCTCCTAGACACAGAGCTGCAATAACTCCACTTGTATCTGAATCCTACGTGGGAAATTTATGAGCTTCCTGTTATTTTTTAAAATAGAATCAAGTTCACAACAGATATTTCGACTAAAATGTGCACTTTTGAAAGAAGTTGTAGCAAATCACTAAATAAAAATAAAAAATACTGTTAAAAATAAAACTTAAAAAGCTCAAAATTATTGTCCAGCCACTCCAGTTATTTTCTCATCCCTGTGACAAATGTTTCCTTATCCCACTGTTTCTATTACCCTTTCTGGAAATTTAACATACTTTTCTTTCCTCCGAGATGTTCTTTTGAGTGCTCCACATATTCTTATACTTCTAGTGGGTTCTCGGTATCTAAGATCATTGAACATGTTCTGTTTCTGTCACCCATCAATTGTTGCATTTACTGCTGTGGGCAATTCAAATGGTTAAAATAAACATTAATGATAATGCAGCCAATGAATGTTTGAGTGAGGTGGGAGAGAATAAAAGCTAAAGAAAAGTAAATAGTTCTAAAAGAAAAATGCAACTGACTTCATTTGTTCATTCAGCCTGTGGATGAGCAGTCACCTACTGGTTGCCAAACTGGAATAATGGATCTAAACAGTAAACCATTGATTGGTTCCTAAGTGTCCTGGGAAGGTGAAAGGTGCTTGTGCAAGGCAGTTCTACATAATTTATTTGCTTTTCTTGTTGTGGGGCTATATTACAAAGAGCAACACGGAGTTCTGTCTCCCTTTGTTCACATGTGACATCCAGTAACCTTTAAGTCCAACCTGTACTTCCTCTTGCCCATGGGGCTTAAAGTTGAGGTAAAAAGAATCATGTTTTATTCTGATTCTTTAACTGGGTTATTTTGCTCTTTTTAAATATGGTCCATGTCTGACTTATTTTCAGTTTTGATCTTTCACTTGGGACAGGCAAGGGGACATGTTTTGGGTCATTTGTTATTTTTTGTTAATTTTTGTGTGGAAATCACCTTCTTAAAATTTCCAGCCCAGGATCATACAGATGTATACATCAACACATTTCTCCCCACCGTTACAATTACAGTTTCAAAAGTGTTTACTACAAAGAAAAAATGTGGACAATCATTCCTCCCACCCCTTCCACCTCCACTTGCAGTCAGCCAGAACCAGGCAAAGGAGGAGAAAGTATATACCAGCCGTGCCCCTTCCTAGAATTTGTGGTAGTGTGTGCACTGGGAAACTCAAGCTAGACTTCTGCAATGCACTAGACATTGGGCTACTTTTGTACCAAGCCGAAAACACCAACTGGTTCAGAATATGGCAACTAGATTAATTACAGATGCATCCAGGAGTAGTCACATTACACTGATCTTAAAAGCACTCTGCTGGCTGCCACTTAGTTTCCAGGCAAAGTACAAAGTCTTGGTTATTACCTTTAAAGCCCTACATGGTTTGGGTCCAGGTTACCTAAAGGATCGCCTTCTCCCATACAATCTGTCCTGTATACTCAGGTCCCCTGGGAAATGTGAAGTCAAAGGCTTTCATGGCCGGCATCCATAGTTTTTTGTGGATTTTTGGGGCTATGTGGCCATGTTCTAGAAGAGTTTATTCCTGAGGTTTAGCCAGCATCTGTGGCTGGCATCTTCAAAGAATGAGGGAATTGGGAATGAATGAGGCTATGTGCACCTCCATTCTATTCATTCCTCTCTGGAAAATGTTTGCTCCAACCGGCCAGGACTAGACTACCCCCACTCACCATTTCACTGCTTGACTCATCTAATCAGACAGGGCATAGCTTCTTGAGTTACCGTCAAGATCAGATTTATAGATTAGCGTGCCCTGAGAAAGCCAGAATTCACAAACCAGTGACAAACTCTGGTCTTTCATAGAATCATAGAGTTGGAAGAGACCACAAGGGCCATCCAGTCCAACCCCCTGCCATGCAGGAACTCCAAGTCAAAGCATCCCTGACAGATGGTTATCCAGCTTCTGCTTAAAGACCTCTAAGGAAGGAGACTCCACTACACTCCGAGGGAGTGTGTTCCACTGTTGAACAGCCCTTACTGTCAGGAAGTTCCTCCTAATGTTAAGCTGGAATCTCTTTTCCTGTAGTCTGAATAAATTTTTCTGTGTTCTAGTCTGTGGAGCAACAGAAAACAAGCTTGCTCCCTCCTCAATATGACATCCCTTCAACTATTTAAACGAGCTATCATATCACCTCTTAACCTTCTCTTCTCCAGACTAAACATCCCCAGTTCCTTGAGTTATTCCTCATAGGACATGGTTTCAAGACCCTTCACAATTTTAATTGCCCTCCTTTGGATATGCTCCAGTTTCTCAGTGTCCTTTTTGAATTGTGGTGCCCAGAACTGGACACAATATTCCAGGTGAGACCTGACCAAAGCAGAATAGAGTGGCACTATTACTTCCCGTGATCTAGACGCTATACTTATTTTGATGCAGCCTAAAATAGCATTGGCCTTTTTAGCTGCTGCATCACACTGTTGACTCATGTTCAACTTATGGTCTACTTGGACTCCTAGATCCCTTTCACACATAGTTTCATTCAGCCAGATGTCCCCCATCCTATATCTGTGAATTTCATTTTTCCGCCCTAAGTGCAGCACGTTACATTTCTCTGCGTTGAATTTCATTTTGTTACCGTTGGCCCAGCTTTCTAGTCTATTCAGGTCATTTTGAATTTTGATCCTGTCCTTTGGGGTATTAGCTACTCCTCCTAATTTGGTGTCATCTGCAAATTTGATAAGTATGCCCCTAATTCTGTCATCGAAGTCATTAATAAAGATGTTGAATAGGACTGGGCTCAGGACAGAGCCCTGTGGGACTCCACTGGTCACTTCTTTCCAGGATGCCAATAGGAGACTTAATACAAACACCTTGATTTCTAGTGACACCCAGATTACATATTTATTTACAATAGTTTATTTCCAAGCATACCTTAGAAATGATGATAGCTTTCTACGCTGAGATCATATGAATAGATTTTCATGTATGGAACCTCCTGCTCACAGATGGGAATAGAATTTAAGCTGTTTTCCTCCCTCTCCCTACATTATTCTGAATCATTCCCACACTGGAACACGTTCTAACTCTATAGAGCAAATGACAGAGTGGGTTGGAGTAATACAACAGAAATTAATGGAAATCACTTTCTCTTCGCTTCTGCAGCCATGAGGTTTTGAAAGCAGAGTTTTATCAACGGGATCTCCAAGTTATGTTTTCTTAGCCACACTTCACCATAATCTGTGATTCAAATTGCATTTGAAGCTTTCCCCTTCAGGCTATCTGACTGACTTTCACAGAGAGAATGAGGGAATTGGGAGTGAACTATGTGCACCTCCATTCTACTCATTCATATCTTGTTTTATCAGTACTAAGAGAGTCCTTTCTGGATGACGTAGGCTTGGTGAATCTTCCACCCGCGTTCAGGGCATGTGTCATCTGAATGCTATGCCTCGAACACAGCTGGAATCCACGTCATTTGACCTGTGTATTTTAGGCCATAGGAGTGAGGAACTCTGAGACGTATAGTACCAACAACATCTGGAGGCTGCACGAGTTCCACTACTCCTCTTAGGCAATGGTCATAAACTCTGTATTAATGTCAAAATCCAAAAGATGATACCTGTCTTGCTATGCTAGTCCTTTTCTTCCATTTAGTGGGTTTCTTTTACCACACTGGTGTATCAAGGAAAACAATTCTTATTCCTTTTGAATGGCAACTGGGCAAGAATTGTAATATAGTGGGCTCTTTATATCTGCTAGGGATGCATTCAGGACACACACACACCCCTGCCCGCAGATGCTCAAGTCACATTGTCCTTAATTGCAGCACAACCACATGGCCATGCCACCATTAGAGACAATGGGACTGGAGGCCCCCTTCCATCCCTCCTTCCTTCCCTTCTCTTCTCCCCCCCCCCCAATTCTTCCTTCCTTCCTTCCTCTGAAGCTTCTGCCCCAGCTTGGATTTGGGGACATAATCTGCCTACCGGTCAGCTGGGGACAGGGCTGGGTCCGAGGCTTGAGTCTCAGAGCCCCTGTCTCCAGGCCCAGTGCCCAGGATGGAGCCTCTGGGCTCCAAGCCCCAAGCCCTGGGCTTGGCCCCAGCTTCCTCCAGCCAGTGGGTGCTGGGCCTGGGGACAAGAGCTCTGAGACTCAAGCCTTGGCCCCAACCCTGGCTGACTGGGTAGCAGATTCCACCCCCAAATCCAAACTGGGGCAGAAAAATACTGATTAGGTAGGTAATTTGTCTAGGTAATTAGGTAGGTAGGTATGGCAAGCATATTTCTCCTACAGCTTGGTAGCAAGAACTTTTCATGACACTTTTCCTTGTTGTCAGATCTTGACTCATGGTGACCCTGTGGATGAGACATTTCCATTCCTCATACTGTCAAGCTTTCCTCTCTTGTGGCTTCAAAATATTTTAAAAATTGTTAATCTCTTCTCAGGCAGCATGCAGCCCATGAGAAGATAGTGACTTCTAAGATAGTTTTGTAGAAACATATACTCCAGGAAAAGATATAAAGGAATCCTGTAGCACTTTTTAGACTGAGAAAAATAAATTCCTAGTATAAGCTTTGGACTGCAGTGCACTTCACCAGAAACATAATCTAATATCTGATGAAGTGGACTGTAGGCCATAAAAGCTTGTGGTAAAATTCTTTTCCTTCAGTCTTTAATGGTGCTATAGGATTCCTTTCTATCTTTTCAGGCTGAAAAAGAATATCTATTGCTTTCAGAAGGGCAGGCATGCCATGCAAAGGGGGGAGTCATGTCTTAGGATGACAGCTCTATGTTTGCACTCCCCTATGTCAGGTTTCCATCCAGTGAGGCCAAACACCAATACAGAAAAATGCATTAAATTGATGTTCTAGTACAACTTTCTTAAACCTGGTGCTGCACTAGTGGGTTGGACTGCAATTCCCAACATCCTCACCCAGCCTTTTTGAACAGAGATCAACAATTTTGCTTATTATTGCTAGATTTCCACCTTTGTATGGCATGCCTGAGGAACATCAAAGTCCTACCAAGGAAAAAGAAAACAAATGCAATCTTCTGCCTCCCAGAAATGGAAAGGAAAATGGATATTTGCTCCTTAGCTATGTTTCCAAAGTACTTGTCTTAAGAGCATAAACATCTCCCCACCACCACCAAAAAAAAAGAACACACACACTCCAAATCCCTGGATGATCAGGTAGTTGTCCCTGGCCTGGAAATGAAGTGCAAGGTCAGAGAGAAGACCATCACTTTGGGTGGTAAAATGTATCCAAAATAATGGTCTCCTTAAATGTCTAGCTTTTTAAATACATTTTAAGCTTATTTTTCATTCCATCTCTTCAAGTATGTGGAGCCACAGAATTACAAACTAGAATAATGGCTTACAAATATACCACTGTGAGCTGCAGGATAGTTGTCAAACCTGTTCAACCACTCTTTAGCATAAGTAAAGGAAACTAATCTCTGCTTTTGTTTGTGTTTCAAAGACTGCTCTGTTTTTTGTAAACTAAATCAACATGGTGTGTTGATGTGTAAGAATCTTATGTTACAATAATTTTTCTTCTGCAAGTCATTCATTGATGAGCCACTAAGCTTCATACTTTTTTGACATTATTTTCCTCAATCATTTTAATAGGCTATCAGGCTTTGTGTGTTTATAAGTTACATTGACATTCGCCTTCTTCAATGAGATCAATCCTTACAGAGCCCTCCTACTTTTCCTCACTTTATTCTCAGAACTGTTCTCATCTATATTTCTTCCTTACCCTCCTTGTATGCATTATTATGTCTGGTTTTACTTTTTTGTTTTTTTCATCCACAGTTTAAGCTATGGAGGAGGACATCCATCACACTCAGAAGCAGATCTTCTTCACAGACAAACGTATGCAGTTTCTCATCAGCTACCTACATATGCTACTACATCCCACCCTTCAGGTAATGAATAATACGCTCTGAAACATCGGTTTTGATTATTATTATTATTACTATTATTATTATTATTATTATTAGTATTTATATAGTGCTGTAAATTTATACAGTGCTGTACATACAATCTTATAATTAGACGGATCCCTGCCCTCAGGCTTACAGTCTAAAAGAGACAACACAAAAGGAAAAGGGGAAGGTGGTGGGAAGGGGATGAGGTCCAGTGGTTCTTCTCTCCCTCTGGGGCCTGGACCAAGGCAGATGGACTGGAGGGAGGGCACAGCTTCTTAATACATAGTTAATAGGATTCATCCTGAGACAGATGGCACAATCCTGGGAACGCTTCCCTAAACAATATAGTCTTTAGCTTAATTTTGAATCTGATTAGAGAAGTGGTGAGGCGCACATGTGGGGGGAAGAAGATTCCAGGAGTAAGGGGCAGCAAGTGAGAAGGGATGAATCCGGGACAGGGCAGTGGAAATCCTTGGCCGGGACAGGAGACCTTGACTACCAGAGCGGAGGGTACAAGAAGGAGTGTGAGGAGAAAGAAGTTCAGACAAGTAAGGAGGGGTCAGTCCGTGGAGGGCTTTGAAAGTCAACAACAAAAGTTTGCACTGGATGCAGAAGGGGAGCCAATGAAGGGAGGATAAAAGAGGAGAAACATGATCAAAGTGGCAAGTGGATGTGATAATGCTGCCATCTCTTTGGTCCAAAACACACTGCAGAAATAATCCACTTTGTGGCTCAGTGCTAGGAAATCCTGGGAAGTGTAGTTCCTTGTGGCACCACATCTCTCTGACAGAGAAGGTTAAATATCTTCCAGAACTACAGTTCTCAGAATTCCCTAGCATTGAGCCAGGGCAGTTAAAGCAGTCTCAGACTGGATTATTTCTGCAGTGTGTTTTGGACCTTGATGATATAAAATCACTTGCATGTATCTTAGAATGTTGTGTGGCATAGAATCAGTTTTCAACATAATATTTCAGGAGTGTGTCTAATTTGCACTATAATGATACCAATATAGAACCTTATATATGAATGTAGAGGTAACTATGTTGATCATAAGACAAATTCAAAGTCCATATTGTGAGGATATATCCATTAGTGTTCTAACAAAAAAGGCACATGATTATCTGTGTACGCTTTCAAAACTAAATGTTTGTTTATCAGAGAAAATTTCCATTCCCTCCCCACTTATGACTTCAACATTCTAGAAATTTTACATCCCTTTGTTAAATCGTGATGATGGAAGTAAACCACATGTGAAAGGCATCTGGATGCTACACCAGAGGACATCTGAAACTGGGACAGGGATTTTCTGATGGTTTATTTCCTCCAAGCAGCTACTCAGTTTGGCTCACATTTTGCCTAACTCAGTCTTGAGAATGTAGAAGCCTCCTAACTAACTGTTCTCCATCTGTAAAGGGGCTTGTGAGCTTTGCACTGGACAGAGACGAGTTTGAATTTTCAATTGAGTTTTATTCTATTTTTTAAAAGGGGAAAGGGTGTGTGTGACAACATTTAACAGTCATATAGCTTGCATATTACATTGAGATGGTAGGAAGGAATTATTTTTTATTTTATTTTTATCCCGCCTTTCTCCCAAAAAGGGACCCAAGGTGGCTCACAGTATAAAAACACATTAAAACTGTCTGCATCCTATCAAAATGGAGTCATCAGAGGGCATCCCATCTGCCACAAGATCCATGGGAACCACAAGGCAATAAAATTTAGTCCTCCATTTGAAAATACAATAAAACTCTATTGAAAATTCAAATCAGTCTCTGTCCAGTGCAGAATTCACAGCTCTAGTTAACAGCCTGGCTGCAGCTTTTTGGACCAGCTAAAGTTTCTGAACACTTTTCAAAGGCAGCCCCATGTAGAGTACATTACAGTAATCCAAACAGGATGTAACCAAGGCATGTACCACCATGGCCAGGTCTGACTTCTCCAGGAACAGGCACAGTTGGCACATGAGTTTTAGCTGTGCAAAGACATTCCTGGTCACTGCCGATACCTGGGCTTCCAGGCTCAGTGCCGAATCCAAAAGTACTCCTAAACTACAAACCTGAGTTTTCAGGGGAAGTGTAACCCTATCTAACACAGACCAAATCCCTGTTCCCTGATCTGTCTTTTGACTGACCAGGAGCACCTCTTGTCTGGATTAAGCTTCAATTTGTTTGCCCTCATCCAGTCCATTACAGTAGCCAGACACTGGTTTAGGACAGAAACACCTTCCTTGGAATTAGGTGGAATTGAGTGATAGAGCTGGGTATCATCAGCATATTGGTGACACCTTACTTCAAAACTCTAGATGACCTCTCCCAGTGGTTTCATGTAGATGTTAAAAAGCATAGAGGACAGGACTGAACCCTGAGGGACCCCAAGGGCCAAGGAGTTGAAGAAGTATCCCCCAGCACCACCTTCTAGTCCCCTCCAGGAAAGAACAAAGCTACTGTAGAACAGTACCCCCAAGCCCCATCCCAGTGAAGCAACTTTGAAGGATAACATGATCGATGGTATCAAAAGCCGGAGAGGTCCAGCAAAACCAACAGTGACACACTCCCCCTGTCCAGTTATCACCAAGGCTACCAAAGTTGTTTCTGTCCCACAACCAGGCCTAAAACAGACTGACATGGATCTAGATAATGTGTCTCATCCCGGAATGCCTGGAGTTGGGAAGCCACCACACACTCCAGCACCTTGCCCAAAAATGGAAGATTAGAGACTGGCCTGTAATTAGCTAGGATCCAGGGAAGGTTTTTTTTTCAAAAGAGGTCTTACCACAGCCTCTTTTAGCCATGTTGGGATCCTGCCTTGCTATAAATAGGTATTAATCACTTCCCTTACCCACTCCATCAGTCCTCCTCTGGCCTGTTTAATAAGCCAGAAAGGGCAAGGGTCTAGTACATATGTAGTAGCTCTCCACTCTCCAAGGATCATGTCCACATTATCAGGCTGCACATAATGTTGTGAGGGAGGGGAAGAGCAGAGAAAAGAACACCTTCTCTTATACAGTTTGTTCATTATTATAAAATAAATTTTCCCCTTATATTTTTACCCATAATCCCTTTTTCCCCAGAAAAAAAGGGATTTGAGGGTGGAAAAATCCACAGGAAAGGAAAATCTACTGTTCTGTCAGTTGTTTTTCACAAGCCTTCACGTCTCTGACGCAGCAAGGATATAATGGAAACTGAAGACCAACATATCTTTAAGTTGCCAGATTGGTGAAGTTTGGCTCAATGTTTCGTGTAATTACCTTACCTTGCTTGCCCCTCATCTGTAGTCTTAAAATATATTTCTCATACTATTTGAATGTGGGTTCTTTTTTTTTTAAAAAAAAAGGGGAGGGCAAATATGCATTTATTTTCAAAACTATTGTTACAGAAGATTATTCTTACACTGATTATAGTGCCTAACAGGTACATACATCTACAGACCATATTTAAGATCAGCCAGTGAGTGTCACAGTTGAGCTTCCTGGCCAGTAAATGTGTGAGTGACTCATATGCATGTGCGGCCTCCTATTAATACATGTTCTTATATAATTTATAGTATATATAACCAAACCTACATGTTTGTTTTTCATGTAGGTCTTTCTGGCATTTTTGATAACACTATGCACAACAGCAGTACCAGCACTAAAGAAACTTCAGTTATGAATTTTCTCTCTGCAATTGAATCCCGCAATGCTCAGGCTGTTTCTTCAGGAACTACTCTCTTACCACAGTTTCGAGCTCCAACTTGGCAGCCAGGTGATACTTTCCTAAGTTTTAATCCTTGTATCATTTGTTTCTCTGTTAAAATGAAATTAATATCATAATATTAGAATTCAAAGTGGCTAGGGCTGCATCTGCACTTCAGTAATAATATAGTTTGATGCTGCTTTAAATGCCATGGCTCCATCCTATGGAATCCTGGGAACTTTAGTTTATTGTGGCACCAGAGCTCTTTGACAGAGAAAAGAAATAGCAATAACAAGTACATTTCCAAACTGCTTATCAGTGACGTAGCACTCCCTAAGCAGTTTACAATGTGTAAGCCAATGGCCCCAACAAACTGGGTATTCATTTTACCGACCTACAAAAGGATGGAAGGCTGAGTGGACTGAGTGCCCTGCCTGGGATCAAACTTAGAACCTTGTGGCAGCAGTACTGGCATTTAACCACTGTGCCACCAGAAGGCTAAATGTATCACAAAACTACAGTTCCCAGAATTCTGTACCACTGAGCCATGGCTGTTAAAATGGTGTGAAACTGTATTATTTCTGCAGTGTGGATGTAGAATAAAATTCTTCAGTTAGATATAGATCTCTAAGAAATTATCTTCATATGTTTCATGCTTTTGTTATGCAAGACTTTTCACAATCTTATTAGTTATTATAGCACTGCAAGAGTATTAAACTTCTACTTTGAACTATTAACAGCTGTTAGTCTCTAAGTACATTATAACCCACTTGTAAAATCTGTTTGCAAAACTTGTACACTTCCATTTCTACACCAGTTGATGTGACTAACTGTCACAAATTTTTGGTCTGGCTTACTATGAGGCCTCCAAGGGCTAATCATGTATCACTTTGCAACCTGGTGACATTAACACTAACTGGTGTTTAGTGTGGTGTCTCATTGCATCCATTAGAAAAAGGTTTCTTTGTAGCCCTATATTATAGAATTCTAGAGATTAATTAGTGACTTGCTAATTTGTTAAATGCCAGTTTCCTACATATGAGCCTTGTAGCAGGGAGCAATATGGTTGTACACTTTTTGCTGATTCCTTCTCCCTGCAGCTCCCATTATCAGGTGCCATACTGTTTTGGAGAGTAAGTGAACTGTCCAGAACAACTGGGAGACCATAGGGCTCTACTTAAGAGGGAAAATAGGTGAAAAGCACCTTCCTTGCTTCATTTCACCATTATCCACTGCAACATAAATGCTTATTTGGTTAATCTCCTCTCCCAGTACTATAACAATTCGGTACATTCCTCTCTTCCTGCTCTTTTAATGTACACGTTAAATAAGTCATAAATATGTAAACAACTTAGTTTGCTATCCTAAACAATAATGTGTTTATTGCGGAAACTGCACTGTAACTGTATGTATTGGTCAAGACATATGAACTTGAAAAATAGAGAATAAATTATTGCATATATACCACCACCAAGCCTAAGGAGTGTAACAGCCTTATGAATAAGCCCACAAATTCCACATGCAAAACAACAACAACAACAAAGTTCTGGGTATGGCAGAAAAGAGAAAACTCCACCCAACTTGAATAAACTTCCTGTAATTCTTTGCTGGTTGTGGATCCTTGCTCTTGTACCCCACTTGGTTTTTATACTGGGTGCAGAAGAGAGATGGACTACACCATCCTTCTTCCTCTAATCTCATTTTCCTGAATGGTATTCCATACAATGCCTAGGGCAATCAGTCTAGTGCTTAAATATGGTGCTAATGTTACTGTAATGAAAGTCCCAGCATAGTATTGTTTTCTTTGATTCAAAATTTGTGCCATTAAAGAATCTGAGGCATCAGCTGCTTTCTTCAGAAAAAGTTGTAATTCGCTCAGTAGCCACAGTTAATGAAAGGCTTCTTTCTTAGTAGCTGCCATCTGAATGTCTGATGAAAGCATTAGGTCAGATAATGCTCCCAAACTGTGTGCATGATCATTTTAAAGAGAGTGGAGCCTTATTTAGAACTGGCAGTATGACACTACTCACACTGCAGATTTCTTGACAAACAACATCTGTATCTTATCTGGATGAAGTTTCTGTTTTTCATATCTATGCACTCCTGAACTGCAAGTAGGCAGAAGCAAGGAGGAAGGACAGAAAAAGTTAAGTAAAAAATACTCCAACAAGATAATAATCTCATCATCAGGCATTACAGTGGGCCCTTACTTTAAACTTGGGATCCGTTCCAGACCACCCCCTGCGTAAAGCAAAATGTGTGTATGCTCAAGTCACATTATATCCAGTGGGGCTCGTGCTTGCCACGTGGCCGTGCACGCGCACCCTGCATTCTCCCCTTTCCTGAGCAGCTTCTGTATATGCTGAAAGCCGCCTATAACAACCCCGTGTATGGCACGGGCTCACTGTACATTAAAAGAATATTAAAATGTGGCTGATTCTGTGGGTGATTATTTCCAAGGCTAAACAAAATGGTTAATTTAGAAAAGTTCTTGGTTCATGTGTGATTGTACTCCTTCCTTTCTGTGTCTCTTTTTAAACAGCTATGCATTCATCAACTGAACTGTTTGTTACTGGAGCCTTGCCAGCCTCTGGAACCTTTCCATCAGCTTCAGCTTATCAGCATCCCAATGCTTTTGGCAGTAGAAACTTTGCTACTACTCCTTCTCTAACACTTCAGGATGCAACTTTCAGTGCAACGCCAAATGGGCTTTTAACTGCTCATGACCCTTTGTTGCAAATCAAGACATCCCAAGGCACTGTTCCCGCTGCATTGACTTTTGAGCGCCTGGGCAGTTCTGTGTTAAGTACCAGCATACCTCCACAGTCTTCAACATATCGCTCTGCTCAGGAATCTGCACCCCATCTCTTGCAGCCACAGTTCAGTTTGTTGCCTTCATCACTTGGAGGAGCTCAGCCAGCTCCACAAGTATATAGCTCAACTCTGTTTACTGGTTCTACTGCCTCCCTTGAAAGAGCACTGCAGAGAGAATGTAGTGTGATTAAACACCATCAGCGGCCTTCAAGCACACAGTCTGTTCAGGCACAACTGACTGGTTCACAGCATTCCTTAGAAAATTTTTTATCAAATACAGATGGAACTGATTTTCAAGATACATCTCGAGGGTCATCCCTGTCTTGTAGCCCAGTTGCCGATGCTACTCAGGTGAGCAATAATGGACCACAGCAGAAGAACTCTCAAGTTTCAGTGGAACTTGCTCAGTCATACACATCGGCAATTCCATCACCTGGTTTCCCATCTGTTTCTACTACAAAAGCAAAACAGTGTCCTACAAAACAGCCTTCAAGGTCAACAAAGACACCTAAGCCACAAAGTGTAGCCCCTGCTATGCAGACACAAAGCTATTCCAAAACTGGACAGAGCCAGAACTCTGTAATAGCAGGTCAAGCACAAATCTATTCTACAGCACAGCTTCCAAGCCTTTTATCAGTGAGCCAGTCACAAAATTATGTTTCAACACAGTCACAGAATGTGCCATCTGTCAGCCATGCACAAGTATTCTCAGCTATCAAGCTTGAGAAGTTGCCACCTTTATACAAAACTCTTGCTTTTGCTGGGCAGTCACAAGCTATTACTTCTGATAGCCAGACACTGAGTTATTCTTCTGAGCAACAGGTATTAGGTTCAGTTTCAAGTGACAACTACTCTGCACAAACAAGAGATCTTTCAGACAACCAATCTCAAAGTTATTCTTCTAGCCATTCTCAGGGTTTGTCAACAGTTAGCCAACCACAAGTTATCTATTCATCTCAATCCCAGGTTTTGCCAGTAGTTAGTCCTTCAGAAACATATACAACAGTGCAATCTATAGCATTAACGTCACCATCTCTTCCATTTTCTTCCTCTTCTCATGTTCAAAACTTGTCAGCATCTAGCCCTCCCCAGAACTATATTTCTCTACATTCTCAGGCACAAGAGTCCTCCTCTTCACAGTCTCAAAAGTTTTTACCAGTTGTCCAGTCAACGTTTATAATGCCAGCTCATTCACAATCATTGCAGAACAGCTCTTCCTCAGATACAAAATCATATATTAAAAGAAAATCTGACCCTAATCTGTTTCAAACATCTAAACAAGATGATCAGTTCCCAATGCAAGATTTGCAGGCATTGCAGCAGCAAACATCTCTTGATTCCTCCTCTCAGAAGTTAGCTGATAATGAAATTAACACTCAGGATACAACGTTCAAAGTTTCCAAAGTGGACACTCGATATTCTCAAAGTGTAATCAGAAGTAACTCTCGTCTTGAAGATCAAGTTGTTGGGCTTACTCTTCAGGGTTCAAAAAAGGATGAAAGGATGGTTAGCTCTGTATCCCAACTTACCCAGCAAATTGGCCATATCACTAATGTAGTAAGCCATGATATTAAAAAGGCAGCTAATTTATTGCCAGCCACCCAAGTAAATATGGATGGCAAAGAACTAAGCCAGCAGCCATCTCTTCTGCATAAGGTACATGAAGTTAAATCCTCAGAGCAACAGGGCCATGTCATTAGTACACCAACACTGACTAACACTCAAGCCATAAGGCATAGCCATCAGCTGTGCTTACCCAGTGCACAGGTACTTTTGGAATCTGCCTGTGATTTACAGATGCTCCCACAGTCAATACTGCAGTCTAGCTTAGGGCATACAAAAGTTTCTCCACAAGTGCAGCGTATTCAGAGTTCTCAGCAGATGACCCACCAGTTTCTTCAGGTGGATGGACATTTGATTCAGAATAATGGAGGACATTCTCAGCAGCAGCTTCATCCTCAAAGCTCTGACATTATGAAAATGGACATTTCTGAGCCATCAAAGTCAGTACAACAACACTTGTCATCGAAAGAAAATTTTGTGCACCCAAATAATGACTCTAAGAATCAGTTTGTTACCCTTAGTTCTGTATGTTTTCCAGAATCTATGCTGCTCAATGATGAGAGGAACATATTATCTAATGTAGATGATATTTTGGCAGCGACAGCTGTTGCTTGTGGTGTAACTCCATCTGAATTTGCCAAATCAAATTCTAGTGAAGAAGGAATGCAGTCAGTTGAAAATGGAGACAATTCTAAGGTTCAGTTCCAGACAATAGATGTTAGACATGTGACCCCAAGCTTCAGCTCCTCACCAGCAGTGGTTGGAAAGCCACTGAGTATAAACAATATTTCTTTGAATGGAGGCCAGATTACCCTAAACCTAACAGCAGTGCATACAACGCCAAAAACTGGAAGTGTTGATGAACAACATATTGAGACACCAAATCAAGGTATTTCTACTAGAGTTGCTACATCAGAGTTTGAACAAGCACAGGAACAGGCTCCTGGCCTAGTTAAGCAGCAGTCTATCACAAATAATGACTCTGAAGGTACAAACTATGTTCATATGGATGACGTGCTAAGTGTTTCGAGCAGTAAGATTCTAAATGAAGAGACTACAAGACTGAGCAGAGATTGTAACATGGAGAGTGACAACACTATGACAAGAAGCAAGGTCAAAGTTCCATTACATTCACTATCTATGCAACATCCAGGAGTTGAAAACAGTAACAAAGCTGAAGGCAAGAGTGAAGACTTATTACAAGAGGACCTTCAAAAACAGAAGGAAAGGAGACAAAATCAAATTAAAAATGAAGATGATGCAAATCAAAAGCAACTAAAGCGAAGTGGACTATGTAAACACCAGAATTCAAGAGGAAGTGATGCCAGCTTGCCATATTCTCCTGCTTCTGAAAGTTACCATGAAACTTACCAACATCAAGAAAAAATGAGGCAGAAAATCAAAGAGGTAGAAGAAAAACAACCAGAAGTTAGAACAGGATTCATTGCATCTTTTTTAGATTTCCTAAAATCTGGACCTAGACAACAGCTTTCAGTTCCTGCTGTGCGTGTGCCTAATCGTGTCAGGAGACCTGTTACAGCAGTTGTTAGAGCACCATGCCCACATACACTTTCAAACTCCCAAGCACCAGCACCTCCTGCATATCCTGAAGGCAATAGTCAAAGTTCAAACAAAAAGGGTAATGAAGAACGGAAGAGAAATTCAGAAGCATTGCCCTCATTTTCTTCTGATGAAGATTCGGTAGGAGGTAACAAAGATCTTCAGAAGAGCATTACATCTGCTTTGTCAACTTTGACTGATGATTCCAATAAAAAGAAAAAGTCAGGTAAAGATTATTGCATTGTTCTTGCAACTAAATACATGCCTATAGTTTAAAGGCTGCTTCAGTAAAGATAGACATGGTCCATTTTGTGTATTCAAAATACTATGATTAAGTATCAGTTTTTAACTATATTTAAGGCTAATGGAAATTGTGGAAGTTAAAAGATATTTTGAAATGTAGTTACCTTGTACATTTTTTGACATACAGTTGTCCCTCGACGTTTGTGGCTTTGACACTCATGGTTTTGATCATTCATGAGGGCAAGGCTGCCACTTGCATGCACACTCCTCCTCCCTCCTAGGCTTTTCTCCTTTGGACGAAAAAGCCTAGGAGGGAGGGAGCGGCTGGGAAGGGTGTGCACACCAACTCTGCCCCTTTCCAGGACTGATAGCTGCCTTTCCTCATGCAGCTCTCTGTCTTGGAGAAGGGCGTGGGGGCTGATTCTCCACCCCTTTCCAGGATGGAGAGCTGCCTGGGGAAAGGGGTGGGTAACCAGTTAAAGGGACAGGAGGGCGGGGGAAGGAGCTTGCATGCTTCTGTTCCTCTTGCCCCGCCCACCCATCCCTTTAACTGGCTTCCTGTGGGGCGGGAGTTATTTGTGGTTTTTCCACATTCGTGGGGGTCTTGTGCCCCTAACCCTCACAGATGTAATGACTGTACTCTCATGTTCAGCCACTTACTTTAGGAAGGATTTGTCCTGACCTGGAAAGACTTAACTCCCTTCTGAAGGCATTTTAAAAATTTGCATTATTTCAAAGAATAATTTTAAGTGTTTTTTTTTTCCCTTAAAAATCATAACTTGACTAAACTGAAGTCTCAATAGCGTACTATAAGGGGCAAATTGAACTCTTTAAAAAAACACCCTCAACTTAGCCATAGTTTTACCGACAACATGCAACTAAAAAAGTGTGTATGTGTGTTGTCTTTTCCTTTTGAATATATGGTTTCTTATATATATATGTGGTTCAGGTCAGACACTTTGAATACATACATAAATTGGGTTCATTCTAGGGGAAAGGTTAAATCTCCATTCTTTTTGTACACTTCAGTAATCTTAAATGTAAAACAGATCTTATCAAATATGGGACTTTATCTCCCCAAATGGGTGTGCTGCTTCTGTCTTCAGTTGAATTTTAGACCTTCTAGTAAGAATTTTAAAATTGGATACTAAAGCACTTAAAATAACTCATCTTTTATATATAAAAATACATTTAGTTTTTAAATTAAGCAAAGTGAGATTGTTTTTTGTATTTCAGGAATAGAGAAAACTGTTTCTAAAATTACAACCAATGCTGTAAAGAAGGAGCCTTCCAGTTTAGCTATTACAATGCAAGATGCTCAAGTGAAAATCTGTTCACCACAACCTGAAAAAGAAAGTATTGTTACAAATCAGTTAGCAAAAAAACAGGCAACTGTTGCAATAGAAGGCTGCACTGAGGATGACAATGGAGACAGTGGTGGTGAGGGCATGTATAGAGAACGTGATGAATTTGTAGTGAAGATAGAAGATATAGAATTACTAAAGGTAATCCATAATTTTTTTTTAGTAGTTTTAAGAAAATGCACTAATTAAATAATATTTTCTGGTATTATGTATTAGCTTTTCCTTTTTTGGTTGTCTTAAATATATTGTAACTTTTTAAAAAAATTCATTGCTGTAAGTACACAGGGACAAGCAGGAAATAGCATGTGCCTGTCGCACGCACGCACGCATGGATCCCCCACCTAAGACAAGAGCACACTGTAATATAATTCTTTTCAGATGATTCATAGTTAAGGTTTCTAAAATCTGTACTGTACAGTCAGCCCTCCATGTGCATGGATTTTTAATCCACCGATTCAAGCATCCATGGCTTGAAAATATTTTTAAAATATATAAATTCCAGAGAGCAAACCTTGATTTTGCTATTTTATATACAGGACATGATTTTACTGTACCATTGTATTTAATGTCACTTGAGTATCCATGGATTTTGGAATCCATGGGGGTCCTGGAACCAAAATTCAACAGATACCAAAAACCCATTTTATATCATTTCTCAGTTTTAAGATAGTTTGTGAGAGACCAAATTCAGACAAATTTTCACACTAAATTAGAGACATAGCTTTTTGCTTCAAGTTAACTATAGCTTCTTGAATTTGAACAACAACAGAAAAAAAAGTTTAAGCAGAATATGAAATGTTTTAAAATTGGCATATCTTGGGTTGATTCAAAGCCATCAACCATAGCCCCCATTTTGGATATAAAAGAGGTAAATTGGTTCTTTCTGAGTTTTTGGTCAGTTTGAATTAATTATTGTAGCTCTAAAAGTAAATTTGTTCTTTTCATTCTGGCCCTTATAGGCTGCTTTAAAAACAGGAACAGAGCCTCCAGCCATCTGGAAAGTTCAGAAAGCTTTGTTGCAAAAGTTTGTTCCTGAAGTAAGAGACGGACAGAGGGAATTTACAGCTACTAACAGTGTAAGTATATCTGTATATCTGTAAGTACAAAGATTCTATTTCAATTATTTTAAATGAGATATAAAAATAAAACAGAAAAGGCTCACCTGAAACTTCAACAAAATTTCTTGTGATATCTTATGTTAGTCAAATATTAGAAATGACAGTGAGGGATGAAGTTCCAGAAGTTATATATTTTATGTGTACCTGTATGGACACATCCACTCTCTGTCACTCACTTTCAAAGGTGAGTGACTACGTTTTGATGATAAGGAATGTGTATGCTCCCATCTTTCCCTTCTCTTCCCCACTTACTAGTTCATAACAATCATAATTGTGTGACTTTCAAATTAGGTATAGTACTTTTCTGGTCAGAAACCACGTCAGACTATACAAGGGAGGAGAGGGAAAGGGATAGTGTCTTTTATTCTTTTACCAAAGAATAAAAATTTTCACAGCTTGTTTTCTAAACTATGAATGACTGACTATCTTATCATTTAAATGGAAGGAGTTCTCCACTTCATGGCACATTACTTACATCTGTACCATCAGCCAGAACTAGCATGGCTGATTGCACCAAAACATTCATGCTAAATGGCATGTGTAGAAAGTGATGACTATTAATGTATTTTAATAAGTTTATCTTTATATATCGAGTTCCACGTAGACTTTGCACAGATGAAATTTGGCTTGTGGAAGCTACTTCTATCCAATTTCTACATTTTCCCCAGTTACTGCAGTACTCTGCCACATTCTATTCTGTCCTTGAAGGATCTGCAAGATAGGAGTGGTGCAACACATAGGGATGCGCCATTGCATGACCAAAGTGCTGCTTGCACTAAGACTAAAATGCAAAATAATTTTCATGTGATGTTTTTAAAGTCTGCTATATAAAATAAGATGTATATATATTTGTATTATTGTGTCTTTGTTTTTACTTGTTGCAGTATCTTGGGTATTTTGGGGATGCAAAATCAAAGTACAAACGGGTGTATGTGAAGTTTCTAGAAAATACAAACAAGAAAGAGTATGTCAGAGTGTGTTCCAAGAGACCAAGAAATAAACCTGTACAGTCTGCAAGGTATTTCATTCTGATACAATATTTTTAAAATGTTGAATTCTGACAGTATTTAAAACTTACGCAGGAACACATTGAGAGTTATTTTAACAAGCTTTATCTTTTTAAAGCATTTGTTTTCAACCTTATTAGAATCATGGCTATGCATAATATGCGTTTATTTAAAAACTTTGTTCTAAAATAATTTGATGGCACAGCAGCCTAGTATAAATTGGGGACAAATAAGCTTCAAATATGAAAGGAAAACTGAAAGCTCTATCGATTTATTTTTTTTTACTAAACCCAGTTTCTCATTACATATAAAATATGGAAACTGAGATTTAATCAGAAGTGCAAGCACAATGAGGGGGAGGGGAGCATGCAAAACCAGTGACTTTTTCCTCCTTATTGGAATAGTTTGAAATTGTGCCTTCAGTATCTCTTTTTTGAGAAACTTCCATCTGTCCTGAAATCCCTTTTCTTTTAATATTCCTGATCATGGGATCACCCTGTTTCCCTAAGTTTACTGAAATCAGCTCTCCTAAAGTCTAGAATGTGTGTTGATTTATTTAAAACTTATCTGTAGCCTGCAGTAAGAGCTAGAAAGGTATAGTGATTTGAGTGTTGAACTAGGACTGTGGGGGTCAAGGGTTCATCTCCCTGCTTGGCCAAGGATACCCACTGCATTACCTTGGGTAAGTCACACTCTCTCAACCTCAGAAGAAAGCAATGGCAAATCTTTTCTGAATAAATCTTGCTATATCTAGGATGATAGGGTTGTCGTAAGTCAGAGTTGACTTGAAGGAACATAACAAACTCTGCAGTTCCAGGTTCAACCACTAGTCAGATGTTCTTTAAGAGGGACAAAGCTCTTGTTTGGCCTGGGAAATTCACTTTTTTGCAAAGTCTCTAGGTAGCTCTATTTACCTCTTCTCTCTCAAAGGCCTGAATTCTTTGGACAGTTGCAAAAGAGAGAGATAGAGACTTCCTGGTGCATGTTAAGTCAAGCAAGGAGAGGGAATATGAAATAAAGATGGAGGATGGAAGGAAGGGAGAAAAAGTTGAAGGTGGGGAGAAGAGAAAGCTCAGAGGAAAGGGCAAGAGTGCTGGCATGATGTTGAAGTTTTAAAAAAGTTTCTAACTTAGGCAAAGCTGGTCCATTTGTTGGCAACCATAGAATAGTACCATCAAAAACAGTTAAGTCCTACTGTTGGTTGAAATTAACTATGGGTTAAAACAGATGGCTCGTTAAGGCCTGCTTCCAGGCATCTTGGGAATGTGGCGTTTACATGTGGGCAGCTTCAAGACGTTCCAGCAGTGTGGCATTTACATGTCACACACCACCAGAGTGTCTTGAAGCCACCCTAGAGGTGTGGCGGGGCTAGAAACGGCACCCTTTTCCCGGCCCAAATAGGAGCGAATAAAGTAATACACATTTAATGCAGAAGTAATAATGCACGCCAAACTATAACTAATCACCTAATTTAAGTGAATGGAATTTACACAAGTCAGGCTTGTATTTGTATAAGAAGGAAAGGAGACACATATCAAGATGGTGAAAAGATGGTCTTTTATTAGCTAGAAAGCCTAATACATTTTGGCTTATGGATACTCTTAATGTTTTCTTCAGTGGGACGCTTGAAATAAAAACTGCAGGAAATCCAAAACCATTTACAGGTAGCTCTCCATATCCACAGATATTTCATCCACTGATTCAGCTAAGTACGGTTTGAAAATACTCAAAAATACATATGAATTCCAATAAGGAAACCTTGATGTTGCCTTTTTATATAAGGGGCACCATTTTACTGTCCATTGTATTTAATGGGAGTTGAGCATCCCTGATACCAAGGGCCACTGTACTGGCAGAAGGAAAGCTTAAGGTATCCATAGTCTGAAATGACTTGGACTTTTAACTAGTAAGAAACCATTTTTAGCATCTTGAGATGTGTCTCCTTTTTCTCATATAGATTTCATACACTACAACCCAAGTTTTTGCTCTTTCCCCCTTTACAAATTTGAATATGTAACACTCTATTTCAATTTCTCCGTCTTACTTGTAGAACTGTTCATTGTAAGCCAAGTACAAGCATCAACAAAGTTCCTGATCCCCCTGCACCAAAAACTACAACAGTAGCAACAAAAGTTTCTTCAATGAAACCCAAAGCTAAACAGCCAAAGATAAAGGCTGAGCCACCACCAAAGAAACGAAAAACATGGAAGGAAGAAATGCCTCCTACCCCTCAACTCCAGAGTGATGAGGAAAGTAAACCCCACCCTGTCAAAAGTAATTATATTTCTGTTTATTATTTCTTGCATGTTATCTGCTTTGTGTGTTTCCTGGCAAGTGTTAGTAAAACATTATTGTTGTTGTTGTTGTTGTTGTTAACATTTATGACTTTTTGAAATTTACTTTACTCTCAGGTCTTATAACTTGATGTTAATGTGGCAGACTTTTTATATTGCTTCATGATGCAGTATTGTTGCAGCCTTAAGCAGACAGTTCCTCTGTACATTTCTATGTATAGTCTGACTCTCAGATCCATGGAGAATACATTCCCAGACCTACTGCAGATAGCGAGAACTGTGGATAATGGCAAACACTGTATTTCTGCTGGAGGTTGACCATAGAGTTGTGCCAGAGGACCTCCAGCTGCCTAGAGAGATGGTTGACAAGCTTTATATTGCCAGCAAGTTGACAAGCTTTATATTGCCAGAAAGATGATCTGCCAGAAGTTGACCACAGAGTTGTACTGGGAGATCTCCAAATGCCTCGAGAGGCCTTTTCCCCCCAGATGTGGATAATTGAAACCATAGTTACTGATCCTGTAGATACAAGCATCAGACTGTATATGAAAAAGAAAGTGGGAACTACATTTTCTGAACCCACACCAACATCACATGTTCCCCCAGCTGTGATCCCTTCAGTTTGTGTCAGTGTGAAAGCTTGGAAGTTTGTGTCAGTGTGAAAGCTTGGAAAAGTAACATTTAAAGATTATAACTCCCACAATTTCTCAGCCTGGCTGTGCTGCCTAGGAGATTCTTAGAACTGTAGATAAAAAAAAGTTTACTAACAGTGATCTTTACTAAGGATAATTGTGTAGAAGTGTATATGTTACTTAGCCTCACTTCTTTCTTTGTTCAAAGACATAGCTGTGTTAGTCTGGAAAAGCAGTATGCAAAGAGATCTTGTAGCACCTATGAGACTAACAGAAGAAAAGAAGGTAGCATGAGCTTTCATAGACTTGCGTCTGTTTCCTCGTGCATCTGAGGAAGTAGGTTCAAGTCTATGAAAGTTCATGCTACCAACTTCTTTCTTTCAGTTAGTCTCAAAGTTTCTACAGTGTATACTGTTTCTTTGTTGTAGACCTAGGTTGATACTTCATTTGTAATATTACTTTCAGATAGTGGGCTAGGTTTCCAAAATATGGAACGTACTTGGCTTTTTAGAAGAAGAAGATTTTAAAAACTGTTTTTCGGAAAAACATAGTTAAGAAGAGTATAATTAAGAAAAACAATCATTCAAATGTAATCATAAAAGCTGGACATTGTGTCTTGTAACTAAAGTCACTTTCTTTGGACCCTAGTTTCCAGAATTCAACACATTTAGTTTTTTACTTGTACCCCGCTCCGAGTGTATGTACAGAGGAGCGGGCTATAAATAAATTATTATTATTATTATTATTATTATTATTATTTATTTAGTATTTTTAGAAATTATTTGAAGCTTAGTGCAAAACTAGAAATCTATTTACTTTATCCTGGTTAGAGTAACTCCTAGCAGTCTTGATGCATTTACTTTCCTTTGAGTCATCACCAGAGGTCGCCAGAGTCATAACAAAGAAATCCCTTTATGGCTTTAAAGTGGAATCAGAAAATTATACTTGTATTTCTAATATTTTAGACACTGCACCTCCAGTTCCTGTTGTTACTCGTTTTTTGAACACCAGAGCTATGAAGGAAACATTTAGGAGTTACATGGAACTTCTTGTTAGCATCGCCTTGGACCCAGATACAATGTTGGCATTGGAGAAGAGTAATGGTACAGTGTTCAACCTTTTGATTATTCTATCTTATTTCAGCTTACCATATTATACCTTTGCTAACTATTAAGTAGGGTCCATATTACACGGGCACAATGTTTCTGTGCATGAATGGTAAATTGGCTTGTACTTCATTAAATGCTGTTTTGGAGGGTTACCTAGACCTTTTAGTATAATTTTAAAGTGAAGAGCCAGTGATACTAGTTCATTTAACAGTCATTATTGTTTAAAAGAACAGTATTACTTCAGGAGGTAAACAGCAGAATTATTAGAACATACTTAGGAGTACTTTGAATAAGTTCTAGTTCTTCATGGTCTCTGTGATTCATACATACTGGTCATTCTGTGTCTATGGGAAGCTTCTATGGCTGCATTTTGGTGATAACTCATCACCCTCACCAGCATGCATATAAGCCTTGTGTTGCTGCTGAAGCTCAGTTTGTTTTTATCCACCATCATGGTAGGATCATTAGAAAGCCTCAGCATTTTGGCTTTTCCCAGTTATCAGTTTGTCTTTTTTGCCTCCAGTGGCTTATGATCTCAAAGACTTCCTTCAAGAAGTGTCTTGATTGCAGGGGTGAAGAGTCCATTTTCTGGTGATTAAGTGTATGTCTTTTCTGCCTGGGTGAGGGTCTTGTTGATTTATACCCAGTTTGCCAGATCTTTACATAACAATCGAGGTGTAACAAGCTTCTCATCTTAAAGATTAAAATAAAGTGCAACATGTTCATTTTCATCCAAAATATTCAAAGGAGAATGATGTATTTACCAGGATAACACTGTACTTTGATATAGTACCCAATACATAGAATAAAATTACTTCAGAGGATAGCTAAGAAACTGTAAAAGAAAGAAGGAAATTGTCGCTCCCACCCTTCTACCATCTGGTTTATTGAAAGCAGTGTTGAGCTGTGTAATAGTTGTTTTACAGTTCCTGCAGATTTAATATTAGCTTTGAAAGAAGACCTACCCTTTCTGGATATAGCAGATAAATAGTCACTTGCATTTTCATGGATGAACTGATCATTTTTATTGACTCAAGAATCTCTTCTTTCTAAAAATTGTTGATCGGTGTTCTTGAAATGGCCAGAGCAGGTGGTGAGGAGACTGGAAATACTGCTGAAACAGTTCTGTTAAAAACATATTTTGAAAGTCTGGCTGTTCTTGCTTTAATTCTTGTTGGTAATAATTTATA
The DNA here is from genome assembly GCA_034509955.1 of Urosaurus nigricauda. Classification (NCBI taxonomy): domain Eukaryota; kingdom Metazoa; phylum Chordata; class Lepidosauria; order Squamata; family Phrynosomatidae; genus Urosaurus; species Urosaurus nigricauda. The sequence continues at coordinate 96,023,818 of JAOEGL010000001.1, forward strand.
TTTGATGCCGAGAATCTTTCTTAGAGATCTTAGAGATGGATATGCTTTAGGTTCATTTTATTCATACTATTGCAGAAAAATGTAATTGTGCACTTTTTCTTGATATGCAATCCCTGTAGGCTGTACATGACAAGGTCATAGTTTCTGGATAAACTCCCGAACAATATGTAAGCCATCTGTTCTCTGGGAACACAGATCCCTCTGCTCTAGATCTGAGCGAACAAATCTCTCATTACATCTAGGTGCTGGGTTGGATCCATTTCCTAACAAAAGAATCTGTGGATATGGAGGGCCAACTGTAAAACACATTGTTGTTTTTCCCCCCAGATGAGCTACTTTTGCCACACATGAGAAAAATTGATGGCATGCTGAATGACAGTAGAAAAAAGTTGCTTTCAAAATTACATTTGGAACGCTCATTCAAGGTACTGATTCTTAAATTATTTTTTATGGCTACCTATAATCTTGCATTTTGAAATGAAAGGGAGCTTTTTTATCAGTTAGCATAATAATCAATCTAAATGTTCACTTAAATTCAGACAACACTTCTTGCTACATTGTCTATGGACATTTTTAAAGATCTGGATAGTGATGATTTTTCTCTCTCATGAACTGTTTTTTGTGCTTTTTATGCAGAACACTAGTTAAATTTCTAGCACATCAGTTTAACAGATTTTTCTCTAGTAAAATCCTACACAATCAATAATCTAGTTTTGCTCTGTTTTAAGGCTGCTTTGGAAAGCTTTCCTGAACTGACTATAATCACTCGTGATTCTAAAACAAAAACAGCAGTGAGTGCAGTTTCTCGAATCAAAATGAATGGGAAAGCTTATAATAAGAAAACACTGAAGATTTCTAAAGCAACTACAAAATTAGCGCAGGTAAGCATATGCCCTGTTTTTCTCTTTCCATATTTCTAACAAATCTTAATACCAACCCCAGAATTTTATTAATTGCTTTGTTTATATTTTCAAAGTGTTGAATTAATTGCTTTTGGGTTGCATATTTTTAAATACACCTGGGTCCTTAAGTATATATTGTCAGGATTTTAAAAACAACTAGATTAATTTCATTTTATCTTTGTCTTTTGAAGTGCAAGAAGTAATTAAATTCTAAAAATGTAACTGCATTACATGTAGACTAGAAAAAATCTCTGACAGTAATAGACTCACAACTAGACCTATGCAGTCCCTTAGGATTGAGCCAGGACTTTTTATAGTCACCTTGCAGTGGTCATTAATCATAATGTGATAGCTTATACTTGCTATGGTCTCTATCTTCTACGGGAGCTATTTTTATACTGGCACCTTAGTACTTGCAACATTTGAAGGCCCCTGCACCAATAACTTTCATAGTAAAGTCATCGGCTCCATTGGACCTAGCCTGTGTTGATGTAAACAAGCAGCTGTGTGCAGTTCAAGCAATCTCCGATGCCTTCGGAACTACCAGCGACCTTGGAGTTGTTCGGCTTTATCAGGAATTCCTCCTCAAAGTTGTTGATGAAACAGACTGGAGCCAAAACTCTATTCTCAGAGGTTTTATTCTTAAGTTGCTTTATTTACAAATATTCACATGCTCTTCCGACAAATCTCTCCAACCAACCATCCACCAACTACTCCAACTACCCAACAACCCACACTGCGGTGTACAGGCTGTTTATAGACTTGTGCCATGCAGCCACAAAGCCAGCCTCTACCGGTGACCTTTTTCCTGTGCTACCTGCAATATGCTCCCCTCATTCAGGAAGACTCATCATGTTTACATTAGGCCTACGTACCAGTAAGCACATACTGACCTTGAGAACTGTCTAGTTCCAGCCTTCAGCTTCATCCAGTTCCAGGCAAGCAAAGTGTAAATTACCCATAATTCCTGTTTTACCGTTTGTGCACAGCTGTACATTTTAAATTCAGGCTTCAAATCCTAAAAGCCTAGACTAAGAAGGAGAGCTCTTTCTCCAGTCCATCTGATTCCATCTGGCCTTGGAGGGAAAGAGTCAGGCCCAGCTTCATTGGGCCTAGCCAGAGTAAGAAGGAGAGCCCTCTCTGCAGTCCATTTGCCATGGTCCAGGCCTCAGAGGGAGAGAAGAACTGCTAGACCTGATCTCCTTAACCAAAGCCATTCCCTTTTCCTTTTGTGTCATGTCTTTTTAAATTTAGGCCTGAGGCCAGGGAACTGTCTAATTCATCATTTGTAAGCTGCACTGACAGCCTTTGTGGCTGAAGAGTGGGGTATAAATAATCAAAACAAATAAAATAAAATGAATTGCCCTATATAGCTTCAGCAAGCTGCGGTCAGCAAGAGGGAACTGCAGCAACATGAATGTCAAGAGGTATTCCCAAACGAAGAAGAAGAATAACTCAGGGTTCAAAAATAATGATAGTCTTACAAAATGAAACAAAACATTTTGCAGCTAAAACAGTTTTTTAAAAATTAAAATGGGTGGTCCATTTGCTTGTGTTAATCTTGAATAGAAGTTACTGAACACTGGGTAGTTGTATTTTTTGTCTCTGTGAGGAGAAAGAGATGGGCTAAATAAAACAGTTTTCAATTGCTTTCAAGGCAGGGTGTTTAGATGATGCATGCCTCAAAAGTGTCTGGAATCCATATTTAAGCTGCACTCCAGGGCTAAAAACTGGAACAGAAAGAAGCCAGGATATTCTGACTGGAAAATGTGCATATTTGCTGCTGTATATAAATGTGGGGCTGAGGCAAAAGAAATGACAGTTTCAATGGCTATAATTACAATGTACACAAACTAGACAGTCCAACGGGGGGGGGGGGATGTAGTGTGGGACCTCCATGATTGTGTTTCGCCAGTGTATTACTCACACGCCGATGCACCGATGACTTATACTGACAGAGTATTGCAGCAGGATGGCTTCTGGCTGGATGTAGGAGGTAATTGGAGGTCACAGTGTGTTTGTGTGATGATGCACATGTATGGTGGGGAGACAACAACAAAAAATTACCCAGCATGTGATCAGCCTGTGTGTTAGGTCCGCCTTGGGAGCAGGCTGAGCTGCACTTTGAGAAAAAGCAAGTTTACTCAGTTTGGGAAAAAGCAAGTTCAAGCCACTTTTTCCTGCCCATCTGTTCTGGGCTTGTGTTAAGTGGAAATGCATACCTGAAATCAGGATTTTCTGTTGATAATTAAGGAGTAGCAAGATATTTTCCTAACTGCATAACAATGTAGGGGATTTTGGAGGGGATGCCTCCAAGTGATTAAGTGGTCAGATTGCCCTCTGTTGTATATCAGTAGACTGCTCCTTCAAGCTCCCTATTTCTCTTGTGTTGAGTCATAAACCCCGTGTGTCCCCTTTTTGTATCAGTTGGCATTTTTTAAAAAAACCTTCATGAAATTGCACATTGTTATGCACAAATTTTGTCCACAGTGTGCATCTTCTATACCATATGTCCAGAAGTATGAACTTTTGTATGCATTTTTGTGTCAAGAACTATTATTACAAATGTGAGAACCATTTGCTGTCTGAAAAAATAATAGCATTCCAATTTGTGTAAATGTCCAGGTAATGCAAAAGCTCAGTTTGCTTTGAAATGTATGCCAAATGAAATCCTCTCCTTTGCCTATCCCTTTTCATGGCTAGTGGCAACCTTTCTATCAGCTTGTCAGGCAATGTTACAGAGACAAAGTTAAACAAGTAAGAAGTATGTACAGTATCCTTATTTCTTTAGTATTACCAGGCCTGCCCTCAGGCCTTTTGCACTCTACAAGAACCTGAGACTCAGCCCTGTGTTTTAACAGAACAGCATTCCTGATAAGCACTTTGGAAAAAGTGGCAATGTGTCTGTGCTCTAATGTAGCCTCACAATAATAACAACAAGAATAATAATAAATATTTATTTCTATCCCGCCCCTCTGGGTAAGCAATCGGGGCAGAGTACGCAATTAAAAACAGTTACAATTAAAATGTGACAATCCGATCCCCGCTCCCACCCCTTAAGAATCGATTAAACTATTTCAAGTTAATATCAGTAAAACAGCATGACAAAATACTCTACTAGAGGATATATGAGCGGCTTCAAAGATGTCTGAGGTCTTGATGGGTAAAGCTGGATGGACAGGTAGAATCATAGCATTAATCACTCTCTGGGAAGGCCTGCTGGAAGAGATGTGTCTTGGCAGCTCTCTTGAAACCGTCCAAGGTTGTAATAAGACGCATCTCATCCAGCAGGCCATTCCACAGCCTGGGGACGACAACAGAAAAGGCCCTCTGGGAGGTGTGCGCCAGCCTAGTTTTCATAGGCTGTAGTAGGTTCCTCCCAGAGGACCGAAGTGTGTGAGGGGACTCATATGGGGAGAAGCGGTCCCTGAGATAGGATAGACCCAAGCCATGTAGGGCTTTAAAGGTCAAAACCAGCAACTTGTACTGTGCCCGGAAATTAATCAGCAGCCAGTGGAGAGATTTTAGCACAGGTGTTATGTGCTCTCTCCTAGATGTCCCAGTAACTAACCTGGCTGCCATATTTTGGACCAGCTGAAGTTTCCGGGTTAAGCACAAGGACAGCCCCATGTAGAGCGCATTGCAGTAATCTAGACGTGAGGTGACCACGTCTAGAACGCGGAACAATGGATGCAAACTGCAGGAAAAGAGATTCCACCTCAACATTAGGAGGAACTTCCTGACAGTAAGGGCTGTTCGACAGTGGAACGCACTCCCTCGGAGTGTAGTGGAGTCTCCTTCCTTAGGGGTCTTTAAGCAGAGGCTGGATGGCCATCTGTCAGGGATGCTTTGACTTGGAGTTCCTGCATGGCAGGGGGTTGGACTGGATGGCCCTTGTGGTCTCTTCCAACTCTATGATTCTATGATTCTATGATTCTATGATTCTATGACCAAGACATGTACCACAGTTTCCAAGTCCCTCATCTCCAGGAAAGGATGTAGCTGGCGTATCAGCCGAAGCTGATAACAAGCACTCCTGACTGTCGCATTTACCTGACAAGTCAAAAAGTATAACTCAAAAAACTAAAAAAAATATATCCAAATTTAAAATTTTTGGAAAATTAGAAAAACCTAAAATATTGATTGTTTTTCCTCATAAAGACTGATAGAACTATACTACTTTAATATTATTGAAGAAAAAATGGAGCACATATACTGTAATCTGTTGCATCTTGCAGATGTGTGATTTTAATGCATAATTTGGAGAATATATTCAATAATGCACTTTATATATAGTAAACATAATGTATTAGAAACTTGTAGTTTGTATTTACTCTTGCAGCTAACAGTAATTATTTCTCTATACAGGAGTTTGCTGTAGATCCAGAAAAAATACCTTTATGTTCTTTGTATCATTCACTCCATCATTACAAATACCATATGTTTCTGAGGTGTAAAGTAGAGGTGAGTCCTTAGTTTATGATGTCATTGTATTTATGATCTAATGTAGTAAGACTAATGCAGAAATCAGATTTATGTATTAACAGTCTTAGACAATTCAGTATCGCCTAATAATTATATTGAAATCATACTCTTATCAAAAATTGATTTGTTGGTGATAGTATCATAGGATTTTTAAAGATTTTTTAAAATTAATATATATAGACCTTGGAATATTCTTTTAAAAATGGCTTGGTAGTGCTATTTTGGTAGTGAAAATTTTGAAATTTGAAATCTGAAAATTAGATTGCTTTAAAAATACTGAAATGTCAAAGAATACCCTTGGATGCCTTCTCCAGAAGTAACATTTTTAAAATGAATATTTTAATAATTAAAAAACAGATTGCACAGTAGCATAAAAGACATCAAAGTATAGCATGTCATCTAACTTTCAATTCCATGTTATGTCCCCTTCCAGTTATTCAATCTATATTTGACTTTTCACCTTCCCAGAGCTAATTTCCTATGGTCTTATTCCTATGGTCTTTCTTTTATCCAAACCATTCCCTTTGATTTTCTACAACTCAATTGGTAATGTCTCTTATAATTATTTGACATTTAAGTAAACATTACTCATTATACAGGGGTACCACTATTACCACTTATTACTTTACTTCACAAAAGGTTTACTGTTATGCCTTTTTTTATCCCCAAAAGTGACAAATTGCATGTAACATTGTAATGTGTAACATTTAAGTACAAATTGTTTGGGCCCATACCCTAAAACACCTGGAATATTGCCATAGCTCCATTATTGGGGTTATTATGAAAGCCCATTTTTAAGTAATTGGACAATTCACCAAGATTCCTGCACGAGAAAATTAATAGCAGTACATGAACAGTTCAGATAAAGGAACTACAATCTGCCCTCCCCATATGTGGGGGATCCATTCCCGACCCACCTACCCCGGCGTATGGAGAAGATAATAATAATTATTTATTTATTTATTTATTTATAACCCGCCCCTCTGTCCAAGCAATCGGAGCGGGGTGTAACAAGTTAAAACAATCACAAGTAAATCCCTAACCTCCCACCCCTTAAAACAGAATTAAACCAGCAAGAGTTAAAAGCAAACAAGCAAATAAAAACATTTATTTAACAACATAAAAACTAATAATTATTTGAGCAGCATAGGCTCTAACACCGGGGGGGTCATAGTGTAGGAGCTAGCTGGGGGATCATAGAACTTTAGCTTCAGAGCTGGGAGATTAAAATGTTTCCAGGAAGGGCTGCCAGAAGAGATGCATCTTTATGGCTTTTTTGAAGCAGTCAAGAGATGCGATGAGATGGATCCCGTCCGGCAGGCCATTCCATAGCTTGGGAGTGGTAGCAGAAAAAGTCTGCGACAGCCTAATTTTCATAAGCTGCAGCAGATTCCTCCCAGAGGATCGAAGCGTGGGGGGGGTCATATGGGGAGAGGCAGTCCCTAAAATAAGATGGACCCAAGCCATGTAGAGCTTTAAAGGTTAAAACTAACACCTTGTACTGTGCCCGGAAACTAATCGGCAGCCAGTGGAGAGCCTTGAGCACAGGTGTTATGTGCTCTCTCCTGGATGTTCCAGAGACAAGCCTGGCTGGCATGTTTTGAACCAATTGAAGTTTCCGGGTTAAGCACAAGGGTAGCCCCATGTAGAGCGTGTTACAGAAATCCAGGCATGAGGTTACCAGAGCATGTACCACAGATTCCAGGTCCTTCATATCCAGAAAAGGTCGCAGCTAGCGTATCAGCCGAAGCTGATAACAGGTACTCCTGACCGTCACACTCACCTAACTAATCATGTGAAAAGTATATGCTCAAGCCCCATTGAAAATAATGGGGCACGCATGCCGAGGCTTGCCTTCCACATAAGATCAAAGTTGCGGAAGGCAAGGCCACCTATGGGGAGGGCTGACTGTACTTGCCAATATTTCTGAAAGGCATCTCTTACCAATGCAAAATTAATATATCTGAGCAGTGCTTCAGTACTGGCAATAGAGGCCCAGAACATAGGGGCAGAAAGAAGCAGCTTCCAGCCACATTGGAGGTGCACTGCTTATACAATACATGCCTCCTACATAACTGGAAGATGCACTGAGGAGCCAGGATAATCCAGCTTCTGCTGGTGTGGGTTAGATCCACTGGCAGCAGCTTACTTTTGGAGCAGGCCATGCAGTTGCTGCGGTTCTGGCCTGCTTGTGGCCAGAGCAGCCTCGGGCCACTGCTTCTCGCCCATCTGTTCCAGGACAGTGTGTTGTCAGTGAGAATATTTTCATTTTCAAGAATCAGGTATACTGCTTGTAGAATCAAAATGGAAACTGCCCACGAGATCCAAGATCTGATTTCCTTTCATTTTTATACAGTATAAATTAAAAGAGGCAGAAGCTGGATATGTATCTTGACACCATGGGAAAAATATTTATGCATTATAAAATAGCAGAGAGAAGATAGGTACCTGTTTCTTTTTCACAGTGGGGCTTATAGCAACTTGAGACTTTTTAAATAACTAGTAGTGAACAGCTTCTTACACCACAGCAGGGCTAGCCTCCCACTAGGCAAGAATAGAACATACCTCTGATCCCCGAATTGTGTGAGTTTAGTATACAGTGGTCCCCCGGGTTACGAAGGTAATCCGTTCCGGGATTACCTTCGTAACCCGGAAGCTTTCGTTTCCCGGGGGACCGCTAAATTCAATGGACCGCGTGGCCGATTTAAAGGGGCCGCGCGGTTTTTTTTTTCCGGATCCCGGGGGATCTTTCGGATCCCGGGGGATACAATCGCGGTCCCGCCGGTTTCGTACCCCAGGGTTTTCGTAACCCGGGGGACCACTGTAAAAGGAAATGTGCAGGTTCTCAAGTTCTGGTAAAGCTCCAGTGGCTTCTAACCTTGGCCATGTAGCTTGGGGATGATTGGAGTTATAGTTCAATATTTAAGAATCTGCAGTTGGAAAGGACGACTTAACTGAATGTTGCAGATGATTCCTGAGTGCAGGAAAAGTGCTATATTTTACTATGTTTATGTACTGGTTGTCCATTGTAACAAAAGAGAACTAAATATTCTCAGAGACAGGAATATGACTGTTAAAACGTAAGACTTCTGCCTAAAAGAGTTACTGCAAACCTGTAAGTATTACCAGACTAATGGTGACCTGCTTTTTGCTCTGCCAACAGATCTCTTCTGTTCAAAAGAAGAATGCAGATCTAGGCCAGGAGGAGATTGTACAACAGTGTATGAAAAATATGAAATGGATTGAAGACCTCTTTGAGAAGTTTGGTGAACTTTTGAATCATGTACAGCAGAAATGTTCATAGCAAACTTTTCCCCCAACTTCACTGTTTTTCTATCACACTCTTCAACAAAAACTGAAAGGTCAGAGAAGCTCTTCTTTGGCTGACCATGCCAGACTCATTTCTAAGTCAGAAGAATTTGTGGTGTTCTTGGTTCGTGGGCTTCTGTTAATGGAAAATTATGCTGTCATGCACATGAAACTACAAAGGAACCTCACTGCATTTTTAACCTGAAGAATGATTTTTTTTTTCTATTTTGTAAACTCTTGTATTGAAATAACTTATGTTTATTTTTGGCAAATGATCAAAGCATGCACAAAACTTATATTTTGGGGCTGTGATGAGAATAACAAAATATCATGGCCTTTTTCTGATTCTCAACACTAGGAAGAGTCTGGATGCTAAATATTTAGAATCTTGAACATTTTGGAAACACAGCTAGTATGACATGAAATGAATAATTGCCATCACAAATTCTGCTTTACAGACTATTTTTACTTCTGTTATGTTCAGAGGACTGGACATGGAGCTGGTGCAATCCTATGACTGCTATTTTGTGTCAAATTATATTGTAATGAAAAACAATGACCTTAACTATTTTCCCTGGGGATTTTGAGGGGAAAAACATTTTCCTTTATACTGTGCTTTTTTTCCTCTATTGGAAAAAATCAATTGTACATTTTATCTCACTAATAGTTGTATTTTTCACAGAGAAAAAAAGAATGGCTTAAAGTTGTTTCATGTATCTTTGTAATACACTTCCCATTGTTTTCAGTAAATCTTGTTCATTTTATATATTAATTTCATATTGTAAACTATATTATTTTGAGATAACCTTTTTGTTATACAGTACAGGTTTGCTTCAGTGTTAACCAGGAACAAGACATACTAGACTTTATAAGTTTGCTTTATGAGTATAGTTGTGTTTAAACACTGCATTTTATTTTCTAATACATGAAAATACTTCCTTAATAGACATTTTCAGTGAACAGCTACTGCATTTGTCTTCTGGACAATAGGGATTGGTGACTGAATAAAATATATGCAGTGTTGAACACAGCTGACAGTGATTTTTTTTTTTAAGAACTGGTAATGGCAGAACTGTTTGCTTCTTGGTGCCTTTTAAAATCAACATACCTTTGCAGCTGTCTTTCTGCAGTTGGCCCAGTAGTCTCAGACTACAAATATATTAAGCTGAAATCAATAGGAAACTTCATTTATTTGCCAACAGAATGCCTTACTTCAGTCACTAATTCAAAGTGTGCAAGTCTTCTGCTTGGATTTGTGAAAAGACTGAACATATTGTACTTGTGTCAGATAACATACAGAAATAATTCATATGTCCTTTCACTGCCACTTAGTGCCTTAATTTCAGCCAAGAAAGCAGGTCTCCTTATTCACTAGCCAACCAGGATATTCTTGTATGTAGCATGGTGTCTTTTCCTTAATTGTACATATTTTCATTGCACCTTAGATTTGTAAAGTATAATGAAGGGCTGTGATTATGAACAATTAAATTAGGATTTCAAGGTTATAAAAGGACATTTTTTATCATAATGTGTCTGTTATGATAAGAGACAACCTCTGTATTTTGAAAAGATTTTTTTTTATGTTGGATGTGGTACTCCTCATTTCATTTCTGTGAGGGGAAGAAAAGAGTCAATGAAAATTTTGATAAATTCCCCATTGGTGTTTGTCTTGCACTTTCTTTCAACTCCGCTTGCCTTGAAAAAGCCAGATTGTTTACTGTGATTGTGCATACACTGAACCTCTGCTGGAGGAGTGGCCTTCCATATATTGGACTGCAAGGCCCATCAGCCCTAGCCAGCATAGTAAAAGTAAGGGATAATAAGGAATGCAGTCTAGCAAGATCTGGAGGGTCACAGTTGTCCGTTCATTGTATTGGTTTTGTAGGAAATTTGATGGTCTGAAACATGGATGTTGTTTGATTGCAGCTTCTATCATACAACTCCAGTCCTGTACCATGTTAGGGCTGCATCCTAGTACTCAATTAAAATGACTCTGGCCTATTAGTTGCCTTCAAAGAAGAAGGCAATATTGCTAAAATTCCAATAATTTTGCGTTCATTTCCTAAATAAAATTAACTTTCTACTATTTTAAGGTGCACCTCAATGTGGCTGGCTTTTGAGCTGACATGTATGTTGTGCTGTAAGTAGTTATGTGTTAAGAGATTAAGTTTTTTTTATAATAGAGATGTAATATTCTTGATTATACCATGCAAATAATCTGTTAATTTGTGGAAGGGTATGGAAGAGAGTTCTGTCATTTCAACAAGCCCCAAATTTAGGTTGTTAGGGCATTATTGAGAAACTGTTTTAACTGAACAAAAGAACTAGGGATTGTGTTCTGCATAAATAGTAATTTTAGGATGCAGTCCTATAAATAAACAGTAAGCCTCACTGAAATCATTGGGACATATTTTCTGTATAGGATTGTCAGCTTTCTCTTTCATTTTTCATGAGACTAGGCGGCAACTTGAGACCCATCGTGGTGTAATGTTTTGAGCATTGGACTAAGACTCTGGAGACTAGGGTTAGAATCCCTGATCAGCAATGGAGTCCCACTTGGTGTATTTTACAATTTCAGTGTAAATTGGGCAAATCAAGGTCTTAGTCTCAGAGGAAGACAAGGGCAAACCTCCTCTGAAAAAATCTTGTCAAGGAAACCCCATGATTAGTTTGCCTTAGGGTTGCCATAAGTCAGAAACGCCCTAAAGGCATACAGCAACTGGTGACAATTTTATCAAGTGAAGGAGATGTAAGAAGCATCTTGGGATTACACAAATGCAGCACAAAAGTTTTATGTATTTTACTAAATAGGCCTTCTTCCTCAGAGGACTTTCACAGCTTGCTTACCCTCAGTGTGCGTCAAAGAACCTCTCTGCATGTCAAAGAATTTGTATATGTTTTAGATTACATTGTGTTCCTATGCAGAACATTGGTTAGGCCTGTTAACCCTCGTGGTTATTTATTGCAAAAAAGGTTGGTGGTGATAGTGCAACAATATTTTACAGTCATCCAGAACCATTGATTTTTTTTTCATTGATAAGTCCCTAATAATCTTGCAGGGAAACACATGGTTCCCTTGAAGAAATGGAAAGCCACTAAGGTAGTCATTCAGAACAAAACATTTTTTAGGAAAAGGCAGTGACATTTGTGCAAAATAAAGTATCAACAAGGATTTTAGGTGTTTGTGTCCACAAACGAAAGGAGGGCAAAATTAATTGTTACCATCCAGGAGGTAGACTGCAATCCTGCTTAATAATGGTTTGTTCACAATATCAATGTTCTTATTAGGCTAAAACACCATGTGGAAGTCAGCCATTAATTATGTAGCATAGAGCCATTACAGACTGGTGTTATCCTCCCGCGTGGGGATACGCATGCTGGCCACCTCCACGCTAACTCGGTCACACAGCGGGGGTGTCATGATGCACTGTTGGTGCAGCATTTAATTTAAATGTGCTGTGCCAAAGGAGCACTGAAAAGCTGCCACAGGAGCTAGGGCGCCTTTTCCGTGGCACAAAAAAGAGCAACTTTTTGTAGCTTCTTTTTGTGCCATGGGAAGGCCAAATCGGGGCCATGGGGTGTAGCTGCTACGGCTCCGCTCTGGTGAGGAAAGGCCACACAAAAGGGGCAGTCTGTTTAACCCATAAACTACTATTGTCCCTTTTCTTCCATCGGGAAAGCTCTATAAATAGATATTTTGTGTTTAAGATGGTGATCCTTTGCAAATTAATCACACAAGCAGACTTTTAAAAGAATTGTACAGCAGACGTGTCCGTTAAATACACTGAAATTGTTGGGAATGGCTTCTGTTTTAGTCTGTTTAGAACCAATTATACTTTAGCAGAGAGAGTATGTGCAACATTCATTCATGCCAGTTCATTCCCAGAATATCACATGAATACAGAACTGCCGGGCTACAGAAGTACAGTAAACCGTGAATGTAACAACAAAACAAGCTCTAAATTATTGCATGGCGAGGTTGGCATTCCAACAAGCATTGTTTTATGCTTTCTTTGCTTTAGTTGTAACTTCTCTAATCCAGGAATGGAGAACATGTGGTGTCCCAGATGTTGGCCTGCAACTCGAATCATCTTTAAATATTGGCTATGCTGACTAGGGCTAATGGGGGGTGCAATCCAGAAATATTCAGTGGAGCACCACCTGCTCAAATTTCTGGTTGTAGAACTGATACAAGTGAGTTCTAAAACAATATTTACCTGGAAATTATATCTTTTTTCCTTTTGCTTTAAGTAATATATGTTACGAAGGAAACTCAAAAGTGTCTTCCAATAAACAGTCTTCTTAAAGGAAATATATTTTAAATATTTAAAATTTTACAGCTATGTAATTTAAAAATGAACAAGCCAAAACTTTTAGGAAACTGAAAAGCAATGTATAGATAACAATTCAGTGTTTGGCATCATACACTAACATACTTTTTTGTATAGTATTATACAGTGCACATCCTATATATATCCTATTTAAGTTAATGTTCACAAATGCATGTTAATACCTATCCTCTATATAATGCAAAAAAAAAAATAGACTGGGACTAATGGGAGAGATGATTTTTAGTTCCATTTTCAGGTGGTCCACAATAAATGTATAGAGTTACGGAAAAGTCACATTTTTTGTATTGTTGATTTGATGTTACAGTACTAAATTCATTAAAGTGGAAAAAAACTTTTTCAAAATACTATTCAATGATTTATTGTTCAGTCAGAAAGAATTTTTCGTTCAACTTTGGTCTGAAAGAATATGTACTGCATTAGTGTGTTCGTCCCAGAGTTGTCATGTTGAAAGCTGAACAGCAGTTCACTTTTTCTACTTTAAGCAGTACCACTAGTATACCTAACAAGGTTGTGGAGGGGGGAAGTTGTTGTGCTGGTTTCTAAAGACCAGCTTGTAAGACTGTGAACTCTATAATGAAAGTCAATTTGTTTCCTCTTCATGATAATGGGTACACAACATGTATTACAGAAATGTATTCCTTCTGCGGAGAGTGGCTCCATTCTGATTGAATAAAACCATTGTTCACAGGGTGAAATAAGATGCAAATGAGGGGCCAGTAAAACATAACTGGAATGTTTATGAAATATTTATGGTAAATGACATTGATATACAATTCAACAGAACTCAAGATCCAAAGACTAATTTGGGGTTTTCATAAAAGAAATCTTAGTAATATGGAAGTTAAAGCTTAATTCGGAAGTAATAAGTAAAATATAGTTATGAAGTGAAGGCTACATCCAAAGTATAATTAAGGATGTGACAAATTTGTTTCTGCACATTTTTTGAAATAAGAGAGAAAGGAATGGCCCCATTTAACCATACAGTGGCCAGTGTGATATAGTGGTTTGAGTATTGGATTAAGACTCTGGGAGACCAGGGTTCAAATCCTTGGTCAGCCATGGGAGTCCCACACTGGCCTGGAGAAAGTGTCACGGTCTCTCAGCCTTAAAACAATGGCAAACTGCCTCTTTAAAAAAATCTTGCCAAGAGAACCCTGTGATAGGATCAATAGACTCGAAACACATAACAACACATTTTTAACTCACATTTACATCGGTGAGACTAAAATTGATAACGGATTACTTCCAGTTGTGTGTGTAAGGGGGATTTCTCGAATTAAGAATGGATAAACAGTATATGGCTTATCCTATTGTGAGTAAAATTCACAGTGCTGGTTATGAGTTACTAAGCCCTATTCAGATTGGGTGATAACCAGCACTTTGAATTATACTTAGACAAAGCCCTGTTCAGACTATCTGAAGCTTGTTAAGAGATCATCAAGAGAAGCCTTTCTGTAGGCAACTTTTGTTGAGAACATGGAAAAGGGCCTTCTTTGTAGCTACTTGCAGGCTGTAACGCAGTTCTAAAGCCTGGGAACAGCCATCCAGAAAGACCTCTGCTGTCATTCTACTTGCAGACAGTTTTATGGCATCTTTAGAGCATTAATGAGTTGCTGCACAAGTGTTTTAAATGCTGGATATTGTACTTTATTCTCATCTATTGTGTTTTAAATGCACAAGCAAGGCCAGTTCAAACTTTTTGTAGTACAGTGCCCCTGCTCCTCAAAGACAGATATTAGTCCTGTTGTGTTCCATGGGACTTCTTCCCAGATAAGTGTGTACAGTACAAGATTACAGTCTCAGTAATCATATATTGTAAACCCATAGTTTTACATTTTGTTCACATAATTTCTTCAGAATAAAATGACATAGATAAGACAAATTTCTTCCACTTCTTTTGATGTTAGTCCTGTGCATAGATACCTAAGAGTGTTCCTCACTGGCTTGGATCCAGACTTAATTGCAAAGTTGTTGTTAACTGCTGTCAATTTGATTTTGACTTAAGGCAACCCGATGAATGAGAAACCTCCAAGTCACCCTGTCATCAGCATCCCTGCAATCCTACAGACTCAGGGCCACAACTTCTCTGATTGAATCTATCCAGCTGGAATGTGGTCTTCCTCTTTTCCTGCTGCCTTCCACCTTACCAAGAATTATTGTCTTCTCTAATGAGTCATGTTTTCTTCTAATACGGCCACAGTATGAAAGTCAGTTTAGCCATCTAGAGGTCTATAGGATGCATTTGTTGGTCTATTTGTACCCTTAGAACTCTTCTCCAGCACCTTATTTTAAGTAAGTTGATTTTTTTCCTATCATCTTTCTTTACCTGTCCAGCTTACACAACCATACATACAAATGGGAAATATGATGGCATGGACAATCCTATGCTCCGCTCTGGGCCCCACAACAAACTCCAACTCCCAGAATCCCATAGCCTTGAGCCAAGGCAATTAAAGCGGTCCCAAATCGGGTTATTTCTCCAGTGTGGATACATCCTATGAGTCTTGCTTCCAGCTAAACTCTGCACAAGTGGTTTGAGTGCTGGGCTATGACTCTGGAGACCAGAGTTCAGTTCCCTGTCCAGCCATGAAACCCATTGAGTGACCTTGGGGGGGGGGGGGCAAGTCACACTCTCTCAGCCTCAAGGGAAGGGAATAGCAAACCCACTCCATTTATTTTAATGGAGGACACGTCCGGGGAAAGGAGGACGCCCGGTCACCACCACTTTCCAACCCTGCCACGAGAGTCAAAAAACTAAGTGAGTGAAGCAATCAATCCTCCACCAGGGAGGACCTCCTCTGTTTGCATTTGGAACGTTCCCCGGACAGAAGGCCACGCCCTTAGAACGAAGGTGAGCCAATGGGGGTGCGCTCTGCGCCTGGACCACGCCCACTTTGCCCTCGTCATAATTGCCTCTTGCTGCAGCTGCTGCTCATTCATTCATTCATTCTGGCTGAGCTGCTGGAGGAGCAGCAGCGATGGCTACAGTGAGGGAGAAGGCGGCAGCTTTGAATCTCTGCGCCGTCTACAGCCCCGCCAACAAGCCTCCCGGTGAGTCTCTTTGCTTTCACTTCATTTCTGTAGGTCGCCTTTCTCCCCCAGGAAGGGAACCAAGGCGGCTCACAAAAAGAACTTTTTTTATATAATTTTATTTCCCCCCCCCACAATAATAATACTAATAATAATAATAATTTTATTTTATTTTTTTATCCCGCCTTTCTCCCAAGTTTTAGGACCCAAGGCGGCTTACAATATTGGATTTTTTAAAAAAAATATGAATGTTTTTTAAATGTTGTACTGTTTTTAATTAGAGTTCCTTTCTGACGTTTCAGCAGCATCTGTGGCTGGTGGCATCTTCAGAGAATGATGGCCTGGAAAAGGAGGAGATGCCTGAGAGGGGAAGGAATGGAAGGGAGGTGCACATAGCTTCATTCACTCCCAAGTCCCTCATTCTCTGAACATAGCCACATAGCCCGAAAAATCTACAAAAAACTATGGATGTCTGCCATGAAAGCCTTCGACTCCGCAAGTCACACTCTCTCAGCCTCAGGGGAAGGCAAGGGCAAACCTCCTCTGAGCAGATCTTGCCAATAAAACTCCATGATCGGTTTGCCAAATGTCCATAAGACTTGAAGGTGTGCAACCACAGCAACTTTGGAAACATACTGCTGGCTTGCCCCACCAATACTACTATTGTTTTGTTGTTGTTGTTGTTGTGTGCCTTCAAATAATTTCCAATTTATGGCAGCCAAGTGATATGAGATTATCACACTAGGGTCAATTCCAGAACCATCCCACAATTATCCCATTGCCAATAATGGGATAGTCATTGCCAACAATGGGATAATTGTGGGATGGTCCTGGAATTGACCCTAGTGTGATAATCTCATATTATCACTTGGTTTTCTTGGCAAGATTCCTTCAGATGGGTTTGCCTTTGTCTCCTGAGGCTGAGAGAGTGTGACTTGCCCAAGGTCACCCAGTGAGTTTCCATTGGCCAAGCAGGGATTTGAACCCGGGTCTCCAGAGTCGTAATCCAGTGCTCAAACCACTTCATGCAATGCTGGCTTTTCTTACCTTTTTTACCTTACTTTTCTGACCTTCTGGGAATTGGCCATAGAAACCCACTGGGTGACCTTGGGCAAGTCATACTCTTTCAGCCTCAGAGGATGGCAGTGGCAAAACCCCTCTGAGGAGTGTATCACATGGGAGGAATTTCTCTCAATTGCTAATGGAGCCAATTCGCAATTACGTGAATTTGCTAGTTTAGCGAATTTACGTGAAATCTGATTGTGTTCAGAATGCGTTCAGAATGACTTGCCATTTCCCGAAAATGACCCCCCATTTCCCGAAATTGCATGAGATACACTCATACGCAATTACGTGAAATCCCATGATTGCGTTCGGAATGACTTCCCATTGCCCAAAATTGCATGAGATACACTCATTCTCAGTAACATGAAACCCCATGATTGCATTCGGATTGCCATTGCATTATACCCCCAAATTCCGTCGTATGATAAACTCCTAAAGAAACTTGCTACAAAAACCCTGTGAGAGGTTCGCCTTAGGACTGCCATAGGTAAAGTGCCATGTACATTAGTGGCGCTATTTAAATAAGTAATAGTAAGAATAATTGGAAACTACTTGAATACGCACAGCAACAAACAACAGCAATCAGTCAGAAGGTGTGAGTGGCACTCTGTGTCTGGTTGTCTGTTCCTGCCTCAGAAGGGACTTCTTGCTTCGGTCAGCCCAATGGCTGTGGCAGTTATATGTATGTTGGGGCATTGTGTGCCCATGCAGTTATTGCCTCTGGGACAAAGCTGGCAGTGCCCCATGACTGCTCTCTTGGCATGGGCTTCCCTCCTCCCAGTCCTGGTATGTTTGACGTTTCCTGACCTGCCACTGGGTAGACTGGTCTCTCGTCCGGAGAGCCCGTTGGCTGCTTCTCTTATTGACTTTGTTTCAAAGGTTGCCTGGTGTTTTTCTCCCACCCGTGTTAACTCAAGGAGAGAAGTCCTTCTGCAAAAGAAGGCATTCGGTCTTGTTTTGTGTCCACCTTTTTCTGTATTAGTTCCTTTTTAAAAAAAAAAAAATACTAATCATCATCTTTTTAAAAGGAAGCAGGTGAATTATTGGTTCCTTCTTCCCCATACTTGAACTGCTCAACCACAGCGTTTAATGGCCCGAGGCACCCAGAAGTTAATCTGCAGGTTGCCTGTCTGCTTTATGTAGTATTTGCTGACACCTGTAAGACAAAAACAAACCATTAATAAATTGATGTTTACAGTGCAAAAAGAAAAAAGAAAAAGCTCCACCTTTGTTTTGGGGGATTCAGATACTGGGAATGTATAGGATTCATTGGGAGCCTTTTTCCTGGAGATGCTATACTTTTCTCTCAGTTTGGGAACCCACTGGGAAATGGTTCAAAATGTTGGTAACAAACCCTGTGGAGTCTATTAGATGAATATAGTAAGAAGGACTGTGCTACTTAGTTCATTGCAGAGTGAATATAAAAATAGGGAGCTGATATAAAAATAGGAAACAGAACTATCTTTCATAAGCAGAATTAATTGTGGCATATTAATTTTACTGACTTGATCTTCCCAGTATTTAATTATTTCAAGCATAGCCTTTATATGCATCAATAGAAGTCCTCACCTAGAATACTGTGTCCAGTTCTGGGCACCACAATTTAAAAAAAGGATGTTGAGAAACTGGGAGCATGTCCAAAGGAGGGCAACTAAAATGGTGAAGGGTCTGGAAACCATGCCTTATGAGGAAAGACTTAGGGAGCTGCATATGTTTAGCCTGGAGAAGAGATGGTTAAGTGTAATATTATAGTCCTCTTTAAGTATTTGAAGGGGGGTCATTGAGGATGAAGCAAGCTTGTTTTCTGTTGCTCCAGAGACTAAAACACAGAACACTGGATACAAGCTCCAGGAACAGAGAATCCAGCTCAACATTAGGAGGAACTTTCTGACAGTAAGAGCTGTTTGACAGTGGAACACACTCCCTCTGAGGTCTTTAAACAGAAGGTTGATGGCCATCTGTCAGGGATGCTTTGTTGTGATTTCCTGCATGGGGGATGTTTGACTGGATGGCCCCATGGTTTCTTCCAACTCTATAATTCTAGGAATTCTGTGATTCTATGATTCTGTGTTCTAGTGTCTAGCCAAACATGGCTGCTCCTCAGAAGCATTTATCTTTGCAGCTCATTTGGGGATTTTTTTTTCTACACATCATAAACTGCTATCATAAAGAATTAAATGGAAGAGTGCCCTGGGGTGTATGTCAAAGGCATTTGTTTTAATAATAAAAAGGTCGTCTTGGTATATGTGATTTTGATATATCTAAAAGGTATAATTAGCAACCTCAACAGAAGCTTTTAGAACACACTGCTTTTTGCCAGTTTAAACTCAAATATAACCAGCAGCTCTTTTAATTTCTTTCCTGCACTGCACAATTTGAAATTGTATCCCAGCACTTAATGGTAGGCTCTTGTCTCAGTTGTGTTTACACTGAACTGTTTTGTCTTCATTCTATTCTCCTGCAGTGTTTGCCATTTTAAAAGTATCATTAATGATCGTATGAGGTCTGCTTATATTGAGTCAGTCTATTGCTCTACCCATTCCAGTTCTCTCTTCCTGAAGGTAGGGGACACAGCGACTTCCACAATCCCTTGCCATTGGCTGCGTTAGCTAAGGCTGCTGGGAGGCAGAGTCCGGAATATCTGGTTGGGCACCAGGGTTGCTGACCTTTGACTGGCAATTCCTGTCCAAAGCCTTTTAGACAGAATTAGCCCTGCTGTCTAATACTATTGTCTAACTTAAACTTCTATGCATTTTACTTTCTCCATCTAATGCAAGTACTGAATGAACACTGCAGTTATTCCTCCTAACAGTACATTTTTAGAAGTGTATGTAAAACATGAACGTAAGAAGAATCCCGCAGCCTGCCTGTACTGGGTCAAGGATTCTGGAAGCTATACTCCAAAAATAAAATAAAAAATAATTTCTCTAAGCTCTGCAATAAAGATGAATGTTTGTGTCTTTTGCCAGTTATCAAGTCTTGTTCCAAGATAACATGCACTTACATAAAGAAAATAGCTCTGAATCCCTGCATAACCATGGATAGCTATTGGGTGACCTTGGGAAATCACATTCTCAGTCCAAGAGGAAAGGAGAGGCAAAGCACCTCTGAAGAAATATTGGCAAGAAAGCTCTGTGATAGATCCACTATAAGTTCAAGTCAACTTTTGTCACAACAATACTTCAACCCAGGATGGGAAATCTTTCACTTTTTTACATGCTGGTGATGTCTTTTTATCATGTATATGTGTGTGCCTTCAAGTCTGCTGTTGCCTTGTGATGACACCATGAATTTCATAGGGTTTTCTCAGGGAAGGAATCCTCTCAGTCGTGCTTTTGCCAGTTCTTTCCTCTGAAATTTAGCCTACAGCAGAAAGCTATGACCCATCTGACCATTGATCAGGCTAGCTAGGATTGAAGGGAATCTCAGTGCAGCAACATGTGCTTCCTCAGCTCTGTTGTAGCTGAGGAAGTACTCAGAAAGAGTGAGGAAGCACTCAGCACTGCAACAGCTACCAATAATCTGGCTAAAATTAAATTTCCTGCTGTGAAAATGGGGGGCACAGCTTTTGTTTTTATTAGCAGCAACAGTGAAATAACATTAGAACATACTACCAATAAAAGGCAGCTGAGACTTTCATTGCAAAATTAAGCATATATTTTGTAGTAATTCATCTGCATTGCTTGTCTAGGTTTCAGCTTGGCGCAGAGACCATTTGGAGCCACATATGTCTGGAGCAGCATTATCAACACACTTCAGGCACAAGTCGAAGTGAAAAAGCGGCGTCAAAACCTGAAGTGCTATAATGACTGTTTTATTGGTTCCGATGCTGTGGATGTTGTCTATGCCCACCTTCTCCAAAACAAATACTTTGGTGATGTGGATATTTCCCGGACTAAAGTTGTGAGAGTGTGTCAGGTACTGATGGACCATAAAGTATTTGAAGCCATTTCCACCCGAGTATTTGGAAAAGACAAACGATCTGTGTTTGAGGACAGCAGCAGCAGCCTCTACAGGTTTCCCAGTGCTGCCAACCAAGCGGGCAGCTCCTTTGGGAAAGAATCTGGCCATTTTATACGTCAAAGGTTAGTTCTAAATGTAGTGCAGAAGATTGGCTTGTTGTATTTTTCTTCTTATCTTAGATTATCCATTGTTGCTGCTGTTATCTTCCTGCAAGTCACTCCTGACTTATGGCAACCATAAGGCAAACCTATCACAGGATTTACTTGGCAAGATTTTTTCAGAGGGGGGTTTGCCTTTGTCCTCCGCTGAGGCTGACTCACCCAAGGTTACCATTGGATTTCTGTGGCTGAACAAGGATTCAAATCCTGATCTCCAGAGTCATAGTTCAAAACTCAAACTACTGCAGCATATTCATACCAGAACCAATAGAGACTGGCCTCTCAGGATGGCTAGGGTGCTGCCAACTAAAGTTAGGAAACCCCTTGCATCCCAACTTATGTTCACCTCTGAACTTGCCCACAGGGTGGCATAGCCATTTTTCTTAAGGCAGTCTTTCCTGCATGCCTTGATGAATTCAGCATGCATGTCCCTCTTGGAAAGACTCATAGTGGATATTATGTGATCAGTGGGGCACCCAGGGCCCTAAGTCTGTTTTTGTGGCCCTCCTAAACATGCCACCAGATTTGAGCAGTGAGTCACTAAAAATCCTTAAAACAAATTGAAAATTTTTATTTTAAAGATGTTTTCAGTTTTTGTGTGTGTGCTCTGCTGCTGAATTTCGACGGTGGGGTTGTGCAGCTTTTGATGGGTGTGGGGGGGGGGCAGAATTGGGCCCCTTGATCTGGCAAACTTGCCACCCCAGCCTTGAATACACAGGTGGATCTTCATGGGCAGAGCTCTCTTTCCATACAGAAGCAACAGAGGAAGAGCAGAAACAGGGAGTTGGAAGGAAAGATTGACAGGCTAGTGGTTAGTGGATTCTTATGGAAGCAGCTTGACCCATCAGAGACTCAGAAGGGTAGCAGAAGTGTCTTCCTCTGGTCAATGAATTCATTGCTAGTGGCTGGGTTAGTTTTCTTGTTAGGTTGTTGATGCTGTCATTTTTACTGATATAATAACAGTTGTTGCTGTTATTATTACTTGCTTCTCCCCATGGATCAAGGTGAGGAACAGCAATAATTAGCAAACAAACAACATTAAAAGATATCACTTCAAGCACACACCAATTTAAAAGAACAAACAAGATGTACCCATATTAAAACAATTCACATTTAAACTCTTAGTTTAAAATCCATAGTTTAAAAACTACTAGAAAGGGATCTGTTGCTCCAGCTTCACTCCAAGATAGAAAGAGAGAAGACGCATCTACCTTGTCTTATTTTTACTGTGGAACTGAGGGGTGCAGCCAGAAGGAAAACTGTCTTGAGGAATAACTTTATTTGTGTGTGAGAGAAAAGTGACCTCTCTTAATATTTGTCAGTGTCTTCAAGTCTCCTGTCAACTGGTGGTGACCCCATGAATTTCATAGGGGTTTTTTTTTTAAGCAAGGAATACTCTGAGGTGGTTTTACTAGTTCCTTCCTCTGAAATATAGTCTACAGCACCTCTGCCATCTAATCACTAACTAGGGCTGACCCTTCAAAGGTCAGACAAGATCTGATGCCTTTAGGGTATTGAGAGCAGGGCTCTTAAATGAGCCATTGCATTCTGGGAGTCACTGCTGGGAGAAGCCAGAACTCTAAGTCTACAGAAGGCTTGCAGAGGCGCGCGCCTAACAGCGTGCAAATTTTAATTTAATTTAAAAGTCAAGGAGGTTTTTGGAGAATAGAAGAGAAGTTGGCCTGAAATATCAGAGGAAGTGAGTATGAGACTTGCCTCTGGAAGGAGCTAGTAGCCAGGAGCTCTCTACATAACTATAGGCCCCATGACTTTGACTCAGTGACAGAGCTTGGGGACAAAGGCCAGGTTTAGCAAGGAAAGGGTTTAGCCTAGAAAGCTGTGCCAATGCTAACAAAATGAAATTCAACACAGAAAAATGTAAGGTACTGCACTTAGGGTGGAAAAATGAAATGCACAGATATAAAATGGGGGACACCTGGCTGAATGAAACTACGTGTGAAAGAGATCTAGGAGTACAAGTAAACCATAAGTTGAACATGAGTCAACAGTGTGATGCAGCAGCTAAAAAGGCCAATGCAATTTTAGGCTGCATCAATAGAAGTAGAGCGTCTAGATCAAGGGTAGTAATAGACTATGGACTTTGCTCAGTGGACCCAACATAACTAACCAGCACAGCAGAGTGAGTTTGACTGGGTGCCTCTTCAGGGGGTGCAGAAGATTCCCACTCTTTCCAATAAAGTGTTTGATGTTCTCATTTCCAATCTAAAGAGGCAATAGAAATACAGCCCTGTGTCCTAACTTTTTTGCCCTCAGTAACATGTGTATCACCAGTTTTCACAATCGGTTTTCACCCAGCAAAAGGAGCATGTGATCTGAAGCTGGCATCCCAACTTGTATTGCCTTTTCCACATCAAATAGAATTTATCTTATTTATTTTTATTTTTAAACATTTATATTCAGCCATTCAGCATTAAGACTTCCAAGTGGCTTGGAACTCCCCCAAAAGTACTGTGTGGGGGGGAGGAAAAAAAACCAGTACAATCAGAGCCAACATGGGACCCTGAGAACTGTAGTACCAAAAAAAGGTAATTTTCCAAAGCAGAAATGAAAAGGCAGAAGCAAGAATTAAAGCAGTAACATCTGTAAAAGTAAAAATATTCACAATAACAAATAGCTATGGTAATGAAATGCATTTTCTAACTTAAAAACTTAAATACCTTTTACCAGTTGCCTAAAAGCTTGCAAACTAAGTGTCCCATACCTATTTTTCTGGGAAGTGTGTTTCAAAATGGGGTGCTACCACCAAAAAGGCTGACTATCTTGTCAGAGGTTGTCTTACTTTGGATTTCAGGGTCACTAAAAGAAAAGCCTTCAAGATCTTAAGGCATGAAAGATTCATAGGATATTAAATGGTCATACAATTTCAGGCAGATAAAAATTACTTCACTTCACTTCACTTGGAAGCTTGATCTGAATACTCAAAACTGAACCAAGATGGCTGGCTTCTGCAGGCAAATAAGTACTTGGCCCTGGTCCTCTTGGGAATGAACTCAGCTCCTCAATAGCTCTAGTCAAAGCTACTTTGTTTTCCAGAGGTTTGCAGTCTGTGTTTCCTAGCTGTAAATTGGAAATAGGGAGGAAAAATGAATTTGACAAGGCTGTAAGTTACTCTGCATGATACAAGTGAAATGGAAATTATTCTACATACTAACAGCAAGCTTATTCTCCTTATATAACCAAAATGGCATAACTCTCTACATAACAGGAAGATATCAGTAGGCTTAGGGAAATGTCAAGATTTTTTCTGTAGAAATTGTGTTAATTTTGATGCTGTTGAAGTGGGATTCTTGGAATTCCTCACCATTGTCTCTGTTCGTTATTTCAGTACAATAACATCTGAAAGAGAAAGATTGAACTATTCTCGCCCCTGTTCTTTAGGAATATATAATAATAGTAATATTATTATTATTATTATTATTATTATTACTTATAGCTTGCCCCTCTGAGCAAGCAATCGGGGTGGGTTACAGCAAGAAATTAAAACACAACAGTTAAAATAATCCAATCCCATCCCCACCTCCCACCCCTAAAAAAAGGATTAAATCAACAGTAAGTTAAAACATAGAAAAATACCAAACAATATCATATCAACATCAGGCCTAAGAATTCTTGAGCTGTATGGAATAGGCTAAGGACATAGGAGAGAAAGACTGGAAAACTCTAAGGCTTGGATGTGGAGCCGGAAGGTGATTAAACATTATCTGGAAAGGCCTGCTGGAAGAGATTCGCTAATGTCACTGAGGCTGGATATGTCTAACTAAAAAGAATTAATAGGATTGCAGCAATCTTAAACTTAAAGATCTAGAGAATAAAGTAGGTGGAAGAGGTGGGCATCTGTGGCTCTCCAAATGGTGTTGGACCCCAACTCCCATCAGCCTTAGCCATCAGAGCCAGTGTTGAAGGGTCATGAGAACTGCAAACCAAGAAAATCTATGGACTCATAGCAGCTCACTCCTGGTCTGTATAATCTAAATGATTCTGCTTTAGATCTAAACATTCTGCCTTCTGTTTTGTTGTGCTGTGTTATTAATATTGAATGTGACTTTTCATTAAATGTAATATTTTACAACTTTGATTCTTTTTGTGAAATTCTTGTATGGGACAATTACAAATAGGAAGATTACCAATAATATTATATTATATTATTTATTTATTTTTGATATCTAGGTTGCAAATAGCTGTTGTCTAGAAGTCCCAACACAAGAGAGTTTATAATCACACTTGGATTTTAGTAGCACTTAGTGTAACTAATTGCCAGTGTGTTGGTTGCAATTACACTTTTAGGTAGGATGTTGTTTGTATTGACCTAGTTAATGTGAAAAGTGTCTGCGGTCAAGACTCAGTTACACAGAATAATTAAAGTTAAAGAGCAGGTGGTTCATTCGGTGTGTTTTATATGGGTGAAGTCAACAGTCTGTTTTTGTTAATGTCTTTTCAGTATAAAACCAGGCTGTACACAAAGAAGGAACATAAGGGTGTGATCTTTTGTGTGTAGCATAAGACCTATGACTGAGACAGTTGTTCTAAGATTTTATTTTACTGTTTTCTCAGTTGTCAAAAGTAAATTCATTTGGCTCATGGTGAATAAGCTGAATTTCATTCTGTTTTGTCTTTCTGTTAAATGCTGGTAGGATATGCAATTCAGGCTTGCAATCTTATCCCCACTTACCTCGGGAATAAACCACACAGAATTTAGTGAGATTTCTGTTGTATTTATGTGCCCTCAAGTCATCTCTGATTTATGGTAACCCTATGCTGAGAGCTAGTGTGGTGTAGTGACTTGACTGCTGGACTATGATTGTAGAGATCAGACTTCTGTTCCTCACTTGGCCATGGATACCCACTGGGTGACCTTGGGCAAGTCACACACTCTCAGCCCCAGAAACCCCTGTGATAGGTTTGTCCTAGGATCACCATAATTGGAGATTTGAAGGCACACACAAGAATAACATCCATAGGTTTTCTTTACAAGATTTATTCAGAGGAGGTTTGCTATTCCCTTCCTAAGTTGGCAAGTGAGACTTGCCCAAGGTCACCAGTGGCTAAAGCTAAGCAGGGATTTGAAACCTGGTCTCCCAGAGTTCTCATCCACCACTCAAAACACTGCACCCATCATAATAGCTCTCTTAGGACCTTATCAGACGGGAGGAATTTCTCTTTATTGCGGATGGAGCCACTTCGAATTCACATGAATTCCTGTTGCATTCTGAATGTGTTCAGAATGATTTCCCATTACCCAAAAATGACCCCCCCCATTGCACGAAATTGCGTGAGATGCTTTAATTCGCAATAACGTGAAACCCCATGATTGCATTTGGATTGCCATTAGATTATACTTCCAATTTCTGACATCTGATAAGGTCCTTAGCGGGACTTGCTTCTCTATAAACTTACATGGTTCATTTACAAGAATTATTTGTTTAATGTTTTTGTGTATGTTACTTTTTATAGAATAAAATCCCATTTTCTCTGTGAAATTAAAACTACTTAAGGTTAACCAACAAAAATAACATACTGGATAGGAAAGGGTAGCAAAACTGACTGAACTGTGCTTAGTGTAACCATAGAAATTGGGGTTTATCTCTGAGAAATCTTGTGAGTTGTTTCAGAAGTGTAGGCCTTTCCTGGTGGGGGAGTGCTGGAAGTCTTTTTCTTGAGGCTATATAGCTGAGTGAAATATAAATAAGCTATAGGAGCCCATTTCTTTTTGTAAGCAGAATCTTCCAGTCCATTGTATTCCCCATCACCATGTGTAGCATGGATGTGAGAGCTGGACAGTGGAGAAAGCGGATAGGACAAAAATAAACTCATTTGAGCTGTGGTTCTGAAGAGTTTTAAGGATACCATTGATGGCCAAAAAGACAAACAAGTGGATCCTAGAACAGATCAACTCTCCCTAGAAGCCAAGATTACAAAACTGAGGCTGTTGTACTTTGGGCACATCATGAGAAGGGATGACTCATTAGGAAAGACAATAAAGTCCAGAAAGACAGAAGGCAGTATAAAGAGAGGAAGACCCCATGCCAGATAGCTGACTAAACCTGGCAGGTCACGGGCCTGAATCTCAGGACCTGAACAGAGCAGTGAAGGATAGGAGGTCTTAGAGATATCTCATCCACAGGGTTGCCATGAGTTGATGTTGACTCAAGGGAAGTTAACAACAGTATTTCTTTTTGGAAAGGCCTGTTATTTTTCACCAGAATTGCTGCTGGAGCAATTCTGCTTATGGTGTTGTGATTTTCCTCTAGTCCACGTGCTTAGAAAATAATTGTATGTGTGAATCTGAACCTAGCGTTTTCCATTTTCTTTTAAAGCTGAGTTCAAGTAGGTAGAGACCACAGTATACAGATTTAACAGTACTACATTTCTGAGGTGGGTTTAAATATTTGTTTCATAAAATGGCTCCCATTCTCTGTGGAATGAAGCAATTATTTCAATACTGCCCAAGATTGTTTAGGGTCCAGCAGCAGCCTTTTTTTTAAATAAAGGAATTTAAATGGAAGTCAGTTTTTACGGAGACATTTCCCCCCCATTTTTAACCATTTGGAGCTGTTCTTCAATATCTCTGTTCTGACAGTGTGTGTAAAACTAAAGGGGATGGGAAGGGCACATTTTGTTACTCATCAGAGAAATTTGTCTCTGATAATTTGGCTAACTAATCTGCATTAGAGGGAAAATGAATTTTGCTATTGCCTTCCCCTGAGGCTGAGAGCATGTGACTTGCCCAAGGTCACCTAGTGGGTTTCATGGCTGAGCGGACAATTGAAACCGGGTCTTCAGAGTCTTCGTTCAACATTCAAACCATGCTGGCCAACCAAAAGGTAGCAAAAAAATGTCAATGCTTTCTGTATTATGTGAACATACTTTTCTGCTTTCCATTACTTATGGAGAGAGGAAACTTCAACTAGTGTTTCATTTTGTCATTTAAGTGGAATAGTATTTTGTTCAAAATTTTATATATTGAGACTTGACCCAAAAATAAATATAGAGAGTATAAATACTCCAAATAAATAAACTGTTGCAATCAGAATCTTTTTGGCAAAGCTACATGTACTTGGATCATCTGCTCTTCTTGCTCCAGACAGGAGAAAGGGACACTACTTAGCACACCTGTGAAAACAGAGAGCTTGGAGGATCTATTGGAAAACTTGAGTTTAAAGCCTGTTAGTTCCCCTCAAGTAAATACCTCTTCAAATTTGTCTCGCCAAGGTAAGTGCTGTAAAGATTTCAGCGCTGCTTGTAAATGATGAAAGGAATAACTGATTGGTTTTTGAAGTAGAGAGAACTTCCGAATTTAAGCCCCCTGCCACAGTAGCCATTATAAAATAGTGGACACGGACACACAAATACATTGTGTAATGTGTTTGCTCAATTCTAACAGATGTCTGTTGTCTCTCATTCATGAGTAACCAGACTGCCAACCTCTGGCACTATTCCACAACTGTCCCAGAAAGCAGGGAAGAAGAGGCAATGATGGTATATGCTAGAGGAGGGAAACCTACCACAAAGGTCAGACCTCTGATAAGAATGGAAGAGGAGGTGGAAGAAGCATGGAGAGAGAAGAGTATGTTTTGCAGGAAGGAATGGAGAGAGAAAGGGAAGTACAGTTGGCTCTCCATGTTTGCAGCTTCGCTTATTCATGGATTTGAGTAATATGTTCTATCTAGATCCTCCAGGTGACTCTACAAGAAGTCATACTGCAGCACCTAGAGATTCCTACAGAAAACACTTCTGTAGGCATTTGTAGATCCCCCAGTGCAATTCTGTAGTCAACTTGTTAGATGTTGGCCATAGAGGTGCGATTGAGGACCTAGAGATTCCTAGAGAGGTGTTCTCTCAGATTAAAAAAAAGCTTTTATTTGCATTTTTTTCACTTTCATGGGGGTCCTGTGCCCCTAGCCCCAGCAAATGTGAAGGGCCCACTGTATATGCTGGGCCTTCACCAGAGCTTGAAGAAGGTTTGTCATAGCACTGCTGGCTAGCCAGGGAGATTCCTGGAACTGTAGTCCAAAAACATATTTTTTCTAAGCCTTTCTGCTGGTGGCATGTAGCCCTGACAGACAGCTCTTAAGAACATGGGACCCTCAATGGAAACAGAGATTGTCCACTCCTGTGCATTTGTCCAATAATGTGTAGCTGTCACCTTTACTTCCCCCACTTATTAGACAGGAGGGGAAACTAGAAATGGAAGGGGTACAGGGCTGAACATGTACCACAATGGCACTTTCTCCCACTTTGACCTTGACTTGTGGCATAATAGCCACCAGTGTTGCAAATGTTCTAGTTTTTCCAGTTACGTCAAAATGTAGCTGGTTTAAACAAGAAGGCTCTTATATGTTGTTTCCACCTCTCTTTCATTTTTGTTTTATTTTGTTTTTGCTGAGTGAAAACAAAACCTAGTATTAACATTGTTGTTTTTCTATAATGTAGAACATGGTAACTGATCAGAAAATTTAGCCAACAGACAAGTTCTTCATTTTCAGCTGTGGAATCCTTCACTGTTGCAGGGGCCCTTGAAGCTAAGCATGTCATTGTTCCAACTAGGAAGTCTTTAACAAGGCTTTCTTTCTTTTTGCATCCTTATTAGCATGATTTATGTGATTGGATTCTCTGTCCAGAAAAGATCATTTGCAGTTTGCGCAGGAAAGAATGTAAAGCATTTTGGATATCTTAAAATCCTTGCTGCTTGCTGCATAAATTACTATAAGTCACCTTCTTTATACTCTAATGAAGGACACTTGAAGTTGACAATACATCAACAGGAAGTCGGTCCCTTAAGTATTCTTGCAGTGAAGCATTAAGTCTCTTAGGCTAAAAGACAAATACTGGAATATTGGATTACTTTTTGATCCTTAAATAACTTCTGCTAACAATCTTGCTGTTTGGTTCCCCCCCCCCCCCCACCTCCAGTTATCAATGAAGTCTGGAGAGAGCAAACAATTGCACGCCTCCTGCAGCTCATAGACCTTCCACTGCTTGATTCTTTACTTGCGTACCAGAAAACAGAAACCAGATTTCCACAAACAAAGCAAGAAACAGAATATAGTATCATTACAAACAACTACTTGGACAGAGAGATTCTCAAAGCCTTTGGTGACTCCCAGTAAGTATTTTAAATGCATGAACAGAAAGCCAATTTTCAGACAAGGCTGACTTGCTTACTTAAATAGAAAGGAGAGGATTTTGAGGAAAGGGGTATTTAAACTACAGTCCCTTTCACACCACAGTCACAGTGCTATGATTCCACTTCTACTGCTGTCTTGCCATCCTGTTCAATCCTAGGATTTTCACTTGAGAAAAGAAGCCACAGAACTCATCAAACTAAAAACATTGAATGGAATAATGGCAGTTAGAGTTGTGTTATAGTGTAAAAGGGCATCAGGAGAATGGTATATGAGAAGAGTTATCTTCTTTCCCCTAGCACTGCAATCTCTCCCCTAGCACTGAATTGTACCTTGATCTTTCTTTAAAAAACAACAGCAACAAAATTGGATCCAAAATCCAAAGCACACATCGGTGATACCTTTGTAAGGCCAACCAAAAGATGCTAGCTTTCAAAGCCCACTGGTTTACTCACTGGGCCAATATGGTTTAAAAAAAATAGTCAGGGGAAGAAAACTGGCATTGTCAGTCAGAGTCACAAGTCCGCATTTTGCTTGCTTATACTGATAGAGGATCTGAGCACAAAGGAGACCCTTCCATAGCTCTCCCACATCACCTGATTTGGCTCTAATGTGCCATTGTTTCCAATGGGCTTTATTCCTGGGACAAAGTTTTAGTACTTGGGACAGAATCAACATCCTCAGTTGTTTTTTTCTAGGACAGATGAATGGCTGTCAGCAGCCATAGATTGCTTGGAGTATCTTCCAGATCAGATGGTGGTTGATGTTAGCCGAAATTTACCTGATGGGCCTGACAGAGTCCAAGTAGGGAAACTGCTGTTGTTTGATACTATTGGAAGACACTATAGCCAAAAGAAGGAGCCTCTCTTAAAACATGCACCTGATATCCACCTTGGCATTGCAGAACTGCTAGGTAAGTAGGTATCTATTAATTATGTGAATGTTAACAACAAAAGCTGTGCTCCGTTTATTTCCCATGGAATACATGGAAAGATGGCTTTGACTGACCAGAGCATTACTACTAAAAAAATATGTGGACTAGTTTCTTAAAGTTCTTTGGAAGACAAACGCTCCTAACAAATTTTTATTTGTTAGGTTAGTGGATATTAACAAAGATTCTATGCTAGTGTTGCTAAGTCTACCTTTTTTGCATGTCAGTCAGAGCCCTCCAGTTTCATGGAGGATCCATTCCAGACCCCCCCCCCCCCCGTGAAAACAGAGACTTGCCAATATTCAAGCCCCAAGGGCTTGAATGGTGCAGGGGCCCGCGAGCACATGCGGAGCCCACACTGTGGGAGTGCACTCCATTAAAAATAATGGAGGTTGCCCCTCCATGAATATTGGAGACCGCAGACCTCAAGTCTGTTAGAAAGTAGGGGCAACTGTACATATGAATAATCTGTCAGTAATTTTTCAGCTAATAAATAAGCATCATATTTTCAGTAAGAAATGGAACAAGATGGCCCTAGTGTTCTCTTCCACCTCTATGATTCTATGCTGGGGGTAGTGGTACAGGGATAAAATTGGTCCTTGCCTTTCATGTGCTAGCTCTCTAACCCGCCAATAATCCCAATATCTTTACCAACAATTTCCATATCTGGTATATAGCCAGGCTGTTATAAATGAGAGCACTTAAGTGAAGCAATAGGAGTACAGTTAACTACTGGTAAACTAATGTAGTGAATTCCCCAAGATGGCTAACAAGATTCAAACTAATGCAGCTAGTGATTCATCCAAATATTTTCTTTATTGACCAAGACAAGGAAGAGCACCAGAGCCATTTGTTGACTCTTATGGTATCCTTAGGCAACCACAAGAATGTAAAGCCATCCTGAATAAGACAAAAGGCTATCTAGTCTGGTAGCCTGTTTCCTTGCCATATGTTTATGTGAAATCAGGTCAAGCTCTTCATGCTCACAGGGGTTGCTCCCACTATAATTAAAACTGGATTGTGATTTGAAATGATCTGGTTTAGTTCCCACTTAATTCGAATCACTGAAGCGATTTGGAAAGAGGGGCAATGGTTTTTACCCATTTAACCCACGTCAAAAAGACACTGGTAAAATGAGGTGTTTTTTGGGATGAATAGATTTATTCTCAAATAAATCGATTCATCCTAGTGGGAACCACAGGTGGATTTGAATCCACCCCGTCCTAAGTGGGAACTAGGTGGGGCGGATTCGATTCTGCTGCTAGTGACAGGGAGGGAGCCAGCTACAATGTCCCTGGCCATCTCCCCGTCACTGGCCTTCTCTGCAAACTTCCCCATCCGTGGGGAATGGAAGGAGACCACAGGGAAGCTGGGGAAGCCAGTTAGAGGCTGAAGGAGGCCAGAAGAAGCTAGTAAGGAGGCTGGGCCAGGGACAGTCAGGGCTAGGAGAGGTCAAGGTGCCTGATCTGAATTGGTAGAATCGGCGTAAACATGGTAAAAACCAGGGACTATTTTTGTGCCAATTAATCAATTCTGATTAGACACAGAATTCACCGTAAGTGGGAACAAAGCCTTAGTTTCTACTAAATAGTATTTAGAGCTGTACTAATACTGAAAGTATTTATCCATTGTTACTAGCAGCAACTGATAGCCATTCCCTCTCTGAATTTTTTGTTGTGCACCTTCAAGTCATTTCCAGTTTATGGCTACCCTATTACAAAGGGTGAGGCAATAAGAGTGTGTGACTTGCCTGGGGTCACAAAGCGGGTTTCAGTCACCAAACAGAGATTCAAATCTTGGTCTCCCAGAATCCAGTTCTATGCTCAAACTATTGCATCATACTGGCTCTCAAACCACAGCGTCTTGCAAATTTTCTGCTCTCCCCTTAAAGCCATTCAGATTTGTGGCCACCACTACATCTTGTAGTAGGTTTGTAGCAAAATCCCTCATTTATCAAGTCTGTCTGAAAAAGTACTTCCTTTTCCACTGGTTTGGCACTTTTCCTTTCATCCTTTCCATTAAGGAGCTAAAGAAGCAGTATTCTAATCCTAAACTGATGCCAGTCCTTAGATAAGGTGCTCAGTGGAGGTTGGATCTATGCCACCACTGTTTTTCCTTTAGTACAAGATGCACAGGGCAAAAATTTTATATATTAAATGTAAATTCATTCTAACTAAGTAACCACCACAGAAGAAAAGTCTATTCATCTTTATAGTAGTAGTTGAAGAAGAAGAAGGAATCTGTGTGTGATCTGTTCAAAAGAGAGGAGTGGAAAGGTTGCCTTCAGTAGCCATCCATTTCAGATTTCTAGATGACTAGCTACATTCATCAGCAAGCAAGCAACTATTTTCTTGTAATCAATTTATGGAGTGAAAACTTTTCTTTTAAAATGTACATTCTGGAGCTTAACGGTAACAGTTTGTTTTACTACCCAACTTTACAAGTTTGTGGTAGTGTAATAGTTGGTATTTCAGCAGAAAAGCAATGTAACGTTTGTGTTCCTCATAAACTTAATCATATATATTTTTTTATTTCCAGTTAATGGAAAGACTGATCAAGCTCTGGAAGCAATTCAGCTCTACTTGAAGTTACTAGATAGCCCAACAAGAGAGGAATTCAGGAGGCTTCTTTATTTCATGGCTGTTATAGCTCAGGATTCTGAGCTTAAGCTGCAGACAGAGGCAAGTATGATCACTTGGGTAGGGGAAGAGGCACTGAATGCCACTTGGCTATGGGAGGGGCTTTCAGTGCCCAGTGAGCAGACTTCTGATGCTGCTTTTAGTGGCATGGATGCCATCACCTCATGGCACCTTCCTTTATCTCTTGTTAATAATGGGGTGGGAACTCATGCCATGGTAGCGTAGGGGGAGCCACGGTATGCATTTCTCATGCATACTAAAGTGGCTGTTATACTATTAAATATTAGGTTGGAAGGGAACCTTGTTGTTCTTTTGCAAATGTTCTCTGAAAATGAAATCAGTTAGCCTTACTTAATGTTTAGAATCACTTAAATCCACATAACATCTGTGGCTTACTGTGTTCTTAAAAATCAATACCTGTGGTTCAAAATGAAGGGTGTATGTAGTGAATGAGCTGGGAATCCCGGTGCTAACTTTTTTATTTGCTGCCTTCTTTTTGTAGAGTGACAACCGGATGGTTGTGAAAAGAACTTTCTCTAGAGCTATAGTGGACAATAGAAATTTATCTAAAGGAAAAACAGATCTTCTGGTTTTGTTTTTGGTGGACTACCAAAAAGACGTCTTAAAGGTATGTGTCTGAAAATCCCCCCTCTCCCTCAGCTTGTTCTTCATTAAGCTGCAGTTGACTGAAATCAATTATTGGCATGTTTTTCTTCATTCCAGATTCCAGGGACACTGCACAAAATGGTTAGTGATAAGCTTGTAGCCATACAGGAAGGGAAAGATTCCAACCTCAATACAGGTAACCATTATTTTAAGTCTCTCATTAATTTTGAGAATCAGCTGATGCTTTATATTGACCCACTTTGGGCATAATCCACTGAGGACATGAAACATATAAATGATCCATAAATAAATGTCATATATTTTGACTGTTTAATATCTTAAATTTTTATACAGACATGAACATAGTGCAAACAGAATTAACCAATAAAACGTAACTGTGGTGCTAATGAAATTTCAATAGTACAGAGGTTTGGTTGGTGATGCATTGGGTCCATCAAACATGATTCTGTTGATTAATAAAATATATAGATAAATATAGTTTATTAAAAAAAATGTTGTTGTTGTTGTGCGCCTTCAGGTTGTTTCCAACCTATGGCAACCCTAATGAAAACCTGTTTTGGGGTTTTCTTGGCAAGTTTATTCAGAGAGGGTTTGCCATTACTATCCTTGGGCAGTATGCTGTGCAGGCTGTATGAATCTCTTGTGCATTTTTAGAAGCCCTGGTTCCCCCCCCCCCCCCAATTTGCTAGTGATACTGTCTCCAGAACTACACCATCAGAAATTGGCTGCAGTAAATGCCCACTTTTCCACATTCCATTCTAGAAGGGGATGGTCTCTCTACTCTTCTGCTCCATGGTGCATCATACCCTGTAGTGAATTGCAGCAGTTTAATGCCAGTGGCAGGAACAATGGCAGCCCATAATTATGAACTGAAGGTCACCTTGTTCTGGACTTAGAATCAGACTTTTGAGTTGGTCAAAGATACTGTAAACTGGAAAATCCTGATCCTGATGTGTCTTCAGTCATGAAGCCAATAGGCTGGACCTTAGGCAAGATAAACAGCCTTTGGCCATAATCTTTCAAATAGGGGTAGTAATGGCCCTTCCCTTTTGTGGGTTACCACACAGATTATGAACATGTGAATGCAGTGTGAACAACATGAAGTCAAAGGCTTTCACAGCTGGCATCAATAGTTTTTTGTAGGATTTTCGGGCTATGTGGCTGTGTTCTAGAAGAGTTTTTTCCTAACATTTTGCCACCATCTGTGGCTAGCACCTTCAGAGAAGTCTGGCATGTACTGAGTAAGGTATATATACACTGTGTGACCTTTGGTTAGAAGTGATTTACATGTTAATCTGTGTGTTGGTCTGTGTTATATAACAAGGCAGTGTGAGCACTTAGGAAAATTTGTGTAGAAATAATAATTACTACTAGGCTTCTGTGAATGATTTTTCATGTGTTTACTTTAGGATATACTTTCTGCCAGCGACTTAATGATAGCCAGTATCACAACAGTGCAAAGAAGACTACAAAAAAGGAACTTGTCTCTCTGCTAAAAACAATTGATGAGGATTCTAGTCTCTCTGCCAAAGAACGAAAGAAGTTGCTGGATCAATTCTATGCTAGTAATCCTGCTATCTTTTTGCAGTATTTTGGTGAAAGAGATACTGATGAAACTGTGTCATTTTAGCCTTGTTAGGCATGATCAGTGCTCAAGGCTTTGGAAACATGTAGTTTGTATCTTTTAGGAGGTTTTTTTGTATTGTGCTTAAATAAACTTGTTTTGTAAATATGGGTGGAATCCACCTGAAATAACACAACTTTAAAATGAATTAAAGCTGCTAATAATCTAATTGAAAAATGCACTTAATTCTCTTTATTTAAAAGAAAAACTAGGGTGAGAATTGTAGGTCTAGTATCTATAATCATTTCATAGTTCTGTTGAAACACTAATGTAAACTTCTGATAATCAAACTTAACTGGTGAAGATAAACATTCTCCTTCAGATCTCTTTTTAGTGCCAGTATTTGGACTACAACGATTAATTGATTTGTCTTTGTTAGGCAACTCCAGGTTGACCTTGAGCTAACAAAACACTACAGTCCCTTGACATTTGTGTAACTATTGCAGTTTCTATCTAAATTTATACTCATACAACCACATCTTCATATGAAGACTCAAGCAGTGGTCGGGTTTAGAAAAAGAACTGGGTTTACAGGCAGAACAATCTGCTTGCTAAACCAAATGTGACAGTTGTTGCTCTAGGGACAGTGGTGGGCATTAGCCCCCAGGAGACCTTGGAAGGCATACCTACTCTTGCATTTTTTTTTTACCTCTACATAGTATGGGGTATTTTCACTGAGTTCTGGGGTTCAAACAAAGGGCTCTCCTGGACCTCAACTGGTCCAGGGCTTGCAAAATGTGAAAATAATTCCCCACCTCAGTGAACATTTTGTTTTTTACCCCTCGGCAGGGGTAAACTTTTGAGGAAGACTAAGAAACATGAATTTATATTTGTATTAGTTTTTTTCTGCTTTTATTTTGTAATGCCATACATTTTTCTTGAATGTCCTACATGCCTTGTCTTCCTTTGAAGTTATGACATCTGGCCACCTTGCCCCTAGGGAACCCAAATGTGGTGGAAATGCCCCCTCCACACACTCATAGAGTATATTTTGGGGGCATTCTGCAGTGAAAACCCCAAAAGTTGACCCATGGGGGCTACAAAACCTGCCTTGCAGGATTGCACATGGCCATGGGCTGCACTTTGCCTGCTCCACCTCTAGGACATTTCTGGTTCAGATGAACCTTACACGTCTATCTCTTTATTGTCTATATGGAATTCTAACATACAGTGACACGTTAGGATTCAGGGGCATTAAAAATAATTTTATTTGTGCTAATTGAACAAGACAGTGTGAACGAAGAAGTGGCTAAGTGCCCACTAAAAAAGGAAGCAATCCATAGAAGCCAGGATTGTGTAAACTGCCTTACAAACTCTTACCAAGGAGCTTTCAGGATTTTTGTGGGCAGCCACCATCTCCATCAGAATCACTAACAAACTCTTGTTAATGGCTTATCTGTTTACAGATATAAAACTGCAGGTGATGGTGATCTGGAAAGAACAGTTTTAAAGCTTAAGTCTGGTCATGGTCTAGGGAACATCCACATAAATCTGTAGGAGAAATCTACCAGACTATGGCATAGCAGGCTTCAGTGTACCTTCTCTAACTAAGAAAGGGTACTTATAAATCACCATTGGTGCTATGCAACTACTTCTGACCTTACATGGACACAAGAATTTGCATCTGCTCAGGAAGACTGGTGATTAGTAGATGTTATTGTGTTGAACCACAGGAGATTAAGACCAATAACATTCTTAAATAGGCCAAACGTGAGTAAAAGTTTCCAGTGTGTCCTATTGGAAATATTGTTGCAATGCCTTCCACTCATGCTTAATTCATTAACTCTAACATTCAAATATTTCTTTAATAGTCAGAAGGCAACTGACTTCAAAATGTATCATCCAAGGTAATAAGAATGCAGAATACAGCTTGGATATCTTTAATCTGCATTCTTATGATGATGAGGTAGATTTAAGATATCTATGCTAGCAGTCCTATTTTGATGTAAATGGCTTAGTCTGGTACTCAGAATTCCAAGTTCAAATGGTTCATGTAAAATACTTTTTATATGTGAATGCCAAATGAACCTCTAAAGAGCAACGACAAAAAGAAATACAACAATACCAGTATTGTTAGGCTACTAGGAGGAAGGAACATCAACAATATAAGATATGCAGATGACACTATAATACTAGTAGAAAACATCATGGACTTGGAATAATTACTAAGGCAAGTTAAAGAAGAAAGTTATGTTTTGCTAAACATAAAGCAAAAATAATGACTATGGAGGATCTACATAAATTCAACTTAGACAATAATGAAATGGAAATAGTTAAAAATTTCCCATACCTCAGATCAAATATTAACCAGAATGGAGATTGCAGTCAAGAAATCAGGAGACTAGGAATGGAAAGGGCAGCTATGAAAGAACTAGATAAGATCCTAAAGTGCAAAGATAGGCAACTGAACACTATAATTAGAATAATTTAATCCATTGTATTTCCCATCACCATGTACAGACGTGAGAGCTAGACAGTGAAGAAGGCAGACAGGAAGAAAATCAGTTCATTTGAAATGTGCTGGAGAAGAGTGCTGAGGACACAATGGAGAGCTAAAAAGTCAGGCAACTGGGTTCTAGAACAAATCAGGCCTGAATTAACCCTGGAAGCCAGGATGACAAAACTGAGGCTATCATATTTTGGCCACATCATGAGAAGGCATGACTCAGAAAGGACAATAAAGCTAGGGAAGATAGAAGGCAGTAGAAAAAGCTTGATTCAATCAGGAAGGTCACAGGTCACAGGGTTGAGTCTGTGGGTCCTGAGCAGAGCAGTGGTGGATAAGGGGTCTTGGAGATATCCACGGGGTCACCATGAGCTGGGATCAACTTGAGAGCAGCTAACCACCACCACCATAGGATGTAACCATGGCAGGTAAGTGAAATCATATTGCTGTAACTGCATAGCATGAAAGGGCCTCAAGTGTGGATGCAGAAGATCCCAGCTAAGCACTCGTTTCAGTTGCTTTGAGCAAGTCAGTCTCCCAGCCACTGTCCTTGTTTTGAGGTAGCTTTTCTGTTTCTGCTGTTGAGAGGAGAGGCAGAAATACAATGAAGAGGGTAGGTTGCTACATAATAATAATAAAAAAGCACAAAGAACATGTTTCAGGAAACTTTTTATTTAAAAACTGACAAAATATACACTTGTGAAATGAAACAACCAGGTCAGGTGAGCCTTCCATAGCTAAACAAAAACATGTTTAACCTAAAGATCACCTGAAAGCTCCTTCCAGAATTAATCCAGGAAGACTTTTTACTTACTTCAGCTTCCATCTATGATTTTCCTTTTGGTAGCCAAACTTACCAATCTATGCTTTTTCAACATGCTGAAAGGAGTGAGTAAGGCAGATTTACCTGGTTCCCCCTTTTCTCTGTTTTGCTGTTAAATGTTCAGTAAGGGATTCTAGAGCCTGCTGTTGGCTCCTTTGCCTGCTGTAGGCAGGTATACATATCTACATACATATCTCCCAGTTCAGGGTTTATTTAATTGTTTACTGCAGACACTCTAGTACAACCATCGGGCCTGGGAGGGAGTGAAAGAACAGGCCAAACTCCATCGGGCCTATCCTAGATTAAGAAGCAGAGCCCTCCCTCCATGCCATCTGCCTTGGTCCAGGCCTCAGAGGGAGAGAAGAACCACTGGACCTCATCCCCTTCCCCACCACCATTCCCTTCTCCTTTTGTGTCATGTCTTTTTAGATTGTAAAGGGCAGGGAACAGTCTAATTAAAAATAATAATGGTAAGCCGCTCTGATAGCCTTTAGGGCTGAAAAGCAGGGTATAAATAAATAAATAAATAAATAATAAAACCTGACACCAAAAGTCTGTGTTTCTCCAACCGCCTTCAACTGATGCTGCTTAAAATGCTG
The DNA here is from genome assembly GCA_034509955.1 of Urosaurus nigricauda. Classification (NCBI taxonomy): domain Eukaryota; kingdom Metazoa; phylum Chordata; class Lepidosauria; order Squamata; family Phrynosomatidae; genus Urosaurus; species Urosaurus nigricauda. Next base: position 96,063,914 of record JAOEGL010000001.1, read on the forward strand.
ATGCTACTAAAAAAAATTCCAGCTAGGCAGGATAAAGAGGAAAAGTGGATGGGCAGGTGTAAAAAATCTTTGTCAAAAGGACTTTAGCCAGATTATTTGTTAACTGGGGTATATGTGTATTTCCTCTTGGTAAGTAAGTTGTAAGTCCATGTTCTAGCAGGACTTGGCAGTTAATTATTGTTTAGATTTGCTAATAAGATTTTTTTTTCTGACTCCACGTGTGCAAAATAATGGTCCCCTTTTGTAACTCTTGCTTGACAAGGGAATGTTCCATGAGAAAGGCAGCAGATGATGCATATGCATTATAGCATCCCTTATCTCCAGATCATGATGTTGATATAGAGATTAGGCAGTACATAGGCAGCTGAGGACTGCCACATTCACACATGCTGTGTTCAAGGGGAAGAAAGGTCATTTCCTTACTGCCTTTTCTGGTTTGAAATAACCTGGTATGGTACCTGGGTTATTTCAATGGAGTTCATATTGGGTCCGACTGGTTCTTTTTTTGGATCCCACAATGATCTGGATCTTCAGTAGTGAGACCACATTGACCCATATCGTGCAGACCGTTTCCTCCTTCCTCTTGCTCCCCCTGGTCCTCCCCCTCTTCCTTCTGCTCCCCCCCCTACCGCTGCTGTTGCTGCCACCACTTCCTTCCTTCCTTCCTTCCTCCTCCTCCCCCCTCAGGCTTCCTCCTTCAGAAAGACAGTATAGTGCAGTGGTTTGAGCATCGAGCTATGACTCTGGAGACCAAGATTTGAATCCTGGCTCAGCCATGGTGACCTTGGTCAGGTCACACTCTGTCAGCCTCAGAGGATGGCTATGGCAAACTCTCTCTGAAGAAACTTGCCAAGAAAACTTGCCATGATAGTCTTAGGGTCACCCAAGTTGGAAATGACTTAAAGGCACACAACAACAACAACAACAACAAGGAGACCTCTCACAGACCACACGCCTCCCAGGGCATTTCAGCCCTGACCCACTGAGGGGGCAAAGGCAGCCTGTTCAGACCGCATGTGTGAAAGGAGAACAAAAAATTAAATCATGGCAAACATAGTGAGAACTATGAACCTGATCGATTCAGGATGGCATCACCGAAGAGACCCCAGATCTCTTCAGTACAACTGTGAATGGGCCCTGTGAATTTGGCTGTTTCTTCATGGCATAGCAAGCCAGGTTTGTTTTCTGTTAATGAAGCAGGTTATCTCCTGGAACGAAATGGAGCCTGATGGGATTTTGAAAGAGCCTATGGACTCTTCCAGATAAGGCAAATATGTCCATAAATTGCTGAAGATTATGGTATTTGTTCCTGTAGATTCTTCTTTTTTAAAGATATAAACAACTGCTGTTTCTGTTGTCCCAGACAATTTTTTTGGCCAGTCCCATCACCAGCTGCAACATTTTATTCCCACCCTCAAATGTCTCCCCCCCCCCCCCCCAATTGCAAGACCTATTGAACAAAAATGTATTTTTACCCTGCAGCTAGGTAGGAGGACCATCCAACGGTAGCACAGCTGAAGCAGGTATCACACAGGTTCTTAGGTGTCTACTGAATACACAGTGGAGACTGAGCCAATCTGATTCTGAAAGGTATCTTGCATTTCAGTAACTGCTTTGTCCATGGTTGGCTTTCTTACCTGATGGTATCATTTTCAGCTTGGCCCTGCATTTTTTGGCCTTTTGTTCAAATGGCTGATTATAATGGTCTCAAGTAATGCTGAAACCACGTTTTCCCTTTTGGGCTTGCTGGCTAACTTTCCCCTCAGTATTTTTACATAAAATGGTTAGCCTGAGGATTCAGAATTTGCTCCTTTTAAGGCAATTGATTAGTAGTAGGTTGGTGGGGTTTTATTTTGGGGGGGGGGGTTCTTTCATACCTGTAAAAGCAGTTTATTGTTTGTTTATCTCTGTAAAAAGCTATCACTTCTCTTTTTGATCTGCTCCCTGGGCTAAGACATCCCTCCCAGAAGAGTTCCCATTCTTTTCTGGATGGAAACCAAGTTTGAGCTGTGGGAAATTTCCGGGCAGTGGTAAAATATCATTCAGAGCCACAGAACAGAAGCCATTTGAATTTGATGAATGATTGTGAATGTGACTACTAGTCACAGTGGATTTATAGTCCCTCCAGTATTAGAGGCAGTATGTCTCTGTATCTTGGTTCCTGAAAGCATGAGGGTACAATTGCACTCATGTGCTGCTAACGGGCTCCTTTTCTGGGCAACTGGTTTGCTACTGTATGAACAAAATGCCAGCATGGCTTTTCTTATGTTCTTTTTTTAACCTGATTGGGGGTGGGGGGTTATATCGAGGAAAAGGATACCTATGGATTAATCTCAGAAGTTTACTAAGAATACTAATAATTCTTCCAGCAGGGTGACAGCAATTGACTTATATTCTGGACAATAAAATTATTATGTGGATGGAAGAAAACCAATCCCTTCATAACCCATTATCTTATATCCTCCGAAGAACAAATGTAGGATTAATAAATCACAGAACTGGAAGAGAACACAAGGGCCATACAGTTCAACCCCCTACAATTCAGGAATATTCTGTCAAAGCACTCCTTACATATGGCCATCCAGCCTCTGTTGAAAAACCTCAAAAGAAGACTCCGCCATACTCCAAGGCACAATATCAAACAGCTCTGTTAGGAAGCTCTTCCCAGTGTTTAGGTGGAATTTCTTTCCCTGTAGTTTGAATCCATTGCTCTGGGTCCTATTTTCTGGAGCTGCAGGGAAAAAAACTTGCCCCATTTTCAGTATGACATCTCTTCAAATATGTAAACATGGGTATCATGTCAACTCTTAACCTTCTCTTCTCCAGGCTAAACATACCCAGTTCCCTAAGCCACTCCTCATAGGGTATGGTTTCCAGATCTTTCACCTTTTGAGTCACACTCCTCTGGAAACCCTCCACATGTCAATATCATTCTTGAATTGTGCCCACAACAGTACTCCAGGTGAGGTCTTACCAAAGCAGGATAGAATGGTATTATTATTTACCTCAGTCTGGATACTATACTCATTGATGCAGCCTAGAATCACATTGGCTTTTTATCTGCTGCATCACACTGTTCATTCATGTTCAGCCTCTGGTCTTCTATGGCTCCTAAATCCCTTTTGTAGGTACTCTTTTGAAGCCAGATGTCCTGCTTCCTACATCTATGCATTTCATTTTTTCTGCCTAAGCATAATAAGGGACATGGTGGCTTAGTGGTTAAGATGCTAGTTCTGATGATCATAAGGTTGGAAGGTTGGCGTTTCAACCATGAGATTACTACCACCAAGTTTCAGTGGTAGTTTAGTGTTGCCTGTTATATATGTGTTTTGCTATGTTAAGAATTCATCTTATTTTCCATGTTCTGTCCTGTAGGGACATCTAAGACCATGGGCTATTCCTCCTAGCCCCTTATCTAAGCCCACCCTACTTTTGGGTTTTTGAACTATTAGCAAGTTCTCTCTATAACATTTGGGCTATTATCTCCAGCACTTGATGAACTCCTCCTCTCAAGAAAATTGTCTCCCTCCCCGACAAAACAGCTTCAGCTTCCTACCCAAAGCTTTGTAATCCCTTGTGATATCCTGAAGGCTATGCCTTGCAGTGGTTGCCACGTGGACCAAAAAGAAGGGGGTAATGATTAAAAACCATAATATATCTACTTGGAACACCAGCTGTCACTGCACAACAACTGGCTTTATTCTCATAATTATTTTCCTCCAATAGGCAGCTTTAAGTTCCATATCAGCTATTATTTTTAGTCCAAATCCATTGGTGTGTTAAATTGACAAAGAAAAAGAACATACTCCAGACCTCTTAATAATCACAATGTGATTATGTTAAGTTATTCAGAGAGTATCAGTTTTGCTTAAGAACATAATTATGTTTTCCTGCATGACAAGGGGTAGGACTGGATGGCCCCTACAGTCTCTTCCAACTCTATGATCCTAAGAATACAAAATGTTTATCCTGGCTCATGCTAAAATAAAATATTCCATAATTGATATTTCCCCCCCCCCCATTTTTCTTGGTTTTCCTATTTTTTCCTAGAAAAAAGAAAAAAAATTGAGGGGGGGGGAGGAATAAAATCAATTATGGTATATTTTATGTTAACATGATTCAGGAAAAACACTGACAAAAATGGCCCCTCCCCCCAATTTTTCTTCAGGCCTTGACATCTAGGAGTCTAAGTAGACCACAAGTTGAACATGAGTCAACAGTACGATGCAGCAGCTAAAAAGGCCAATGCAATTGTAGGCTGCATCAATAGAAGTATAGCCTCTAGATCAAGGGAAGTAATAGTGCCACTCTATTCTGCTTTGGTCAGGCCCCACCTGGAATACTGTGTCCAGTTCTGGGCACCACAATTCAAAAAGGATGTGGAGAAACTGGAGCATGTCCAAAGGAGGGCAACTAAGATGGTGAAGGGTCTGGAAACCATGTCCTATGAGGAACGCCTTAGGGAACTGGGGATGTTTAGCCTGGAGAAGAGAAGGTTAAGAGGTGATATGATGGCCCTGATTAAATACTTGAAGGGATGTCACATTGAGGAGGGAGCAAGCTTGTTTTCTGCTGCTCTGGAGAACAGGACCCGGAACAATGGATGCAAGCTGCAGGAAAAGAGATTCCACCTCAACATTAGGAGGAGGAACTTCTTGACAGCAACACACTCCCTTGGAGAGTGGTGGTGGAGTCTCCCTCTTTGGAGGTCTTTAAGCAGAGGCTGGATGGCCATCTGTCACAGGGGATGCTTTGATGGAGAATTCCTGCATGGCAGAATGGGGCTGGGCTGGATCAGGGCCCTTGGGGTCTCTTCCAACTCTATGATTCTGTATGTTCAAACAGGAGAAATAAACTGGTTTAAGTGCCACGGCTCAATGCTGTGAAATTCTGGGAATTGTAGTTTGTTGTGGGCCCCAGAGCGGAGCGGAGCTCCGCTCTGGGCCCCACAACAAACTACAATTCCCAGAATTTCACAGCATTGAGCCATGGCACTTAAATTGGTTAATTTCTCCAGTGTGAACACAGCTGTAGTCACACAGCAGGAGGAGGAGGAGGAGAGGCCTTGTTGCTGCTGCTGTTGTTATTGCCTTGGTCTCTCATCATGTTTCCCAGCCCCCAAAATGGCGGCACCTTCTGAGAGAAAAGGCTAAAGCAGCAGCAGCAGCAGCAGCTCCAGGCCCCCTGCAGGTGGAGGCAGGGCCAGAAGGGAGTAGGAGGAGACAGGGACTTTACACTCCTTTTCTGTCTCCCATTTTGTTTTCATTGCTGCTGCTGCTGCTGCCCCGCCCTTTCCCCTGCAGTTGATGATGGATTAAGAGGAGGAGGAGGCTTGGTTGGTGTGCCCAAAGAGGAGGTAAGGCATAGGGGGAGGAGGGTGATGGAGGCTTCAGGGGGGCCAGCCTCAGTCCTCCATTTCCAGGACACAGTGCCCTCTTCTTTCCCAGCCTTCTGCCCCCAGGAGGAATCCCCCCCCAAAGGCTCTCCATTTTGAGCAGGGCTGAGAAGCTTGGCATGGACACTTCTGGGCGAGGGATTTTGAGTATTAAAACAAATGGCACTGCTTGCCCATAGGGAAGCCTTGGGGGTCATCATAGGATTTATATTATTGTTGTTGTTAAGGGGGGAGATGGAGCTCCCCATGGAAAAGCCATCCATGCCCACAGAGAGAAACTATATTTCTCTAAGGGCAAGGCTTCTTCTCCAGGGTTTCCATATCTTTCTCTATGGGTAAGACTCCTCCAGTGTTTCCCTATTTTTTTAAATCTGTGGGCACGTCTTCTCCAGGGTTTTCCTATGTTTCTTTATTTGGGTTTCTCCAGGGTTTCCCTATGTTTCTCTATGGGCAAGGCTTCTCCAGGGTTTCCCTATGTTTCTGTAGTCATCATCATCATCATAATAATATTTATTTATATACCGCCTTTCCAAAAAGATCAAAGCAGCTTACAAAGTTATGTAAGAACACATTAAAATACCTAAACGATTTGCAAAGCAAATAAATGAAATATGGGCAAGGCTTCTCCAATGTTTCCCTATGTTTCTCTATGGGCAAGGCTTCTCCAGTGTTTTCCTATTCCAGCCAGTCATTTTATGTGCACTGCCCTCTTCCCTCCCTTCCCCTTTCTCTCCATGAGGCAAAAGGATGTTGCTGCTGCTGCTGCTGCTGCTGTTGTTCTTGGGTGCCTTCCTGACATTTTTTTGTCTTACAGTGACCCTGTCATCGTGGGGTTTTCTGGAGCTGAGAGAATGTGACTCACCCAGGGTCATGAACCTGTAATGGGGTTTTCTTGGCCAGATTTGTTCAGAGGAGGCTTGCCATGGCTTTCCCCTTAGGCTGAGAGCATGTGACTTGCCCAAAGTCACCCAATGGGTTTCATGGCCAAGTGGGGGCCCAATGTGTCTTAATCTCAAAGAAGGACAAGGCACCACAGAATGGATGACATTCAAGAAAAAGGGAAGACATTACCAAATAAAAGCTGTAAAAAACGTATTATGTTATTGTAAATTCACTCTTCTTAGCCATGCTCAGAATGGAAGACATTAGGGAATTTTTTTTTTCTTGGACAGACGGTTCAGATATGGGACATGCCCTGGAAAAGGAGGACCGGTGGTCACCTTGTATCCAAAGGGTGTGTGTGTGAGAGAGAGATGTGCCTCGTGTCTCCTGTCAACTTACCACAACCCCATGAATTTCACTTGGTTTTCTTAGGCAAGGATCTACTTGGAAATGGTTTTGCTAGTTCTTTCCTCTGAAATATAACCTACAGCAGCTGCCATTCATTGGCAGTCTCCCCTCCAAGTGCCAACCAGGGCTGACCCTGCTTAGCTTCCAGGATCAGACAGGATCTGGTGCCTTTAGGGTATTTAGGTCCTCCAAAGGGTACCACTGGTTAACTAGGGTCCAGGGGTGTTTTTTTCATTGGTGTTTTTTGCTGCCAGGTTGTCCTGGATGGGAACAAAAAAGAGGCTCTCAGTCTCTGCCACCCATGCCAAACCTGCTGGATACCCTGGCAGGGTGACCAGATGTCACAACTACAAAGGAGAACACTGGCTCTGGGAGAAGTGAGTCAGTGTGGCCCTGGGCAGGGTGAGCATACATCCTCCTTTTCTGGGACGTGTCCTACATTTCAGCCTTCCATTGAGGCTAAGAAGCATAAATTTGTATTTCTGTGAGTGTTTTGAGCTTTTATTTGTTCATGTCGTCCTTTTTTCTTGAGTGCCTTCCATTTTGCGCTGCCTTGTCCTCCTTTGTGGTTAGGACATCTGGTCACCCTGGTCCTGGGTGGCCCTCCATGCATGACCACATATGGCAGGAATTGCCCCATGGAGGGAGTGGGGGAATACTACAATTTTTATCATTCTTAAAGCAATCGTATTATAGGCAAACATGCCCTAATTAAAGGGTAAAATGCGTATTGGTTATGCTGTTGTTCATGGATTGCTAGCCATTGTTCGAGGACTGGAGAATCTTACATGTCATTACAGAATAGTAGCATCACTCAGTACAGTATCATCCAAAATACACAAAACAGGGATACCTTTATTGGGCCAACCAAAATGCCCATTTTACATGTTGCAGGCTTTCAAAGCTACACTAGCTTCTTCATCAGGCAATGGTTTTAAAATTGACAAAGAAGAAAGAAATGAAAAAAAAAATTGACAATATTAGTCATAGCCCTCCATTTGTAGTTGTTGCTGTCTTCAGTTCAGATGGTATTGTGGAGTATTCATGCAAGTGGGCCCCTCCTACTTCTGGCCCTGGGAGTACTGGGAAATTCAGTCTGGGAAATAAACTTTAAATTCCATTAGCAAGAAAAATGATACTGCCTTTGAGATCCAGTTTGTCTCGAATCTGATTCTTCACTTTGCTATATGGCCAACAGTGCTGCTGTAGATATGTATCCACTCAGAAATAAACCCCATTAAATTCCATGTGACTTAATCCCACGGTTCTCACCCCTCCATCCCTGCCTTAAACCTTTCAGGTTCTGGGTATGTGTTAGGGGATATTTTTTGTTCTCTTTATTTGTTGTTGTTGTTGTTGTCGTTGTTTTATTCCTTCAAGTCATTACTTACTTATGGCAACCTTAAGGCTGGGGGTTTTCTTAGCAAGATTTGTTCAGAGGACACTTGCCTTTACCATCCTCTGAGAATAGAGTGACTTGCCCAAGGTGTATACATACCTGAAACCAGGCTTCAGAACATCACAGTTGCCTAGAGTATAATGGGGACCCAAATTCATTATTAATTGTTCATTGTGAAACAACCCTCCTTCCACCAAGAAGAAATACTGTGTTTCATTTCTATACTGTAGTATTATTTATGTTCACCCATTTCAGTTGCAAACCCTATCCAACCTTTCTTAATCTGTTTAGAAATGTTTATGCACTACATTGGTGGGAGGCAGGGTAGAGAACATAGTGTAACACAAACAAGAATTTGCTAACCTCATATTCTTGACTTTGTGTTTGCTGCTTGTTTGAGTTGTCTCGCACATGCTGTTTACTTTACAGCATGACAAAGCTCATTTCTAAAGATCTTTGTAAACTATTATAAAATTAATAGTTTACAGAGATATTTAGAAAAGAGCTTAGTCATGATGTAAAATAAATAAAAAACCAAGAAACATCTCATTTTTTCCCTATTGCTTTAGGTCAAATCCAGCACAAATTCTGTAAAAACCTGTTTGCTGTGGTTGCAGCATCAACTGTTCGATAACATAATGGGGGGGGGGGGGTCTCTACAAAAGGCTTGCTTCTTCTTTATTTGTAACCTTTTGTATATTTTCAAAGGCAGGTTTATGCTAGTGGAAAGAGCATAAGCTCATTTTTAATGTAGTGAAACTGTCTGGTTATTATGATTCCACCTGGTTTGGATTTTATTAATTTATTTCTATTAATATGGGACAGAGGGGGAACATGTGTGGCAGAAAGAAATGGAGAGATGAATGGAAAGATTCTGGTCCCTTTGGTGTGTTCAGGGGCAATTACATTACTATGATTCCATGTTAGCTGTTGTGGCTCCATCTGAGGAATCCTAGCAGTCTGGCGAACTGGAAATGGCAACTAAAGTGGAATCATAGTGCTATAATTGTGTAGTGCAAAAGGGCCTGTGGTCTTTTTATTCTCTCTCTTCCTTTCAGGCTCTAGTTACTTGACAGCTGTCTGGGCTTAAACATATCTAGAAAATATAGTTTCTGAACTATATAATAACAATAACAATAATAATAATAATAATATTTCTTTCTAGTCCGCCCCTCTGAACAAGCAATCGGGGTGGATTACAACAAGGATTAAAACAATATCAAGTAAAATACCCCTTCCTTTCCCTTACCACCCCCCCCTTAAAAAGAGATTAAATCACAATTGAATTAAAACAGTAACTAGCTAAAATAGTAATAAAAACAAGATTAGAGAAAAACGGACCCAGCCAAGGTTATGCAGAAGTAGAAACAGAGAAGGGAGGCTGGGAGAAAAAGCCACTCTAAAGCCTAGATTTGGAGCCGGGGGATGTTTACATTCTCTGGGAAGGCCTGCCGGAAGAGATGTGTCTTTAGGGCTTTTTAAAAGCCTTCTAAAGATGAAATAAGACTCATCTCATCTGGCAGGTCATTCCACAACCTGGGGGCAACATCCGAAAAGGCCCTCTGGGAGGTCTGCACCAACCTGGTCTTCATGGGTTGCAGCGAGTTCCTCCCAGAGGACCGAAGTGTGCGGGGGGGGGGGGGGTTCGTATGGGAAGAGGCGGTCCCTTAGATAGGATGGACCCAAGCCATGTAGGGCTTTAAAGGTTAAAACCAACACCTTGTACTGTGCCCGGAAACTGGTCGGCAGCCAGTGGAGAGCTTTAAGCACAGGAGTGATGTGCTCTCTCCTAGATGTTCCAGTGAGAAGTCTGGCTGCCATATTTTGGACCAGTTGTAGTTTCCGGGTTAGGCACAAGGGTAGCCCCATGTAGAGTGCGTTACAGTAGTCCAAACGTGAGGTTACCAGTGCGTGTATCTCAATATTTGCTGTTGTGATTAACCAATAGGAAAGGAAATGCATTATATATATTTTGACGTTGTTGTTGCCTCCTCTCATCACTCATCACTTTCTGTATGACCCCACCACCACACTGACAGTTTCTAAAGCTATGTTCTTTGAAGTCTTGACTGAAATTAAGCCTCATTTTTTCTAAGGAAAACTATGGAATAAAAAAAGAAAAGAAAACTGTATATGTACTGAAAAGACTAATACTGGAAAAGTGGAAAGGAGGAAGGGAGAGGTATGTGGGACCTTGGAATGATGGGGAGGAAAAACAAGCCACCAAGCTGGGAAAGAAGAAAGATGGGTTAAACAGGGAAAATGAGGATAAGATTGAGAACTAAACTGTGTAAATTTATAGCTCTATATAAATAAAGGTTAATAATAATAACAACAACAACAACAACTATATGTGGAGGAGAAAAGGGTATTATAAGATATTAGGGAGGTATTATGAGATATTGTAAGGAAGAGAATGTTAGGTGGAAAATTTTGTGATAAAGAAGGAAAGTGTTGAATTGGAATTAACACTTTTCACACAGAAAGTGAAGACATCAGGAAAAAAACTATATGAAAACATCTCCCCTTTATTTTCCCTTTGGGAGAGTGGTAGTGTTTTATTTGCTTGTTTTTTGTTTGTTTGTTTGTTTGTTTTGTTTTTGGTGTGTGTCCATTCATTCATGTGAACCCCATCATGTATTCCAAAGCCAATCCATCTCTGAGAATTAGGTTGAGGACTGTATTGGATAGACTTAAGGGCCTACATACCGTAAATAGGGACGATCAATGAATACAAGGGCTGTAGGCTATATTTCAGAGAAAGGAACTATCAAAGCCACCTCATAGTTATTCTTTGCCTAAGAAAACCCTATGAAAATCATGGAGTTGCCATACACCAACTGGTGACTTGAAGGCACATACACACAATGGTGGGAGAACTGTGCACTAAAACCAGGACTGGCATCCTATTGGTCAATCCCAAGTGAAATAGACCAATCAGTTGTTGAATGGTGAGTCAACAGGTAGATGAATCTAGTGGATTCAGCAGGTCTACTCTAGTTAGGACTAAACAGGAAATTATTATTATTATTATTATTATTATTATTATTATTTTCAAGGATTTATATTCCTCCTTTCTCCCACAATGGGATTCAATTTAAGCCCAAGTCTGTCACAGCATCCATGTAAAAAGCAAAAGCAGTGACTCAAAGTGCATGGGTAGGAAACCAAGGCCTAAATCCAATTCTTAATTCCAACTACAGTAGACCCTATAGGATTACATAATACCTACGTAAGTGGCTTTTGCATGAGTCTGCTCTTACAACTCGATTTAAGCCCAACTCGTCTCTGCTTTTTCTGTTTGTCCAGGTATCTGCTACACCAGAATTGTTTCCACAGATCTCTTTGAGACTCTGAAACACAGGTTTGCTGGAAAAGAATTACCGGGGTGAAGTAGTTTCAGGACCAAATGGTTTGTTAGCCAGCAACTACAGTTTTCTATCCCCTACTGTGCATGCTGGGCTTTTACTTGCCCCTTTACTGCTTTGCAGTATCCTTGGCAGGATTCGGGTCGATCACACATCATGGCTGTCAGTTATTCTGCTTAGTTGCTGACATTTTAAATTCTATTTTGCTACATAAAATAACAGCCATCCAGTCCAGTTCCCAATTGCTGGGCCAACCAAGCTAGAAATGCTGGAAAAAGCCATCATGTCCATCAAATTCATTGGAGTTGGTCACATTGGCATCATTCAGCCACTAAATATGCTCAGAAAAATCCAGTATATTATATGCTTGTTACCTTTCAGCTTCACAAATTATGAACAGCACTGCTATTCAGAAACACTGATGGACACTAAGCAACTTGTTGTGAACTGTAAATAAACATTAATCATGGATATGTCTAGTGGCATTGTTTTATTTTAATTAATAATTAGAAATGAAAAACAGGTTGCTCCTGAAATTGTCATTTTAAAATATTGATACAATCTGTGATTGACTGTGACCTAATTTGCCCTCATTACAGAAAATATGCACTTCCAAGTAAATATACTTGGAAGTTGCATGTAAAAACCATGGCCTGCCTAAAAGTTACATAATTCTGGAGGCTTTGAGGGCCAGATTCATACACATCTTTACTTAATTGTATCTTTAATTTCTTCTGCAGAGCCTGTTTTCTTCTTACTTGGCTTTTTACTGGTCTAGAACTCAGTCTCAAAGTGCATCATTTTGCTGCCTTCCTGCCTTTGTGCTATATACTTAAGACTTGTTCTCAGAACATTAGGTGAAAGTGCTTGTTGTAATTTTACCATTTAGACATTCACTATAATATTCAAATTCTAGCATTGAGACTAAAGGATTTTATATATATATATTAAAAAAGTAAATCATAAATCTATTCAAGTCTACACAGGGACTTTGTTCTGAGCATCATACATTTTGCATCTGCTTATCTGAAAAGATATTTCAGCCTGGAATATTGAGTGCTGCTTCTGTTATCAGATCCAATATAATTCTGAAAAAGAAATTGAAACAATGAACTAAAAGAGGGCAGGTGGTTTTGAATTGGATTGTTCGTAGTGTCCAGTACTTGTATCTTCTTCAGGTCTCACTAATGAGGTGCAGCTTTTAAAAATGTTACAATTGGCCAAGGCATTTTGAAGGGTTTTCCTGAAAGGGCTCCATCTGATCTGTTCACAGTCACAGTTTTATTCTGTGGAGCAGTACCAGCCATTAATTAGAGACTGGGCTTAAAGCCAAGGTTGTGTGTCCAAATTCAGGTCTCAAAGTGTGTGAGAGAGACAATGTACATTCAGGTTAACTGTCATGTAAAGACCCTATTTTGTTGTATGTACTCATGTTCAAAAACAATATTAGTGACATGTTTCTTTCCTCACCCTGATTCTAAAATTCTGAATGTGAAGTGACAGTGTTCTACATAGGTCTTCTTGATTTACTGTGAGGTAAATACATACTAAATATATGGCATCTCCTTACAAGAATTCCTTGTTCACTGTGTGAATAACTGTTGATCTTGTTATGAGATGATACATGGGGAAGTACAGTCTTGTAAATTAGCTATCCAAATTACTAACCTTCAAACAATTTTGCTCACAAGTAATGATGCCACAAAACTCCCAGAAATTAGTCACTGCATGTGCATTTAGAAGGCTGATAAATCCTGAATGAATAGCAAGCTGTGATTTCAGCTCAGTGAACCTTAATCTTTTCAAAATTCAAACACAGATCACATTACCTTATATTTTCTCTATCCACCATGATCTTTGTGACAAGCATCAGCAGTGATGTTCCTTCACTCCTTTTTCTAAGTCTAAATCGGCTCCTTGTGTGATATTTTCTGCATACAAGTTGAACAGGTAAGGTGAAAGGATGCACCCTTTCCTGACCCCCTTGCCAATTGGGAACCACTCTGTTTCTCCAAATTCTGTACTAACAGTGGCCTTTTGTCCTAAGTACAGATTTCCCATCAAGATGATCAAATGTAGTACATAAGAAAACCCTATAAAACCAGTGGGGTCACTATAAATCAACAGGCAACTTGAAAACACATATTTTACTTTTATGAAAACCAGGTGACTGGTTAAAGACAAGGTTCATAGAGAAAAACATCCTTGTAGCAGAGATGTGAGCAGTTGTTGCATAGTGTGTTATTCTGACTTTACTGGGAGTAGTTTACTCAGTTGTCAATCACATAATCCCATGTGAGTACCTCTCAGGTTCTAAAATGGTTAGAAAAGTGTGGCCTTCCAGATCTTGCTGGACTGCTACTCCCATCCACCCTTGCCAAAATAGCCTCTGGAAACTACAGGGCTGCACTTTACTATTTGCAGTCTGATAGCTCATAGCCTTTTCCCACTTGCTACTTGTGAGTAGCTACTGATTTGGAATGATTCTATGGCAAGTTGTGTGGGGCATTTCTTTCTTGATCCTCCTTTCCAGCAGCCATTTTGCTGATGTCCCTTCTAGGAGTGCATCATCTACACTGGCGGTCCCCACACAGTGCCCTTTAAGAAATTTTGGACATCAGCTTCCAGAAGCCTGATACATGTTGGCCAATAGTCTGGGATTCTGGAAGCTGAAGTCCAAAATCCCTTAAAGAGCACAGTTTGGGGACCACTGTTCTACACTGTAGAATTAATGCAATTTTACACCATATGTATTCCCATGGCTCCATTTTACAGTATCTTGGGATTTGTAGTTTTGTGAGTCATAGTACTCTTAGGTAGAGAAGGGTAAAGACCTCATAAAACTACAAATCTCAGGATTCCATAGGATAGAGCTACAGTACTTAAAGTGGTGTCAAACTACATTATTTCTACAGTGGTCTGCATGCTTACCCCCTACTAAATTCTGCTCATTCTGTGGATCTATTCTAGGTATGACTAGCAACTTTACTACATTTCAGTAGCATAGGTTTGAAATATACTGCTTAAATAAGCCAGTTTGAGACTGGAAACTGAAAGACAGAAGTTGGCAGCATGAGCTTCCCTAGACTTGAGTCCCCCATGCATCTGAGAAAGTAGGCTGAAGCCTAGGGTCCAAAACACACTGCAGAAATACGTAATTCGTTTAAGACCGCTTAAACTGCCCTGGTTCAATGTTAGGGAATCGTGAGAATTTTAGTTTATTGTGGCACTAGAGCTCTCTGACAGAGAAGGCTAAATGTCTCATAGAATCATAGAATCTCATAGAATCATAGAATCACAGAATTGGAAGAGACTACAAGGACCATCCAGTCCAACCCCCTGCCATGCTGGAACTCCTAATCAAAGCATCCCTGACAGATGGCCATCCAGCATCTGTTTAAAGACCTCCAAAGAAGGAGACTCCAAGGGAGTGTGTTCCACTGTCGAACAGCCCTTACTGTCAGGAAGTTTCTCCTAATGTTGAGGTGGATTTTCTTTTCCTGGAGCTTGCATCCATTGTTCCGGTCCTACTCTCTGGAGCAGCAGAAAACAAGCTTGCTCCCTCCTCAATATGACATCCCTTCAAATATTTAAATAGGGCTATCATATCACTTCTTAACCTTCTCTTCTCTAGGCTTCCTAAGGCGTTCCTCATAAGGCATGGTTTCCAGACCCTTAACCATTTTAGTTGTCCTTCTTTGGACATGCTCCTGTTTCTCCACATCTTTTTTAAACTGTGGTGCCCAGAACTGGACACAGTATTCCAGATGGGGCCTGACCAAAGCAGTATAGAGTGGGCACTATTACTTCCCTTGATCTAGACACTATACTTCTATTGATGCAGCCTAAAATTGCATTGGCCTTTTTAGTTGCTGCATCATACTGTTGACTCATGTTCAACTTGTGGTCTACTTGGACTCCTAGCTCCCTTTCACATGTGTCCCCCATCCTATATCTGTGCATTTCATTTTTCCTCCCTAAGTGCAGAACCTTACACTTCTCTGTATTGAATTTCATTTTGTTAGCTTTGACCCAGCTTTCTAGTCTATTCAGGTCATTTTGAATTTTGATCCTGTCCTTTGGGGTATTAGCTACTCCTCCTAATTTGGTGTCATCTGCAAATTTGATAACTAGGCCCGCAATACTGTCATCCAAGTCATTAATAAAGATGTTGAATAGCACTGGGCCCAGGACAGAACCCTGTGGAACCTCACTGGTCACTTCTCTCCAGGATGAAAAGGAACCATTGTTGAGCACCCTTTGGGTGCGGCCAGTCAACCAGTTACAAATCCACCTTGTCTAGTCCACATTTTGCAAGCTTGCTTACAAGAATGTCATGAGGAACCTTGTCAGAGGCCTTACTGAAATCAAGATATAAAGTGGTCCCCCGGGTTACGAAAGTAATCCGTTCCAGCACCCCTTTCGTAACCCGAAAACATTCGTAACCTGGGGAACCACTGTAAGTATAGGAAAGACTTGGCGCGATTTGAATTTCGCACTGCTTTCCTTTCTTAACCCAGTTTTTTTTTGTAACCCGGGGCCGTTTTTCCGACCCCGGCTGTTTCGGATCCCGGGGTTTTCATACCCTGGGGGATTCGTACCCCGGGGGACCACTGTACTATATCCACAGCATTCCCTTCATCTACCAAGCTGATAATTTTATCAAAAAAATTATCTCACAAAACTCCAGTTCCCAAAATTCCTTAGCATTGAGCCAGGGCAGTTAAAGCAGTCTCAAACTACATTATTACTTCAGTGTGTTTTGGACCATACAGTAGCATACACTGTTTAAGTTTGCGGGGTGGGGGTAGTGGGGAGGAATGAAGATAATGAGATAATGATAACTGGGTGTGATAAAATTGGGATGTTATGGAAGAACTATTAATTTACAGTATACTATGTGAGTTCCTCTGTGGAGGGCCTTCTCTGTTCCACCACCCACACAGGTACATTTAAATGGGAGCACAAGGGAGGACCTTTTTGGGTCCAAAACACACTTAAGAAATTATCCAGTTTGAGATTCTGGGAACTGTAGTTATGGGTAGTTTAATCATATAGTTAGACTTTGTGTTTGGTATATTTTTTAGCCTTATTTCTTTTAGCTTTTATAAGTCACCTTCAGACTGAAAAAAAGCAAGATGTTTATGAACTTAAAAGAAAACGGATACTACTTTTATATAGCTAACCCCCCCCCCCCCCAAATTTAAAAATTAACAGCTTTGAAAGTACCCAGTTTGACTGGGTATTCTTATCTGATTAGTTAATTTTATTAAAAAGTACATTTTTAGGAACAGAAAGTAGTCCAACATTACTCCTTGTAATAGATTGTGGATGAAGATACTTATTAAATATATGAAAAGACACAAAAAATTATTTTACTGTCCTTCAATAATATGCCTAACCTCTGTATTTATTATTTATTATCTTCATGAAATTAGCATATAGAAGTCAAATTCTCTTCTAGTGTCTTGTAATGCATTTAAGTTAGAGCAGCTGCATTAAACGTGAAAATTAATTGTATAACAGTTTAGCAGAGAATTTGGCTGCCACGATGGGATTGCATGAGTTGGTTTAATTTCTTCCTTCCTTTCTCAGTCAAAAATCTCAGGATGTCGCAGGACCAAGACATGCCAGGTAAAAGTGAGGGAAAATCAGACAAGTTGGAGGATAACCAGCAGGAGAGTTTGGACAACTCAGAACAGTCCGTAAGGAAGAAGATTCGACAAAATACACCAAATCCCAGCATAGATAATACACCAGAGGGTAAGCAGAATTATTACTTGGAAGACATTATTTTCTCTCATTACAAGCAAAATATTCTCCAGTAGTTTCTCTGTTCTGTTCTGTACAACTTAAGTTGTTTTCACAATTTAAATGGAACATTTTCTGAACAAAAGTGTGTAGCCCACCCCCACCCCCCACGTAGAGTCATACAGTTGGGTCTTATGGGCTGTGTATTCCATCCCCCAGTTAAATGTAGGACCTCCAGCCTCCTTTCAAGAAAATGTACTATTTAAAGAAACCCTAGTGAAAATTCATATATTAGACTTTGGGCCGGTGCAGACCAGCAAAAAGAGATTGCTTCCCAGTGGCATGGGGCATAGCGTTCAGACATTAGCATGCCACCGGGAAGCCACATGGCTTACTGCATGTGCAGCAGCTTTATGACATTTCTGCAGCTCAGCATTAACACATGCTGCACTGTAGAAACCTGAAAAAAGGCACCATTTTCTCAGTGCAAAAAAGAGTGGCTTTCTGCCACTTCTTTTTGTGCTGGGAAAACGCCGAATCAGGGCTCTGGTGACTGGTTGCCACAGCCCTGATTATAGGGGCGGCCAGAAGCTACTCCTTTGGGCGGTCTGTTTTGCCCCTTTTTTTGTGACAGTGTGACAGTGTGCCACAAAAGGTTGTGGAAATGGGCCTTCAGTTTGACACCCAGGATTAAATGTATGCATTCTGGTTCTATTTACATGAAATAGTTCAGTCTGCAGATATTGCTTTTGATGTTTCTGAATCTGGACTTGAGCACAGATTCTTCCTGCGTTCCTTGTCTCTTGTCTCTTCCTGGGTATTTGAGTCCTGGTTGTTTGCAGAGGGATTTTATCTTTTATCAGCCCTCCTTTCCAACATTCTTTTTTGGGTCTAGTCCAGCATCCTTCTTTTCAGGGGATATTTACTGGCATGGGTATGCCATCCATCTGGCAGCCTTTATCCTTCTCATTGCCAAATCTGCTCCCCCCCCACCCCCCCCAAAAAAGGACCAGATATAAAGCAGCATATTCTATCTTTCTCCCTGTGTTTAGGCAGGGCCAGATTTTTATTTTTTATTTTTATTTATTTATTTTGCACAGAGCTAATGGTTGATGGCTTACTTCTTTATGCTGCTTCAAACATGATGATAGCATGTAAACCAATACTGGTGTTAATGTATTGTCTAAATGTGGCACATTCTGGTTAAGCCTTGTTGGATTGGTACTTTGAGGATAGCCATGAATCTCAAGGCTGAAGCAGACATTAACTGTTGCTTAGATCTTTCCTCCTATTTTACCCTAGAGCAGTGATGGCCAAACTCTGGTCTTACAGCTGTTCTGGACTTCAGCTCGCAGAATCCCAGATCATCGGAGCAAGATCCACCATCTTGAGGAGGAGAGAAAGGCAGGCCAGCTCCAACAGGCCTTGCCTGCAAGCAAGAAGATCCCTCCCTCTATCCACCATCTTCAGGGAGAGAAAGGCAGGCCAGCTCCAACAGGCCTTGCCTGCAAGCAAGAAGATCCCTCCCTCTATCCACCATCTTCAGGGAGAGAAAGGCAGGCCAGCTCCAACAGGCCTTGCCTGCAAGCAAGAAGATCCCTCCCTCTATCCACCATCTTGAGGAGGAGAGAAAGGCAGGCCAGCTCCAACAGGCCTTGCCTGCAAGCAAGAAGATCCCTCCCTCTATCCACCATCTTCAGGGAGAGAAAGGCAGGCCAGCTCCAACAGGCCTTGCCTGCAAGCAAGAAGAGCCCTCCCTCCATCCACCATCTTGAGGAGGAGAGAAAGGCAGGCCAGCTCCAACAGGCCTTGCCTGCAAGCAAGAAGATCCCTCCCTCTATCCACCATCTTGAGGAGGAGAGAAAGGCAGACCAGCTCCAACAGGCCTTGCCTGCAAGCAAGAAGAGCCCTCCCTCCATCCACCATCTTGAGGAGAGAAAGGCAAGCCAGCTCCAACAGGCCTTGCCTGCAAGCAAGAAGAGCCCTCCCTTCATCCACCATCTTGAGGAGGAGAGAAAGGCAAGCCAGCTCCAACAGACCTTGCCTGAAGGGAAGAAGAGCCCTCCCTCCAGTCCATCTGCCTTGGTCCAGGCCTCCGAGGGAGAGAAGATATGCTGGACTTTCCCCCTTCCCCACCACCTCTCCCTTCTCCTTTTGTGTCTTGTCTTTTTAGATTGTAAGCCTGAGGGCAGGGAAATGTCTAATTAGCAAATTGTAAGCCACCCTGATAGCCTTGGCTGAAGAGTGGGGTTCAAATAATAATAATAATAATAATAATAATAATAATAATTATTATTATTATTAAAGATGGCTGAGGCTTTTGAGAGTTGAAGTCCAAAACAGCTGGCTTGGGCATCACTGCCCTAGAGTTTGGGCATCACTGCCCTAGAGTAATTATGGGGCCTGAGCTATAAGAGAACCTAGTGAGGGAGACTCTGCTTCTCCCCCCCCCCCCCCAGAGTCCCGATCAATATCAGGCACTTTGCACCTTCAGTTTCTATTTCAAAGTTGTGATCAAGTGGCAATGCACGCCATTACTTTAAAGCATGGATGGGCAAAATTCTCCTCTCTAGATGTTGTTGGACTGTAACTCTCATCATTGTAGGCATTGAGGAATCAGCACTGCAGTTCAACAACATCTGGGGACTGTACTTTGCCATGCCTTTAAAGTTTAATGAATTGCTTTTGTTTTGTTTTGTTTTTTGCAATGTAAATGAGCAGAATTGGTGAGTCCAGGTGAAATCAGGGCTCTAGATCAGGACTCCTACCAACACAAGGAATCTGATCTAAATAAGGACAAAATGATGTTGCTTATCAAAACACAGTTGCATAACTGGCACCATAAAGAAATGCATGGAAAAAAAGGACATCAGACATTCTGCAGAATCTTAAAATTTCTTTGTGGCAAGCAAGTGGAGTAAGAAATCCTATGCATCAAAAATATTTAGATTTCTTAAAATTTGTGGCACAGTGTAAGAGCCTGCACTTTCAGGTGCTATTCTCTTATTTGAGGGAAGAGGTTGCACCTTAGCCTGGCAATGTTTAAACCAACAGGATATTTTGCTAAAATACCTCTCATTTCCCAACAGCTAGCCCCCCACAGTTTGTGTCAGTGGAGGAACTGATGGAAACAGCTAAAGGTGTCACTAACATGGTGCTTGCCCATGAGATTGTTGTTAATGGAGGCTTCCAGATTAAGCCATCTGATTTGCCGGAAAACAGGTAAGAGTCCTATTATTACAGTCAGAAAAGACAGCAAAATACTGTACAGTAGCTTGTCTGTACAAGAAACAGAGGCACAGCTGGTGTTTCCAGCAATAAGAGCATAACCATTAAAAGCATATTACAGCATAGGAATAAGAAATACAGAGAACCTTGTGGTTTTGTTAAGTATTGACTCAGTAAACATCAGCATATTGGCAGTGAAAGCAAAGCTATTTGACTTAACAGCTTTTTTCTGTAATTGAGACCAAAGACATCTAAACAGGGAATTTTTGAAACCTGTTGTGATAATAGCTCTCCTGCCCCTCTGACAGCCCCTCTTTCTATACTAACTCCATCAAGAAACGAACATGCATTGAATTTCTGTTGTTCCATCAGTAAGCTTTGTCTTTTATCCTGGCAACAGATTCTCTCTTGTCCACTATTTCTGAATTATAATTTATCATTGACTACAACTCCCAATTGAATGCAACAAGTACATAATCCTTTGCCAAAAGAATCTGTCCCACCCCCACTGCTGTATTATCAGCCAAATCACAATCTTATTCAGATGTTGCAATTGAATTTTCACCACCTGTTGTATTGCCTACTAGCCTTGAAAAACGAGTGAGAGATATTGTCCACAAAGCCTTCTGGGACTGTTTGGAAACACAGTTAAAGGAAGATCCACCATCATATGATCATGCAATTAAACTTGTGGGAGAAATCAAAGAGGTAAAAGAGGAAGACAAATTATGCTCTTTTTTGGGGACTCACAGAAACACTTGGTTACCTGTAGTTGGTGATAGCAACTTGTTGAACCAGTTATCTTGGTACATCTAGGAATTAGTTTGTAAATAAACAATATTTCCCTAGACTGGTATACTGTTTGGCTTGTATCCTTCCCTCTGCATGATCTCTTTCATGCTCCACAAGAAATAGTTTTCTCTTAGGGAAATGCATGGGTGGTAGGCAAGATCTGGATCCTTTCTGTGGCTTTCATAGTTACTGTGCATGATTGCAAATCTTGCCCCACATTGCTTTGAAATTAGGATAGCAGGGAACTGTTACTACTGAGAATTTCAGTCATTCCCAGTTTTCATTTATTTTTTTCAGACACTCCTGTCTTTTTTGCTGCCCGGCCATACTAGATTAAAAAATCAGATTATGGAAACTCTAGATCTAGAGCTGATCAAGCAGGAGGCTGAGAATGGTGCACTTGACATTTCTAAACTGGTAGAATTCATCATTGGGATGATGGGAACGCTCTGCGCTCCAGCCAGAGATGAGGAAATTAAGAAGCTGAAAGACATTCATGAAATTGTTCCCTTGTTCAGGTACTGATATGATTTCCTATGGAGGTGGACTTTCTCAGTTGAGGTTTGGTAGAATATCTGAATATTTTTTGATAGATGTTTTCTTCCAACCTCTCTAATATGCTAATAGTATGAATGGGGGAGATGGGTAGAATATTGCTGGAAGTAGAAAATAATATGAAAAGCTATGTTTTTGACCAAAGAGACATTTAGTGAAGCACTGTGATTATGATGTTGTTTGTATAACCACCTGCTGTCCCTGCATTTACATATATATCTCTGTATAATTTATGCTTTTATCTCCATACAATTGTTTTTGACAGAATTCTAATTCTTTTTTATAGTATCAGTCTCCATTTATGTCTCAAGTGGAGGCTCCTGTGACTAAACTAAGAAATGATTTCACATAGAAAACTAAATGACAAGGAAAAACGTTTCAGCTTCACCTGCAGTTTTCTGCAAGAAAATATTTTTTTAAAAAAAGGAGAGCATGTAATCATGTAAATCCCCCCCCAAACAATCTGAAGTGATACTGCCCCAATACATATTTATCATAATGACTGAAAACTGAGCCATTGGGATCTCAAAAACTTTAACATCCCAATCCTACAGGTCTTTTAGAAATGCACGTCTGTTTGAAATGTTTAATGTCTTTTTATTTCTTACAGAGCAATTTTCACTGTGTTGGACTTGATGAAAATGGACATGGCTAACTTTGCTGTCAGTAGCATTAGGCCACATTTAATGCAGCAATCAGTTGAATATGAAAGGAAGAAGTTTCAGGAACTGTATGAAAAACAGCCAAGTATGAATTTTGTTTCCCTTTGCCAAAGTATCTGCTTCTGTTGTTAAAATGCTCTTAGTGAGCTAATCCAGTATAAATGTTAATTCCTATATTTGAGAAATTTGATAGGATGATTCCATAGGAATGGAGGAAAACCACATGTACTTAGTGGACCTGTTTTGGATGTTTGCTTGGGATTTTCTTATTCTGTAGTCTTTAAATTGCTTGATTTTAGGTTAGTTTCCTAGTGATGCAAATAGGACTTGAAAATACAGCATTTCTTCAAGCTTCACAATCTTAAGGAAATAGGTAGTAATAATAAAATAGAAACAATATGAAAAATGTAATGTGCCCATTTATTTTTGTTGCAGTTAAGTTAAAAGCAAATTAGTCAATCAACTAAAATGTTCAGGTAAATGAAATGTGAAGAAAAAATAGGTTGTAAGAAGGGGGTGTCAAGTTGCCTGAACCTTAAAATCATCTGCCAGTGACTCCCTTCAAGAATTTTTTACCAGCCTGTGCCAAGTAGGAATAGCATTGTTTTCCTGTGGCATCCCAGTAATGAAATTATTTCTGCAAGGTGGCATGCCTAGATCAAATGTCATTTTCTTTTTGGCTCGAGAGATTCTTTCTGTTACTCAACTTTTTGAGTACTTTTTTTACTAACACCTTTTATATTGATTTTTTTAATGTGCTTCATTTAATTTTTTGCGTTTCTGTATTGTTGTGAACCATTTTAAAATAATTTTGATAAAGGATATTGTGAAAATACTTTAAATAAATAGAAGGAATAATGAGTTCATGAAAAAAAAAATGCTCTGGTAAATCTCTGTTGCCCTCCTCCTTTGAAGTAGGTTTGCTGACTGGTCTCTGACTATAATGATACATATTGAATTTGATTTGACTTCACTCAAAAACAGATTCCTTAGATTTTGTCACTATATGGCTGCAAGAAGCTGCAGATGACTTGAGATCCAAAGCTGCTCTTGCTGTGTGTGACAGCACTACATCTACCAGTGGAGCTGTTGTGTTGTGCCCTGTTGCTATACAGAACCATGCGTACCTTAAGCTACTCAAGTGGAATCATTTGCAGAAGCCATTTCCAGAGGTAACTCATTTGCTTCTTTGTAATTTGAGCAGGTTCTATAACAGTATATGTTTGGACTCATAGGGTAAGTAAAACATACTTAAGTCATCTTTGCTCTTAAATACTTCTCTGGCCACCAGAAATGACATGAAATTTAATCTAGGTGAGTAAGCAGTTTGATGGAGGTGGCAGAACATTGAACATGAAGGAATAATTTGGTCTAAATGTGCTGCTGGAGAGGTTCTGAGAGCACCAAGATTCCTCCATCAGCTCAGCACATTTAATGGCATCTATGGCAGATATGGGGCTTAATGGTTAAAATGCCAATTCTGACAATTGTAAGGTCAGAAGGTTGGCAGTTCAAGACCCAAATGCCATGTGATAGGGTGACCTCCTGTCATTAGTGCCAGCTTCTGCCAATCTAGCAGTTTGAAAGTATGCAAATGCGAGTAGATAAATAGGTACCACTTTGGTGGGAAGGTAACAGTCTTGTGTGCAGTCATTCTGGCCACATGACCACAGAGTCATCTTTGGACAACACTGGCTCTTCAGCTTACTTCTGGACATGAGCACCACCCTCTACAATCAAGTTTACAACTATACATGCATGTCAAGGGAAATCTTTATCTTTATGGCAGATACCACTGAAGTTGGTAGCAGAGCAAAGAAGCATTCATTTCCTTCGCTGCCAGGCTGCTATTTCTATCCTAAATAAGCAGCTGGCAGGAGGATCACATTAGTTCTCTCTCTGGGTGGAACTCAATGTACTAGCCAGTTTGTTTCTGGACACAATTAAGAGTGCTGGTTGCGACCGATAAAGCCCCATATGGCTCAGTTCCAAGCTGTCTGGCAGACCATATCTCCATGTATGAACTGGCCTGGGCTCTGAGATCATTCTCTCAGTCCCATTACCATCGCAAGCACAGTTGGTGGGGACACAAGAGAAGGCCTTCTCACTGGCTGCCCCAGACTCTGGAACTCTCTTCTCTGGGAAGCCAAAATGGCCCCCTCCTTGTTGTCCTTCTGTTGGCAGGCTAAAACATTTTTATTCAGACAGGCTTTTAAAACAGATTTTTTTAAAAGAACAGGCTAGAGGATGCTTTATTGTAACCTGAATTGTTTTGAGAGCTTTTTATCTTTCTAATTGCATTTTACTTTTAAACTTGAGGTGTGAATTGGTTTAATACTGCAGATAGTTTAATTCTATTTTAATTTTCACTTTATTGTATGTTTTTACTTGTATTCTTTTAAATTATAAGCTGCTTTGAGTACCAGTTTTTTGGGGGAAAGCAGAATACAAATATGAGTAGGGGTAGAATTTTGCTAGAAGTAGAAAATAATGAGAAAAGGTATGATGATGATGATACTGTAGGCTATAGAGAAACGAAAGCAAATGGAAAATGACCTCAGGTAAGGAGGGAAACAAGGAATCATTTCATTTCATTCTTCCAGAGTGGGACCCGAGGCAACTCACAAAAGAAAAACCAGTTAAACCCTAACAGTACAGTTTTAAAAACAATTAAATTCATTGCATCTAAAACAATATACATTTATTTTCAAAACAGAAGTCAAAAAGAAACAAAGCATACATCCCAATAGGAAGCCTTCCTGGGAGCAATTACATATTAAAAGCCTGCTTAAACAAAATGTTCTTTGTCTGCCGAAGAAAGGAAAGCAGGTAAAGGGCCAATCCGGCCTTCCACAGAAGGGAGTTCCAGAGGTTGGGTGCAGTCACTGAGAAGACTGTCTCTCGTGACCTTACCAAGGAAGACTGTAATGGTGGAGGGACCAAGAGAAAGACTTCCCCTGTAGATCTTAAAACTCTAGCACTTTAGTCGTGTAGGGCTTTATAGGCACTTGTGTCCTGAAATGAACTGTTATCATGTTGGACTGCTACTTTTGCAAGCAAAATTAGCAGAGTTTAAGTTGGTAACTTGGATAACTTTGGAAATCTTGATTTATAAACACATTGTGATTCAATTTTTTTTTCATCCCTTTCTATAATGAAAGGTTAATATTTTCTTTAGGAACATGGAATGCACTTTTGCCACCTGACAGATGGGCAGTATTTAAGATGTAGGTACAGTCTCTAATTTATTAAATATAGAGATTCCTTAGTTTTTACGAAGTCCTCATTGAGAGGGTCCCTGTCTGAAATGTAAGAAAAGATAGCACTTATACAGAATCCATTGGCTTCTCCAAGGTAAATAATTATGGTAGCTCTGTTCTTATTTATAGTATTTATATGGGAGTTAGGTTTGCTTTCTATAGAACTATGGCCTCCTTAAGTGATTCACAAATAAGGCTAAGGGAAAATGGAAAGAGAGGGAGAGACTTGTAGGTAGCTGCTCCTTAGGCCATGGAACTCCTTCCCAAAGGAGGCTTGGTTGGCTCCTCGATGCTCTTTTTATGATAGAAGGCAAATACTTTCCTATTTAAATAGCCTTTAACTTGTTGAGGTAGAAGGATGTGCAGTGGGTTTGCTGCTTTAGCGATTTTGTTTTGACTTACATTTCTCCCATAGTAGGAAAAAGGTGGGCAAATAAATAAGACTTAGTGACTATTTTTGCTCTGTTACACATACAGTTGCCCAGTCTTAGGTAAAGTCAGCACTGAAAAAGCAGTACAATAACATCTCAAATCCAAAAAGCGATACCTTTATGCCAATCAAACTGCAAAAAAATACATGTTGCAAGCTCCACTGGCTTCTTCAATCAGGCAAAGGTGTTAAAAATCATACTGAAGAAGACACTCTAAGTTCACCAGGATTCCTGCGCAGATCATGTCAGGAGCAAATCAACAGGAGTGGAGTTCCTCAGCTTCATAGCTACTAATTAAGCACATCAACCTTTCTGAAGTGGATCTTAGCCTGTGGACAGGGTTGTATGTATGTAGACATTCACATAACCTGGTTTCAAACCATTTAGGGCTTTAAACTGTAAAACTGGCATTTATACGAGTCACAGTAACTAGTGGAATTCCAGCTCATTAATTATTTTTGGGTGGCTCACCATTTGTTTTGATTCCTAGAATACTGTGCTCTATGAGAAATTTCTTGATTTGTATCTGAGGAACTGCAGCTTATATAGGTATCTTTCTGGTACTATAAATTTAAAAATAAAAAAGTCAGAACATTTGGTTCACCTGTACCCAATGACCCGAGTTTCTTGTAGATTTACAACTTCTGGATTGTTGCTAAGACGACATTGGGCCAATGTTGTTGTTTTATTGTCCTGTGAACTTGGCAGATTTCCACTGAATTGGAAATCAGTTGGCTCTTTTGTTGGTTCTTTATAGAAGAGAACTAATGGTACAACCTGCAAAAGTGTGACATGTATTGAGAAATAAGTGTTTCTGCTTAGTATATGGTACATAACTGGTTGATCCATTGCCATTGCATGATTTATGCTTCCATCTATCTCACTTTCCCTTTCCCTTCCCTGGTGGAGGCTCCATGCTAGCCAGAGGTGTTAATCACAACCAGCTATGAAGTAGATTGCCTTGGATGCTGCATGCCATCAAGCAATAAACAGCCTAATTTATTTGCTAGTTCCATCTGGAATATACCCATGTAATAAATTGCAGAATGATAAGTCAACACTTATATAAATCCAAATGATTTCATGAGGCTACTCTGTTTGGGTTTAGCAACTGTATTTAGGCCATTGGAATCAATGTGATGCCCAGTATCTTTCTACAGTCCCAATTTTAGTAATGGTTTCTACAAGAGGAGAAAGTATTATCAGTGGTTGCACATTTTTACTCCCTTTTTTGGTTTCTTTTGTAGAATCTAGAATATATTTTTTCTAAAATTTAGACAGAAGAAAATGGCTGTGGTGGCTTCATAGAGGTGAATTGGAACTGCTCACCATCAGACCTGCCACTTACTTCAGCAATTAAATATTTAAATGAACTGGATGAATAGTTGATTTATCAAAATTTTATTGTTAGTCTTCAGAAGAAAATCATATAGATTTGGTTATTACAAGTTATAAAGACAGCCATCATGCAGTTAAATGTAATAAAGAATCTCCCCACCACTACCACTGAACTCACAGCTTAAAATGGTGCCCAAAACAGTTGATATACAGTGGGTTGCCATGGGCATTGATACATCTTTTTGTGTGTACTAAAAAGCTCTGGAACACAGTTCTACAGTTTTATAGAGATGACATCACTGAGCCCCATGGGAAAATGCTGCAGGTGAACAATTGCCATGTAGAAGCAGCCACATGTAGAGCCAATTTGAAACTGCATCCATCATGCAGTTGTTTTGTGTGCATTGTTCCATCATTTGTATAAAACCTGGTTCTGATTTGTTCTCAGAAAAGGGGTTCACAAGTTCATAATGCAGCTCGGTATAAAAATAATTAACGTAAAACGGTGGAAAAGTAGAAATATAATTAGAAAGTGATTTTCAGAATTAACCACTCTGTGGCAATGTATAATAAAACTGTTGTATAATTTACTTCTTACAGTATCTAGCCATTAATTCTGCAGTTTGAATTCACTGTCTTTTGTTTTGTTTTTTAATAGACTCTGCTAATGGACCAAAGCCGCTTCCAGGAAATGCAATTGGAACTGGACCAGCTTATTTTCACTGGCGCTATTCTTCTGGTAACGTTAAATGCTGCTGGCCCGGCTCTTTCAGGGTTGTCAGGCTTCCCTGACAAGCTCAAAATGGTTATCCGGGTACTGTTGACAGGGCTACACCTTCCGTGAGTACCACCCAGCATTTGGGCTCCATAATGATGTAGAAATGACTGTTGCTAATTTCTGGGATCTCTCCATTAGTAAAGTGCTTTGAAGATGATAAGTAATACTACTGGCCATTCATATTTTCAACTTAAGTTCAGTTAATTTAAATATTTATAGCTTGCTGTACAGTACAGGATCTCAGGGCGATGTACATATAAAATCATTTTAAGCACTTAAAAACAGTATAATATATAAAATAAAAATAATTCAAATGAAGCAAAACATATTAAACTATGTAATTAGTTATAACAGGTTAAAACCACTTTGATGGGTGCTTTGAAAACAACAACAACAACAATTATGCCACAGAAGCATTAATAAAAATGTTTTGACTTGGCACCAGAATAAAACATTAACTGGAGCTTCAGTGGGGAGGTCATTCTATAACTGGGATGCCACAGCTGAGAAGGCTTTCTCTCCAGTCCTCATGCAGTGTATTGCTTCTGCTGGTGGAAGTATACATAGTGTATTATCCCCACCCTCCTCTTGTATCCCGCCAATGGGACATGAGAGGAGGGTCCCTCCAGCGGACCTCAGTCCTTGAGCAGGCATATGTAGGGAGAGGCAATCTTTCATTTGGAGTACCAGCGTAGTGTAGTGGTTTGAGTGTTGGACTTCAGGAGACCAGGATTCAGTTCCCTGCTCAGCCATGGAAACCCTTTGGGGGACTTTGGGTGAGTTATGCACACTCAGTCCTAGAAAACTCTGTGATAGGTTCTCCTTAGGGTCACCATAAATTAGAAACAACTTGAAGACCACAACAAGAAAACATGTGTATTAGGATTCCAAGCCAGTTAGGGCTTTGAATGTCACCCAAGTACCATGAATTGAGACTGGAAGCATATTCACAGCCAGAGCAACACTTGTGTTGTACAGTTTCTCAGTCTGCAGTACTCTAGTCAGCAGTCTAGCTGCTGTGTTTTGCACTAGCTGCAGCTTCCAAGTCCTTTTCAAGAGCATAGAGCATATTAACGTAGTCATTAGAAGATCCAGTAGCAGTCCCTCATGTTTCCCCTAGTAGGTCATAAGTCAGAGCTAATGAACTATGGACAGTTCAGTACCATACGCTGGTCAGAAACCCAACTGAGACAGATGCATATAATCTCTTTCTTCAAAAAGTACCCCAAGCCGCACAGTCACCATACACTCAAGCACCTGAAAAGGGGAGGTAGTGAAAGAGCAGTTGTTCTCACAGACTTCTGGCTCCAGAGATATCCTCATCAGGAAGTATCACTTCAGCCAGTTTTTATTAGCTATGGCAGACAAAGGTGGGGTGGATTAATTGAAGCATTGTATCCATATAGTAACTGAAACTGATTCCCCCCCCCCCAAAAAAAACCCCTGATCAGATGGCACACTGTATACTTCTCCAGATTGTAACAACCATAGCATCAAGTTCTGAGTGAATATGAGCAACATTCTCTTTAAAGTTTCTGCCAGATTCTTTCACATTAGGTGACCAATGGTTCCATTTTGGTCTTACTGGGCCCGGTTCCAACAGGCTCCTCACCATTCAGAAAAACTCTGCTGGACAACAAGTTGAGGATGAAACACTAGAAGCCTAATATGATTTTTAATTTTTTTGCCAGCCACATAAGAGGCACAACAAAGGATCTTTGCTGATCTTTGACCGCATTTTACTTCAAGACCTATGCCACTTGCATTCTTGCCATTGTGTAGTCTGTTTCATTCCTTGTAGATCTTGTCTAAACCAAGGGTATTATGGGCTCCACAGTGTTGGAATGAGCTTGGTGAACATCTCTAATATGGAGGCAGTCTTTATGTTCAGAATAAACACATGGTGTAGCCGTTCTTGAACTATGTCACTTCAGAATACAGCCCTAAGGGAATCTTCTAATTGAATCCCCTCCAGTTAAATACACTGACAGATGCTTTTCTGTAGAATAAGCTAGTGTGTCTGTAAAAATAGATCAATTCCCAGATGTGGACCTCTGGTCCTTAAAATCAGGATTGGCTTTTTGGGACTGTTTCACCTTTCTATTTATTAAAAGCAGTTGGTTTTTAAACAGTTTAAATCTGGTTTTAAAACATGTTTTTATCTGTTATTCATTTCCTTGGGAGTCTTGGCTGGTTGAGAGATGATTTTTAAAAAATCCTTTTAACAACAATTATCTACGAAAGAGACTTCCTCTTTCTCCTCATGTCTTATGAGCACAAATCTAATAGGACAAGATTCCTGTCTGAGTGCTAGTAGAGCATAAATATCTGTCTGCATGCTCCCACTGGGCTTTTGGTGGTGCTTGAGTAGCTCCCTTGTAGCTAGTAGCCATAAGTCTTCTAGTTGTACAAAGGAACAGCTATCGTTCTTCTGGACTTTCAGTAAAGTTATGCCAGCATGTGTCACCATTTTTTTAAAAAAGCAATATTTGGCATGTAAGGACTCCTCCCACTAATAGCACTTCAATCTGCAAATCTATGATGCTCACATGGCTTGTGATTTTGCCTTGATTGTCATACATAGTTAATTTTCACCCCTTTCAAACTGCACCCTGTGAGATACGGGGGTTTATAATTTAGTTAGACACTAAAGGACACTGGCACAGAATTCTAAATACTTTGAAAATCTGCAAGCCTACAAACTCCAGGATTCCACGTAATGCAGATATGGCGATTCAAGTGGTATCAAAGTGCTATAACTGTGGTGCATGAAAGGAGCCTAAGTAAATTTCAAGTTGTTTTATAGTTTTAAAAACACATGGATTTTTCAGAAACTGTCTTTAAAGAATCAAATTCTTCTTTCTGAAGCTCTTTCAACTTGTACGAAGCTCTGGCTATCATAAGTGAGAAGATTTGTGCTGAAGTTAACAGTACCCTCTCCCAACATGGATACACACCTTTCACACTGGAGAAAGAGACTGCACTTAAAGGACAGGTTCAGGCTCTGGCCAATCCTAATAACACCGTATGCAAACTAATAGGTATGTTTACTAGACCAAAATTTGTTTTGTATAAGGCTGTCTTTTCTCCCACTAGTTGTCAGATGTAAACTGTAAGCCAGAAATGTGAGAACACAGAAATATCTCACTGTCCTAAAATGGAAAAAAGAAATGCATTCAGTGTGCAAATATGCTTCCCTGGGGATGGGAAGTCACTTGCCTTTGAGAAATATAAAAAGCCTACTTCATCCGGATGGAGATAAGGTGAAATACCAGAGAGAAAAATGTTACGAGATAAAGCATTTTCTTACAATTATTTGAAATGAGTGTAGAAGTGCAGGGAGTGTCAGGTTTTATAAAAATTATTGATGGTAGTGGGGTTTTTTTTGGTTTTTTTTGTTTTTTTTTTGAAATAAGGAAGTAAAGTTGTTTGGAAACATTTGGAGTAAAGAGTAAAAGAACATTTGGAGGTAAAAGAACTTAGTATTTGCTTATGTTTGAGATAAGGTTGCTGAAACAGAAATAAGCACCATAATTGTCCTGTCTGACCCATATACCTGGTTTCTCTTATCAATAGGAAGCTAGGATCTCTTAGTAATTCTTATTACTATTTTTACTTCCCTTCTTAAGATTCGAGGATCCAATCATTTTTGGAGAGTTATCTTGCTTCTGGCCATCAGCAATCCTTTCCTGCAGTTCCTGGTGGATTAGGCCCTGTTCAGAAAGAGCTGGAGGAAATTGCTGTCAAATACATCCGCCTTGTCAACTACAACAAGATGGTCTTCAGTCCTTACTATGATGCAGTTCTCAACAAAATACTGCATAAAGAAGAATCACCTTAACTGTGTAAAAAAACTGGAAAATGTGGAACTGAACACTTTTATACAATGCCCTCAGCAGTAGGGCTTCAATCCAGGATAGGGTAGTAGGATACATACCCACTTCAACGCTTGTGTTTGTCAAAATTGTCAGGTCTGCAAAGCAGAAAAGGCTCTTCATTACCTCTGTTAGCTCTTGGGCATCTCCACATTCAGACTTGTCACCTGCTTGTCCCCTTCTGCCCACAGCACAGACTTGTGCTAAAGTTCAGAAACATCTGAGTGAAACATGAGGTAAGACAGGCACTTGTAGGCACTTTTGGGATAAGGAACAGGTGAGATAGAGTGACAGGAATTCTATTGACACCCCCCCCCTCCAAAAAAAAATCCCCAGAGGACTTTATTCAGGAAACCCTGACAATGTTAGGCTGCTGTTGGAATGGTGCTAATGGCATCAACCACACACCCCTGTTTCTTCTGGTCACCTGAGTAAAGAGCAGAGGTGTGGGAAGAGTTTCTCCCACGTTTCTCCTTGTGCAGAGGTCTGTTTTTTGGGCCACAGCAGGTCCAACTAAGGAAGACTGTATCTGTGCATGAACATTTATTATTGAATCAAGATTGTTTAACTTTTCTCTGTAGGAAAAAAAAACCTTTGGAAAATAGCTTTTTCATCAAACATTTCAGTAATTTAATAGCAGTGACTGAATGCAAAATGGATACTCCGATGATGTACAAAAATACATGAAAATATTCTAAAATTTCTTCTCTAACTCAAAGTAAGAGCTAGCCGTGTGTTTCTCTTTGAAATATGGCCATTTGTAAAAGAATTATAGCTGGTGAAACCATTCTGTTAGCATGTACTTTGATACAAAAGAGATTATCAAACGTCTCTTTCTGTGCTAAGTTATATGGTTTGCACCTGTCCTAGCAACTGTTAATGGTAACTTAAAATTTCCACATACTCAAAACCTGGATACTGGTAGATAACGCACTTTATATGTAGCCTGCAAGCCAAGGCTTTTAGTCTTTCTGCCAGCCATGGCTTTTTCTATAGTCTTGTTTCTGTACCCTTCAGATATTCTACCAAAAACATATATAAACTATATTTTTATAGAGTGTTTTCTGGTTCTTCTCTACTTAAATATTCACAAGGAAGACATTCTGTAGATTTAAGGTGGAGTTGCTCTCAAAGTGTGAAAATTACAATCTCTTTTAATAAAGAGGTTTGTTTTTTAAATCATTGCTAGTAGCATGCAGTATTAATATAAACAAGTAAAATTTTATATAAATTAATTACATGGAAGGTCCATAAATGCCAGTGAGCACTTGCTTAAATTTCTCCCATTGAAACCAGTGGGATCAGGCCTGTTGGTCTAGAATTACCAAAATAAAATCTGTTGTATTAGCCAAATTGTTGGTTTGGGCCTAGCTCCCATATACATTTGAATATGTGTATGAGAAAGTGCTGCTGGGTAATTTGCAAGGCAGAACATATGGCTTTGCAAGCTCCATTGCATAGTTTGGATCACCTTTATGGCTAGAGAGCGAAAGAGGAGAGTTCTACCCCCTGAGCGCTCTGGCTTCAGACGCTCTCTCCCAATTCCCTTTTCACTGATGTCAATAGAGGCAAAGGGGACAGAATGGGAGCATGTCACAGGGAAATTTCCCAGATGCTCCCTGCAAGAATGGTTTAAGGGAATGTACACCAGACCTAGAGCTGATGTACAATTTTGTTCCCAATGATTACATTGGGAGGTAAATCATTAGCAACAACACCGCCTGAAACACGAAGGAAAGACACAATGCCACTTTTTCTCTTCCACCTTGCTTGTGGAAGACCTAGCATGACTATGGAAAAAGTAGCTTATCCCTCCCCTGCTGGTATGGTTGTTGTACCAGTAAGTTGGAAAGAAAAGCTGAGGGGGGAAAATCAATAGATGAAATTGAATGTTCAGTTGACATTGTCTGAATGTATGTATTTATGTATTTAGTTGAAACTATTTATAATGTAGAGCTGTTGATGTTTTTTCTTCAGTGTTTATGTTGCTGTTGTCTTTATCTTCTGTGCACCATTAATGTGAGGCTGTAACTCATCTATATTAAATACACATTTTTTTTGCAGTAGTCCACATGTTGCAGTTGCAAATAATTAGTAATCACCTAAAAGAGGGTTTGCCGTTGCTATCCTGATGCTGAGTGACTTGCCCAAAGTCACTAATTGGCTTTACATGGCCAAGCTGGAATTTGAACCCTGGTCTCCAGAATCATAATCCAATGTGCAAACATGTATTTCCTCTTAAAATGTGGAGTTTAAAATGCTTTTTTATGTATATATGTATGTATACAGAGCAAAGAACTATACTGCAACATTTGGAGTGAACTACCGGTAGTTACGTTCTGATCTTCATACCTCTTTCTCCAGGAGTTGCAGATCAGGACAGGCTATATTGATACTGGAAAAGATTAAAATCCTCAGCAGCTTTCCACCAGGTAGTCATGCAGTGGGAATAATTAACAGGTAATGCTAGGTGGCTTACATCTAAGTAGCCATATATAAGATTGTCTTATTAGAGTTCAAAAAATGCAAAAATGCAAAAAAAAGCTTATCTAGCTCTTGGCTGTTACAGGGCTCACACTGTATATCTGGAGAATGAAATATTCTAGAACATGAAGACATTTCAAGGAGGAACTGCATATTCTTAATGACATGTACTCTTGATATTCTGATACTAATTCTATGAAACAAATTATTAGTTATAAAATACAGAGCAGTCTTGACCCATGCTGCAGCTAATGGGGTGAACATAGCCATTGCAGAAGTCCTTGGCATGGCTGTGGAAAATTCTACAGGTGTACATATATGTACATGGCCAGAAATGCTCCCATTAGTGGTAGATGTGAATGGAGCGCATACAAGGTGGCCTTGGATCTGTTGAATCCAATGCCTTGTTACTGTGATATTTGTCTTCATTAAACCCCTTGATTGTGCCTCCTCCTGTGGTTTCAGGGCAAGACAAGCCCCCCCCCCCCCAGATATAATTGGACTCTGACCCCCAGCATTTCTTGGCCACTGACCATGCTACCTAAGGCTGAGGGGAGCTGCAGTCTAGTATGCAGAGGGAAGCACTTTGCCCACCTTTGGTTTAAATAGGATGGCTAAGATTCTGCATAATACTCATAAACCTACCATGGTTAAAAAAAACTGCACACTCACGTTGTAGTACTCTAACTCCAACACTCATGACAATTTGCAGGCAATGCAGGGCTTTTCACCAAAAACGTGATTAAAAAGAGCAGACCTACAATGATGATGAATCCTATATTTTGCAGTCTTTTCAGCCACACAGCCAAGTCCACTTTACTTTTTCTTGCCTATTATGCATGATGTTCCACCCACCAAAAACTCCTTCCCACAGCTCAACTCTGATGCCACCTTGGAGCACTGGCCCCACAGCATTATCTGGATTTTCCAGGTAAATGTGGCAGTGGAGGGGAGAGAAGGGGTTCTTTTTATGTGAATTTGCCTGAGGGAAATGTGTGGCAGGTTATTCTGATTTTGCCGTAATGAGTATGGTGTTAACAGTGTTGCTGCAGACTACGAGGTAGGATGAGTTTTCCCATCAGTACAGACACACCCTTATCTACGAATGACCTAAGGAATTAACTAAGGAACTGTCAAAACCTACCTCAGACTCCAAGAAGTGGAGTGCCAAAGTGCCATGCAGTAATTCCATGATCATGAATACATAGCATAGCTCAATGTGGAGCAGTTACAAAGTGGAAGATACCAACCTGTGTGTCATGAAGATACCAGCCTGGATATTGGAGGGGAAAGATATACCAGTAAAAGGACTGGACAAAAGCTGCAACGTTCTATTTTCTATCCTGGATGCTGTAATCTGGAAGGGCTCTGGATGTGTTGGCAGTTCCCCCACAGATAACCTGTCACAGCCACGAATACTTGGGATTATTTTATTAGTGGCTTTTGGGTGGAAATATTTAAAACATCTACTGTGCAAAAAGTAAAACAGCATGAGGCATGGTATTATAGAGCTCCTTTATTTGAAAGGAATGTGCCCCCCCCCTTTTTAAACTACAAAACAGCTTCCATTCATTCTGCCATAAATAAAACAAAGAATAAGGCAGGACAGACACTACATGAGCAAACAGAACAACTGCTTGGGTTCCAGAAGTGTGAATTTAGAATATTTCACAATTATAAACCATCCAGTTTTAAAAATAAAACTGTCAGAACCCCCATGAGATTTTATGTGGCAGATGGGGATACATTTGAAGAATAAAGAAGTTCAGTTCAGACATTTATCATGGTTTGTGTTCAAAAACCTCAATTTTCTTCTAAGATTCATCTGCCTTTTTTCTTTTCTGGTGAAGAACCAGCTGGTAAAAAAAGAGGCACCACAGTAACAAAATAACCTCAGTTGCAAGATGTATGTTAGAAATTTTAATCCCTTTTAAACATTTTATTTGTTGAAGGAAAAAAATGTTACAAGTCCTTTATTTTTTCACAGTTCTATTTGCAACATGTTTCACCGTATCCGTTTTTGTTGTCGTGCTCTGTAAATGTCATGAATTGGAGGAACCACTGATCCTTTTTCCTCTTCATCATCTGAATCTTCGTTTGGTCTTTTGACAGATTTATTTAAAAGGGCATTATTTTCCAAAGGTCCATTCCCTTCCATTGATAAGTCAGGCAAACCTCCAGTTATGATCCTTACAGCTTCATCTACATCTTTGGAACAGGGAGGAAAATTATTAGCTTTATGAGTAGTAGCAATAGCAAGTACATTTTTATACCACTTACCAATGTACTAAGTGGTTTACAAAGTTTAAGCTAATTACCCCCAACAAGCTGGGTACTCATTTTAGTGACCTCAGAAGGATGTCAGGCCGAGTAAGCCCAGAGCCAGAGTTCACCCAGAGTAAGATGTTTGCTCAACAGTTACGAAAATATACAGTGGTCCCCCGGGATACGAATCCCCCGGGTTAAGAAAACCCCGGGATCCGAAACCGGCGGGACCGCGATTGTATCCCCCGGGATCCGAAGGATCCCCCGGGATCCGAAAAAACCCGATCCGCGGGATCGGGCTCCCCTTTTCCCTCAGCCGGCCTCCTCTGGTTGAAAAGGAGAGCCCGATCCGTGGGATCAGGCTCTCCTTTTCCCTCAGCCGGCCTCCTCTGGGAGAAAAGGAGAGCCCAATCCGCGGGATCGGGCTCCCCTTTTTCCCTCAGCCGGCCTCCTCTGGGAGAAAAGGAGAGCCCCTTTTCCCTCAGCCGGCCTCCCCTGGGAGAAAAGGAGAGCCCGATCCGCCGGATCGGGCTCTCCCTTTCTCTCTGAGGAGGTCCCCGCCCTCTTTCCCCCGGGTTACGAAAATTTTCGGGTTACAAAAGGTAATCCGGAACGGATTACTTTCGTAACCCGGGGGACCACTGTATCCACCAAAACTCATAATTATGGTCTGAAAGAGTGGAGTAAATATGACACATTCTTGTATATAGTTTGGGAAACCCCTATAATTTTGTATTAAAATTTCTATAGTACCCTTTGGTTCAGTAACTCTTGGAAATGCTAATAAGTCTTCAGCTTGCAAGAGATTAGGAATTGTCTGAAAATCATTTCAAAAAATTATCAGTGGTATGATTTCAGATAACATTATCACAAAAGAATAAGTTGTAACTCCCAAAAGTATATTAAAACAATGAAGGAGCCCTGTGTGTTTCAAAGGTAGTTCTCAATCGAATATAAAAAAAATGTATTTATTTATTCAATCAATATAATGATTCAATGTTTGAACTAAATATCCTTTGACAAATCATTTAAAATACCCGAAAGGCTGAGACACTTCTTTAATAGGAATACTGAGGAAGTAATGAGGATTTTGCTTTTAATGAATAGCTAAGCTTCAAACATGCGGGGCCTTCTATAATTGTGATAGTACTTGACACCTGCACAACCAACCCTTTCTTGTTCAAGGTATGAGCATGGCTGTGGTGTACACCAGTGTTTTTCAAGCTTTGGTCCCTTCAGAAGGTCTGGATTTCAGCTCTCAGAATCCTGTCTGTTGGCCAATGTGCTGGAAAGTCTGGGACTTTAAAGTTCAAAACATTTGTAGAACCATAGTTTAAGGACCACCGGTGTACACCCTAAAGCTAGGAGAAGAGGTACTGTTAAGTAACAGTTTCATATTCAAGATCACTACTTAGTCACAATGTTGACACTACTGCCACGATCATAATTCTTTCCTCAACCTACTTTACCAGGTACAGGCTGCATAGAAAGAAGGAAAGCCATTCTGCCAACAATCAAAAGCATAGGTGAATGATGTTTCCATAGATTTTGGGGAGTCAGGCCAGGAGGAGTTACTTAGTTAAGTATCAGCTGATACAGGATTCTGGCCAGAATACTTAACAAGCTACAGTTGGAATTGTTAGGCTCAATGATTTTCACTCTTCAATTTAGATTCCATGAACAAATAATTTAACAAAACTGTTTTTCCTGATGCACAGTGTGAACAAGATGCTTCTGTTTGGGTTTTCCCCCCAGAAGTGTGGCTTTGTAATGCCAGAATTTGTTTAAAGTTATAAACAATTTTTCTGTGTTTCATTCCAAAGATTCCTGTAAATTACAGAAGTTCCCCATTATTTCATTCACTGTCTGCTTTGAAAATGTAATAGCTGGTTGATAAATAGATATGTATTAAGATTAGTACTTAGTGGAGTTCTGCTTGACTGGAGAATAGGGCATAGTTCATTTCCTTGCCACCCTCCTTCAGAGAGGAGCTGCAATTTGACTTTGGTACCTTCTGTGAAGGGAAGGAACCCTTCAGGTCACAAAATGATCAAAATGGATCCATCTATATATTACACTGCCATCATCTCCATAACTGTTGATATAGCAATATGTTGAGCAGCCAACACAAAAATTTAGAATAACAGGAATACAGTAACATCACCATATATCTTTTAACACAAAAACAACTTACTGTCTGGGAGTTTACACCTCCTGACAATCTCCATGAGCTCATCCACTTGCACAAATGGGCCCTGCCAGAGAAAAAAGACAGTCTGTGCAAAAACTGCTACCATGTAACCATTATAGACAGTTTTAAATTAAGTTAATGTTGATTTTATTATCTGTATCCCTCCAAGATCTTTTGATTTAGGGTTCTAGATATTTTAGTTAATATAATGTA
Source organism: Urosaurus nigricauda (assembly GCA_034509955.1). Lineage (NCBI taxonomy): Eukaryota > Metazoa > Chordata > Lepidosauria > Squamata > Phrynosomatidae > Urosaurus > Urosaurus nigricauda. Next base: position 96,103,189 of record JAOEGL010000001.1, read on the forward strand.
GCACAAAATAAAACAATGAAATACTGTACTAGGAGATTACAAAGCCTGTAAGACTATTTAAAATATCATTACTGACCTGAAAACACACAGGAGGTGGAAGAAGCTTCATTAGAACAACAGCGGCAGGCGGGACTGGAAACACACCACCAGGGACTGGGTGCAAACCTGGAGCTAGTAGGTAATAAAGAAATACGCAGGCTCAAGAGATTTTATGTTTAAAAAAACCAAGATTAGTACTGATGGAAATTAATGGTTTTTCAATTCAGGTGATTTATCTTCCAAAGAACCTTACAAGAAAGAGCAAAAACAGTGGAGACAGGTTATTCTGTCTGAAAGTTTGTTTATTGTATTTGATTTCAGTTTAGGAAATAGCATGAACTGGTATTTTCTAAATAATAATAATAATAATAATAATAATAATAATAATTTATATTCCGTCCCTCTACAAGATGCAATTGAGGCAGCTTACAAAGGACCAAAAAAAAATTTCAAAACCGAAACGTCTTTCAGTGCATATCTGAATGCAAATGAACTACAAAATCCAGGGTAATTGTAAGGGCCAGTCTCAAGAAGACTGAGGGCAACAAGTTTCAGCTTACGTGCTAAATGTCTTGGCTGAAATGGAATCATCTGCTGGGTGTCTGGTTTTGGATACTCTGGCTTCCTGTCCACTTCATCTTTTAGCACAGGTACTATTGAAGGAGCTACAACAGGATCTGGAATTATGGCTGCTAACTTCGCACGAGAAACATCCTAGAAAAGTATATAGCAAAAGAAGCATAAAGTAGATGTTTAGTATTGCATCACTGTAACTGATTTCCCTTTTTTCTCAAATGTATGTTAAAAGTAGTAAGCACCACAGCCAAGGAGCAGTGTTTCCTAGCAACAAGGATAAAGGCTGGAACCAGAGCAATCTTGTGCACAGACTAGGCTACAGAAACATCCCTAAGAGTCTGCTGCTGAAGCACCAGTTCAGACAGTGCAAACTTTGCCCATTTCTGAGTGAGTGGGAAAATGGCCTGCCTGCTCCTAGTAATTTCAAATTCTATTAGCTGCCTTTTGAATGGAAGTCTACTCATAGTGATTTATAATAAAAAATAGTGTTATTAAAAGGCAAGTTACTACTAAATTTACAGTATGCTTATGGTACAAAACAAATAATTATTTTTACAGGTAACTACCTCCTCTGGATAGTAGAAACCTCTGGATGGTAAAACAAAGTTTGATATCAGTATTATTATTATTATTATGTTTTTGGCTCAAGATGATTCTCATAGGAGCCAATGTGAGTTTTGCATCTGACCCTTACATCTGAATTTAACTTATTGAACCCTTTAATGTTCTGGTTCTTTGAAAAAATATTTAGGGAAGGGGGAGCATACTTCTGATCTGCATGCAAAAGGACTTAGATTCAAGTAGGGCTGGGAAAGACTCCATCTTGAAATGCTACAGAGATACTGCAAACCTGTGGAAGTGGTGAGGTCTCCTTCACTGAACATTTAAGCAGAGACTGGATGGCCATCTGTCAAGATCGTTTAAGTAGGATTTTTTGGATGAGTTAGCCTCTCCTACTACATGTGGTGAACCACTGCCTCCAAACAGTTTATGATATGATTATCCCATCACGGGAGAATGACAGGATATAAATTCAATAAAATAAAACAAAATAGTTCCCATATGATGTTGGAAATAGTCAGTTTTTAAATAATAGTTGTAAATAAAGAGAAGGCTTTTGTTTGGGGTACCAAGGTGCAATTGTCATCTAAAGGCTTACATCTAGCAACCCAATCTGTCAAAAGATGTATCGCAAACATTGGTGAACTTGTACCTCCAGCTAAATTTTTAAAAAAACATGGATAAATTTCAGCATGTGTGTACTGGTCTGGAAAGTCTTCTCCTTACCTTGTAACCAAGAGCTTTGAGTTCACTGGCAGAACAAGGGTACAGATCCATGAACTTATATCGGTCTACTAACAGAGCTGTTTCTTTGCCCTCATATTCTTCCTTGAAGGCTGTAAATCTCCGTTTTTCTACTTTTAATATGCTAGCCAGGTCACCAATGTTGCTTTCAAAAGCCAAAAACCGGGCCCATATCTCTCTGTGAAGAAAACAGAGAAAAGCAGAATAAATGCTAAAGAGAAAAGCAATGCATTCAAAAATTAAGACAGACTTAGGGGCGGAACAGACCACAGCAAAAGGGTGGATTGAGGCTGGGCCAGTGCTGCTCAGCCCGGCGCCACAACAACCACATGCCGTGGCCCCAATCCACCATGGATCAGCTCCTATTTAGGCTTGTAAAAAGCTGCCTTAGGCGGCCCAGCTGCAACCCCCAGGATGGCTTCAACCTGCTCTGGCAGTGTGCAAACACCACATCCCCAAAGCTTCTTGAAGCCACCCATGTTTGGTTGACCAGGGCAGCTTCCGGTGTCTTAGGGTGTGCAGCATCTAAACTTTACAGGCCAGTCTGTTCCAGCCCAAAAGTACAAGGATTGTGGAAGCACACTTCCTTCATATTTGACATACAATGCCAAAAACAGTGCAATCATCCACATCGATTGGCACGCTTCAAAAGCCCAGTCCATGAAAATGTTTGCCAGCTACTTGCTGTGCCTAAGGAAGAAATTCCTCTACTGACGCATCTCTTCCGGCAGGCCTTTCCAGATAATGTTTCGTCATCTTCCAGCTCCAAATCTAAGCCTTAAAGTTTTTCCAGTTTTTCTCCTCTATGTCCTTGGCCTGTCCCACACAGCTCAAGGACTCTTAGGCCTGTTGCTAATACACGATATTGTTTGTATTTTACTATGTTTTAACTACAGTTGATTTAATCCTTTTTTTGGGGTGGGAGGTGGGGATGGGATTGGTTTATTTTAACTGTTGTGTTTTAACCTCTTGTTGTAACCCGCCCCGACTGCTTGCTCAGAGGGGCGGGCTAGAAATAATAATAATAATAATTATTATTATTATTATTATTATTACTACTACTACTACTACTGTTCCCAGTGCCTTGCTCCTCAGGATAGTCAATTCTATGCTGGCATGAGACTACTCCAGGAGACATAGGGGAGAACTATGGGGATTGCCAGTTGTGGCACATCAGCTATCAAGTGTTTCCAATCACATCTCTGTCCTAAAACCAGAAGCCACAGCAGACTTCTGGGTCAGTCACCTTTTGCTTCCCTCAGTTGCTTCCTGCTGCCAGATGCTTTGATCCAGAAAGTCCTGATGACTATGGCAAAAGGCTGCAGTGGCCAGTTGCTTCCTGCCCTAGCAAAGAATGCTCTCTGGATAGAGAGGAGCCTTCAAAGCAGAATAGAGACAGAAATTGCAGCATACAACCGTATAAGCACTATATTGTATTTGCAAGCTGTGGTTATGCAAGGCAATCTCTCACCAAAACTGGCAAAAAACCCAAAACCATTATTAACAGTACCATATTTCTCTAGCCAAAATTTATTTAATCCCATAGTTCGTTCACTCCTAGAACAGGCTTCAGGCCAGCACAGAACTGGATTAAAGGTTGTGGAAGCCACTGGCCCCCTGGAAACAACAGTAAGGAGGAAGTGTGCATCTACATAAGGATAAAGGCATCTAAGGTCCAAAACACAATGTAGAAATAATCCAGTTTGAGACCACTTTAACTGCCCTGGCTCAGTGCTAGGAAATCCTGGGAACTGTAATTTGTTGTGGCACCAGAGCTCTCCAACAGAGAAAGCTAAATGTCTCTAGAGTTCCCAGAATTCCCTAGCATTGAGCCAGGGCAGTTAAAGTGGTCTCAAACTGCATTATTTCTGTTTGGACCTAAGACTCTAGATCTAGAGTAGGGCCAAATTACTCACTAACCACTGAGTGCGTACAACATTTATTCTCACAGTGGAGAATTGAGCAGTGTCAACAAAGCACATTTAGGATTATTATTATTATTGTTGCTGTTGTTATTATTATTATTATTTCACCTCTCCCTATATTGGATTGAGGTGGGTAACAGCAATTAAAAGCAATAAAAATCATACAGATTGACAGATTCTAAAGCATGAATACTGTAGAAAATCTAGTTCATAGCCGTTTTACAACAGCTGGCTCCTTATTTAGGACTGCAATGAAAGTGCTCTCTCTAAACAATCTCTTTCATTTGTGATGCTATCTATGTAATACAAAGGCCTTCCTACATAGCAAAAATGAGAATTTGCAAAGGACCTTTGGCTACACTTACCCGGATTTCTCAGGTGGGAGACTGCCCGAGGTTAATACACGTTCAAACAAGACTCTTGTATTATTATCCTCTGTTTAAAAAATGTTAAAAATGGAAGATGAAAATAAGCTTCAAACATTTTAATGGGAATTACAGGTTAAAATAAAACATTATTTCTAAATAATTTTGATTTCACTGAAAGGTGAAAAATCCTGCATACAATCCATAATTTCCTGTGGATAAAATAATACACTTCAGCTAGTTTATCTAAGGGAGGCTTTGAAAATACTCATACATATCTCACTTTTAACGTCCATTCTGCAATACTCACGCAGTTACAAGTGAAAGAAGTATAAATCCATAATAAACTATAATAATCCAAGAGCTAAAATAAGAATGAGAAATTTCATTTAAAATTGCCAATAGTAGCATTTAAATATGAAACTGGAAGCAGTTACTTCTGATTTGACCTTTGTCTTTAGGCCCAGGGAGGACAGGGAAATGAAGAAAGGAGAGGAGCAAAAATGTTTGGCCAGAGATTCAATGTCATCGTAAGAGACCAAATGACAAAATGACATGGTCAGGCCCCATGATGTAATCCAGTTTGTGGAGGGTGGTAGGTAGGGAAATTGCCCCCACCTACAATTTTAGTTTCTAACTCTGCTTTGGCGGATTGACTATCCTTTTAAAATCTTCATTCTGGTTAGACCCAATCTATAGAACAATTATGATTTTTTATGAAATGATTTAACAGTAATGTAGTTATTTCTGCCATTCAAGTGCTCCAGATACACTGCCTTGTGTGAAAGTATCAAAATGTTCACTGGCAGAGGCTTGTCATACAGCAATCCTCCCAGCTCCATCACACTCCATTATAGAGTAACTTTGCAAATGAGCTGTGGGTTGTAGTGGTGTGGAAGGTTGCAAGGTAGCCTCAGGACCTGGTGGCCGGGGGTGAGGTAGGGGGAAGGAAGAGAAGAGCACTGCCTCTCTGGATACAACCAGGTCCCTTCCCCAATAATCCTTAGAACAAGACTGCCATCTCCAACATAAGACTGGAAAAGCACTATCTGAAATCTTCAAGACCTGCTGCAATCAGTGTAAAATAACACTGAACTAAATGGATCACTGTTTTAACTCCGTATATACCAGCTTTCTTACACAGAACAGTTAGGTCATTATTATAGTCCTGGCATTACAAAAGAAGGAACTGGGAAACATGAATGAATGAATCCAGTTTTTGAAACGAATAAATCCTACTGAGCCTGTTAGCAATCACACTTTACAATCTTTACATGTAGCTGCGCACTGCAGGAAAAATCAGTACCCACATTCATCTACATATTTAAGTCACTTCCCCTCATTATACTTCGCACTACTAGCACAAGACCTGCTGAAACAAGCATTTTTTTTGGAAATACTGTTCAGTAACATCTAGTTGGTCTACTGAAGAGATAACAAGGCAGGATACATATATGGTTATCATCTGAAATCTGCCTTTTTACAGATAACCAAAATCAATTGCTCCTTTTTAAAAAAAAAATCCAAAAATGCTTAGAATTTTTTAAAAAAACGAATCCACCCCAATCTCAAAAGTCATGAATTCTCTTTGCCCAGAGCTTACCATTTAGATGAGAAAGATAATCAATATATGCCAAGACATATTCTGGAATGTCACCATATTTCTTTAGCCCCAGCTCAAAGATCTTAAAGGCTACCGACTTGTCCTGAAAATTAAAAAAAACCAAAACATTTTAATGAGGGGGATGGGGAAAAACAATTTTTATGGAGCTGAAGCAAATGTTTCACTTTTTACCTTACTGCAATAATACTCCATTAGAGCAGCTGTAACATATACATGGTGGCGTGTCCGGACATCTTCTCGTGCCTTCTTAAATATCATTCTGCCTGATTTTATGCCTTCTGCTCGCCTTGCAAACTTCATGTACTGAATGTATACCTGAAGAAATAGGACCATCTTTGAGCTGCAGTTCAATATTCAGAGGTCAACACTGCATTAAAGATATGGTGTCATTTCATATCTAAACCTCCCTCCGTTTCCAAATGTGCTCAAAGGAATAGCAAAGCTATCATGCATTCTAGTTGTTAAACACCCTCCAATAATATACTGCACAGCTTACTTTGCCCTTTGAGTCCTTGTGGTGAAAACCAAACTACACAGCAAAGATTATTATAAAACAATCACTTATAGAAATCTCCAGAAAACGTGTTCCTCAAGCAGCTGAGCACAAAACAAGTAAATTAAAGGCAATTCACTTCAACCTGCATTTCTGCAGCCTCTGCCTAGCAATACATACCTCAGTTTAGGCTGCACATACATAATCCTGATGGATGATGAACTTTGGCAATAAACTGTTTGGATGAGAGGCAGGCTAAATCCAGCCTCGCTCCCACTCCCACTTCCAAATCGCTGACTTCAGTACTGCTGATTTTCTGAGGATACATATGAGCAGCCCTAACAATGGAGGTGGGGAAGAATGATAGGCATATAGTATCTATTTAGGCATATAGTTCTTCATCCAGATGTCAGATGGGGTTGCCCAAGTCCTCTTGCCTTTTAGAATAGCTCTTCACTACCCGAATCTTGTGGTATTTACTGGCTAGCAGCCTGTTAGTGACACCTGCAGGTAGAAGTCCACCTCACACCTGCATGACTTTTGGGGGGGGGGTTGGCTATTGCAGAGCTTAGTAGTCTATTCCACCCTGTGCAATGACCAAAGCAAATCCTGGTCACACTTGCCCTTATGCTATGGTACAACTGTTTGGTGATGTGATAGCCCTGTTTACATTTGAAAGGATGTCATATTGAGGATGAAGCAGGCTTGTATTCTGCTGCTCCAGAGACTAGGACACGGAGCAATGCATGCAAACTGCATGAAAAGAGATACTACTTCAACATTAGGAGGAACTTCTAATGTTTGACAGTGGAACACACTCCCTTGAAGTGTGGCAGTCTCCTTCTTCTGATGTTTTTAAACAGGGGCTGGATGGCCACTTGTTGGAGGTGCTTTGATTGCATGTTCCTGCATGGCAGGGGGTTGGACTGGAAGGCTCTTGAGGTCTCTTCCGACATTATGGTTCTATGATTCTAACCCCTTGGCCATTCCATTGCCAGTAGAGAGCAGAGACGGCTGGAGTCCCCATAGCAAGACCCAGACTGATAAATTTATCTGCTAAAACCTCAACTAAAGTCCTTTGCCTCTGTCTATCCACATAGGCAGATGTTTGTCTAATTCCACCCACCATTACCCATCAGCAATGGAATGACCATGGGGGGTAGTGGATTGCAGTGGAACATTAAGTCATGAGGTGGTAACAAGGAAGCAGTAGCCGAGTTCTGCATGTGGAATTCTTACACAGATCTAAACCATTACATACGTACTGGTAATAATGCAAAGGTATTACTTTCATCAACAGTTCCACTTTTTTGTTCTTCATTAAACAAGAAAGCTAAAACCTGTTACTTATATTTTTCACCTATGATTTCATATATCACACATGTGACAAAAAGATTCTTCTGTGAAGCAAAACACCCAAGATAATGTGCAAACAGCAGTATAACATGAGGAACTTAACATTTGGAATGAAAAATGTAAGAGTAAAAGTAAACATAACCATAATTTATAATGCGCCTTTCAGTTACCTACATATATATTTTCAGCTGGTGAACTGACAAGAGAGAATCGATGCAGAAAACCCTACATTATATTATTTAACGAGTGAAATACTGAAAACAAAACATACCAAAGTGGGATCAATATCTTCAATAGCCAGGAGCCGGTTATATATGCTGTGCACCTTCTCATATTTCATCCGGCTCTGCACAAATAGGATGGATAAATAAATAAATAAATAAATAAAACCAGTCTTCTCAAGTTCAAAATGATACCAGTTCAGATTCTTTGAAAATTAGGATCTGCAGCCAAGAATATTTACAGGTTTTAAAAAGTTGTTCATGTTTTGAATGAATAGTGATTCTATGGACTCACCTCCTCATAATCGGCATATGCAAAATAAAGAAGCATGTTCTTTTTTAGTAAAGTGCTGATGGCTCTTTCATAAATATTTGCAGCTTCATCACTGAACAGTTTAGCATTATTCATGTCCTGGAACCAGAGAATGATAATTAGAAGGTGTTGTTTAAGACTAGTGTGAAAGCAATAGATATAAAAGAGTATTCTGAAACAAACTGAGATGTGTGTGTTAACAACCAAATACCTGGAAGACATCCATCAGGATCTTATTAGAACAGATACAGTATTGGTATTTTCAGCAGCAGAGGGAGAGCATCCTACACTGGAGACCCTTCTCTGCTGTTGAAAAAGTATGACATCTCTGCACATACCAGCTGCAAAAATCTAATACAAGTAACCAACATGGCAAATTCAGAAAAATTAATTTCTTTTATTTCCTTAGAAATTTTCTTTTGTATTTAAAATATCACATACTTTTAAAAAATCCCCAAACGACATATTTTTGTATGCAATCCCAGTAACAATTTTACTGTTAAATAACAATGTATATAATAAACATGTTTTCATTTTACCCCTTCTCTTACCCCTTTCTCAGCTAGTAGCTTGCTGGATTGCTCAAGATATTGTGCAGCTTCATACCAGATATCTGGATGATGGCCCAGCACCAGCAGACACTGCTCATATGCAAACATTACTAGAAGAAGACAATGATATAATAAATATATCTAGCAGGTGGAACTGAGAAAATACTTGTTTTAATCAATTATTTTGACATTTAACTACACATTAAGCCTCTTCATGGTCCAGCTGTTCATGATTCCCTTCAGTTCTCAGCTTTGTTGAGCACATCTCCAAAAGTGAAAAGTCTAGTAGTGGCCATCCCACAATTTAATTATAAATTTATTTGATTAATATCCCATTTTCCCCCTTAATGGGACTCAAAGCAGCTAACAGCATAAAATAAAACAGAACATCAACAACAACCTGGAGTACTACATTTTAAAAAGCATTAAAATTTACTTGTGGTGCCTGAACTGTTAATCTAATTCTGTCCTTGAAACTGTTGGTGGTCAATGCAGCACAATACTGCATTCTATTCCCCGAGTAAACTTTAATTCTACTTGCATTTGCATGGCAAAGAGAATACCATGGCATTCTTCTTACTCTGCTCTGGGTTTTGAAATGTCTTTGCAGCCTGAGCAATCCTAACATTACTGCTACAAGGGGCATCACTAGGGCCTCCTTGCAGATTACATATTATGAAAAATGAGGAATATCAGTGTATATTCTAAGATTACAGAGGCAAGAGGAAAATAACAAAACCTTATTCTACCCTTGCTTATTATGTTTAAGGAAAACACTAAGTTGGAGAAAGTTTCTTTCAATGCTGCCATTGGAGGACCAAAAGGGCAAGTGCTACACTAGTATATTTCACTCCTGAGGAAAAAACTAAGTGGAATTAAACCTATTGCAATAAAGGAGACCTAAATGCACAGGCCATTCCTCTAGATCTGTACAGTGAGTAGATGTCAGAAGAAGACACCCACAACATCTAATTACAAATTATGTTATCTTTTTAACATTATTCCTGAAGTCCACTGCAAAAATATGCCATTACCTCTTTTTGTTATCAGGGTTTGGTCTTCAGTACGTAGAGGATTGCTCTTTTCCCACTGTATATATTTCTTCCACATATCTACCTGCTGTGCCTCTTGAGGGGTGTTTTGTGGTGGGACAGAGGGAGCATTGCGATCTAGACCTTTCATCACAGTCTCATATTCCTTAAGGGTGAAAAAAAAAACACAGCTAAAAATAGGGTGAAGTATTCACTATAATGGGGCTTTAAGCAATATTTTATAGTAGACTTTTAGCAACTCCACTGCATTAATCATTTGTTGCCAGTTAAATATTAATGCCGCATTTAATTAGAGCAAACAGTTTAAAAAAAGAAGTAAGAGTTTGCACCTTTGCCACACGTCTTGCATTCATATAATCTCTACTGCGATCTTCAATCATTTTTTTAGCTAAATGGATATTGATTCCCTGGGAAAAGAAAATAAACATTTAAAATCTGAAATCCTATGCACTTGGGAATAATGAACTCAGTGAGGTTTACTTATAAGTAAATATGCACAGGACTGTTATTCCCTCCTTCTCTCCAAATACAAGATACTTGATTTATTTAATAATGTCTCATTTAGGAATAAAAGCTCTCTAATCACCTTTGTGCCCCAAAGCCTCACTTTAGAGGTGAACAGCAGATTAAGGCAAACCAAAAACTACATTTTTCTATGGAGAGAAAAATGCAACTGGATACCAGTTAAATTAAGTATGGCTTTTCTTGCAGTTTACCATATTGCAATTTCCTCAAAGTCTGTCTCCTCCTGTCCACAGTGGGAAAGCACCCACCATTTGGATTACTGCTCTGCACAGAAGGAGAGTTGCTGTTTGACTAGCAGTCCATCCTCTGTTCTGACACACAGTAGCAGGGAAGGATTCAATTAGGCCCTGAGCTTCCAGCCAATACAGTATAAGGAATCTCTTTGCTTCTCCACTGGGAGACAAACTCACTATGCAAGGAATATCATCAAATGAAGAATGGCGGGCTGGCTGGCAAGTATTGTAGCAGTCATTTGAGTACTAGACTAGAACTTGAAGCTTCCAGGTTCTTTTCTTCTACTGAGCCATGAAAGTCCCTGGGCGATTTGGGACCAACCACTCCCCCATAGTCTGTCTTTCCCGAGGTAAAGTGGGGAGGCGAACCATGTAAGCTGTCTTGAGCTCATAAGAGTAAAGGCAGCATATAAATGTGATTATCAAATAAAAAATAAAAAGGGCAATGGGAGTGGCCCTAGAAACTGCAAAGGAAAGCCATATGAAAATAATTTTGAGAGCGATATTTCTAATTACTCTATCCCCTCAATGCTTATAGGAAAACTTGTTCTCTTGTCTTGATCCTTTCCTTTCCCCAGCCCCCATTCCAAGCAATTTTGTTTACAGGTCTTTGTTTGTCATATCTGAGTTTTGAATTGTAGGAGAAAAGTGGGCCTGCAGAAAATGTATTCACCAGGTCACAGAAGAGAGGCCTCCCTCTTACAAATGCAGGAAAAGAGTTGTATCACACAACAATCTGTCACCTAAATCAAGCTGGAATGCCAGGCATCTTTTTAGTTACCTCTTCATACTTGTTATAGTCTCGCCAGAGTTGCTCAATATTAATCATTGGGTTCACGCAGCCCCGCTGATAAACCCTACGGACGGCAGTTATCCTCTGGTTTTCTGCATAGGATCCTACTGCTTCACTAAATAGTGAGGTGAGACAGTAACAAGTCAGCAATTAAAAACTGCAACCTATATGAATACCAACACTGTATTAATTAACAGAGGGGGAAAAAGTGTACTTACACGCCTTTCAAAAAATTGATGTAATCTACCCAGATCTATATAAAAATATACAGAATAAGAAAAAAAAAGTTTAGTTTGTCAGCAAGGCCTTGAATGCTCTTTTCTCATAGAAAAGCAGAGCACAAGTTTAAAAATAAAGCACATACCTGGTAAGACATTATTTCCATCCCAATTTTATCCAGAGCAAAGTCATATGCTTGGGCCATTTTTTCTCTAAAGAAAAATACATACACTATTAAAGCCAGACGATAACTTACAGTACTATTTTAAAACTTCTAAACTTTAAAAATCTTCTAAACAACAAACTAGTAATATGCTAGTGAAGACATTAATATTTTTAAAAGTAAACCTCGTATTTTTGGTGTTGATGATCAAGGTCAAGATTAGTGTTTCTTTGTGGTCTCTGTGACTCACACAAATGGATAATCCTGCACCTGTACAGTGTGTTCGAAAGTGTTTTGGCAGTAGCCCCACACACCTCTGCCAGCCCTATATAAGGGGCTCCTGGTGAAACCTGCTAGTTCCTTTTTGTCCTCAGCTGCAGCTGCCTTATCAGAAATGGAGGATGTCTTCTGAAGATCAGTCATCAGCATGGACTTCTAGCCATGCTGGGCATCAGGGCTTCCTCAGTACTGCTGGCTTCTTCTAAGAACTGCATTGAATGCGGTGCTAAGATTCTGGGCCAAGACGGGGATTTGTGATGCCTTCAGTGTTTGGGGCTAGTCCCATATCATTGCCTCAAGTATGCACTGTGCAGCATACAAAGTGTAGGTCAGATGCAACAGACAGCGTTGCCTTAAAGCTTTCTGTATGAGTATGCTTTGAAACCACAAGAGCCTGTGAGTTGTTAGAAGCTTATGACTTCATTTGAAGTACATTGAATCATACTAACTACTCCCAGGAAATGCCACATTTCATTTTAAAGTCAGGGTTTTAGAATATATGTGGCTTGAGCTGTTCAGAAAAACTGTATGTTCCTGTTACTATTTAGAAATTCAAAATACATCTCTTTGTATTATGACACTATGGTGGTCTTATTCAAAGTTCATGCTGATGAAACAGAATTTTACATAACTGATTTTTATTTGTGTGATTTCATTGTCACAACTTCTATTGTTATTGCTGAGCGTGGGATGAAGCCAGGTATATATTTTAAATGAATGAAGGGAAAATCGGTGGCACTAGGTTTTCTGTAAGCTGATTTCACTACAATACCAAGTTGCTTTTCTGTCAATAACTTTAAAACATAGTTTGGATGTGTGTTATATGTTTCTAAAGAGAGGAAAGTTAGGTTACCAGCCTGTAAAAAGACAGTGTTTTCCAGTATATTAAAAAGATTGATGGCTGTGCAAGCTATTCTTCTCATCACCCCCCTCAAATCTGATTTCTCTGCGCCATGGAATATGGAAGCAGAAGAAGCCTCAAGAATAGCTTCACTGGACTAGCAAATCCACGAACAGGAATTGATTCTTCTAGTACTTCGCAATGATTGTTTTGAAAGTGCCATTTGCTCACTTCCTTCAGCAACTATGTATTATAATCAACAGCTTGAAGAAATCAAGAGGCAGATGTTCACAAAGGAAAAGGCCCCTAGAAATGAATGAACATCACCTCAAGACCTTTTTCTGCCTGAAGCAGAGCTCTAATTGTTCTGCCTCTGCTAAGTAGGTAGGTATGTTGATGCTTACAGCACACTAGCCACTAAGGCATATTGTGCCATAGGCAGTCCTGACACAAGCCATAATTAGCTGCACAGACAGGGGCAGAGTATCAGGTACTCCACTTGGCAGCTGTGCTGGTCCACCTATTACAGTTGTATCCTCCCAACTGCACATTCCTCTGTTGTTCCAGCCCAAAACTAATGTCAGAATGCTGAATCCCTTGCTCTTGGTTCCTCAAAATAAAGCATTATGGGTGAAGTGACCACAGAGAGGCTGTTCTCCTGTTGTTTTTTCTAAGACTGTTGAATTTTATTAACACCAAACAGATGGTTTTATGATACTTCATGCTGAGAAAGCATCAGTTCCAATTGAACAGTGAGATGGCCCTGAATATCCTAAGGTTTCTGTGGATGCTTCACTTCTGCTATGGTATCACAAAGAAAGGTGAAAGGGGTGGTAGTCTAGAAAAGGATAAAGAAGAAGAGAAGGAGGCAGTTCTACACAGGATCTTGCTATACATTTCAGAGACTACTCCCTTCCTTCATCTGACTGACCTCTTTTGGTGCAACCTGAAGCATGTAACTTCACCGGACTATATGAGAGGAATGGGTCTGGTAGAAGTGATCTAATTAGAAAAACCATTACTTACTTATAACTAGGTAGCTTTCCTTTGGTTTCTCGGACATATGAAAGGTAGCATTTCCACAGGTCAATGTGTAAAACTTTCATAAGGCACCGCTGAAACAACTGTTTTCATTGGTGGGAGAGAAAAGAAAGAGGAGTCCATAAACAGACTTCAGCAGACTTTTAAGAGACCAAAAACAATAATCGTTTCTCTATATTCCTTTAAAGAGACACAGGGACGGTTTCATGAGTCACAACCCAAATCTTCATACATGTAAAGATGTTACTGGTGGAGTGAAATGCAACACAGAAAATACCCACTACATCCAGGACAGAAGCCTTGCAACTTGGATGTCTTCTGCTTTATCCAGTGATGTGACTCCTAATATTACCCAGATTGCATTTTGCATAGCTTAAAGTATAGGTATGATTTTTCAGAGTACATATTCCAGGCACCTCCTATTTAAGCACCTGTAATGCCTCATACAAACTGTGGAAATGGCTGAGGCTGCATCTGCACTGCAGAAATAATGTAGTATGACACCACTCTAACTGCCATGGCTCAATGCTATGGAATTCTGGGATTCTCTTACAGGGAAAGCTAAAAGCTCACAAAACTACAAATCCCATAGCATTCCACCATGGCAGTTAAAGTGGCATCAACTGCCATTATTTCTGCTGTGCAGATGCAGCCAGAAACACTTCAGTCAGTTCAGAACTTCTTCAGAGGATATTCCCTAGGTGTCCTTGCCTGGATAGGCATAAAGGTTAACTACAGTGGTCCCCCAGGTTACGAACCCCCCGGGGAACGAAATCCCCAGGACCCGAAACCGCCAGGACCACAAAACAGCCCCCGGGATCCGAAAAAAAAACCCGGGATCCGAAGACGAAAAACCACGCGGCCCCTTTAAATTTGCCGCGCAGTCCATCTCCTAAAGCGGTCCCCCAGGAAACGAAGATTTCCGGGTTACGAAAGGTAATCCGGAACGGATTACCTTCGTAACCCGGGGGACCACTGTACTGTGAAAATGACCTTCTCAGTAGCTGCACCCCAAATATTTATTTATTGAAAACTACAATATAGTTCATCCAACTGAATTCAAGTCCAATGGACAAAATAATTCATACCAATCACTGGAAAGCCCTTCCCATAGGGGCTTATTTGGAGCGTACCTATATACTACAGCTCCAAGTGAAGGCCATTTTTAATTGTTTTTCTGGACCTTTTAATCTGTTTTATATTGGTTTCACCCAGCTTAGATTTATATGTATGTACAAGTTGCTTATCTGTAACTGTGTTTCTTCAAGTGGTCATCTGTGCACTCACACAATAGGGTACTGCACCTGCGCAGAGACTCATTGAGATAGCTGAAAAGGTGAGCAGATTGGCAGTAGCACTGGCTCTCCCAGTCCCTGAGCATGCCCAATCCCGCCAATCTAGCTCCTCTTTCAGCTCAAGTCTGCCGTAAAGACCAGAGACCTGACTGAGGGGAGGTAGGGCGGGATTTGTGTGAGGGCACAGATGACCACTCGAAGAAACACAGTTACAGGTAAGCAACTTGTACTTCTTCTTTGTGGTCTCTGTGCCTCACACAATAGGGTGACTAAAAAGCTTACCTGTGGAGGTGGGAAGGTCACTGAAGAATAGAAGATAAAACGGCACGACCAAAACTGGCATCACTTCGGGACCTGGAATCCAGCCGGTAATGCTGAACAAACGAGGAAGGCTGTGACCACGTAGCTGGCTTGCAGACATCTGGCAGGGGAACAACTTGGAGGAAGGCGGCAGATAAAGCAATGGCCCTGGTTAAGTAAGAATGGACACTAACTGGTAAAGGGTGCTTGGCCAGTTCATAGGCCAGAGCGATGGTCTGAGCAATCCTTCATCCTTGGGTTGCCCTTCTTGGGTCCACCATATGAAATAAACAACTTGGTGGACAATCTGAACTCAGCAGAACGTTGAACATAAAAAGCCAAAGCACGGCGAACATCAAGAGTGTGCATAGTCTTTTCCAGAGGCGAGGAAGGATCCAGGTAAAAGTTCGGTAGCACAGTCTCCTGAGAAAGGTGAAATGGTGAAACTACCTTAGGGAGGAACAAGATGTTCGGTCTGAGGACCACCTTGTCCCTGTGGAAAATGAGGAAAGGCTCATCCGAGCGTAGGGCCTTCAGCTCTGAAGCATGCCTGGCTGAGCAGTTCAGGAGAGGTCAGGGCCTGATCCTCCAAGCCGTCATTCGTAGGTTGTGAAGGTACGGATGCAAGACTGCCCCACTGGAGTGGGACAGAAGGTCCGGCCAATTCGGGAGGTGGAAGTATTGGCCCTTGGGTAAATGGAGCAGCGGGGTAAACCAAGGTTGTCTTGGCCAGAAGGTGGCCAGAAGAATTGTGTTGGAACCATCCCTGGTCATCTTTGCCACTACCCTGGAGATCAGCGGCAGGGGAGGAAAAGTGTACAGGAAGTACCAGCTCCAGTCGCAGAGGAAGGCATCTCCCAGGGATCCCAGGCCTCTGCCTGCTTTGACATCGAGTGTTCTTCAGAGTGGCAAACAGATCCACTGAGGGAGTCCCCCAACGAGATGTGAGGAGATGGAAGGCCTGAGTGGACAGAGTCCACTCATGCTGAAGGACCTTGTCCCCGTTGAAGGAGTCCGCTAGCACATTGTCCTTGTCTGCAAGGTGAACTGCCACCAGGTGAATCGAGTGACGGTGGCACCACGTCCAAAGGTGTTGTGACAGGTGGAGGAGAACTGGAGAGTATGTTCCTCCCTGTTTGTTGATGTAGCAGATGGTGGTGGTATTGTCTGAGACCACTTGCACAACTCTGTGGAGGAGATGACGTTTGAAGGCCCGGAAGGCCTTAATAACTGCTAAGAGTTCCAGAGTGTTGATGTGTAACTCCAACTCTTCAGGGAACCATTGGCCTTGTACACAAAAGTCCTTGTAATGGGCACCCCATCCTGTCATAGATGCGTCTGTGGTGACCTGGAAGATTCTGTTATTTGAAAGGGCATCCCTCTGAGGATGTTGGAGGGAACTAGCCACCACTTGAGGGAGTCCTGTACATGAGTGGGAATCGAGAGCCTTTTGGACTGGCTGTCGCGGAGGTGGTCAAAGGCAGATAGGAACCACTCCTAGAGAGGTCTGAATCTCAGACGTGTGAAGTAAGTAACAGGCGTTGTGGAGGCCAGGTAGCCGAGCAGGCTTTGTATATCCCTTGCCATTGTCTAAATAGAGGTGAGGACATAGCGGAACTGGTCCCAGAAGGCTTCTACCCTTCTGGTTGGGAAGTAGGCTCATGCCATGACAGAGTCTAGAGATGTGCCTATGTAGTCTATCACCTTCACTGGTGAAAGGATCAACTTGGACGGATTGATGGGGAATCCCAAGTCGGTGAGAAGAGAAAGAGTAGAGTGAATGTCTTTGTACCTTGCGGTCAAAGGTGGGAGATGACCACTACCATACACTTTGTAAAGACTTGAGGAGCAGTGGAGAGGCCGAAAGGGAGGATGGTATATTGGAAGAGATGTCCATTGACAGCAAAGCGTAGGAATTTCCAATGTTGGGGCCTGATGGCGATGTGAAAATAAGCATCCTTGAGGTTGATAGACGCGAACCAATCCCCTTGATGCAGAAACGGAAGGATGGACTGCAGTCACCATCTTGAACTTGCGAGAAGTGATGAAGGAGTTGACATCTCTCAAGTCTACTATAGGACGAAGACCACTACCTCTCAATAGCCACTGATTTCTGTTCTGGGGTAGGAAGGGTATAAAGGATGCCATCTTATCCCACAAGAACTTTTGATATCCTGCCATGCAAGCCTGCATATTGGTGACTTTGGTGTTGAGAACCGCAGAGGAGTAGAATCTCTTGCCAAAGATATCCATACGTCTCCCATCCTTATTCATGGGGGCAGAATGGTTTTTGCCAGAAGACTTGCAGGTGGATTCAACCACTAATGAGTTATGAGCTGGATGGGTGAACGGAAAGTGAGCAGTGTCGAACTGCACCCTATACAGAGTCCAACGTCTTGGACGCTGGTGAAGTAGAGACTGGCTTGCTCCAGGAAAGGGCCATGATGACAGCAAAAGATACCAGGAACGGAATCACAGCAGGTTGAGCTGGTCTCTCGAACAAAACATCTATAGGGTCCCTCAGCTGTTTAGGAGCCTGGTCTGCTTAGAGGCCAATTGCCTTAGCCATCCGGTCCACAATTCCTGAGAAGAGACTGACATCTTCGATTAGGAGAGGAAACGACAGGTACAGGTGAACCCAGAGAACCTTCCGGTTCGCAGGCTGACTCCTTGGTGGAATGTGCCATAGCAGTTGCAGGTGAAAGCAGGCTGTGAGCCACAGCTGGTAGCAGAGGAAGCGTTGACGTCAGAGCTGTCAAGGCCAGTCAGTGCCAAGGAGGCAATAGGCACTGTGAACACCAATGGAGTCGACGTTGACGTCGGTGTCAACGTTGGGGCCATTGTCGAGAGAGGTATTGAGTCCAATGGCCTCAACATCATGGTGGTGGTGGGAAGTGGCAGTGAGGGAGCTCTGTGATGCTCACGGTCATCGACTGGGGATCGAGATCAAGATCAAGATCGAAAATAGGATTCGAAATGCAGATCTCTATAGTACCAATTCCTATAAGATGGTGAGTAGGAGTGGAAAGAAGGGTGCCTTTCCCTCCAATAGTCTTCGGCTCGAGCGACGTAAGAAGCTGAAGAGTAAGGTGAGTCCAGGAGGTGTTCCTCATACGGCATTGGGGACCTCTGAGGTGGCCTCTGACGCGGAGGAGGTGGGGGAGGCAGGAACTTCAGCCTACAGATCCTCGATGAAGTAGCCAGAATCTCCTGAGGGACCCTCACCAAAGGTGGAGGTATAGGTGAGACTGTCGCTGACAGGAGTGACACGAGCTGATACAGTGCAGACAGCGTTGCTGACACCGCAGCCGAGTCAAGATGGTGACCGGGACCGGGGCAGAGAGGTCTGATGCCGAAATTGAAGCAGGCATGAGAAAGGCCATTGCGGAGTCTATCTGGGCATACGCCAACGACACCGAGGCCAGAGCAGAGGCCTGGACAGTAGTAAGAGAAGAAACCTCCTTGGCCTTATGCTTCTTCTTATATTTGTCACCCTCATGATACGACAACCTCTTCCTGGCCTTTTGTGACACTGAAGGCACCTCCTGCGGAGACTGGCTGGGAGTTGACTGAGACGTTGATGTAGAGGGTGGATCCTTCGATGTTGACGGAGCCTAAGTCAAGAGTGTCAATGTCGATGTTGAGGCTTTCTGGAAAAGTTTGAGAATCCTTGGGAGCTTTGAGATGGGAAGTCTGGCCAGAGGATCCGATTGCAGAGATGATTTTTTAGCCGCTGCCAAGGCTTTTTCCCACAATAAGGCCTGGAGACTTTTAGCCCTGTTGCGGAGTCACCGGAGTGAAGGCTTTACAATAGGCACATCTATCCAGGACATGAGCTTCACCCAGACAAAAAAGGCACTTAGAGTGTCTATAATTAAGTGGAAGTTTGTCGGGACAAACAGAGCATATCTAGAAAAGAGGGGCCAAGGCCGTAGGAGGCCTGCAACAAACAGCGAGGGGCCGGCCTGGGCCAAAAAAACCTCGCTGAAAATCAACAGAAGAAGAAAAGGGCAGTTCAAGGATAAGAAAAAAAAAAAACGGAAGGTAAAACAAGAAAAAGGGAGAATTCTAGTCAGCCGTCAGAAGAACACTATCAGAAACCTGAAGGAGATGTTTCTCTTGTGGCGGACGAAAGAGAACTGAAGGAGGAGCTAGATTGGCTGGATTGGACATGCTCAGGGAGTGAGAGGGGCGGGGCTATGACCAATCTGCTCAGCTTTTCAGCTATCCGAATGGAGTCTCTGCGCAGGTGCAGTACCCTACTGTATGAGGCACAGAGACCACAAAGAAGAAATTGGTTTTATTTTGTCTAAATTTGTTTCATTGTATGTATTTCTTTTTTGTCTTTGTTGTAAGCTGGACCCAAGAACAGGGTTATAGGGTGAAATGTAATCTCAAATAAATATTTACTAGTCTCTCCATGTTGGTGCTTCTGGTACTGGGAGGCAGTGAGATTCAATTTAATCATTTTCTTTCCAAGATGCATGTAAGAAGTAACTGCTGAGCAATTCTACTCAATACATGGTGTATTCAGCTACAATCTGCTGCCATTATTGAGATTGCTGCCAGTAAGTGTAAAGCCCACACAGAGTTCTCTCTTCCTTCACATATTAATTTAGTCTCCAGTTTATGGTGAGTGGGCATAGTTTTGGCACTGCATTAGGAGCTCTTTAGTCGAATGCCTAATGTTAATTTTAAAATGAATATTTCTTCTGAATATCCATCTTGGTGAATCCCCCCCTCTCCACGTATGCTGTAAGGAAAAGTATACAATGTGTCGCACCAACCATGGGCTTGCCATCCTCGGTTTGAACTTCCATGGACAGGAAGCCCTGGCTTTTTTCAATGGGTGCATGCCCACTGAAAAGAACAGGACTTAAAAGTCCTGCATTTTTTGTTATACGGGCTGGGTTTGGAACAGATCCCCTGCAGATAGCAAGGGCGTACTATATCTTGATTGATCCATATGATGCTAGCGTCACCATGAGTGAAGCATGAAGACTGGCAACACTCACATAGAGCCATGTGGATAATGTTTGCCCTTCCAAACCTGGAGGAAAGAGGAGGAGCACATGCACATCCTTTTGGGCTGTGCAGAGGCAGGAAAGAGCATGGTCAAACGCATATGTAATCAAATCTGCAAATGTTAAATCTGTGAACATGGTCAACTGTATTAGTAGTTTTAAACCATTTTTAATGATTTGTTTTAGTCTGTTTTACAACATGCTTATTTGTGTATATAACATTTTAAACATTTTTATCTTTTGTATATCACCCTTGGGATCCTAGTTGCAAGGTAATAGGTAAATGGTAGGTAGGCTGGAAAATTCCATCTCATGGAATTTGAGATGATATTTGAAAGCAAAGGGGAGTGTTTTCATGCTTTCTCTTTTCTGTCTTTTGCCACAAAGTACTGTAACAACCATGAGACATTTCCCACTTGATATCCACAGCAACTGCTAGCAAGATAAGTGTGCATGAATTTGCAACTGCCATCCTCCAATCACATAATGAAGGGAGAAACACAGCCCACATATTAATTAGTTTTCCAACTTTATTTAAAATGTAGGCTACATTTTTAAACTCACCTTTTCTACTTTGTCATAGT
This sequence comes from Urosaurus nigricauda, assembly GCA_034509955.1. NCBI lineage: Eukaryota > Metazoa > Chordata > Lepidosauria > Squamata > Phrynosomatidae > Urosaurus > Urosaurus nigricauda. The sequence continues at coordinate 96,124,306 of JAOEGL010000001.1, forward strand.
TTTTTGCTTTTATCTGTAAAACAGAACAAAAACTCAAAACAGTCAGGTCCAAGAATACCAAAAGTAGAAAAATATTCTGTATTCCGAACTAGATTCAGCATAATGTAATTTAATCATTAACAGAAAAAATATTTGGCAAATCCACTTTTCTATATTCACTGAAATAATTACAACAAACCATCATTATGGGTAAGAGAAAAAGAATTTTAACATTAAAAAAACGACTTAGTTTTCAGCTAGCACTGAAGAATTTTTAATTATGGCTTTTTTACTGTGTTTGTGTATGTTAGGCTAATATGAGTTGAATGCACTGCCTTTACCCAAGCAGCTATTGGTCAATAGACTAAAAGTCTTCAAACAAGTTTTATGGCAGTAAACTCAGTGACAGCCCTGAACTGATTCTTCAGTTAGGTAGATCCTTTTATTGCTACAGATTTCTTCCAGTACAAAAAAGCAACAGAGTAGGGCATTTTTAGTTTTTCCGGTCCAACTGTGATGTAACAGGCCTAGGTGGCACTTATGTGTGCAATACATGAGGTGCCACAGAATCCCATTTCAAAATGGATTCCCTGGCATATAGATATGCCAGGAATGGGTTCTCTAACCATACTTATTTTTTTAAAAAATCACTATTTTAGCTCTAGAGCTTTCCCCTAGTTGTTAGTACTGTCATATAAGTAGTAACTGCTGAATTCAAGGTGAAAAGTGGGGGTCACAGGCACTCTTCAGATGTGAGCAGAACAAAAATACACAAGCTCTTCAGAATATCTCTTAGCCCAAAAGATGATATTCATATCTTATAGCTAATAAACAGTCAAGTCAATAAATTACTTTTATAGTGTGGAAAATATCAGATAAATTCTATGGTCTTTCCTGAAGATAGATCAGATAGACAGTCAAAGTAACAGAACATGTGCCTCTGAAGCACAAGATTGTTTTCCCCTTCTTCTTTCCCTAAAAGATTTACCAAAGGATGAAAATACACCCTACATGTATTTGTATCACATTATTAAATAAAAGGCATAATCCTACAGACTAATAGCAAACTATTAGTTTGTTTAAGCAATGATCCTTAGGGAAGCAAGGCTGCAGCAGTGTAAAAATGTAAATACAGCAGAATGATGGCCCGGAAGGCTGGCTGTCTATTGTTGGTAGACAGGATGTTTATCTACTGTGGATTGCTGACCATCTATTGTGGGTAGGTGGGAAGAACGTGGTAAACTAGAGAAGGGCATGACAGACTATCTCATGCCATTCTACACTGCAACATGCTAATGTAGGTCCCACTTGTTTTTGTTTTGCTTAACAAAAACAAATTACTTCTCAAGCAGAAACAAAGGAAAGATTAGTTTTCAGTCAGCTAGAGATTCGGTGAGCCTCCCACCACTCAAGCATATTTGTATAAATATGAAGGGAAATTTAACTAACCCTACATCAGATAAAATTGAAGTATATACAAATTTAAATCCCAGGTAACTCTGGGATACTTAAGCAAACAACAGTTATACTCCAGAAATTTACTTAAGAAAATGGAAATATTGTGGAGCAGGTAGCTAAGCTTGTTAGTCTCAACATAATATTAGCACATATTCACAAGTTTCTAAAGTGTTACTAAACAGTATCTAAATCAGCTTCTCATTTCTTTAGCTCAGATTTTCCACTCTAATCTATTCAGACTCACAAGCTTCCAAGGAAAGCTTCCTCTTACAAAACAAATCTTTAATTAAATAGTAGGTTCAGGAGGAGGCCAAGCAGAATATATTTTCACCCAATGTAACAGTGGCTTTTGAGGTTATCTTTCAATTTAAGAACAGCATGTTGAAGGCTCTGAATTTCTACAATGTTCCCAACTCAAACAAAGGCTCCATAAGATCCCAATGAGGAATTGCACATATCCAAGGGGGATGAAAAGTATAATGTATCAGGAACTCATTTATCATGTTCCTAAACAGTGTAGTAATTACATACCAGAAACAATAAAATGACCATCATCATCTGGAATAGGAACACTTAATGCACCTTGGAACATTTACATATTTGAGAAGGGTAGAGTCTGTATCTGTCAGGGAACTAAAAAGGGGAAAGTAGCAAAGGTGTCATAAAAAGGCACTCCTGTGGAGGGGACAGGTACACTTGCCTTGTGAATCGCTCCTCCTTCCACAAAAGGCAAATGACTTATGGGGTATAGGGGTTGTAAGAATATACAAAACTGCCTTATACCAAGTACTGATTGGCGGCAGCTCTCCAGAGTCCCTCACAGTGGTCTTTCCCAGCCATACCTCCTAGAGATTAAACCTGGGATCTTTATTTATTTATTTAGATTTCTATTCTGCTTTTCTCCCAAAACAGGGACTCAGTGTGGTTGCAAACCATGCATTCTAGGCTGATATAAAAGTGAAGAATTATTCTCTGCTATATTAATGCAGCAGGAGAATACTCAGATGCTTAATGTGATTCTGAGGAGAGGAAGAATAAAGAATAAAGGATTCAACAAATTCAGTTGATAAAGGGCCATATGGAATGGGGGGCAGGGGGAGGGGAATGGTTCTGACCCAGATTACTGTTTTTGTGCAAATACTGATTCTTGTCCAGGAACATATCTTTCAAAAAGGACTTACAAACACTTAGTAAAGGAAAATTAATGACTATAAACCATATCATGCAATGGTTCGCTATTGCCTTTTCTGGCAAAACACTGATATGGCTTCCTCTAGAATGCTTTCCATATTCAGACAGGGAAATTATTATTATTATTATTATTAACCTTTATTTATATAGCGCTGTAGGTTTACACAGTGCTGTACATATAAACTTGTAATTAGACGGTTCCCTGCCCTCAGGCTTACAATCTAAAAGACACGACACAAGAGGAGAAGGGAAAGGTGATGGGGAAGGGTATCAGGTCCGGTGATTCTTTTCTCCCTCTGAGGCCTGGACCAATGCAGATGGACTAGAGGGAGAGCTCGGCTTCGTAATGCACAGTTAAAACGGGCCAGACAAAGTCACACATCTGGGAAAGCTTCTCTAAACAATATAGTCTTTAACTCAGTTTTGAACCTGGTTAGGGAAGTGATGAGGCGTGCATGTGGGGGAAGAAGGTTCCAGGAGTGAGGGGCAGCAAGTGAGAAAGGACGAATCCGGGACAGGGGAGTGGAAATTCTTGGCTGGGACAGGAGACCCTGACTACCAGAACGGAGGGTAGGAGAAGGAGTGTGAGGAGAAAGAAGTTCAGACAAGTAAGGAGGGGCCAGTCCATGGAGGGCTTTGAAAGTTAACAACAAAAGCTTGTACTGGATGTGGAAGGGGAGCCAGTGAAGGGAGGACAAGAGGGGAGAAACATGGTCAAAGCGGCGAGCAGATGTGATAATACGTGCAGCTGAGTTCTGGACAGAGATTAAAGGATGGAGGTGAGATAGAGGAAGACCTGACAGAAGAAGGTTACAGTAATCTAGTCGTGAAACCACTAGGGCATGGACCAGAGTCTTGGCAGTGGAGGCTGAGAGGAATGGACGGATTTTAGCAATGTTGTAAAGAGAGAATCTACAGGTCTTGGCGGTGGCCTGAATCTGGGGGATAAACGATAGAGAGGAATCAAAGATGAAACCAAGACTGCGGGCTTGCTGAACCGGATGGATAGAAGTGCCATCAACAGAAACAGAAAAGGAGTATTGAAGGGTGGGCTTAGGTGGGAAGATGAGGAAATGTTGAATATGCTGATGAGGAGATGGTAAAAAGAAATCCCGAGATTTCAATTTAGCAGCAATCTAATGCTTTCTAGGTGTCTAGTATCCGGGGAAGATAGGAGCTGTCATCCCATACAGGAGCAACATGTTAGGGAAAGATGGATTAAAGCCTTGTTCATCCATAAACATGTGAGGATACCAAGGTCTGTGCAGCCAGTGTGGAACAATTAAGATCACTTCTGCTTTCTCCACTCTGATTTTCTTGAGAACTTTATGTAATACTGGAAGCAAAGGGAATATATAAAGCAGCCCCTTCAGCCATTCCACCACTAATACATTGTACCTTCCTGTATTTGTGCCTGAAAATACCTTTTTACTTTGAAATTCTGAGCAGATGTAAGAAGGTCCACCACAAATTTTCCACAGTTGTTCTGTAAAGTTGTTTAATACTTCCGGGTTCAAACCCCACTCTCCTAGTTGAATTTTGTTCCTGCTTAGGTAGTTTGCTGTCAGATTTAAAGTTTCTTTGAAATATACTGCTGTTAGAAAGTGCACCCATGTCTTAGCCCAAGCCAGAATTTTTATGGATTCCTTTAGAAGTTCTTGGGACCTCATTCTCCCTTGGTTGCACAGATACAATTTCATAGTAACATTATCCATGCACAGCTTTTAAAAATATCTGCTTGAAGACTTAAACATTGCTAACCTCACTGTTCTCTTTAATAAATTTATACTGAGTCCCTTCTTTGACTCTCTATTCTTTCATGGACCACCTGATCCTGACAATTAACAGACTATCCATAAAAACATACCAGTTTTTAATATTATCTTGTTTTGTGGAACAAATATAGTACCCCTGTTCAAACTGCCTGGTCTGACCCACCGAAGGAAATCTCTCCTTGCTTTCATTGGTATAGTCAGAATGATATATCCTGTTCTTACTATTTGACTCTGAAATGTTTTCATGAAAATTTGCAGTGTCCTTGTGTGAAACTTTCCCTACAGGACTAACTGAATAGTTGATACGAACATTCATAGCATCCTTGCCAAATGCATTAGATCTACTGATTTAATCTTTCTCAGTTTCATTACTTCCCCCATCAAGCTGTTTCCTTTCTTTGGAAAGGAAGACATGCCTGCTTTGTGTATTTATTTCTGCACCCAAGTGAGTTAATATTCTTGTAGCTGTCAACTGACTTTTTGGGAAATTTATTAGGAACTTGTACATCTGTAAACATTGTAATGTGAGACTGAGCTTGCATTGTGGCCTCTATCTGTACCCAACTTTCAGGAAAATATAATCCAAGTATAAGAATAACAGCACACACTGATGCCTCAAAAATGTGTTCACCAAAATTAGGTGAAAGACCTGGGAGCAGATGCCAGGCTTAAACTGGCAAATTAATAATAATAATATGTTTTATTTATATTTCCCACCTCTCCCTGCGGATCGAGGCAGGATTACAACATGAAAAAGCAATATAAAATGTGACAATAAAAACAATATAAAAAAACCAAGCAGTAAAATCATTAAATTACAACTCTCTAAAATGACCTTCATTGTCTGTATCCATTCCATCATAGTTCTTATTTTCTCACAGGAGATCTGGTGGGAAGGCTCTCCGGAAGAGATCCATCATAAGCACCCTCTTAAAAGTTTCCAAAGAGGCACTAAGACGGATCTCCTCTGGGAGGTCATTCCATAACCTAGGGGCTGTGGCGGTGAACGCTTTCTGGGAAGTTTTAGTCAATCTTGTTTTTGTTCTAGTAGTTTCTTCCCCGACGTTCTGAGAATGCAGGGTGAATTGTGTAGGGAGAGGCGTTCCCTCAAGTAATTTGGGCCAGAGCCATATAGGGCTTTATGGGTAATAACCAACACTTTGTATTGTGCCTGGAAGCTGAACTATTAAAGGCTGCTGAGATTGACTGTTAAATGCTACAAACAAGGCTGTTAAGCAAGGACCAAGAGGGAGGAGTGATATTGGTGGTGAAAGAAAATTTTGGATTTCTTCTCTGTTTTGCTTGTAATTACTATAAAAATACATCTGTTATAAAACATTTATTTGATTAAGACTGAAAGGAAAAGCTACAGGGGCAAGGAGAGGATAAACAGAAATGGCAAAATCTGTGGATAAATCAAAACTTATTTAAAGAAATGAAAGCTCTCAAGACACACATTGGATCTAATTTAAAGACAGACTTGTCAGCTGAAATTTTGAAAGCTCTGAAGATGAAGCTTAAGGAAGTAAAATAACCTGTGGCACAGATGGCACTAAAAATGAAGCATTTATGTGAAAAATACAATTTCTGAAGGATAAATTAGAAAAACCTAAACTAATAACACAGACTCCCTGACTAGACTATGAAAATATTCAGCCTCAGAGAAAAAGAAAAAAAAAATGAGTTTATTGTGGGTTTTTCAGGCTATGTGGCCATGTTCTAGAAGAGTTTATTCTTGACGTTTCGCTAGCATCTGTGGCTGGCATCTTTCTCTTAAGATCCCAGCCACAGATGGTGGCGAAACGTCAAGAATAAACCCTTCTAGAACATGGCCACATAGCCCGAAAAACCCACAAAAAAACTATGGATGCCAGCCATGAAAGCTTTCAACTTCACACAAAAAGAAAAAGAAAAGAAAAGAAAAGAAAGGAATAGTTATTTATGTAATTAATTTCCAGAAAAGGTATATGAGGATAAATTCAGATGTGGGATTTCAGATAAATATTCAAGGAACTAAAATTCTGGCAGTAGGAGTTTGTACTATTACAAAAAACAAAACATTTTTGGGGAAAAGTTGAACAACAAGGTAATGGATTACAGTATTGTTACAAAAACTGGCATTTCTAGGAGATAGATAGAGCACCTGATAATGACATGATAGTGCTAAAGACTATACTTTTTTTTTTGAAAAAACAGAAGTCTTTCTTTAGGACTTATATATTTCTGCTATCTGAAACTTTTGTAAATAGAATCTTTAAAATGGAAATCTTACCAAAGACATTTTCAAATCATAATCATGTGTCATTAACATAAAAGAACTTTTACTTGGAAACTGAATACAGTAATGAACTTTTGAAAGACTAGAAGGCTGTAGAAAGGTGTAAGAAGTTTTTTTAAAAAACTGAAAATAACATGGATAAAGGTACAGATGTTAGAATGGTATGGGATGAAAGTAAGGGGATAATAAAGAGAGGAATTAAAGATGTCAAGTCAAGACAAGACAAGTTTTATTGGACTAGCCAAAGGCTATGACAAAACAAGCTTATCAAAATGCGTAAAACATTTAAAACATAAGGCCAGAATACAAAGGACAGAAAACATCCCAACATTTAGTGTGCCATTAAAATTGTTAACAAAAAGAACAAAAGGAAAAAGGACATCTTTCCTGGATATTAGTAAAACTTATACAGTATCGTTATAAGATCTAACTAATACTTTGTGTCTCTGTGGCAATTTATGGCAATTTTATTTAACTCTCTCTTTCTAATCTTTTTTTGCGACTGTGGCAAAAAAGCCACATTATGTGTTACATAGTCATTGGTGTCACTCAAGAGGAATTGGACCGAATCAACAAGAGAGTTTTCACTTTTATCAGCAAAAGTGTTAAAAATTTCTTTCTAGGACTGATGTACAATGGACAAATTAGCAAGTAATGAACAATATCCTCCACCTGAGGCTGACTGCAGATGCATAGTCTATTCTCAAAAGACACTTTGTTGTAGCGTTGATCGAGAACTGCAGTAGGCATTACTTGAAGTCGTAGCTCAGCAAAGGCAATTCTTAAAGTAGGCGACTTGAGTTTAGTCAAGTATCTGGCTCTAAAATGTTCAGTTTGCAAAAAGAACCAAAAGGAAAATTGTGAGGTCCTAACTGACTGCAAATCTCTTCTTGAAGCAGTCCAAAAAAGCCATTCTCTTAATTGCCTCTTATCCATGTCAATAACAGCATTCAACTCAGAAAAGTGATAATTTTGCAAAAGAATATGAAAACTTGATTTCCAAAACTGGTTTTTGCACACTTCCAAGTAACTCAATGCTGGGAGACAATTAGTTGATAAGGTAACAATATGTTTAAAATATCTTATCTGTGTATAATCTATTTTTGTTTTAACTGAAGGGCAGCCGGATCCAGTATGCAGGAGTTCCAATTAATAAAGCCGAATTTTCGGAGAAATTTGTTCTGCAATATTTCCAAGGCTTTGCCAGTATTGATATCTAATCCCCATATTTCTGCACCATTAAGCATCTGAGCAATAACTTTAATGTTGAAAATTTTTAGGACAGGTTCAATCAACTGGCCACCCTGGTTGTAATAGAATTTCAACAATGCTTCAACTGTTTTGTCAGCTTCCAGCTTTATTGCCTCCCTATGCCTTTTCCAAGAAAGGGACTCACTGAAAACTATGCTCAGATATCTGAATAGTTGGGTTTGTTCTATGTTATGTTAGTCTAAGATCCATTTGTGCTTTGGACAGTTTCTGCCAAATACCTTGGTTTTGGAGTAGTTTACTGACAAGTTTTCTTGGTGACAATAGACACTGAAAGCATTCAATAATTTTTTGAGACCCAAACGAGATAGGGAAATAAGCACTAAATCATCTGCATACATCAGAACGAAGATCTTTCTGTTCCTGACAACTGGAGAAGGAGAATCAACTGAAGATAAGAAAGGTACCAGATCATTTATATAGATGTTAAAAAGGGTAGGTGCCAGAAGGCATCCCTGTTTCACTCTACGGGTTGTTTTGAAGGCTTCTGTCAGGGAACCATTTAAGCCAACTCTAACTGTCATTTCTGTATGGCTATATAGTTCCCTTATCAATCTTAAGAGTCTGATATCAATCCCTAAGCCGTGTAGCTTTTCCCATAATCTATTTCTATTAATAGAATCAAAAGCATCTGTAAGATCAATGAAAGCAGCTTGTTTTCCTTAGTATACTTCCTTACAATATAGCTTAATATGAGACACTGATCTATAGTGTTGTATCCACTTCTGAATCCTGCCTTTTCTTCATATATGACTTGCTTTTATTGTAGCCAGTCCGTTAACTTGAGAAGCGAGTGTTGGGCATACAGCTTTGAAATAATGTCAAATAAGCTGATTGGCCAGTAGTTTTGTGGATCAGTCCTGTCTCCTTTCTTATGGATTGGAAAAACAATGCTCATTTTCCATCCATGAGGCATTTGTCCTGAATTATATATTGTAGTAAATAGATTAGCAAGGATGGGGGGGACCACCATTCAGCATATTATTTTAAAAGTTCTGAAGGAAGAATATCCTCTCCCAGTGCTTTCTTAGGTTTTAATGATGCAATTAAACATTTTATCTCATTGACTGTGACTGGCTGCCACTCAGGGAGATTAGAAAAATTACCCATTGAGACTGCTTCTGAAGGGCTTGAATGAGTGTGAAAAATGTTGGAGAAATATTTAATCCATGTGGGGGCAGAGACTGAGGCTTCCTGTATATTTTTTGTTTATTTTAAAGCTGTAAGTAACAATTTCCCAGAATTTGTCTTCCTTCCGTTCTATTACTGCAAGTTCCAACTCCTGCCAGTGATTTTATATGATTGGCTTTCTTGGCTTTTGAAATACTTTTCTATTTCAGCCTGAAATTAGTTAGATTTTCCATGTTCTTTCTAGATGGGTTTTTGCAAAATTCCCTTATCTTTTTGGCGAGGTCTTTTTTGGTTACCCTGCATTCTGCATCAAACCATCCATGTTCTGTGGGCTGAAAATTTTGTCTGTTATTAATCACGGTCTAGGTTCTGTCACAATTTGTTGATAGATATCTAAATGATTTGTTGATTTATCATAGAAAAGCTGGTGCATACTTGACAAGAAATTGCTGTTTAATTTCTCTTGTATAGTGCTACTCAGTCTAATGCACTACTTCATCCTCCTCTCTCCTAACTGTTCCCTTGTTAGATTTACTGTTTTTATTAGTTCTGCCCATTCAAGAATTGTTTGTCAGGATACTATCAAAGGGAGGTGATCACTTTCCGTACCTTCCAGGATTTCAAAAGTATTTACTAGGGGGAACAATGAAGGTGAAACTTGTGATTGATAACGGGGTGCCACCTCATTTGCTCAGATAAGTATAATACCCCCTTGTTACATCCACAGGACTCCCGTGCAGAGTGAATAGATTATGCTGAAATATAAATTCTAGAAGTTTTAATCCTTGCCAGTTATATTTATTATCCAAGGAGGTATATGATGTTAGGAATATATCTTCTAATTCTATGCCTAATGGATGAAAGAGACCTTCGGAAGCAGCTCCAATTCGAGTGTTGAAATCCCCACATATAAAGAGAAAAGCATTGGAGAATAATTAAAGATTAAAGCCAATTATCCTTGGTTATGGTCTATGTATGAGATGGAGAACAAGATGAAATACATGAATGGAAAGAACTTTCAATTTGCTAATAAACCTGGGAGATGGCTGGCATATAAACTGAGAAAGGAAAGAGCGAAGAAACAATAATTTTAAAGATACAACCAGGGAAAGCGACAATTCCAGACAGTGATAATATTGCAAAAGCATTTCAAGGGCATTGTAACACTTTATATGATAGGCAAGGAATCTCTGCAGAGAAAGCTGATGAATTTTTAATAAAACAAGATTACAAAATTTCAGAAAAAGAAACTGAATGCACCTATTATAGTGGGATCTGCAATAAAATTTTAAAAAATAAAGACTGACAAACTGCCTGGGCTGGATGGGCTGTCTGCTGAATATAGTGAGTCCTTGTTATCCATTGGGGTTTGGTTCAGGACCCTCTGTGGATTTCTTTTTTGAATGTTTTTTTTAATGTTTTCAAGCAATACATGGTGGATCTGTGGATACAGAACTTGTGGATTTGGAGATTGTACTGTATTTAGAGAGAAAGCTTTTATTACTATTGTGAACTTTTAAACTTTCCTAAAAATAGGAAGATTCCAGAGTCATGGCGAACGGCTACTGTAACTTTGATACCAAAAGAAGGCCAAGTTTTAACAATGACAAAGAACTACAGACTTATCTACTAGCTGAATAACAGTCAAAAATTTTTACATCTATCTTAGCAGAAAGACTGAAAATGATTTTACAGTACTTTATACATAGTAACTGATGCAGCTTTTTTTAAAAAGGCAACTTTGTGATATCATGGTATGTGTGATAAATATTTTTGAATACTTGGAAAGACATAACGAGAAACAAGCCACTATGATATTTTCAGATGCAGAAAAAGCTTTTGATAATTTGAATTGGTTTTTCTTGAGTCTTTTCTGTTGCTCTTGAGAAATTTACTGTCCATCAAGACTTTTCACTTCTATGCATTGTCAACATTTCTAAAATAAATTGTTGTTAAATTAGATTGTAAAATCCATTTCATTAAATTAATCATGTTCTTGAAATTAATTATAGTTGCTATATTTCAATCACTGGGGATATTGAGAATCCTTTTTTTTCATTTCTGCATTAATTCTTTAATTATGCTTTTTATTGCAGAGAGATCATGAATTTGCCGCTGAAATTGCTATTAAACTCTATTGGCCAGAGTCTGAGAGACCATTGTAGCCAGGTAATTCAGAAAGTTCCCCTGTGCTCGAGTTTAAAAAGAACATTCTTCTCTTTCTATTGCCCCATTGCCTGTGTTCTGGCTGTTACAATGTGCACGACTGTGCAACTGAAGAAGCTGTCTATTCTGAAAGGCTTTCTACACAACCTTCTGCCTAAAATTCTTTGATATAATATGTATATATAGATAAATATAATTATATAGATGGAAGGTGCAACTAAGCTTAAATTGCCCAACCTCCATTTCTTCCTCTGGGGGAGACAGTCTACTCTTTCATACAAGGCTAAATTGGAAGTATAATTTAAGGTCAATTCGAATGCAAACATGGGTTTTATGTTATTGCAAATTAACTCTTCACACGCAAATTCGGGCAAGAGGGAAGCCAATTCGAATGCAATCATGGGTTTTACTTTATTGCGAATTAAAGCTTCGCATGCAAATTCGGGCAGGAGAGGGTTATTTTCGGGTTATGGGAAGTAATTCCGAACGGAGCAGGGGTTCTTCCGAATGGAGCAGGGGTTCATGTAAATTCGCTAAACAAGCGAATTTACATGAATCCGCATTGGCTCCATTCGGAGTTGGGAGAAATTCCTCCCGTTTGAAAGAGTCCAATGTTGGTAAAATATCTTTTACTGTTTTCTCTTCATTTTTAACTTTTAAAACTTTTTAGCCTTCTCTGGGGTAATTATTGTTGGTCTTATTGACATGAGTTCTGAATCCAAGCATCGATGCAAAGACCTTCTGTTTATATCTCACTAGGTCTTAGAAAGTTTCTTCTTCAGGACAGGGTCTCCAACACTTGTTTACAAATATGCCACTCAATGCCCAACTGAAAAGTTGAACCATTTTTGTTTTCGATATTCTGCTCTGATCGCAGCTAATTGAGCAGTTTGGGGATTATTTCCCTCATCCAGCAGCTTTTTTTCTTCCTTCAATGGGATGTAGAGGACTTCCACCTTCTCATATGAAACCATGCTTTTTCTCTTTAATATTTCCCCTGTCAATTTCATGCTTAATTTTCTCCCACGTAATGCTCAAATAACTAGAGTTTAATTTTATTTATTTATAGTGATGAATGAGAGAGATTCTCGACCAGCAAGACAGAAGACAAAAAGTGAAGCAGAGAGAGGTACAACAATGGTCTGAAACTGATTTGAAACAGATTTGAAATTGGGATCAAATGGCACAAGGATCCCAATGGTTGTGGATTGTTCCTTCAGCACTCCTAAGAATAACATGATTCAGTGGTACTCAAAAGTGTGTCAGAAAAAACTATGGGAACAGAAGTCATACTTTTTTCTGTTAGGATCTCTCATTCATTCATGCTTGTCTAAGCATACTATTTGTATGCCTGAGTGATGAAATGAAACAAAGTGAAACAAAGAATGACTTGCACCTATGATTTCACATTTTCATATACACGTGAGCAAATCATAGCAAAATCCATGACAGTACTTGGTTTGCGCTTAATCAAATGGAAACTCAGTAAAATTCTGAAAAGCATGTATACATAACAAGAAGTTGTGGTATGATTTGCTGCAATCTGGTCTGTTGCATATCTGTTGTGATCCTATTGTGAATCTGCCTCATCTTAAAAAAGTAGTTTGTTAACTGGCCATAGATCACAATCTGAATCCACTGTTTGTTCTGGCTGACAAATTTAAGACCTTGTCTACAGAAATACAGGTTCAGTGTCCTTTATCTGACACGCTCGAAAATCCAAAACTTTTTTCATGGATGCCTGAGACAGTGCCACATTTGCTTTCTGATAGTTCGGTATAAACAAACTTTGTTTCAGGCACAAAATTATTTTTAAATATTGAGTAATATTACTTTCAGGCTATGTGTATAAGGTCTATATGAGACATAAATTAATTTCATGTTTAAACTTAGCTCCCATCTTCAAGATATCTTCTTCTGATCCCTAGCATTTTGGATAAGGGATGCTCAACCTGTTCCTTATTTATTCCATGTCAGCCCCCAAAATCTCCATGAAAACTAAATTCTCTGTGCAGCTAACTTAATCAAATTTGACCTAGTAGTATGGTTTATTATTAATTTTATTCATTTCTTAGTACATTAAAAGACATATAGTAGGTCTTTTTTTTAGCTTACATTGGACTAAAATTTCAAACAACTCTATGAGCCATGACAGCATAATATTCTGAGGCCTGCCAATTACCAGATCTTGGGTTCAGCAATAAGCACAAACAGTTTCTGAATTTTGCCCTTTACTTATCCATAGGTCATATCAAAATCCATAATTATGGCCCCAAGACCTGCCCTTTACTTATCATAAGGTCAACTTATAGTTGAGAATATATGGTAGTTTAAGGTCTAGTAATATTTAGTTTTATTTTTGTATACTTCATACTATTAAAATTATTCTATTAAAGTCCATACTAATTAGGGAAGTTCAAACAGCTAGTTTAATAATTAACCACTCTCTTTTGTTCATAGGTATTCTGTTATTTTGATGTGCTTTCAAGTGCTTTCAAACCTATAACAAACTTACTAACAGGGTATTTTTTTGAAGATTTGTTCAGTGGAGTTTTGACATTACCTGCTTCTGAGGCTGAGAGTGTGTGACCTGCTCAGTATCATATGCTGGGTTTCTAGAGCTGGGCTGAGCTTTGAAACCTGGTCTCCTGGACTAATATGGAAACCACTATATCATGCTAGCTCTTTCTTCAGGCATCTCAGGGGGCAGGATTCAAAGGTGCAAAATAGGAGCAATCTGAAAATAAATTCAGTAGTCCTGCACTTACCAGCCTAAGGAAGAAAAGGCAGAAGTCTTCACAATATTGCAACATTTTTTAGCTTTTAATATATACACAAGACTACAAGTGGCTCTGAAAGACATTGTCAAATTATAGTTTCAGGACATTTGTAGGAGTTGCTGTTGAAGCATACTAAAAATATTTCAGGTATTTTAATAATCTTTCAACAAAGTAAGATTTGTTTGTCCCATCCTTCTCAAACACTGTTCTTCATACTAGTTGCATCATGATGGCACCAAGCTGGGAAGGCTCATTTACATCTGCTTTTCGGCTCATTTTGCTAACATGACAATGAACTCTCATCGACACCATCTATTCTATCAATTTAAATTATTTTGGGTAAGTAACTTGTTAGCAAATGTTTTTATAGGTTGATGCAAGCACAGATTATTTTAAGATACAAAGATAGTGAGGAAAATACAGCATTTGGTCCAATTGGGATTCTAAGCACCTAATTGTTAGCATGTCAGTTTATAACATTTATAACAGCAAGCCCAAAGCCCTTTTGGAGGTGTGCAAAAGTTGCATGGTATGTGTATAAAGGTGAAATATGCTAAAATGTGCAATCATATTTTAAAGACAACTTTAACATTTAAAGACAACAAGAACACGGCCAGGAGTTCATTGCTTGAGCTTTCCCCTCTTTTTTTGTGTCACTGGCTCCCTCCCTCTTCATGGGGTATAAATTCTGAAACTGAAGTTGAAAAGCTATCAAAACCTCATTTTGAATGAGTGTCATGTTTCCCACTTATAAATTACAATTACAATTGGTTGCCAGGACATATTGATTTGGTGGTTTAGAAGAAACAGAGCACAAATGTACCTATCAACTGCTCAATGTAGAAAATCTGGATTAGTTTTGATTTCATCATGGTAACAGTTGACAACAGTTTTGGTAGTAGCTCCACTCACCTCCAGCAGAGCTATATAGGAGCCTTCCCACTGAAACTGTGTTGCATGGATAACGATGCAGCAGACAGGGCACCACTAGGGGAGGATGGGTGGGATTATGCGAGTCATCCCAGAGAGAGTCAAATGTTTATATATTTAGAAGTTTCCCTATGACACTTTTTAGAATGCCCAGACTTGAATTTGATACAGAAGAGGTTTGCAGAGGAGGGGAGGAAAGGCAAGTCAGTATCAAGCCCAAAATGGATTGTAGGCTTTCTCTGGGGCTGCACCATATCTATACCAATAGGATCTATATTTCGAAAGAGACTGAATTAGCAGATTAAACCTGTACTTAATGGTAGGCTGCATTTCTTGAAGGTATTCTAATTTTGTGTCTGTTTTTGATCTGAACAGACTGCCATAGTCTAACAACAGATCCTCACTCACTAATCCATGCTTGCTCAGAGAGCTCTGAAAACTGAAGCCAAGCATTTAGAAAACTGAAGCCAAGCATTGGTCACAGCTTTACCATCAGTCTGCTACATGGCAAAAGGCCATTATTTGCTGTAATAAAACTTGTTTCAGACTGGAGCAACAAGGATACTCTTCGATCTTCATCCCCCAATTTACTGAGAGAGGAAGTGAGCTTTTCCCAGAGCAACTGACATTATGGGCCCATGAAGGCCAGGTAATTAGAAATCCTGCAGATAAGAGCAGCAGACTAGAACATCTTATTCACTGAATCCAATCTCTCTCCCACCCACCCCTTATCAATTGGCACTGAGTGGTGTCTTCAAGACACCATGGATTGGGCTGCATTCACAATGATAGCATTCAGCTTTAGATGTTGACCAAGCAACGATGTATCAGTCTTGTACCATATAAAGAGCTCTGATCTTGAACCTTGGATGTGGAAAGTATTGTGGAAGGAGCGCCCAGGATTTACAGATAACTTGGACAAGATATGCTAGCATAAGAAGTGCAGCAAGCATGGTAGATTGAGTCTGGATGCAGTAGAAATTGGGTAACTGATCTGTGATTGTGGCTGAGTGACAGAAAGATCTATCAACTCTACCATTTTCATCATCTCGTCGATGAAGGCTATGACATCACCTATAGGAGAGGAGGGATCTAGTGCCCTCAATAAAATCTGAGGTGATTTCCTTGTTGGAACTATGACCAAATCTGAATCAGACCCAGATGCAAAGGTTGTAGTAGCTGAGATCAGAGGTTGTAACAACTGAGGTGTGGCACAGATCTTAGAGTGGAAGCAGGAGTGGACCAAGGTTAAAACATCTTGGTGAACTGTCTTGAAATGTCCTGGACATAGAGCTAGATGGTGCAAGTTCTTGCTGTCCCAATGGGGATATCTCTCATAAGGCATGTCCCATGTACTGAATCAACTGCTAGGCAGAGGCAAGTGCACAAAAGCAATCTTGATATCGAGGGTACTTATAGGCCAGATGGTACTGCAGGCAAGCTTTGTCCTCAAACATAGTCCCACCAGTAATGACTATTGTAAGCCAAAGAGTTATTGTACCTGAAGTAAGAGGATTCAGTTGAATTTGACCTCGAATGCCTCATCCTGTTATGCCTGTGATGACTGTGTACTGAGAATACTGAGATTGACAGAGCCATCTAACACAGGACCTAGAACTCGAAGACATATCACAAATTGAATCTGATGCCAAAATCCATTGGGACCAAAACCAGTGTTAATGATGATATAGTGTAGATCATATGGTGGGCAACAGCCTTGAAGCAATCACATCCAAAATGGAGAAGGTGAAACTGTGACCTTCAGGACAGGGGAAGATTCTAGGATTTCATCCATAGATACGTATCTGATCCACTTACACCCCAGCAGGAGAATGTTGTTAATTCTCTGCTTCTGGGGTAGGCAGCTGCTCTCATGGAACAGCTCCAAAGGCGTTGACGCAGACACTGGTGGAATGTTCCTTTGAAACAGTGGGATGGATAATCCTTTTCCTTAGAGCACTTCTTCTTATGTTTTGTTGTCAAGCAATTGAGTACATATTGACTGCATAGGAGGACGCATACACACCAGGACTGTTGGAATTAGCCCATGCTGCTTTTGATGGAGTTGAGAAAGAACGTTTGGCTCTGTGCTGAGCAGAAGAACTGACAGCCAGAACTGAAGTAGACTTTGAAGCTACTTTGAGGTAGGTGTATTTCTATGGTTTCCACACCAACAGAAACAGACTACCAAGAAGGCATTTGAGGGCTCTCTGTACAGGAGTGCCTTCAAATTTCATTTTGCTTGAGGCGTAAAGGGGGTAGAGCAGACACAAGAAACAACCACATGAGCTTTGCCTAGACAGCCAAAACATTTCAGGAGTCCATCCCATCCCAGGATTTTAGCAATACAGAAGACACAGTTTTGAAGGATAACAGTGAAGAAAGAAGCCCAGAGGGCAAGTGCAGCTGCAACAACCAATGCTAGGTAACCCTTCCAAAAAGCCTGGTTATTTCCCAGGGTTGAATCTGCCAAAGACGGTTGTCACAAGACCAAAGATCATCAATGAATGTAGTTCCTATTGATGTTGCTGCAGATGAAAAAGAACTGGTAGTTTCAGTGAAAAGTCCCCTATATAGGGCTGCTGGAGTGGGTGGGACCACCACCAATGCATTTATGTAATGTTTTTGAAGGTTCTGAAAGATACATTGCACAAGCGCAGCATAACCCACTTATGTGAGTCACAGAGACCACAAAGAAAAAAAAGTGATATATTAAATAAACTAACCCAAATGGCTGATTAATATTTCACATTTCAGTACTGTAATAATTACTGAAAAAAATAACATTTTTGCATTTAGTTATTGAAATGATTCATTTTAAATGTTTTTTTATGAATTAGGGACAACAAACATATTTTCAAGCTCATGGAGACCACCAAGTACTGGTCTAAATTCACCTTGAAGAGTACTAATTCTGTACTTTTTATACAATAGTAACTCAGTTTTAAATATAATTGTTTCTACAAAGTTAACTGAGCTATTTCAAATAAATGGTCTAACTAGACCAAAATATATCTATGCCTAGCTATTTTCAACTATGTGTGGTGGATTCGCAATCTGATTTGCAGTCAAAATTTTCAATGTTCTGTGATAATAGTTTTGTGTTGTTCTTAGTCTCTTTACTCCTGCTTGTCAATACTTGGCTATATTGTTTAACTATCACATCCTGAATGTAAATTTCTGTCTAAATCCTATTGCACTTCCAGTCCTCATCCCAAGTGCATCGATAAACCATAATCGTTTCAGATCCTCTGGCTTCTTGACGGGCCTAGCTAAGGTGTTGCTTAAAAGAGATTATGATTGGCAGATATGTCTGATCAGTTGATCATAATAAATCTATCTATGATTGACAGATATTCCAAGTGATTCTCTTCATTGCTATCAAGAGAAATCAAGAAAATGATAACTGCTTATCATCCCACTAAAATGCTACCTATACAGTTTGTGTTCCTTGTTCATTCAAATTGACACACGATTTCTTAAAAGGGATGATTCCTTTGGAGTTTGCCTATTCCTTTGGGGGTGTGTATTGTCTTGGTATTTTTCTCATGTCTGGGAATTAAGAAATGATTAGATGGGATGAAGGTGAACACAGAATTATCAACAGCTGCCCTTAAAATCTGAGGTAGGTGAAAGTAACTGAGATACAGTATATAATACTTTGATTGTGGCTTCTAAATACTCCCACTGCAGCAGATACCAAGAACACTTTCTACCATCTCCAGCTAATAGAGTGGTATTTTCTCTGTGATTTTGATCTAGGCCAGAACGGTTTGTACACCATAATCACTGTGTAAAAATCATTGTGGAAGTGTGATCCCAAGTTCAGTCAACTGTTCTGCAAACACACAAAGCCCTCTCTCAAAGTTTGACTTGCATGGGGGAATAATCAATCACTGTACAACAGCTGAGCTCACGACAATGGTAATTGCTGGACAAGTGTGGTCTTTAGCATAACTATGCTGGCATGTATTTAAACCAGGCTAAAACTGTGGAGGATCATGGCCCTGGTGTCTGTACTATGTTTGCAATTTCACAACAGATTACATCTATGAGCTTTACACTGATCTGTCCTTATAAATTCATAATCTTCTGCCAGAACAAAAACTATGAAGCACAAAAGACTATCAAAGGATAACTCAGGTCTAGTGTCTGAACTGGACTGCTGAGCTAGATTACTCTCTGGGTAGTTTAAAGAGATGATGTGTCAACTACCAAACAATTTGGTACTAGCACAGCAAAGCCATCTTCTGATTGCCTCATTCTCATGTAATTTTAGCAGCCAAGAATAGTATGGTACGAGGGTTCATTTCTAACATCTAAAAGGGGTTTGGGGTGAGGATCGTACAAGCCATGTTACTTTGTTTGTTGTTGTATACCTTCAAGTCATTTCTGACATATGGTGATCCTAAGGTGAACCTATCAGAATTTTCTTGGCAAGATATGTCCACAGGGGTTTTGCCATTGTCATCCTGTGAAGCTCAGACAGTGTGACTTGCTCACGATCACCCAGTGGGATTCCTTGGCCATGCCTGGATTCAAAACCTGGCCTCCTAGTGTCCTGGTCCAATTGGGTTGGTCCCTGGGTTAGGGTTAGGCCAGATCCTTGCCCCAATCCTGGCCTAGGAGTTTTGGCTTGTGCCATCCAATGTAGATGACATGAGGTGGAGCAGAAAACTCTTCAGAAGCTTAGGCTTAATGCTATTGTTAGTCTGAAACAGAGTAAACCCACTGAATTGGATTTACCTATGAGTTGACTTACCATTCATAAACTGATTCAATGGGTCTACTATGACTGAAACTAACCAACAGGATTGTAACCCAGGGGTGAATAGTTTGCCAGGTATTTTAACAATATGTCTTCCCAGAAAATTGTACATGATGCAGATCTGTACATGATGCAGAAGGGGAGTGGATGAGTGGTAACAAAATGTAGCTGAATCCTAGTGAATGAGCGGTTCCTGGCTCCACAATTTATGTTGTTTGGTTGGGACTGAATTCCCTCAGAAAAGATGAGTCCAAGAGGAATGCTCTAGAACTAATCTTTGTCACAGGTGACTTAAAGTGGCCTCAGTGGCAGAGACCCTATTGTCAGCTTTAGCTAGTATGGCATCTATGGCCATTCCTGGACAGCGTGATTAATGCATTTGTAGCTTTTAAACTGGACTAATGCAACGTGCTTTAAATGAAACTATATTACAGGATGAGAAAAAATGATGTACTGTAGTTGGGCTGCTTAGTGGTTTTCTATCATACATATTTACTGCACCCTTGAGCTGAAAACAACTTACTTTAACAGATTAAAGGTATAGCTTTTGGCTGACAAGGCCCTGAACAGTTCAAGACCACCTTCTTCCCTACAGAGCAGCTTGGTCTCTCTGATGTATAGGGACACCCTGCTTACTGTAATGGTACCTAATGAAGTCTGTTTGGTTGCAGTGTGGAGGAGGGCTTCTCAGATATGGCATCCAATGACTGTCCTATTATGATGTGAGCTCCCAGGATAAGATGTTTGCCCAGAGCTTTTTCTGATCACTAACCAAATCAATTACCACTAGACATTTCAATCACTGTTTTATTGTTTATTGCCTGATTTTATTTCACTTTGTGGTTTTAAAATACTCCACTATAAACTGTTCTGGGAATTTTGAAATGACACAGTAACTTATCATTAAAATAAATGAGCCATTAAAAGGAATCTACATTAATGAGAAATACTTTAGTGCCTATGCAGGAACAAAAAAAAAAATGATTGATTGACTTGTTGTCCAAAGAAGAAAAACATCAGAAAGTAGAGAAGAGGAATCAGTATAATCCATGGGACAAATTGATGTAGGAGAAAAGAGAAATAACTGGAAAGCAGAAAATTTCTGTGATTGTATCAACATGCATGACTTGGAACTTTTCCTGGCTTGCTCTCTACTTCAACCATACATAAATATCATAAACCACAGTGATGCAATATAGAGAATGGGTTTGACCAAGTTCCTTTAAAAACAGGAAGGGGCAAACTGCAGACCCCTATGTATTGCTAAACTACAGCTCCCAGTAATCCTCAGAGTTAGCTATGCTAAGGATGAAGGGAGCTTCAGTACAACTTTATGAAGTCCTGTTTAAAACATGAACTTCATAATTTCAAGGTATATAACATTGGAAAGTATTAATCTTGTATGAACAATCAAGTTCTACAGGTTCACACTTTGGAATATGTTTAATGAATTTTAGGAATATGATAAAAGCCCATGCAATAATGTATCAAAATTGATAGGCCTCATTGGTAAATTAAATCCTCTGTTGGAGATGTTTAGTCATAGAATAATGTGTTAATCATAATATATAACAGGACAGGTTAAAAGTACAATTGACTAAAAAAACCCTTGTTCATAATAAACTAAAAAACACCCAAGATTCTAATTGTTTTATAGCAGTAAGACTTACATCTCTATTTTTTCAATTGCATTTAAAGTTTTTTCAAAACATTTTTTAGCACTGGAGTAAAGGAAATTCTATTTTTAAAGTAACTAGATGAGGAAAACAAATGAACACAACAAAGCTAAGTAGGCTAGATTAATATTAACACCACAATGAAGACATTTGCATTTTATTCTAAAAATTTAACTAGGAACTGCTGTACCTTGTTTGAATAATGTACATTTGACAATTGCAAACAAAATAGCTATTAAATAAATGTCACCTATCCACTAGCTGAATAAATAGTGGAAGACATGATATTTAGCTATCAGAAAATTAAAAATGCTGTTATTGTGGGGTCTGCTCTTGTTCCAGATGCTACATTCCATTCTTTACTCACTCCACCTTCCAATAGGTCACTTAATAACCTATGGTCATTCAACACCCGCAATCTGCTGGCCAGGGAGGGGTGAGTAGGAACAAATTAAATTGTTGTTTGTTCCTAGCTGCCCACGAGTAGACCTCAAGTCATGGTGACCTGGTGAATGAGGTCTCTCCATGCCCCCCCCCACTGCTCTGATCAATTCCTGCAGGCTGCATTGCCTCTTCTAATGAGTCATGCCTTCTCATGATGTGGCCAAAGCACAACAGCCTCAATTCAGTTACCCTGCCTAAGAGAGAAAATTCAAGCTCAATCTGTTCTAGGTCCCATTTGTCTTTTTGGCTTTCCACCGTATCCTTAGCATAAATTAATTACATAATTAGAACTGAAATCCCCATGATCAGTGATGGGGGTAAATACATCCCACAGCCTGCATTCCATCCCCGTTCCCCCTCTTTTTGCAGTACTTCAAGCCCTCAGTCTCCCCAAGACTCCTGAGAAGCAAAAGATACTTAACTATATATAATACTCCAAAACCATGAAGGTATACCCTAAAACTAAGAGGTACACTGAAATCAGAGTAAAGACCAAAACTGGATATGAAATCAGACGCACTCTTTCCCCTGATATTTCAGTTTTATGTACCGAAAATGTGATAAACAGCCTTAATTATGTATGTGTGTATGTATACTGAACAAGAAGAACATGGAAGTCATTTACCCTCTAAAGACACTATCATCTTAATTTTTTTCATACCCACACAAACAAGCACACTTACATCCAGATGCCTGCTCTGCTTCCTTATCCTCTTTTGACTGTCTTCCACAATTTTGGGATTTTGTAATTTCCCTTCCTACAGATAAGATGCTCCTGTCCTTTCCTAAATAACCACAAACTCCACCTTATCCTCATTTCTAGACAAAAGAAATCTATCATAAATTCAAAACATATACATCTCATATTGTTTATGATGGATCTTCACCTTGTGAAGATGGATTCCTGGTATATGCACCATATGAAGCATGTTCCTGAATAATAGCTTCTAAAACATTTCCTTTTGCTATCAAGGATGTGACTTCTACACTGTCATGTGTCCTTCATAGCCAAACCTACATAAGGTGAGATAGAACTAATTTCTATTTTTTTAAAAAAGGAATATGCTACTGAAGCTTGTTAATGTGTCTGAAACATGTTTGTTGGGTGCAAAATACCAGCAATTCCATCCTTACCAATTAAGTTAAGTAATAGATTTTGGCCAGCATCTAACAAATATGACTAATTCCTGACAGTAAGGGCTGTTCGACAGTGGAACACACTCCCTCGGACCGTGGTGTTGTCTCCTTCCTTGGAGGTCTTTGAGCAGAGGCTGGATGGCCATCTGTCGGGGATGCTTTGATTTGGAGTTCCTGCATGGCAGGGGGTTGGACTGGATGGCCCTTGTGGTCTCTTCCAACTCTGTGATTCTATGATTCTAATTATTTGGAGTCAATGATAATGATAAATCGTGACTGGGCTGGAACCACAGCAACTGCACAGCCCACTCCCAAATTGGGCTGCTCCCACAATGCCAAATGGGCCACTGGTAGGAGCAGATTAAATCCAGTTCCTGTCACCTCGAGCATAAGTTATCTGAATGCCATACCCCAAAGTGGCTGAAAGCTGCCACTTTTGGCCTGCCTGTTTGGGGCCAAGATTTGCAATTCTAAGAATATTTACCTGGAAATAAATCCTACTGAAATCGAAGCAGTTGTGAGATAATATTACTGTCCTCTTCCCCACTTATCTTCAGGAGCTGCACAATCACCATTACAACGAGCAAGAGCTCTCAAATGTAGAGAGAAAGGGGGATGCTGGGTGATCTATGAGAATTGGCCATGGTGATCTATGCCATAGCTATATCTCATTAGGATTACTGGAATGTGCATAAGCTGTCTTTGAAAAGTGATTGAAAACTTTATCTGGTACAAACTTCACTGACACTATTCAAGGTGGTTACGAGGACCATAAAACTTCTTTGTTACAACAGCTATAGTGGATATGATCTGTTTCTAGGCACAATTCAAGGTGCTGTTTTTTTACCTATAAAGCCCTATACAGTTCGGGCCCAGTCTACCTGATAGACCATACCTTCCCATGCGACCTTCTTGACCCTGACAATCTCAGGAGAGGACTTTTTCTCATAGGACAGTAAATAAACATCTGAAACTATTAAAAGTAACACTAGTATACTGATTTAGTACTATTTCAAGAGTGGCGCAGTGGTTAAATGCCTGTACTGCAGTCACTCACTCAAAACCAGAAGGTGGCGAGTTCAAGACCAGCAAAGGGCTGAAGCTCGACTCAGGCTTGCATCCTTCCGAGGTCGCTAAAATGAGTACCCAGATTGTTGGGGGGCAAATAGCTTACAATTGTAAACCGCTTAGACACTCCTTAAGGGTATGAAGCGGTATATAAATGAAGCTGTTTGTTTTGTTTTTTTTGTATAATCAAATAGGCTTCAATGTAAAAAAATAATTCTGTTGTGAATTGTTAATTATTCTGCACAGAATTGTAAAACCTCATCAATAAAGACAATGAATTGAACGTGCTATCTCTGGAACTTTCTCACTGAAGAGTCAGAGGCAATCACCACCAAAATTCAATTATGATGTGAGTGGGGTAGGGATGAAAATCAGTAAAGATTAATACACCACACCAACATAGGCAAGAGCTTGGGTAGAGCAGGTTGTGTCAATGTACCCAAACAATATACAGTCATGCCTCTTTTCTCGTGGACTTGAGATCCGTGTTCTTGATTATTCACGGAGGGGTGTCCTCTGTTATTCTCAATGGGGCATGCCCCCCCCCCCGTGTGCTTGCATACGTGCAAGTCTTCGTAGATGTAGAACATGCAAAGGTATAGATACTATCCAGAAAACTGATGACTCCTCCCTATAAAATTATGTAATGCAATTTAATTTTGAAGCTGCTTCAAAATTATTCAAATTTTGAATTGATTTTTGATTCAAAAAGTGAATCACACATAGCAGAGCAGGCTTCTCTTCAAGAAACAAGTCAAAAGCTCCTTTACATAATTAGAATTAATTTTGCTGTTCTTTACATAAAGGGTAGGGGAATTAAAGAAATGCAGCAAATGAAGATAATTTTTCTTTCTGTCACAAATGAAAATCCTTCTGTTCAGACTTTTAGAAATGATTGCCAAGGAATTTAATACTATGATGTTTTGATTATCCTACTTGTTCTTAATGTCCTTAACAGATTCATTTTGACTGGCTTGAATTCTATGGGTAATTTACTTGTGTTTCAATAATAAATTTTTGTGAGTTTTTATTATTTTGTGTTTTAACTTTTGTAGATCATCTTGAATCCCAGAAATGGGGAAAAGTAGGATATACATTAATAATAATACATCGGGGCCTTGGTACCCTCACTGATTCCAGGACCCCCAGGTGGCTACCAAAATCTGTGGATGCTCAAGTACCATCACATACAATGGTATAGTAAAATAGTGTTCCTCATATAAAATGACAAAATTGAGGTTTGCTTTTTGGATTTTAAAAAAAAAGTATTTTCAAGTCATGGATGGCTGAATCTGTCGATGCAGAATGGGCCAACTGTAGTAAAAAGAATTCTGTATCTGTATAATACAATAATTTAATTGAACTCTTCACTGAAAAATAAAAAATCATAACATTTAATAAGATTTTGAATAAATGGTTACTTAAGTTAAAGATAACTAATTTATTAAATGTTAATTTAAGAAAACAATATCTAAATTTGAAGTAATTTCCATTCATGCTTTGTATATTATGGAATTAATTTGTTTCAAATTTTCAGTACCACACACGCACATTCCCACACACTTCCAGTTAATGGGTAAAAATGATATGTGTCGTTTATTAGTATTTTTAGACAAGACTGTATGATATGCAAAAGTAAATATGGAACCATTACAAGAACACACTTTGATGGGCTTGGGAGAACTACAGGTTGTCTTGAATGCACTTTAAAATGTCAACAGAAAACGCAGGGCTAATAATCCTGTGTGGATTGTTTTAATATTTAATGGACCTTAATAAAGTAAATTCAGAATGAATACTGGAAATAATACACAGCAATTCCCAAGGATGAAAAATGAAAAATACTGCCATTGTTGCACTCTTCCATCAAGAAATCTGAAATCAGGAAGACTGAATGTTATGTGCCATCAAGTCAACCACAGTATTTTGTTCACCAGGCTTCCCCGCCCCCCCCCTCGCCCAGAGGTTTGCCATTGCTTCTCCCATAGTATTTTGCTTCCAAGGCTCCCCCTCCCCCCAGAGGTTTGCCATTGCTCTCCTGTAAGACTGAGTGTCAATTGCTGAAGGTCTCCATGGCTAGAAGGTCTCCATGGCTGAGCAGAGATGTGAAATTTAGGCTCCTGTAGTCCATGTCCAAAAATCAAGCACTGCACAAGACTGGTTCTTACTAGGTTGAATGGATGAGTATAAATAGTGCATGGCTAATTTATATAGTGAAAAACCAACATACAAAAGTTGAAGTTTTGGTAGATTAGGGCTGCATCCTCACTGCAAAAATAATCCAGTTTGACACCATTTTAACTGCTATACAGTTCTGAAAATGGTAGTTTGTTGTGCAACCAGAATTCTCTGACAGAGAAGGCTAAATTCCATAACAATGAGCCATGGTGTGAAACTGGATTGTTTCTGCAGTGTAGATGCATCCTAAAAGACAATGTTATACAATAGTCCCTTGGTGTCTGCTGGAGTTTGGATCCAGGAACCTCTGTGGATACCAAAATCCATGGATGCTCAAGTCCCATTAAACACAGTGGTATAAAACAAGGGTCTCACTTATATAAAATGGGAAAACCTAGTTTTGCTTTTTAAAATTTATATAATGTTGGAATATTTTCAAGATGTGGGTAGTTGAATCTATGGTTAAAAGATCAATGGATACGGGGGGGGGGGGGGCGCTGACTGTAATTGAAAGCACAATCTAAAATTAATGGGAAGATAATCAGTTACATGAAATCATATTTTATCAAACCTTCACAAAGTTGACTGAGATTTAAACGTTTTTAAAAAAGATAAATGGACATAAGTATTGACATCTGAGAGAAAATATGAATATTTGGGCCATATTTTATAAGACGATATACAAGCAGTAATTAAGCACCTTAAAAATATATGCTAAAGCTTCACACAAATGTACTGGAAAAGATGGTATCAAAATATGATATTTCCATGTGTTGAACTGTGTTTAAGAGGCAAATATTGTAGTAAAAGTAGTGAAAGTGCAATTAACACATTCTTATTTTAATATTTAAGTTACACAGCATGAGAATACAATTAAAAACTGGGTGCTAATACAGTGGTCCCCCGGGATACGAAGCCCCCGGGGAACGAAATCCCTGGGAGCCGAAACTGCCGGGACCGCCAAAAAGCCCCCGGGATCAGAAGGAAACCCCGGGTTAAGAAAAAGAAAAACCGCACGGCCCCTTTACATCGGCCGCACAGTCTGTCTCCTAAAGCGGTCCCCCGGGAAACGAAGATTTCCGGGTTACGAAAGGTAATCCGGAACGGATTACCTTCGTAACCCAGGGGACCACTGTATGGCTATTGGAGGTGTAGAACATTAACCAAATTAACAGTGGCATGTATGAAGTAGCTAAAATGGTTGTGGCTAATCTCCATATGCCAATATTTTCTCTTGACTTCTTGCTTCCAAGATTGGAAACAGAGCAATCGTTGTCCCTTTTCTTAATGTGAGTATACTGGGTGTTATACATATAGGTGGATTACAGATGAGTACAGTAACTAATATAATCGCTGTTGACACCACAAACCTTTATGGTTCCCTAAATCATTATCATGTAAAGTTATTTCTCCATTTCCTTCTCTTTACCAATTGAAAGAGTTCAGGTCCTGTGTACATAATCCATTCATTACTGTTCCCCTCTCAAGTAATCAAAATCATCATCCCAGCTCACACTAGAAAACACAGTGTGTTAATGTACTATCAACGGATATCTATTGGCTGGATGAAACACAGTCGCTATAATGTAGTGAATTAAGCATGGGTGCCTGGAGAGGAGGGGAAAGGCAATGCAATGGGCCCTTGGTATCCCCTGGGAGTTAGTTCTGGACCCCCCATGGGTAACAAAATCCACGGATGCTGAAATCCAATTACAGTTTGCCCTTGGTATCCATGGGAGATCCGTTTCGGGCTCCCCCCCCCCCGCGGATACCAAAATCTGCCGATGCTCAAGCCCACATTGCCCCTCATGGTGGCGCGTGCACATGACCGCACTGGCATTGCAGACAATGGAACTTAGTGGCAGCATGGCTGCATGCACATGATGCCACAGGACAACAGGGGTTGTCCATAATGGTGGTGCAGCCACATGTTGTGCTGCCATTGGGAACAATGTGGGCTTGCAGTCCATGGATACCAAGGGCCAACTGTAAATACAACAGAAGTAAAATGGTGCCCCTATATAAAATGTTAAAATGAAGTTTTGCTTTTTTGGAACTTATGCATTTTTAAACAACACTTTCAAGCCATGGCTATCCTAAATTGGCTATTTTGGACACCAGCCAAGATGTAAGACTAACCATTAACCATTGCGAAGTTGAAATTTTCAGATGAACAACTGGTTCTGTAGATTAACATCTACTATATCCTAGTGTATTCAACGCCTATTAATTGTATTTAAAGCACATTAATTGTAAACATAAAGATGTTCTTTGTATATTATACCTCACCATCGCTGTTTTCATTACCAATATAGCCTTAGACTTTCTTATCTGAATTGCATGCTACTGGATTTCACTACTGGACATAAATTTATACTGAGAAATATACTGGAAGTTTACATTCCAGTATTTAAAAGATACTAAATGTATTAGCACCTCTACTAAATCTCACAGGACTGATCTACACAACAGATTCAGTTGTTGCTATGTTTGTTTAACCTATCATATGGACAATATATGTGTTGAGAACAACATATGGGAAGAGCATTTCTAAAATTACTGACCAAAATATACAACTGTAAAAGGATGGGAAAGATCTGAAAATCAATGCTACTGAAATGATGATACTGTGGAAAACACATATCAGAAATACATGTATATTCTTGTTACTGACAGAAATCAATCCATTAATCATAGTACTGTCTAATTTTTCTAAGTTGGCATATAAGGGTTTGTTTTTTCAACTGCACCAAAATATTTACTACTTCAAGGCTTAAGGTCCTATGAACAGAATTCCCCTTTTAGGACACTGCCAATGGAAGATGGGGGAAAGGAGATATAATTACTGCTGATTGTTCCTTACATCTAAATATGGTAACTCAAATCCCTGCAAATCTGCTCTAGAGGAAGGCTCCCCCAACCTGATTCCCACTCCTGGACTAGAGGTATCCTGCATGGCTTGTATTTAATTTGGAAGACTTCCATTATAAACCATCTAACACTGAATCAAATCAGTATAAACAATTTATCTATCTTTAGAATTTATATTCTGAAAATGGGGGAAATGCTTCTGTACCATTATGAGGCTAGCAAAATTTCTAGCTGTTTTACATAGACAGCTTGAGGAAGTAGCCTAGATGTAGTGACAATTTATCTGAACATTTTGATGACAAACTAACTAGTACACAGGGAAAGTAAGGAGGCTAACTGTGGGGAACTTAGAAGAGTCTGAAATTACAGATGTGTACACACTTTCAAATGTTTACCAAAAGTTATTTACATTACAAAAGTCCATCTTAAGATGAAATGCTAGGCCACCACTTCCCAATGGGGATGGTGGAAAGATCCACAAGGGGTGAGGGAAAAGGGGGCAGTAGGGGGGCCTTCAGTCAAAGTACAGGCATGCAGGAAAAACAAGGGGAACCAGCAGTCTTTAGGACTGTGGTGGACATGAGTAGTTTGAGCATGTGGTGGTAGGGGAGACGTAGAGGCAAAAGGGAGCTTTTACATTTGGAACTCTGCTTAAGCTTTGTGAATTTAGATGGGACCCAACTGGCAGGTCAGGGCAGTGCTGCTGCTGACTTTCACTAAGACAGGCTAAGAGAAGAGGTACCAGAAGAAACAATGTTTGTGTGCTAGTGGGGTGGGTGACTTGAAGCTGTATGAAAGGCACGTCTCTGGGAAGGACAGTGAGGAGTATCTGGGGTGGATTCTTCAAAAGAGTCCATCTCTCTATGACCTAGAGTCCTTCCTCAATGAGGCTAAACGTAGGATTCCTCACGGGATAACCATAGGAAGCTAGTTGTGTCCCTTTGCGCCCCAGCAAAGCACCAGGAGTCCTTCCTTACTGGGGAGAAGCTTCTCGCTTTACACCCAGTCACCTTGGGAAAAGCAAATAAGAAGCTAATCAAGCAGCAGCTGAGAAACCTTTAGTCTGTGTCAGCCTTCGACACAAGTCCAGCAGGGGTGAGAGGTTTCTTGGTTGCTGCTCCCAGAGTAACCAGGTGGAAAGGGAGCAGTGACTGAGAAACCTCTTGTCCTTGGCGGCTGTTGCTTGGACACTGCTCCCTTTGAACCTGATCACCATGGGAGCAGTAATAAAGCAGCCTGCCAGCCTTCCTTTTGAAGTGGGAAAGAGGGAGGAGCAGGCCTGGCCACTGTGGTATTACACGAGAGGTGGTGGTGGAGGAGGAGAAAGTAGCAGGTAGGTGCAGCTGAGGTAAACAGCATTGGCTGACTAGCTGCTGCACAAACTGTAGGCCTAATGTCAAGAAATAGACATGGGAAGCCACTAGGGGTCTAACCCAAGAGGAAAGAGGGGAATGGGTAAAAAAAAAATAGAGCAATGATTCTATAGTGAATGGTATGTACAGGAATCATATGATCCATCAAAATATGGATTAGACTGCACTGTAACAATGCTCCTCAGTAGACCAAAGATCATTTGCAGATTTCAGAGTAGAATTCAAAGAGATGGAACTGGGCACTACCCTAAGCTAGAGAGGTTGAACTGAATAATCTAGAAGAGATTGTGCATGATAAATTGTATAAGAGCTTTGCACAACTGTGTGCATAGCAGCTGTATTAAAAACTAGACTTGTTCTAACTCTGGAAATGCACAACCACCCTTGCAACAGAACTTGTAGTAGCGCAAGAACATAACTAAACACAGGCTATAAGGCGAAAGGAAATCTGAAGATAGTAAGACTGTACAATAAAAGTCTAAGTCTGAGAAACTGAATGTTAGGGTGTAAGCAAAGGAAAAAAACCTGAGGGCAAGAGGGAGTTCAAACTATAACTGCTTCAATTTGTGAGAGATTATAGGAGGCATCTTTGAAGTTCATTTGGGACAAATGAATCTATGCTGATACTGTAATAAACAAGAAGGAAAGCCATCTTTCCTGCTTTCCATGCTCAGGTTTTAGGCTCTAATACTACAGGGCAGTGTAAAAGGTCATTTTGTCTAAGTGTCCATTTGTCTCTCCCATCCTTCTTTCCTTTAACTCCTGTTCTTTACAAGGCCTGATGAGAACTATAAGGCCCCTGCTTCAAATTAACAGTGGAGCTCCTTTTAGTGGTGAGAATATATGTTTTCTTATGATCTCAGCTGTTCCACAATATTACTGTATTCTATTTATTGGTGTCTACCATCCCTAAATAGTAAAACAAAATCAGAAACACAATATTAAGATAATAGGCACCAGAAAAATCTATTTTAGAGCTTCACATGCAAACAAAAGGGAATATCACCCTGCAAAGTAACATCAGTTCAGTGTTAAAGTGGAGTAGTGTCACTCTCCAACATTCAGCAGTTGCCAACAGACAGCTAATGATCAAAAATAGGGTCAAGGAGTCAGAACAACTACTATTTTAGTTAATGGTGTTCAATGGACATAATCAGACTAGAAGAGCAATGACCAACAAGGTGAATCCTACAAGACTGATTTTGAGACCTTTAATCCTCCAGATCCCCCAGACTTAAACAGAGTGAATTGTCACTCCGGGAAATTACCAGGAGCAGCAATGCATCTTTTCAACAAACAGCAGGCCCCTCTATACTGTTTTCAGCCAAGAGAAAACACAAAACTATTTTTCAAAACCAGAAGTGAAACTCTGACCAGTTCTAGGCTTTAGCAGTCCATGCTGCCTCAGGAATGTCCTGGAGGCAAAGAATTGGCCCCTGGACCTAGCACTGATGCTCACCCCAAGGTAGTAGCACAAAATGAATGTGGAAAATAGGTTTGAGTATTAAGATCCATAAAAGATTAAGCATGTAAAATAATACGACAATGATCCATTTTAAGGATTTAAAGCTTTGTCATCTCTTCTTCAGGAACTGCCAGGAAGCAGAAGAGTCTCTGCATCAGTACTGGGTTTTTAAAAACTACTACTTCAAAGTTTTTGGAGGTGAACTGAAAAGGAAATAACTCTTAACATCATTGTATCTGATTATCTCACTTAAAAAGGGCAAAAGTGAAATTAGGTAGAAATGAAGCACATTGTTAAAGTAAGGAGGTGGGAATGCAATAGCAGTATTGAGACAAGCTCAAAGTAATCTAAAATAGTTGCTGGTAATCTTTCATACTTGGATCAACAGCCTTCAATACTATGCTAAATTTTTACTGCACAGATACTGGGTATAGTACAGAAATATGAAGATTTCCCACTTCCATTAGTCTTTATCTTCACATATGCATTTACTATATGTGTATGTGTATTTATTCAGACTGTAGCCTATCTAATCTTTTGCCAGATAGCATATCTGTGGTGTTATGCCCCTTCCTTGATCACATGTTATGGAATACTCAAAGTGAATCTGTAAGATAGATAACATGTGCAGAAGTTATAAAGTGTTTTGTGTGCAACTGCTTTTTGAACTAGAAAACACTGCAATCCATTCAGGTCTATGAAGCTAAACTAGGGTAGAATGAGTGGATACAAAATGGTAGAGTTTGTTTCAGAAGGTCTTTTTATTCTGTATTTCTGTGAAACAGTACAATCAATATTCATTACATTATGTATGCTTCATCTAATTTAATGAGGAATGTTTAAGTAAACTAGAAAACAGCCCT
This sequence comes from Urosaurus nigricauda, assembly GCA_034509955.1. NCBI lineage: Eukaryota > Metazoa > Chordata > Lepidosauria > Squamata > Phrynosomatidae > Urosaurus > Urosaurus nigricauda. Next base: position 96,157,106 of record JAOEGL010000001.1, read on the forward strand.
GGGCATAGGAAGATGAACACAATCTATTATGGATAAGATGATCACATTTTACCTGTGAACCAAGTACAACAATCACATACTCGGATCAGATAACAGATTTAAGTGGTCCAGGACTCTATTTCCAATTAAATGCTAACTAGAAGAATGAGACAGTGATGGGCCATTAAGTTTGTTCCAGTAGCTCCTACATAGGGACAAAACAGAACCTTATTGTTTAAAATTACACCATATATTTAGGATTATGTCACAAGCCATTATGCAAAAAATTAAGTGCTAGCATAAGTATAAACATTATTTCAGTATACAGAATTCTATACTGCCTAAACAAGGACAGATTTGCCATCATGCTGAATCTAATCATTTATTTGTTGCTGTGTGTCTTTAAGTCCTTTCTATCTTATGGAGACACTCATGTAAACCTATTGGCAAGATCAGTTCAGAATGGGTTTGCCACTGCCCTCTCCTACTACTGACTTTCCCAAGGTCACCAGTGTGCTTCATTTTATTGTACTTTAGCACACAGGCTTTATATTTGCTTTTGAATTTTTATTATGTTACTTTTATAATGCATTTTAGATATTAGTTTCATTACTTATTTTCTTTCTTTTTAAAGACTATAATGACAGCCCAATTATTTGTTTTAAAGACATCTTATAAACATAATAAAATATAACTAAGTATTTTGTTTAGACAAGGTTTCGCCACTTAATATCATTCAGGTTGGAGGAAAGGAATGAGAATGATATAAAAGTGAGAAGGCACTCAAAATGCAAAACATGAGTTCCCAAACTTTTTCAAAAGCTGCAGCTCACTACAGTATTCATGCTAGACTATCAAGTCAAATGATTAACTGACAGATTCCCCACTTCTAAAAAGTTGTGAAGTTGGTATCAACCAAATGAACAAATTCAAGGCCAATGCTATTCTGTTTCAGGTTTCCAGGAAACTATGCATATAAGTAATATGGCACAAATATAGTACCAGTCCCTGCAAAATGAGAGTGAAAACTGCCATATGCAACATTAGTTAGCTTGAGAAGAAAATTCTAGGCCATACCCATTACAGTGGGCCTTTGTTATCCACTGGGGGTTGGTTTCAGGACCCTCCGTGGATAAAAAAAATAGTGGATGCTCAAGTCCCATTATATACAATGGCATGGGAAAATGGTGTCCCTTATATAAAATGGAAAATGACGGTTTGCTATTTGGAACTTACACGTTTAAAAATATTTTCGTGCTGTGAAATTCTGTGGATTAAAAAAAATCTGTGGATAAGGAGGGCTGACTGTATTTAAAAGAACACTAGAGCATCCTAAAGTAATAATTAATCCAGTAATGTGGTCAAATTGCAAGTTCTCTTTTTAATGCCATTCATGTTCTCTTGCGTTATTACTGTAATGTAGCACTGTGGGCATTCAGTAAGAGTCTGCAAGGGCCAATTTAGAATCCTTACAATATGAACTTTCATATTTAGAAACATTCAAATTCTAGGTGCTGTATAATGAAAATATGTGGATAATTGCTGCTGAACCACAGAAGGGTGGAATATGATTTGCAGTGATCAAGACACAGTGCTTCACAGTTCAATGCCATTTGCAATCACCAGTTTGAAGAAGAAATATACAAAGTGTTAATGTGTATAAATTTAAAACACATTGTCACTTGAACTTTTGCTTTGGACTGGTTAGTTAATGCTCCAAAGTCTGAAAATAAACTGTAAGAAATTGGGTAACACAAGCATGCTAATATTATTTTCATGGCAACCAAGATATTCCATGACAGCTTTAGGCTCCAGAAATAGCTCAGGAAGATGAAAATGAATAGCATTCTCCTTTGGCAGAAACAATACTCCGTAAATATTTTGTTCAAGTTTAAACAGCACAGAAGGGGAGAAATCATGACAAGTTGAAAAGAGAGAAAACGTGGTGCAATTTTACAATGGTAAAAGGAAATGCACATTATAACTATGAGGTTCAGAAATTTTCTAAACTACTAAGTTACCAGAATTGCTTACATAACTTCATAAGGCATATGGGAAATTGTTATTGTTATACTGATTTGTGAAAAAATAGGCCAACATGTATAGCTCATGCTACATCTTAACTCTAATGTAGAACTACAACGGACAGAAATTACCATTTATGAGCAGGGGTACAATTTCTGAAGTGTCAAAATTTTATAAAACAATTACTTCAAGTAAAAACAATTAATTATACAGAGAATCCACAAACCTTTTGCCTCAATTAGTGAATAACTTCTAATCAATTATTACAAAACTGTACCAACAGTATCCATTTAGGTTCAGAAAAATTTGAACAGATGGGAAAATATTTCACATTAAAGCACTCCAAAAAATTATCATGTAACTATAGATTTATAACATAATGTTCTTAAAATGCTCATGTTAAAATATTTTTGAGAAAATCCAACTTAAAATGTTTTAAATAAATAACCCAGAAATCCTAAATTTTCAGTCATCTTTTATTAACTTGACAGACAATATTCATCATGTCCATACTGCAATATAATTAACTCTGAATCATGGATAGATATTATAATCAAATTACACTGGGAAAAATAAATATGAAATGGTGGTTTTATAAACAGAGCTAACTTCCAAATCCAATTTTACATTCAGTTTTTAGAATCTGAAAAGAATCTGGCATCAATTATTTTTACATGTGAAAGCACATCAGAATACAGTATTTAGAAAGTATAGGGGGGATTACAATTTCTCCAATACTTAGGTGTATTTAATATTTGTTTGCTGAAGAATATGGACAAATGTTTATTTCAACCAAGAAGGAACAATTATGTTGAACTGGAGAGTATTCTGCTGCAGGAATTCTGGGTGCTATAACTGCATTTGCACACTTCATAAGCTTATTAGAAAAATGTTCTGGCTGTTTTTATTGTGGGGGGTGATTGGATTTTAACAAAAATACAAATCTGATTTGAAATGTGTTTAGTAATCTAAATCTAGTATTAATTATAGTTGAAGTTTTAGATTTTGGTCTATGACTTTTCTGTTTTCTAGCCAGTTCTCAATCATTGAGCAAAATCCAATGTTGTATGAGTAGACCTCAGATCAAGCTGTAGGTCATTCCACTCCCACTCTTCCCACTGTATATTTGTTCTTAACTCAGATCCCAAGAGAACCCTCCCAAGCATGCCACAGTAAACTTTCTAAAATACAAATCATGTCAAGTGTCAAGGAGTGTTTAGTGCAAATGTACAATTATTCCTACTTAGAAGCAAATTTCTCAAGCCTCATTCCAACATAAGAAACGATGCTGTTATTATGTAAATAGCTACTGGTCCCATTTATTTCCCCCACAGCTGCAAGGAGATAAAAAGCTTCGACTTTCTTGTTTAGACCTTGGAATATACTGGGAACAAACCAGAGTCAAATAATAGTTTCAGAAGCTTTTGATCTCTTGCTAACAGTGGGAGTGGAGTGGATAGGAGGGTAAACACAGTGGAAAGCCACTTTATTGTTTTAGAGCTTACTACTCATCTAGCCATTCTGGGAAATTTAATCAATGGAATTACTTTGTAATTTATGAATGTCCCCTTTGATATAAATTTCTGGACCAGAATTTGATAGCACTTCCATCATCTCCCACCCACCCCCCAACAACTTGATACTCTACAGTAAGCCTCACAACAACCCTGTGAGGTAGGTAAATAGCATATATGTTGGATGGAAATCTGTTCCATTAAAAATTACCCCCAAAATCATTCAATTTATCAGCAATGATTGTGACAAAAGGTTTTGACTGAGTCATCAGTGTGTGCCATGAAGATACACAAGTCTCAGTACCTTCCTTCAGTAGTCGTGTTGTGCATCTGTTCAATATGGGATCAGTAGTTAACTGGCTCACCTAACTTTTATCTAGAATGCTTCTGTGGTGTTACAACTTATATTTAGCCATTTGTGTAAGTTGTGTTAATTCAATCCTTGCATACAAAATAGGCTGAATACTACTAAATTGTATTTTAGCATTTCCTATTGATCTGCAACACCAAAGCATTTTGTAGAATGTGTTTTATTCACTTGTTTTATCCTTTATTTTTCAAATTAATTTTTTGGATCAGAACATGTACACAGCAATCTCTGCAGACAGTTAAGTCCCCAAGAAAAGGTTTATGCAATTGTCCTTGTTCAAATATTCAAATTCTACACAAGAATGCATGAGAATAGACAGAACCCTAAAGCATTTTGACTTTTGTTGTATATTTTGGGCAACTGTTGCAACACTTGTTTTTAAACTATCACAATGAAAATTCAAAATTCTGAATCCTTTGCTTTCTAGCCATACCCCAACCCACTGCCATCCATGTTTAGCATGTGAGTGTGTGGAGACTGTAACAATGTCATACTGTGTGTAGTGCTATGCACAAGAAGTGAACTGAGGCAAAGAAATGCAGAAGGATCTCTGAGTGCTTTATATTGTGTTCCTAGAAGTACACCAAGGATGTAAAATAACAGGTCAATTCTCTTTGATTTCTCATATGAATATAACTGTATGTTGAAAAAGCTTCATTTTATTCCAGAAGCCACAAAAATTTATTCATTTATTTATTAAAATTCAAACAAATCTAAGGCAATAGTTTCTAAATAAATTGAGGCATGAGAACATTATCCCCTGTCCCCCAATCTCCAAGAAAAGCAGTATGAGGGGTATCTCCCACTCAGAAAGATTTGTTGAGATAAGATTATCTCAATACGAAGATAAGAGCCGTGGCCGTTTCTGAGGGATTGACTAAAACCGCTCCAATAGCACGTAGCCCAACCCACCTGATTTGTTCAGGTGTTGTGTTCACTGGGCATGAGAAGAGATGATGAGAATTACTTCTGCCACAGTCCACAAAGCAATCTTGACGGCATACATTTACTTCCAAAACAATCTGCGCTGCCCTTATTCATCAGCACATATGAGAGTCAATATAAATCTGAAGTCTTTAATAATGGAGCAGCCTTTTGCCCTACTCCTCCAATCTAGACCCACCAGCAGTTTGAATCCTGGATAACTAATCAATGCACAGGTCACATTTGGGTGTCTTGCAAGTCATGGTTTCATGGATAAGGTAGTGTGCTGAATCCAAGTCATTTGAACAAACCACAGGCTTTAGTCCTTGGTTTATTTAGTTTGATACAGGAACCCAGCAGTAGCTGGATTTTACTCCTAAGCAAGCTGAAGAAATAATCAAAGGTTTGTTGCCAATTTCTTTTCCAGGTACATTGGGGAGGGGGGGGGAGCCAGAGGGCTGGTTGCTCTGGTCCATGGTTTACGTGCTCCCAGGTCCAAGATCTGTTTAGCTCTTTCTGCTGCAAATAGGAGCAATCAAATAGAATGCACAAGCATGCTGCTAGCCAATGCTAAGCCAGGGTTCCTGCAGATTCCTGGTTTACCTTGATACATGAAACAGGCCAGTATATATCTGGCTCTTTGTAGGCACAGAATCCACAGGAATGCATAAAAATAAACGAAGAAGAGGACAAGCATCAGAAAGGGATGATAATAGACTGATTATTGTTCAAGCTTTGTTACTCTATACTGTCTACTACGTATAAATCAAGATGATATGGGGTGAAATTAAATTAGGAAAACAAAAATCCTGAAGCAGAATATATTTTCTGGATGAAAAAGCTAAAAAAGGACAGAGTGTGAAAAAAAAGGCATCAGTGAATACAATGCAAAGTAGATTTTAGAAGGACGGCACTAGGCAGGCAACACAACTGTGCACAGTGTACATAAGAAAGCACTACTGAGAGGCAATCTATGCATGAAGACAAGCGATGAGGGAGTTTGAAAAAGGTCTCTTGTCTGGTCTAATCCACCTGCTGTCTCTTCAAATCTGACACAATTTTGCAGTGGTTAGGATGGATGGATTTAAGATACTTCCTCTTGAGTGTTCCACTGTAGTAGTCTTAAGATTTATGAGTCCTATCTAGCACTAGTTGGAAATACTTACCTAGTTATGTAAGAACTCAAGACTGATGTGGATAATTTTGGATCTGGTGTCAAAATTATCATTTTTAATTGTGCAGACACTCACACAAAAAACTCACACAATACAATATTCATTACTCTTCTCACTCAAATATATCCTCATACACAGACTTTCACTCTGACACTCACAACATGTATTTCACATATATCATCAGATGTGCATAGGAAAAACTGCATGAAGTAGTTGTGAGAAAATGGAGAAAAAGGAATGCAATCTCCCATCTTTCTGTCAAGACAAAGTGCAGCATGATACCAGTTGAAACACCCATTAACTTCAAATCTGTTATGTTAGTAGTGAGTTCACTGCTACTTTTCTTACTTTATTGTAATTATGTATGTGTTTTACTTTACCTTTTTAAACTATAACTTTGTTATCCACTTACCTGTTCCTTTGAGCAAAACTTCTACTGAATCTCCCTCCTTTTCAGTGCCATCAACAGCACTTCTTTACTGAAATGTGTTGCCCTAAAGCACTCCATGGCCATGCCACATGCATTCAGAATATAGTTCATGAAGTAAGATGCCCACTAGTACCACACTCTTTTCTCAGGAAGTTTTCCTGGACTATTCTTCACCTCACAATCCATTGTGATAGGACTGTAAGTCAGGAGACAAGAGTGTGTGTTTCCAAATTAATCATATGAAATAAATATAGCTTGCACATCTAACTAAACAAATTTACTATTTCAGAATTTGATTTTTAGCATGTCTTTAATTTACTTTTTTAACTGCTGAGCAAAACTATAAAATGGGATGGGGAGAAGACAACTGAATGAAACAAAAGAACTTCACAACTTATCAGAACACTGTATTATCTCTATTTAACTATTTTCAAACCCCCGTATTTAACTCCTATACTTGTATGCACATACAGGCAAAACTACTCCCCAGATTTTACAAAGCTAGTGCTAAACATACACACATGCTAGTTATTATAATTACAGAGAGATAGGGAAATCATATAGGCACTATGCTATCCAACTGATCAATAAGAAATGAGCCTTCCTCCAGTCTTCTAAAGTTCTGTCCAATGAAATTGTATGACTAGCAAGTCATATACAAGGGAGTATCCAAAGGTTTTAATGATCACTTTTTAAAAAAATTGACAAAGTTTGTGTTGATTTGTAGTTGAAAAATGTATAAATCTAGATAGTGACTACATAGATATAAGTTAACAACTACAAATCAAAACAAACTTTCTGTTAATTTTTTTAAAAAAGGTGATCATTAAAACTTTTGGCTACCCCCTCATATGAAGCACAAATGTTCTGCTGCTTTTCCTTTCACTTAATGTATATAGACCAATACACGAAAACAGCATTATTATATTTTTCCTTTTTTTCCCCAATTATAAGTATCTCACTACCATACAGCTATGTTTTCATGAGCAGCAGGTTATACAGCAGGTAATTCTTCAGAAGAATCTGGTGGAATTCTGATATTTTCACTATTTTTGTATAGTGTATTCCTTCTTTGCACTGATCAAACTCTATTCCCATTGTATTTTAGAGGTGAGCAGAAAATTTTCACCAAGTTGTGGACTTCATTTCCCACAAACCCTGACCACTGCCCATACTGGCAGGGGCTAATAGGAGGTAAAGATTAAAACATCAGGCGATGTATCTTCTGCCCACTCCCACCTTAAACTACCTTGAAACAAAATAACTAGGTATAATTATGCAATATTTGCCACACCAATATAAAAGGAAGAAACATGAGAACCATTTGTATGACCACTCTTACATTTACTGTTCAGATTCTTAGGTTCTTTAGTTCAGCATCAAAGTAAAAAATTAATTTTTAAGAAGACAAATTATTAAATTTATTACACATATTTTCAAGCCTTCCAACACCCTGCCTTGTTTAATATTGAATCCACAAACTCAATCTGAAAGCTAGAACTTTCAGGGACCACTCAAAGAGCATTTTTAAAAGGAAAAAAATGATAATAAAAAGCTCTGCAGCTGATTTGTAGTTAGAAGAAGCATAGTACCTTCTAGCTACAAAAGGCATAAGGAGGAGGAATATGTGGAGCTTGTGACTAGAGGAAAGTTAGACCTTGTTTCTTGCAGCTCAGCAGAAAAGGAAAATTACAGTAAGGTACAGGGTAGAAATGCATATGTTCACAATTGTGCACTTCAGAGGCACTCTCACGTTCTGCATTTCACTTGTAGCATATTTTCTAAAGAAACAGGGCAATTCGTGCACTTCCAGATCCTCACTACTGGACATGCTTCCTATAGCTGATGGAAGCTGCGCTCCAACATTTGAACAGCAACAAGTAGCCCATCCCTGCTTTATAAGATCAGAGTGAATTACAGGAAAAGAGTTTAAAGAATCAGATTTAGACTTTTCAGCATAATTCTCTATTAATTTGTGGGCATCACTTCAAAATACCTACTCCACTGTTCTTTCCCCTCTGCTGCTACTCATATACAACCCAGTAAATTATAACAAATTTTGTTTATGTCAAACAGCTTGATTAATAAATCAATACTACCAAGTCCTTATTTATCTTTCTCCTTACCTTCCGGCTCGCACCCTCCATTCTGGTAGTTAAGGTCTCCTGTCCCAGCCTAGGACTTCCAGTGCTCCGTCCTGGATTTGTCCCTTCTCACTTGCTGCCCCTCACTCCTAGAACCTCCTTCCCCCACATGCATGCCTCATCACCTCTATAACCAGTTTCAAAACTGAGTAAAAAACTATATTGTTTAGGGAAGTGTTCCCAGGATTGTGCCACCTGCCCCAGGATATCTTGTTTTAACTATGTATTAAGAAGCCGAGCCCTCCCTCCAGTCCATCTGTCTTGGTCCAAGTCCCACAGGGAGAGAACAACCACTGGACCACATCCCCTTCCCACCACCTTTCCCTTCTCCTTTTGTGTTGTCTCTTTTTAGATTGTAAGCCTGAGGCCAGGGAACTGTCTAATTAATAGGTTGTGTGTACAGCACTGTGTAAATTTAGAGCGGTATATAAATAAAGATTAAATAATAATAATATAATGTTAAGTTTTATTATGTTAGATTGTAAATTTTGGGGGCTGAAACAAAATAAACTAAGGAACAGGTAGAGAATCCCTTATCCAAAATGCCTGGGATCAGAAAATATCTTGGAGATGGGACCTAAGTCTAAACATGAAATTAATTTATACACATAGCCTGAAGGTAATGTTATTCAATATTTTAAATAATTTTGTGCATGAAGGAAAAATTTATGTATACTAAAACTTCAGAAAGCAAACCTGGCACTGTCTCAGCCACCCATGAAAAATATTTTGGCTTCTGGAGGATTTCAGATTGGGGTACTCAAACTGTATTTCCATAGATAAGGTTTTCACAATCTCAGAATGTAATAAAGAACCAATTATTACAGAACTACATAAACATTTTTAGGGGGCAAGCTCTACTTGGTTCAGACTAAAAAATATCTTCCATGAATGGAAACGTATTTCCACTTGTGTGTTTTATGCCAGGGCTTTTACACAAGCATGGCAAAAAATCTATTTAATTTTCTGGTGGCTGCTGTTTGTCTCATGGGTTCTGCTCTGTGGAGCTGCCCAAGCCTCTGAAGAATTTTGCAACCCACAGAACTGCCAGAGGGCAGGGGGAAATTAGATAATACTTTAGATATCAAGTACTGTTAACATAGTATTTAGCTGAATGATAACTAAAGGTTTTTATTCCTATGTGATAGTTCTAAAATTAGAGCTACCAACTTTTGTTAATAGTCCATGTATTTGTCCTTTTAACTACATACAACCTATCACAAGCAGGGGATCAAGGCCAGCTCAAGCTAGCAACTACATACAAAGATTAAAGAGAATACTGAAAAAAGAAATTAAATTCCTGAAGAATAAGGCTTAGAGAAAGCATGTGATTCCTGTCCACTTTTTAAAAGCTTACCTGTTTAAAGTATATAACGACAGAGTTGGAAGAGACATCAAGAGCCCTACCATGCAGGCCATCTAGCCTCTGTTTAAAAACTTCAAATGGAGGAGACTCCACCACACTCAGAGGTAGCATATTCCATTGTCAAACAGCTCTTTCCATTAGGAATGTCTTCCTAATGTTTAGAAGGACTATTCACTACTTTGTGTCCAATCTCTGGAGCTGCAGAAAACAAGCTTGCTCCATCCTCAATGTGACATCCTTTCAAATATTTAAACATAGCTATCATGTCACTCTTAACTTTCTCTTTTCCAGAATAACACACACAGCTCTCTAAGATTCTCATCATAGGATATAGTTTCCAAACCTTTCACCATTTTGGTCACCCTCCTCTGGTCACATTCCAGCTAGTCAACATCCTTCTTGACCTGTGGTGCCCAGAACTGGACATAGTATTCCAGGTGAGGTCTGACTAAAGCTGAATCGAATGATACTATTACTTCCATCAATGTAGACACTATATTCCTATTGATGCAGCCTAGATTAGCACTGTTTTTTTTTAGTTGTCCCATCACACTGATGATTCATTATCAGCTTGTGGTATACTAAGACTCCTAGATCCCTTTTGCATGAACTGTTGTCAAGCCATTTTTCCCCCATCCTATATCTGTGCATTTCAATTTTTCTGCCTAAGGATAGTACCTTATAGTTCTGCCTCTTGAAATTCATTTTGTTAGTTTTGGTCCAGCTCTCTAATCTGTTAAAATCGTTCTGACCCTGTCCTCTGGAGAATTGGCTACCCCTCCTAATTTGATCTCATCTGCAACTGGCTACCCCTCCTAATTTGATAAGCATGCTCTCTATACCATCATCAAAGTCATAGATAAACATGTTGAATAGCACTGGGCTCAAGACTGTACCTTGTAGCACCCCACTAGTCATACCTCCTCCAAGATGAAGAAAAGCCATTGGTGAGTACACTTTGGATTCAGCCGGTCGACCAATTACAAATCCACCTAACAGTAGCATTGTCTAACCCATATTTTACTAGCCTTTTTGCAAGAATATCATGACAGACTTTGTCAAAGGCATTACTGAAATCAAAATATGCTACATCCACAGCATCCCCTTCATCTATCAAGCTTATAACTATCAAAAAATGAAAGAGATACGGTTAGTCTGCCATGACTTGTTTTAGAGAAATGCATGTTGACTTTTAGTGATCAAAGCATGGCTTTCTACGAGTTTCCAGAATACTCCTGGTATCAATGCTGACTGGACAGTAATTATTTCGGTCGTCATTTTTCTTTTTCTGAAGACGAATACTGTCACTAACTATCACTACTTGAACACTGCACTATCACTAAAAAGAGTGATATTGCTATACTCTTATCAGTGATGATAAATACATTACAACAACCAATTTTAGGTCTATTGTACAGTGGTCATATTAAATACAAATATTCAAGCCACTGAAGGCAAAGGAATAAACTGGGATTGTAGCCAAAGTCTACAATCAGGCATTACACATTAAAAAGTACTAACTCTTTGTTTCCTTGGAACTGAAAGACCTTCTGGAAGAGGTGTACTTGTGGAAAAGCCTTTCTGCGAACATTCCATCAAGTACTGGATACCAATATAACACTATGGGATCTCTAGGGATTCTACCTTAAATAATTTGTATAGTGGAATGTGTCCAGAAGAACATACTAGAACAATAATCTGAATCAGTTTTGATGTGCAGCAAATAAAGCATGAAAATTGTATTTTGATGACCATACACTTAAGATTCAACTGTATATAGCTGAATTTCCTACAACACCTTACTACTGCTCTTTTTGATGTTCTCTAGTTATATGCCTCAAATTATCTTATTAATTTTATACCACATATATCACATAATATGGAGTATCTTCAAACTGATTTTACTTCCCCATTTAGAAACATATTTCAAGACTAACTTAACATTTTACACACTATAGATTAACAATTATCTATAATTATAAAAATACATGATGTTACTCTACAAGGTTTGCATGTACAGCAACATATGTACTCTACACTTAAACATAAAGGTATATGGATAAATAATTGCTAAAGACAAATATTTTTTGTGACACCACATGTTATTTTCAGACCATCCTCTGGGCTTTTTAACACAACAGGATAAAATACTTATTTGTTTGGATTATGTAATATTTTGTTATTAGGCATGTATTTATAGATATAACTTGTATAATTCACATTTAAGTAAACATATTTTCTGTTAGTTTTCAATTAAAAATAAGTTGAATTCCATCCCCCATCCCCAAAATGTTTCAAAATCTCAACCAATACTAAAAAAAAAAAAATTAATATTAGAGCCCAACAACTCACAAAATCATTTGTTAACTTCTATGAACAAAAGGGGAGCTCTAAATAAAGGACACAGGAGGCAATAAATTGACACGACAAGTAAATAAAAGGCTAAAGCACTCCAATACCATTGAAACGGTTTTAATGTTGTTGCAAATCCATAATGCAACAATCACCAGAGACCCAAATGTTTAGAATTCATTTTAATCACCCCTTTTCAACTACTTTACAGAAATAAAAAATTCAATTCCTCCTTTACCTGAATTTGTGAATGGACCTAAAAATGTTTCAGTGTCAAGTTAAATTCCTACTATATGTTTAAGAAAGAATATAAAAATATTAACCTCAGCTTCAATGTACAGTTTCCAGAATCTGCCAGAACTTGGGAACTGGGCAACAAGGCGTTCATAGGTCTTCCGTGCTTTGTCTATAGGCTGATTCTAAAAATTAAAAACCAATAATATTTACAATATTTATGATGTTAAATATGTATTGACATTTACTTTAGAACCAATCAATGTGAGTGGACCCATTGATAAGGAAATGTAATCCTATGTCACTAAACCTGTGCCTCTCGAATGAGAATGCTCCAAGCGTCAAGGTCATATGGATTCTCTTCTAGTTTCTTTTCAGCTTTCTTTACTTTTTCAGGGACATATTCAGCAGCCTAGAAAACACAAAGTAGAATGTTAAGAGTATACAACTAATTTGACATTGTCACCTGCCACCTATATATGAATGTCCACGTATACATAAGTATATGAACATGTAACTGATTGCAGCCCCCCTCCCCATGATTCTAAAACAATGTAATGGTAACAGTACACAAGAAATATGCACAGTATCAAATATGTTTAATGTCATTACTGAAGCTCAGTGCTAAATTTAATCCAGGGCAACATACAAAAATATCTACAAATTCAGCCAAATATTCTACAGAATGCAATATAATGTAAAAGGTTTGCTAATAAAACATGGTTTTCTCCCTTACTTATCAGTATGATAGTCTTTCACTCTGCTTGAAAATCTGTTCCAAATCACTTCCAGGGCCATTCAGAACCACTTTGGTGTATGAACTGGCAGCTGGGGAGCAGATGACCCCATTCCCACAAATGGAGGCCATTCCATCCAGGGAATTACATTACTGAAAACAGCCCTTTGCAATTTAAACAGAAGAACTTAAACTTTGTATTACCAAATGTTGGCATCCTTTTCTATAAATTATGGCAACAACAGGCCTGTGACGCTTGATTCTAGAAATATACGAGTGCCTTCATAAATGTCAGAACATATTCCCAGAGTAAATAAATTTTAAAAGCCCAAGGAGACTGGGTCTAGTCTAATGCATTAGTCTCTCCTTTCCCCACTCCCTTATACTATGATCCTAAAAACAAGTTATGCCAGAAAAATGTGATCAAAAGAGAAATAAAACATTCTTGATAACGTAATTAAAATTTTTGCTGTGTAAGCATACAAGACCTCTGTAGAAAACCTGAAAAGGAAAAAAATAATGAAGCACTTCTGACAATATACCTATGCAACCCATTTGAAGGATTAAAAGGATTATTTTATAGGTGTAGACATTTTTCAGAAATTAGCATTTTACAATATGGTAATCCAAAACTGGAAGGACTTGACAGTAGCCCTTGTCATTCTTCACTCAGTTGAAAAGACAATGGAATAATCTCTACTTGTTTTAAGAGTGGACCTCATAGAAGAAACTGCTCATGCTCAACACAAATATACATTTCAGCCTTCTTTTTGAAAATGCTTTGCTTTATACAGCCATCTCATTCACATCTTATATTTTTAAAAAAGAAAGTAAAACTAGGCTTCCAGAACAAATGTACATTGTGAGGTGATGCGTCTATCTTGGAAATAATACAACAACAGATTAATGTACCTCCAAGCCCAAGAAGGCAAGAGAAATTTCTACTATGAAATGTTAGGATGGATTACTTGAGATGGAGTTCTGGCTCTTAAGGCTAAGCTTTCAATGGAAGTGTGTTAATTTGCCTTCAAGTTGCCTATTTATGGCAACCCCATGGATTTCATAGGGTTTCCTTAGGAATGAAATACTCAAGAGTTGGCTTCTCGTTGTCTTACACTGAAATACAGCCTACAGCCCCAATACTCCTTAGCAGTCTTTATCCAAGTTTATGCTTAACATAAACCCCATATATAGGTGTATATGTACAGTGGGCCCTTGGTATCCATTGGGATTTGGTTCCAGGACCCCCCGTGGATACCAAAATCTGTGGATGCTCAAGTCCCATTAAATACAATGGCATAGTAAATTGGCATTCCTTGTATAAAAGGGCAAAATCAAAGTTTGCTTAAGGAAATTTGTTTATTTTAAAAAGTATTTTCAGGCTGTGGATGCTTGAATCTGTGGATAAAAAATCCGTGGATAAGGAGGGCTGACAGTACATCCATTCCATTAAAAATCAGAGGTACTGTGTTTCCAAACAGAAAGAGTTCCACTTTGGAGATGGCCCACTTAAGTCCAAAATACACTGCAGAAATAATCCACTCTGAGATTGCCTTAACTGCCCTGGCTCAGTCCTAGGGAATCCAGGGAATTGTAGTTGATTGTGGCACCAGATCTTTCTCACAAGGGTGGGTAAATGTCTCACAAAACTGCAGTTCCCAGAGTGGTTAAAGCAGTCTCAAACTGGATTATTTCTGCAGTGTGTTTTGGACCCTAGTTGTCTCTTTCTTACTGTGCACAGTGGGTAGTGGGAGGATAATCATCATCATCATCCCAATGAATTACAGGGCAAACAGACACACATCAGTTTCCTAGAAGGGCTTAGTTCCAGGAGCTCCAGTGGCTAACAAAATCGTGGATACTCAATTCCCATTAAATACAATGGAGTAGTAAAATAGTGTCCCTTATACAAAATGGCAAAATCAAGATTTGCCTTTTGGGGGTTCAAGGTAACATGGTTCGGTGCAGTCCTATATGTATGTATCGCTTGGAATATACATATTCCAAGCCATATGGCTTTTTCAGTACAGTCAGTCCTTTCATATCCATGGATTCAACAATCTATGGCTTGGAATAGTCAAGAGACTACCTTTACCTTTATTTTATTTTATTATGTTTATATAGGTAACGGTAGTCCCTTGACTATTCCAAGCAATGGATAGTTGAATCCATGGTTATGGAGGGCTGACTGTACTGAAAATGTTGAAATCAGCTGAGTAATAATGACAGTGGTACACCAGTACCTGAACTTCCAGTCCCAAAAATGCCAGGAAGTTCTATTGAAGCAGGCACATCTATCTGCAAAATTGAGTTTATTTCTGGCTCAAAAACTGGCAACTGCATTCAAAACTCCTTAAAGGATCTGATCCTTCAGTTATTGGCTAATCTTTGTGTGGTGTGAGCAAAGCGTGTCCAAGTGCCCAGCTTTCTCTTCACACTCAAAAATCTCAAACTACAGTTTTCTGAAGGGTATCATCACAAATTTAATTCAATTATTTAGATTAGCTTCTGCAATTTTAAATCAATCCACTCTATAGCAGTAGGAAATTAAAACAATCTAACTCACACAGAGCACAGTAATACACTAACTTCGATAGGGTAAGATGACAGGACCACTGAGTTAATCTGCCCTATTGAGTTAAAATGACACTGGAAAAAAAACCTACAAAACTAAACAGGCAGGAGTACTCAGCTTCCTTTCCTGGTAAAGACAGACTTTAAATATGTGCTTACGGTCATTAAACAGGAGAAAAGCACTACCATAGCATTTGGGATGTTCCTTAAACTTTGCTGGGACTCGGCTGGCAAGTTGGAGCTGAGCTGCTGCTCCTGTTTAGTTTAGTCAAGACAGGCTGTCAGAAGAGGTAGCAGAAGAAACAACATTTGTGTCAGGGGATGATGTGAAACTGTGTGAGGAAGGTATAGTTCTGAAGGAGGAGGAGGAGTATATGGTGTTGATACTTTGCCTCTCTCAAATTGAAAGTCCTTCCTTGCTGGGGAGAAGCTTCTCCCTTTGCACTCGGTCACCAGCTGAGCACCTACCAAAACACCTCTTGCCCATACTGGCCTATGCCACAAGACCAACACCGGCAAGGGTCTTCTCAGTTGCTGCTCCATCAGGGACAATGGGATGGTCGCTTACCTGAAGTCCTGTTGTCCCTAATGGCAGTGCAACCCTGTGCACATGCTGCTACTGGGGAAAACAGGAGCTTACTATCCGCGGATGTTGAAACCCGTGGATGGCAAGTCCGCAGATAGTGAGGCTCCACTGTATTTGCACATGATAGGCTGAGGCAGAAGAAGAGATGGTGGTGAGTTGAGAATGACTGGACTGTATGAACAGTATACGAACAGTAGACCTAACATCAAAAATAGGTGTTAGGGGTACTAGGGTTGTCGCTCAAGAGAAAAGGGGGCAGTATCCTGAAAAGGTTTGGGGACCGCTGTATTAGATTCAGGCAACTATACTGGTACCACAATTGGACCTTTGTATCTGTGGGGGATCCATACAAACCCTCCCCCTCCAAAAAAAACATGGGACTTCAAGTCCTGTTGCTGGTAATGGCATGCGCTGCCATTGAGAATGGGGCTTGCTGTCCCGATGCTCAAATCAGTGGATGGCCATGGACGGAGAGGCCCCATTGTATGTCATTGGAAACTATCCAAACTAACAAGTTTGATTTAGCAGTAGGAACTGCAATCATGTTTGGTGAATACTATCCACTCTGGCTCTGAAATTTACAACATCTTTAAACCTTAGCCATTTCACTAGCAGATCTAAGCAGTTGCATACCTTCCCACACACAACCATCAGCCACATCCCAAAACATTAGACTCCCTCTTCTTGATATAATTTATAATGTTCCAAAGCAGGAGTGATTTTCTTCTGGCACACAATATCTAATAGCATTATGAGCCAGATATCTTAACTTGCTATCTTAACAAGTGGAGGAAACATTCAAACTTGAAGACTGAAACAGGTCTGACTGTACCAATGGAACGTGTTATATTCAGCAAGGGAAGGAAGTACTATTAATAGCTGCATTTCTTAAAGGCTGTGCAATAATTGATGCAACAAATGATTATCACATAATGAGAATCAATTTTAATGACCCAAACCTTTGTTAAAAATAAAAGAGTGGGTAAAAATTATAGCTTTTTCTTCCTGGGGTGTTACAACACAGGAAAAACAGTAAGTAGAGGTGCTAATGTGTGAGGCTCAAGTTAAAATGAAAGACTCCTTTCCTTTAGCTTGCCAGGGGACATTATTAAGGTGGCCACATTCTGATAAACACCTTTACCTGATTTTTCAAGTCATCCCCGAAAAAACGCAATGTGCTGCTCAGAATTTTTACAATGGGAGCAGTACACCCACAAAGGGAGTGGTGCACACTAAATTCACGTGGATTACTGACAGGCTTATGAGCTCTTAGCATTGCCAAATAAGTAGCAGGTGCTAGATCAGAGTGGGAGGCTAGGGGGCTGTATTAGCCCCCAGTTAGTTTTTTGATGCCTGAACCCCGAAGAGAAAACTTAAATTTTGTCCCCAAATGTCCTCTAGGGGACACAGGGGCATTCTCATCATGTTTTGGGGGCCTCTGGGGCACCTAGAGGGAATTTTGGGTCATTCTGAGGAGGGGAAATATTTTTGAGGTTCCAAATGTGGTCCAAGGCCCCTTCACATGCATTAAGGAAATTCTGGAGCAAAAGATTTCTTGACAACTGCATGATCCTGAGGACCACTCAAACAGCACTAGGGGGCACATACATCCCACATATGTCACACTTTGCTCAGTCCAATTATAGATCATATCAATTCACATCTGCACATTGCAGGGAAGTGCTACTAATCCGTGGCCTGATGCTGCTCTGCTCGTCTGCAGAGAGATACCAAGAAAGCATGAAGCAGCTTTAGCCAATAGGCACAAAAACAGCACAGCGGGGGGGGGGGGGGGGAGGTAGCAACATTAGACAATATAAAAAATAATCTGTTCAGATGCTCTTGGTCTACATTCCCTAAAAGGCACTAGATCCCATCCCTTCCTGGAAGTTAAGCAGGGTCAGCATTGGTTAGTAATTGGATGGTCACCAATGAATACCAGGTGCTTTAGGCTACATTTCAGAGGAACAAACTGGTAAAAACCATCTTTGAGAATTTTTTGCCTAAGAAAACCCTATGAAATTCATGAGAGTTACCTAAACTTTGAAGGCATATAAGATACACACAAGAGGATAGTCTGTATTAACAGACAATCTGCCTTTTAAAGTGATGACTCCAACACATGTATCTACATTAATGAAAAAAATGTGTGTTTTTCAAGAGAAAAGGAATCTAATGAATATATTGAGAAGATTTTTGCTTCTGTCATCAAATATGTATGTCCTATTTTTGGCACCTTCCATCTCTAAATGAGTAAACCACTGATCAGATTTACCAATTCCTTTAACTGCTGGAAAATATTTTTGAAAAAACAGTCCTTGACTCATCTTTATCCCCACCTCCCAACTTGCCCTTCTTAGGTCAGTGCAATGAGTCAGGCTTGAAAAACCACCTGCAGTACAATACTCCAAGATAATCTTACCTACACTCTGGGCTGCACAATGATCACATGGAAATCAGATCCAATTTCTAGTTGCACCCCTTCGCTCACTATCACAAAATGTACATGATGTACATAAGCCTCAAGAGTTCTCTCTAACCCAACCTTTCATCTAAACTTTAGCAACTTGAGAAATAGCCTGTTCTTAGCCCAACTCTATCCTCACAGCACAGATGTGAATGGAAGGCAGATAAAGTTCAGCTCCACACACAATATGTTATGGCTAGTTGCTGGTAGCAAAAACAGGAGACAACTATTGCCTTTACCCCCAATGTGTGAACTTTCTGAAAGCACTGTGCAAAAATAAAGATGCAGGATAAACATGTACTTGGTCTAATCCAGCAGTGTTGTTCTTAAAAGTATGCATGATGTTATAGCTTTACACAAGACTTGACAGTTACAAAAAGTCCCTTCCTCTAAAGGTGATTGGCCTTGTTACTTCCAGTCAGCCTGTGAAAATCAGCCTGTTACCCCAATATGTCTTTGATAGTCCCAAATCAAAACCTTGGTGGATCATTAAATTTATATGATCTCAACAGCAGAAAAAATTTCTCTGTTACAGTGATGGAAAATGCATGCTATGGCAAATTTATTATAATTATTATCGCTATTACTGTTATAATTAACTTCATTTTTATGCCGCCTTTCACCCGGAAAGGGACCCAAGGCAGCTCACAAGATAAACTGAAAGGTGCAGGGGCATTTTTGCCTCATAAAGACAGGCAAGTTGAGAAGAAAAATATAGAGTGGATGTGCTCTTTTAGCCATGTGTAAGCATACATAACTTGTAAAACCTAACCAACAGGGCAAAATTTTTTGAACATACAAAAAGATATACAAGAGGAAGCTATCCTTGGTATTCACTTAGTTTAACAGAAACGACCATTGTTATTATATGTAGGCAAGTACTAAAAAAATACTGAAGAAAACAATATTAATTTTTTAAAAATAAGACTTCTATGTTCATTTTGTGAGCAAAAAATTTAAAGTGCCTACAAAACTGGTAGTAACAATACAAAGAACAGCTTTTACTCTTCTAAAGCCTTGTGAAAGCCCAGTGAAATTCCTGACGATTTTCCAAGAAATTAATCCCATGTCCTTCTCTGATCCTGTGCTCAGCTTCAAATGTAGTTTCCCCCATAAGCCAGTGTGTTTCTATACAGGAAAAATATAATGAACTGAAGACTGTTCTACTGTATTCAATCTTTGTGCCCCAGCTACTATTTCCTGTCTTCAGCTATCATCGATATCACTTTAATTTTGCAGAAAAATAGAACCACACATACACACAAACAATTATGAAGTTGTACATGAAGGACACAGTAATGTTTCTGTTAAGTTAATCACATTTATTAATAGGACCACATTTTGCCATTTGAATTTCTGTGTCAGAATGCCTCAAGCTCAATTTTACTTCACATACAAAATGAAATACGTTGTGCAGACCTTGTGTCCATACATAACCTTTTATGTAATGGAGCAAAGGTATTAACTTTCATTGTTTTCTGGTTTGAGAATGTAAAGCCAACAGGCACACCTGAAAATATCACACCTGAAAATTAGAAAAATACCTCCTCTGTTTTCAAGAACAGTAATTAATTCCAGGAGAGATGGCAGGATAAAGCTGTAATACCATGCACCTGTATTTAAAAATTAACCTCCACCCCAACACAGGTCCACTGCAGAAATAATCCAGTTTGAGACCACTTTAGCTGCCATGGTGCAGTGCTAGGGAATACTGGGATCTAGTTTATCGTGGTACCACCCGAGCTCTCTTGTGAAAGTGAATTTCTCACAAAACTACAGTACCCAGAATTCCCTAGCACTGAGCCAGGGCAGCTAAAGCGGTGTCAAATTGGGTTATTTCTGCAATGTGGATAGGATCTCACACGTGAGATCTTACACTTGAGCAAACAGGCCCAGATTTAATTATTTTTTAATTATCTTTAATTGTCTTCCATGCGGCCACAGAAATGCAGTGGGGCTTACTTCTAAATAAACACTTCCAAGCTGCATATCCACTGCAGGAATAATCCGGGTTGAGGCCACTTTAAACTGCCGTGGCCCAGTGCTGTGGAATTCTGGAAGCTGTAGTTTGTTGAGCCAACAAGGCATCTGTCTGCCTTGGTGCCTCAACAAACTACAGCTCCCAGAATTTCTGGGCCACGGCAGTTTAAAGTGGCCTCAACCTGGATTATTCTCGCAGTGAGTACACATCCTAAATCGTGGTAGAAGCAAGGATAGACGACTGCATCAGGCCTGTCCTAGATTAAGAAGCAGAGCCCTCCCTCCAATCCAGGCCTCAGAGGGAGAGAAGAACCACTGGACCTCATCCCCTTCCCCTCCACCATTCCCTTTCTCCACATCTTTTTTGAATTGTGGTGCCCAGAACTGGACACTGTATTCCAGGTGGGGCCTGACCAAAGCAGAATAGAGTGGCCCTGAATTAAATGTGCCATAATTTGAGGGGGGGGGAGGGAGTAATGCAAAGGAGAGAAGCCAATCCCGAAGGAAGGGAGGGAGGGGTGCGAATAAAGACCTCCGTCCCTCCACTCGGTCTTTCTCCCTCCGTCCCCGGGGCCCGTTCAGCCCAGGAGGCCCTGATGCTGCTGCTACTGACCTGGTCGCCGCCGGCGGGAACTTCTCCGGACATGGCGGCTCCAAAGAGGCCTCAGGAGGGGGAAGGGAAAGAAAGAAAGAAAAGGAAGGGAGCCGCCGCCTCTTCCTCGCTCGCTCGCCCACCCGCCCGGGCCTCCTTCCTTCCTTCCTTCCTTCCTTGAGTCCCCAGGAAGCGAGACCAGAAGCCGCAGCAGCAACACCGCCCGTAGTTCCGCGCCGCCTCCAAGGAACAAAATGGCGGCGCAACCGTCCGCCTCGCTCACAGAGGAAGGGGGCGGGGCCCGATGGGTGGGAGAGCTGCTGCGCGTGCGGCGACGACCAGCGAAAGGCCGACGGGAAAAAAAAAGGGAGGCCAGGAACGTGACGTCACCAACGTAAGCTTCGGCCAATCGAACGCGGGTCAGGATTCTTCTTCTACCAGGGTTGCGCGAAAAGGATGCTGGGGGAAAGACACCGCGGGAGGGGGGAAAGAGAGAGAGAGAGTGTGAGAGAGAAGATGGGAGACGCATGCGCACAAGGAGGAGGCGGGGAGGACTCGTCATCATCCGGAGTGCTGGGTGTGGATGGTGGGGAGGAGAAGAAGAATCAAAGCGCATGCGCACAAGGAGGAGGCGGAGAAGGAGTGCAGGGTGTATTGGTGGGGGCAGGGGAGGAAGATGACGCATGCGCACAAGGAGGAAGAGGCGGAGACGGAGGCTCATCCGGAGTGGGCGGGGCGAAGCGTTTTCAAAAAAAAGCAGTTGCAATGCGCGAGTCTGAGAGGAAGTTCTAGTGGCGAGACGAGGCTCGTGCGTGGTGGGTCACGTGACCCCCTGAGGGAAGGAGGATGGATATTATTAAAACCCTGCCTCTGCGTTCTTCTGCGCATGCGCATAAACGCTTCCCAATAAGCAACGCTTTACGCTTGTGTTTTGTGCCTTTTTTTTAAAGCCTCCTTTTTCTTGTTGTTGTGCCCTGCCCCTCAAGTCATTTTTTTTTGGTTTATGGCGACCCTATCATGGTCACCATAATAATACTCTTGACACATTTCTTCGTGAGGGGTTTTTTCCATGGCCCCACTGAGGCTGAGAGAGTGTGACCCGCCCAAAGGCCACCCAGTGCAGGGTCCTCCTTTTCCAGGACGCGCCCTACATTTCCACCTCATGTCCAGGAGGAGTTCCAGAACGCCCTCCATTTTGAGCCTCACTAAGAAGCAGGAATTCATATAATAAAGATTATGATGATGATAATCCTAATAAATATTAGTGTTCTTAGCTTTTATGTAGTCAGTGTCATGCTTCCCGCCGTCCTCCATGAATTCATCCATTTTGTGGTGTATATCATCCTCCTTTGTGGTCACAACACACCTGGTCACCTTTTATTTACATGAACCCTATCACAGGGTTTTCTTTCACAAAGTCAGCATCCACACTGGAGAAATAACCCGGTTTGGCACGGCTTTAATTGCCTTGGCTGAAGGCTATGGAATTCTGGGAGTTGGAGTTTGTTGTGGGGTCCAGAGCGGAGCTCCGCTCCGCTCTGGGCCCCACAACAAACTCCAACTCCCAGAATTCCATAGCCTTCAGCCAAGGCAATTAAAGCCGTGCCAAACCGGGTTATTTCTCCAGTGTGGATGCAACCCAAATATACCACTCTTGTGCTTGGGCCTTTCCATAAGCATCAAGGATGCACACCTGAGCTCCTAGATGGTTACCAAAAAAACCCCAGCCCTCATCATTTTGTCTGAAACTATATGCCTAGTAGCGTAGCTTGTCTAAACTAAAGATAAGCAATAAACTGAATGCTGCATGGAAGCTGTATTGCTAAAGAGGAAAGCAGGGGAGAGGATTGTCTTGCATCAGGAATTTCAAACTGGAGTAAGCAAGAAAGGAGGAAGAGAGAGCAGCAGAGGAAGGGGTTCCTCTTACTAACCTAACTGGGATTATGGAAGCTGGAGAACAGGGGCAGGGGGCAGAAAGTAGGAAAAGGCAGAGGGAACCACTGAGGGAGTGGATAAGGAGATGCTCACCCTCTAAGGTAACCAAGTCTGGGGGAGTTTTAGCCATAGATATGTAGCAGAAGTCGGTGGCCAGTGGCTGCAGTCAAGGAGGCCTTGACAGTGAGATGCCTGGGTGGCATATTCAGGAGAGGCAAGTCAGGCTGGGTCTCCTCCATTCAAGTGGCGCTGAGTAAGGGCGGCTGCTCAAAGATGACTTCTTTCCCCAGGCCAACTCTCACCCCCATCGCTCCAGGTTTGGTTGAGCTGGGGGAAATGGACCTCATCTGGCCCAGAACTTCAGCCGAGGATCCAGCTGGGTATCTAGAGTAACCTCGGATGCACATTCGGACATTGCAAGGTATGACACCAATAGGCATGGACCTCACCTCGGAGAGATGGAGAAAAGCCTGGAACGACAAGAACGGAAGTGATGGTTATGACCCAGGAAGCCCTGAATGGCTGAGTTCCAAGCCGCCTTGCCAGTGCAATCTCCCAGATAATCCTGCCTTGAGATGCTCAGGAAATCATCATCATTATTATATTTCTTTATATCCCATTTTTGTCCAACAGTTGGGACACAAAAGGCCTTACCAATTAAAAAAGAAGAGACTCTTCTTCCATTCCCACCACCTTCTCTGCTATGACTGTTGGGAACATGGGACAGGGTCTTCAAAGTTGCTGGACCCAGGCACCAAATTACTGGTTTTGAATGGAAGTGCTGGTTCTGACCTAAAATGCTCCAATTGGCTTAGGTCCAGGCAACCTGGACATCATTATTCCCAGTAAGATCCTGCCTGGGCTGCCCAGAGCCTCAGTACAGTCCCTTTTTCTCTCATTCCCAACACCATTACTAGGGAGGCCTTCTTTGCTTGCTGGCAAAGACCTTTTCTTATTCATGGCAGGGTTTTAGTGTCGTTTTGTTTCCTATCCTGGGACAAAAGCATCATATAAATAAAGTAAATACAGATACAAAAATAAATTGTTGCTGGAGGTTTCTAAGGGAAGGGCTTGCGAAAGGAACCTGGGTCATTTTAAATTGTTCTGTGCTTAAGCTCTACAGTCATGGTAAGATGCCTCTGGCAGTCTCTGTAAGCACCTGTTGCAGCACATTCAGGTACAGGAGAAGAGCTGGATGTGTCCCCTGCTTTCCAACCCCATGGAACAGCCATGGGCTCCTTACAAGGAGAGTTTCTGGGGACCAGTGAAGAAGACCGAGTTGTGGGATGGATGTCCATCTCCCCTTCCAGGAGGACTTCTACCTCTCTTTTGTCATTAAATGGATATCAGCCAGGCAGGTTGCAATCCAGGACTTGCTGCCTGAGAAATACTGAAATAGTTTTTCTTTTTTTTTTTTTTTGTTCTTATAGTTTTACCCTGCCTTTGCACCAGCCCTGGGATTCAAAACAAGGTGGCTCACTACATTTCCAAGTACAAATCCTATAAAACTGAAAATTACGTTCAACTCATAAAATTAAAAGCAATTAAAAAACATGCCCATGGGAAAAAAGGGAAGGGAATACAGAGCACTCTATTTTATTTACATATTTATATATTGCCTCTTTCCCAGACAGGGATGCAAAGCAGCGTAGAACAGTCTAAAAAAAACATAACTAACATTTGCAAAATGCAAAAGTTTACAACCAGAAGAAATTAA
This sequence comes from Urosaurus nigricauda, assembly GCA_034509955.1. Classification (NCBI taxonomy): domain Eukaryota; kingdom Metazoa; phylum Chordata; class Lepidosauria; order Squamata; family Phrynosomatidae; genus Urosaurus; species Urosaurus nigricauda. Next base: position 96,182,206 of record JAOEGL010000001.1, read on the forward strand.
AACCAGGTTAAAATGTATATTAAAACACACATACACACACACATATACACACAGAAGTACATTGACTAGCGATTTCCATTGCATTGTATAAGATGGGCCTTATATATTAATGTTCATCAGATGCCTAATGGAGTCTTTGCTTGCCTGAGTAAAGAAAGTACAGTAGTCTAACCTCTCTGGGAAAGGAACTCCAGAGGAATTAGTAACTAACTGTGATTGATGCTTAATGTCTCAGGCCTAATGACCACCTGTGTGACATCACCACAGTCTCTTCTGACATCTTAAGGTGGCATCCCTAGAACTTGCAGAGCTTGGGATTGTTCTTCCCTGCAATAATAATAATAATAATAATAATAATTTATTTATGGCCCTCTGTGAAGACAATCAGAGCGGGTTATAGCAATAAAAACAGAGTATAAACAGCACTGTATCCTCCGCCTGACCTCCCACCTCTTAAATTAAACTAGTAATGGATTAAAATCAAGAATGGTTAAAACATCACGATGTCGAACAAAACTAACATTCCGCGGGCAGAATAAGGTGTGGCGTCATAGGTGGTGATATAGCAGGGGGGAAACACGAACCAATTCTTGATTCTAGAGCCGGGAACTAAGAGGTTTCTGGGAAGGCCTGCCGGAAAAGATGTGTCTTTATAGCTTTTTTGAAGCAATCAAGAGATGTAACTAGATGCATCTCGTCCAGCAGGCCATTCCATAGCCTGAGAGCAGCGGCAGAGAAGGTCCTCTGGGAGGTCTGCGCCAGCCTAATTTTCATAGGCTGTAGCAGGTTCTTCGGAGTGTGCGGTGGGGGGGGGGTCATATGGGGAAAGGCGGGTCCCTAAGGTAAGATGAACCCAAGCCATGTACGACTTTAAAGGTTAAAACCAACACCTTGTACTGCTCGCAGAAACTAATCAGCAGCCAGTGGAGAGAATTAGGCACTGGTATTATGTGCTCTCTCCTCGATGTTCCCGTGACAAGTCTGGCTGCCATATTTTGGACTAATTGAAGTTTTCAGGTTAAGCACAAGGGTAGCTCCATGTAGAGCGCGTTACAGAAGTCCAAGCGTGAGATTACCAAGGCATGTACCACAGATTTCAGATTCTTCAGTTCTAGGAAAAGGCGCAGCTGGCGTATCAGCCGAAGCTGATAGCAGGCACTCCTGACCGTTGCATTCACTTGACTAGTGATGTGAAGCGACGAATCTAGAAGTACCCCCAGACTGCAAACAGAGTCCTTTGAGGAGAGTGTGGCTACGTCTAGGACTGGAAGTTGTATTCCCAAACCTGGCTTCAGTTAGTACCTCCATTTTGTCTGGATTTAGTTTCAATCTGTTTTCCCTCATCCAATCCATTATCTCCGCAAGACAGTCATTGAGACGAGAGACGCCATCTGAAGTCTGAATCGATGATCTAGTCATGGAGAGGTATATCTTAGTGTCATCAGCGTACTGAAGACAATGAGCTCCATGCCTACAAATGATCTCGCCTAGTGGCTTCATGTAGATATTAAATAGCATTGGGGACAGGATGGCACCCTGTGGGACGCCACAATTAAGCTCAGTCTTTGAGGAGCAACTGTCCTCGAGCCTCACCTTTTGGGACCTGCCGGAGAGGAAGGATCGGAACCACCGAAATGCAATACCACCGATCTCCAACTCCCTCAGCCAGTCCAAAAGGATAGAGTGGTCCACAGTATCGAAGGCCGCTGAGAGATCCAAGAGCACCAGCAGGGTCACACTACCCCTGTCGATACTCAGGCGGAGGTTATCAGTCAGAGAGACCATGGCAATCTCAACTCCATGTCCTGTCCTGAAGCAGGTTTGAAATGGATCGAGATAACTTGTTTCATCCAAGACAACCTGGAGTTGGGAGGCGACTGCTCTTTCAATCACCTTGCTCAAAAATGGGAGCAAGGATACTGGTCTATAGTTGTTCCTGTCCAGGGAGTCAAGGGAAGGTTTCTTCAGGAGGAGCCTAACAGCCGCCTCCATAAGGCAAGGTGGTAGGATACCCTCCCTAAGGGACGTATTGATTGTATCCCAAAGGAACACCCTCAGTGTGTCTCCCCCCTGGACGACCAACCAAGATGGACAAGGATAGAGAGGGCAGGTTGTCTTCCTCATACTTCCAAGGAGCTTGTCCATGTCCTCGGTACTCACAGATTGAAAGTCATCCAGTAAAATGACAACATCGGAATTGTTGGACACCTCATCTATGGATTCTGGTAAAACATTGGCTTCCAGGTTGGCCCTTATCCGAGAGATTTTATCTGCAAGACAGGTGTTAAACGCATCACAGCAGGCCGTCATTGGGTCAAGTAGGGGATTTGGTGCAGGAGGGACCTGCATAAGCTCACCCACCACCTTGAACAGCTCTGCTGAATGGGACTCTGCAGACGCAATGCATGCAGAGCAGAAGGATCTCTGTGCTGCACGCAAAGCCTCCCGAAAGGGGCGAAGGTGCTGCCTATGGCGAGTTCTGTCGGACAAGAGCCAAGTTTTCCGCCACTTGCGCTCTAGTCGTCATCCAACCTGCGTCATCTCCCTGAGTTCCTCTGTGAACCAGGGCTTGCGGTTAAGAGTGGGCTGGAGAGGACGCTCGGGGGCGATCGCGTCAATAGCCTTGGGAAGATCGGTGTTCCAGGTGTTCACCAAGGTTTCAACGGGATCACCAGCGTTGCCAACCATTAAACCCTCTAAGGCCTTCGAGGGTGGACCATTCTAATGGGTCCGCCACCCCCGGGGGGACGAAGAGTGGTTTTTAGTTCTATCTTGATCAGCTTCATCTTCATGTATATACCGCTTCATACCTTTAAGGAGTATCTAAGCGGTTTACAACTGTAAACTACTTGCCCCCAACAATCTGGGTACTCATTTTAGCGACCTTGGAAGGATGCAAGCCTGAGTTGAGCTTCAGCCCTTTGCTGGTCTTGAACTCGCCACCTTATGGTTTTGAGTGTGTGGCTGCAGTACAGGCATTTAACCACTGCGCCACCAGGGCTGATCAGGAAATGATCCGTCCATGACAATGCGGATACTCCTGTTCTGTACTAAAAATCCCATCGAGTGTATGACCCGCACAATGGGTAGGCCCGTTGACCAATTGGGATAGGTTCATGCTTGTCATGGATTCCATTAACTCCTGAGCTGCTCCAGGTAGATCAGACAGGCCGGTCTCCAGAGTGATGTTAAAGTTGCCCAGGACCAGAAGTCTGGGCGACTCCAACAACAACTCTAAGACCAGCTGAGTCAGCTCGGTTAGGGAGTCTGTTAGGCAACGGGGTGGCCGGTATACCAACAGAATCCCCAAACTATCCCTGGTCTTCAGGACAAGGTAAATACACTCAATGTGGGTTGTTTTCTGGACAGGTTTCCTGATCAAGGTCACGTTGGTTCTATGGACTATTGCCACGCTGCCCCCCGCCCACTTTACCTTATCTGCTCAGTAACCATATAACCCACTGGGAGAGCCTGTGCCCATGTGGCAGCACTGGCATCTTCCAGCCAGGTCTCAGTGAAGCATGCCAGGTCAGCCTGTTCATCCACGAGAAGGTCGTGGATGATATGGGTTTTATCTTTGGCCGACCTGACATTGCAAAGGAGCAGATTAAGGGATTGTAGAACAGTTGGTACGCTCTCCAAATTATCCTGGGAAACAGAGTGAACTGAAGAAGGGATAGATACCAAACATCAATCCCTTCTTCTTTTATAACATTTGTTCACTCTGACAAACCTAATTCTTTATCGCAAAGGAAGATGAGGCCATTGATTCCACTGAAATTGCCTATGTCTCGACTCACGATCCAATATTTCATTTAAGAGGGCTAATCTAGATGAGCCTTATTTATAGACTTTAAGCCATAGACTTTATTATTAATATAGAAACAATGAACTGGTGTGGATTTCCCTCTTTTTAATAGGGGAAAAAGCATTGGGTTGGTTGGGAGATGTAATACTGCTGATCCAAGCAAAAAGCCAGAGTCTATTGCTCTGGCAATTTTGAAAGTCTCTTTCCATGCCGCCATGTGTCCGGTTGGCAAAAACCCTTCCTTGAGATCACTTCTAAAAGTTTTTGTGGGTCACGATATGGTCTTGACCAAAACAAAAAGTTAAAATACAAAAATTAAATTAAAAAGAAAAAGAAATAGACTGTAAGAAATTCAAATTTAGCAAAACAGAGAAGAAAATAATAATTGAATGTTCGTAGTATGGTTTGAGTGTTTAGCTTGTTTTATATTAGTTTGCTGTCAGTGATTTAAGCTCAATGTATATTGTATTTGCGTGTGTGTGTGTGTGTGTATGGTATCTGTAATATTGAAATTTCAATATTTATTACCAAATAAATAAATAAATGAAATTGTGGGGATTTGGAGCTGTATCAAAAATTGGCCTCTTGGTACTGTCAACATTTCAGACCTTACTATCCGTAACTAATATGTATCTGTCTGTCAGCATTAGTTTCTCCCAATAGAATTAATGTCCCCTAATATCTCTGCTCCTGAGAATTTTCCAAGAAGGTATCTCCTTCTCTCATTCCTTCCCAGATCTGATACGAGATGGAGCTCAAAAGAACTTACCAGCAGCAGAAGACGCTCAACAGCAGGAGGCCAAGGAAGTCAGAGGATGCTGCTGGAGAAGAGGGAATCACCACGGTTTTTGTAAAGTACAGGTCACCCAATTATATATTTCTCCTGCCTTGTTTACATGAATTAATTAAACTCCTTATTTACAGTAACTGAACTTCATGTTCCAGAATTACAGGGGTTGGAGATGTGCCTGGCATACTTGAGCTATTCTTTGTGTTCCTTTAATTAAGATCCCACTGGCAACATAAGTCATCTCTTGATGGATATTTTGCACCCAAATCCAAGATGCCTGCGTCTCCTTTGAGAGTCCACAGTATCACTCTGGCTGAGATGCCAAGGAATATACCCACAAAATGGGCAGACCATGGGGTCGGGGCAAGTAGAGTTCTGGAAGAAGGGGTGTCATTGCCAATGGCTTGAACCTCACTAGGGACCCCATCTCCATCAGAGACACTAATTTAATTGTTCGGTGTTTCCAAAAGTTGGGTATCCTGGAACTAGCTCTTCTCTCTGCTTCTTATTTGTCTGCCATTTCGACTATTATGGATTTTTTTAAAAAATAAAGCCATCTTGAGTCCCAGACTAAGAGAAAAACAGGGTATAAATAAAGGGATGATTGGATAGATGGATGGTTGTTGTGTGCTTTGAAGTCATTTCCAATTTATTTCCTTAAAGTGGAAATATCCTAGTGTTTTCTTGGCAAGATTTGCTCAGAGGTGGGTTGTCATTCCTTCTCTTGAGGCTGAGAGAATGTGACTTGATCATTGTCACTCTGTAGTCCCATTTTAGTGGAACTACCTTAGATCACCCTCATGCCACAGCACCGTTCAGTCCTCGGGCCAAGCTGCAGGAACGTTGGGTGCAACATCCATACCAAAGGGGGAGAAGATCCATGCCTGGTGGTCCCCCTGGCACACCAAGCCTGAGAAGAACTGAGAGACCCACACAATGATGGAAGCAGACCGAGACGAAGGCCCAAAACATGTAGGTATCTGGCTGATCTTCAAGGACAGCCCCAGAAACAACATGTTCCCATCTTCTCAAATAAGAGAAGCTACGGTATGGCTGACGTCCAAGCAGGTGCATCATTGGTGGAGAGGCAAGGAAGGGGTGGTTTATCTCCTGAGGTAATTACAATGAGTATAACTTCCATGGGAGATCAGGATGGCCATCACTGCTCTTTTGCCAGCAGGCAAAGATCATTTCCTATAAGTAGGACTTTTGTTGCTCTCAATGAGGCATGGGGGGGGGGAGGCAATGCTTTTGAATGCTTGTAGACTGTTTCAGTGTGAAGATTTTTATTTGCCTTTCAATTAATCCTGAGGCTGAGGCTCTTTGCAACCCACAGTGACTCTCACTCTGTCAGAAAGGTGGCACATAAACAAAACAAATAAAATATTTATTTATACCCCGCCTCTTCCCATTGGATCAAGGCAGCTTACAATCACTTTGTGTCACTGTCTGGGAAACAGGAAGCAATAAAAAGGTCAATAAATAAATAAAGTGCTCTATATTCCCTTCCCCTTTTTAAAATAGGCATGTTTTTAATTGCTTTTAATTTTCAGTTTTATAGGATATGTAATTTGAAGTGTAGTGAGCCACCTTGGCTTGAATCGCAGGGCCTGTGCAAAGGCAGGGTAAGACCATAATAACAACAAGAACAAAAACAAGACTATTTCAGTATTTCTCAGGCAGCAAGTCCTAGGTTGAAACCTTCCCCAAGTGGCATCCATTTAGTGACAAAAGACTGGCAGAAGTCCTCTTGGAAGGGGAGATGGACATCCATCCCACAACTCGGTCTTCTTCCCTGGTCCCCAGAAACTCTCCTTGTAAGGAGCCCATGGCTGTTCCATGGGGTTGGAAAGCAGGGGACACATCCAGCTCTTCTCCTGTACCTGAATGTGCTGCAACAGGTGCTTACAGAGACTGCCAGAGGCATCTTACCATGAGCTTGTCCCTTCTGAAAAAGGGAGAATCTTGACAGCTTTCATAGAGGTCCTTTCAAGGTTTGAAGGCAGGGCTCAGGTGGGTGCAGGCATGATTTGGAGAACTATAGTTGCTTGGGATTTCTTCCATCCTCTGCTCCTATTAAACCATCCCAGATGATTATTTTAATGGCCAACTATTACAGGGATTACATTGATTTTAGACATATTATGTTCCCACTTGGCTTGGTTTCATCTTGGCAGTTCTCCGTGATCCTCATAAAAACTCTGAGTTGGTTCTTTTAATTAGACCTGGTTTCGAAATCTCCACCATGTTGTTATATTTTATACCCTGGAGCTCTTTGATATTTGGGCCGCATTCCTACTACAAATAAATCGCTTTGCAATCCAGATCAATGGATCAGTTCGGCAGCGGAGTGTGGTTCACAGTACATTTGCCCCGATCGCATTTTCTTGCTGGAAAATAAAATAAAATTACCCACTTGTTGTTTACATTGACTAAATGGACCAGCTCCAGATGGCTGAAGGCCAAATTTAAATCGATTCTGATCACACTTGTGCGGAATCAAAAGGCACAGAAAAAATCAGTGTCAAAAAGACGTAGGTTAAATGGGTCTAGCTCTCTCCAAATCGCTTCAGCAATTCGGTTCAAGTGAGAACCAGGGTCATTTAAACCGCTTCAAACCAATTTGTAAAGTGGTTTAAAATGCAGTAGGAATGAGGCTATAGACTTTTAATTACAGTTGCTCCACTAGATGGCAGCCTGGCCCAAATCCAGGATATGTCCTTCATACTATAAAGGAGGAGGATTGTGACAAAAAGGGATTAAACAACTAAGCTTCCTGGTCCTGTTAAGTTTTGGCTCTTAGTTTTTCTTAGTATGATAAGATGCAGTCTTATCTAGGTGAATGAGAAAATTTACTTACAATAGTTTTCTATTTGTATTGTTGTACAGTTGAGGAAACTCCCTGCAGTTCTGAGAAAAATATATCTGGGTTGGCACTAGGTTCTGATAACCTCTTGTGCTCAATGGTGCTAGATGCAGTCTAGGGTGCTAGATTATTCCCCCACACACACTCGAAAAAGGACTATGACCCTGCTGCACAGGTACGTGATTGAGATAATCATGGCTTGGCAAAAGAAAACTTTGTGTATATCAAGCAAGCAAGCAAGTACATGTTTATACCACTTATTAGTGCACTTAAGCACTCCCTAAGCAGTTTACAGTGTGAATATACAGCCCCTAAGAAACTCAACTCAGCCTGATGGTATGGCTGTCCTTTGAGTGACATGAACAATTGGCTCACCTCACACAAATGGTATTGTACATTTGGAAATGGAGCAACCAAAATGTTCAGGGATAAGGATAATATCTTCCTTATGAATAAAAGACCACAGTTTTTAGTTAAATAAATGATTAGAAAAATATAAATTCTAAATTTAAAAATATAAAATGTGCAGCATAAAATTCTGCACATTTTCCTCCCATTTTTGTTGTTGTTAACTGGCATCATGTCAACTTTGAGTTATGAATCAAACACTATGAATGAGAGACCTCCAAGTGCCCCCCCCCCCCCGGTCATTAACAGCCCTGCTCTAGTCTTGCAGACTCAAGGCTGTGTCTTCCTTCATTGAGTCTATTCATCTGGAATGCAGTTTTTCCCTTTTCCTACCGTCAGCTTTCTTTATTTACCAAGCATTGTTGTCTTTTCCAGTGAATTGTGTGTTCTCATGATATGGCCAAAGTATGACAGTCATCTTGATTTCTAGGGAGAATTCAGGCTAGACTTGTCAGTGACAGCACCCAACCTTGGGAACTGTCTTCAATTTTGGCACCTGGTAAACATATATGTGTTTAATTTTTTGTAGGTTTTTTTTTTCGGGGGGGGGGGGGGCTATGTGGCCGTGTTCTGGAAGAGTTTATTCCTGACATTTTGCCAGCTTCTGTGGCTGGCATCTTCAGAGAATGCTGGCATGGGAATGAGTGGGGTATATATACTGTGTGACCCTTGGTTGAGAGGAAGTGATTTACATGCTAATCTGTGTATTGATCTGTTGTTGAATGGCAAAGCCTCAGGGTGTCCATTTAATTAGTGACTCATTGTCTGCTGGAAAAACCTCCTGACCCTGTAATGTAAATCATTTACTCTCAACCAAGGGTCATACAGTATATATACCCCACTCACTTCCATATCAGCATCTCTGAAGATGCCAGCCAGAGATGCTGGTGAAATGTCAGAAATAAACTCTTTCAGAACACAGCCACATAGCCTGAAAAACACATAAAATACTATGGATGCCAACCATGAAAGCCTTCAACTTCACATGTATGTGTTTGTGCAGGCATTTCCTTGCTGTGTGGTGAGGGATGGGGGTTACACTTCATATAATAAGGCTAAGGTGTGATACAGATTTGTGTGGTATGTGTAGTATCTTCACATGTTCTTTTGCTTCCTTCCACATATATGAATGGCAATGATTCTTAAGGTTGAGGAATGAGGAATAAAGCACTGTATTTGAGAACACCTTTGCAATGAGAAAGAAAAGCTTGCCCTAATGCTTGTGGCATCCACTGACAGTGACCCTGAGAAGGGGGCTGGCAATGTGAATGTGATACATGCCACTGGGAATGAGGAGTCCCACTCATAAATATGAAGCTATTGTTGCTTACCTTGGAATATATCAGCACGGTCAGTCAGTAAATCATGAAGTGAGACAATAATAGGATAATAGCAGTTATTAAAAAGAAAACAGCAAAGTATTCCTAAACATATTTGCCTCCATTTGAGCAATGCATACACACCTTCACATCTACCATTCTTAGATAGCCCTGGCAGAGGAGGTCCAAGGAAAATTCTTTCCCATTATGGGAGTAGCTTTTTACTTGCTCTTTCCCAGCTGTCAGAGCTGCTCTTGGCTGTGCTGTCATAACATTTTCAAAGGAAGTACTATTTACTCTTAGTTATTTTCTATCTCCTTCACCAACTAGCAGTCGCCAGAGTGCCATCAGATTCCAGTCTGGCCTTGGATGCTTACAAAGTAAGTTTGAGCACATGTCAGTCCTATTAAAACTGAAACATCTATACATAATGCAATCATCAAGATGGATTAAATGTCTTTTCCTTCAAGGTCTGCCACTAATTTATAAAGGTGCCTGCTTACATTTGCGTCAAAAGCAAGTGGCTATTTACATTTAAGTCTTTCTAACTGAATTTCTTTCATTCTCTTTTTATATTTAGGACATTTGCAGAAAGACTGCATACCACATTGTCAGCCTTGCAAAGAAGGGTGCGTCTAAATTTTTGTACAAGGCTTGCATGGTATGCTTGTGAAAATATAAAAGCCTGTTTCTAAATCTACAGCTTTAATTATATTTTTAAAAATCTGCAGTTAATATTTTAAGCCTTAACTTGGCTGTCTGTTCAGAATAGACAAACTTGGTTTCTTAAATGCCTCAAGCAATTCCTGAGGTTTCTTCTCATTCCTGAGTAACACTTTTTAGTACATATGTGGTTTCAGGAATGATTTTAAAATAATAATATAAAATGAGATAATGTCATGTGGATGTGAAATGCTTGAATCATCTAGCTAGTTCTAGAAAGAGTTTTCTGAGCAATAGGACGTTGCTCCACCTTGTCCAAGTTGACTATGATGATGATGATTCTATTTACCTATATCCTGCCTTTCTTCCAATAGGCATCTTGGAGACTTAGAATACCCTCCATTGCTGTGTCAAATCTCATTGTGCGCACCAAGAAACATGGGGATATTTATCACATACACAGCTTGGAAAAGTTACTTTTTGGACTACAATTCCCAGAACCCCACTGACAGTGCCTGTCTATATTGGATGGGAGATACTAGGAGCTGTAGTATATAAAACTAACATTTCCAAACTCTGATGCCAGGGGAAGGGAGCCTGCTGACTTCCAAATGGTGATGGATTCCATCTGTTCCAGTCAGCATGACCAATGTTCAGGTAGGATTGCCATGCCGCTCAGTTGGCTGGTTTATATGAAGAGTGTAGGCATGTGCCCATTTGGACCATCCGCTTTATATATTTATTTAATTTATATCATGCTGTTCTTCCACCACAGGACCCAAGTGGTGTACGGTCTTTTAAAAGCACAATACAATTTAAGATATTTTAATGGTGACACCTGTGGCACAAAAACAGTGTATAGGGTAGGTTGTTTTAACATTCTTAAAAGAGAGCCTTACCAAACCATGTGGCGCCAAATGTACCCATTGTCTTCACTGTCTGGGGGTGATGGAAGTTGTACTCTACCACATTTGAAGAAAAACAGTTGGGGAAGTATTAACAATGCAGTTTAAAGAGAACAAAAAATAGAGTTTTAGTTACAGGCAGTATTATGTGGCTTCCATGCTGATTCCAGGTTTGCAGATCTTCTGCTTTACCATTTCCATACATGCATATGATATTCTACATTGCAAATGTTTATTACATATAAAATGAACAGGAATGAAGAGTTGTAGCCTGTGTATTATGAATATGTTTATTTTAAAATTATAATATTGTTGAGGAGGGAGTTGTTGTTAAGGAAAATGCAACATGGGACATACAGTGGAAGAAATAAAATATGTATGTGAAAGTCACATTGACTAAGCAAAAGCAATTAAGAAGCTACACAGGTGAAAAGGCTAATGTAATTTAGAAGTCCTGGGAGCCAAGGACAAATGACAAGGACAGAATTATAGAATACATATTGGAAACACCTGAGAATCAAAAAGTGTACAAGGTAATATGATGAAATACTTGGGTTGGACTTAAATATGGGTTGAACAATGTGAACCAATCAGAATGAGTGTAAACACCCACAAGTGGCTATAATAATAACAATGTATGCCAATGGTTTGTGTAGAGTGGTGTGGAGTAGAGAATAGCTGAGTTGAGCATTGTATAGAGTAGAGTAAATAATGGAATAAAGCAAAGATTGTGTGGTGAAGGGCATTTAGTATATATAGTTAAATAAAGTAGATCCTTTATACAAGTCTACTGTGTTGCCTGGTGTCTTGAGAGAGAGAAGATACAAGAGCCACCAGAACCAAGGAGACGTTTGGAGACATCTCTGAAAGAGGAGTGAGAAGGCTGAGAGAATTTGTCAGGGTCTTCAGCCTATTCTCTGAAGCTCTGCATGCTTAGAAGAAAGCAATAACCATTGATCAAAGCTGCTCTGCTCTGCTGCACAACGAGGTGGTGAGTTAAAGCAAGAATAAGACTAGCTACAACTCCCATCATCCTTGACAGTTGTTCCACTGGATTAACATAACATTTTGGTGTAACCACTGACACAGTCCAGCTCTTCTATTGTTTCCTGATCTGGGGAGTGGGAACGAAAAGTATCTAGTAATGCTGGGAGCTCTCATGGAAGACTTTGGAATGAAGAAAACATCATAGAAAAGCATAACATTCTGGATCTACAAAATAAAGTTGGTTTGTTCAGGAACAAAATCAGGGGCTTCCAGAGACTCTCCCCTCCCACATTTGGAGGTGCTTTATTTCACAAGCAGAGTATAGGTTGAGTCTCCCTTATCCCTATCCAAAATATTCCAAAAACCAAAACTTTTTTCAGGAGTGGCCAGGACAGTGACAACTTTGCTTTCTGATGGTTCTATGATCACATGCTTATTTTTTAAAATATTGTATAATATTACCTTCAGGCTACGTATATAAGGTGTATATGAAGCATAAATTAATTTTATGTTTAGACTTGGATCCCATCTCCAAGGTATCTCATTATGTAGGTATATGCAAATACAGGTGTTCCACAATAAAAAAAACAACAACCAAAAAACCAAACCACCTTTGGTCCTAAGCATTTCCGATAAGGGAGACCTAACCTGTAATAAGTATTTGCAATCTGAAGGTGAGCAACATCCAGTCCTGCATCACCACCACCCACATACACAAGGCCTAACAGGAAAATGAAACAGGCGTAGTCTTTGTGGAAATATATAAATTAGTTTTACTTACAGATACTAAAGGATTTATAAAATCTTGTGGTGGGGGGTTCAGTAATGTGTGGCCTTCAGACATGGTGAGAGAGAAAGAATTGCAGACAAAAAATGGAGGATGAACAATCTCTGACTAACAGAGATGAACTGATGCAGGAAGAGACAATGTATAGCTCTTAAAACTAACAAACAGGAAATTAGTTACATGAATGCATGCTATGCCTAAACTCTTAGGCTTTAAACTAGCAACTACAGTACTGAGTGCTAAGGTTGCTACCTGTAAAAAAAAGCTGCCTCATTTTTATTCTAAACAGGCTCCGGAATGCACATTATGATAAGTTAAACAATATTCCTGGAGGCTTCCAGTACAATGTTTCTATACGTTCTCTCTATATGTTTTTTCTCTCTCTTTAAGATAGGTTAGATGGGGCTGCACAATTTGGTTGAGTGCCACATGAAACATGTTGCCCGTCCCTGTTGTAACCAGAAAAGTGGAGTGGTTTGGCAATGGCAACTTCAGGTAGAAAATGTGGTGGCAAAACAGAGATATAAAATAGAGATTTAAGTTTAAGTGAAGTACACTGGTCCTATTTTCTGATGGTGATAATAAAAGAACACATATGCCATTTTTAAATAGAGGTACTCAAGGCAGCTGAAAAAATAATGAGACTAGAAAATAATTAATACATACAATTTATGTCTTCTGGTATGGAAAGCAAGGAATTTTTATGTGGGAGATTAAAATCAAAAAGATTTGGGGTTGTGGGGATGGGGTTATTTGTTGTTGTTGCTGTTTTGTGCCTTCAAGCCGTTTCTGATTTATGGGAACCCTAAGGCATTGTCTTCCTCTGAGGCTGAGAGACTGTGGTTTATCTAAGGTCATCCAGTGGATTTACATGGCAGAGCAACCATTTGAACCTTGGTCTCCAGAGTCATAGTCAAACGCTTAAACTACTTCACCATGCTAGCTCTCCAAGCACAGTCTTTTGGACAAGTAATCTAAATTAACTCTCCTGAAGGTGGCATGATATCTTACCATGCCTAAAATAGATGCAAGTGTGTTTAATCTGAAACACAGGAAGAGCACAAATTCTGACAAAGTGGAGCATAAATAAGAAAAAAAAATACAGGGATATTTAATGTGAATGAGAACATGGAAATGTTCTTATTACAATCTGTATTTTGACAATTAATTACATTTTAGCTTCTTTTTTAAACAAGTAGAGTTTAGGTTGTGATCCTGTGCATATTGACATGGGAATTATGGTAGACCCACTGAACACAATAGCACTCATGTCTCAGGAGATGTGTATACAGCTGCAATGTAAGCAATACAACTGAACAGTCCCCTTAGAGAAGGGGTGGGAATTATGCGGCCCTACCCACACATGTTGAACTATAGCTCCCAGTGTTCCTGATAATTGGCTGTGTTGACTGGAGCTTCTGGGACTTGAATCCTCCAACATTTTGAAGGCTGCATATTATGCTTAGCCCTCCTTCACAGTACAGTTGTGGACACATACACTCAGAAGTCAGTGAAATTGATCTCAAAGGGACTTACTCCTGTGTAAATGGATAAAAATTTGGGTTGTAAAATCTTAAAAGTGCTAGCCTGTGAAAATTTGTCATGGAGAGAACAAGAAAGGAGACCGGTGATTTTAATCATGCTGATGGTTAATTCCTTTTTAATTTTTGTAAATTAATGTTTTAGCTGGACCTTTTAGAAATTATTGTAAGTCACCTTGGATCCAATTTCGGGGAAAAGGTGGGAGATAAGTTAAATAAATAAATTTTACTTCTTTTCTTTTTGCAAAGACCTTGTACCATCTTTGAGATTGAAAAAAAGAAATTTGTAGCATAAGCCTTTGAAGATTCAGTCTACTCTGTTATATGCAGTATGATGATGATGTAGACTTGTCTAAAGCTAATACTACAAGCTTCTTTCTCTCAATAGTCTCAAAGTTGCTACAAGATCCCTTTGTAGCACAGCTACAGCTAACTAACACAGCTATGTCTTTGAATATTATTTTCATTTTGTTCCTTTTTTCTAGACCCCACTTGGGCATCTCTAGCTGAGTTTTTTGGATTACAGCTTGAATGATGATGATTAGTTTTACCAGCCTCTCCCCATGGCAGGGAACAGCAACAGATTAAGAAATGCACAACAATCTCCTAGGAGTTTATCAGACGATGGAAATTGTAAGTATAATCTAATGGCAATCCGAATGCACTCATGGTGCAGCTTTTTCCTCAGCAGGAAGATAGTAAAACAAATACAGAATGCTGTTAGGTTGTTCATTTAGACTGTGAAGCCTGTGCAGGGCTGCCACAGTTTGTGAAGAGATTTTAGTTTAAAGAAGCAAGGCCATCTGTGCAAATCTGCCAATTCTTCCTGTTTGCCTGGGAGACCCCAGATCTTAAGGCTAATCTTCTTCCCTGCCACTTTGAGCAATGACCACCTGGCTTGCACAGTTTTGCGTTTCTTGCATCTGCCTATCTAATGAAGAGCCTTAACTATAAATGACTGGTCTCTTTCTAGCTGTGCCATTCAGGTCTAATGGCATTTTTGTCTTCCAGCTGTATGCAAAGAAAATATTAATTAAAACAGCAGTGGTTTTGTGGAAGTGCATACATATATCAGGTTTGGACAGACACCAGACAAACTGTATCAAGTGGAAAGGAAACTGGTTCTGCAAGCTGGAGGGTGAAAGCTGTGTTCATTGTGGGTTGGTTAGCACCCGTCATGTGATGAATCTTCTTTCCTTCACTGTCATTTTCATGAAATTTTGTAGGTAGAAAAGCTATCAAGCATGTATAAACAAGTCGAAAAGTTACATTTTAGTGCTACTTAAAAACAACCACATTTTAAACTGTAGGTGCCCTGCCTGTATGATACAGGCAAAGAATAACATTACTAGTAGGAGGTAGGTATGGACTGTATAGATTGCAATTTTTTAACTATATATGTTTTAAAATGTTGTACCCCACCCCAATTGCTCGCTCAGAGGGGCAGGTTAGAAATAAATATTATTATTATTATTATTATTATTAGTAGTAGTAGTAGTAGTATCATTCTTCAGATCATTAAAGTTTCCCAGCATATTAGTAGTTCATTCAATGTGTTCTTTCCCAATTTTGACAGGATGTCCTGCTGATGTGTCTTCATCCCAGCTAATTTTCAACAGTCTCCCCCAAGTCTTATGAATAGTTAGGGAATATCTGAAAGGGGACATGCCTGCCTCCACCTATCTAGGGACATCTACGGTGAGTCAGAAACATAGGAGTTTATCAGATGGGAGGAATTTCTCTTTATTGCGAATGGAGCCAATTGGAGCCAATTCGAATTCATGTGAATTTGCTAGTTTAGCGAATTTACGTGAATTCCAATTGCGTTTGGAATGTGTTCAGAATGTCTTCCCATTACCCGAAAATGACTGCTCATTGCCCGAAATTGTGTGAGATGCTTTAATACGAAATAACGTAAAACCCATAATTGGGTTCGGAATGACTTCCCTTTCGCCCAAAATTGTGTGAGATACTTTAATACGAAATAACATGAAACCCCATGATTGTGTTCAGATTGCCATTAGATGATACTTCCAATTTCTGTTGTCTGATAAACTCCATAGAGGTGTGACACAGAATGAGATAAAGAGAGCTGACTTTGAATGCTGTTAACAGCTTTTTGTGCTTCTGGTTGCCTTTCTTTGGATCTCTGGGGTGAGCCTGTGGATTGGGTTCTTGTCTGAACTGTTTCCACCTATGCTTCAAGGCTGGATATTTGTGAATAAATGTACTGATACCTGTAGCACTTGTAGTACTACAGTATACCAAAAGTCCCCAGGAAACATGTTTGGAAGGCAGTAAGATGATAAAAGATTTGGAAACCAAGCCCTGTGAGGAATGGTTGAGGGAACTGGGTATGTTTCTCTTGGCACCTTATCAGACGTTGTAAATTGGAAGTATAATCTAATGGTAATTTGAACGCAATCATGGGGTTTCACGTTATTGCAAATTAAAGTATATCACGCAATTTCAGGCAAAAGGGAAGTCATTCCGAACACAATCATGGGTTTTACGTTATTGCAAATTAAAGCATCTCACACAATTTCAGGCAATGAACAGTCATTTTCAGGTAATGGCAAGTCATTCTGAACACATTCCGAATGCAATGGGAATTCACGTGATTTCTCTAAACTAGCGAATTCACGTGAATTCAAATTGGCTCCAATTGGCTCCATTCGCAATAAAGAGAAATTCCTCCCGTCTGATAAACTCCTAGGAGAAGAGACAACTGAGTGGTGATTTGAAAGGCTGCCATGTAGGAGATGGTTGGTGTATCCACACTGGAAAATTAAAGAAGTTTGACACCCCTTTAACTACTATGACTTTAGCCAACTGAATCATGGGATTTGCATTTTGGTGAAATATTCAGCCTGGTCTGTTAGAGAGCTCAGGTGCCTCATCAAATTCCAAGATTGTGTAGAATAGAGTCATGGCAGTTAGTGGTCTAAAACTGCTTTAATTGTCCAGTGTGGGCCATATCTGGAATGAGCTTGTTTTCTGATGCTCCTGAAGATAGGACCTAGACCAATGTATTCACATTATAAGAAAGATGTTAACTAAACATTAGGAAGAACAAATGTATCTGAGGAAGTACTGAATTCTATGAAAGCTCATGTTGCCAATTTCTTTCTTTCAGTTAGTCTCAAAGGTGCTACAAGATCTCTCAACATTAGGAGGAGCAGTTCAACGGTGGAATAGACTACCTTGGGAAGCATTGGGATCTCATTTAAACAGAGGCTGGGTGGCTACCTTTCAGGGTGTTTTAGCAGTGAATTCCTACAGCAGATGTAATTCAGATTAGATGACCCTTGGGGTTCCTTTCAGCTTGAAGGTGCTATGGTTCTATAATCTTCTTGCAAAGGAAACAAAATTTGTCTAAATCCTACACCCCTGGAGTTTCAAACAGCCCAGATGACTTCTCACAACACAAGTGAGTATAAATTCTCTCAGCACAAGTTAATGTAATGGCACCTTCCCCCACTCTCCGCCTCTTGCTCTGAAGTAACATGCCAGTAGAACACCAGTGAAAACAATTATTATAATAAACAAATCTATTTTTTATTTTGTGTATCTGCCAAAGGCATTGCTTCATGCCTAGTTGTTCCCTAATGATAAAACTGGCCCAAACTTTGGGTTTTCTTGACAGCTCTCTTCAGAACACAGGCTTGCAAAACTGAATCACCGCTCTTGGGTTCTTTCCAGGTCACACTTTGTACTCTCATAATTCATTCCTACAGCACCCAGCTCTGCATTATTTGTTTGAACTCAGAAGATTCTTTACAAAAGATAAACCATTGTGAGATGGGCATCAGCACAGATTGTGGCATGCCAATGCAAATACCCTATCTGACACACCTAACATGGAAAGGAGATTTTCCACCCGCAAGTAATGCCAGGCAGACTGAGATAAAAATAGTTTAATGCCTATAAATGTGTATTTATACAAAAATGTTTTGCCACAGTCTTGTTCCACTTTATTTTTCAGAATTACTTTTTCTGTTTTCATCTCTCAAAGCCCTCTTTATTCAATATCAAAGGGACTGGGGCAAGACCAGCAATATCTGCATTGGATAAGGGCCACAGCACATTGCATGCCTTAAGTGGCAGATCACGCCCTCCTGTGAGCAGCAAGAGCACAAGGACAGATTAACTGGAATACTTTCTTTCTTCAGACAACAGTTCCTAGAATCCCAAAGTCAAAGTGCAATAGGGTTATTAAAACCAAAGGTGTTTGAAGAGCCTGCCTTGTATTCTTGACTTTATGTGTGTACACTTAAGGAAGCATAGGAAGATGTTGTTAAACTGAAATCAAGCAAACCAGAAGTGAGTTTCCCAACTTGCAAATTGTGGCTGGGGACGAAGGCATGTTTTAATTGCCAAGGCTGTTTTTCTATGCTCATGTATCTGTTATAACTATTATGGAGGGGTGGGGGTCCCCTTAAAGAATCTTGAGGATGTGGGCAACTAGGTTACATCCAGCTTGAGGATGGATGGCTCTGAATAATTTCCAGGTGGCAAAGGTTTCCACACAAGTGGATTCTCACAATTGTCTTTCTATGTAGCAGGCAGGCTGGTGAATGGGTTTCCACCAATTTCCAGGAGGCTGACCAATTACTGCATCTGTTTGGCTGCAACCAATAAAGTTGTGGCCTTTTACATTCCAACAGAATGAAAGTGGAGTTCATTTTTGTGAAATGTGTAATCCCATACTTACTGTTGGGACCACAATTAGTATAAAATGTAAGGCTTGAAGCCTATATCTGTCCTGCTATTTCATACCTGTACTATCTTTGAAATGAAATTGTAGCACAAAATGGATCTGTGTGTGTGTGGAAAATCTTTCTATAAAATAATAACAAATTTTGCTCATACATGGTTGTCTTGGCAGGTTTTGTTCAGAGGTTTTGCCTTTGCCTTTGCCTTCCTTTGAGGCTAAGACAGTGTGATTTGCCCAAGGGGGAGTTCCTTCTCTTGTCATAGTCCAACACTCAAGCCACACTGGCTCTCCCACAAAAAAGACCTGTGAAAAGCAGACTGAGATCCAAAACGCACTGCAGAAATAATCCAGTTTGAAACTGCCTTAACTGCCCTGGCTCGGTGCTAGGAAATGCCGGGAACTGTAGTTTTGTGAGACGTTTAGCCTTTTCTGTCAGAGAGCTCTGGTGCCACAATAAACTACAGTTCCCAGGATTCCTACCACTGAGCCAGGGTAGTTAAAGCAGTCTCAACATTGATTATTTATACAGTGTGTTTTGGACTTCAGATGCCTTATTTAGTAGCTGCCTGTGTTAAATGTAACTGAATGGAGCTACAAAACTAGATTATATATAACTAAGTGATAAAATTGGGCTACAAAACAGTTTTCTAAAACAAATTACAAGGAAAGGAGTCATGCAAATAAAAGTATTATGTTTGTAGGAAAGGATTTGGCCCATGCTCAGCGCCATCCTTGTTATTTGTGGAGTCCCACTTGTGGAGATCTGTGCCTTAAGTATTTATTCTAGGAATCTGTGACCTGCAGTTCCTTCCACTCCCGATGAAATGCAAGGTGGTATACCTAAAAACGATGAAAACAACACTACAATTTCAATTTGCAATAACGGACAATATTGCAGACTGATATATTTAAAACTTTGGAAACTGTGAGCACAGAGTGCACATTTAAAATATACACATTTTTAAAGGTGGATTTGTAGCCATGGGTCAAACACGAAGATTCTACAGTACAAATTGAGGCCTGTGCTTTGGAATGGTAGATCAAATAGGCAGCAGAAATGAGTCAGAATGGATGCCTTGCACATTCCTAGTACAGTGGACCCTTGGTATCCACTGGGGTTTGGTTCCAGGACCCACCATGGATACCAAAATCCATGGATGTTCAATTCCCATTAAATAAAGTGTCTTACTAAAATGATGTCCCTATTATAAACTGGAAAAATCAAGCTTTGCTTTTTGGAATTTATACTTTTTTGAATATTTTCAAGCTGTAGCTGCTTGAATCCATTGATAAAGAAACCGTGGATACAGAGGGTGGTCTGTATTTATTCAGAAGTTACTATCAACAGATTACTTGGCTATAGGAATAAACTCTTACAGATCAAAGGTACCCATCTCCCCAATAATTTCAAACATAATGTTAAGTGAAGCTGCTTCTCCCCTGCAGTTGAAAGCCATCAAAGAAAGATAACTTAATTGTGTACATGTGTGTATGAATGGTGTTTCCTAATAAATATTGCACCAAGTTAACAGTATAGTGTTTTTGATAGCACAAGGACTGATCAGTGGCTGGGGTAAGGAAGCAATAGTAGATGACACCTGTTTGGATTCAGACTGAATTCAGGCCTTGTTTCAGTATACCAGTTGGGGCTGGCAGTTGCTCTAGGGATTAAATTATTTAAAGCCTTCAGCTGGCCAGTGTAGGCAAGCAGTAGTTTATAAAACACTTAATCTATTTCTTTAATGCTCTTCGCAGGTTTGCTTTACTTAGACTGTAAAACTATATGCAACTGTCACCTGCTACTGCTGATTTGCTTTGGCAGATACTTTCTCCCTCCCCCCTTCCCCCAGTATATGTCCTTTAAGCAATTACCATCCTCTTGTCTCTCCTCACTTTAACACATAAGGGAAGAAAGAGCTTATTGGAACCATTTGTATTTGACAATATCCCTAATGGAGAGGAAAAGATGCCCAGCAAATGTATGCCTTCTAGCAAGACGGATTGTGGTTATGGGGGACTTAAATTTATTTTAATATCTTGGCCGCATTGCACCAGCAATGCAAACTTTCCTACACAAGCAATTGAAACATGTTTAATTAAAAACTGACTTCCTGCAAGATATATTTGTGTCTGGAGAGCCAGCAGGTGGTAACTGGTAAGTAATAGATATGGAGAGGAGACAGGAGCAATCTGGATAGCTGCTCACCACAGGATTAATTGGGTAAATCCTCTTAGGTTTGATTAGCCATTACTTAGATCTAGTTTCTTCCTGATTTTTTTTTCTCATTGCTTGTTCCTATAAATGTCTTTTTCCTGTCACAATCTATTAGTCTGGTTTACGTTCACTGATACAGCACATGTATACATCGAACAGAAATACAGCAGGTTACGGTTCACTTTGTGTGGTATGTTTTTCCTGATAGCAGAGCAAACTCCTATAGGGAGGGAAGTGTGAAATGTATGTGTTATTCATTATCTGTGGTGATTGCACAGGTGCATATTTGACTAAATATATATCTGATGAAAAACATGGGGTTGCTCATGGCTTTTTAGGATATGTATACTGGACAGAAAATGCTATTGTATAAGGACTGGTATTTATGACAATTGATGCACTTGGATACCTGAAGGCATCTTGCAAATGTAAAGCATGTACATAATGCCCTTCATTTTGTTTGCTCCTTTAAAAAAAAAAAAAAAGATGTTGGAAGGAAACCAATTGTGGAAAGTAGGCCTAGAGGACTTTTTATTTACTTATTTACTTAACTATTCATTTCTTTATTGAGAGCATTTATACCCCAGAAGGAAACATTTGAGGAGTGACATAGAAGGGACAAATCTTATCTCTTGATGGGCAACTTGCTAGGCCATTTCAACAAAAAATAAACAAGGGGCAAGAGATATACAAAGAGGGTGGGAGGATGCATGCATGCTCATCCCTCACCTACTCAGATGACAATAGATGAATGCACCGTACATGTGAAAAATGCCTTTTCTTTAAATAATGACATTAGTCCACATATTGGTGGTTGGGAGTAGGGGGTGAGATGCTTGTTTGTGGGGTAGTTTCTCCTTGCTCTCCTGCTGTACCCACCCACACTATCCTGTCACAAAACCATAGAATCATAGAATCATAGAGTTGGAAGAGACCACAAGGGCCATCCAGTCCAACCCCCTGCCATGCAGGAACTCCCAGTCAAAGCATCCCCGACAGATGGCTATCCTGCTTAAAGACCTCCAAGGATGGAGACTCTACCACACTCCGAGGGAGTGTGTTCCACCGTCGAACAGCCCTTACTGTCAGGAAGTTCCTCCTAATGTTGAGGTGGAATCTCTTTTCCTGCAGCTTGCATCCATTGCTCCGCGTTCTGGTCTCTGGAGCAGCAGAAAACAAGCCTGCTCCCTCCTCAATATGACATCCCTTCAAATATTTGAACAGGGCTATCATATCACCTCTTAACCTTCTCTTCTCCAGGCTAAACATCCCCAGCTCTCTAAGTCGTTCCTCATAGGGCATGGTTTCCAGACCCTTCACCATCTTAGTTGCCCTCCTTTGGACCCGCTCCAGTTTCTCCACATCCTTTTTGAATTGTGGTGCCCAGAACTGGACACAGTATTCCAGGTGGGGCCTCACCAAAGCAGAATAGAGTGGCACTATTACTTCCTTTGATCTAGACACTATACTTCTATTGATGCAACCTAAAATAGCATTGGCCTTTTTAGCTGCTGCATCACACTGCTGACTCATGTTCAACTTATGGTCTACTTGGACTCCTAGATCCCTTTCACACATAGTTTCATTCAGCCAGATGTCCCCCATCCTATATCTGTGCATTTCATTTTTCCGCCCTAAGTGCAGAACCTTACATTTCTCCGCATTGAATTTCATTTTGTTAGCGTTGGCCCAGCTTTCTAGTCTATTCAGGTCATTCTGAATTTCAATCCTGTCTTCTGGAGTATTGGCTACTCCTCCTAATTTGGTGTCATCTGCAAATTTGATAAGTATGCCCCCAATTCTGTCATCCAAGTCATTAATAAAGATATTGAATAGCACTGGGCCCAGGACAGAACCCTGTGGGACCCCACTGGTCACTTCTTTCCAGGATGAAAGGGAGCCATTGTTGAGCACCCTTTGAGTTCGGTCAGTCAACCAGTTACAAATCCATGTAATGGTTACCTTGTCTAGCCCACATTTTACGAGCTTGTTTGCAAGAATGTCATGGGGAACCTTGTCAAAGGCCTTACTGAAATCAAGATATACTATATCCACAGCATTCCCTTCATCTACCAAACTGGTAATTTTATCAAAAAAAGAGATCAGATTTGTCTGGCAAGACTTGTTTCTCTGAAACCCATGTTGGCTTTTTGTGATTATGGCATTGGCCTCTAAATGTTCACAGACTCTCTGCTTAATGATCTGCTCTAGAATCTTTCCTGGAATTGATGTCAGACTAACTGGACGATAATTGTTGGGATCCTCTTTTTTCCCCTTTTTGAAGATGGGCACAACGTTTGCCCTCCTCCAGTCTGCTGGGACTTCTCCTGTTCTCCAGGAGTTCTCAAAGATTATTGCCAATGGTTCCGATATTACATTCGCCAGTTCTTTTAATACTCTAGGATGTAGTTCATCTGGTCCTGGAGATTTATATTCATTTAGGTTAACCAGGTATTCCTGTACTATCTCTTTACTTATTCTGTGCTGAGATTCCCCTATTCTGTCTTCTGCTCCATTATCCTTAGGTTGACCACCCTTTGCCTTTTCTGAGAAGACTGAAGCAAAGAAGGTGTTGAGTAATTCTGCCTTTTCTTTGTCATCTTTGAGCATTTTGCCATCTTCTGCACGCAGTGGCCCTACTGTTTCCTTCTTCTTCCTTTTGCTTCGGACATACCCAAAAAAGCCCTTTTTGTTGTTCTTAACCTCTCTAGCCAGCCTGAGTTCATTCTGTGCTTTAGCTTTTCTGGCTTTACCCCTACATGTGCTGGCTATTTGTTTGAATTCCTCTTTCGTGATTTCCCCATTTTTCCATTTCTTATACATGTTCTGTTTAAGGCTTATCTCAGTTGAAAGTTCCTTAGTCATCCATCCTGGCTTCTTGAGACACCTCCCATTTTTCTTCCTCATTGGAACTGTTTGAAATTGCGCCTTCAGTATCTCCTTTTTGAGAAACTCCCATCCGTCTTGAACTCCCTTCTCTTTTAGTTTTCTTGACCATGGGATCTCCCCCAGTATTTCTCTAAGTTTATTGAAATCAGCTCTCCTAAAGTCTAGAATGCGTGTCTGACTATGCCTGGCTTCCCCTTTCCGCTGTATAACAAACTCCAGGAGAACATGGTCACTTCCCCCTAAGGATCCAACCACTTGCACCCCATTGACTAGGTCATCCCTGTTGGTTAAGATCAGATCTAAAATAGTTGATCCCCTTGTTGTCTCTTCCACCTTTTGGACAATGAAATTGTCTTCCAGGCAAGTGAGGAATTTGCTAGACCTTGAGGATTTGGTTGAGTTTGACTTCCAGCAAATATCCGGATAGTTGAAGTCCCCCATCACTACTACATCTCTCCTTTCTGAGTGTGTGCTCATCTGTTCTAGAAAGGCATCATCCAATTCCTCTGCCTGAGTCGGGGGTCTGTAGTAGACTCCCACAGTAACATCCCTGTTGTTTCCCTCTCCTTTAATGTTTATCCAGATGCTCTCCACCTGGCTTCCAGTATTGACTTCCTGGATCTCTTCACTGGTGTAAATATCCCTGACATATAATGCTATTCCTCCTCCTTTCCTGTTTGGCCTGTTTCTCTTAAAAAGGTTATATCCCTCTATTTCTACATTCCAGTCATGAGACTCATCCCACCAGGTTTCAGTGATGCCTATTATATCATATTTGCTCTGTTGTGCTAGGAGTTCGAGTTCATCCTGTTTATTTCCCATACTCTGTGCATTAGTGTAGAGACATCTAAGAACATGTGTTCCCTTTACTTGCTGCCTGTGCAAATTTTTTTGCTTCCCACTGTTGGGTCCTTGCACTGTTTGCCTTGTTCCCTCTATGTCAGTTTGATTATTTTCTCCAGCCCTTTTGCCTTCCAAAATAATGTCTCCCTCCCCCATATAACTCAGTTTAAAGCCCTCCTGATCAGATTTTTGAGACTTTTGGCAAAAATGTTTTTGCCAACTGGTGTGAGATGCAGCCCATCCCTTGCCAGAAGTCCCTCCTCATGGAACCGCAGCCCATGATCCAAGAATCCAAACTGTTCTTGGCGGCACCATCTACGGAGCCAGTTATTCACCTCTGCTATTTTCTTCTCCCTTCCTGGACCATGCCTTTCTACTGGGAGAAGAGATGATATGACAACCTGTGCATCCATCTCTTTCAGCTTCCTTCCTAGAGCCTCATAATCCCTTATGATATTCTGAAGGCTGTGCCTTGCAGTATCATTGGTTCCCACATGAACCAGAAGAAAGGGGTGTTGATCAGTAGGCTTGACAAGTCTTGTCAGCCTCTCAGTTACATGATGGATCTTTGCCCCAGGGAGACAACACACCTCCCGAGACATCTTGTCAGGCCCACAAACCATTGCTTCTGTACCCCTCAGCAAGGAGTCCCCCACAACCACCACACGCCTCCTCCGAGGCTTAGCAGCGGCTGTTCCCTTTCGTGGTACTCTCAGTCTCCCCTGCTCTGTCCCTGATGTCTGTCCCTGCTGCTTTTCCTCATCATCTCTGATAACAGAGAGAGATTCAAAGTGATTCTGTAGCTGCAAGCTCACAGAACGAACCGTGGTTTCCCTACTTCTGCGTGTAACTTTCCTCCAACCATCTCCTTCTTTTGTGTGTGAAGTGACCTCTTCTTCCTCAGCAACTTTCTCTGTGTGTTTCCTGTCCAGGACCATCTGGTCCTTTCTGTTCAAGAGAACCTCCTGCTCTCTGTGATGCTGAAGTGTTGACACCTGGGCCTCCAACTGCTGAACTCTTCCTTCTAAGAGGGCTACCAACTTGCACTTGGTGCAGGTGAAGTTCCCCACATCTATAGGCAAGAAGACAAACATCCCACAGGTGTTGCAGGTGACTGCTGCAGGTCCCTCAGTGTCCATAGTGAGAAGTCTTAAGTAGGCAATGAAACAAGACTGTGGGCTTCTCCTGTAAAACACCAGTGTAAAAAATCCCTGTGTGGCTGGCCTTTGTCCCCAAGCTCTGTTAGTGAGCTCAATCAACTGGGCCTATAGGTATCTAGAAGGTTCCTGGCTGCTAGCTCCTTCTAGAGGCAAGTCCCTGATTCACTTCCTCTGAATCCCCACAGCCCCTTAAGGGAATAGTGGGAAGAAAAGTATAAATATTGAATGACTTTGTCCTCACTGTGTTCAGGCTACCTTCTCCTCTGTACTTCCCCCCTGCCTTGGCTATCAAATATAAAAATGAGTATGAAAAGAAAAAATTCTAACGGCGCGCGCCTCTCCTAAAATGAGATTTCTCTTTCCTCCTCCCCAATGAACCAATGAAATGGCTCACAAATTCAAATTTTAAGGTCTTACCCAATCAAAAGGCACACAGAGAAGCACAGGTTTACCTTGAGGAAGGTATGGCCAGAAGCCTCTCCTAGCAGTTATATAAAATGAGATTTCTCTTTCCTCCTCCCCAATGAACCAATGAAATGGCTCACAAATTCAAATTTTAAGGTCTTACCCAATCAAAAGGCACACAGAGAAGCACAGGTTTACCTTGAGGAAGGTATGGCCAGAAGCCTCTCCTAGCAGTTATATAAAATGAGATTTCTCTTTCCTCCTCCCCAATGAACCAATGAAATGGCTCACAAATTCAAATTTTAAGGTCTTACCCAATCAAAAGGCACACAGAGAAGCACAGGTTTACCTTGAGGAAGGTATGGCCAGAAGCCTCTCCTAGCAGTTATATAAAATGAGATTTCTCTTTCCTCCTCCCCAATGAACCAATGAAATGGCTCACAAATTCAAATTTTAAGGTCTTACCCAATCAAAAGGCACACAGAGAAGCACAGGTTTACCTTGAGGAAGGTATGGCCAGAAGCCTCTCCTAGCAGTTATATAAAATGAGATTTCTCTTTCCTCCTCCCCAATGAACCAATGAAATGGCTCACAAATTCAAATTTTAAGGTCTTACCCAATCAAAAGGCACACAGAGAAGCACAGGTTTACCTTGAGGAAGGTATGGCCAGAAGCCTCTCCTAGCAGTTATATAAAATGAGATTTCTCTTTCCTCCTCCCCAATGAACCAATGAAATGGCTCACAAATTCAAATTTTAAGGTCTTACCCAATCAAAAGGCACACAGAGAAGCACAGGTTTACCTTGAGGAAGGTATGGCCAGAAGCCTCTCCTAGCAGTTATATAAAATGAGATTTCTCTTTCCTCCTCCCCAATGAACCAATGAAATGGCTCACAAATTCAAATTTTAAGGTCTTACCCAATCAAAAGGCACACAGAGAAGCACAGGTTTACCTTGAGGAAGGTATGGCCAGAAGCCTCTCCTAGCAGTTATATAAAATGAGATTTCTCTTTCCTCCTCCCCAATGAACCAATGAAATGGCTCACAAATTCAAATTTTAAGGTCTTACCCAATCAAAAGGCACACAGAGAAGCACAGGTTTACCTTGAGGAAGGTATGGCCAGAAGCCTCTCCTAGCAGTTATATAAAATGAGATTTCTCTTTCCTCCTCCCCAATGAACCAATGAAATGGCTCACAAATTCAAATTTTAAGGTCTTACCCAATCAAAAGGCACACAGAGAAGCACAGGTTTACCTTGAGGAAGGTATGGCCAGAAGCCTACAAAACAGAACATTGTAGGTTAGAACTATCACAGTTGGCCACGGACAGGCAGATTCTCTGGTTTACAATGTACAATGTACAAGTTGCATATGAATGCTACCCATTTGCAACCGGAGTGATTAAATAAAGCAGGAACCATGGCATCTGAATGCTCCCTCTGTTTAACTGTTGTAATTTTTGAACTTTTAAGTTTTATTAAAATAGAACAGTGAAGAGAAATGAATAACGATTCACAAAAATATAACGCTCCCAGACTGCCAAGAAATTGATAGAAATGGGATCCATACAATTATTTAAAATATTTGGTTAAAAACATATTCCAGCCTTAGAACAGTGGTGGCAAACCTATGGCACGCATGCCAGAGGCGGCACTCAGCGCCCTCTCTGTGGGCATGTGCGCTGTTGCCCCAACACTGCACCACATTGGCTTTCTGTTGCTGTTGTTCTGTGCCTAAAAGTCATTTCTAACTTATGGGGATTCTAAGGTGACCTTATCATGATCACTTACCGGATCTTTTTCATGGCTCCATAACAATCCAAATCTTTGGTAGTGAGAACTCACTACCAAAGAGATCCAGATTGCACAGGAAATTGTTTTGAAAATGGAGGTGCCTCCATTTTCAAAATGATCTGGCACCCTGGAAATACCCACCACCTCTTCCTCCTTCCTCCATTTCCTTTCCACCCACCATACCTGCCGTGCTGCATTCTCCTTGTCTTCCTTTATCCTCCCTCCTCTTCCTCCCTCCCCCGGCCATCACATCCTACTTCCCTCCTCTTCCTCCTCCCCTCCCCCCCACATCATGCCCTACCTTCCTCCCTCCCCCCGGCCATGTATTCAGGTTAAAATTCAGGATTTTTGACTAATAATGAGATGTGATTAAATATCAACAGAAAAAATTGTAATAAATCAGTATGCGACTGTTTGTTTACAGTAGTCAACATTTTAAATCCATGTATGAGATTTCAGCCTGCAGATTCAGACATGTAGTATTTTCTACTAAAGGGCAAACATTTTACTTAAAACCAAGCATGATATCTTATGTCATATTAAACCAGATAGCTTGCTCAGAAAGACTGATGAAAACCTTTTAATATAATTCTTATGTCAACCTCAATCATAATTTTGAGGGTCCTCATCTGAATCTTAAAATTCATAGCTAGTCTCTCATGACATACTTGCTTTGTATCCTATTCTTCGTCTTGTCCTTTTATTTAGACCTGGGCTACCCACAAAATTTCTCATAGGGAAGCAGATTTTGCCATGTAGGTTTTTCCTGGAAACTGGATAATGTGTAGGATGGCGGGGGGTAGGGGTGGGAGTGACAGAAGAAGAGTTTAAGGAGCTGAGGGTAATCTGGGTTCTTCAGTCTCCATTTATATTGCTTTTGTTCCCATCTTGCAGAATCTAGATTAGAATATGCTAACCTCAGGTTCATGTGCAGTTGATAACAATTCAACAGTGATATACTGTAACAGAGGCTGTACTGTACTGTAACAGGGGAGTAAACAAGAGAGACCTGAAAACAAAAAGGAAGACTGCTTAAATCTCCCACAACCTACAAATATAATATCAGGTGTAGTTGTAGAATTTGAGACCACAATTCTCAGTCCATGAATCAATGGCAATACAAAAACACCTACCACCCATGCGTAGAACTATTTTTTCTGACAAAAGCTGAAACCACTGCACTGCCAGCACTATCCATCAGGGTGAGGCCATGGACAGCAATCTGGAATGTGTTGGGATATGGGAATCAGGGTCAAAGAATAATCGGGATCAAAGAACAGTCCATCCTGATGACCAACAAGTCAAGATGAAAGAGTAAAGCGAGAAACACAAGCCATGCTAGAGCAAGCACAAGGGACAGAGTTCATATAGACCTATTGTTCAAGCAAAGAAGAAAACATTAAGACAGGAAATCTCAAACTCAGTTCCTTCTCAGGGAAGAAGGCAATGGCGGAGGGGGAGCCAGGTCAGAGCTGGAATGTGCTTAGCACAGGAGGTGAAACTAGCTGGACACTCTTAGCCTTATTTAAATACACTGTTGGGCTTTCTAGATTGGCAAAAAGAAGTGTGTTCATGGCTGCATGAAACTCTAGCCTTTAGATGAGAAAAAGGGAAAATGTGCCATGAAAATACTTTTTTTGTATTTTAGGGGAGAAGAAGCGCCTTTAAAAAGGTGCTGGTTTTCCCAGCTTCTTTTTTAAAAACTGCGGAACAGCGCAGCTCCATCTAAAGGCTGTGGTGCAGCTGCTAAGCATTAAGGAAAAGGCAACTTCATGTCACACTTTCCTGCCAATCTAGAAAGCCCCATATTTTAAGAAAGCAGGTACTTGGATATTCCACAGTTTGTTTAATTTAATATATATGCAGTCACTTAAAAATCATTGTCTTTCATCCTTCTATTGTCAGTCTCATCTAGTGCAAAGGTGCGGTTTTCCAACAAGGAAGTACAGTGATCCCACTACATTTACTGTGGTTAGGGGTAAAGCAACCCCAGAGTTTATCACATGAAGGGAATTGGAAGTATAATCCAATGGCAATCTGAATGCAATCATGGGGTTTCGCATGATTGCGTGAAAGCTGGTCACACACATTTTCGGGCAAAGGGAAGTCCTTCTGAATGCAATCATGGGGTTTTGCGTGATTGCATGAGAAACTATCACACACAATTTCGGGCACTGGGGGGCAATTCGGGCAGTTCCGAACGCCATGCAGTGTCAATATGCAATCACGTAAATTCACTGAACTAGCGAATTTACTCAATTCCGAATTGGCCTCACTTCCATTTCTTTCGAAATTAAGAGAAATTCCTCCCATGTGATAAACTGCCCCGTGAATGTGGAAAAACCACAAATAAAAAACACTATTCTTTTTACCTAAAAGAACACCTCTTGAGGAATTTCCAGGTCCTCCAGTGCAACTCTGTGGTCAACATTTGTTGATCATGGAATCATGCTAGAGGACCTACAAATGCCTAGATAAATGTTTTCTCTAGGAACTTCTAGGTTCTCCAACACAATTCTGTGATCTGGCAGAATTGTGGTTGAGGACCTAGAGATTCCTAGAGAGAATGTATTAATCAAAACTGCAAATAATCAAAGCTGCAAAAGCCAAAGCAGCAAATGTGGAGGGTCAACTGTATGTTCTGTGTTCACAAGCATTTCCATATTTAGTGTTTGAGTGATGGAAAATCCAGAACAAATGCACACCTCAAAATACAGCAGAAGATTTATGCATGTTTCATAGATACCACTTCTGAACACAGATACCTCTAATGTTCAGATACTCTATGTACAAAGTTGATGCCACTGTACATTTGTATTGTGACATCAAATGCAGCCCTTATTGCATTACGTGCTGTGAATGATGCCATATTTCAATCTATAGTTCAATCTAATGTAAATTCTAAACCATTTCCCCAGGGCTGGTCATGTGTCGTGAATGGTGCTAAAGGATTCACTTGAACCTATTACACATATTAAGAAAACAAAGCACAGTTGTCCCTTGCTATCCACAGGGGATCTGTTCCAGACCTCCTACAGATAGTAAAAAAATGCAGGACCTTAAGCCATGTTCTTTTCATTGGGTGTGTGCACCCACTTGTGCCACTGTGTGCACATGTGCCCATTGAAAAAGCTGGTGCTTGCTACCCACTGCAACCTGCAGTTGGCTTGGGCACACTGTAAATGTATACACTGCTGTACAGTATATTTAGTGGTCATGAGAAAGGATCCTCTGCATGTACAGCTCTTCTGCATGAGTATCATAACTGATGCAAGATAATACCTCAAATACAAGAACTATGTTTTACAAGCCTGCACTTTTTTATTCTTCTTCTTCAACAGCCCACTAACTGAAGTTCTCTGGGTAGAGTACAATATCTTTTAAAATATTGTGTGAAATACAATAGTCATACTTCTAAACAATGATAAAAGAAGTAAATATAAACTGAAAGAAGCAGGAAAAGAAAAATCATGTCACCTCTTAACCTTCTCTTCTCCAGGCTAAACATCCCCAGCTCCCTAAGTCACTCCTCATAAGGCATGGCTTCCAGACCCTACATGCCTAATGAGGAGCGACTTAGGGCGCTGGGGATGTTTAGCTTGGAGAAGAGAAGGTTAAGAGGTGTTATGATAACCCTCTTTAAGTATTTGAAGGGGTGTCATATAGAGGAGTGAGTGAGCTTGTTTTCTGCTGCTCCAGAGATTAGAACACGGAACAATGGATGCAAACTGCAGGAAAAGAGATTCCACCGCAACATTAGGAGGAACTTCCTGACAATAAGGGCTGTTCGACAGTGGAACACACTCCCTCGGAGTGTAGTGGAGTCTTCTTCCTTGGAGGTCTTTAAGCAGAGGGTGGCTAGTCATCTGTCGGGGATGCTTCGATGGAGAGTTCCTGCATGGCAGAATGGGGTTGGACTGGACAGGGCCCTTGTGGTCTCTTCCAACTCTATAATTCTATAAAACAGTAAATCAAAATCAAAGAGTGCAAAACTGCATAGGATTCCTTCACATTGTTACTGATTATTTAGTTAGTGTGTATACCAGCAGTAAGGGGCAGGACTATGCAGTCCTTTGACATGTGACCAGGTTCAAATGAAATTTGCTTTTATCAAATAAAATTTCTGGTGACCGTGTTATTTGGATCTCTTGGAAGATGCTGATCAATTAAATATCAGAGGAATTTAACATCTTAATTGATTCCCCTGTTAAGTTTTAGTCTTGTTTTCCCATTTGTCTTAGAAAAATTGTGTTTGGGGGTACAAAAGGATGGAAGAGAAAGACAGTATATGGCTCTGTTATGTTGACTTTTTTCTAGGCAGTTAATTTTTGTTTCCTCTTTTAAACAACGTACCTCGGTTGTGTAGTGAAAATAGTTTGGTCTGGAAGGGTTACATTCTTTCTGTAGTAGCTCATGTTGTTTCAGCGTGTTATGGAAAATTCTGCTGTGTAGGGAAAATTACAACCACTCTAGCATTTTAAGCATACAGTTTGGAATGCCGGAAGGTAGTCTGAAGGCTGTCATGCTGATGGGGCAAACCTCTGCTTTTCTGTTTCTCACATAATTCTTCATTGGATCAAGGCACCATTCCCACCCCCACATCTTTGAAAAACTTCTAATTATCATTCTATATCTGTGTCCTTCCTTCTGCCTCCATGTGCCAAAATAGGTGGCAACAGCCGCAAGATTAATTTTAGATGACGATCTCATTGGGAGCAAAGACAGTCTTTGTGTGTCTGGAATCATAATATCCTTGTCCAAGATTAGAATTCCCTAGATGATAGAACATTAAAGGCTACTACTGTTATGACAGCTAATTATGCTAACTTGCTGGTAGTTGGCACTTTTCTGCTATATCCCACTTCCGTCCAAACTGCTTTGCTTCACACACCCTTCTTCTCTATCTCATCTTCTACTTACACAATGTTGCTGTTGAGTAAGTCTACAACAAAGTGCAAACATTTCTTAAATTGCAATCAGGAGAAGAAGAGTTGGCAGGATGTGTGTTATTAACCACATTGTGTACACAGTTTTCAGTCTTCATGTCAGTTCTGGAGTTGGACATTTACGTGCAGTGGAAGTCATTTGAGGGACTTGCATTGGAAGTAAAAGTTTCAGTTGATGTGCTACATGTGGCCATTCTTGGACAGAATAATATATGACATAAACAAAATGAATGGACGAAAGGTCAACATCTTCTGATCTTCACAACACACTCCAGTCTTCAAAGGCCAGATATACCATTGTAGAGAGATCTTGTAGCACTTTTGAGATTAACTGAAAGAAAGAAGTTGGCAGCATAAGCTTTAGTAGACTTCAGTCTACTTCCTCAGATGAAAAACCATCTGAGGAAGTAGAATGAAGTCTATCTAGTCTTTCATACGAGGCTAAATTGGAAGCATAATTTAAGGTCAATTCGAATGCAATCATGGGTTTTATGTTATTGCAAATTAACTCTTCGCACGCAAATTCGGGCAAGAGGGAAGCCAATTCGAATGCAATCATGGGTTTTACTTTATTGCGAATTAAAGCTTCGCATGCAAATTCGGGCAGGAGGGGGTTATTTTCGGGTAATGGGAAGTAATTCCGAACGGAGCAGGGGTTCTTCCGAATGGAGCAGGGGTTCATGTCAATTCGCTAAACAAGCGAATTTACATGAATCTGCATTGGCTCCATTCGGAGTTGGGAGAAATTCCTCCCGTTTGAAAGAGTCCTATGAAAGCTCATGCTGCCAATTTCTTTCTTTCACTTAGTCTCAAAGTTGCTATAAGATCTCTGTACACACTGATTCTACAGACTAAGGAGCTAAACAAATCAGCGATAAAACGCTGGCATTGGAGCAGAGTGGGGGCATGGTGATTGCATGCCAGACACCCTGACTCCTTCTCAATGCCGGCATCATGCCATCACAAGGCCTGTTGGTGGGCAGCATCACACTGTTTCTTCAGCACAGTGTTTAGATGTGCTGCACATTGATGAAAAGCTGTTGACGCGGCAGCAGTTGCATCTTTTTGCTGGTACTAAAAGGAGTAGCATTTTAGCTCCAGCAAAGCACCAGATCAGGGGCATAACGCAAAGGGGTTGTCTTTTTTGCCCCTAACACAGTTATATCTTTGAATTCTAGATTTTTCATTGTTTACCTTCCACAAAGGCAAGATCAGCCTTGTCTTTCCTACTGATCAGAGACGCTTATTTCTCCAGGTCCTTTCCTGGAGATGATGATGATGATGATGATGATGATGATGATGATGATGATGAACCTTTATTTATATAGCAATGTAGGTTTGCACAGTACTGTACATATAAATTTATAATTAGATGGTTCCCTGCCCTCAGGCTTACAATCTAAAAGACATGACACCAAAGGAGAAGGGAAAGGTGATGGGGAAAGGTGGTTCTTCTCTCCCTCTGAGGCCTGGACCAAGGCAGATGGACTAGAGGGAGGGCTCGGCTTCATAATGCACGGTTAAAACAGGCCAGACAAAGTCACACACCTGGGAACGCTTCTCTAAACAATATAGTCTTTAACTCAGTTTTGAAACTGGTTAGAGAAGTGATGAGGCGAGTTCCAGAAATGAGGGGCAGCAAGTGAGAAAGGACGAATCTGGGACAGGGCAGTGGAAATTCTCGGCTGGGACAGGAGACCTTGACTACCAGAGCGGAGGGAAAGAGAAGGAGTTTGAGGAGAAAGAAGTTCAGACAAGTAAGGAGGGGCCAGTCCGTGGAGGGCTTTGAAAGTCAATAACAAAAGCTTGTACTGGATGAGGAAGGGGAAGTGGAGCCAATGAAGGGAGCATAAGAGAGGAGAAACATGGTCAAAGCGGCGAGCAGATGTGATAATGCGTGTGGCTGAGTTCTGGACAGAGATTAAAGGATGGAGGTGAGAGAGAGGAAGCCCTGTCAGAAGAAGGTTACAGTAGTCAAGTTGTGAGACCACTAGGGCATGGACCAGAGTCTTGGCAGTGAAGGCTGAGAGGAATGGATGGATTTTAGCAATATTGTAAAGGGAGAATCTACAAATCTTGGCAGTGGCCTGAATCTGGGGGATAAATGACAGAGAGGAATCAAAGATGAAACCAAGACTGCGGGCTTGCTGAACCGGTTGAATAGAAGTGTTGCCACCAGAAACAGAAAAGGAGTATTGAAGGGTGGGCTTAGGTGGGAAGACAAGAAGCTCTGTCTTAGGACTCTTTCATACAAGGCTAAATTGGAAGTATAATTTAAGGTCAATTCGAATGCAATCATGGGTTTTATGTTATTGCAAATTAACTCTTCGCATGCAAATTCGGGCAGGAGGGAAGCCAATTCGAATGCAATCATGGGTTTTACCTTATTGCGAATTAAAGCTTCGCATGCAAATTCGGGCAGGAGGGGGTTATTTTAGGGTAATGGGAAGTAATTCTGAACGGAGCAGGGGTTCATGTAAATTCGCTAAACAAGCGAATTTACATAAATCCGCATTGGCTCCATTCGGAGTTGGGAGAAATTCCTCCCCGTTTGAAAGAGTCCTATGACATATTGAGCTTCAAGCACTGATACCGCATCCACTGAGAGATGGCAGCCAGACAAGATGAAACTTGCTGGTCAGGGGTGGAAAGATACAGCTGAGTGTCGTCGGCGTACAGATGACAGGAGAAACCAAAAGAACTGATGAGTTTGCCTAGGGACAGTGTGTAAAGAGAGAACAGAAGGGGACTCAAGACAGAGCCCTGAGGATCTCCAACAGATAAGGGGACAGAGGAAGAGGTCTGGCCATCTGTGACACTGCAAAAGATCTGTCTGATAAGTAAGATTTAAACCAGTTGAGAACAGAGTCAGAGAACCCGAGGTTAGAAAGTAAGTCAAGCAAGAGACAGTGATCCACTGTGTCGAAGGCTGCAGACAGATCAAGAAGGATGAGAATAGAGTAGAGGCCATTCGCCTTGGCCTGCAAGAGGTCGTTTGAGATCTTGGTGAGGGCTGTCTCAGTAGAGTGCCGTGGGCGGAAACCAGACTGAAAAGGGTCCAGGATGGAATTGGCCTCGAGAAACTCAAGACAGCGAGAATAAACGACCCGTTCCAGAACCTTACAAAGGAAAGGAAGAAGAGAGATTGGAAGAGAGATGCTCTGAAGAAACCATTAGTTTTGTGACTACAGACTCTAGGAAAAAAACCCTCTAGTCTAGAGTCTAGTATAGACTTTAAATGTGTCTTTGCATCTAACTTGCAGAGTTGTGTGCATTTTAAAAATTGCAAATAACACCAGTGGTGGTGGAGGGGGAGTGTTGGATTTTTAAAATCTGAAATTAGAGGTAGCAGGGGGATATGTAATCTTTTCCTGTGTCTTGAAATTTTCAGAAAAAGTCCTCCTCTGAAGCTAATATTTACACTGGGAAGCAAACCATTAAATCAATTAAATTGCCTCTCTTCTTTTGCTGCAATCTTTACAAAAACACCAATAATTAGCTTGTTTTAAAACAAATAAGGCATCCCTACGTGTTAAATGCAAAGATGAATTTTAAGTGATTTAGTTTAACCCTGAGGCCTATATCCAATTGCTAGTCCCAGCTTGATCCACTGAATCACATGCTGAATGGTAAGTGAATGTGTTTACTTTAGGAGGGCAGTTTGACTTGGCCCCAGTTACTAACAACTTACTGAAAGCTGCAAATATAGAACAATTGCTATAGTAATAGGTATACTGCTTCATAGTGACTCAGTACTCTCTAAGTGGTTTACAATCTTTAAAGCCAATTGCCCCCAACAACCTGGGTACTCATTTTATCGACCTATGAAAGGATGGAAGGCTGAGTCAAGCTTGGTGCCCTGGGATCAAACTCACAATGTTGTGGCTGCAGTACCAGCATTTAACCACTGGACCACCAACTCTCCTATCTGCTATCTCCTCATATATTTGTTAGTACTTTGGAAGTGCCATTTATTTGTGTTTCAAGTTAAATTATAAATATTTTCCTAAATCACTTAGGAGCTTTATGTAAAGTATGGTACCCCCCCCCCCCATTAATTAAATCATGGAATGTATAGTAAAGAAGAACACATATGAATATGAATACCTATAAATTTAAACCCAGAATCTAAAAGTGCTTATGGGCATACATCTACACAAAACCCTGAGTTAGCTAAAGAAGGTATGTAACCCTATCTCATCCCCTTTGTTTAACAGGAAACAGCATACAGGTTATAAAGGATTTTAAGTACCATAATAGAAATCTTCTGCTATTGTTTTTGTGATATGATCCTTTCTACTGAGCTCCTCATTATTAAGAGTGGGTTGATATATTTTATTTTGTTCATGCAGTTAATGAAACTACTGCTGAAAGTCATGTTTCCTTGGCGTAAAATACAGGCATGATTGGAAAGAAATGCAGTCCCATATTATGAGCTACATTATCTTATAATATTTACTTTAAAAATATTTCACATAGAGTAAACAAAAATAATAAATGGTTGATGCACTTTGTTATATATAGAATAGACTTTGAAGCATTAACTAAGTAATTTTCCTGGATTCAAAATATATATGATTAAAGTCTCAGTCCTAAGTATACTTCCTGGAGAGCTGCACTGAACACAGTGACATTTTACTGTCAGTATTCATAGGCTGGACTGCACTGAGATCCAGAAATCCAGAAAGAAAATTAAACTGAACCTGATGTGCCATAGTTCAGCATTAGAGCATGTGGTTTATACTAGAATGAGGTGGGAACCTTTAGCTCAGAGGGCAAAAGTGGATTCCCCTTCCATGGCTTTTCTGTTTTCTGGACTCTCTGATTCAACTGTTGGGTGTCAACTAAAGGCAGAGCTTTAAAAAAATCAGTGTTTTGAAAAGTTCCAGAATCTTCCATCCAGTGGTCATGCTATTTGGGGGATTCTGGGAGTGCTAACCCAAATGACTAACTTGTCCAAGCTCTGGATATGATCCACATCCGTAAGTCTGTCCCACTTGCCCAGTGGTGATTGGAGACTCCTGAAAACATCCAGCTCCAAAACCTTGTTTACTCAGTTGTCCCATATATTTCTTTTCCTTCTCCCCTCATCCCTGCCTTGTAGAAGTTGGTGTTATTCCACCTTGTCCCAGCCTGGGACTCAAGATGGCTTAGAAATGTTGAAAGAGATACAACTAAAATAGTTTCATTGTACAAGCTTTACATCTATCAATAGCATTAAAACCATTTTAAAACAAACCATTACAAAGAGGAACCTATGAATTTCCCTTTCCTGTTGAGCAGTCAGCCCTCTGCTGAAGGTCTGTGCTTAGGAAAGGATAGTAAAGAGGACACCAATCTAATTTTTCTCTCTAGGGAGTTCCAGAAGCTGGGAGAAGCCAGTTAGAAAGCATTGTTCTGTGTTCCCACTAGATGTATTTGTGAGGGTGGTAGGACCCAGTAAAGGGCCTTCCCAGAAGATCTCAAAACATGGGCAGGTTCCTGCAAACAGATATGGTCATTCAGATATTGGAAGAATCAAGAAGGAATATATCTGATATTCTTTGCACCAAAACATGTTTTGAAGCGGGAAGGATAAATAACAATTAGTCCAACCATACTTCAAGCAGAGTAATGTGGCAGACATTGCCAGGCAGCCATTACAACCCCCTACCCATGACTCTTGAGCCAGATAGAAGTATGAAGCTTGTTCCATACTTCTTAAACCACCTGGTTGCCCTCAGGTATGGTTGAGAAGGTCATCCACTTGTCACCCCTGAACAAAGACCCATCTTCCCGTTCAGTTTATTTTAGAACATTTTTCCTGTACCTCATCCAGGAAAACATACTGAATCAGCTGTGCACAGTTACTGTAAGCTACTTTGTTCCATTTTTGGAGAAAGGTGGGATATAAATAAAACAAATAATTAAAGTAAAATAAAATATATGAACTTGATATGAGGCATTCAAAAGTAATTTTTAGTTTAAAAAAGATTTTAGTAACTCATTGGATTACTCATCGCCTTTTTCAAAGATATAGGCTGCATTTGCAGAATTAATGCCATTGACACCACTTTAACTGCCATGGCTCAATGCTATGGAATTCTGGGATTTTTAGTTATGGCACCAGGGCACTCTAACACAGAAAGCTAAACATCTTAGAAAACTATAAATTTCATAATTCCATAGGATTGAGACACGGCAGTTAAAACTATGTCAAACTGTATTATTTCTGCAGTGCAGATGCAGCCATATCAACGTTAGTCTGGATCACTATAAACGGATATTGTAGCAACTTTAAGAGTGAGAGAAAAAGGTTGGTAGCATAAGTTTTGTAGACTAAGGCCCTGTACAGACTGGCCTGAAAGGCCAGCCTGAGGGTGGAGTTGGGGCTCACATCCAGATGATGCATGCCATGACTCCGTCCCCAGGATGCCATAACTCTCTGTGCTGCTCCACATGGCATGTGGCAACATTGCGCTCCTCTGACACTGTGTCCATACTATGCAGCACTGAAAGAGCGTTGTATAGCTATACCACTGCGTCTATTGCACTCTTTTGAGGGGGCAAAAAGGAGCCGCTTTTTGTGGTTCCTTTTCATGCCCTTGAAAGGCTGGATTGGGCTGGAAGTGTTGTTACGATATATACTTTTAATAAAATTTTGGGGACATGTGGACTGTACTATGACCCCTGACTGACCTCTCCAAGGACCTGCCATTAGCCCCAAGTGAGGAGGTCATGTAGTCAAGCCCACTTGGAAGAGCAGAGTCCCTAGTCAGCAACTCTGTATAGGAAGTTTGGGAGTCGCCAAACCAGATTGCCACTGCCCCTCAGAGTAAGACAATAGCCTTGGCATCATATCTGATGAGCCAGTAATTGACTTAATGACTCAGCCATTAAGTTGGCTGCCCCTCCAAATTGTGTCCAAACCTAAGTGCATTGTACACAGATTGTTTGCTCTCGACTTAACAAAGCCCAGGCAATCAGCACCTTTGTCTAAGCCTATCTAGTAGCCCCTGGATATGTTTAGCCCTATAAAAGATCCCGAGTTGGAATCCCCCGCTGACGCTATCCTCAGAGCGCAGGCTGGTCCATGCCAGTTTGACCTCTGCTCATAGCTCCCGCGTCCCGTTTCTCCTCATCCTGGCGGTCGTGTCCGTCATCATCATCCACATCTATCAGGCTTCCCGGAGAAAACTTCTAAGGTAGTGTCTCTCTCTCTCAAACTTAACTCCCAGTCTTACCCCTCCCTTTTCGCTAGCATTGAACATGAGTGTGTGTGTGTGTGTGTGTCCCCTTTTGTTGTGTGTGGTATTCATGCCCCCAATAAACTGTGTATTTTCATTGAATTCACTTGGACTAGTGTCATCTCTCTTGGGGTTTGTTGGTGGACCTCTGGTAGACATATTGGGACCGCTATTCCGGCATAATACTTTGTTAGGGTCTTCCTCTCTGCATATTTTGAGCTAATTATAATTCCCCTTAGTGAGAGACTTCCTAACAGTGTGCAGTTGCCACAGCCCCAATCCGAGGCAAAAACGGTTTGTAAAGCCCCCAAGTCTACTTCATCAGATGCATGGTGTCCCTTGGCATTTCACACAAAGCATCTGATGAAGTAGACTTAGTCTATGAAAGCTTTTGTTACCCATTTCTTTCTCACAATTAGTCTCAAAGGTTCTACAAGATCTCTTTGCATATAATTACCTTTTTGTTATTTTCATTCTTTTGTGGGGAAGAAAATATATCTTAAAATGAAAATGGTCTAAAATATTGAGGAGAATCCCCTCAAAATGCCCCCAAAACATGTTTGTTTTGGTATCAAGTTATCAAGAAAAATAACAGTTACCAAGAGGAACTGGTGGCTTCCCTTTCAAGGATACAGTGCATGTGTTCAGATTCGTTCTACGCATCGCAGGAGCTGTCCTTGCTCCTGAACCTATTTGGGGGCTAAGATTTAACACCATTAATACCACCTTTAAGACTAGAATAAAACCAAGAACAGATTAATCAAACACCTAACATAAGAACCTCTGGCTGCCAGAGCTAAACATTCTATTGTAAGGTGGGGAAGAAAAAATATTTTCCAAAAAATGCCATCGTTGTATCCTCATCACTAAGAAAAGTAATGCATTACACACAGTATTGGTCCAAAACAGACCAGCAGTAAGTGCCAGCTTGGGGATAGTGTGGGGGAATGGCCTTTAGATTATGCTTGCCCCACCACCACCCCAAAGCTGACATCATGCCACCCACCCAGATCAGGAGCATTGTTGCAGTGCTCCAGCAACACAGAGTTTATACACAGCACACTGTAGGAGTGCTGCAAAGCTGTGGTGATGGTGGAAAGGGCACCCTTTTGCCATCTTAAAAAGGAGTAGCATTTTGACGCTTCTTTTTGTGCCAGAAAAAAGATGGATTAGGGCCATGGCATGCAGTTGCTGCAGCCCTGATCCAGCTTTCTTCAGGACGGTTTAAAGCAGCCCCTTAAGGGCCATCTGTTTTGGCCCATTGTTACTTACAATGTGTTTTGCAATTTCCTTTTAGTTGTGGCATGCAAAGGTGAGAGGCAATAGAGAGGCTTGGCTTGACAAATGATAGGGGTCATGGATTCAGCAAATCCATGTGCTTGGCTGTTGTTTTTTTTTTAGAAGAATTGCTATAATGATGTGCTGAATCTACCAGTAATAGAGGAGATGTTGTGCATGCCCCTGCTCAATTACAGATATCTTAAAGGTGCTGTGATATTCATTCTTTTAAAAAGTAACCTTCCAAACACTCCTACTTAAATGCCCAATTTCAGGGATTACCAAAGAAAATGGAAGCCTTGAGGGTTGATGTAATTCCTCCTGATGGCAGTAGGGCACCTCCACCAAATACAACTTTCTCTTCTTGGGCTCACATTACTCCCAGAAGATGTGGAACTTGACTGAAATCCACTTGACTGAAACCTTACACACAACTGTTTGAAAGCATAACTCTCATTGAAAGAAGCATGACTCACTGCTGAGTAAATAAGTATAAACTTTGGATAAATATGTTTCACAGAAAGGTTGTGACATAATAAGGAAAAATTAACTGACTAAGCTGTGGTATAACAGCTTGTGAATTTGTGGAAGACATAAGTATATACTGCTCTAATAACATTACTAAACCCAAGTGCAGCAACTCAGCAGCTGTCATGTATGAAAGAGAAAGAGAGAGGTTTGCGTCGCTGTACTGGGAGGAAGGTGGCGTATAAAACACAATAATAATAGTAATAATAATAATAATAATAATAGTTATTATTATTCACTTCTATAATTATAATAATAATTTGCTTTGTTCTAATCCTAATTAATAATCCTATATAATCCTATAGGCAGTCAGAACTGAAACTCATGTTAAAACAAACAGATAGATATGATGGAAACAACTTTTATATAGACATGTATAGGAGGAGTCTGTTTAAATCACCATAACACATCCTGAACGCTACCACTGATTTCCTAAGTATACTTCTTACTAGTAGCAAGTATGACCCACTGTATAACAACAGAGTAACTAACTGAGTCCTGTCAACTCTGATTGGGAGCAAGTGTCAAAGGTTTCAAGCAGAAATTCTTTCCTACCTCTATCTGGAGACCATGTCATAGTCTTTAATGGTCTGCCATGCAACTACTGACTGTGCCTGAACTGGCTTAGTTTTGAGACCACTCTCTTATTTATTGAAATTATTTCTGTTTCACTTCCTAGCCCACAAGGGCTCCTGAGGTGATGAACAAATAACAACAACAACAACAACAACACAAAGATAAAACATTTTAAAAATACAGTAAAATATTCTTTAAATACTCCCAAAAGCAGACTAAAACTAGTCCTAGAATCCAGTTTTGAAACAGTTAAAACAACAGTTTGAAACACTGAATGCCCTGCCAGAAGCTTAAAAGAGATGGGTCCTTGGGTAGGGAGTTCTACAGTTGAGGCACTGCTACAAAGAAAGCCCTCTTACATGGATCCATCAACCTAATTTCATGAGATGTTGGGACACACAATAGGTCTCCTCTGAAGATCCCAAATTTCTGGCAGGCCCATGTGGGATCTTGGCCCCAAATGATTTAGGGCTTTGTAGATCAACACTATCAACATGAATTAGAAAACAATCAGAAGCCAGTGTAGTGCTAGCAATGTAAACCATATCAGGTTGTAATCTGTCTATGACAATGGGGTTCTTTCAATCCCCCTACTCCTATATTACTATCAACCTGACCAGCAAAAACCAGATCA
The DNA here is from genome assembly GCA_034509955.1 of Urosaurus nigricauda. NCBI lineage: Eukaryota > Metazoa > Chordata > Lepidosauria > Squamata > Phrynosomatidae > Urosaurus > Urosaurus nigricauda. The sequence goes on from JAOEGL010000001.1 coordinate 96,225,490, forward strand.
AGAGTGTGGCTTGGTACATGTGTAGGGCCAGACATTAACTGAGACAGGCACATAGTTGCTATGGAAGCCATGAAATCAGAGCTGGTCCTGATGAGGTTTTCTTAGCATGGCTGCTAAAATCCCCCAGTATAATGAATTTGGGGAAATTAACACCACCTCCAAGGGCACCTTCAGCACTTCAGGCAAAGAGACAGAGTTTACATTTGCTGGGACTCCTAACCTCGGCAGGTGTGGGTGCATAGACCCATTAAAATGGTCTATTCCCAGAAAGTAATGGATCCAGCAGGATTCCTTAATCTCTAGAGTATTTTCCAGCTTCTAAAGTTGGTGATTCTGTTGATGCCCTAGTTAATATACATAGGGAGATGACTTGAGCAATTGACACAGTTACTCACAAGCATCCTTTACTCGGGTGCAAAACCAAGGCTTCTTGGTTTTCTGAGGAGCTCTGGGCAGTAAAGCACTTGGGCAGTGGAGTGGATCCCCATTCTATCTCTTTTCTCTATTTCCAGGTATGAACAATCAAACCTTAGAGATTGTCAGACAGGGTACATCAAGAGGGGAAGGAACTCATGTTTGATCACTGCAACTCCTCCTCCCTACCCATCAAATCTTGCCTGCTGCTGCACCCAAAGGCCTGGTTGGCATAACTGGCTGAAGTCCCCCTCTTCAGTTAACCGGTTTCAGTTATACATGCAATATCAGCTTGCTTGTCCAGGATCAGGTCCTCGATCATACAGCTCTTTTCCATCTCTGACCTGGTATTAAGCATCACTTTGTGGTCTGATGGAGTTCTACAAGAATAGCCAGGAATCTATTGGTTGGGTGGTGAATTGGAAAGAGGAACAGCCATGGTTTCTCTCCCCACTTCTCTTCCATTGGCTTCTTCTGTCTTCACCAACATACCTCCCTTGTCTCATAAAGGCATCAAGTATATAAAGGATCAAGTATATAAAGTACTAACTGCACTTGTCTGGGTGTCTTTTCCACAACCTCAGTCTTGAGCAAATTATCTCACACCAAGTCATCCCTGTAAATGGCGTGACACTTCTATTTGTTAAATTGTCCTAAGAACTGAGTCTATCACTGCTTTATCACACTAGGGGGCAAACAAGATTTAAATGAGAGTTAAACAGGAAATGTCCTGTGATAAACATAGGGCATTTCCTGTTTAACTCTCGTTTAACTCTCATTTAAATCCTGTTTTCCCCCTGGTGTGATAAGTCATAGTGGGTGTCAATGGTTTTATCCTCGAATCATGCTGCATGTCTGCAACCCTATACATATCCACTTAGGACAGGGGATGAAAAAATGTGGCTATTCAGATGTTGCTGAAATGCAACTCCCAGCATTTATCACAATTGGCTCTACTGGCTAGCTTTAATAGGAATTGCACTGCAACAATATATGGAAGGCAGTACTTTGTCCACTCCTTGTCTATGAACAAGCCCCATTAATATGGTCAAATATAGTAAAATTTCCAAACAAACCATGCAAAAGATTGTGTTGTAGCTCTGTATTGAGCAAAAATAACCCTAGAAGCAGCACCTTTCAGAATTTCCTCTTTCATTCAGCAAAGACCTTTCTGGTCTTCCATACTTGAAAAGTATGAGCAGGTGGGGCTTCAAAAAGCCAAAGAAAGACAGGGTGGCCAGGAGACAACAAATGCAGGATGCTCTTCACAAAGGGAAGTTTGCCGCTATGTGAGAGAATCCTCCACCTGTTCTTTTGGGATCCAGTTTCCATATCAAATTGCTAGATGCAAATGCTTAGATTCAGGGCTTTGACAGAAAAAAAATAGAATGCAAAACAAAAAACAACAACCTGTTACACCAGGTGCCTTGTGGCACAGAATGTTCTGCAAGGGGAGAGATGGAGAATGTGGGGGAGTTTATATCTTCATTTCCCCATATTAATTGCTGTTTCAACACGTTCCATCTTGGCTGTGATCCTTCCTACATGAGTGATTAGCATTTCAGAGGCATCTAAAAGTGGAAGATAATGGACATTAGCCTACACTCCCATTTGACGTTGGTTGTTAATTTATTTACTTTTGTAATTATGGCCTATTATTCCAGGCAAAGGCATGTGACAACCTCTTGCATAAGAAACAACCACAGCAACCACAACAACAACTTGCTTCACCTTGCTGTTGTTAAGTCTTCCTTGCCATGAGCAAACACACAAATGGTACTTTCTTTTTAGACTCCTGTGCCATTCTTAAATGACTGGCACAATCATACTGGAGTTTTAAGAATTTCCTTTTTGCATTCTGCTGATGAACAAATTAGACTTTAAATGATTTAGCAGGCTTTTGATACCTCTTCCAGTGTTTACATGCAAGAATGATCCCAGTTTAAGCTTTCATGTTAACTTGGCATAAGTACGGTATATTTTGAAGTAATTCAATCCACTGTAAAAGTAAGTCAAAAAGACAATCTGTGTGCGCAAACATGCTAGGTGATCTAACTTTCCAAAATAGTGTTTTCAACTGTACATCATTCCTCTCTGATGAAAGATCTAACTAGGATAATTCCTGAAGGTACACATCATCCAAAAACTTTAGAACAGATCATAGGTTGCCAGAGTGCCAGGAAAACTGCTAATTATTATTGCTATTATTTTTTGCTCCCATCCTGTTGAAGAAAGCAACTAATTATGACATTAATTGATGGGAAAACCTTGGCACAATGAAAATCCACTTCTCACTTTTTAAGAAGCTCTGACCACTTATGATGTACTATTCAGCTTTTCCAGTCTAGTTTAATTATCTTCTAATTTTTGAACAAGCCTGCAAATTTAATACTTTAATCCTGGTAGTAAGGAATGACCGAAACAGAAAAATAAACAATAAAAAGTGTCAAATGCATTAGGTTAGATTCAATTTCAATCCCATAGAGAGCAGTTCCAATTAAACGAATGGGACTTGTTAATCATCACTTACATAAATGTGATGGACCCCTACACCGGGCTCCTATGACTCACCTTGCCTTTTACCCTTAAGATCTCACAGCTGAGCACTATACAAGTGGATGTGCTGATCCACTTGTTCAATATAGTAATACCCTCCTTATCAATCCCATTTTGTGAGAAAGGCAAGAGATTAAATAAATAAATAAATACATTTCACATAAGCCCCACTTGGGGCTTAAATAAGCCTAGTTGTATACCAAAATACTTACAGGGGTAACATAGAAAGATATTTTGTATTAGATTCTATATATGCAAGGTAGGGGGTGTCATCTTTTACCCCAGGCAGCAAAATGTCTTGTAAGGGCACCACAGGGAAGACCATGCTTGACTTATATTTTATACCCTTTATGGCCATGTTTCTGTTGAAGATACAACTTCCTAAGATTTCTTCTTTCATTTACTTCAAAAAGAACTGTTGTGCACACAGTCGATGGGGAAACTGTTCTGCCAGGGCCAGTGGCAGTAAGGAATTGCTTTAGGCTCTGACATAATGGCCCGATCTACATTGGCACTAAAGAGCGCCTTTAGGGCTCTTTAGTGCGTCTTTAGGGTTAGGGAGGGCGTAGCGTCTACACCCTCCCTAACCCTAAAGCGTAAGATGGCGGCGTCCATACGGACGTGCCGCAAGAGCGTCATCATGTGCGCAGCTGCTAGATGCGCTGTGCACATAATGAGGCTCTAGCGCTGCGGGAGGGCACCAATTGTGCCCTTTCCGCGGTGCCAAGTTCGGAGCTCCTTTTTGGCAGCGGGTCTTTGCCGCGGCTTTTAGACAGACCAAGGGAGAAAGGGGCCGCGGCAGCGTCCCCTTCCTCCCTTCCGTCCTGCCTCCGCAAGCGGGATGCAGCGGGCGCCCAGGGCACTCGCTGCACCCCGCTTAGAGGCCGCGGGGAACCGGCAGTTTGCCGCTAAATCGCTAAATCGCCCCAATGTTATTCTGTAAGTCTGGCTTTGCTCTTAGTGAGCTTACAATGCAAGCCTTACAATGCAGTCTAAAACATATGCAGGGGTAGCCATGTTTGCTATATAGCACAGTACAATAATATCCAAAATCTGAAAAACGGTGATACCTTTTTTGGACCAACCATAATGCACAAAAGCTTGCAACATACATTTTGTGCATTTTGGTTGGTCCAAAAAAGGTATCACTGTTTTGTGGATTTTGGATATTGTGTACTAATGTTATCTAAGGTCATGATATATTGCTATCTTGGAATGAATGGTTCTTAATTTCAATACTGTTTTTGACATACTGTCAATAGTACATGAAATTTTAAAGTCATGAACCTTGCAACAGCAACCTAAGTACTGGGCAGTGGGGTGGAGGAGATATCTCTCTATATTACTTGGGTTGTGCGCATACCTGAAAAGAAACTTGTTATACTAGTTTTTAAAAAAGTTAATGTAGGCAGCTGGTATTTTCCTGCAGGGAAGGCTCTACTAATGTTATAGTCTGAAACTGTGCACTCTTTACATAATCCTTGTTTTGAAAACAAAGGCACACAAATGGCTTTTAGTGGGTAGTTATTTTCATTTCTAATGGTTGAAAATGCCCCAGGAACTATTTTCTGACTTAGTGGACATTTACCAAGCTTCCTGTCAGTCTATAAGTGTACGCACATGAATGAGGTTACTCATTAGCTTTCTTTAGAAAGTAAGGTGTAATAATCATTTGGTAAACTAGTGATAATATGCTATGTTTTCACTGAATGAGAATAACAAAGAAGCTTTTAAAGGATTTTCTTAGAATTCTTAAGAGCTGCATTTCAGAAAGGTCTACTGCTATATTATTATTTTTTTAATGCGTACATTGTTGACTGGATTGCAGACTTATATAAATCTCCTATTTGGCAACCTCTTGGCAGGATCAAGGCCCACTGAACTGAACTGCGTATGTGCTTTGGAAAAAGGGGTGGTGGTGGTAGGAAGTGCTTTATGGGTAATAAAAGCAGGTTGATGCAATGTTCCAGTGGCTGGTTTTGTGCTGCACAAGGAGGGTGTACAATAACAGCTTTCAATACAACAGCTGGGATCCAGAGAACTGAAAGACTGCTTATGGTTGAGCAACAGGGCTTTTCATTTCCTGCTTTCAGCAACAGTTTTGAGCTCCTAGACCCCTCTCAGAGATCTATGCTTTTTGAAGTCGCATCTCACATGGTTTAAGGTTCTACTGCAGATTACCCCTCTCCCATGTGCTTTTTCTTCACATTCTTCTTCTCTTTTTCATAGGCACACACTTATCTGAATCTAAGATAGCTATTTGAGTGTTCATGTCAGAAAAGTATGCTGGGACTTAGAAACAGACAGAAAGATCAATACATTGTCTCTAGGTGCTGTCAAAATGGCTTTTCACAATTCTTTGCACATATACAAGATTGTGCTTCTATACTTGATATGGCTAATGTGGATTAGCGTGCCTTTGTCACCAATAGTGAAAGAATGGTAGGCACAGAGGGGAAGATGACAATCAACGATTTTGTCAATTAACTACCTTTCTAGTCCTTTTCATAGTCCATATCCATTTGCAGGAACTGTTTATAGCTTTCCTGCAAACAGGTACATTGTGTTCACATTTGTTTACATTTATATGCATGAAGCATTGTCATTATAGTCAGCAATTCAAGCATTATAAAGAGGCATTGACTGAGAAAATGATGTAAAACAGCTACCTATTTATATTATAATGGTGGGCAGAGGTGTGTGAATGTGCAATATATGATCTGGATTTATGTTATTTTTTTTCAGTGTAAATAATCCTTGAATTGAATTTGAAAAAATATTTAAGGTAGGTCAGGAATAGAAAACATATTAGCTTTCCATATGTTGGTGAACTGCATCCCCTGCCATCCTTTGCCATTGGCTATGTTGGCTAGGGATGATTAAGCTGTCATGTGTCAGATCTGTCTCAGAGAAGATTTGAAGGATTGTTGACTTGATTAGTAGTAACTTCTATAGAGCTCTGGCGCTATTCACCATGTAGCCGCTAGTGAGGCTGCTGTGGTGAAAGGAAGGATATCCAGTTTTTCAACAGGTCTGGCATCTATGATGCTATTGTTCACCTTAAAGCAGAAAGCAGGTAACATCAAAAGAACAGTGCCACAGAATGTAAAGATGTTCTGTTCTGGAACTGGTATAGGGCCTTATTGTATCAGAAGTGGCAGAGTAGCAGCTTTTTCTGTGCCTATCCACATGCTGTTGTAGCATTTCTGTTTTCCTTCCCAAGAGAGATGGTAGTTAAAGCGTGCCTTTTGCCAATCTGATTTGTCCAGCATGACAAAAGGCACACTTTTGTGACTGTCTCCCTCAGGAATGGAGGTTGAATGACAGCATGCAGAGAAGCACGGAGAAGTCACTACTCTCTCACTCCATTTTGGCTCTCTTTTCTCATACAACAAGGCTTATAGTTTCAGGCCTTCCAATGAGTTTGGTTGATGCTGAACACTGACACACATTATTGTTATCAGATAAGCTTTTTTGGTGGTAAATGATGCAGCAGATGATGTACAGTAGAGAAGCATTTCAGCCCTTTGGATGATGGGGTCCGACATCCTTTCAAAGCCAATGGTAAAATTAGGTACCTAAACAACTCATTCTACCCAGATTAACCCCGACCAGCAATTCAGTTCCCCATAACTGGCTGTATGGGGCTGCTGTTTAACATAGCCAATACTGTAATTAACCTGCCCTGGACTGCAGGGCAGCTGTTAATGTTTGGCCATGGTGCCAACAAGATCTCCCAAATCTGTCTGCCTCATGGCAGAAGTCCAGCTCACTATAGATTTCAGAGAACATAGTAAAAGGAAAGACAATTGCAAAGACAGATGAATGGAGAGGTCGCAAAACTGGGATTTTTCTGAAAATTAAAGACATCTAGCAGCTTGTTTTCACCAGAAACTGTTGAAAACAAGGACTTAAGAGAGCCTATTTGAGGCACAATTTCTACATTTTGGGCAACTCACTTACACTTTAGCTTCTCTGTCTTTCTGTTGTTCCTTTAGTACCAAACATGGGCTAAAAGACCTTGTTGTGTAGACAAAGGTCTGACCTACCAGAGATGTGGAACTTTTCTCTGGACAGTGATCAGCTTGTTGAAAGGGAAAGCATTGTAGTGGACAGCAAAGCAAGTCCTGTGTTTTATGCTCTTTTGAATTTCTTGTCACTGTACCTTCTTACTGGGAAACACCGCCTCAGCTGAATTTTAGTCTGTTATGAAGGCAGAGTTGGTCTTCCATGCAGCAGAGTGAATAGGGTTGTCACATCTTAGGGCCTATCCCTGAGCATCCAGTTTTTGTGGATCATCTTCAAGTGAAGGTGCAAATTCTCCCACTTTGGTGGGCTCATCTCCAGATAAGAGGAAAAGACTGTGCAAATCTCCAGCTCAGTTATTAAAGCAGCAACTTGCTACAGTTTATGAGCCTTAATTTTTTGTTGTAATTTGCAAAAATTCTCCAGAGTGCCCATTATTTACTTAGCTTCAACCTTCCCTCCTTGCGGGCTCACCCTCTATTCTGTTCTGTATTCACCTTCTAGTTTTTCCTTTGGCTCTATGGCTGAACTATTGATCATTAATGGCAGAGATTATAGGTTTCATTTGGTTATCAATGGCTTTATTAGTTTTTACCTTAACAGAAGGGTGCAATAATTTAGGTTGTCAGGAGGTGTATAGGAACTAGGAAGAAGAATGGTGTGTAGGCACTAGCAAGCATCTTCAGCCTTTGATATCTCAGAAGTTTTATACTCATCCAACCAATGATGAGGGATTCTGGGAATTGAAACATTCAGAGGATCAAAGGTTGAAAACCACTGTGAATAAAAAACAACCTGTGGTTTAGCACAGATCCCATAGCGGGACATTGGACTCTTTCAAACGGGAGGAATTTCTCCCAATTCCGAATGGAGCCATTGCGGATTCATGTAAATTCACTTGTTTAGCGAATTTACCTGAACCCCTGCTCCGTTCGGAAGGCATTCGGAATGACTTCCCATTACCTGAAAATAACCCCCCCTTGCCCGAAATCGCGCAAGAAGCTTAAATTCGCAATAACGTTAAACCCATGATTGCATTCGGAGTGACTTCCCTTTTGCCCGAAATTGCGTGAGAAGAATTAATTCGCAATAACGTGAAACCCCAGGATTGCGTTTGGATTGCCCTTGGATTATACTTCCAATTTCCCACGTCTGAAAGAGTCCACTGAGTGAAGTCTGAGTAACGAAGCTTCCAGGCCTTGTTTATAATACTTAGGAGTTTATCAGACGGCGGAAATTGGAAGTATAATCTAATGGCAATCCGAACGCAATCATGGTGTTTCACATTACTGTGTATTAAAGTATCTCACGCAATTTTGGGCAAAAGGGAAGTCATTCCGAACGCAATCATGGGTTTTACATTATTTCGTATTAAAGCATCTCATGCAATTTCAGGCAATTGGGGAAGGGGTCATTTTCAGGTAATGGGAAGTCATTCTGAATGCATTCCGAACGCAATTGGAATTCACGTAAATTCGCTAAACTAGTGAATTCACGTGGATTCGAATTGGCTCCAATTGGCTCCATTCGAAATAAAGAGAAATTCCTCCCGTCTGATAAACTCCTTAAAGGCCTGAGACTAACTCTTATTAGATAACCTGGTAAATAACTGTATTATTCACTCATAAAGGAGCAGCCACATGCATTCAGAATAGGCCAAGAGGAATGTATATATCATCTGTTTTTTCTTTGCTTATACTGTGACAGGAAAAAGAGGTAAAAGTTTGGCATGTTTAAACTATTAGAATAACTTCCTATGTGAATAGGAACACATCTAGCTTTTTTATGGGATGGGGGGAAAAGATACCACAAGTACTAATTTCAAAAACAACAGATTAAGTGTATTTGCAGACTGATTGAAAAGTCCCAAATTTTGTTCCTGTTCTTTCCAATTTTATACTGGGTTAAAATAAACCGACTAGTGAGCTGGTATAAAAATTCTCTACAGGGTATTTGTACTGTGAGTTGACAAAAATATTCTGGATAAACAAAACATGTATGGATCTCCATAATAAAACTGGACAGAACAGGAACAAAATATGGTACTTTCTGGTCTTTTTAATCAGCCTCGATAAAAAAATGGCTTCCTCTCTGGAATGTCCTCCCTTCTGAGCATCACTAAGAAGCATGACTTTACATTATTTATATTAGTGTTTTGAGTTTGTCCATGCCCTCCCTTTTTCTTGAATAGCCTAAATTTTGCAGTGCCTTGTCCTCCTTTGTGGGAGGACCTCAGGTCACCCTGTTTACATGCACATTGGGAAGTGTAATCCAGTTGCACTGTACTTATTTACAAGCACTCACTTTTACTTTATACGTTGCCCTGGGCCCCCTAAAGTCCTTTTTGGGTCCCTTAAAGGCCTTTCCCCCCAAAAACTACAGCTTCCAGGAGCCCCTCAGCCAGCAGGGGTCCTAAACAAAACAGGAGATAATTAATAGGCACCCCACCAATCAATGCACTTCTATGCTTCCTCAAAAGGAAGTCTCCCCCAGATCCAGGGAGACCAGATGTCCTTCTTTTCCAGGGCATGTCCTACATTATTTATTGATTTCATTTTTAATGTCACCTTACTCCCCAAAAGGGACCAAAGGGAGGTCACAAGACCCAAGGATCTGGGGCCCAAGGTAGACCCAAGAACCTTCTGTCTAAGACAAATTCCAAACTGTCTCCATTTTGGAGGGGGGAGAGAAGAAAAAGGCATAATCCTGGCTAAATTGTGTGATTGTAAGGAAGATTTTCACACTATGTCACATGCATTTGGGAGTTCTCCCGTGAATATTCCGCAAAGCTTCAACAACAAACCATTCATGGGGAACTTCTGTGAATTCATTCATGATAGCAGGAATGAAGCACAGTTGCGATAGCGTGAAAGTTAATTGCGTTTCATTACCAGTATTGCACAAGCAACTAGGGATACCCAGACTGCATTGCAGTGCTTGCAATCTGTTCTTATTGCCAGGATCAGTTTTGCAGTGGGTTTCAGTCTTTTCTCAAGCTATGGGGCACAGTTTAATTAACACTGTACTGAATTTGCTGTCTTTATTCTGTGCGGCTGGGAACAGGATTTGTGGACATGCGTCATTGCGATGAAATGGCGCAAAAACGATCAATTGCGATATACTAACAATTCATTTATGGATGTGTGTGAAACGCCTCTGCGCTATTATTTTTAATGGCGCGATTGCATGACTGTGAAAAACCACTGAGCACTTTAGCGTTAGTTGCTTGTTCTTTTCATTGCCGCGATTATTGCTGAATTGCCCCATCATGTAATAGTCTCCTAAGAAACATGAATTTACATTTACAGGGGTCTTTGGCTCAAGTTCCATCATGTACAATGGTGTAGTACAATGGTGTCTCTTCTATAAAATGGCAAAATCAAGGTTTGCTTGTGGGAATTTATATATATATATATATATATATATATAAAATCCGTGAAGAAAGAATCTGTGGATAAGGAGGGCTGACTGTATGAGTGTTTTGAGCTTTATTATTGAGTCAGGTCCTCCATTCTCCTTGAAGGCCTTCTTGGTGCTTTGCCCTCCTTCGCAATGAGGATATAAATCAAAAGCCACTTGGAGGCATACACAGGATGATCAGACATGCCCTTCTTTTCCAGGACATGCCCTCCATTTCAGCCTTCTGTTCAAGAGGAACATCAAAACGTCCTCCATTCTGAGCATCACTAACTGGATCACAGCACTACACTCTTATTGCACTGCTATTCCACTATTAGAGTGCTCTGGCTGCCTCCTGTTGCATTGTGGAATTTGTAGTTTAGGAAGGGGCATTTACAATTCTCAGCAAGAGCTCTTAGGCCTTACTGAACTACAAACCCCAGAATGCAACAGGAGGAAGCTGGAAAGTAAAAGTGCAATAGCAGCACTATAAGAGTGTTTATTAACAATTAAGAACTATTACTTCTTTGGCTAATTTTAAGGCCACCTATTTGAAGATGCTCTTGTTTAGGGAGGCATTCTAAATTACTGCTTGTTAATCTGCTGCTTACTTTTTTTATTGTATACTACTCAGTAATATTTTAGAGATATTTTAATCATATAAAACATTTTTTTTAGATTGTATGCAGCTTGGCAGGTTTTTATTCCTTTTTTCTTTATTTCTTATTTTATTTGACCCTTACTATGGAAAGCGCTGTGCGAACTTTACAGCGCTCTATAAATAAATGTTAATAATAATAATAATAATAGTACGGTTATGCAGCAAGAAGCATGAAGTTGCATTTATATGACTGTTCTTAGCTTCTGTTTGGTCATGTGTGTTTTGGGCTGTTGTTGTTGCACAGCCCAGGGAGACCTCCTTGGGACACACAACAACAACACTGTAAACAACCCAGTTTGAGACTGCTTTAACTGCATTGGCTCAAATGCTGGGGAATCCTGGAAAGTGTAGTTCTGTGTGAGAGACATCGAGCCTTCTCTATCAGAGAAAGAGCTTTTCTGGTTCCACAACAAGAAACTACAACCCCCAGCATCCCCTAGCACTGAGCCAACAACTCAGACTGTGTTGCTTGGTATTTTGTGATAATCACTTTCTTCACGCAATTGTGTGTGATAAACATTTGCACAATTATTTGCCATTTCTGCTTTATTTGCGGGATGCTTTAAATACGCTTTAATATCTCTTTAACGCCCCAGTGTAATAAACTCCTTAGGAGTGTTCTTATGATTTCTTGCCCTGGCTGAAATGCTGGGACAATCCTGCTGGGAAGTGTAGTTCTGTGTGTTCGGAGTTTATCACACGGGAGGAATTTCTCCCAATTTTGAATGGAGTCAATTCGAATTCACGTAAATTCGCTAAACTAGCGAATTTACGCGAATTCTAATTGCGTTCGGAATGCCTTCAGAATGACTTCCCATTTCCTGAAAATGACCCCCCCCATTGCCTGAAATTGTGTGAGATACTCTTATACGCAATTACGTGAAACCCCATGATTGTGTTCAGATTGCCTTTGCATTATACCCCCAAATTCCATTGTATGATAAACTCCTGAGAGACATGGTGGAGCCATCTCTGTCAGAAAGAGAAAGAAAGAGTTTCTCTGGTGGCACAACAAGAATCTATGGTTCAAAATACACTGCAAAAATAATCCAGTTTGAGACTGCTTTAATTGCCCTGATCCAATGCTGTGGAATTCTGGGAACTGTAGTTTGATGAGACATTGAGCCTTCTCTGTCACAGAAAGAGCTCTGGTGCCACAATAAACTACAATTCCCAGAATCACTTACCACTCAGCCAGGGCAGTTAAAGCGGTCTCATACTGGATTATTTCTGCAATGTGTTTTGGATCTGCAACCCTCAGGATCCCCTAGCAGTGGGTAAGGGGCAGCTAAAGTGGTCTCAGAGCAGATTGTTTGGTGTTTTGTGATATCGCTTTATTTGCACAATTGCGTGTGATAACCATTCACGCAATTGCTCCCCATTTTATCCTTATTTGCAGGATGCTTTAAATGCGCATTAAACTCTCTTTAATGCCACCCTGGCTCAGTGCTAGGGAATTCTGAGAACTGTAGTTTTCTGAGACTGTTTAGCCTTCTCTGTCAGAGAGAGAACTATGGTGCCACAATAATATAATACAATATTTATTTATTTATACCCCGCTCTTCAGCCCTAAAGGCTATCAGAGTGGCTTACAATTTTTATTTTAATTAGACATTTCCCTGCCCTCAGGCTTACAATCTAAAAAGACATGACACAGAAGGAGAAGGGAATGGTGGTGGGGAAGGGGATCAGGTCCAAAAGTTCAACAAACTACAGTTGCCAGGATTCCGTAGCATTGAGCCAGGGCAGTTAAAGCGGCCTCAGAGTGTGTTGCTTGGTGTTTTGTGATATATCACTTTATTTGTGCAATTGTGTGTGATAAACATTTACAATTTGCTTGCTTCATTTTACCGACCATTTGTGCTTTATTTGTGGGAATGCTTTAAATGTGCGTTAATCTCTCTCTCTCTCTCTTAAAGCCGAAATTAGCCCCAAGTGTGTGATATAAACAGAAACAACCCAGTTTGAGACCGCTTTAACTGCCCCTGGTTCAGTGCTATGGAATTATGGGAACTGTAGTTTTGTTGTGAGACCATTGAGCCTTCTCTGAGATTATCACACTAGGGTCAATTCCAGAACCATCCCACAATTATCCCATTGCCAATACTGGGATATTCACTGCCAATAATGGGATAATCGTGGGGTGGTACTGGAATTGTCCCTAGTGTGATAAATAGAGAGAAAGAGAGAGAACTCTGGTGCTATAATAAATTACACTTCTCAGGATTCCCTAGCCACTGAGCCAGGGGCAGTTAAAGCGGTCTCAAAGTGGATTATTCCTGCAGTGTGTTTTGGGCCTACAAAAAAACAAACAAAACCAAAACAACCCAGCCATGATGCTCTAGGACAGGGCCAGGGGGAGTTAAAATGGGCCTCAGAGAGGGAGTTTTAGTGTTTTTGGACAGCAGTGAAAGGCGGTTTTTCCTCCCCCTCAGAACAACAGACTGACTGAGAGGGAAAGAGGCGGAGAGGCCTAGGCCTAGAGGCCTGGTCCACTGTCACTCGGGGGCGCTACAACAACAACCGCCTCACAGTCATCATCATAATCTCCTCCTCAGGCAGAGAAGGAGGAGGAGGAAGCAAAGGAGGCGGCTCTAATCCTCTCCCAGCCCCAGGGTTGAGGTGGGCGGCGGCAGAAGGAGGAGGAGGAGAAGGAGGCTGAGGCTGCTCTATGAGGCCCTCCGCCCAGGGAAGCGGGACCATAATAAGAACAGCAGCAGCCTTCTTGAGACTAGTAATAGTAGTAGTAGTGGCGTCCCTTCTGCCTTCTCCCCCGGGAAGATGAGGCGGGGGCCCTCCGCCGAGGAAGAGGAAGAGGAGCAGCAGCAGCAGAGCCCGGGCTCCAGGAGGAGGACAACAAGATGGCAGCAGCAGCAGCAGCAGCAGCGTTGGAGGCTGAGGAGGCGGCGGGAGGCAGAGGCTGAGCCCGGCCTGGGAGGAGGAAGGGCCACCAGGAGGAGGAGGAGGAGGAGGACTAGTAGTAGGAGCACAGAAACAGCCCAGGATTAGGCTGCTGCTGCTCGATCTGTGAAGGTGAGAGACCGGGGATGTGTCCACACTGGAGGAATGACCCGGTTTCATGCCGCTTTAACTCTCTTTCTGGCTCAAGGCTATGGAATTCTGGGAGTTGGAGTTTGTTGTGGGGCCCAGAGCGGAGCTTCGCTCCGCTCTGGGCCCCACAACAAACTCCAACTCCCAGAATTCCATAGCCTTGAGCCAGAAAGAGTGTTTTAGGCACGCCCTCCGCCTCCTCTCTTCCAGAGGCCCTCCATTTCAGCCCAAAATGTCCTCCATTTTGAGCATGACTAGCAACAGGGTGACCAGAAGTCCTTCTTTTCCAGGACAGGCCCTCCATTTCAGCCTCCTCTTCTAGGAGGGAATCCCCAAATGTCCTCCATTCCAGGGCATGCCCCCCATTTCAGCCTCCTGTCCAGGAGTGATCCCCAGATGTCCTCCATTTTGAGCATGACTAGCTACAGGTTGACAAGAAGTCCTCCTTTTCCAGGACAGGCCCTCCATTTCACCCTCCTGTCCAGGAGGAATTCCAAAGTGCCCTCCATTTTTGAGCCTGACCAAGGAGCAGGAGGAGTGTTTCGAGCTTGGATTTGGTCATGCCCTCCCCCCCCCCCCGAGTGTCCTACATTGTGTCCTCCATCTGGCCACCCTGGGGAGGCTGGGTTGGGAAGTGGCCTCTGTTTCTCCTTCCATCCCTCCCTTTCTTTTTTCCTTGGTCCTCAAGAGAGGGTCCTTTTCTGGGAAATCAGAGTTGCTTTGCTTTTTTCCAAGAAAGGGCAGAGGTGGAGGGAATCTGTTTCTGGACCTGTTTGTTGTTGTCTGGTGGCTCTGAATTGTTGACTTAGGGCGACTCTGTTATGGGTTTTTCTTGGCAAGGTTTCTTCAGAGGCATTTTGTCATTGCCACCCTCTGAGGCTGAGAGAGTGTGACTTGCCCAGGGTCACCCAGTGGGGTTTTTATGCTTGGGCAGAGATTTAATTAAATCTTGGGCTTCAAAGTCACTCAAACAACTACACCACCTGTTGTTGTTGTTGTGGTGGTGGTGGTGTGCCTTCAAGTCTTTCCAGGTTAACGGCGACACTTGGTTTTCTTGCCAGGTTTCTTCAGAGAGGGTTTGCCATGGCTACCTTTGGAGGCTGAGAGAGTGTGGTTTGCCCAAGGTAAACACAGTGGGTGCTTAGGCAGGGATTTGAACCCTTGTCTCCAGAGTATTAGTCCCAACACTCAAAGCGCTAAACCACTTGTTTTTGTTGTTGTTGTGTGTCTTCAAGCTATTTCCGACTTATGGAGACCCTTTCATTTAGTTTTCTTGGCAAGATTTGTTCAGAAGAGGTGTGCCATTCCCTTCCCCTGAGGCTGAGAGAGTGTGACTTGCCCAAGATCACCCAATGGATTTCATGGCCAAGCTGGGAACTGAACCCTGGTCTTCAGAGTTGTAGTCCAAGACTGAAACCACAACTCCCCACTGGCTCCAGCAGAGTATTTGTGGACATGTGAAGAGTGCTTTTATGATATCTGCCAGCGATCTCAACAGATCTAGGATTAGGGTAGGGAACCTGAGGTAAGAGGGCATGACTTTCAATACAGACTTGAGCCCTGACACGTTTCTCTCCAGAAACCAGCCACTGCCTTGCTCTCTGGGGCTTAACATTGGCTGTATCCGCACTGCTGAAAGAATCCAATTTAGCACCACTTTAACTGCCATGGCTCAGTGTTATGGAACCCTGAGATTTGTAGTTTGTTGTGGCACCACAGCTTTCTAATGGAAAAGGCTAAATATTTCACAAAGCGACAGATCCCAGAGTTGCATAGCATGGAGCCATGGCAGGTAAAGTGACATCAAACTGGATTATTTCTGCAGTGTAGAGGCAACCTCTGGCATGTACCCCAACTCCGAAGTTGATGCCTCAGTGGACAAGGTTTGAGGCTGCATCCACACTGCAGAAATAATCCAGTTTGGCACCACTTTAATTGCCCTGGCTTAGTGCTATGGAGTACTGGGATTTGTCGTTTTGTGAGGCATTTAGCCTTCTCTGCCAGAGATCTCTGGTGCCACAATAAATTCCCAGGATTTCCTAGTACTGAGCCGGCACAATTAAAGCGATCTTAAAGTGGATTATTTCTGCAATATGGACACAGCCATTAACTGCCATGGCTCAATGCTGCTGAATTCTTGAAAATATAGTTTGTTGGAAATTGTAGTTTATTTGTGGGAAATTCTGGAAATTGTAGTTTATTTCTGCAGAGTGCTGGTAAACCACTTAATACATTGGTAACTGGTATAGAAATGTAATTGCTATTGCTAGCCTGGAGCCATGCCAGTTAAAGTGTCAAACTGGATCTGGTGCCACAACAAACTACAGTCTCCAGACCTCCATAGCATGGTGGTGTCAACCTGGATTATTTCTGCAGTGCTGATGCATTCTTTAACTGCCATGGCTCAATGCTGTGGAATTATGGGAATTGTAGTTTGTTGGAAATTGTAGCTGATTTGTTGGAAATTCTGGAAATTGTAGTTTGTTCCTGTTGAGCTCTAGTGCCAAGCAAACCACCATTTCCAGAACTGCACATGGAACCATGGCAGTTAAAGCAGTATCAAAACGGATTATTCCGGCTGTGCGGATGCAGCTTGATTTTCTTGAGTTGAGTGGGGAGAGACAAAGCTTAATTTTCCCACCATTTCTTCTCTTCCCCTCTGGTAAGTGTGCAAAAGTATGGGGACATACTTAAAACAAATGACAGTACTTGCCCATAGGGAAACCATACTTGTCTGTAGGGAAACATGGGAGAATGCTTGTCCATCGGGAAACATTGGGGAACACTTGCCCATAGGGCAGTTGTTCTCAACCTTCTTAGTGCTGCAAACCTTTAATATAGTTCCTCATGTTGTGGTGACCCCCAACCATAAAATTATCTGATTGAGTTAGACGATGGTCTTAGGCAACCCTTGTGATAGGGTCATTTGACCCCCAAAGGGGTTGCAGCCCACAGGTTGAGAACCGCTGCCATAGGGAAACATTGGGGAACACTTCCCCATAGGGAAACATAGGAAACATCTCCAATGTTTCCCTATGGGCAAAGACTCCCCAATGTTTCCCTATGGGCAAGTACTGTCATTTGTTTTAGTACCTCCCGAAAGTATTTAGAGAGATCTTGTAGCACTTTTGAGACTGACTGACTGAAAGAAAGAAGTTGGCAGCATGAGCTTTCATAGACTTCAGTCTGCTTCCTCAGATACATTTGGAGAAAGTAGAATGAAGCCTAGGGAAGCTCATGCTGCCAACCTCTTCCTTTCAGGCGTTACAAGATCTCTCTACATACTGATTCTACAGACTCACACAGCTACAGTCGTCCCCCGGGTTAAGAAGGTAATCCGTTCCGGATTACCTTTCGTAACCCGGAAATGACCGTATCCCGGGGGACCGCTTTAGCGGACGGACTGCGCGGCCGATTTAAAGGGGCTGCGCGGTTTTTCCGTTTCGCTCCCCGGGGGATCCTTCGGATCCCGGGGGAATTTTTGCGGTCCCGCCAGTTTCGCACCCCGGGGATTTCGTTCCCCGGGGGATTCGTAACCCGGGGGACCACTGTATCACTTTGAGTACCATATATACTCAGCTATAAGTCGACCTCATGTATAAGTTGAGGGCAGGTTAGCTAAAGTACAGTACTAACATTGACCCGTGAATAAGTCAACTCTGATTTTTGATGTCAACTTTTTGACTAAAATTTCTAGACTTATACATGAGTATATAAATGCAGTAAATGTGCAAAGTGAGTGAGTTGCCTGGGGAAGTGTAGCAGCCGGGCTCCCTGCCACCCACAAACCAGAGAGCAACAAACAGATGAGTGTATATATAAATAGTCCAGCTCCCTCTGCACATTCTCCCTTTCTGGGCCTTTCTTTCCCTTTGGGCAACCAGAAGTTTCCCTTTTGTGCTTCCCGCATGTCTGTCGCCCCGACGGCCCCTTTCTAAAACTAACCTTTTAGGATCCCTGCTGCCTGCTCTGTGTGTGTATGTGTGTGTGTGTGTGTATATATATATATATATATGAAAGGAGAAATGCGACCCGGGTGCTCAGCTTGCAACTTGCTGGGGCAGCAGGAAGGCGTGGTCGACTCCAGTTACAGGGGATGGTTGCTTGTTTCCCTTTGGGACTCTCTCAGAGGTAATAGGCAACTCACTCTAGTTTGGGGAGAGGAATAATAGCCCTTTCCACGTCAAGGGGGTACCCCCAGAAACATAAATAAATGAGCCAACTTAAAATGGTACGTGGAGGCGTCGCTTGGGACTGGCAGCCATTCAGAGCCAAGGTGACTTAAAAGCTGGAGTTTGGCAATAAGAACTTGAGTCCTGAATTGGGACTCTCAGGAATGAAATGCTGGTGTTTAGGTTGGTCTCTAAACTCCCCCCCCCCCCACACCTGCCCACTTTTTTCATATTGTAATATTTGTTTAGTAGGAGAAGAACTGTTGGAAATAGGACTGTTTGCACTGACAGGCAGCTGGGTTGGTAGTTTCTCTCCCCTCCCTTGTTTGATGATAAGGTTTTGCATATCCAGTTTGGACATTCAGTTTGTGAGGTTAAGGTATATATGATTGTTACTGAAGTGGTTAAGCAGATAAGCATATTACGATTTCTATCTGGGTGAAGGCCATGCTTTTAATATACCAGCTTTCTTGTAAGATAGTTTTCTAGGTAACTAATAGCTTGTGCTGTTACTGTGAAGAAAATACTTTCATATGCTTTAAAATACTGAGATATTTTAAACCCTTCCTTCCTTCCCCTGTGCTAATCTGTAGCTGAGTGTAACTTTGGGCAGGCTTTCTGTGCATGTTTTGTAGGTTAGATGTTGGCCACAAATGTCGGTGTCTTATTCTCATGTGCCTTGTGAAACCAGATACTTGGATATGCATGTAGCTAATTTTGTAAATGCACGTATATTAAGCCATGACTGTGCATTGAGTGCTATATAAAGTATATTCTAAATCATTGGCTTTGTTTGATTGGGTTAATATCTAGTTTTTTGGTTTGTTTGTTTTTTAAATAACAAATGTAAGACAGTAATTTATTGCGTATTCCTCTTGATAGGAATCTTGCTTGAAAGGTATCTTGCTTTAAATGGGTTATTGGAGTATTTATATGGAGATAAAATAACCCCTGAAACTTGTTCATAACCTTACTTATATGACTAATTAAAAAGCTATGCCCTTTAAGTATAGCTGACATGTTAACTAAAACTACAACTTTTTGGGGGGAAATGTTAAGGAGTAAGGTACGGATAAACTTAGATTTTTAAAAGCTTTTTGGAGAAATGGTCTAAGTAGTGTTAGAAAATAAATTCTGGAACATGAATGCAACAAATTTATCAAGGTCCCTAATTTTAATAAAAGTGCCACCAAATAAGCAGATTAACAAACATGTAATTAGGTCAAGGCTTTGGTATGGAGATGAATTTGTGAATGAGCTATGTTTTAAAAGATTATTATTCAGTGAAAAAATATCACATTGTCACACATATTTTTGACTACTATATTTAATATATAAATACATTTAAAATTGCACAGTCAGTGTATACTGTAAATAATAAATTTACCTTTCTTTCTTTTTGTGTTAATAGTACAATCTGTATCTGGCTTTTCAGTAGTATGCCCCATTGAGTTCAGAAGGGCTTATTCTTAAGGAAGGATTGCAATCTAAAACACTGTATTTTTCAAATTTCAGATCTTGTTAAACTATAATTTGTTTCCAAAGCATCAGAATAGCAAAAGTTTTGTGGTGCCTTAAAAACAGACAAATTTCTTATGACATAATAGTCTTCAGTCCATAAATTTATGAGTCATAGCAAAATCCAAAATACACATTGTGGTGGTATGTTTATTAGGCTAACCAAAAGGGACAAAATACATTTCTCATATATAAGCCATAATAATTGTTTTAGTCTTTAAGATGTTTCAGGAGTTCTTGTTGTGTAATGTGTTGCTATGATGTAAGCATGGGGAATCTGAGGCACTTGTGTACAATAGTAATCGCTTTTATGGGCTAATAACATCCACATGGGCAGTAGGTGGCAGTTCAAAAGCCAGAGAAGAACATAATATCTTTCATGGGCAGGATCCTGGCACAAACATATTTATGAGTATTTTAGTTCAACCTTGCTCTCCTTCTATAAAGTAGGATAACTAGTCCCGTATGGGTCCATATCCAAATTAGGATTCTATCAGCTCAGACACAGGCAGATGTATAGAGTCATCAAGATGATTTAAACTGACAAAAAAGGCACAGTTTAGACATTTAAATGTAAAAAGGGAGCAAAAAAGAAATTATCTTGCCTTATACACACATTTGCTTGTTCAGTTGTTTTGACGCTGTACTTATTTCCAAGTGATTAAGTCGGAGTCTTAATAACAACAACAACAGGCAAAAGACCAGTTAAACACTTGTTACAATGCTTCATTTTGGTCTTTTTTAGTAGAAACCGCTGCATCTTGTTTTGCCTGCAGTATTCTTTCTCTCTTTAATTTAAGAAACAATTATGTCATTCTCTAATCTTCTCAAGGCCAAGTCAAATCATGTTGTTACTTTCTAGGTAGTAATTCAACAAAATAATTCTGGTTAACAGCACTTTTAATACCCTTGCCTGATTCACACTCTCCACTTCTTTAGTTTTCATAAAATAAGACTCAATTTCAGTTGCTGGAGTTGTTTGGCTTTATACTTGTTGTTTTAATCTCCTTTAACTAGAGTGGAAGTTAAAATTTGTGCTAGAGTAAATTTAGAATCTGTAATGCTTAAAATGAAACAGACATACAGCCACACATTCTTTAGAAAGAGATTTGGAGTATAGTTCTTTCACTGGAAACTAGTTGCTCTCCTACTGGAATTGTTTATGAATGCAACAGTGATAAGGAGATACGGTTACTAGAATGCATTTGAGGTATAAACATTCTGCAGTGCAGACAGAGCTTTGAGAGTGTAAAGTATGGCTCAGGAGCCAGCCAACCAGGCAAGTTCTTTTTTGTTTAGTTTGAGTATGCAGCTTTTTAAAAACTGAAGGTTCATGATCCTGGACTTTTATCTGTGCCAAACTGAAACATGTTGGTTTATTTTCCCATAATAATGAAACTTGGCAAATAGTTTTTTTCTTTTTGTATTTGTGCTTTTTAGCAAATATCACTTGTTTGGAAATATGCAGTTCTGTTTAGTGAGGGAAACATCCTTTCCCACATTGATTATGGAGTAACAAATGGATTGAAGGCAAATTGTCTGGGGGGACGGGAAAACCAGACTCATACCCTCCCTGAGCCACTAATCAGCTAGTAGGCTTTTACATTTTTTATTCATATTTGAAAAACAGCATGATGTAGTGGTTTGAGTGTTGGACTGTGACACTGGAGATCAGGGTTGAATTCTCTCTTTGGCCATGGAAACCCACTGGGTGATCTGGACAATTCACATACTTTCAGCCCCAGAAAACCCCATGGTAATTTTTTCTTAGTGTTGCCATAAGTCAGGCATGACTTGAAGACACACAACAACAACAGGTCTTGTTCACTCTTTATTGCAGTAGGATGACAGTGTATTAGTGGGTTGTTGTTGAAAATGGCCAGCTCTGTGGCTTTGGACATAGGATCACATGTTGTCAGCTATGAACACCAAGTGTGTTAAGTGGTACTTTTACATCATGCTGCAGTTTATGTGGGATTATAGCTTGGCTCTTGTGATGCTGCCTTAACTGATCCTCTTGATCAGCCTACCCATGTTCTGGAGCACTTTAAAATGCCTTACTACTACTAAAAGTTTCTTCTTACTGTTTACATTTCTTAATAAGTCCCTTTGAATTGGGTGAATTGAAAAATTAGAGAAATATACCTTTAGTTGCTACAACATTACAGACACAGATGCAAGAAAAAGTTGTGAAATTTTTGGAAAGAAACAGCTTTTTTGAGAAGAGTATGCTGAAAGTCTTTTGAATAAACAGTCAACAGCTGGGTTAGCCCTACATTAGTGGAAAAGCTAAACATCCACCATGACTTAATCCATGTGTTTTTCACTGTTTTTGCCATGTTGTCATAATGTCATGCCAATTCTAGACATTTGTGTTATTGGTTAAATTTTTAAAAAATTGTCATAAATCTACTAAAAGCATCGTGATTTGCATGAATAACTTCTTCCTCATAGCTGGTTTGCCCAATGTAGCAGATGTGTGTGTGTGTGTTTGTTTAATACTGTATTCTCGTGCATGTGTTGCTTGGAATTTATCTGCTTTAACATGCCTTGAATGGCTTTCCCTGCAGCAAAAGTGAAGGCAGGTATAACAGGCCTAGACTGGAGTGTTTCTCGGAAGAATCCTGATTTTTTTCCCCTTATTCCTCTGTAGAAAATTAATTTTTGTTAACAGTCTTGTCTGCTTTCCTCTGCTCTAAGTATATTTACAAAAGTAGATGGATTAAATGAATGCATTTGTGTGCTGTTCTGAATATTTTCACAGCTTTGAAATGATTGTCCTATGTCATATTGATTGTCAAGATTGGTAAGGAAGAACGAGAATGACTTTAAATTATTTTTTGTAGATGAATAATCATTTGGTTAAAGATTTCAGCTGCCATCTTTATCTGGTTTACAGGTTGTAAGATGAAGATGAAATCAGAAGACGTAGTTTTGCATGTCCACTTAACAGAGATGAGGCTTTGCCCTATTTAAGTTTTCTTTATGCCAAACGTTGATCCTCTTTTTGGCCATCTTTCTCAAAACTCTTCCCCTTGAGTACCTGGTGTATTCTGTAAAACCCAAACTAAGCTTCACAATATAGATAAGTGTAAGTGTCCCAAGTGAGCCAGTGTGGCATAGTGGTTTGAGTGTTGGAGTATGACTCTGGAATCCTGGGTTTGAACCCTGGCTCAGCCATGGACACCCACTGGGTGATCTTGGGCAAATCACACTCTCTCATCCTTGGGGAAGGCAATGGCAAACCTCCTCAGAATAAATCTTGCCAAACAAATCCCATGATAGGTTTGCCTTAGGGTCATCATAAGCTGGCAATGACTTCAATGCATACAACACACACACACACACACACACACATCTCATAGCATAAAGGAAAAGTAAATGAGAGGTTACAGTTAGGAGTAAAGGAAACTGTAGGATAGAGTTGCTGTGTGGCCTTTTGCATTCTTTTGTTTTCCACTTAGAAGACTGCCCTGGTGCTTTTTATCTTATATCATTTGATTCACAGATAAGATGATCATAAAACAGGTTGTGTAAAAGCCAGCTGGCAGGGAAAGGGTTTTCTGTGTCAGGTCAGTGCTGAGTAGCTAGTTTTTTTAATTTTGAAAATACCACCTGGACATACAGTTAGAGGACACATCTCCAATCTCAAGTTTGGTATTGAGAGATAAAGGGGGGGGGGGGGGAGAAAGCAGTATCTGGAAACTGCAACTTAGCAACTCTGTTTGTAGTTCGGCCAGTCTAGGTGAGATTTTTTTTAACTGAAAGTTGCTATGACTACACTTCCACCAACATGGGTGGATCTCTAACTACCACCATATATACTCATGTATGGCGCATATATATATATATATATAGAGAGAGAGAGAGAGAGAGAGAGAGAGAAAATCAACCCCCCAAAACTGGGTTGACTTATATACAGGTCATTGCTGGAATAGGGACGTAGTGTGAAGGCAGTGACAAGAGGCAGAGGCAAGAAGCATGAAAGCAGTAGTCCCACCTCATTACCCCTTCTTTGCCCAAACTGGAAAAATAAAGACAGCCCTTTCTCTTTCCCCACCTACTTTTTCGGCCCAGGTAGCATTCATCAGTAATGGAGGAACCTGAAGAGAGCCTGTGGCAGCCAGTGTTTAATAGGGGCATCCTATATAAATCTTTCTGCAGATAGATTGAGGCAGCAATCTTTAGTAGGGCCATACTATATAAGCCTCATGAGGCTTGGTAACCTCTGTAGAGATGCTTATACGCCATGCACCTGTTAAAAATGGCTGAAGCATTCTTTACAGAGAGGCTTAAATACTATGCCCTTATTAAAAATGGGCACTACAGTTTCTCTTTGGGCTCCCCCCAGTTTGCTGCCGAACACCACATGGGCTGAAAAACTTGGGAAAGGAGAAATGGCTGTCTTTCTTCAGTTTTGACAGGAGAGAGGTAGTGGGGTAGGAGTGCTGCTTCCATGCCAATGATGGGCTTCTTGTCTCTGCCTCTTGTCACTACTTTTGCTCTGTGTCCCTGTTTGAGACAGGTTGCTTTTTTTTTTTTTTGTCTCCTGCACTTTTCTTCAGTCTGCATTCCCATTATTTTGACTAATTTATATACCTTTCCCTGTTTGTATTTGTATAGAAGTAGGTATTGCAAGATCAGCAGTGCCATTTAACCCCCCACCCTCATTGTAATCTCTCAGATACCCATATCCTCTCCTTGTCTTTAGCTCTTCCAAAGTATGTCCCCGCTATGGATTTTTTCAAAGCAGAAGGAAAGACTTGTTTGTTATGTATCACTAAGTTTTACCCTGACTTATAACAAAATCCATAATTTTGGCCCCCAAACCTCCCCTCAATTTATACATGATGCCAACTTATATATGAGTATATATGGTATATTGTGTCCTTGGCTGTCGTTGTCCAGAATATTTTGCTGCTCCTTTTACCCACTGTAGTTTGCATTTGCAAATGCGCAACCTCTGCATTATACTTCCTTAATTATAAAGAGTGGTAGTTTTGAATACCTAATAAAGCACTAGTGAACTATAACTATAAATTTAGGAAATTGTTTTATATGACTTGGATATAGAATTCCTGTTTTGCTTTTCTAATTGTCTTTTCACGTTATATTCCAGATCACTCACTTTGTTTCTTGACTGGACAAAATTCCTGCTTTAACCAATAAATAATATATGTAATCACAACCTAATGTATTTCATTCTGTTAATTTCTGTACTAGGCAGATAGTTTGCTACTTCTGAGCAAATATGTTTTACATCAGCATAGTGTTGTTGCTTTATAACTGATTATATATGTTTGCTACTCAAGTATTTCTGTTCCAGGAACCCAGGAAAGGTTGTGAAGCAAAGTTGTGAAGCAAAGTAAATTTTGGGCACTTTGTAGAAGGAAATGGAAACTGCTTATCAATTTTGGCAGGTCATTCTTATTCTGGTATCTCTCACACACAAATACACTCCATCTGATTTTTTTCCTGTCTGAATCTCCATGCCCTCTTCCTCTGAGTGGACTGCGATGTGTCTGCCTATGGGATCAGATTGCAAATTGTGGGATTCTTGAGACAGGGTCTGCTGACCTATATCTGTCAAGACCTCTTCTGTCTCAAAATTTCTGTCTGGTGAGTCAGGGGTCTGTTCTCTTTATACAGCCCTTATTTGGTACTACTTGTTTGAGGAATTGCAGTTCCTGATTAGTTTTGGTCTGAGTTACAATGCTCATGGTTTGGAGTTTAGATTAGGGCAACATGGGATGGACGACATAGTATATTAGTAGACTGACTTAGTATATTAGTACTTCACCTTGTTCTTAATCCAAGTTTCGTGTTGATTTATATTTCAGTCTTTGTATTCATACAGTTTATATTGTGGAGATCTGGAGCTAAACTAGCTTCTTCTTATGTAAAACAGAATTTAGGTTTCCATTTAATTAACATCATAGTTTTGTAGTTGTTAAACTATATTGGAGCATAAAAATTCATCATGAAAAACTTCTATTTGAGAAAATGGAAGCTCAAACTACATGGGGGGCAGGTATCTCTTTTGATAGAGTATGAAGGTTAATTGGATGTGTGTATAGATAGCTGAATCTTTCAGTGACTCTTGTTTACCTTATAACCACTTTCCTTATGCCAAGCAAATTTCCTCAGATCACTACAGTGGCCCTTGGTATCCGCTGCAGTTTGGCTCCAGGACCCACTGTGGATACCAAAATCTGTAGATGCTCAAGTGACATGAAATACAATGGCAATGTGAAATGATGTCCCTTATATAAAATTGCAAAATCAAGATTTGCTTTTTGGAATGTATATATATTTAAAATATTAAAAGCCGTGGATGCTTGAATCCATGGATAAGAAATCTGTGGGCATAGAGGAATGACTGTATTGAAGTATAGTGGGATATATAGATACTTGTGGAAAGGCAAACAGGATGATGCATGAGTACCTACTCCCTATAAACCCTTCTTTAAAAAAAAAAAAGTATCCTTTTGTGTGCCCTCCCCATTCTGAGTGATTGCACAAGACCTGGATTTAAATTTACCACTCTGCTTTTATTAGAGGTAGTTTGAGATTATGTCTCACTTCAGTTTGACCATTTCAAGGCACATAAAAATATTCTAAACGCTACAGGCCAAGATAGGCTCCTGTGTGATGTACTTTGACTGTTCTCAGGCACCTTAAGTCCCTTTCTGTAAGAAAGGTGGTATAAAAATGAAAAAAATAAATTAAAAGATGAATAATTTTATATGGTTGTTCATAGTGGCTAATCCTAACAATGGCAGTATGGGGACAGTTTTACAGCATTCGTGAAATCCTAGTGCCTGAAGTATAGAATCATAGAGTTGGAAGAGACCACAAGGGCCATCCAGTCCAACCTTCTGCCATGCAGGAACTCCAAATCAAAGCATCCCCGACAGATGGCCATCCAGCCTCTGCTCAAAGACCTCCAAGGAAGGTGACTCCACTACACTCCGAGGGAGTGTGTTCCACTGTCGAACAGCCCTTATCTTTCTACACTGGACTTCAATTGTGAACACATAATGTACCAGCTTCATGCCCATTTATTGCCTAGCAACAAAAGGCAAAGAAGGTTCTTCCCATTTAATTATGACTAAAGTCATGTTATTATCACATGGTTTAATAAGTGTTACTGTATGAATGCAATGATTGTGCTTTTACTAAACTACTTTTGGGAGAGATGAATCTTAGACATTGCAAGACCCATTTACACTCTATGGATTTCCTTTTTAAATAATGTTAACATTTGTTTATGTTTAATGTTAACATTAATATGGTTATTCAAAAAAATTATTTTGTTCAAATGTAAGGGAGCATAGTTCAGAGAAAGATCACATGCTTTGAATGCAGAAGATCCCAATTTTAATTCCTGGTGTCTTGAGTTAAAAAGAACCTCAGGTTTAGAGCTAGGAAAGTGCTTTCTTTGCTTAAATCATTGAAGGGCCAGTATCAGTTGGAATAGTACTGAGTTTGATTTATCAATGACTTGACTGGGTAGAAGGGAACACCATATGTTAATAGTGAAATATGGGCTGCCAAGATCATGCCTATTTGATAATATTCTGTATTTATACATTGAAGTTATATTTAAATACATAAAATAATTGGTCTATAACTGTTTAACATTTTATACCCATTCATCTTTGCACATGTGCACATGCATAACGGAGGGAACCCTTAAAATAACTTACTGTGATCAGTAAAACATTAAATTCTTCTATGGATTATTAGGAAAACAGAGTATGAGGGTTGATGCAGTCGATCTTTAGAATGCTTTGTACTATTCTGGAAAAGGATATAACAGGTAGGACAGATAAAGAGAAAAGAGAGCTAAAAGTTAGGGAACACCTGCTTTACAAGGAAATGTAAAAGAACATGGGCTCTTCAGTTTAGGAAGCAAAAACAAAATCATGAGGTGCATGATAGACAATTAGAAAAAGATCCACCATGTAGTAAAATTAATTAGCTTCAGGACAGCACTTAATGAAACAGTGTGTAATTAACTTCTGGAATTTTCTACAGAGGCCACTGATTAGATGGCTTTACAACGGATTAGAAAGGTTCGTGGAAGCTAGGCCTGTTAGCCATGTTAGCTAAATGAAACCTACATGTTCAGAAGCAGTGTAAGCATCAGTTGCTAGGGAACAAATAGGGAATGGTGGTTGCTTTCACAAATTGCTGGTGAGGACTTGGGAATATTGGAAGCAGGATATTGGACCAAAATGGTTCCTTAGTTTGATTCAACACCACTACTTATGTTCTATCCTCCTGTGTTCAAGGAAGGTCTGTGATTCCATTGTATTTAAATAATTTGCCTGATTCTGACAGCAAAGGGTGAAGTGATATAGCAGAGTTTCATCTTGCTTTTTCCCCATATTTGTTCTTCAGACTACATCACCCAAAGCAGTATACAGCTTTCCTTGTTATGTGTTCTTATTCTGAACTGATGCAATAAATAAATGCAATTGATGTTAACACACCTTTCTTTATGTGTTTGTGTCCTTTATAGTATTGGAATGAGTGCACCTGCAAATATTATCTGATCTTTTTCGCTGTTGTGTACCTTCAAGTCATTTCTGACTTATGGTGACTGTAAGGCAAGGTTTGTTCAGAGGAGTGTTTGCCATTGCCATACTGTGAGGTTGAGTGTGACTAGTCCCATTCGGTTTTCAGGGCCAAATAGGGATTCAAATCCTGGTCTCCAGTCCTAGTCCAACACTCAAAACCCTACATTATGTTAGCTCTCTTTTTCTATAAGCTCTTATTAAAGTATGTTTACTTATTTGTCAGTATGTTATAAGCCTTTACTTCATTTGTTGTGGTAGCTGAGTTCTTTTTCTTTTTGACCTCATTACTGGATTCTTTACAGATGTCTAAATAATTAATAAATTGCAAAGATCCAAGATTTCACTTGTTTGGAGAATGATGTTTCCTTGGCTGCTTTTGTATTTTTGTCCAGCCTACACATTAACTTAGTTTTGAATTACAGGCAGATGGTCGCCTTATCACTCTGTCTAGGAAAATACTCTTTTTAACTCTTTTTAACTATTTCCAGCTTTGTATTACTCATTTTCTATTTGGAAATGGACTGTGGAAAGGAGGATGGAATAGTTCTTACCATTGCCAAGAGCAGCAAAAACTTGTGGTTGTCTGTTGCTTTATGAAAGCTTTGCATAGCTTTCAAGGAAAGCTGTGTGCTGGAGTTGTACAGGGATAGGGAAATACAAATACGAGAATAAGCAAACAGACTACAACCAACCTGTTGTCTTAGTGACAGTTTTTAGTAACAGGTTGGTCTCTGTGAAGGAAAAAATTAATTTTAGGTAATCTGTGATTCTTGGTTTTCGAGTAATGTGATAGCTGCTGACAACATAAATTTAGCTGAAGAGAAGAGATGCAATGTTTACAAATGTTTGCTTCCTTGTATTGTTTTATTCACTTCTGGTAGAGCAGAACACCCTGCAGGTGTGTTGTTACTCATGATCACACAGCACATGCATCCTGACAGAGGCCAGCTTTATCTGAGATGTCTTATCTCTTTTTAAAAATGTCTGTTGCTGAAGGTGACCTCGGAGCCCAGTCAGTATTGGGAGCAGGGAGACTTGAGAAATCACCTGAACCTTTTCAAGAAATTTTTCAAAACATCCTTCCAATAGTGACTTGACTTCTAGGATTCATAATAGATAAGGATTAAAGAAATAGTTTAAGTTACATCTGGTGAAAGGTGCGTACCAGAGTGCCTCCTTAGCCAGTAGCAAGTTGCCAGAACTGCCTGCTGCCATTCATGGTTGCTGTTGCCACTCATCCATTTTTAAAAACCTATATACGGGTATATATGGTTGCTGCATATGCTGGTAAATCTCTAGGTCATTTATGCTACATTGGGCCACTACAGACTGGCCCTTTAAGGCGCCCCCATCATGTGCTAGGTTGCCTTGGGGCGGGCCTTCCACATGCCCCGCAAACCTAGCACGTGATGGGGGCATTAAGATCTCGGCGCCCTGTTTACATGGGCACTGCCATCTTTATGTAAGTGCCGCGCTGCATCCACACAGCGCATCGTGCCGCTTATTAATGAGTGTACCAGTGGTGCATTCATTATGCGCCACCGTGGTTTTAAAAAAACATGCTTTTTGCAGGTTCTTTTTCCGCTGGCGGTAAGCCATGGCTACTGCAGCTTCCCTCCAATGGAAAAACAGGTGCTGGGAGGGTGCCCTCTGGGGGCAGTATGTACTGCCCCTGTGTCAAGGATTTCTGACTTTCTGGATCTTAGAGATTGTCAAGAAAGCATACACCATCAGATTCAAAGAATACCCTTTACCCAAAAATCTTACCTGATCGCACAAATGGAGAACAAATTTGTGACTTTTCTGTCATCCAAGGGACTATCTTCTTCTCAGGCCAGGTCTCGACATATTCTCAAATTCCTACGGGTTTTCCCCCTCTTACTTTCAAGATCCTCTGGTGCAGAAATTTTTTTAGGGGTACAAGAATTAGCACCCTCCAGTATCAGGGACTGACCTCTGCTTGGAGCCTCAAACTCATCTTGTCTGAACTAACCAGGAAACTCTTTGAACTTTGTGTGATATTTGTCTGCTCACTTGGAAGACTGCCTTTATCATAGCAATAACTTTTGCTTGAAGGGCTAGTGAGTCATACTGTGCATTGATCCACCATATATGTAGTTTCACAGAGACAAGGTCATTCTTCGTCCGATATCTCATTCCTTCCTAAGGAATGTTTCATTTGAACCAGGACATCATTCTGTACGTATTTATGCAAAAGCCTACCTCTGTCTTGGAGCGTGCTCTACATTTTTGAGATGTTCATAGCATTCTATACTAACCAAACGTTGAACTTGACAAGGCGTATGAGCCTTTTTTAAAATTCAACTATGAAACTTGGTAACCAGTTTTAATATAACGCTTCTCGAAATGGGTGGTCTCCACAATTCATTTCACATAGAAACTAGCAGAGAAAGAACCACCCACTCCAATTTGAGCACATTCTACCATAGGGGTAGCTGCTTCATATGCGTTTCTGAGTAGTTTTGCATTCAGTGGTTGCAGCCACTAACCTTTATTTCTCACTATAGACTGGATGCCCACTCCAGGACTGATGCAGCCTTTGGAAGGGCAGTATTCCTTTCCAGTTTGAAATGAATTCTTAAAATTTAATGCATTGTACTCAATAAAGTTTCTGCTCAATGTTGCACTTGGTTTGCCTGGCATGACATTCGCACGACCTATGTGAGTAGCTTTCTAATTTTCTGTGTGTGAGTCACAGAGACTATGAGGAAGGAGGACAGGTTGCATACCTGTAACTGCATAGTACTTCAGGTTTTCATTTGTGAACTCACACAAATCTGCCCACCCTCTCTTCCTTATGTGCCCTGTGTTTTGGTTCTGGGGATGCTGCTATGCGGCATCCTTGAGAACTGAGGGAAATGAGTGGGAACACGGAGAGATAGAGCCAAGAGTGGATGGAACCACTGGCAAAAAGCTTGTATATCTGTTCTAGAAGGTTCAGAAGATGCTCTGTGCATGTGAAAAATATCCCAGTATGTGAATTCACAGAAGAAGAAACCACTTGAAGAACTACAGTTACAGGCATGCAACCTGTCCTTCCCTCTCTAAATTATACTGCTGAAATAAAGAAATGTGGGGTAACTGGGAGTGAATTGGGGTGCAAAGACTGAGCCCCTTCATTTCTAGTACTCTGAACAAAGTATTGAGCTCAGAATTCTTTCATTATTAGCATATATCTTTTTGTACTGAGCTCCCAGTATTGGGGTTCTGTAAAAAATAAAAAGTAGGTCTTGTAAGCCTAAAATCTGCTTATGTATAATCATACATAACAGTAAAGTATGATAATGTTTTATGGTTCCATTGACCTTGTCTTGCCCTGGTTTACTCAGTCATGATATACACAAACTTTCTACCTGTGCGTGAACCCCTTTCCTCCTGTTTCTTGCCTCTCTTTTTACAAGTAAGCTTGGAAGCTGTAGGGAACCTAACTTCTGTGGTCCAAACATAATGGAAATCCAAGTTAATGGAAGCTTGTTGGCTTACATGCAGGGGAAGAGTGAAGTGAGAGGCTGTTTAACGGTGCCCATCCTGGCTTTTAAAATCAGAGTTTAATCATCCAAATGTGGATACCAAACCAATGTTTGAACCATGTTTGAAATCTTGTAGTAAATATTGTAAATTTATCTTTCCATTCCTCTGTTTCATCCTGCTTCTTCATTCTGTTTTTTTTCTTTTCCAGTTAAACATGCAAGAATTACCAGTTTATTATTTTGTTTATGTTTTGAGCATTTTTATACTGACAGTGTTGTAGAAAAAGAATAATTCTAGACCTTATCTGCCTTTTACTTTTATCATAACAATATTACAAAAATGTTTAAATAAATAAAAGCAATATGATACGGTATTATGCCTCTATCTTCTGTACTGTTTGAAATAGCTTGAAGGTCATATGAAAGCTCATTCCTTTCGGGGCGGAGCAGTTTTGGCAGCTAGCCTCAGATCTGTCAGTGGCCTAGAGATTACCAGTCCAGCCATATGGTCCAGTTTATTCACATTTACAAGAATTATTGCTTAGGTATCATTCAGAGAAGACTCTGACTTGACTTTTCCAGGGGATAGTGTCCAGACTCATAATTTCTAGCCAATCACCTGTGATTTTTTTATTGTTAAGCTACAGTAGCGGGCACTTTTGCAGTTATTCTATTTGAAATCTTAAAAGAACATCTTTGATGTTGAAGTACATCTTTGTTGGGAAAGCAAGTTGAAAGAAGAACCTAGAAATGTGAACGAGGAGATGTTCCTTAAGGGCACTGTGCTCAGTCTGCTATGATGAATTCTCTTTTACAATTAATACTTCCGCTGTACTGATTAAAGACACCTTAAAACAAATTTATATTCCCCATGATCTATTTACTGGCAAAGAGGTTAATTGCACAATTCTCTGCATGTCAGAAGAAACACCAATTTATTTTAGTGGGACTTACTCCTGGTTAGTTATATATTGGATTAAAGTCTGAGTAATGAACCATCAGCCAGGAAGATCTGCTCTTTAAATCTCTTTTTAGCCTCTAGCTTGGACAAACCATTGCCTTGTAACCTCATTTCTTGGTCTGTAATATTGGCCTACTTGACACTGTTATAAACAGACCTCCACACTTTTGCTCATAATGGTGAATGTGCTGCTGCCTACCGGTAAGATATGATTAGTGGCCAGTCTTGGGATTCCGGAGATGGATGAATTGTCATGGTAGCTGCATGTTGATCTGTGTCTTTTTCCAAGTTTGGGAGGAAGACTTTGGCCATTTAAATTCTGAGGCTTCCCTGTCTTAGAACTGTTGAAATGCCATCCTTTCCTAGCAGGGTGAGTGGATCTTGCTTTGTTGGATTGAAGCATCTGGAGCACTTCAGTCATAGAGTGGTCAAGCTAACAAACTACCTGATGCCCTTCCCAAATCACGAAGACCACAGTTACAGCCTTCTTTGAGTAACAGTTCTAGGGAAAAGAGAGAGTATAAATAAAATAGGATTTTTTTTCTTTGTTATCATCTTCTTGGCATAGTAGGCAAGAGCACCCAGAGGTTCTGAAGTTCTGTAAGGAAATGGTGTATAAACACAATATTCCTGACAGATTGATTTCCTTTATCTCCCCAGTGTCCTTGAGTTAACCATTGTGTACTTGTCAGATAATTTGGTAGTATACCTAGTTCAGAGAACCAAAATCCACAAGACAGTGATACTTTTTTTCATTGGCCAAGTTATCTTTACTATTAGTCTACTTGGGCCAACCAAAAGTAATAATAATAATAATAATAATATTTATTTCTTACCCGCCCCTCTGTAAAACAATCGAGGCGGGGTACAACAAGGTTAAAAACAGATTGCAGATTAAAATAATTCAAGAATTCCATCCCAACCTCCCCCCCTTAAAATAGGATTAAATTAGTTAAGTTTAAAATTAAATTACTAATAATAAAAGTACAATAAAACATGATACACAAAACCGCAATGCTGGCCACAGCATGGGTAGCAATAAAATACAGAGGGGGGGGGGGATAAGGAGTTGGGAATTGGCTGAAAGATTTTAGGAGCCAGGTAGATTATACAGTTTCAGGGAAGGCCTGCCGGAAGAGATGCGTCTTTAAGGCTGTTTTAAAACAGTCTAGTGATGTAATGAGACGCATCTCGTCCGGCAGGCCATTCCATAGCCTGGGAGCAGAAGCAGAAAAGGCCCTCTGGGAGGTCTGCCCTAGCCTAGTCTTCATGGGCTGCAACAGATTTCTCCCAGAGGACCGAAGCGTGCGGGGGGGTTCATATAGGGAGAGGCGGTCCCTGAGATAAGATGGACCCAAGCCCTGTAGGGCTTTAAAGGTTAAAACCAGCACCTTGTACTGCGCCCGGAAACTAATTGGCAGCCAGTGGAGAGCTTTAAGCACAGGTGTAATGTGCTCTCTCCTAGGTGTACCGCTAACAAGCCTGGCTGCCATATTTTGAACTAGTTGGAGTTTCCGGGTTAGGCACAAGGGTAGCCCCATGTAGAGCGCGTTACAGAAATCCAAGCGTGAGGTTACCAAAGCGTGCACCACTGTTTCCAGGTCCCTCTGATCCAGGTAGGGGCGCAGCTGGCGTATCAGCCGAAGCTGATAACAGGCACTCCTGACTGCCGCATTCACCTGACTAGTCATGTGAAGCGACGAGTCAAGGAGCACCCCCAGACTGCGAACAGGGTCCTTCGAGGAGAGTGCACAAGATACATGTTCTAAGCTTTCGAAGCTGCACTGGCTTCTTCATAAGCCAAAGCTGTTAAGCATGGAAATCTTCCAACAGGTATTTTTGTGTCTTTTGGTTGTTCTACTAAAGCTATCAGTAGATTTGTGGATGTTATTGTACTTTGCTATATGGCCAACATGTCTGCTTCTGGGTATGTTTTCTAGTTAAGAGATGTGACCAAAAAAGAGTACATAAGTAACTTTCAAGGTTGTTAGGAAGAGAAGCTTTTCCCACCATTCTAAAAAGTTCAGAGCTGTATACATGAGGTTTTCTTGTAGAGCTTGTAGAGAGTGTTGTAACAGCATCACATGCTGTTAATACTAGGCCTCATCTTCTTTCTCCCAGGACTCTGACTAGCTGGCTGCTACATTCCATATTGACCCCTCTGGGATGACCATATGGGACTGCTTTTTAAAAAGTAAAGTACCAAAACAGGGCCCTGATTTCCTGTTCAGCCCTAGTTGTCTTTGCTAAAACACCCTTCACCCTGAAAGATGTATGACTGTGGGCTCAGGAGTAAAATACTCTATTGTATATACTGTACTACTTTTTAATAGCATTCACTTAGCAGTTATGCACTCATAGGAACCAGAAGTGAGTGATACTTGATTAGTTTTTACTAAACTCAAATTTCTTTGTGTGGCAACCTAAATTGTAGTTTATAGCACAAATTTACCAAAATAAGTATTTATTTACTGAAATAAATAAATTTATTCCCAAATGGATATTGGTAGGTACTTGAGACTCAGGAGTATGTTTCTGCTTT
This sequence comes from Urosaurus nigricauda, assembly GCA_034509955.1. Classification (NCBI taxonomy): domain Eukaryota; kingdom Metazoa; phylum Chordata; class Lepidosauria; order Squamata; family Phrynosomatidae; genus Urosaurus; species Urosaurus nigricauda. The sequence continues at coordinate 96,260,866 of JAOEGL010000001.1, forward strand.
CTGTTATAATAATTGTTGTTGTTGCTAATTTTTTTGATGTTATTGTTCCCTGATCTTTAAAATCCAATTTTATCTTTTAGGAATACTTGCAGGGACATGCAGTTCTGTTCTTGTGCCTTTGACTCAGTACTGTTTTGCACATACCTATTAGCATACAATTAGAAAAGGCAAATATGGATACGGAGAAGAGGATTGTTTGAGATGTCTACTGTGTTAGTATGTAAATTTTAATTAAACTCAGGAACTGTTTTGTCTTCAGTTAGAAATTGGTTTTAGAATAATTTTAATGTTGTACTTCTGAACTTGCAAAACTGGCTTTAAGTGTGCTCTGTCAGGTTTTTAGCTAGAGAGTAGCAGATCAAATGAGATAACTTCTAAGAGCAAAGATTCATGTCCTGTTTCAAAAAGCCAGTCTAAGAAGCCTTGTGGAGTTGGATTTATAAAATATGGTAGGTTGTAAACTGAGTATCACAGAACTGGAAAGGACCTCAAATATCTCCTCCAGTCCTTGCCAGTGCAGGTACAACATTACATTGTTGATAAATATCTTAAATGTTGCTCAAATTTTGGTGGTACTATCAGAGGATTTTCTTAACAAGAGGAATAGGAAGTTTGCCATTGCCTTCTTCCAATGTTGAGAAAGTGTAATTTCCCCAGCATCCCCCAGCGGGCTTCTACGGCTGTGATGGGATTTGAGCCTTGGTCTCATGAAGTTCTACTCCTACACTTGATCACAACAACACACTGACTCTCTTGCGTCATATGTACTTGCCACAGTGGAAGATGTCTAAACTGAAAGTTTTAATCTTTACTTGCATTTGTGATATTAATTTGCTCTCAGAACAGCTTTAACGAAACATATATTTTGGTAATATTACTGTAATGTAGTTTCCATTGTTATTATTTTAGTATCTTGAGGAAGTAGCTCAACAAAGGTAAACATTCAGAATGAGATGGAACAGTTTTAGTATTTAAGATGTCTTAATCCTGCCCTAATCCTACACTTACCCTATAAGGATTAGTGCAGAGGGATAGTATTGAAGTAAATGTATTGACAGTGTAAATTATACAGCAACACTATTTATTAAGTCCTTATGTACAAATAATCTGCATGTTTATGTCCACAGAATAGGCAGAGGCTCCAAACACCTGAAAATTAAAACTTAAATGTTATCATAGATTTAGAATGAACATTTTTTATCAGGGTGGGGGGAATACAACATGTACTGATTCTTTCCCCTTTCTTCCCTGCTTCAGGTATGGCCTCACAAGTCTTGGTCTATCCACCATATGTTTATCAAACTCAGTCAAGTGCCTTTTGTAGTGTGAAGAAACTCAAAGTGGAACCAAGTAGTTGTGTGTACCATGAAAGAACCTACCCACAGATCTATGTGAATGGTAAAAATTTTGGAATTGCTCCACCTCCCAGCAGGCTTGGTACTTTTTTGCAGGCTACAAATCTTTTTGACAAACCTCAAAGAGATAATTTTTTGTTGCAGACCAGTGCTGTTGCTTTAAAAAATATTGCAGGTGCTACAAAGATACTAGCAGTGCAGGCACAGCAACCTCAAGTGGAAGCACCTTGGCCTAGCACTCAGGAAAGTCTAAACTTCTTGGACCGCCCTCAGCGATGTGGACTGAAGCGTAAGAGTGAAGACTTGGAGAATCAGAGTGACGCAATGCAGATTGTTGAAGAACTGCCTATATTGCCTGCAATGTTGCAAACAAACTTGGGAAACCCAGTGACGGTTGTGACGACAGCAACTTCAAAACCAAGTGGTACCAGTGGTGACGGAGATTATCAGTTAGTGCATCATGAGGTCTTATGCTCTGTGAAAAGTACTTATGAGGTTCTTGATTTCCTTGGGCGAGGGACTTTTGGACAAGTGGTAAAGTGCTGGAAAAGAGAGACAAATGAAATAGTGGCAATCAAAATTCTAAAGAACCATCCATCTTATGCACGTCAAGGACAAATAGAAGTGAGCATATTAGCAAGACTAAGTACAGAGAATGCTGATGAGTTTAATTTTGTGAGAGCTTATGAATGTTTTCAGCATCGGAATCATACTTGCTTAGTTTTTGAGATGTTGGAACAGAATTTATATGACTTTTTAAAGCAAAACAAATTTAGCCCTCTTCAGCTAAAAGTAATACGGCCTATTCTGCAACAGGTGGCCACTGCACTGAAAAAACTAAAAAGTCTTGGTTTAATACACGCTGACCTCAAACCAGAAAATATTATGTTAGTGGATCCAGTCCGACAGCCTTACAGAGTCAAGGTGATTGATTTTGGGTCTGCTAGCCATGTATCAAAGACTGTCTGTTCAACATATTTGCAGTCTCGGTACTACAGGTATGTATCTTCCAGTTCTTGTTCTAGCTTTTGCAACCTTTACTTTCCTGCAATGTTTATTATATAATTAAGTTATTTAAGTATCTCAGCTCAGGTAAGTTTTAATAGGAGAGTGGTACTTAAATGTATCCTGAAGAATTTGTTCCATGAGGCAGAGCATTGCAATTTTCTGATTCTGCACACAAGACTAGGTAAGTATATCAGTTTGATTAATAGTTGGATGTGATACTGGAAAGGTACTATTGTTCTGAAAGGTACTATGTTCATATATTCTAATATATCATGTAGACAACATGGTGCCCATAGGCACAACTATACCTGTAAATAACTCCCCTTGTGTGCCTAACATGCCTTGCTGATTGCTGATTCATTCCATTTTATGCTATTTTAAGGCAGAATAAAATATTAAGAGGGATGGACATAAGTGCTTCAAAAGGAAGTACTTTCTTGTACTGTTCTCTTTACTTCCAAATACTCTTATGAAGCAAAGGTAACAGGCAACAGGAGTCCAGGACTTCTCTTTGAAATGTTCCTAGCTGTTTGAAAAGCAAAGAAAGAAGGGGGAAAAAAGAGGAGGGACAGGATGGATGATCTTGCTACTAGGAGATGGCATTTGGGCAAGAACTGGGGAGACCTGATCCAGAGGGGGAAATGAGGAGGCCTTGGGGAAGAATGGAAAGAGTTTAGAAGGTTTATGGGATAACTCAGTGGGCAGGGGAAAAAAAAGAGAATTGGATTTGTGTTTGTGCCTAATTTTGAGTATGGGTTTGTATTCTCTCTGTGTGTGAGGGGGTGAGAGACAGACTGAGAAATAAGTGATCTGTAATAATAAGTAATGGGTGCGTAATGGGAAATAAGTAATGGGTGCGCAGGTTGTGTGCTGTGGGTAAGGGGAAAGACTCTCAGGTTAAAAGAAATAAATTTGGGGTTCAGTATTACGTGAATGGGAACCCTGTATGGCATCCAATCTGTTTTGGCACATCATACTCTGCCAGAATTTGAAATATGGCCACCAGCACAGTTATGAACCCCTAAAGGTTGCTTTCACTAGGAATGTTCATAACCAAGATACATTATAGTAATAATTTTCCAATATGTACAACCAATCATGAGGTATTTGGTGGCAGCTTCTGGTGCATCCTGTCTGGACTCTTGCGTTGTTAAATGACTGTTGTGATGGGACTTTGTGAGCAAAAGTCTGCAGAGGATTTGGTTCACGTGAAATGTTAGTGTCTTGTAGTTCTGGTTGAGCAGGAAAAAATGTGGCCACCCATTTTAGAATAACTTCCAGGAAGGGCAAATCATGATAAATTGAGGATGATATCAGATAAAGATAAATTTGCCACACAACAGCAAGGTTTGCTTTTGCTGTTCGAAAATACAAGTCAAAGTAAAAGCCTAAAATTTCTGTGGCAAACAAGACCGACAGCTAGATCAGTTATCTCATTCTTTTCTGTTGTTAGATAATGAGTTAATCGTTAGCTAAGTTTATAATGGATACATTTTATTGTTTTAATAAGTTTTTGCTTAATAAGTTATTTTTTTGTTTTTTAATAAGTGGATTTGATCTTACCATGAACAATGCAATTTGTGTTATTGCATTGTAATACTTTTTTGCAGTTTCTGACTTTGTGCTAAAGCAATAAAATTGTTGTTGATCTGCTGAATGTGAGAAAATCACAGATCTCTGATTGAGACACTATATTGATGTGGGAGAGGGATGCCTAACTTACCCTGAACACACCAAATCCTGTCTGATCTTGGAAGCTAAGCAGGGCCAGCCCTGGTTAGTACTTGGATAGGAGACTGCCAATGAATTTCAAGTGCTGTAGGCTATATTTCAGAGGAAGGAACCTGCAAAACCACCTCTGAGTGTTCTTTGCCTAATAAAACCCTATGAAATTCATGGGACACCATAAGTTGATAGGAAATTTGAAGGCACACACATGAGAGGAAATGGATCAAAATCAGATTTGAATCAGACACCTTGCCTGCAGATATGAATTTATGCATTTATTTGATGGAGCAAATTGATGCTGTTTTGCCCTAGGCACTCTGAGGAACATTAAACCTAACCAGTAAGGGTGTTTTATTCTGGCCTTTCTTCAGGTGTGATGTGAAGAACAATCTGGGAGCACCTGTCTTGTATTGCTTTTCCTGTCTGTCTGTATTCTGGATACAGTGCTTTGATGCTGTAATCAAAAGACAGGCATATCAGTTGTAATAAATAACTTTGGAGCAATTAGCTGCTTAAGTAAAAAGATTTTATTGTTGAATGTTAAAACTGTTAATATAGATAACAATGTGGAGGTGTCTGTTCTAGTTTCATTTTCCGTTTTCAAAACAAAACTGACTTCTTAAAACTGTAGGATACTTATGGATGCTACTTTGAGTTTCTTAGAGGAAAACAGGATATGGTCAAAGAAAAAAGAAAGGGTAAAACAGAAGGAAAAGAAGGCTAGCAAGTTTGTGAGCTAGAACAAGCAGAGTATTAACAGCTAAAGTGATAGCGCTTTGCTGTTTCCTTCCTAAAAATATACTGCGAGATAAACACACACACACACATATCCTCATAGTTTAAGGTATAGTAGAAACAGGGGCTAAATAACTAAAGGCCCTACATCTTGATGTTGGGAGTTAAGCAGGGTCACTTGACTGGGAGACCATCAGTGAATACAAAGTGCTCGAGGCTATATTTCAGAGGAAGGAGTGGCAAAACCACATCTGAATATTCTTTGCCTAAAAAAATGCAATGAAATTCATGAGGCCACCATAAGTTGACAAGCAACTTGAAGGCACATACAGACAGACAGAGGCAGGAACACAGGAAAGCAAAACCCTTTTCCAAACAGGAGCACTGTCAGACCATAACGGTTACTGGTGAACTCTTCTTGCTTTGGGAAGTGAAAGAGGATATAATGAGGCTCAAGTTTTACTGTTGTTCATGACAGATCAGCATAGAGGATGTCAGAGAATAAAAAAAAGTAATTGTGTAGGGACTGATGCTTTTCTTTTCTTTGCTTACTGCAGTACCTTAAATGGTAACATATCTTTGTGTTTTTATTTCTAATTAAAACATATAGGTTGCACATATTTTTTAAAGTTTTATAAGTTAAACCTATTGAATTAGAAGTACCATAAGTGTCACTGAACTCATTCCTTTGGACTTAATTTAATAAGCAGTTCGTTTTTACATGTCACTGTTTTATGATGAATTTTTCAACAAAAATATTAGTTAAACATTGTATATACTCATGTATAAGTCTAGAAATGTTAGACAAATAACCCCAATGGCTATGATGATGTCCTGATGAGCTCTTGGAGTCCCAAATCTGATAATTAATTAAGTAAAATATTTCTGTGACTTCCCATATTTGAAGATTTTAGCAGTAAGGACAATAGATAAACAATTTTAAAAATAATATACAAAAATAAATTAAAATGATTGAACAGAATTAAAATAAAATTCAGAATCTAGTAGTCCAAAACTCTAACTTGATTACTGAAGTTCAAAAGATCTGGTGAAATGAAATTTTAACTGGGATTAAGTATGAGGCCAATGTTGGTAGGGCATTTACTATCAGAGTGCTGTTGCTACCCCCCCCACCCCTCGTATTCTCTCTCTCAATCTCGTGTTCTCCTCAAGTATCAAAGTCTGAAGTAGATGTCAGTGTATTTAGTAATACACATCTGTTTGTACTGTTACAATGTTTGGATATTTCAGAAGAAGGAACTCCAAAACCACCTCTTGAGTATTCCTTGCCTAAGAAAACCCTTTGAAATTCTTGGGGTCACCATAAATCAACTACTGACTTGAAGGTGTGCACGCACACACACACACACATTGTCATGTTTCTCAACTCTTTTTCTGATTGAATGCTCCTGGGAATAGCGGGCATACTGTTCTGACTGGTTACTTTTCATTTACGCTTTTTCATTTGCTGCCCTCTACCTTATACCTTGTAGCTACGACTGCACCTGCAGTTCAGAAATAATGCAGTATAATCCCACTTTAACTTCCATGGTTCCATGCTATGGAAATCTGGGATTTTTAGTTTTGTGAGATATTTAGCCCTCTTTCCGAGTGCTTTTGTGCCACAAAAAACTACAAACCACTGGATTCCACAGTATGGAATCATGGTAGTTAAAGCGGTGTCAAACTGCATTGTTTTTGGAATGCAGTTTGCCATAAGGTAGAGAACAAAAAATGGACTGTCCTTTGCCCTTGTTACGCTAAGAACAAGGAGTTTAGATATTTCTGTATCTCTGATTACTGTATAGAATATTAATGCATTTTATCATATGCAAAGGAGGATACTTGAATTCAGATAGGTACTGAATGCTGAACAGGAGATATTCTCATTATCTCCCTTCAGCCTTGTTATCAGAGGACTGCTTCCAGACGCTAGTATTCATAAAAATTTATATCTACCAAAGGGGTATAATAGAACTTTTACTATACTTCAGGTATGTAATTTGTAGCCCTTCTCTGTCTGGTGGTATTGCTTACAAAATATCTGTGATATATAAGTAGTATAGATTACAGACAGTATAATCTCAATTTTTAAAAAATCGAAACTAAAGAAATGTAGAGGGTTTTTCCTGTTCTCCGAAGAACTGTTAATTACTAATTTACAGAACCTGCCAGGTGACTAGGATTTTCCAGTCCTGGGTTAGACCAAAGATGACATGCCATACAGCTGGTTGATTACTTACTTTGAAGAATTAAATACAGTGGTCCTCCGGGATACGAAGCCCCCGGGGAACGAAATCCCCGGGAGCCGAAACCAGTGGGACCGCAAAACAGCCCCCGGGATCTGAACCAAACCCCGGGGTACGAAAGGGAAAAACCGTGCAGCCCCTTTAAATCGGCCGCGCGGTCCGTCCCTTAAAGCGGTCCCCCGGGAAACGAAGATTTCCGGGTTACGAAAGGTAATCCGGAACGGATTACCTTCGTAACCCGGGGGACCACTGTATCTTACTGTTTTATAGTAAATACATGAAATAACAGCTTTTCCTGCCTGTGGCATTAACGTTAGGTCTTAAATATGGCTCAAGAATTTGGAGAAAACTTGTGGTTAGGTTGAGCTGAGGATGTTTCCAAGATAAAGTTCAATAAAGATGTTAAGGCATAATCAGATGAAGCAGGTATTTTCATTTATCTATGTTGCAAACTTCATTTATAATTCATAACCAAAATATTTTTAGAGATGTGGGATACGCTATATAATATTGGAAATTACAAAGCTGCTGCTTGACATCTTTTTCCTTTGTTGTAACACACTTGTATAATTTAGCTCTTTTCTCTTGGTAAGTATTTCTCACATTCCTTGACGTAGTTGTTATTCAGGAGATATTGTGAAATAATGTGATTGTAAATTTATTTTATTCTGTTAAAATACTTATATTGTGCTGTGTTTTAAAAGATCTCAGGGCAGTATACAATAAAACAGACAAACTGATTTTGCAACTTAAAACAGTTTAAAATAGTTAAAAATATTAAAACACTAAAAGATAATTTAAACAGACTGAAATGTGTTAAACAATATGACAATTTAAAACAAGCTAAACACTCTAAAACCATGTTTGAGAGGTAAAAAGTATTGTGTGGTTCCAGCAAGGATAATCTACTCATTGATGAAAGAAGCAGAGCATGGGAACAAGAACAAGATTCCTCTGTAAACAACTTGAGCTGGAATGTGGCCTCAGATGTTATTCTATCACTTTGACCTGTGCATCACTGAAATGTTGTGGGGTATATCTTAAAATAGGCAGGGGGTGGTGACCAGAAACGGTTGACTACTATAGATGGTGAGGCTGTTTCACTGCTGCAGTGAAATAAGCCAGAAGTACATGCTGCTAAGCATGTTCATTTGCTCAAGGTCAGCATGCCCAAAGTCAGCTGCTGTGCTTGTAAGCACAGTTACTGTCAGGAAAGAGGCTGGAGCTACTGCAGAAATAAAGGCAGCTTGTTAAGATAACATCGGAGAGAGATTCAGCCCACAAGATGTTGTGGTGTTTCTTTTTTTCCTCCCCCTGGTGGGGAGTTGCTTTTGCTTTTATTTCTTTTTTTTAATCCAAAACTGAAAACATGAACTAGCTCAGCTGGCTGGTGTAGATGTAAACAAACTGAATTGTAATTGCTAAGCATGCTGCTGCTTGGCAGTTCTTTTATTCTTCTAGCATTTGTGCTTTCTCAAGCAGACAATTTGAACTGACAACTTCTTAACTTTCTACTTAAAAAAAACTTTTTAGAGAGATCCCATATATTTTTACTATAATTGTGATGTTGCACATTATTCTTCTTGCTTTGGGATAGGTACTGAACTTTTCTGGCCACTGGTAAGAATTTACTAAAGTACTGAAAAGGTGTCGGTTAATGGGTTGAGAGACCATTCTCTCCCTCTCCTCATCAGTCTCCTACCAATTTCTACCAAGACTTGTTGTGTCTGGAATAGCCTTCTGCTGACTGAAGCAATTTTCCTATCAAAAAACATATAGAATTACCTCAAGCAGCATTAAGATCTGTTTTCTCTCTGTATAACTGTTAACTTGCTTCCATTTGAGAGCTAACCCTGTTTGTTTGTGGCAATGGAAAATCTTGAAATATTTCAATGTTTTCACCATCTACTTTAAAGTTATGTAAATAATCTGTGGTACTTAGTTTTGTTTTCTTAATGTTCAACTGTAAACCTACCTTTTCACTTTCTTTTTTGACTTTCTTCAGACGTTGTTCCAAGTTTTTGTTATTTTCTGCTATTAGTATGGTGTCTTGCATATCTTAGATATTGATTTCCTTCCTCCAATTTTCACACTTCCTTTCTTCAAGTCTAAGCCTGCTTTATGTATATGTTCAACATACAAGTTAAATAGGGTGAGCAAAGGCAGTCTTGCCTGACCCCCTTGCCAGTTGGAAACCATTTCCCCCTCATATTCAGTCCTAAGAGTAGCCTGTTCTCCTGAATACAGGTTACACATCAGGGCAATCCAATGCTGTGGCACATTTGTTTATTTAAGAGTGATCCATAGTTTTTCGTGATCTATACAATCAAAGAGTTTAATATAATCTATAAAGAATTGGCTGATTTTCTTTGCTACACTCCATTATCCAGTGTATGTTTGCAATATATATATATATATATCACCGTATTTTAAGAAAGTAATAATTTATTTTGCATTCACCAGAAATAAACAGTGAATAAGACTTGATGAGAGATTGAAAAAGCATCCCATTACTCATGAGTAGCAGAGAACCAGAGTAAGAATAACTGGTAGTAGTACTTTATGGGGACATGAGAACTCTTAATTCGCCTTTGTCGGCCCCAACACAGACTTTCCTATTTTTTCCACCTGATGTATTGCATGAAATATGGCAGCTTAACACACTTTATCTCTCTGGCTTTAAGCAAGGATGATTGTGGGGCTTTCCATCTGCCATATTGGATCTTCCGGTGGTCCTCAGTATCAGTTATACTGGCTAGAGTTTGGTGGGAGTTGGAGCTTAACATCCGAAGGTCATATTTTGCCCAACTTTGCTAAAAAGCAAGGGAGAACCTCCTTTCTACCCAAAGCCAAACTGAATTTCAGAGATGTTTTCAGGACCAATATTATGATGGTTGGCAGGACTATAGGCAAAAGAGTAGGACTCCAAAACCCAGGGTTCTTTGGTTAAAGCTTTTATTGCTAGTAACTAAACTTATAGAGAGGAATTTCAACATAAAAGAACAGGAAAACCTGCACAAAACCTGGGGTGTTGCCATCTGGGCAACTTCACAAGATCACATGTGTGGTTCACATTCATGAATGAATTGGTTCAAAATGAACCCTCTCCAGCTGGCCAAAGGGCAAATTTAAATGTGTTCTGATCCGCATCTGATTCACACTTGCGCAGAATTGATTTATCCAAAAAGACGCGGAAAACATCATTGTCAAAAAGACGCAGGTTAACTGGGTCTGGTGCATGGCCCTCCTCACCGGATTGCTTCAGCGAATTGATTTAAGTGGGAACCAGGGTTGTCTGAATTGGTTCAAACTGAATTGTGATCTGGTTTAAAAGGTAGTGGGAATGAGGCCTAAGAAGTGATAGACTGATATACAAGGAGAAGGAAAAACACACTCTGAATTTTAATTTGGAGGAAAAAAATGACTGAACGGGAGAATAATATAGGTTTCACAAAGTTGTGAATGCATGTGGAGCATGCGTGGGAGATCTTTGTTTTGCCTTTTTCAAAGTGTTAAAGGTACAGTTCTTTCTAAAGTTGAATTGGTATACAGGTTGAAAGCAGATAAAAGAGTAATTTAATGGATCTTGAAATTAATTTTTAAATCTCATTTGAGCAAAATTGTCGATGTCTTCCTATTTAGGAATCTATCACAGATTTTTTTTGAGGCTGAGAGTGTGGGACTTGCCCAACATTACTCAGTGGGTTTCCATAGCTGAGTGGTGATTTGAACCATGGCCTCCAGGGTACCACTAGTTTATTGGGGGACGCAGATCTAACATAGGGCAGGTGTATCAGGATCTGTTGCCCACTATAAACTAATGGATGTCCATATATATCATTTTGATGTATAGAACGTTTTGCTGAGCTCTCTTATCTTCAAATCAATCCTTCTTAATAAACAAGAGTTCCCTTGAGAGAAAGCTATTTATGGACTGAAAAAAGGTTGGTTTATCTGTTTCTATTTATAATTCTGTCTCTGTATACTTCTACAGAGTGTCTGTTTGCAGTTCTACTTTTGGGGCTTTTGTCTGTCCAAATGGAAAACAGTATTAAGGTCGTTTAAGGAAATCCAACATTGTTGATTCTGAACAGATCTCAACCTCCCCATCCCCCACTGCCACCAATATGGTGCTGAGTGGAATACATAGTACTTGGTTGGATTACAATTCCCTGAACCCCCGGTCAACATGATCAGTGACCATGCTTATTGGGGGGGGGGGGGGTCTGGGAGCTGTACTTAAGAAAAATAGTTACTGCAAGTTGTTCTTGTAAGTCACAAAGCCTTCCTGTTTCCAGGAAATAGACAGCAATACACCTAAAAAATTACTTGCAGAATATTATTTATATTATTTCAATAATTAGTAACCTGCCTATAGAAATCCGGAGAAGGAAATTTTACTACATTTTATTTTATTATTATGCATCAGCTCTCCCCTAAGAACTTCTTAAACAACACCTAAGGAAACGACTCACACAAGATGCAGATCTCAAGATACTGACACCATCATTCCATCCCCAAATGATTTTTTACATATGTGGTGTAGTGGTTCGAGTGTTGGACTGGGATTCTGGAGACCAGGGTTAGAACCCCAGCTCGGCCATGGAAGTCACACTCTCTCAGCCTCAGCCCACACTTGGGCAAGTCACACTCTCTCAGCCTCAGAGGATGGCAGTGGCAAATCGTTTCTGAAGAAACATGCCAAGAAAACCCCATGGGGTTGCCATAAGTCAGAAATGACTTGAAGGCACATAGCAACAATCCTGATGAAGAAGCCAGTGTGTTTCAAAAGCTACGGTGGTATATTTTGTACATTTTGGTTGGAGTAATGAAGATATCATTGTAATGTGTATTTTGGGTTTTGTTGCATCATATTGTAAGATCAGCATAGCTACCCCTACATTTTTTAAAAAAATGTAGATCTTACCAATTCTGGACATGAATAGAAGGAGCCCAGAATTCTTATTACTGTGTAATTTATTATTCTGTGAGCAAAATACAGTGGGGCCTTGGTATCCGCTGGGATTTGGTTCCAGAACGCTCCGTGGATAACAAAATTCATGGATGTAAAATCCCATTAAATACAATGGATGGTAAAAATGGTGTCCCATATATATATATATATATATATATATACACACACACACAGTGTATATATATATATATATATATATATAGTGTGTGTGTGTTTGTGTGTGTAAAAATGGCAAAATCAAGGTTTGCATTATGGATTTTATATATTTTTAAAATATTTTCAAGCTGTGGATTCTTGAATCTGTGAATAAAGAATCTATGAATACTAAGGACAGATTGTATAACATAAGGAGGTATCAAAGGTGTCGTTTAGCTAAAAGAGCAAACTGTATGACACTATTTAGTCAGTGTGTTACAGGGATGGTACAGACCGACTAATATGGTGCTGAGTGGAATACATAGTACTTGGTTGGATTACAATTCCCTGAACCCCCAGTCAACATGATCAGTGACCATGCTTATGGGGGAGGGGGGGGCTGGGAGCTGTACTTAAGAAAAATAACTCGCTTCCTAACCCTAATCACACCCCACAAACAGCCCTTTTGGGCCGTCTGTATCAGGCCACAGTTTTGTTTCACTGAAAAGGCAAGAGGAAAAGAAAGGAGCCCTGGTGATGCAGTGGTTAAATGTTGGTACTGCAACCACAACATTGTGAGTTCGATCCCAGAGGGCTCCAGGTTGACTCAGCCTTCTGTCCTTTTGTGCGTTGGTAAAATGAATACCCAGCTTGATGGGGAAAATTGGCTTACAAATTGTAAACCACGTAGGCAGTGCTTAGTTCACTATGAAGCAATACAGAAATGTAAATGCTTCTGCTATAAATCCCAAACATTTAGAAAAAATAAAGACAGGCTAGAAAAGGTTCAGGTATTTAGTGCTATCTTTGCCTCTCTTCCACTGTCTGATTGCCACCATAAAATATTCCAGTATTCTGTCATGGGTTCATTAGATTACCATGTAGTATTTCAGTCTTGAATGTGTTGTTTTGCTACTGTATTTATTGATACCTTAAAAGAGAAAATAATTAGAGACATAAATTGTAACTAACAATGGTAATTGGGAGTTTACTGGTATTCTGAAATGACAAGTGTCTGATAGATCTTTTAAGAATGCTACACTCGTAGAGAAAATCAATTTAGAGAATTATACAGAGACTAGCTAACAGCTGTGCAATACTCAAATGCACTTAAATCAGAAAGACCCTTTACATAATATTTATTGGGATCCGCAGGAATTCACCCCCAGTAATGTACAGGGAGAGAAATACAAAAAATTCATAACATGTCTGTGATTTCTGGGAAGTCTGGTGACTGAGAGGCTGGTGGGTCTGCACAGCAGGTTTATGGAGCTGGGAAATTTGTAAGAGACATCTTGCATAGGTCTTAGTAGATGTACGGTCTCTCTGGATAGCTTTACATCTAGGACTGAAACCCTGACTTTTGTTCTTGTGGATTTCTTTGACCCAGCATTCCTAGCCTTATTGCTGTAGTATGCTTCTCAACTACCACCCTGTCATTGCATTTTCATTTTTTTTAAAAAAAAAAATCCCTACAGTACGAGATTTGACTGTTGTCATACACCCCTCTTTCTTGTCCCATCTGCCACGAAATGGGTGAAACAGCATTGGGCTGATTTTCAGAGCTAGGGTAACTCTCACTTTTCTTGTCTTTGTCCCCTGCAATATGGTTATCAGGGAAAAGAAAGTCAGTACAAAAGAGGCCATTTGTTTTGTTAATAATTAACATGCTAAGAAATCTAATTTTATTACGTTTTTGTTAGAAAGGACAAAAATAACTATTACATTTATGTTACACTAGTATATAAAGTTTGAGATAAAACCTTGTACTAAAATAACTACAGTCTAACTTACTCCCGAGCTCCTTTTGTCCATCTCAAGCTTAAAAGGGAAGAAAGAAGTTGCTTGAATTTTTTTTAGAAAACTCCCGTCTATTACCAAAATCCCCTTTCTTGCTTTCCCAGTCCCTTCCCATCTTTTCCATAATCCCTCTCCTTTAGTTGAATTCCTACATGAATCCCAATAAAAGTCCCAAGGCGAAGTACTTCAAAATTCAATTTCCTAGTACAGATCAAGTACTCGATAAAGCGGTGTACAATACTGAAAGGCTTCCTTGAGGCAGAGAAGACCCCTCTCATTCTAAGCTGTCCTAACTACTTGTTGGTTTAACATCTTTTAATCATCAATCATACTCTAACCATGAAAATAAAGGTTAGGATCCTTTCCCCCAGGGCAAAATATTTGTTTCTATATCCAGAGGTTTTAATGTTCTAATTCTCCATTGTATGGTACAAAATACTGTAATTGACGATCAACAGAAACCAAGAAGCAGTTTTTAAAAATCCAAGGGAAGTATACTTTGAGTAAAGGATCAGATGGGAAATGTGGGATTTGCTGGCTCATGGTCTCTCATTTAAATAAATGAACTAATTAGGAACATATTTTTGGGAATTAAGATAATGGTGTGATTCTAATTTGAGACACTCAGTTAAAAATAAATGCAGTCAGATTACTCCTTTATGTTAGAAAGTAGGTAATTTAATTTTAATTAGTTATTTCTTATTCCTGTTGTTATAATGGACTTTATTGTGAATTTTTTGAATTTTTATTGTCAGAGTAATTATAAAATTGTGAGAAATTCAGGGGGAATAATTTTCTGTATTACATATGGCCTGAATGAGGAAGATCATGAGTTCCTGTATTTGCTGCTGCCTTTTGTTTTGGCATAGAAACACTGAAATGTAGTGGCTTAATGGTTAAGATGTCAGTTCTGATTATCGGAAAATCGGAAGGTTGGCAGTCTGAGGCCTGGATATTGCATGATGGGGTGAGCTCCCATCACTAATCTCAGCTTCTGCCATCCTAGCAGTTTGAAAGCATGCAAATGGAAGTAGATAAATAGGTACCACTTTGGTGGGAAGGTAACAGTGTTCAATGCAGTCATGCTGTCCACATGACCACCAGAGCATTCCTTGGACAATGCTTGCTCTTTGGCTTAGTAACGGAGATGAGCACTGCCCTCTACAGTTGGTTATTGCTAGACATTCATGTCAAGGGACTACCTTTACCTTTACCTGGAAATATTGAGCTATATTTTAATCATGGATTGCTGAGCTGTTTTCTGTAAAGCAGCAATCCATTCTGTATCAGCGAATTATGAAAGAAAGTTTAAACATTACCCATGGTGTTCCCTGTTCAGACAGTGGATATCCACTCTTTCTCTCTGTCTAATAGGATTGCTTTGCTTTGGTAAATGTTGATAAATGTGACCTCTCATAAGCTTTTGATAACATCACGTTTGGACTTTCTGGACCAGTACCAACAGTTGAATGTTGAAAACATTGTATTTCAGTGTTTCAGTTCCTATTTGCATTGGTTCTTTTCCTACCTGTGAGGCTGCTTTCAGATTTAAACACTGAATAACTATAGATATTCTTCATTCCCCTGGCTTTTGAGCTGTGAGCTGCTAAAGGGTGCAATCTTGTCCCATTGTTATTTAATGTCTGCATGAAGCCTTTGGGATACTCATCAACGGAGCTATGTGCCATGTTCTTCTTGTGTGCCTTCAGATCCTTTCCAACCTAATGGGGACCCTAAGGTGAACCTATCACACACTTTTCTTGGCAAGATTTGTTCAGAGGGGGTTTGTCTTTGCCTTCTAAATATGACTGAATGTGTGTGGAATGTGAAGATTTGGGGTAAGAATAGTTTGAGTGTGAGCATGGGAAATAAGAAAACTTAGAAGAGGAAATGTGCAAGACACTGATTAGCAGTGTAGGGCAAAAACACACGTCTCCCTGGAAAATACTGGAGTCTTTTACAGAAATGGAAGCAATGCTTTCAAAGCTAACCAAGACCTGAGAAAGCTTAGGGTGAGTGAGTCTGTTTCTTTGTTCTAAGATGGAAAATGTACATGTCAAAGCTTGTCTTGGCTGAGACTGTAAACCATGTTATTCCAAATATGCCTTGTGTAAACTGCTTTTGAGAATTTTTATTGAAAGTAGCATGGAAATAGTCTAAATAAAAAGCACACAGTCTATTCTGTATTTTCTTCAGCAATTGGATGAGCCCTGTATTTACTTGCTTGTTTGCCCTGAAGTTGTTTCAATTTATCCCTTTCTAAATGCTCTCTCTCTCTCTGTCTCTCTGTCTCTCTTTCTTTCTTTCTTTCTTTCTTTCTTTCTTTCTTTCTTTCTGGCTTACAGTGAGACATAACTAAAAGATAACCAAAAATGTAAGTGAACATTTTAATTAAAGATTTAGCTTGCAACATAATTTTTTTTTTTAAAGGCATATCCGGGGCTGGAACTGCTCAATATTAGGCACCAGTCACGGTGAACCATCACCAGATGCCACACACAGATTTATTTTAACAAGAATAAATAAGCCAGGATCAAAATAGCTTTATTTATATACCACTTCGTACCACCTAAGCATTGTCTAAGTGGTTTACAACTGTAAGCTACTTGCCCCCAACAATCTGGATACTCATTTTAGCGGCCTCGGAAGGATGCAAGCTTGAGTCAAGCTTGAGCCCTTTTACTGGTTTTGAACTCGCAACATTATGGTTTTGAGTGTGTGGCTGCAGTACAGGCATTTAACCACTACGCCACGAGGAATTCAGGGTGAGTTATCACTCTTGCAGTTATCAAGCCACTGTTGCTCCACTTAATGTCTGATTCTTGTACTACAGTGCAGAACCTTGCTTATTTTGGGAGCAATTACTCTTCCTAGTAGACCATAACAGTTGCTATCAGACTAACCAATCCTCAGCGCATGATATGAGATTCCCAAACTTTTGGACTTCAACTCCCATAGCCTCCAGTCACCACGGCCAACATCCAGGAATCCTGGAAACTGAAGTCCCAAACACCCGGAGAATCAAAGTTTGGGAACTATATATATACTGTACTTACGAGGATAGGAGTGACCCCTATATATTTGTATTAGATAAACTTGGAGGTGAAGGTTCTTCCTATTCATGTAGCATAGAAACATAACAAGTTGGTGGTGAAAGTATTCTGCAGTACTTGCTATTCACCCATTTGGTTTGTATGCAAGACTGGGCTTTGCTTTTGGAATTGAAGTGTGACAAAATAGAGACACAAGAACAGAGCAAGCTGATTTCTTATCACTAGCCTGCTGTGTGTCAATGCTGGTCATTCAAGAAGTCTTCTCAATATAGAGACCAAAAACACCAGTGGAGGAAACATTTGGTTCCTTGCAAATCTTAACTTGCAAATTGGGAGCCAACCTCAGGAATATACTCTCTTCCACCCCTTGCTTTGCTGACTGTATATCACACTTGTAGTAATTAATTTGTACTGAAACTAGCTATGACTGCTATTAACCAGGGTTTATGAATCTAATCCAGACTCTGATTTAAGATCCAAGCTTGATGAAAACTTGTTTAGTATATTAATTAGATATAGGTCTTTTTGTTTATTTAATCATTCCTAGTTTATTAACCCTTCCTAGTCAAACATAATGGTTCCCAACAATCATGCTTAGAATCCTTCAGTTACAAAGAGTGGAGAATTTAGAAAGAGCCTTCAGTTACTTGTCTTGATTTCATGACTTGGTAAGTTGACGTTTCAATGAAAATGGCATTCAGAGTAGCAAGGCCAGGTAATGTGCAGTCGTAGAGCTACTGCAGGTTGGCTCTTTCCAACCTTTGGGGCTCTCTTAGAAAAAGTCTGAGCTTTTCTAAATTGGTCTCCCAAAAGATTCCCCGTAGGCATTGTCTTCTTTGAAGTGAGATGAGCAGATTTCATTCATGGTTACTGAAATTTCATCCCTGTATGCAAACCATGGTAGTAAGATATCACTGATTTTGTTGAGACTTAAAATTAACATGCTTATGTTTTTGCTGGTTTGTGTTTATGTAGTCTGTAGTTCTGTGGTCCATCCTTTAAAAGTTGTTGATGAAAAGTTGGATTTCATGTAATTAGCTAGACTTGAGTCATGCGTCTCTTGAATATTCTTTGGAACAGGTTTTAAACTGCATTTGCAGAGCAATTTCATGATAAGCTGTTCTAATAGGCCATGCATACTGAATAGAGAAAACAGCTTGATAGGGTTGTTCTGGAAATGATGACTTGACAGTATCTCATAGCAGTGGAATCCAGCTTTCAATAGTGTGCTAATCCAGCGAAGTGAAGAGCCTTTCCTAGGGAAATAGAGTAGTCATGTGGTCAAAATCATTGCTTGTAAAAATGACATTCAAACATGTAAACATCATTTAGTGTATTGAATACATAAATAGACATGTACGTAGACAGCAATACATTATAAATAAGTTTTGCCAGTGTAAATCTGGTGTTTTTGGAAGAATTTGGGGTTCACTTGGGTCTGTGAGCTTTGCATAACTACAAGTAATAATATAACTTGAGGATGATACTATTGAGAAAGTTTGCCTTTGTCTTCCTCTGAGGCTGGGAGGATGCTGTTCGTGAAGAGTCACTCAGTGGGTTTCCATGGCTTATCAGGGATTTCAATCCTGGTCTCCAGAGTCGTAGTCTGACTACTATACTGGTCGGACTGCTATACTGCTTCCAATTTCCGTCTTAACAAATATAAA
Source organism: Urosaurus nigricauda (assembly GCA_034509955.1). Taxonomy (NCBI): domain Eukaryota; kingdom Metazoa; phylum Chordata; class Lepidosauria; order Squamata; family Phrynosomatidae; genus Urosaurus; species Urosaurus nigricauda. The sequence continues at coordinate 96,279,571 of JAOEGL010000001.1, forward strand.
ATTGCAGCCTTAGGCATGGTTGCTCTATTTACCCACTGAAATAATGGGGCCTTAACAGCTGACCTTCAAGTGGATTGTCCTTTTGTTTAATAGTGATGGTATGTTACCTATGGCAAAGTTAACTAGTTTTAAACAAAAGTTACTCACAGTTTGTTGGTTCAGATTTGTGAAAAATTAATTAACTCAGAATAGGTGTATGTTCAAATGATCCAAAAGTCTCCTTATGGCTTCACCAGATGATGAACCAAGAGGAAGAGTTTTTGCAACTTACTTTCATTACATTAAATTATTGTTTCCTGTGCTATTAAAACTGGACCATTTTATTCTTAGATTAAGTTGGCACAAGAATATACTGCGTTGTCTTTGTTCAGTGTCTTTTCAGTAAACAGTTGAAATGCCCTGACAATTTGTATACTTTGGAAGAAAATAAATGAAATGTGATAGAAGCATAACATGCAGATAATTTATAATATCTTGGGATATATATCCCTGTTGGGAAGATGACAGTGGACAAGTCAAGTTTCTGTAGTGAAAGAAATCAAGTGTGGAAGAGCAATGTTTTAATTCTAGGTAAGCGTTTTTTCTGAGTTCCCTGAGTCCCTTGGACATGTGATATAAAACCAAATGGAAAACAGAGTAGCACCTTGGAATAGTGTGTGTGTGTGTTCTTCCAAGTCACTTGTCAACCTATGATGACCCCATGTATTTATTGTTTGAAAACTATTTTCCTTTGACTCTCTGGCAAGTGACAAGTGTAATTATTATTCTAATTATTAAATACTATTCGAAACATATTTATGCATTCATTTTCACATTTGTCTGAGATTAAATTTTCCTGAATATCATTAATTTAATAATGTGCAGTATTGTGTATATTTGTTGTTTTTCTTTTTTTAAAAGCATTGTTAGCTTTTAATTCTATAAATAGTTTAATTTTATATACGGTATTTATGGTTTTTTACTTTTAGTGCTATCATTTTTATCTTTTGTAAGCTGTCCTGAGTCCCAGGGCTGGGGAAAAGGTGGCATATAAATACTGTAAATGATTTCTTTTTCAAGCAGTTCTTGCTGTTCCCTAAGTTATAGTGACTGTTATCTCTAGTTACCATGTTTCCCCGAAAATAAGACACTTTCTTATTATTTTTTTCTCCCAAAGATGTGCTAGGTCTTATTTTCAGAGGATGTCTTATTTTTCCATGAAAAAGAATTCATATTTATTGTTGAACAAAAAATTGAACATTTATACAAAAACTTTGCTAGGTCTTACTTTCAGGGGAGGCCTTATATTTAGCAATTCAGCAAAACCTCTACTAGGTCTTATTTTCTGAGGATGCCTTATTTTCGGGGAAACAGGGTAGTATAGTGTCTAACAGATATTCATTTCATATAAATTGAACATTTATTATATACAGTATATATATTTATATACAAAAACTTTGCTAGGTCTTACTTTCAGGGGAGGCCTTATATTTAGCAATTCAGCAAAACCTCTACTAGGTCTTATTTTCTGAGGATGTCTTATTTTTGGGGAAACAGGGTAGTGTCTAACAGATATTCATTTCATATGAAGGAGGCGGCTGTGAAGCCCCTCCTGAAGAAACCTTCCCTCAATCCCCTGGACAGGAACAACTACTAACCAGTTGCTTTGCTACCATTTCTCAGCAACGTGATCGAGAGAGCTATCGCCTCCCAACTCCAATCCGTCTTGGATGAAACCGATTATCTCGATCCATTTCAAACCAGCTTCAGGGCAGGATATGGAGTTGAGACCGCCATGGTTGCTCTGATGGACGTCCTCCGCTTGAACATCGACAGGGGTAGTATGAACCTGCTGGTGCTCTTGGATCTATCAGAGGCTTTTGACACAATAGACCACTCCATCCTTTTGGATCGGCTGAGAGAGTTGGGCATTGGAGGTTTTGCGCTGTGGTGGTTCCATTCCTTTCTCTCTGGCAGATCCTAAAGGGTGAGGCTCGGGGACAGTTGCTCTTCCAAGATTGTCCTCAATGCTATTTAATATCTACATGAAGCCGCTGGGTGAGGCATGGATCCCAGTGTCATCAGTACGCTGCTGACACTCAAATATACTTCTCCATGACCAGATCATCCGCTCAGTCTTCAGATGGCATCTCTCCTCTCAATGACTGTCTTGTGGTGGTAATAGATTGGATGAGGAAAAACAGATTGAAGCTGAATCCAGACAAAACGGAGGTACTGACAGTCTCAGGCCCGAAACCAGGTCTGGGAATACAACTCCCAGTCCTAGATGGAGTCACACTCTCCTCAGAGGACTCTGTTCGCAGTCTGGGGGTACTCCTTGACTCGTCGTTCCACATGACTAGTCAGGTGAATGCGACGGTCAGGAGTGCCTGTTACCAGCTTCAACTGATACGCCAGGTGCGCCCTTTCCTGGACATGAGGGACCTGGAAACTGTGGTACATGCTCTGGTAACCTCACGCTTGGATTACTGCAACATGCGCTACATTGGGCTACCCTTGTGCTTAACCAGGAAACTTCATCTGGTCCAAAACATGGCAGCCAGGCTTGTTTCTGGAGCTTCCAGGAGAGAGCACATAACACCTGTGCTTAAATCTCTCCACTGGCTGCCGATCAGTTTCCGGGCACAGTACAAGATGTTGGTTTTAACCTTTAAAGCCCTACATGGCTTGGGTCCATCTTAGGGACTGCCTCTCCCCATATGAGCCCCCTTGCACTCTCTGGTCCTCTGGGAGGAACTTGCTACAGCCCATGAAGACCAGGCTGTTGCAGACCTCTCAGAGGGCCTTTTCAGCTATCGCTCCCAGGCTGTGGAACAACCTGCCAGATGAGATGCGTCTTATTATGACTCTGGACGGCTTTTAAAAAGCCGCAAAGACGTACCTTTTCCGACAGGCCTTTCCGGATAATGGTTAATTCCCCCGGTCTCCAATGATACTTACCTAGCTTTCCTGGCCATATATCAGATGTCATCCTCCTACTGCCCAAGAATGATGATTTTAATATATTGTATTGTCGTATTGATATTGTTTTAACTCTGTGCTAGTTTAATTTCATTTTAAGGGGTGGGAGGTAGGGATTGGGTCATTACTTTTAATTGTATTTGACTTTTACTTGTACCCCGCCCCGATTGCTCATTCAGAGGGGCGGGTTATAAATATTATTTATTTATTTATTTATTTAGGCCTGAAACAGGAAACTACTTGTGGGGAGGTTATTTTCCCTTACCTTCCTGCCTTCAGGAACCACCAGGGCATGAGGCATCTTATATAAATGGCACTCAGCTCACCTGATTTGAGAGAAGTCTTTCTTTCCACTGCAGATCTGTCCTCTTCCTTCCCATGCTGTTCACAGGGGTGCTTCAGCAAAAATAAGGATTAAGAGCATGCATAGGACTGGACACAGGAAGAAGAGCAACTCAGAAAAAATCTCCCGCTGTTTCTCCTCTTGGTTCGCTTTTTAGGACCTACGAGTACTTATTATAAAAATGTATATTTCTACCCTTCTGTGTCTAAACAAAGCAGCAAACAGCAGGTTATCAAAACAAATAAAACAACAAATAATGATATTAATAATTAATAAAAATAGCAATTAGGTATTATTAGTTGTTTATATACCACTTTCCCCAATAATACTAATAATTCAAAGAAACTATACTGATTTATCACCTGAATTGATTGGCATGTTTCTGGGTATGACACTGTTCTTAAATGGGTGGATCTTTTGGACTGCTAGATACTTGTATATCAAGAAAGGTGCTAAGGGTAGGTACAAAGAAGAGTGGTCTGAGCTAGCAGGAGCAATTAACTTTAGTTGCAACACACTCATGGGGCTTTGGACGTGCAATTCTGACAAGGAATCCCTGTAGGCTCCTGTAGGAATCTCACTGGCTAACTCATGAACCTAAGGTTATCCTGACATGTTAATCACAATTGACAAGTCTCTCCTATTAACTGCAGTTCACCATAGATTCCCATTAATTTTTGGAAATGGGATAGATAATCTAAGTAGCAGCTGAGGAGGAAGAGGTGTTGGACATGTCAATTCAGTTGCCCATCCACCTGTGGTTCTGCCCTTTTAAAGCTTTCGGTTCAGTTTTCACAGCTGCTAATTGGTGACACCTGTGAGCGAAACATGACAAATGGCTGAAGTGAGAGATGTGTGTTGATTTACATTATGATTAACAAATTATCATACTTTAGGACATTGTTTCTTTTAAAGATCTCGTCTCATTGTGTAACGTAGTACAAACTAGCAGGAGGCGTTGAATTCTGGATTTGATCTGGATCTACATTGAAAATTATTAGCCTTCCAGTAAAGTGCAAAGGGTATTTTTTTAACATGACTTACTTACTGGCGTTAGATGCAATAGGATTTTCCATTGTTTTGGCTGGCTTTAGTAGAAAACCAGTATTTGTGATTTCCAAGCCCCCAGTCCTACCCAAGGTCTAGAATCTTATGCCAACACTCATACTGTGCTGAGGCACTGGTTATGTTTGAAGCACAATGCAAAGTCAGGGACAACTAACTTTTCTTCTGATCAAGTTCAAGCAGACATCTCGTAGCTTATCTCTGCCGGATCACATAGCTAAGGTACTAACAGGAACTCAAAGTACAGTGCTACACAAGAAGAGCCACAGATCACTTTCCTAATTTGGATCCAATAGTTGCAGTGACAAGGGTTTCAACCCACAGGTGCAATGTAGTTTAAGAGTGTCCCAGAGTCTCAGAAGAGAGTGAAAAAGAACCAGGCCCTAGCACTCCTCTGTGTTTAGGAGATGGTGTGCAAATAACTTTTGCAGCATGTTTCTGGTGCTTTGGGGTTGAAGCTCATGGCTGGAGGGATCAGGCTATCATATCTGCAGTTGAGGATGAGTTTCTGAGCTGTTCTAAGTACTGCTTAGAAAGGCAACATATGAAGTCCCCACTTTAGTTTAGGGAAGAAAATGAGTGTATGTGTCAGTGGAAGGGTCATAGTTCCAATTTTAATATACTTCAGAAGCTTTCTTGAACATTTCCAAAGCAGAGCAGAAACACCGGGGCACTCCCTGAGCTCCAGTTATGTATGAGAAGAGCGGGGAAAGTAGACTCATATTACAGCCCTACATGGAGGCAGGCTTTGACAGAGACTGTGGTCATGTCCCTTGTCACCACAGCATAGCTATACCCCCTAGTGTCATCAGATCTTTGCTGAAATGCTGGGCAATGTTCTTTAGTCAGTTTTTTGTCTACCAGCCAGGCTTCGCTATTTCTCCCTTTATGCACACAATGCAGGTACAGTGGGCCCTTGTTATCTGCTGGGGTTTGGTTGCAGGATTACCTGTGGATTAACAAAATCTGTGGATACTCAAGTCCCATTCAATCCAGTAGCATAACAAAATGGTGCCTCTTGTATAAAATGGAAAATCAAGGCTTGCTATTTGGAATTTATGCTTTTTCTGAATATTTTCAAGCTGTGGATGCTTGAATCCATGGATAAAAAAATCTGTGGATAAGAAGGGCTGACTTTATTTATTGCTTAAATGTAGTTGGATGCAGGGTAGGATTCAGCAAGAGTTCTGCAAGAAATTGTGATGGGGGAAATCTTTTTTTTTTAATGCTATGGATAAAATAATTTTTATGCATGGTTCCCTGAGTCCTGAAAATTATTTCAAGGATTTCTTCAGAATAAACAGGTTGAGAGAGACTAGTCTAATGAACTGAAGAATATAAAAAATTGAACATACTGACCATTTTAGTTTATTGCAACCTTGCAAATTGGCTTCTGATATCTGCTAGCCTGCCATTTTTATTTTTATTTTTTACTTTCCTGCTTTTTCTTACAAGAGAGGCTAGTGGATCTGGAGCTGGAAGAAGGATGGCATAAGTATTCTGCCTAGCCTCCAATAGCTCCTTGATTATAAAAAAGTAAAAAACAAATGAAACATTTTCAGGATAGAGTTTGCTTGGCTTTTCCTCTTGTGTATCCAGTGTAGAAACTGGAAAGTCATGGTGTGGAGGAAAGGAGCTTTCCTCACCTCTGCTGGCAGCCCTTTTATTAGAATTTTCTATATTGGAGTTGTAGGAGGTAGCTTTACTTTTGGTCCAACATGTGGGTTTCCTGAAGAGAGATGAAATACTCTATTCCTCTGCCCACACAAGTTTTCTGAGCTGATCAGATCAATGCAAAGTGCCTTTTCCACACAGCACAGAAATTGCTATAGCAAAGGCAGACATTTTGTCCTTCTGGCAGTCTGCTCCCTCATTTCAGTGAACCTTCTATTTGTAGTGATCAGTAGAGTAATTTCAAAAAACAGATTATTCTGTTAGGTATTTTTATTATCCACCAGGTTTTTGAGTATGTGTGTACATGTACACATGCTCTAGTCACTACCCTTGTCATTTTTCACTATTGACTTAGCTCTGAAGATTTCCTCAGTCCTGGTCTAACATTTATGATGACATCATGGGAACTACAAAGCAACCCTGATTCATTCCACAAGCTCACCATAATGTTAGCGTTTTTGTTGCCTTGAAAGGATTGGTATCTGTCTTGGAACTTAGTGTGGTATCTATCATTTTTGATTATGAAAAACAATGGGATTGGGTGGCAGCTATCCAGAGTTTGGTGTCAGTGTGAAATATGTTGAGCTTACATACTTGCTCTTAAAAGTCTTGGGGTATGAACTAGGGCAGGATTTGGAATAGTGAACTGAGATATTTCTAGTGTGGCCCTTAGAACTGAAAAATAAAAACCATTGCTTTTTCTTTTCCTACTTTCCCAGAATGGTGCCTTAGTGAAGTGTATGCTAAAAATAGTCTTTTCATCATTTCAGAAATATTTAAGTTATCTAAATTCAACATGTCAAAATACCACAATAAAGAGATTTTGCTGCTACCATTTTTGGATTTCATGGGAATCTTCTCCAGCATGATTGTCATGCCATTTTAGGATATATATCGGGGGGTATCCTAAAGTTTTAATTATCACCTTTAAAAAAATTTGACGGAAGGTTTGTCTTGATTTGTAGTTGTTAATTTATCTCTATGCAGTCACCATCCAGATTGACACATTTTTCCCAGCGTTTCTCGACCCTCCGAATCCAATAATAATAATAATAATAATAATAATAATAATAATAGGTGCAAACTGCAAACTGCAAACTTCTACAATATCAGGTATCTGGAAGGTCAAGAAACGCTGGGGGAAATGTGCAAATCTGGATGGTGACTACATAGAAATATGTTAACAACTACAAATCAAAACAAACTTTTTATCAATTTTTTAAAGGTGATAATTAAAACTTTAGGATACCCCCTCGTAGAACTGAAAGACTCTATATGTTTTATGTATTTCTAGAAGGCATGCAAATCTGAGCCTATCTGAAGTAATGTTGACTTTGATATTTTTTCTAACTTGAAGAATTTTTTTTATTTTTCTAAATGCCAGTCAGATCATTTTATATATTGTTAGAGTACTGGTAGAGCCAGTGTGGTGTACTGGTTAAGCATTGGACTATGGTTTTGGGGATCAGGGTTTGAAAACCCCTCTGCACAAATCTTGTCAAGAAAACCCTGTGACTTAGGATTGCCATAAATTGGAAACTATTTGGGGGCATACAGCCTCATGGCCTAGAATAACCTCAGGGACGAGGAGTGTCTAACAGAAGTCCAGTTTCCTGGAATGATGCAATTCCAGGAACATGGCTTCCCAGTTGGGAAGGATCAGCAACACATGAGTTAGTGATAGGAACTAACAAGGGGATTCCTGTCCTTGAGCACTGGCTCCATTGGAATGGCTCATGGCAAGAAGCAGACAGCACTTGAAATAGTTCCTACAAAACAAGCTACCTGTCCTTTTAGTCACATGCATATGGAGAACCATTTCCTCTTTCTGCATGGAGAAACTTGTCATGTGTGTCAGATAAGTAGGAGTCTGACAGTGTGTTGATGTTTCAGGGCACAGAATTCCATTCTCTCATGTCAGAGCAGCCTCTGGGCAGCCTGTTAATCAAAATAAATATCTGTGTCCTAGCCTTGTTGTTCCCCTGATTAATTGGGATCTTGTGTTTCCTTAACATTTTATTTTTGCAGTGTATGTTTTCTGCTTAGTTATCTTCAACTTCCTCTGTCTGTTAATGATGTTTTGTGTCAAATCAGTAAGCATAATGCACCCTGAAATAGCAAGATCTCCCCTCCCCCCACCCCCACTTCCCATGGCCCAAAATGTTCCTGGCTGTGGTGAGGCAGCTGCAGCTGTCCTAAGCTCCAGAGGAGCCAGAAGTCAGCTGGTACATCCTTGGGGATCTGTTGTGTGCTTGCTCTTGGAGTACGTGCAGACCCTTTGTGGGTTCATGAGTTAAATCTAGGCCTGGATGCAGTGGGATGGCTCTGCTGGTTGAATGGTTTCTGTTAGTATAACCAGAAAGGGAGTCATCCCCTGTTCCTCAACCCCATGTCCATTTTCTTAAACAGTTTTGGAGACTTGGGGAATAACCCAGAGCTGGTATTTTGGACAACATAAGAGTGCTAGTTCGGGAAGGGAATAACATTTCTGCTACATTAGCAGGTATCTACTATTGTGGTGTTGGATGTAGATCATTGCCTTGCCAATTTAGGAAAGGAGTGGGCTTTAATGAAAAAGGCAGGGATTGTTCTTAGGGAAAGAGGACAGAAGTGGCTGGGCTTTTAAAAACAATTCCTATAGCATTTATAAAACCTCAGTTTTTAATCTGATTATGTTATGCAGTATATTGGATAACCATTCCTCTTCTGTTTTTAGAGCACCAGAAATCATATTGGGTTTGCCGTTTTGTGAAGCCATAGACATGTGGTCACTAGGCTGTGTGATTGCTGAACTATTCCTTGGATGGCCACTGTATCCAGGAGCCCTCGAATATGACCAGGTAATATAATTGTGATTTGAAATTCTTTAATTTACCTGATTAGTTGAAGACTTACATTTCTTCTATCTTACCTTATGGTTTTCAATCTAAGATCAGTACTGTATATGTACCATCAGTTAAAGGTGCTGTGTAAATGATTTAAAGATTGCCATCAACGTTAGTACTATTGTGTGCCTTGGGTTTAAGGGTAAGTTAATAGCAAGTACTTGCATCATTAATCTTTTTGCTTTGCTGTCTTAGAATTTAAAAAAAAAAAGATTTTACTTTCCACAACTTTCCTTAATTCAGTATCATATACATAGCAGTATTTGATTTTTTTTCTCCATCCTTTTGTTTGATCAGTGGTGGTTGTTTCTCTAGCCTCCAGTCCACTGGAACTTTACAGTGCCGATAACAGGCTGTGAGGCAGAATCATAGAGTTGGAAGCAACCACAAGGGCTGTCCAGTCCCACCCTCTGCCATGCAGGAATTTACAATCAAAGCACCCCTGACAGATGACCATCCAGCCTCTGTTTAAAAACCTCCAAAGAAGGAGACTCCACCACTCTCCGAGGAAGTGTAGTCCACTGTAGAACAGCTCTTACTGTCAGGAAGTTCCTCCTAATGTTTAGGTGGAATCTCTTTTCCTGTAGTTTGCATCCATTGTTCCAGGTCCTGTTCTCTGGGGCAGCAGAGAACAAGTTTGCTCCATTCTCATTTCTGCAGTGAATAGGAAATAATAGGCTGCAAGTTTCTAGCCTAAATCCACAATTCATGTGATAAGTGGTTTGCCATATTAAGCAAAGCTGGATTTGTGGGCATGAAACCCACAAATCCAGCTTTGCTTAATATGGCAAACGACTTATCACATGAATTGTGGACCTTCAGTTATTTTTAATTGAATATTTTATTTGTTTTATAACAATAATATACACAAACAATAATATAAACAATACAAAAATAACAAAAGCCCTTGAAGTGTCATATAAAAGTTGTGCAGAATAACAATCTGAGTAGAGGTAGCATCAGTAACCAAGATTCTAAAATCATCTCTCAAGCTTTGCTGGTTGGTAGGTTCAGAGTTTAGAGTGTCTTTCCAAAGGGTAATCTGCTGGGCAGGAAGTCTGATGTCAGGAGAGTTGTTGTTAATGTGGTCAATAAGAATTGACCAGTCTTGGAAAAAAAGTGTATGGCTTCCTTTGTCCATTACAAAGTGTGAAGGTGTCAGAAAGAAACCTTCAGTTATTAATGTCTTTCATAGTAATTATTTATGAACAACCTTTCTTTCAAAGATATGTAGTAGAAAATGGTAGCAGTACAAAGACTGCTATGTAATAAGCTCAGAACAGTCAGTGGTAACATAAAGCCATGATTTGAATAACCTTATTTCCAAAATGTCATTTTTTGGTTTGTTCACTGAGTTGTTCATTCTGTACAAAGCCAACTGTGTAACCTATGTCAATAAGTTTCTCACTCAGAGAAGCTTTTAGTTTTCTTCTACAAAAGAAAATTTACAGTATAGAGCCTGAAACCCACTTAAATTGGTGCCATTATCTACAGATTGGGAAGTACTATTCTGGGCAGTAGCTTTTGCTACAAATTACTTTTTGTATTCCTGTTTGGAGGTTTCTGTTATGAGTGACATGTCAGAAAACTTCAGTGTGTTGCTAGGTTCACCTTGGCTGCTACAAGTGTTAATGGATATTGCTTCTAAGAAAGATAACATAATGAAATTTAAAAGGTACATTGCCATCCATACAAAGACATACTTGATTTAATAGAATATTTCACTGTGGTCGAGTAATAGGTAGGTGGTTGGTCGACAGCAATGAGCTTTAGTTGTCCATATGTAAAGAATTTATATACCATAGCTGTGATTTAGATTTTTAAAGTATTAGGCAAATTATAGACTGTGACTTGCAGAATTAGTTTTTCTACCAGTTATAGTTTAGCACACCCTTCAAACTATATGGATATGAATGTTTGTTTGTTGTACACAGAACACTTTCGTATATAATCTAAAACAACAGTAAGCCTGTTACAATATTGAACAAATCATGTTAAACACAAAAGAGTGATAAATGCTAAATATGTACCATATATACTCATGTATAAAATTGAGGGCAGGTTTTGGGGCCAGATTTTGATATGACCTATGGATACATCAAGGGTAAAACTTGGGGCATGTGACAAACAATGTAAATAGTTTTTGTGGGTTTTCCAGGCTATGTGGCCATGTTCTAGAAATAATAATAAAATAAATAATAAAATAAAACTTTTATTTGTACCCCGCTTTTTGCCGTAGCAATCAAAGCGGCTAGGACTAGAGGTTGCAGTCCAATACCTGGTTTAGGGGCCCCTACTGTAAGTACCTCCGTTTTGTCTGGATTCAACTTGAACTTGTTTTCCCTCATCCAATCCATACTGCCGATTGAGGGGAGAAATGCCATCTGTCATCGTCGCTGATGACCGAGACATGGAGAAATATATTTGGGTGTCATTAGCATATTGATAACACCCCGTCTGCGGATGATTTCTCCCAACGGCTTCATATTAAACAGCATTGGGGACAGGATGGCCTCCTGAGGGATGCCACAATTAAGCTCCGTTTTTGAGGAGCAACTGTCCCCAAGCATCACCCTCTGGAACCTGCCCGAGAGAAAGGAGCGCAACCATTGGAGCGCAATGCCTCCAACTCCTAACTCTCTCAGGCGTCCCAAGAATATGTCATGATCTATTGTATCGAATGCCGCTGAGAGGTCCAGAAGCACCAACAGGGTCACACTTCCTCTGTCAATATCTAGATAAAGGTAATCAGTTAAGGCGACCATGGCAGTCTCCACCCCATATCCGGTCCTGAAGCCAGTTTGAAATGGATCAAGATAATCGGTTTCGTCCAAGACCACTTGGAGCTGAAGAGTAACAGCTCTCTCGATCACCTTGCCCAAAAATGGCAGATTGGATACAGGCCTCTAGTTTTTCATGTCTAGGGGGTCCAGGGAAGGTTTTTTCAGGAGCGGTCTGACAACTGCTTCCTTTAAAGAAGATGGTACATAACCTTCCCCAAGGGATGCATTGATGACATCTCTAAGAAGTGCCATCAAGGCATCACCCCCCTGGACGGCCAGCCATGATGGGGAGGGATCAAGAGGGCATGTTGTTTTCCTCGCCTTTCCAAGGATCTTGTGTACGTCATCAGTACCCACAAGCTCGAATTGATCCAGTTTAATCTCACAAATGGGTTTATTGGATACCTCATCAGTCGATTTTGCTCCAACATTGGCATCTAAGTGGGTTCTTATCTGAGATATTTTGTCTGCAAAGTAGTTATTAAAAGCGTCACAGCAGGCTGTTGTTGGGTTAAGGAGAGGGTTCTGGGTAGATGGCATCACTGTCAGTCAGTTCCCTCACCACCCTAAACAGTTCTGCCAGACGGGACTTTGCAGACGCAATACGAGCAGATGAGGAGGATTTCTTCGCTGCTTTTATTGCCTCACCATAAGAATGAAGAAATTTCTTATGGTGAGTTCTGACAGATAAGAGTTCAGTTCTCTGCCAATCGCGCTCTAGTAGAAGAGTTTATTCTTAGAATCATAGAATCATAGAGTTGGAAGAGACCACAAATGCAATCCAGTCCAACCCCCTGCCATGCAGGAACTCCCAATCAAAGCATCCTGGACAGATGGCCATCCAGCCTCTGCTTAAAGACCTCTAAGGAAGGAGACTCCACTACACTCCAAAGGAGTGTGTTCCACTGTCGAACAGCCCTTACTGTCAGGAAGTTCCTCCTAATGTTGAGGTGGAATCTCTTTTCCTCCAATTTGCATCCATTGTTCCGCGTTCTAGTCTATGGAGCAGCAGAAAACAAGCTGGCTCCCTCCTCAATATGACATCCCTTCAAATATTTGAACAGGGCTATCATTACACTTCTTAACCTTCTCTTCTCCAGGCTAAACATACCCAGCTTCCTAAGTTGCTCCTGATAGGGCACCATTTCCAGACCCTTCACCATCTTAGTTGCCCTCCTTTGGACCCTCTTCAGTTTCTCCACATCCTTTTTGAATTGTGGTGCCCAGAACTGGACACTGTATTCCAAGTGAGGCCTGACCAAAGCAGAATAGAGTGGCATATTACTTTCCTTGATCTAAACACTATACTATTATTGATGCAGCCTAAAATTGCATTGGCCTTTTTAGCTGCTGCATCACACTGTTGACTCATGTTCCACTTGTGGTCTACTTGGACTCCTAGATCTCTTTCACACATAGTTTCATTCAGCCAGGTGTCCCCCATCCTATATCTGCATTTCATTTTTTCGCCCTAAGTGCAGTACCTTACATTTCTCTGTGCTGAATTTCATTTTGTTAGCTTTGGCCCAGATTTTTAGTCTATTCAGGCTATTTTGAATTTTGGTCCTGTCCTTTGGGGTATTAGCCACTCCTCTTAATTTGGTCTCATCTGCTAATTTGATAAGTATGTTCCCAATTCTGTTATCTCGAAGTCATTGATAAAGATGTTGAATAGCACTAGGCCCAGGACAGAACCCTATGGCACTCCACTTGCCACCTCTCTCTATGTAGCCATGTTCTAGAATAGTTTATTCTTGACATTTCGCCAGCATCTGTGGCTGGCATTCTCTGAAGATGACAGCCACAGTTGCTGGCGAAACATCAGGAGTAAACTCTTCTAGAACATGGCCACATAGCCCGGAAAACCCATAAAAACTATGGATGCTGGTCATGATAGCCTTTGATTTAACAATGTAAATGATAAAGGATTTGCACAGATGGATCAAATGGAGCAGCTTCCTACCATTTTGGAGGCATGCTGATAAAACGATACATTCTTCTAAAGTGGCTGGAAGCCGTACTGAAGCCGCACTGTGGTCCTTATGACGAGAGCAAAAAGGAGCCGGGATAGTCCAACTGCTGGTGGCGCCGGTTGGTCCCTGTGTCCATGAGCCACCTTTGGAGCGGACTGTGCAGATAGTTGGGTTCCAACGCACTTCCACATAGGCTGCTCTTTTGTGCCTTTCTGTTCCACCCCAAAGTAAAGGAAAATCATGCCAAAGAACTTTAAAAATTCTAGCAAGCATAATTGTTCAGGCACACCCTAAAGCTTTGTTGGATGAGAAGAGAAGTTTGGTAAGTAGTAACTGTGTGATGTGCGGTGGAGAGGACCAGGCATGGGTGGGGCTAAGAAAACATTCACATGGCAAAAAGGATGTAAAGGCAAGAGTTAAGGTACAATATAATAAAAAAGGGACCATCCCCTTCTCTGAGTAGAGTGGAGGAAGACAAGAGTTTAGTCCATCCTGGGAAAACCTAGAAAATCCCCCTCTACTCTCTCAGTGCTCCTTTCTGCCACCACCACCATTTTCCTACCTATGCGTTCAAAGAGGCCAGAAGTGCTGGCACAGTGGAGAGAGCACAGGGGTTTGGTACTTCTTTTAGGTTCTCCTAGGACCAAGTTAAGATCTCACTTTTTGCCACTCTACTTAGAGAAGGGAATCAATGCTTTTTTGATATAAGTGAAGGTTGCATTGACCCAGGTTTTTTGGGTCAATTTTTTGACTAAAATTTCTAGACTTATACATGAGTATATACAGTAAATGTACAGCTGGCCCTCTGTATCCACAGATTCTGCATCCATGAATTCCGACATCCGTGGCTTGAAAATATTTTTACAAATTTCCAAAAAGTAAACCTTGATTTTTGCCTTTTTATACAAAGGACACCATTTTACTATATGACGGTATATAATGGGACTTGAGCTGCCATGGATTTTGGTATCCATGGGGGGTCCTCGAACCACACCCTATCAATTGCCAAGGGCCCACTGTATAATCAAAAAGTCAGTTATTTTTTAAAAAACTTTTCCAGATTTGGAAAAGGAGAGAGAGAGAGAGAGAGGAAATGTTTGCTACTTATACATATATCTATATCTATATATCTGTGGATTCAATTGTTAAAAAAAGGTTGGAATAGAATTTATATATTAAATATCAAGATTAATAAGTTTATATGTTATATTATCAACATGTTGGTCATCTGTGTAGATGTATTTGTAGATATTTGTATGAGTGTTTTTGTATTAGTTTTTGATTTTTGTAATATTTGTGTATATCTACAAAATATAATTTTTTTTTAAAATTAAATTTTTTTTCCAGATTCGTTATATTTCACAAACACAAGGCTTGCCTGCAGAGCAGTTGTTGAACATTGGAACAAAGACCACACGATTTTTCTGTAAAGAAACAGATGCACCATATTCTAGTTGGAGATTAAAGGTAAGAAGAACCATCAGATTGAATGGAATGGGATAGCTCATGAATGCTTATTTTGCAAGGCAAATAGTATGGTGTTGATATATGATTAATGTAGATATAGGATTTGGACTTCAATATTCAGATATCTGGACAGAAATCTGGACTATAACTCTGGAGACCAGGGTTCAAATAACCACTTGGCCATGGAAATCCATTTGGTGACCCTGGGCAGTCACATTTTCGCTCAGCCTCAGAGGAAAAGCAAATCATACCCCCCAAAACAAATGTTGCCAAGAAAGTCCCATGATAGGTTTGCATTGGAGTCAACATACCGTAGGTCAGCAGCAGCTTGTGAAGGCACAGAACAAATTCAGGGATCCACTTTATGCACTGTATGCGCATGTATTGGTTCCTTTCAAGAATTTTCTTACACTTCATTTTCCTGGCTATTCCTTAGGCAGCTATGAAATATTGAGATGATTCTAACACCAGACTGCAATTTGTCTGAAGGCTGGTGTAAGAAAACCTGACTTGTTTGCTCTGACTAGTTTCTGTGTACACTTTCCCTGAACTGATGCTTTACTTGCTATTAACTCTTAGAGAGATAAAGATTCTCTATGCTGACTTTAATGTGGCAAGTATGGGAATAGAGGACCCTGTGGAGATAGAGCACTGGGCTCTTCTGTGATTAGTCAGAACTAAGTTGTGTCACAGGAAGAAAGCAAAATTCAGAAATGACACCCTGTTTCCTGGTGTTCTTATGATCTTACAAGTATCCTAAGTGCAACAAGTCTAAAATAACATGGTCATTGGTATCAATACATTACTAATAGGCTATCTGCTGGAAGTCTTGTAATGATGGGAAATAACACTGATTAATAATACTCTTTTTGGTGTATCTAGTATTCATTTTTTTTAGTCAGTCTTCTCAAAAATCTTGCAAGGTTACTTTAGAGCTGAATAGAGCTGATCAAATAGAGCTGAATAGAGCAGGATAAAAATATAAAATTAATCTGACTTCTCTGAAACGCACCAAAACCATATTAGTTCTTACTTGTTGTAGGATTTGAAATTCCTCATTGCTAGCTCAACTGTGGGGCAAAACAGATGGCCCAGTAGGATCACTGGATTGGGGCCATGGCAACTGCATGCCGGAGCGCCAATCTTGCCAGTTTCTGCCCCAAATAGGATTTGAAAAAGTCTGCTCCTATTTGGGGCAGAAAAAAGCCACCCCTTCACCTCTAGAGCCAGCTTTTCGCCAGCTCTGGGGAGAGCAGCATCTGAACACCATGCCCCCAAGTCACCCAAAAGATGGCCAGCATGCAGTCACCGGCATGGCTTCTGGGCAACTCAGGACAATGGCGTGACTAAACACCAAGCTGGCTAGAAGCTGGCTTTACCGGACCATCTGTTTCGGCTCTGTGTTACCGTTTAATGGCAGCTGTCTTTTTATTTCACAGTAGTGGAACAATTTATTTTCTTGTCTAGTACAAAATTATAGCGCATATATTTTAATATGTACCATCCTCATATTTGGAAAAGGTTCCTGGCATTTAAAACAGCAAAGAGAAAACACAGTATTGTGTGCCTAATGTATGTTCCCATTAGTTTTGTTAACAGGATGAATTTTTCAGTATGCTCACAGTAATGTATAAATGTTTTCCTCCAATTAAATTCCTGAAGACTTTGGAAGAACATGAAGGAGAGACAGGAATGAAATCTAAAGAGGCCCGAAAGTACATTTTCAACAGTTTGGATGAAATAGTGCATGTGAGTATATAAATATACAGTATATTTGATACAAATGTATTTATTTATTGTTTTATGATTACACTTAAATTCAGAATCTTATCTTTTTTCAGTCTCATCTTATTTGTAGATAGAGAAGACTTTCTCCTCAGTTCAGGGACTACAGTTACTATGAAGTAGCCTAATGCCACTGTTGCGCTGTTGGGAGAGGGACACTTGTGTCCATCATTGTGACTGTTCTAATATACCATTGCGATTGTTCTAATTCCAGATTCCCCCCCCCCCCGCATAAAGCAAATAGTGCATATGCTTGACCCCCATTGAAAATAATGGAGCTTATGCACATTGCGCAGCATGGCACACGCGGGCCATTTTTATTTCCGTCACACAGCTTTCAGCATAAGGGGCGGGCGCACTGTATTTTGCCTAACATCTCTGGCACAATTTTTAAAAATATTTACCTCTATAGTAGTCATGTTTGAATTGGGTAAATAACGTTCTTCTTTGTGGTCACTGTGATTCACACAAATTGGGGTTATCTTTATCTGTGCAGTTCTTCGTTCAGAACCTTCTAGAACCATAGATAAAGGACTTTGGCTGTAACCCTGCCCACCTCTAGGTAACCTCTGCCCACCTATTCCTTGGTTCCTGCCTGAAACTCTCAGTTCTTTTTTGTCTGCTGCTGCAGCAGCTCCAAAGGAACACCTCTGACCTTTCGTTTTCCTGTTCTTGTTTTTTTCTGATCATGGACTCTTTTCGACTATTCTCTGACAGTGGACTCCTGTTATGGCTTTTGACTTTGGCTTCCTGACTTTTCTTCACCTACAGCAGTAAGCTTCTCCTTCTGATGGGCTTCTCTTACAAACAGCCATGTCCTTTACTGTTTTTTTTTTTTTTAATACACAACATGTGGTGCCAAAATCCTAGATAACAACAGGCACTATTGTTGACTTCTTTGCTTGGGAGAGTCTCACAGTATCACTTCCTGTGTACATTGCAAGGGCTTAACTCCATAGGCCTGCAAAAAATACTCCTCCCGACTTAAGGTTTTCTTTTGTGACCAGGCCTTGCTCGCCTAGCTGGCTCCATCACCTACACAGGAATATCTGGTTACTACTGTAGGGCCTCGTTATCCACAGACCTGCCATCTGCAGATTTAAGCATCTGGGGATGGCAAGCCCCCATTGTCCCCAATGGCAGTGCGTGCATGTGGTCATGCTGCCATTAGAGACAGCTCCTGTTGTCCCCAATGGTGGCACATGCATGTGATCTGAAGGTCTTTGTCCCTAATGGTGATGTGGCCCCGTACACTTGCTGCCATTGGAGATAACGGGACTTGAGGTTCCACTGATTTTGGTATTCACCAGGGAGGTGGTCTGCAACAGATCCCCTGCAGATATCAAGGTCCCACTATATCTTTGAGCATTTTCCACCAGGCATGTTTGACCATTGAAGATTTGACAGGCAACAAGAGTATCTCTTCTGTGATGAGAGCAATGACTGCCTGGAGCACACTCAAAAGATACACAACACAACCGGCAAATTTGGACTTCGCTGTCAAGGCCAACAGTTTTTTTCAGCATACCACCTGTACTAGTCTTCAGCCTCATCAATCCAAGTATCAACAAACATCTGTTCCCTCCTGTTCATGTGGACAAATCTTGCTTCCAGGAAAGTAGAGGCCTCAGGACCAGGGCAAATGGTGCCTTTGACTCAACACTGGTCCCTCTTCTTACCCTATCTCCATTCTTTGGGAGCAGACTTTCCACTTACCACAAGGTGTGGTCGTCCATAACACTGGATACTTGTGTCCTTGATATAATTAGATGAGGATATACCATCGAATTTGAATCTTACACCTCACTTCTTCGTTACACACCCTTCTTCAAGGATGCCATCAAAACCATCACTACCTCAGGTGTGTGTGTGGGGGGGTCCTGCTATTTTATTGTTTCTAAATCTGATGGAGGCCTCTGCCCAATTTTGGAACTCCAAAGAGTCAGTGCTTACATCCTCTCCAGATGTTTTGAATGGTGACCCTTCCCACCATCCTCTCCCTGTTGCAGGGAGACTGGTTTGCAACACTGGAATCTCAACGATACATATTTTCATGTGGCCATCACACAGGCGTTTCCTATTCTTTGCTGTGAGAAGGGCTTACCAATTCAGGGTCTTTCTGTCTGGATTTTCTGTCACCTCCAATGTGTTTACCAAAAACATGCCAATTGTGACTGCATACTTGAGACAACAAGGGGTCATTGTCTATCCCTACATCAACAACTGGCTCCTGGTAGCTGGATCCAGGACCAACTTACTGACAAATGGATCTTATACTCCATCTTCTCCATGCACTTGGATTTATCATCAACCATGAAAAATTCTAGCTCTACCTATCCTTGTCCATATGTTTCATTGGTGCCGTGCTTGGCTCTCAAATCACCTTCGCCTACTTTGCTGACGGTCAGTACTAATCTCTTTTTGGTGTCCTTCTCCACCTCCATTGTACATGGCAGGTACCAGTAAGGGAAGTACAGATTCTCCTGGGATTCATGGCCTCCACCACCACCGCCACTGCAATAGCCTGCCTTCGCATGTGCCTGTTGCTGGCATGATTCCTGCCTCAATTCAAGCCTCACATTGATTCTTCCTATTTCTGCCTCATAGAACCGAGGTCTGTTCGTTGATTGCTAGCCTTGTGGCTCAAATCCAAAATCATGCAGGCCATTGACTCAACAGATTCTTCTCTCAAGAGATGGGGAACACACGTGTTGGGCTTCTTAATTCAGGGCCTCAGGATCCCTACAGAGACACCCCTTCACGTCAATGCCCTTGAAATGCTTGCAGTCAAAAAGACGTTCAAGGCCTTCACATTCCAGTAGATCAGGTAGTAACATGCAGCACAACAGTCATGTACTACCTACTGTAAATAAGCAAGGCAGGATGAGGTCACCCTTCTCCCTCACTATCAGTCTCTGGGAAGTTGGTCCTATCCCAACTTGGAGGGAAATCCTTTGAGCCTCTTGTGATGTGTGAGCAGCACCTCCTCATTTAGAAGACTGTGTTCCTTTTGGCCATAATGTCAGTGCAGCACATGGGTAAACCCTGGCCTTCAGGATGAACCCACCACAAGATGGTCCTCCACTCTGACATTTCTTTTTTACCGAAGATGATTTCAGCCTTCTGTATGACTCAAGATCTCATACCCCAAGCCTTGATGCAAAATCCCTCCATTCTTCAAAAATCCTTTGAGCCTCTTGTGATGTGTGAGCAGCACCTCCTCATTTGGAAGACTGTGTTCCTTCTGGCCATAATGTCAGTGCAGCACATGGGTAAATGTCAGTGCAGCACATGGCTCTACAGTTTCTTGATGTCAAGTGTGCTCTGGCAGTCTGTGTTGACAGGACAGCTCCATTCAGCTCCTCCTCCTGCCTGTATGTCTGTTACTTTTACCATATTAAGGGACTCCCAGTTTTGACACAGTGTTTTTCAAAATGGGTATCCTTCACAATTTTCTTCTCCTATGAACTGGTGAGGAAGGACCCTCCGCCCAGCTCAAATCTACAGCCATTCCTCCAGAGCCTTCCTGAGAGGCATTCCATAAATAAATAATAAATAAAAATAAATAAATAAATAAATAATAAATAAATTAATAAAAATAAATAAATAAATAAATTCCATAAATAAATAAATAAATTCCACTGGAGAATATTTGCAGAGCAGGTATCTGATCACAGTTCTTGATTTTCATTTCCCATCATAGGAATGATGTACAATCCAGGGCTGATGCCATCTTAGAGAAGGCGGTCTTGCTCTCCTCTTTGGCATGACCCTCAGTATCACTTCTTTGGCTGCCTATAACATGAAACTCTTCCCCACCTCTGGTGAGTAGCGTGCTAGTTTCCTACTTGTGTGAGTCACAGAGACCATGGTGAAGAAGGACAAGTTGCTCACTGTAAGTGTACTTCTTTGAGTGGTCATCTGTGAACTCGCACAACCTCACCTGTCCTCCCCTTGTCATGTCCTGCCTGCCTTTGATTCCATGATTCCTGCAACAGCAGCATCCACTTAACTGAGTGTTTCAGGAAGGAACTGAGGGATAGGGCTGCCTAGAGGTGGTCAGGGCTACAGCCAAAGTTCTCTATTTATTGCTCCACAAGGTTCCAAATGAAGCATTGCTCAGGTGCAGATAACCCTTATTTGTGTGAGTTCACAGATGACCACTCAGAGAACTACAGTTAAAGGTAAGCAACCTGTCCTTTCAGCCCCTGCTCTTCCTACCATTTCTATTATCTCCTATCTTGTAGATGTTGAGAAGTACTTAGAAGGTGCTTTTAATGGGAATGAAGTTTCCGATTCCACTGTCTGCTACTTTTAATATGTTATGTCCCGGTCCTTGGGTTTGGGGATGTTTTATTGTTTGTTTTATTCAGTAGTTCCTTTTTTGAATATTACAATATATATTTTTTATCAAGCGTTACTGTGAATATGATTTATCATTGAGAAGTGGGTCATAAATGCCTAAATAAGAATGAAAATCATTGTAGGAATGAATGAAAGATGCCATATTGTTTTCATACATTTAATTATTCAACACCAGGTGAACATGGTGATGGATTTGGAAGGAAGTGACCTGTTGGCAGAGAAAGCAGACAGAAGAGAGTTTGTCAGCCTGTTGAAGAAAATGCTGCTGATTGATGCTGACCTAAGAATCAATCCGGTTGACACACTGAACCATCCCTTTGTTACCATGAAGCACCTCCTTGATTTTCCCCATAGCAACCAGTATGTTCTGCAAAGCATATTTAAAAAGAATCTTGGGTTAACCTTTTCAGGTTCCATGTTTCTTATGGAAATATGTTTGTTATGACTCCTGTGGTATGTAATTCTGACCCATGTTGATAAAAATTATGTCAGCCATCGTTACAGAAGTGATGGCTTCTGCCAATGCCCAAGTATGTTTGCACTTGTTAATTTTATCCTGCTGTAGCTGGCACTGCACGCATACTAGATGCAGCTTTCATTGATGGGAAACTCTACTTAGATTGAAGAACAGTAGTAGTAGTCAGGGCTGTAGAGTCAGTGCGCCAGACCTTTGACTCTGATTCCTCTATTTTAATATTGTTGAACTCTTGACTGCATACCTCTTCATAAATGGTAAATGTATACTAATTAGTAATGACAAAATTTACTGTTGTAAAAACGTAGCACAAGGCATTTCATCACCACCACGTGAATCATCAGGCTGCTCAGATTGATAGAACGTAAAATATATTTGAATATAAAATATAAATATAAAATGGTATATACCATATATTGTTATTGTTGTGTGCCTTCAAGTCATTTCCTATGATCCTAAGGCGAACATATTGCAGGGCTTTCTTGGCAGGCTTTGTTCAGAGGGGTTTGCTTTTGCCTTCCTCTAAGGCTGAAAAAATGTGACTTGCCCAGGGTCACAGAGTGGGTTTCCATGGTCAAGCAGGGATTTGAACCTTGGTTCCCAGACTCATTGCCTGACACTCAAACCACTACACCATTCCGGTACTTATTGTTACCATATACTGTATTGTTATTGTTTTTTTTATTTTGCAGTTGAAGTTGGAGTTAGTACATTTCTACCTATTCTGACTTTACCCAAAATTGCTTCTGACTCCACAATTCTGATTCCACAGCCCTGGTAGTAGTAGTAATAGCTTCCTTAGTATTCTAACTAATTTGTTGAGAAGACCACTTACACATCAGTTCCTTTTTTGTGCATGAGGAACAGATGTAGTTTGGGCATTTGCAAATGAGTGGCATCAACTGTGGCTGCTCCTCTCCTTTGTTGCCACCTTCTCACCTCCTCTCCTTCTCTGCTCTGTTGCTGTTGTTGTTGCTCAGTCTCCATGAGTTAGGAGATGAAGCAGGGCACCTCCTCCTTAGAGCATGGTAAGCTCAGGACTCACTCTCTACTTTCTTTTTCCTTCTTATCAATGGGCAGGGAACAATGCAGATGTCTTAATAACGTATAAATAAGTAAATAAAATGGATCAATAGAGAAAGCCTTCTGGAAGACATTAAGACATGATGATCTCAATCCAGCAAACCCTCAGTATAGTATAAAAATCTGCAGAGACTTAGGATACACTGAGTCATATCCCTTCCTCCCTTGACTTACTGTAAAGCCCTTGAAGCCTCCCTCATGTGGCCATTCTGTGCTTCTTGGCACACAGGCAGGATTGGAGAAGCATCTGACTACGTCTCCATAGCCAGATGCACAGTTACTACTACACTGAGACCCCTGAAGGATCCTCGCTCCATGGAATGTAACCAGACACTTCCCCAATCCTGCCTGCATGTCATAACGCATGAAATGAATACATACCCAGCAGCATCAGGGCTTTACAGTAAGTAGAGAGGGGGCTTTGGCTGCTATGGAAGGAGGAACTGAATACCAACCTCCGCAGTGCCTGGAAAAGATGTTCACATATGTAAGGGACACTTAACCTGAGCATATGTCCGTAACTGAATTTTGGCCCATATGTGTCAGTCTGCTTGCCCTCTGCTTTAGTATTCCACTGTTAACTCCTTCTTTCCTTTGTATTTTTCAGATTAATTCCAGGGGGTGGAAGCATTTTAATTCTTTTCTAGTTTTTTAAAAATTGGGATTTTCTGGTTAATTTGAATGTTCGTGCTTGTTCTTATTAAGTTTGTATGATCACTTAAATTGGATGAAAAATGTTAGTATATGTGCCTTCAAATTGCCTGTAACCCCTATGGTTACCCTTTGGATTTCATAGGGTTTTCTTAGACAGGGAATACTCAGAGGTGATTTTTGCCATTTCATTCCTCTGAAATGTAGCCTACAGCACCTGGTATTCATTGGTGGTCTCCCATCCAAGTACTAACCAAGGCTGGCCTTGCTTAGCTCCCAAGATCAGAGAGGATCTGATGCATATATGTAAAATATTCTTATTTTTCAGTGAATAATAGATAGGTATGATTGCTTTTCTGATAATATAGAAATGTCCAAAAATGCCAGGGTAGTATGTGGAACAGTCCACTCAAATAGCAGGGTTGCATGTTTGAAACTTAGGTCCAAAACACACTGCAGAAATAATCCAGTTTGATGCCACTTTAACTGTTGTGGCTCAGTGCTAGAGAATTTTAAGAACTGTAGTTTTGTGAGATATTTAGCCCCCTTTGTCACAGATCTCTGGTGTCACAACAAACTACATAATGGTAATTAAGAACACTGACTTCATATTGCAACTGTTTGAATAATTAATTGATTGTAGATTTGATATTATTAGATGATTTAATCTTGATAATTTTAATGTATATTGATTTTATGGTTGTTCTGTAGTTGTGATGTATGGTTTTTAATGCTGTAATCCCGCCTTGATCCTCAGGGAGAGGTGGGAAATACAAATAAATATTATTATTATTACAATTCCCAGGATTCACTAGCACTGAGCCAGGGCAGTTAAAATGGTCTCAGACTGGATTATTTAGGCAATGTGTTTTGGACTATAGTTAGTTGGGGAAATATTAGCCTAAAAAAAATATTGACATTGTAACTTCCTTTATATAAGGATTTCTTACATGTGGGAGCATTCAGACATATGTGCTTCACCCACCTGCAGCCAAGTAAAAATTCATTTATATTTTTCACTATTTGTCCTGATTTTCCAGATTACTTAGAGAAAGTACAGTGAAAAATTTCTTCATATTTCTGCTGCAGTTAATTCATTGTAAAGTTTTACTGCAGAATTCATAATACCATGTACTAGTATCAGTATTTATGCAGTTACATCCCATCTTTGATCAGAAACTGAGACACGCTTGTTTCTATAATGTAGACTTGTGACAAGAATGTGTGGTTCATGACTTGACAGCTGTAGTGTGAAGTTGTTTTGTATATGTCAGAACTTCTCTTCACTTAGCCATTCTGAATAAAAACTGGAAGTTCCTTTTTTTATGTATTCTGTACAACCAAAAGAACAAGAATACACATTAATGATAGGGAGCAGGATCACTGAGGGTCTGCTTCTTGTTGATCTGTAATGTAATACAGTAGAGTCTCGATTATCCAACATAAACTGGACCGGCTGATAATTGGATAACGAAAAATGTTGGATAATCCGGAATGTCTAAGAAGAGCCTTGAAATCACTATGAATTGCAAATTTATTGAAGTTTTATTGCAATAACAGTAAAAGTAAATGTAAATAAATCACTGATCAACATTGTGATGTACAATATAAACAGTTCAGTCCTCTGAAAATTTAATGAAATCACAGAAAATTTAAAGAAATCACAGTAGCCGCGATGTTGGATAATCCAGAATGTTGGATAACTGAAGGTTGGATAATCGAGACTCTACTGTAGTTTGATAAGACATTAATAGGATTACTAGGTATATAAGAAAGTCATTGGTATAAACTGAAGATATTTTGAATGAATAAACATATACTGCTTTCATGTACTCAGTAGTATTTGTTCCTACAGTGAAATGAAAAAGCGTGAGTGAGTGTATTTGTGTTTCGACTGAGAATTAAGAATTTTAATTACTAGTCTCTAGAGTAAGTGGTCTGGACAATTATGTGGCTATTCCAATGGTTACAGCTAAAAGAAACCTTGGGATCTGTACTAACTTTCCTTATGCTAATATACACCACCTTTTGCATTTACCCACTTAATACAACTCTTTTTTTCTCTTCCATTTTGTCATAAGAGTGAAATCCTGTTTTCATATCATGGACATTTGCAAGTATCGATCCAATTCATATGATATGAATAACCGCAATAAAACAACACATATGCGACCAGTTGCCTCAAGCAATGCACCGGGTCTGACAGCTAGCTTTGCCAAGATGGGAGCAGTTCGAAGTCAGGTGAGTGCTTAAAAATTAAGGTCTTCTACTTCACTTTCCATCCCAAAAATTTAGATCAGTGCAAATGCATACCTAGTTTTAACTGCATGTTTGTCGGTATAATCCTACTTGAGTGTAAGCCGTCATCATCTTGGCGATCCTTCTGAATAAAAAGGTAGGGTAGAAATTAATTAAAAATGTTGAAAAGTAAGCAAATAAAGATCACAGTTTATACATCAGACAAAGTTGTTTTCAGCTCTCAGAATCTCATGCCATAATAGATTAGTTTTTGAATCACCACTAGATTCTTAAATTGGTTTAGCATACAGAGTGACTATGGATGTGATGGAAATGCTGAGGGAAGAGCAATGATAAACATTTCATCACTGCCATGGTCACCCGTATTGTCCTAAATGGAATGGGCATCAGGACCATACAGATATCTCCATGGATGAAGGTGTAAAAGTTCTATCTGGAACATGACAAGAAGTAGGCATCTGTCTACATTGGTCATAGTTTTAACTGCTATGTGGAGCAAATTTGAATTGCTGGAATTTCCATAAGTGACTTGGGATTTAATTGTGGCATTCTTATGTATCATACTTTCCTCTAACCTCTGCACTTTTGTTCTCGCTTCAGCCTAAGCCAACCTTCGTTTCCTCTCTTCCTCTTGATACTTGTTGATCATTTTGTAGTATTTGTTATGAGAACATTTCACAAAAGTAAAGCAAAAAAATTCACAAAAGTAAAGCTAACCATATTTTATATTCCAAAAATATTTTATTATAGTGCCCCCGTGTGGTCAAATATTACATTTGCTGACATGTGCACTATAAGTTGAACGTCATGTGCCAGGGTGAGCTTGCTGGTGTACAATAAGAACATAAAACGTTTGTGTTAGGTTATGGCTTATGAACTTTTCAAATGTTCGTGGTTTCACATTATCACAGCAGATAAAACATTCACAGTTTAATACAACTTAGCATGTATTTTAAATATTAATCTGAAAAGCACAAGAATCTTTTTGTTAATTTATGACATACTTTTCGTTTCAGGCATTAGCTGCATCTGCCCATTCGGTTTTGCCCCATGGAATACCATTACAGGCAGGAACTGCTCAGTTTGGTTGCAGTGATGCTTTTCATCAAACACTGATTATATGCCCCCCTGCTATTCAAGGTTTGAGCTTATTTTATAAGTTTAGTATTTTTTATTAAAAGAGAGATTGAGAGAGGGAGAGCTTTTTATTTATTAAAGTACATTGGCTTGGATCTTGAGTTTGTTACAACCTGCAGCAATATCCCATTAATGAAATTGTGCTCTCCTAATAAACGGGATGAAGTAATGTTTGCCTGCTTCCTGTATATTCCTGTAAGCTTCTTGTGCCCTCTGAAAATCTTTTCTGGAGTTGTGTAGTGCTCTGGAATGGTAGTGGTGAGAGGTTTGCAGGAGAAGTGAGAGCTGGCAAAAGTTGCCCTTCTGCCAGTGGGATTATCCATAGAATCTAAAACTTTTCCACGAATGCAAGAACCTTGCTAAAATCATACCTAATACACATTCATATATTTTTGTGTGTATTTTGATCTGTGGGACTCATATCACATGATCAAACTGTCTGGGTAGAAAACAACACAAACTATTTCAACAGCAAAACTGAAATCTTCATAGTTTCCAGGAAACTGTTACATAATGGAAAGAGACTATATAGCTTGTGTACTGGATTTATCTTTTGATAAAACGTGGGAATAAGAACCAAGTATTTTACTAAATACTTTTTATTTTATTTGATGGTGGACAAAGTATGTATAAGATGATTTTTAAAAATGTAAAAATGGAATCACACTATATTTTGAGTTTTGTTTCCTCACCTGTGTCTGTATCCCTTCCATATTCAGTGACACTGACGTTACTCATTGTTGTGGTGGTGCCTTCAAGTCATTTCCAACTTACAGCGGTCCTAAGGCAAACCTATTGTAGGATTTTCTTGGCAGAATTTGTTCAGAGTGGAGTTTGCCTTTGCCTCTCTTTGAGGTTGAGAGAATGTGGTTTGCTAAAGGTCCCCCAGTGGGTTTCCATGTCTTAGTGGGGATTTGAACCCTAGTTCCCCAGAGTCCTATTCCAAGACCCAAACCACTACACCACATTGGCTCCCTACTAATTATTACAATGTGTGAATTGAGTAGATACGTATAGAATCAGTTCCTAAACTAACTAGTACTTCAGTGCAACTGGTCATTTCATTTAAACTTTTATTTGAGCCCAATTCATGCATACATACATCTTAATTTAAAAAAAATCACCACCACCCTTGTATTACAATAAGGAAGGATGTTAATGTGTAAGGATGTCATTTAAGATGTTTAAAAATGTATTCTTTGACACACTAATCTCCTTGTTTAGGCATTCATACTTTTTAAAAGAATATCTACTAGAGTCTTGAGCATACACTTACTGCAATGCTCGCCATATGGAGAAAATCTAGAAGCATTGTGGAGTTGTCATTGTCTATAATTTCTTTAGTCTTTCAGCCCTTGGCACATGTTGTCTGGGTCATATTCCCTAATAGAAATCTTTCCCAAGTCTGCCTTTTTGGTAGGGTTTACTTTTACTTCTGGCAAAATTTCTGTCATGCATCCTTATTTTTATCTGTCGCA
Source organism: Urosaurus nigricauda (assembly GCA_034509955.1). Classification (NCBI taxonomy): domain Eukaryota; kingdom Metazoa; phylum Chordata; class Lepidosauria; order Squamata; family Phrynosomatidae; genus Urosaurus; species Urosaurus nigricauda. The sequence goes on from JAOEGL010000001.1 coordinate 96,307,955, forward strand.
CTGAGGGCTGTGCGGCTAAAATGGTGCAGACTTTGAGGAATTTCTATTAATGTCAAGTTTAAGCAGTGTCCCCTCTGTCTGATACATCTTGCTAGAAAAGGGTTGTGACATGTGCTGTTTGCTTAATCCCAGAACTCAAGAGGATCTAGTTGATGAGTGAAGGGCTTACTTGTTGATATACTTGATACAGACTGTTCTAAAATTTTCTAGCAATCATTTCTTTTTATTGTTGTGTGTTATGCTGTATTTCAGTTCACTGTAATAATAATAATAATAATAATAATAATAATAATAATAATAACCCCACTCTTCAGCCAGGGCTATCAGAGCAGCTTACAATTTGTTAATTAGACATTTCCCTGCCCTCAGGCTTACAATCTAAAAAAACAAGACACAAAAGGCAAAGGGAATGGCAATAGAGAAAGGGGAAAAAGTCCAGCAGATCTTCTCTCCCTTAGAGGCCTGGACCCAGGCAGATGGACTGGAGGGAGAGCTCTTCATTTTAGGCAAGGTGTGTTGGAGCTGGCTTGCCTTTCTCTCCCTCAAGATGGTGGATGGAGGGAAGGCTCTTCTTCTTTTCAGGCAAGGCCTGTTGGAGCTGACTTGCCTTTCTCTCCCTCAAGATGGTGGTGGAGGGAGGGCTCTTCTTCCTTTCAGGCAAGGCCTGTTGGAGCTGACTTGCCTTTCTCTCCCTCAAGATGGTGGGTGGAGGGAGGGCTCGTCTTCCCTTCAGGCAAGGCCTGTTGGAGCTGACTTGCCTTTCTCTCCCTCAAGATGGTGGGTGGAGGGAGGGCTTTTCTTCCCTCCAGGCAAGGCCTGTTGGAGCTGGCTTGCCTTTCTCTCCCTCAACATGGTAGATGGAGGGAGGGCTCAGTTTAAGCACTGGATAACTTGCATTGGGGATATATTGACACTCACTCTACTGTCACCTGCCTCTGAGAGAAACAACATGGTAGTAGGTATCCTCAAGGCTGCTGCTACAACATTTTCATATTTTCTTGTTTGCCTTTCAATGGATTTGTTTCAAAGAAAACTGTGGCTAGTTGTAACCATGGTTAATCTCATTCTTTTGTCACAGCCAAGGATAATCTCAAGTTATGAAAGCAAAAGTTCATGAATAATGAGAGGAGTAGGATTAATGTATAGACATACTCCCGAATGGATGGATTAGTGATCATTGCAGGACCAAGCTAGATGTACTGTGGGAGATAAGTGATGAGGATTTTGAGCATTTTTAAACATAAGTTTTTAAAAGAAATCACTAAATTAAATCTGAACCTCCCCCCCCCCCTATCTTTTTGTGCCACTAGTAGCTTGTAGAGGAAATGGTTCTCATTGGGAAAAGGTTAAATGGTCTGTAACAAGCACCATGTCTCCATTCTTGAAAGCAGCTGCATAGGTTTGTTGATTAGTAAAATTTAAAAGCCTAAGTATGGATATCTTATCTCAGGTCTACTTTGGCCATATGTGGTTTTTGAACTGAGCAACTGTGAAGCAATGTTTCCATGTACAGAGTTGGTACCAGACTGCAAAGACTAAAGTGGAAAGTAGTGTAATCCATGTGATTAAAATTTTAAGTCCTTCAACATACACAAAATGAATTGTATCAGCTTACATTTACTAAGTTGAATTCAGACTTACTCTTTATTTCTGTTTCTGAATTAGGAATTCCTGCTAATCATGGGAAGCCCAATGGATATTCTCTAAGAGTAGATAATACAGTGCCATTGGTAACACAGGCCCCAACCCTACAGCCACTCCAGATAAGAGGAGTTCTGTCTCAGGTATGCCCACTTGTTTGCTGCTGTAGATCTCATACTTTCAGAGCTGTAAATGCTATTCTGGTTAATTTTTTGAATTTTTAAAAAATTGTATCAATTTGGAGTGTTACACTTCACTAAAAGAGCATGTGGTTTCCTATTCCATTCTCCACCTTGAAAGAATCTCAGGTAACAAAACTTGAGTGACCTCTTGCATAAAACCTTAGAGAGTTGTTGCTCCCTCAAGAGTGGTTCCTGACCTACCAGGAGCACCAATTTGCGGATCCCAGCTGTGGGCAAAGCAAGAATGGATGTCATATTCCAGGTGCCCAGACTGTTTCTTTCCCAGTTGTCCATGCATCCCAAGCTCTTTTTGGAGTGGGAAGGGCAGTCAGTCAGAAGGAGTCTTGTTTTGGCAGGGAGTGAGGCTTGGGACAAATGGAGGTTTCATTCAGGTCCATTTCTGCCCCAGATAAACTGCTTTCACCATCATATCACTTTTATCATCATTCTTATCCACCGTTCCTCAATATTTGGGTTTTGTATAGATGATTGTTTTGTTACATTGCTTTGTTACATTACATTGCTAATAGTGATTGTCATAACTCTGGGCAGTTATGACACAGTGTCTGGATCAAGTTTGGGAATAGATGGATATGTATGCCCATCATTCCCAGTATCAGGGGTCCCCTTAAGGAACCTTTGTAATGTTTGCAACCTGGTCATGTGCAGCTTGTGGAGAGATAGCTATGCCTCACTCCAAGGTGGCAAGGAAATAAAAGTGGCTTCTGTCCAAGTGGATTCCTACATCTTTCATTCCAGTACAACCCAGCAGCTGTGCTGGGACATTGGGTTGCCATTGGTTGACTGACTGGTTTGCCATTGCCAACAGACAGATTGATCAGTCCTGGATCTATGCTGTGGATCCAGCTGGTTTAGCTGTAACCAATAAAGCTGTGATCTTTTCCATTCCATCAAAATGTGACCTGTGCTTCTTCTTGCTAAACATGAAGCCTCACATTCACCTTGGCATCTGCAATGCTAGACTGGATTGACGAATGATCTGATTCAATATGAGAGAGTGTTGGGTGTAGTTCTTCATAATACTTTTTGTGTTTACAACAGACCTGGTCTAACAGAGCTCAGCAAATATTGCTTCCTACATGGCAACAAATAACCCCCGTGGCTCCTGCAACAACACTGACTTCTGATTCTGTGGCTGGCCCACAGGGACTTGGAGACTGGGGGTATGTTGAAATGGTTGTTTAAATTTTCATGCAGCACATTTTTCATTTTAAAAACAAAACACACAGCTTAAAATTTTTGAATGACAATTTTCTGCCCTCTCAGGAAGATGATTCCTCGTTGCAACCATTACAACTCATTGATGACACAGTCTCTCTTAACCAATCAAATTACTTTATCTGCTCCTCAGCCAATTAGTGTGGGCATTGCACATGTGGTCTGGCCTCAGCCCACACCAACCAAGAGAAATAAAGTGTGCCAGAACAGGTTAGTATTGTGTAGCATATGTGATTGATTTAGATACAAAATTCTTAGTGTAAGAATCCCTTTTTTTGAAGGGACAGTGTATTATAAATATGCATGCTCACCAAATTGTTGAAACATCCAAGTGTTTATAGAACATTTATTTCTTTAAATGTTAAATATTTAGTTAAAGTACAAATTTTTCAGAAATCTGTTAATTAAAGGCAAGGGATGGGAACAACAACAAAATAATGATAATGATAATGATGCAAAGTAACATTTGCTGCCCTGTAATCTGGTCCCCTTTGTTATAGTGGCTTGTCTATGTATCTGCGGAAATAGACTTTACTTTGGTTATGTTAAAAAAATCAGGTAGTCCTAGTTAGCTGTTCCTAAATTTATGTGCATGAGGACTTGTTAGATTTGAAATATTGAAAATAGAGACTTTGTATAATAGTAGTCATGATATGACCTAGAATAGTATTAAGAATAGTCTTTCTTTTGCTGGCAGCAAGAAACACTTTAAGTGCTCTGTGGAGAAAATGTGCCCCATCACTACAGAAGTTATTTACAAAGGTATGGGACATTTCAGTAACGGAGAAAGACCGGGAAGGACAGTTACAGTGATGAACTGTGTTAAGTAATCCCCTGATTCATGTCCACTGAATTCAGTGAACACAGTTCCTGGTACCTTTTCAGTGGATTTTGAATCTCATTCAAAAATGTCTATGGTGTCCAAGCCAGCATTTCTTCATTTCTTCTTTCCTTTTTATAAGAGAATGGTACCTTCAGTGTATTGTATTACATTTCATTGGTAAATCCAACGTTGAACCTTGCATTGCAGCATCTGAACCTTGCTTGTGATATGCAATATCTACCTGGAAAGTTTTCCACGATTGCTCTGGAAAACAACATTATCAGTGTTACCTGTATGTTCATTGTTTTATGTTTCATGTGTTGATTTATATTCATTGATGTTTCCAAGTTTATGTTCTTTTTTAATTTGGGGAGGGAGAACAGAATAAAGTTATGAGCTTTGCTTCATAACAAACATCTTTATGACATATCTAAACAGATCTCTTCTTCACAGGAGTAATGTGTTACAAAATACCAATATCCAAAATTCAGCATTTGTGTCTCCAAAGATATTTAATGTGAAAGCTGGTGAGAAAGTAAGTTGTGTGGAAACACAGGACAATCATAACTCAGAGGGGCAGAAAAGCAACTGTTGCAAACCATCTATCAGGCAGAACCCTGATTCATCTGTTTCAAACAAACAACGCCAGGCTATCATTATTGCAGATTCCCCAAGTCCTGCAGTCAGTGTGATCACTATTAGTAGTGACACAGATGAAGATGATGTGGCACAAAGGCATTCAGCTGCAGAGTAAGTACTTCTTCTTATCTGTTTTACTAAGGGATATGCTGGTATTGTAAAGTTTGTGCTTTGGTGCTAATAACATAACTTCCTAAGTGATGCAGCTTTAAGAAAATGCTTTTAAAATAAACCCCCACAGTTATCAGTTGAATGTTTTTATTTTGTTTTTCATTGCACTGGCCAATTACTCAGCTTTTGTGTACATTATTTATAGCAGTTGTGTGCGTAAGCAATAGGGCTTGGCGTATAATTGAGGGAAATGTAGCATAAGCAGGAAAAATATGTGCACATTTGCTGTACTTTAACCAAGTACAAACTGTGGAGCCTGGTTTTTATAAGAGGAATACTGCTTGCACAATGGGATTTTTACACCTCATGCAGTCCCCTGTGCTTCCCAAAGATCTGTTTATGAGGCTTGAAGTCTTCACTGCTTGGGTTTTGAGGTCAGAATGAGAAGGTCACCAAAAATGGGATTTTCCTTTGCATGCCCTAAAGAGACTTTCTGCACACACCAGGGGCTCTTTTGGTCCAAATCACTGAAAATAGTGTTATGGGCTTGAATCCTGTGATGCCTTTGTGATGGGGCAATAATGGAAATGAGTTTCCATAGTTGAACACAGAAGAAATCCAGCACAGTCTTTTCATTGCATAATCAGTTACAAAGATACATGAATGCCTTTGTGTTACAGTCTAATATACTCTTGTGTTAAAGCAATAGTTAATGGTTGTAATTGATACTTAGTGAGAAGTATGTTGAATGAATATGGTGGACACAACTTTAAAAGTATCTCTGATTTTCTCTTTCAGATGTAAAGGCAGTATAGATTGTGAAGCTTGTCAGAGTACACTACATATTGATCGTGTGTGTTCATTAAGCAGTCCTGACAGCACTTTGAGCACTAGCTCTTCTGGACAGTCCAGTCCATCTCCTTGTAAAAGACCTAACAGGTAATAAAGATTTAGATTTTTAAAATCACACTAAGCTTGTAGTCCCAGCTTAATGTGTCAGGATATGCATGAGTGATATGCACCTTTAGCAAGTTCCTTTGTGGCAACTTCACTCCTACAGGGAGGAAAACAACCCAGAATTTAACACGTTAACTGTAGCTTCTTGGCACCACTGTTTCAGTATGCCAGTCATACATAAGCTTTCCCCCCCTCCCTTTATTTTATTTATACATACATACATACATACATAATCTATGATGGCACATATCAGTGGAATTAAAGTATGTTGTCAAAACCAACCTTTTTAGGGCCGCAGATAGTCATGTCACTAGTTCTTGAATAAAAATATAAACAAGTATCTGAAGTATTTTGTCCAGTTTTGGGCGCTACAGTTCAAGAAGAATATCAGTAAACTGGAACCTCTCCTGAGGAGGGTGACCAAGATGGTAGAAGGTCTGGCAACCAAACGTTTTGAGGAATGGCTAGCATATTCCCTCTCAGAGGGGTCATGACAGCTATCATTAAATATCTGAAGAGCTGTTATGTGGAAAATGGAGTGAGCTTATTTTCTACTGGGATAGGACTCAAACCTATGAATTTAAATTATAAGAAATAATTTAATAATTTACTTAGTAAACTTTAGGAAGAACTTCCTGGTGGTAAGTGCTATGTGCCAGTGGAATACACAGAATCTGAAGGTGGTGGACTTTTCTTTGTTGGGGATTTTTAAACAGAGATTGAGTGGCTGTCTCTTAGGGATTGTTTGGTTGTGGATTCCTCCACTGGCCCAGGAGTTTGGAATAATTGACCCTTGGAATCACTTCCAACTTTAAGTATTCAGTGGTCTGTCAGAGACAACTAAAATGAGCAAGTTTCTTCAGTTCTGAATCTTGTATTTGTGATCAGTTAAAGATAACACTGTAAAATTACCTTGCTGCCCTGACAATGATTGCCATGGCAACTCAGTTATACCCTTATTAAAAGATGAAACAAATTATGGGAGTTGAGCCAAATGTTCTACAGTGAACATCCTTTTTCAGGAATAAGGTCTTGCCCACCACAAGTTGTTGGATTTAAAATCTTCCTTAACTTTTGTTACTCCAGCTACCAGCCATAATTGACTTCAAAGTTGGTGTCACTTTTTCTTTGGAAAAATGGCCATTTCCCTTCCTAGTAACAGTACTGTAGCCAGGCAACCAATGAACTTTGGTTACACGATGACATCATTTAAGATAGATTAAGTTAGTTGAGAGCAGTATTACAGTTGCTAGGAAGAAGGGCTATTTTAAACATTAAATGACACTGAAGCTGCATGCGATCAAGCCTGTGAAGAGACTGCTACCAGCTGTCTGCGGGGAGAGAAAGCTCACATAGAGGGGGTCCATGTGTCAGAGCCACAGGTTTCCCTTTTCCGCTTGAAGTCTGTTGGAAGCATTAATGGCTTTGCTTCAGTCCATCTGAAATTAGCCAGCAATTAATGCTGAGGCAGATTTAACATTCTGCTCACCCCTCAGTTAGAGAAATCTGAAGCTGCTTAAAGTTATACAGGTTGAGTCTCCCTTATCCAAAATGCTTGTGACCAGAAATGTTTTGGATTTCGGGGTTTGTTTTTTTTTTTTTAGATTTTGGAATACTTGTATTTGCATATATGTACATAATATATCTTGGACATCGTACCCAAGGCTAAACACAAAATTCATTTATGCTTCTTATATCATATACATATACCCTGAAGATAATTTATACACTATTGTAAAAGAATTTTGTGCATGAAACATGTGTTCCCTGACCCATCAGAAAGTAAAGGTATCAGTATCTCAGGCACCAATGAAAAAGATTTTGGTTTTTGGAATATTTTGAATTTTGGAATTCTGGATAAGGGAGACTCAACCTATGCAGAGTGGAACCCATGCTTAGCATTGTAAGTGGTCTTGAAGAAAATAAAATCTCAAGAAAATGGAATCTCTTTGGGAAATGTATGTTTATGTTAATTTAGTTTGGAGATGTTCATATGTATGCTCAGCCATTTGTTCATACAGTGACCCTTTTCTTGATTTTAAGAGGCTAGAATGGGATAAACAAGTTTTTGAGCCAAATATCTGTGCTCGCAAGCTTAAGAACACAGATATCTGGCTTAAGAAATATTATTAATATTTCTTAAATTAGTAAATATTTTCCTCATCCCTCCCAAATGAAATCAATTAGATGTGCTATAACTAACAGAATTTAAAATTCATAACAGTGCTTTCCTTTATTACCATAGCATGTCAGATGATGAACAAGAAAGTGGCTGTGACACTGTGGGTGGCTCTCCAAGTTCAGACTCTTCAGGTCATGACAGCCCATTCTTAGAAAATGGTTTTGCAGAAGACACCAATGAAAACCCAGAAACCAGAACTACAGCTAACTTGGAAGCCAAACCAGCAGTCTGCACTGTAGTTGTGCCACCAATGAGGATACAGAATAGATTAAACGTAGATGAGGAAATAACAAATGCAGGTAATTTGGAGGAGACGAGTTGTTTAACAATTTGTGTGAGTATCCTGTGCTCTGTTTCCTTATGACACCTCCTCCCCACAGACACACAAGCTATCATGCTGTTAAGGAAGGTCCTTCAACTCTTTGTAATGCTTTGCGAGGGTACGGAGAAGAGAAGTCTTTTATGTACAGTTGCCCCTCCTTTTTCACGGAGGATCTATTCTGGGCCCCCCTTGTGAAAGTGGACTTTCACTTACATCCAAGCCCTATTGGCTTGAATGTAGGCACGAGGATGTGTGCTGCGGGCACCCCCCCCCCCCCATTCATTCTCCCTCCGTTCATCCCTCATGAATGCAAAGGACATGGATCCGAAGACCGTGAGAATAAAGGGAGGACTGTATATGGCTTATTCACCTTTTATCTAGAATTCTGTATCTGTTCCCTCTGTGCCAGCCAACCTTTGAGTAGTGCAGTCTTTTCAAACCGAATAAGGATGTATGGTTCTCCTTGCCCTCCCCTAGTCCCCCAGAATTCTGCAGTGCAACTTTTGAGTAAAGCAAAAACAGTAAATGTAGTGCTTTAGAAAGTGATGCTATGTTGACCTGTTTGTTTGCCTAGTTACCACCTGCCAACCACTAGTAAAACGTCGATCTACCCGTGTAAAAATGAACCATCCTTCTGGTTTGGGGAACCGTCAACGAAAATTGACATCAGCATTCCATCAACATCACTCAAACCTCAGTCAGGTATGAATTCAAGTATTGTTGTTAAACACATATTTAATACTTCAGGTGTGATTTGGATTTTACCTTGAACCTGCTATACACAGAGAATCCAAGACAACCCAGCTTTCCATTTTCTGTCTCTTACTGAGCTGTCTTTCAAGCAATTATTATAATGCAATTATCCAAAGAGAAACCTTCAGATTTGTTGAGGGAGAGTCCATTAGAGTATAGAAGGCAGCATTTCCTTTGGAAATTATCTACAAGTTGAAGGTCATACAGAATTTGAGAACACAAATTTTGATGTGAGGCAAACCATTAAATATACATGTTATAAATCGTCCAGGCTATGCATTGTTTCTTCTTTGCCTTCCCAATAATGCTTTTCATATAGAAATCTAAATTGTTTTCGACCTGTATGTCTAATGCCCTGCCACTATAGCTTCTTCTAAATATAAACAATAGCACAGTGTAAGCATAGATGTCAAAAAGCAGCATGAAGGGAATATACAATAGTCTTCTATAAGGCTGGTCTAGAGCTTCAAATGCAAGCAGAGCCATGAACCTTACACAAAAATGCATTATCTACAGACAGGATCTGTTGTGCTAAAATCTGAGATCTTGTTCATTGAACTGTGTAGACGCTGTGAGCCAGAATATTGCATCTGCATGAACTGAGCTAGTTGAATGATACTTCCATGATTAGTAATCTCCATGGTGTGGTATTCACAAATATACCACAGTTTTGTGTGGAAGATTATCAAAGAAAATTGGCTTCTGCATATTCATTTTGCATGTGAGGACCAGAGTCTGGGTTTTATCAAAAAGAAATGTAGATGTTTATTTTGTTTTAAAGTATAACTGTTTAGCTCACAGTTCCTGGTACTCATTTCCCTGTTCTTTTTCCTTTTATTTTGTTAGGAATGAGTGAGATGTGTGGAGAGACTAGAAAAAAGATACATTTTACTGCTTTTAACAGTATTAGAAGATGGGGGTCAGCCAACTGATTGTCTGTAGACAGAAAAATGCTATAATACAAATTCTCTTTTCCATGACTGGAACAGTTCCTTCTGTTTGAGGGACTGAGATTCTGCTGGTGATGGGAGGGAGCCATTTGTCCTGCTACCAACAGAATGCTGTCATCAAACAAAATTACAGGGGTGACATCCACCTATGGGAACACTCTCCCAGATACTTACACTATGTTGCCTTCTAAATGTCTACTAAAACTGTATTTATTAGTTAAGATCTTCCCTGGCTTGTTATAACTATTTCCCTTACTGCATTTGTATATTTGCTGTTATTGTGTATCAAGCACCTTATAAATACAGTACCCTGAAGATCTGTTAGATCCTTGGTGTTGGTAGTCACTCTGCTGATCCTTGCTTAGGTGGCTTGCTTATGTGGCTTTAAACAGGGTTAGGTAAACAAATCCTGCAAAGAAAACCCTGTGATAGGTTCTCCTTAGGGTCTTGATAAGTGAGAAACAACTTGAAAGCACAACAGCAACAACAAGGTAAAGGCAAGGTATTTGGGTCTACAAATGGCTATTGGCTATGCTAGCTAAAAGGAAAATGATATGTGTCTGACACTAGGGAGCAAAAGAGCAGGATGATTTGCCATCCCTTGTTTACCATCTTCTCAGAAGCATTCAGTTTATCATATTTGAAGACAGGACCCCTTGATTTGCTCCACTAAGGTAGTTTTTATGTCTTGATGTTGAGGGGAGAATCTGTAAGTGGAAAGAAGAATCTCATTCCTCACGATACTTCGTGCATCATTGGAGGGAAAGTCTGTTTGCATGTAAGAAGGTGAAATTGTAATTTATCTTGGAACAGGTTCAACACTTTGGAGCTGGGACTCAGGAGTGGAATGGAAACTGTGGTCATTGGAGACAGCAGACGTACATCCCAACTAATGTTGCCAGTCATGCATTCTCTCTTCAACACGGAAGTCCCACTCATACCTCGGTCCATGCACATTTTGCTGGAAGTACCCATCTTGGAGGACAGCCTGCTATTTTATCTTATCCATCATCTGCACCCCTGAATACTGCTGCTCCTGTTGCCCACATTCTGGCTTCATCATGTACCTCAAGACCGATATTACAGCATCCCACTTACAGTATCTCCCATCACAGTGGCATAGTTCACCAGGTCCCAGTGGGCATAAATCCCCGACTGCTGCCTTCCCCCACCATTCATCAGACTCAGTACAAACCAATTTTCCCACCACATTCTTATATTGCATCCCCTGCTTACACGGGATTCCCACTGAGTCCAACAAAACTCAGCCAGTATCCATTTATGTGAGACTCAACAGTATGCTGATGAAACTCAGTGATAACATACATCTGATTTAAGAGGAGAACATGGTATTTAATAAATATTAGCCATGGCACAAGAATTTTTTTTAAAATCATGTTAGACTTGGGTGCAATTTAAACAACCTTGAGCTTTAACTCACTTTTAATGTGTTTTTGCACATTTGGTATAAATTTGTCTTTAGTCATGTTATCTTCTTATAGAGTAACTCCAGACAGGTGACTTATGGGAGCAGAAATCCAATTTTGCTCCTACTATTTTTTATAAAATTGCCTTCTAACTAGTGCGAGACACGTCTACATTTGGGAAGCCATTGAGTATACAGATTTAGAGCAACAGATGCACATGTGTCATCAGTATCATGTATGAGTAACTTGTTTGTATTATGTATCTTGATGTTCAGTGTTGAGTCACTTATCTAAAAAGCTGTTTTTCACATTGCATGTGTCCTTTGCATGGGCAAAAATAAATTTGCCTAGAAATTTGCTCTTAAATGTTGGTGTCCTAATAATCTCAGCTGCATTGTAAAGAGTTCCCACACATAGTGCCTTAAATATTTGAAGTTGTTAATGTTACTATATTATAAATGTTGAGGACTGCAGCACTTAACATTCAGATTTGCTGATTATTTGATAGAGTGCTCACTTTTTTTTTCTTTTTTAGTTTTGTGTGGAATGAGTTTAGTATTGAGTGTGATTTCTTTATCTAGAGGGCAGCATGTTTTGCTGTTTCTGAATTCTGCTGTCTGATATTTCCCCCCAGAATGATTAGCTTCGAGAAGAGCATTTTGTAGTACTTAGAAAAAGTTGATTCAGTAGCTGTTGAATAAAAATCAATATTTTATATTATTCAGTGGAACTGCAATACAATCTAGGTAGTTTATTTTCAAAGTGTTTATGTCCAACTGGATTTAATAACCTGTTTAGAGGTGCAGTAGGCATGACTTGGCTAGATTGTGAAAGAAAAAAAAAAGCAAAATGTTCATTGATTCATGCTGTGGTTTCATCTTAGCTTGAGCAAACCATGCAGTATTTAATAAATATTAGCAAAATATTTACTATTGAAGCTTGAAAAGATGTGAGTACTTTGTGTGCAATTTTTCATTTATGCATGGGAGAGATTTTAGCCTTTTTACATTGTAGTATTTGTTCTAGCCTTTTGGAGATTTTTCTTTCTTTCTTATTTAATACATTCCGTCAGGGACAACAAATTACATAGATTTTTTTCTGTAGAAGTGCATCTTTTCTGTGTTTTTGTTCTTGTTAAAATTAAATTGCTTTTGCAGCACCAAAGACTTAATCATCCATTTCCTATGAAAGGTAGCTAATTTTTTCATAGACCTCAAGTATACTGTAGTGTTAGGGATGGGTTTAAAGGAAGGTATTAAAGTGAGGCTGTGATCTAGCTTATGAGGCAAATAATAAATTGTATCATTTATCTTGAATGTATCATAGATAAGCTGCTATATAATGATTGCCACTTCAGATAGCTGTGAAATTAAGTGATTTAACTAGTTCTTAGCCTTCTAATTTCTGTACAAGTCTAATTACATGAAATGGAAATAGAGAGGTTGATTTTTGTTTGCTTTCATGTTTGGAGTGTTGTAACTACTATATTGTAAATGATGGAAGATATGTTAATTTGGGGTGTGTTATTTGCATCAGTATTTTATTTCCATTAACTATCATTGCATATAATGTGGGTGTATCCATGTAATTTAATTTTTATGTGTTCATAGTGACATTGTGCAGTTAAAACTACTTCTTTTTTTAAAAAAAAACCAAATATTTCTGGAATACAGTTTTTGCAACATAGACTGGAATAGGAGTGCAAAGGATTTCCTTCAAGCACAATCCTCAACATGTTTCCTTCAAATTAAACCCCACTGAGTTTAGTGGGGCTTAACTTCTGTGGAAAATGTACAAAGGATTGCAGCTTCATCAGGCTAGTAGCTGATTGATTTTTTTCTTTGTTCCATTAATACAAGCAGTGTTTTATTTAACGAATGTCTGAGTGAAATAAATGTGCCTGCATTTGATTTACTTATAAGGACTTAAATACAACAGTATTAGTTCATAAACCCAAAACCAGCAGTATGTTTTTTAAGGCAGAACATGGAAATAAACCATAACTTTTCCAACAGTTCTTGGGCCACAGTCAGAGAGCCAGAGCTCTGCATGGCTAGTGGGACACTTTTGGGTCTTTCTCTCACTCTCTCTTTCTTTTCTTTTGAGCATTCCCTCCCTGTATTTTATAGCAAATCAGTTAAGTTTGGAAAGTTTAAAAGTTTGTTTGTGTTATGACATGGGAGAGCTACTGTTCAAATGAGAAGAGTAGAAAGATGCACACAACAGCTTTGAGCATACAGGAATGCTCTAGATTGCAGCTTCAGTCATTTTTCATAAACTATTTTATGCATTTTGTATAAATACAAATGTGTGCATGTATCTCTTAAAAACTAGATAACCTGGTTAATTTTTTTCAGCATAGTCTGAAGCTTAGACAGAGGAAATTGAATTAATCAAGATTTGTCATGCTCCTTGACATTTGTGATTTCAGCAAATCCCTGTTTTCTGAGAGCTTTTTGGTGTTGAGAATTGGATTTCTTGGTGCTGCTTCCATTGCTGGCATTGGACTCACCAGAAATATGAACATCAGAGGTTAATTACTTTTCTAAGAATAAAAAGTCTCTTTATTTACTTGGACCTTTCTTTCTCTAAAAGATTTACTGTGCTTTTAAACTGTGTTTAGGATATAAAGCTAATGTATTTGGCACATTGTGCCAGGATAAACATGAAACCTCTTCTGTCTGTATACTCCAAATGATGCCTGTGGCACTTAAACATATTGTTAAAAAGTAAGTAGTTTTTACTTTTTAGAAGCTATACATAAATCTGCCACAACCAAAACTGAGCCTGAGAGTTGAAGTGAAAGTTCAGATCTTTTGCACTCTCTCATGCTTTTGTCCACAATTTCACTTCGAAACCTGTTTGCTCTGTGAAATACCTTGGCTTGTTGGCTGTGGCTTTGGAGAACCAAGGTTCTGTCTACAGAGAGCAAGAACAGGCACGGGTGTAAACCTGTACTCAAAATAATCCCAGACAAAAATATCTGTATATCTTACTGTTCTAATGCCTTTTAAATAAAACACTGCACGATAACAAAATTGCATACTGTTTTTAATTTGGAGACTGATTTTTATATTCCTTGTATTCAGTTTTTAACTTTAATTCAGGGTGTGTTATTGATCAAATATACTACTGTATTAACTAATTATTTTGTTTTTAATTTTTAAATATATGTATTTACTGCTAATTTTAACTTGGTTTGTGTTAAGTAAAAGTGAAAATCACACTGCAAGCTATAGAAAGATTTGTTTAGAACTAATGATAGAGATTTGGTTATTAAGTTTGAACTGTTACAATTTGACAATTATTTGTAGATTTGTGGCTTTTTTGTTCTTGATTTTTGTGCTACACTAGTTTGCCATGTAGCAATTGCACTGTGCAATATTACAATAAGAGGACTGGGAAAATTTTTATGGATGTAATGTTTCCTACAGTTTGCGATAGTATTTCTCTCTAGTTCTCAGTGATTTAAATGTGACCAAGCCTTCTGTACTTTGTCACAAAAAGCGGGTTTTCCAGGTGACTATTTTGGTGAGTGTCAAAATAAGAATTTATGGTGTATTACTGTCAAAATTCACTTTGAATTAAAATATATATTGCAGCAAATAGAATTTGTTGACTTTTTTTATTAAAATAGATGAAGGTTAGACATCTAGACTGTTCCCAAAGAATTCTGACATGTATGTGTTGTATTTAGAGGTTATATAATTATAGTGGGTTTAGTAAGGAGGATTCAGTCCGCCAACCTTCTTATTTATTACATGGTGTGATTCCAGTAGAAAATGGCAGGAAACTTAACTGCATAATTTGTGGTAGTGTTCTTATAGCAATGAAATGCTCCACAGGCTCTGGAGCCTCCATTCTTTGTATAGTCAGTAGAAATGTAACCTTCTGGACATAAGGATTTCATTGAAAATTACAGCCATTCTGATAAGTTCTGTCAGGATCTCACTGTGTGATGACTGAAGAAATTGCAAAGTGATGTGAACACCCGTTGTTTTAAGGATTAATTGTTACAATTTTTTGAGGGAGAAAGAGCATAAAGCTATATATTCAAGAAAGCCTAAGATGTTGGCACTCTGGGAGAAGATTAGCTACTCTTGCATTTCCTGTGCATAGGATAATTATGGTAAATCCATTATTCAGACAACAGCAACAACAAAACACTGAGATAAGGTCAGAGTTCATGCTATCTTATATTGTCCCCCCCCCCCAAATGGAAGCTAAGGCTGCTGCCTTTTCAAACTTGTCCTGTGATCATTAATCCTATTTACAGTTTGCTTTCTATGCAGCCAAAGTTTTTCTTAGTCCAAATCCAGGAGAAAGTTAACTGGAGGACCAGCAAAGATGTGCCAGAATGTATGATTTTTCAAAAAAAAAATGAAACATCTGATTATTACTATATTGCTAAAGGAATCTTCCTGTGATTTGGTCCATGCCTATTGTTGCTTTTTGTCAGCAGCTGGCAAAATGGGTCAAATCTGACATCCCCAAATAGGTGCACTCTAGATGTCCTAGACTACAGTTCCCATTAGCTTTTGCCAGCATGGCCAGTGGTTGGGAATGATGAGAGCTGTGATCTAATCTCTGCAGAGCACACAGTTGATGATGGCGGAAGAATTACAGTGGGGCAAAAAAGTATTTAGTCAGCCACTAATTGTGCAAGTTCTCCCACTTAAAAAGATGAGAGACGCCTGTAGTTGACATCATAGGTAGACCTCAACTATGAAAGACAAAATGAGAAAACAAATCCAGACAATGACATTGTCTGGTTTGGAAAGAATTGATTTGCAAATTATGGTGGAAAATAAGTATTTGGTCACCAACAAATAAGCAAGATTTCTGGCTCTCACAGACCTGTAACTTCTTTAAAAGGCTCCGCTGTCCTCCACTCATTACCTGTATTAATGGGAGTGCCACTACATTTGATAGTCCTGAAGAGGAATCTTTACTTATGAGAAGGAGGCTACTGTTAGAACAGAATATAGGGGGAAAGAGTGGTTCCCAATTGGCAAAGGGGCCAGGCAAACATGCATCCTATCACCCTATTTGTAGAGCATTCCCTAGCTTTTTGTGATCTATTCAGAAAGGCTTTGCTGTAGTTTATAAAGGATGCACTTTGTGTTTAATAGAATGCATGTAATGAAATGAATGAATTAGGGCATCTTCTCCACATGATGAGGTGGCATCAACTGAAACGAATCCCAAAAATCTGGCTAGATGTGGAATGATCACTTTCCCCAGACTCTGATAATTTTGAAATCAAGTTCTGAGCAAATAGAACTTGCTCCTTGGCATGCCTAGCAAATTTATTACAACAACCAATGAGGGGCTCTACCCTTTGCCTCTCTGAGCCCGAACCCAACAAACTCCTCACCTCATGGAATAACTGCTGGATGACATATGGAAGATAAAATGGTAAAATTGTAATAAGATTTTTTAAAAAAAAAAAAACCCCACCCTTTGCTACATAATATACACAATTAAGAGTCCTTCATCTTCAGGTATACTCACTTGGTGACCTGTGGCACCTCCATTCTAGCCATCTTCTAGCTAGTTTCATTTCCAGTTGTTATAAATGAAATACGCATGGCACTGGATTGGGCATTTAGAAGTGACTGAATCTTTTCGTCCTCACCATTTCATAGTGAAACCAAGGCCCTGACTGGATTGCCAACACCATCAGCTGGGAAATCTGGTACACTCAGGAATCCTTGTGTTTCCATACATTTCTGAGGATTGGCCATCTAATTGCTTCCCTATCCTTGTTACTATCAAAGCAAACTTCACCAGAAACTAATCATGACAAGGGGGTTGTTGAAAAATGCCCCCAAACCAGATTATACTCTATCCACCCAACAGCAAAAAACATGTCCAGGAACATTGCTCCCTATGTGCCAGGCAGATGATGTACTGAAACAGTCCAATAGTGATGATAACTACTGGGCTCTAAGCCAGCCCTATGAGGATACCCTTGTGTAGAGGTTGAAGTCTTTCAAACTCACAGTTCTGGGCTGTCCAGCATGACCCCCAAGAAGACCTTGGTCAGCTCACACAGGGTGACTTCTAGGCAGATGGATGAATGATATACCAGCAACATGTCTGTTCTGTCCTTTCCATAAAGTACAAACCCTCAAAAGAGGATGGGGATCTTTATGAGGAAGATGGAAACCTTGTGGATGATAACAGCTTACTGTTGGCTTTCCAGTCTAGCTTGGTTCTGCACAGATTCTGTACTTGGTTCTGTACTCATGTAGACAAAGGTGGAACAGATCCATCCAGCTCAACTCATTATACAGGTCCCAGTAACGCATAGCGGGCTAGTCCTTTCACCCATAATGAAGTCATGGGATTGTGGTCATGTTTATTATGGACTGATCTGGAATTCAGCAGCAGCAGCAGCAACAGACCAGAGTGTGAAACAACATGCATCTTGGGGGACTGAGATAAAATTTACACATTTGTCCTGTTATTCCCTGATGCCATATATTAATTCTTCACTGATGTATCTCCTATTTTGTGAGATTATACAATAGAGGTGTCACATGTATGCCGCCTTCTCACCCCCCCCTTAGATTCACCCACTAATGTGTATGAGTACAGTATACAAAATGGACAGTTGGAGATTATTAGTGTAGTTGGTCAATATAGCCATATTCCCCATAGTGATAGCTCAACTTTTATTAAAATTTAAGCTTAAATACCATTTAAGCAACAGAACATATAGCAACCAGTCAGTCACTCAGAGCCTCACTGAATAAAATATTTGACTGCTAGCTGAAGGACAAGATGGAGGAAGGTCACCTAGCTTCCATTGGTAGAAAATTGGTAGGGGATTCCAGCATTTAGGAATGGCCTCTAGAAATATTCTGTTTCATGTTCCTACCAGTCAACCTTCTGAGCACAAAAAGACCAAGATTTCAATCTCCCCCTGAAGGTTTCAAAGCCTGGGCAAACTGATATGAAAGAATATGTTCCTTAATATAGTCTGGACCTAAATTATCTAGTGATTTATGCTCCAAAGCCAGCAATTGGAATTGTGCCCAGAAATAGACAAGTGGCCGATAATTTCTGTAAAAAGGGGATTCCACTCTGGCTCCATCTGAAGTTTCTGAACTCTTATCACAGGCAAGCCCCTGAAGAGAATTTTTAAACTAAGGCATACATACTGTGCCCAGATCAGATATCTCAAGGGACAAGTGCATTAATGAATTTTAATAAGTTTGTGGAGTCGAAGGCTTTCATGGCCGGCATCCATAGTTTTTTGTGGAGCTTTTGGGCTATGTGGCTATGTTCTGGAAGAGTTCCTTTCTGACGTTTCGCCAGCATCTGTGGCTGGCATCTTCAGAGAAATAAGTTTAATAAGTTTGCAAATACACACAAGGCCAAACTGCAGACATTCCACTCCAGTACTGAATGCATGAGTTCACCCAAAACTGTGAACTTAGTCTTTAGAGTGAATGTAATCCCACCCAGCATAGGTTGGATTCCTGTTCCTTGTTTTACTTTTGAATTATCGGCAATACCTCTGTTTTGTTTAAATGAAGCTTAAATTTGTTCGTCCTCTTTGAGCATCTTACCAACATCTGGCATTGGATTTAGGTGCAACAAAGAGAAAGAGCTGAGTATCATTGGAATTTCACACAACCTCTCCCAGTGGTTTCATGTGTATGTGAAATGGTGGGAAGCACAAGACAGGCTACAGGCCAGTGGCCATAGTACTGAAAAGTAATCCACAAATGGTAGCTGCTAAAAACACAAATGTTATGAGGGCTCCTTTTATCTGTCAGTAAAGTTGTATAAAGAAGTTGCAAGAACAGTAGAGAATTTTTATTAGTTTTGAACATAGGCCTCCTAACTGGTGCTCATGAATTGAAGAAGCCAATGAGTTTATATATGAATCCTAGTAACTTATAAAACACGTGGTAGGAAACGCTAATTCTAGTCCATTATTATTCTTATTGTTGGTGTGTGTGGATGATGTATGCCTTCAAATTATTTCTGATTTACAGTGGAAATGGGGTTTTCTTGGCAAGATTTGTTCAGAGGTTTGCCATTGCCTTCCTCTGATGCTGAGAGAGTGTGACTTGCCCAAGGTCACTCAGTGGGTTTTGTGGCTAAGCTGGAAATCAGCCTTTGGTCTCCAGAGTCCCATTCTAACATCCAAACTACTATGCCATGTTGTTATTACATTTATTTATATCCCAATTTTTCCCCAATATGAAGGTGGCTTACAACAATTAAAACAAACTTAGTTAAAAATTTACAGGATAAATATATAAAAGCAGCCATCCCATATATAAAGTGGAAAATCAAGGTTTGCTATTTGGAATTTATACTTTTTGGGAATATTTTCAAGCCATGTATGCTCAAATCCATGGATAAAACATCCATCAATAAGGAGGGCCAACTGTGTTATCTATATTTTCAATAGCTACAGCATCAAAAGACCAAGATAAATGTTGGATCAGGCATGCTCATCAATAAAACATATAATCTGACTACTGAATTCTGATTTCTGCACTAAATCATGTTCAGTCAATCAATTTGTTTCATGAAAAAACCAACTCATTCAACATTTAAAATAATAGAATGGAATACCCTGTGAGTACCACCAGAGGGCCCTGTCCTAACAGTTGATGTAGATCGCTATGGTACAAGCAATTTATTCTACTTTCTTGTGGATGTTTAAACAGGATTCCCTACTGGAGTTTCTTCATCATAAAGTAAACTTATGATCAGGGGGAAAAAAAACTTGAGTAAATGTGAATGGTGTTTGACATGTTGGGTCATCTGTCCAAGTTCAGGGCACATTTTTAAAAACCTGGCAACAATACATAACATTTTATTTCATATGGGTGGCTTAATGGTTAAGATGTCAATTCTGACAATCAGAAGTTCAGAAAGCTGGCAGTCTGAGGCCTGGGTGCTGCATGATGGGGTGAGCTCCTGTCACTAGTCCCAGCTTCTGCCAACCTAGCAGTTGGAAAGCATGCAAATGCAAGTAGATAAATAGGTACCACTTTGGTGACAGCATTCGGTGCAGTCATGCTGGCCACATGACCACCAGAGCAGTCCTCAGACAATGGCTTAGTAATAGAGATGAGCACCGTCCTCTACAGTCAGTTAAGACTAGATATTCATGTCAGGAGACTACCCTTACCCCTTACCCTATTACAGCCAGAAATGTGGAGGAGGGAGACATAATGTTAAATGTTAGTTGCAAGTCCTAAAATATATTCTAGTCTATCAATCATTTCCTCAAAACTTTGCTAGCAAAATGTCAACACAAATATAGATTAACATCAATATGCTGAATTGTGTTGCTTTTGAAAAGTGAAACTAATATATTATGTTAATTCTCTGCATTATCTTATGAATTTGTAAAATGTGTGAATAACTGATAGAGTTGTCTCCTCTACTACATTTTTACCCCACACGTTTCTTGTATGTTTCTCTTCCCTTCCTTCTCTTATACTTTTTAGAAAGAATTTTGCTTTTTTCAAGCAGTATCCTGGAGCCCTCAAGTGTTGGAATTTATTATGCACTGTACCAAAAGAAAAACTAAGAACTAGATAGTAAGAATTTTGTCATGGGAAAATAATGGACACTGAATGAAGAGTTTATTTATATCCCAACTTTCTCCCAGGGCTGGGATTCAGGGTGGTTTACAACACTGAAAAGTACCATGCAGTTAAAGACATATAAAAATAGTATATTAAAATAGAATTAAATAGAATTAAATTACTACAATATTACAATATTAAAACAAATTCAATGCTAAAATCAAGTACTTTAAAAGGATTAAAACACTTAAAATACATTTAAACAATATAACAACACCCCATCACATGCCTTAAAATTCCTGTAATCTCTAACAGATTTAATAATTTTAAAAATATTTTTGTATTTGATGTAATTGTATTTTACTGTTGTTAGCTTCCCCGGTTGATCTCAAAGGGGCGGGGTATAATTATAATAATAATTATTATTATTATTATTATTTTATTATTATTATTATTAAAAACTTTCTGTTTTAAAATCCTGTCTATACAAGTAGGTTTTAGCCAGCTGGTGGATTAGAAACTTGGATTAGAAAGGATTGGGAGTGAAATGTGTTAACCACATAAACCAAGCCTTCCCAGCCTTGGACTTCACCTTCCATCACCCAGTTAGTGTGGCCAATGCTCATAGGATAGTAGGAGCTGAAGTCCTTTGCCATTTGAAGACAGAGGCCCGGTACAGACTACCTGCAAAGCAGTGCCTGGGGCCAATTTTAGGGCTCAGGAGAGCACAGCGTCTGCACACTACCAAGCCCTAGTATGGACTGCAGGCTCCAAGGCGTGGCCCTGTCCACATGGAGCCGCCGTGATGACGTATGTGTGGTGCAGCATCTAAAAGTCACTGTGTGGTGTGTGCATCATCACTGCATGCCAGTGCACCATTGGTGCACTCATGGCACCCACTGTGTGGACTAAAAAGAAACCACTTTCACTGGGTTCTTTTTAGTCCTGACGGAGGCCACACCATTTGGTTGATGCAGCCTCCATCAGGAGTAAAAATGGGTGGCTCCAGCCCACTCTTTCAGAGCAATCTGTTGAGCCCCAGACTTCCCAAGCAGAGGAACAGGTTTCCCAATGCTTTCTTCATTTATCTATGCAACATTTACAGTATTATTACCTTGAGGAAACAAGTGGAAGAAATTGTAACAGGTACAGTGTTGCAGAAGCACAGTGCACATTATTGGTTCCAAATTAATGTTAAGAAAATTTCTGCCCTTGACTTTAGTCTAGAGACTACACAAAAGAAAAAGGAACTAGGAGAGAAGCAGGGGAGCAAACCTGTGCACTAGATCAGGGATAACCCCAAGATAGGTGGACAGGGAAGTTGGCTGGGAAAATGGCAGGGGCTAGGAAGGAGATATAGTCTTACTTGCTTTAGTGCAATGGGACTGCCTTTGTTTGCAGTGCAAGAGACTATGCGGAAAGGCTGGGGAGGGAATGGAGTGATCAGTAAAACCATGTAATTTTTATTTAGTACCATCTAGATCCTCCACATGTCTTCAGGTCAGTGTGCCTTTCCCATGGGAAACTTCCTAATGTGATTTGGATCTCTTAAAACATGTGGGGCTCTGGATATCAAAATATAAAAATTTGAAATTCCATATACAGTTTGGGAGTGTAGGGTATGCTAACAGCATCTCAACATCACCATGCACAAGGAATCTCAGTTCTTTAGGTGTATGAGAGAAATAGGCTTCATCCTGGTATAACTATATGCCTGAGATATATTGTGTTTTATGAATACTGTTTGTGGGCAGAGAAATTAGTAGGGTTAGGATGGACCATGTAAGGGGTGATGGTGCTTGTTAGCTATCTTAGGACTCCTCCAGTCCTAACCTTCATCCAAGCTGTCTCTTGAAGTTCCACAGCTTGATCTTAAGCCTTTTGCTTCTATTATTTCATGACAGGTTAGTTCAGGGTAAGATCAGTATCATTCACAATCCAATCATATATGAGAGAAATGACCTGGGGACCATTCTCACTATACACTTATAGCACTGTTACTCCACTTTAACTGTTTTGTGTCCATCTTCTGGCATCCTGGAGTTTGTAGTTTGCTGACACACTAGAGCTCTCTGGCTGAGAATTCCAAATGCCCCTTCCTAAACTCAGTCCTAGGATGTTATTAGGACAGAACTATGGTAGTTAAAATGGAATATCAGCACTATAATCTTGTTGTATGAATGGGTCCCTAGCATGTTATACTCATATTTGATGGATGATAACCCTCTGCTTATTGGTTCTGGAGAATCTCAGCATCAGTAGCAAGGTCAGTACATACTTATCTTGATTCCTATACTGTTATCTCAACATGTCACAGGCCTTTTGAGGGCACTCTCTAAACCTGATTATCACATGTGGACTGGAGGCTGGGAATGTAAGAATGAGGGAGTTTCATTAACTTCCATGTCATTACTGGGGTCTAAAACCTGTTGAGTTTTGACTTTAAGTGATTGCTCCTTTCTGTTAACTTATGGGCTGCCTCATGGTTCAATTTCATCTCCTGAGCATCTGAGAATGTTTGGGGAGGTCTCCCAGAAATATGAACTAAGGATCCATCACCAGGATGTTGATGGTACATAATTCTACCCCATCTTTCTATCCAGTTCAGGGTTGATGAGGGTGAGCAAGACAAGGCTCAGTCCACAAAAGACAGTTATGAAAAGTTGGTATGAGAAATAATCTGAATCGGATAAAAGAATGCAGCTGATGTTGGATGGGACTGTGTTTCCCAAAAAGCTTAGGTGTGCAGCTTAGAGGGTTTTCCTAGATTTGAAGCTTTTGATGGTGAACTTTTACAAGGTAGGATAGAAATGCCTTTCAAATATTTTTCCAGCTGAGACTTTATCCATAGCAAGCAAATATTACTAGTGTTATGTATTCATTATTTACACTAGAGTTGGACTATCCTAATATCTTATGTGACACAACCATTGAAAGCATGCTAGAAGCTGGTACAGAATGTACAGTGGGGCAAAAAAGTAAATTTTTTCCAAATCAGACAATGTGATTGTCTGTATTTGTTTTCTCATTTTGTCTCTCATAGTTGAGGTCTATCTATGATGTCAATTAAAGGCCACACTCATCTTTTTAAGTGGGAGAACTTGCACAATTGGTGGCTGACTAAATACTTTTTTGCCCCTCTGTAGCTTTGCAGGTGTTTCTGACAACCTGATGTTGGAGCATGTAAATTGCACTGGTTGCCAATTCCAGACCCAGTTTAAAGTGCTTAAAAATCACTGGTACCCATTTGAAACTTTGCGGCTATTAACATGAACCACTGAGGCACAAAAGACAGAAAACTGTTAGTGCAGAATGAGTTCCTATTGGAACCCCCTGCCAGGGAAATTTACTTCCTCTCTCCCCCATTTTAAATGGATTTTTAAAGATCTTAATTTTTACAACTGTATAGATAGATAGATAGATAGATAGATAGATGTATAGTGATGACGACGACGATGATGATGAGGGGGTGACACACACACACATCTATATATCTAGCTATATGCGCGCTGCTTACCAGCCACTAGACCCGAATAAGATGTTGGGTCTAGTGGTTGGTAGTGAAACGTGCATATCTATCTATTGATCGATCAATCAATACAGATATATAGATTTCTTCTTCGTGGTCTCTGCGAATCATAC
Source organism: Urosaurus nigricauda (assembly GCA_034509955.1). Classification (NCBI taxonomy): domain Eukaryota; kingdom Metazoa; phylum Chordata; class Lepidosauria; order Squamata; family Phrynosomatidae; genus Urosaurus; species Urosaurus nigricauda. The sequence goes on from JAOEGL010000001.1 coordinate 96,332,389, forward strand.
ACGTGTTCTACTGTGCCTGCGCAGTCAAATTCGGAACTTTCTGGAATCACTGGGCAAAATAGAGCTTGCAACCTTTTGCAACTTTTTGGCGGTAGCTCCACCCCTCCTCTATATAAGCCCAGTTCCCGCTCTTTTCCCCAGTTCCTTTTTTCCTGCCGTGTAGGCTACTCGAACGAACTGTGTTGGAATCACTCGGTATTGTCTCGTTTGGTTTTTGGATCTTCGGCTTGCTTTTTGACCATTCTCTCTTGTCTTCAACTTGGCTGCTGTTTTCGACCGCTTGGCTTGTTTGACCTCGCTTTTAGACTGTGATTTGGATTTGATGTCTCTGGCTCCATTCACAAGCACTGCACTGTTTGTGGGGCCAAGGTCCCTCACACAGACCCCCACAACAGTTTGATTTGCCTGGGTAAAGCCCACGACACCCAGAGTTGTGCCCTCTGCAGGTCTCTGACTCTGCAGGCAAGAAAGAACTGGGCTTCCTGCCTCAAGTCCTACCTTCTGGACTGAGCTTTGGCCTCGCAGGAGATTCTTCCATCCACCTCAAAGACTCTGGCTACGACCTCCAAGATGCCTCGTGAGTCCGTGGAGAAGGTGACATCTAGTTCCCCTGCTGGTCCTGCCTCCAAGTCCCCCGGGAGACCCTGCTGAGAAATCGGACAGGTCCAAGTCCTCCAGGAAGGAGGGAAAGAACAAGCCCAAATCGGGCAAGGGCCGCAGGGATGAGAGTCGGGGTAAGAAGGCAAAAGTTCCTTCTCAGGGCTCAGCAGATGGCTCTTCCTCCAAGAAGGAGTCCAGCTTCAAAGCCTCTGCTAAGAGGAAGCATTCCTCTGAGGATGATTCCCTCCAAAAGAAAGCCCTCCCCCCGACTCCAACGGCGGATCTGAACAGCCAGGTGCTTCAACACCGAAGCAGACTCCTGCTGCTGAAAGGCCCGCCTCTGTACCAACTGCCTCCATATTGAGGGCAGCTTCTCCGCTCCAGACCCAACCTCTCCAGTCCCAGCCTCCTCTCCGTGAGGGCTCCACCCCTCCCAGCCTTACTCCGGCACAGCACTCCCCCCCCCCCGTACTCTCCATCCAGCTCTGTCTTCTGCCTGGAGGACAGTTTAGGTTCGGTCGAGGAGGAGGTCGTCAAGTGAGAGGGTTCGGTCCCGTCACCAGTGGACTCTGAGATGAAGGAACAGAGGCCACTCTCGCCTCAAGGTTTTTACCAGCTTGGGCCGGTGTCCCTGATGGACAATGTACACCATTTCGGGGAACATCTGATCAAAATGGCCAACGCCCTGGAGCTCGAGATCACCCAGGCAGATGAGGAGGCCCTGGATCCGGTCGAGAGGCGAGTGCAGGGGTCAGCCCTGTCCTTGGCCGCCATCCCCTTTCTCCCCTCACTAGAGAAGATAGCCAAGAGGTGCTGGCAGACTCTGGCATCGATCTCCTCAACGTCGAGGAAGATCGACTCCTTGTACTGTATCAGATTGCCCCCTCTTCGGCTTTGTGGCTCCACTCGCACCCGTCTCAGAACTCGGCCATCGTAGAGGGATCACAGAGGACCTTCACTCCAAAGACCTCTTCGTCCCCTCTGATCGAGAGGCCAAGAAAGTCAATGGGCTGACCAAGAAGTCTTTCGAGGCTTCGGCCTTAGGACTCAGGGTAGCGAACTAGAACGCCTGCATGGGGGCCTACATCCAAAATCAGCTCCGAGAGGAGGCTCACACTGTAGCCGACCTCCTGATCACCTCCGCCAGACACAGTACGGACTGCTCCGCCAAGTCCATGGCCGCTGCCATCGACCTCTTGAGACACGCCTGGCTTTGTTCTTCGGACCTGACACCGAATGTGAGGGCCACCATCGAGGACATACCCTTTGATGGCGAGGGCCTGTTCTGCAAAGAAACCGATGAGAGGCTAAACTTGGAGTACCGTATAAAGTCAGCCGCCAAGAAGCACGGTATGTCAGCAGTACAACAAGCCTTCCCTCGCAGATGGTTTGAAGGTCAGAGGTCTGCCTTCACCCAGGGCCAGAGACCCTTCAGCCAGGAGAGGCAGTACCGGCGTCAGGACATCAGACAGAGGTTCCCCTCGCAGTCTTCTTCCTCCTCGGGCAGACAGCTGCAGTCCTGGTACTGGAGGCCCTTCTCCAAGAAGTCCGACTCCGATGCCGGTAAAAAGGGGCAATGAAGCCTTGCTGCGTACTCCATTGCATTCATGACTTGCCCCTTCTTTCTGGACTTGCTGAGGCCCTTCCATAACATCTGGGCCCAAATCACCACCAACTCTTGGGCTTTGACCATCATATCCAAAGGATATGCCCCCGAGTTCCAAGAGCTCCCACCCACCAGAGGCCGGATGGAGGCCTCTGTCCCATATTGGACCTTCGAGGACTCAACACCTGTTTGCGGTACAAGAAGTTCTGGATGGTAACTCTTGCTTCTATTTTGTCTATTTGCAGTCTCTTGGATTGGTGCTAAACTTCGAGAAGTCCCAGTTGACCCCAGTCACCAGGATCAAGTTCATCGGGGCCGTCCTCGACTCCGACGCCTGCATCGCTTACTTGCCAGAGGACTGCTTCCAGTCCCTGTCAAAGACCGTCCTCCACTGCCATTCCAACAGAAGGGTTTGGGCCTGAGATGTCCAGGTAGCTCTTGGTCACATGGCCTCGACAACCTTCGTTACTCCGTGGTCAAGACTTCGGTTTCGACCCCTGCAGTCCTGGTTCCTGTCGGTCTTTGACCCGATGACCGGCCCTCCAAGCAAATGGCTCACGGTACCGAGGCCAGTCACTAGGTCCCTTCTATGGTGGCTAGACTCCCAGAACATCTGCGCCGGCATGCCCTTTGTGCCTCGAGAGCCTCAGGTCATCCTCACCATGGATGCGTCCTTGGAAGGATGGTGAGCTCAGACCTCAGGCCTGACCATAAAGGACAAAGTGGCAGCTGTGTCATTGAGACCTCCATATCAATGCCCTAGAGATGCTAGCTGTGGAGAAAGCCTTAAGGGCCTTCGAACCCAAGCTTCTTGGCAAGATAGTACAGCTTTTGATGGACAACACCACCGTCATGTACTACATAAACAAACAGCTCTGCGCATTTGGCACTGGTGCATACTGAGAGACATTCTCATCCAGGCAGTCCACCTCCCTGGAGAAGACAACGTCCTGGCCAACCAGCTCAGCAGATCAGGTTCGCAATGCCACGAATGGACACTGCATCCAGAGACTGTGGCAGACCTGTTCCTGAGATGGGGCTCCCCTCAAATCGACATGTTTGCGTCGGAGACCAACTCCCACTGCACCCAGTTTTGTTCCCGGGACCAGTCTTGATGCTCCCTGGGGGATGCCTTCCTCCACAGCTGGATGGGGGGATTCATCTACGCTTTCCTGCCGTTCCCACTCATCACGAGGGTCGTCTCCAAGATGTCCAGGGACCAAGCGGATGCCATCCTGATCACTCCTTGGTGGCCCAGGCAGCCGTGGTTTCCATCCCTATTTCACCTGTCCCGGAAGCAGTTTCTTCAAATCGAGCCAAGGCCCGATCTCTTCACTCTTCAAGAGGGTTGAGTTTGACATCCGGATATCGAGGACCTGCCGCTGGTGGTGTGGAGACTCCGGCCTTAGCGGCTCTCCCGGCTTCAGTTCGGCGTGTGATTCTGGCAGCCCACAAACCGGCTACCAAGAAGTCCAATCCTGCAAGTGGAAAAGGTTTCTTCAGTTCCTGGCTTCGAGGAACCTCTCTCTATCCAGAGTGTTGACACCGGTCATGTTCCTGATGACACTGGTGGGATCGGGGCTATGCCTTAATTCCATCAAGTGTTAGCTGTCTGCTATTTGTTCTCATTTTCAGTTCCAAGGGAAACCGTCCTTCTTCAAGGACCCTCTGGTGAAGAGGTTCTTGAAGGGCTTTAACAACCTGCACCCTCCGGTCTCGGTACCAGCACTGGCTTGGAGCCTTGATATGGTTTTGTCTTGTTTGGGGTCCAAGCCTTTTGAATCTATGGCTACTGCTGATCTGAGGCTGGTGACTTGGAAGACAGCCTTTCTTGTAGCCATCACCTCTGCCCACCGTGCAGGGACCAGCCTTTCCTTAGGTTCCATAAGGACAAGGTTGTCCTCCGTACCAACATTACCTGTTTGCCTAAGGTAGTGTCTGCCTTTCATATGTGCCAGGACATTGTGCTCCCGATCCTGGCTCTGAACCTGACCACCGATACCGAGCTTTGCTTGCACTCTTTGTACGTTTGGAGGGCTTTGGCCTTCTACCTGAAGAGAACTTCGGGTTCGAGCCGCTCTGACAGACTGTTCCAGTGCTATTCAGAGCCTAAGAAGGGACTACCTGTGACTCAGAGATTTTCTAAATGGGTGGCCGATACCATCCACCTCTGTTATGAACTGTTGGGTAGAACTCTCCCTGCTAGGGTCAGAGCACATGCAACTAGGGCAGTAGTGACATCCTCCGCTTTTCTGACTGGGGTGCCTTTGGGGGATGTCTGCAAGGCTGCTGTCTGATCCCAACCAATGACTTTTATCAAACACTATAGGTTGGACACCAGAGCAAGGACTGATGCAGCCTTTAGGAGGGCAGTGTTACTATCTGCTATTCATTGACTTGCTGTACACAGGTTCACTGCACATTATTGGTTATGATTGTGACATGTTTGGTATCTATCTGTCACATTGTATTTTGCACTGTTCCTCATATGGTTAAGATGTACAGGTATATGCGGCCTTTAGGCCTGTTTCTACTTGGACTGTCTGTTTGAACTGTCACATGTAGATTACATTGGACACATTGCCTTGTCATCCAAGCCTGGATGTACTTCTTGTATAGTTTACTACTGTGCTATGTTGCACTTTCATGCACAAGTTTTAAGGATTTATGGTTATTGTTTACTCAGTTGAGTATGGCTGTGTTTACAATTCTTATCTTCTATATTAGAAATAAGAAACAAAGACATGTGTCTGGTTCACTTGACATTTTTATTGTTGACCAATAAAATGTTATTTGGTTCATTTTACAATTGTTGTCATGACACTCCCTCCACCGCTGACTTAAGCTTGTCAGTCTAACCCATTTGTATGATTCACAGAGACCACGAAGAAGAAGGATAGGTTGCTTACCTGTAACAGTATTTCTTCTAGTGGTCATCTGTGAATACATACAAATCCTGCCCTTCCTCCCCTCAGTGTCCTGCTCATGATTGGTTCTGCTCCTCCGTTGCTTTGCGGTGGAAAAATTCAGAACTGGGGAAAAGAGCGGGAACTGGGCTTATATAGAGGAGGGGCGGAGCTACCACAAAAAGTTGGAAAAGGTTGCAAGCTCTACTTTGCCCAGTGATTCCAGAAAGTTCCAGATTTGACTGCGCAGGTGCAGTAGAACCCATTTGTACGTATTCGCAGATGACCACTCGAAGAAATACTGTTACAGGTAAGCAACCTGTCCATATGTATATGTGTGTGTGTGCAACACCTCCTCCTCCTCATCACTATCCATCATGATTACATGTTATATGACATATAACTTCCATCGATGGCTTCAAGAAAGCCTTAAAGACGCATCACTTCCGGCAGGCCTTCCCAGACACTAGTTAATACCCTCGGTTCCAAATCAGGGTATAGACCTCCCCAACCTCCGCCCGTGTGCTCTTTCTCTACTAGAGCTAGAAATCCTTGTCTAGGCATTTTTGGCCTAACCCACTGCACATGTTTTTATTGTATATGTTTTAATCTATAGTTTGATTTAATCCTTTTTAAGGGGAGAGGTGGGGATGGATGGGAATATTTTAATCTGTTATGTTTTTAACTTCTGTTGTAATCTGCCCCAATTGCTTTGTTCAGAGGGGCGGACTAGAAATATAAATAATAATAATAATAATAACAACAATATATATGATATAGACCCACCATAGATATGGATGAGAAGATCCCTTTCTTCATCACATTCTGCTCCTCCAACTTTGAAGAAAGGGATCTTTTAATATACATCTATATATATATGGTGGGTCTATGTCATATCTTTATGTCTTATATTATCATGATGGATAGTGATGATGATGATGATGATGAGGGGGTGACACACAAACACACACACACATTATATATCTATAGATATACCTATATATCTATAGATATATGTGTGTGTGTCACCCCTCCTCCTCCTTACTATCCATCGTGATTATATATGACATCTATATAGATAGATATGTGTGTTCCACTATCAACTGCTAGACATGACTTCCCCTAGTGATACTATTTTTGTATGTACAGGAATATCTGGTTAATCTAAATGAATATAAGTCTTCAGGACCAGATGAACTACATCCAAGGGTACTAAAAGAACTGGCAAATGTAATATTGGAACCACTGACAATAATCTTTGAGAACTCCTGGAGAACAGGAGAAGTCCCAGCAGACTGGAGGAGGGCAAACGTTGTCCCCATCTTCAAAAAGGGGGAAAAAGAGGATCCCAACAATTATCGTCCAGTTAGTCTGATATCAATTCCAGGAAAGATTCTAGAGAAGATAATTAAGCAGAGAGTCTGTGAACATTTAGAAGCCAATGACATAATCACAAAAAGCCAACATGGGTTTCAGAGAAACAAGACATGCCAAACGAAGCTGATCTCTCTCTCTCTCTCTCTCTCTCTTTTTTTTTTTTGGATAAAATTACCAGCTTGGTAGATGAAGGGAATGCTGTGGATATTTGACAAGGTTCCCCCATGACATTCTTGCAAACAGGTTTGTAAAATGTGGGCTAGACAAGGCAAATGTTAGGTGGATTTGTAATTGGTTGACCGGCTGAACTCAAAGGGTGCTCAACTGTGGCTCCTTCTCAACCTGGAGAGAAGTGACCAATGGGGTCCCACAGGGTTCTGTACTGGGCCCAGTGCTATTCAACATCTTTATCAATGACTTGGATTACAGTATTGGGGGCATACTTATCAAATTTGCAGATGAAACCAAATTAGGAGGAGTAGCTTATACCCCAGAGGACATGACTAAAATGGTGAAGGGTCTGGAAACCATGCCCTATGAGGAACGACTTAGGGAGCTGGGGATGTTTAGCCTGGAGAAGAGAAAGTTAAGAGGTGATATGATAGCCCTGTTTAAATACTTGAAGGGATGTCACATTTAGAAGGGAGCAAGCTTGTTTTCTGCTGCTCCAGAGACTAAACGCGGAACAATGGATGCAAATTACAGGAAAAGAGATTCCACCTCAACAGTGTGTATGTACATACTGTATAAACAGAAATTTTAGTAAAAAATTGACCCCAAAAACCTAGGTCGACTTATCCAAGGGTCAAATGTAAGTATTATACATTATACTCTATACATATACTCTATACATTATACATTATACATTATACTCTTATTAAAAAGGGAACCATCCTCTGCTGAAAGGCAAGAGTGCAATCTGTCCTGGAAGCACTGGCCAACCTCTACTCTCTCTCCTATCCAGCCTTTCATGTCAGCCATAACAGTTATGCCTGCCATGATTTTGTAAGTCCTTTGGCATTGTTTTCCTTTGCTTCTTCATTTAGGTCAGTGGTTCTCCACCTTCCCAATGCAGAGACCCTTTAATATAGTTCTTCATGTTGTGGTGACCCCCAACCATAAAATTGTGGTGTCTTGGTTCCTAAGACCATTGGAAATATGTGTTTTCATAGAATCATAGAATTGGAAGAGACCACAAGGGCCATCCAGTCCAACCCCCTGCCATGCCATCCATTGTTCCATGTTCTAGTCTCTGCAGCAGCAGAAATGAAAGGGTCATTCCACCACCAAAGGGGTTGTGACCCACAGGCTGAGAACCGCTGATTTAGGTCCTTTGTTGCATCTCCCTACCGTTTACCCTTGACTTATCCAAGGGCCATGTCAAAATCCATAATTTTGGTGCCAAAACCTGCCGACTTATACATGATGTTGATTTATAGCCCAATATACATGGTATGTGTGTGTGTGTATGTATATATATATATATATATATGATGGATAGTGGTGAAGATGAGGGGGAGGCACCCACCCACCCACACAGCAACTTTGTAGAAAGGGCTCTTCTAATCTCTATATTGATATCTGGTGGGTCTATGTCTCATATATATATATATATATATATATACATACATATAGTTGTAATCTGCCTTGATTCCCAATGGGAAAAGGCAGAATATATATATATGTGTGTCTCTGTGTGTGTCATATAATCATGATGGATAGTGATGATGATGAGGGGTTGACACATGCACACACAGCAACTTTGAAGAAAGGGTTCTTCTAATCTATATATCGCTATCTGGTGGGTTTATGTCTCTCATATATATATATATATATGTGTGTGTGTGTGCGTGTGATATAATCGTGATGGATTGTGATGATGGAGGTATATATATATATATATATATATATAATACAGTTTTGTGTGTGTGTGTATATATATGTCATATATATACATGATGGACAGTGATGATGATGGGGGGATATAGATCGCTATCTGGTGGGTCTATGTCTCATATTCATATATATATATATATGTCACATAATCATGATAGCTAGTGATGATGATGGGGAGGCATATATATACAGTGGTCCCCCGGGTTACGAAATTAATTGGTTCCGGCTACTTTTTCGTAAGCCGAAAATTTCGTAACCCGGGGCCTATTTCCTATGGGAAATAGGTAATCCGTTCCGGAGGCCTGGCGGGGGCCTCCTGGCTGAGGAAGTGAAGGTCCGATCCGGCGGATCGGGCCTTCCTTTCGTCAGCTGCGGAGGCCCAGCCTGGCTGGGGAAGGGAAGGTTCCCTTCCCCAGCCAGGCTGGGCCTCCGGGCCTGACGCGAAAGGGAGGCCCGATCCGCGGGATCGGGCCTCCTTTCGTTGGGCGCGGAGGCCCGGCCTGGCTCCACAAGCCAGGCCGGGCCTCCGCGCCTGGGACACGAAAGGAGGCCCGATCCCCGGGATCGGGCTTCCTTTCGTTGGGCGCGGAGGCCCGGCCTGGCTCCACAAGCCAGGCCGGGCCTCCGCGCCTGGGACACGAAAGGAGGCCCGATCCCCGGGATCGGGCTTCCTTTCGTTGGGCGCGGAGGCCCGGCCTGGCTCCCGAAGCCTGGCCGGGCCTCCGCGCCTGGGACACGAAAGGAGGCCCGATCCCCGGGATCGGGCTTCCTTTCGTTGGGCGCGGAGGCCCGGCCTGGCTCCACAAGCCAGGCCGGGCCTCCGCGCCTGGGACACGAAAGGAGGCCCGATCCCCGGGATCGGGCTTCCTTTCGTTGGGCGCGGAGGCCCGGCCTGGCTCCACAAGCCAGGCCGGGCCTCCGCGCCTGGGACACGAAAGGAGGCCCGATCCCCGGGATCGGGCTTCCTTTCGTTGGGCGCGGAGGCCCGGCCTGGCTCCCGAAGCCTGGCCGGGCCTCCGCGCCTGGGACACGAAAGGAGGCCCGATCCCCGGGATCGGGCTTCCTTTCGTTGGGCGCGGAGGCCCGGCCTGGCTCCACAAGCCAGGCCGGGCCTCCGCGCCTGGGACACGAAAGGAGGCCCGATCCCCGGGATCGGGCTTCCTTTCGTTGGGCGCGGAGGCCCGGCCTGGCTCCCGAAGCCTGGCCGGGCCTCCGCGCCTGGGACACGAAAGGAGGCCCGATCCCCGGGATCGGGCTTCCTTTCGTTGGGCGCGGAGGCCCGGCCTGGCTCCACAAGCCAGGCCGGGCCTCCGCGCCTGGGACACGAAAGGAGGCCCGATCCCCGGGATCGGGCTTCCTTTCGTTGGGCGCGGAGGCCCGGCCTGGCTCCCGAAGCCTGGCCGGGCCTCCGCGCCTGGGACACGAAAGGAGGCCCGATCCCCGGGATCGGGCTTCCTTTCGTTGGGCGCGGAGGCCCGGCCTGGCTCCACAAGCCAGGCCGGGCCTCCGCGCCTGGGACACGAAAGGAGGCCCGATCCCCGGGATCGGGCTTCCTTTCGTTGGGCGTGGAGGCCCGGCCTGGCTCCCGAAGCCTGGCCGGGCCTCCGCGCCTGGGACACGTGTCCTCCTTTCGGGTCCCAGGCGCGGAGGGCCGGCCTGGCTTGTGGAGCCAGGCCGGGCCTCCGCGCCTAACGAAAGGAAGGCCCGATCCCGTGGATCGGGCCTCCTTTCGGTAGTCCGTCCCTTGTCCTCCGAAGCCTGGCTTCGGAGGAAAAGGGAAGGGAGTCTGTCCCCTTTCTTCCGAAGCCTGGCCTCGGAGGAAAAGGGACTTTTTTTCGGATCCCGGGGGATCCTTCGGATCCCGGGGGATAATTTTTGGTCCCGCCGGTTTCGGATCCCGGGGTTTTCTTAACCCGGGGGATTCGTATCCCGGGGGACCACTGTATACAGTATATGTCATATAATCATGGACAGTGATGATGATGGGGGGATATATATCGCTATCTGGTGGGCTTATGTCTCATACACACACACATATATGTCGTATAATCATGATGGATAGTGATGATGATGGCGGAGCGGGGGGGGGCAGCGAGTGAGAGCGCGAGGCGGGCGGGCTCCGTCCTCCTTTCCCTCCACCCTCCTCCTCGACCGGCGAGGAAGACGGAGCCTCCGCCATCCTCCTCATCCTCACCCTCTTCTGAGGAGAAAAGGGGGGAGGAGGAGGAGGAGGGGGCGCCCGTGTGCGTTGTGTGTGTGAGGAGGGAACTAGGGAGGAAGGCAGGCGTGAAGGAGGGAGGGAGGGCGAGAAAGAAACCAGTCAGTCAGAGTCAGGCTAAGGGCGGGCGGATTCATGAGGGAGCTCGTCTGCCCAGCAGCAGCAGCAGCAGCAGGTGTAGCAGTGACGGTTGCTGCTGGTGCTGCTGCTGTGAGGCCCCGTCTTCGCTGGCGTTAATAATATTATTATTATTCCCCTCATCCCAGCGCCTTCTCCCTCCTCCTCATGGCGCTGTGAGGGAGCCCAACGGTCGACGACGGGGATGAGAGTGCTAGAGAAGAGGAGCCGCCCGGCCGCCAATGGCGAAGAAGAAAAAGAAAGACCAGCGTGAGGAGGAGGAGGAGGAGGAGGAGGGGCCTCCACAGCGACTGAGGGGGGCACTCGTTTATTATTATCATTATTATTATTATTTCGCCGCCCGCGGCGGCTGCTGCGGCTGCTTCAACCCTCCGCGATGTCTTGACGGGAGAGCGGCCAAGGCGGGGGGCGTCGTCGTCGTCGCCGTCCCTTTCCCGAAGGCGGCGGCCGCTGCCATGCTAGTCCTCGGGGTGCTCTTAGGACTCCTTTGCCACCACCGCGTCCAGGCGGAGCAAGGTGAGTAAGCCGGACTCCGGACGGAGGGGACGACGACGACGACCGCACTCCACCAAACCCTGCTGCTGGTGCTGCGACGACGAGCAACCGTTATATTGTGTGTCTCTCTTTATCGCGCGCGCGGGGATATTTGTGTGTGTGTGTGTGGGGGGGGGGGGAATAAGAGAGGGACGTACCATTCTCTCTCCCGGGGGTTGCAAGGACAGGTGTCCGAACGCACCTGCTTGATTCCTCCCCCCCCTCTGTTTGGAATGGATGGGTCCGAACCCCGCTCGCTGCTGTAGGGGACGTCAATCATTCGCCTCGTTCTCCTCGCGCGGGGTCTTCTGAGGGAAAGAAAAAAAAAACAACGAAGTTAACGGCCTTCTGCGGAATAGCGCCGCTTTCCCTGCTCCTCCCCCCGTCTTTGACTTTCACACTGAGCCCGGAGCGTTATTGGTCATAAGAGAGCAATTCCCAATCCCCGGACGCTCCTAGTGTTACTCTTTTTACTGTTCACGTGCAAAAATATAAGAGTTTCCCACCCCACCAAATTGTGAGACATATGTATATATCTATATCTCTCTCTGTATATATATATGTATATATATATATATATATATACACACACAGATAGACACACATACACATAGAGGACAAATATATACAGGACAAATAGTATAAATGTGGCTGTGGCCACCACAGTTCAAGGGAAACGTGTGTGTAGTTCAATGTGTGTGTGTGTGTGAATGAATATCTCTCTCTCTGTGTGTGTTAGGCCATGTTATATACGTGTGTGTGTGTGTGTATAACTACCTGTATGTGTGTATTTAGGCCATGATATACAGTAGATATATATATATATATATATTTGTGTGTGTGTGTATCATTCTATCTATCTATCTATGTGCATGTGTTTAGGCCATGATATATATATATGTGTGTGTGTGTGTGTTTAGGCCATGATATATATACATATGTGTTTGTGTGTGTGTGTGTGTATATATACTATCTATCTGTGTGTGTGTATTTAGGCCATGATATACAGTACATATATATATATATATATGTCTGTGTGTGTGTATCATTCTATATATCTACCTCTGTGCATGTGTTTAGGCCATGATATATACATAACATATACATTTGTGTGTGTGTGTATACACGTGTGTGTGTGTGTGTGTGTGTTTAGGCCATGATATACACATACTGTATACAATTTCAGGCATAGGCCCAACAGGGACCAGTGTAGAAAATGAAACTGTCTAAAAGTGTCCATCACTAGATTGACAGAGCTTGGACTCTGGCCGTTGTTTTTGGTATTTCTTTGGTGAATACTCGTGGTTTATTGCAGGAACGGCAACCTCTTGGATGCAGGAAGGATTGGAAGCGCTTGCCTCCCTCTCCTTGTTTCTGTGGTAACCAAGGTTGCCTGCCTGATTGTCAAGATGGTGGTGGTATTTCAAACAGGTTTAGCTTTTGTTTCAGAAGCATGTGTGGAACTGACAGGAATCTCCTGTTGAATGCTGTGAAATTCTGGGAATTGTAGTTTGTTGTGGGGCCCACTACAATTCCCAGAATTTCACAGCATTGACCCATGACACTTAAACCGATTTATTTCTCCAGTGTGAGCTCAGCCTAAAGCTGCATTCTGCACTGCAGAAATAATTCGGTTTGACACTGCTTCAAGTCCCCTGACTCAGTGGTATGGAATTCTGGGAGCTGTAGTTTGTTGCGGCCCCGGAGCGGAGCAACCGAAGAAGAGTGGCATTATTGCCTACTGGCCTCAATCAGGATCTAGGTGCTGACCGAGGAGCCATTTAGCCCCCATCAATGTCTCTGGATCTTGATCGGTCAAAGAAACCCACTTGTAGAGGTTGCTTTCTCATAGATTTCCCTTGTGGAATTTGTAGAAAGTACTTTATGCCTACCTGAGCTATTAGTGTATCAACAATTCTACTACTCATTGACCATTACTTGTCCAAAGCAGATAGAAGAGCAGTTTGTATCACAATTCTGTAAGTCCCACAATACAGTACATGATTTGTTTTAATAGCACAGAGGTACCCCGGGTTACGAATCCCCCGGGATACGAAAACCCCGGGGTACGAAAGAGCCGGGGTACGAAAGAGCCGGGGCCGCAAAAACGGCCCCGGCTTACGAAAAAAACCCCGGGGTACGGAAAAAACCCCGCGCAGCCCCTTTAAATTTGCCGCGCGGTCCGGCAAACAAAGCGGTCCCCCGGGTTGCGAATATTTCCGGGTTACGAAAGGTAATCCGGGACGGATTACTTTCGTAACCCGGGGGACCACTGTACATTAGACTTATGTAGACAACTGGCAGGGTTTGGGTTTACATTTTTTCCCATTCCTCTTGAAATGATTTTTTGGAGCAAACAGTCTTGAATGTCCCTGTGTGGTTAAATGTAGTTTTAACTTTTTTAGAAAATAGTTTCAGGCCTAGAGTGACATGGAAGTACTTTGGTGTTTTTAATGTATAACACAGGGAGAAGTTTAGATTTAAAAAAGCAGATAGATCTCATGAAGGAAATTACTGTGAACTCCATTTCTATTCTCTACATACCTTCCCTTCTATAACTTTTGGTTGCAATCTACGGATAATGTTAGAAATTACAACAAAATAGTACATGTTTATTTTAAAGTAATACAACAGCGGTTATTTAAAAGATATGTGAACACTAGCATATCATTCCTAAAAATGAATGAAAAGTGTCTGCAAATTCAGTACTATTATTCAGCTTGGATAGGCCTTTATACAAATGAAATGTCTTCCAATTTGGCAATGTATGTGAAGGTGATGTGGTGACTTGTTATCAATATTTAAAGGGATATTATAGTATAATAGGACTTGTTACTTAAACACAGTACAGAACAGATTACAGAATCAGTTAGTTGGATAAAAGCCTATTCAGTTGACACAGTGAGTTTACAAGATAAATAAATATGACTTATGTAATGAACTGATGGAAACAGAAGTGGAACAAATCCTACAAAAGAGATTTTTGTTTTTGCTTTTGCAAATTGCAAATGTTACCAGAAAAGTAGAAGTTGCAAAGGCAGAAATGGCAAGCAGGGTAAAATGGTGAGGTATCCTTGAGAAAAGCATGTTATCAAACAGTGGTTGTTTGTTTTGAAACAAACAAAAGAAGTTGAATTGTTTCAAGTTGCATACTGCTAAAGTGCTGAAAAGCCCATTTAAAAGAAGCCATATAAAGCTGACTTGCTTATTCTTTTGATTTCTGTTTAATTTTTTTGACAGATGGAACTACTTTGATTCATTGCTTGTTTCAATGAGTCACATCTTAAAGGGAAAGGGAAATATAAGAATATTGATTGCATATAATTATAATATATTATGGAAGAGATCTTGACTCTAATAAAATTGTTGCATCAAAACCCCACAAAATTTTGTGTTGCTTTTGTTTTGTGTTCTTTGCTTCTCATCCAGCATTTCCACTTCTTAGTTCTTATTTTTTAAATTCACCTGTTTGTCACCCAACAAGTAAAACCTTCTGAATGCATTAGCTTGTTTAAAACTACTTACCTTTGTGAGAGAGGCTGAGGTACAGTTGCAGGAAAAATAAAGTTTTGATTAAAATTTAATGTTGTAGCCTTTGACCATGCTGTCTGGTGTAGAAAATTACATTTATACAAGCTTCAGATTTAAATCCCACTGGGACCTGATTGGGAACTTATATATTTAGGCTACAGAAATAAATTAGCCATAAGTAAGGGGTAGATTTATGTGGAAAATTCAGAGCCAACTCACATGTCCTGAGGGCAGGGAACCCTCTATTACTATTATTATTATTATTATTATTATTATTATTATTATTAACCTTTATTTATATAGCGCTGTAGGTTTACACAGTGCTGTACATATAAACTTATAATTAAAAATAATAATTGTAAGCCGCTCTGATAGCCTTTACGGCTATTATTATTATTATGTTACAAAGGGATCTACTGTGTAATTCTGCTGATGGAAATTCTTCTGTCAGTAGGATTGGGAATAATTCCTCTGCAGTCCCCTGTAGCCACTTTTTTGGGATGTTATGGAAAGCTGCAAGGTGAGAGGGGAGAAGAAATGTTCAGTTGTGCTGGTGATCAGATGTCCTTATGCCATTGGATATAGGCTATATGTGAATAAGAGACCCTGATAGCCCTTTTTCCTTAAGAAAAACCAGTTTGAGGAGGGGAGAATCTGGAGCAGTCAAGTAGTGGCAACATGGCTAACTTTTTGGTTGACACTGGTTTTCCAGTCACCATTAATTACCACAGCAGTGATGGTGGGACTTGCATTCTAGAAAGGTATTTACCCTTTTGAAATCATAGGGGAGGAAAAACACATTGGAGGGGGTGAATTTGCATGTGAAGAAAGAATCAAGTACCCTCTTCTTCATTCTCTCCAGGTTGCTGTCTTCCAAAGCAGCTTTCCCTCAGAAGATAAATTTAGAGGATATGATTTTTGGCTGGGTTTGGTACAAATAGCCAATGCTTGATAGATAGAGATAGTAGCTGGTTATCATTCCCTGTCCTATCTAGGACAAGCAAGTGTCTGTCAACCATTTCTATTCCAGCCTGGCAAAGTATTTCTTACTTTCTTCTTTTTTAAAACATGGGATATTCAATGATGTAAATGTCTTTATAACTCTTCCAATGCATGGCATTGTGTTGCATATGAACACAAACTGGCACCTCTTTGAAAAAGTCCAGCTGCCACTTCATGTGATGATGTTTGCAGCGTAAACAGAACACTCAGACAGACACACAAAGCACCTGGTGATGGACTATATTAGAGTCTTTTGCAGCTGGTTTCTAAAATATCTGGCAGCCGCTGGTGAACATATTTCTGAAAGCCTGGCTACAAACCTGTGTATGTGATGGCTCCCTGTGTAACTCAAATTCTCTTAAGGCCCTCTGTACACTTGCTCTGGTGAATCATCATGCTGCACAAATTAGTGTAGTTTGATAATCATCCTGCTGATTTCACTGTACATAAAAGAGAAATGGGCTTAATTGGATTCAAGAACTAACTAATGGAAAATAAATTTGGCAGAATATTAGGCATCACCACGTGAGAGGTTTGCCTGTTGAAAATTTGAAGGCTTTTGTGGTGTTTGTTGTTGTTGACTGCCCTCGAGTCAAGCCTGACTCATGGTGACCTTGTGGGTGGGACATCTCCAAGCCCCAGTATCCTTCAATGCTCTGCTTAGGTCTTGTAGATTCAGGCCCCTGGCTTCCCTAATTCAGTCTAGTCATCTGGTATGACATCTTCCTCTCTTTCTGTTGCCTTCTACCTTTCCTAACATTGTGGTGTTTTCAAGTGAATCGTGCCTTCTCATGGTGTGGCTGAAGTACAACAGTCTCAGTTTCATCATCTTGGCTTTCAGGACAAGTTCAGGCTTGATCTGTTCTAGGACTCTTTTGTTTTTTTGTTTTTTTGACTGTCCATTGGCTGTCCTCAGCATTCTTCTCCAGAACCACATCCCAGATGAGCTGATTTTATTCCTGTCTGCTTTTTTTACTGCCCAGCTCTCATGTCTGTACATGGTGATATGGAATACAATGGCTTGGATGATTCTGACTTTAGTGATCAGCTGTATATCTTTACACTATATGATCTTTAGTTCTTTCATTGGTCCAAAACACACTGCAGAAATAATCCAGTTTGAGACTGCTTTAACTGCCCTGGCTCAGTGCTAGGGAATCCTGAGAAGTGTAATTTATTATAGCACCAGAGTTCTCTGACAGAGAAGGCTAAATGTCTCACAAAACTACAGTTCCCAGAATTCCCTAACATTGAGCCAGGGTAGTTAAAGCAGTCTCAAACTGGATTATTTCTGCAGTGTGTTTTGGACCTAGCTGCCCTTCTCATTTCCTAATTGTCTTCTGATTTCTTGACTTCAGTCTCTGTTTTGATCAATATTTGATCCAAGATATGGGAAATCTTTGGCTATTTTGATTTCCTCATTATCTGGGTTGAATTTATGTAGATCCTCCATGGTAATTATTTTAGTTTTCCTTATGTTCAGCAATAAAACTGCTTTTGCACTTTCTTATTTAACTTTCCTTAGTAGTTTTTCTGAGTCTCTGATATTTTCCACTAGTAGTATGGTGTCATCTGCATTAAATTGTTGATGTTCCTTCCACCTATCTTCATTCCTCCTTCTTCTAAATCTAAATTTGCTCCTTTTATGATATGGATACATCCTTGCTTGACCCTTGGAACCATTCTTCTTTCTCCATATTCTCTTCGGTCCTAAGTAGGGATTCCTTATCAGGACTATCAGATATAGTGCCACTCCCATGTCTTTAATAGCATTCCATAGCTTTTTGTGAGCTATGCAGTCAAGGGCTTTGCTGTAGATTATAAATCACATGCTGATTTTCTGATTCTTTGGTGTGTTCCATTAATCATTGTGTGTTCACTATGTGGTCCATACCATTTCCTCACCTCTGGGATTTCTCTCTCCATATACAGTGGTCCCCCGGCTTACAAAAGTAATCCGTTCCGGATTACTTTTCGTAACCCGGAAATTTTCGTTTCCCGGGGGACTGCTTTAATGGACGGACCGCGCGGCAAATTTAAAGGGGCTGCACGTTTTTTTTTTCTTCGGATCCCGGGGTTTCTTTCGTAAGCCAGGGCCGTTTTTGCGGCCCCGGCTCTTTTGTAACCCGGGGTTTTCGCACCCCGGGGTATTCGTAACCCGGGGGACCACTGTATAATGGGAGTCCGTGTTGTATTATCCTGAGAGTGATTTTGCTTGTGCTATAGCCCTATAGTTGCTGCAGTGTTTTGTGTTTCCTTTGCTGTGGATGGGGATGTGTATAGATGGTTTCCAATCTGTTGGCTTTTATTTTGTATTCTATATTTGTTGGCTCCTCCGTTTACAGATAGTGAAAGCTGGAGAGTATGAAATTGTACACAGAGTGAAGTGGAAGTCAGGGATTGTCTTTCTCCCCCCATTGTCCCCCCCCTCCATTTATCTGAAGGCTTTTTCTGTTTGGTCTAGAGAAGCATGAGTTATTGCAGTAAATATTTAGATTTTGTCATGTATTGTCATTTTTTGTTTGGGGGCTGTTTGTAACAGTTTTTAAGTAAGGCTCTGCTCTTCTCTTCCAAAGGGTTTAAAAAACCAACAACGTGGGGCATGGTTTGCTGATGTGGGGGGAGTATGCTTTGAAGGATAAACCTCCTGCTCTCTGAACCCCCTGCCAAGTGTTACATATTTATTGTGCACATGTGCTATTCTATTGATGCACTGTAGCATTGTAATTCTATAGTAATAGTAATAATAATAGCAATAAGGAGAAGAAGAGAGCATATTCCTTCATATGTTGGAATTAAAAAGAAACCCACTTTGAGCTGGTGCAGAGAATAGCCCCCAAACAGTTCAGGACAACAGAAATATTGTTTGGATATATATTTAAAAAATTTCTGAGAACAATTTGAAAGAGCCTTGCTTTTCTTTAGGAATTGGGAAGACAAGAAACAGGAAAAGAGGGGCATTCAGAAAGGAGTTAAATGATACGCAGCCAATAGAAGCTTCTCCAGAGCGATTAGAAGAATTTATCAGAAATAACTACTGCACACCTTGTAAACATTTGTATATCATCTTCTGGTGCTTTTTAAAACACAGTTCAGTGTGCCAGGATAAAGTGGGAGGAGAGAGGCCTTTGGCTACATTCTGCACTTCTGTGTGCTGACTAGAATAAGCAGATGGTAATTTGAACTCTTAAATGACATTGTGGCTTGGGAAAAGCATCTTGCAGACAGCAGGGTATAAGGTAATCAGTGCAGGTACTGAATGAGAGCCTTCTCATTGTGGCTGTTCTAAACAACAAATAATATAGATCTCACTGTTGCTGCTGACCTGAAAAGGAGACCCACTGTGTTAGAAACTAACTGTAACCAAACATTCTTGAAATGACATATCAGTAATATTATTAGTTAATAAAACAATGACATAGGCTATTAGTGTTGCATAAATTTTGTGTATGGAGTTCAGTATATAATATATATATATATATATTTCTTCTTCGTGGTCTCTGCGAATCATACAAATGGGTTTACTGCGCATGCGCAGTTCAGCTCGGAAACTTCTGGAATCATTAGGCAGACTTCGGATTGCAACTTTTTGGCGGTAGCCCCGCCCACCGCTATATAAGTCCCCTGCTTTCCCGCTCTTTCCTCAGTTCCATTTTTTCCGCCGCGCTAGCAGCTTGGAACTTCGCTCGCTCTGTTAGAATACTGTTTATCGGACTTTGGACTTCGGACTTTGACTACGCTTTACGGATTTCGTTTGGATTTGGAAAGAACTCGGACTTGGCTTGACTTGGACCGGACTGACTATTCTCCGCTGTTGCCGCGCTCTCTCGGGCGTTCCTGCCGCGAGCGATGGCCCCGCCGTTCAAGGAGTGTGATACTTGCGGCGGCAAAATCCCTGAGAGGGATAACCATAACACTTGCCTTTTGTGTTTGGGCGAGGGGCACAACCCTAGATCGTGCGCCCAGTGCCAGTCGATGACACCGCAAGCGAGGAAAAATCGCGCTGCCCGCTTACAGGCCGCTCTCCTTACAAAGGTCCTATCGGGGCAAGCCACGGTGTCAGGGGCGACGACTGCGCCCAAACCCGCGGAAGTTCACAAGCCCGCGGAAACTCCGAAACCGATGGAGGTCGCGGCTACTACAACGCCGACCGCCTCTGCTACCTCCCGGGACCGGGATGGAAAGGCCAAACATAAGGCCAAAAAGCGGGCTAAGGACCATCCAAAGGATACGCCCCAGTCAGCAGACGGTCAGGCCAAGGCGGGTTCGCACTCAAAGAAACCTCAAAAAGGTACCGATTCGAGTGCGCAAAAGGCTTCGGATTCGAAGCATTCTAAAAGGTCTCATGACAAACAGACGACCGCATCCCACGACTCCAAGAAGAAACGGCATGTGTCACCGGCCTCGGACGACCCATCCAGAGAAGTATCCGTACCGACGTCGGTCCCGAGAAGATCCTCCTCGGTACCGAGTGCTGTTGACTCCGCGGCTAAGGCCACGCCGGACCGCCCTCGCTCCTCGGGAACCCATGCGGTCTCAGTCGAGGACCTCGACATACAGGTAGTGTCAGACCAAGACCCTCCGGTGCTGTCTCCTCCGGTTAGGAAAAGGAATGAACAATCCCCCGTACCGAGGGCGGAGACCCAGCAACAGCGTTTCGATTATGTCTATGACAGCGAAACGGATATGTACTACATGCCGGTGGGCCGAACGTTGCCGCAACACCGTACCGAGGTAGTGGACAAGTCATCGTCGGCAACGAGGCAGGAGTCAGCGCGTTCTTTGCACGCGGTCTCAGCAGCAGCGACGCAGACGAGTTTCCATAGAGAAAGATCTCCATCACCGGTGGTCCTGGTACATAGGGAGGACTCCGAGTCGGACATGGAGGTGGAAGCCGCGATTCCGCAGTCATTCCACATGGAATCGGATGCATCAGACCTCGAGCTTCCCGAGTCTCCACAAGAGTTGTACACCCCGGGGGCAGCTTCTCCCAGTGACGATGTGCGTTCCTTCACTGAACATGTCATTAGGATGGGAAGAGCCCTCGAACTCGAGGTGAGCCATATGGAGGACGATGCGGCAGATCCAATAGAGAAGAGGATCCACGGGTCGGTACCAACACCCCCCTCCATTCCATTCCTGCCTTCGTTGGAAAAGATCGTGCAACGTTCGTGGGAAGCCCCTGCCTCCACCTCGACATCGAACCGGAAGGTGGAGAACCTATATAGGATCACTCCATCCCCAGCGTCATGGTTGTTCTCCCATCCCAGACAAAACTCCGCAATTGTGGAAGGAGCCCAAAGGACCTTCACCACAAAGACTTCGACATCTCCTTCAGACAAAGAGGCCAAAAAGATAGACTCGCTAGCTAAGAAGACATATTCATCATCCATCTTGGGTCTGAAAGTGGCAAATTATAATGCCTGTATGGGAGCTTACATACAATATCTGATGGAACGTATGGCTCCCATCCTAGACGACGTTCCAGAGGAAACCAACAAGCTAGCCATGGAACTCAGAGACGAAGCACACTCCATAGGGAGCTGGCTCATTACCTCGGCCAGGCACTCTGCTGATTGCGCTGCGAAATCGATGTCTGCAGCCATAGCCTTGAGGAGACACGCATGGCTCAGGGCCTCTGACCTTAATGCAAATGCGAGATCTACGATTGAGGAGATGCCTTTCGACAACGCCGGTATTTTCAACAAGGAGACGGACGACAAGTTAAACTTCAAGTATAGAATGAAGTCTGCCGCACGAAAACACGGTATGTCTTCCTCTTCTGCACCTACCTACAGACGTCGGTTCCGTCCGGTTCGGCCTGGTTTCACACCTTACAGGCGACCGTTCCAGCAAGATAGACCGTACCAGCCCCAGGACCAGCCTAGACAGCGCTATCCGTCACAGTCATCATCTTCCTCAGGCCGTCGACAGCCCTTGCCCCGATACCGCAAGGCTTTTCGCAGACAAGAGACGGACCAAAATAGGAAGAGGTCCTGAAGGACATTAGCGTACTTCGCCGACTCCGGCTCTTACACTCAGGACCGACTTAAGCCCTTTTATCACACCTGGGCTAAGATCACGTTAGACTCTTGGGTCCTTCGTATTATAGATAAGGGCTATGCCCTCGAGTTCGAGTCCCTTCCCCAGACGGGAAACATCATTTCCACGCGCCCCTCACCTCCCCTCCTCGACGAAGTACGCACCTTGCTGTCAAAAGGGGCCATCTCCCGAATTCATTGGCAGGAGGCCCCACGTTGTTTTTTCTCGAGATATTTTACTGTGCCCAAGCCAGATGGATCACTGAGACCCATCTTAGACCTACGAGAGTTAAACAAACATCTGCTATATCGTCGTTTCCGTATGGTAACGTTGGCTTCTATTTTACCCTTGTTACATCAGGGCCTATGGTTCGCGACTGTGGACTTGAAAGATGCTTACTTCCACGTGTCGATACGGAACGACCACAGAAGATTTCTAGCCTTCGCCATCGGCTCCAGACTCTACCAGTACAACGTGTTGCCCTTCGGCCTCTGTTCCGCTCTGAGGGTCTTCACAAAGTGCATGGCTCCGGTAGTAGCCTACCTCCATCAGAAGGGCATCAGGGTGTTCCCTTACCTAGACGACTGGCTCTTCGCTGCGGACTCAAGGGACCAGTTATCATCAGACGTAAGCTTCGCATTAGACCTAATGATCTCCCTAGGCCTAATAATCAACCGGGAAAAGTCGACGCTGATCCCGAGGAAACAAGTAAAGTTCATAGGGGCAATTTTGGACTCGAATCGATGCAAAGCATTCCTACCACCGGACCGGTTTCGGACGCTCTCCGCCTCCATCACGACGTGTATGTCAAAGACCATAATACGTGCCCGGGAAGCGCAGATAGCGCTGGGACATATGGCGTCCACAACCTTCGTCACCCCTTGGGCGAGGCTAAGACTACGACCATTCCAGAAATGGTTCCTATCTGTCTTCAACCCTTTGTGGGACCTACCTTCAAAAAGACTTTCGGTTCCGACCTCGGTATCGACCACTCTAAAATGGTGGCTGAATCCGAAGAACGTATGCACTGGCATGCCTTTCGCCCAGCCGCAGCCGCAGATCAGCTTGACAACGGACGCTTCTCTCGAGGGCTGGGGAGCACATGCAGCAAACCTAACGGTAAAAGACAGATGGTCCCCAACACAGAGACTTTTGCACATCAACGTGTTGGAGATGCTGGCGGTACAGAAGGCCCTAAAGGCTTTCGAGGTCATCTTGCGCAACAAGGTAGTGCTGATCATGACAGACAACACAACGGTCATGTACTACCTCAACAAGCAAGGAGGTACCAGATCGCCAGAACTGTTGGACATGACACTACTGATTTGGGACTGGTGCATATCGAAAGGAATTTCCTTGCAGGCAATTCACCTCCCGGGGGAACAAAACAGTCTAGCGGATCGTCTCAGCAGATCCTCGACGGTTTGCCACGAATGGAGACTCCATCCCGAGACGGTGCTGGACTTGTTTCGCAGATGGGGAGAACCAGAGGTAGACCTCTTTGCCACCAGGCAAAACACTCACTGTACACGGTTTTGCTCCCGATCCAGGGATCCAGCCTCCCTCGGAGATGCCTTCCTGTACAGGTGGTCAGGAGACATGGTGTATGCCTTCCCTCCCTTTCCACTCTTGACGAGGGTAATCGCCAAGATGATCCGGGACCGGACAGAAGCAATCCTGATCACACCATGGTGGCCGAGACAGACCTGGTTCCCGTCGGTCATGCACCTCGCCGGCTGGCAGTAACTGAGAATCGAACCTCGCCCGGACCTGCTCACCACGCACAACGGCCGAGTTCGTCACCCGGACATGGACAACCTTCCGCTGGTCGCTTGGAGAATTCGACCGTAGACAACTTACCGGTACCGATTCAGAGGATGATTCGAGCAGCACAGAAACTGGCAACCGCGAAGTCGTATGCCTCGAAATGGAGTAAGTTTGTTCAGTTCCTGGCATCTCGAAACCTGAACCCTGCCAATGTCTCGACACTGATAGTGCTCGAGTTCCTGATGACATTGGTAGATGCAGGTCTTTGTCTAACTTCAATTAAGTGTTACCTTTCAGCTATATGTTCACATTATGCACTAGGGGGGAAGCCCTCATTCTTTAAAGATCCTTTAGTAAAGCAATTTTTGAGAGGGTTTAACAATCTTCACCCCCCGGTTGTAGCTCCGGCTCCAACTTGGAGTTTGGAGGTGGTGTTATCCTCACTAACAAATAGACCCTTCGAGCCCATGGCTACAACAGACTTGAGACTGTTAACTTGGAAAACAGCGTTCCTCGTAGCCATTACGTCTGCTCGTCGGGCTGGAGAACTTTGCGCCTTGCGGAGAGACGAACCCTTCCTTAGATTTCATAAGGAAAAGGTAGTCCTCCGTACGGATATTACTTTTTTGCCAAAAGTTGTTTCTACGTTTCACATGTGCCAGGACATTGTGCTCCCGACTCTAGCTCCGAACCCGACCACCGATATCGAACGCCGTCTCCACCTGTTGGACGTTCGGAGGGCTTTGGCCTTCTACCTGGACAGGACTTCGGGTTCGAGTCGCTCTAATAGACTTTTCCAGTGCTACTCAGAGCCAAAGAAGGGACTGCCTATAACTGCTCAGAGGTTTTCCAAATGGGTGGCGGGTACCATCCACCTCTGTTACGAACTGTCGGGCAAACCTCCCCCTGCTAGAGTCCGGGCACATGCAACTAGGGCGGTAGCTGCATCCTCCGCTTTTTTGTCGGGGATACTGTTGGAGGATGTGTGCAAAGCTGCGGTCTGGTCTCAGCCCTTGACTTTTATTAGACACTACAGGTTGGACACCAGGGCTAAGCAAGATGCAGCTTTTGGGAAAGCAGTGTTGGTTTCAGCCATACAAGTGTAATGCCTTTGTGAAATATTTGCACTTCCTTTACTAGTTTACAGAATGTGTTTATAACATATGCAGCTCTTGATTCACTGTAGTAGTGGATGAATACCGATTCTCACAGTGTTCACTGTTTTCCCTTATGGGTTCTAATGCTGTTATTGAATATCTGATTTACTTTTACTTACAATGCCAATACTTCTGTATATGGTCTATGTTTAAAGGTACAATATAGCACATATGCTCTACTAGTACGTAGCAGTGAACAGCTATCCATCTGAATTCGGGTTGAATTCAGGAAATATTAGTTGCAACTCTTGATACCTCAGGGAATGTTCGGTATAGATTAATGCGTTTAAACATTTGTGTTCAGATTTGCCATGATTTCAAGGCTTGTTGCAAGAATAAGGAGTTTTATTCTATGAAGGCCAAATTCCTTTCTGTTATACACATGGCAATGTTAAATGATATATCACCAAAGTGTCCTTTTCGGAGAAGTTTTGTCATGGTGTGTAGTACTGTTGAAAAAAAAAAAAAGTAAAGAAGACCAACACAGGCATAATACGGGTGTATTATACTTAATGATTTATTGATTACCTTGATTACAAGAAAATGGCACTTATGTTTGGTTCATTGAACACATGATCCTCTGATTGCTACAGAGACGTTGTGCTGATGATGATGCAAGTTGAACACTTTAATAAAGTGACTTGTTTTAACATGCTTTGGCCTATGGACACTCCCTCCGCCGTAAACTTAGCTTGCTAGTCTGAACCCATTTGTATGATTCGCAGAGACCACGAAGAAGAAGGACAGGTTACTTACCTGTAACAGTATTTCTTCGAGTCATCTGCGAATACATACAAATCCCGCCCATCCTCCCCTCAGTGTCCCGCTCATAGAGGGCTCCATAGTCGCATTACGCGGCGTAAAAAATCTATGGAACTGAGGAAAGAGCGGGAAAGCAGGGGACTTATATAGCGGTGGGCGGGGCTACCGCCAAAAAGTTGCAATCCGAAGTCTGCCTAGTGATTCCAGAAGTTTCCGAGCTGAACTGCGCATGCGCAGTAAACCCATTTGTATGTATTCGCAGATGACCACTCGAAGAAATACTGTTACAGGTAAGTAACCTGTCCATATATTTCAGAGTAATAAACTTCAATAAGTGAGTGATTTATGCTGTTTGATTTAAATGATTTTAAGAAATTAATTTCTGGAGGAGGGGATTAAAAATTTACCCCCCCCCCCCAAAAGGATTAAGGTAAACATAAAAGGACAAGCATGTTGGACTGAATAGTCTGTTCTAATTCCTGTTCTAAAAATGTGTAATGATCTTTACTATAGAGATATACTTGGATATTAACACTGACGAGAGGATTTTAGATGCATTTACCTCTCCTTAAGTAAGCATGTAGATCTTGGCAGAAATGTTATATGGACTTCTCTTTTAACCCGAATTCACTTTGATCCATTCTTAGTCCCAATCTTTTAAGTTTTTTTTTTATCCTATTATCCTTTAGCTGAGACCATTTAAAAAAAAAAAGCAGGATTGGTAATGGCTCCATTTTTTTGGTGATAGATCTGACTAGGGGTCTGTAAATATTTCCAGTTGTTCCTGCAAAATAATTCTGGAGCAGCTAATTCTGTTTAATGTCTGGTCATTTCAGTTGCCTGGTATCTTGCAAATTGTCGTTATAAGGCATCCTCCTTTGGACATTCTCCACCTTGTCAACATCCTTTTTGAATTGTGGTGCCTAGAACTGGACACAGTATTTCGGGTGAGGTCTTACCAAAACAGAATAATTTGATACTACAAGGACACATGCCAGTTTCAGTACAATTTATCCACATATACACTACTGGGTGACTTGGCACAACATGACAAGCCAAGATCATGTATGAGCAGAGTACTGATGTCTGTAACCTGATTAGTTAAACAAACCACACATCTTTGCTCCATGGTTTATTTATTGTGTTGCACAAACATGAGATCTTGCCTGTTCTGTATTTTTTTTCTGGTTTGTTGGAAGAGAAACACATCAGAGAAGAGAATCTGACTATGCTCACACAGTATGATAAACAAACCACGGAACTCTGTAATTTAGCTTCTCATGAGGCAGGTGGGAACGATTGGATTGTGTGCACAGTCTTGTTTCATACCCAGCAAGCCAGAATGTGTGTCTCCTACAGTACAACAAAAAGTAAACTGATTGTTCTCGAATTACTTTCTTAGTTGGTGAATTCCTTGTTTGATACATATTAGATGGTGAATAACTTTCCCACTCTCCACTGTATTATTATAATTTATAATATAAATGGTTGTTATGGATTCAGGGAACACAGACATATACACTAGTTCAATCTTTGTACCCATACTTAGTATACCATACTGAGGCAGAGTGATGTAGTGGTTTGAATATTGTACTGCAACTCTAGAGGTTAGGGTTTGAATCCCAGTTTGGCCATGTAAACCCACTGGTTGTCCTTGGGCAGGCCACACTTCTTCAGCCTCAGAGGATGGCAATGGTAAACACCCTTTCCAAGAAACTCTCATGATAGGTTTGCCTTTAGGGATCCCATAAGCTGGAAACTACTTGAAGACAAACAAGAAGAACAACCCATTCTACTGCATCACTGCTGTGAAATATTTGAGTATTCAAAAAGTTGTATTACACTGCACTGCTTTGCAATGTCCTATTCCCATTTAAAGGATGGTGTTTCAGCAATTGAAGAAGTGGGATCTTACATTCAAAATATTAATGTGTTATCTGAAATATCTTTACTCACATAAGAAATTCATAGGACAAAACATCTGAGAACTTCTTCTGGTAGCTGTTCTTGCCCATTTGGACTGGATAAATTTCCGAACCAGTCATAATACAAAAAGAGAGAGAACTACAGTATAATGTCTGTTATAATTCTTGGTAATAATTTCATCTTCCAAACTATAACCCTAAAGACTCCTTCCAAGTTGGCATGTTGATCTCTCTTGTTGAAGCAATACTATTTTATAATGCTCTTGAGCCAGTAGAAACAGTTGAGAATCTCTTACAGTCTCTAAGTCTACGAAATGAGAATCTAAAGAGAAGCTTGCAGAAGATCTTTTTGAGATGGAGAAGTTACCAGACAGAACTGGCAAAGGATTTCAGCTCTGAGAATTCCTAACCATTGGCCATGATGGTTTTGGCCAAAACATCTGGAGGACCATGGTCTAAGAAGAACTGATGTCCTGATGTCCAGGAAAACAGTCTAAAAGAGACTAATAAAAGAATATTTTAAATGCCCCAGAATAGTGTGTAGATACAATACTTGATCAGGTTTGCTGCCAAATATGTTTGTTTTCATTTGAATGACAGCAAGGCAGTTGGTTCAATCAGAAGCAAATACTCAAACTTTCTAAGTTACAGCTGTGCTCTGTGCCATTGGCAGTCCCACTTTTGCATTGGGAGTGGTACTTTCTTTGTGCCAAATAAAATTAGATTTAAGTTGAATAATCTTGAAATTGAAGCAAGACACTTGGGAGGGTGTGCATGCCCTTATTCAAGTGAAAATAACTATATTGTGAGAGATGCTGAAGAAAGTTATATGATTTTTTTGTTTGAATTGCTTTTCTATTTGAGGATTCTACTTTTTCCTAATATTGTGCTCTTTCTGTTGGTGCATTGGTTTTATTATGAAAACTGGAAAACTCATGTAAAGAAATATATTTTATATAAGCTCAAGGGATAAAGTAAGTTCAAAGAAAGACAGGCACTCTGCCAGTTGTATGAAAATCATCCTTCCTTATCTTTTACTGTGGTAGTGGTATTTTAACAAGTGTCTCAGGAGATGCCTCAAGCTCACTGCTTCAAGAAACCACTGGGTAAAGAAATCTTGCCTCATCTTTAGCTCCTTTTGGGACTTGGTTGCTATGAATATTTTAAAGTGAATGAAGTTAGTACATGCCAAACTGCCAGGGTAACATCTAATTTTGATGTCAGGAGCCTCTGTTTAACTGGTCATTACTGCCTGAATTGCCTAATTCTCTTTTGAGATAATGCCAAAAGTGTGTTCAACTAAAGTTTATTGCCGGTGGAGTGGAAATAAATTAGGAGCTCACTGTTAACACTCATATTGGCTTATACAACTGTTGTAGTGGGCAGAGGTGGAGAAGTGAAAATCTGTGTCTCATGGCTGTGACAAATGCACACCCCTCAAAGTGACTGGAAGCTAATGGAATGGTAGAGATGCTGGCAATACTGTGGAATTCAATTTTGTCTACCTTATTTATAAGACTTTGCCCTTGTTATGTTATCTGCAAGGTTCTGCAACTTTCAAAGCAATTTACAAACACTGATTAATTGAAAGCTTCATGAATAAGTCATACAATATGCCATATACACTTGCTGATAATCTTAAGGTCCCCTTTTCTCAGTGATGCAAAACAGATAATTAGGTCTTGTTGAAATAAATGAGAACTGTTTAGTGTTCGTAAATGGTTTTGTATGGAATAGGGAGTAGATCCCATAAGCCTTCTCTTTTCTATTTAAGTGAAGTGAACATCCATATTTGTAGTACCTTTCATAATATTTTGCCATTGGATTCATAAAGGAAACCTGGGGGTGTATGGTATGTGTAATGCCTACCACATATATTGCAGGCATATTTTTTGTGAAGAATTATTAAGCAAGGCATAGTGGTTTGGGCTGCAGTTCAAAGCTTGTATGGGTGAATAAACAAATGTTCTAATGCTCTCAGTGTATTGTGCTTATGTACAAAATGTTCTTGCTTTTATTCTTATTATAGCAGGGAAGAATGCATGTCTCTTAATAAATATTCTTCCCTGGAGTATCTTGATTGTAATGCTCAGTTCTGTTTATTAATATATTTGTTCATTTACTTCAGTGCTCTGCTTTAGCTTTACAGTTGCATTTTTCAGACAAATAGGCTATAGTAATTTTACCAGTGCTTACCAGAATCAAATTTTCAGAAGCTGGTAAATCTCATGCTCCCACCTGTCCACTGGTCTCTTCTCTAGGTGAAGAAAACACAACAAGGATTTATTAATACTTCAAATGGAATTTTTAGTACAATCATTTAAAAAAACAAAAACAAAACTTAGGTCCTATCAAATCAGTGCTCCACTGAGATGCATCTGATAAGAATTTGAATAATGGCATGATTCTTTTAAAATCTTAATTATTGACATAAAATGGGTGCACTTAATTGTGTTACACACGTCATAAGCCTCAGTTGAATGATTTACCTTTTTTGCTTTTAAATAATTTTCTTAAGAAAGATGAGTCATACAGGAAGTCATAAGTTAAAGAGATATGAAAGAGAATAATTTTAAGAGCTATATAGCCCATGGCTTGCTAGGACTAAATTCTCAGTAATCTTTTTGAAATGTTTCTCTAGTTTAATAGTTATTAAGGCAAAATTCTATGTTTAAGCTAGAAAAACCAAATGCGCAGATGGCTTGGCAGTACTACATGCAAAAAGGACCTTGAGATTTTGGTTGATCATAAATTGAACATAAGCCAGCAGTATGATGTTGCAGCAGAGAAGGTGAATGCTATTTTAGCCTGCATTAATGGAAACGTAGTTTCCAAATCAAAGGAAACTATTTTGCACTGATCAGACCTCAGCTGGAGTGCTGCGTCCAGTTCTGGGCATTTCATTTTAATGAGTGTATAGACACGTTGGAGCAGGTTCAGAGAAGTACAACAAGGATGATCTGAGGTTCAGGGAATGAAACATATGTGGAAAGGTTGAAGGATCTGAGTAGGTTCAGTTTGGTGGAGAGAAGACTGAAGGGTGACATGATTGCATTCTTTAAATACCTCAAGGGCTGTCACAGAGAGAAAGGACAGGCCTGTTCTTCATTGCCACAGAGGGTAGGACCGGGTTTAATGATTATATGTTACAAGAAGATAGATTATGATTGAACACTAGAAGGAACTTCTTGATAGTAAGAATAGGTCAGCAGTCCAAGAAGCAAGGGTTTGGGAGCCAGAGACAGAGTCTTTCCTCAAGAAGGTCAGATAATCACTGGCAACTAGACACATATTCTCCAGCTGCCTAAATAGGCAGGCAGCAGGCATTCAGGTGTATCTAATTACCAACACGTTTCTGATAAAGCTTCTGCGACCTTTGAAGGCCCTCCCTTTTGGCTTGATGCTCCCTGAAGGTAGGCACACTTCCTTGATCCTCCTCTATGACGGCAGACTCGGCCACAGGCAAACTTGGCTGCTGAACCTCTGGAGAGGCCATAGACCCTGCTACAGCAGAACTCAGGCTCCTCAGTTGCAGGCTCAAGTCCCAGAGGCTCTGGCTCATCCTCTGAGTCCTCTGAGTCATCCTCCAGGCTGGGCATGACATCAGCTCAGGTTAGTACTTGGATGGAAGACCAACAAAAATGCAGGCACTATAGGCTGTGTTTTCGAGGAAGGAACTGGCAGAACTACCACTTGAGTATTGCCTTCATAAGAAAACCCTAGGAAATTCATGGAGTTGCCATAAGTCAACAAGTGACTTGAAGGCACATAACACGCACACAAACCCTGCCAGATAGTGATCAGTCTGTCTGTCAACACTGATATCACACTTATTGCATCACCACACAAACCCAAGTCCCAGATGTTCCCTGCTGCATGAGTGGGATTAGATAGTGAGACTTGTGATTGCTGTGAAGCCCATGAAGGCCAGAGCCTCTCCCAGTGGTGAAGGCTCAGCGTAGATATAGGAATTCTGTAAGAAATAAGCCAAAGTCACTCCAGCACTTACACTCAAGACAACTTGGTTATCTCAGGAAGAGTAACTGTTGTGCAGTGGAATATGGTCGTGGCATGGAGTTGTCATGTATTTGATCTACAGTTTGTATTTAGGCTGTATAAGCAGTTGCTTAGATTTGTGTAATATAGTCATTGTAAGTGGTAGCTGATAATCTTGAGGTAGTGAACTCCCTCTGGTTTATTGTGGGAGCTCCAGTGGCTTACATGTTTTTAATACATATTGTAAGGCTATGTCAGTCACCATTCCATTTACAGAAAAATAAATTTAAGTATAAAATAATAAATTCTCTGCAAATCCTAGAGCACATTTTCATGGAGAATTAGAAATGAAAGTGTTGCTGAAAACATCTTTTTGCTGTGTTTTGTTGTAACCTTGCAGCAGTGTTTAACATGATTATAATGTGTATATTCGAGCAGAAAAAGGCTCACCAGGCATTGCTGACTTGGTTAACTCATATCCTAATTTTAAGGGCAAATTAAACCTTAATGAACAAAACAAAAAGGATGAAGAATTGTTACTTTAAAGGTTGCATGGAGGAACAGACTCTAGGGAAGCAACATTTTGTAGGCAGTGGATTAATAGATAAACAGATTAGCTAGGCTCCTTTTTAATTGTGTCCTATAGACAGAAATGGTAACATACACACTCTTTTGTACTTGTTTACAACCACTATGCACTTGTTTGCAACCACTATTTTTAATTTTGGGAATATAATACTATATGTTTATTGGGTATTAAGGAATGAAAAGTGCAATAATCTGTTTCAGAAATATTTCAGTCAAACTATGTGTGCAGCAAAAGACAGTTTGCTTTATTAATTCAAGCCTGATATGTTATTTCTGGCATTCATCCGTGGGCACACATACCTAACTTGCTGCAGTGATACACCCTGTTGTGTTGCTTAAATATTTAATAGAACTTCATATTATTGAAGCCAAAATGATAAATAATTTACAGAACTGTTTATATTAGTAATTAAGTGATACGGTTTCTGTGGTTTGAACTATAAATGTAATCATTGCAATTAACAGGAGACAGCAAATTGCGCTGATTGCACTTCCAGCTTACGTAGAATTCCCATTAGTCAGCTGTTTCACTGATTTCTTTCTGCATGTTTAAGATAGTGCTATAAAAGCTGGTTTTATTCTGGCAGATAACACTGTAAAACACACCAATTACTCTCTTCTAGATTTTCTTTTCTTTTATTTGTGTTTTAAGGCAAGAATTAAAAGCTTATTCTATTTATTTCACTTCACTTCAAGCTTCAACTAGATAACCAGATAGGTAGGAGTGGACCACTGCATTTTACATTATAAATGCACATGTTTACCATTCTATTTATGTGTTAATTGTATTAGTATCATTGATATGATAAAACAAATGGAAGAATATTAGTCATGTACAGCTTGTGTTGTGTATTAGTTGCAGATACTCTATTATTCTTAAATGTCATACATTAAAGTGACTGAAAGAAATGACAGTTAAAGAGAGAATGAAGAAAATATTTTGAACTTAGTGTTTTCTAGGATTTCCAGTGACACTTACAGAATCCACTTACATGTAATGTAAGGAAACCATTATTTAGAAGATGTTAAAAGGAGCTAGATTTGGGGATTATAATCTGTCAATGGCTTTTTTGTGTGTAGATGCTCAATTTGGCATCATCCTGACCACTTGTTGCATTGGTTGGGACTGATAGAAGATGGAGTTGAGCAGTGGAGGATCACAGGCTCCTTGTCTTTGGACTGTAGCTATGGTAGCTTACTGGAATCTCCATGTACGGTGCATTTGTCATTTATTTAAATCATTTTTTCCCAGTCTTAAAATGAAAAACCTCACAGTACAGCTGACATAAGATTCCTAACAAATGAGATGAGCACTGTCTTTCAGGCTTGCAATGTAAAAACAGAACACAAGCCTAAAAAGGGACAAAGAGCAAAGCAAGAAAACTCAGGCACCACTGAACATATTTTGGGCATATATTAAGAAGGGCTGTTGCTTTCATTCCCTGCTTAGAGGCTTTCCAGAGCCATCTGGCTGGCCACGGTTGGAAACAGGATGCTGGACTAGATGAATCCTCTGTCTGATCCAGCTGGACTGTCATGTTTCTGATGCTTTGCCGAGTAAGAAGAGCAAAGGACTAGCCTTTCTTTTAAATAGTTTGTGTATGCTCTCAGTAGTTTATGGTTATTATTATTTTTGTGAAGATTTTAAATTTTTGAAGGAAACTGTGTACTAGAAAGGCATTTATTTTAATTCCATGTTTCCTTGCAGAAGTGCAATATATGTTGTCTTTTCCAGTAGTAGTGTTCTTGTCATCCTTTGGTCTCAGATACTTTGGAATTCTTTTTAATTTTATTTACTGTATACATGGCAAAGGCCAATCCACTCTAGGAAACTTCAAGTAAAGATAAGGAATATGGGACATACCATTTATCTCAGACAATTTAAAAAAATATTTTATTTCCTTGCTAAAATATTTATGTCCTACTTTAGCTTACAGGTTCTCAGGGTGATAAACAAAACCAAATCAAATTTAACAGTTTAAAACATTCAACAATGAAGACTAATTTAAACATATTCAAATCAAATAATATTACACAATGCAACAATAAAACATGCTTAAAACCATGCTCACATACAGAACTGCACAAAATCAGTTAAGCCCCAAAGGCCTTAATAAAGAGCCACATCTTAACTTGGTACGGAAATGAAGTTATTAAAGCCAGAGGCAGTCAAGCTTCCAAGGGAAGGGAAATCCACAAGTGGGGTGCCACACGAGAGAAGGCTCTCTCCCGTGTCCTTCCAAAGTGTATTGCTTCCACTGGTGGAAGAGTAAAAATGAACATAGACCACAGGTAAACACGTTTGAATGATTTTTTAACAACTTCCCAAAGGTATTATATTTTTAGTCCATCTTTCTATAAAAAATTGCTAGTTGTAACAATAGGTATACAGTAGATAAAACAAACAAACAACCCCATCCCCATTCACACAGTCCTGTAACAGATTGTACTTTGTGAGCACCATGCATATACCTTGATCCATTTTTGCTGTTCATATAAAGTGAAACAGCAGTAGTAGAGTCTGTGTTGAACTCTTCTTTGATGAATACATAATCTCTTGGAGTGTAGCTGTCCTCATCATTCTAATATCTAGGTTTGCTTATAAAGGGAAATAATCTTTATAGAAACCATAGTAAGAGGTGTGATTAAATTATCTGCAAGGACACATCTTCTGCAGCAGTAATGGGTTTCTTTAGTTAATACTGTGGTCTTGACTGTTCCTAATTGATTGTGCATGATGAGGTGTTAGAATGAAAGAGGTTCAAGTCTAAACCTAAAATTAAAACAATGCAATACTCAGTAATAGCTATAAAGAGTTTCTTTTCTATAGACATCAATTATTTGGTATTTCATTCAACATTTTTGAAATATATATATCTGTATTTTTGAATAAAGAAAAGATTTGAAATAAAAGTTTCTGCCAAATTGTATTTGTGTGGATGATTAATACCGATTCAGAACAGTGCACTCCTCCTAAGCAGAGTACACAGTGGAGAAAAGTGAAGCTTATTAATACTACAAAGATAACCTTCAAAGTCATTTTGAATATTACATCATAATGGCACAAAATTATTTAGGTGAAAAACATAGGTAAAGTGGCTTTAGTGTTTTTGCTTTCTTTGTCAAGGATGAAAATTGGAGAGACATACAAACTGAACTTTTTTTTTCTTTAAAAAAATCCTTTCTGTTAAAACAACCACAACAAAACAGGTGTTTACAAAGAACTGCCTATATGTGTAAGTATAGAGATTTCCATGCTTGT
This sequence comes from Urosaurus nigricauda, assembly GCA_034509955.1. Classification (NCBI taxonomy): domain Eukaryota; kingdom Metazoa; phylum Chordata; class Lepidosauria; order Squamata; family Phrynosomatidae; genus Urosaurus; species Urosaurus nigricauda. The sequence goes on from JAOEGL010000001.1 coordinate 96,367,696, forward strand.
TTCGTGTTACTCCAAGATCCAGTATACTGTCATGTCCACACCTTTTTGGATATTAAGTTGATATAAGGGATTAAGAGACAAGTTGCCATGAGGGAAAACAGTCATGCCCTATAAGGAGATCCAGGACCATATTTGGGGATCTGGCATTTAGATAACATTTGTGTATCTGTCTGTCTATCTATCTATCTATCTATCTATTGTTTACTGCTTTCCCATAACTGGGAAAGTAAGGCATATCTGGGGCTGGGGCTATTTTGTCTGTAAACCAATTGTATGAGCATGCCTCCCTGCTAGGAAGAGATTTGGAGGCTAAAAGGAGACCGTATGCTTATGTAGTGTAATGAACTGTGCTGGTAAGCTCCTTCAAAAGTATAAACATCACAAAGGAAGGGATTTGTTGATGAGTAAGAGGAACCTCTGAAGTGGGTATCAGTGGCTTTAAATGGGAAAACCTAGATGCTATTAGAGACAAGCCATGAGAAAGTAGATATAGCAGTTTGTCAAGAGACCAGAATCATTTTGGGTGCTTTTACGGCAGTGTAAGACACTCTTTGAACATTGTGCAGTGATGGCGGGGAGAGAAGAGAAAGCTGTCTGCATCACAAGAAAGAATTGTTCTGCTTTCTCCTGAGCATGTTGGGAGCTGACAAGAGTAGCTTTCTCTCTGGACTGAAATGACCTCCTATGCTGTCTTCCCCCATGTTGTAATTTATGTTGCTCTCTATTTTATGGTTTTATGTTATGGTTTTATGTTAATAAATGTTTGGAATAAATATAAATTCACAACATAATATATTGTGAATAAATAAGTAATAAAGTGGATGGTGGAGAGAATCACACGGGTGTACACTGTAAGATATGTAGGACTATTTCATTTCTTGTAGCCCAATTTTGCTAAGTTTTTTTTAAAAAAAATCAGCCTTTATATCATTAGTATTGAATATACTGAGATGTCTGTATATCTCAGCAGGGTCTCTCCACCACCCAAACCTGAATAGTCTCTAACTGTGGTAGGTGGCCTAAATCTTGCTTTATGATCTCCCGCATGGAATGCCTGAATTAGCCTTATTTCCTGCATTCCCCCACTTACCCTTGTTGACTGATCTAAATGGTAGCTTGTGTAAGAGATCATGATTTCCTGGCTTTGCCTATTTGGCCCCATTTTGCCTTGTTGACCAAGGAACTCTTACTTTTTACATATATACAGTCTCTTCAGGGACCAAATCAAAGGGGATATTGCTGAATTAGTGAAGAGAAACCATCTGATAGACACTAGAAGTCAAAAGTTAATTTCCCCATGTTGATTTTGCTCTAGAGGTTATAGCAGCAGAATTAGTAGTGTGCATGTGTGTGTGCACTTATAATAATGTAGTATTGGCACAAGAACAATAACAATGCATGTGTGTGTGTGCACATATAATAAATAATTTAGTAATAACATAACAAGAATAACAAAGCAGGCATTTGACTTCTCCCAGTCTTATTGCTCTCAGTAATGGTTTTGCTTTTCTCTTGATGGTCCTCGATTCCACCATGTCCCTCCCCCAATATAATCTTGGAATGTCCATAGAAATAGAGGGATGGGTGTGCTGCTTCTACAAGCACTAAATGAATAATACAGTACTACATGTGATTCACTATCCCAGCAGTCTAATTATTAGAAACTGACCTTACTGGACAAGGATTCAAATCTCGAAAGTATATGATGATAAAAAAACAACAGTCATGATAAAATGGCAATATTACACTCATACTCTCTCTCTCTCTCACACGATATATATATATATATATATATATATAGAAGATCGTTTATTTGGATGCAGACATCTTGCATTGTGTGTCATGTTCTCAAAAACATTGCAGTTAGATATTTTGGGTAAACTGTAAATCTGGCCTTCCATCACAGATTTTCCGTGATACCCGTATCTCTGTTATATTTCTGCCATTTATTTATTCAGATAAACCTCCAATGTAACAAATTTAAAGGTTTTTGTGTGTGTTGGCAAAGCACCAAGTCCAGCACAATTTGTGATGACTGGGATTGATAAATGGATCAGGCTCCCAACAAAATTGAGATCTCCATGCACAGTTCTAGTACAAAGAGTACAATCAAATATCAGGGTTTATTTATTTTGTCCTTTGTCTTTGATATGCCCTTAAACAGCTGAACTATAGAGTATAATAGCTATCCCTGAAACATCTTTTCATTAGATCTGGTTCATTAAAAGTCATAGCTAATTTATTTTTTATTTATTTCATTTTTATACTGCCTTTCTCCCAGAAAGGGACCCAAGATGGCTGGCAATATAAAAACACTTCAAAAACCTTGCAACAAAAATATAAAAATGATTAGAATAATCTGGTTAGAACAGTATAAAATTACCATAAAGAACATACTGGAAAAATCCAGTTAGAACAGTATAAAAAATAACATAAAAACATACTAGTTAGCACTGGAAAATATTTCTGGGTGATTGATATTCCTAGATATTTAAGTGTTTTAAAATCACGGCAGTTAGAATTGTTGCTATAGTGATGGGATAAGACATTGTATTTTAAGTTTTCATGCTGCAAACCAAATTGCTCTGAAATAAATCCAGCATTAGTTACTGCATGAAGTCAACCAATAAAAAAAATCAGCTCTTGGAAAAATTAAAGCACCCTTTATTTCCTTAAGAGTTCTAGCATAGAGATGCTGGGGTGTTAACAGGTACAGTCTGCATGGAGCTTATAATAATGGTTTCATGACATCTTAATTGGCTAACATTTGGTTTTGGCCATAATTCAGAGTGCTAGTTTTGGCGCCCATATCCCTCAATAGTTAGATGAAACGGTGAGGACTCAGATTCGTTCAAGTCTGCCTTTTCCATGCAACCCATCTGTATAGTAGATTGATCCTTGATTGAGGTAATATAGATTTAATATTTATATAGATTTTTCTAGTTTGAATTTTTCTTCAAAGGTACAGTAGTAGTAGTAGTAGTAGTAGTAGTAAAAGACTAGTACCAACACCACCAAGAATAGTGCAAAATTACCTCTGGCCAATTACATGTTTACTTGAATTTCCCTTGACTAAAGTACAGTATTCTACTGGACAGCTAAGGTTCCTTTAGATCTTCTGTGTAATATACATCAAAATTGTTGCAGGGGGGGAGGGAGCACTAGCTATCTCTTTTTAATGCTGTGATCAGCTTTAGGTGATGTCATGAACCCCATTTGAGAGAAGAGTGGGATACAAATCAAATCAAATCAACTAATCAATCAGTAGGAAAAGTAAGATATTGTCTTTCAGATGGTCTGGGTCGAAGGGCTTTATAGGCCATGCCCAGAACTTTGAATTGTGCCTGGAAACAAACCAGTAGCCAGTGAAGCTGTTTTAACAAGGGAATTACATGTTCCCTGTAATTGTCCCTAGGCAGATTTGTGGCCACAGCATTTTGGATCTGCTGAAGTTTCTGAACAATTTCCATAAGTATTCCCAAGTACAGTGGTCCCCTGGGTTACGAATCCCCCGAGGTACGAAAACCTCGGGGTACAAAAGAGCTGGGGCCGGAAAAACGGCCCCAGCTTGCGAAAAAAAACCCGGGTTAAGAAACAAAAAAAAGCGCTGGCCCTTTAAATTTGCCGCGCGGCGCTACAAACAAAGCGGTCCCCCGGGTTACGAAAGGTAATCCGGAACGGATTACTTTCGTAACCCGGGGGACCACTGTAAAGTGAGTCCAGGACTTACTTCTGAGTAGACATGCATATGATGCTATCGTTTACTCTCTTTCCCCATTCTAGATTCTTAGTTGAACTGGATGATCCATTGCACTTTGAATATAAGTTACTGCTTCCTTTCTTCCAAAGATGGCAAACAACAAAAAGTTATGCTAATGTAACCCACTTTAATGACAACTCAAATGTTGATTTTGTCCACAGTCTCAAAATTATATGTGCTGTATGTCAGAATAACTTAGCCATTCCAAACAATAATTTCAGCTGATTTTGACCATGCACATGACACATCAGCTCCTGGAATCTAAAATCCTGATGCTTTGTTGGCCATTGCAAAGAGATTATTGCAAACTAGATTTGTTTTGACAAGGAGACTCAGTATTCTAGATGACAGCGGCTCTTAAGATTCATCTTTTGCTTCCCTTTTTAAAAATGTGCATACAGACTCGTTAAGAATGCTTCTGAAAGCATTCCCCCCCCCCCCCCGAATTTGCCCTTAAAATGTATTACAGTGTATTTTGAAAACACAAGTTGTTGGCATTGCCATTGGTCAGAACTGACTATAATACAAGGAGGCATGGCTCAAGAATTTCCATATAGTTTGTTCTCATATTTTACCGAATAGTTGGTGCAGCGGGGTGGTATTTAATTCCTATAGGGCTAAGCAGTTGAGAGATTAGTGTTAGAAAAGATTTTAGGTGTCAAATATTCTAATTTGAGTTTTTAGAAAAAGAGGAAGAAAATGTCAATTAGTTTTGAATTGTTCTAGTGCTTTCTGAAATAAAGAAACATTATTTTCTACTAACAGAACTGTTGAATAGTTGAAAAGAGAACAACTATCTTCTAAGCATGATGTAATTATGCTGGAATCCAGTCTTTACTTTAGAATGGGGGTGTGCAATTAGGGCCTCTCCTAGTTTTTGAACTGAAAACCACAATTTTTCACATTGGCTATGTTGCCAGTGATTAAAGGAGTTGTAGTCAAAAATATAGAGATCTGTAGTAGGCCATCCTTGCCTTAGAATTAAACGAGGAACCTGTGGCCCTTCAGATTTTGGTGGACTTCCATTCCAACAATTGGTAGACACTGGTCATGATAACAGACTGATTAAAGTTGGAGTCAGATAGCATTAGGAAGGCTGCAGGTCCCACACACTGGGAATTTTCCTCCTACTGTATAATGCATGCAAAGGCATATACCTCTGTCTTGATGGACTCTTTTGCACGCTGAGAAAGGCAGCCCTGGAATATTGTGATTTTAAGTGAAGAAATACAGCAGGGTGGCATTTGATCTATCCCCATCCAACAGTGGCATCACTAAAGTTGATGTAACCCGGTGCGGTAACTCCTGCTGTCACTCCCGCCCCATTGACCTCCCATTACCACACCATACAGAATTCTTATTAGTGTTTCTTGTACTAATACCATAAATCGTAATTCCCGTATATCACTGAATGATATTGTAATTTAAGCATAATTTTAATTTTGCTAGTTGTTTATGTCACAACTATTGACATAAACAACTACAACAACTAGCAAAATTAGAATTACACTTAAATTACAATATCATGTACACAGACTAAATGTATTCATATGTACATAGTTTCATGTAGTCAGAGTGAAAATTTTGTAAGATGTTGACATATAAAAATGTGACTTTTTTAAAGAAAAATTAAAAAGAATATTTTTAAAATTAAATTTTAAATGTTAATTTTTTTTTTTAAAAAAACTGAGGCCCCTCCTGTCATCTCTTACTTCATTCACACCATCCCTTTTGCTGAGCTCAAACTTTTTAGACAGCCCATTTCTGCCCTAAGGCAGATGTTTGGGGAGCAGTGGTGTCACCTTCTCCCCCTTAGGGTGTCACGTGGTATGGCTCCTACCTTCCTAGTGATTCCCCTGCCATCCAAACTGTCCCTGAAGCTGCCATTGGAGATTCCAGGTGTATGTTTTACTTTGGAAAAGTCTTTTGAAGTGCAGTTAGAAATTGGAAAAGGCTTCCATACCGTAAGCCTCTCCCCCCCCCACTTCACATTTGTTCTCAGAATCTCTCTCTTAGAAGGAATATAATGTCATTGAGCTGTGATTACTCACCTTTAAATGTAGCATATGGCTTGGTCCATAAGTTGTTAAGGCATTGCTTTACACTATATACAACTGCTTCTTAACAAAATAGGCTGTGTAAGTCTTGTCAGCAGGGTTGCCAAGTTGAAAGTTTAAACTTTCTGAAAGGGTAGCATGTATATAATTAGGTAAACTTTTTCAAGCAAAGAGTGATCTAGAGTTTCAGTTTACTTTGTAACAGCTTATATTTCTGGAGACTGGTAACTGTTTTGCATAATTTAATTTAATTTAATTTATTCTTTATGCTTCTTATATTTCAAATCATATTTGTATAAATGGTTGCAAGTCAATGGGAACCGCCTCAATGCATTATGATTTTAAGAAAAAATGGATTTGTGGGTCTAAGGCTTCCCTTTTCTGTAACATCATGGATAGGGGGAATTCAAGGGGATGACTCAGGACACTGTTGCTTAAATAATCTTGATCTAGTATAATAAAGCTTTTATTTGAATTTTGAAAAATGTATTGAAACACATGCACACATGACATAAAGATGCAGGAAACAAGAGTTTTTCTTTTTTAAATATATCAGATGTAAGATCATTTTCCTTCGAGCTGAAAAATATTTTCTTACGGTGTATTGACTACAGAGGGATATAAATTTTCTTAGAGATGGCATTGCTTATGCCCAAGGGTGGTCAAACTTTATAATTTGAAGAGATACATACTAAAATCTTTATATAACAAAAAGCCACAGGGCAAGAATCCCTCCATTGCTGCTGCTACTCCTTTTCTAGGGCTTTAGCAGTACTGCAGCTCCTACCAGTTTTTACCCTCAATGGATGATCTAATTTTCTTCTTTCTCATCTTGTGCCTGAGGGCAATCTCAGATGAGTCTTCTGCCATTCTATAAACCTGCCTTGTTTACTGAATTTTATGGGGGCTTCACATGAATTGATCCACAACTTGTAACTCTCCCCATGTTTTTTTCCGTGGCTACATCTGTCTTTTTTCTTAGTGGGGAAAATCTGTTTTTGTACAAATCTTCTACTCGCTTAACATGGGGAGCTCTCTATCTGGAACTGTCTGGCAAACTTGTTCCTTACAAAGTCAGTTTTAATTCATGCTAGAGAATTTACCACAAAATGACAGGTGTAACTGTTGTTAACTGTTCTTAAAATTGCTGTACCCATATGACAATCCTCTTCCCATATGAAAGGAATAGATGAGACCATTAGTCAATGATGACCGCATCACAAAACTAGTGTGTGGTGTTACTCAAAATGCCTGGGTTCCAGGAGGGCACCCACAAATCAATATACTCAAATAAAATACCTTTTCTAGGGCAACAGTCAGCCTTGGGATCATAACCCTATTTATACGGGTTTCAAATAACACAGAACTCCAGAGGCAAATCTAAATAGGTTTTTGTAGTTTTATTAAAGAGATAGTCAACACACACTCACAAACACATGCTCACTCACACATATACACAAATTAATAAAGCAGAGGTGGGAGAGGGGAATAGAGGAGGCCTTGCTAACAGTGATACGTTACCAGATCTGAAGTTGAAGGCTTTCAGGGCCGACATCCATAGTTTTTTGTGGATTTTGGGGGGTATGTGGCCATGTTCTGGAAGAGTTTGTTTCTCATGCTTTGCCAACATCTGTGGTTGGCATCTTTAGAGAATGCTGGCATGGAATTGAGTGGGGTATGCATACTGTGTGACCCTTGATTGAGAGGAAGTGATTTACATGTTAATCTGTGTGTTGGTCTCTTGGCCTCAGGATGTCTATTTAATCAGTGACCCATTGTCTGCTGGGAAACCTCCTGACCCTGGTGGTTTTCATTTGCATTCTGTAGGTCTTGATTTTGGTGTTTTTCAGGACTGTTGGCCTTTGTTTACTTTAAGGGTTTCTTCTACCTGTTGAAGTTGTCTAGCTGTTTGTTGATTTCAATGGCTTCCCTGTGCATTCTGACCTGATAGTTGTTGGAATAGTTCAGAATTTCAATATTTTCAAATTGCATTTTATGTCCAGGATGGTTTATGATTATGTAACTGTGGAGAAGTCTACATAGGGATCACCAAATGCAGTGTTCAACACAAATCAAGGAACACGAGGGACCCTGAAGACTGGGTCAGCCAAAAAAATCATCATCAGCAGAACATATTATAAACCATCCTGGACATAAAATGCTATTTCAAACCACCCAGGGTCAGGGGCTTTCCCAGCAAATAATGGATCACAGATTGAATAGACACCCAGAGGCCTTGCCATTCAGCAACAGACCAATGCACAGATTAACATGTAAATCACATACTCTCAATCAAAGGTCACACAGTGTGATATATATACTGTATATATATATACACACACACACACACACACTACAACTACACCTAATTGCTAGTGTGCAGGCAATGGTATATATACCCAAAACCATGTCCTGGGGCAGACGTCAAGGACTGAATGGATTAAATTCCTGCTAAATGGTTTTCCAGGAGGATAAGAATGGTCTGAAGCTGTAGTAAATGTTTGGGTGATTGGCATGACTATCTCAGACAAGGGAAATTTTGCATTCCTTCTCAGAGTGTCCTTCATCTGTGTATGCACACTCACCTTCTTTGGTCGTGATCCCATCATTGCCCTCAGTACAGTAGTCCCCGGGGTACGAAAACCCCGGGGAACGAAAGAGCCGGGGCCGCAAAAACAGCCATGGCTTGCGAATAAAACCCTGGGTTACGATAAAAAAAAACCGTGCGGCCCCTTTAAATTTGCCGCACGGTCCGGCAAAAAAAGCGGTCCCCTGGGTTACGAATATTTCCGGGTTACAAAAGGTAATCCGGAATGGATTACTTTCGTAACCTGGGGGACCACTGTATACAAAAGGCATTATGCTGATGCCTTAGATGATTTCATTATGGTGGGTGCCCTTGCTTACTCCCTTGCTAGAGCCAAGTGGATTTCCAAATATGGGATGGCTGGATTTCTGCCTTGCGGTCGCCTTTCAAGGTTACTCACTGATCATTCACTCTGGCGTCCCTTTTAATATTAAATTTATATTGAATATGAGGGATGATTTGGGACCTGGTCTTGGGGTAACATTTGGATTGTTCAGAAACTGCATGTGGCTGATAAGACCATATTTGATACAGCGAGATTGTTCTAAAGACTGTTTATTGAAAATGGTGGCTACTCAATAGGGACAATTATAGTCTCCATCTTTGAGTCACTGAAAATGGGAAATAGGAAACTAAATGTAGAAAATTGGGAACTAAATTATGTCACTAAATGTAGAAAACTGGGAACCAAAGATGTGCAAAGCCCCATATTTCACTTAACACTGTGCAGTGATTAAGGATGGCATCTCTCCTCTGAATTCCTGTCTTGGGGCGGTAATGAACTGGGTGAGGGAAAACTGACTCAAGCTGAATCCAGGTAAGACGGAGGTACTTGTTATTGGAAACCCAAACCCAGGACTGGTGTTATGTCAGCCAGTTCTGGATGGGGTCACACTTCCCGTGAAGGACTCTGTCCTCAGCTTGGGGGTGCTCCTTGACTTGTCACTCCAGCTGTCAGCTCAGGTGGATGCGACAGTTAGGAGCATTTGCTGTCTGTTTTGGCTGATACGCCAGCTGCGTCCTTTCCTGGAGCCGGGGGGACCTTGAAACATTAGTACATGCGCTGGTAACCTCTCGTTTGGACTTCTGTAATGCGCTCTACTTGGGGCTATCTCTGTACCAAGTTCAGAAACTTCAGATGGTACAAAACATGGCAGCAAGATTAATCAAAGGTACTTCTCGGAACGATCATATAACACCTGTTCTGAAATCCCTTTATTGGCTGCCAATCAGTTTCCGAGCAAGGTACAAAGTGTTGGTGATTATCTTTAAAGCCCTACATGGCTTGGGTCCAGAATACTTAAGAGAACGCCTTCTTCCGTACTGTCCGTCCCGCACACTGAGGTCCTTGAGTAAAAAAACCTTCTTCAGTCAATAAGAGCTAGGCTAACTTCTGTTAATCAAAGGGCCTTTTTAATCAATGCGCTGAAGTTGTGGAATGACCTGCTGGAGGAGATCTGCCATATTTCCACTCTTACAGCCTTCATAAAGGCTCTTAAGATGGATCTCTTCTGGCAGGCCTTCCCAACCTAGATAATATATCCTAGCTTTCTCCCCCGTGGATGTTTATGAACATGACCCTAATTCTGTGATGTCTGTCTCTCCGCCTGCCAAAGTGTTTTTATGTTTACTTATTTTGTATTTTTAATTGCTTTTAATTTGTTTGTTTAACTGTAGTTTTAATATTGGAGAGGGGGCTTGGGAAGGGATCAATTTGTATTTTATTGTATTTTTAATGCATTTGTATTGTTGTAACCTGCCCGGATTCCTAGTGATTGAGTGGGCTATAAATAAATAAATAAATAAATGTAATAATAATAATAATAATAACAATAATTATTGGTTTTTTACACTGTGTCTTGGAATATTGCTGCAAAACATCTATGTTCCATCTCCTTTATAGTACTAAAGTTATCATAATGATTCAGAATTTGCCAAGTGTTATCTGTTTTATATGTGCATCTCTCTCTCTCTCTCTCTCTCTCTCAGTAATTTTTAAGAGCATAATCCTTTTTTCAGCACTTTCAACAAAGAATAATTTAGTTGAATTGATCTGGAATTAGTAAACAATTGAATTCTGCTCACACACAAGCTTGAATTACTTTTCTTTTTATATAATCCCAAATCCCATCATTTTTTTCCTTTCTTTCAAAGGCAGAGAGCAAAAACACACACTACAGTAATTGATTATATCTTTGCTATTCTGAAATGTGCTTTGCTAGAAATAATTTTCAAAGTTGGTTCAGCTGGGCACCTTTGGGGAAGCTGCGTTTACAAGGGAGCCTCTCTATGAGCAAAGCGAATCTCAAGTTGTGACAATCCATTACTGTGCCATTGCCTTTGGGGAAACATATCTGGTTAGCTTAGGTAGGCTTGTGTTCCTCTATGCAAATTCCTTTCAAGTTTTGTTATGCTTTTGAATAATAATTACTTAAAGGAGTTTGATACATTTAAATGAGCTGCAGCACTGCAGAACAACATTAAGTCTTGATTTGGGGCATCTTAAATACAAAGCTACAGCTCTGCTACAAATTACATATGCTTACATCTCACTATACCGGTGGGGCTGAAGTACAGCATAGGGACAAAAATTGAAGTCTAAAAATGTCAGAATAATAATACAGACTGGGAGCTCTCTGATCTAATAGAAATCTAAGGCCCAGTACAGATGGGTGCTTTGCACAGGCCTGGGGCCAAAATTAGGGCTAGGTAGGGCTGGGCGTCCACATGTGCCCACCCCTACTATTGGCGCCCGGACTCCATCTTGACAGGCCCCATACAGATGATGTCTGTGCTGCGCAGTTCCCAAACAGCACCGTGCCATGTGAACTTAATGATTGCGTGCAAGTGCGCCTATGGCGCCCCATGTGTGGCCTTAAAAAAACCCCCACCGGGAGCAGGTTTTTTTGAGGCCTGCTGGAGGCCGTGGTGTTTGTCTGCTGTGGCCTCCATCCGGGGCAGAGTGCGGCACTTTGCTGCCCCCTTTCTGTCAGTCTGTACCCCCCCTCCAAGTCTCTGGGTGATAACATTTATCCAGTTATTTGTATTCATGGCAGAATACTGAAGTGCTCTGTAGCTCATAGATATGCAAAAGTCTGCATAACAACACTGCTATGCTTGAAGATATATCAGCATTGGCACTAATCCTTTTGCATATGATAAGTTGATGTGGACAGGAAAGAGAAATAAAGAATTGTAACATTGCAAACAGTGATGCCCAGGCTGCCCCAGATTTCTTTCTCTGGAAAGATACAGTAATCTGAGAAGAGGGAGAAAAGAAATGTGACATTTCAAGTACAGCTATTCCTATTATTCAAACTGTCTGGTTGGCTGGTCTGATGATTTGACAGTCCTATTGATGTTTGTTGCTTGATTATTGTGGATTGTTATAAATATCTGTAAGATAGTTTCCGTAAACCTTTTAAAAAGAAGTAATATAGAAACAGGAGTATAGAGAAGCCCCCTTGCCGTAAAGAGGACAGCATTCAGCTGGTGGCTTCCACTTTCAGACCCAGAACTTTCTGTCTTACTTCCTTATGGTCTGTCTCTTCAGTTGACAACTGGGATATGAAACTTATTGCTCTCAATGATTTCTCATCATTTGTTATTCTGGCCATGACCAATGTGAATTGTAGTCTAGCAAAGTCTAAAAACCCACAAATTGCTCACTCCTGTCTTAAAAGTTAATCTATCCCCTGTCTTGGTTATGAATCTAGGTCATAACTTTGCTTTCCATTCTTCTAACAAGCTCTGCTTCAGACTTTCAGAGCTTTTTCTGTCTTAATACACTTGTCCCTCCCCATTTGGGATCTGTGGTTTTGGTCCTTTGTGGATGGCAAGTGGGGAAGGAGAAAATGGGGTGCTCACATGGCACACGTGCACAATGGGGCTTGAATATCTGCGATATTTCTGATTTGCATGTGGGTGGGGGAGGATCCGGAACAGATCCCCTGCAAATCGGGAGGGACAAGTGTACTTCTCTGATAACTTTGCACAGTCTCCTCTGCCTTATCCATTACTGAACTGGAACCACTATTCAGCTCTCATGATCCTGTAGCTACCCCAAAGCATTTTCTTCTGGGTGTTCCAGTCATGTAGAACTCATTCTTCTGCATTTCATAGCCTTTGCACATTTTTACATAAACCTACAGTGGGAGAAAAAAAATGTAGGTGCTTTAGGCCTTCTCTGGCATGCAAAGCCATTTCTGAGGGCACATGGAGAGATGGGAGGGCAGGGGAAGAGTAGGAACAGGTGCATGCCTCTTCCTCCACTTCCCCCACCCTCCTGTGCTTGTAGCTGCCTTTCTGGAGACAGCTAAAGGTACGGAACGGTGGGGGAAGAAGAGGAACAGGTGCATGCCTTTCCTACTCTTCCCCTGCCCTCTTGGGCCTTCAGCTGTCTCTGCAGAAGTCCCACTCCCAGAAGTTCTGCCCCCAGAAGGTGGATATCCTGCCCCCCCAGAGGTCCCATTCTCCCCCTCTCCTGGAAGACCCAGCCACCAACACCAGGTAACAACCGGTGCGGGAACGCATCTGAGTTTGGGCACTCGGTCTCTAAAAGGTTTGTCAATCACTGGCCTAAGTTAATATCCTTACTAATTGTGGGGATTCTGAGGTCAAAATGTCTGATGTTTAGAAGTGGTTTGAAAAATATGCACAAAACTGGTTCTGGGTAATAAGTTAAAAGGCATCAAATTAGGAGGAACATTAGGAGGAACTTCCTGACAGTAAGGGCTGTTCGACGGTGGAACACACTCCCTCGAAGTGTAGTGGAGTCTCCATCCTTGGAGGTCTTTAAGCAGAGGCTGGATGGCCATCTGTCGGGGATGCTATGATTGGGAGTTCCTGCATGGCAGGGGGTTGGACTGGATGGCCCTTGTGGTCTCTTCCAACTCTATGATTCTATGATTCTATGATTCTATGAAATGACCATTGAAAGCTTATACAAGACGTAAAGAATTCTCCAGAGTTCCCATGATGATCTTTGTTCTCTGATTAGAGCCCCAGTTGGGTAGTGGTATTTCAGAAAAGCTGTTGGGCATTCAGTCTGAGCGCTTTTTCCAAGATTGTTTTTTCTTCCGAAGCACACAAAGGCATAAAATCTGCCTTTAATAAATTTCAGGTTCAATTTTGTCTGGTGTCAGGAATAATTAGGCTCCTTTTGTCAACTCTTTCTAAGTTCAAAATTGTTCTCACTGCATTCTCAGACACTTAAGATTCATCACTCTAAAGCATTGAGCTGACCAGCATAATAGATTGCTTCAACTTTTTATTTTGAAACAAACGGAAAGGTCGACTAATTGGAAAATGGCTCGTTTGAAAATGTGTGGCTTCAGTATTTATACTAAAAACAACACATCAATTCTTTCATGCTTCCTGATGGAATGAACCACCTACGTTCCACCCTGCCCCTTCTGTTCTGACACCACTTCCTCTGTTCTAGTACATAAACAACACCCTCCCTTCTGCTGTCTTTTTTTTGGGGGGGGGTGGGCGGGCAGAAATAGTTGTGAGCAGTATATGACTAAGCCTGCCATTTTCATACAAAAGAGGTAAGGTGATCTCTTTGAAGTAATTTCTCTTGCTGTAGAGATATGCAGAAATCTTTATTTGGTGGAATGTAGAATGCCTGATTAAGAGTTCTGAGCAAATAAAAGCTTGCATAAGAATCGCTGCAAAATAGATATGAATTTGCCTGTTGTGAATCTTTCTCTTCTTCTCAAATAACCCAGTACAATTTCTTGTTACAGGCAACAGTTCTTGAAGATTTCACACAGATATCTTTTTCTGTCCTGTTGCCTGAGATCAGACTGTCATTTCTTACATTTCAGTTCCCTCTAGCCTCAATGTTTGCAATTCTTCTTCAACATTGTGTGTGTGTGTGTGTACATGCCCATGTATACACACATCTAACTCAAGATAACAGTTCATTTATCTGATTAAGTGAGCTGCAGAGCGCAAAGTTTCTGGCAGGCATTTCTAACTCTTGGACCTGTGAACACATCTGGAAATCTACTAAGCTGTCACAGACTCTGCTACAATATGGCTTCCTTGGGGAGACTTCCTAGCCATAAAAAAGCTTCCTTGGAGACCACTGGTCACAAAATACAAAAATCTTGTTGAGGAAATTGAAAACAAGGAGGTGGAGGATGGCTTTGAACCTGAAATGCAAAACAACATATTTGCTCTGAGGAAACTGAATAGGATAAATATTCAAAGAGAATTTTGGCATTCTTTGTTGGATAGGCCCTCTATTTCAAGGCCCCGAGGTGTTTTTTGGGACAGGAAAAGGGTGAAAATTTATACTTGGAAAATCTGGGAGAAGCAGAGGGCTTTGGTGAGTGTCTAGGTAAGAGGATGTCGATGGCTTCTATGATGCTCTTAGATATCCCAGGCCTACAGCACAATAAATTTGTTACTCTTTAATGGTGGCACAGCATCCTTTGTTGTTTTAACTAGAGGTTGCCAGAGATGCAGTGAATTTGGGACTTTCTGTTTGCAAAGGATGTATTCTGCCAATGGGATATAGATTTTCTCCTGTTTAACATTTCCATATCACCCTCCACAAAATAAATAAATAAATAAATAAATAAATAAATAAATAAATATCACACAATCCTGAAATCAGTGGTGTTTGGTGCAGTACTTGGTGCAGTATTCCAAAGGTACTCCAAACCAGAGGGTTTGAAGATTATTACACAGGTTAGTATGATTTATTTGGCTATACTATTGTTTTATGAGCATTTGAAATCCTTGGTTGTTTTCCTAAACAAAAATAGAAACAAGTTGTTAGGGTGAAGTTGAAGGCTTTCACGCCTGGTGTCCATAGTTTTCTGTGGGTCTTCTGGGCTATGTGGCTGTATTCTGGAAGAATTTATTCCTGACTTTTTGCCTGCATGTGTGGCTGGCATCTTCGGAGGGTGGTGGCACTTGTGTGACCCCTGGTTGGGAGGAAGTAATTTATATGTAAATCTGTGTGTTGGTTTGGCAAGGACTTAGGGTGGGAGGACATGCAGGAGGATATGTGTGTCTATTTAATTAGCAATCCATTACCTGTGGGGAAACCCCCTGACCCTGGGGGACGTTCATTTGCATGTGTTGAGTCTTAATTTTGGTGTTCTTCAGGACTGATAGCCAAACTTTGTTTACTTTCAGTGATTCTTCTGTGCTGTTGAAGTTTTCCAGGTGTTTGTGGCTTTCAATTGCCTCCCTGTATATCTGACCTGGTAGTTGCTGGCATGGTCCAGAATTTCAGTGTTTTCAAATAGCATTCTATGTCCAGGTTGATTTATGACATGTTCTGCTACTGCCTATTTTTCTGTCTGGCTCAGTCTGCAATGTATCTCGTGTTTTTTAATTCGTGTTTGAACACTGCATATAGTGGTTCCTATGTAGACTTGGCCACAGCTGCATGGTATGCGGCAAATGCCTATGGTAATGAGATGGTCTCCTCTGTCCTTCACTGAGCGTATTATTTTCAGTGGATTTTCTTGGTTGGTCTGTAGATCATTTGAAGGTTGTGTTTCCTCATCTGTTTCCCTGTGCCACAGCTACAGATGCAGGCAAAATGTTAGGAATAAACTCTTCCAGAACCCGGAAAACCAACAGAAAACTAGAAACTGTTAGGGATTTTTCTTCAGATGACTAATAGAATCATTAAAACATTTTAATAGAATCATTAAAACATTTTATCGCAAGGTAGTTGAGTATTTGAAATGTGCTAAAATGCTTCATGAACAGAGGAGAATTATTGAGGGCATTAACAAGTGATTGTTAAACAATAGTTTCGCCTTTCTTGATAAGTAGTATTAAACAATATTAATCTGGCTCCTTCACTGATATCAATCAGCAATTACTTTTTGAGCTACAATATCTATGACTGTTGAATAAAATCACTAAAACTTATTAGGATCCATTATCTTATTATGAGACCAGATTTTTTTGGTAGACATTCTATTGATTACAAGGTAGCACCAGACTCAACCTTATTGTTTATAATTTGTTCAAATAAAATATATGCAGAATTCTTAGAGTAGCTCCATGATATGGAATTTTGGGAATGGTGGTTTGCTGCAGCACAACAAACTACCATTCCCAGAATTCCACAGCATGGAGTTATGCCCATTAAAGTGCTCTCAAACTGGATTATTTCTGTAGTGTGGATGCAGCCTGTATGTTGCAGAAATATCCACTCATCTTTCACTTTTGTACATTTTGTTTGTTACAACCTGGAACTGAAATAAATTTCATTGGCACCTAGTGTATACCAGATAATAGTATGCAAAATCTATATTTTTATTGTGACATAAAATTGTAAAGAAGCTGAAACTGGTTCTTGCTGGTTGTATATTTTCACAGTATTGAGCACCTTCACAATGCTGAGCATGTTGTATACATGAAGTGGTCACCATACCAATTCAATCCTTTTCAGTTTCAGGTTGTAATACAACAAAATGTGGAGATGAAAATGTGGGATGACTTCTGCAAACCATTGTTTAATTGTGTGGATAGGTTGAATAGATTACCTGGCATCCACTCAGTGTTACAGTGCTATTCTCTTTCCTGCTCATAGGCCCTTTGTTTTATAAGGTTGGAGTACATGCCAAGGTCAGTGTTGTTTTGCTTTAGGAATGACAATATAATTGAATTGGCACCTAACCTGAGTGTTAAAGACCCCTTAGTATTGACTCTGAATCAATCTGTAGTAGAAGAAACCCCTAATTTGTTTACTAACATTATCAGAAGGACTGATACATTATCATTTCATGATAGTTATATCAGAAAAGACTTGGTTAAAATGCTGTTAGTGTATGGGCCAGAATAATATAATTAATGCATTATGTGTAATGTGTGTATTAAAATATGATTTGAGCAAGACATTTAAAATAAGCAGTATCATTAATTGATTTTCAAGGTATTAACGATAGCACAGCTATTGTAGTACAGTCTGATGAGCTACAAACACTTTCTAATTTATCCACACGAAGCACTGCAAACTAGTTATGTTCAGTGCTTTCCTTTCATTCCTGTATGGAAAGGATTTCTATCCACTGGGGCTTTTGTGAATGAAAGGAGAGGGAAATAATTCCCACAGGTTTCTTTTTTCCTTTGCAGCCTTCTGTGTCTTCTTCCCCCACCATCTGCTTGAGGAAGTTGCCTGCAACCTTCTAGAACCTCATTGCAAGTAGTGCAGGATGTAGGAGAAATGGTAAACAGTTTTCATATCCCCTTCATCTTCACAGAAGCCTCTGCTGGATAGAAGAGTATTATGTGAATGCAAGGATAGCATTGGATACAACCCTTTTTTCTTCTTCAGAGGAACTGTTAGTATTAAAAGATGCAAATTATATAGAAACCATATAGAAATATTTCCTCTAGTAAAGTTGCAGTCTTAAACAACTTATTGGGTTGGGGGTTGAATTCCATAGAACTCAATCAAAACTCTCTCTCAGGTGAAATGGTGATTCCTCCTCCTTGGCTGAGTTATTTTTTTTAATCCATTAATTTTTTATTTACAAATAATAATAAATCTCCCCTCTCCAAACACCCAAACACACACACACACACACACACACACACACAAAGTTGCTTTTCAAAAGGTTTTTTTTTAAACATATTAGATTGGTCCAAAACACACTGCAGAAATAATCTAGTTTGAAACCACTTTAACTGCCCTGACTCAATGCTAGGGAATTCTGTGAACTGTAGTTTTGTGAGACATGTAGCCTTCTCTGTGAGAGAACTATGGTGCCACAATATACTACAATTCATAGGATTTCTTAGCACTGAGCCTTTTCTTATGTATTTATTTTGTATTTCCCTTTGTTAATCTAGCATGCAATAAAAACATAGCGTATTTTCTCTGTTACTGTTTTTGGCTTCAGATTTATATAGACAGGAATTTTCCCATATAGTCTCTCTGGTTCATTTATCATAATCTATTTTATTTTTGACAAAATAATTCACCATTATTTGTTTGTTTATTTTTATTTTTCTATCATGACCACTTTTTTATAGTGTGTTGTTGTCAGAGTCCATTCTTCTTTTGTCTTCCTGATCTTCCATTTGTTAGCCAGTTAATTCATCTAACTCTTGCATGTCATCAATTTTAGCAACCAGTCTCCTTGGCTGAGTTCTTTGAATTCAAGATACATACACATACTCCTGTTAATTATATCTGTCCTTCATTTTAGTATGTTTCCTACTCAAGGGATATGCCTAGAATAGTACCTTTTAGCCCATTTCACATAATATATAATTTATCTCATATTTGCAGTACCAAGTGCTCTAACAACTGCAAGAATTGTATCCTGAGTTCATACATTATGCTTGACCACATGTTCCAAGAACAATTTGGAGTGTTTATACAGTATAGCGATAGCAAGCACATTGCTATACCACTCATCAGTGCACTTACGCAGTCCCAAAGCAGTTTACAAAGTGTAAGCTAATTGCCCCCAACAAGCTGGATACTCATTTTAGCAACCTCAGAAGGATGCAAGTCTGAGTTGACCCTGAACTGGCATTGAACTCACAACGTTGTGGTTTGTGAATGAGTGGCTGCAGTACAGGCATTTAACCACTGCACCACCAGGGCTCCAATATGTGTTAGAGAGGGACAAACTGAGAAGTAGAGAAGGATATTGTAAAAGTTGGTCCTTAAATGCATCAGTTTCAGTTCCTCCTAGAATCATACAATTATAGAATCATAGAGTTTGCATCCATTGTTCCGCGTTCTAGTCTCTGCAGCAGCAGAAAACAAGCTTGCTCCCTCTTCAATATGACATCCCTTCAAATATTTGAACAGGGCTATCATATCACCTCTTAACCTTCTCTTCTCCAGGCTAAACATCCCCAGCTCTCTAAGTCGTTCCTGTGATCTCCCTGATTGAATCCATCCATCTGGCATGTAGTCTTCCTCTCTTTCTACTACCTTCTACCTTTCCCATCATGATTGTCTTTTCTAACGAGTCATGCCTTCTCATGATGTGGACATAATATGATATCCTCAGTTTTCTCAGTTTGGCTTCTAGGTAAGACTTGATCAGTTCTAGGCCCCATGTATTTGTCTTTTTGGCTCTCCATGACATCCTTAGCATTTTCCTCCAGCACCACATCTCAGATGAGTTCATTTTCTTCCTGTCTGCTTTCTTCACTGCCAAGCTCTTATATCTGTATATGGTGATGGGGGTTATGATGGCATGGACGATTCTGACTTTATTGCTCAATTGAATATCTTTACACTTTAGGATCTTGCCTAACTGTTCCATAATTGCCCTCCCCATTCCTTTTAGGGACTGTAGGGAGGAGCATTTTGAATTCTTGGCCAAAGAGGTCCAAACTACAAACCTCAAGATTTCATAGGAAGCTGTCATAGCAAATAAAATAGAATAATAGTGCTATAATTATGCAGTATGAAAGGACCCTCAGTTTCAGTTGTAGCTTGTTTGTGGTTAGTTGTGCTCACTTCTCTTACTCCATTATCACATTAGGGGGCAAACGGGATCCAAACGAGTCAATCCAGAGAAAACCAAGAAATGCCTGATGTTTATCACATGACATTTCCTGGTTTTTCTCCTCTCATTTGGATTCCATTTGTCCCATAGTGTGATAACAGACTAAAGTGTCTGACTGCATTGCTTGGAGTCTTAATGTCTTATAGTCTTATAACTAAACTATGGGACTGTGGTCTGTGGCCACCTTTTTTTATGGTGCAACTGCACTGCAGCAGCGAGATGCTGCGGCGCAGTTGCGCAACAAAAAAGGAGTGGGTAAACCGCGCTCCTTTGTTGTGCAGTTGCGGCGCAACAAGGGAAAAGGTGCATTACACACCTTTGCGCCATCGCAACTGCGCAGCTCGGTCTGGAAGCTGTGCAGTTGCGCCAGCGCCATTATGTGTTAGGGTTCGGGAGTGTGTAAATGATGTGCGCTACTGAACCCTAAAGATGCCACCACAGCGCCTCTTCGTGCCTATCTGTTTCACGCCATTGAGTCAGAGATAGTTCACATGGCCTACTTTTTCAGTGAGTCTGGTAGGGGAGTGAGGCCATGGCCATTCCTGAACGGTTAGTGGAAGAGTCATAGGAGTGCTTCATTTGCAGGTGAGAATGTGAATCATGAGTAACAGCATGCAAAGTTAACACTGAATTAATAACTGTGTTAATTGTGAAACTGGTGAAACTTTCTTACAGTTTTCTCTGCCACAGAACAGCTATCTAGATAATTCCAGTTTATATTCTTTTGGCTAGTCTATTTCACGGGTTCTTCGTGGTCTCTGTGCCTCACACAATAGGGTTTGCGCCTGCACAGAGATCCCATTCGGATGCTGAAAAGCTGAGCAGATTGGAGAAAGCCCCGTCCCTCCCATTCCTTGAGCATGCCCAATCCTGCCAATCTAGCTCCTCCTTCAGTTCTCTTTCATCCGCCGCAAGCGAAACATCTCATTTGGAGTGCTCCTTGCTTTGCAAACGGCTGAGTAGATTTTGCTACATCTATTTCTCCTATTTTACCTATTTCCCTTTTTATACCTTTCTCCTTGAACTGCCCCCCTTTCCTTCCTTCTTGGACCCCCTTTTCGAGGTTTTTGGCCCAGCTGGACCCCCTTGCATGGTAAGGCCTCTTATGGCCACTCCCTTCAAGAAGTGCACAGAATGTGGGAATAAAGTCCCTGTTAAAGACGGACACTCTAAGTGCTTCCTCTGTCTGGGGAACACCCACATCCCTGAGAAATGCAAGCATTGCAAGGCCTTTAATCTGGCCACTGTTGGACAGAAAGTGAAGGCCTATCTTTGGGAGAAGGCCCTCTCTATCTCCAAGTTGTCAGAGCTGCAGTCGGACCCTCTCAGACATCTACCATCTCCAAGTTCCGGAGATCCCTAAGATCTCTTGGAGAACAGCGACTTCAGCCACCTCGACGTCGACGGCTTCGACATTGATATCAACGTTTTCCACCTTGACATCGGTGCCGACAACCTTGACATCCTCGACGTCGACTTCCTCGCCCAAGAAGCACATGCCTCATTCAGAGGAACCAGCTCGGGGGCATAGGAAACGCTCCCCATCCCAGGAGAGGGAGAAATGCGGGAAGAAGAAGCACAAGGCTATATATAATATATATATATAGCTATGAAAGAATGTTATAATTTGTTTTTATGTTATTTTTGTAAAATTTCAAAATACTAAATAAATAAATAAAAGAAGCACAAGGCCAAGGAGATTTCTGCTACCATCTTTTCAGCGACAGCACAGGCGGACCTGGCTATGGCTTTCTTAAAACCGACCTCGGCGCTGGCCGCCAGCCTCATGGCCCCAGTCACTGTACTAGACTTGGCGCCGGAGGCTTTGGATCCGATTGCACAGCCTGCTCCAACATCGATGTCGATGCCATCATTCCTGGTTTTGACCTCAACATTGACGGTTTCGCCTATTCTACCTCCAGTTGAGGTCCCACAGAGGGATATTCTTGCCTCTACGGAGAGAATCTACAGGCTACGGTTCCCGTCTCCACCTTGAAGCTCTCCTGAACCGTACGAGGAGCGGTACTTTGACTCCCCTCACTCGTCGGCCTCGTTCTTGGCTCAACATCGAGCGGAGAGTTTCTGGAGGGAGAGGCATCCATCATACAGGTCCTATTCTCCATCGTATCGGGACCGGTACTATATGAGAGATCCCTACTTCGACCCACTCTCCCACAGAAGGTCAAGATCCCGTTCTCCTGCCCGCAACCACAGAGAGTTTAGGACAATTTTGCCTCCCCCAGTGATGACTGCAATGGTGTTGAGACCGCCCGATTCGGCTCCGGTCTCAGCTGTGGCCTCGATGTCGAGGACTACATCAACGTCGACATCGACATCGACGCCATTTGTGATGGTGGTCCAGCTGGATGCTTCCACCTCAACCTTCACTTCAGCCCCGACGCAACCCTACGTAGACCTGCCTCATCCAATAGCCTCCCAATCTACAGAGGAGTCTACGGGTGAGGTAGAAGAACATGTAGAGTCCCCGGCCCAAACCATGTCCTCTCCAAATGAGGAGGTGGAGGATCAGACACCTGACTCCCCTGTTGAGGAGCTCCACATATTCTCGGGGATTGTGGACAGGATGGCCAAGGCGGTTGGCCTGCAAACGGCCCAAACTTCAAAGCTCCCCAGGGATCCTATCGATGGCCTTGTGGTTAGACCTGTTCAACCTGCTGTCATTCCCTTCCTGCTGTCGTTCTCTGATATTATGACTGCTTCATGGACAAAGCCAGCGTCCACTCCACCTGCTTGTAAGAACTCTCTGTAAATCCTCAGGCAAGATTCATTCTGCCCCAGTGGACAAGGACGGCAGGAGGATGGACATCTCTGGCCGACGATTCTATTCCTCGGCAGCCCTGACAGCCAAGGTTGCCAACATGCAGAGGTGTATGGCAGGATACCAGAGATTCTTGTGGGACAGGATGACAGCCTTTATCCCATACCTCCCACAGGAACAGCAGGAAGCGGCCCAGCAGTTCTACACTGAGGCCCTGTCACTGATCGCCCAAGAGGTCAACTTGGCCAGACATGTAGTAGACTGTGCTGCTAAAGTAATCTCCGGTGCAATGGCCCTCCGCAGGTTCACCTGGCTCAGGTCCACCACCTTGTTGGCAGAAGCCAAGGCAAAGATTGAAGACCTGCCCTTTGAGGGTGAGGGTCTTTTTGCGGCCAAGACCGACGAGTCCTTGGACTCTATGGCCAAAGCTCGCCTTAACGGGAAGAGGCTTGGGGTGACTTCAACCAAACCATCTGGTAGCCAGCTCTGGTATCCAAGACCTCAGTCATCGAGCTAGCCTCGCTCCCGATCTACCCCATCCTCCACTTATAGGGCCCAGCCTTATCTTAGGAGACCCTATAGACAACACCAGCAGCAGAGGCAGGGACAGCAGCATCAACAGTAGCAGTCTTCCAGGAAGCCGCCCTCCAAGCCACACTTTTGATGGGCCTTTGGAGGCGACACCCACCTTTCTTTTGCCAGTCACTTCCTACAGTGTCCCCAGACTACGCCGCTTCTACGAGAACTGGCACCGGATCACCACGGACTCCTGGATCCTAACCATCATCTGCTTGGGATATGCCATAGAGTTCTCAAGTATTCTACCAAGTGGCATTTTCTGCTCTACTCCGTCTTCCCCTCCTCTTCTAAAGGAGATCTCCCTTCTCGACAAAGGAGCCATCCAGAAGGTTCTAGCCAGCTGCAGGTTTCAAGGCTACTTCTCTCGATATTTCACTGTACAGAAGAGACGTGGTGGTCTTCATACTAGACTTGAGAGGCATCAACTCCTTCATCGCACCTCGCAAGTTCAAGATGGTGATCCTGAAGTCCATACTTCCGTTCCTACACCAAGGGGACTGATTTGCGTCCATCAATTTGAAGGATGCTTATTTTCACATCAGCATCAGGCCCCAACACTGGAAGTTCCTATGCTTTGCTGTTGACAGAGATCTCTTTCAGTATACCATCCTTCCCTTCGACCTCTCCACTGCCCCTCGAGTCTTCACAAAAGAGGCATGGCAGTGGTTATCTCTCACCTTCGATTGCAAGGTATAAAGATCTTCCCTTACCTCGACGACTGGCTTCTGGTGTCGTCCTCCCGAGCACAGCTCTACCAAGACAGTACACTTTAGACCTCCTCAACGACCTGGGACTCACGATCAATCTCCCCAAGTCTGTTCTGCACCCTGTGAGGGTGATAGACTATATAGGTACTTCTCTGGACTCCGTCATGGGCCGTGCTTACCTCCCGACCAGAAGGGCAGAGGCCCTCTGGGAACAACTTCGATATGTCCTCCGCACTCACCTCAGGTTCAGGCCCTTCTAAGAATGGTTTCTGGCCTCTTTTAACCATCTCCGGGACAATCCGCCCAAGAGACTCTTGATTCCCCCTCATGTTCAGGACCTCCTCAGGTGATGGATGTCTCTCTCCAACATCCTCAAGGGGATGGCTTTCTAGACTGGAACCATCCAGCATGGTCACCACAGACACATCCATGACAAGATGGGGTGCACACCTCCAAGACCTTTGTGTTCAAGGTCAGTGGTCCATAGAAGAGGCAGAGCTGCGTATAAATGCTCTGGAACTCCTGGCAGTCATCAAAGCCTTCAGGGTGTTCGAAAATCACCTCCTCCACAGAGTTGTACAAGTGGTGTCAGACAACACGACTACCATCTGTTACATCAATAAGCAAGGAGGAACTCACTCTCTAGTTCTTCTACACCTGTCTCAACAGCTGTGGACGTGGTGCCACCGTCGCTTGATCCATCCGGTGGCGGTCCACCTCACAGGCAAGGACAATGTGCTAGCAGACTCCCTCAGCAGGGACAAAGTCCTCCAGCACAAATGGATTCTATCAGTCCCAGCCTTCCATTTTCTGACATCTCGATGGGGAACTCCCTCAGTGGATCTGTTTGCCACTCCAGAGAATGCTCAGTGCCGACTATTGTACACCAGAGCAGGCAGAAGTCCAGGATCCCTGGGAGATGCCTTCCTCTGCACTTGGAACCAGGATTTCCTGTACGCCTTTCCACCCTTTCCACTGATCTCTAGGACGGTGGCAAAGAAGATCAGTGATGGGTCCAACACGATACTGCCGACCCCCTTCTGGCCAAGACAACCCTGGTTCACTCCACTACTCCATCTGGCCAAGGGCCAGTACTTCCACCTGCTGAAGTGGCTGAACCTTCTGTCTCACTCCAACAGGGCAGTCCTACATCCAGACTTTCACAATCTACGGATGACAGCATGGAGGATCAGACGATGACCTCTCCAGAACTGCTTAAGGTCTTGTCAGCCTCCAGAAAAGACTCCACTAAGCAATCCTATGCCTACAAGTGGAAATGTTTCTGTGCTTTTGCGGAAGCCAGATCTGAGTCTTCTTCTCCTGTGATCCTTTCTACTGTACTTCACTTCCTACTACACCTTCAGGACCAAGATTTGGCCTTCTCATCCTTCAAGGTCTATCTATCAGCTATTGTTGCTAACTAGCCACCTGGTTCGCCATCAGCTCGACTCTTCACATCACCAACACTCAAAAGGTTCTTCAAAGGACTTCACCATCTTTATCCGCCACTGCCTCCATTGGCACCGGCTTAGTCTCTCTCATTGGTGCTCACACAGCTCATGAGACTCCCCCTTTGAGCCTTTAGGCTCAGCCTCTCTAAGACTGCTGACACTCAAGGTGTCTTTTCTTGTGGCTATCACCTCAGCCAGACGTGCTTCAGAGTTGATGGCCCTGCGCTCAGATGAGCCCTACCTTGGGTTCCACAGGGATAAGGTGGTTCTCAGACCGGACATTTCCTTCCTCCCTAAAATGGTTTCACCCTTTCACCTTTCTCAGGAGATTGTGCTACCGAACTTCTATTGAAACCCTTCCTCGCCTCTGGAAAAGACTATGCCCACTCTTGATGTTCGCCATGCTTTGGCATTTTATGTTCAATGTTCTGCTGAATTCAGCTTGTCCACCAAGTACTTTATTTGTTATGGTGGTTCCAGGAAGGGCAACCCAGTTTCTTCACAAAGATTTTCAAAGTGGATTGCCCAGACCATTGCTCTAGCCTACGAACTGGCTAAATGCCCTTTGGTGTCTGTGCTCACTCAACCAGGGCCACTGCTTCATCTGCCGCCTTCCTCCGAGGTGTTCCCCTGCCAGAAGTCTGCAAGGCGGCTACATGGTCACAGCCTTCCACGTTTGTTCGGCATTACCGGCTGGATTCCAGGTCATGAAGTGATGCCAGTTTCGGTCGTGCTGTTTTATCTTCTATTCTGCAGTAACCTTCCCCCCTCCACAGGTAAGCTTTTTAGTCACCCTATTGTGTGAGGCACAGAGACCACGAAGAAGAAGTACAGGTTGCTTACCTGTAACTGTGTTTCTTCGAGTGGTCATCTGTGCCCTCACACAAATCCCGCTCTACCTTCCCTTGGTAAGGTCCCTGCTCCTTGCGGCGGACTTGAACTGAAGGAGGAGCTAGATTGGCGGGATTGGGCATGCTCAGGGAGTAGGAGGGGCGGGGCTTCCGCCAATCTGCTTAGCTTTTTAGCATCCGAATGGGATCTCTGCGCAGGTGCAAACTTTATTGTGTGAGGGCACAGATGACCACTCGAAGAAACACAGTTACAGCCAAGCAACCTGTACTTCTCTTGAAGGTTTTATAAAATTTGTCAGAAGATTTATTTTGACATCTTTACTCAGGACAAAATGAGGATATAGGAGTTATCACAAATCTTTTGCAAAAATCTGTTATTTTTTGAATCACTCTTGTCTTATTCCAGTTAGTTTCACCCTCTGTGGGCCTAATAGCATTTCCTCATAGGAATTTTAGGATAATTAATTTCACATGTGGAAAAGGTCTAATGTTCTGTGAAATACAATAACCCAATGCTGGGATAATTAATTATAAGGTATTTTTCTTTGGCTTCATGAGAATGATTGCCTAGCTATTGGTTCTTCTCAGATATAAAATGTCTACTTCAAAACTGTATATTAAATTACAGACAGTTACTAGTAACACAAAGAGGTACAGTAATTACCGGCAAGAAGCTCTATTACTGCACTATTTTTGTAACATATGAAAAATTTCATTTCTTTGTTTGATAGGTACCTGATATTTTTCTAAAAATCAGTACCTTTTTAAACCAAACTATGAACTGGCTCATGAAAATTATCTGAAACAGGACAGCTTTAATATTAATTTCCCCTAGGACTCCTTTTCTGAGTCTTGCTGCCCCCCTTTGAAAATACTGTGTTATGAAACCATGGGAAAGATGAATTGACACAGAGAACCTTATGTACCTCTTTTATCTTGTATATATATATATTCATTGATATTGTTCAGATCAAACAATTGATTACTATCTTGAAACACTGAAGTACATGATGAGAAGTTATACGTTGAATGGACCTCAGGAATCCATTTGAAGTAATGTTCCAGTAGCAGTATGCAGGTTTTTTGCCTTGTTCTTATTGGAATATTGGAATGATACTGCGAATGAAAGCTCCTGACCCTTAAGCATTTCACTCTGTGAGTTGGGACATAGCTTGGGTACCTTGGTTTTTTTATGCAAAAGATCTCAGTTCTGCAACATCTTCAGTTCTAAGAATTTCAGGTGCTAGCAGTAGTAAAGTTCCTCTCCACACCTTGGAATGTCCCGTTCAATGTCTAGCTATCTATTATTCAAATGTATATTGATGAGAATGGAGGAGAGAACCTTATCTAGTTAGAAAGGAAAGTTAATCCTCTGCCTCCTGCTGTGGTCCCTGAAATTTAGCACAGTAATAGGCAAATTTTCTTAGTATTTTAAAATTTATTTTAAAATATATTTTAAAACAATTAATCAGAAACCACTGCTGCAGGAATTGGTAAATGTAGCCCTGCAGATGTGTTTATGTAGAACTCCCCCAGCCAGGATGGCTGAAGATAATGGTAGTTGTAATCTAACCCATCTGAAGGGCTCCCTGTTGTGGAAGTAATGGTATTCAAGAAGCATTTCAGACTATTGTCATGATTTCATTTATGACTTCACTTGTTTAGTATCTTTATCAATTTCCAATGTGTCAATTAGACGAATTTAACAAGGCAGTACTCCTATATACCCCTCTATTTTATTCTGCTGTTATTTTTCTGGTAAATATTTTTAGTTCCATGTGAAACAGATAAGATATGGGAACATCCTGATGGGAACAGTTTGTCCTGTATTATCTAGATTGGTCTGTATTTGGACCTCTTAGAATTTTAAGCAGTTGGGGGTAGAGGGGAGAGACGTAAATATGTCTTTGCATGTTCACAGAGAGCAATGCTAGAACTGAATTTGTACCAGTATCCAGGTCCCAAAATATTTGCTCATTTAAAAGAGTACCTTTGATGTGAAATAATGAATAATTGTTTGATAAAAATATCCTTCCTCTTTTATTAGGCAGCATAGTAAATAAAAGAAGCTATTGTCAGTCTGTGGCAAAAAGTCAGAATCTGTAAACTGAATCCCAGAATCCCCTGGAATTCAGTAAGTGACCAGCAGCTCTCCGTTTAGGATTGATAATGGTACCTTTTATCTCCCACTTCTCCTAATAAATCTTCTGTGGCTACAGCTTATTTTATGGGTATGTTTTATTTTCAGAGAAACAGGGTAGTCATGGTCAGATGTTCCATCTTATGCATCTCTTGGATGGTTTTTCTTCCCCTTCCTCCTTTCCTGTGCTAGTTTGCTGAACAGAAGATAGGCTTGGCTAATTTTTGGGCATCTTCTGGGTTTCTTCCATTGACCAGGTAAGTCTGTGTCTTCATCTGAGTCCAAGATGGGACATGACAGGTTACATCTGACCCAAACCTCTTCCAGTCGATGAACATAATCACAGTACTGCTTCCAGGTTAGGTCAATGTAATTTCCAACAGTCATACGTGTGTGAAAAATCAACTCTTTCACATATACTAATATTAAACAGAGAAGGAGTGAAGAAAATGTACTGGCAAATTATTCATTATTTTCAAAGCCCCACTGGCTTTCAGGACAGGTATGTTTTGTTTCTTTTCTTTGTCTTCTGTTGGCTTGTTTTAAAAGCCTAGTCATTCCATTGTTTCATAATAACAGAACTACATAGTTGTAGTAGTATAATAATAATGATAAAGAAGATTTATTTCTAGCCCACCCAATCATGAAGAATCTGGGCAGATTACAACAATAAAATACACCAGTTACAATAAGTTGCAATAATAAGTGGAATGGAAATTTGGGACAAGCAAAAGAAGGCACAAATAAATACACTTGCTGCCAGCAGAAGTATTGATGGCCACTATGTTAGATGGCATTGAAAGGGAAGTCAATGATAAGCCATTAATGGCTACTGTGAATGATGCTGAAATGTAGCCTTTGGCCTCAAAGGCAACACACCTCTAAATTCTTAATTGCTGGACAGCACCATTTGGTGAAAGATGTTGCCAGCATGCTCTCCCTGTGGGCTTTCTAATGCATTCTTTTGGCCACTGAGGTGATTGTTGGAACAGAAACAGCATGAATACATTTTTGACTTGATCCAGAAACATTTCTAAGCCTTTTGAGATTGTGTTCATGCATTGCTTTTGTCTTTTATCTTTACTTGATAGATACAGGTTTTCAGACTGCTTGACAAGAGGAAAGTACTGCCAGAAACTGGATTTAAAATGTTGTCTAGAAACATTCTTGATAATTGATCATTTCAGTTAGCTTGTGCTATCCTTGCTTTGTGACTGTACTGTTAATTTCAATGGCAGTATCAAAATGTTGACATTCTAGAGAGTATTTTATAAGAGAGTGCTTGGACTCTGGAAGAAAAATTTGTGCTAATTTCATGTGTTGCAGTGAAAAATGGAAAAAGGTTTCATTTGGGCTTTCCTCTCTGTCTGGAAATTGACTGATTAATGAGAAGAGGTCTAAGAGGAAAATAATACTAAAATGTTTTTCTCCAGGATCAGGCAAATTGCCTGACCTTGATTTCGGTGATGACATAGTATTGATTTTAATATAGATAATAAATATGCCAGAGCAAATAGAAAAATGAAATTATACCAAAACTCAGTAGCATGATCAATATTTCTTCTGTTGAAGTTAGGTACAGAAGTGAGAAGAAATCATTTATCAGGATACCAGTGGAAAGAAAAGACATTTTGTGGTACTAATATTGCATTCTGATGCATCTGAGAAGCAATTGAGGAGAACAGGGAGGAGCTAGCAAATCCTTCCAGACATCAATTTCAACTTATAATAAAGTTCAATCTGCTTCACCTCAGATTGTACAGCTGAATGAAAACTTATGTCCTTTTAAAAGATATACTTGTTTTGCACATGTTGAGAATGGAGTTCATTAATTGGAAAGCACATTTCGCTATCCCTTTTTTAAAAATAGGAACATCCTGCAGGATCCTCTTGATTGGCCACTCTTTTTGGGGTTGGGAGTTGGGGTTACATTCCTTGTTCTGCAAAAACTATGTTTTGGAGCTAAAGGTAAGGTAGTCTTACCTGTGCAGAAGCTGCAGATGCTTACACAAGGGAAGTTCCTTAATTGTTTGATACTTCCTCTTCTTTTTGCAGTCCTTCTCCCATGACACATACCATTCTTGTCTTCAAGATCAAACTTTGAGGGAGACTTGGGTGTTTGTTTTTAGAGGAAGGAAGATTCCATTTTCTTCCTCACATGGCCATCTTGCTCCCAGTGATATTAATTTATGCCTGAGGATAAATGATTTTTTGTGGAGAGGTTGTGAACATGAGGGAGGGGATCATCACTAGCCTATCCTCTGGCACATCCTGCCATTTAAACCTCCCCTACTTTACATGAAATTGATGACAAGTAAATAGGTACATTGCCGTTGTATTTAGTCTGATCCTGAATTTAATTATAGGAAATTGGAAGAGATGAGAAAACACCTCTGGGAAAATAGCTGAAGGAAATTAGCTTGTGGGTGGAAAGAAACAAGTGGTGAACCACAGTTTTCAATTAGCAGCTAAAAAGACATGTTCAGTATTACAAACCAGCATTCCTCTCAATATATGTTTGGAAAGGCTATAGAAGAGGGCTTTTAAATAGATATTTCATAAAAACTGTGTATCTCATAATATATTTTCTGTGGCATGTAACTGGGTTGAAGCACAACATGAAGCTGTGACCTTAATTTTGTGCCTAATCCATTTGAAATCCTTCTTTTTTGGATCTGTAAGAGAAAGATCACATAAAAAATGATGTCACATACTTTCAGTACAGTCAAGGCCAGTGAATAAGCTATCTGCTTTTATCCTTTTTCCTCTTCAGCAATGCATGGACTCTTCTATTAGGATTTACAAAGATGATGTATTTGTTAATAGGTTATGATTAAAGCTATTTCACTGCCATGCAACAAATATAGAGACAAGGATATTCTTTTTTTAAAAAGTTTTTTATTGTTAAAACATACCTATACATATTTAGCTTGACAGCTTTACCTACAGTGGGCCCTTTGTATATGTGGAGGATCCATTCTGCCCCCCCCCCCCGCTTAGGGAAAAAAAACACGGGACCCCAAGTCCCATTGATTTTAATGGTGGTGTGCTCCTGCATGGCACAGGCACACGTGCCATTTTGTCCCCCTGGCCTTGCTGTCCACATGAGCTCAAGTACGCATATGGCAAGCTCATGAATGGGGCAGGCGGACTGTATTTTAAAACAATGTCCATTTCATTATACATATCAGAGAATTAACCTTGAATATAAAAAGAAAGCAACAACTTTAATTACATCCTAATTTCCTACTTCATCTGGTTTCATAGAACATTTATTCAGTTCAGTATCCTCAACTTCCTGTCATTTCACAGTCTCAATAGTTTGAAATTCATTAAGATCAGCTCTTAATGATTATTCTTCCTTTATTTTCTTATCTTAGTTTCCCATTTCTTTTTACATAATTCTAGAATTTAATTGCATTCTTTTTCAATAATATTCAAATCTTTGTTCTTTAATCTAGCTGTTTATTTAGCCATTTCACACATACCAACTAATTACCATTCATCAATCAGTGGTATTTTTTCAGATTTCCAATATCTTGCCCATAATATTCTGGCTGAGGTTATCATGTACAGTGTTAGTCTCCAGTGTTTCTTCTTAGTCTTTTCTGGCAAATTGATTGTCACGTTGAGCATGTACAGTCCAGGTGTTATTCTAAAGCTAACTTGAAATATTCTGCTTATTGTCTTGTGTATTTTCTCCCCAAATTTCTTTATTTCCTGACATCTCCTCCACATGTGAATCAAGTACCTTTTGCTTTTTTGCACTTCCAACATATATCTTGTTGACTGTTATATATTTTTGATTTTTATTTTTTTTGTGGTGTGAGATACAATTTTGTAATTTTAAAGAAATTTTCTTTTAAGTCCTATGCATAAATGAATCTTGGGGTCTTTTCCCATTCTTTCTTCCAGTTTTCCAATTCAATCTTATTTCCAATATCTTTTGCCCATTGCATCGTTGTTTCTTGAATTTGTTTGTTTCCAGCTCTCTCTCTAAAAGTAAGTTGTAAAATTTTGATGTTGTTTCCCCCTTTTCACTGAATATGGTTTTATCTAATCCATTTTCTCTTCTTCAAATCCAGCCAGGTTTCTGTCCATCCTGAATCTGTCTTTTAGTTGTAGATATGAGAACCAATACAGTTTATAATCTATCTTCCTTAATTCTTCAATTGGCTTTATATTGATCTGGTTCCTCTGATCTCTTGTTAATATATCCTTATACCTCAGCCATTTGTGCAATTGTTTCTACCTTTCTTGGAAGCCTCCTTGAGGTGATGATTCTTCTATAACATTTCTTTTTTGATACAATTTGTTAATAATGACTTCCTGATAAAAATTGTTTTTGAAATCTTTTTGGACTTTTGCTTTTCTGTACCACAGGTATGTGTGCCACCCAAATTGGTTATTGAATCCTTCCAGTGTTAGTACTCTTTCATTTTCCAATTTGATCAAATCTGACACCCACATCAGTAAACTTGCATAGTGATACAGTCTTAAATTAGGAATGTTACAACCAGTGTTTTCAACTTTATCTGTGAAAATCGTCTGTTTAATTCTCGATTTGTGGCCTGCCCATATGAAATTTCTGAGATTTTTTTTTTTTTTTTTTTGGCCATTGGTTAAATGGGTTTTCATTGATTGTGATCGGGATATTCTGGAATAGAAAAATTATCTTCGGGAGTGCCGTCATTTGTATTGCAGCGATTCTTCCTAATAACGTTAATTGTAATTTGGACCATTTTTCCAGATCCGTTTTTATCTTCTTCCATAAAGTTTTAAGTGTTTTCAAATAAGGTTCCTTTTTGTAATCCAAATTCTGGAGTATTTCACCCTCTTCATAATTCTGCAACCTGAGCTCTTTTCTATTTTTTCTTCTTCTGTCCTTGTAATATTCTTTGTTATATTAGTTGTTTTCTCTCTATTTATTTTAAATCTAGAAAATTTACCAGAGTCCACCATTCTGTTCATTAATTGCTCAATTCCATTTAATGCATTTTCCAAAATTATTGCCAAGTCATCAGTGAAGGCTTGCAACGTGTACTCATGTCCTTTAATTTTAAAGACTTTGTATTTCTGAGTCTTCTCTTACACCTTTATTCAGTATTTCTAACATCATTACACACAGTAAAGGCGATAGAGGGCATCCTTGTTGAGTACCTTTTTGAATTTTAATCTCTTATGCTTTTTCTCTATTGATTATTATTTTAGCTGCTTGATTATGGTAAATTTGTTATTTCCAATTAAAAAAAATTATCCCTTAGCTTCATTCTTTTAAATAACTTCAGCATACAGTCCCACTTGCCATTGTTGAAGACTTTTCTCTGCATCTACAAATATAAACATGGGGCAAGGGATGTTCTATGCACCTAAATATGATAAATCAAGCCCAATGAGCTCTTTTGGGGAGAAATCAGGCAAACATTAGAAACTAACTAAAAAGAACTTACTATTATGACACATATGTGGCTGTTACAGTACTTCTTGTTAGGGCATTTAATAACAGAAGATACATGATGCATAACTTCTTTTTTTCTATTTTTAAATGGCTTCTTAAGGCATTTTATTGTGCTGGGTATGTTTTGTTTTTGTTCATGTTGTTCTGTGCTTTCATGTCATTTTCAACCCAAAGGTGAACCTATCATAGGTGGTTCTGAAGCTGAGAGGGTGTGCCTTGCCCAAGGTCTTCCAATGGGTTTCCATGGTCAAATAGGGATTCAAACCCCAGACTCCAGAGTTATAGTCCAGTGCACAAACCACTACACCATGCTGGCTCTGTTTTATTTGCTTCATGGAATGTGTATTATGATATTGCTATTTGTGTGTCTGCTTCTTTTATGTATGTATTTCAGCTTGTTTCTTGATTTATTTTGTGCTAGCTGCTTTGAGTTGCTGGTCAGGGAAAGATGAGATAAAACAAACAGGTAAAAATGACTCAATGTCATGGCCAGCCATGAGGAGGAGGACTCAGAGGACTCAGAGGAGGACTTGGACCCTCAGGTACAGGTGCCACCTGAGGTTGAGACAGGTCCCAGCTCTGCCCTGCCAGGTCCTAACTCTACCCTGCCAGCTCCTGTAGAGGTGGCCCAGCCAGGACCCAGCTCTGCTCTCTCAACCCCAGTGGAGTCTGGGGCTCAGCAGCCTAGTCTGGCCCCAGTAGTAGGGCAGGACTCAGAAGATATAGTGGAAAATGTTCAGGTCCCTGCCTTTATTCAGAGGAGAGCCGAAAAGCAGGGCTTGAGAAGGTCAAAGAGACTTGGAGAGAGAGCCTCATCAGCTGTGATCCTGGAGTAATTTATAACAGGTGGCAAATGCTGAGGACTCTCCTCAGAGAGTTCTCCTAAGAGAAAGCTGCTTGGTACCTGACTCCAATATCCTTGACTGCTTTGGATTCCTAGACCCTGTATTGGACCCGCTGACCACTGTTCTGACTTTTTTGACCTTGGACTGGACTGATATTTTTGCTCTCGGTAACCCTGAACCTTGGACTGTATTTGGCTTACTCTCTTTTGGACTATGTTTGGTTGTGTTCGCTAAAGGTACTGCCTTGGCATCTTTCTGTATATCTTTTGCCAAGGACTCTCTTATCAGCTGTGTGAGTGGGTGTTGGCAGCTTTCCTGGACATTCAAAAGTATCACATAGTGAGTTTCCCATGCTCTGATCTGTTTTATTTGCTACTGCGTGCAGGGGTGTGAGAACTCAGAAAGATGTCATTGCTGCTTTTGATGGCTGTTGTGTGCATTACTTTTAGTTCTGGGCTGAGATTTAAATTTCAATTAAGTCTTCAACAGAAAGAAAAGGGTGTGGTATCTAGTTTAAGTGTGCTTTACAAGACAAGCAGAGCCCAAACTGTCTGGTGCTGGTTTATGGATAGATAACAATGTGGCCAAGTTTACAAATGATTCCATTTTTTTCATCTTCATATACTAACATAATGGGGCTTTTTAGATTGGCTGAAAGGGGCGGTCCAAACTCGCCCCTTTCAGCGGCGGGATGACGACGAGGCTGCCGCACGGGCAGCCTCTAGGCCTCATCCCGCCGCTTTTGGAGGCCGCGGGGAACCGGCAAACTGCCGGTTCCCCGCAGCCTCCAAGTGGGGTGCAGCAGGTGCTCTGGGCACCCGCTGCACCCCTCTTCCCTTGGCGGGGCTGAAGGGGGAAAGGGGCCGCCACCGCGGCCCCTTTCTCCCTGGGTCTTTGCCGCGGCCATTTAAAGGCCGCGGCAAAGACCCGCCGCAAAAAAAGAGCTCCGAGAAGGAGCTCTTTTTTTGCGCCGCGGGAAGGGCACGATTGGCGCCCTCCCGCGGCGCAAAAGCGTCATAACGTGCGCAGCGCGTCAAAATGCTGCGCACGTGATGACGCTTTTGCGGCGCGACCGTATGGACGCCGCCATCTTTAAATGGCGGCGTCCATGTGCTTTAGGCCTAGGGAGGGTGTAAACGCTACGCCCTCCCTAACCCTAAAGGCGGGCTTTTTAGCCCTAATCGCGCCCCTTTTTGCCCGTGTAAAACGGGCCAATATGTCCTTCTTTTCTGTTTTTTAATGGTTGCAAAATTGTATGTTTAAGAAACTCACAATAGTTCCTAAAAATATGAAAATACAGGATTATTCCATGAAATTTAGTTTAGATCAAATCTGTAAAGTACTACTTCACTTAATGTATAATTAACCTGT
This sequence comes from Urosaurus nigricauda, assembly GCA_034509955.1. Taxonomy (NCBI): domain Eukaryota; kingdom Metazoa; phylum Chordata; class Lepidosauria; order Squamata; family Phrynosomatidae; genus Urosaurus; species Urosaurus nigricauda. The sequence continues at coordinate 96,403,797 of JAOEGL010000001.1, forward strand.
GGAGTTCATTAGGAAAAGTTTTTTTAATGTAGCTGTGAATATATTTCTGAAAGCAGTTGATAGCATTCTCTTCAGGAATATTGTGGAGCCAGTTGCAAAGGTAACATTTACAGCCCTTGAACAAATTACTGTTCTGCTTTCATACTGAGATTAGGTGCACTGCTTTCCCACAAGTATTGTTTAGCTTTTCCTATCAGAGAAAGAGCATTGCTGCCTAATGTTTTCATTACTTTGTCCATCTGCAGTATGTTCATCAGATGAATACAAAATCTCAGTGGTGGTTTTCTACATTGAAAGCAACCTTTATAAACATTAGCTGAAAAGAGAGTTCTTTTTAGATGCCCAAGAGGCTAAAAACACAGCCCCAGTCCCCCATCTGTGAAATGAAGACTTGCCTTTCTAAAATGGTTGGCACGTAAGTTGCTGTGTCAAAATGTGCTGCATGTATATTTTGTTTACATTTTTCCTGTTTCCATTTTGCACTTTATAATTTCCACTGGAATTGGATATTGGATATTGTTTCCTTTTTTGATAGGGCAGTTGTACTATGAAGAGATGCATGGCAAGTTAGATGCATAGAAAATTAATATGTTATTATTGCCATACCCTCATATGGGAAAAAAACTGCACTGCTGAATTTCTGTCTATCAGAAACAATTGTTGTTTGACATATTTGAGATTATCACACTAGGGTCCATTCCAGAACCATCCCACAATCATCCTATTGCCAATAATGAGACATTCATTGCCAATAATGGGATAATTGTGGGATGGTTCTAGAATTGACCCTAGTGTGATAATCTCTATTGTTGTGGGGGACAAGGTCAGATGTGAAGCAGGGCAAATGTAGTGTCCCTTCCCAGAATTTGTCACCTGGGACAGAATGTTTCCCCCTGCCGCACGTAAGAGAAACACCATTGTTTTTTAACAGTCTGTGTTTTGTTGCCCTTAATCAAATAAGCACAACGGATTCATAGTATCCATTGGGGTTTGGTTCCAGGATCCTCCATGGATACCAAAATCTGTGGATGCTCAATTCCCATTATATACAGTGGCATAGTCAAAGGGGCTTTCTAGATTGGCAGGAAAGTGTGACATGAAGTTGCCTTTTCCTTAATGCTTAGCAGCTGCACCACAGCCTTTATATGGAGCTGTGCTGTTCCGCAGTTTTTAAAAAAGAAGCTGGGAAAACCAGCACCTTTTTAAAGGTGCTTCTTCTCCCCTAAAATGCAAAAAATAAAAAAAGCGTTTTGATGGCACACTTTCCCTTTTTTTCATCTAAAGGCTAGAGTTTCATGCAGCCATGAACACACTTTTTGCCAATCTAGAAAGCCCAAAAGTGTCCATTATATAAAATGGCAAAATCAAGGTGTGGAATATTTTCAAGCCATGAATGGTTGAGTCCATGGTTGCAGAATCCATAAATACAGCGAGCCAACTCAATTGCACAGTAGATTTGTTAGATACCATGTTATTGTTTAACATAATGGATACTTTATCCATTATGTAATTTTACTTCACAAGAGGACGGTCATACTGCACTCCACAGAATATATACCTGACCATTTAAATATATATTGGGGCTTTCTAGATTGGCAGGAAAGTGTGACATGAAGTTGCCTTTACCTTAATGCTTAGCAGCTACATTGCAAGCCCCAGGTGTGCATTTAAAAGGTACAGGGCAGCTAGACTGAGGGGTGTGGGAACGACTTATCTGAAGTCTTTTCTGAGGCTCAGCAGCTACATTGGAAGCTGTCAGAACGCTACAAACACAGGCGGAGCAGCTGCACCAGCGGCAATGAACGCATCTTTTAGCCACTCTGAACCTTTAATTTTTTTTCCTTGCCAGCTGCGAAGTGCACAGCTGCGCAGTTCCCAGCCGGCAAACCTGCATAGCTGCGCAGTTCCCAGCTGGCAGTCATCTGGGAATTGTGCAACTGTGCAGTTGTGCAGGTTTGCTTGCTGGGAACGGTGCAACTGTGCAGTTGTGCAGGTTTGCTTGCTGGGAACGGTGCAACTGTGCAGTTGTGCAGGTTTGCCTGCGCAGGTTTCCTGGCTCCCTGCTGGGAACTGCGCAACTGTGCAGTTCACAGCCGGCAAGGAAAAAAAATTAAAGTTTCAGCGTCATTCCGGTTTCTCTGCTTTTTAAAAACTGTGCAGTTGCACTGGTGCATCATGAATGAACCCCTTTATTTTGTGAATGAATCGACATGTTATGCACAGTAGAATAACAGTTACAGCATCCCAGAGTCCCTACTGCGCATGTCTAGGGTTTGGGAGTTTTAAAAAACTGCGCAGTTAAACCCCAGCTTTTACACTTGCAGAGCATTGAGCGTTTTAATTAGAAGTGAACTCCACACCACACATGCTCCCAACTCACGATCCATTATGATCCGCACCTGTATCGCTGCCTTTAAATGGGCGCTTTAAAGATACAGCGGCCTCTTTAACTGCGCAACTACACCGCAGCCTTTAGATGGAGCTGTGCTGTTCCGCAGTTTTTAAACAAGAAGCTGGGAAAACCAGCACCTTTTTAAAGGCGCTTCTTCTCCCCTAAAATGCAAAAAAAGCGTTTTCATGGCACACTTTCCCTTTTTCTCATCTAAAGGCTAGAGTTTCATGCAGCCATGAACACACTTCTTTTTGCCAATCTAGAATAGGCCATTATTTGTATCTGTATTTTTGTCAGTTTTGTTCTGGCATAGGTTAATTGATCAACATCTTCACCAAAGATTTGCAAATGTTGACTTTAAACATGTTATTTAGATGCTGAGGCTTTATTGTCTCATCAACCCAGTCATCCAGTGCAGTCATTCACATCTCTCACAAACCTGATCCTTCTACATGATTGTTTTGTTCTTTCTTTTTTTCTTGGGCTTTAATTGCAGCCTGCAAAAATATTTTATTTCCAACCAATTGGGAAGTCATTTAACCTTTCATTTTTGCCAGCTATCTCCTATATGCTTTTAGTCTTTTTGACTGTCATTTGGGATGACTGATTTTATTACTAGTGGAAATGGTGTCATGGGAAGCAAATGCCAGATAGAGTTTGCAGTGATTTTTTAAAAAGGTTGAGAAGGTGAAGGAGCCAACATAGCGCTTTAAAGATGAGATATTGCTTTTGTCGGCAAGTAAGGAAAGCACAGCCCTCAAAGTGAATGTTAATGATCCATTTCTCAGCTGTATCAAACCTAGTGATAGTCCTCTAAATAGCCTTCCTGTGTCATGCTAGTTTTGTGTTTAGATGTGATTTATTGAGAGAAGCAACTCTGCAATTAATAGTTCGATGAGATTTTTAAAAAAATGCTCATTAAGATGTCAATATTAATTGTGGCATTGTAATGGTGACCATAGGTTGCAGTAAAAAGGATGCAAAAAGCTTATATTCTGTTGTGTTGTCTTAAATACCATCTGTATTTCTGTATCCTCTGACACTAAAGTCACCTTGCATAGCAGTGGTTTCTTACTTCTTATGATGATGAATCTAACTGTAGCCCTTGCATGTTTTTTCCTGATTTCTTTACTCCTCTCCCCAATAAGGGGTCACATTTTAAGGATTGCTAAAATGAAGTGGAAAGAAAATTTAGCAAACCTTTTAAAAGTTCTGTCTTCAAGGTTAGATAAGGATAGGATTGCAATGAAATCGCCTCCAAGTTATGATCAAATTTTTATGACACTGTTACATCACCACAACATTAAGTCTGTATATATGAAATGCTGTTGATGTATTCTTTGTATGTGCTATGGAATTTGTTAGCAAGGATGGGAGTATTAGTAGGAAGGACTTTGACTTGCTTCCTTGGTCTCTGCATCTTCCATTCATTATGCCAATGTATGATACCTTTTGTCATAAGTGAATAGATTTTCATGGGTATCAAAGGAAAAAACAACACCACCCCTCCCTCCTTCACCCACTCTTTCTCACAAACTAATTCAAGAGCCACACATCATAGCACCAGGAATATGCAAGCCCCAGTAAGGGCAGAAGGCTCATTTATATAAAAATGCATGACGTCAGGCTACACCACTGCCTCCCTCAAGAAGTCCATGATGAAGAATTGAACTTTTCGTTCTGTGTTTGCTGGCTCCATATTATTCCACTAGGTCATAGCTTTGTATATTTGGGTACTGTATTTTCCTAGTTCTACAAAATATCAGGAGAGCCTGATGCATAGGACCTAGAGCGGTGGAGTCAAACTACAGGAAAAGAGGTTCCACCTTAACATTAGGAAGAACTTCATGACAGTAAGAACTGACTGACAGTGGGACACACTCCCTTGAGGGGTGGTAGAGTCTCCTTCTTTGGAGGTTTATAAACCAAGGTTGGATGGCCATCTGTCGATAGCCATCTGCTATGATTGTGTATTCCTGCATGGCAGGGGGTTGGACTGGATGGCCCTTGAGGTTTCTTCCAACTCTCTGATCCTGTGAAGCAGGTAAGGAAAGTGAACTTGGGACATAATTGTTGCTGGGAGACTCCAGAGACTCGAAGGCTTTCATGGCTGGCATCCATAGTTTTTTTGTGGAGCTTTCAGGCTTATGTGACCATGTTCTAGAATAGTTCCTTTGTGATGTTTCGCCAGCATCTGTGGCTGGCATCTTCAGAGAATGATAGCCTGGAAAAGGATCCTTTTCCAGGCTATCATTCTCTGAAGATGCCAGCCACAGATGCTGGTGAAACGTCAGAAAGGAACTGTTCTAGAACAAGGCCACATAGCCAGAAAGCTGCACAAAAAACTCCAGAGACTGATCCTGAATTTCTGTTCTGATTCTCTCTACATTTGGTGAGAGAGGAAATGTGGGTTTAACCCTACTGTTCCTTTATTTTCCCTTTAAAATGGTTACCAAATCTCAAAGGGTTAGTTTTTCTGTTGTGGAGAAAGGAAGGAAGGCACTGATTCAGAAGGACGAGAGGATGCCTAAGGAGTACTAAATTATCATTTCTTACTGCCAACATCTTTTTCAGGGAAAGTGTGAAATAAATCAGCCCAGTACAGAGTCATCTATATGCTCTGTTTCAAAGTATTTGTATTTGTTTCCTTAACAGGGGGAAACATGGGTGCTGGAGCAAGAAACTACAAATGCCTTTTCCTTCTGATATTGTCAGCACTGCCCCAGGAAGGTCCTTTTTAAATAATAGTAGAAAGTTCAGGGGTCCAGCCCACTGCACAACATAGCATTGCACAATGAATTTCACAATGCAGGTGTGTTAGCATTGCTTTTGTGGAACCCTAGACTTTTTGGTGACATTCATTCCCTTCTCATTGTAGGGAGTTTGCTACTATTGAGTTTTATATGCAGGTATTTTTCTTAAACACAGTGATGAGATGGTTTACTGTAGTCGCTGGAATAGTACTTAGTTTTTCCCTTTCTGGGGAATTGATTTTGTGTGTTGCTCTTTAGACTTTCAGGTGATTCAAGCTTCTTTTGGAGTGATATCAGGTGACTGATGTTCCAATTGTTTATTGCTGCCCTGCAGACCATGGGGGTGGGTGAGTTATAGTGTTAGCTGTAGAAGAGGAGTGCTGTTGGCTCTTTTCCCCCAGCATGCTTCTGCTTTGTGTTTGGGAGTTGATATGGAATGTATTAAATCAGGAATGGGGAAACTTTGTCTACTCAAAATGTTTAGGACTTTAGCTTCCAGATGTGTAAGCCAGGATAGCAAAGGACTATAAGAGTGGCAGTTCAAAACATTAGATAAGACAAAGGCTTCTGTCACCAAGGTGTTTCTTTTGTTGTTGCATGATGTCAACCTAGCATGGCTAATATGAGGGAATTTGTTTCATTGATCCCTCCTTGAATTAATGTTTCTCTGTCTTTGAAGTTATCTTAGAACCAGCTTGGGAAACCAGCTAGCTATGCCACACAACTCTAGTGTAGTCATGAGTGATCAAGTAAACTACACCATAGTATTGTTCTGCATCATGTTTTTATGTATGTGCCCTGCAGCTGGCATTGCTCACTTCCTTTGGTTGCCAGGTAGGCCTGGTTATCTTTTATACATCTGATGCTGGAAGCATTTTTTTCAATGCTGGTGTCAAAAGGCAAAAGGAGGAGAAAGCAAGGCAAATAACTTCTTATTGGATTAAAGTATGTTAGCTCAAGCTTTCACATGGAGTTTGTCTTCAGGCACCACTTGTTTTAATGCATTATAATGGCTTGGAATTTATATTAGAGATTTGCTTCTATTTTTCAAGCAAGTAGATACATTTGGATAGAACACAGAGTCCCATGTACATTGATTTTAAGATTATTTAAAATATTTTTTGCATTGATTTTAAGATTATTTAAAAAATATTTTTGTGACTGCTGTTATTAGTGTTAACAGCACAAGATGCAGTAAAAAATAATAAATAAATCAGGTAGATAGCGTATTCAACATTTTTTCCCAGGGTCCCAGATTTGTACTAATGAGCTTATCAGAAGCTTTTGTTTTTTCTAGTACTGATGCTTAGAAACTTATAATTAAAGAGCTACTAGAATGCACAGCAGGAATACTATTCTCATCAGTGTTCTTCTGCATCTGACCTACATGTTCTTCCATTATTTGTCTTTTGTATCCAATAGGTTCCCCTCCCCTCCAGAAAATAATCACCTTTGGGAAAGAGCAAAAGCAACCAAAGACTTGGAGAAGTACTTTAAAAGGGTTATTCCTGTCTTTAGGTTTACCTTGTTGAGTAAGTGACTTGAAAGATCATTCCTATATGTTTGGGTTTGAAAATAAGTCCCATTGAGTTCCCTGGAGTTTATTCCCAGATAAATAAGTGTAGTATAGGATCATACTGTTTCCCACCTGTTATTGTTTTTCTTAGCTGTTCTTTCCTTTGACAAGGTTTCCCATGACATTCTTGCAAACAAACTTGTAAAATGTGGGCTAGATAAAGGAACTGTTAAATGGATCTGTAATTGGTTGAATGGCCGAACCCAAAGGGTGCTCAACAATGGCTCCTTTTCATCCTGGAGAGAAGTGACCAGTGGGGTCCCACAGGGCTCTGTCCTCGGCCCAGTGCTATTCAACATCTTTATCAATGACCTGGATGACAGAATTGGGAGCATACTTATCAAATTTGCAGATGACACCAAATTAGGGGGAATAGCTAATACCCCAGAGGACAGGATCAAGATTCAAAATGACCTGAATAGACTAGAAAGCTGGGCCAAAGCTAACAAAATGAAATTCAATACAGAGAAATGTAAGGTATTGCACTTAGGGCGGAAAAATAAAATGCACAGATATAGGATGGGTGACACCTGGCTGAATGAAACTACGTGTGAAAGGGATCTAGGAGTCCAAGTAGACCACAAGTTGAACATGAGTCAACAGTGTGATGCGGCAGCTAAAAAGGCCAATGCTATTTTGGGCTGCATTAATAGAAGTATAGTGTCTAGATCAAGAGAAGTAATATTGCCACTGTATTCTGCTTTGGTCAGGCCCCACCTAGAATATTGTGTCCAGTTCTGGGCGCCACAATTCAGAAAGGACATTGAGAAACTGGAGTGTGTCCAAAGGAGGGCGACAAAAATGGTGAAGGGTCTGGAAACCATGCCCTATGAGGAACGACTTAGGGAGCTGGGGATGTTTAGCCTGGAGAAAAGAAGGTTAAGAGGTGATATGATAGCCCTGTTTAAATATTTGAAAGGATGTCATATTGAGGAGGGAGCAAGCTTGTTTTCTGCTGCTCCAGAGAACAGGACCCGGAACAATGGATGCAAGATCCAGGAAAAGAGATTCCACCTGAACATTAGGAAGAACTTCCTGACAGTAAGGGCTGTTCGACAGTGGAACGCACTTCCTCGGAAGGTGATAGAGTCTCCTTCCTTGGAGGTCTTTAAACAGAGGCTGGATGGCCATCTGTCAGGGGTGCTTTGATTTGGATTTCCTGCATAGCAGGGGGTTGGACTGGATGGCCCTAGTGGTCTCTTCCAACTCTACAATTCTATGATTCTATGATTCTATGATTCTATGATTCCTTTTCCTATGCTTGTTAAGATTCATTTAGTAGAGTTGCAAGACAGTTTAAAGTATTTGCAGCCCTAAACTTTGTTGGAACATGGAAAAGGTTTTCCATAATTTCAATTTACTTTCATTTACATTGCACTATTAGACAGGGAAAGTGTTCTGTGAGCCTCCTCTTGCACAGTATATATTTGATTATAAGTCGACCTCATGTATAAGTTGAGGGCAGGTTTAGGGCCAAAATTATGGATTTTGCCATGAGCCGTGGATAAGTCAAGGGTAAAACTTGGAGGCTCCTTCAGTGTGTGTATGTGTGTGTGGCAAAAGAGAGTCTAATTAAGGCTTTTTGCTTCATCATTTCAGCTTTTGTTTTGTCCTTCACTCTTCGGACAGTGGGTGGGAGAGGGACTCTGTTTGTTTGTTTCAAAGCAATTACCGTATATACTCATGTATAAATCTAGAAATTTTAGTCCAAAAATTGACCCAAAAATCTGAGTCAACGTATCCACAGGTCAATGTAAGTACTGTACTTTAACTCTCATAAAAATAGAATACATCCCCTGATGAAATGCAAGAGTGCAAACTCTCCTGGAAGCACTATCCTTCCTCTATTCTCTTATCCATCCATTGCTCAGTGTGAGCACAAGTGGTTCTGTCTGCTGGACTACTGTAAGTTCTTAGGCATGTGTTCCTTTGCTTCATACTTTAGATTCACTCAAGACTCTTTCTGCTTGTTTCAAGAGAAAAAGAAACTATTTTCCCATCGCATGGAGAAATCTGAAAGAGCTGCTGTCACATTACCACACTGACCTGTGAATAAGTCGCCCTGGGATTTTGGGGTCAATTTTTGGTCATACATTTTTAGATTTATAGACTAGTATATATGGTACATCAACTCTGGTTATTCCCATTTTCAGATGGAAACGAAGGCTGGCAGAAACAACTTAAGTATAGCACAGTGTTTCCTACAGATTCATTGGATAGATTCAGACCTAAATAGTACACACTGTCCACTAAACCAGACTGGTTTGAACATACGTATTATTTACCTGTCTAATTCCACCTACTTTATAGCATGACACCAAATTTACTCGGAATGAAATATCTGAAATGCTTTGACAGGATTTTGTGCTCCATTGCATGCTTCATATTTGTGGCAATGCCTGGGTTTCCACTCGAGTTAGAATTTTTTAAATCACATTTCATCCAGCAGAGCTGACGTTTACCTTGTGGTGATTTCTAGAAATGGCAGATTGATTAATAGTAATTAAATAAAACTCATTGTGAGAGCTGTAAAGCAAGAAAAGCAAATGTCATTTAACAAAGGTTAAGGTGATCTTCTTTTTGGAAAAGCAATAGGGAGTGTATATACTCTAGTAGAATTCAAAGACCCAGCCATGTTAGTCTGTATAGTATGCAAAGTGATCTTATAGTACTGTTGAGCCTAAGTGAGAGAAAGAAGTTGGTAGCATAAGCTTTTGTAGATTAAGGCTAGTTGATCAAATGAATGGAGTGAAGTGCCTAGGAACATATTGTTATAGCTATGAATGAGTAGGTTCTGTATGTGAATAGCAACAGAAGTGCAACATGTATGGGCATGGCAAAGAAGTAAGCAGTTTAGTTTTAACAATGTCATTGTGGGACAAAAACAGGAAGAAAGATATTGACTAAAGTCAAGGTAAGTACATAATCCTGGTGGAGGGAGTTCTTGGAATGTAGTATGTTGCTGGCAGGGATCCAGAAGTAGATGTGATAAAATGGGCAAGAGGGCTCTTGTGAAGCTGGGCTGTTAACTAGTGTTATAATATATGTAGTGTGCCAGGAAACCCATTGTCTCTGTTCAACACACTATCCATGGACTAGAGTTTGTAGATTTATTCCAATTCTGCTGTTTCTCTTTCCAATAAAAGTAAACTTTGCAAATGGTGTAGGTACTTATCTTACCTTCAGGATATAGTACCATACAAATTCTCAGACTTCGGTGGGCATCATGTTGGCCAAAATACCCTAAAAGCATCAGATCCCATAGCTGGAAATTAAACAAGGTCAGCTGTAGTTAGCATTTGGATGGGCGACCAACAATGAATACCAGGTGCAGTAAGCTATATTTCAGAGGAAGGAAATAGCAAAATCCCCTGTGAGTGTTCTTGCCTAAGAAAATCCTAGGAAATTCATGGGGCTGCCATAAGTCAACAGGTGACTTGAAGGCCTGTGCACACACAGACATGTTCTTATGTTTTGACATCAAAACAAAAATATGTGAGTATTTTATAAGGACCTGGAAATGGTAATGTTTTCCTCCAGATTCCTTCTATAGTGGTTGGGAAAGAAAAGTGTGTCCTTGCGATCCATGTGGTTCCCAGACACCTCTGACACCAACACTCTGGGTGAAAAAACTTCCTTTTTTCAATGGTGTTTGTCTTTGGCTGTACGTTTATGCAGATATTGCAGCTGTAGCAGGATCAATCTTGATTTATCTCTATTTTTTTCCTGCTTTCTGGGTGTCTATTCCTTCCTTTCCATCCAGTTGCCCAAACGTATTATGGGTCTTGAAATGTCTTTCATGTGTAATTTTGACTGTTGGTTTTGCAATCCACAAACCAGTAGTGGATTTTCTTTAACTCAAAGCTCTTTAGCAGTTATAACCTGATTTACTACCAAAGTGTAGACTTAACAAAAAGTCACAGCCAGTTCTGGCTCCCTGGTAGATGTACTTTTCTTATACTTATGTTTGCCAATGCATGCTTGGCACATCCACACCTTGCATGTTTTGCTGCCTGGTCTAAAAAATGTTCTGTGTTTTGAAGAATCTTGCATATTGTACTACTGCACATAATTCAGTGTAAACATGAGGAGAACTGTTTGAAGGCTTCAACTTAGGGCTGTGCCTATGTAAAGTCAACAGGAATGCAGGCCTTAGCTCAATACGTTCCAATGCAGCTGCTACCCAAGACTGTTAACCTTGTGCTAAGGATGTTTAAAATCCTGTACCTAAATCCTGTGTGCAAAAGAGAGGCTGGTGATCATCTCAATGGATGTGAAGCTGAATCTTTTCGATTTCCCCCTCCTGTTTTTATTCCATAAGTTATACTCCCACACCAATTCACAGGTGGAGATCAGTAAGGGTACAAGAAACTGCATCCAGAATGGGCTGATAGGAAAGCTTTGTTATATGAATGGTGTTTTCATCTGGAATCTCTGTATAATGTTGGATATTTGTTCCCCTTCACAATGTGTTCCGTATGCAGCATTCATTTCAACTTTAATCTGTGTGTGTGGGTTTGGGACTTTTTTTGTGAGGCATAATTATGGCACCAGAAGAAGAAATATGACTAATAATAAACTAATATGAAGTAGGAAATATGACTGGTGAAAACAGCTGCACCGTGGTAAATAAACTTCCCCCAACTTTATCCTGCAACAAGTTTTCAAATCCATCAGCTCAATCAAGAGATCTGGAAAGAACCTTTTTTAAAAAAATGAAGCAAAAGACAAGATTATTGCAATTAAGGTGCTGTTGAAGAAATCAGAACATTTGTGGAATACTATGTCTATTTAATTTTAGAAGACCAAATGTTTCAGTCTTGGTATGGAATAATTCTTTCTGTTTAAGGGGAAGAGAACTGAGTGAGCATAATGATTTGAACTTAGTGATTAAGGCCCTATACAGACCGGCCTGAAAGGCAGCATCCTAACAATGCATGCCCTGACTCCGACATCAGGATGCTGCGTGCCATTCCAGACGGTGCATGGCATCATAGTGCACCTCCAGCGCTGCGTCCAGATGAAGTGGTGCCATACAGCCGTGCTGTGGCTCTTTTTTGTGCCCTCCAAATGCCAGATCGGGGCCGTGGCCCCGATCCAGGCAGTAAAGGAGCGGTCTGTAGAGCCCCTAATTTTTTTCAATATAGCATATGTTTTTTAATGTATTTTTATGAGTAATATAGGCTCCATTTTTTGGATTATGTACTCGTCCTAATGAATTTTGACAGGGGGCACTACGTTTTGACCCACGGGTCTTGCCCAATGTCCACTGGAAGGTAGAGAGTTGCCTATGCTCATACATAGATCAAAGAGTGCACAAATGGGAAGATTTATAACTCCTTTCTCTACCAGCAGAGATCTAGGGATCAATGTGTTTGTGTGTACACACACACCTGTGCTAGCATGTATGAATATGTATAAAGGTGAAAATTTTCCCCATCTTCCAATGATCTCCATTTAAATTCAAGATTTCCCTGTGGTTATTGGAATCCAGAGAATAGCTTCCTTAGAATCCAGTAGACCAGCTAGGGAAAGACTGGTGGGATCCTCCTTCAGGAGGCAAAGGTCACAGGTTGTATGCGCCTATCTATGATTAATATTTAAGTCGATTTGAAGGCAGTTAACAAAAAACCTTATTATCTCATGATAAACTAATCCTCATTATTATATTTTCCCAATCTGGAGTCTTTTTATACATTGTTAGCAACTGGATTGAAATGCATATCCATTCTCCTGCAAAGCTCCATTCTGGTCATGTGTTTTTATGCTGATAACAAGTGAAGTGTATAGTTGCAAATGAATATGACGTTTATGTGTTGTGGTAGCACTGCTCTGACTGCATGCATTGCATAGCTGCCTTGTTGCAGCATGAAATGAAGATGCTAGTGCCTGCGGACTGCTGAAAATATATGTTCTTCAAAACTCTTCCTCAGGGTAAGTTACATGAGACCAGATCGCTTTACCCTTAACTTTTGTACAAGGAAATGACTAATTTGCCTTTGGCTGATGTGGATTTGTGCCACCTGACTTGTTTAAATATGCATGTTGGTGAACTGCTATAACCTTTGCCACCACATATCGTCTGTAGAGAGCAATATTCTATGCACTGGAAAATCAATTTTTGCACATTCATCATTTGAAAATTAATGCAGATTAGTGAACTTTATTTGATGTAATAACTTCAATAAATGTTAATTAAATAACTTCATTCTGCCTCCAGCAGAAAGAGATAGTTCCTAACTGTTTTAGGACACACTATGGGCAAAACAGTAGAGGTATCTCATGAAGTATCAGAGGACAGTAAGTAATGATTTTATACTGGGGGCCCAGGTAAGACAAACTTTTCATGAATAAGAAACCTATAAATGAATCGCTACTGAGAACACCAGTAAGTACACCTTAATTATTTTTCTTCAGTGTGTGTGAGTGATTTGTGGCCCCACAGAATAAATGGTTGGCAATTCTGTTCTGAAAGTGCTTGCTTAAAAGTTCATACAGTGCTATACTGTACTGCAATTCTTATACTACTTCTTATGCCAGAGGTTCCACCAGTGGTATGCTAAGTTTGGATTCAGTTTCGTTTCTCCCACCCCTCAAAATGGTCTAACACAGCCCTCTCTGTGTTATCTCATCCAAGTTGTGTTGCTATCATCCAAGTGTGTTGTTATAAAGCTCATCTTCCCCAATCAGTAGAACTCCTAGTGATGATGGCTATTATAGTCCACCACATGTATAGAGTCTTAGGTTTTGGGGTAGGATACTTCAGTAGAAGGTGTAAAATAGTTGTCTTTTCAATTTAAGAAAAGAGGATGCTATTTGGTTATTGGGTACTTGGATTAGCCCTCTTCTTTCTATGATATGAGATCTGCTGCCCTGACTTTTGTACTATAACAGAATCCATCCAGACACATCTGGGGAGCTGACAGTATCTCATTGGCATACTGTATATGCTCATGTATAAGTCTAGAAATTTAGGTTAAAAAATTGACCCCAAAAAACCTGAGTCGACTTATCCATGGGTCAATGTAAGCACCGTATTTTAATGCATATATATATATTTCTTCTTTGTGGTCTCTACAAATCATACAAATGGGTTATTCTGTGCCTGCACAGGCAACTTCGGAACCTTCTTAAAGCTTTTAAATGCATTTTGGTAGTAGCCCCGCCCACTCTCCAACTGCCTATATTAGCCGGTTTCCTGCCTAAACCCTCAGTTCCTTTTGTCCGCCACACAAGTAGCATCTAGGAACTCTTCAAAGCTTTGTTCTCCTGTCAGACTTTTAAGCTCGATTGACAGGATCAATCTGCGTTTTGGTGGTAATTTTAATAATAATAATAATAATAATAATAATAATAATAATTTATTATTATTATTATTATTATTTTAGAATAATAATAATTTTAGAAACAAATGCTATTTTTTTCTAGATAATCATAGACTTAAATGTGAATTTAAAATTCTGAGGTAAAGTTATTTTCACAATGACTTACGTTGCGATTTTTTAGAGAATCGCTTACTTACATGTGTATCTAAATTCTGAAATAAAACAGTTTTAACAACAGCCTGTACTGTGATTTCTTAAGAATCATGTACTTAAATGCAAATTTTAATTCTGAGGTAAAGTTGTTTTAACAACGACTTGCCCTTCGATCTCTTAGAGAATCGCTTACTTAAATGTGAATTTAAATTCTGAAATAAACCTGTTTTAACGACAGACTGTATTGTGATTTCTTAAAGAATCATATATTTAAATATAAATTTAAATCCTGAGGTAAAGTTGTTTTAACAATAACTTGCCTGGCGATTTCTTAGAGAATCGCTTACTGAAATGTGAATTTAGACTTTGAACTAAAGCTGTTTTAACAACAGCCCCTTCTGTGATATCTTAGAGAATCTCCTACTTAAATGTGAATTTAAATTCTGAGGAACTTTTTTTTTTAATTGAATTGGCTGCTCACCTCAGTTGGTGCGCTTGGCAGAACTTTTCCCCCTTTTTTCTTGAGGAAAAGTCTCCAATATTGCCCGCCTTACTGGCGCGTTTGGCAAAGCCCCATTATTCCTGACTAAAATTTCTTAAAATGGCGCCCGAAGTGCACTGGCGCACTTTCCTCTTATCTCTGAGAGAAACTTATAGAATGGCCACCAGCCTTCGTTCCTCGCTATGGCTAGGACACTCTTTTGCTGTGGACAAATTGTCTCAGGGCCATTTACCTGGCTTTGTCTCTTCATTCTCCTGAAGAGGAGTTGACTTCAGTCCTTACCGGTCTCGGCTCCCTGGGACCAAACCGATTGGATGTCGTCACCATCGGCTGCTGATCCTCTGGAGCCAATGCGACTGGATTGCAGTCCAACGTCGATCCTTATCGGTCCCTGACTCTCCAGAGTCAAACCATGGGTCCCTGACTCTCCAGAGTCAAACCATTTGCCTGGCAGCCCAACGTGGATCTTCATTGGTCCCTGACTCCTCGGAGTCATACCAATTGGCTTCGAGCCCATCTTGAGTCTTGTCGATCCCTGACTCCTCAGTACCGAACCGCTTGGCTGGCTGCACGATGTGGATCTGAATTGGTCCCTGACTCTACAGAGTCAAACCATTTGCCTGGCTGCACAACGTGGATTTGAACCAGTCCCTGGCTCTTCGGGGTCAAACTGTTTGGCTGGCAGCCCAACATGGATCCTCATCAGTCCCTGACCCTCCGGGGTTTATACCGTTTGGCTTCAAGCCCAACTTCAAGCCTTGTTAGTCCCTGACTCTCCTGGGTCAAACCATTTGGCTGGCTGCATGACTTGGATCTTCACCGCTCCCTGACTCTTCGGATTCAAACCGTTTGACTGGCAGCCCAATGTAGATCCTCATTGGTCCCTGACTTGTTGGAGTCGTGCCAATTGGCTTGCAGCCTGAATTCAACCCTCATTGGTCCCTGACTTCCGGAGTCATACCGATGGGCTTGCAACCTGAATTTGACCCTCATCGGCCCCTGACTCTTTGGAGTCACACCGTTTGACTGGCAGCCCGACATGGGTCCTCATCAATCCCTGAATCTCCAGGGCCATACCGATTGATTTGCAACCAGAAATCGACCTTCATTGGTCCCTGCCTCTTCGGAGTCAAACCGTTTGACTGGCAGCACGACATGGATCCTCATCGATCCCAGACTCCCCGGGGTCATGCCAATTGATTTGCAGCCTGAATTTGACCCTCATTGGTCTCTGCCTCTTTGGAGTCAAACCATTTGACTGGCAGCCTGACGTGGATTCCCTTCGGTCCCGGACTCCACGGTATCAGACCGATTGGATGGCTGCCCAACTTCGATATGGATCGGTCCTGGGACCTCCGGATTCATATTGACTACACAGCACCCCGGCACTGATCATCATTAATTGCTGATTCTCTGAGTCATACCAATTGGCTTATAGCCCAGCTTCAAGCTCCGTTGGTCCCTGACTCTCCGAATAACACCGTTTACTGGCTGCAGTACTCAGATCTTCATCGATCCCGGACTCTCTGGGGTCATACTGCTTGGCTTGCAGCCTGACTTCGACCCTTGTTGCTCCCTGACTTTCCAGGGTCAAATTGGTTGCCTGGCAGCATGGTTTCGATCTGCTTCGGTCACGTACCAACTGGATGGCAGCCTGAATTCGATCCTCGTTGGTCCTGGACTCTCTGGAGTCATACTGGTTGACTTATATCCCGATGTCGATCCGCCTCAGTCCCTGACTCTCTGAGTCACAGTGATTGGCTGGATGCTGGGCTTCAACCTTCTCGGGACTAATACAGATTGGCTTGTAGCTCAACTATGACCCTAGTTGGTCCCCGACTTTCCGGGGTCAAACCAATTGACTCATAGCCACACTTTGATCCTCTGGTTGGCTCACTGCCTACCAATCTCATTTTGGTCCCTGACTCTTCTCAAGATCAATCTGGTTGCTGTCCCTGGTTGGCCTACAAGCAATCTTACAGGGCACCTTCCCTGATTATTGACTGTTAGCCAGATTGCCATCATGGCATGGCTCATTTTGGCCTGACTGTCCTTGAGAAGACGAATATTAAGGGCCCAACATCTGTACCATTTTGAGCTGCACAAGAGGATTCGAATGCAGCTCGCTTTCCAATTTCTGAGGGCCGTTATTGGTACTGCCGCATGCTCCTATTCCTAATAGCCAGTGTGGCGCATGCTGGTTTGGGTTCAAGCCGTAATTGTTCCCTCTGTACTGAGGGCACCTATCAGCAAGCACTCAGTCAATTTGGGACCATGAGGTGCCACTGCCTCTGGCCTCCTGGATTCAGGTCCATACTGTTTCCTTGATACCGAGGGTCGCTATTTGTGGATGCTTTGCCAAACTCGGGGCCATGCTGTCCCCCTCCTTCTCAAGGCCTTTATAGCTTCTACAATTTGTCCCTTGAACCACCACCAGTGGTCAGTTCTTTGCTTCTGAGCCAAAAATAGTCACCCTGAAACAGACTCTGGTCTCGTTTCATTGGAAACTGAGACACATTTCAGGTTGCTCTTTCAGTAGCAAGGGATGCCAGCATCATTGGACAGCTATACAGTGTAAATATTCCTTCTGTACCGAGAGCCGGCACAGCAGCTATCCCTATATAACCGATTCGGGGGACATGGTGCTCCCTCCATACTGATGGAAGACATCACCATCCTCACATTACAATTTATAATGATGTCCTTCCTCTCAGGCAGGACGGCTGAATGTCGCTTTATGTAGACATTCAAGTCTCACTTCTGAGTTGCCCTCCGTAAAATTTGGGAGCACAACCTGTTCACTCGGGTTACAGCTAATTCTTCACCATATGAACAGCTTGAAGACTGTACAGTCAAATCTCATAAATTGGTGTGTTCCCTCCGTACCTAGGGATTCCTTCCATTATGCACCCAGTATCAGCTCAGTTGTGATCCTCTTCGCTCAGACCATCATTCACAGGGAAAGGTTTTACCACTTCCTGGTGTGAGTGTCATCTAAGGCAGTTGATGCCTCTTATCATTTGTACACTTTGTGGATGTTTGAAGATCTTGAGATTGTCATACCTGTCCCATCTCTCCTGGCAGACTGGTGCCATACCATCCTGTTTCTCCTGAACCTCTGGTCCAAGATGTCAAATGGGTGAGGTGATATTTCAGACCTCCACCTGCAACCCTGACAAGGCTAACCATGCGTTCTGCGAATTCCTGGGGTTTCTCTCCCCTAAGGGAGCCCTGCTCTTCGCCTCTCAAGCATCACAGATTACATTACGGTGACTTCTGACATACTGCCTGGTGTTTGTACCACCTGTTCAGAATTGGACTTTGTGGCTCTTAGAGTCTATTCCAGCTTCGCTGCTCTGAACAGGTTTGTTCCTAGGGGCGTTCAGGATGGACTGACACGAGATCACTCCTGCTATACTGTTTACCTACCAGTTCTGGCTGTTCTTGCCATGTTGTGATATTCTTGATACAGCTTCTACAGGACATCACGTCATGGGATACCATCCCCACAGGGACATCTTTCAACTTGACAAAGTGGTATCCCTTCACTTCTACAATACTGAAGCAGCCTCTGGAGCAGGCCCCAACTACTTTACAGTAGAGTCTTGGTCTGACATCGGATAATCCGGAATGTCGGACTACTGAGTGTCGGATAACCGAGACTCTACTGTATTTTATAAGGACCTGATAGTGTTCTGCTCTGAATTCCTTTGTAAAGTGCATGGAGAGGGAAAGTGTGTTCATGAACTGCATGTGACTCGTTCCCTAACACTCTGAAAAATAAATACAACTTTTTCCCCACTATAATTTTGAATGGTGATGATCTATGGTTATACATTTTTGTAAAAAAAATACATAATTGTTCCCAAAGAAGATGGCTAATAGGCATTGCTAGAGCTATTGTTCTTGAAATTCTTTACCTCTATATCTAAACTAGTTGCAATCACAAGGCTTTGTAATAGTGGGTACCAGAGTTTAGTTTTGCATTCTATTCAGCATTCCCAGTAATTTCACTGGATAGCCATGGGCTTTAATATTATAGGAGTTCTTTTTTTTTGCCAGTGCTTGTACATCATTCATAAATTTGAAAACATCTGCTATTTTTCTGTCCTTTGGGAAAAAACACCACTCTTTATTTTATAATAAATCAGTTGCAGGTTATTTTCAGTCAGTTCCCCATTTCTGTTGCTATTTCAGTAATACATTTTTATTGTGATGGGGCAACCAGTATTTTAAATATGGTTGCACAACAGAATTACATAAATAGTGACATATGCTATTTAACTTTTAATCTCTTTTGTAATAAAACTAAACTCTAAATTTAGCATTTTGAAGACTGCTGCACACTGGTCTTCACATTTTCAGTGAGTTTTCTGCTATAGAACAAGATCTTGCTTGAGAATTCAAAATTAATTTAAAACTATCAGACTTCTGATGTAATGTGGATTTGAGCCAGATTTGGGAATGCAGTATTTGTCACTCTCTGATGAAAATTTATCTTCTCTTCTTCATGTTCATCAAAGTGTGATGTTGCATCTCCACAAATCCTATTGATTTTAAGCAGGATTTGAAATTAAGCAATGTAGGCCTGTTAATTTTGAAGGCACACACATGCACACAGCTAATTTTGGAACCTCATGCTCGTGTGTGCCTGTGGACCTAGAGATGCCACGAGGAAACTGTCGGTTTCTGAAAAGGGGAGGTAAAGGGGGGAGTGATATCAAAGACATTCCCACTCTTCAGTGAGCCTCTAATCCATTCTGCAGTGGATTCTGTATTGATTAAAACTAGAATCTCAATGCAGTAGACTTATTAGGATCCTGGCCTTACCATCCAAAAGCAGAAGAGTTCCCTCTGCTTTATGCTTTTGATCTGGCAGAGGAATTCTGTTAACAATAGGGATGAAGTAGTTTTGACCACCTTCCACCTTTTCCAATCTCATGACTGCATGGACTGTGAGCATGCTAGACAAGTTGTTTATAAACACGGTGTGAGAGTCAGCATGGTGTAGTGGTTTGAGTGCTGGGCTACGACTCTAAAGACTGGTGTTTGATTCTTGCTCAGCTGTGAAACCCACTGGGTGACCTTGAGCAAGTCACATGCTCTCAGCTTCAGGAGAAGGCAATGGCAAATGCCTCTGAACAGATCTTGCCAAGAAGATCCCAGGATAGGGTCGCCACAACTTGGAAATAACTTGAAGGCACACAGCATGCATAGCACGCAGAATGTTATCTGCAGGAATGTAAAACAGGGCTCCTTTTCCACACATTTTCTCCTGTTACAGCAAGGGCAAGGGTAGCCATGAACCCCTTCTTTATATGGTATAGTATTTCTTCATTTAGTTTCTCTTATTAATTTCTACTTAATTCAGTGCTACTATGTTGATCTTCGCTGTTTGCATCTTCGGGAATATGCATTACAGTTCTGCAAAAATCTGTGGATGCAGAGGAGTTCTGCAGCGCAGCCAGTTAAACTTGTGTGTAATTTTCTTCAAGACCAGGCCCTTAGGGAAACCGCATGAAGATGGAGTGTAATGATTTTTAACAGCAGGAGTCAGGGATGATCACATTACTCACAAGTTATGGAGTGAGATATGCTGATAAAATCTTTATGCCACACACTCATGTTCTCTGGATTGTGGGTTTGGCAGAGAAATCTCCCCAGAGGCATTTTACATTTTTTTAAAAATAAAATATTGTTCATGTTGAATTCCACATGTCAGCAGAGACTGGTGTGCCCTAATTTGACAGTGCTGTTGGTACATCCCTTTTGGAAAGTGATAAATAATTATTGTTACTGCTTTAAAATGCAATTCTCCTGAAACTATTGGTCATCCACTTTGAGATGTAGATGAAATAGCAGTTCACTCTCCATTTTATGGGGAACTACCATGTTTCCCTGAAAATAAGACAGTGTGTTAGATTAATTTTTGCTCCCAAAGATGCACTAGGTCTTATTTTCAGAGGATGCATTATTTTTCCATGAAGAAGAATTTGCATTTATTGTTGAACCCCCCAAAAAATGAACATTTATTATATACTGTATATATATATTGATATACAAAAACTTTGCTAGGGCTTACTTTTGGGGGAGGACTTATTTTTAGGAATTCAGCAAAACCTCTACTAGGTCTTATTTTTGGGGGATGTCTTATTTTTGGGGAAAGGGTACTTATCCCTCTGCGCTGACATCTCTAAATGGTTTGTCCACACTATTGTATGTTTATGTGGATAGAACGTAGCTTGGAGCTTAGTCTTTTTTCTCATTCCGCCATTCATCCTTCCCTGGTTTCCAGATGCATTTGTTAGGCTGGACTGAAACCGAACCACTTCTATAGTAGACCTGTAGTTCTGACCTTTGTGAAGATCATACTGGAAAGAAATAGGTTATCTGATATACAATGGAGAAAAAGCTTTTAGCCGTCATTGGAGAGAACGATGAAATGTAGGAAAGGCAATTGTTGTGGTGTACAGGCCCTGTAATTGTCCATGTGTGTGAAAAGAACCCCCAAGAATGCATACATTTACAATAAGTCCATGGTTCTCAAAGGACAGGGCAGGACCGTGGGTGGTGGTGCAAGAGTTACTCGGGCGGGGGGGGGGGGGCACGAGACTTGGAGGCTCTGATCCCTTTTCCTCCTCTTTTATGTGTAAAATTACACATGTGTTGAATTGAATATTGAATTAAACAAAACTGTTCTAATTTGAATGATCATTTCTTATAAAATGATAAAATATGAATATATAGTGGGCCTTTGGCTTAGTTCCAGGACCCTCCATGAATACCAAAATATATAGATGCTCAAGTCCCATTATATATAATGGCATAATAAAATAATGATGTCCTTTATACAAAATCAGGATTTGCTTTTTGGAATTTATATATTTTAAAAATTTCAAGCCATGGATGCTTGAGTCCGTGGATAAAAAAATCTCTGGATGGTTTATAATGGTTTGAGTTCAGTTCATGCAACATTTTGAGCTGCAGTTTTGTGCATCCCTATTTGTATGTTTATATGTGTGACAACATGGTTTGACTTTTCCTTGTGCTGCCACAGATTTGAAAGGTCATGTGAAAATCATTACTGCTAGGTTTGTGCTGAGCTCAGCCCACATCAGTTATTTGTACTCATTTGCAGAAATTCCCAGAAGCTGCATTTATAGCCAGCTGAACTTTATTAATACAAAGCAATTTCTGGGCAATAAATATATTTAAATATCAACAAAGCATAAAATATTAATTGCACTATGGGAGATTCTGGATGATTTTTAATTTTTTATCTCCCTCCCAACAGTTATGAAGATTATTTTCTTCTGTAGCTACAGTTAAATATGCCAATCAAGTTTTTAGAAACTGTCAATTTAAAATGGAATTCATGTATTTCCTAAGAATGTGTAGCAAGAGAACTGTGTCCAGCCCTACTCTTAGCATACATATCCTTACTAACTGCACGGGGGAAGACCTCAAAGAGAAAAGCTTGGGAAAGTTACTTTTTTAGTCTACAACTTCCAGAATTTTATAGTCATGGCCAATGCTTATGACAGCTAGTGGATTCTTAGGCACTATAGTCCAGAAAAGTAACTTTCTTTGATGTCATATAATCCTCATTGTGGAGTTGTAACTATGGGGCAGAACAGACTACTCCTTTATAGTCTTTTCAACATATGTGTATGTATGTGCCTTCAAGTCGCCTGTTGACTTATAGTGATCCCATCAATTTCATAGAGTTTTCTTAGGCAGAGAATACTCAAAGGTGATTTTACCAGTTTGTTCCCTATACTCCCTTTAAAGCTTTTCAGGCAGCTTTTCCAGGGGCATCTTCAAACTCCAGATTATTTTTAACCTCTCAGCCAGCAGACCACACTAAGAAATCGCAGGGCAGTTGTTGTTAAAACATCTTACCTCAGAATTTAAATTTATATTTAAATATGTGATTCTTTAAGAAATCACAATACAGTCTGTCGTAAAAAACAGATTTATTTCAGAATTTAAATTCACATTTAAGTAAGTGATTCTCTAAAATATTGGAGAATGGGCTGTTGTTAAAACAGCTTTAGTTCAAAGTCTAAATTCACATTTCAGTAAGCGATTCTCTAAGAAATCGCCAGGCAAGTTATTGTTAAAACAACTTTACCTCAGGATTTAAATATGTGGTTTTCCCCTGACATATAAGTATTAAGGACTTTCTGACAACAAGAAACGAGGATTGGGTTGTGAAGTTGAAGGCTTTCATGCTGGCATCCATAGTTTTTTGTGGGTTTCTCAGGCTATGTGGCCATGTTCTAGAGTTCATTCCTGACGTTTCACCACCATCTGTGGCTGGCATCTTCAAAGAATACTGGCATGGAAGAGAGTACTGTGTGACCCTGGGTAGGGAGGAGTTATTCCTACGTTGGATTGTTTACATGTAGAAAGCCAGATTAGATGCTTGTCCTGGAAAGATAACCAAAACGTCTAATAGAAACAATGGTTGGATGGAAAGCTACTCTGACATATGCACAACGTATTAATGTCCTGTGTAGAGATTTCAAAGAAAAGAAAATCACCACCACCACTACCTCCTTCTCCTTCTGTCTGCCTCATTCCTCCCTTGTCAATACAGCTGCACTGAAATCAACTAGACTTATTTGCTTATAAACTCTAAACCAGAATTACCACATTGTCATAGTTTAATTTCAAATCCTGGTTAAAATCAGTAGGATTTGTAGAGGTGAAACATGAAAATTTGATTAAGTGAAGAAAAGACAAATTTTCATCAGAAAGTGAAGGATATGTTCACTCCCAACTCTGGCCCAAGCCCGCATTACATCAGAGGTCTGATGGGTTTAAACTAATTTTGAATACTCAAAATAGATCTTGGTTCATAGCAGAAAGCAAACTGAAAATGTCAAGTCAAATGTGCAACCATCTTCACAAGGCTAAATTTAGAGTTCAGCTTTATTACAAAAGAGATTAATAATTAAATAGCCTGTGTCACCTTTATGTAATTCTGTTGTGCAGCCACATTAAAAATATTGGTTCTTTTTCATGGTCCCTGTGGCTGCATCTGCACTGCAGAAATAATCCAGTTTGACACCACATTAACTGTCACTTCTTAAGGCTATGGAATTCTGGGATTTCCCACTTGTGAGAAATGTCTCACAAAACTACAGTTTCCAGAATTCCCTAGTTTTAGCCATGGCAGTGAAAGTGGTGTCAAACTGGATTATTTTTGCTCCACCTCCAGGAGCCCAATATAAGCATTTTCCCATCAAAATAATTAGTTCCTTTTCTCCAACACTGCAGAAGTGTCAGGAGGGACCACGTTCATTTTCTATCTTTTAAGGTTTTCTCTGGCTCATTTGGTGCTGGAGGGGAATACACCTGGTAGTTCAACTGTGATTGTTGCATTGGCATTCAAAGCCAGCTGTGGGACTACTTGATAGCTACATAAAGATTCCAGTTGTCAGGATCACCCATGTACACTGAAGAAATTAATTATGGTGTACTTACTACAAGTACTGAAGGGTGGGGATGTTTTCAGTAGGGATTCAGTTACAAGAATCTGGTGTTTTCTTAGTCTTGATACCTTGTCTTACCTGGGACCCCCTGTATAAAATCATTACTTATTGTCTGCTGATACTTCATGAGATATCTCTACTGTTTTGTCCATGCATATCCTAAAACAGTGAGGAACTATCTGTTCTGCTCAGGCAGAATTGAGTTTTCATGTAATGAACATTTATTGAAGTTAGTATATCAAATAAAGCTCACTAATTTTCTGCATTAATTTTCAAATGATGAATGTGCAAAAATTGATTTTCCAGTGCATAGAATATTGCTCTCTACAGGCGATATGTGGCAAAGGTTATAGAAGTTCACCAACATGCATATTTAAAGAAGTCAGGTGGCACAAATCCACATCAGCCAAAGGCAAATTAGTCACCTCGTAGTGCAAAAGTTAAGGGTAAAGCAATCTGGTCTTGTGTAACTTACCCTGAGGAACAGTTTTGAAGAACATACATTTTCAGCAATCCATAGACACTAGCGGCTTCATTCCGTCCTGCAAGACGGCAGCTATGCAATGCATGTAGTCAGAGAAGTGCTACCTCTGCATACAAATGTCATATTCATTTGCAACTATACACTTCACTGGGTATCAGTATTTTAAATTTTGCGCACATGACCAGAATGGCATTTTGCAGGAGAATGGATATGCATTTCAATCCAGTCACTAGCAATGTATTAAAAGACCTTGGACTGGGCAGAAATAGTGGTAAGGATCGGCTTACCATGAGATTGTATGGGTGGGCAATATTATATGTCTCCTGCTTTTCAGAGCATGCTTGACTTTACAATGGGCACATGACAAATTTAAATTTTAATCATAGACATGAGCACACAATTTGTGACCTTTGGCTCCCAAAGTTGGAGGATCCCACCAATCTTTCCCTTGCTGATCAACTGGGCCCCAGAGAAGCAATGGCGTTTGGATTCCAGTGATCGCTGGGAAATATGTAATTTAAGTGCACTGGGAGATGGGAGAGATTTTCACCTCTCTACACATTCATACATGTGCAGGCACACTTACATGTATATGTGTGTGCATGCAGGAGCACACACACACACACACACACACATACAGAATCATAGAATCAGAGTTAGAAGAGACCACAAGGGCCATCTTATCCAACCCTCTGCCATTCAGGAACTCACAATCAAAACACCCCCAACAGATGGCCATCCAAAGCCTCCAAAGGAGGCTCGACCACATTCCAAGGGAACGTATTCTACTGTCAAACAGCTCTTACTGTCAGGAAATTCTTCCTAATGTTGAAGTGGAATCACTTTTCCTGCACTGTATTTGAATTCATTGCTCCGAGTCTTATTCTTTGGAGCAGCAGAAAACAAGCTTGCTCCCTAGATCTCTGCTGGTAAAGAAGAGAGAAAGTAATTTTAAATCTTCCCATTTGTGCATGCTCTGATGTCTGTATTGGGCATATGCAATCTCTGCCTTCTAGTAGACATTGGGTCAAAAACTTGTTCCTCACTGTCATAATTCATCGGGACTAGTACATAACCTGTCTGAAAAAAAATGGAACCCATATTACTTATTTAAATACAACTTAGAAAATATATTGAAGAATTTATTCGTTGGACTTTATTGGACTGGCAAAAAACATGGGAGCACAGTGGTATACTGCCATCAATATTGCGCAATATCATGAAGATAATCACATGATGTCACAATTATCCATTGAATAAAAAGTGGCACTAGAATGCCTCTTTTTATTCAGCACATTTTCCTGTGAATAAAAAGTGGCACTAGAATGCCTCTTTATTCATGGGAAAATTGTGCGATAATTGCAATGTCATGCAATGTTCTGTGATAATCTTAGTGTTTCTGCGCGATATTAATGGGAACATATTGCTATGCACCCGTCTTTTCTGCCAGTCTGAATACAATTGAATACAAATCATTATGATCACTCTTCTTTCTCTTAAACAGAATGACACATTCCAAATCGAGACTAAAATATTTGGCCTTCTACAATAAGATATACACAGAATGCTACATATATTCTGATTTTTGCAGCTATATGTTGATTACAATAATTTTGTCTTTTGCTTCATATTTGTTTTTTTTTTAAAGTTGTATTCAGATCTCTTGATTGAGCTGATGGATTTTAAAAATCTGATGGGGGATCAAGCTGGGGGAGTTCATTTGCTCTGTGCAGCTGTGTTCACCAGTCATATTTCCTATTTCCTATTAGTTTATTATTAGTCTTATTTCTCTCTCTGATACCACAATTAGGCCTCACAAAAAAGATAGTCCCACATAGAACAGTTCAAGCTCAAACTATCGCTGGAAACCAGGATGACTAAATAGAGCCTGTTGTATTTTGGCCACATTTTGAGAAGGCATGAATCAGTAGAAAAAACAGTAATGCTAGGTAAGGCAGAAGGCAGCCGAAAGACAGGGAGACCATATGCCAAATAAATGGACTCAGTCAGAAAGGCCCTGGGCCTGAGCCTTCAGGACCTGAGTAGAGCAGTAGAGAATAGAGGTGGTGACCACAGGGTCTCCATGAGTCAAAGTTGACTTGAGGGCGGTTAACAACAACGGAAAGGGAGGAATAAATATACAGAAAGCAGAAAAAGCGTAGAGATAAACCAGTGAAAGAACACCGTTTTCTCTTTGAAAGAATGATCCTGCTACAGCTGCAATATCTGCATAAGTGTACAGCCAAAGGTGGTTACCATTCAACAACAAAATGA
Organism: Urosaurus nigricauda; assembly: GCA_034509955.1. Classification (NCBI taxonomy): domain Eukaryota; kingdom Metazoa; phylum Chordata; class Lepidosauria; order Squamata; family Phrynosomatidae; genus Urosaurus; species Urosaurus nigricauda. The sequence continues at coordinate 96,430,756 of JAOEGL010000001.1, forward strand.
AAAAAGAAAGGTTTTTTTTCAGTGTTGGGAGAGAGTGTCAGAGGAAACTGGGGACCTCATGCAGCCCAAGAACACATTTCCCCTTCCCATGCCCAATGAAAAGAACCCAGAGCTGAACATTACTATTGCCAGGTTCTTATAAAATACTCAGATAAAAATGCAAATTTGTTCAGATGTCAAAATGTAAGAACGTGTGTGTGTGAGCCTTCAAGCCACCTGTCAACATATGGCAGCTTTATGAATTGCATAGGAATTTTTTTAAGGCAAGGAATACGCAGAGGAAGTTTTCCAGTTCCTTCTTCTGAAATATAGCCTACAGCACCAGGTATTCATTGGTGGTCTCCCATCCATGTATTAACCATGGCTTACCCTGCTTAGCTTCTAAGGTCAGATGACATCTGATGCTTTAAGGGCGTTTTGGCCAACCTGATGCCCACCAGTCTGAGAATGGTACTGTGGCTTAGAGGTAAGTGAAGTTCCTACACCATTCACAAAGTTTACCTTTATTTGCCACAGTAACTGCACTCATTTCTGTATGTCATACTTTTTAAACATTTCTAATCATAGCTGTTTTTGTCCTGCAGTTTCCAAGCATACTGAATAGCTCTGAGAATACTGTGGGTTGAGGATTAGCATTATGGAAGCTGGAGAAGAAAACTTGTCCTAGTTCCTACACTAGGACAAGTTTTCTCCCCAGAGTTAGTCTGTTGTCTTCCATTTCCTGTTATTTTTCCTAAGATTACTCTCCTGCATTCATTAGCTTAGGTGGAGGTGACAGACTTACAGATATGTGGGATGTTACCATATAAGCTCATGCTACACTGTTTGCTGTTAATCATTTTGTTTTACTTCTGGCACTTTGACGTTAAAGATAAAATCCTGCCACAGTTAAGCATTTTCATGTTCAATTTGTTGCAGTGGGAGAGTTGAACATGTTCTTAAATCAATCCTATTTGAATCAGTGGGCTTCAAAGTGCTTTTGGCTGGATTGTGCCCTGGTAGTTTTGTAACTTTGGTTAATATCTTCCAGGTATAGAAGCGAACTGAGAGCTCTGCAATTCTCTGGAGAAATTTTCTATTCCTGTTCAAAGAAAAGAATATGTTACCTCCTCCAGTCTTTAATCTCCACATCATTTTCTTGTTTGTTTTGCTAACATTGTACAGCTAATTTCTCCAAGTATCTTGAATTGCTGAAATGAGATGCCATTGCTATAACACAGTCAGACTTTTGGAATTGTCCTTTGATAGAATGAGCTGTCACCATACCTCATGTGAACAGGATCCAATATACCCTCTGTATCTTCTATAGCACTGGCCTAGGGATGATATCCTTCTGGATGCAACCCACATGGAACATGACTTGCTTGGAACATCTCTGTTCTTGTTGCTGTGTGCCTTCAAATAATTTCTGATTTAAGATGACCCTAAAGGGAACCTATCATGGGGTTTTCTTGGCAATATTTGTTCTGAGTGTGTTTGCCTTTGCTGTCCTCTGTGATTGAGAGAGTGTGATTTATCCAAGATCTGCCAGTTGGTTTCCATTGCTGAGCAGGGGATTTGAACCCTGGTGTCATGTACTGGCAGACCTTAGTTCAGAAATCAGGGAGAAAATAGAAGAGCTTTATTCAGAAAACTAAAATTGTTCACAGCATAGAGTTGTTGTTAGGACTAAAGCAATTTCAGTTACATAATGTATTAAAAGCACAAAGTATTTAAAACCTTTTTGCCCCCTCAAACCCCATTTGTTCTTAATGCAAATAATCCCTCTTCCCAGGACATCCTGTTGTTGTTGTTGTTGTTGTTGTTGTTGTTTTTGTACCAGGCATTCCCATGGAACTGACCTTGATAGATGCTGGTGCTTATTACCTCCTCCTCACATCTGCTTGTTAGCCAGCTCCAGCATAGATAAACATTGTTTCCACCCAATTATACCAAAGATATGGCACATTCCATCATCCAGTAATTCAAACCAAAGCAGGTATTGCATAAATGACTAACAAACATGGCAGGAACTCTGAGGGATTCAGATCCTGACCTGGTCTCCCTGACCTTAGATGGGGGCTTTTGGGTGTGTGTGTAGAAGATAAAGCCTTGTACACAAACTGAATACCATCTGAATCTTTTTGGATCTTCTGTCTCTTCCCCTCTTTTTTGTCATTACAGTTAGTGTTTCTTAAATGTTTTCTTTTATGTCAAGACATGAAACAAATACTGTATATACTCATGTAGAAATTTTAGTCAAAAAGTTGACCAAAAAAACCTGAGTCGACTTATCCATGGGTCAGTGTAAATACTGTACTTTAATGCTTATTTAAAAAGGAACCATCCCCTGGTGAAATGCACAGCTGTGAGCTTAAACAGTTATGCCTACTGGATTTTTTTTAATTCGTTGGCTTTTTTTCCTCTTTGCTTCATCCTTTAGAGCTTTGTTACACGCCTCTAAGATTTACTCTCGACTTCTCTATGGATCATATCAAAATCCTTGATTTTGCCCCCCAGATCTGCCCTTGACTTACACATTAAGTCATCTTATAGTTGAGTCTATATGGTAGTTCAGGTCATAATTTTTGGGGTCATTTTTGTTTGGATGTTTATATCCTGCTCATTAGAAAGGCTCTTAGGGTATCACACTATTGAAAAGCTAAGAAACCTCAATCCTATGGATGAGACGAAGTTGAATGTGGATAAAAACAACAACAACAACAACAACAACAACAACAACAAAAGGCAATAAAATTCAGATTGTAAAAATGTTTTTTTTTTTAAAAAAAATCTGATGCTTTCAAAACCATCATAAAGAGCAACTGGCAAACTATTCAGGGTGCCACCACAGACGAGGTTGTCTCCCCTGTAGCCACCTGCCACACCTTTCTAGGCTGTTGGACAAGATCTTTCTCTTCTGAAAGGAATAAAAATGATTGCCTTTCTTTCTAACAACCTTGTGACATCTTATTTGTTTCAGTATCTTTTCTTAGCCGCATCTTGTTTTTTGCTTTTCTTTGCTTGTCTTTTGTGGGTATATTTGTTCATTTCAATGATATCAGCTGAAATTCTCCTGGCTAGCGATAAAGTTGGGCATCTTATCTCTGTATAACAATATGAATTGAGTATTGCCAAATGATGACACCTGCCATTAATATACACATGCCAGTAGTTTGAAAACCCTTCCCTGTGCTCCACAGTTATCTGTATCTCTTGATATAGTGGCATCCTTCTTTAAAATAGATTTTCTATTTGTGCTAACATGGTTTATAGACATACCAAAGATATTATCAGGGTAATAAAGATCTGAAATTCTCAAATCACAATAACTGCTTCTGGTGTTGAATTTCCTATCTTCTTAACCATTGTGCTTTGCTAGTTAGGCAGATTTGCTTTTATTGCTAGCTGTACTTGGTTCTGAATGGCTTCTCAGGGAGCACTAATCTGTAGCATATCTGTTGGGCTGAACAATTTAGGGCATGAATGCAATTCAATTCAAACTTTTTCATTACCCTAGAGGGGTGTTGGGATTCACATTGCATCTTATTAGCTGATTAGCTTTTTTTTTTGGGGTTAGGGTATTGTCTCCATTCAGCTGTTTTTGTGAACCAGGAAAGATGGGTTATATTGGTTCTCTTGAACTTTTTGTTAAGATGCATGCTTTCATTTTTGCAAATTTGACAGGCCCCAATTTTGTTTCTTGTTCTAGTGTATGTACATTCCTGCTTATTCCTCATTTTGGCCACTGCTAGTGTAACTTATGGTACATTTCTTGTTTCAATTTTCTTTGACTGGTTTTGGTGGAAGTAATCTACTTTCTGCCTTTCTGCCATTTTTTATTTCCTCTCTACCCAAAAACATATAGAAATTGCACGTATGTGTGCAGTTTTGTAAATAATTACTAGAATTTAAATTTCACAAAGTAAATATATTTTTCTCATTAATCAACTCACTCACCCAAATCAATACTCTTCATTAATTTGTCCTTAGCTAATCCTGATCGTGCTCCAAAATACATTTCTTTTCAATAAACCATCCCATTCAGACCAGCCAGTGCCAATATTATCTAGCCTAAACCAAAATGAATCCCTAATTGAATAGGTTAGGTAGATGGGGTCTGCATTGAAATACCCTTTTGAAATTCCCTTTTGGTGATTGTTTATTTCTGACTATGAGATGAAGACACAAAGATGGTCATGTGCTTGGACAGTGTGTCTTTTGAAACACCTGCATAATGAAGGCAGGCAAAGAAGAAGTACCTAAGAAGTTGAGCTGAGCTGTTGCCAGGGACTGTGGTACAGTATGTAGTATCTCTGAGGGATTTCCCCACTAAAATCGTGTCTAGTTTGGTGTGATTTCTGGATTCTTCAGTTTAGTTTGTGGATTCTTCAGTTAGGTGTGATTTGTGGATTCTTCAGTTCTCACATATCATCTCAAATAAGAGAGTAATCAGTTTTGTTTTTTTCTCTATCTCTGGGGGAGAAGATGTTTTATTTATTTATTTATTTGAAATATTCATATTTTCAACTATTACGTTTGTTTATCTTTTTGCTTTCCCCCAACCTTGGGATTCAAAGAAGCTTACAAAAATTAAAATAGATAAAAGTTTAAGTCAGTAAAAATCCTTTAAACTTTTTGTGTGTTATTAGTGATGTCAAGTTTTCCTGGAACAGCTATTTCAAGAACATAACTGCCTCGTTTAGGCATGCTGGAACACTTCCTTGTTGTAGTGAGGCATTGAACACTCCCTTAACACAATTATGGCCAATCCCCCCCTTCTAATTAGACTGGATGAGCAAGGGTCTAGCACATATGTGGTGAGTGTCACCTTTCTAAAGAATCTGCCCATATTTTCATAATGTACGAACTGAGAAGTATCCATGGCCACTGGACAAAGCAGGAACCAAAGTTATATACTGGCTCTGTTCCAACTATAGAATTCATGTCAGAACAGAGCAGAGCAGATCTGAGTTATTTGTCTACAAAGTCCTGGTCAAATTATTCATAAAGGGCTGTTGAATGGTCTTGATTCCCCTCCTGTGCCTTACGGGGAAAAAATCCTGGGACCATGCCAAGCAGTTCAAAAGGACAGCTCTTGCTTTATAGACAAAATGGAAAATAATTTTATTTTTTTAGTCTTATTTTGCTGCCTGCATTTCCATAGAGTAGGCCTTCAAATAGATTCTATCCCATGTTTGACCAGACTCATACCAAATTTTTCACCTAGTCACTCTGAGACAGGTGGCTCACTCATCTCATTTGGAAAACCAGGAGGCTGGTTTGGCTCCTGTTTATACTAAAAAATGACTATGTTTTGCCTTTACATTAAAAAGACTCATAGTAGTTTTGTCCCTCCATAAAGCTTTTTGAACTCCACACATTTAAGACATGCAGAAAATTATGATTACTTGAAATACGTTTGCCACATACTTGAAATATATTATCATTTTTATTCCCCCTCCCCCAATATTAAGTACCAGTGCTTCCTTAAACTAATTAAACTGCAACAAAGGCAAGTGCCTCCCTCTTTATTATGTCCCAGAATAGCTCTTAAATCAAGAAAAAGTAATTTAATCCTAGCCATATAAAAAGGCTACATTTGATGTACTAATTATTCTTTGATGAAAATAAAGCCTTGCTAAGTTATTTGTTCCAAATTGACTTAATTTAGACACCTCTGCAATTAGTTAGTTTATAAATTAAATTGTAAGGTGGATCCTATTGCCAAAATACATTATATTAATGTTTAGAACAGATTGTGAAAACCTTTAAGCATCTTAACAAGGATTTTAAAGCATTTCTATATTCAAAATATTTAGGAAATGTTGGGTCTCACAACATATTCTTGTAATTTCTGCTTTGGATAAAGCAAATGTATAAAGCACTGGAAATGAAACTGGCCAAGAGTCAGCGAAACTGCCTTCAGTAGTTCACTTTTGCATGTGGCTGTTGCTATCTACTACAGTACTGAGATTTGTCAATGTATTTGAGGCAGAAATTGTTTTTGCCCGCATATGAAGTCAAAAAGAGTAATGAGTTCATGGTGCCAGCTTATTCCAACCTACAAGACATTCGAGTATAAAGGCCACTTATATTTAAAATGTTTATATTCTATTAGGTCATCATAATATATATAAAGCATGAATTAATGACTTTGGTTGATCTTTATGTTGAGTATAACAAAACCCTTAGGCTCAAGTCCATTGGTTAGACCCAACTAAAGTAAACTTGTTGAATCTATGGAACTCACACAAGTTTTGGTATACCTGGCTTCCTTTGATTCATTGAGTGTCTTCTAGTTGGCACAAACAATTGGTTTTAGGCCTCAATTATCTGAATTCATAATTCAATAAATGTTTATTTGTATACATGTTCAAAGAGGCCTTAAAGTGGTAGCTATTAGTAAATAGTATGTGAATGCAACCATTAGTAAATGCAACCATTTTAATATTGTGCTAACAATATCCCACTTTTATGTGTATGGATATTTGTATTAATCTATTTGTGTGTGTGTCCATGTGTCTATGTCTGTGTATATGCCTGCGTACATGGCTTGTTCTGTGCTCCATTTTAATATTTAGTTTCTCTTTTCTAATTTTGATCCCTGCTTTCTTTTCCTGCTTGCCTGCATGTAATTGTGCACATAATTAAGGCTGGCAAGATAAACACCTACAGCTGCTGTGTAGAGGAAGCCAGCCAAGATCGGCACTATTCCTGTGCTGTATTGTTTGCCAAGTCAGTGATGCTTGGTTTTAGAATCTTTTCCCTTTGTTTACTTACGACTAACCTTAAGCTTCTTACTTAATATATTGACACACCATGGCTGATGGCAGCAACAGTTATGTGAACAATAGCATTTAGAATCACAGGGCATGTACTCAGCTTGTCTTTTGTCAGCATGGCAGAGTAAGAAACATCAAGTGTTCATACATAGTTTATCTGTACTACTGTATATATTTTTATCTTTCATTGTGCATGTCATGTCAACAGAAATCACAGGTCTCTCATCTACCTGAGCTCACTAATTATTTTTGTCAGGTTCCTTTCTCCTTTCCTCATCTTTTGGACAATCTGAAAAACATGGCTTTTGATCCTTCCCACTTTATGGAGATATACTTTGAGGATTTTAGTTTTCAGCCAAATGTTATATTTATAGTCATGATTGAAATGGTGATGAAGTCAGGGAACAGCATTTTAACCCAATCAGTCCCTGGCTGTAAGTCTCACAGCAAAGCTTTCCATTTTCATTTAGAGTGGGCTGAAGAGGGGTCAAATGTCTTTATAAATAAAAGCTGTTGTATTGTGCGTTGTTTGAGGATGTAGTCATCTGAGTGCACTGAATACAAATGTATTATTTTGCAGGTACTGGGCAACATCAGATAAGTGTTGCCCCCTCTTCAGAATCTTTTACCAACTGGAGAACTATATTATCACCAACATGGCCTTCTAGAGAACTTGAGTCTTCCTCAGTGGCTGACATTTCAATGAGGCAAGCCTTGGAGAATGCCAATCTGCTTCAGATTATAAAAAGTACATTAGCAGGGACACGGACCAGAACTATGGACCAAACTAGGGTTTTACCAAGTCTATATCAAGGCAGTGGCAACAGTGCATCCCATGAGCCTTCTGAAGTATCAGCAGAAGCATCAGTGAAGTCTCAAGATGCTGGTGAAATGACTGTTGTATCAGGTTTGCCTCAAATCAGTGTGTCCTCTGCATTGTCCACGTCATCATCAGTGACATATCCAACTACTAGTGTGTCATCTCATATAATGCCATATGAAACATCTTCCATTTCAAAAGAAATCTCACCAGGATCAGACATTATCTCAACCACTCCATCTTCATCCCCTTTGCCATTGGTAAAAAAGTCACCTCATCTCATTATCGTTTCCAAGTTGACTGTGCTACCCACCAAAGTACCTTTGTCCACAAATGTAGAGCATCCATCCACTATAAACACAGCTAATTTTCATTTTAGCAAAGAGTCAGATAATTTACTGAACACAGTTGCTCCTGAAAATCCCAGCAGAACAAAATATGCATTTTCCAGAAAGGGTGATTCATTTTCAGTTGGCACTTCTTTTAGCAATAAGTTTGGATTGATTAATGGAGATCCCACAACATCAGCAGACAGACAGATAGAACTAAGAAACTGGAAACTGCGTTCTCCTACTTTTCATCCAATAATACCCAGTCAGACTTCTCTTTTATTATCTCCTCAAATACCACTGAATGCTAGAATACTGAATAATTCTTTCTTTGGATTAGTTCACAAAGCATCTTCCACAGCAATGCTCACAAGTCAACCTGATGTTGTGACATCTCTGAAAGACCCTAACATCTATGTAATTGGATCACTCCCAGATCTTAAAAGGAAGACAAGAATTCGATGGAGTTCTTCGTCAGCTTTCCCATCTTCATGGCTGAAAATGACTACCAAGTTGCCTTCTCCAGCATTGTCTAGTAATACCAAAGATAGAGCTTCATTATCAGCTTCTGAGACTCCAAGAGTTTCCCATTTAGTAACAGATGTGTCTTCCCCAGCTAGAGTTATTTCAGAGGCAATAAGTACCAGTAATGCAATAGCTGAAACACCAGCACCTACAAATATACCAGTCTCTTATACAACAGATAAAACCAGTTCCTTAGAAGTGAGTACACAATGGACTTTTAATAGAACAGTATACGCTTCTGTTTCCATACCAAATACTAAAGTTGCTTTAAAGACTTATGTAACAAATCCTCATATCACAGACTCTACAAACCAGGTTTTTACAAAAGGAACTGCTAATACAGCATATGAAAAAATTCCTCCTACAACTGTGAAACCTATCCTATGGCCTTCCACTTATTCCTTGGTGAAATCAGTACACCGTCGATATGCCACAAAAGATACAGCTGCAACATTCACAGATATTGATGTTAATAGTGCCCCTCCTTATCAGTCACCACAGAAACAAACAACAAACTTTAGTGTAGAAATTCCTGTCAGCAGGAGAGCACCATGGAAAACAAGGTTTGAGAAGTTTTTCTCACTAGAAAGAATCAGCTCCACTGCCTCTCCACTATCTTTGCCAACTTCTTTTAGGGTCCTTTGGAAATCTCACTCTGCTGCCATATTTAGAACTCTGCCTAATGATTCTAGAAATTTACAACTAACAGAGGGTCCAACCAGTAGCTTAAAAGAAGGAGGAAATGCAAAGGAGTTCACCACTCTCATGTCATACGCAGAACATTTATCTCATGCCCCTTTAAATAAATCTGATTCTGAAATACATGAAACTACAAATATGGCTGATGTAACCTACAAAACTACTAGTGTACCTTCAGACATTGCTATCTTGGCCCCATTTACACCAGTGATAGAACATTTGGAGAGTATTGTGCCATTTCCTGTAGAAGCTTCTAGTGCTGCTTCAAAAGTCATCTTAGACACTTCAAATGGAGATGAAACTGATAAAATGACAGATTTAGTCTCTGAGTTGGTCATTGGGAATTGGCAGTTATCTACCAGTGGTGTTGTGTCTTCTGGAAAAAGAACAACCCAAATGCCCAACACTGCAATATATACAGAGGTTCCGGATCTTCAGCAGCAAACAGATTATACAAATAAACAGATGCCTTTTGCAACATTATCTATTGATACATCTTTAACATCAATTCAGAATGTTTCGGGTCCAACCTCCACTGGAATTATGTCTAAAAGCTTAACAGAATTTAACACTGTAGAAACAAATTTTGATCAGTATTCACCATTTCCTCAACACCAAAGTAAATCCTTGCAGATCACAGAAATACCATCACTGCAATCGAAAAAGGACACAAACTCACCAAGAAATATTCTGGAATATTTTTCTTTCAAAAATATTAATTTTACTTCAAGCTATGACAAAACATCCCATTTCTCATTGAAGGATTTCACAATCAATCACAGAAGAATATCTGCTAGCATGGAGGCAGTTTCTCCAGCTTTGTCAGCCTATTCTCATTCCTTGCCTTTTGATTCTTATGCCAAATCCCAGACTACATTGAAATCTCAAACAACTAATTCCTACCCCCTTTTTACATCTACAGATGGTTTTTATAAGATGTCTTCATCACCACCATTGACTTCTCAATCCATTGCTAAACTAAGTGTTCCAGTAAGTAAGAAAATTAGTGCCATTAGTGATAAAAAAGCAAAGTTCTCTCCCATTCCAGTACATGATTTGCTAAGTTCAACACCAGTACTAAATATGATTGAAGAATACAAGAATGGAAAAACAATACCATTCATAAATTCAGAAGTAAATAATAACTTGAGTAAACAATCAACATTAAGTACAGGAGGGTGGTATACAAAAGGTACAAGTGATATCCTAGATACGGTTAAAGTTACTAATGAAACCACTAAGATCACCGCATTGCAAACACATGCCACTAATTCAGCCATCATAACCTCTGTCCATGCATCACAAACACAACTAACTTCTTTGTTGCCAACAACCAACTTTACTCATTCTGTCATTACAGTGTTACCGTCTGTGTCTCCTGGTGTAATACCATCTGTAACAACTTCAGAAGCAACACCAGTTACAGGAAAATCAGCTCCAACATCACCAATGCTGACTTCATCTTTGTTCTCACTGAGCACTGAAAATTCGCCATCTGTGATGGCATTAAGCACGTTAATATCAACACTAGCAAAAAATAACACTGTCGCAAAAATGGCACTGACTTTAAGCCCAATAGTGACACATACAACTTTTCCAGTTGTATCAAGAGATGAGTCTACAGCACCTGTGTATACCACTAGTTTACCTCCAGTTCCCAAATCTAGTACAGTTTCAGCACCCACAACACATACACCAAGACAGACTGAAACAATACTTGACACCAGGAAATCCACAATCCCAGAGCTCACTAAAACATCAACTGCATACCCACTGACAATTACAGCAGCTTTGACATCTATTACAGCATCAGCGAAAACAACTAGACTTCTCCCTACACCTGCTGAAAATATTGCTGCTGCTACTCCTACTACCCCAGTGTCAACTGCAGGTCTTGTAAATGTGACAACAGTACTTCCTTTGGAATGCCAGCTCTCCAGAAACCTTCTTGTTAAGACAGGTATGAATATGTAGAAATTTTATTGATGTGAGATAAAGCCTTATATTATGAAACCAATATTAATGGCAGGAAGCAGCTATGGCCAAAAATGGGCAAGATCTGAGAAGGGCTGTTGATGACTGGGTTTCTTAAATATCTCTCATTTGTAGGGTCCAATCAGCCAAAATTCTTAAAATTGGTTTAATCAATGGCACAAAGAGATAAATGGTCATTCATCTGCTAGATGGAGATTTTGCTAATTAGAATGCCTATTGATGCACTGCATTACAGAATACATACAGTGCTGTTTTGCCTGATTCATTCCACCTGCTGGTTCAACACCAATTGGTTCAAATTTCTGTCTTCCAGCAAGGGCAGAGCTGTCTGGTTGCTTGAAGGCCAAGATGGTCAAGATAGAAAGTGGCTTGTACAGCAAATATGTATCAGGCAGTGCAGTAATATAATGTTTTGGGGCCCAAGTGAGCAGATAAATTCTAAGAATGAGAAGTCGTATGCTGCCAGATGGACATAGGATGGATGTTAATGTCTAAATTTATTTTGAAGGCCCAAATCCATTTGTTACTTCCACCTTTCTCATATAAGTTGACCTAATAAGTTTCCTAAACTTACTGAGTCTACTCTAATTGGGATTAACAATATGATTTAGGCCAGACTTTACAATCATCACAGTTTTGTAGCTGGATTTAATTTGAATTAGATGGTAAAGCAGAGATAATAATGCATACTTAAATGTTGTTGTTTTATGATATAGGCTTAAATCCATTGAGGAAACATCTACAAATGGAACTGGATCTGTCATTTGAATTGGGAAAGGGGTGATCTCTCCTCCCCACTGTAGCCCTTCATGCACCCCAAAACCTGTTCTGGAGGTCTGGAAAACCTCCAGTGCTAGTTTTTAGGTGGCACCAGGGGCTGCAGGGGGATAGAATGGTAAGAAAGATTTGTTGCACTGGTCCTGTAGCATCAATTTAGTGTTGAATTTAGGGCATAGGGTTGCTGATTTGCTCATAACAATCTACTTCACAGATACTTGTAGGCTATTATCTGTGGGTCACAAGTGTCAATAAAGCACCAGTTGATGTTAAATTGTTTCCTTTGTCTTTCTGCAGATAATCCATTATTAAAAAAAATAATAGCGAGGAGACAGAAAGACATAGTTATGATGACTCATTATGCCTGTGTGGGTTTTAAATAACTAGCAACTAGGTTTTTTTTTTTTATTCCCAGCAATAGCTTTTTCCTCAACTGAAGGTTACACTGCTTAGCATAAGATCACTTGTAGAGTACATTTTCTTCATTTAGCCTATGTGACTAGTTGTTATGGTTTTGAAATGGGATCTTAAGCAAATGAGCAGAGGATGCTTTTAAACTAATGTATAACTTTGAATTCTAGTTTTGTTTCTGAATACAAGAAGAATGCTGCTGAATGACTCCTTAAAACAGAACGTCACAAAAGGTCTCACACAGGCATTGCAACAGGCTTTCAACCAAAATGTCAATGCTCAAGTAAGCAGATTTACTCACTGTTTTATAAGCAAATTAATAATGCAGACTGGAAAGAGAATAATGATTTTTTTTCATTTTTACCACAAATGGAATATACAAAGTTGATGAAAATGCTCAAAAACACATCTAAATTAATGCCACATCATTAGAGCTCAGAAATACATATCAGATCTAAGGAAATCACAAATAAGTAGAAGGAATTCATCCTTACTTATTCACAGAAGTAGGAATAATTGATGGAACCATATTGTGGGCAGAGCATGGTCTCAGTGGTGGCTTTTCTGTTTATATAGCAAACTGCTGGGATACTGCTCACACAGAGCACTGAAAATCAAATTAGATACTAGTGACTAAATTGAGTAGACAGTAATACAATTCTTGGTTTTAACCTATGTAAGCAATTTAAATGCAATTGTGAGTGTCAACTAGCAAAGACCCATTGAATCAGTTCTGAATGGTGAATCAAGACTTGGAGCCAGTGTGGTGTAGTGATTTGTCTGATGAACTAGGACTTCTGGAGACTAGGTTTTGAATCTCTGCTCAGCCATGAAAATCCACTGGATGGTTTTGAACAAGTCACGCTCTCTTAGCCTCAGAGGAAAGCTGTGACAAACCTCTAAGTAAATCTTGCCAAGAAACCCCCGTCATAGGTCCACCTTAGAATCACCATGTCAGAAACAACTTGAAGGGACACAACGACAGTTAATCAAGAATTCACACTCATTCATTTCTACTAAATGGTTTTATAGTTTTATAGATTAAGCATCTAAAAGTCCTATAAAGTCTTATATTCTAACTCTGTTTTGGTATGGAAAAACATTACTGCTAACCAAACAGTCTTATCCAGTATTAGTTTATTCAAAATAAGTCATGCTAAATCCTTCGGCACTCATACATAAATAAGTGTTCCTAAAACTCTAGCTTAAAAATTGAATTTTGTTCATTTGAACACTAAATCTGGCTTTGTTAAATGGAAATATTTTATAATGTCTTCCTAATGAAAATTTTGAAAGCATGAGTTCCTTCATTTTTGTTTCTCCTACAAGAAATTTTTGTGTATATGGATTTGGTTTTTTTGCAGGTGGGGGGGGGGAGAACTAATACTGGAATGGCAATGTGTAACAGCCTGCAGCTATATGTGGAGTCATAGGAGTACACAGTATTTTTAGCTGTCACTTACAGTGAGTTCATGTCATTTGAAAGATAATATTTCTATGCTTCCTCCATAAAACAATGAGAAATAGGACTTTAGTATCAGTTTTTCTTGTCACGGTTAGGTTTATGTTATCTCTGCTCCCTCCACCCCATCCCCACTCTCATTTTTAGTATACCAGTTGGCTAAAGGGTTTATTTACTTGATTTATTTACTTGATTTCTAGGAAGCCCACGACAGGAACATTTACTTATTCAGACTAAAAAAGACTGAGCATTTTTTTGTAGTGATGACAAGCTGTTTCAATTGAATATGTGGTGCTTCCAAATGGTACATGTGCCAATGATTAAAATATGATCTGGCCACTATTTGTTAGGCACATTTCTCATTTACCTTGTGGGCAGTGTGTATTGGCAGCATGTGCCTATGACATCTGAAGTTAGAGAACTGGGAACATTTTTATACTAATCTCAGTTTTTCAATCACTTACCAAATACTCTAGGAAATACCATAAAGGGCCATGTCACTGTTCTTAAGTTGTCCTGTGTCCAGCATGGTCTGACATACTGGTTTCTGAATAGTTTAAACTCTCTTTTAGTAGAAAACAATTTTTTAAAAGGAAAATGGAAGGGTTAGGAGATTAGAAGGACATTAATCATCATTCCTTTAATTACAGGGAATAAAGGGTTATCTAGATATAAAACTAGTGGTGGGAATAGATCTGTAGAGATGGGAATAGATTTGTACAATAAAGATCTGTACAAAAGAGAATTGTATTTGCTGTATGTTATCATCCTGCAAATACAATTCTTGAGGTTGCTAAGGAGATTCTGGGTGTACAGTTCTGGGGAAGGCATATGTTAGTAGCATAAGTGTATAAGGAAATCATGGGGGGAAAGACAAAAATATTTAAAAGAAGCCATTTAGCTAAAGGGCCCAAGCATGTGCCACTAATAAGGTGTGTCACTGTAAAAAGAAAAAGAGAGAAAAGGAAGGAAGGAAAGAAAGAAGGAAAGAAAGAAGGAAAGAAAGAAAGAAACCTTTATTTGTTATATATCATCTTCTGTTTCTCAGATGCACATTCCAGCTCAGATGAAGGGTCATCATGTGAGTTATTCTATTCAGGATATATTGTGTTTTATGGGACTGCTACAATTCCCTGCAAATATGGCAAGCTTTACCAATAGAACAGTCAGTAGCGACACAAAGTGTATAGAGATGCTAATATTTAACTCTACATAAATGTCAGGTTGGTAAGATGGGGTTGAAAGAGAAAAGTTTAATGGTTTTCTGGATTAATGAGGGAGGAGTGGGGAAATTCCTAGTTGGAATGAAAAGTATGGCTGCTTTTGAGCCTCATAAAAAGTCAAGGAGTCCAACAGCCCCAGAGGCTAATGTATGTCAGCAACAGAAGTATGTCTTCCTTTCATGGATTGAAATGCTCTTTATCCAAGCCCACTCTGGTTCATTGAAGGGGGACATGGGTCTGAAGGTCTGAACATAGGGTGGCAAACCTTTGGTTTCTCATTCGCTCTTCAGAAGTAATGCTTGGATATAGATGTTGGTCTCAACACAAAACGGGTATTTCAATGCATATGTATGAGGGGGTATCCAAAAGTTTTAATGATCACCTTTAAAAAAATTGACAGAAAGTTTTTGTAGTTGTTAACTTACCTCTATGTAGTCACTATCTAGATTTATACATTTTCCCCAGCGTATCTTTACCCTCCAAATACCTGATATTGTAGAAGTCTGCAGACTGCACCTGACAAAAGATTTTACACTTTAATCACTTCTGGCAGAGCCAGTCACAAAAATAAAGGACACAATGAGTTGATTTTCTCAGCAACTTGCACTTAGGGACCAATGATGACACTGACAAAATTTCATCAATATGCCATAATAACTTCTGGGTGATAATTATTACTTTACAATACCCCCTCGTAAGGCGCAATCTGCAGATTTCTACAATATCAGGTTTTGGAAGGTCAAGATACACTGGGAAAAGTGTATAAATCTAGATAGTGACTACATAGAGACAAGTTAACAAGTACAAATCAAAACAAACTTTCTGTAAAAATTTTAAAAAGGTGATCATTAAAACTTTTGGAACCCCCCTCGTATATGTTCTCACACACATAGACACACATTTAGGAATGTAATTCTGTATTATTTGCAATGAGATTTTTCCCTCCTGTCCTGGAAACAGAACATTTGCTCATATCAAAGTATGTCCAAAAGGTGGAACCATAGAAGAAGCTTTTATGTATATGGTTGTCAAAAGTTGTGCACATTATTATTAGTCCTAATGAAAAGAGGAAAAGCGACTTATGAAGCCAGGAACAGCCAGCATTATCCATCTATCTTACAATTATCCAAGAGTAGCTTGTACAGCTTTTGAAAGAGTTTAGTGAAATAACCAAGAGAGATGACCATAAGGCTTGAGTGATGTTGCATATGTGCCAGCATCAAGGCAAGTTGCAACAGATGGCAACAGATTTTAGAAGTAATCAGAAGCCAAGTATAGCAGGATCTTTGGATTTTATGTTCATTTAATGAATTTAAGAAAATAATATTTCTCAGAGTTACTCACCATTTTGTAGACAGGAAAATTTTGCTTCACTTTTTTGAGGGTTGGTGAAGAGATTATTCCATTGGTGGCCCAGAGAACTGGTGAACTACTTGGTGTGTTCATTCTTCAGTACTTCTCTGGACCAGGATTTATGAAACTAAAATATTGTGTTCCTCTTTCTTGTTCACCAGAATAATTAATGTAGGTTTTTACAAGCTTCTCAGGGTGCAATGGTAAGGAATCATTGAAGATGTTAGTTGAGAAGTTGTGTGTAATTTAGATGAATGCCATTTCTTCATGTGCTTTTTGCAGATTGAAATTCTGGAACAATCAAACAATGTGACAGTTGGTTACTATGTAACTCAGGAGAGACTGGTTTTCATACCTGCTGTGGTTATAGAAATGCTAATTGCTTATGGTGTTAGTAATGCCACTTCGGATATTAAGCAGCACGTGCCAAATCTTCATTCTGTTGCTGTCTTAGCCTTGCCCTGGGACCCAGTGCCAGCTTACCACTTCCAGCTGAAAACAGGTAAGTCATGAATATACATCTCTGAAGAGAGGGGGTTATATATATTGCCAGTTCAGTCACAAAATCCAGTGATAAGAAGTGGAAATAAAAAAAAATCATAGGTGTATTCCAGCTTCTAAATCCTTAGTGTAAGTGTCCTGATTTTAAAGAAATCCAGGGAAATCCAATGAAGTGCAAATAAAATAATGCAGGTTGTCACTTGATAATAAAGAAATATTAGTTGTTTAATTGGGTTGGCTGATGAAATTTGCTTATCTTTAGGTTTGAGACAAAAACCTCACTTTACTTTTATGAATATTAAGGCATGCATTCTTTCCTGTGTGAGAGTAAAGGGGCAATACTGCTTTTAAGACAAAGGGGCTATACAGACCGCCCAAATGGGGCCGTCTGTCAGCACTCAAAGAAGCACTGGGATGGGGCCAGGGCTGCCTCACCAGAAGCCCCAGAGGCCCCATCCCGGCACTTCTCCAGGCCATGGAGAAGTGGCGAACTGCCGCTACTCCCTGGCCTGGAAGCGGAGTTCAGCAGGCACCCTGGGCACCCACTGCACCCCACAATCTCCAGCGGTTCTGAGGGGAGAAAGGGGCCGCCGCCGTGTCCCCTATCCCCTCAGGATCCTTGGCATGGCCATGTAAAGGCCACGCCAAGGACCAGCCTTTCCTGGACTGCGGCCAGCACACACCAACGCAAGCTGATAAGAAGGCTCAGCAGGGAGTTTTCTCTGCAGCTGAGTTAGTATTGTCCACAAGAATTATCCAGAGGCCAAAGCTGAGGTCAGAGTTGGAGAAGTCACAGAAATCAGTCCGGTCTGAGGTCAGGTTAAGGAGAAGGCAGCAATAATCCAATTTGTTCCAAGGTCGCAGGGTCAAGGCAAAACAAGGGCTCAAGACACATGGAGCCAGCACACAGTCACACTGAAGGAACTTGCAGTAAGTTCTGGCAAAGGGATGGCCTCCCACAGGTGGTTAAATAGGAGACACCCTCCCTGTTGCCATCTGTGCCTTATCAGCAGCTTGCTTTTCTGCAAGCCTGTGAGACAGACGCACACAAGCACTCTCAGCTCTCCTTTCCTTAAAGGAAGGGACTGTCCGGGAAAGCTGCCAACACGTGGCTGATAAAGGAGTCTTTAATAAAACACAATATAATGGAAACAAAATACCAGTAATTGCTGGCCGTTGTCAAATACAAAGTCCGCAAGGCAAAAGGCAAATTCAATGAGTGTTCCAAGGTCGAGGGTTTTCACAGACAGAGATTCCAAAGCCGTTCCGAAGGTCGCAGGTAATGAGTAGTCTGAAGTCAAGCCGAGAGTCAAGAGCTTTCGCCGGGAAACCAAGATAAGCTTTGACAAAAGTTTGTCTTCCCTGATCTCTTATATAGGCCCCAGCTCCTCCCCTCACAGCTGTTTCAACTTGGCTTTCTCTAGCAATCTCCGAGAGCGTCTCAGCCCCTCCCGATCTGCTCTCCTTTGAGCAAAGGAAGGGATTTCTGTCTCTTGCTCCTGTGTCTCTTCCAGGCCTGCAACCTCTGCTGGGGAAAGGCTTTCTTCTGAGGAGACCCCAGGCTGCTGAGGTAGGGGCTGTGCCTCACTATGTCCCATAGAACTAGGTCCAGGTTCACCCAAGTCTCCAGGATCTGGCAGCACCGTGCTAGGACCTGACCCAGCATACTCTTCCTCAGAATCCTCCATGTCCTCCACCTGGCTGTCCCTGACAGGGACCTTCAAGCTTGGTTCTTCCTTAGGAGCCACACTCAGCTGCTGAGCATCTGAAGGGAACTCCACAGTGCTAGGGCCTGACTGAGCCTCCACTCCTGAGGTTGAAATGGCAAGGTTGGGGTCTGGCAGGGCAGAATTGGGACCTGGTCTAGCCTCCAACTCCTATGTCTGTATCATGTATCATGAGTGAAGTTTGTCAGAAATTTCTCTTGTTGTGTTTTTCTGTAATACTAATTTCAACATGGCATGAGTAGAAAATATTTCCAACTAAGTCTATCCAACTAAGTCTAATATTTCCAACTAAGTCTTCCAAAGTCTATCATTCAATAAATGCATTCAACCATATACCTTCTGCTAAAAAGTGTGCCAGAATAGCATACAAGTTAGAAGCAAGATAGACTTGACCCTATACTGAGGCTTACAATTTAAATCACAGCACATAAAGTAAGAAACAACTGAGGAAGGAAGAGGGAATTAACAAACAGACTTGTGTATGGTTTCTTAAAAGTGACAAAGTTTTTATATGGCTGAGATATAAACACTTTAGAGAGAAGAATACAGTGGTCCCCCGGGTTACGAAAGTAATCCGTTCCGGATTACTTTTCGTAACCCGGAAATTTTCGTTTCCGGGGGGACCGCATTCTTTGCCTGACCGCGCGGCCAATTTAAAGGGGCCGCGCACGCGGTTTTTTCCTTCCGGATCCCGGGGTTTTCTTTGTAAGCCGGGGCCGTTTTTGCGGCCCTGGCTCTTTCGGCTCCCGGGGATTTCGTTCCCCGGGGGCTTCGTATCCCGGGGGACCACTGTATCTGGAATGAGCTAGCTACATTGTTTCCTGTCTTTCTCTCTGTTTCATCTTGGTGACATGGCATCTGCCTAGTAATAGTTAAACCAAGGCGAAACCAAAAAGGGCAGGTAATCTTTTTGCAGAGCTGATGGGATGGTCCTTTCATCATTTCTCTCCCTCCCCACTCATTCTCTTTGCAGTATAGGTTGAGCTGATTTTTGGGTGGGTTTTCTAATACTAATGATAACTCTGGATTGTCATCAGTATGTTTCTATAGAGTAATAGAACAGATGATATTGATTATAAAGACAGTGTGTTGTTGTGATGTGAGTATTGGACTAAAACTCTGGGACTTCAAATCCCTGCTTGGTCATAGAAACCAACTGGGTTATCTTGGGCAAATCACACTCAGAGAGAGGAAATGGCAAACCTCTCCTGAACAAATCTTGTCAAGAAAACCTTGAGAAGGCACACAAGTACAATAATTTCATACAACTCATTTTCTGAAGTGAGTTGAAGAAAGCCACCTCTCAGGGACAAAGTATATGGCATGCAGCTCCTTATGTATTTCCCTTTAATCCACCAATTTGGTTTGAGACCACACTTTGCTAAAAGTGAAGTTTAATTCTTCCCTATCAAGTGAAGTTTAATTCTTCCCTTTTTTAATGGTGCCCGCTCCATAGGATCACGGCACCAGTGAGTTGTCTTTACCACTTTTAGCTGCTATGGGGAAACTAGTTGATGTGTTTGGGAAACAGGTGAGATTAAATTATCATATGTACTATTCCACACAGGATGGGGATTTCTGAGGAAAAAAAAGATGGATTGGGAACAAGGCATGTGCTGGCCACAGAGCACCACAGGAATGCTTTTCCTTTAAAAAAAATGAAAAAGGGATTCTGAATTCTATGCACCATGTTTTCTATTGTCAGGTGCCAATTCATGGCTATTCATTTTTTTTTTACTGGTTTTTTAAATTTTTTGTAGAAGTCTAATACTGTAAATTTGTGGTTGTTTCATTCCAGCAAACAGTGATCTACTTGATTCCCTATCTTATGTGCCTTGTTTTTCTCTACCATATACTTCTATGCTTTGTTATTTTTCACTTCAAGAACAACTATTTGCACATGATATATATGCTTGACATATCAAATCCAAATATCTCCTTAGAAATTTCTCCTTAATACCTAGAAAATTCTCATGTTCAGTTTCTCTCTTCACTTGAGTGAATGAGCTGTATTCTGGGCAAGAACTACATGTTATGTTTTATAGCCAGGGCTTTCCAGGTTATCTTTATTCATTCACATGTGTTTTTTTTCCAAAACACTTGCCATTCTGTGGCATGAATCTTGTGTCTGAAAGGGAAATGTATTAATTGCCCTTTTCATTTGCATGTTTAATCACAATTAAAACAATCCCATTTGATTTTATACATAATCCTGCCAATAGGTTAATTAAAATTTATCTGAAAGGTCCTTAAAATCTTGTTTACTAGAATGTTTTTGTATTGTAAGCATTGTTAAAAAGGCAGATGTATTTTATCCAAATTTATTTAATGCTGTGTATTGGCCAGTTGCCTGTTCTGGAGGTAGTCTTTTATAATACAATCCTGTGCATGTCTGTTCAGAAGTAAATTATATTCAGATCAATGGAGCTTACTACTAGGTAGACCTGTATATGATTGCTGCCTTTGAACAACAACAACAAATCTTCTGTAAACACACTTGTTATCCTTTATCTAGAACTGCAGTTTATGGGTCAGTCAGACAACATACAGTCATGCAGATTTGTTCAGACCATGGAACAAAGATTGCAGAAGGCCTTTCAAGATGCTGAGAGAAAGGTCTCGAATACCAGTAGCAGGTTAACTGTTCAGGTAAAGTTCTCTGTTTTATTAGAAAGTTACTGTGAGTTATATATGATACTTGTGGTGCTTCTATTAGTCATGCTGTTGTAAATATAACTGGATACCAATATGAAAATATTTTATATTGCTGTTTTATAGGTCTGTGATTTATAAGGCAGCATCCGTTATCATTGTTGCATTAAAAAATCCCTGAAATTTATGATCTGCCTAAATCTTCCTTAGAACTGGATGTTAAATTTCCCTCTGTCCTCTTTTTCTTTCTTCTCTTCACTCCTTAACTATCAATTTGATTTTATTAACAGCACAATCAGTGAAAGAGAATTAATCTTTGTTACTGCATTCATCCATCCGTTCATTTAAAAAAAACCCTAGGGGATGAAAAGAACAATAATAAGTACTACCTTAAATATATGGCTCAATATAAATAAAGACGTATATAGAGGTGGTTTTCAGTGTAAAAACAGAAATGTATATAGTAGCATTTTTCAGTAATTATATAATTTTTAGTAGCATGGTCAGTTATTTATAGTGTAAATTATATCAGGATAAGCAAAATTAAAACCCACTGTTCATTTATCAAAAATGCCTGTTACATGTCAAATGTTCCTAGCAGCTCTCTGATATGGTACTTCTTCTGGACCTAAAATAATACCTGAGATTGCCCAAAGTTTCTTAACCCTGTAGAAAGTGTTAGCAGTGCAGGTAAGTGGTAAAATGCATTTTTGGATAATTACTGCAAAATTCTCTTATGCACTGTATGCATGGTGAGTATAACCTATGTTCCACCAAGTAAAAAACAGCCCTCCGATCACATATTATGCCCTTCTGGGTGCTTGAAGTTTCTCCTCCCATTTTTGGAGTTCTTTGAAAACAGTAAATAAGGAGGTTTAGGTGGATTATTTATGCAACTTTACTTGGCTAATCTGTTGTGCTTGGCTTGGTAGGCTTGCTGTACACATTGTGTTGAGCCAATACAATTGACAGGCAGTGATAATTTGGGAAAAATTGCTTTCAAATACTGCAGCATTAAATAATGAAGAAAATGAGTGGATTTTGTGCCTTGCAGAAGTATTCCTCTATTGACTTTTCAATGTTTTGTTATGTAAATTCAAGTAGATTTAATTCACATTATTGCCACTTGACATACATAAGATACTTAACACTGGAAAGGTACACAAGAGTTACATAGAAAAAATAACAACAATACCTAGCACTTGTTGGTTGCATACATATTCATCCCATTTGCTGTGACATGTCTAAAGGTTTGCCTCCAGAAGTCACACAAATAGTTGAATATAGTCCAGCGCCACATGATCTTAGATTAAAGATACTTGTTTCTGCTGATTGCAAGATCAGCAGGTTGGCAGTTCGAAGCCCAGGTGCCACATGATGGTTGAGCTCCCATCACTAGTCCCAGCTTCTGCCAACCTAGCAGTTCAGAAGCATGCAGATGCAAGTAGATAAATAGATATCACTTTGGTGGGAAGGTAAACAGCATTCTGTGCAATCATGATGGCCACATGATCACAGAGTAGTTTCTGACAATGCTGGCTCTTTGGCTTAGTAATGGAGATGAGCACTGCCCCCTATGGTTGGACACAACTTGACCATCTTGTCAGTGTGGAATACTTTTACCTTTATCTTTATATCTAAACAAACAACATCATACAAACCAAGCAATCATGAAAACAAATCCAGGATAAAGTTGTGCAGAAACACCAGTCAGAGTTGGGTTATTTTTTAAAAAATATCCCAAATTGTGAACATGCTGTTGAGCCTCATTAAACCCAGGGTAAGCAGAGCATTAGTCAGAGGCCAACAGTACCTGTAAAGTTATTAAAGAAACTCACAGTTGAGATGACTGAAACTATCCATGGGACAACTATCAGCTGGATGCTCCATGAAGCTGGTCCTTATGGAAGCATGGTAACAAGGAAGCAACAGTTGAACAAAACCATCTTTAATCCCACTGGAATGTACAAAAAGGCATGAGGGAAACAGCAAGCATGTTGGAAAATGTTCTCTGGCCTGACCAAAGCTGAACTCTCTGACTTTGCCTTAAAGCTATTTGTGATGCAAAGCCAATAGTACTCATTTCCTAAGACACAATCCCCAGTATGAAGGATGGTGGCAGCAGCATCATGTTATAGGAATGCTTTCCCCCCATCAGGCATTGGAAAACAAATCAGGACTGAGAGAAAGATGGATGAAGCCACATACAGGGCAGTTCTAGATGAATTGCCCCAAAGCCCAGGTAACATTGGAATGGATTCAATACAAGAACATGGATGTCTTAGAATGGCCTAGTAAAAGTCTACATCTCAACTCGACTGAGAATCTGTGGCAAGATTTCAAAGTTGTTCACTAATGGTCCCCCTCCAACTTGACAGAATTGGAGCAATTTTGCCAAGAGGAAGAAGCAAAATGGCAGGATCTGCATGTACAAAGCTGATAGAGACTTACACCAAAAACTTTCAGTTGTAATTGCTGCCAAAGATGCTTCTATCAAATATTGACTAGGGTCCAAAACACACTGCAGAAAATAATCCAGTTTGAGATTGCTTTAATTGCCCTGGCTCAGTGCTAGGGAATGCTGGGAATTGTAGTTTTGTTAGACTTCTAATTCCCTCTATTAGAGAGCTCTGGTGCCACAATAAACTACAAATCCCAGGATTCTCTAGCATTGATCCAGGGCAGTTAAAGTGGTCTCAAACTGGATTATTTCTGCAGTGTGTTTTGGACCTCAGTAGGATTGATGGGTGAATTCTTATGTAACCTGAAAGTTTTTTGTCTGTTTGAATTTCTGCGACAATAAAACTATTTTGTATCTTTGCAGTTTTAGGTATCGTGTGTACGTCAAGTGTTAACGCCCATTAAATTCAGGCGGCAACACAACAAAATGTGGAAATGTAAAACATGAGTGACTGCTACTGCCAAGACATTCTGTGCCATGTCACCAAGTGGTGGGATGCTGCCATTGTTTCTTTGAATCACAGTGGGAACAGATCTGCTATTTAACTGTACTAAATCTGTTTTTAAATTCTTTGGTATTTAGATTATGAGCCTTAGATTGTGAGGAGGGGCCTGCTTTCTTTTATTTATGTACAGTGCCAAGTACTTTTTAGGCACTCTTTTATTCCCAAATACCATAGATGAAGAAGAGTAATCCTTGCTCTTTTGCTTTCCCTGTGAACATCAAAAAAGATGGAGGCCTTTTCAGCCCTAGATACTTGCTTCAGGTCAGTGCAAACCGAATGCACGTGCATTTGACCTGTATAAAATGCTCTGTAAGCATCTGGGAATTTGTATGGGCATGACATTCCCTTGTTGAAAAAGGCACTAGTGTGAAGACAGGCACATGTCCCCCACTTCTGTTTAATGCACTTCTGCAGTTTGTGTGGATGGAAGAAGACGCCTATTGAAATATTGTGACTCACCTGTGCATGGAACATTTTGTGTACTTTCTTACTCTCTTGCCCATTCCCCTTTCCACTTTCTTCTCAATTCTTCTTCATTTAAAGGGTAAGGTCTGTAGAATCTCCCCACTCTAGCACATCCTTCTTTATACTTTACACAGTTGACAACCCTGTCAATCTGTTATAGGTGCATTAATCATAAAAACAGATGGGATCACTGAGTTGAATGTTCAGTTCTCTTTAGTTAAAAGGGAAAGGAACACAGTACAAGGATTGAACTTAACCATACTCACACATATCTATAGTCATCTCAGATACCTCTAAATAAAACTCAAATGTAGGATATTCTGTTAATGAGAGAGAAGCAAATAATGAAGTCTTTTGAATAAATTTGATCAAACATCAGTTTGGCAGCAAGAAGTATAGGTGTATGCTTGATGTTTTGTCTAGAGAGCTTCTTGAGTCTTGATCTGTTTTTTTTTAAACGAAAAGCTGATAAGAAAATGCATTTTGTTTGTTTGCATATTTATTTAAATATTTACTTTTCCACCCCATGTCAGCAAATCTGAGGGCAATTACAAGTTTCTTCCACTTTACACCTGGCGTGAGCATGGTACAGCCATATATGTCCGGAGCCTTCCCATGCCGCCCATGTGAACCTGGCATAGAATAAAGCACCCGAACCTTTAGACTATGTCTATATGAGCCCTCTTTGTTCTGAAAGGAAATACTTTTTCTTCTGCCCGTGTTCTGTAATGAAACAAGGATAGCCTGGCTAAGGAGTGAAAACACCCACGAGCATGTGTGTTTTACAATAAGAGCATGATTACCCTTTTTTGTCAGTTGCACTAACGTAATGATATATACAAAAAGTAATAAAGAAAAATTAAACTACCTGTTGTTTCTTTATTTTGATTTTTCTTCTAGATCCTGAACACATCAAATGTTTCTCAAGTTGTCACTCTGTTTTATGTGGTGAGAAATGAAAGTACAGTCTTAAATGGCACTGAGTCAAGCAACCTTCTTAATCATCTTTCTGCAGAACTGGTGGGTTTTTATCTCACTTACCCACCTCTAACTATTGCTGAAGGTAAGCCTTCAAGACCCGCTTTTCTTTCAGTATTTGCTTATCGTTTGCAGGTGGCTCTTCAAAAAGTCCTACTGGCACTTAGAGTCATCACTGCTTTCCCTGATTCAAATAATTTTCACACATAACATGTTTCCTCCAGCCTTCTACTAAGCTATAGCCAACAATGTTTTGCTTCAGAAAAAAAGTCCATCCTCAGATGATAAACTTTATTTTAAGTGCATGCTAGAAGGAAAGTTGGCAAGAGATTCATTCATGCAGATCTATAGGAACAGCAATAAAAATGGAGAACCCATTCTGGTCACTATAGGAGAAATCATTCTTGCCTTGGCATGTAATGTGTAAGAGAGCAAATGATGAAACCTGAGGTCATGACATTATAGCCAAAGGGAGGCTGATATGAGGAATTTCCTGCATTTTGATGAGCAATGGAAGAGATTGTGCAGTTGAAGGCTTTCACAGCTGGCATCCATAGTTTTCTGTGGATTTTTCAGGCTATGTGGCCATATTCTGGAAGAATTTATTCCTGACATTTCACCAGTAGCTGTGGCTCTAAAGATGCCAACCACAGTTGCAAAGATGCCAGGAATAAATTCTTTCACATAGCCTGAATAACCTACAGAAAACAATGGAAGTGATTTATTTTTATTGAGTAACAATGTTTCGACTTTGGGAGTGAAATTTGCCTTTTTCAAGGTAGGTTTTTTTCATTGAATGACTAGATTAGCTATTTGGTTGCTAAAAATGAAAAGAAAAATGTATTCTTATTTAAAACCATTTTTATACCTTGTTTGAAATGTTGGGTGCGAAAATAATGGTGCAATGAAAAGACCAGGCTGGGGATCTGGAAAGGAGATTAATGCCTGATGAACCCAAGCAACAGCTCCCATTTCTGCCATTGTCTTCATAGAATCATAGAATTGGAAGAGACCACAAGGGCCATCCAGTCCAACCCCCTGCCATGCAGGAACTCCTAATCAAAGCATCCCCAACAGATGGCCATCCAGCCTCTGTTTAAAGACCTCCAAGGAAGGCGACTCCACTACAATCCAGGGGAGTGTGTTCCATTGTTGAACAGCCCTTATTGTCAGGAAGTTCCTCCTAATACTGAGGTGGAATCTCTTTTCCTGGAGCTTGCACCCATTGTTCCGGGTCCTGTTCTCTGAAGCAGCAGAAAACAAACTTGCACCCTCCTCAATGTGACATCCCTTCAGATATTTAAACAGGACTATCATATCACCTCTTAACCTTCTCTTCTCCAGGCTAAACATTCCCAGCTCCCTAAGTTGTTCCTCATAGGGCATAGTTTCCAGACCCTTCACCATCTTAGTTGCCCTCCTTTGGACACGCTCCAATTTCTCCACATCTTTTTTGAATTGTGGTGCCCAGAACTGGACACAGTATTCCAGGTGGGGCCTGACCAAAGCAGAATAGAGTGGCACTAGCATAGAGTGCTGCTAGAGTGGCATAAATGACTTCTAGGAAGATTAGGACTTTAGTCCTGTGGATCTGTTCAGAAAATCAGATACCACTTTCCCTCCGTCAGTGGAGCTTTGGTGCCACAACAAAATACAGTTCCCAGAATTCCATAGCATTGAGCCATGGCAGTTAAGTAGTGTTGAACTGGATTATTTATGCGATGCAGATGCAGCCATAGTGAGCCAAGATCAATTTTTGTGATGCATGGTGTCTCTTCACTTTTCCATGAAGCTAATCATGCAAATCATGCAAATTGATGTTGTATCATGAAGCATGACTGTCAGGGCCACAGTGGAGAAGTGCTAATGAGGTGAACAATTTTTTTTAAAGCCACTAATAATAAGATGGAGATAAAGTAACTTTGCAAGAAAGTGCAAACAAAGTTTTAAAAAATGCAAGAGCAATTCTTCTTTAGTTGTAGTGCTGTTGGAAAATCCCTCCTAAATTTATTTATAGTTGTGCTTTCCATAGCTGTGCTTTTGGCTAGTAGTCTCCTAATTTTCCACATTTTTTCATGTTTTTAAAATTATTGTTATGCTGCCAAGCAAATTAGCAGAGCAGTTTATGTTTTTGTCTACATATGTTAACCTACAAAAATGGTTTGGGGCCTTTTTAATGTGCTACTGTATTGTTTTAATTTAAAGTGTGTCATTTCCCTTTAGGCTCCCTTATAACCACTGAAAATACAACTATGCAGCAAAATTTGATACAAAAATACATACTATGCAAAAGATAAGGTAGTTTGCCAGGTTTCCATAAGAGTGGTGGTCCTGCTGAATCCTTGCTGCATATATTAATGTGCGTTTTAGATTAAATTATTTCTCATTTGCATTTTAAATATTTATATCTGCATACATAATCTCTGTGTGTATACAGCCTAAGGTCCTGTTGGGTAACATGACAATGTAAGTATGTCAGCATAGACAATGGCATGGCAGTGAGAGGAAAAAAAGACTGTGTTTGCAGTAACAATATCAGCAAAAAAAGGTACACAGAGGGGTTGAGTAGTTGGCTCTGATGCTAACGCGGATCAGATGCGGGCCTGACACAGGGGTGGGTGGGTATTTATATGCTCACCCATCCCTGCTCTATAGAACCAGTACCGTTGCACACTCCTTACCTCCATCCATTGATGCTGCTAGTGAGTAGACCCCTGACACCACATCTGATGCAGAAACGAGGTGTCTGACTGCACCCACGCAGCCAGGCACACCATTTCCACGTCAGATGTGGCAACAGGTCTACTCATTAGCATCAAGAGATGGAGGTAAGGAGCAAACGAGGCCATCTGATCTAACTGGTTTGACTCTGCAGTAAATGGAGGGTCCCTTTGACTCAAGAGTTGTTGTTTTTGGGAGGGAGAGAGCTGCCAGCTCCTAGCAGACTATTCTTCCAGAGCACTTCTGGAAAGAGTGAGCTCATTTGTAGCCCAGATGCTTTGGGAAAGCTGGTTTGGAAAATCACAGTGCATTTGGAAAGCAAGCATTAGAGAAATAGTCTGGCTTCTCATCCTAAGAACACCAGAGATGAAAACTTTGTATGTCTTCCTTTGCTTACACAGCACAACCATGAAAGATGCAGTTGATAATTCTGTAGACAATTACGTAGACAGAATGCATCAACTGGATTTCATAGGAAAAGTAGAAGGGAGAAACTATCAATGAACTAAACTGTAATATGTCAAAGAAATAAATGTGTCCTAAGAATAAAACTACCACTCTAACATATAAATAATAATAATAATAATAATAATAATTCTTCTTTGTGGTCTCTGTGCCTCAGACAGTAGGGTTTGTGCCTGTGCAGAGTCTCCACTCGGAAGCTGAAAAGCTGAGCAGATTGGCAGGAGGCCCTGCTCACTCCTGTGTATTGAGCATGCCCAATCCTGTCAATCTAGCTCCAGTTCTCTTTCATCCGCCTCAAGAGAAACACTCCTTTCAGATTGCTCCTTCACTGAGTCCTCTTGTGTACAGTAAATTTGATCTTTTTTCTTGTGATTTCATTTTTTTTCTTTTTTTTTTCTTGTGAATATTGCCCTTGCACAGCTTGGAAGCAAGTTTTGTGTTTTTTTCCATCTGAATGGACACATCACTTCTGGGCCTATTATTGCCTCCAGCTCTTTATTCAATCTCTTTGTTGATTGTAAACATAAAGTTCCCGTCACTGATGGGCAATTTAAATGCCTGTTTTGGTTGGGTGAGGGCCACGTTGCTGAGCATTATTCCATGTGCTGCTCTTTTACCAATAGAGCCTTCGCAGCAGAGTGCTTGAACTTTTTTGTTGGGAATGTTCCCTTTCCGTTGCGGGGAAATCTTCTCAGACTGATCCTGAAGATCTCCAAAACATCAGCTCCGACATCGACATTGGGCTTAACGGTGACTCCTTTGTCTTCAAAGGCCTTACCACCTACAGTGCCTTCCTCAACACCGAGGCCCTCAACATCAAGTTCATTGGAGTCTTCTCTCTCGATGTCGCAGGCTACGCCATCTCTTGCCCAGTCTCCTTCAATGCAGGAGGTTCCTTCTGCCTCACAGGAGAAGCAACCTCACAAGACCAAAAAGAGATTAGATGCCTTGGGTGACCTTGACATCGAGAAGTCTAAGAAGAAGTACAAATCTAAGACATCTCTTCTGCTTCCTGCTTCTTCGGGCTTGACGTCTGCTTTGACCTCCACACCGGTCTCCACAGCAGCAACTGCCTTGGAGACTACTATGGCTTTTTTGCTACCAGCCTGGATACCATCACCAGCATCACAGTCCCCCATCTCGGTCACTGTTTCAGACTCAACATTGGGGGATTTGGCCTCTGCCTCTTTGAGTGCTGCAGTACCACCTGGCTTGGCACTCACTCCATCTTTGCTGCCAATGATTTCTCCACTCCCACCAGTTCCCGTCTTGGTACCGTTGCAGATATTTGCCTTTCCGGCTTGGGCTTTTAAGCTTTCCCTCTTGCGTTCAGCCCCTTGACACTGTAATTTGTTTCTGGCTTGATCTCACCACTCTCCAACACCATCTCAAGACTGGGTTGAGTTGTCGATGTCATCTTCTAGGCACTACTATCGAGATTTGCCTTATACTTCGGCGTTGTATATTGGTAGTTATCGAGCCGAAGAATACTGGAGAGAATGCCCATCCTCCTACTGGTCTTACTCTCCTTCTTATAGAGATCGTTACCACCATAGGGAGCCATGTTATGACTCACCCTTTCGATATCGGGCTCGGTCTTGATCTCGATCTCCACGTGTTCATGAGTTTTGGCTTGATTATGGTACCACCAGAGTGCCTTGACTTTTGCCTCACACTACTGCTATGGTCTCTTGAACTTTTTTGTTGAGAAAAAAGTTCCTCCTCCTGCATCTTTGTTCAGTGTTTGCCAGCAGCCCAGATTCTGCTGTCGACATTATTATGATGCCTATCCCTGCTGTCATTCCGATGTCTTCGATGTCGATGTCCCAATCTATGCCTCCTCTTTCTCTTTACTCCTTCCCTCCCTCAACAATCTACTGAGGAATCAGCTTACAACACTGAAATATCTTCAGCTTTGCCTTCTCCTGTTATTGCATCTCCTCAGAAGGAAGTTGAAGACACCACACATCAATCCCCAAATTAGGATGTTCAGCTCTTTTCAGATGTGGTCCAGATAATGGCTCGAGCTATAGGCCTTCAGGTCAAGGTTGCTCCTAAGCCGTTGAGAGGTCCTGTTTTTCAGATTGTCCATACCACTGCAGTTTCACCAGTTGGTCTCTCCTTTTTGGCCTCTTTGTCTGATGTCATGAACCTTTCTTGGTTGAAACCTTCATCTCTACCACCTGCTTCAAGGAAGCTTGAGGGCCTGTACAAGATTCACTGACACTGTGCATTATCTCTTCAACCACTCTACTCCCAACTCCTTGGTGGTTGAATCTACCTCCAAATCTTCTGGCAAGACCTATTCTGCTCCAGTGGTCAAGGAGGGTAGATGCCTTGATATTTTTGGATGGCAGTTCTACTCTTCAGCTGCTCTTTCTGCTAAGGTGGGCAACATGCAGGCTTGCATAGGTCCTTACCAAAAATTTGTGTGGGATAAGATATACTTGATTTAAGGGATGTCAACCACTACATCACAGCATGCAAATTCAGGTTGGTGACCCTTCAGTCCACCGTCCACTTACTCCATCAAGGGGATTGGTTTGCATCAATCGACCTGAAAGATGCTTACTTTCACATCACCATCAGACCTCAGCACCACAAGTTTCTTTGCTTTGCTGTTGATGGAGCTCTCTATCAATACACCGTCCTACTCTTCGGCCTCTCCATTGCTCCCCGTGTCTTTACGAAATGCTTGGCAGTGGACATGTCCCACCTTTATGTCCAGGGAATCAAGATTTTTCCTTATTTGGATGATTGGTTGCTGTTGTTGTCCTCCTGCATGCAGTTGTTCCGAGATATCCACACTACTCTTTCTCTCCTCACCGACTTGGGCCTCACAGTCAACCCCTCCAAGTCCATCTTGGAACCAGTCAGGGTGATAGAGTATATAGGCACATCTCTGGACTGTTATGGCTCATGCCTCCTTACCCACCAGAAGGGCAGAAACCCTTTGGACCTACCTTTGCTCTGTTCTCCGTATGGACCATCCTACAATGAGGGACATTATAATAATTATTATTAACCTTTATTTATATAGCGCTGTAAATTTACACAGCGCTGTACACAAAACCTTGTTAATTAAATGGTTCCCTGCCCTCAGGCTTGCAATCTAAAAACATTCAACGACTTCTAGGCCTCATGGCATTACCTACTTGGCGCGCCTAAGATTTTGGCCTCTACAAGAATGGTTTCTCTCTGTGTTCGACCACCTGAACAACAGATAGTCCAAAAGGCTGACACTTCCTCATGTTCATGCCTCCCTTTGGTGGTGGTTCATCCCCAAGAACATTTCCAGGGAAATGCCCTTTCAGTCTCCAGAACCTTCCAGGATGGTCACCACAAATGTGTCCATGATGGGCTGGAGGGCCCAATTCAAAGACCTCTGTGTACATGGCTACTGGTCTCCTTCCAAAAAGTAAATGCACATCAGTTCTCTGGACCTCTTGGCAAAGCCTTTTGGGCTTTCCAGAATTACCTCCTTCACAGGGTCATCTAGGTGGTAACAGACAATACTGCAATGCTCTGTTATATCAACAAACAGGGCAGAAAATACTCCCCTGTTCTTATTCATCTTGCTCAATAGCTCTGGAGATGGTGCCATCAACGTTCCATTCACCCGGTGGCAGTTCATCTGGCAGGCAAGGACAATGTCCTAGCAGACTCCCTTGGCTGGGACATGGTCCTTCAGCCCGAATGGACCTTGTCACAGGAAACTTTCCATCTCATTGCTTCATGGTGGGAAACACCCTCCCTGGATCTCTTTGCCACTTTGGAGAATGCACAGTGTCCGATGTTCTGCACCAGAGTGGGCTGAGGGACAGGTTCCCTAGGAGACACTTTCCTTCTCAATTGGAGCTGTTACTTCCTCTATGCCTTCCCCCCACTTCTGTTAGTGGCAAGGGTTGTGGCCAAAATGACCAGGAACAGAATCAATGCAATTCTATTGGCTCCTTACTGGCAAAGGCATCCCTGGTTTGCCCCCCTACTTGACCTGTCCAGGGGCCAATACCACAGACTTCCAAACTGGCCAAACCTTCTTTCCCACTCCAACAGTGCAGTCCTTCATCCGGTCATATGCAGACGCCACATGACAGCTTGGAGAATCCGGCCTTGACCACTCTGGAACTTCTTCAGGTCCTCTCAGCTTCCAGGAAGGATTCTACCAAGCGGTCTTACTCTTATAAATGGAAGTGCTATTGTGCCTTTGCTGAAGCTAGAGCTGAGCTGTGCTCGCCGGTTCAACTTTCTATGGACTTGCACTTCCTGCTCCCTCTGCATGGTCAAGGGCTGACCTTTTCATCTCTCAAGGTATATTGTTAGCTATTGTAGCTAACCAGCTGCCTGGTTCACTGTCCACTAAGTTCTTCACCTCTCCTACCTTGATGAGGTTTTTCAAGGGCCTACACCATCTTTACCCTCCTCTACCTCCACTGGCTCCTTCCTGGTTGCTCTCATTGGGGCTTACACACCTTTGAACCTTTGGGGTTGGCCTCCCTGAGATTACTTATGCTGAAAGTGGCCTTTCTTGTGGCCATTCCAGGTCTCGTTGGGCCAGCTTTGGCTGTGCTGTTCTCTCTTCAGTTCTGCAGTGACCTTCCCTCCTGCCACAGGTAAGCTTTTTAGTCACCCTATTGTGTGAGGTACAGAGACCATGAAGAAGAACAGGTTGCTTACCTGTAACTATGGTTCTTTGAGTGTTACCTGTGCCCTCACACAAATCCGCCCTATCTCCCATCATTCAAGTCCCTGCTAATTTTCTTGCAGCGGACTTGAAGATGGAGCTAGATTGGAGGGATTGAGCGCTTCCAGTACATGGGAATGGGTGGGGCCTCCCGCCAATCTGCTCAGTTTTTCAGATTCCGAATGGAGACTATGCGCAGGCACAAATCCTGTTGTGTGAGAACCACAGTTACAGGTAAGCAACCTGTTCATTTTTTATATACAGTACCCACATTGTTGTAATTCTGAAAAACAACACAGATCCAAAATACTGTAGAGAACAGAGTATTCCAAACTAAGTCTACATATTTCCTCAGATCCTAACAACCTCTGCTACAGTGAAAAGATTTCTATAGATGGAGGCTGACAGAAGCTTCCACAAATGGTAGATTAGTGCTCTCTATGATTTTCATAGCTCCAATTTCAAGCTTTATTTCCACAAGTGATAGAGAATGGTTCCCACTTGGGTGGTTGCAACAATACAGCATACTGATTGTAGATACTGTTGAAGGTAAATGAAAAGCAATGATAGCAAGAAAGTAAATGAATAGCAATGGTAGCAAATAAGATGATTACCTCTGCAGTTATTTTGAAGTGCTGATCCTGACCTATAAAGCTCCATAGGGCTTAGGTCTAGACTTTCTGGAAAGTGTATCTCCCCTTATGCATCTTTATGCATCTTCAAGAACTCTAAAACCTTCAGGGGAACATTTTCTCTTTGTCCTGCCACCATCACAGGCTTGCTGGGTGAAGAGATGAAAGAGGGCCTTCTCAGTGGCTGCTCCCACCCTCTGGAACTCCCTTCCTGCTTTCATTTCACCAGCAGGACAAAAACCTTTAGTTTAAGCAGGCTTTTAATATGTAGTTCTGGGGTCAAGCAGACTGGGATCTTGTAGTGGCTTCAGGGTGCTACAGCCTCAGTTACTATCCATTCGTCACAGGACTGTGATGATTAGACTCCACGGTCCTGTGGAAGCCATGGTCCCAAATAGGCCGTTGGCAAAGGAGTGCTTTTTTTTTTGCACTCGTTTTGCCCCAATCCTGGGATGATTCATCATCTGTACACCATGCCCCTGGATTGGCCCGAGGCTGGTGCTTTTAGCCTATGTGTTTTGGGCCTGTGTTAGGGAGGCTTTTTTTAAATTGGGGTGTGTTTTATTTTTAACTTATGTATGTTTTAAAATAATTTTATATTGTTTTAATTGTGTCAATTTTAAAAAAAATATTGCATTGCTGTGAGTAACCTTGGGTCCCATTCTGGGTGGAAGGGGGCATATGAACAAAATAAAATGATTTTGAACAGGCAGGGGGTTGGATTGGATGGCCCTTGTGGTCTCTTCCAACTATGATTCTAGGTAAATATGGACAGTAGGCTGCATTTGGAGTTTGAGTTAGGTGACCAAAGGCTGAATTCTCCTTGCAGATACATTTTTAATATGTGATCTTAGAACAATCACTATGCTCGTATGGATAATTTTCAGTCTAGTTTTTCTTTTATCTGTGCCAGCACACCTATCAGACTCTGGCTGTACCAGACATCTGCCTAAGACCTGTGTTGGTAAAATCCAGTAGAGTTAAATCTTGCCCTGTATACTTATTTCTGGATTTGTGTGGCACATCAATAACATAATTTGAATACATCCTGTACAAACACTACACAATCCTGAGTGTCTAGGAAGATGTGATTTTGCTTAATAACCACACATTGTTACTTTATATGCTGTATGTGACTTAACAATAAATAAAATAAGTCACTAATCCTTAATAATGCCAACATAAGTAAACAAAAGGCAATAGAATACAGTCAAACATTTCATAGAGATTTAAAGAGGGTGCAAGTCATCTAACATCCATTATTTCAAGCTAGGTTGCTTCCTGTGGTTTATAATGTGATAAGTGTACATTGAAGCATTTGTGTCCAAAGAATGAAATTTGTTAATTGATGTTCCTCTCAATGCAAAACTATGACTGTTGTGAGTAATTCTTTTATTTTCTCTTTTTATTTCAATAGCTTTGGAATATCCAAATCTTGATACTTCAGAAGCAACTAGGGACTACTGGGTGATTACAGGTACATCTTGGCATTTTTAAAGAAATACTTTCCTACTGTCTTGATGATAGCGCTGTTGTAATTCCTGTGAAGTTGACAAGTGGAATGGTTTGTGATTTTTGAAGTTGGTGGCTAATCTACTGTTTGAATAGTTCTTTCCTTCTGATTTTAAAACCATGTGTCACACCACTTAAGATCAGAAAAACTGGGCTCTAGAAATTAGGACTTAAACACATATAAATATGAAGATGGTATAATACTAAAGCACAACAGGTACTACATAGGTATTAAAATGTATGTATATATACTTCTTGCTGTCGTACAACAACTTGTGCCTACCCCTTTTCTCTGAATATGAATACTCTTCTCCGTTTGTTTCCTCAGGCTGCCTGTTTTAAAGCCTAATACTTGTGTTTCTTTATGCCTCACTTACCACCCCCCCCAAAAAAGAAAAAAAAGTCTTCACTTTTTGGTGTGTGATAAAATGTCTTTATGTCCTTTAATGTTCATGCTCACCTAATTACAGTCTTTGCTATATGATGGAATGGGAAACTGTAGTTGGTCCCAGGCCCAATTTTATGCCCTTAGAACCATCCAGAGATTAAACAGACTGGGCAAGAAAATTGAACCAACACTCCAAACCAGAAGCAGCCTGAAATTGATATTGAAAAACAGCTCTTTTCTATCGTGTCTGCATGGAGTAAGACACTCTGGGAGCAGCTTGGAGTATCCTGACCCTCAAACTGCCCCCCCCCCGCCCGCCCGCCTGTTATCTGGAGCCCTCCGTTCTGACATTGGGTAGCTGTTTGCATGTGTAATCTACTGTGCTGCCTGGCAGGGGTGCTACTGTAGTATTTACTTTACTCTGAGGATAGAATGGGGTGCCCAGTGTTGATCACAGGCTTGTGCACCTCATTCTGGTCTCAGAGTGAGTGATGTGTGGCAGCAGTGCCAGGTGGCACAGCAGGATGTGTTTTAAACAGCTTTCATATAGTGAATGGAGGGCTCATTACTTTTTAAACTTTGTTTTAAGATGGGTATATTTGGTCCGTGCAGGCAGAACCTTGATCTAAACAGGACAGAGTGGCCCTGTGGCCTATTTAAAAGGTGATGTGCTGCTCCAGGAGGCTTCCAGGAAAATAATCATTCCTTTTTATGTCAAAAGAAGGATGGTGAAGGGAGTGCAGGTGGGATGGTTTTGGAGACTGCGTCCAGCAGCATCAAGCCCACATTTTGACAATCTTCTTAGAAGAGAAGAGTAAATGAAAGAGATATGTGGTGGCCCAGTGGTTAAATGCTGGTTCTGTAGCCACAATATTTTGAATTTAATCCCAGACCTCCAAGGTTGACTCAATCTTCCATCCTTTCACAGGTCGATAAAATGAGTACCCAGCTCGTTGGGGGCAATTAGCTTTCAGATTGTAAATCACTTAGGGCGTGCTGAGTTCACTATTAAGTAGTATAGAAATATAAATGCTATTGCTGTTGCTGTTGAATGTGCCAGAATGTGCTCTCACCACAAGTTTGTGATTTGAAAGAAATGGAATCAGAAGCAGAAAGTAAGTTGATGGTTGACGAAAGGAGTATCTGTGTGGATCTGATTCAGGTTTAGGCAGACATCTTTTCATTCTATATTTGTAAATGAAGGAAATCTTAACAAATTTCTCTTCTGTCCAAAGCAAACAAAATTCCAGAGTTTATCCTGGAACATCTTGTTGCTTGGGAAACAGGGATTTCCTAATAACTCTGCCAAACAGGATTGGGTATAATTTATATATTAACACAAAAGTACATTGGTAGGAGAATGAAAACTTTCTGGATCTGTAGCATTTGGTCTACTTGCT
The DNA here is from genome assembly GCA_034509955.1 of Urosaurus nigricauda. Classification (NCBI taxonomy): domain Eukaryota; kingdom Metazoa; phylum Chordata; class Lepidosauria; order Squamata; family Phrynosomatidae; genus Urosaurus; species Urosaurus nigricauda. Next base: position 96,468,205 of record JAOEGL010000001.1, read on the forward strand.
TTGCCTCAGCTGGAACTACCTCCACAGGTAGTTTAAACAGGTACTTTTTGATGTAGCTGATTAATTCTATCTTGTTTATGCACCCGCACAAATAGATTTCCAGACTATTTCTTTGTCAGGGCCAGCTTTTCCTGAGCTTTTTTTTTTACTTCCTAGCCAAATCCGTTTGAATCCTCACTGTTCAGTTGCTTTTTTGCAGGTGTCCACTTCCATTCTTCTTGCTTAATTCTCTCCTAGAGACAGTCTCCTGTTTCTATGCTGCTTTCCTCTCCAAATGTTACAGCTATCCATGAGGATGCCCAATTCCAAACTTGTTTAACCTGTTTGGCTTCATGTGGTTTTAGACTGCTGGCTTAAGTTCCTTAATGTGTTCTTTCACTTCGCCTCGGATTTCCATTCCCTCTGTGTATATACCTCTGTGTGTGTGTGTGTGCGCGCGTGCTCGTGTATGCCAGTCATATTTTATTGCTTTTTATTGTGCGTATGTGTGTATTTGTGATTATATATATATATATATATATAGTGTGTGAGTGTGTGTATTTGTGATATATTTATATATATATATATTTCTTCTTCGTGGTCTCTGCGAATCATACAAATGGGTTTTACTGTGCATGCGCAGTGCAGCTCGGAAACTTCTGGAATCGCTAGGCAGATCTTGAATTGCAACTTTTTGGCGGTAGCTCCGCCCACCCCTATATAAGCCCCGTTCCCGCTCTTTCCTCTCAGTTCCTTTTTTCCGCCGCGTTAGCAGCACTAGGGAACTTCGCTGGTATTCGCTCTGTGCTTTTGGGTATTTTTCGACTACGGACTGTTTTTTGACGATTCTTCGGATTAATCCTCGGCTTTAGATTTGATATTCTTCGGTTTTGACCCTCGGACTGTTTGACTATTCTTGTTCCGTGTGTCTTCGCGGCCCGTCGAGCGTTTTCAGGCCTCTGGGCGACATGGCTCCTCCATTCAAGAGCTGTGACACGTGCGGGGGAAAAATCCCGGAAAAGGACACTCATTCCACGTGCCTTTTGTGCCTTGGGGAGGGTCACAACCCCAGGTCTTGCCCGCAGTGCCAGCTCATGACGCCGCAGGTGCGGAAGAATCGCGCGGCAAGATTGCAGGCCGCGCTGTTTTCGCAAGCTCTTCAACCGCAGGAGGTTCTCCCGTCGGGCTCCAAACCGCCTTCTGCGAGTAAGTCTACCTCGGCAGATAAAGTAACTCCGAAAGTTACGACTAAGTCGGCTCCCCCGAAGGGCTCGGGTTCGACCGCCACTCCCTCGACTGTGTCCGTGGTGCGTTCCCCGGTATCCACGGGAGGAAAGGAGGCGTCCGTACCGCGTAAGGAGTCTGCGGACCGGATGGGTTCCGAGAAGGCCTCCAAATCGGAGGGGGAGAGGCGTAAGAAGCATTTGAAAGCCCCGAAACGGAAGCATTCGGAGGCTAAGGACTCTAAGTCCAGACATCATGGATCCAAGAAGCCACGGACGGAGACTCCGGCTTCTGATGAACCCGCGAATTTGTTTCAAGGTTCACTGTGTACTCAATGACCACTCAGGTTATTTAAATGAGGTTTTTTATTGTCTTTACAATAATTTTGATACAATAACTAAATTCAGAACATGCTATGTGTTGTGGAGGGAATCTCAACTATTTACTTATGTTGATCTTGCTACAAGCTTCCAGCTGGTTGACTTGTTCAATAAATTGTTATGATTTACTGATATGGCTCTCTGGACACTCCCTCCGCCTTTATTTAGCTTGGTATACTACCCATTTGTATGATTCGCAGAGACCACGAAGAAGAAGGACAGGTTGCTTACCTGTAACAGTATTTCTTCGAGTGGTCTTCTGCGAATACATACAAATCCCGCCCATCCTCCCCTCAGTGTCCCGCTGATTGGTGCTCCTTGGTCACTATTTGCGGCGAAAAAAAATATGGAACTGAGAGGAAAGAGCGGGAACGGGGCTTATATAGGGGTGGGCGGAGCTACCGCCAAAAAGTTGCAATTCAAGATCTGCCTAGCGATTCCAGAAGTTTCCGAGCTGCACTGCGCATGCGCAGTAAAACCCATTTGTATGTATTCGCAGAAGACCACTCGAAGAAATACTGTTACAGGTAAGCAACCTGTCCATATATATATATATAGAGAGAGAGAGATCGAGAGAGAGAGAGATCGAGAGAGAGAGATTGCCAGGTGTGCAAATACATAGGTTCTCTACAGGTGAAGAACAGTGGGAGGAACTTTTTTATCACCAAGAAAGTGTGTTTAAGGCAGATGACATGTTAATAATCCATATATTTAACAAGATCTTATAAAGAAGAGAGATATCATTAGAGGAGCAAGCAAAGGGATTTAAGTTGTGGAGTGGCAAATTTAGATTAAATATTAGGAGAAAGTTCTGACAGTAAAAGCAGCTCAGCAATGAAATAAGCTGTCCCCGAAGGGCGATGAACTTGTGGAACTTGCCTCCTTGGCAGTTTTCAAGGAAAAAAAAAACTTTCACAGGCATGCAGTAGTTTTTGTATAATCAGTCCTAAAGGAAGAAGTTGGATTAGGTGACCCAATTTGTTCTCCCCAGTTCCATGACTGTACATCTCCCTGCAGCCCAAATATTACAATATCGTTAATCTATTGCTACAGGTTATTTTTTTCTCTACTATTGCAGTTATACAGGGAGTTGACGTCACATTGATGGGGGTGAATAATCAGAGTTTTGCAAGACTAATGGAGCAACGTTTAGCACCACTGTTCATGATGTCCCATCAGCAAGGAAGACGATTTAAACGAGCTACTACAGTTGGTAGTTACACTGTGCAGGTAGGTAATAAGATTGTAACAACTACTATGAAAGCATTCTGATGTTTCTCAATTCTTTTTACCATCTTTTGTTAGACCTTTGAATATATTGTAGAAAACACATTGGAGAGTTCCTTTAAGAAATGTAAATAAAAAACAGTACAGTATTTGAGAGCCAGGGTAGTGTAGTGGGTTGAGTGTTAGACTAGGACTCTGGGAGACAAGAATTCAAATCCTCACTGGGCCATGGAAAGCCACTGGGTGAACATGGACAAGTTACACCCTCTCAGCCTCAGAGGAAGGCAATGGTAAACCCCCTCTGAACAAAACTTGCCAAGAAAAGCCTGTGATAGGTTTGCATAAGGATCACCATAAGTCAGAAACAATTTGAAGGCACACAGCATCATCAGCAGCAACAACAGAGCAACATTGGGTACACTTTATTTTATAAAGGAATTTATAATTTAAACCACATTTCACAAATAATTATTTGTCCTCTTTCCACCAAGTGTGAGCTTCATAGATTATAAGCTTTCTATATAATTTGAGAGCCAGTGTGGCATAGTGGTTTGAGTGTTAGACTATGACTCGGGAGATCAAGGTTTGATTCCCAGCTTGGTCATGAAACCCACTATGTGACTTTGGGCAAGTCATGTCTTGGCCTCAGGGGAAGGCAAACATTATAATAAAATAATAATAAAATTTATTTATACCCCACCCCTTTGAGATCAATTGAGGCAGCTAACAACAGTAAAAAAATCTTATCTGAAGAAGTCTTGCCAAGAGAAGCCCATGACCGGGGTCTCCATAAGTCATAAATGACTTGTGAGCACACAGCAACAAAATAACAATATAACAGATCCACTTAACATTTGGCCCCATAGATTTCTCTGACTCCCAATGTCATGAGTGTACAAAATATTTTCTGTTTGAATATTCAGGCATGCTGCAGTTCTCACCAATAATGCAAACTTAATTTACCGGTCTGTTTGCATATTAATTTTATCTTGTTGGCACAGTGATGAGCTTATTAAAATTGTAGATGTGATCTTTTTTCTTTTCTCATTGCTGTCATTAAATAAAAAAAGATGGTGAAAATGCAGCGAATTCTAGGTCCCAAGGATCCTGCTGAATTGACTTACTATACTTTATACAATGGGAAACCTCTGCTGGGCACAACAGCTGCCAAACTTTTGAGCACCGTTGATTCACAAAGGATGGCATTGACACTGGGATATGTTGTTCAAGTACAAGCTGACCGTAAGAATGCTTTTCTGTGTTTTATTGCTTTAAAGTAATTTATCACAATCATGATTGTTTGTTAGAAAAATTCAAAATACGATTTCTGATGTGATAGCTTTAATGATTAAGAGGCAGTAACTCCCATAAATCCTGATAAGTCATGTGTTTCTTTAAGAGTTATATGAAGTAATTAAGTCCATACAAAGATAGAGAAGAGCTCCCTGAGAATTTTGTGTAAATTTCTTAGGAAAATTGTTGTAAAATAGCCCTCTTTCATCCTCAGTTGAACTGCATTGATCAGCTGGTAATGGGCAGCTGGAAGGTTGCATGAATATGGGTGAAAGTGAGTTTAGTGTGTGTGTGTATGCATGAGACAGAGAGAGAGAGAGAGAATGAATGAATATTGGACACTATGTGGATATATCATGTACCAGGAATAGGTCAGCCCACTAACAACATAGAGGTCTTGATGTTGTGTCCTGACACCAATTCAGCTCTTGTGTAGAAAAAGATCTGGTTCATATAAGACAGGAGTTCTGATTACCTTGCAGCTTTTCTGGATATAAAGGACTAGTGTGTGTGTAGAGGGTTGGGGTGGGGTCAGAGGGTAAGTGCATAGGCACAAGAAGGCTAGGCTCATTCTCCTAATGCTAGATCATGGTGTTATGTCCAAATAGAGCCATCATTTTCTTCATTTTAGACTGAGTAAGCATCTGCAGGCATATCATAAAAGAACTTTTAACTGCTTGTCACAGGAGATATTTGCTTATGGGGCTCAAAATAACAACTAACCAACCCTTGAAATTCACATAATTTCTTCCTTAGAAAATAATGACTGAATTTGAACAATCATGATCTCAGCTTTGCGAGCTGAGATCTGTGTAAGCCAAGATCTGCCTGTAGCTGCTTTAGGCCACTGTGTTCTTTTCTTGAAATCTTCCAGTAGCTAGAGTTGTTTACTCTAAGGGATTGTGCAAACTGGCCATTAAGGCTGGCCTGGGGGCAGAGTCAGGGCATGGCGTCTACACAATGCAAACCCTGACTCTGCCCCCATGGTGCCGTGACACTATGCACTGCACCACACAGTGCAGCATCACAGCACTTCTCTAGCTCTGTGTCCACATGATGCAATGCCAAAGGAGTGTCGTAAAGCCACGCCGCTGGCGTTACGGCACTCTTTCCAAGGTGCAAAAAGGAACCACTTTGTGTGGCTCCTTTTTGCACCCTGAATTTGCCAGATCAGGGCTGCAGCATGTAGTTTCCATGGCCCTGATCTGCTGAAGATGGAGGTGGCTGCAGGCCCCCCTTCAGCCCCTTAGTTTCACATTATGTCTGAAGCAGGTAACTGTGATTCATGGCTTTTGAACAAACCAGTATATTTAGCCATGGTTTGAAGGTGACTTTCATATCCCGGATTGTTTGGAAGCTATTGACCATAATTCCTAGGTTAGGGAGAATGGGAAGCAGTGGTTCTTGGATTGTTCACTCATTTTCATCAGTGATGCACCTCACTGCCTGAAGCTTACACATACAGTATTTTGATGTCTTAAGATGAGATACTAATTGCTTGACCCATGCAAGTATTTTTTCTCTAGAGCAGGTAGGCTGTGGTGGAATTTTATCATAAACTGTGCATAGTATTGTTAAAGCAGAGGTTATATGGATTATTCTGATATATTATTAAAATATTTGAGATCACCACAATTTTTAATTCACCCCCGAGATTACAACATCTTCTGGCTAGCTAAGGATACATTTATATTACATTATTGATTTTAGTTTCGTTCCAGCTGGAAATAATAATGTGTCCTACATTTTTCCTATTTCTGGTCACTTCACTGCCATAAATGTTGTATTACTTGTTATCCTCTCATGAATATTGTTGCTTGAATTTTATGAAAGAAAGCAAAGCATTCAATTAGTACTTTATAAGAACTTGTACTGAGGGAGGAATTGCCACTTCTGCCATAAATGACAAGAATTACGGTTACTGCTTGTATAACCAATGGTTTAACTTGGATGGTGTGGAATATAGGAAGCTAATTTATACCAATTTGCACCGTTGCGCTCAGAGGTGTCTTCACTGACTGGCAGTGGCTCTCTGTTTTCAGTTACAGGGCTTTCCCATGTCTCCTAAAACTGGAGAAGGAGCTGGAACTTGGGGGACCTTTTGATATGCTAATGGTTTCCCCTGCTGCTCAGCTGTAGTATTGCCCCAAAGTGAGCTGTAGTATTGCCCTAAAATCAGTTTTTTCCTGCTTTCCTAGTAGCTGATGGTAATGATTTTTCACTGTGGCATGAATGATAGAGCATAATTTGCATGCTTAAGGTTCCATTTCCAGTCATGGGTATATCCAGTTCAAATCCTGAAAAAGTTACTTTTGGACTTCAACATTCAAAATCACCTCAGTAGGCTAACCACACTTCAAGCTGCCTGGGGAATTCTGTAAGTGGTAGTCCAAAATAGTAATATTTCTAAGCTCTGCTTTGACCTCTGCTTGTCTAAAAAATTTGAGACCTAGTGTGTCAGTAGGGATTTGTCAATACTAGACTGGATGGCTCAGTGATCTTTCTTAAGATGGTATTTTGAATTACTGACTTCCTTTCTTGGTGTACATAGCTGTGGTGAAAAATCCACCCAACAACCTGTGGATCATTGCAGCAGTGTTGGCTCCCATAGCTGTTGTTACAGTCATCATCCTCATTATTACGGCTGTTCTGTGCAGGAAGAACAAAAGTGACTTCAAGGGGGACACAATGATGAACTTGCCACAGAGAGCCAAAGTAAGTGATTTTCATTCTACGTTCAAAAATGTGAACCTGTTTCTTTGCCATTATATTCTTCCATGATAGAAGGCAGACTGTACTATTTTGGGGCAAATTTTATTGAAGTAGTAAGGTAGTGATGAAAGAAATATGGAAGGCATTCCCAGATACAGGAATAACTATGCGGGTTTTTTAAAAATAAAATCTTTATTTGAATTCATATACACCACATTAAAACACACATATTTTAAAAGAAAAGTTATATCTGATCCTCAAAAGAACCTCACATAGGCTATTTATCCTACACTTTTATACTTTACAAACTTACCTTCACTTTTTCCCTTCCTGTATCACCCTTCCCATCCTCTCAGTCCTCTTACTATCCTGGCTGTTTCTTTCTTAACTTCTCAGTCTTCAATTTCCTTTTCTCTTTTTAAAATCCCTCCTTTCCTTTCCCTCCATCCTATCCTTCATCTACTCATTTCTTCCTCATCTTCCACTTTCTTCTTTTTACCTTCTTGCCCTCCATTTACTCCTACCTTCTTCACATACTCAAACCTTCTTCTGCTTACTACACCTTCCCTTTCTGGATTACATTCATTGTCCTTCTTCCATACCTAAAATGATCCTAATTTATCACATAAAGTCCAACCTAAGTTATCACATACACTCCTAGCCTTCTCTAGGATTCCCTTTACTATATCATGACTTCCTATCTACTTTTAGTTCTATCTTGCCCAATTTTCATTCTATCTTATTCTTTCCTGAAATTTTATTTGCAATTATACACTAAATTAAATAACACCTAATATTACTTGTATATTCTATAAAACCTAAAATTGGAAGCTTATTACTGTGATTGAATCTCATAATCTTTCAAAATAGTTCATAACTGGTTTCTATTAATTATAAATTTCATCATCTGGTCTGCCTTTAATTAGCTGGGTTAACTTAACAAGTTCAGTTGTTTTATACAGTCTGAGAACCCACTCTTCTTCTTTGGGGATAGCTTTACTTTTCCACTTCTGTGCATAGGTTATCCTAGCTGTAGTTATTTCGTAATAACAAGTCCACCAACAGTGGAAAAAGATGCTGACCACCTTGCTACCTTTCCAACAACTATTTTATATATTCTAGAATTTTTTTCAGGAGTTATAGAACATTTTATAAAAAATTTCCTTTAACTTCTGTGATGTTGAGCACTTCATTCCTTTTTGCCACACTTTCCCCCATTTCCAATTCAATTTTATCACTTTGGAATCCTCTAATTTTTCCATCAATTTTGTATCTTTTGTATATTTGCCTATAAAGAAACCAATTCCCTCCTCCTTCTAATTCAGCTTGTGTTTTTAAGTAATTCTTCATATGTAAACCAATCTTCTTTAAATCTTCCTTCTCTTCTATAGAAAGCTTCTAGAGGGGAAACCCAAAGGGGAATTTTAGATGTTATACGGGGTTTAAATTTTTGCCACACTCGTATTAAAGATATCCTAATATAATGGTTAGTAAAAATTTTATTTACCCTTTCTTTATCATATTCCAAATATCAGTGCCATCCAAATCTGAGATCTTTCCCTTCAAGTTTCAATAATCTTTTATCCTTTAATAATATCCAATCCCTTATCCAGACTAAACAATTTACTTCAAAATAGATCAGCAAATTTGGCATTCCTAATCCACCTCTTTCCTTTGCATGCTGTAATGTTTTGAGTTTAATTCTAGGCTTCCTTCCATTCCAGATAAATCCAACTAGGTCCCTATGCCAAGCCTTAAAAGGCTTGTCTGATATAATTATTGGTATCATTTCAAACAAGAATAATATCCGTGGCAGCACAGATAATTTCATAGCTCCAGTTTTCCCTAATAGGGATAAATTTAGTTTTCTCCATTTAGTCAAGTCTCCTTTATTTGTGTCCATAATTTTATATAATTGTTTTCAAATAGTTCCAATGTTTTATCTGAAATTATTATGCCTAAATATTTATTCTTTTTCTCTATTTTTATACTTGCTTTTGCTAAAAGTTCTGTCTCTTTTGCTTTTATTAAGTTTTTCCTAATAGTTGCTGGTTTTCCCCTATTTATCTTACACCTCGAAATCTCTCCAAATTCCAATAATATTTCATTCTATCTTCCTATACTGTCAAGTGGATTATCTAAAATAATCACAAGATCATTGGTGAACACTCTAATTGTGTACTGGTATTCTTTTACTTTAAGTCCTCTTATTTCCTCCTCTTTTTAAATAATTCCAATCAGTACCAATACCAGAAATAGTATTGGGAACAATGGGCATCTCATAACTATGGGAATAACTCTGCTTAATAGTAGCTGTTCTATTCTTTTTAAAATAAGTCGGTGAAAAGGAGATCTACAATATCTCCCTCAGAATAAGAAATCACTACACAATTTATTTTGGGCTTCTTCTCCCCTTTTTCCAAAAGCGAGAAATCTAGCTGTGTATAAAATATCTTCATAATAACCTCTCTGTATTTACATCTCAAATCAAAGAACCATAGAGCTGGAAGATAACATAAGGGCCATCCAGTCCAATCCCCTGCCATGCAGAAATACATAATCAAATCATTCCCCACAGATGGCTGTCTTTATAGGTTGGGCAGGAATTATGGATATATAGAAGAAAGAACAGATACAATATTTCATCCACATGAACCCATTTTCTCTAAAAATCTCAAATTACTGTTCTCCTCTCTCTGCTAGGCAGTCTTAAAAACTGCTGCTGGGCATATCAAATGTTCTGAACAGACCATAACCTTACAGAGGCATATCAGAAAAAGCCCATGCCAAGTCTAAAGAGAAAATAATAAGACAGCAATATTGTAAATAGAGAGAGAGAGAGAGATTCACCAGCTGGGTCACTGTGCCAAACCAATAAACTCAATCTTATTTCACCATGTCAATATAGTAAATAAAATCTGATCAAATCAAGTGCTGCTTCAGAGTCTGATTGTAAATTGTGTAACTTTAATTGATATAAGAGCAATCAGTCAAATTTTATTATCAAAACCATTTGTTAAAACATATAAATAAAATCACCAAAAAAGCAAAAGCATTTGCATTTTAACATTATAACTAATATTTACTTGCTTTTTAATATTTATAATTTATTGATATTTGCTTTTTAATTATATTTGACTGCTGTTTGTTCTTTACTTACATTGCAAGCCACTTCAGATCCTAGTTACATGAGAAAGGCAGGATACAGATCAGATTGAATAAACAAAATACTATAAGTCAAACTTAATATACTCCTTCTTTATTCCCATCAATATAAGACTATAGTTGTCCCCCTACATGCGTGGATGTTAGGGGAATAAGAACCCTGCAAATGTGGAAAAACCGCTAATATCTACTCCTCCCCCATGAGGAAGCCAGTTAAAGGGAAGGGTGAGTGGGGGAAGAGAAATAGGTGAGTGTTCACTTGTTTTCTGCCCTCCTGTCCCTTTAACTGGCTCCCCACCCCTTTCCCAGCCAGATCACTTCCTCCCCCAGGCAGTGATTCGGCTGGGAAAGGAAGGATGCGCCTCCATCCCTCACAACCCTTTCCCAGCTGGATTGCTGCCTGGCTGGCTGGGAAAAAAAAAATAAAGTTAGCTCCTGGGCTTTTTTTGACCCAAGGGGAAAAGCCAGGGAGGGAGGGGAGGGCGAATGTCCAGATTAGCAGCCTTGCCCTCACAAATAATCAAAACTGCAAGTGTCAAGGCTGCAAATATGGAGGGCTGACTGTACATCATATTAACTTTAATTTTTACTTTATATTTAATATTTATCTTAAATTTGTATTTAATACAGTTTGACTGACAAATACTCTATTATTTTCCAGAATGGAACAACAGCTTATTGTAGTTGAAACTGGAGCTAAATACTTTATTTTGACAGTTCATAAACAGGAGACTTGCAAATAGTAGGCAGATGTTCAACATTCCTTCTCATCCCCACTTTGCCTCACTATGGCTACATTGAAAAACCAAGCATATATTTAGGTTCAACATATTAAACTCGTTATCTCTTATGTTCCGCCCTTTTTTTGCTTTTGCTTTAGGTGATACTGACATTTTGTCATAAGGATATGATTCTAAAGCTAGAAAATGAATTAGATTGCTAGTGTACATAGGATACCTGTTAGAAAGGGACCTTTTACATTTATAGCTTTATGAAGATTGATTGGTTTTATCTTCATTGGCCTTTATATTTGATTCTCTCACCTTTTTGTTTTTATCCTGATTGTGGGTATTTCTGAATTCTGTGTAACATGAGTAGACTTCTGCTGGCACAATAGAAATTTGCTTTCCTGCTCCAGAGGTTCTCTCAGTCTTCCTCCAAAAATTTTGGATTGTGTGAGAGTAGGTTTTGGGTGGGAATTGAAAATTTGATCCATCATTGAAGTGTGTGCTGCTGACCGAAAGATACTATTGGTCGAAGACCATTACCACCCACCCAAAATGATTTATGTTGTATATCACTGTATTTGTTGGTTGAATCAAAGGTAATATACAGTGGTCCCCCGGGATCCGAATCCCCCGGGGAACGAAATCCCCGGGACCCAAAACCGCCAGGGGAGGAAAAAAAGCCCCCGGCCAACGAAAAAAACCCCGGGTTGCAAAAGAAATTCGCAACCCGGAAGTTTTAAAACAGCCCGTTTCCGGCGCGCTGTGCACCAAAAAAAGCGGTCCCCCGGGTTGCGAAAACTTCCGGGATACGAAGGTAATCCTGGAACGGATTACCTTCGTAACCCAGGGGACCACTGTACACATGTTTTGTGGAGAGAAAGGTAGAAATCTAGCAATCCAATATTTATGTATGAGTCACAACACACCACTATACTTGCCCATGGAGTTCATTGTCTTAATCCCAGGGGGCAGGGGAAGTATTGTTGTAGTTCTGTATTTTTTTCAAAAGCAAACTATGTAGTACAACTATGTTCAGCCACATTGCACTTCATTTTCTGTGTCCTTTGTAATTCAGATTTTCTTGCATGTCTTGATATCGCTAATACATCAATAATTTTCTAGAAAAAAATCATAGCAAAAGGCAGTTCATTGTCTTTATTGGAAACCTCTTAGTTTTATCACAGAACGAGACAGTGGTAGCAAATACATTTTGCCTAAAACATTTGTAAACAGCAGAAGTGAGGGCAAATAAGCTCATCTGAAACAGTTTATTTGGTTGCTTGCTGAGAGTTCGGATGTCAGGTAGTACCTCATTGGAAATTACTGTGTGGCACAGAATGTTCCCTGATATCTTTGGACACAGATTTGTTTGACTGCTGTGCACACGTTGGTGCTATATTAGATCCCTAATGACTAAAGGGAGAATTCAAATACATAGGCATGTCAGTCTGTATCAGTATGCAAAGGGATCTTGTAACACCTTTAAGACTACCTGAGAGATAGAAGTAGTAGTATAAGGTTTCATAAACTGTTCTGAATACTCCTGCGGATACCAAAATCTGCAGGTGTTCAAGTTCCATTGTCTCCTATGGTGGCACGTGAACATGGCTGCGCTACCATTAGGGACAATGGACCTTAATGGTGTTGCATCTGCGCCATAGAACAACAGGAGCTCTCCCTAATGGAAGCGCAGCCACATGCACACAATGTCAATGGGGACAACATGGTCTTGCTGTCTACGGATGCTTGAATTTGTGGATGGCAAGTCCATGGATACTGAGGGCCGACCTGTATAAGGCAACTTTCTGTGCTCCTAGGGACATTGATATAAAATGTTTGTCTAGAACTAAAAATTTGAAAACCACTGGTGTAATAGAAACCTGTTATAAAATTTGCTAACATTGTCCCCCTCCCCCCTTGTTAGTAGGGCTAGAGCAGGAGTGGGAATCATAGAATCATAGAATCATAGAGTTGGAAGAGACCACAAGGGCCATCCAGTCCAACCCCCTGCCATGCAGGAACTCCCAGTCAAAGCATCCCCAACAGATGGCCATCCAGCCTCTGCTTAAAGACCTCCAAGGATGGAGACTCCACTACACTCTGAGGGAGTGTGTTCCACTGTCGAATAGCCCTTAATGTCAGGAAGTTCCTCCTAATGTTGAGGTGGAATCTCTTTTCCTGCAGCTTGCATCCATTGTTCCGCATTCTAGTCTCTGGAGCAGCAGGAAACAAACTTGCTCCCTCTTCAATATGACATCCCTTCAAATATTTGAACAGGGCTATCATATCACCTCTTAACCTTCTCTTCTCCAGGCTAAACATCCCCAACTCTTTAAGTCGTTCCTCATAGGGCCTGGTTTCCAGACCCTTCACCATCTTAGTTGCCCTCCTTTGGACCCACTCCAATTTCTCCACATCCTTTTTGAATTGTGGTGCCCAGAACTGGACACAGTATTCCAGGTGGGGCCTGACCAAAGCAGAATAGAGTGGCATTATTACTTCCCTTGATCTAGACGCTATACTTCTATTGATGCCGCCTAAAATAGCATTGGCCTTTTTAGCTGCCGCATCGCACTGTTGACTCATGTTCAATTTATGGTCTACTTGGACTCCTAGATCCCTTTCACACGTAGTTTCATTCAGCCTGATGTCCCCCATCCTATATCTGTGCATTTCATTTTTGCGTCCTAAGTGCAGTACCTTACATTTCTCCACATTGAATTTCATTTTGTTAGCGTTGGCCCAGCTTTCTAGTCTATTCAGGTCATTCTGAATTTCAATCCTGTCTTCTGGAGTATTGGCTACTCCTCCTAATTTGGTGTCATCTGCAAATTTGATAAGTATACCCCCAATTCTGTCATCCAAGTCATTAATAAAGATATTGAATAGCACTGGACCCAGTACAGAACCCTGTGGGACCCCACTGGTCACTTCTCTCCAGGATGAAAAGGAGCCATTGTTGAGCACCCCTTGAGTTCGGCCAGTCAACCAGTTACAAATCCATGTAACAGTTACCTTGTCTAGCCCACATTTTGCAAGCTTGTTTGCAAGAACGTCATGGGGAACCTTGTCAAAGGCCTTACTGAAATCAAGATATAGTATATCCACAGCATTCCCTTCATCTACCAAACTGGTAGTTTTATCAAAAAAAGAGATCAGATTTGTCTGGCAAGACTTGTTTCTCTGAAACCCATGTTGGCTTTTTGTGATTATGGCATTGGTTTCTAAATGTTCACAGACTCTCTCCTTAATGATCTGCTCTAGAATCTTTCCTGGGATTGATGTCAGACTAACTGGACGAAGATGGGGACAACGTTTGCCCTCCTCCAGTCTGTTGGGACTTCTCCTGTTCTCCAGGAGTTCTCAAAGATTATTGCCAATGGTTCCGATATTACATTTGCCAGTTCTTTTTTTAAAAAAAGACACAACACAGAAGGAGATGGGAATGGTGCTAGGGAAGGGCGAAACTCCAGCAGATCTTCTCTCCCTCGGAGGCCTGGACCAAGGCAGATGGACTGGAGGAAGGGCTCTTCTTCCCTGCAGGCAAGGCCTGTTGGAGCTCTGGCTTGCCTTTCTCTCCCTCAAGATGGTAGATGGAGGGAGGGCTCTTCTTCTTTTTAGGCAAGGCCTGTTGGAGCTGGCTTGCCTTTCTCTCCCTGATGATGGTGGATGCATGGAGGGCTCTTCTTTTAATACAATTGGATGTAGTTCATCTGGTCCTGGAGATTTATATTCATTTAGGTTAACCAAGTATTCCTGTACTATCTCTTTACTTATTCTGTGCTGAACTTCCCCTATTCTGTCTTCTGCTCCATTATCCTTAGGTTGAGCATCCTTTACCTTTTCTGAGAAGACTGAAGCAAAGAAGGTGTTGAGTAATTCTGCCTTTTCTCTCTCCCCTGTTAGCATTTTGCCATCTTCTGCACGCAGTGGCCCTATTGTTTCCTTCTTCTTCCTTTTGCTTCAGACACCCCCCCCCCCAAAAAACCTTTTTATTGTTCTTAACCTCTCTAGCCAGCCTGAGTTCGTTCTGCGCTTTAGCTTTCTGACTTTACCCCTACATGTGCTGGCTATTTGTTTGAATTCCTCTTTTGTGATTTCCTCATTTTTCCATTTCTTATACAGGTTCCATTTAAAACTTAGCTCAGTTGAAAGTTCCTTAGTCATCCATCCTGGATTCTTGAGATATCTTCCATTTTCCTTCCTTATTGTAACTGTTTGAAATTGCGCCTTCAGTATCTCCTTTTTGAGAAACTCCCATCCGTCTTGAACTCCCTTTTCTTTTAGTTTTCCTGACCATGGGATCACCCCCAGTATTTCTCTAAGTTTATTGAAATCAGCTCTCCTAAAGTCTAGAATGCGTGTCTGACTATGCCTGGCTTCCCCTTTCCGCTGTATAACAAACTCCAGGATAACATGGTCACTTCCACCTAAGGATCCCACCACTTGCACTCCATTGACTAGGTTATCCCTGTTGGTTAAGATAAGATCTAAAATAGCTGATCCCCTTGTTGCCTCTTCCACCTTTTGGACAATGAAATTGTCTTCCAGGCAAGTGAGGAATTTGCTAGACCTTGAGGATTTGGCTGAGTTTGACTTCCAGCAAATATCAGGATAGTTGAAGTCCCCCATCACTACTACATCTCTCCTTTCTGAGTGTGTGGTCATCTGTTCTAGAAAGGCATCATCCAATTCCTCCATCTGACTTGGAGGTCTGTAGTAGACTCCCACAGTAACATCCCTGTTGTTTCCCTCTCCTTTAATTTTTATCCAGATGCTCTCCACCTGGCTTCCAGTATTGATGTCCTGGATCTCTTCACTGGTGTAAATATCCCTGACATATAATGCTATTCCTCCTCCTTTCCTGTTTGGCCTGTTTCTCTTAAAAAGGTTATATCCCTCTATTTCTACATTCCAATTGTGAGACTCATCCCACCAGGTTTCAGTGATGCATACTATATCATATTTGCTTTGTTGTGCTATGAGTTCAAGTTCATCCTGCTTATTTCCCATACTCTGTGCATTAGTGTAGAGACATCTAAGAACATGTGTTCCCTTTACTTGCTGCCTGTGCAATTTGTTTTGCTTCCCACTGTTGGGTCCTTGCACTGTTTGCCTTGTTCCCTCTATGTCAGTTTGACTATTTTCTCCAGCCCTTTTGCCTTCCAGAATAATGTCTCCCTCCCCCATATAACTCAGTTTAAAGCCCTCCTGATCAGATTTTTGAGACTATTGGCAAAACCGTTTTTGCCAACTGGCGTGAGATGCAGCCCATCCTTTGCCAGAAGTCCCTCCTCATGGAACCACAGCCCATGATCCAAGAATCCAAACTGTTCTTGACGGCACCATCTACGGAGCCAGTTATTTACCTCTGCTATTTTCTTCTCCCTTCCTGGACCATGCCCTTCTACCGGGAGAAGAGATGAGATGACGACCTGTGCATCCATCTCTTTCAGCTTTCTACCCAGATCCTCATAATCCCTTATGATATTCTGAAAGCTGTGCCTTGTAGTATCATTGGTTCCCACATGAACCAAAAGAAAGGGATAACGGTCAGTAGGCTTGACAAGTCTTGTCAGCCTCTCCGTCACGTCACGGATCTTTGCCCCAGGGAGACAGCACACCTCCCGAGACATCTTGTCAGGCCCACAAACCACTGCTTCTGTACCCCTCAGCAAGGAGTCCCTTACCACCACCATGCACCTCCTCCGAGGCTTAGGAGTGTCTGTTCCCTTTGGTGCTATTCTCAGGCTCCCCTGCTCTGTCCCTGATGTCTGTCCCTGCTGCTTTTCCTCATTATCTCTGGTAACAGAGATTCAAAGCGATTCTGTAGCTGCAAGCTCACAGAACGTACCGTGGTTTCCCTACTTCTGTGTGTAACATTCCTCCAATCATCTACTTCTTTTGTGTGTGAAGTGACCTCTTCTTCCCCAGCAACTTTCTCTGTGTGTTTCCTGTCCAAGACCGTCCGGTCCTTTCTGTTCAGGAGAACCCCTGCTCTCTGTGATGCTGAAGTGTAGACACCTGCACCTCCAACTGCTGAACTCTCTCTTCTAAGAGGGCTACCAACTTGCACTTGGTGCAGGTGAAGTTCCCCACATCTATAGGCAAGAAGACGAACATCTCACAGGTGTTGCAGGTGACTGCAGCAGGTCCCTCAGTGTCCATAGTGAGAAGTCTTAAGGAGGCACTGAAACAAGACTGTGGGCTTCTCCTGTTAAACACCAGTGTAAAGAATCCCTGTGTGGTTGTTAGTGAGCTCGGTCAATTGGGCCTATAGTTATCTAGAGAGCTCCTGGCTGCTAGCTCCTTCTAGAGGCAAGTCCCTGATTCACTTCCTCTGAATTCCCACAGCCCCTTAAGGGAATACTGAAAAATATAAAGATTGAATGAGTTGTCCTCCAACACTGTGCTCAGACTACCTTCTCTTCTGTACTTCCAATCCGCCTTGGCTATCAAAGATAAAAATGAGTATGAGAAGAAACATTCGCGCGCCGAATGGTGCGCGCCTCTCCAAGCAGTTATATAGAATGAGATTTCTCTTTCCTCCTGCCCAATGAACCAATGAAATGGCTCACAATTTGAAATTTTAAGGTCTTACCCAATCAAAAGGCACAAAGAGAAGCACCAGGTTTACCTTTAGCAAGGTATGGCCCAGAATTCCTCTCCAAGCAGTTATATAGAATGAAATTTCTCTTTCCTCCTCCCCAGTGAACCAATGAAATGGCTCACAATTTCAAATTTTAAGGTCTTACCCAATCAAAAGGCACACAGAGAAGCACCAGGTTTACCTTTAGCAATGTCCCATGTCCAGAAGGTACCTTGTCCCATGTCCAGAAGGCAGGCATGTCCTGAAACCTTCCCTAATATTCCATCTTCCACTCTACTGCTACACTAAAAACATGGATGGGGCTGTTTCTTATTTGTAGATTTCCTCCTATTTGCTTCTTGTTTGGTCTGGAACACTGTGGCCAACATTTGTATGTAATTTCGATGGGTTAGGCTGGGGCTGTCTTTGAATATCAGATTTGGTCAGTATAATTAAAGGGATACTTGTACAGCAGAATTAAAAGATATAGGTTCTTCCCCTTTCTGATTTCTGTGTTCCATTGTATAATATTTGATTAGAAAAATTAGAAGAACATTTCATTTTCATTTTAGCCTGCTTAGAGTTTTAGTCTATTGAGCATAACAGTAATTGTAATTGCTAGCAAACTATTAAGCGTAAAATCCTGACAACTCAAATAGTTACCAGTTGTATATGTGTGTGTAGTGAATTTAAATAGACTATTTAGTTTATAAATAATCCTAAAACTGCTTGAATACTGCAGCCCTTCTAGATGAAAAAAATGTTTTCTGTGACTGCGGCTAAAATGGTGTTATTTATTTGCTTATCAAAAAATTATGTTTAAGGAATCATACTAGGTTTAGATTTGAAAACCATCTAAAAGTGAAATCCATCTTATCTCCTAGGTTAGCTGCTGTTGAGACTTTTGAAGATATTTGCTTTACAACACACACACACAATTCAAGCTCTACAAAGAGAAACCTTCATGCTTGTATCTTTGTGGAATGTATCTGTTTTTACTTGCCCTGCTTGCTCTGATTTCTTATGTCAAGGGAGAACAAGGAGTGTGGTGCTGCATAATCAGTGCTGCAGTCCTACTGCTGTTTCTGTTAATAGAGTTCTGTGCAATGCAGTTCTTTGTACAGAAGAGCTGTCTGCTGGACCACCTTTTAGAACCTTCCTTTAGTGGATAGAACTAAGTGAATTAATGAAAGGGATAATTAATCCTTTAGCTTTCAGTATTGCAATGCATACCAGGAGGGCAGGAGGCTCTTTACCACCTGGGTCTGCTGTAGTGTAAAGAACAGTTCTTCAAAGGATGCTTAGCAAAGGAATATAATTTAGAAAAGAGCAGTGGCTTTTTAAAAAAGTGATGCAGCTTCTGTGCAATTACAGTTTAAAACATTTGGAGAACTATTAATTCCCTGGCAGTCTCCCTTCCAAGTACTAACTAAGTACTAGTTTCTGAATTCAGACAAGATCTGGCACCTTCAGGATATTTGGATGACTCTGACCATACAGGATTAAAAAGCCAGTCTGCTAGAATTTAGGAATTTTAGCAAGTACATGAAAGCATATGCTATAAACTTCTGTCTCTCAGGCCACTGCCACACTGCAGAATTAATGCAATTTGATGCAGATTTAACTGTACTTGCTCCATCCTATGAAATCCTGGGATATGTAGTTTGTTGTGGCACCAGAGCTCTCTGACATAGAAGACAAAATATCTCATAAAACTCCAAATCCCAGAATTACATAGCATTGAGCCATGGCAGTTGAAGTCATCACACTGCATTAATTCTACAGCGTAGATGCAGACTCAGACTCAGACTTGGATACTGACCCAGACTAACATGGCTATGTCTTTGTATTCTTCCTTGTGTAATTTAAATTAGTCAGGTCTTATTCAAAAGCCTCATGCTCTCTACAAGACACAGACATTAATGTAGCACATCTGTATGCCTTTAGGCTGCAGACATGCATGCAAGTTCAGTGATTTTGCGTGGAGATGCAGGTTCTAAAGTGACAGGCCCTAAACCTGCAGCCTACACCAATGCTTTGATTATGTAAGCATATAAACTGATTAGATATTGTGAATACTGAAAAATTGCAGTTCAGATTGTGCAGTTCAAGTTTGTGAGCATAGGAGTGTGTGTCTCTGAGTGCAACTACCTTGTGGTTAAATGTGGTTAAATATATGAATGTTGGATGCAAAGGGTGGGGGAAGAGACATGACAATGTAATTACAGTTGCCCCTTCACAAACAGCTTCATTTATATACCGCTTCATACCCTTAAGGAGTGTCTTAAGCGGTTTACAATTGTAAGCTATTTGCCCCCTAACAATCTGGGTACTCATTTTAGCGACCTTGGAAGGATGCAAGCCTGAGTCGAGCTTCAGCCCTTTGCTGGTCTTGAACTCTTATGGTTTTGAATGAGTGGCTGCAGTACAGGTATTTAACCACTGTGCCACCAGGGGATTCACACAAATCTTTGCACAGGCAGGATGAAATCGTAGTATACAACTGTGGCACTTGGATACTGCATTACTGGCCATGGCCCCATACTATGGATTCATGAATTTGTAGTTTGGTAAGGTACTTAGAATTCTCTGAACAGAAAACTCTATGGTTGTGCTTCAGGGGAAGGCAGTAGAAAATTATCAGCACCGCACAAAGCCACAAATCCCAGGATAGAGCTATGACAGTTAAAGCAGTATCAAACACCTGTAATTGTGCAGTATAGGTACAGTAATGATACCATTCTAAGCAACTCTGCATCTGCATCTTCAGTGTGAAGGTTACTTGTTCAAACCCCAGAGGCTGTGATTCTCCCTAGTTCTCCTATTCTAAGCATTTCTGTTTTGAAATAATTCCCAGTGATTTTTGTTGATGTTGTTTCAAAGTGAGCATGCTTAGAAAAATAGTATAAAACATACTCATGGGAACAATAACTACTTTAGTGGAAAAATATGATCAGTTGAAAATAATGCTGAGAAAAAGAGCAAGTAATTGATGACCAAAGATCAGCCTAAATGAAATTGGGGTGGGGAAGGGAAACAGTTGTTTGTTTTCTAATGCTGTTTCACAGAAAACAACATTTTGATAATTAAGTGGCAGCTAAATTCATATGTTTAATTTGTCTAAAAAGCTGTTCAGTGCATTAAAAATTGAGAGGGGTGAGAAACTTTCCCCTGAGGTTGTTTTCAATCTGTTACATTTTTCTTCTCAAAAACAAAAAAAATTGAAAACAAATTATGCACTGTGGTAGGTGATTCATGCAATGCCTTAAACAGCGGATTCAGGAATAACTAACTACTTGTTGAGTTTGGGAGCGATAGAGGGGTTGTGGCTTTGTGAATGCCAGTGTTGTTTTTAAGAATACCCAATTTCAGCAGAGGACTGAGATGTGTGATATCAATGAGAGAGTTGATCTCCAACTCTGAAATACTTGTGTGCATCAGTTGTTTCAGTCAAAATGTCACAACAGATTCATCACATGCTTTCTCATTGTCCCTACATCTACTAACAGTTTCTGTGGAGAATGAGGAAAAGGCAAGTATACCTGGGATAATTCTCCTAATTCTGTCACCTGGCTAATATACTAAGGATTGAGGATCTGATGAATGGGTTTTTGATAAAATATGGGAACAAGTACTTATGTCAAGGGCCGAACTGACATTATGTTTATTGAGTTGGCTGTACTGGATGACAGGACTGCAAGAGTGGCAAATTCACCAATTCACTTTGTCCTGGCAGGACCCATACATCTTCCCACTCCAGAGAGATGAATTTATTGTCCACCCCGTTTGCTCTCCCAGAAAGAGGAAAAGGATGTAGTAGCAGTGCCTATATATCTTGCACTTAGACACAACAAATGCTGGAGAGGTCGGGCTCTGATAGGGCTGAGCACTTACAGGAAAAACAGACTAAGGAGAGGTGTAGTAATGAGGTTTGGAATGTTCCAGAGTTTTTCATGGGAAACAAGCAGGAAGACTAAAGTCAAGGAAGTAGAAAGAATAGTTGTATACCTTATAGGCAGCTCACAATGTCAGGTGTTCCAGAAAAGCTCAGCACACTAGAGGTTGTCAGTCAGTAGTCTGAAGTGAATACTCTCTTCTGCTGCTGGGAGATTTATAGCTGCCTGACCTTGACAGCCAAGTAACTAATTGCTGGGATTCTGGTTTTTAAACTAGTGTGTGAGGCATTGGGTCTATCTGTCTTCAGTTTGACTTGCTCTTGTTGCATTACAGATAGAGATATATTCTCAGCATCCACCTGCTATAGCTGGAGAGAACACTCATTGTCCAGAGTCCAGAGTCTGAATTGCCTGCATGTGGTCTTGTTTGTTCAGGCTTTGGGGACGGTCTGTCTAGAATCAGGAAAATACTGGGGGTAATCCTGTGGTCAGGAATACTAAAAGAGAAGGGAGTTCAGGATGGATGTCAGTTTCTCAGTTTCTGAAGACACAATTTCAAACTGTTCCAGTGAGGAGGAAAAATGGGAGGTGTCTCAAGAAATCAGGATGGATGACTAAAGAACTTTCAATGAGCTACATTTTAAACAGGACATATATAAAAAATAGAAAAGGAGGGAAATCACTAAAGAGGTATTCAAGCAAATAACGAGCATGTATAGGGATAATGTCAGAAGAGCTAAAGCACAGAAGGCTTGCTACAGAGATTAAGAACAATAAAAAGGGCTTTATTGGTTTGTCCATAGCAAAAAGTAGAAGAAGAAAATAGTAGGGCCACTGAGTGGACAAGATGGCAAAATGCTAACGGGGCACAGAGAAAAGGCAGAACTACTCAACACCTTCTTTGCCTCAGTCTTCTCACAAAAGGAAAAGGGTGCTCAAACTGAGGGAAATGGAGCAGAGAACATAACAGGGGAAATGCAGCACAGAATAAGTAAAGAGGTAGTATTGGAATACCTGGTTAATCTAAATGAATTTAAATCTCCGGAACCAGATGAACTACATCCAAGGATATTAAAAGAACTGGCAAATATAATTTGGCAATAATCTTTGAGAACTCCTGGAGAACAGGAGAAGACCCAGCAGATTGGAGGAGGGCAAACATTGTCCCCATCTTTAAAAAGGGAAAAAAGATCCCAACAATTATTGCCCAGTTAGTGTGCCATCAATACAGGAAAGATTGCAGAACAGCTCATTAAACAGAGTCTGTGAACATTTAGAGGGGAATGCCATAATCACAAAAAGTCAACATGGGTTTCTGAGCAACAAGTCATGCCAGACTAATCTTATCTCTTTTTTGATAAAATTACCAGCTTGGTAGACAAAGGGAATGCTGTAGATATAGCATATCTTGATTTCAATAAGGCCTTTGCCAAGTTCCCCCATGATATTCTTGCAAACAAAGCTTGTAAAATATGGGCTAGACAAGGTAACTTTTAGATGGATTTGTAATTGGTTGACCGGCTGAACCCAAAGGGTGCTCAGCCATGGTTCCTCTTCATCCTGGAAAGAAGTGACCAGTGGGGTCCCACAGGGTTCCGTCCTGGGTTCAGTGCTATTCAACATCTTTGACAACAACTTGGATGAAAGAATACATAGCATACTTATAAAATTTGCAGATGACACCAGATTAGGAGGAGGAGCTAATACTCCAGAGGAGATGATCAAAATTCAAAATGACCTTAATACATTAGAAAGCTGGGCCAAATCAAACAAAATAAATTTCATCACATAGAAATGTAAGGTACTACTTTTAGGCAGAAAAAAAATGAAATGCATAGATTTAGGATGGGGGACACCTGGCTGAACGAGATTACATGTGACAGGGATCTAGAAGTCCTAGTAGACCACAAGTTGAACATGAACCAACAGTGTAATGCAGCACCTAAAAAATGCCAATGTGATTCTAGGCTGTATCAATAGAAGCATAGTGTCTAGATCAAGGGAAGTAATAGTGCCACTCTATTCTGCTTTGGTCAGTCCTCACCTGGAATACTGTGTCCAGTTCTGGGCATCACAATTCAAAAAGGATGTTGAGAAGCTGGAGTGTGTCCAAAGGAGGGCAACCAAAATGGTGAAGGGTCTGGAAACCATGCCCTATTAGGAAAGACTTAGGGAGCTGGGGATGTTTAGGCCAGGGAAGAGACAGGGGGTGACATGATAACCCTGTATAGGTATTTGAAGGGGTGTCATATTGAGGATGGAGCAAGCTTGTTTTCTGCTGCTCCAGAGAATAAAACACAGAATAATGGATGCATGCTATAGGAAAAGAGATTCCACCTCAACATTGGAAGGAAATTTCTGATAGTAAGAGCTATTCAACAGAATCTCCTTCTTTGGAGGTCTTGGAGGTTGGATGGCCATTTGTTGGGGGTGCTTTGATTGTGGGTTCCTGCATGGCAGAGAGTTTGGTTTGGATGGCCCTTGTGGTCTCTTTCAACTCTATGATTCTATAATTCTGTGATTCTTCTGGAGCTGTAGGTTCCTCCTTCTTTGGCTCATCTGCATCAGATACCAGAGGCTGTGTTGTGACACTACATCCCTGTCACCCAGAGAAGAATGCAGAAGCACACCAGCAAGACAAATAGGAATTAACACTATTGCAACATTCTTGTACTTCTAGCATGGTAGAATGTGGATCTGCCTCTAAAACTGATGTATCCACTTTTTACTTTTTCTGGGGCTAGAGTATGGAAAGCATCACCACTGTCAGGTCCTCTTCCACCTCTGTGCAGGCCATCGTAGATCTTGGGCAACCCCTGACTTGTGCAACATTTCTGTTTCTATCAGATTGAAATAAGAACTCTGTTTCCATCTGTGTCAAGTAGTGAGTTAAAAGTATATGGGTACAGCAGAAACCATTTAGTCAGAATGCAATAAATAAATAAATAAATAATTTTTTTTTTTTAAAAAAAGACAGCATGTTTAATTTTAGGACTAGTGTACCTGCAGAATATTGTATGCATCTGTTAAATGTAATTTATTGTCACAAGTTACCGAAGAGGAACAAATGTTTACACAAAGCAGATGGTACTATGGATAATAGATAATTTTGTCCCATTGGTAAAGTTTAAAAATGGATATGTTCCAGTATGTACCTTACTAAGAAAAGCCTTAAGGAATAATGGCTAACTTTCTAACTCACGGAGAAGAGTTGCACTGTTCACTTTAAAGCAAATTCGTTTACATTTATTGGTTTGTCTTTAATGGTAACATTTCCTTTCTTTATATTTTAGAGTCACTTGGTTTTGTTCTGGATGACAATAGTAATGTTTGAAGTCACTAATTTCAACAGGGCCAGAGTATCTCTCACTGTACTTTCCATGTGCTTGGAATATTGCTTCAAGAAATAAAATAATTTAAAGACAAATCATGTTACTGTTGCATTTCCTTGGGTGTATCCTTTCCCTTTTCTACTTCCTTTTTTATTGATTTGATTCCAGTAAGTGAATTATTTTTCTTTAAAAGAGGGCAAAATATTATTTCATGGCACTTTGACACACTTTTTTGTTACTGGTTGCTGCTGCATCTTCTTGGTGCTAGTTCCTTTTCTCTTTGCCCTGAAAATTCTTGGTTTCATCTGTCTACCCCAATATTTAATAGTGTTGCTTATGGCAACCCATGCAATGTTGGTATATGTGCATAAACAAACCACGTGTGTCACCATAGACAAAGAGGAAAGAGGAAAATGACATTTATGAGAACGGTATTGGAGTACCATATTTATATTCAAAGCATGTGCTAAAATTCAACTTTTTGAGATGTAAAATGGTATACAAAGTAAATAGAAATAGAAATATAGAGGTTTGTTTTGTTTTGCCTTTCTAGCCTGTCCAGGGCTTTGACTATGCCAAGCAACATTTAGGCCAACAGGGAGCAGAAGATGAAGTTTTGCCTGTTACTCAGGAGACTGTAGTACTTCCACTTCCTGTGAGAGATGCTCCTACTTCACAGGAGAGGGAGATTATTCAGGATGGAAGCATGGCTAAAACTGTCAAGTCCAATGACACAAGAAAGAGGTATGTATAACAGTGACAAGATGAGCTGGAGTAAGTTGATGACTGCCTAATTTTGAAAACTGCTGTTCAGCTAATAACTATTTCAATGCTTATGTTTTGGTATTTACCAAAATCTGCTTGGAGTATAGTAGTACAGTTCAGTATTGAATTCATCTATTTTGGGATAATTTTTAACAAAAAGAACTTAGATATTGTTCCAAGGTCTGTCCCTTTGAGAGGTGTTCATTCTGCTCTGGATGGAATTGCATTTTCTCTAATGCAGGAGCTAGAAGTTATGTAGCTGGCAAGCTACATTTATCTCCCAATGTCAGTTTTACTTTTTCTTTATTTCTGGAAGCTTACAGCAGCACCAATTCTTTTCGAGAGTGAGGTGGGCACCCCACACCTGGTTGTAGTAAATGAGAATCTTTTCGCTCCTCCCCTCCCCCCTGAGAATTGGAAGTGGTGTCCCTCTCCTCCTGATATTGGAAATGACCTTCTTGCTTGCTGTTTTGCATGGAAGGGCTAGAAAATGACTGCCTGTACTGGGAAATTGAACTACATCTGTTTTAAACTAACAGTTTAGTAACAGTTTGGGATTGTTCCTAGATCCAGCTTTATCTATGGAGATTCACCTTGCTTTTGTGACACAGAGTACCTTTCATCATCTGGGTCCCAGACAGACACACGCAGGGCATTTTTTATCTGTGCTCTGGTGAGCTCCAGATTAGACTGCCAAAATGCATTGTAGCTAGGACTGCATCTGAAGAGTGTCTGGAAATTTGAATTGGTAAAAAAAGATAGCTGCTGAGTTGTTGGGTGGGACTGGATGATGCAAACAGAGCTCCCATGTGGTTATACGACATCACCATCTCGTTGTCAATTTCCTGGCATAATTTTAAGCTACCTTGAAATCTCTTTGAAGCCTTCCATAGATTGAGTTCTGTATAGTTCTTGCCTTTGGCCCTGCCCACTACTGGCATTTTAATTATTCCAGTGTGGGACAGGCTTCCAATATAACCCATATAAGGAATATATCCCTTTAGAAATACTTTGAAATGCTTCTCCCAGGTTTCCTGCTCTTAGTTTTATACCTAGGATTTATTTCAGTAAAGTGTTGAAGACTTAGGTGGAGAAATAAAGACCTAAATCCAATTGTTAGTTGCAATTACAGTAGACCCATTGAATCAATGGAATGTAAGTAAATGTTGACCCTTTATGTTGACTTTTTGTTTAAATGGTACTAACTAAATTGTACTAACAATTAGATTAAGAGCAAATACCCTTCAGAGGATGTTGATTCAAGAGTAACAAATTTTTGCTAAATTACAGTGGGCCCTCCTTATCTGCGCATTTGCCATCCACAGATTTGAGCACCTGCAGATGGCAAGTCCACATGGGGACAGTGGCGGAGGAGAAGGAAGAAGGAGGTGGCAACAACGGTGGGGGCGAAGAGGAGGAAGAGGAGGCAAGTGACAGTGAGGGTGAGGAGGAGGAAGGATATGGAGGCAGGAAGAGGAGGAGGCAAGGGGCAGTGGGGGTAAAGACAAAGAGGAAGGATGCGGAAGCAGCATAGCAAAGAAAAGGAGGAGGAAGAACTAGGGGGCAAGAGGCGATGGGGGTGAAGAGGAGGAGGAGGAGGAGGGAGGCAGCTGCAAGGAGAAGAAGAGGATGAGGATGAAGAAGGAGGTGGAGACAGCGGGGTGAAGAGGAGGACGAAGAGGAGGACGAAGAGGCAGTAGGAGTTAAGAGGAGGAGGCAAGAGGTGGTGGGGTGAAGAGGAGGGGATGGGAGGCAGCGGTGGGGCAAAGAGGAGGAGGGGAGGAAGGAAGAGGCAGAGGTGGTGGGGTAGAAGAGGAGGCAGCTTTTTGTCACCCACCACAATGACATTGGCAAGGCAGGCTTCGGGGGGCTGAATTGCCTCCGTGGATACGGAGGGTCCACTGTACTTGTTAGTAGCTGTCTGAATTCTGACAGTGAGGAGACCTGAGACAACTTAAGACGTATTAATTCGCTGTCAGAACATTGTTCAGTTATGAAGTTGTTTTATCTGATATTTATACTAAAGTGGCCTTCTGTTTTGCTTTCACTGTCATTTCTTCTTACCTAAGTAGATAATCCATATCTATTAACAATGAAAGCATTGTTGACTTGCTTCAATTCCACTGATACCAATATTGCTAAGGGGAACTTAGAAATTCATTTATAACAGTACTGCCAAATATCAATTTAAAAACAACATTAGTATGATCTACCACCTGAATCTTTAGGTGGAATACTTAAAGCTGCATCTCACATTACGCTAAAGAGATTTGGACCTAGCAACAGTTTTGCAGGTTATTTCAAAAAAAATATTTCAAAATTGTTCAGCAGTTTTGGATATTTTTCTTTTGGTTTCGCATGTCTTTAAGAAGATAAGAATAATCTTATCTGTATCAGTCTCATCCAGTGTATTGGCTATATTTGCACATTATGATAAAATAGGATTCTTGGTTTATCCTGATTTACAGTGGATGAGCGGCATGCTACCGGACATAGTCTGTTTGCTTCTGATTTGCATAAATAAAAGTAACTAGGATGTGATGGTCATGCTAAGGATGCACTATTCTAGGATCCGTCTCCCCCAAAAAACCCCAGTTCAGTTAATACATCAGAAAAACATCAGGCTTTGTTGTTAGTTTGCTAATCCTAATTTAGTTTTCAACTCAGGCCAGGCTTCTAGGTTCAGGCATTGTGATAAACTGGGTTAATTTTACTCATTTCTGGGAATATGGTAGCAAAATTCCTCAGCATCCGAGCATGCTGCTCATTATACATTAAGTCAGGAATCTTGGCTTGTTGTTAGGTACAAATACATCCACATTTATTCTCACACCCATCAATTCCAGGAACAAAAGTCTTGTCAGAATTAGGGAAGATCTTCCTTTCAAAAGAAACAAGATATTCCCTGTGATGAGGAAGCCAACGCATTTCAAACAACCACCGTATCCCTTTCCCTTCCGAGTACATCACAACAGAAACTAAGAATGGCTGAGTGATGTCCCAGTCATATGTGACAGAAATGCCTGTTGCTTGATATTTTTTATGCATTTTCCTAAAAGGTGGGGTTTGACACAACACTAATTCAAATGCATAGCTGTAGTAGTCTGGAAAAATAAATGTGCCAAGTGATGTTGTAGTACCTTTGAGATGAAAGAAGGACGCAGTAGCATAAACAGCTCTGAGGAAGTAAACTCGAGTATACAAAAGTTTGTGTTATCAGCCTCTTTCTATCAGTTAGTCTAAAAAGTGCTACAAGATCCTATTGCAAACCTTACACTCATGGCAGAGCGGTAAGGATGCAAATGGAAACATTCACTCTTTTTCTTAACTTTCTTGTGTTGTTATGTCCGAAAGCAGACAAACCATGGTTACTGTTAACAATGCCAGCTTCATATGATGATTAATGGTCCTGGTTTATGTTAATACACTATACATTTAAAATAGTTTTGGGTTAGATAAAATTACAAAATAGAAGCTAGATGCTTGCAGTCTTCTTGTTGGTTTGGATAATGAACCTACTATGTGTTTTTTTATTGTTTAAGAACATGTGTTTTTAAAATGTATATATGTGGTGTGCATTTATGTGCATATATAAAACTCTTAAGTTAATGAACATTCACAGTTGAGAGTTTTTTCTTTATAAACTCACCACACCGATAAAGGCAAAGCTTGCAAATGGTAAGAAAGACAAGAACTTCCCCCTTCTAAAATTAATTAAATAATTCTTTTAGAAGAATAACTGCAGGCATACTTCATATATAAAAATACATGGAATGAGTTTGCACTCATATTTCTAAAAGAAGCTTTGGGCCAAAGTTGACAATCACAATGTTTTAATGTTTGCTCTATAGGGGAAAATTGTGTTTTCATCCTTTACAAAATTTCGCCTTATCTCAGTGAGTTTACAAAGGCAAGAAATTCAGTTGTGAATGCACAAAAACCTTTCTCAGTTTTGAGCCTTTATAAAAATGTACTGTGGTTGCCTCCCTGCTTTTAGTGTGTTTCTTTACTGCAACATATTTTTAATTGTTCTTTCTTCTATAAAAGTCTGACTTGAAAAGTCGGTGATGCAAGCCAAGCAAATGCAATAACCTTGAAATGAGGAATATGCAGGAGAAACTTAGTCTTCTTCCTTGTTGCTATGGTTACTTGCAGCAGGTCGCCTAGTGAGAACGGTTCTGTCATCAGCAACGAATCAGGAAAGCCCAATTCAGGCAGAGGCTCTCCACAGAAAGTAATGGCACAGCAGAAAGTGACAAAAGAGGAGGGAAGAAAGAGGAATGGTGAGAAATGTTTCCTGATGAAAGATCTGCTTTATGCCTGCTATTTCTCCCATGGAGATATGCTGCTGCACAAAATTCAGTATTGCAAGCCACCCTTGCAAGAGAAATGCCCCATAGTCTAATAATCCTTTGTGATCAGTGCTTCAGTATGCCTGTATTTTCTTTTGTTTGTTTACACACATTTTTATGCTCTATGCAGCAACCCTCTATCACCTGACTCAATATTTGAGCTCCAGAGGTTTTGCAATCACTGGTTTGTTTTCATGGTGCATTAAAAGTAGGGCAGAGTGGCTAATATACATGATTCATATCTGTAACACGTGGACCTTTATTTCTGTCTCATTCTGGCTTTCAATTGATCCAGATTCAAGTAGATAAAATTGGGTGCAAAAAGGTGTGATTTCCCTCCAAGTTACAATTTGCTCTTTGTTCTTTAAACATCCTCTATACTGCACTGTCTTTGCTCTATGGTTGTAACCCAAAAAGTGTCCTGATGTTTAGAATCTAATTTTTCATATTGATGCTGCAGGCTTTGTGATTAATAGAGTGCCACATATGTTCAGTTAGAATTGATACTTCAGTTAGAATTGATATTTCCATTGGTTTAACATTTTTCTTTCTTTTTCTGCTTGCTTATTCTAGTTGGAAATGTGTATTGTAAATAACTGTATGAAATTAGTGTCATATTTCTTTTGCTCTTTGACTGCCAGTGAATAACTCAGTGTTAAAATTTGAAGCCTTCTCTTAATAATGTGTAGAAAGTGCCAGTGTTCACATTTGCACATGTGCACGTAATGTAGCATTGTCATTGTATTATAAGCAGATTAACTACATTGTTGAAGGTAGATAACTTTTGGCAAGTGTTTAGGATCAGGCTGTTTGGCTTCTGTTCTCAAAACAGCTGATGTGGAAAATTTCCACTGAACTATGGAATAGTCCTCTGAGTAAACAAGTGAACATAACAGTATAAATTAAGTGTACTGCAGTGGCATTGTGCATTGATCCTTTTATTTATTGTCACATTGAAATCTTGCACTTACAGGCATGATGTTGAAATCCATATATTTCACAACATGTAACTGTATATAGCAACTAGCCAATTGTAGCAATTTTCATGAAATTCAAATCATGGCTGAAATTAAGAAAATAAAATTCCATGCAGTTTTGCACAAATGATATTTTTATATTTAAAATTCACTCCACATTTTTTACAAAAAATCTTCCCTGGGAGCACTTTAACCTTCTTCTCACACCATATATTTTCAGTTTGTTTATATGAGTGAGGATATGTTATTTTCTGTTTTCTGTGTTTCTTTTTTGACATTTAGGTTTTAAATCATCAAAGAAACTCGGTAAGAGATTTTGGTTTCTTAATTAAAATTGTACTAATAATTTATTGAAACAACCACAATATTAATTTATCTTTAGAATAAATATAATGGTTCTTGAACTCTGTTTTCACTGTAAAGTTCTTTTTAAAAATCAACTCTTTGATTTTGATTCTGTGTTGAATCTGGACATATCCATTGTCAGAGTAAATTGACTTAAATCTATGGGACAAATTGGTTGTGATTAAATTTAGCCCTGTTAATTT
This sequence comes from Urosaurus nigricauda, assembly GCA_034509955.1. Taxonomy (NCBI): domain Eukaryota; kingdom Metazoa; phylum Chordata; class Lepidosauria; order Squamata; family Phrynosomatidae; genus Urosaurus; species Urosaurus nigricauda. The sequence continues at coordinate 96,499,372 of JAOEGL010000001.1, forward strand.
CAGCGAATCTGTTTTAAACACAAATTAGTCATTTTCCAACCTAGTTGCAATAAACATTTTTATTAGATAATCTTGTCATTTAATCTGCAATCCCTCCACAGACAAAAGGCTTCCATATGAGTGAGTGATTTTATCAGTACAGTGGTCCCCCGGGTTACGAAGGTAATCCGTTCCGGGATTACCTTCGTAACCCGGAAGCTTTCGTTTCCCGGGGGACCGCTTTCGCTAATGGACCGCGCGGCCGATTTAAAGGGGCCGCGCGGTTCAGGACCCCTTGTAGATACCAAAATCCATGGATAATCATGTCCCATTATATAAATGGGGTACTAAAATGGCTCCCACTATATAAAACGGCAAAAGCAAGGTTTGTATTTGGAATTAAAAAAAATTTTTTTTTCAAGCCATGGAATGCAGAAGCCATGGATATGGAGAATCCCGAATCCATTGGTGCAGAATCGGTGGATACGTAGAGCTGACTGTTCCTCTGCTTTATGCAGAGCCATACCCAAATCTTCTGGAGTAGATTTTGGGAGGTACAGAGAGCTGAAGGAAGAAGAGAAATATCAAAAGGAGCCCTTCCACTCTGTTGCCAGAAGCCTATTGTCAATAGATACTATTTCAATACCACCCATTAATTATACTTTTGTTAAGATTAAGATTACAAACAATCTTTCTCTTTCCCTTTGCTTTTTCTATTTTCAAGGGAAGAGAGTTTAAAAATCTGGTGGTCAATGCAGTATTCCCCCCCCCCCCGACCTTGGTAAATACTAGTAGTAAACTGTAGCTGTAAAACTGTAAAAGCAGTAAAGATTTTGAATTGGAACATATAATTTGATAAATTGATTAGGGTCTCAAGTAGAAGGGTGACTTGGAAGTGCCAGTGACTTGGGTGACTTGGAAGGCGGTGGTCTGCAATGGACTTCCAGCAAGGAGTGCTTCTTTTGTGTTCAGATTTAGGCCACCTTAGATGGCTGCAGTGCAGCTTTCGGCCAATCTGGGGGCGTGCGTCAAATGAACACCACACCTCCAGATTGGCCTGAAACTGGTGCTTATGGCCTGTCTGTTTCAGACCTGGGTAAACCTTTAATTTACAAGATCAAAATCAGATAATTTCTCTTCAGGAAAAAAAAAACCCTGCCAGAATCCAATCACTGAAATAATTTTTCTTTGCTGTTCATATTAGTTGATCTTGTGAGCTCAAAGTTAAGAATGATTTATTAGTTGTCATAGTAACAGACCAATTTTAGATGTTATTTTTGTGACGTTTAGTTAATGTGGTTACTTCTAAAGGATAAACTATAATATAATTCTCCTTAAAAGCTTCCCTAATTTAAGTATAAAGCATATCGTATTAATACATGGGAGTGAGCAATAGGGAATAAGGAAAGGAAAGGATTCAAGGCCCAGTCAATTAGTCCTTTCCTTTGGAAATTTCACCTGCCATTCATAGTTAGAGAATTAGCATTTCACATGGGGAGGGCGGGATAAAACCCCATTGTTTGATAGAATAGCCAGGTAGGCCAGCTTTTCACACATCAATTAGGCTAGAAACCAAAGGGATGGTTCTAGTAATGGATCTCATTCCATCAGTGGAATTGGAAGTGGGGGATATCTCTGCACCCAGCTGTAGCCCCATCTACCCCCCCCCCCCAGCACTGTAAGCCTGGAAAATCCTCCTGGAGCTGATTTGGAGGTGTCACTGAAGGTTGGGGAGGGGGGGGGTGAAAAATGTTCCCAGATATCTTTATTACATTATTACACATGCATTACACTCCTCAAAAGAAAAGAAAAGTCTTCCGTTGCCTGAATAAACAGATCTTACATGCCTACAAGGAACTCATGTAAGGTAGCTGGACTCTTTAAGTATTTGTACTCTCCAAGATTAGGGAATGTATTTATGGCATCATTTGATAAAAAAGAAAAGGGTGGTGATTTATGTTAAACCTATGATACCCTTGAAGAAAATATTTTCAGGGCCTCTAGGCAGATATCTGGGAGTGCAAATAAAATGTAATGGCATAAATCCCTTATTGGTGGGGGTATATGCTCCCACTGAGAACAGATAATCTTTCATTAAGAAATTGTTATCAACTATCACATTCTTTAGAGAATTTGATCCTAATGGGGGAATTGGAATGGGGTTATGCTACTGAAATTAGATAGAAAGTCTGAGAAAGTGATAAAGAACAAGAGACATTGCTGAAATCTTTTTTTCGGTTTGCTTGATAATTTGGGGTTGATAGATGGGTGGAGAGCTAAATATGGGAATGTTATGGATTTTACTTTTTTTCCAGAAAGACACAAATCCCTTTCCAGCACAGACATATATCTTCTCTCTAAGAGTTTAACTACACAGATTATTAAAATGGAAATATAGGGATATATCACTCAGCACACTAATGCACCAGCAGTTCATCACACAAGGCTGAAATCTCACTAGGAACAAAAATGACCAAACTGAGGCTGTTGTACTTCTGACATACCATACCATGAAATGACCTCACCCATTGGAAAAGCTGATAATGCTTGGCAGTAAGAAAAGGAGACCACATTATGGATGGATGATTCAGTCAAGAAAACCATGGCCCTGAGTTTGCAGGACCTGAGCAGTGCAGTTGATGACTGGGGCTTTGGAAGTCTTCCATTGCTATGATGGGGTATCCAAAAGTTTTAATGATCACCTTTAAAAAAAATTGACAGAAAGTTTGTTTTGATTTGTAGAAGTCTGCAGATTGTGCCTTACGAGGGGGTATCGTAAAGTAATAATTATCACCCGGAAGTTATTATGGCACATTGATGAAATTTTGTCAGTGTCATCATTGGTCTCTAAGTGCATGTTGCTGAGAAAATCAACTCATCTAAGTCCTTTATTTTTGTGACTGCTGTGCCAGAAGTGACTAAAGTGTAAAATCCTTATCAGGCGCAATCTGCTGACTTCTACAATATCAGGTATTCAGAGGATCAAGATAAGCCGGGAAAAATGTATAAAAATCTAGATAGTGACTACATAGAGGTAAGTTAACAACTACAAATCAAAACAAACTTTCTGTCAATTTTAAAAAAAGATGATCATTAAAACATTTGGAATACCCCCTTGTATATGTCAAAGTTACTATATATCAAAAGTTAGCTTAACTTTGCTATATGTCAAAGTTAGCTTAACAGCAGATACTGACAACAACACTTAAGCAATTATCAAAAATGAAAACTTACTGGGTTCTTGTGGTCACATCCTAGGGTTGAAACATTATTTTAAAAATTAGTTACAGTTATTGTACCAAGCCCTCCCCTTAAATAGTTGTTATTGTAGTTACATTAAAAAACTATTACAGGTTCTCAAAAGTAACCATAAATTGTTATTATTCAGTTGTTTTATAAAGCACATCATAATGCTACAATTTGCAATTCTGTGATACAATGCATACATAAATAGTCTAACACAACACTTAAAATAAATGCACACACAGATGATAGATTTAACAACAAAAACAACAACAGTGAGGGAAGAGCATAAAAGAGGAAGAACCCCTGAGCAACGATACACAAGAACAATTCACAGATGTTAAAAAATGAACAGAAATAATATGTTTAAAATATCGCCCTTAGTAAAACATGAATTTTCTTTCTACATAGAAGGGCCATGAATAATTTAGAATTTTCTTCATTTCTTTTTCTAAAGAACTGAAGGCTAACCTTGATTGTTTTGAGAATAAAAACTTTACAATATGTAACAAGCTATTTTAAAGTTCTTCCATAACTTTTTAGTCCGTTTTCCAGTAAATTCTTTGGACTTTATCACATGAAGCTAGCGAAGTGGAATTGCAACAGGCTTAAAGTGTATTTGGCCAGTACTTACCACACTATGGAGTTTATCACACAGGAGAGAAGCGCCCAAATCCCATAACGTGACTTTGGCATTAGCCCGACACTAACCCATGCAAAAAGTGGCAAAATCGCATCTCTTTTTAACTTTGGGGAAAATCCCCAAATTAAAAAGCGGCACATTTTCGCTGCTTTTTGCACAGGTTAATGTCGAGTTAATGCCAAAGTGCCCTAAAATGTCTGAAAACAATCCCACTCTTGCAGGATATTCATGGGATCTGAACCCTGTTTATCCATGGGATTTGGGCACTTTGCCTTCCATGTGATAAACTTCTATGTCATGTCCATTCTGCTGCTGCTGCTTTGCATTCCATTCATTCCTGGCATAGCCTTCCACTTGCACTGCTATTCCATGATGTTTTCCCATGCTTTTTCTACGTGGAAAGTGTCTTTTGTTGCAATTCTGCTTCACATGTGTTTATGTGGTGTGAGAAGGTACAATTCTGCTCTTCTCTCCCCCCTCCCCCTCACTTTTCTCCCATCAGGCTGTTTTATTTTTCTCTTTCTTTTCAGGTTTATTTATTTTTTATTTCAATGCATTGCCATAATGGTGCAAAAAATAAAAATAATAAAAACTGAAAGGCACACTGGGTAGGAAGGTAACAGAGGCCATGCAGAAGAGAAAGCATGGGACCATGCATTGTAAAAGCATGACTTTAGCACTATTGTAGAGAAGTGTGATAATGAATATTCCCAAACTGGTATGTTTTCAGTTGCTTAAACTAGCAGGATTATAGTGAGGCAACAAGCTCCTTTATCACTGGCTACACTTAGACACCTGGGAAGAAAGACCGTTTTGCTGAATGTCTTGGACCCCATGACTGATGTTTGCAGGATCAATATGATCCTAACCCTTAGCTTGAGGGATCTGCAAATTCCCCCCGTTCTTTTGTTGCCTTTTCTGACTTAAATGTCTTTTCTGACAAGAAGCATTTATAATCTTGGCCTCAAAATGGTTGTTCCATAAGTTGGAGGAGAGATGGCTTGGGCTATATGAGATTTTGTGCAATCCCAAGAGGCTGTGCTTTTCTAGAAAGATCATTAATCTCCGCAGCACAAGTGCCAGTGCAAATATGTAGAACATTTCAGTGCACTGTAGTTTCTATAGTAACTAACCTATCTTATTTTATACTTTCCAAAAAAGTCTAGTAAATGCTTATTGTTCCTGAGTTTTGGAGGAGTGGTTGGATGTAATGAATGTAAAAGCATGCTGTTGAATTGTGTACAATCAAAAAGGTAAAATAATTGCTGCAGATGGAGGCTGTTCCGCCCTGCCTCTTCCCTTCATTTAAATTGGAATAAACAAACTACTAAGTATTGGAATAAGCAAACTACTCAAAAGACCTCTTTCCCTCCACATGAAGAAGTGTTAAGTTGAAAGCCATTTGTCCTAGATGTGTAAGTTGTAGATAAGAGACTACAAATTTAAATTGGAGTTTTTCTAATTAAGCAGTGCTCTGCAAGCACTGGTAGCTTTGCTTACCGCTACTGCAGCTTTAAAAATGATGGCAAAATGTGTGTAGTTCAGCACCTCCCTATTATATATGCACTATGTTGTTGGAAATCAAGGGCTGACAAGGGTTTGCCCCCTAGGCTGGATCCAAGAAGCAATTTAAAAATCTCCTTTTTATTTTTCATTTGAGAGCCTTTCAGCTTATTGATGACTTTGATGGTGACTCTGGTGGACTGTATTCAGATTCTTCTGAGTACTCTTCATGTGAAACCGCTGTGAAAGAGAGAGATGAAAGCAAACATAACTAAAGCTTATGCGCTTGTTGCACATATATACTTTAGTTTGCCAGCATTTTGTGAACCAAATCTTGATTTTATCATTTATGTATCCGTGACACGAAACACAACAATAGAATTCAGATTCTTTGTTATGTCAGTACTTCTCAGGCTATCTGATATGGGGAACCAGCAGTTTTCCCCACACCCCATGCCAGGGACCAATGCCATCTTAGTGCCCATGGGCTATAATTGTTTCTTTTTTTTCTTGGAAGCTGTCCAAGGAGTGGCAATCTATGGCTCAGGGATTGGCACTGCTCCACAGGGCATTGCTTTCAATAGCATCAATTTAAGTGAAATTTACAGAAACAGAGTGTTTTATGCAGAGTGACAAATTTAATTTCTAGTTTTCTTATATCATAGTTGATGAGAACAAGTATTTCTTTAGACTTAAGTAAAAATTTAATAGTTGGTGATTTGTTTCTATGATACATTGTTTTTAACAATACAGCCTTGAAAATCTGTAGCAAAATATGAGATAAAAGTATTTTAAATAAAATGTCTAGGGTCCAAAAGCCACAGAAGAAATAATCCCATTTGACACTGCTTTAACTGCCCTAGCTCAATGCTAGGGAATTCTGGGAACTAGCTTGGGAGACATTTAGCTTTCTCTGTCAGAGAGATCTGGTGCCACAATAAACAACAATTCCCAGTATTCCCTAACACTGAGCCAGTGCAGTTAAAATAGTCTCAAACTGGATTATTTCTGCAGTGTGTTTTGGACTTATATCTCATGTTCATTATAGATTTTCAAGGTTGTCTTAAAACTGACAAACATTTTTTCATGATTATATAAAAAACTGTCTTAAAATTCATTTATGGAACATTTAATAGATCAGTGATTCACAAACCACTGTATTGGTCACTCCAGAAGACTGGCTATGCTGACTAGGGATTATTAGAACTGTAATTCAGCAGCATCTGGGACCCCAAGTGTGGAGAAGAACTGGCAAAATAGAATGAGGTAACCAATCAGGATTTGGCTGAAAAAAGGCGGGGGCTGGCCTGAGGTGCAGATGTAAAAGGAGCAGAGGGGAGTGGGTTAAACCAGTTGAGGCAGGAAGGTGTTTTTAAAACTACCAGGAAGTGCAGTTAGGAATAGAAGTTCAACTGGATGGGACCCATATTCCTAGTTCAGTGAAAGGAACCTTTAGAGGACAAGAGAAGTCCAGTGGTATTAAGGGAATGTGTTCTGTGTGAACTCTAGAAATTTTAGTTCAAAAATTGACCCCAAAAACCTGGATCGACTAATTCACAGCTCAATGTAAGTCCTGTACTTTAACTCTTATAAAAAGGGAACAATCCCCTGGTGAACGGAAAGAGCATAATCTGTCCTGGAAGCACTGATTCCCTTCTGTTCTCTCATCCATCCAATCTTTAGTGCAGACCTGCACAACTTGGCAGTAGGAAGGGGCCAAAATTAAAGTAAGTTAACGTCTTCAGGCTGCAGATAGAATTTAATTTAATATTTAATTTAATATTAATTAATATTAATTCTCCACCTCTGCTTGGCCCTTTCCTCAAGAGAAAGCCGAGTAGCAGAGGAGCATTGCGAATGTTGACCCATCCTCATTCTCCACCTGGCCTTCTCCTCACAAAAGCCAAGCAGTGGAGGAGCCTTGTAGGCTCCTCTGCTGTCTGTCCACCTCCTCAGGAAAAAGCTGGATGGTGGAGGAGCCTTACTTGGCAAGCATTTGCCCAGCCTCCTCCTATGCTGCCTGGCCTCCTTCTCAGGGGAAGGCTGAGTGGCGGAGAAGCCTTGAAGTTGTTCCACATCCTAGCAGAACCCACAATCCTTTGGTGGGCTGCATGTGACCTCTGGGTCGTAAGTTGTGCAGGCCTGCTTTAGTGTGAACACAAACAGTTACATCTCCTGGAATTTTGTAAGTTCTTTGGCATAGCTTTCCTTATTTCATCCTTTACATCTTTGGTCACATGCCCCTAAGTTTTACCCTCGGCTTATCCATGGGTCATATCAAAATCTGTCATTTTGGCCCCCAAACCTGCCCTTGACTTATACTGGTATATGATGCCGACTTATTGTCAAATACAGTATATGTGGTAAGTCAGTGAAGAAACGTAAATATAATCTGTGAGGGAATGTAGTAAAATTGAAACATTGAATGGGGGTAATTGAATGGGGCTTGAGAACCATCCACCAAGAAAGATACAATCATAAGTTCTGAATGTAAATAAAGTTATTTTCTTTGTTATGTTCAACAAGGAGTTGCCTGAAGTAATTTACAGTTAACATCAAACACGCTACCAAAAGTAATAAGAACAATTATAAATAAAGACAGTTCAGTTAGTGAGTGGGACCATTGTCACGTATAAATTGGTGCCAAGCAGCTGAGATTTAAAAGACCCGTTGTGCTGGCAACTGAGAGAAGCAGTGGTGTCACATATAATTGGTAACAGCAGGTGGATAGCGGTCACACCAAGTTATGCAAACATCAAACACATAGAAAAGGATGGGCAAAGTGCAGTCTGCAGGTGACATGTGGCTCCATGAAGCCTCACTGAGACCACTCAAAATCCTCTATCCCACCCATTTAAAAATCTTGTGAGGTGATATTTATCAATAATAATAATTCTGTTTATTTATATCCTGCCTTCCTCCCAGTACAGGGACTCTAGGCAGCTAACAAATTTAAGACATTCTAAGTTAAAACAGTATAAAAAATTAAAAATACAAAGTTTAAAAACAATTAAACAATTCAAACAATTTAAAACTGCATTATTAAAATGTAAGAATTTAAAATCTTTAAAACAAAAACAAAAGAGCACCCCTATTGACATGCAAAGGCCTGGTGGCATAAAAAAGTTTTTATTTGCTGTTGAAAAGAAAGCAAAGATGGAGCCATTATGGCCTCTCTAGGAGGCAGTCCCAGACTTTGGGAGCAGCCACTGGGAAGGCCCTCTTGTTCCCACCAAATGTGCCTGAGAGGGTGGTGGGACAGAGAGAAGGGCCTCTCTGGATGGTCTCAATACTTTGAGGGACTTGTAAAGGGAGAATGGCTCAAGATGGTTTTTGACCACTGTCCTCAAGCTTCCACCCATCACTCCATTCTTTCTATAGCTGCTGTAGTGAGCAGGCCGTGGAAACAGCCAATCACAGAGCTCCAGGAATCCAGCCAATGAGAAGCTGGCTGGGCAGGGCTATAAAAGAGCCTCGACAGGGAGCAAAAGTGGGTTTTTTGTTGTTGGAGTTTTGAAGGGAAGAGACACATCGAAGGGAGGGGGTGCTCTTAGGGTTCCTGATTGAACATTTGTAGGTTAGTTGATAGACCAGGGAAGGGTCTGAGAAGTCCAGTAGGGACTAGAGAGGCTGAGGGAGTCTGAGAAAGAGAGGCTCAGTATAAGCCTGTAAGTGTTAAGGATGATTTTGGCCTTAATACTAGTGATAAGGTTGCCTGAGGGGCTGCAATATATTTGTTTAAGGAACTTCTGTAACTAAGGAACAAAACAAACAAAGCTTTAATTATATTTTATAATTTATTTGATATTTTACAAATAAACTTTGTTAATGTTTTGAAATACCGCTTGGCCTCTGTTAAACTATTGAAACACGCTACCAAAGATATCAGTGCCTCTGAGGAGATAGGTGGTGGGCGAGCAAGAGAGGGTTATCATGTTCGGCACGGGTTCGCACCACAGCTGCCCATCCCATCACTGTGCTTGCTTGTTTGGATGATGATGGTGGTGATGATGATGATGATGATATTGATGGTACATAGATACCAAGTTGCCATAGCCCTGTCCTATATATGTTTATTCGGGAGTATGTTTCACTGCATTTCTCTTTAAGGACTGCAGTCTTAAAATGCTTGTCATTTATACTGTCATTTTTCAATGGCTTTCCTTTTCAGATATTTTAAAACCAGTTCACATGTTTTGTTGAATTACGTTTTGCACATGGGGGGCCTGTTTAGGGTTCCATTTAAGAAATGTGTGAACTGATAACAGTATCTCCCAGCAGTGTTTAGCTTAACTGTGAGCTCCATTAAATGCTTATTGGGTAGCATGAAATCTGCATCTTACAAATATAGGACTCAGAATGGCAGCAGTGGATTTAAGAAGTGAAACAGTGGCAACATTTGAATTGGTCTTTCGCTTGCAGTCTATAAAAAGTTGGAACTACCAGGAATTACTGTGTTGTTGTGAGTGGGGTGAAAAAGGAAGAAAATCTGGGCCAGGATGAGTTTTGCTAAAGGATCAAGATCTGTAATAATTACATGTATTAATACTGAATAACTGCACTTTGGTTTTTTCCAGTGTGTTCTCTATTACTCCTTTTCTGTTAAATCCCTTGTGGCTTTAAGGGGTAAAGGATCCTTGTCTAAAAGCTAGAAGTAAGACCTTGAGGCTATAACTTTATACCCGCATTACCAATAAAAGCAATTTAGGAAGAATTAAAAATACAGTCCATCAGAATGTTGCCAACACTGAATGAGAAAAAAAAGAACACTTATGTGAGATAAAAGTTTTGACTTTAAAAATTCTTAATTATTGTGCTAATGTCCCTATAGTTGTGTCTCACAGTTTACAAAATAACGGTTCATATTAACAGATTATAAGATTAGATGTAGGTCATTATATATATACGGTACAACATTAATCTTAAAATTTAATTATTTCTAGGTAGGAAACTATCAAAACTTAATATTTAAATATTAATTATATTAATTAAGTTTTTTTAAAACTTAAAAGTGGTGCCAAATAAATTTTTGTATAAAAGAAAATATAATAGATTATATACTGTTCATAAGTGCATGTTTTTAAAAAGGGAAATACAGATTTTTATTATTTTTATGTTAAATTTTTAAATTTGTTTGGTCTTCTTTCAGATATTCCAAGTTGTATGTCCATTCAGACATACAATTTAAAAATTTAAAAATTCTGCAGTGCTTATTTCTGTATAGCACTAGCAGTATAACATTTAATGAGGACATTTAGTTTGTCTGGAACACCAGGTCTGACATTTGAATTTGTGGTTAATTTTGATGCATTCCCATGGTTGTGCTGTGACCAGTAGGTCTGTCTGCACTCTACTTTCTAGGTAGGAAACTGTTAAAATTTGGCAGGGCTTCAAGTCCAATGTATGAAGCATTAAAACAGAGCATGCATGAGTAGGATGCATTGTTGTCTCTGCTATGATAGTTTTCTTCTCCAGGTAGCCTTTTCTTGTACCTTCTGCTTCTGCTTCAGAAGGTGAAAACTATACCCTGTGAAGTCGGGCAGGTCTTTCCACCATCTCACAACATTTCCAAGTTGTTCTGCAGTGTAAACAGACTAGGTTGCCACACAGGGGGCATGACCAGCTGTCAAACATGACAGACGCGTAATCAAAGAGTTTGCCTCACTCCTGATTATTAACTATAAATAAAATCAAGGATTTCAACTTAAAAATCAATAAGACCATGTGTATTGATGCCCATGTTAAAAAGGGCAGCTGTTCAATTTATTATAGATTTTTGCACACCCGCAAAAGAAGCAAAACCACAACCGGACAAGAGAGACTCAATAACTATCAATGCAGCTGTAATAAGGCAACTAGAACTGGGAACCCTGGATGCCCTGTTGTCTCAGACCTTCCTCTTCCAGAATTACTGAAAAAAGTTATGTGAAAATTTTATCAGAGATCTACAAAGAGCTACTTAAAACTACTTAGCTTAAAGCTATTTAGTTTGAAAATCTCAGAGATTTCAAACAAAATCCAAGATATAGAGGATATGGCCAATCCCCAACAGGGATCTCATCAAGAAAATTGAATTTGCGCCTTAGAAGAACCAAATTCTCAGCTGCAAAATAAGCTGGAGGATTTGCAAAACTGAGAAAGATGAGTAAACATTTGTCTGAAAGGTATTCCAGAATTGAAGACCCCTTCCTCACTACAAGATTCAATACTTGCATGGATGAATAAAATAAATCCCAAGCTAAACCTGTCACCATCAGACATAGAGTGCATGCATCGCTCCCTAAAGCCACAATGACTATCTAACAAGGGCCCCAGGGTGATTATGATGAGATTTTGGAGATTTCCAAAGAAAACTTTATTTTTGAACACCTTGACAAAAGTTGCAGATTTTAATTATGAGGAACATAAAGTGGCAGTCTGCCAAGATGTTTCAATGGAGACACTACAGAAAAGATTTTTACAGCCATTCTGCTCTGCAAGAGAATAAAATACAAATAGGGATCCCCCTTCAAGCTTATTATCTTCCATGGCAATAAGACCTAACTGATTCTGCCAAAGCTCAAATGATGCAAATTTTTGAGACACCTGGCATCACAATACTGATGGATCTTGAATGAAATACCTGCTCAGTTAGACCTAATGAGACCCCTGAGGGCAATAGCTCCCAAGGAACATAATGGCAGTACAGAAAAGAAAGACTAAAGAATCATGATCAATCCTCCAGCTTTGATATAAGCACCCTGCAAGTCTCCAGGACTTCATCCATGATGATCCTCTGTGCTTTGACAGGACATTTACAGGTAGTGGAACAAACTTAGCAGCACCTCCACAGGCACCATCTTGAAGCTTGTGTTCCTGCACTATGAACTGTCACATTTGTCCACCATTTGTCTACCTCTCTGATTCATTTCAGAGAGGTGACTACCCACATCGGACATTCTGTGTATCCATTTCTCCACCTCTAGCAACTGATGGCTTAATCCAGGCCTAAGCTATGCTTTTTTTCTGTCTATACTGCTATTAATTTTTCTGGCTTACTACAAGCCTATACAGAGTTATATGTTACTCTTAAGGTTTAAAGTTGGACATATCTTGCTTCTTAGCAAACTGTTATAAAAATATTAATCTCATTATAGACCGAAAACATACAAAATAGTATCTTACAATGAAGATATTATTTGCTCCATCCCTCCAGAGGAGATCAGAAAGTTTGACTCTGATCAGGAGAACAGGCGGCACCTGTCCTCCATTCTTCTTGGTCATGAAACTGGTCTTAGTTCATTATTAATAACTAACTATATTGTTATGTTATTGAGTGTTTATTTACAACTCCCTCTCCATTGCTGCCCCCTTGTCATGGGGGAGAGGCTTGTGTACCCTAATGAAGCTGTGAGCTATGCTGGTGGTGGCATAATAACCACCGGCAGGGCCTCCCATGCCAGGCAGGTCACAACCGAAGGGTCTGACCAAGAGCATCAAAGGGCAGGGTGGGCTCTTTAGCCTTATAGCAACCATCCTAGGAGAAGGAAAACTCCAATCCCAAACCCAGGCAGATGGTGCTCGTCTAACCCTGTAAGGTAAGCCATCTAAAGAAGGAAAGTCGAATCAAACCTATGACCCAAGGATCTTGCTGCCACCGTCCATGCTTGCTTGGCCCCAGCAGACGAACCTCTGGTTTAAGGGGTGAGGCCAGTTCTGTGCATGCTGTGCTGCACCAGAACAATCCATTGCACAGGCTCGAAGGATACATCCGATTCCCCCCCCCCAAAAAAAAGTCCTGTGGCGATAGGTGAGGGATGAAACGGCAGGTGAAAGATACACTGGAAGCTGAAGACCCAACCCTGCATGCAGGCGGTTCAGCACTTTGGTCGCTCAAGACTGACCGGGAGATGACAGTCTTGTTCGGCAGCATCCATGGCTTGAAAATATTCAAAAAAGTATAAATTCCAAATAGCAACCCTTGATTTTCCATTTTATATAAGGGGCACCATTTTGCTCTGCTATTATATTTAATGGGACTTGAGCATCCATGGATTTTGTTATCAGTGGGGGATCCTGGAACCAAACCCCAGAGGATAGCCCCACTCTACTAAATCCTGGAACCGAACCCCAGTAATAACCCCACTCTACTAAAAACTTTATTGGGAAAAAAGGCTCAGATTAAAGAATCACACTTAATTCAAACTAAATTGCATTACATGAATGAAACTGATAATAGGAACTCTAAATTATTAGCTAGATTATCAAAGCAGAAAAACAGAATTGTTATAGCCATCACCTCCCTATATGGCAATATCAAAACCTCTTAAGTTGACATAATAGAGGAATTCTGAGAGTTCTACTCCAAACTCTATGATGGCAGAATAAAGGAATGTTAGAATCCTAATTTCATATATTCATTTAATCCCCAGATGAAAAGAAGGACAGTTTCTGGAGAAGGATTTTGTCTGTGAACAGAATTGCTCAAGGACCCTTTCTGTTATATAAATGGCTGGCAGCTGCTATATTTAATCCTAAATATTGCTTTTCTGATCATTGGAACAAAATCTATATTATAGAACTTATTTTATAAATGGATAAATTGCTAAAAATAATTTCAAGAAGAAAATGAAGCTAAATATCATTCATATATATATATATATGAATGAATGGTCTCCCTGTTAGTAGGATGATGTTGGTAAATGGTTGCATAAATACAGATATATGTCCATTAACAAAGCTTCTGGGGAAAAAAAAAAAACGCCTTCACATGAAGTTTTTAAAAGCCCTTCCAAGCTCCATCCTTTTCTTCCTTGACTTCTGTCTACCTGGAAATATTTTTAGTGGTATTGGCATTGGGAGATGGTGAAGGAGACCTAGAGAAACACAGACTTTTGGTGTCAGGTTGCAGCAGTGTGACTGCAGTAAACAATTTAATAAAACTTAAGCTGGGAAGGAATGGGATTCTACTCTACTCAGTCCTACTATAGCTATGCTTGCCTCTTTACATCAGGCAAGGTAAACAGCAGCTGTGTTCAGAGTCCATTACTGAGCACACATGAACACCAAAACAGAGAGAAAAAGGGAAAGCAGATAAATCTGCCTCACTAACTGCACCCTGGCATGTTAAAGAACCATAGACTAAAATGGAAATACTAAGATGTGTGGAGGCTGGTGAAAAACCTCAACATATCCCTGGATGCATTGTGGAAGAAACACTCAGGGGGTATCAAAACGGTTCAGAATGTTTTGGTTTACTCTAATGCAAACCTTACTTAACCTGGTTGCTTCATTGTACATGTACATGTTGTTAATTTTGGATATAAGCTTTGCTGAAGCATGTTGCTTTTCTTTTTGTGGTGCAGGAACCTATCCCTATTCTTTCCATGTCATTTCTGCCTCTGGTACCAAATTGTGCAGTAAAGAAGTAATACCCAGAAGCACTTCTACTTTGTTAACTGCAGTATAGCTGTCTATTGGTCTGATAATTTGGTTGAGGGAACTGACTTGTATTCACACTTCTGCAAACCCTAAGGAAATTATTTAGGAGAAGTCTGATATAACTTTTATACTTCTCAGCAATTCAGATGAATTCTCATCTCAACCTGTTGTGCATACTGAAGTATATACATGAGATTAATATTTTAAACAACTTGTAAGAAATAAAGTCTTTCTGAAAATACACTATTAATTTATCCTTTTATGGGGTATAGTGAGTCTACACTGTAATTCTTGTAGTAATTAAAAAGCAATCAGTTTTCAGAGGAAGTAAATTTCAAGACTACAGCTCTGTCAATTGCTAGAGAAAGTGATTTCTTCTTGTGCCATACTGGAAACAATGCTAACATCACTCATTTTCATAGTGACATTAAAGTAGTTTGATAGAATCTTCTGAATTTAGTATTCTCTCTCTTATTTATTCATTTAAAATAAGGACATAGCAAGGTTATGTTTCCAAAATCAATCAGAGGAATCCTGTTTGCCAACCAAACCTTGGAGAAGCAGCATATAATTTATTTGTTTGAAAGGGGCTGCTAATTCAAAGAATATAATGGCACCTTTGTAAAACTTTTTTTTTTATTGTTAGGATATATTATGCTACATAATTTATTGCCTTTCCTGTGGTCAATGGATGTCCTGTTCTATAAGGAGTGAGTAAAATCACTAGTGTGGTAGTTGTCCATAAATGATTTTCTATCCATGATGATCCCCTTAAACTCATGAAATTAATCCTAAAGACAGTTGCTATTTGTCATATGTTCCTTTTCCTACCTTTGCCACTTCCTCTGACAATTTTGGACAGATTGGGAAACTGAATTAATTGAGGCATTACTTTACATAATGTAGACATGTATTACTTTTGTCCCATTGTAGCCTCTTTTAAATCAGTACAAAAGCTTATTAGAGGTGAAAGTGGGATGGCTGTAAAACTACACACTCTTTCCAATTACCTTCTGTTCTGTATGTGGTGGTCTCACTACCAGGGGTGTACTAAATGCTTCTTTTGAAATGGATGGTTATGAAGGAATAGCAAATCACACAGTTGCCTGCTTCTGGTCTCTTTTATTTCTGCCTCCCTTTCTTCTTTTTGGCTATGCCATTTAGAACTGGTAGCTTCCAAAAGAGCCCCTCTAAAATATAAATAAATTATGCTGGGTTATCCAGGGCTCCCAACCTTTTCTGGCTGGGAGCACTGCTGGCCCTGTTATTAGGCAAAGTGGTGAATAGAAGGAGCAGTGGATCAGGCTGACCATGGCCTGGAACAGAGAAGCCAGAAGGAGTGGTGTGGGACAGCACTGACTGCAGCAACTGCATGGTCCACTCCAAAAGTGGTCTGCTACCATTGACCCCAACCCACACTGCCAGGAGCCGGATTATCCTGGCTCCCTTTTGCTTCATTCCAAAGGAGCAGAGCGGGGCGTTGGAGTGACTTCACGCTGCTTTGGGGGCATGCGTCATGTAAACACCATGTTCCCAAAGTGGCTAGAATCTGCTTTATTAAGCCCATCTGTTCTGGACCAAAGTCTCTGTCCTCCTACCCTGACCACTGCCAGATCACCACAGTACCTGTGGGATTTATTACACTTTGTGGCACTATTGCTAGGATGTGTGTAGGAATTTCTGTGCAGTCACTATGTTACTGCCATACCTCTTGAACATTGTTTTCCAGGGGTTTTCCTGGCAAGATTTGTTCAGAGGCAATTTGCCTTTACTTTTGTCTGAGGCTGAAGTAGTATGACTTGGTGAAAAAGGCATTCAAAACAGGTGTTGTTGTTGTTGTTGTTGTCGTCACCCACTGGTTTCCATGGTTGAGTGGTGATTTGAAGCCTGATCTCCCAGAGTTTTACTCCAACACTCAAACTGCTACACCACCTTGACTGCCTAGCATAAAATGCCCATTTCTCCAACAGCAAATTGGTGATGCTGAAAGAAAAGTAACGACCAGATAATGTAGAAAAAATAGACAAAAGCGGGACCAGAGTCTCCAAAACAGAAAAATCACTGTTTTGAATTGATAGTTTTCTATCCCCAAACCTATTTCATGAGAGGCAAAGCAATGAGACTCAAAGATAAAGGCACTGTTAAGATACTGAGTACAAAGCAGAGGTGGGTCTGAGCCTCACATAACAAAATTTAATGGAAAGCAGATTACCTTTGGAGAAGTACACATGCCTTTTACAAAACACACACCACATGAAAAATCCAAACCAAATCCAGGCAACAACCTTCTCCACATTTGAAATCATGGAAAACACCAAAGCAAGCAAATGTGCTTGTACACTGTGCAAGCAAAAGGTACATTGCTGTGGGTGCCAAACAGTATTATTTTTGAAGAGTGCCTCCAAATCCCACACTTGGTAGAATTCTAGTTTCATAGTTATTTTTTAAATAAATATAAAAGATCAGTAGGGGGAGCAGGCATGGTATGTTCAATGGAGGAGTGTGTATAGACAGCACAGCTTGTTATGGACCCTGTGATTATTTCATGGTAGTGGAGGCAAACTATTATTATGTTTATTGCTTTATCCAGAGCCTTGGCACTTGAGAAAATTAAGGAAATAGGTGTAAGAGTTTGCTTTATGTCTTGTCCCCTGGCTTTAGTAAATGAGATAAAAAATTGTTTACATTAGACTCTGTTGTCATTGGTCTGCTTTGATGTTAAAATCAATGAAAATCTGCTGAAATTACAGACATGTTCTAAACCTCATTTCAGATTATCATCTTAACCATGATTAAATAAAATCATGAATAAGCCTGCCTAAGCCCAGGGCTTGTATAGTAACTCATATATTTTTTCTTACTCACAATTGAAGCAAAAGAAAAGTTTCTGGCTTCATTTCTAGAATGAACTGCAGTTCCATGTGATGTGCAAACTTGGAGAATTATAATCTATATTCTAAGCACAGTTAGAATATAAACCAAAGTAACAAGGTGACAAACCAAAGGGGATGCAATAAAACAATTGCTTTTGTTTTATTACCTTTTCTGTTTCTAGCAAGCACTGGGGCTATGAGGATGTAACTTTATGATTCTGATTTGATAGTCTGCTGACCCTTCCTCACTTACCCTCTCCAGGCAACATTCAGGTTAGATTACTCAAAATCTACACTACCCCCTAATTGCTTTTGGAAATGTTATTGCCTGATGAAGAAAGTTGTGTTTTTGAGAGGGTTTTTTGTTGTCGAGATTTTTGTGTCTTTTTGATTGATCAGATAAAAGCATTATCACAATATGAATTTTGGAGTTTATCTTTTTTAAAAATACTTTATTTAGATTTTCATATCACATTTAAAATACCAAAAGCATAAGCTAATTGAATCCTAATGTATTTTAGTGCCCATTAGTGATGAAGAAGAGGGAGTCATGCTCTTTGATAATGTTGCAAAGTCTGCCATTGATCCTTTTGACACATCATCTGGATCTGTACAACTGATTGCCATAAAGCCGGTAGCATTGCCTGCTGCACATCCAGTTTCAGACAGAAGTCAGGAAACTGCTGTCCTTAATGGGGAGGTAAGTACCTGATTTTGTGTGATAATTTGTACTTCATCAGGTTTTTAGAATAAATGCTCAGGAGAGGGAAATGTCAGGATATGTTGATAGGAATGCTTAGGGCCAATTAGGAACTGAGCCAGTTTCAGATGTCGGACATGAATTGCCTGTGGATGAGATCTGGTTTTAGCAACAGGCCATGAAGGCTATACTTCTCTCCTCCCTTCCCACCAGGTGAATGTATTTTCTTCCATTGCCATTAGGGATTAGTAAAATGGACGGAGAGTGATATCTTCATGAGAAAACTTTTACAAAAGTGTTTTATGTTTCCTACACAAAAATCATCCTTAGTCATAGCAATTGTACTAAGTGGAATTAGAAATAATTCTTAGTGATTCCTAAATCTTTCTGTCAACCACAGAGAACAGACATGACATTTCATATATTTAATATTGCCCCATTAGCACTGAAGAGTTGGCTGCTGAAGGGAAAAAATAGTTTGAGGATAATAAAATATAATATTCCTTATTTTGTACACTGCCCTGTACAGCAGGTCCATGTTTTGCAAAAGTGTAGAGTAGTTATTTATTCCACTTATGTGTAGATAAGTTATTTGCATGTGTAATTCTGACACAAGGCAGTTTGGAGCAGGGAGCATTTTAACAGAAGTCATGACCCGAGGTATGGAGGATACTACTGATAGTTATTTATGACACATAGCAATAAAGTTCAACCAGATTATGAACACACTTTCAGTGGTGATTGCTGATTTAAGTAAAACATAAATATTTCCTGCATTCAGTTACTTGCCTGCTACTGTGAATCAGAGCTCGTACGAGTAATTTATGAAAAATAAGTGTAATATATTCCTACAGGAGATGGAAGAAACTCTCAAATGGTTTACTCCTCCCACTCACATCAGTATGCAGGACTTATGCAAATCCAGTTAGGACATGCCTCTTCCTTGGGACAACAGCTGTATTCCCTAGTTCCAGCTCTAAATGCTTCAATGGATATGGATTTGCCAAGCACTGCCATATTTGTTCTTGCTTGTTGTGTTTTTTTTAAAAAGTCTGCTCTCTTTCTGTCTGATTTACCACTTGGACATTAGTCAGAGAGGAAAGAAATTCATTCAAATGAACTAAGCAGGGGCGGGGGGGGGGTAGTGTACCTAGCTTAAGATCCTGCTGGGTCTTTGAGGTGATGAAAAGAATCCAGCCACCAAACCTATCTAGAGGCAGATTCCCCCTCTTAAATTCCTATCCCCAATATTTGATCCAGGAAGCTTGGACAACCTCCAGAGCAGAGATTTGATAGGTGAAGATGACTTCCATGGTGGGGGTGAGTGTGGAGGTGAGCATCTTTTTTTTTTTTTTTTGGAAGAGCATGGGGGCTGTGTGGTAGTTGGGGAAAATCACATCTAAGAGCCATTGATGCGCTTGCTCCATCGATGTAAGATTTTCAGTTGGATCCTGGCCCAAGTATTCCGCAGCTGGAATGTTCTCTGTCTGAGCAAGAAAATGGCAGATTCAAACAAGTAACTAATTCTTCAAGGGGGATGAATAGTAACCAGCATAGATACATTATTTAAAAATGCAGTGTCTGGGGACTGAACTGCAGCTCTGAACACAAAGTGTCCTCTTAGATTGCATAATACTGAACAAGCATGTCTCCAACCTGAGTATTCTGAATATTGATTAAGTACCTGAGACATATACTTGATCAGAATTCTCAGGCATGTACTTCAAAACATCCACAAGTAAGTTAGATAGAGTTGTGTGGGAAATTATTAATAGAACATATTTCCCTGCCAACATTTTTCTACTCTCAATTCTCCCCCCACCCCGAACTGATGGCCTTGTTGGCTTGTCTGTGTCTGTAGGGGATTCCTATTAACCTGTATTTATCTAGCCATTGCATTTCATTTTATAGAATCGTAGAGTTGGAAGTGCTTGACAGGGACTCAGAACATTGCAGTGCAGTACTCATGAACTGTGTCCTTTCTGGCATCAGTGTCTCTGTGTCTTTCTGCATGAGATAGGTCATATTGTAGACATGCTGTGAGAATGACTGAATCATGCCTGCTATGTGAAATGTTTAGACATCTAACTGTTTTATTTATTAATATCGTGCTGATGCCTTCCTGAAACTGAAAGGGGGTTGTCCCACACCAGAAAGTAGGTACCAGCTTTGTTTGCTCAAGCCATGCCTAGTGGAATGAGTGAGAGGAACAACCCATTTGACAGTACTCTTCACCAGTTTATTATGGTGAAGAGTTTATTATGGTGAATCCAACATTCTCTTTAGACTAGAAATATACCTTATTTTCAGACTTCTCTTCCAGGAAAAGGGAAAAACAACAACAACGACAACCTTACAATATGTGATTTTCCTTCATAGGAAAAAAGAGCATTGATCTTGTTTGAGTTCATGGCTATGACATTGCATTCCCTGTGTGAATACATTGCTAACAAGATTTGCAGAAGTGAGCTGGTAATTGAATGTGAGAGTGCTATCAAATTTCCTTGTTTTTGTTGTGATTCACCTGATTTTGACATAGGCAATTCAGAGTTGTAGCCTATGTTCATTACCGTTATTCACTGTGTTTGGATCTACCAATATCTGACAATCCTGTATTCTGCCATCAAGGAAATTAAATTATGTGTTCAGAGATGAAGCACCACAACCTGTTCTTTTAGTAATCTATCTAAAGGCTATAAAAACAATTGGCAACAAGTATGTATGTCTTTCATAGCAGGGGAGGTAAGTCAATGGTTGTATTTATCTTTGAGGAGTTTAATCACCTGGGGAAAATGGTAGTGTGACTTAATTAATTTGTACCTTTTATCATTTATTTTTATTCTATGGGGTGTCTTTTTTTGTTTTTTCTTTTGTTTTGTAAGATTAACAAGGCCTTGAAGCAGAAGTCGGATATAGAGCATTATCGCAACAAATTGCGCCTGAAGGCTAAGCGGAAAGGGTATTACGATTTCCCAGCAGTTGATAACAACAAGGGCTTGGCAGACAGAAAGAAGATATATGAAAAAGCACAAAATGAAATAGATCACATTTTGGATCCTGACACAGATGGATCCTCTCCATTCATAGAGCCCAAAAACAGGTGGGTAGTTCTGTGGGTTTTCATTGCAGCCTGTCCCACCAGTTCTTCCACTCTTTCAATAAATAAATAAATTGATAAATTGTAAGAAAAATGGCTGCCTAGGTGTCATATGGAAGAATGGTAGCAGGAAGTAACAAGCTTATTTTCATTGAAGAATGTTTTCACTATGTGTTGTTTTTTATCTATTCAATGAATTGTCATTTCCTCAAGATGGCTGCTGCTTTATTTATGTGAGCTTAAATATGTAGCATTATGACAATGTAAAATAAGTAGAACATAGTAATAACATAATTTCTCTTTTTCTTTTGGTTAGAGCTAGAAATCACTGTTATCTCTCAGTATCAGGAAAGAAGAGATTGCTTGCCCCAGAGTACTTTTTAAATAAAATCATAATCAGAAAAAAAAAAGATTTCAATGACCACATTATCCATCTATGAAGACAGGTATATAGCTTTACCTTGAAAACAGTGGGAGGGTTATACAATAATACTGTAAATTCAAAATTATACACAAACTGTAATCTAGGGAGTAGCTTGATGGCCTGTGATTGGATTTTCTTTTGGAGACTTTCTTAGCTTTCTCTAGAAGTGATTACAGATGTTTGAAAATAAAGTTGCTCTGAACTTGGAGAGAATTAGGGATCTGTTGCATTTAGAAATGTACAGTATAGGAGAAAATAACTGATATACAGTATGCACCTTTCTAATCAATTTGTCTTTAAAGAAACACTGATACTGTCACTCCTTCCTCAGTCTGCCCCATAATAACATATTGAAATTAGTTTCTGAGTAGTCTGGGAGTAGTCACTTTCAAAACATGTCTTTTTGTGCAGAAAGATAACATTTTATGTAACTAGAAACTTACACTTTTCCTAACAAATAAAAATGATAGTGTGACTTATTCATAGAATTAGAATGGATTTGAACAAGACTGTATATTTATACACAAACAGTGCTTCATTTCTATTTCTCCCTGGAGAAGAGAATAGCTTCAAGAGGTAAACTTCAGTAGATCATAGGATTCCTGATGTTATATAAGATAAGAAGTTATATTTTGCAGGGTCTGGACAGATTAAATCTGAAATATGCAGACTACTGAACACTAAAGTACTGTAATATGTTCTTGATCAGAGATGGGGAACCCTAGTGTTGCTGAATACTTTGGATTCCAGCTTGGCCCTCTGGATTTTACCATATGGCCCACATCCTTCCCTATTCTTCTTTAAATTTCCTTTTTTAAATTTAATTTGGTCTTTGAGCTGAAAGAGGTTCCTCATCCTGGCTTTTGTGGGTTCTCCTCCACGAGAAGTTAGGTACTTGTGTTAACTTACAACTATAGCTCCTGAAACTTATGGTAAGATCTATTTAAAGTGCAAAATAAAATTGTTATTAACTCTGAAGGATGAAGACATTATGGTTCCACATCTCCATCAGAGAATGCCTTTCACACTGAATGAAATTGGTAAAAAAATGCTTCTTGACATTATGCAATGTGGAAGTACACAAGTGCCAATGTCAATTGGTTATTCATTATATCCAACTGGCTTCTAACTGAACTGGAAAAAGAAAATGCTTGTATCAAGCAAAGATTATTAGATCTAAACTCTGTTCCCTGGGTAAACAGGTCTTTTCACTAATGTACCTTGCCTTGCATCCTAAGGATAATCTTCAGTCTTCAAGGTACTGGCAAAATTGAATATCCCCAAATACAGAAGGATGAATCTTTTTCAGTGCTAGTCATGGCATGTGGGTTTGAAGGCTTCGAAGGCTTCTCATTTTGAATTGCTGTAATCAAAATATTATCTTACATTCTTGTCTATTGTAAGAACTCATTTTATTTCTCCTTTGCTTTGTTCATGCTCAAGAAGTTCTAACAATTATTTCCAATTAGAACAAGGTCACAGATAGTAAGTGAAGCTCTCTTAGGTTTATTATATTTGTTCTTATCTTATAGGGATTTGTTTTAAATCTACAAATGTTGTATGAATGTTACAAGTCCTGTCTTATTAACCTTTTAGTGATCTTTCAAGGTGTTAATAAACACACAGACAGGATTTTTTTTTCTAGTGAGTCATGCCTTCTCATGATGTGGCCACTGTACAACATCCTCAGTTTTGTCATTTTACCTTCCTGGGGAGTTCAGGCTTCCAGAGAGAGTTCAGTAACCCATTTCTTTGTCTTTTTGGCTGTCCATGGTATCCTCAGCACTCTTCTCCAGTACCACATCTCAAATGAATTACTTTTTTTCTTATCTGTTTTCTTTTCTGTCTAGATCTCACATTCATACATGGTGATGGAGAATATAATGGTTTTGACAGTTCTAAGTTCAGTGTTCAGTTGTATATCTTTACATTTCAATATCTTGTCTAGTTCTTTCATCCCTGCCCTTCCCATTCATAGTTGTCTTATTTCTTGACAGCAGTGTCTGTTCTGATCAATGTTTAATGCAAGGTACAAAAAAGCTTTATTTCAATTTTTTCATTATCTAGGTTGAATTTTTGTGTATCCTCTGTCATTATTTTTGTTTTCTTTATGTTCAGCAGTAAGCCTGACTTTGCATTTTCTTTTTTGACCATTTATTCAGCATTTCTTCTTTGTCCTTTCTTAGTAATTGCTCCAAGTCTATGATATTTTCTCTTAGCAATATTGTATCATCTGCATGTCTTAGATTGTTGATATTCCTCCCTCCTATCTTCACTCCTCCTACTTCTCTGTCCAACCCTTCTCTTCGTATGATATTTTCTGCATACAAGTTGAATAGGTAGGGTGATAGAATGCATCTTTCCCAGACCCCTTTGCCAATTGGGACCCATTCTGTTTCTCCATATTCTGTTTTAACAATATCCTCTTGTCCTAAGTACAGATTTTTCATCAGGACTATCAAATCTTCTGGCACTCCCATATTTTGAAGAACCTTCCATAGCTTTCTGTGATCTATGCAGTCAAAACTTCTGCTATAGTCTCTAAAACACATGCTGATTCTTCTGGAATTCATTGGCCCATAATATTATAGAATCATAAGTTGAAGGTTGTAATGAAGTCCTAAACTTAGGAAACATGAGGTAAGAGCAGAAATCCTCTTATAGGTTAAAAAAATGGTTAAATAACAGGAAGCAGGGAGCATGATTAAATCGTTATTTGTCACAAAAGAATGAGTAGTGGGATCCTTTGATGATTTGTATTGGTACCAGTGTCATTAATGCTCTTGATTTGGGATGGATGGTGTAGCGAAAAGACCAATCTTTCAGCCAATCATGAAGCAGTATTTAACTAGCCAATGGGAAGCCGGATGGGCAGGCCTATAAAAGAGCCTTGCAGAGCGTGAAAGGGGGGTTCGTTTTGGTTTAGTTCTGAGGGAAAGAGTCACATCGAAGGGAGGGTGTACTCTTGGAGTTCCTGAGGGAACATTTTAGTTTGGTGGAGACCACGAGAGAGATCCCTCGTGGCGCAGTGGTTAAATGCCTGTACTGCAGCCACTCACTCAAAACCATAAGGTTGCGAGTTCAATACCAGCAAAAGGGCTCAAGCTCGACTCAGGCTTGCATATTTCTGAGGTCGCCAAAATGAGTACCCAGCTTGTTGGGGGCAAGTAGCTTACAGTTGTAAACCGCTTAGACACTCCTTAGGCAGTATGAAGCGGTATATAAATGAAGCTGTTTGTTTCTTAAGAGTCCAAAGAGGGACTGTGTAGGCTTGGGGAGTAATTTTGGTCTATGTACCTGAGATAAGATTGCCTGTGTGGCTGTATTATTATTAAGATTTTTTGTCAGAACATCTAGTAACTAAATAATAAGGTGACTATAACAACTTCAAGTCTAATTTATAGCTTATTTTTATATTTTCTTGAATAAACTTTTGTTAGTGTTTCGACAACTATTTGGTCTCCCTTTGAATCAAACTACGCTACCTAATATTAGTGACACAGAGGTGCTGTTCCATCTTAAGGAGCAGTGTTTAGGTGAAGGCAGGCAGGAGACCTTCACAGAATTTGGTGGCAGTGGTGGGATTAAAATTCCCATAGGGCTGCCACAGTTGAGAATAGGTTGTGGGTGGACTGTGTGTGTCTGAGAGGGTTCACCGCATGATGGTGTTGTGACTGTGAGGTGAAGCAGATGGCTGGGAATGTGTGCCCCAAGGCTGCTCTGGCCGCAAGCAGATTGGGTCTGTGGCAACCATACGGCCCGCCAGACCCAGGCAGCACTGCCAGGAGCTGGATTATCCTGGCTCCCTTTTGCTCTGGTCTAAAGGACTGGAGCACAGCCTTGGTGTGGCTTTCGGCTGCGTTGGAAACCTCCATTGTATAAATTGCACCCCTCCAGTGAAGCTTCTTTTGGCCCTTGTGTTTACTGACAACACTGAATTGTTTAGGGTGAAAAGAATGGATTGTGATGAATTTCAGGTGCATCCCTCTAGAATGAGAGACTGGATAGTAAAATGGCAAATAATATTCACCATAAACAAGTGTAAAGTCATGCATTTTAGGGCAAATAATAATAACAGTCGTCATCATCACCACCACCACCATCATCATCATCATCATCATCATCATCATTCCAGCTTCACATGCACACTGTTGGGGTCTGAGCTAGCAGTGACTAACCAAGAAATGGATCTTGGGTTCATGGTTAATAATTCAGTAAAATACTGGCATAGTATGTAGTTCACAGAAGGAAGGAGGTAGGTAGGTAGGTAGGTAGGTAGGTAGGTAGGGAAGGTGTGTTCCATGTTGGACACAATTTAAAAAGGAATTGAATATAAAGCTGCCCATATATAAATCCATGGTGTAACCACATCTGGAATACTTCACACAGTTCTCACCATCACACCTAGAAAGGATGTTGTAGAGCTGGAAAAAATGCTGAATATGAAAACTAGAAATTATCAAGGGACTGAGAAAAGGTGTTTGAGGGGCTTTACAGACCGCAAAAAAAGGACGGTCTGTAGCCTTCTCTATTTGCTGCGTACCTTTGCCACAGCAACTACATGCAGCGGCGAAGGTACGCAGCAAAAAATGGAAACGCAGCTCCTTTTTGCGGCGCAGTTTCGATGCAAAAAGGAGCTACTGGCGATTTAAAACATTGCAGCTGCGTAGCGCTGTTTAAACGCTGCACAGCTGCGACATCATCGCTGCGGGCACCATGTAAATGGCACCCCGCAGCGATGATGGCTCTGTCACATGTTAGGGTTGCTGGGCATATGTAAGCTCCACCCAGAGTCAACCCTAACACGTGATGGGAGCGCTTCTTAATGTCAGTCTATTTCGGGCCTGAGATTAGATAAAAGGTAAATGAGGGAAGTACATAGGTACAAATGTATGCATTGTGTGGAGAAATGGAAAGGGAGTTGCTTTTAGAACCCTTTGTTATCCTATGAAACTGAATAGTGGGAAGAGCGTGAAGCTCTCTTGTGTTTATAGTACAGTGGTCCCCCGGGTTATGAAAGGTAATCCGGAACGGATTACTTTTCGTAACCCGGAAATATTCGTAACCCGGGGGACCGCTTTGTTTGCCGGACCACGCGGCAAATTTAAAGGGGCCGCACGGTTTTTCCTATTGTAACCCGGGGTTTTATTTGTAAGCCGGGGCTGTTTTTGCGGCCCTGGCTCTTTCGTACCCCAGGGTTTTCGTACCCCGGGGGATTCGTAACCCGGGGGACCACTGTATTTCTTCTTATCTTACAGTGAGTATTAACTAACCATTTAGAGGTCTTTGAAAGTGTTAATAAGCATATGAACATGAATCCTTTCTAGGAATCCTTTCTATTCCCATGATGTGGTCAAAGTACAACAGCCTCATTGTCTGATATATAAAAGAAGTTCTTTACACAAGTCTTGAATAAGATTTAATAAGTTCATGAAGGGTGGGTCTGTCAGTGGGCTACTAGTAATAATGACCCTATATCACATCCAGCATAAAAAGCAGTATGTTTTTGGGTATATCAGATGCCAAGTGTATAAGATGGAGAGTGTGGTTGCACTTAAGTCATGAAGATTGGCTTCCCTTCTGGGCAACTGGCTGGTGGTGATGTGAACAGAATGTTTGACTCCATAGGCCTTTGGTTTGATACAGCATCTTTCATCTTGTGCTGTTATGAATGGCATGGATATACTTTCATTTCACTTTGAATTTTATGCCTTCGTCTGCTTTGTTGTATGTACCAACAAATAAAACAATGACGATCACTATTATTTACTGGAACCAATGAAAATGTGTAATTGGTGCTGTTTTATGTAGTATAATAGTTAACTGATGCTTCACTGAGCAAATTAGCTATTAGCCTTTGTAAAGAATATTCTTTGCCTGTAAAATCTTGCCAGAGGCATGGCAATAGGATGTGTAGTATAATAATTTAATCTGTTAGTAATGACCATGTTGAATGGCTACTCATGCCCCACCAAAGCGTTACCAACCTTTTGTACATCCAAGTACAAGAGGTGTGTGTGTGTGTTTTAACTCATGAGATGCTGCTGTCTTCTCCAGCAGGAGTATTGGTTTTCCTTGCTGTTTTAAGATCTTTCTCAAGAAGGCAAATACTCTATTTTCCAATTCATGAGTGAAATCTTAACATCCAACAACATAATACAAAAGAAACAAACCAAAAACAATGAATGGATTACAACTCCCAAATCTTCCTTTTGTTAACCAACCCACTTGTCTTTCTAAAACAATTCATCCACTATACATATAATTGATTTCTCACTTCTAGGTTTCCATTATTTGAAACTCCACATTGCATGATTGGAAATTTATACATCATTAATAATATCAGACACAAGAGTTTAAATACTTTTGCCATGCCAAGGAATTAACCATCAAAAGAAAAGAATAACAATAATTTAATAAAAGTGAAGCCACAGGGACAGCATGCCCAGAAATGCTATACAATGCAGATTAATTGGACCAGAAATGATTCTTGATTTTTTTCCCACTCTTCTCATGTTTTCCTAATTTTCTACACCACAAATAAAGCATTTAATCATCAATATTGTCTGTACAATAAGCGTTGATGAGCTAACTGTTATAAACCCTGGTGATTTAATTTTTCTACATTAAATTTTAATATGATAGTGTAAAGTTATAATATGTTCCAAAATAGAAGTAGAATTAGGAATAATTCTTTTAGTGATTTATGAATTAAATGAAACCTTTAACTGACATAATATTGCAAAAAAAAAAAAGAAAGAAAAAGAAAAAGAGAGATAGCAACAATGGTGGTTAATCTGCCTGCAAACATGGCAATATTACATATATTTTCATTGGAGTTTCACCATAAGTACAGTTAATAGTACCAGAAATTTATCCAGCTCATGGTTTTGTTTATAAAAAGACGGACATAGCTTCAGCTGTTCTGATTTGTCTTCTTGTGGTGTTTTGTCCAACACGTGGCATTCTGCTGAGTTCTGTTATGGAATCTTAAGATCAGCTGAGATGTGGGCACAGAACCCCAATGTACATTGTAATAAATGTATAAGTGGGTTGACAGTACAGTCCTATACAGTTGTACTTAGTAAACATCACTGAGTTAACTGGGATTTATGTAGGGTTAGATCTTAAACGAAGCATAGTTCCAGACTGATAATTGAATTCTCACTAAAATAGATAGAGATATAGAATAGGTTGTAATAAAAACAGTCCCAATGTTTTCTATTAACAAAAATGCTGAAACATACTTGGGGACTCTATGAAAAGACTTTTGTGTCTGTTTTGCATTATGTCTATGAGATGGTTCACAACAAAAGAATTTTAATCTGTATGATGATGTCCATGTTGATATTGTTGTTTGTGTGGAAGATGTAACATATAAACCAAACTGCCTATGGACTCAGCTGCACTAAACTTGTTAGGTTGACGTTTAACCATTCTACTATGATTAGAGGAATCATTTCACTGTGGTCTTTCAGATCATTATCCCTCTGTTCATTGGAAGGATGGGTTATATTTATCCAGCCACTGAATTTCCAGGGATGTCTGGAATTTCAAATATATTGTGCAAAGGCAATTTTGGATATTAGCTTAATGCTGTCACTGAATATTTCCAAATATTAACCTCTGGTAGGATGTCTTTGCCCAGACAGAATCAGAAAAAAATATCTAAACATTGGACTGAATCTAGTTGTTGATACCAACTAGAATAGACCCATTGAATCAATGGAACTTACATAAATGTTAGCTTGTTTTTTTTTTAATTTTGTTTAATTTGTTCTTCTCTATGGGCTAGCATATATTGCCAGCATGTGTAACTAGGATCCTACCTGATGAAATTATGCTTGTCTTGCAAAACTGCAGTGAATACCAAAATAAAATTGAATTAGAAAAATAATTTTATGGATATGTTTTGTAGTGATGATTTTGTTATGATATGTTCCCAATGACCCTGGGAATAACTTTGCACACTTTCTCTTGTGTTTTGACATAGAACTATACTAATAGTGGGTAATATCCAAACTCTGTGGAATTTGCAAGGTTTCTCTTAATAGTTCATGTAAATTCTTAGCTTTCTCAACAGTTAATGTACTATAATGCAAATTATTATAGGAACAGATAGTCATGGTGATGTCACATAATATTATAGTATCCAAGAACCATTAACTTTTATGCAGGTCATTAATTTTTCATTAATTTTTATGTTGCAACGTTCTTTCACAGTCTTCTGGCTAGAAGAATCCACTACATAGAAGTGATGAAGTTGCATGGACATTGTAGATGTACTCACTTTGGCCATGCAAGGCTCATCAAGGGGATATCTTCTCTCTAACATAAGCTGCCAGTCTGAATGTTCAAACCTTTGAATTAAATTTCTTGTAAATGTCTGAAGCAAATTTCCAGTAAAAAAAGAATCAGATTCTAAACTTTCTGATATATGTCACTGCCCAAGATTAGCAAGAACAGTGGAGAAGTACAGGTTTGAGGTAATAATGTCAAAGGTTCTTTGTAAAATTAGAGGTAAAAAAATAGGAGGGGGGGCTGTGCAGTTTGTAGCGGGTTAAAGGGGCTGAAATTTGGTCACCAGATCCATACAGCTTACCCAACCCTGCTATACAGGTATTAAACCCTTGGTGTAAAGTCCATGGGCAATAATTGCTCCTGCCTGTTATTCAGGTCCAAAGATGGGTGAAAATCCTGATGGTAGCAGGCAGCAACTAGGCACTTTCTAGATGTGCTGGAGACAGACTTTTTGAAGTCTAATAATTTGCATAAATACTGTGCCACAGAGGTAAAGTTGAGTAACCTTTTACAGCAACAGGTTGCTCAGGTGCAGGAAGTCTATCTATTGAGAGCCTTTGTGCCTTCTATTATCAGCTGTGTTTCTGACTCATGGTGACCCTATCATGGGGTTTTCGGGGGGGGGGGGTTACCTTTGCCTTCCTCTGAAGCTGAGAGAGTATGACTTGTCCAGTGGGGTTTTCATGGCTGAACAGGGATTAAAACCTGGTCTTCAGAGCATTAGTGCAATGCTTAAACCACTACGTGACACTGGCTCCTAGCTGGATTTGCCTGCAGTTTCAACCAACACTGATATATATATATATATATGCCAAGTTGTAGGGCTCTCTGCACAAGGTTCTGGGCTAAAAAGAAGAGGAAATTATAGGACAAATTTTATGGAATAGAATATATGTGGAGTATAAAGAATAGTGAAAGCCAATAGCTTTTATGCATATTGGAGTATGGGGAGAATTAAACCAGGCAGAGAGCAAGCACTAAAGAAACATGGTTATAAGGAGACTCAGATCTGAAGACAATGAAGATTCTTAGTTGATAATTCCAATGCCATTACTGTGGGAGGAAAGGGGCATTTGGGCTTTGCAGAGGTCTCCAGTGAAGGGCATGGGGTGGTTAAATATTCACTGTAAAAGATGAGATAAATTTTGAATTATACAGTAGCCCCATCTTTTAGTAAAAGCTGCCTTAGGAATATAAATGAAGCAGGCAGCAATTTCATATTAATGTACACAGTAGATATGATGTAGTGCTAGAATTATAACTAGAAGGTCTGAAAGTATCAAAGGAATAAAGAATCCTCAATATATATATTGCATGAATTTTTAATATTGATCCAGTAATTTTTATTAATTCACATTAGGATTAGCTTTCTTGTGGAGGGCATCGCATTATGTTTCAGTCACAATTTAATGTTACATTTGTTGTTTTAGAGAAAAGGGTGGACATATTCCAACCCAGATTCCCAATGCTTATGGAGAGACAATGGCAAAATGGAATGCTCAGAACAGCCAGAGTCAGGCTATCAAAGGTTGGGGGCCTGCCCAATGAGTGTCTATAAAAAGGAGGAGGATTTGTTAAGAATGGGCTGAGTGAGCCAAGAACTGCCAGGAGTGCAGTTAGAAGTAGGTATGTACCTTAATGGGATTCAGACTCCCATGTTAGGTAGAACGATTTAAAAGGGAAAAAAGAAGTCCACTGACAGGAGTACAGTTAGAACTGAAATATGATCCTTAATAGGATTCAGACTCCCATTATCTTTAGTCGGATTCAAACTCCCATTATCCTTGATGGGATTCAGGCTAAAAAGGAAGTCCAGTGACACAGAGGAATGTGTCAACCATCAAAGCCTTTATTACAGTCAACGGACCTCCAGGCAATATAAAAAATTAAAAACAAAACAAAACAGTCACAACCAGTTTTAAAACAACAATAACATATTGAGAATAAATATGCAGTATCAGTACAATTAAAAATAACAAGCTTCTAGCTCTTCATCTTATTAATCAGTTAAGAACATAAGCAGACCTTGTTATGTGAAACAGAGGAATGTGTCTTAGGCCTGCCAAGAGTTTATTTGGAAATAAATGTTTTGCCTTGGTGAGATTCAGGTCCCCATATATAGAGGAAATATTTTAGAAGGACAACTGAAGTCCTGTGCAATTAGTTCAAAGTAATACGTTCTTTGAGGAGTGGAGAGCCAGTTAAGGAAGGCTCATATCCACATTATTCTGTACCTTATGAATAAAGCTAGTTTCATAGGATTTATACTCCTAATGAATGAACTTTAGTGGAAGGTGTTTGTAAAGAACCAAAACAAAGTTGAAGTGTAATTGAAGTTATTTAGTGAACTGGAACAAGTCAATTGGTAACAAGTTAAGTGATATACAAGTTGTAGCCACAAGCTTTGAGAACCAGCTACCAAAAGAGATACCATCATAAGTTCTTTCTATAAATAATTTTTTTTTCTTCTTGTTCATAAACAAGAAGTGGCTGGAAGTGATTATTAAGTAACAACATTAAAAGCATGCTACCAAGAATGTTAAAAACTCTTAATAATAAAGAAGCTTAAGGAAGTGAGAGGACCAAGGATGGGAGAAATACCTTTGAGGGAAGAAAAGCCTCAAACTATTTAGGAAAAGATAGGAGAGGAATCCTGCGTAACCTGGTAGTCACAGTGCTTCACTCAGAAATTCATTAAATGAATTAAATATGCTCACCAAAAATTGTTCAGGATTGAAAATGATAGTAATACATGTTTATATTGTTCCACATATGAATTGTGAATGCTGTGTCTGTTAACGAAATTTTCAAAATAGATAATGACTCACAGGAGATTTAAATGATTTTTCTATGCTAAATATTAGGGGGTGGGAGACACTTGGTTTTCCCAATTATTTGATTCCAATTACCCTTAACCACAGCTAGCATTGCCAGAGATCAGGAATGAAGGGTGCTACAGTCCAACATCATTAGGAGGGCCTGTGAGTCTCCTCCACTGTTTTTGCAGAAGAACTTTCAAATTATAAAATATTTCTGTGGTGCTTATTTAGCATCAACATTTAGATTTTAGTGGATATGAAAGGGTTAGATGTTAAAACTATGCCTGCTTGGTGTTTCTGAAATAGTATACAACAACTCTTAGGTAAAATAAAAGAATCTAGCAAGCTTGGAATAGAAAGTTCTCTTCTAATTCCTTCTCCTTACATTTGTTCTTTTTTTCCTTGTACATTGAAATATAAGCTGAAGAAATAAAAAGCGAGCGTAATTCAGGCAGATTTTTACAAATTCATATTTGTTATAATAGAAATCTAAAACCCTTTACAAATGGATGGCACTAAATCATTTGGGTTGCACAAGGAGCAGGTCCTCAGCCCTGTCTGTGTATTCCCCTTGAGTTCTCTCTGCCACATGTTCAGTGCTTTAAAATTCTGCTATTTTGTTCTTTTTCAGCAGTGACTAGCCTATGTGTCTGCCAATTGTTAATGCTGACACCTCCTTTTTCATTAGTGAATCTTCCTTAATTCAGCTAATTGCCAATCTCAGGGCAATTTCACAAAGCCTGCTCATTATGTGCTCTGTTCTGCATTCTCCTCCCTTACCCTTTTCCCTTAAGTGATTTCACAATTAGGTCAAGGGTGTGATTCTGTCTCAATAAAATGAAAACAGTGAAATTGTGTAAGCACAGAAGGGCTGGGCATGTGCCAGTCCCACCATGCTCTACCTGATCTTAAATACCATTGGGAGCGAATTAGTTGTTCCCCTCTCTTCACTTGACTCAGTAGTACCTTGCAAAAGGGAGTTGCTTGGCCTCTGAATTGCTTTCAGGCTGCTCCCTCTAGCCTGAAAATTCTTCCCTTTAGATTTATGCCCAGTTTCCACCTAATGTAAGATGGGAGAAGACAAGGAAAACACAGAGTAAAGAATAGAGTTAGAGATCAAGGCATGGGAGAATGTGTTTGGTCAGTAAATTGTTAACTCAGGATATGAGCCAGCTTTAAAACTGCTTTTCAGCCCTCCATTCAAAAGCTGCCCAAATTGATGGGAAGAATGCAGCTTGTACTTTCCCTCTTATATATCCCAAAGAAAAGGGCTGAAAACCTACTTTTGTTGAAGTGAGAAATCAGGCAAGCTTGAGAATTAAGACAAGTGGCCTGGATGATCCAGGTGAAAGATCTTCTTCAGAAGCAGACTAAGATTGTTCTAAGAATACATTTCTTTTAATTTAAAGTTTTTGTTTTTTGATACCATGGGAACAAGCAGAATGTCAGCACCAAGCTGCCCACACACCTCATGCAAAACCCAAATTGTGTTGCTTTTCACACTGGCCCTTTGTTCTGCTAGAGAAGCACAGTTTATACATGTGTTACTAAGACTGTCATGGTACCATTCACATTTCAGTTTCAGTCCCATAATTATAGTCACTGTTACCGCTTCAGAGCTCCTGCACTGGGAAATGTCTGTGGTGTTCATCCAGTACTCACCTAGTATCTCCCCTGCACATTTCTCCATCTCTAATCTATATTTGGTTATAGCCCTGGAAGTTGTTGCCACCATTCCCCATTCCACATTTCCAT
The DNA here is from genome assembly GCA_034509955.1 of Urosaurus nigricauda. Lineage (NCBI taxonomy): Eukaryota > Metazoa > Chordata > Lepidosauria > Squamata > Phrynosomatidae > Urosaurus > Urosaurus nigricauda. Next base: position 96,534,129 of record JAOEGL010000001.1, read on the forward strand.
TTTAAAACTATGTTTTTCTAATTGTGCAATTCCTCTTGGCCACCTCTCTCTCCTCCCCACTGTCACACCTTCCCATAATATTTACCAGAGAGTTACTTACATTATTGGATTGTACTTAAATTAAAAAAATGAACTAGAGAGACCCCTTCCCCACTACTGTGAAGAAATTGCAAAAGGTTATGTATTGCAATTTCAGTGTACTATAACTTATGGGAAAAATTATCTCGATAGAGCCAGAAATGGGGACTTAGAGGCTGAACAGACCAACAATTTGAGTTGGCTTTCCGACGGTGTGGAGGTGTCATGGCCACATGCTCCACTTCTGCCCCTAATCTGGCCTCATGCTGCCTGCCCGCCCACACGGCAGGCAGCATTGCAGCATTCCTGCAGTGCAGCAACCAGATGCTGCACACCACAGGAACACAGAAGGGTCTCGGCAGCAGAAGCAAAATGAATGTCTCTTTTCTGGCTCCAAAAGGAACGGCATTTTGGACTAGGAAAATGCTGGATTGGGGCCACAGCATGTGGTTGCCACAGCCCCAATTTGATGCTCAAAGGGGCAGGATAGAACCATCCCTTTACGACTGTCTGTTTCAGCCCATAGTTAGTGATAGGGTTGGGGACACTCCATACCCACCACATGCCTAGAAAATGGTTACCTCCTCTCAAATTTGGAGAATTGTGAAAGGGATCTTTTGTACCAGAAAAAAGAAGAACAATACTGTGATCTTTTGTTATCAAAAATTATGATTACACCATGAGGAACATCGCACTGCAGCAACATAATGCAATTGATGCTGTCCAATCTCTACCTATTATAACACCATTGTGTGGAAAAGATGTATGAATAATTCTACAATACACAATTCATTTACACTTGTTCATATGTTATCAAGAGTTTCTTCCAAATGTTGTTCCTGTTTATCCATAACATTTCTTATGCAAGTAAAGATTATTTATTATAGTACTTTATTGAGAACTGCTTCATTCATTGTGGTTTTTGGTGTACAAGCAAAAAAGTTTTAATTATATTTTGAAAGTTCAAAAGTGTGCTAAATGTCATGTGTACAGTCATGTACACTTATCAGGGAGCCATGTTTGCCTATGTCTACATCTATGTAACGTGTAAAATTACACAAACTAGATATTATTTAAAAACTAGATGATTGCCTACAAAGTAAGAGGGCATTTGAAGCATAGCAAGTGAGCAGAAGGGAAGCTGAAACCACCCAGCTTAATTTTTCATAACTCCTTTTCTTTAGTCTCACCTTCCTCGCCCCCTTTTTAAAGGTGGTACAGCTCTGGCATGATGATGATGATGATGATGATAATAATAATAATAATAATAATAATAAAAATTTTATTTATACCCCGCTCTTCAGCCAAAGCTATCAGAGCGGCTTACAATTTGTTAATTAGACAATTAACTCCCTTCAAGATGGTGGTTGAAGGGAGGGCTCTTCTTGCTTCCAGCAGGAGGTGGCCTGCATCTCTCTCCCCTCAAGATGGTGGTTGAAGGGAGGGCTCTTCTTGCTTCCAGCAGGAGGTGGCCTGCATCTCTCTCCCCTCAAGATGGTGGTGGAAGGGAGGGCTCTTCTTGCTTCCAGCAGGAGGTGGCCTGCATCTCTCTCCCCTCAAGATGGTGGTGGAAGGGAGGGCTCTTCTTGCTTCCAGCAGGAGGTGGCCTGCATCTCTCTCCCCTCAAGATGGTGGTGGAAGGGAGGGCTCTTCTTGCTTCCAGCAGGAGGTGGCCTGCATCTCTCTCCCCTCAAGATGGTGGTGGAAGGGAGGGCTCTTCTTGCTTCCAGCAGGAGGTGGCCTGCATCTCTCTCCCCTCAAGATGGTGGTTGAAGGGAGGGCTCTTCTTGCTTCCAGCAGGAGGTGGCCTGCATCTCTCTCCCCTCAAGATGGTGGTTGAAGGGAGGGCTCTTCTTGCTTCCAGCAGGAGGTGGCCTGCATCTCTCTCCCCTCAAGATGGTGGTTGAAGGGAGGGCTCTTCTTGCTTCCAGCAGGAGGTGGCCTGCATCTCTCTCCCCTCAAGATGGTGGTTGAAGGGAGGGCTCTTCTTGCTTCCAGCAGGAGGTGGCCTGCATCTCTCTCCCCTCAAGATGGTGGTGGAAGGGAGGGCTCTTCTTGCTTCCAGCAGGAGGTGGCCTGCATCTCTCTCCCCTCAAGATGGTGGTGGAAGGGAGGGCTCTTCTTGCTTCCAGCAGGAGGTGGCCTGCATCTCTCTCCCCTCAAGATGGTGGTTGAAGGGAGGGCTCTTCTTGCTTCCAGCAGGAGGTGGCCTGCATCTCTCTCCCCTCAAGATGGTGGTGGAAGGGAGGGCTCTTCTTGCTTCCAGCAGGAGGTGGCCTGCATCTCTCATCATGATGGCTGGAAGAGTAAAACCTACAACCAGGGAAACAGCTGAGAAGAAGCAATTTTAGGGCAGACACCCATCTCCAAACAAAACAGGCAGTGGAATGGTTGAGCAGCTCTTCTGGGTGTATCCACACTGCAGAATTAAAGCAGTTTGACACCACTTTAACTGCCATGACTCTATCCTTCAGAATCCTGGGATTTGTAGTTTGGTGAAGCACCAGAGAACACTGAAAGTCCAGACTGAATCCCTCACCCCTTTCTGCAGTGTGGATACTTCTCTAGTCTTTAAATACTCGACTTCATAGGAATTGGTCATAATTTGTGTCCTGTACTCTCACAACCATTTTGTATTACCATTAATATATTCTGATAAAAGTATTGGAATAAAATTTATCAGAATAAAAAGACACAGTTCAAAATATTCAAAAGAATAGAAAATAAAAATAGTGGGACTCCAGCAGCAGGAAAACAAGTATGACTCATTGAGCTGAAGCGGTAAACCTAAGGCATTTTTAGCTTAGATAGCTCCGTATGATAGTTATTTGTTGTTTCCATGTTGTTGTAAATTTCCCAAGACTTAAGAAAAGAAGGGCAATAGATAGATATTTTAAATACAGTAAATGCATTTTGGGAAAAGTCTAATTTTAAATATTTTAATTATTTAAAGTGATATTATCACTGTCACCTGGAGAAGTCAAAGTCAAGTTTTGTTATAGAATTTACACACAGCTAGAGAAAACCCTATGATAGGTTGCTTAGTGTTGCTATAAGTAAAAAATGACTAGGAGGCACACAACAAGACTTACAGGGTATGCATTTTGTGACTCTATCACCTGAGGAATTCTTAACAATGTCCCTGAGATTTAACTACTTGCCATATACAGATAAAAAAATGTCCAACAAATCTATTGCATTTCTGCTTATTATATTCCCCCCCCCCCCCCAAAAAAAAAGCTGGGGGTATAGATCAAACAAACTTTCTGCTTCCTATTAACATGTCTCTTTTGGCTCTGGGTATTCAGATTTTTTTAAAAAAAATACCCACAAATGGGATATTTTTACATCCAATACACTGGAATTAGCATTGGGATCAGAAAATAACCCATATTAAGGCATTCACTGAACATTTTTAAATAAAAGAAATGGCTTCATAACTCTTTAATTTCTTAGAATTATAATAATATACACATGGTTAAATTAAATGCACTTATGTAGTGGTAGCCCATAGATGGATTCTGGAGCATTATCTGTTCCCAAGTGTTCCTTGGAAAGTTGCCTTTGTCTCACCTTTCTTAACCTGTGCACTTTATATAGTGAGTGAAATTGCCAGATGGGAACAAGTGACTGACCTTTATACCACTCTGTTGTACATTCCTTTTTCACCTTTCTTGTTCTTGAAAGCCATAATGATCTCAGTCCCTCTAAAATAGAAGTGCATCTTTGTCTAATGATTTTGTTGACCTTTTCTGGACCTTTCAAAGCCACTGCTGTCATTTTAATATGCTGTCATCCCACCCAAAAGGGCACACACATATATCCAACACTGAGATCAGATAACCCTATGAAGGTTTTATATAAAAATCACTTATGGAAGAAACAGGTGTTCAGACTGAAAACAAACAGGTCAGGATCATCATCTTAATTCATATTTAAATCTCTTTCCTCACTGTTAAGATGCTAAAAGTTGAACAAATATCAAGTCTGTATAATAATAAGAGTTGATATTCTTAAGCCTGGACATAAATATGTATTTTCAAGCGCAGAGCATGGTGCCACATTTATATGGTGTCTTTAGGTACTCATTTAAAGAAGTTTCTATAACCTTGTGACAAAAGCAGCAAAAAGACCCAAACCTTTTGGGAGTATTTTCTTTCTACCAATCCCTAGCAGTACTACAAGGTCAAGAAGCAATAAAAAGATGGATGCAGTACACAGAAGAGCTATATAAAAGAGGTGAAAAAATGAATGACACATAGAATGAAGAAGCATATGAAGATGAACCCAAATCCTAGAAAGCAAGGTAGAAGCTGCAATAAGAGAAATTAGGAAGAATGAATCATCAGGAACAGATGGAACTGCTACAGGCCACACAAACAGAATAAACTCTTGTATTAATTAAAGTATCCCAACAAATATGGAAAATAAAGCAGTGGTCAACAGCCTGGAAACAATCAGCATACACTCCCATCCACAAAAGACTGCAGCAGCTATAAGATTATAGCATTACTTTATCACGCAAGCAAAATTATTCTTAAAATTTTGCAACATAGACTTCAGTCATATGGAGAGAAATCCCAGAGGTGCAAGCAAGTTTCAGGAAAGACAGAGGCACTAGGGCCCACCTTGCAAATATAGGATGGCTAATGGAGCCCACAAGGAATTCCAAAAGAAAATCAGCATGTATTTTGTAAACCATAGCAAAGCCTTTGACTGCATAGATCACAAAAAGCTATGGAAGGCTGTTAAAGACATGAGAATGCCAGTACATTTGATCATCCTTATGAGAAATCTGTACTTGAGACAAAAGGCTGTTGTTAGATCAGAATATGGAGAAACAGAATGGTTCCCAATTGGCAAAGGGGTTAAGCAAGGATGCATTTTATTACCCTATTTGTTCAACTTGTATGCAGAAAATATCTTACAAGAAATAGGTTTAGATTTAGAAGAAGGAGGAGTGAAGACAGAAGAAACAACAATCTAAGATATGCAAATATTAGCACATACTGTTAGCAGAAAATATCACAGACTTGGAACAATCACTAAAAAAGGTCAAAGAAGAAAGTGCAAGGGCAGGCTTATTGGTGAACATACAGAAAGCAAAAGTAATGACTACAGAGGCACTACGTAAATTCAACCTAGACAATGAGGAAATACTTAAAAATTTCTTGTACCTTGGATCAAACATCATTCAGTTAGCATCATTCAATCTATTGTGTTCCCCATCACCATGTATGGATCTGAGAACTAGACAATGAAGTAATTGGATAGAAAGAAAATAAACTCATTTTGAGATGTGGTGCTGGAGAAGAGTGCTGGGAATATCGTGGACAGCCAAAAAGAAAAACAAATGGGTCCTTGAATAGATTGAGCCTGAACTCTCCCTCGAAGTCAGGATAACCAAATTGAGGCTGTCATACTTTGGCCACATCATAAGAAGGCATGATTCATTAGGAAAGACAATAATGCTAGGAAAGGTAGAAGGTAATAGAAAGAAAGGAAGAATGTGCACCAGATGGCTAGATTCAATTAGGGAGTTCATGGGCCTGAATCTACAAGACCTAAGCAGAGCAGTAGAGGATGGGAGGGCTTGGATATATTTCATGGGCTGAGGTTGACTCAAGGCCAGTTAACAACAACAAAAAGAACAACATGCCTATTCTTCTTAAATGTACCAGGATACTTGCCTGGAGACACCTATATGATATTTGTCGTTTCATCTAAGATGCCTATCACAACCCCACTCCCAAATGTGAAGTTTCCCTTTTCATACAAACGCCTACACTATTCTGTCTAAAGCTTGGTATGTTTGTTACTCAGGGCTTTTTGTATTTCTGATGTCATTTATAAACCAGTGGTGCACAAGAAACCATGGGAGAGAAGTACATCCTGGTCAGCTGCAGCAGCTCCACACCCTGACTTACACCCAATGTGTGTGTGTGTGGTGTCTGAGTAGGCTGCATATTTTACCAGATGGATTCTTACTTCCCCCATCATACAATTTCTTTCCTGATAACCATCTGTACTCTGTACAGAATCCGGGCCTTGTGTGTGAGAGCCCTCCTAGCTTATTTTCCAATGTGTCTGGTACTTACATTTCAAGCTCTGTTCTTGCAGCTTTCTAAGGATTCATGTTTCTGTTGTTGTGTTCCTTCAAGTCATTTCCGACTTATGGTGACACTAAGGCGACCCTATCATAGTGTTTTTGTGGCAGGTTTCTTCTAAGGAGGCTTGTCTTTGCCATTCTTTGAGGCTGAGAGACTGTGACTTGCCCAAGATCACCCAGTGGGTTTATATGGCTGAGCTGGGATTGGAATCCTGGTCTCCAGAGTTAGAGTCCAGTGCTAAAACCATTACGCCACACTGTGCTTCTCTTTATTTGTTCTAACAAGAACCAACTTATCTTTTGGGTTTCAACATGCACTGTAAACCTCTCTTCAATGGAATTTTTTGTGGATGTGTATTTTAATGAAACTAGCTGCATTTTAAAGTCATTTTTGTGGGATTGGAGTCCAGTAATTTGGTACAATCTTTCCTCTGCTGCACCTGTGGAAAGGGTTATAACCAGGTTCCCTATCTGCTTTATCACACTAGGGGGCAAAGAGGATTTAAAGAAGAGTTAAATGAGAGTTAAACAGGAAATGCTCTATGTTTAGCATAGGACATTTCCTGTTTAACTCTTGTTTAACTCTCCTTTAAATCCTGTTTGCCCCCTAGTGTGATAAAGCAATTAGTCCAAGCTGTTTCCTTAAAAGGCCTTTTAAAGCGGAAAACAGGCCCAGTGGAAGGGCCAAATGTTTTTTCAATAGTGAGAAATTTGTGGCGTAGGGGAAAGGTTCTGTGTGTGTGTGCCTGTAAAGTGCAGTGAAGGAGGAAAAGGCCCTTGGACCTCAGGAGTTGTCCAACTCTGGTGCTGAGGTATGCCTTAATTTTTATTGCCTTTTTTGTAAACTTGGCTTTAGGCTATGTTTCTTTTTGAAGTTTTCTGTAACCACTCAACCATCTCTGTTAGAACAGGGCTACAAGAACTATAAATATCTGCAGCAACTCATCCATTGGAGTTTAGGTCTTGGTCTGTAAAAATTTTTGTAAAGAGTTTATCAGATGGGAGGAATTTCTCTCTATTTCGAATGGAGCCAATTTGAATTCACGTAAATTCACTAGTTTAGCGAATTTGCGTTAATTCTAATTGCATTTGGAATGCGTTCAGAATGACTTCCCATTGCCCAAAAATGACTTCCCATTGCCCGAAATTGCGTGAGATACTCTAATATGCAATAATGTAAAACCCATGATTGCATTCGGAATGACTTCCCTTTTGCCCGAAATTGCATGAGATACATTCATACGCAATAACGTGAAACCCCGTGATTGTGTTTGGATTGCCATTGGATTATACTTCCAATTTCCATCGTCTGATAAACTCCGTGAGAGTATCCTCTTGAGATGCAGCTTTCTTTGCTTTGCATTTGTTTTGGCTTCAGGTGATGATTTGGGAATTAACTGACCTCCATGAATGAATGAATAATAAGAAAGAAGTAGTGCATACCTTTTCCTTGCCTTGATGCTTAAACCAGTTCGTCTTACTCATTTCTTTTTAACTAACCCTTTGTCACTTGGCTAAGGCACTTCATCACTGGGAATCCTCCTTGCTCTTTGTTAGCTTACCCCTCATGGCTGCTGCTAGTTCTGTCTCATGGTTTGTCACAGGCTGAGCACCCCAAATCCGGAAATCTGAAAACCTCCAAAACTCAAAATGTTTTGCAGCCAGCCACCCAGTTCTGTCTTTGATGCAGCAGCTGCAGTGTTCCTGCTCATTTGTCTCTCAGATGATCCTCAGTTTCTCTCAAGCCTCACTTCTCATACTCAGCACATAGCTGGTTGCAATGGGCAACAATAAGAGGAGGGAAACCCATGCCATTTGTATTTGATAGGATGAGCCTCCTGCTGCGAGAGGGATTTTAAAAAGCAGAGTTTTCAGCTGGGCTGCATCTGTACTACACAAGTAATCCAGTTTGACACTGACACCACTTTAACTGCCATTGTTCAATGCTGTGGAATTCTGGGAACTGTAGTTTGTTGTGGCACCAGAGCTCTCTGACAGAGAAGGCTAAATGTCTCACAAAACTACAGTTCCCAGAATTCCATAGTATTGAGCCATGGCAGTTAAAAAGGTGTCAAGTTGGATTATTCCTGCAGTGTGGATCCAGCCTTAGTCTGGCCTGGTTGGTGGTTCTAATCAGAGAGAGAGGATGGAAAAATTTGGGATAGTGGAGGAGCTAACACAGAGACATGTGTTTAGAGAAAAGGAGTTGGATGAAGAACGAATAGAGCCAACCAAGTGCTTGATTTTGATTTAACCAGAATGAGTTTGAAGTTAGCTCACATACAATACTTTATTTCTGTATGTTTCTTAATAAAAGTTAATGTTTGTTTTATAGTGGTTGACTCTAACTGAATTGATTGGAAAGAAGAGAGAACATGCTACCTAAAGTATTGAAACTGGTTTATGGAGACACTTGAAGCCCTGGCCCTTATACACTTAAAGATAGTGTTAAAAGAGTAAAATAAGGCAAAGTGTAATTGACAGGGCACTTCCTGAGGTTGGAAGATGGAATAAACCTAAGTCTTAAAGGAGGTCTTGTCACAGGACGCTTATGAGAATCTCAGGGGGAGAAATAGCCAAGATGAGGCAATGGGAGAGGCGAGGAGTTACCCGCTCTCTCTTGAGCCTATTAAGAGTTCCATTATTGAACCACTTAAGTTTATCCTTTTGTGTTTCTGTTGCTATTAGAGTACACCATAGATTTTTGATTAAATGCTTTGGTTTAGTCATTTTCTTCATGGATTACATGTACTAATCTGTGTGAAAGAGCTGTGAAATTGATGGGAACTGATTTTTCTGAAGTTTTGTTGTATAAACTGTATTACGGCACCATTATTGGAAGCATATTGATTAATTGACATTGGACCTTTCATCAATCTAGTCCAGGTGTTGTATTTATGAAAGCATGTTCTGGTGATTTACTGAGTGCTATTCCTTTTGTTTACTGGTTTTAGATTGCGTGCCAATTTAGAATTATGGGGATTATATGTTACTCTCTTGGAGTGATCCAGACTTTAAGCTTTTCCATTCAAATCCTGAACTAAAATGGAACTCAATTGTATGGTGTTCTAATTTTTATGAAGTGTTGCCCATATGTTTTGGATGGTTTTCAAGTACTCTATGCGAATCCATCATTGTCTGGGGCCATAGTTAACAAAAGAATGAATATATGGTTACACTAGTTTCAGACTAGATTTGTACAGAAATGTTCACAGAGCAGAAGCATTTCATATTTTTTTTTAGAGTTCATTCTTTTTCTTAGAGTAGATTCTAGTTGTCATCTTTCAAGTACTTTATGTCTCTGTCTTTAGTGAAGCAACTGAAATACAATTTTAATCAATTGTTTCTTCAGTGTATCTGTATTAATATTTCTTCTTCGTGGTCTCTGCGAATCATACAAATGGGTTCTCTGCGCCTGCGCAGTCGAATTCGGAACTCTCTGGAATCACTGGGCAGAAAAGTGGCTTGTACCTTTTGGCGGTAGCTCCACCCCTCCTCTATATAAGCCCAGTTCCCACTCTTTCCCTCAGTTCCGAACTTTTTCCGCCGCAAGCGACGGAGGAGCAGAACAATGTTGAGCAGGACACTGAGGGGAGGAAGGGCGGGATTTGTATGTATTCGCAGATGACCACTCGAAGAAATACTGTTACAGGTAAGCAACCTGTCCTTCTTTGTGGTCTCTGCGAATCATACAAATGGGTTAGACTAGCAAGCTTAGGTAAGCGGCGGAGGGAGTGTCATGACAACAGTTGTAAGATGAACCAAAAAAGTTTTATTGGTCCACAATAAAAATTGTCAAATTAAACTAACCCATGTGTGGTACTGTATTAATCATAGAAACACAACACCAATAGTGCAACGCTGCTCCCAGAGCAGAACATGAACCAAGTACTCAAAGAGTAAGTATATACATGGTGCATGAATGCGAACAGAAATACACCAAAACACCCAAAAGTTGCAAGCCGCTTTTCTGTCCAGTGATTCCAGAGAGTTCCAAATTCGACTGCGCAGGCACAGAGAACCCATTTGTATGTATTCGCAGATGACCACTCGAAGAAATACTGTTACAGGTAAGCAACCTGTCCATATGTGTCACTAAGTAACTGCAAACTTTCTGAAAGTAATTTTTCATAAATCCCACCAAAATACCATAAAGGCTATAAGCTTTGCTGTCATTTAAATATTTTGTGCTTTTTTAGGCAACAGATGAAGAACTCTGTATATCGAAGCAGGCAATCTTTAAATAGTCCTAGTCCAGGAGAAACTGAAATGGATCTTCTAGTTACACGAGAGAGACAAAGACGTGGTATTCGCAATAGTGGCTATGATGTAAGTATAGGCATATCCTATTTTCTTGATAAATTCCACTGCCTAAACTGGGACAGGCAACAGTCCAGGGTTCAGTCCAATTCTCCCTTGGAGAAACTTCGATGTACACCCATCACTGTGCCCCCATACAATTGAATGCACTCTGAAGATATGGGAGGCAATTTTGCCACGTCTTTGACCCCCTCCCCAGACATTTTAGACCCAGGAGAGTTTTTTTAAAAGGAATTGACCTGGATGTTAACTTCTGTGTCTGAGTTAGACAGAAGACCTCTTTTCCGCCCCTAAAACATCACTGATTTGCCCCTTATACCTTCTATTTATTTTATTTATTTATCTGTCTAGAGGGCAGTGGGGGCACTTCATGACAGAATAATTCAGGGGGTGCACTCTGGGTATGTATCAGCCTGCAGTCAACTTTCCTCACCCCTGGCTTAGAAGAATAACAAATATTAAACTAATCTTAGGAAAATAATTTATGTAACCCAGTTCACTTAAAGTGGTTTTGTTCTTAAAGATAAACAGAAGCAGGTTTGTAGAATTGATAGAGCAAGTTTTCCATTTTTTTGAGGTCTCAGAATTAATTTTTTGCATAACCAGTTACATAGAAATTATAAGAAAAGCAGTCTTTGAAACTGGTCTTGAATAATACTAGTTCATATTTACTGTATTTATTTAGTGCTAATTGTAACAGTTCAGACTTGTCGAACAGGTGTTCACTTGTCAAACAGGTGATACAACTAGCAGGATAAATAACAACAAGCTAATCAAAACCCTGTTATCTTCATGGTTGTGCTGTTCCACATCTTCACATATATGCAAGCATGGTTAGAATCTAATACTGGGCATAGGAATCTGGATCCTAAAATCTCAGCCTTCCTTTATTTCTTCCCTCCCTCCCTCCCTCCCTCCCTCCCTCTTAGCTTGGAAAGTTAGAAAGTAATTGAATGATAAAAATAAAGATGGAGGAGGATGGGAAACTGTGCAAAACTTCAAGATATTGGGCCACACCTAATGCTGCTCTGCCACTCACAGAACAGTGGAATCCAGGGCAGTTAGGAGAGGTGTGATCTATCCTTCCTACAGAAGCCACCCATACATCTGAAAGCCTGCTCTAGAGGACTGGCAAAGCACTACAAGCCAGTTTTTGGGCAGATCTGGGAGGCACACTAGGGAAAGAGAAAGGGAGTTGTTGGAATTAAGCCATTGGATGATGATGCTTTGGTGAAGGATAGCTAATTGTTTCTGATAACAAAAAGAAATAAAAGAAATAAGCATACATAGATCATTTTTATGTAGATTGTACAATTTATTGGAAAACCTAGCTGCAGAATTCTGCTTTGTCTGGAGAGTCAACAGGCAATGTGCTTTGGTTGCATGGCAACATCTGAAATAATGCTTTATTTCCATTTCCCCCATCCATTCATCCTACTTCATTTTATTTCTCTTTTTGTCACATATTGATTGATTGATTGATTGATTCTTTCACTTTTTGGTAAAACCTTTTTACCAGTGTACTTTACCAATATCACATGAATGTAGATATGGTGCCCAGTCGGGCTTTTGTCATCAAGGAATCAAAGGTGGAATAATAGTAACTTTTACACAGTAAACTGCCTCAAGGCTGCAATGATAGAATGACTATAGCATGTAGTTCTCTTTTCCTTTTCAACACCATAGTGGAATTATTTAGTAAGAATTCAGCCAGAGACAACCTTTATAGTGTTCTGGCCTCAAAATATGTTGCCTTTTGTTGTATGTCTATCCAGTACTCGTATTCAACCACTTTTATGTAAAGGAAAATTCAATTTTATTTTGGAGCTAAGCAACAATAATGTAGAGAAAAAAGAATGGTAAGATGTGTGGAAGGAAGAGTGGGAAGGATGATGCCTGATCAGTTGCTAATAGATCTACATAGAACCAGTAACACAGTTATAAGTAAAACACAGGGGAATAAAACATTCAACAGAAAGAACACATAGAGCGTATGTTGAGATGTGTCATTAAGAACCCCAGGGGAGCAATAGATATATTAATTATATTTGCTAGGGTTAAAAAGTAAACAAAAGTTAAGTTGTACTGTTTGGCAAGCAAGGCAGCTGTCAGTTCAGAAAGTGTCTGATTGCTTGCAGAAAAATATGTTCAGAGAGAAGAGGCAATGATCATTTGGGAAGGGCTGTTTAGAAGAGATCTCTAATAGAATTTTCTTGTGCACCTTCTCTTGTATCCTAGGAACCTTTGGTACAAGCCATGACAGTTCAACTGGTATAAAATTGTTACATACTTGTAGAGCAGATAATATTGGGGCCCTGAACTACCAGCAGCTATTATATTTACTGCACCACATTGAAATGAGATACCATGATGTAGTGGAAGAACAAATGCTCCTAAACAACTAATGTTTTGCTTTTTTGTATTCGGAACAATAAAGTATTCCACTTTAGTAAAGGTTAGATCCAGAGATGCATACCTCAACCTAAATAAATACATACATAAATACATGTAAATAAGGTTTATGTCCCAATTTCCTGCTAGTCTTTCCTGTCTGCTTGGATTATTATTGTTATTATAGTGTGATGATTATTGGATCATTGTCTGATTGGACTATTGGAGAATATGGAAGCAATGCCAGGAGCATAAGAGGCATCAGTGCATAGCTATGTGCCAGCTAATCTAGACTGTGGAAGCAATGAATGCATAGCCTTAGCATTAGTGATATAAAGAATATTTGTCAAATTCAATAAACAGAAGAAATATCTGTTATTCGAAGATTTTGAAAGCTTTTTCAAGAGAAGAAATTATGAGCACTTTTCAATCAACGAATAAGAATTTTGGTTTTTAATTCGATGACCAGGATTTGAGTTTTTTGCTTAAGCAAAGCTACCATTCATATTGGGTTTTTCTAGCAGAGGAATATTCTTTAAACCTCTGCCAAACTTCCTTTTGACATAATTTAGTTTTTTTAATGCCAGGTAATTAGTGTAAATATTCACCTCCCTTGTCTATTATTTTCATTTGAGAAATCTGTGAAAAATCCTTCTTGACAGGAAGAGAAAAAAATAACCTTTTTAAAGTGGGATTTTTAAAAAGAATATATTTTTTTACAAAATTTGCATCTAGTTCTCAATGGGAGAGAAGAAAAAAATTGGTTTGTCACAACACTACTTAGCATGGTATAACCCCGGGCAGAAGACATAGTTTCCTTTCGGTCTTGTTCCAGTTAGTTTAGTGAAGTTACACTGAAAGATGAAGTCATATCCTTATAAAAATAAGGGCATGTTTGTTTCTGGGCATGAGGAGTGTTTCCATATATAAGGAGAGCCCAGCTGGATCCAATCCAGCAACATTATTCAACAGCAGCTGTTTCACACTCAAGTCCTTATAATGCCTTTTTTTTTAGTCCTTCTGCGCATTGAGTTTTGTTCATTCAGCTAGCTGCCAAAAATCAAATGTAGCAAACAAGGATAGTAATGCTTAAGATGTAATAAATAACCTATCTGCCCATTGACTAGAGTATGCTCCTTTGCTGTGGCATGTGACAAAGGTGAAGGAAACTGTGAAGCATCAAAAGATATTAACTAGAGTTCATTTCTGAAAGATTGTCCATGTTGTGACACTGCCTGTCAGAAAACATAAATCATAATGTGCAGTGTAACCAAGATTATGGTCTGCTAGGCTCCAGTGTGCTTCACTGCTGCTGAAAGTTAAGGGAGCAGCTGGTTTAAAATCTGCCATTAAATGTACTACATTTTCTTAAAGAATAAGTGCTGCATATTAAAACATGACTTTTTTACAAAGTATTTTTTTATCTGATTAAAAGTCAGGTAGGGCTGGGTTTTCTGTTATTAGTTATAAGCAGATTTTCTTTGCATTTTAAATAATAAAAAAATAGGCTGAGAAACAGGTTTGTGCTCAGGGGTTTTATTTTTTACAATTTTTCTTTATTGAATTTCTACTCTGCACTTCCTTCCTCTATAAAATCCAGGCCAACAAACATGGCCTTCTGTCTCCCTTCTCCTCATTTTATCCTCAGAATAAGTCAGCAGCTGGAGATCACCAAATAAGTTTCATGTCTAAGTTGGGATAGGTGTCCCAGTCTCACTCTAGTCCAGTACTACGAAGTAAAAACTAGCTCTTCCGGAAATAATCATCATCATCATCATCATCATCATCTTCAGAGAAATATATATTCCACAAATAAGACCTGTCATAACCGTGTATGGGACCACCTCTCCCTTTTCTTATCTCTGTGGTGACAAACACCTTTCAAATTTTGAGGGTGTGTGATTTTTTTTATACTGAGTTGTTACTATATTAATTTTAATCTGTATTGTTTTTAATAATTAGCTACCCACCTTTGAGTCTGAGACACCTTGAATCCCACTAATTGGGTAAAAAGTGAATGTATTCATATAAATAAATGCAACAACAGCAACAACTATATGGGCCTGCTTGCAGAGCTCTGTGATGCTCCTGTCCAATTATTATCAGCCTTTTATTTAGTGAGACATTTGTACTTTAGAAATTTACTCTAATATTTAAGAATATTGTATTACTTTTATGAACTATTAATGTTTTTCTGGGTATTGGAAATGTACAGTGGGACCATAGTATCTGTAGACTTGCCATACACAGATTTGAGCATTAGCGGATGGCAAGCCCATGTTGTCCCCAATGGTGGCTCATGCACGCAGCCGCTCCATCACTGGGGACAACTGCACTATAGTCCTCCCTCCCTTCTCCCCCCCCAGGCTTCTGCCCCAGACTTAGCTTTGGGAGTGGTGCAGAGCTGGAGGCTGGAGCCCCGTCAGCCAGAGGGAGCTTGGATCTCAGAACCCCCCCTCCAGGCCTAATACCCGGGACGGAACCTCCAGGCTGTCAGGCCCAAGCCCTGGCACTGTCTTCCTCCAGCTGACTGAAGGAAGGGAGGGAGGGAGGGAGGGAGGGAGGGAGGACTACAGTGCATTTGTTCCTAATGGTGGTGCAATCATATGGCCGTGCTATCACTAGGGACAATGGAACTTGAGTATCTGTGGCTTTTGGTATCTGTGGGCGGTGTGTGTGTCTGGAACGGATCCCCTGCGGATACTGAGGTCTGACTATTAATTCTTGTAAAATTATCTTTACTGGTTTTTCATATCATCTGTGCTTTTTTATATTATTCTGTCTGATTTCAGTATTATTAGTTATTCTTCATGATCTCTGTGACTTACACATATGGGAATCTCTGTCCCTATGTAGATCATTTCTGGAAACATCTAGAGCTAGATTTCTTCAGCTGAGGGTCTATCCCCCATAGCACACATGCTCTGTACAGTTCCTGCTCATTCTCCTCAAATATCTTCGGTCTGCCGTTGCAGCTGTATTGTAAGAAATTCATGCATTAGCTACTCTTTTTTTCCCCTGACTCTTTTCCAGTTTATGACATCTACAACATACTTTAAGAGGTGTATCTTCTGTGGAAAGAAGATTCCCCCTCCCTCAACGAAAAGCCATTCTAAGTGCTTGTTTGCTTCAGTGAGGCCCACATCGTGGATAAGTACTCCCACTGTAGAATTTCCCCTCACCAGAACCAACAAAATAGGACTTCACATCTTAGAAGTCCTTCTCTGGGAGCTGGTTATTAATATAGCTGATCTCACCACCCCAAACAGGTCTCTTTTCATGGCCTCTATGGGCATTGCTTTGCACCCTTCAGTACTATGGACTATACTGATAGATTGCTCTAATACCAACAAGACTTACCTCACTCGTCAGGAACATCAGTACTGTCAACTTTGGATCCAGCTTGGCCCTCCTCAAAGGCATTTGTGCCATGGGAATCTACGCAGGCTCCATCTGAAGTTTCTGATGCTCTCAAGAAGTAAAAGAAGGCATCTGATGATTCTTTGGTTAGTATAAAATCCAAGTCTGATAGTGTTTTTTGAATAACCTATTGTCTCATTAAAAGAGATCCAAACTTGCCTATGTTCTCTCAACTCATCTGAAGGAATCGGATGTACTAATGGCACCTAATACTGTACTGTCGATCTGATGGTATTGTGTGTTTTGATTTTTCCAGTTGCTGTTAGCCCTGATGATGTGGGCTCAGCTTTTTCTGTGCCCTGTTCTCCCATGACTATTATAGAATGCTTGGAAGAAGATCTTCTTCTTCCAGAGTCAAACCTGATAGATGTCTAATATCTGGGGTTGCATTTGGAGGATGAGGTACTCAGTCTTCCATCTGCACCTCAGTGAGACTCCTCCTTCTCCTCTCCCAACAATCCCCTTCTCATTCTCCTGGACCAGCGTTGAGGATCTTCATCCCTTCACGTAACCTCTGGAATCCATCTTTTAGTAGAAGTTTATTGAGGATATCCACAATCATTCACCTCGGTGTTGCAGTATTCTTGTTGGACAAGTCCACTTTTAAACATCTCTTCCACTTTGTGAAATGTGATGTCAATGGTATTCTGAAGTGGTTTTTCACTTTCAGAAATCCTGATGCAGCTCTGATTATCTTGCATCAGAATGGTTGGTTTGGTTTCTGTGATCCCAAAATTCAGAAGCAAGTTGTGCAGCCATTTGATTTCGTCACATGCTGCATTTGCTGAAACACACTCAGCTCCAGTAGAAGAATCTGTGATTGTGGATTGCTTCTTACTTGTCCAGCTTACAGCTCCTCCACCATAGGAGGTCAGGTTTCCAGTGGTTGACTTTCTGTCAGCCAAATCTTCAGCCCAGTCTGCATCTGCAAAACCTATCAGATGTGGTTGGTTACATGCTAGCAGCTTTAGTTTGTAATCTGCTGTTCCTTTTAAATATCTGGCAACTCTTCTAACTGCAATAAAATCTTTTTCTGTATGAGAGTTGACCATTCTACATAAGATCCTAACAGCATTTGCTATGTCAGGTCTGGTGAAGCTGGCAGTGTATAGGAGTTTACCAACTACAGTCTTATACTGGTCTCCATTTTGCAAAGTTTAGGATTTCTTAATGTTCTTTAAGAATCCCTACTTCTATTGGAGTTGGCATAGCATTTGCACCTTTCAGACCAAGACAGTCCAGAAGATCCAGTATCTTCTGATTCTGATTCATGAAGAAACTTCCATTACTGCCTCTTTGTGTTTGCACTCCAATATAGTATGAGACATCTCCCAAAGTCTTTATATCAATCTCTTTCTTGAGATTTTGGGTTATCCTTTTACTATCTGCTTTATCCTCACTTTACAGGAAATCATCAAAATAATAATAATAATAATAATAATAATAATAATAATAGTAATAATATTTATTTATACCCTGCTCTTCAGCCAAGGCTATCATAGTGGCTTACAATTTGTTAATTAAGACATTTCCCTGCCCTCAGGCTTACAATCTAAAATAGCCACGAAGCAAAAGGAAAAGGGAGAGGTGGTGGGGAAGGGGGAAAGTCCAGCAGATCTTCTCTCCCTTAGAGGCCTGGACCATGGCAGATGGATTGGAGGGAGGGCTCTTCTTCTTTTTAGGCAAGGCCTGTTGGAGCTGGCTTGCCTTTCTCTCCCTCAAGATGGTGGATGGAAGGAGGACTCTTCTTGCTTTCTTCTTGCTTTACATAACTTGTGATGTAAGTCTATTTGTTATTTCTGAATCGCTTGCATATACACTTGTCAACAGTGCCTAGAGTGAATCCTTCTTTGATAAGAAACTGGTTCAGTTTCTCACTCCATGCTCTTGTGGCCTGTTTTAAACCATAAATGCTTTTTGTCATTTGCATATAAGATGCCCCTTACCAGCGATTTGGAATCCTGGAGGTCGTTCCATATAAAGTTGTTAATTGAGATGACCATGCCGGACAGCTGTGCAAACATCCAGGTGTTGAACATTCATTTTCTTGTAAGCTGTGACAGCTAGGAGAGTTCTGATGGTAGCATGAGTGACTACTTCAGCAAAAGTTTTGTTGTAGTCTTCACTATACTTTTGAGTATAGCCTTTAGCAACAAGTCTTGCTTTGTATCTTTGAATCTCCCCTTCTGCATCAAGCAGAAAGACCCAACTACAGCCAACTGCTCTTTTTCCTTCTGGCAATTCGGATAAAGTCCATGTCTTGTTTTAATATAATGACTGCATTTCCTCACTAGCTGCTTGCACCCTCTTCTCAGAATCTGTTTTTGGCATTCCCTTTATCTTCTTCCAGTCAGAGGATTTTGGAATTAATTCTTCTGTGGCTTATAAGAAAATCTGTCATGTGGCATAACTTTATTGGAGCATTCTGACCTTCTCACCTGTATTTGGATACCTGGTTCTGCTTCCTGCATGCTGTCCAATTCCTCATCGTAAGGCTGGCCCATTGCAGGTGTTGCCCCTTCTGGATGCACAACCTTTGGAGGACGAAAGAACTCCATGTTTTGTAGTCACTGGTGGGAGTCTTCTTTTAATGCAAATAAATCTGGATAGACTGATTAGATTTGGGCTGTGGTCTTTCATCAATATAAACAGAATAAGCCTGTATAGTCTGATCCTCAATGCCTGTTACTTTAAAAATTCATCAAATTCAGCATAAACAAATTCATAAAATTATGTAGACTTTTTGTCTACAGTTATGGAACTCATAGGTAAGATTGCCAAGTTCCCTCACAATGCATTTCCAAGTGGGTGACTGCTACTATCTAGTTCACCTATGAGACTTCCAGAAAGCCAGAGTCTTCCTCTATCCAGTTCCATTCCATGAAGGCTGTCTCCACTTCATCTGCATTCTTGGCAGGTATACCCATACAGACTGTCTTGGCAGGTATACCCATACAGCTACTTGGCCTCAGGCTCTTATGTTTGCAAAGCACTATACACTTTATGTTCATGCCAGAGATCCTACTTCCTTTGGCTTCTCTTTGCTCCAGTAGCTGCAAGCGTAGTCTCACTCTCCATCCAGGTGTGTGTAGCTTGCTAATCTTCTATATGTATGAGTCACAGAGAGGACAAGTAGGTTGCTTACCCATAACTGTGGCTCTCTGAGTGGTCATCTGTGAACTCACACAACTCACCTGCCTCCCCTCCCAGCAAACATGGAGCTGAAGAAGTTTGAACGAGAACCTTACTGAGCATGTGTGGTATTGGGGAGCAGGTACTTCAGCTGAAGAGATCTAGCTCTAGAGGTTTTCAAATATGGTTGTGCAGGCACAAAGATTCCCATATATGTGAGTTCACAGTGACCACTGGAAGAACCACAGTTACAGGTAAGCATCTTCCTTTTTTTTTTTTTTTTGTATTGTGATATTTGGTATTGTGATACCCTTCTTTTGATATAGGCTTCCTTTCTCGAGGAAAAAAATAGGTTTTAGACATGCTGAGTTTGTAGGGGGAAAGTTTAGTCCATATTCTGGTACACTTCTGTCATGCCTAGGCCTAGCAGCTAATGAGATGTTACTCCTCTATTCCAACTGACATTGTTCTGGCCTGTGAGGGAGAGAAGATCAGCCAGCTTTGGTTCAACTCTCACTTTGTCTTGTGTATCCTTTCTCATTTAGATTGTATGCTTGAGGACAGGGGAATGTCAAAATAAAGATTTGTAAGCTGCACTGAAAGCCTTCTGGACTAATACACAAGTACACACTGAAATATTCAAATGGAATCTTGGCCTAACACAGCTGGGTAGATGGACTGGTCTACTGGCAGTGTAATTCTAGTCCAGGAAGTGAAGTGAAGGCTGAAAGACACCTATGTTCATAGTCTGCCTGAAGTGATGCAGTGATGACATTGTTATGTCTGTAATGCAGGGCCGGGGGAAAGTTTTGAAAAGAAAAAAGGCTGGTAGACCTTGAGAAGGTTGTTATGTTTGTTTCTCAGGCTCCTTGTCAGGCTTTAATGGTAGGATTCCAACAGCGGATACAAAGTTTTCTTGTTTCCTGTACATAGAATCCTGTACCATAGAGGGAAAGGATGTCCAAAATGATAGTTTCATGGTTTCCAATATTTCTATAGACCTGACAAGATCTATCAAGAAAATATGGTACTGTTTGAAACTCAGGTGAAATCACTGCATAAGCCTTAAACATAAACATGCTTCTGGGTGGATTTTTTATTTGTTCCTATAACAGTCTCTCCTTAAATACCTCTTATCCAACAGACTGAACCTGAAATGATAGAAGAAACAAATGTTGACCGTGTCAATGAACCCCAGAATTATACCAGAGCCCATCAAGCAAAAGGCCATTCAGAGACATCAACACTGAGTTCGCAGCCATCCATTGATGAAGTTAGACAACAGATGCACATGTTATTGGAAGAAGCCTTTAGTTTGGCCTCAGCAGGCCATGGAGGACAGAGCAGACAAGATGCTTACAGTTCTACACAGCATTTGCCATACTCTGAAGTTGTGACCAGCGCTCCTGGTACCATGTCTCGGCCCCGAGGGGGAATTCAGTGGGTGCCAACATATAGACCAGAAGTATATCAGTACAGTTTACCAAGACCTGTAAGTGATACTTATATGCCCAGAACTGTTGTGGAAATACTAGAATCCCCTTCCACTTTGTATCTTAGCATAATTTATGTGTATATGAAAGCAATGGATGTAATTTTATCTACAGCATTTTACTTGCTGTTTTGTGGAAGGGGTTCTCTTTCAACCATTGCATTAAAATATTTCATATCTTGACTCTAGGATGATGCTGGGCTAGGTGAGTGATTTGTAGTTGCACATTAGTTTTGATAAATAACCAAAGTTAGCTTTAACAAATACAAGTACATTCTGGACTGCAGTCCTGTTTGCTGATGTGACTACACTGGTGTAATTAATGAACTTATCCCAAATGAAATTATTGCTGTGTAGCACAAAGACAAAATGGCCACAGGTGATGCAATGATAAGAGGAAAAGCTGCCTTCTGTTGACATAATTGCGTGTTGTGGTGGCATAAGTTACCAGACGGGCCAAAAGGGATGGCTTTCAGCTGTTTCAGGGGCATGGAGTGCTGATGATGCATGCCCTCAATGCAGCTGGAAGCTGCAAAAGGCCACCTGCAAAAGGACTGGGGAACATGTGCTCCTTGCTGGTGACCTGTTTGGGATCATGGCGGTGGCCCACTTTGAGAGCAGGCTGTGCAGTTGCTGTGGTCCCTGGCTGACTGCAGCTGGACCACGCTACCAGTCTACTTTGGCCCTAAGTGTTCAAAGTTCATATCATGAACCTGGTAAAGGTCAACTTGGAATTTAAAACAGCACGTCTCAGTGTGTAGATAATTTATTGTTTTGACAACTGTGTGGTTCTCATTGTCTCGGGACATGAAGATGAGACTATAGTTTGAACAAATTAGAGCAAGGTGGGGAAAACACAGCCCCCCCCCTCATTTTCATTTCATTCATTCTGAAAAAAAATGTATTCTGACCTCAGATTCTCCAGTGAGGCTTGGGGGATAATTTTGCCATTAGTCCCTTGGTCATTTTTCAACAGGTCTAAGGGACCTGTTTTTCCCATTGGAAGTGAAATGGAAAATGACTTCCTGTTGGAGAAAAGGCCTCTCTTGTGTCTAAAATTGTGTTGGTGAATTCGTGGCACATGTGCCCTTTCTGGCACTTGGAACAGTCTTGGAGGCATGCAGCAGCTACAGCAAGGAGGGACGTGGAGGCACACGTGGAGGCACATGTGGCCAGCTTGGCTCCTTACCATGGCCCAGTTCTCCCATGGAAAATCAAGCCATGACAAGCCCTGCCCCAGCTCCCCCTCCCCTCGAGGCACTTTCTCCTCTTCCTCCCAGTCATGTGTGTATCTGTGTATTGTGTGCCTTCAAGTCATTTCTGGCAACCCTAAGGTGATCCTATCACAGGGTTTTCTTGGTAAATTTCATCAAAGGGAGTTTGCCTCTGAGGATGTTTTAATGATCACCTTTTTAAAAAATTGACAGAAAGTTTGTTTTGATTTGTAGTTGTTAACATTTCTTTATGTAGTCACTATCTAGATTTATACATTTTTTCCAGCGTATCTTGACACTCTGAATATCTGATATTGTAGAAGTTTGCAGATTGCACCTTACGAGGGGGTATCACAAAGTAATAATTATCACACAGAAGTTATTATGACATATTGATGAAATTTTGACAGTGTCATCATTGGTCCCTAAGTGCGTGTTGCTGAAAAAATCAGCTCATTGTGTCCTTTATTTTTGTGACTGGCTGTGCCAGAAGTGACTAAAGTGTAAAATCCTCATCAGGTGCAATCTGCAGGCTTCTACAATATCAAATATTTGGAAGGTCAAGATACGCTGGGAAAAATGTATAAATCTAGATAGTGACTACATAGAGATAAGTTAACAACTACAAATCAAAACAAACTTTCTGTCAATTTTTTAAAAAGGTGATCATTAAAATTTTTGAATACCCCCTCGTAGTTTCCAACGTATGGCAACCTTAAGTTGAATCTATCATGGGGTTTTCTTGGCAATATTTCTTCAGAGGGGATTTTTGTTATTGCCTTCCTCTGAGTCTGGGAGAGTGTGACTTGTCAAAGAACTCCCAGTGGGTTTCACAGCTGATCTGGGATTCGAGCCCTGGTATCCAGATTCGCATGTAAACTGCTGGCTTTCTTTGTTCTTGTTATTATGCTGTGCCTTCTGTGCTTTAGTATGGTTGTTGTTGTTGTTGTTGTTATGTGCCCCCAAGTCATTTCCAGTTTATGAGCCCAGAGCACTCTCCTTCCCTCCCTTCCAACCGCTGGTTCCTGGACACCCTAAGGTGAAACTACCATGGGGCAAGCTTCGTCAGAGGGGGATTTCTATTGCCATCCTCTTAGGCTGAGAGAGCATGACTTGTGTACATGGTGCCTTCAAGTCATTTCCGACTTATGGCAACCATAAGATGAAACTTTCATGGAGTTTTCTTGGCAAGTTTACTCAGAGGGGAATCTGGTATTGCTAGCCGAAGGCTGAGAGAGAGTGCCTTGGGTTCCCTCCAGAAGTCTCGTCTCCAGAACGTGGAAGTCGCAGCCGCGGAAGTCCTGCCCCTGGCAGGATGCAGGAATGCCACTGAATTTGGGCACTTGGTCTCCAAAAGGTTCCCCATTAATGCTCTAAAATGTCCCAAAGAGGGCAAAAATGTAAAATTGTCCACTGCACCCCCAAGGAGAAAATTGGGAGCATGAATTTTAGTAGATCGTTACAGCGGTAGGTGTTGAGCTACAAGGGATCTTTGGGGTCAGTGCAACACCATAATTTCAGAGATAAAAATGAGAGAGATACTAAGGTGTACTAACAAATTAAGAGCGGAAATACAGATGGCTGATTGTGAATACTCTGTGAATGTTAAGCAGGCAGAATCTATGCAGAGACATTCTGTCACTTCATGTATTATCTGGTCACTGCTGTGTATTCAAAGTAACATGGTCTTGTTAGTAACACACACACCTTGAGATGTTTGAAGGTATAATCAGTCATTTAAAATAGCCATGCTACTCTTTTATTCAGAGTGACCAAAAGAAGGAGTCATAATGTCATTTTTCACAAATGTTGTATGTGGCAATAGGAAAATAATTACAGGTGCTCCCTGTGTTATGGGCTGGGATGCATATTCTGCAGATTAAAAAAAAAGGAGTTGTGAACATAACAAATTATCCTAATTTTTGCAACAGTTAAATCGAAACAAAATTATTTTAATTATTATACTTAGTCAATTATGAATCAACCCACTAATATAAAGATATGCTACAATAAAGCTTCTGAGATAGGCAAAATGTAACTAAAGAGAAACAGCTGGTGATGTCTAACCCACATATACCCTGAAGAAATTTACACAGAAAAATAATGCTTCCAAGCTTCCTTTCTTCCTCTGTGTTGATTCCTAAGAAGCTAGACAGTCCAATCTGTTTCCTTTACAAAGGACTGAATCACACCTTACACAGACTTGCAGACAGTATCATCATCATCATCATCATCATCATCATCATCATCTATATCCTGCCTCTCCTAAAAGACCACACTTGCCCAAAAAGGTTGAAACAAGTGTATGATGTGTCAATTTAAGATTAGAATTTAAGATTAGAATTTCCTCATTCTTTGTGTCAGCCAATGGTGCAGGGAAAACCTGATATGATGTGTTCACATTGGAGCTCAACCTTTCAACTGTATCTCCCAGAATCTGTCATGCAGGCTGTGGTATTCTGGGACTGGAGTTGGAAAAAAAAACTTTTCATGTTTTGCTTCCCATTATATTTTTTCAAAATTGCACTATAATGAAGCAGAGAGTGGAAGATGGACTCTTATAGATCTGGTAAAGAGATATCATTTGATACTGACCATTGCACTACCCATCCCTCTCTCTTAGTTATATTTGCAGAAGAATGTGCTTCTGTTAGGCAGTTATGATGTTGTAAGATAGGCTTAAGACCTTGAAACTGTTTGATATTCATGTTTACAATTGTGACACCATTGCCAAAACTACAAATGCCCTCAATAGTCACTTTGGATTCCAGGCAGTTGTACTGAGGGACGGAGTTCTGTGACACTGTTGAGTGGGGGTAATGAAGGATGACTAGTGAGCTTTCTCCTACCAGCAAGTGGTGGTGAGACGATGAGTTGCAACTGGTCCCCTAAGGGCTCCTGCTTCTGCTTGTGAACTCTTTCCCCCAGTACACCTGCCTGGATTTTAAGGTGGGTTTTGTGGGGCTGGGTAGGGAGATGAAGTATAGCTACAAAATTGTGGCTACATGTCCATCCCTCTTTTTCCACAGTGTGGGACTCAAGATACAATTTTTAAAATTGCATTGTACAAAAGCTAAAATTCAACTATCAACAAACAATAAAAAAGAATGACGGTTAAAAATAAAAATAAAAGGCTCTTTTGCCCTGAAAGGCCTGCCAAAAGGAAGTCTTCACCTGCCTATGAAAGGATAGCAAGGAGGATGCTAGCCTAGCCTCCCTAGACAATTAATCCCAGGGTTCCATAGGATGCAACTATGACTTTTATGGTTGAATCATAGTGCTATAATTGTGTAGAGAGTGAAAGGGCCCTGGTTACTACAAGCTGCATTTATTTTATCATTGTAATTCAGGGAAGGGATTTGGGGGAATCAGTCATTTTGTCGCTACTCTTGATAAATAGCTGAAACTCAGAAATCTATGCTGCTCTATATCCTTGAAAAATCTACCAGTTGATCTACATCTACATTGTGCTTGTCCATCCTAAACTATTGCAAATGTTGTGTTCATTTTACTTTTCTAAGGGCTGAAACAGATGGCTCTTTAAAGCCCGCTTCTGGGTGTCTTGGGAGTACAATACAGTGGTCCCCCGGGTTACGAAAGTAATCCGTTCCAGGATCCCTTTCGTAACCCGAAAACCTTTGTAACCCTAGGGACAGCTGTAAGTATAGGAAAGCACTTGGCACGATCTGAATTTTGCGCCGCTTTACTTTCTTAACCCGTTTTTTTTTCCGTAACCCGGTGCTGTTTTTCCGGCCCTGGCTCTTTCGTACCCCGGGGTTTTCGTACTCCGGGGGATTCGTAACCCGGGGGACCACTGTACAGTGTTTATATGCCGCATGCTCCAAAGACATCTGGAAACTACTTGGCTACCCAGATATGGGTGGTTTCAAGACTCTCGTCAGTGCAGTGTTTACATGCAGCATGTCGCTGCAGTGTCTTGAAGACACCCTGGGTCTGCGGTGGGGCTGGCGTGTAATTGCCGTGGCCCCAATCCATCTTCGGCGGGGCTGTCTGTTCCAGTCTTTAGTCACCCAGTTCCCAAACTTGTCTACCTACTGGGCAAATTTATTCAATCAGTTTCTAAATGTAAACCTTTCCTCACAACTACTTTAGTTGGTGGCACTGATGGCGGTGGATGGTGACTCTCCCTGGATCTTAGTCCAAACTAACTGTCCAAGATGTAGAACCTGTTTTGGTGACCCTGGACACCTTTAAATTTCAGGCAGCAATTAAGACCAGTTTGACCACCTCATTAACATTGGAGTCACTGACCACTGCTGCTTCAGTGCATGCTTTTGTGAAGAACGAACACTTGTTATGTTCCATGACAGGGCTCTGTTCAGACCTCCCATTTCACATGAAATGTTGTTCAAAAGAAGAATTAGTTATATGAGTAAATGCTTACAGTTCTTATGGCCAGTGTGTAAAAGCTGGTTTATAGTAGTGGGTGATCCTTGAGCTGGGGAGTGCTCAGTATAATTTGACATGGCAAGAACAGTTGTGACCTACTTAAAATATTTCATGGTGCTTTGAACTGGACCATGCAACAGTGGTGATAGTCAAACACAGGGGCTAAAATGATGATCTTAGAGGTCCCCAGGTAGAAATTTCACCCTAGCCTTCAGTTTACTAGATGGCCTTGCCTTAAGAAAGTACAGTTCTTTCAATTCCAGCTTCCCAGTTGTAACACTAACTGACAGCATTGTTACAAGAATTGCTCAGATAAAGTCTGAGACAGTCTGAATCTCTGTGAAAGGCCTACATCAGTACTAGATGTTAGATACTAGTGTATGTTTGATATAGATACTTAGATTCTGAAGGTACTATCTCTGTATCGGTATGAACTAGGCCATTTACTTGGCCAAATTTTTGTTAGAAACTTAAGATTTGAAATCAGCCAGGTAAATATTGGTTATTCTTTACCTTTAATACAAGGAGTAGAATACAAATGCATTATTAGCTATTCCTGTTGGAGAGAGAGGAATAGGATAGTGTAGTGGATGAGTTAGAGATAGTATGGGATAAAATGCTCAGAGATGGATGAGTTTAAAAGCTGGAGACTCATCACTTCTGATACGTGCACCATACTCTATGTCAAGGTGTACTGCTATGTTACAGTTTATTTTTAGAGCACTTAGAATGCCATGCTGTGTCTTGTGGTGATTTTGATATGCTGACTAGGCAAATGAAGACCAGAGGGCATTTCAGTCTAGCTGCTAAACAGATTCAATAACTGTCACCATATTCCCAAGCAAACTTGACAATATCCATCGTGATACAAAGCCTCAAAATTAATATCACATGCTTTAGGCCATAAGATGATGGAAAAGAATGTCACAAAGGTGTTTCTGCACACGTATAAAATGGCAAAATCTCTAACTGTGCTATATGTCATTTGCTGTCAAGCATTGTAAATCTAGCTTATGACAGAATCAGAATGACTGATCTGATGACCTGTAAAATCTGATCCTCAGTAATGTGTTCCTTTGGTGTCTGTGCCTGTTTTTAAAAATTAGAATTATTTTATTGTCATAAGAACATTTTTTTTCTTGTATAGAGAAATATGAGAATGATTTTTCCAATAAAAAGGCCAGAAAGGAAAGTCAAAATATGAAATGGATGCTTACAGGCAGTTTCTTTCAGTAATGGTGTGTGGGGCTTCCAGATGTTCTGACATCAAAACATTTCATTTTCAGTGGGGCAGATTTCCGATTTCCCCTTGGGGAGGATTCATGTCAAGGAGAATTCTGCAATGTTTCATTGTAGGAGCTAGTAAAAGTGTTTACTTGGAGATAACTAATATGTAGTGGCATGGAATTCACTTGAATTGCCTCCTTATAATCTATTACTGTATAATTTGGAGAAATGCAGTGTAGTTTATTTTACATGAGAATTCAATTGCTCTTTGAGGAAATAATTTTTCCCCCTTTTTGGCAGGCATATAGGTTTTCTCCACTCCCTGAAATGGTGATGGGATCTCCACCTCCGCCTGTGCCTCCCAGAACGGGACCTGTTGCTGTCACCTCTCTTAGGAGGTACAATGCTCCTGCTTTGTGTTTTTTGAGAATTTCTTGCTGAGATGCATTACAAGGATGTATTCCTTGTACTAAGGAGATGTTTGTAAATTTGCAGTCGAGTGGTACCATTTACAAATCTTCAATTTTCCAACAAGCAAAGAAAAATGTGTGTCTTTATTCAAATGCAGATTGCTCAGATACCTAATACATAGACCAAATCTCTGAATGCATCTTTAAAACCCTGATTTCACGATACAACTATAATGCCATATTAGTTGTGCTATAAAAGAGGTGAATGATTGATAAATCTCCCTGTTTTTCTTTCTGAGATGACCTGGTGGAGGCAGCAGTGTGTGTGTGTGTGTGTGTGTGTGTGTGTTTGTGTGGTTGGCCTGATAAAAATGGGTTTAGTGCTCTGGAGATATTTGGCGAGTTTGTTACTATCAGATTTCTTATGTGCTCTTTAAATTAATTATAAAGATGAATCAGTTTTAACGTTTTTAAAAATATTTAGTGCACAGTTCGTCTGCTTTGCTGTTGTAGAGCCTCCATTCCTTATGTCTTTTAAACCCTGTGTTCTCACTGCAAGCCAGCTCATATGGCACCCGATACTGTGCATTTCTGAGCTACTGTTGCCTGGTGCAGACTTGTGAAATCACTTAGTCTTCCAAACAATGGTTTTACAAAAATAACACAGTGGGCCATCTGCAGAGCCACAGCATAGGAGGCATGTTGTATTTTACTGTGCATTGCCACAGGAATACAGAAATAGCTGATATGTGCTGATTGGCTGCCAGTGATGTCAGATAAGAATAGTGCAAAAATACCAGTGAACTGTAGAGCACAGGCAGCCAGGCTCATTCTTCACTGTCAGAAAGAAGGCTAGCAACAAAAGAGGCCGCTTCCAGAAAATATGAACTCTTTGCTGAAATTGTTGTGCTTTTAATGTTTAACTATATTTAGAAGTTGTTTTATACAGGCATAGGCAATGCAATTTGTTGCAATCTTGCTATTTTTATTGTCTAACATTTATTTGTATTTCACCAAAACCAAGACCTTTTCACAGTACCAAAAAAATAAAAAAAAAGTTTATATACTGTTTCAGTAAATGTCAAATCAAGAATATCAAATAAAAATCAGGCTTTTTCCTTAACTGCCCTTCATTTTTCCATTTTCTCTGTTAAAAAATGACTGTCCTGTGGTTTAACACTGTTCAATCTTTGATAATGTGTGCAAAGCACAGCTCTACTGTAGCTGATTTGAGTAAATGAGTTGTAGATTTTAGCCTATGTGTATATGATGTTGAAATGACTCATATTTCCAATATATATTGTACAGGTCGACTTCCGATATTGGCAGCAAGACAAGAATATCAGAGTCCAGTGAGACTGAACAGATACAGCCGCATGATCATGCCCCTTTTGTCCCAGTATCAAGAGCCCCAGTATCTGTGGCTCCATTGGATCAATCAGCTTTGAATTACTCAGGTGAAAAACGCATGCGGTACAAACAGAGACCACATCTAAGTCTGTATGGCATAGAGACGAGCGTATGAGATCTTGCAAACACCTTTCTTTAGAACTGTATTAAATGGTTCTCTTGAAGGCTTGAGGAGGAGGATTAATAAAAGGATCCCCACACACTCCTTCATTTATCACATGCAGCATATTTCTAATATGGGAGAGGAATGGGGGAAATAAGAACTTGGCCTTTCTCTTTGAAGCACCTGGATGTGGCATGTTTCTGAGACAGGATCCTGGGACTGATGGTATGGTGTGGTACAGAAACCAAATGACCATGTAATGTAGTCAGTTTCCCTTGTGATGGCTCCTTACTCTTGAATTGAGTGCACTCTGGATTGATCCCAAAGCCCCAATCTCTCTTTAGGAAAAGCTAGTTCAGATTATGACTTCTAGCTTCATATAGTGAAGCCATCTGAACTGCTGCTGAATGTCATGTGTTTCTTTGTGTTTCCACCTTGCAAGCTTGCATGTCTTTGCAAACCAGTCAAAAATGAATAGGTGAGGATATCCTCATTAGTGACTGAGAGGCTCCCAGTGTGGTGAATTGATTCAGATTAACTTCATCATTAATAAGATAAATGCATAGGCATGACCAGCAACTATCTTTTCCTTTAAGCAAGAACTTCAAAAATAATATTAACATATGAAGTTGCTTTAGACTGAGTCAGATCATGGGTTCATCTGGTCCAGTATAAACTATACTGATAGATAGAAGTGCTCTAAGGTCACAGACAGAGAATTTTCTTAGCACAGGCAGCTGTATACCCTTTTAACTGGAGATGCCAGAGACTAAAACTGGGTCCTTATACATGCAAAGCATACCACATCTGTTGAGCCATGGTCCCAAAATATCTCTTTGGTTCCAAAGAGATCCCAACCAGTTTGGTCAAAATCCTGTCTATAAAGAAATGCTGCAGATGCAATGTTTCCTTAGGTACACCGGAATACTACACCTTAAATGTTTGTACAAGCTTGTGTCAGAATGAATTGGGCTCATTTCCTTTTTTACATTGTAATTTTGACCTGCCATTTTATCAGTCTTCTTGTGTTCATTACATGTTGCTGAAGCCCATGACATTTAAGACTCTTGAGAGAGATTATTGATCAGGAAGCCAGGGAAATGTGTATTGTCTCCAAAGAAGGAATAGTTGCTGGTTTAGTGAGGCAGACAGGTGGAGGGAAATCAAAGCAGGATCTTATGTGCTTCTGGACTATGAGGAGGCCTGGAAGAAATGTGTGTTTTTCAGGGTTTTTGACACCTGCTGGAACCACACTTACCCTTCACTCAGCTCTCTACAGAAACAGCATGTGTGACAAAGTAAAAGTTAGCAAAGAAAAAAAAAGCTGTTCATAAAAATATTTAGATGAGAATGAAATTGGGGTCTCCTTATGCTTGCTGATGCTAAAAATAAAGTCAAATATGTCTGCTATAGTAGTTGCATCACAAATATGTTCCATCTTTTCTCACAACCCATCTCAACCAATATATCCAAAGCACTAAACATCTCCATATATTTGGAAATAAGTGAGCCCAATTCTGTGAAGAAGGATCCACAAATATTTGGGAACAAGTTAATCTGATTATCCATAGAGTTTATTGATAATGAGACATTCGCTTCTAAACCAAAGCCTAGAAGCATGTTTTTTTCATTGTCCTGCTCTCAAATGGAAATTTGGGCTAGTGAAATCTGAAAGGAAATAGGTTTGCAGGAAATTATGGTATCTTGCTCACAAATTTAATACTGTTATTTCTGAAGCCCCCCCCCCCTTTCCACCATATATTTTATTGTTTAATACCAGCTCCTGTTCAGATCATGGGAACAGATCTGTATATAGTTAACAGCAGTCCTCAGTGTTTTCCAAGTCTTTCTGCTCCAGAGCTGAGGTTTCTGTTTTCTATCTGTTGTTGTAATATATTTCCATCCAAAACAAAAGTAAATAAAAACCTTTTCCTGTTCTGTTATAATGCCGATGTCCATTTGTATTATGAGTAGCAGTAAATGATCAGTGGAATAAAAATTAATTGTACCTCCTGTGATCTGGATGCTAGCCAATTTAAGAAGTAATGGTTAATGTACTGCAGATTTGATAAAAGATTTTAGTATGTTTATGGAAGCCAGGACCAGACATCCATCCATGCTAATGAAAAAGTGTTCAACACAGTTTTTTGATTCCTGGAGTAAACAGGAGGGAATGGTACCACGATCTCTATTATCTATTGAAAGTTCTGAAACATTAGACTCAGGAGAAATGATACTGGACTAAATGAGCTGTAGATGATGAACCATTTAGGTTCCCCTTTTTTCTGAATCTGAAATAATAAATTGCTGATTGCAAGGGCATTGCATCCACTTTTCTTACATATGTGAAACAGTGTATTTGTAAAACAGGACCCTAATTTTACATACGAGTATTTAACAAACAACAGAGAATGCCTTTGTCTTTCTTTTTTTTGAAAGTGACCATACAGAGATAGCAGCAAAGGCGACAATGCTAGATATATTTACATGAAAGCAAATTTCATGGAAAACAGTGGAATTTGCAGTGATTCTCTGAGTATACATTATTAATTGATTCTTGGAATATTTATTTATTTAGCACCATGTTTGAAATAAAGGGCTTGTAGAAATTTCACAGTATTGCCTTAGGCTATGATCCAGTGGAGCATTTAATTTTTACTTAATTTTAAGCATGTAAATAGTCCCAGTGGGACCACTCAGCACAGTTTGCATGTTGTTGAGCAATATGACAGTGCTTATATGCTCCTGCACTCACAGCTCCTGGTGGCTTAATGGCTCTTTGCTTCTCTGAAGCTCAGTAATTCAGCAAGTCCTTGGAGGCAACCCACTGCCACAGATAACTTTTCTCATGAGCTGTTTCTGAAAAGTGCAGTTTAGCTAACCATTTTTGGAATGAATCTGTAATAAGATTGTACAAAGATAATTATTTAATTGTTGGCTTTAGCAGCACCTGGTTAATTAGCACAGTGGTTCTGACTTGCTGTTCCAGTGGATATTAGTATTTAAATTTTATACCTACCTTTAAGCAAGCTGCTGCTGCTGCTTTTCCTCCTCCTCCTCCTCCTCCTCTTCCCTATTTCCCACCTTTTCCCCAGTTTGGGATTTGCCTTTCCCTCATAGTAATAGTGTTTGTTTATAATGCCCTCCCTGCCAAATGGAGGAACATCAGACATATACATTTAGAGACAAAGGCAATATAGCATACAACTATAAATATCCATAAAAACTGCAACATCCCCCCAGCCACTACTCACTCCAAGAATGTTAGGAACAACTCAGCAGCTTAATCTGGTGAATCAAAGAGGAAGGTCTTCAATTCCTTATGAAAATGGGTGAGATCCTCCTCCAGCTGAAGGTCCAAAGCAAAACCATTCTACAAATGGAGAGCCAGATCTTGAAAGGCTCGCAGCCTTGATGGTTTTATATCTAGGGCACACGTTTACTGCCTGAATCCCTGGATCATTCTATACAAAAGATTCCTCTTTGGTCCACACACTCAGTATTTGGGAATCACTGTGCTAGCATTTGCCTTTTTTTTTAAAAAGGTGTATAGAATACTGCAGATATTTGTCGAAATATATTAAGTGTTGGTTAATGCAACATTTGGGAGATGGTGTCTCTAATGCAGAGGTGCCTGCATTTTAGTATTGCTTTAAGTACTACTGCCATGGCATACTTGCATACTACTAGTACTTTCTTCAGTGCAGAACAAAATTAATAACAGAGTGTAGTATCCTAAGGTGCACAAATCTCTTGTTGTTTTTCTACTGCTCTGGGAACAAAATTGTTGGATACTGTGTCTGACCAGAAGGTCTTGGGGCAACTGTCAGAGTTTCCAGACAGAATGAAAGTTGTTAGTATCATGGAATGACAAAGTACAGGTTTACTGAGGAAAAGATGGTGGATTGGACCCAGACTTAGTCATGCATGAAATGCACCCATAGAAAGCAATGATACCTAAGTTATAGATGACTTACTTTCCCCATTGATCTCAGTAGATCTGTGTAAACATGGCTGTGTCTGTATTTAGCCCATTATCATTTAATCAGAGTTGCAATTCAACTGAGATATGATCTTGATTTTTTTTAAAAAAATGCACATACCTATTGACTCCTGGACATTTTATAATCACCTCATCTTTCATTATACTTACTGCACCTCTTCAAGAATAGTTATAACTAATTACATGCACACACTAGGGATCACTCGACAGAATATTTGGAGCATATGTTCTAGCCCGTTTTCAAAGAACAAATGTACAGAATATAGTGACCTTCTGAATTTTCCAATAAATTTCACTTCTAGTTTTTCACTGTATACTAAAAACAGGATTAACATATGTAGGAAGAAG
The DNA here is from genome assembly GCA_034509955.1 of Urosaurus nigricauda. Classification (NCBI taxonomy): domain Eukaryota; kingdom Metazoa; phylum Chordata; class Lepidosauria; order Squamata; family Phrynosomatidae; genus Urosaurus; species Urosaurus nigricauda. The sequence goes on from JAOEGL010000001.1 coordinate 96,568,196, forward strand.
AACAGGTAAAATAGGCTTCTCTTAGGAAAAATGGGAAATATTCTAAAATGGCTGTTATTTGAGCAATAGCAGTATGCTGTCATTGTCTGGCAGGTACAAAGCAGAACAACATCAAAACCAAGGAAGGATAATGTAATAATCTCAATCAGTGCTAGTTACTAACAGGGTTTTTTCTATGAAAATTTTGTAGCTTGAATTTAGATTTGTGGATTATGAATGCTGGTGGGCAGAGGATAACAGGGGACTTCTCCCATCTTAACATATGCGTCTTTTAGTCTTGATGTTTTGAAACTTGGATGAAAGCCTCTTGTGGGTGTGAATGTAATTGGAAGCACTGAATGGCCTGCTTTGGAATAAGAATGACTAATTGGAGATTTCTGTAGTGAGGAAGCATAGTATGCTATCAAGGCAATGCTTGAGCTGTGATAAAGAAGCACTGTGGAGCCCATGTAGCTTTTCAGTTGCTATGGAGTTACAGTCCTAAAAAAAATCTATTTCAGTTCAAAGCCATCCCAGATTTCAAGCAGTATTGCTTGAATATTAGGATCTACCACTATGCTATTTGTAGCAGCATGAGAACTGGATTCCTTTGACCAAGAATCCTGAAATTGTATTGAAATCACCCAAACCCAAAAGCATGTGTCTCCACATACACTGTTAACAAAGCAAAATAGGTGGTCATTCTGGCACTTCTTAGTCTCAGGAAGTGCAGAATTCTTTGGGGCTTCAATGTTCTTTGGCTACCTCAGAAAAGAGAGTTTGTGTGGAAATAATTAGGTAATTCTTGTCCATTAAGTCCACCAGTGCTGGTAAGGAGGATATGTGGTCCATCTAATCACTTATTTTGAAGTGAGTGCACATGACACGCATTAAAATGGACTGAGGGGTTGGGACTAGTTTGCCTCTATCCTATCCTTGCGCTCCTCAGGTGAGACTTCAGTAGCAGTGATTCTGATAACAGTGGTATCCCAAAAGTCTAAGCAATATTCTGCTAATGGTTTATTTGAGCAGGAAAACCTTTATGTTAACTCTACAATATAATGCTTCTCCAATGTTTGAAGAGTCTCCTATGGACACATGGGACTTATTTCGTGGAGTGCATGACTGAAATTCATCCCTTCTCCAGCAGAAACAATTTGAAATGTATAGTTTTATGAATGCAAAGCTTGTTTAATAATATAGCATGTATACTGGATGGTGAGTTCTCTTACAGTCAGGTCCTGATTCTGAGTGGTCCTTTCTGTATTTGCATTACAACAGCTGGCTCATTTTATTTTTGGAATTTGAGGGTAGGAGGAATGCTCACTACTGCTCTTCTGCTCAGGATCAAAAGGGCTGAATGTGTGGAGAAGATGTGATTATGGTACTAGCGCCTTTACTTTTAATTTTTACTAGTCATGGATTAAAGGTAATAATAGGACTGAGTTGCTGTCTTACTTTCAAGCTTATTTAAGACTTGTAACCTTCTAGCTCTGGGAGCAAAAGATTGGCACTGAAGAGAAGTTTACAGTTGTCCCAGCAGGATAGCAGCTCCTCACTACCCTCATCTTGGGTTTAATGTCACAAGCCATCTCTGTAATTGTAAAATGTGGTGTAAATATACAACCGTGGTATAAATATTGGTACTGGAAATGGCTTTAAGCAGTAAAAACATTTTCCCAGTTTAAACTATTTATGTTGCATCTACAATCATCTCAATTTATGACTTCAAGAGACTGTTTGTACTCTATTTCTTAACTGTTTTTTTAATTGCTGTTTTTAGATTGTTGTTAAGTCCCATAAGGGTAAAGGCACCCCATACCACTCCTGCTCAGGAGTGTATTCATCAGCAGAGGGAGTATAATCTCCTGAAACTTTTTAAATTCAGAATTCAAGGTATCACACTAGAGTGATCTTATGTCATTAGAGAAACTTGATTTCCAAGAACACATGGCAAACTTCTAACCTGTCCCCTACCCCCAAATAAAGGGTGCGTGGTTGGTGTCCTTGGTATTAATCATCTCATGTAACTCCATAACTAACATTTATGCAATTCTGACAACCCCATTGTAGACAACGGAGGCTGGAAACTGTGCTGTATACTGAAATGGAACAAAAATGGAACTTTGTCTTATTAAAATATATTGTTTCTGTTTAACATCCCCTGTGTGTGAAGTGTTTTGTTTCAAAGTTGTTCAGGTACACTTGTCCATTTAACAACATACCACATGCAGAGGGTTTGGCTTGTTTTGTAGGCAGACAACTGAAAAGGCAATGACCACTCTTTACAACTGATGACAATAATCAAAAAGCCTTGTAAACTTTTATTATTCACTGACTTGTTGAGTAGTATATTATGGATATCCCAATGTAGAAATCAAACTGAAGTGGGAGATGCAGAAGGCATAGGTTTATGATTGAAGTAGAAACTATATAGGCATCAGGAACTTTCCCTAAATGCTGTGAGTGGGTTGCTTGCTATTTTGGTAAAGGTTTATTAAATACTGATAACACTGAATTAAGAATTACAGAGTGTCTAACTCCTGGTTACTGTGATCCTCACTTGGAGAATTTTTATATACCTAGCTTAATGTTTTTACTCAAATCCTTCTATAATATGAGTACAAACCTGAAATATATTTTCAACAAGCTGAACATGTTGTGCATAGCAATAATGGGTAAATATTTTAGCTTCATATATAACATCATTAACAGTCCTGGGATAATCCTAGAAAAACAGTCTAAAGCTGGAATACTTACAGTACTTGGGAGTGAATCCATGTGCCTTACTGTTCAGTAAACAAGTTTTACTATCACTGATTCCGACCAGGGGTACTAAACATTAAGCCAAAGGTGGCCAGACCTTTCAGACAAGGGGGAAAAATGGGGTGTTAAAAGTTGATAGCATCCGCTATTGATTCCCCCACTTTTGTCCCCCTAAACGAACGGGTCAATAGATCAAGAGAAGATGACATTTGCCATTCAGCAGTTAGCAAATAATTTAAGCCATTCTTTATATTTCCATGCCTTTTATATGCTCTTCTTTATATTTGAGATTCTGATCCAAATAAAGATTACAAGCTGTACTTGTTGCACTTAATAAACTTGCATGTTGGAAACTGATGCATGCACTATGTAAAAGAGATGCTTCAGTGAACAGAAGATGGAGATGGATCCTTTTTCTAACACTTGGCAACATATTTCAAGCTGAAAGCAGTGGTGTGTTGCCAGCAATTTAAGAAGCAGCTCCCAGATGAAACAAGTGAGACTTAAGCATCTATCCATTTGCCAACTGATGAAGATCACCCTCATGGACAAATAAATTGGTTATGAGAAAATGGTACGAAGTATCAGAACAAAACAACATAGTACAGTCATGTAATATTTGTTAATGTAAAATGATGCTGTCATAGGGAACGTTGAAGGAATTAAAGGTTTAAATGACATTAATTTAAATATCAACTGATCAGTGCAGCATTTTATGAACTATATGAAGACAAATCCACACAACAGAGAAAGAGTCACACCTATATTTAGTTATTTTCTTTCTTCCTTCCCATAGCTCAATAACTGTGCATATATCGTATTGACTAAACAATGTTTCATACAAAAGTATTTTACAGATTTTATCCCCTTTTAAGAATGTATACACAAATTCATTTACAGGGTAGCAACAGATGGTTCTGTTGCTCACCAGAAGCTCCAAATACCATTGTAACTGCTCATAATTTAATAGGATTCTGTTGTCCAAGTATATAAAGAACATTCCCATCAACTGAGATATTTAAAAAAAGCACTCTGTTGGTGTTTCAGATGATAAACTGTGTATGAGAAGTTACATTCTAAAGCAACAGTTGAATAACTATTAATTTTTAATACCATACATATTAGTTTACATAAATTCACAAGGCCATTAGAATCCTGTCCCCCAACATCTCTTGGGCTTTTCATTCTGCACGACCATAAATCTTAAGAAGGTGCATCTGCACTGTGCCTATGTTCGATTTACATAATAGCTTAACAACTAATATTCATACAGCAGGCAAGTAGAGTCTCTAGTTGTGTTGGTGTCCCTGCTTGTCACAAGGGCAGTATCCTTGCTTGGTTGTCCTCTTTAAACAGGTATATTCTGTTGTGGGATGGTCCATCCAACAACAGTGGCAACAAGGCACTAAGTGCAGATAACAATTATATGTACAGTAATCTGATTTTGGCAAGAGGCTTGCTATTGCCAATGCTAATTGGCATCTTCTAGCTGGAACATCTCAGGTATCCTCTGAATGTTCCTCTGCGTCTGGAACAATGTGTTTTGATTTCTAATCGTCTTCCCTATTTCTTGATAGGAAGTACAGTTCCTGCAGTGTTTGCCATCCCAGCAACAAAGCGACCTGGGTTTACAGGCTATTTCATCCCAGCACCACCAACAGCATATAGGAACCAGGCCTGGATGTCCTATGCTGGAGAAAATGAATTACCAGGACAGTGGGCTGACTCGGTAATTGTACATATATTCTTTCCATTGTTCCTTCTTTTCTTTGTATGCATGAATACTCAAAGTAAGATTACCGAGATGACATATTTGGAAGTATTTGGAAAAGGAAATTTTAACACAGATGGTAGCACTTCTTGGACAGTAGCTTGTAACAGTTGCAGATCTTAGCCATGTTGCTTTGCCCTAAAGAGAAATAGGAAGATGGGACACAACAGGACTTTAATAATGCAAATTTCATTTTATAAAACTTTCTCATCTTAAAACAGCAGTAGATTGCTGCTATGTAGATTGGTACTGAAAATTCTCCAGTATTCTAAGAAGAATTTGGGTGTGGTAGATATTAGAGTTGTCAATCACATGAATGCCCTTTGAAGACTGAAGATAGTAATCAACATTTTCATGAACGAAAACAGTTTATATGTATCCTTATTTTGTCCTGATCCCTTAGAGAGGGTTTAGAATTACATCTGATTTCTATGGTCTACATCAATCATGCCAATTAGTCAATCCCAGCGAGTCATTATAGTGTGGAGTCCACCATATCTTGGACCACTGCTCCCATAAAGGCAAAACCAGAACTTGTGATATGGTTTTATAGGCTTTTGAGAGTGATTTTCTGAACCACAAGCTATGACCAATTTGTTGTAGCCTTTGTATGTCTATGAGGCCCTTGTGTGTTGGTAGAAAGAGAGGGAGAGTACAATAAATAAATAAGCTCAGTTAAGCAATGTGTACAAATCTGAAGTTATAGTCTAAAGCAAGGTCTTCTATATTTAAACAAGCCAACTTCAAGCTATGGAGTATAAAGCTATGACCACATGGTTTGTGTGTAATAGTGTGCTAGGATCCTGTGACAGAGAATGTCAATGTGGGGAAAAGAGGCTCCACTCTGCACTCTGGCTTGTTTTAACTGTGCTTAAAATATGGTTTAGCATTATGTATGAACCAGTCAGTGATAAATGATGGATATGCTCATATTGATTATAACATAATTATCTGGCAAATTGCTGGGTGAGATCTAAAAGTGAGATCTGGCAGCTTTGAAGAAAATGGTTAGAATTAATACATGTAACTATGTATTGAACTATATTCAGTGGTCTTACTGTATCCACAGCAGTTTGGTTCCAGGACCCTGCACAGAAACAAAAAAACCATGGGTGTTCAAGTCTCATATTAGTAAATGGTTTGAACGTGAACTTAGATGCCTTACCATGTCCACATTTACATCACTGCCATTTAATAATATGGGATGATCGATCTGCAATTGATGAAATTTGCAGATCTTACTTAGAATTAAGAAATTTGAAATACTCCCAAATCCAAAATTGTCCACATGGGTGGCTGAAATATGCTGCATCTGTATTGCAGAAATAATCCAGGTTGACACCACTTTTACTGCCATGGCTCAGTGCTCTGGAAATCTGGGAACTGTGGTTTTGTGAGACGTATAGTCTTCTCTCTCAGAAAGTGCTGGTGCTATAACAAACTACAAATTCCAGGATTCCATAGCATTGAGCCAGGGCAGTTAAAGTGTTGTCAAATTAGATTATTTCTCCAGTGCAGATGCAGTCATAGTGACAACTTTGCTTTCTGATAGTTCAGTGTACACAAACTGTATTTCATGGACAACATCATTTAAAATATTATGTATAAAATTACCTTCAAGGTATGTGTATAAGAAACATAAATAATTTTCACGTTTAGGCTTGGGTCCCATTTCCAAAATATCTCCTATATTATATATATGCAAAAATTTCAAAATCTGAAATGAGCCAAAATGCAAAACACAGTTGGTCCCAAGCATTTTGGATAAGGGAGACTCAACCTGTACTAAAACTCCCCCCTTAAAACATGGGTACAACATAGAAATATAAGAGATCATTCTATTTACCTTGTTGTCATTTTGGCTTAAATACTCTAAAAGTACCAGTCCTATGTGATCTTGGAAGCTAAACAGGGTCAGCCCTGGTTGGTACTTAGATGGGAGACTGCCAGTGAATACAGGTGCTGTGGGCTATATTTCAGAGGAAGGAACTGGCAAAACTAACTGTAGGTATTCCTTGCCTTCGAAAACCTTATGAGATTCATGGGATTCAATAAATTTACAGGTGACTTGGAGGCACATACACACAAACCATTTAAAATAAATACCAATAATTATTCAGTTATAACAATTCTCTCACTAAGTTGTTAGTACAGAATCTTAAAAGACACCTTCACATTCTTATTTAAAGGCTGCTTTTGGAGTGGCACCAACAGTTCTAGGAGAGTGACATGAAACATTTGTTGGCAGAGCAGTTTGCATCTCTAGGATTCTAGTCTCTCAAGTCATTCTGTACAGCTTTTCATGAACTGAGATTGATGAAATACTGGCCTCTAGTGTTTTGTTTTAACACAGATCCATTTGCTAACTGCCTGATTTGCACAGTTACACAGGCAATAGAGGTATATTTTATTTTGACTGATTTTCATTGCCACTTGCATCCATACCATAGATTAAGTAATAGGTGCTCTGGAAATGCATGAACAGGAGTGACCTGACATATGGTAAAAAGACTCAGCATCTAATGGATAGCCTGCAAGTGAATCTCACATTAATAAGGGAGCAGTGCAAAGCTATCACATTATCTGTCAGTATAGACTCTTAATGTCCAAAACAGGATAACTTCTGTTGAGTAATGCTAGAATTGGAGCATGCACTATTTCTCATAGGTTTTATATTTACTGTCCCCAACACTGGTAAATACTAGTGTTATGTACTAATAAAATAGTATCAAAAGGCTTGATATGCTTGCAGGTAAGCATATCAAGCATGTATGTGTTCAGCAAGATTATTTCCATGCAGCATTTTACTAATGTATATGTTTTGTTCTTTTTGGCAGAAAACCATATAAAAATATTACTAAACAATGTGTATGAATACTTAGATATTTCATATTTCTCAAAATCTATATCTACATATGCATTGCTTAGGACAGAGATGGGGGTGACACAAATGAACAATAGAAACTGAATGTTGATGCAAAATGTTGATGCTAAGTGGATATAAACACTTTCAGACAAAAAAAGTTTGGATATTAAAATAAACAAATGTAACCCCAGTAAAATAAGCAAGGAAGAATTCCCAGTACACTAGTTCTACTTGGATATTTCAAACCTCCTAAATCCAAGGAGAGATTCAGATAAGATGAATTTTGAAAGTATTTCTGAAAAAGATCCAGCTGCTCCTAGATAAGATGTGTTTAACATAGGGGCAGATGGAACTCTGTAAACTAGTAGTAAAGGCAAGTGGTTTGCCGTTCATTCTTGAAGGATAATAATAATAGCTTAATAATTGTCTCTGTGGGATGGACACAATTGTGGGATGATTACATCTGTGACTATCTCCTCTTTTTTTCACTTTAGCACACAGGGCCTATACAGACTGGCACTTTGTGCTGACCTGTGGGTGGAGTCAGGGTGCAGCTTCCTCATGCTGGATGCCCTAACTTCACCCCCCATGGCACCATTTTGGTGCACACCAATCCACATGGCGGGCACCATCATGACACACCTCCAGCACTGCATCCACATGATTCAGCACCAAAAGGGCATCATAAAGCTGTGCTGCTGCGGCTATGGCACTCCTTGGAGGGCCCAAAAAGGAGTGGCCTTTTGCAGCTCCTTTTTGCACTCCCCAGAGGCTAGATCGGGGCTGTGGCATGAGGTTGCCACAGCCACGATCCAGCCAGTAAAGGGGCAGTGTGGAGAGCCTCACAGTTTATATTTCCTATCTTAAGCACAGACTTAGTGGGAGGGCTTGAACAGGTTACTATATCTGAGTCTTTAGATACAGATGCCTGATTATGTATAATTAATTTATTTACATCAGATTGTTCTTTTGGCAGCTGACACACAAATTTATCGCAATAATTAAAAATGTATGCAATAATTTCTAATTGGAAGTAGCTTTCATGATTACATGGACTGATTATTTTCCAGCTTTGTCCCCAAGTGGCCGCTTCGCACATGATACCCACTGTAGCTTCTCTGTATTGTGTCAGAAGAAATGATCTGAGGGCAATTTATCTGTCTAATTGAAATCTTCCATAGGTCCCACTGCCTGGCTACATAGAAGCTTATTCACGGCCCTACTATCAGCACAACTCTCCTTCTAGGATTCCTCGACATTACAGCCAACCAGGAAATATGCACCACAATTTGGAACAAGGCCTGCTGTCCACTACTGTTGCTTCTCAACAGAACCTGACAGAAAATGACCCTTCAGATAACCCGCTCACCAACATTTCCACTGCTGCTCTGGTGAAGGCAATAAGAGAAGAAGTAGCTAAGCTAGCAAAGAAGCAAACAGATATGTTTGAGTTTCAGGTGTGATGGCTTCATGGCGCTAGAAGTTTGCTTCATATCACAAACAGGCATATAGTTTGTGAATCAGACTTATGGTGGCTTGTGCCCACACAATTCCATATTTTACCTGTTCTGAAACAGTCAACAGTGGATTTGTTTTTTTTTTAAATGAGTAAATAGAACAATCATTTTGAAGATCAGCTTTCTGCCTTTTAAGACAGGTGTTCCCTGGTAACTTTGTTAAACACTGATGTAATATATTGATCATATGCAATTGTCTGTCACATACCTCTTGATCCGCGAAGTGTCTGTCGTTGGAATCATTACTTAAACAATATGCCTGTTTAATGTTCCAGTATATTAAGAGCTTGGAAAGCACAAATATAAAATTACTCTCTTGCAACATGTGCATGTAAAAACAAAATTTTGTCTTTCAGAATCAAGAACAACAATACTGTAATAATAATTTTATGATAATTGAGGGCCATGACTTTATATCTTAGTAACCTAGTTGATACATTTCAGAACAGTATCGCAAGACTGACTGCAACAAAGCAATACAGTTCAGTTCTGCCTAGAAACGACATTTGAATGATAAGAACTGATGGGAACGCACCCTGTAGAGTCCTTTGTAAATATCCCCAAACTCATCATCTTTGTTCATAGCCCCAGAACTAGAAAAGAAGGTGAGCTGTGAAGAGGCATACTAGCATAATTGGTGTCTAAAGAGCTGGGGTAATGTTACTATTGAGTTACACAGAAATGTTTTCAATGTGATGTTTCCCTTCACTGTGGAATGGGAAAGAAAACTGACAAAGTAAGTAGGTGTTAAAAGCTCCTTGGAACCTCTCAGTGAAAACAAATTCTTTGAGTGTGTCCTATATTTAAAAGGGTTTTCATTCTGAACACATAATGATAGTGGTAAATTTGAGAACCTTGAGTCTGTTCAGAATAATGAATACACTTCCTTTTACAAGAAAACCTCTGTTTGACATAGAGTTCTATCCCTTTCCCCCCATAAACAATGGTTGCGAGTGAAAGGATGCCAAAAACAGCTGACCAGAGCTATCACTGACTTTGATCATGCTGAAGTAATGGCTGCTCAGATTCTTAAGTAATCACGATGTTATAGTAGTTTGATTACAACCTGCTGGTTATATTAAAGTGGAAATAAGTAAACAAGTCTGTGGATGGAACAGGATAATTTTCTGTAAATAGTGGTTGGGAGCTGATATTTTGCCTAATCCAGATTCTGATAGATAAATGTAATTTATTGTTCTACTGCAATATAATGAAAAATACATCCTCTCCTTTGAAACCATGATGGGATAATACGACTCTATTCTGACTTATCTTTCGCAGCTGGGAGAAATGGTGGAATGTTGCGGAACAATAGATTTTAGATTTGCATTTATAGGATTCAGTACATATGATAGGCCCATTAAATCAATTATTGAATAATATTTCAGCACTTACATAAAGCCCATTGATTGAACAGGTCTTCTTTAGTTAGGACTATAACAGAATTTGAGGATGAGTTTAGATTGTTTGTGGAATAGCCTATTGAGTACATTGATATCTGTTGCATTAAAACATGCCCTTTGGCTCCCCCCCCCCCCCGATCCAATCTTGTAATATCTTCTGATTAGGTTAACTTCCTTTTTAAAATGAGTTTCTTTGGTCTCTTCTACTGCAATTCAGTAAAGAATATTTTGCATAGCCATACACACATATAGACAGCTACCCAAGAAAGAGAAACTAGACCAGGAGAGTTAAAATTATAAAAGTTATAATTTTAAGCAAAGTTGTCTTTAAAAGGAAATGGAAAAACTCACTCCCAAGTCTGCTACTTAACTTTCATGCTACACAGCAAAATCTCACACAAAGTCTTAATAATTGTAAAACTTTTTTGGTGTAATTATTGTTATATGAAACAAATTACGTATAAATAAAATGTATATTTGTAATTATTATGTAAGTAGCTAGTGTATATTTATAGAAATTCTCAATCTTCTAAGAAGAGTAAGTCACAATAAACTGACTGCAAAAATAACAGAAAAAAACCACCAGTGTTACAGCTGGAGATCTTAGTTATATATAGATAGTGAGACAACCTTATGGAAGAACCAAAGAAACTCAGTCTTGTAAAAATGAATCTAATAATCATTTTTTACCTGTTATTGGCCAATTAGTGCAAACTGTATCACCCAATGCAATGTGTGCACCTTTTGTATTTGTTCTGTTCTTGTCCCTTCCAAAGCTTGGTACCTAAGAATGAAGGGGAAAGCTTATGGCAGTTGAAGCTTAATTAGAGTGGAGATATTTCTGACAGTACCTAAACAAGGGTTACAGCTATGCATAGGTTTTCACCTGTGTCTACAAAAAGATGTGAGCAATCAGAGCTGTTGTTTCACACCTCTGAAACTGATATGCACATTTCATCCTTGTTCACTGGAAGTGGGTGTCAGGGCAGTATAAGGTAAAATAATAGAATCATAGAGTTGGAAGAGACCACAAGGGCCATCCAATCCAACCCCTGCCATGCAGGAACTTCAAATGTAAGCATCCCCGACAGATGGCAGTCCAGCCTCTGTTTAAAGATCTCCAAGGAAGGAGACTTCACCACTCTCTGAGGGAGTGTGTTCCATTGTTGAACAGCCCTTACTGTCAGGAAGTTCCTCCTAATGTTGAGGTGGAATCTCTTTTCCTGTAGTTTGCATCCATTGTTCCGGGTCCTGTTCTCTGCAGCAGAAAACAAGCTTGCTCCCTCCTCAATGTGACATTGCTTCAGATATTTAAACAGGACTATCATATCACCTCTTAACCTTCTCTTCTCCAGGCTAAACATCCCCAACTCCCTAAGTCGCTCCTCATAGGGCATGGTTTCTCCACATCCTTTTTGAATTGTGGTGCCCAGTACTGAACACAGTATTCCAGATAGGGCCTGACCAAAGCAGAATAGAGTGACACTATTACTTCACTTGATCTAGACACTATACTTCTATTGATGCAGCCTAAAATTGCATTGGCCTTTTTAGCTGCTGCACTACACTTTTGACTCATGTTCAATTTGTGGTCTGCTTGGACTCCTAGATCCCTTTCACATGTGGTCTTGTACAGCCAGGTGTCCCCTATCCTATATCTGTGCATTTCATTTTTCTGCCCTAATTGCAGAACCTTACATTTGTCTGTGTGAATTTCATTTTTTTAGCTTTGTCCCAGCTTGCTAGTCTATTCAGGTCATTTTTGAATTTTCATCCTGTCCTCTGGGGTATTAGCTACTCCTCCTAGTTTAGTGTCATCTGCAAATTTGATAAGTATGCTCCCAATTCTGTTATCCAAGTCATTAATAGAGATGTTGCGTAGTACTGGGCCCAGGATGGAACCCTGTGGCACTCCACTTGTCACTTCTCTCCAGGATGAAAAGGAGCCATTGTTGAACACCCTTTGGGTGTGGCCATCAACCAGTTACAAATCCATGTAACAGTTACCTTGTCTAGTCCACATTTTACAAGCTTGTTTGCAAGAATGGCATGGGGAACCTTGTCAAATGCCTTACAGAAGTCAAGATATACTATATCCACAGCATTCCCTTCATCTACCAAGCTGGTAATTTTATCAAAAAAAGAGATCAGATTTGTCTGGCATGATTTCTTTCTCTGAAACCCATGTTGACTTTTTGTAAGTATCTTCTAGATATTCACAGACTCTCTGTTTAATGATCTGCTCCAAAATCTTTCCTGGAATTGATGTCCTGCAAACATAGTTGGATACCGGAACATATCAAATAATTTCAGAAAAAAATAGCCTCTGTTTCATAGATTATAGCAAAGCTAATACCCAGAGGACAGGATCAAAATTCAAAAAGACCTGAATAGACTAGAAAGCTGGGCCAGGCCCAACGTGGAATATTGTGCCCAGTTCTGGGCACCACAATTCAAAAAGGGTGTTGAGAAACTGGAGCGTGTCCAAAGGAGGGTATGATAGCCCTGTTAAAATATTTGAAGGGATGTCATATTGAGGAGGGAGCAAGCTTGTTTTCTGCTGCTCTAGAGACTAGGACCCAGAACAATGGATGCAAACTACAGGAAAAGAGATTCCACCTAGACATTAGGGGGAACTTCCTGACAATAAGGGCTGTTCGCCAGTGGAACACACTCCCTTGGAGTGTAGTGGAATCTCCTTCCTTGGAGGTCTTTAAGGAGAGGCTGGATGGACATCTGTCGGAGATACTTTGATGGAGAGTTCCTGCATGGCAGGCATTGGTCTTGATGCCTTTGTGGTCTCTTCCAACTCTATGATTCTATGACTTCATCCTCTGTCTCTGATCTCCAACATGTTGCTTTGCTAGTAATAATGCTTTGTCTCCAACAACTATGCAATTCTGTACACTACAACATTTCACTACTTTGAAATGTGAAATTTCCTCAACATTCAGACATGAGAGAGGAAGAGAATATATTGCTCTTGCATGTGTGATTGATGGAGAAATTTCACATTTGAAAGTACTGCAATGCTGCAGTGTACCCAATTGGGTGGTTGGTGGAGATTAATGAATAGAATGAAAGAGAGCATGCATATATTTGGATATTTGGGCACGCACGAATCCAGGAGCTAGGTTACTAACTTTGGCTTGTTTAGGGTAGGATGGGAGCCATTCTGGCACCGTAGAATTTCTAGACTGAGTGACATTTAAGATACTTGTCTCCAGCTTTCCACTATTATTAGGGCTTCCCTTTTGGAAGCATACTTTTCTGGAAATACATGGAGATATGCTTTCAAATATAATTCAACACATTTTCCCTCTCCTGTACTGGAGTGAGACTGGCTCCCTCCTGCTCTCACATCACATTGGGAGCTCATACCAAAGAAATTCTTCCACAGCTGTTTCTGTCATCAGACTTGTCCTTGCACAGCTTATGCTTTAGGTTGGCTTCCCCTGTTATTTTAATTCCTTTTAACTTTCACATATATTTAAATCAGGGGTGGACAATTTCCAGAGAATTGGGAGCCCTGCTGACTCCTTCCCATCCACAGGGAGTGCACCACTACTGTGGCTCTTGCTGCGGCATCATCTTCCTATACCATAGAGCACTGTCACTCTGTATGGCAGGAAATTTCCTTACCTTCTGAAAGGAAAAGCCCTAAGTTACCTTCTCTTTTGGCAACACAGCCCATTTTCATAACTGTAATTCTGTTGGTGTAGGTCTGATGATGATACCATAAAAATTGTAGAAGATATCACATATTTGAACAATCATTCATTGCAGTTTGGTAAACATATGGACTTTTGTTTTCTTGTCCTCTTTACATTTTGATTGAGGTCAAATTTATTGCTATTGACCAAAGGTCTTTGCATAAAACTACAATATATACATACAACGTGCATAAAAATATAATAATTAACATTTTAATATAATATAAAATATAATAAAAATAATAAAAATAATATAATAAAATATAATAATTTAAATAAATATAAAATAATATAATAAAATATAATAATATAATAAAATATAATAAAAATAATATAATAAAATATAATAATTAACATTTTAATTAACAAGCCGAGAAATTTGCCACCTCTTCAGCTAGGCATGAGAATCTTCAAATGGTTCATTTACAAATGACCTGAGACAAGAAATGTCCATTTGAATTTAATTCTGAATGGTTTTATGGCTTCAGTACTAAGCTGAGCACTTAAGCAGGAGGGGTACAATTCACACTGTTCTTTGTTGTTGTGTGTTTTCTAGTCATTTCTGGCTCATGGCAACCCTAAGGCTAACCTATGGCAGAATCTTCTTGGCAAGATTTGTTCAGAGGGGGTTTGGTTTGCCTTCCACTGAGGCTGAGAGAGTATGTCTTGGCCAAAGTCTTCCAGTGGGCTTCTGACTCATTAGTGTAGCTTGCCTGATTTTTTATAGGGCCATCCTAGATCTTAAGCTCCAGGGGCTGCAGAGATTACAAAGTGAGTTTGTACCTTCACGTAGCACAGTTTCCATGATCCAAATGTTGCTGACTGCAGCTCCCAGGATTTCTCAGCATTGGTTACACCAGCTAGGGGGTGCTGGGACTTGTAGTCCAACAATAGCTGGAGGGCCATATGTTATGATAAAATAACACAGTGACCCAAAAGTAGCTTTAAAAATGGAATAGCATCGTAATTGAATGGGACATCTGTATTCTTTGTTGTGTTCAGATAGGAATACATGGGCCTGGATTAAGTTCAGTATCTTGTAAGGTAGGCCTTAAACTCTGACACTGACTGCCATAAAGCCATAATGTAAATTTAAGTTGTATCAAGGATGGGAACCTAGATGTTTCCACCTAAAGTCCAACATGCTAAACACCACACTGGACTATATTTTCTACATGTGTTAGCTGATCCAAATAAGTTGGGCATTAGAGTATGCACTGGAGAGAAAAGGGTAGAGAGACAGACTTACTGTAGAACTTGGAAAAGTTTGAACAACAGCTCCTATAATCCCCCACCTAGCTATGGGATCTGCAGTCCAAAAAAGGAAATGTCTCCAAGCTCTGGCAGATAAGGAACAATGCAGCTGAATGAATATTTGTAGTTTCTTCAGAGAGGTGCCTCTGGGGACCACAGTGTGTGTGTTTCCTGAGCTACAAGAGTGCTTCTTAAACAGATTGCTTTGGTTAGAATGCAACATGCAAGGACTTGAAATTGAAAACTGATCCCAGCTTGTCTCTACTATATTCTTAATACAGTGGACCCTTCCCTTATGTGAGGGAACTGTTCTGGACCACCACCACCACACCACCACCATCCCGCATAAGGCAAAAACCCCATATGCTGAAGCCTCATTGAAAAGAACAGGGCTCATGCATGCGCCATGGGTACACACTCCATTCTTTTTATTACAGTGGAGTTTATCAGACGACGGAATTGGAAGTATAATCCAATGGCAAACCGAACGCAATCATAGGGTTTCACATTATTGCGTATTAGTGTATCTCATGCAATTTTGAGCAAGAGGGAGTCATTCCAAATGCAATCATGGGTTTTATGTTATTGTGTATTAGAGTTTCTTCTTCGTGGTCTCTGCGAATCATACAAATGGGTTCTTCTGTGCCTGCGCAGTCAAATTCAAAACTCTCTGGAATCACTGGGCAGAAAAAGGCTTGCAACTTTTTGCAACTTTTTGGCGGTAGCTCTGCCCCTCCTCTATATAAACCCTGTTCCCGCTCTTTTCCCCAGTTCCTTTTTTTCCTCTGCGTAGGCTACTTGAAAGGAACAGTGTTGGAATCACTCACTTTGTCTTTCTTCGGTATTTGGATCTTCGGCTTGTTTTTTTTACTACTCTCCCTCGTCTGTGACTCGGCTCCTGTTTTGACCTCTCGGCTTGCTTGACTTTGATTTTGGACTGTGTTTTGGACTTGATGTCTCCGGCTCCATTTAAGCACTGCACTGTTTGTGGGGCCAAGGTCCCTCACTTGGACCCCCACAACAAGTGCCTGATCTGCTTGGGCGAAGCTCACGACACCCAGAGCTGTGCCCTTTGCAGATCCCTGACTCTGCAGGCGAGGAAGAACCGGGCCTCCCAGCTAAAGTCTTATTTTCTGGATCGAGCTTTGGCCCCGCAGGAGATCCTTCCTTCGACCTCCATTCCGGCTTCGACCTCCAAGGCATCCGTTTCGGCCTCCAAGATGCCTCGTGAGTCCGAGCAGAAGGCTCTTGATTCCCCTGTTGGTCCCTCCAAGTCCCCCCGGGAGACAGAGGCTCATCCCATCGAGAAATTGGCCAGGAAGACGGATGAGAAGTCCAGGTCCTCCAAAAAGGACGCTAAGGACAAGCCCAGACAGGGCAAAGACCACAGGGATGAGGGTCAGAGAAAGAAGGTCAAAATTCCTTCTCAGGGCGAAGCAGATGACACATCTTCCAGCTCAAAAGCCTCTGCAAAGAGGAAGCATTCCACCGAGGGTGAGTCCCTCCGGAAAAAGCGCTTTTCTGAGGGTGAAACCCTCTGAAAGAAAGCCGGCTCCGACTCTGACGTGGGAACTGAGCTGCCATGTGTGTCGACACCGAAGGAGTCTCTTGCCACCGAGATGCCACGTGCGTCAACACCGACGCAAACTCCCACCACCGAGAGGCCCGCCTCCGTATCGAGGGAGGTGTCCCCTCAGGCCCAGCCCTCTCGCCGGGAGACATCTGTTCCGCACAGCCTGACCCCTGCCCAGCGCTCGCTGCAATGCACCCAGAGGTCTCAGTGGTCACCGACCCCGATGGCGAATTCCAAGGATGAGCCAGAATACTACTACGACAGTGAGTCTGGGAAGTATTTTGTGGCCTTGGACCCGTCTACCCTTGATAGACCTCGGGGTAAGCGTTGGCCTCCGCTGGAGGTGTCCGCTATGGTTGGTCATGAGGTCGCGGCAACCGCTTCCACCGAGCAAGAGGAGGCCCATCGAGGGGATGCTGCCACTCAGACGGCTTATTCCCCTTCCAGCTCGGTGCTTTGCCTAGAGGCTGACTCGGAATCGGAGCAGGAGGTCATGGAGCAGGAGGGCTGGGTACCGTCGCCCCTCGATACCGACAGGCCTCGGCCTCTTCACGGATTTTACCAGCCCGGCCCGGTCTCCCCCATGGACAATATTGTTAATTTCGGGGAGCACCTCATTAAGATGGCCAATGCCCTTGAGCTCGAGGTCACCCACTCGGAGCAGGAGGCTCTTGACCCGGTGGAAAGGCATGTCCAAGGATCTGCGCCCACTCTGGTGGCAATTCCCTTTCTCTCGTCTATGGAGAAGATTGCCAAAAGATCTTGGCAGAACCTGGTGTCTGTTCCCTCGACTTCGAGGAAAATTGACGCTCTGTACCGTGTTGCTCCTTCTTCAGCTGAGTGGCTCCATTCGCATCTGCCTTAGAATTTGGCCATCGTCGAGGGGGCCCAGAAGTCTTTCACACCGAAGACTTCTCTTTCGCCCTCGGACCATGAATCCAAGAAGGTGGACGGATTGGCCAAAAAGACCTTTGAGGTGTAGGCGTTGTGTCCAACTACAACGCATCCATGGGGGCCTACATCCAGTATCTAATGGAGAGACTGTCCCCTTTGCTGGCTGACCTTCCTGAGGACAAGAGCCCAGCGGCCCTCCAGCTCAGAACGAGGCCCATGCGGTGGCAGGTCTCATGATCACCTCCGCCAGACATACAGCTGACTGCTCGGTGAAATCCATGGCCTCCACCATTGCACTCCGATGACACGCCTGGCTCCGTGCATCAGACCTGAATCCACAGGCCAAGGCGACCATCGAGGACATGCCATTCGATGGCGAAGGGCTCTTTGCCAAAGACACTGATGACCGGCTGAACTTCAAGTACCGTATGAAGTCAGCTGCTAAGAAGCATGGTATGTCCTCTTCTCAGCAGTCCTTTCCCAGGAGGCGCTTCGGAGGTTTCAGGTCCCCTGGCGGGCAGGCCCAGAAACCCTTCGCCCAGGAGAGACAGTACCAGCACCAAGACACCCGGCAAAGGTTCTCCTCTCCATCTTCCTCCTCTTCGGGACGGCGGATGCAGTCCCGGTACCGAAGACCTTTCTCCAAGAAAGTGGACACTGAGCCTGGTAAGAAGGGGCAATCATGTATTTCCGTGTACTCCGTTGTCTCCGCCGTCTGCCCCTTCTTTTTGAACTTGTTAAGGCCCTTTGTTGGGCCCAAATCACCACCGACTCCTGGGTTTTGTCCATCATAGCCAGGGGTTATGCCCTCGAGTTCGAAGAGCTTCCTCCTATGGGATCTCTTGTTTTCACCCCTCCCTCACCTACCCTTCTTGACGAAGCACACACTTTATTGCAGAAAGGGGCGATTTCCTCGCTGGACTCTTCCCAGGCACACCAGGCCTTCTTCTCTTGGTACTTCACGGTGCCGAAACCGGATGGAGGACTACGTCCCATCCTGGATCTTCGAGACTTGAACTCTTTCTTAGCTTACAAGAAGTTTAGGATGGTGACTCTTGCCTGCATTTTACCTCTTTTGCATCAGGGCCTGTGGTTCACCACGATAGACCTGAAGGATGCTTACTTCCAAGTGGCCATTAGGGAGAAGCACCAAAGGTTCCTCTCCTTTGCCATCGGGACGGAGATGTACCACTACAACGTCCTGCCTTTCGACCACGGCACCTAGGGTCTTGACCAAGTGCATGGCTCCTGTGGTTGCCTATCTTCACCAGCGAGGGTCAAGTGTCTTCACCTACCTGGACGACTGGCTCTTCGCGGCAGACTCCAAAGAGGACCTTTGCCAGGACATCTCCTTCGCCGTCTCCCTGCTGCAGTCTCTCGGGCTTGTGTTAAACCTCAAGAAGTCCCACTTGACCCTGGTCACCAGGATCAAGTTCATTGGGGCTACCCTTGATTCCGACACTTGCGTTGCATATCTTCCAGAGGACCATTTCCAGTCCCTCTCCAAAGCCGTCTGGTATTGCACAGCCAACAGATGGGTTCAGGCCCAAGATGTCCAGGTGGCACTCGGACGCATGGCCTCGACCACCTTCGTCACCCCGTGGTCAAGAATTCGTTTCCGACCCCTTCAGTCCTGGTTCCTCTCCATCTTCAACCCGTCGATCGACCCTCCAACCATGTGGCTGACGGTACCGAGACCAGTCGCCCAGTCCC
The DNA here is from genome assembly GCA_034509955.1 of Urosaurus nigricauda. NCBI lineage: Eukaryota > Metazoa > Chordata > Lepidosauria > Squamata > Phrynosomatidae > Urosaurus > Urosaurus nigricauda. The sequence goes on from JAOEGL010000001.1 coordinate 96,587,645, forward strand.
TATCTTGGTGGCTAGACTCTCGGAACGTCTGCGCCGGCATGCCGTTCGTCTCGCCAGATCCACAGGTGGTCCTCACCACGGACGCATCCATGGAAGGTTGGAGAGCCCACACCATGGGCCTCACCATAAAGGACAAGTGGCAGCTGTGTCACAAGGATCTCTGCATCAACGTCCTGGAGATGCTGGTTGTGGAAAAGGCTCTGAAGGCCTTTGAACCCGACCTTCTCGGCAAGGTAGTACAGCTTCTGACGGACAACACCATCGTCATGTACTACATCAACAAGAAATGCGGCACCAGGTCTCCAACCTTGCTGGAGATAACCCTTCACATTTGGCATTGGTGCATCCCGAGGGACATCATCCTCCAGGCAGTTCACCTCCCCGGAGAGGAAAACGTCTTGGCAGACCAACTCAGCAGGTCAGATTCGCAGTACCATGAGTGGACTCTGCATCCTGAGATGGTCGCGGACCTCTTCTTGAGATGGGGCACCCCTCGAATAGACCTGTTCGCGTTGGAGACCAACGCACACTGCAGCCGGTTTTGCTCCTGGGACTGGTCCCAACACTCTCTGGGGGATGCTTTCCTCCACAGCTGGATGGGGGAATTCCTGTACACCTTCCCCCCGTTCCCACTCATCACGAGGGTCGTCTCCAAGATGTCGAGAGACCAAGCAGATGCCATCCTGCAAGTGGCAGAGGTTTCTCTGGTTCCTGGATTCGAGGGGGATCTCTCCATCCAGGGTGTCGACACTGACGGTGCTGGAGTTCCTGTTGACGCTGATGGAGTCGGGGCTGTGCCTCAACTCCATTAAGTGTTATTTGACTGCAATTTGTTCCCATTTTCAGTTTGATGGGAAATCTTCCTTTTTTAAGGTGAAGGGGTTCTTGAAGGGCTTTAACAACCTCCATCCACTGGCCTTGGTACTGGCACCAGCGTGGAGCCTTGAGGTTGTTTTGTCTTGTCTTGGTACCAAGCCCTTTGAACCTATGGCTACTGGTGACCTGAGGCTGGTTACTTGGAAGACAGCCTTTTTGGTAGCTATTACCTCGGCCTGCTGGGCGGGCGAGCTTTGTGCCTTGCAGAGGGACCAGCCTTTCCTTTGGTTTCATAAGGATAAGGTTGTCCTCCGTACCAACATTACCTTCTTGCCTAAGGTAGTGTCTGCCTTCCATATGTGCCAAGACATTGTGCTCCTGACCCTGGCCCTGAACCCAACCACTGATACCGAGCACCGTTTGCACTTGTTGGACGTTAGGAGGGCTCTGGCCTTCTATCTGGACAGAACTTCGGGTTCGAACCGCTCTGACAGACTGTTCCAGTGGTATTCAGAGCCAAAGAAGGGACTACCTGTGACTGCTAAGAGGTTTTCAAAATGGGTGGTCGGTACCATCCACCTCTGTTATGAACTGTCAGATAGAACTCTCCCGCAACTAGGGCGGTAGCAACATCGCTTTTTTACTGGGGTCCCGCTGGAGGATGTCTGTAAGGCTGCTGTCTGGTCCCAACCAATGACTTTTATAAAACATTACCGGTTGGACACCAGGGCAAGGACTGATGCAGCCTTCGGCAGGGCAGTGTTACTGTCTGGTCTACACTGATGTCGGGTTCTGTACCATGCCATGTTGCTGTGACACATTGCATTGTTGTTGCATATGCTACATTGCATTTTTACTGCACTGTTCTGCCTGTTTCACTTGACCTTGCTTCACATCCAGGATTGGGTGCTCTAGTGGTATATTCCCGTTGCATTCATGCACAGTGTATATAGTTTACTCTTTGAGTATGTGGTTCTATTCTGCTCTGGGAGCAGTATTTCACTATTGTTGTTTTTCTGTGCTTAAAAACAAGAAACACACAAGGGTTAGTTCAATTTGACAATTTTTATTGTGGACCAATAAACTTTTTTGGTTCATCTTAAAACTGTTGTCATGACACTCCCTCCGCCGCTTTCCTAAGCTTGCTAGTCTAATCCATTTGTATGATTCGTAGAGACAACGAAGAAGAAGGACAGGTTGCTTACCTGTAACAGTTTTCTTCGAGTGGTCATCTATGAATACATACAAATCCCGCCCATCCTCCCCTCAATGTCCTGCTCAACATTGTTCTGCTCCTCCGTCACTTTGCGGCAGAAAAATTTCGGAACTGGGGAAAAGAGCGGGAACAGGGTGTATATAGAGGAGGGGTGGAGCTACTGCCAAAAAGTTGCAAAAAGTTGCAAGCCTTTTTCTGCCCAGTGATTCCAGAGAGCTCCGAATTCGACTGTGCAGGCACAGAAGAACCCATTTGTATGTATTCGCAGATGACCACTCGAAGAAATACTGTTACAGGTAAGCAACCTGTCCATCTCACACATTTTTTGGCAATGGGAAGTCATTTATGGGCAATGGGAAGTCATTCTGAATGCGTTCGAACGCAATTAGAATTCACATAAATTCACTAAACTATTCGAAATAGAAATTCCTCCTGTCTGATAAACTCCAGTGTGGCTTCAGTGTAAACTGAAAGCTGCATAAGGCGTGCTCGTGTATGGCGTGGGTGAACTGTATATATTCCCATATACCTTCCTATAAAATATACTTTCCCCCTCTTTTGTGTAACATTTTCTGTTTTAGCGTTGACAAACTTGGACCCAGTCATTTGCAAAAACAACAACACAGAATTTCAGCATCTCATTGTCAACATATATGTACTAATCTGTCTTTATTATGATTGAAGATGGCCCAAAATCATGTTCTGTCAGCCTCAGAGGAAGACAATGGCAAAGCCTCTCTGAACAAATCATGCCAAGAAAACTCTGTAATAGGTTTGCATAGTTTAAGGGCCCATTCCCACTTGTGGAAAAACCCACATTGAAACCGGGCTGTGCTCCACTTATGAAAGCGATTCCAAAAGGCCCCTCGTTCACACTATGAAAAGGGACCTTGTTTCGAATCTCTTAGCTGGGAAAGCTTGTCGTTCCCACTGGACCTGCCATGTAAGGTGACAGCCCTTAACGCCCCATCCCCTTCCCGCAGGGGAATTTTTTTATTGGGGAGTATTAATAGCAAAATCAATCTTGTGCATTTGTGATCTTGTGCATTTGTGATCAGTATAATGGAGAAAAAGAGAAAAAAAGGAAGGAAGGGGGGAAGGAAGAACGGAAGAAAGGAAGGACCCCAAGGAGCAAGTGTGTGTGTGTGTTTTTTTTCTTTTTCTTCATTATACTGATCACAAATGCACAAGACTGCAAATGCACAAGACTGATTTTGCGATCAATACCCCCTTCCAAAAAAATAAAAATAATTTAAAAAAACGATTCTGACCACTAACTGGAAACGCTTCAGAATTGTGTTTTCCGAAAAAGACCACTTTAAAACTAGTGTCAGGAAAGCCCGGGCTATTTGCTTTTAACCCGGTCCTTTCCTCCACTAATCGATCCGATGAGGATCGGAACTCAATTTGAGTGTGAACGAGGGTCATATGGCCTATGTCACACTTCGAATAAAAATTTAGTGGGAATGGGGCCTAAGACGTGAAAGAACAAAAGTCAATTAAAACCAACCGCTGTTTAATTGCTCAGTTTAATACTGGGGCAATAAAGTCATGCAAGACATCAAATTTCAAATGGAGTTTTCCTTCTCCCTTATGTGAGAGACAAAAGATTTTAATTTTCTCACATTTCACCTGCAGGGAGAACATTAAATGTATTTCCCACCTTTCTCCAGGAATGAGAAGAATTTTGACAACTATTTCCATTCCTACCTGAAATGGTTACTAAGGAAGGTCAAAGATGAAAAGTGCAAAGGCAGGATTAATGCTGAACATAAAGAAAACAAAAATTATGACCACAGAAGAGATACATAAATTCAATCTAGACAATAAGGAAATCAAAACAGTTAAAGAATATAGAATATAAAGGATATGATAATTGCAGTCAATTACCAACAATTAGGAATGGGAAGGAAAGATATATACAACTGAACACAAAAGTTAGAATTGGGCAAGCCATCATATTCCCCATCACCATGTACGGATGTGAGAGCTGGACAATAAAAGAAGCAGACAGAAGGAAAATCAACTCATTTGAGATGTGACCCTGGAGAAGAGTGCTTAGGATACCATGGGCTGCCAAAAAGACAAACAAATGGGTCTTGGAACAGATCAAGCCAGAGAACGTCTTAGAAGCCAAGATGATTAAAATGAGGTTGATGTATTTTGGTCATATAAAGAGAAGGCATGGATCACTGGAAAAGACAATAATGCTAGGAAAGGTAGAGGGTAGAAGAAGGAGAGGAAGAACACATGCCGGAGGGGGGGGGGACAGGGGCATTGGCTTGCAGGAACTCAGTAGAGAAGTGGAAGATAGGGTTCTTGGAGGTGTCTCATCTGCAGGGTCACCAGGAGTTGAGGTTGATCCAAGGGCAGATAACAACAAATGTATTGCCCACATGTGATGTAAATAATCACAACTTCAATTATTGTCTTTCAAGAAGAAAAAAACCCTTTATTTTCTACTAAACAAAGTATACTAACACTAATAATAGATGCAGGATGAGAATCCCTTATCCAGAATTCTGAAATCTGAAATATTCCCAAATTGTCCACATGGGGTGGGTCAGTGTACACAAACTTTGTTTCATTCATAAAATTATTAAAAATATGTATGCAATTACCTTCATTACATCTATGTATATAAGGTGTATATGACATCTAAATGAGGTTCACATTTAGACTTTGGTCCAATCTCCAAGATATTTCAGAATCCAAATAAATAAATAAATAACAATAAATCCAAAATCCAAAACACTTCTAATCCCAAGCATTTCAGATAGGGGAGACTGAACCTGTAATTACCCCCTCCCCTGGCAAAAAAACCCCCGTAGGTACAACATAATTACAGAGGTATTTAGAAATACCAGAGATCACTTTTATTTCTTCTTCGTGGTCTCTGCGAATCATACAAATGGGTTCTACTGCGCCTGCGCAGTCGAATTCAGAACTTTCTGGAATCACTGGGCAAAGTAGACCTTGCAACTTTTTGCAACTTTTTGGCGACAGCTCCCCCCCTCCTCTACATAAGACCAGTTCCCTCTCTGTAATTTAGGCCCAAATACCCTAAAGGTACCAGGCCCATCTGGTCTTGGAAGCTAAGCAGGCCCAGCCCTGGTTGGTACTTGGATGGGAGATTGCAAATGAATACCAGGTGCTGTAGGTTATATTTCAGAGGGAGAAGCTGGCAAAACCACCTCTGAGTATTCTGTCATGCCTTGTGAAGAAGCTGGAGACTCAGTGGAGGAAGAAGAACCCAGCCAGGAGGCTGGCCACACTTCCTCAGTGCCGGCAGATATTGCTGCCAATGAGAACAAGCAGGAACTTTGTACCAGTGCAGTAGATGTTCCTGCCAGTTTGGGCACTGAGGAAAATGAAGCACACATATTTGTGCCTTTGTTTAGAGAGTAGAGATCTGAAATGGCAGACATGAGGCACTCACAAAGTATTTATATGAAATGCCAAGCAATCAGGGAATAGCTGCACCAGTGAGAGATGGATATAAAAGCCTGAGAAGAATGCCAGAACCTTTGTTAGAGGTTAACTGATTTCCCTGGTGAAACCATCCTTGTCAGAGATTCTTTCATTGCCTGACCTTCTGGATAGGATCTTTGGACTCTGAATGGACGATTCTGCTTGTTGGCACCCCGGACTCTTGGATTGATTGATTACTCTCATTGTTTGGTCTCTGATTCTTGAACTGACTTTTGGAACTCACGGTATGCTCTGGCTTCTGATCATCTGATATTCTGGACTCTGTCTGTTGCAGAAGTTGTGTTTTGGTTACTCTTTTTGCTTTGCCATTATCTTTGTTTGCTTGGTTGCTATTGGCTGGTGGCAGCTTTCCTGGACATATTCCTTGTAATTCTGTACTCTGTCTGTTGCAGAAGTTGTGTTTTGGTTACTCTTTTTGCTTTGCCATTATCTTTGTTTGCTTGGTTGCTATTGGCTGGTGGCAGCTTTCCTGGACATATTCCTTGTCTAAGAAAACGCTATGAAATTCATGGAGTTGTCATACGTCACCAGATGACTGGAAGCCACACACACATGTAGCCAAGTGACACCAGAGTGTGATTAAGATCAAGAACCATATCAGTGATTAAGATTAAGATCCATACCTTGTGCATGTGTGTGTGCGCACGCATGCACCTTTTTCTTAGTTTTACAGCAGCCAGAGAAAAAAATTTCTAATTTATATAGTTGTAAAAATATTGCTGTCCACTAGCAGTTTAACATATGGGTTCCAACAGGGAGGTCTATTTGACAAAAATTAAAAACTAGAAAAAAATTAGCATGTAGGCAAGAAATTTGTACCTTGGGGACTCATTTGGTGCACAGCTTAATAAACAGTGGAGGATATCCTCAACTTCACCAGACTCACAGATGTAAAATCTTTGGTGAACTGAGGTATCATTAAGCCTCCTGTCCTCAAAGTAGTGGACATATGTGCAAATTTTGGAGATGTTTTCTTAGAGGGCTTTGGTGAGTTTGTGTGTGTATCCATCATCTATCACTTAAATTCAATCCACCAACAGCAGCCAGCTTCGCGAAGGTTTTGGCAGCTGGGATTGCTTGTCCCACCGCATTCTCCTGATGCATGGGGCTGCTGTGTGAATGTTCACACAACAGTGTCGAGCTTTGGAGGTGAAGGAGGACTGGCTTTGGCTACCAACACCTTCCTGATGCCAGATGCTTTGTTCACATTCATACAACAGCTGGCTTCAGGAGGTGGTTAGTTGCTACGACCACTTGTCGCCCTAACTTCCTCCTGGAGGGTGGTATTTGACAATTAGGAAAACAGATCATGAGACCATGAATTGCCAAAGTGCTACCGTGGGGAAAAGTGTGGTAAGAAATGATGCCAAAGGAATATGTTTCCATTCATGAACTAGTGGGATTGTGGTGAGACAGCAAGCTGGTGTGATAATGTCTATGGTCATAATTGTGGAACTATTGCCACAACTGTAACTTCTCCCAATCCTCTTTACCAGATATCAGGTGCCTGGAGAGAAGGAGACCCATTCAGAGCATGAGTGAATGACTTTTCTGCCATGTTTGGATGCATAAGGTTCAGGAAAGGTTACTAAGGGTTACTAATATACAGCCCCTAAGGGGCGGTGAAACACCACACCTTTCCTAGCTGGATTGGGGCTGCGGCAACCTCATGCCATGGCCCCAATCCAGCCTTTCAAGCATGTGAAAAGGAGCTGCAAAAAGCTGCTCCTGTTTGCGCCTTCAAAAGGGTGCCACAGCTGTGTTACTGCAGCTATATGATGCTCCTTTGATGCTACGCCGTATGGATGCAATGCTAGAGGAATGCCATGATGCCGCACACCATGTGGAGAGGTGCACGGCATCAGAATGCCTTGGGCGGCAGTCACCCCAATGCCAGCCTTAATTAAGTACACTAAGTATAAGTAGCTGATGTAGAATGCAGACCACTATTCTAAAATCAAAATGCTTTCATCAGACATGTTCCAAATTACAGTTTTCTCACTATATGAACTTAGTGTTCGTACACTCACCCCAAGCCCAATGCATACTATAGATCAGATCAAATCCTGGCTTCCCATAATGTGACACTCATGCGGTCACCTTGACCCAATTGTAGCTTCTCAGTATAACCTACTTCATGGAGTTGTATTTAGAATAAAATGTGTGTGTGTGTGGGGGGGGGGTTGGATAATAATAATACGAAATTCTTTTAGTTCCAGCAGAAGCTGGAAGAAGCAGCTGTAAAATGGAGAATACTGGCTGGTTTGAAATCTTTTAAAGAGAGAGAAGCCTTAGCACCTAGTGATGCTCTTTTTTGTTGTTGTTACTAATAACAAATCTAAGGATATAGGTTTGTTATTCCCAAGCAGCATGGCTATTTCCCCCACTCCTAAATGTAGTGGAGCACTTTCTCAAATTATGAATTCCATTTTTTACTTTTAAATGTAAGCTTATTTCTTTTAGCTGCTTTTAAAAGCATGAATGGAGTTACACATTTGAATCCAGAATTGTAACATGGAGGGTGGGTTTTTAAAAAATAAAATAAAGCAGGAGTTAAGTCCTGAGAACAAATGGGTTAACAGGTTCACATTTTTTTCTCTTCTAACAAAATAAACTTCAAATGCTTCCTTGTCTCCAAATGCTTTCATATCTAACTGTTCCCATCACAAAGAAGCCAAAACAGTGTCAGATTTCTGAAGTGGTATTTAGTGCATTCCAGGGAAGGAGGACATGAATATAGTAGACACTTTGTGCCTGCGGGTATTGTGTCTTCAATTGTCTATTATGGTGATACTGTGGAGAGTTTTTTTTTTTTTTGAAAGGAATTATGTTTTAAAGGTCCTGAAGTGAAAACTTGTGGATTGTTGACATTTGGCAGCGGGGGTGGGGGGAGTCCACAAGTCTTCTCTAAATGCTTTTCATCCTTTTTGATTACAATGAAGATTGATAAATTAATTCACAGGACAGACGTTTAGGACTTGGATAAACTATAACAATTACAGTTTGACAAGCATAACTGAAAACGTAAAAACAAAATTGTTGTTTTCCACTCAGTTATTATGTGAGGCTTCTCATCACTTACTTTACCAACTATAATGCACCTGTCATCAGCTGTTTCCAACCTTGCAAGATTAGTCAAGAGACCAAGGTCTGATCCATACTACACAATTATAGTGTTGTGATTCCACATGACTGCCATGGTTGCACTCTATGGAATCTCAGGCTTTGCATTTTGGTAGAGCTCTGGCTGAGAATTCTAAACACTGAAAATCCCAGGAATCCATAGGATGGAACCATGGCAGTTAAAGTGGAATCACAGCACTTTAGCTGTGTAGTGTGAACGACATCAAGAGCAAAAAGTTTTGCCAGAGTTTTGCCGCTAGCTATTCATTGTTGTGTCTTAGCTACATTATTAGGTAGTCTCTTTCTCTCCCTCTCCTTCTTCCTCTCTCTATGGAACGTCAAGTATTCTTTAATCTGCAAAGGAAAAAATGTATCTGTGTTATGATATTAGCATAAGTAAGTGAGTAGAATTGATGTTTCTAGAGCTGGACAGTAAAGAAAGCAGACAGAATGAAAATAAATTCATTTGAGATGTGGTTCTGGAGAAGATTGCTAAGGATACCATGGACGACCAAAAAGAGAAACAAATGGGTTCTTGAAAGGATCAAGCCAGATCTCTCTGTGGAAGTGAAAAGGCTGTTGTACTTTGGCCACATCATGAGACGGCACGGATCACTAGAAAAGACAAGAGAAGGCACGGATCACTAGGAAAAGTAGAGGATAGAAGAAGGAGAGGAAAACTGCACACCAGATAGATAGACTCAATCAGGGAGGTCATGGACATAAATTTGGCAGACACTGAGCAGAACAGTGGAAAATAGGGGATCTTGGAAATTTCTCATCCATCGGGTCACCATGAGTTCAGTTCAACTTGAGAGCAGCTAACACACACACACACACACACACACACACTTTAACCACTGCTTAAGTCAAAATATGATCCTTGTTAAAAGCAAACTGCCAGAGGCAGAATGTATAAAAGTGTAGCACTACCACATACACAGAGCAAGCATCCATAAAGAATGAATTCATTTATTGGATTACAGAAAAGGTTTAAGTCCCTTGCTGTGCTTTACGCTTTATCATGGCCTTTTGTCCTTAACTGGCCATCATTTAGACTTTTGGGCTACTGCCCCTTTCCTCTTGGGCAATAACCCTAGTGCCCCAACTTCAGGATGATGAGGATTGGGGGGGGGGCCTTCCCCCTCATCACCTTACCCCTGCTTTATGCAGAAGCCAGCCACTTAGCAGCATCTACCTCAACTGCATCCAACTTGCCACTGCCCCCTCCTCTGCAGCCTCTTGTGTGTTAATACAGCAGGATACAATGGCCTAGGCCTGCTCCTTCTTCTCTCTGTCCTGTGCCAACCTTACAGCAAAGGGAAATCCAGCTGTTCAGTTGTTGCTCCAGGGTGACCAGATACAAAGGGAGCAGTGTCAGCGCATTTTGCTCATGCCAGCCTTTGCCACAAGGTCAGCATGGCTGAGAGGCTTCTTGGTTGCTCCTCAGCCAGCTGCTCAGTTGCTGCTCTCAAGGTGACCAAGTGCAAGGAGAGAGGTTTCTCCCTGGTGAGGAAGGACTCTCAATCCTTCTTCACCTGGATGAAGAGAGCACAGCCAGTGTGTGTGTAGCAGGTTTACAGGGGCCATATGCTCTGGACTGGAGACTGGTGTGGTGGGAGAAAGGGAGAGATTTTAACCAGAGGATCTTCTGTGAGATTACTCTTTCCAAGAATTGACCCCAGATACTCCTTTTCCTCCTCCTTCTCAGAGATATGCCTTCCCCATACAGCTTCACGTCTCTTGCACACACAGACATTGTTTCTTCTGCAACCTCTTCGCAACCTGTCCAAGAAAAGAAAGCTGGAGTAACAGTATGCTTCCAACCTGCCAGCCAAGTCTCAGCAAAGTTCACAAAGTTTAAGCAGAGTCCCAACTTTAAAAACTCCTTTTGCCTCTGCTTCTCCCCCACTGCTATGTACTCTTAACTTCTCACTCAATGCAGTTATTCCATCTCCAGATGGCACCACTCTGAGCCAAAGAGAAGTTTCATGCAACCTTCATCCTCACCATGATCCTAAAGGTTTCCCTTATTTTTCTTGTACCCCAATACTTTGACTAAAAGTCCCTCCTCTACCATCCTCAGGAACAGGGGGAAGACTATCAGGATGAGAGCATTTCCTTGGAATTATCACTCGGGCCCCATTCATACTAGCCTGTTTGCCCTGGTAAGATCCAGATGAGATCGTGCATGCCATTACCAAATCTCTCTGGATAGAAGTTCATACTACCTTTTGCCCCCATTGATGCTTCCCAGTGCATTTTACCCCACTTAAGTTCATACATGAAAAAGTAACGATTAAAGATGGAGCCTCTTGGTTGTCAATCAAATGATGTCATGGTGACGTCTGATGCAGCCATTGGCCGTACAAGCTGCTTGGTTTTTTTTTAAAATACTTTTATATATTTGACAGATTATGTGCATGGAGCGGTGCAGCTTGTAGGGATCCTTTCCCCACCTCCCCTCCTCCTCCGTTTTTATCAGCACCCAGTGCTTCATCATTCACTCTTGCATTTTTAAAATTTTTTTTAGTTATTCATTTATTATTTATTATTTTATTTTAATTTATTCTAATTATTATTTATTTTATTTTAATTCATTCTTTTTATTATCTATTTTATTTTATTTCATTTATTTTATTTATTATTGTATTTTATTTTATTTTTTATTATTATTTTTATTGTATTTTTTTAATTTGACAGCTCATGCACATTCTACATGAGGCCCTTTAAACCGGAGGTTGCCTTTCTATTCGGAGGCCCATTCATTTCAACCGGAGGGGAAACCCCCAATCCATATATGGATAGTTTCCCCCCATCCATAAGCCCCAGCGGGCTTGTGAATGGGGATTTTCAAACTGGAGGGGAAACTATCCATATATGGATTGGGGGGTTCCCCTCTGGTTATACTACTGCTCCCAGCTGTTGTTTTTTTTTTTTTTAAAAAAAACAGGGTTTGCAAAGATGCAACATTAAAAACAGGTGGAAAACGTGTGTGTGCACTCGACACAGAGCTTGGAAAATAAGACATATTTACTCATTTGTTCAACTTGGTGTTTATTATTTGAATTATATGCACTGGTTGATGCTTAACGTATCATGCATAATGACAACATCAGAGCACATCCCTTGTGATGATACCACCTCTGAAATCTCATCACCTGGGATGCTCCTGACCTGCTAATCTCAGCTGGCTGAAAGAGCTGCAACTGGATTGTTAATTGCATACATTTCCTTATTACAACAGCTCCACTGGCTGCCACTCAGTATCCAGGCACAATTTAAAGTGCTTGTTATGATGTATAAAGCTGAATACAACTCAAATCCAGGCTCTATGAAAGACTACACTTTCCCATATGAGCCTGCCCAGTTTCTGCAGTCTTCAGGGCACCTCAGAGGCCTCTTCTAAGGTTGATTCACTTGCATATTTCCAGTATAGAGACAAGGAAACCACCCAGCATGTATCTGCAGCTCCTTCACTTCATTTATAGGTGTTTGCAGTGATCACGAAATAAGGTTTAAACCCTGATTTGTGACTTCAAAAGCTAGATTCATCTAAGGTCTGAATTAATTCAAATATTCAGCTCCTTGTGCCTCCCATTTTCAGTGGGAGATCTGTGGAACTAATGGAAGCTATGTTGAATTGATCCTAGAATGTCAGATTAAAGTGACTGGGCAGATTGTGTTTTTGTCAGTGGAAGAAGACACAACATGCAATAGAAAATGTTGGTGCCAAACAATTCATAAATTAGGGAGAAGATGGGGAAATTACAACAGATTTTTGGTTATTGTAAAGGTAAAGCTTCCAAGGCAAAGGCAACTCTTGACTGTACAAGTCTTGCCAAGTAAATCCCACGCAGTAGGTTCACCTTAGGGTTGCCATAACTCTGGAAGGACTTGAAGGCACACAACAATAACAAAAACTCCCAAATCTTGAAGTATTGATGCACACTGCCATCTAGTGGATAAAGCAGAATTTTTAATAATAGAATTTATTAATCTTGTCCATATTCAGAATTGTGCAGTACTCTTGCTATTCTTCCAACACAGAAGAAAATAGAAGAATGATATATAATATCCCCAGAAAACAGAGAGGATGAAAAGGCACTGGGCAGCATTAAGCTAGAACATGTATCCAACAAAGATGCATACTGATAAGAATACAAGGGATGAATTAGCTTAGTGGTGGGCAATTTTGGCAGTTCTGGAAACTCTGGGGCCCACACAGACTCCAAAAATGTCACCCCTTCATAAAACAGGAAACAAGATATAGCCAGAAGTCTATTTCTGGTTTTAAGAAATGTGAAACAGTGCAGGAGATCACTGTAGTCTACTTAAAAGATGAATTACTGATCCTTTTATTTAGTTACCAAATTACACAAAAGATAGTACAGGAGAATTGGTTGTGTGTGTGTGTGAGAGAGAGAGAGAGAGAGAGAGAGAGTGAGTCATGGACTGTAAAAGCAATTTGGATTCCAGACCTTACTTTGGTTACCTCTGAAGTAGCTGAATCTAGTATATATGGTGGTGGTGGTGGGGGGGGTATGGCAGTGAACCCAAACACACTGGCACAACACTTTCAAATATTTGGGATTAAAAAAGATCCTAAACTGACACTGAAATTACAACAGTATAGACATCAGTCAATATTTCATGAGAAAAGCATTCCAAAGATGGTGTGCCACCACTGAGAAGTTTCTCTCACTTGTCCATGCACAATAAATTCCTCTTGGTAAAAGAACCCAGATTTAACCAAATTACAAATAGAATATGTACAATCAGCGCACAATACTTAATTTCAATTGAAAATATGAATTTTAGAGGGAACTCTTCCCATGATCATGCAGAGTGAATGCATACAGGGAAACATGCTCACTAGAGCATCTGTATGTTCCTTATATTTGTAAACTTTCTGAGTCCTGAATACACATTTGGAGATACCCTAAAGGTGCACATACAGAGCCTACATATACACAATTTGTATAGTTTAATTGGAGCCAGTGGAGAGATTCTAGAATTGATGTACAACACATATGGAGGCACTAGGATGAGATTAGAGTCTTATTGCTATGCTGCCACTATTTGTATGCATATACATCTGTGTGTATGCTTCTATTTAGAAATTAAAGGTAAGTGAACAAAGTTCCCATTGAAGTGAGATGGATCAAGAAAATCCCCCAGAGCTGTCAGTACTCCTTCAAAATTCATCAGTTGCCAAGGACAGACCATCTGTAAGTATTTTTTCTCCCTGGAGATTCTAATCTCTATCAGGTGGTATTATTATTACTACTGCACACCTTTCTCCAAAAAAATTATTTATATCTTGCCTTTCCCCCAAAATGGTATCCAGGAGAAAGAATTTACATTAAACTAGGGGCACTCAAAACGACCACCATCCCACTCCCATCAGCTTGGAGTATTCTGTATAGTATTGTTCAGGCATCTCAAAATGAATGTTGCAAAGCTGGAGAAGGTGCACAGAGACACACAAAATTATTAGGAACAGGGTGGAGAAGGTTCCTTATGTAGAAAGTTTGTACTGACAATACTGAGCTCTATGGACCAATGGCTGGAGTTGGTATAAGACAATTTTCTAGGTTCCTAACATAGGGTAAAGCTAGACAATATGTTTAACATGCTTTGCTGATGGGGTGCTCTCCCAAGTGGTGATTTTTCTCACCAATATATTTTGAATCTAATGTGCTTTACACTGTGATAAAGTTTAATTTGCAGGTCTGATTGCTAAGGCACAGATCTTTGAAAAAAATCCACTATGCATTCCTCATAACATTTAGTGTGGCCCATATATATGTTAAACAACCCTTAAAAACCTCTGCAGTTCCATTATTTTTAATTATTGTCAAACTCTCAGGCTCCATACATTCAGCTCCCAGTCATCAAGCAATACACACACACACACATATACATACACACACACTCCCGAGTATACTATCCACTTTCTAAACATCTAATGTAAGAGTACAACGCTTTGAAACATAACATTAAACTTGAATAAAATATTGTTATTAATGTCGTGGAGGCAATGTAGTGTAGTGGTTTGTGTGCTTGACTAGGACTCTGGGACCAGAGTTCAAATCTCTACTAGCCATGGAAAGCCACTGCGCAAGTCACATTCTCTTAAGATAAAGGCAATGACAATCCTCTGAATAAATCTTCCAATGAAATCTCTGTGTAAGGGTCACCAAAATCAGGAGCCACATAACAACAATGTTATTGTCATGAGCACAAATGCAGATACTGAAAATTATAAGCCTGAAACATTAGATTGTATTTGAAATATACAATAGTGAACAAATGCAGAATATGTTAATTGAAGAATAAATTGCCTATTTCCATTTTGTCAAAGTAGAAGAAAAATGTGTAGTCATTAAACAATAGACAATGTCCATAGAATCTTGTGAGATCAGATGTAAACAACTCTCATGATGCAGGTGAATTTTTCTTCAGAGTCAGTCCTGTCATTACATCTTGTGTCTTCTCATCTTTCAGAGCCTTCAGAAGCTTATCTAGAAAATAATGGAATCCAATGTACAACACTTTAGTAAAAGTGTAAAATTCCAGGCTCTGCTCAACAACAATATTGGCCCCTGATGGCTTCTGATGGGACAAGATGGTGAACAACATATTTGAGAGCAGCTAAACCCAGAGATAACTTCAGTAGCAGTCATGGGCAGAAGGGACAGACAGTCTGTTGAGAAAATTTTCCTCCAGACTAGGAAGAAAACAAAGAATCAACCATACTCAGTTTTAAACCCTGTTCCCTGTGTCAAGCACAATGGGTATTAAGAGGGGGCTCTGTGTGTGGAAGGAACACTGTGCCCAGCTAATTAAAGACAAGCTGTTTTTTGAAATGAACTTATAGGATGCATCTACACTGTAGAAATAATGCAGTTTGACACCACAGGCACTGCACCCACTGAATGCCACCCCCTTGTGGGGTGTCACCTGGTGCAGTCCTTACCCCTTGTACCCTTCTTGTGATGCCACCGGTTCAAATCCCCACTCAGCCATAGAAACTCCTGGGTGACCTTGGGCAAGTCACACTCTCTCAACCACAGAAGATATTCACAAAGGTAAACCCCTTCAGAACCAATGTTGCCAATAAAAGCCTGTGATTGGTGTGCCTTAGGGTCGCCATAAACTGCGAACAATGTGAAGGCACACAACAACATTTGTGAGATTCACATAGCAAGATTGGGGGTGGGGAAGAGTCATTGTTTTTGGTGGAGACAAAATTACAGACAATTACAGAAAAGGCAGAGCTTGGAATATTTAGCTTGTTATTTAGCTGGCTGGGAAATTTTGGGAATTACTGTATAACCCCAAAAGTAAAGTTACCCAAGCTCTGGGAAAAAGGAGCCTTGATCATTTCTACATTTTTCAGCACAAAGAAAGCAGCTTAAGGGTTCTGGCAAGAATGCAAGCATTCATCTCATCTCTTTGTTCCTGTTCAGTGAAAGAGGACATTCCTGTGCTGAACATGAAAAATATAGGAAGTTTTGTTTTTAAGGCTAGGATTACATGATGATCCTTTATGATCCCACCTGAAAAGGAAGATTTTATTTCCTTGATTTTTTTGGAAGACACTCAAAACTTTCTTCATAAATTTGGTGAAAAGAAATTGTAAAAAAAGAAAGTGGGGGGGAGCAGCAAATCCAACTCATACATCCACAGAGAACTTGGGGTGCTTAACTCTTGAAAGATTTTAAAGTTCTGTGTCTTCAGCTATGTTTCTGATTCTGAGGACTCTTTCAGATGTTGGGAATTGGAAGTATAATCTAGGGTCAATCCGAATGCAATCATAGGGTTTGACGTTATTGCGAATTAAAGCTTTGCATGCAATTTCGGGCAAAAGGGAAGTCAATTCGAACGCAATCATGGGTTTCACGTTATTGCGAATTAAAGCTTCGCACACAATTTTGGGCAATGGGGGGTCATTTTCGGGAAATAGAACGTTACTCCGAATTCAATGCGGATTCCCGTGAATTCGCTAAACAAGCGAATTTACAGGAATTCGCATTGGCTCCATTCGAAGTTTGGGAGAAATTCCTCCCGTGTGAAAGAGTCCTGAATTAAGTCTACCATTTTCTCCTCACAGCCTCATTCTCTCTCCATTCTAGGAATAGCTTCACGAATTGCAAGGGGTTTGCCCATATTTTCCCTTATAAACAAATAGAAAAAAATTTCCCCATATTTTCCACCAAATCCTAATTTTCCCTCATAAACAGAAAAAAAATTGAAACTGGAAAAGAAAAGCCCCCTATTCACAGATAGGAGGATGATCTGATAGAGGATTCTATAACAAAACAAGAGAGGGCATTTTGGTCCATTTCCCCTACTCCTGACCTCCCTTCTACTCTTCCAGAGGGTTCTTCAGAATTTTATGAGCCACAAGATGCTATGAGGAAAGCAAACTGGTGAACACTGTCTTCCCCTTTCCACAGATAGAAGAGCACATGTGAATCCTGCCCTTCCTGTTGTCCTTGGTCCAACATTAGAATGATGGATTAGGAATGCTGCATGACAGAAGAATCCATTTCTGGATAACCTAGAAACTTTCTAAACCAAAGAAATTATGGGGGTTTCTTGGCAAGATTTATTCAGAGGAGGTTTCCCATTGCCTTCCCTGAAGCTGAGAACATGTGACTTGCCCAGGGGGCTTCATGACTGAGCATGACTGAGCTGAGAACTGAATCCTGTAACACTGGAATTGACCTCCAGAGTTATAGCCCAACACTCAAGCCATTATGGCATGCTGGTTGATGAGCAAGATTAAAAGACTATTGGCAAAGGATTATTAGAGGAGCTACCTTTCTTGCATGCATCTCCCTAAAAAAAGCTTAGAGAAGTTACTATTTCAGACAACAACTTCTAGAATCCTCTAGTCAGCATGGGCAGAAGTCCTTGTTATTGCTCCATTGATGCACATGGTGTGGTAGAAAACATAAAACAACGAAACCACACATCCCTCTCAAGGGGCTTACAACAACTAAGTCAAATTCCAAACAGCTGTAGTCCAAAAGTAACTTTTACGATGCATTCACTGACTAGTTAGTGCTTGCCAACTCTCCGCATTAGACTCTGCCTTGCCTTTGGACTCAGCTGCTGGATTTGCCCTTTTGTCTGGGTCATGCCAGCCTAGAGCTTGGACTGCCTTGACCTTGTTTTTGGAATCAATCCAAACTTTGCCTTGCCTGAAGGAGGACAGACAGGACTAAACAGATGGACAGAAGCTGCATCTGTGTTGTCCCTTGCCACTATACTAAGCGGGTTTAGTCAGTAATTTGGGATTATTTTGTCAGCACATGCCAACTTGGTTGGCAAATCAGCATCGGCTATTTCTTCATAGAAATTTTAGAAATACTTTATCACACATTTGTTGTGAGATAATACTGGGAACAGGACTGTTGGGTGTTTTTTTTTTAAGATAAATACTTCTGGCCTTTAAATAACTTGTTTAGAAGGATTTTTTTTTTTTTGCATCTAATGATTTCTTGTGCATCAATCTTTTTCCTTTTTGTGAAAAGTAAACTTTTTCTCATCCGTATTTTAAAATGTTGTCCCAAATGAAAATTCAGCAACTTTCTGAGGCAGTTTCTTGGATGTGTAGGAAGATTTTAAATTCAAGGTGTTTAGATTCAGACAGTGAAGCTAAAGATGCCTGGAAGACAGGAGTCACTAGTGATGTTTTGAAGTCTGATAGGCCTTTGGCTGCTGTAGTTTGAGGTACTATAACAGAGACATTGGTATGGATAGTTAGGCTATAAGATTAAAAGAAGCAAAGGGATATAATGGAATCCTAAAAAATTGGGTATGTTTAACTTAGAGAGAGATGACTGAGTGGTGATATAATAACTTTTTCAACTATTTTAAGGGATATTAAAATACATTGTCATATGAGTCTGTTTCAGCACAAAAAGATATAGAATCCTGCAGCATTTTCCACCTTGAGAAAAATTTCTATTATAATCCTTTGTGGATCCCAGTCCACTTCATCAGATGTATGACATGTCTACAGAGGCATCACTCCATGGCATCTGATGAAATACAATACAATAGTGTCTACAAAAGCTTATGCTACTACATACATTTTTCTCAGTCTCCCCTAAATTGTAATTGTTGTCATATAGAATATGGAGCAAACTTGTTTTCTGTTGCTCAAGAAACTATGACATAAACCAATGGATTCAAAGTATAAGACAAAAAATTACTCCTAAAAAGTAGGATGAACTTCCTGATGGTCAGAGCTGTTCAACAGTGGAACTGACTGTCTCAAAGGGTGGTGGGCTCTTTTTCTTTGGAGGACTTAAACAGAACTTGGACAGCCATCTCACAGGAATGCTTTTGTTGTGCATTCCTGCAATGGCAGGGCATTGGACTAGATGACCCCTGGGGTCTTTCTACTCAATGATTCTGTGAATCTGTTTTTCTATGTTATTTTGTTTTGTTGAATTTTCTACAATGAAACACTAGGGAATGTGCAGTGGGTTACTCACACTGCTGTGGATCTGAGCCATCCCCAGTGAGCGCCAGCAATTCTAGCTCCTTTAGACGGATGCCAAGCTCACAGATCTCCCCATCTGGTTGTTGCTGCTGATGTATTCCAGTACCATACTGAGGCATGCTCTCGGCAGCAGGGCAGAAGAAGCGCAATGGCTCATATGGGATGGGAGCCAGGCCTGCAGGCCAAGGAGGTGGGCAGCAGCGGTCATTGGCTGGTGGGAGGATGCCAAGCCCAGGCGGAGGTCTCTGAGGACCAGTGGATACAACTTCACTCCCTCGCAATGGCACAAAAAGCTTTCGCCAGAGGCTGCAGTCTGTTAAGGGGGTGTTTTGTGTTGTTCGGTCATAGAGGGAAGGAAAGTAAAGAGGGGGTGGTGGCCGAGGGGTTGGAGGGGGCTGTTGCTGGTGGCTCATGAGGCTCCTTCTGATGGCTCATCAACCACTGCTGCCACCATGGAAACCATGGAATATGGAAGAATTCATAGGGTTGTAGTATTCCATGTAAGGCAATTCTCTACAACAGTGATTTGGTCCTGCAGAGACATAAGATCAATGGCACACTTAGCTGACCTGTTTCTGGATTCAAAAGGCAGTCCAGAGTTTCCTGTAGAGTCCTAAAGCAGGGCTGGGGAATATGTAGGTTCCTAAATATTGTAGGGCTAGGGAATATGTAGGTTTCCCACTAGCCCACCACCAGCATGGCCCAGAGTATGATACAATGGACATTGTGCTCCAAGAATATTTGGAGGACCACACGTTTTACCACAGGACTTTGGAACTGGAATATCTCAAGGATTGCTTTTTTCCATATGATCCTAGTAAACAAGGCTATCCCAATTTTAATAGTTTTTTTGTGTGGATTTTTTGGGCTATGAGACTGTGTTCTAGAAAAGTTTTCCCCCCAACATTTTGCCAGCAGCTGTGGCTGGCATCTTCACAGAAAGACCTCAATTTGTTTGGTTTGTCCTGGCCTCCGATGGTTGCAGAAAACATCAAAGTGAAGGACTTTCTTGCCCACTCCTTGACTAATTAATCTGCCAAGAGAGGGCTTTATGGTATTCTGTTCTTGCTAAAAACACACTTTATTTTAGCAGCAGTTCAGCCAGCTTGTTTATTATTTTACAATCTCTGTTTTTATTGCCACAGTTTTCTATTATGTATGTTGATTTACTGCTTTGTTTGTGTTTGTTTGTATTTACTGTTCCAAGTAATAGCGATGTTTGTCTGTATCAGCATGCAAAGGGATCTTGTAGCATCATCCTATAAAGTAAAACCAATCAACTTGGTCCTGCTGTCTGGGGCAGCAGAGAATAAACCAGTACCATCCTCTCTGTGACAGCCCTTGACATATTTAAAGAATTGTAGTCTCATCACCCTTCAGTCTTCTCTTCACCAGGCTGACCATGCCCAACAAAATCTCAATCTTCAATCTTTCCTTATATGTTTTGCTTTCCATACCTCTTATTATCCTTGTTGCCCTTCTCTGAACTTGCTCCAATTTGTCTATATTCTTCTTAAAATTAGGTGCCTAGAATGGCACGCAGTATTCCAGGTGAAGTCTGACTAGTGCAGAATATAGTGGCACTATTACTTCCTTTGTTTTGGAAACAGCAATCCTATTAATGCAGGCTAAAATATTATTTGCCTTCTTTGTAGCAGCATGTCAGAATCCTTGTAGTATTCTTCCAGATATAGGTTTGTAGTTGTAGTTGGGGATGATGGGTGTGTAGTTAGTTGCTAGCTAGGAGGGAGGAGTGCATAACGGTGCCAGGAGGCCTTATCTGCTGACCTTGGAGCTGCTCTGCTCTAGGTCTGGTATGAAGCAGTTTCTGGTGGGAATTGTACAGATAAGGGGGAGCCAGGGGGAAATTGAAACTAATGGAAAATAACTGGAATGGGCTATTTTCGCGGGCTTTGGTGAGAAGGGGGGAGGTGCAGCCCTTTCGGGGTTGGGATGTATAGAGTGCTGGGCGGGAACTGGTCAGTCTCAGCTAAGAAGCTGAATGGTGTGGTACTGCTGATCCTGGAGCATCAATAAAGTTCTGTTTATTCAACTTAAAGCCGACTGGTTGATTGTCTGGGATTCTGGACCCCTGTTCTGACAGTTAGCTGAGACTCACCAACTCTTCTCTGAAGCAATGCAGGAGCAGGAGGCTTCAGAGGAGTCATCTACCACTCAAACCAACGGAGACTGCGGAGGAGGCCAAGACCTCGGCGACGGGGGCAGGAGCGTTGCCAAAGGCCACGAGACCCCCAGTGCTACAGACTCCAGTGAGCGGAGGGCCCTGGTTTGAACACCCTGTCGCCCCGATGCGTACCCGAGAACAGAGGAGGGCCACCCGGTGGTCTGACTGGGACACGGGCTTCACTCAGCCCCTGAGAGTGCAGTCGGGCAAGGAAGCCGGCCCGGCTGAGCAAGTCGCACTCCTCCAGGCCGACGTGGATAAATTGCATGACCTGTTGAAGGAGGTGCTGGCTGAAGTCAAGGGACGTCCGGACGGGATGAGAGAAGGGCGAGAGGCGGATGCTGCTGCTGACGCCCCGGCGGGCTTGGCTCGGGAGGAGGCACCGCCACCGGACCAGCAGGTAGCCTGACCGGCACCAGACCGCCAGCTGGACCCACAGGCCCGTAAGTTGGGAGTTAAGTATGATGGGGACCCCCAGACCCTGCCCTATTTTTTGTCGCAAGTGGCTGACCACATGGAGGAATGGGGGCCCACCTTCCCCACGGAAACGGCCAAGGTGAAATGTGTGGCGCGACACCTCAAAGGGGAGGCAGCCAA
The DNA here is from genome assembly GCA_034509955.1 of Urosaurus nigricauda. Classification (NCBI taxonomy): domain Eukaryota; kingdom Metazoa; phylum Chordata; class Lepidosauria; order Squamata; family Phrynosomatidae; genus Urosaurus; species Urosaurus nigricauda. The sequence goes on from JAOEGL010000001.1 coordinate 96,609,599, forward strand.
CTGGCTGGTGCAGCTTTACGATTGCCAAGCGGCAGAATTGCGAAGTCTGGCTGACTTCATGAGAGCCCTGAGAGCCAGATTCGAGGACCCCTTCAGAGCAAGCACAGCTCTGGCTGGACTGAAGGCCCTAGATCAGGGGACCAGATCCGTCTCCGAGTACGCCATGGAGTTCCGGAGGCTAATTGCCCAAGTGCCCGACTGCACCGAGGGGATGAAGATCCAATACTTCAAAGAGGGCTTGTGCCCTGACATTGTAAAGGGGGCACTTAACATGGGCAACCCCCCCACGGCCATGGAGTGGATTCGGCTGGCTGGAGAGGCAGAGGCAGTGCTTCAGGAGGTCCGAATGCTGACCCAGCGGAGGAATAAAGGGGCCAGAGGGAGAGAAAACCAACCCACCGGGGAAAAGAGCAAGGGAAAGTCTGGGCAGACGACGAGCGAGGAGAGAGAGCGATGCCGCCGGTTGGGGCTGTGCCTGGGTTGTGGGCGCAAAGGCCACCTGGTTGCGAGCTGCCCGGATCGTAACCCGGAGAAGAAAACATCCCCTTTCGCAACCCCTCCAGCGCAGGCTCCCAAGAAAGGGAAAGGGAAGGCAAAGGGAAAAAGCCAAGCCGATCGCGGGCTTCAAGCAGTGACGGAGGACGAGGAAGAGGTCTGGACCGACGATGACAGCACTGATGGCGAGGAACCGGCTTTAAACTCCCCGAGCCTGCCTTAAAAAGCAGCCAGAGGCAGGCTGGGAGTCGGGACAGCCGCAAACCCATGGTGAGTGGGGGCATGTCCCTAACAGCAGCAGTGAACTCTGGTTGCACTAGGTGCTTGATTAACCCAGAGGTAGTAAAAACCCTGGGCATAAAAACCCAGAACTTGCGGGACCCCATCCCTTTCTCACAGATGGATGGCAGCTTGATGGGGGGGCAAGCCTCGAGTGAACGGACCACAAAAGTGTGGCTGGGAATAGCGGACCACTGGGAACAGATTCAGTTGGTGGTGGGACACACTTACCATTATCACCTTATGTTGGGGATAGATTGGTTGCATCATCACAACCCCCACACTTAGTGGAGGCAGAGACAATTGATTTTCGACGACCCAGTCTGTCAGAGCCACCAATTGGACTCAGCTATAAAGGTCCCCCCAGTGCAGCAGCCTGTGGTGATACCCCGGCCACAGTCGGGCGAGACCGCCACTCACTTGGAACCGGTAAATCGGCGAAGGGAAGGGGGTGCACTGGAAATGGATGGCAGCATGGAGGAGGCAGTGGCCTCCTACCCGGACTGTTATAAGGATCTCAAGGAGGTGTTTGAATCTAAAGGAAGCGACATGCTGCCTCCGCACCGAGAGACTGACTGCGCCATAGAGATAGAGCCCGGGGCGCCCTTGCCGAAGCCCAAATTGTACCCCATGACCCCCCGGGAATTGTCCACTCTTAAGGAGTTTATTGAAAAGAACTTGGCCAGAGGATTCATTAGGCCATCCACCTCCACTTTTGCTGCCCCAGTGTTCTTTAGGGAAAAGAAAGATGGGACCTTGCGACTGGTCACCGATTATCGGAATCTAAATGGAATATGTAGTACCAATAAGTACCCTTTGCCCTTAATGAAGGACATGCTGGGCTCACTGGTCACGGGCAAGGTGTTCACCAAACTGGACTTGAGGGACGCTTACTATAGGATGCGAATTAAGGAGGGAGATGAACATAAGACTGCTTTCAATTGCCCTTTACGGGCCTATGAATACCTAGTCCTCCCTTTTGGGCTATCGGGGGCTCCCGGGGTCTTCATGCGACTAATAAACGAAGTGCTACACGACCTGCTCTTTGAGGGGGTGCTGGTGTATTTGGACGACGTCCTAATATATTCTCAGGACTTAGAGAGTCATGTGCCACTGGTACGGGAGGTGTTGAAAAGGTTGCTGGATAATCAGTTATATGTAAAACTGTCTAAATGTCAGTTCCACACAGACAAGTTGGATTTCCTGGGGTATCGGGTGTCAGCTCAGGGAATTGAGATGGACCCGCAGAAAGTGCACACGGTGCTGAGCTGGGTCCCTCCTAAGACTCGAAAACAAGTGCAAAAGTTTTTGGGCTTTTCCAACTTCTACAGACAGTTCATCCCGGACTTTGCTAGAATAGCACTGCCAATTACGGACCTATTGAAAACCAAGACCCAGGAGGGAGGGGGCGAGGGCAAGGGGGCTAAGGAAAAGAAACAACCCAAACCCTCTACCCCAATCCGCTGGACTGATAAGTGTCAACGAGCATTTGACCAGTTGAAGCAATTATTTAGTACCGAACCCATTTTATTACACCCTGATCCTGACAAGCCATTTGTCATCCAGGTGGACGCGAGTGACCAGGCTATAGGGGCAGTGCTGTTGCAGAAGGACAATGATGGACTGTTGAGGCCTTGCACCTACTTGTCCCGTAAATTCCAAAAGGGTGAGTTGGGGTGGCCCACCTGGGAAAAGGAGGCCTTTGCGGTTATACATGCTCTGGACAGTTGGAGACAGTTCTTAGAAGGAGCACCTCACCCTTTTGAGGTTTGGACGGACCATCGTAATCTAGAGGCCCTGCAAACCCCCAGAAAGTTAACCCCCAAACAGAGGAGGTGGGCAAAGGACTTTTATAAATACAAATTCAAACTGAAGTTCCTCCCAGGGAGACAAAACATTTTAGCTGATGCCTTATCCAGGCTCCCTCAACACATGGGAAAGGAGCAAGTCCCTCTGCAAACCATTTTCTCCCCCGAGCAATTGGGATTGTCTGTGGTGACTCGCAGCCAGGCTAAGCAGAAAACGGTCGAACCTTTGCCTCAATTAGACGGCCTGTTGCAAAGGATCAAAAGAGAGGCTGAGAAAGATGAGTGGCTACGGGAGCACAAAGATCGGTTGAGTTTGAACTCACAAGGGTTGTGGACTAAGGGCTCACAAGTCTATGTTCCTGCGTCAGTAAGGCCAGAAGTGTTAAAATTGTGCCATGATTCGAGGGCAGCAGGACATTGGGGATATTTAAAGACCTGGCACAAGGTTCGAAAGACTTACTGGTGGGAGGGGGTGAGAGCAGAGGTGGAAGACTACGTAAAAAGCTGTCCGGTGTGTGCTAGAGCCAAACCAGTCATAGGCAAGCCCAGGGAGCTTCTACAGCCGTTGCCCACCCCAGGCGGCCCATGGAAACACATTGCGATGGATTTCATTACAGATTTGCCTGAGAGCAAGGGGAGAAACACCATTTGGGTGGTGGTAGACCTTTTTTCTAAACAAGTGCATTATATAGCTTGCAAGGGGATGCCTAGTGCTACTAAGCTGGCTGACTTGTTCATAGCGCACATTTATAAGCATCATGGTTTGCCGGACAAGATTGTGAGTGATAGGGGAAGTACCTTCACTTCTAAACTCTGGAGGGTGTTACAGAAGAAATTGGGGGTAGAGGTGGCCCTGAGCACTGCCTATCACCCTGAGTCGGACGGTCAATGTGAAAAGACGAACTTGGCTCTTGAAAGGTACCTCCGATGTTACACTAACTATTTGCAAGATGACTGGTGTGATTTGTTGCCCCATGCCAAAGTGGCGTTCAACAGTTCAGTGCATCGGAGCACTGGTAGATCGCCCTTTGAAATTGTCTATGGCTATGAGCTCAGAACTCTTCTGGCCTTGCCTGCCGAACCCTCGGACCCAGTAACTGTGACTCAATGGGTGGATAAGGTCAAGGGAGCTTGGTCACAGGTTACCAAGGCTCTAGAGGAGGCTAAGAAGGACTATAAAAAGCATGCTGACCGAAAGAGGTCTGTGGGATGGGACGTCAAACCTGGGGATCGGGTGTTTCTGTCCACAAAAAACCTAAAGTCCAGGCACCCGTCAAAGAAACTGGGGCCCAAGTACATAGGGCCGTTCTTGGTGAAAAGACTGGTCAACAAGGTGACAGCTGAATTAGAATTGCCCAAATCATATAGACATTTGCATCCTGTGTTTCATTTTAGCTTGCTGAAACCGGACCGGAGCACGGGTCGATGGAAACAAGACACGGAACTGCCCCTTCCCATGATGATTGAGGGGGAGCAGCATTTTGAAGTTGCCAAGATTTTGTACTCTAGAATCCACAGAAATAAGTTGCAGTACCTGATTCGCTGGAAGCACTTTTCAGCGGATCATGATGAGTGGGTGTTTGCTAAGCACGTCAAGGCCCCTGATTTGGTGGCTAAGTTTCATCGGGCTAATCCTAACAAGCCTCGGTTATAATCTGTATTTTGTTGTTTTTCATTTACTTATTTGGTTCTATTTGGTGGGAGGGGGGTCTTCTTTTAGGGGAGCTGACTGTCAGAATCCTTGTAGTATTCTTCCAGATATAGGTTTGTAGTTGTAGTTGGGGATGATGGGTGTGTAGTTAGTTGCTAGCTAGGAGGGAGGAGTGCATAACGGTGCCAGGAGGCCTTATCTGCTGACCTTGGAGCTGCTCTGCTCTAGGTCTGGTATGAAGCAGTTTCTGGTGGGAATTGTACAGATAAGGGGGAGCCAGGGGGAAATTGAAACTAATGGAAAATAACTGGAATGGGCTATTTTCGCGGGCTTTGGTGAGAAGGGGGGAGGTGCAGCCCTTTCGGGGTTGGGATGTATAGAGTGCTGGGTGGGAACTGGTCAGTCTCAGCTAAGAAGTTGAATGGTGTGGTACTGCTGATCCTGGAGCATCAATAAAGTTCTGTTTATTCAACTTAAAGCCGACTGGTTGATTGTCTGGGATTCTGGACCCCTGTTCTGACACAGCATCACATTGCTGGGGCACGTTTAACTTTTGATCAGGGTCCCTTTCTCATATGCTAAGCTAAGTATACCACCTCTTATAAATGTGGATTTGGTTTCTCTGGCCTAAATTAGAATTTTGCATTTGTCTCTACTGAGACCCCTATTAGTTTCAGCCCAATTTTCTAGTATAACAAGGTCATTTTGAATTCTCTTCCTACCATCCAATGTGTTACCTACCCCATCTAGTTCTATGTAATCTGCAAACTGGAACCCATCATCCAAGACACTGATAAAGATAAATATTTAAAAGATTTTCTGTACCTTGGTTTAGTCAAAATCAGAATGGAGACTGCAGTTACAAAATCAGAAGAAGATTAAGGGTGCATCTACATGATAGAAGTAATGCAGTTTGATACCACTTTAACTGCAATGACACCATCCTACAGTGTCCTACAGATTTGTAGCTTTGTGAGGCACCAGCATGCTTTGGTAGAGAAGACTAAAGACCTTGTAAAACTACAAACCTCAGAATTCCATAGGATGGAGCTACAACACTTAAAGTGGCATCAAACCGCATTATTTCTATGGTGTGGATGCACCCTTAGATCCAGAAGTGCAGGTGTGAAGGAACTAGATAAGATTCTGAAGTGCAAAGATATCTTATTACATATCAAGGTCAGAATCATCCAGACCATAGTCTTTCTGATTTCTATGAAAGCTGGACAGTGAAGAAAGCCTAAAGGAAAATAATCAGCTTATTTGAAATGTTGATAACTTGATTAGCATAGGATATTAAACACCTTGACCTGCTTCAGATAGTAAAAATTATTTTGGGCTGGCTTTGTGGAAAAGAATTGGAGATTTGGCTATCAGATGCAGAGTTTGAAAAGATAAATATATTGGATTACACCTCTCAGAATCCCCTAGATAATAAGTTCAGAAAATAAAGTTTCCAAGCTCTGATTGAAAGTAAGTTACTCGGACTATGGACCTCTGACTTTCCTCCATTATCTAAAACAGCCCTCCAGATGTTGTTAGACTGCAGTTTCCAGAATTCCTAACTACTGGCTTTGATGGCTAGACTAATCAGAGTTGCAGTCCAACAGCATCTAGAACGACATATGATTGCCACCCTAATTTAAACTCTGCTTTGGAATATTTTCACAATAAGGTCAAAACTATTCCAGGATTTGTTGACGGACAGATCCAATGACAAGGTGAAATATGTTGTTTCTGAGCCTGATTCAAGGTGCTAATGCTTAATTTCAAAGCACTAAACATATTTCGCCACACCAGCCTGCCAATGATTTAAGATCATCAGGCTTTCTGCCAAGAATGATTGTTATAGCCTTCTCCATTGTGGCACCTTGCTCAGGTCATATCACATTTTTTTTTGGTACCAGGCCAAACCTAATTTGTTCACTAACACATTTGAAGCAGATTTATTAACCGAGTGAAGCAAGCTTTAAATATCCTTCCCCACTGTATATTATACTGTTTTATTCTTTCATTTTATTATTTTGGGATCTCTTTTTAAATGGCATCTTATGCACTACCCTTGTATTATAGGATGTAGGGAAGTGCAACAATATTTTAAATAAATAAATAAATAGATCTACATGGCACCACAACTCAAAGAGCTAGGTTATCTTGCATTATACAAGCCCTACGTCCATGCACACTCATGCACATCACCATAAGGATGGTCATCTTACTAGGCTTGTACAGTTTTGTACATCCAAAATCCACAAAACAGCGATACCATTACTGGGTCAACCAAATTGCACAAAATATATATTGCAAGCTTTCGAAGTGCCACTGACTTCTTAATCAGGCAGAGATGTTAAAAATAATAAAGGAGAAAAAAAAAATAACAATGCTAGATTCAAGCCTGCGTTTTGTTAAAATATAGCTGTTCCCAGTTCAGGGGGTATGGAGGGACATTAATACAGACTTGTGGTCATCATGGCTGAAGCGTTTTCTTCAAAATTAAAGACATTTAATATAATATTGGACTATTCAGAATAATTCTGCAGTGTTGATTTTTATCCAGCAGAGGGACTCAAACACCTACACTCTACCAAATGTGTTATGTGTGTGTTATCTGTATTTATTCACTCTGTTTCATGCACTGCATCTTTTCCCTAAAAGGACATAACCCCCAGGGTGGGAAATAGATGGGATTACCACAATAACTGAAGGATATGCAGATTCTTGTTTGTTAATGTTTGTTTGATTAAACTGTGTTTTCTTAAGGAGATTTGGGTGGGAGGAGAATAATTAAAGTATTGAGAATAGCATTTTGTAGTGGTTTCAGTGTTGCTGGATGATAATACTGGAGATCAGGGTTCACTTCCCTGTTAGAGCATTAACACAACCTGCTGGATGACCTTGGGTAAGTCACATGTTCTCAGCCTCAGAGGATGGCAATGGAACCTACCCTGATTAAATCAGCCAAGAAAATTGCCTTAGGGTCACCATTCGTAAAAAATTAAATATGATTTGAAGGCATGCAACAGCAACAATAACAACAGGGCAGCAGCCTTTAAATCACCAAATTAATCAACATAAGGTGATCGCATGCGGGTCACCCTCTCTCACTTTCCAAGCAGTCCATAAGGTATGCAGACCCAGCACATTCTTTTGCAGCCCAGGTAACTATTCAGCCATCAGCTGGACTACACGGAGATAACTGTTTTTCTGGTATTGATATTAGAGTTTCTGGTCAGATGGAGAACCTCCCTGCCTAGAAGAAGCTCTCTTTATCAGATCATCTCCCTCCAGGTATTGAAAGTAATAGGAGAGAGGACGAGGCTAGCATGTTCCTCTCCTCACCTGTTTAGTTTCCATGCATAATAGTATGCCTGAATCATCTTGTCAGTAGACTAGGCATGGTAGGAGGGTTGCAGCCAGGATTATGACAGATCCTGTCATAAGTAGTGATTTCATGTTTTGCTTTCTGTTGTTGTTGTTTTTAATATTGGAAATACATATAATCTATAAAAGTATATTTAGACATGTTAAAGATAGTATCAGTTGAGGCTGTCATATAATAGAAGCTTAGTCCTATAAGCTGATGTGTGTTAAAGTGTTTGTTCTAGAGAAAAACAATTGCTTGGCTAGAGAATGCACAGATGTGTGTTGGAGGAAAGTGGTACCAAATTTCATCAAGATCAGGAGCTTATCACTCACCTTTTTAAACTGGCTCCAGCCTCCTGGGCTGGAGCTGGGATGTGGGATGGAGGGGGGGGGGAATTATTGATTCCTATATCACTGCCAAACTTCTGGCAGCCATCAGCCTGGGTCCAAGCTGGGTCCCAGCCTTGTTCCACCAGCACTTTTTAGAAGTTGGAAGCTTTCTGACTTCTAAAAAGTGCTGGCGGAGTGCGGCTGGGAACCAGCTTGGATCTTGGCTGATGGCAGCCGACAGTTCAGCAGTGATTTAGCAAGCGATAATCGCTGCCTCCATCTAACATCTCAGCTCCAGCCCAGGAGCCTGGAGCTGGTTTAATAAGGTGAATGATAAGCTCCTCAGTCTTATGGGAAAACTCAAAGGGCCTAAAGTGAAAGTATATGAAAGGAGTGTGTAAATTTGAAGGGGTTCAAGAGTGTTTTGGCATATGAGCAAGTCAAGGTAAATCCCACAAATGTACAGGGCAGGACATTGCTTATTCTATGCTTATGTTTGGAAATTATGTCAATTTTGTTTGCAGAAGTCTTACTGTTAACCTCTTTAGTTACTGGAATAAAGTGTTGCTATTGGAATACAGAGGACTGATTTACTGAATTAAAAGGAGTGGGAGGTTCTGACAGTTACCAGGTCAGGACAATCCCAAGCCCAGAGATTTCAGAGTCCAACCCCAAGACCCTTTGTAATGTCACAGGGTCCTTATGGTCCTACAAGGGCAATGTTACAAGGGGGATCCCCAGTTGACATCATTAAGGATGATTATGCCACTCAATAACAATAAAAAAGCAAATTCTAACTTGTGGAAAGTATACATGTATATGCACACTTTTCAAGGCAGTGCACACATTGCAAAATTCATCTCCAGTGCCCTAAAGATCAAGAGAAGAAGGTCCAGGCCCTAAAACTCAGGGACTCTGGTAATCCTAGGGAAACAAAGCACAGAAAATGGGGCTGCATATGACCTCACAGACTATTTTTGCAGCCCTTGACTCCTCCAGCCTCCCTAGCCAACCATTTTCTGGACCACAAAATGTGACTTTCCTTTCTTAAAAGCATCCAAGTGCAACACACCTTTAAATAGGTAGTCACCCTGCATTTTTTTTTAAAAAAAATACATTTCAAAAGTGGACTTCCAGACATAAGTTTCGCTTATAATTTTTGGTGATATTTTTAGCAGCCCATGTAGTGTGTAGAGGGCCTCTGAGAGGTGAGGGGAGAGGCCTCTTCATACACTTAAAATAGACCTGTTGGAATTAATCCCACTAGTTCCAGTGGGTCTACTCAAAGTAAGACTAAGGTAGAATTTCATCTTGCACTAATTTTGGACAGGAAGAACCCCACAATGCTCTATCTTATGCTTTTGTTCCTTTGGTGGCTGATATCATACAGCCAAACTGTCACAATAAACTATAAATCTGATCCTATGAGAGGAACACCCACACAAAAACCTTAACTGTGGTAATGCCTGAGATGGGTGAGAGATGAGCAGTTTGCCATTTGTTCTGTTCACAATAGGATCATGGCTAGTTCCTTTAGGTGGGCAAATGTGAAAAGTTACATCTTTGGTCTTTTGCACATAATATCAGTGTCACACTAGGGCCAAACCCCTAACACAGTGGATCTAGATCTCCGCACTGATTCATAGCTTCAAAGTAAGCCTTCTGGAAAAGATTTGTTACTACTGTACTACAAGAGGATAGGCATCTGGAGAATCAGGATTTTTAAAACCAATGTGACTAGCTATTGATGGACAGTATTTCTCCCAAATGGAGCACATTTTTGATGTGTGATTATTCAGATTTCACATGATTCCACAGCCCTTCTGTGGGATTCATAGGAGAACCTATGGATATTTGGGAATGTATTTTCTTTGAAAAATTATCTGGTGAATTTTGTACTCTTTTAATGTACATTTAATAGACTAGTGAAGCCTCACATCTTAGTCTTTGATTAATCTTATGGGCTTATATCATTGGACTGTATCTCTTGTCAATGTGTATAAAATATGTGATTTCTAAAGCATTTTGTAGTTAATTAGAAATTAATGTGCAAGGGATACCATTAAACAAAATTGCTCAGGAATGCATAAATCCCTCTCTTATAAAGTGAAGTGTCTAAATCTGCCTGTTTTTATTTTAAATGCCAAGAAGATAAATGAGCCTCTCATAGATCAGTCCCTTATGACGCTGCTTCTTGTCAGCTACCTCTGTTCTTAGCAGACATCTAGCATAAAACATGTTTCTTTAATAGCACACCTAGAGTGGCAGTTCCTGCCAACCTCAAATCATAGGGACCAATCAATGAGGTTGGGCAGAAGGATGCTGGAAATATTGCTACCTGGAGACAAATTGCTTCCTGTTTTTGTAATGTATCTTTGCTTGATATTTTATAATGCTGGTATTCACAATATAAGCAAAACTGTGATTTGGCAACTTAGAAATATACACGTTTTTGGAACATGCTTCCAATGAGAACAAAATAGATGGTGTAGTACAATGTTTAGAACATTGTCTTGGGATATGGAAGCTCCAGGTTTGACTCTTTACTGTGCCATGAAATTGCTGGGTGACCTGGGATTTGTAGTGTTGTGAGATATTTAGGTTTCCCTGTCAGAGAGCTCTGGTCCCACAACAAACTACAAATCCCAAAATTCCGTATGATGGAGACATGATAGTTAAAATGGTGAAACTGCATTACAATCATCCCTCCATATGCACAGGAGTTCAGTTCTAGACTGCACAACAAATGGCAAATAAATAAATAAATAAACTGAGACCTCAAGTCCCTTAAGCTTCAGTGGATGCTGACATGCACATGACCATGTTTGCGTGTCTATGTGCACATGCCACCATTGATTATAATAGAGTGGGGCTATCTGCAGATGCTATCATCTATCTATCTATCTATCTATCTATCATCTATCTATCTTTTATCTAAGTAGCTTTCTGCTTTTTCTCCTCTAATAAGGGAGACAGATATTTCCACTATAGGCTCTAAACCTAATTTTCAGTGTTTGAAATATTTGAATAAGGCATGTTGCTACTGACACCCTGAATAAAGGTTGTTATTTCTGATTTTGGGAAGACATCAACAAGGACATTTTAAATGTGGAAGGGAAATTCACAGCAAGGTTCAAAACTCTTTTAGCTAGAATTGCTAAGTCAGGAGCATCCCAGGCCTTGTGATTTTAAAGCTAGGATTGTCCCCTGTTAATGTCATTAAGCATGATACATTAAACAGAAGCCATAGTTGACTAGCACATATAATTCAAATAATAATCACTGTGTCTAGCCAAGGGAAAAAACAATTCTGTAGTTTGAAAGTAAATTTTCCAAGCTATAGGCTGAACAGAAAACACCTACACACATATTTTCCCCAGCCCTGTTTTCACAGTTTTGTAAGCATTGCCTTTAAGAACTCCTGGGCATTGTAGTCCAAATAAAGAAAGTTTTCCATGCTCTGCTTTGGACAGTAAACAGTTGACAATAGTTGATCTGAAGCAATGTTTGTAATTTCCAAAATTATGCCATTACCCTGAGATTCCTCCCCCTCCCCGGACCAGAGAAGAGTATCTAGGGCCCAAGAGAGTCTAGTGCCCATAGAGAAGAAGGCTTATGGCCCAAGAGTAACTTCTGGTCGTTTTCTGTTACTTAAAAAGTCCTCGACTGCATCTGAAATGGGCCCCTAAAAGAATTATTTTATTTTTTTGCACTGGGGTGTGCTCTAGTGTGGACTCCTAGCTTCTCATAGTTGCCCACTTGTGGTATAGGCTCTGAGACTCAGGACAAAGTCGTAAGGTCTGGGAACCCCACATAGGTGTCCAAGACCAACCTAAAAATAAAAACATATTCTAGAAATCATAGCATGATCAACTCCATTTCTTATTTAAGTCACAAATCAGTGAGGTTGACTCTTCTTTCAACTGCAGCCTTAGTACACTGAACATTGATCCTCATTATTTTTAACTCCTTGCAATACTACCTTTTGTTTCTGAGCCAAGGGGGGGGGGGGCTGCCTCTCTGGTGGCAATTTTGGGAATGATTAGTCCAAGAACAGGAGTGATCCTGCTCTAGTGTGGAATTTTTTAGAAAACATGTTGTATTCTTTCTCCTACTTTGGTAGGACAGTGAATCGGCTCAGGGTAGTTGTGAAAGAGTAGAATCAGTTTCCCACAGAGCAGTATTCTAATAGCTCTGTTGTTAGATATTTAACTTCCTTCTCTTGAGCTGATTGTGAGGTTTGAAAATTACAGCTCTGGAGGTTTTGACCACAGGTTCTCCATTAAATCAGTGGCAGGGAAACTGTGACTTATGGCCTATTGCATAATTCTAACTGGCTCTTCCAAAAGCCAGTGAAAGCATATGCTCTTCAAGGACAGATTGATCAAGGGACAGGAAAAGGTGAAGACTGGAGGGAGTTGGGTGAGGGTGAGGGAAAGGAGGTTTGTTTTAGGAAGTTGGATGATGGTGGGTCCTGATGGATTCTCAGCTGCCATTTTAAGTGTCACTTGAAATTCCTCCTATAGCTTATTGTTAAGCTATCTTATTTTTGTTTGGGTAAAGATATACAACTGAGCACTAAAGTTAGAATCCATGGTAAGCCATGGTATTCTTCATCACTATGTATGGATGTGAGAGCTGGACAGTGAAAAAAAAAGTGGATAAAAAGAAAATAAACTCATATAAGATGTGGTGCGGGAGAACAGTGCTGAGGATACTGTGAACAGCCAAAAAGACAAACAAATGGGCCCTTGAAAAAACCAAGCCTGAAATACCCTTAGAATGTAAATGATCAAGCTAAGGCTGTTGTAATTTGGCTGCATCATAAGAAAGCAAGAATCATTGGAAAAGACAATAATGCTAGGAAAGTCTGAGGATAGCAGAAAGAAAAGAAGACCACACCATATGACTAGACTCAATTAAGGAGGTCATCGACATGCGTTTGCAAAATTTAATCAGAACAGTGGAGGACAGGGAGTCTTGGAGGACAGGGAATCTCATCCACAGGGTTACCATGAGTTGAGGTCAATGTGAGTTAACAAGAACAAAACCTATTACACTTCAATGTTGTTGTTGTTGTTATTATTATTATTATTATTATTAACCTTTATTTATATAGTGCTGTACATTTACAAAACAAAACAACAACAACAAAACCAAGACAATCTGATGTGAAAATTTGCTTCTGCTTTTGAAAAATGATTATTTTTGGTGGTTAAATAATGTAGCTCCCAAAACCTGTTCTAAAGATGAATTGCCTTTTGTGGACATCTCTGGGAGAACCAATTCACTTCTTTTTTTGTCAGAAAATGTTACTTTTTTGATGGGGAGGGTATCAAATACTTTGTCCACCCCAATTTAGTAAATTTGTTGGTGTTTTAATTCTTTGAAATGATTTATTCTTACTGTAATTTTTGCTCTGTCTTACTACTTCTTCAATCACTATGAGAACATAAAATTATACTGAAGGTGTGGGAAATATATAAGGCAAATGACTGAATGAAACATAAAAGCAGCAGAAAGCTGCTCCTATGGTTTTGCTTAATGCTATGAAAACTTGAAAAATTTAATTTTACTTTGGATTACAAAGCTTAGAATCCCATATGAAGGGGGAATTTGGGTGAAGGCTGCAGAATTAATGCAGTATGACACCACTTTGCCATGACTCAGTGCTATGGAATTCTGGGATTTTAGTTTTGTGAGATAGTTAGCATTCTCTGTCAGTGAGCTTTGATGTCGCAACAAACTATATGTTCCAGAATTCCATAGCTATGATTTTTAAAATGGTGTCAAACTGTATTAATTTTGCAGTGCAACAGCAGCTCTAGTCAGAGAGCAAAATTAGGGCTCTCCCCTAATTTAAGAATTCTGCTCCCTCCATATTAAATTTTGCGTCATGCCTCACATTTCTAGCACTGTAGTAATTTAAAACTTCAGGTGATGATTTAGAAATTACAGTTTAGGCATCCAAAGAAAGGGACAGAGTTTGGGAACATGAACACAGCAAATGTATGGGTCTGAGGTGTGAATGATTGTCAGTGCCTCACTCTCTACAATGTTAAAAATGTGAAGGAGTGGGAATGTTAGAATTTTTATTTGGGAGAGTCAGTGCTTTTATTTTGACTCCTCATACCGTAGGTACACCCCTGGATGGAGTCCAAAAAGGGTGCATATTTCCCTCTCTTTGTGGTTTGTCTAGTAATTATGAATACAGCCATTTCCTATTGTGTGTAGTTATTTATTCTTTAGAAACTGGAGGGAAGGTAACTGTGACTGATTGCTCCTTGATTCCCTTGTGGACCATATGCCAGATCTCTGCTCTGCTGCAGTGATACTATCATGTGCAGTGTTGTGTTGCAACCCATTATTTGCCTTTTTTGTGCATGCATGTTCATGTCATTTTGAATGGGGTTGGACTACTCTGAACAAGCAAGTTGGGGATTCTTTCCCTTGTGCCTTAGATTTATTATTGCATGAGAACAACATGGAATAGTGCAGTGGAGACTTAAAAAGACTCTGAGCACAATGCCAGTGAACTTAAAAACAGCAGTGAGGAACTAATTAAAATTACACTGGTTAAAAGGAAAGCTAATTAAAAGCAGATTAAAAAGATGGATCTTTAATTGAAATGTAGAAGCAGCTAGCGAGCATGATGTACAAATAGAAATTTCAAAGATGAGATGAGTGATTTTTTTAAAAAAAAAATCATCTAAAAGCTCTAGTTATTTCTTTCTCTTTAAATCAAGTGATTCACAAGAAATGATAGCAATCAGGATTAAAATATCCCAGTCCAGAGGGAGCCTGTAAAAACAGATTTACAGTTTCTCAGCAATCCCACCATATATCACATTAAAGTGATTATTGGAAAAATTTAATTTTTCAACTGCTTGGAGTCATAAGAAAATGGCAGAAAGAGCTTCATGAAGGGGCAATAAATGATTATGTAGTTACAAAATTTGTGGCTATAGTATTTTTACTGCCAGAGGAAGAGGAGATGTGCCTTTAATAAACAACAACAAATCTCATGTATCACAATAATTTCCCTAGTTCTGTATACACATTGACCTGGTTGGAAATGGGTTGCCATTTGCTCCTGCACCACTGGTAGAAGACCTGGGCAGGAATCCTGACTAGGGTAAATCCATTGTTGGTTGATGAATCAACATGTAGGTATATCTATTGGCTTAATAGGTCTTCTCTAGTTTGGACTAACAATAGGATTCAGTACTTGATTTTTGTTTTAGATCTGTTTTTCACAGTCAATAAATGCTTTGCAGTTATTTTCTTGTTCAAAAAAGAAGAGCTGGGATGACTTCACCTGGAGCTCGGTAAAGTTACTTTTTGATTACAGTGTTCAGAATCCCCTGGCAAACATAGCTTTTGATCATATCACTTGGGCATTTTTGAGAGTGGCAATCTAAAATCGAAATTTTCTGAGCTTCGGTTTCATCTGAACTTACATTGATAATACATATTGACCACTTGTGTGGACAATACTATTCTCCTCAGTATTGTTTTTTCATTGTAGAAACAGTCAGTGGCAAACATTCTTGTATCTCTGACATTTCCCCCAAGCTGTTTGGTCCCCCCATTGGTCTTATTTAAAATAAGATCATATACTGAATTGAAAACTGACTTTTTAAACACTCCATTACTTTGGGCAGTTCACATCTGAGATTACTTTCCAAAGCAAGGTCACTTGTTTCAAATGCCATAGCCTCACATTGTCCAGCAGGTTATTAAAAATGTATCATGAATTTCTTGAAAAATGCTACAAGGATTAAATACCATAGCCATAAATACAAAAGGAATGCTGTGTGCTATTCTTGGTCCTTTCATAAATTGCAAAGAATGTTTCTCACCTGAGCACCCATATAGAAAACCTGTGGGACCAATTCTGAACGAGTGAATTTTCCACACCTTTCAAACACCAGGAGTGTATCATGTCAACCACACATTTACTGCAACATAATAATTAAAAAATTGCCATAGAATAATAAAGAATAATTGTTCCTCTCCCCAGTATCCCATTTATAAGGCAAGCATCTGTTTCAATCAAAAATTTTTAATGGTGTTGATAGGTGGTTTCCAAACAATGTTATCTTTAATTTGTAGACCTTCCATGTTTTCCTGGTGTTGCTTCCTTCTTTAAAACACAATAAAGAAAAGAGAATAGCTGCCCCATGTCTTTTGATTTAGTATTAGGGGCAGACCTTTTAAAAGTTACTTTTTTGCACAATAGCACTCAGGATCTCCCAGGCTGTATGCTCAATGGGATTCTTGGAGTTGTGGTCCAAAAGTGTAACATTTCCAACCTCTGGCTAAGAGCCCTCCATCTGGACACATCCCCAGAGTCTACTGTGAGCCTTACAAGTTAGCATCTGCAGCCTGGACACTCTGAGCAATAGGTCAGCCAAACTGGAATGTGCTTCAGGGCAATCTGAAGCTTTAAATTTGTTACGGTCAGTGCCAGGATGTGAGCTTGTGAAGTCAGTCCTGCTTGAGTTATTCTGCCGATGTTGTATTTTCTATAGGTTCTCTGCCCAGCTTCTATAGAAACTGTAGTTTCCTGTCTTTTCAATGTGGACAGGAATTCATGACAGCAGGTACAAATGTGTAAACTAGTTACACATTCATAAGTGATTCGTATACACAATCCTTATGTATTCAATAGTATAAGGAGTCAGTAGGGATTGTGAAAGTCCCCCAATCATGACTTACCTGGCAGTGGCAAATGATGTTTTGTCAATAAGGATGCAGCAGACTGAAGTCACCCCCATCCTTTGACTGTGAATATAGAATAGTTACAGAAGAGCAGGGACCGATATAGTGTAGTGGTTTGGGCATTGGGCTATGATTCTGGAGACCAAGGTTCAATTCCTTGCTTGGCCATGAAACCCACTGGGTGATCTTGGGCAAACCACACTCTCTCAGCCTCAGGGAACGCAATAGCAAACTTCCTCTGACCAATTCTTGCCAAGAAAACCCCATGATAAGTCTCCATAAGTCAGAAATGGCTTGAAGGCATGCAACAACAACAACAAGAATGGATGAGTAATTTAGGTAAATAACATTTGCGTCAGTATTGTGGGGGGAGGTGTTGGGCCAGGAGAGGATACTTATATTTAGAGAATTCATACCATTACTTGTAATGTGCTGCTCCTATATCCTATGGAGGGGGTGCATGCAGTAACAGTGCTCTTGCTGGCTACTCTTTTCACAAGGCTGCAGAGATTAATTGAGATATGAAACTGTTCATGAGCTCTACACATGGCACATTGAATCCTGTATGGGGAGAAAGGCACAATATAAATATATAAAATAAAGAAATATATTAAGTAAAAATAAATAAATAAATAAATAAACTAGAGTAAGCCCTGAACGACCAAAATGAAAACACTAACTGCTATGCCTGATACTTGCAACTTCTTGTTTTGGCCATGTTGGTAAGTCATAGTGGTTTTGAGAGCTAGAGTCCAATAAAAATAACTTTACTTAGCTCTGGTATAAATGGAACCCCCATGTACAGAGGCAATAAAACTCTAAATATTGGATGCTGAGGATAAAGAAGATAGTTTCTTCCTTTTATGCTCTTTCTGTTAATGCCCTGAAATACCAAGCTTACTTGTTTTCTAAACAGGATGATAGGTGACATAAAACATTCATTTGGACCTGAAAAGTTTTACACTAAGTTTAAAACAGGAGATATTTTGAATTTTTACATTATTGCACAACATATTTGGAATACATTTTGATAACACTACTGCTGTGATGGAATTTTTAACAGGCATGAGAGGGAGTGAGAGATCATCTCTCACTCAGAGCAATCGTATTCACATCTTGATATGGTGGGAGTTACATGAGTAAATCCTCATCTATCAAAAGGAGAATAAAGACTGTAGCCTTGAAAAATTAATTACGCTGTCTTGATAAGCCCTATCAAAGTCAGCCTGACTTTATTGCCTGTGTGTGCAATTTCCTGGCATACCTCCATTAGATGTTAATGGAAAGGTATGACAGCTCTGAAATATGTTTATGAAATTTGCTTTATAGGTTTTTTTTTTTTTTTACAGTTGCTGGGGGCAAACATGGCAAGGCCTTCTGAACATTGAAAAGCAACTTTTCCAATGTACTTTGTCATAGACAGGACTCTAATATCATCCGAACCTGAGAAATATAAGTATGTAGGAAATATCGATTGTCATATAAGCTTTACAATTGGCACATGGATTGTGTTGTAATCTTTATTGACAATAGCTCCTAACTAATTGAGAGGGAAAATCTGGAGTGTGAGAATTAATTGCTGAGGTAAAATACTGTTAACAGGTAGGTGCCATGTGCTCTGGGACAAAGAACAAAGGTATTATAGAGCCTTTTATCTGTTTTTTTAAACACCCACTGCAGCATTTCATGACCAATCAAATGTTGACACTGAAAACTTTGTCTTATCCACTAGACATTCTTAGGGCAGAAGCAAGGCTTTGAGATTAGTTCCATTAGTGTATTGGAGAGGGCGCTCTCTCTGGGAATTTTATTCTCTTCACTATAACATGATACCAAGTGAGGGGCTTCTCTGACGCCCTGCTCACAGAGCCATTGTGGTGTAGTGGTTTGAGCACTGGTCTGTGACTCTGGAGACCAGGGTCTGAAGTCCTGCTCAGCCATGCAAACCCATTGACCTTGGGCAATTCACATTCTCTCAGCCTCAGAAGAAGGCAAAGGAAACTCCCCTCTGAATGAATCTTGTCAAGAAAACAACAGGATAGATTCTGTTATGGAGAAGATGTATATGAAGAAGATGCATATATGACGTTGTTGTTATTTGGTGATGCTTAAACAGTACATTAATGTCAAGATTCAGAACTCTGATCCTCCTGCTTATTTCATGGAAAGAAGCTCTGATATAGACAGTCTTTCAGACCACAGAGAGAATAGGGATCCAGAATCACAGCTTGAGGTTCTTATATCTTCAGGTCTTACTCATTTCTAGAAAAGCCACAGGGCCTTTTATTGTCCCTATCTGGAGATTACATTGGCATCTTCAGATTCTCAGAGCAATAGCTCTGAAATCACACTGAACAGTTGTCAGCTCCATGTTGTCACAATCAAAAGCTACTAAATTCCATTTAACAGAGAAGGCCTCATCGGATGGAAGAATGTTCCTGTCAGATCTGGAGCCGGAGTTCAGACAAGGAGATGTTACTTAGATAAATACTATTGCTGTATATACTCTACTATAAGTCGATCTCATTATAAGTCAAGGGCAGGTTTTGGGGCCAAAATTCTGGATTTTGATATGACCCAAGGACAGGTTGAGGGTAAAACCTAGGAGCATGTAACAAAAGATCTAAAGGAGGAAGAAAGGGAAAACAATGCCAAAGAACTTTTAAAAATTCCAGCAAGCATAACTGTTTGTACTCATACTAAAGGCTGGATGGATGCGAAAATAGAGTGGGGTCCATGCTTCCAGGAGAGATTGTGCTCTTGCCTTTCACCAGGTGATGGTTTCTTTTTAAAATAAGAGTTAAAGTACAGTATTGACATTGACCTATGGATAAGTTGACCCAGGTTTTTAGGGTCAATTTTTTGACTAAAATTTCTAGACTTATACATGAGTATATACAGTAACTGAGTAGCTGATATACAATACTGTGTGACTTTGGTTCATTATATCAGAAATAAAATTGCATTGCACAGTTTCCGGCTGCAGTTGTGTACCTAGTATATTAGATACCCAACGCAGAACATTATTTAATATCCTTCTCTTTTCAACAGCCTTTTCTGGATTTGTTAGCTGGGTGGGAAAATAAGCAACTTGCTTTACTGCCTGGCCAGCTGAGCCACCAAATCCACAAGGCAGCCCCTTGCCACCAACACAACAGGTGGTACTCCTCATTGAGGTGTCATGTGGTAAGGTCTGAACTCCACATATAATTACGAGTAATGCCACCATTGTGTGGCTACACTCCTTTCTCCAGAGGAGATCCATGACTCTTTTTCTATGAAAATGATTGTGGATGGAATGAGAAACCGCAACCACAAACCACAATTTGTCTGTACTCCATGTGTAATGAGATTGCATGCTATTCTACATGATGTCTACATTTTCTTGGCAGTGCACAAAAAGTTTGTCCTTGCATTCAGTTATTTACATGAATAATCTCCAATCTAGAAATGTAAATAGGTAAGTAATAGCACCCTACCATATATATAAGTAGCTTGTACATATATGACAAATACCAGAAATTGACCCCCACATGTGTAGGTTGTGTGCATGAGAATTTACCTAGTCAGTTTAAGAGCACAGTTTCCTCTAATGGGTCTGTAGAAGATAATTCTTTACCTGATTTTGCCTGCCTTCTCAGTATTTTGTATCTTCAGCTAGTATATGGAGGGGGTATGAAAGAAAGAGCAACCTGTCTTTCCATGTGCTACAATTCCATGAAGTTATCACATAGAATGGAAAAATATCCTTGTTTGAATTTTGTTGGGTTCCTCCAAATCCTACCTGCCTCTCCCCATTTCTTTGGTAATTGGCTGCACAAATTGTGATTTCTTTCCACACTAAAATATGATTTTTTTTTCATTTTTCCTAATTTGTTACTTGCTTAATTCAATTAGTTTATGCAACTTTCCCCCATTGGCTAAAGGATATTTTTGTGTTCCCCCCCCCCCATTATGCTCATTTTAACTGTTCACATTTTAAAATATATGGATTGCTTTATGTGTGTATATATATATATATATATGCCTCCAAGTTGCCTGTAGATTTATGGCAACCCATGAATTTTATAGGGTTTTCTTAGGCAAGGCATATGCAGAAGTGATTTGCCATTGCCTTCCTCTGAAATATAGTCTAATATCAGGCTTGTCTATACAGGTGAAAAATGCTTAACTCACCCTGAAGCCAATCCTGGCAGTTCTGACAATGTACAGCTACTTCTGGGGAGGATCTGCGTTTTTCTGCCCTTAACCCGACTTTGCTCAAAGCTAAACAAACCTGGAGAAAATTATGTTTTTTCCAGGAAATCATAGAATCATAGAAATTATTTTGGAATGTAGCTGCTCCAGCATCCTTCCCTGGACTGAGCAGCACAGGGAAAGAAGATAGTCTGTTTTTGGAGTCACCATATCGTCACAGGTAGGAGCTCTGTGTAAAACCTGCCTGGTATATTGCCACTTCTGCTGAGGATAGAAATGGTCGCCTGGATTCCTTGTTGATCACATGCACAGGGAGCTGTTTTTGTCTTCAGCAGAAGTGGCAGCATGCAGGGCAGACTTTACACAGAGCTCCTGCCCATGAGGACGCAGTGATGGCAGCTCAAAAACAGGCCAGTGGGGGTGATGCAGTGTGGGCCCAGCTGGCCCATATGCACAACAATGTAGTGTCACACCAGATTCAGTCTGGTGTTTGTCGTTAACATCATGGTCAGTCCAGAGATAGTTCAGGGCATAATGCTCTGGACTGGACCTAGATTAAATGGCCAGTACATATGTAGCCACAATCTACTCCACTTAGTGGTGTTCCTTTTTGGTCCACCATCCAAATTCTAACTAGGAAGCTTCCAAGATCCAATTGGATCTGGTGCCTTCAGGGTATTTGGGCATATTTACATTGCTTCACATACACTTTATTTCTCAGAAACAGCCCTAAACATCACAGATACTTGAGTCAAGGTGCCTATTGTCTTAGGCATTGTAAAGATTCTGGTTTCTTCAAAACTGTTCAACAGCAAAATTAGTTCCCCTTGCTATTCAGCATAGATATATACAATTATATGCATGATTTTGCACCCTAAGAAAAGCAGTGGCCTTGATCACACACCCAGCTGCATGCACATTGGACTCCATAAACTCCTTCAGCTGAGCCAAATGAAGTGAGGTTATGTATGGTAAAGGCTAGTCACAGCAGCAAGTAGCAGCAAGAATAAAATATTCTTGTTTCTTAGACCTAGTTCTTCAGACTATCAAGCATCAAGTTGCTTAAAACCATCGAGTAAACCTCATAGGTATAAATATACTTTCTTTCTCCTATATCTATATTTGAAAAACAGGAGTGTGCATAAATTGTCACCAGACTGAAGTAAGAGAAGTCACACCATTCCAGAGAAGATGAAAAGCTATACATTCAGATAGACTGAAACATGTAAATGCTTTTTCAGATTCAGTGTGATCCATCAAGTCCCTGTCATACTCGTATTTTGATATTGTTCAAAACAAGTAAATAAACTCAGGAACCAACAGGTGACACATTTGTTAGATAATCTTAAGCACAAGGGACCAGATGAAAAGTATATTCACCTTACTCTATGTGACTATGCTAGCTTTGATAATCTGTTAGGAACATATAAGAAGACAGACTGTCTCACTGAATTTGTAGGCATTTTGTTATTGGGGTTTATTTTATTTTTTGTATTATGTTATACCAACACGGAGGGAAATATCAATGTGATATAGAAAGTTCTACAGCCTTCCAAATGTCTAAGGGCTGTGTGACTAAATGTGATAGATCACATCCTTTTGGATTTGGGTTGAATGAAAGTACTGCATTACCAAATTGATTTTTGTGACAGAACTCTCCCCCCTATACACACACCGAATGTGCTATAGCTAACAAATTAATTTGGATTAAAAAAATCTTGGGTTCCTGAAATCTAATTTTTTAAAATAGTCTTTGTCTTTACTAAGAAGTGCTTCAGTTATGCACTTTAAAGTAATCAGTTTCACAAAGGGTAAGGGAAATAGTTTTTGTAGTGTATCCAATTGAGGAGCCTTGTTGTAAATGCATAGAGTTGAAAACTGAACCAGTTGCACCAACTTAAATTTGGGTTGTCATGTTAACATGGGTTTTACAATGATGCAAGTGAGATAATCTGATCTGACAATGATTAATTGACACAAAGCATGCAGAATACATTCTACCAGCATATAAATTATATCAACATAACTGATTAGCTACGATAATCCCAAAATGAAAAAAACATCTAGTAATCTAAACATCTCTCTCTCTCTCTCTATTTATTTATTTATTTATTTATTTTCTCAGTTCTCATATACTTTCACTATCTGGAATTAACACTTGAACCTTGTGATTTGTTGAATTAAGATATTCCTGCACTGAAAACATTTGCAAAGCCCCATCACACAACAAATCAAAGGCTACATAAACAGATGCTACACATCATAAAGGAAATGGAATGCATCTGGAAAATGTAGTAACAAAAATAAACATATGATTTTAGCAGACTGGGTATTCATAATTAGTCCTGAATAGTTCATTTTCATGGATAAGTAGCTATCGGTGTAATTAAATGTGTAAAGCTTTCACGATGGCTCACAGTGCCTGTCCTTCCATTGTCCTGCCAACAGATGTCTCTCTTGAATATGGCTTGGCATCACACTGAACCAGCCTCACTCACTGCTGGTTTAAAAACAACTATCAAACAGCACCTTTTTCTAAATGTATGCTAATTAAGTGAACTTCCACAATGTGCTATTGAGCCAGAAGACAATGCAAGCAGAGACTAAGAAAAAAGTGAGATAGATATAGAAACAAATGAGTGTCAAGATAGGAATTTGTGAAGCACCTCAGTCTGAATTGTCAAAATAATTACTGGCATACTATGACACAAACAGGGAGAAAACAGAAATGAAAGTTCGGGAAGTTCGGAAAAATCGAAGTTTTGACAGGCTACTAATAAAAGCAAAAGCTCCACTTAGAATGGGGTTTTTAATCAGTTACTTTCAGTTGCTTGCCCATGTATGGGTAAACTAAGGAATAAAGAACAAACCAATCTGGCTTGTTACTAGCCAAAAATTTTCATTGACCACTGACCTGAGAGGTGGAGTCCCATAAAGTAGGTAGGGCACAAGTAGAGGCAGAGATGGAGGTATGGGTGGTGGTAAAATGATGGCATTGGCCCTCTAAATAAGAATTCTGACCAATCAATGAAATTTCCCTTTAGCTTCCAAATTTCTAGCGCTGCAGAGCTTGAGACACTGAAAATAGTTCACTCCTAGAACTCTTATATTTGCTGTGTTTGGATTCCCTTGGAAACTTTGCCCACCCCTTTCCTTTGAATGCCCGAAATGAATTTCTTAATTATTAGTTGAGGTCCACAGAATGCTAGAAACTTGGGGACTGAAGGAAAACTGGATGGGAGAGGACAAAATTCTTGCTGGAGGCAAAGTTTTCATTTTATCCCCTGTGTAGCTACACCCCTGACTAGAGGCCAGCTGATGGGACTGTTGTATCACTGAACTTTCAGCTGCAGGATCCAGAGATGGCCTGGGATGTTTGATGATAACTTTTTGCAATGATAACTTATTACATTATATTGCAAACACAGGAACACATAGTATTTCACAACCTTCTCAGGTTTGTGGAGTTTTGCATTCCAAAGAAACGAGAAATGTTCTCTCAAGGGAATATTCGTTGGGAAGGCAAGCGTTAAATAATTCTAAAAGAGTTGAAGCTGATGAGCAGAGATCAGGTTGTGATTGGCATTTGGAGCAGAGAAAAGTGAAAAAAAGAAAGAAAGAAGTGGAGCTCAAATTAGGCAAAACAGAGTATGCCAGGCAGCTAAGATAACCTACATCAGGCTAAAAATGGGAGATACAAATGTTTTTGAGACAAATATCTATGGAAAGGAAGAAGAGGAGAATGACAATGGCAAACTGTTCCTCTGGTATGTCCAGTGATTAACAACTCAAGCATCCCTCCCTGTGTACAAGGACATTTGTATTTGCTTTGGACAACCACTTCCTTTTTTCCCAGGCAGTTTGTTAATTGGCTAGGGATAGCTAGAGTGGTGCTCTGGTGGCCACCAGGTTGGAAAAGCATTGCCTAGGGTCCCAAACTCTCCTGAGACATTTGTCACTTCGTGTATTGCATGAACAAAGCTAATATTTTCACTCTATTGCACAAGTTCTTATCTCCAAAGAGAGCAGAGCCTTCGCAACATCATCATTCCTGTGAACAAATGAATGTTCTCAGGGTAGGAGAGTCAGTTTCAAAATTGTTCTCATTACTTTTTTCTGTAATACTTGAGCTGGACACAGTTCTTGCAATTAGAGAAGTTTGCAGAATTCCAGTGAGACAGACTCAAAAATGGTTTCAAAGATTTTAACCCACAAAGTGTCTTCATTTTGAATGGCTTAGGTATTCACAAATAAAAATTAAATGCTTCAAATACTTTTGCACCCAACAAAGCCACTATTCTCCATATCAAAGTAGCATGGAGGACATGGGGAGATTTCTCCCTGGGCCACATTCAGCCTCAATGCAGTTTTTGTGCCCTTCATAAGTCCCACATTTCTTTTGATTCCTCCCACCTCCAAAATGCCTCCAAATGCCTTTACAGGTTGTGAGAGGCAATTTTGGCACATTCCTCCTCCCCAAGACTATTTTCTATTCAGAAAGGTATTTTCCCCTACAGGCAGTGATCCAGAAGTTCACTTCTGGTGAGGACAAAGACCCTTCCCGGGCCTAAAATGATAAAATTATCACTACATTTCCTACAGGGCACTGGGGGACCATTAATGCCAAAGTGATTTTCTTTTGCTGGTGGGGTACCAGACTACAGTGCAAGGTGGAGCCATTCAAGTTCCCTAGGGGTGTGTGTGTCATTGTAGCTCCCCAACCCCTCTTCTTTCAAACCTGTGCAGATGAAACACAAATGGTTTGCTGACCAAAGTGCCTTTGCAACAATGTAATGATAATATTACATTTTTTTTAAAAAAAGTTCTCAGTTATACTTTTTCATTGTATGTATATGTGGGAGAAGCCATTTTTACAAAAGGTAAAAAGCTTATCTTATCTTAGTACCTTCCAGATATTTTGAGCTACAGTTTCTACTAGAGAACACTTCTAATTGGCAGGGACCTATAGAAGGCTCTCCATTGCTCTACAGATCTATTTGGACTACAGCTACCACAATCCCTGACAATTGAAAGAATTCTCTGGTAGAAATTGTAGCCCAAAACATCGGGAAGGTACTAAGCTAAGTCTAATGGGGAGGGGTGAGAATAATCTAATTATTTTTACACATAGTCTAAATTTAGAACTAATGTCTAATGTTAACATTTCTTAAAGCATTTGGATCTGGCCACTTTCAAAAAGATGTTATAACTTACTGAGAGGTTCTAATGCACCTTTCTTTAATAAACAAGGAAAAGTCTTTCTTTGGAACAATTATGTGGAGTACTTCACCAGGGATAGCTCCTGTAAATATCATAATTGAACTGTTTTGCAATCTTACAAGCTCATAGCTGTGTGCATGTGTGTCAGCAGGTCTTTATGGGTGAGAAACTGTAAGCTTAACATGAATTTATTGAGTCATGACAATGGAACAGATACAATGGCCCAAGGAAGCCTTGTCAGTACTGAACCAGTAATCAACTGGATTGGGGGGGGGGAGGGAAATAAACTGAAGCTTAATCCAGACAAAACAGAGGGGCCCATGGTCAGTACAAAGGAAAATAAGGGAACATGAGATTTCAGAGGAAGTGCAACATCATCCAGTTCAACCTGTACTGGATGGAGTTGCACTTCCTCTGAAATCTCATATTTGTAGCTTGAGTATATTCATGGACTCAGAAATAAAATAAAATGGAGCTCCGTAGAGTGTGGGCAGTAACAGTGCACATATGCAGCTCTGCTCCTCTCAGGACAGTAGTCAACCCCAGCGATGCTGTCATGGGTGTCTACTGGCTGGAGGAAAGTGTCCAGAAAACAGCCATTCTTGCTGCAGTTCTTCATGGGAGGAAGAAGAACGAAGTCACTCCCGGATTTCCAGATCTGAAAGAGCAGCCTCATTCCTTTTCCCCAACTGCAGAACTTCAATTGGAAAAGTGATACCTGGTTATTTCTCCATTTGCCCTCAGCCAGTAAATGGCTGTGGCAGTCTTCCCATGGCTCACACTTGCTAGGAGATAGTGGAGAACATTGCATAAGAAGTTAGTGAGAAGCTAGTCCTTGCACAACATCTGAAAAAATGTGCAACTCTGAGTTGTTTGTGCATTAGAATTCTATCCAATATCTATTGTTCTGTTAAAATTACTTTATTCAGACAGGGACAATGCTTGTTTATGGAAGCTTCCATTGCCAGAATGAGCAACTTTGCCCCTCCAAATGTTTTTGTTTGCATTCTTGCTAATTCTCCACTATTGATAATGCTACAGTTCAAACGACATCTGTTAGGCTAAAGTTGCCTAACGTTGTTCTATGGCCAATATGAAGACTGAATTTCTTGGCAGTGTTTGCCGGGCAATGGAGTAACTACCTGAGACTCCTATTGTTTGCCTCTAGTCCCTGTGCACAGACACTGCCTGGGAGCTATGATATGTGAGATTTTCCATCAACATTTACCAGTTCTAAGGGGAATTGGTATGTGTATGTGTGTGAGAGAATTATTTCTAAGAACATGTCCAGATGGCAATTTCCTGTCATCTTGTCTGGATGTTATAGCACAAAAGGAAAATTATGGGATATGTCCTGGGGATGGCCACAAAAAGTGTTCTGCTTCATATACTCAGGTCTGAAAGCCAAGCATATATATTGCACACTGCACTCTGGGAATTTCCTCTCCCTAGTCTATCAAGCACTTCAGAGACAATAAGTTGGCAAAAGACAGAAAATCCTAAATCAAGAACGCAACTGTACAAAGTTTATTGCACCATAACTAAACTTTTCTACAGTCCCTTAGCCTTTGTTGGCCTATGCTACAGTACTGCTAAGGGTGTTTAAATATTCTTCTTTGGTCTGTGGTTATTAATTGTGTGTGTGTGTGAAAGAGAGAGAGAGAGAGATTGTGATTCCATAAGTAATGCATCAATCTTCCAAACTGTCAAACTACGATATATTCACAATTCAGCATGTGATTTTAAAACCTTCAACCCATAATTATTCTGCTTGACTTTTACTGCTTTCTCTAGGTTAAAATACATATTGAAACCCTGCCCTTTCGAGGTGTCAGGAAAAATTGTAACTGAACAATCATACTACTAAATATGACAATGGAGAACATCATGATTAAAGCTTAAATGCTTACAGGTAGCTACTGCTTTGGTAGAAATCACACTGCAGGGTTACTATGGAAGGAAATTACAGGTGTAGTTCTGAATGATTGATTATACAGACTGAACCAAGCAATATCTCTTTTAATGACCATTATCTTAGACAGGACAGTTGTCTTTCAGATGGGAAAAGAAGCTTGTAGGTGACGCAGGAGAAAATGAAGACACAAGTATGTGAGGACCTGATGAGAAATTTATTTCCATTTAAAAAGAGTATGCATCGTGGAATTTATTTGATTTGTGGGATTTATTATTTATTTTTATGCTGGAAGAAGAAAAATCTCTAATGGTCTCTCCATTTAGAAGTGCAATTTTTCAAGTATTGTTCTTGTTACAATGTTCATAAGTGTGTGACTTGATTTAAACATTGCAGTGCCCAGTTTGCTGCTACCAGAAAACATTTATGTGTTATGTATGGATACACCAGACAACCCAAGTAATGGCTAAATGACTGTGCCTGAATGTAGTGGCTTACATGCATCCAGTAGTTGGATGTGGCTGCATCTCTTATTCAAAATTAGTGCTCTAAATAATTCATTTTTGTATAAGCCATGTGCTGGCCCAACACAACCCTGTCTATTTTAAGTAAGTAGGCATATGAAATGCATATCACATTTTAGGAAAGCACTTCAAGCTGTGATTTTTGGTGTTGTTGACCTTCTCAAATATGTTGTTTGTGTGGAAATAGTACCATGTGTTTGGCAGACTCATGGTATTATTGTAAAAAAGATGAAGAAGGCAGCAGTCTCAATAGCCGTTTTAAAGAAAAAAACAACAACAGCCACAAACAGGAACAATAAAGACCTTCTCTGGGATGCTGAAGAACTGCTGTTCATCAGAGTAGAAAATACAGTGCACCTGCCACATCTGTGGGGTTGCCATCTGCGGATACAAGAACTTGGTCTTTGGTTGTTCTATGGAACAATTTTGCCTCTTCCTCTGTTATTGTTTCATTGCTGAAATTCAGCACAAAGCCAATAAATGCTCCTTTGAACAAGCAGGAAGTGCTTGTTTTAAAGGCTTCTTACATTTTTTTTTTCATTGTCATTCTTTAACATAAGTGTTTGCAATTTTTTTGTGCTTGTTTTGAAGGGGCTCTACTGGTTTGCCACTGAATTTTGACAGCATAGAATCACTACCAAATTTTGAAAGCATGGAATTCAGGGCAGGTGGTGCAGCAAAATAGTTAGGGGAGGAGCTGCTGCCTACTCCTGCTTTGGCAGAAAACACCTCTGTTTACACAAGGTAGGGCAGCCACTTTTTCTCTTCCTCCTTAAGAACATGTCATCACTCCAACCCCTTTCCTGAAGGTCATGCAACCTTTTGGAGTAGATTGGGACATGGTAGGGAGGGGTGAGGTAGCCAAGGGAAGTTGGAGATTTTGGCTTGCGTGAGTTTGCTGTTTTTGAAAAGATGCCGGATAAGCGCAGCTGGGACTCAGGCTGTGGCCAGGTTGCACTTGCCTAGCCCATGGAATGTGAAATAAGATTCAGCTTCAAAATTAAACGTGAATGGGGTAAATTGCTTTAAACATTGTGTGATAAACACCCCAATTGATGTCCTCCTTCCGTCTCAGCCACTGAAGTGTCAGGACTTCCTTTGCCCTATGTCTACCTTCTGGCTAGAAACAAATAGGCTAAATTAAATATTGCTTATCTCATCTCTCTAATAATCCCTTTGTTTCATCTTGGTTTCGGTTTTAATTTCCAAACAAGAAGATATGTTGCCTCTTTGTGTGTTTGTACACACAATGGTTATTAATTGTGAATGACAAGCTATTAACAACTGTCATTGGTATTTCATGGGAAATGCTTAATGACATCACATGGGGGGCATCCCTAGGGCCTTGTCTGCTTGGGCCAAAAGGCCTATCTTCCCCTTTCATTCTGGTGGCATCCTGGGGTAGAACTGGGGTAGAACACCCTTAAAACAAATTTTAAAAATATACTTCCTACTCTGAATCTTCCTGGAAGATCCGGAGCCCTCCATTCCTGTGCTGGGGTGGCTGTCTGCATGGGTATCCTCCTGAGACTCCCAGCTTCACCACCACCATAGGTCACTCACTCTGAAGTCAGAACAAGGCTCTTAGCTTTGATTTCCATCTTAATTTCTAAACAATCACTTCAGCGATTCGGATTAAATGGGAACCATGCTTGTTTAAACCAGATTGTTTCAAATCATGATCCAGTTTAAATAGTAGTGGGAATGAAATGGTTCTGAAAGCCAGTGTTAGACTCAGGCCTGTATTTCCAGCCATATACTATCAGGTCTTCTTCTCCAAATACCATGTGATTTAACATTTTATAATAATTGGCTTTCTTCGCTCTGCTGTTTAACTCTGCTTTGAGAACTTTTCTTGGCTCCTCTCTGTTGCTCTTCTCCCACTTTAAAATTCCATCCATAATTAAATAGGGCATACTTTTGCATGATATGAGGGGGTTGGCCTCTCAATTCCATGTATTAATTTATAAGAATCCTCATATTGTGGGAATTTTCTGGGGAGTAAGAGCTCCTCTTAATACAAGTGAGGGCAGGAGGATCTTCAGAAATAAGCTTCGATAAAAGGAAAAAATCTGATAAATACTCATACATATTGGTACCTTTTTTTAAAAAAAGGTTCTGACTGCACTCTTTTGCTGTAAGAATGCTCAATGCCAAACTTCTAAAGCACAGTGAATTTGCAGTTTCTAGTTTTTTATAAGACCTGTTAGTCCCAAATGATCAATAATACACAAACATTTTTACAGTCAATACTGGCAGTTTCGTTTTGAGAAGAAACTCTTATGGAAACTTATGGAAAAAGATGCTGGGCTATTTGATTTAATATTTATTGGGGAACTGCTTACCTTTCATTCCCTTCTGGTGATATTAATAAAAATCAAATTTTACTGAGACTCTCATCTTCATTACTACTTTTCTTGGTACCTTTCAAAAAGCAAAATACAGCAGAGAGCACGAGAGATGCACTGACTGTAACAAACTGGTTTATTTTCAGAACAGATGAAGCAGAGAGCCTGCCTAAAAGACTGCTTTGTTTTAGAGCAATGAAAAAGTTTTTTTAATTAATTGATTAATTAATTAATTTTAAAGGGAGATTTTCTTAGCATTGAGCAAAATCAGCTTTTTCAGCAGGAGCTCTAAGGTGAGTCAATGGACAAGCACAGGAAGGGAAAATATAATCCAAGCTAATTTGCTCTTTCTGCTATTTATGACCTTTTCTTTCCAGTAAGGTAAATTTTCTTTTATGAGAACAACTGGAGTGGACTTCAAGACTGCAGCTGCTTGAAGTTATGTTTTGGAAGGAAAGATGGTTACTTGGTCCAATGCTTCCTCATTGATAGGGCAATAAACTCCAATGGATTGCACTGGTTGTTGCCTAGTAAGTGGTGAATGGGGTATGTGTTGGGTGGGGAGTTACTATGTAGTTGCTTAACTAATACACTTATGCATTTGTAACTGCTTTAGTAAAACCTGGCTGTTACTTTTAATGGCCAGGTTCGTTTCAAAGACTAGTGGCACACTTGCCATGCCAATGTGGCATTTTCTTTGCTCATTGATTAATCCCTGGTCAAAAGAGATGACTTCCGCAAGGAAGTACTTATTCATGAGATGTGAAAAGTTTCAAATTGGTCATTCTGTGATCTGTTGTATGATCAGAGTGATTCAGTAAGATGTTGGTCTTGACTGCAGTTCCATATTGTCTGGGAGATTTGTAGAGATGTAGTTCAGAAAGTGACCTTTCCAGACTCCAAATCCACTTACAGGAAGATGTTAGGATCCCACCGGAAACTTTCTAAGGATGAGTTGTTGCCGTTCTTGATGAGTGATGTATCTCAGATCTGGTGCCCCATTGATACTTTTCT
Source organism: Urosaurus nigricauda (assembly GCA_034509955.1). Lineage (NCBI taxonomy): Eukaryota > Metazoa > Chordata > Lepidosauria > Squamata > Phrynosomatidae > Urosaurus > Urosaurus nigricauda. The sequence continues at coordinate 96,641,464 of JAOEGL010000001.1, forward strand.
GCAGCTTTTCAAAGGATATTGGTCTTCACCATCAAGCCCCCATGCAGCTACACTTTTTCAATGCTCCTTGGAATATCACAAATGCATCAAAGGCCCAAAACACACTGCAGAAATAATCCAGTCTGAGACCATGTTAGCTGCCCTGGCTCAGTGCTAAGGAATCCTGGGAATTGTAGTTAATTGTGGCATCAGAGCTTCTTGACAGAGAAGACTAAATGTATCACAAAACTATTGTTCCCAAATTTCCTTAGCATTGAGCCAGGACAGATAAAAGGTCTCAAAACTGGATTATTGCCCCAGTGTGTTTTGGACCTGAGTTTCATTCCTTTGAGTACCTGATCTCAGCAGGCACAACTGGTTTCCATGTCCATTCCACTTGGTATGGATGAGTACCACTATCTGTAGTGTCAGATATATTTTACAATTTAATTTAGCTGACTGTTTCTTAATCAGTTTAAGGAGAACAAAACCATTTTAAAAAGGGGACATCTATTTGGCATAATGGGCAGAACATTGGATTCAGAACAATGGGTCCAGGATTCCTTTGGCAAGAAATGTTAAAATATAATAAATGTTTGGAAAAAAAGTTTAATATGTGGATATTTAGCATGTTTGTTTTTCCCAACCTTGGAGTTTTCTGTTAATAATAGTTCCCAACCTTGGAGTTATCTGTTATTTATATGCCACCCAATCAACTGGGAATCCGGGCGGCTTACAACAGAGGGGATTATACACACAATAGCAATATACATGAATTAAAAAACAAATGGCAATACATTAAGCAATAACAATAAAATCAGATAGCAATTAACAATAACAATAACTAACAAAATACATAATTATAGCAACAAAAATACATACAGTGGTCCCCCGGGTTACGAAGGTAATCCATTCCGGATTACCTTTCATAACCCGGAAATCTTCGTTTCCCGGGGGACTGCTTTAGGAGACGGACCGCGCGGCAAATTTAAAGGGGCCGCGCGGTTTTTCGTCTTCGCAACCCGGGGTTTCCTTCTGATCCCGGGGGCTGTTTTGCGGTCTCGGCGGGTTCAGATCCCAGGGATTTCGTTCCCCGGAGGATTCGTAACCCAGGGGACCACTGTAGTAATTTTAGTAACAGTAAAATTAGCGCAGCAAAATACATAACAATCAACAAAGCCAAAAATACATAACAGTTATAGCAACAACAAAAAATACATAGTATTTATAATTATACATAGTAATTATAATCATCTGTTAATACTTTCTGAGTTCAAGATGATGAAGTTTATTATTTCACACTGGACAAGCTGACTATAAAGTACTAGGTTGAGTAAAGAAGCTATATTCTGCTGGAGAATTCCTTTTAGCTGTATCAGAGAGGAATGCAAAGCCTTGTGTATATCATTCTTGCAGGCAATAATTAATAATTTCAGGAGGTTTCTCTTCCATCTGTGAGAATGCAAGAGTTTCTGCACACTTATCTGCACAATTTTCAATCAATATTCACATTTTATACTCTTTTTTTGGGGGGGGGGGTGATTGTGCAAAACAACAAATGCCTTTTCCACATAGAAAAAAAATACTTCCTGTGAAAATGCAGTATTTGCACAATGAAAACAGAGCTTTTTTAAAAAAAATGTTTACTGTGCATACCTCCCACAAGATTGTCTTTTTGTGCTGTATGTGGGTTTGTGCAAACAAATTTTTCTGTAAAGTGTCCTGATGTTTGAAGAATTTTGTGGCTCTTCCACATTTTTATAGTGGGGCATCTCAAGTGTCAAGACAATAGTTTTTCATCATGCATATGGTATTAACAAGGATTTTTTAGATCACTAGTAGCAAAAACACCCTGCTACCTAGCAGTAAAATATAAAAAAAAATGTTTAATTAAACAGTTAAACATTTTTTTATCTGCAAATGCTTTGAAACAAACTTGCCGAGCATTTTTTTCCACTAAAAATTCCATCAGTATTAAAACTTTTCCTAGTATTGTGTAAACGGATCTAGTTACTAGACCAATTTGAAAAATAATGTAGGACTTTTAAAATGAACAAATAACACTGCTTGTTTATAAACAAACAAACAAGTAAATAATGTACTGAATTAATGATGACAGCCAAACTGCTAGATTTATAGAATTACTTCTTTCCCCAATTATGCTACGAGGGATATTAAGGGTAGCTTTTGTGTTCTGTAGACATGAATGTGATTAAACCAAACACTGATGTAATAGTATTGTTTATGCCAAAAAGAGTTATTTATTTTAAAACCCATAAAATATATAGAAAATCCCAAAACATTTTTTCCAGTCTTATACTTAGCTGCTACTATGGAAAAGGTGAATATTCATTTTAGGAAGAAAATGAAATCAACCCACATTATCTACCACAACAGTGCTGACTCAGCAGGCCTCCCCCCAAACATGGCTGAAACAACTGATAATATGTGATGAGACCTCTTGCTTCTAGTTTTTCAATGTGTTTCCACCTTAAATCTTGATAGGGTGCAACAGAATATTTTTGCAAAATCCCAAGGCAGACACGGGTCAAGGGTTGAAAAACTGTTTCCATCTGTTCCATGGTCTATCCAAAAAAGAGTATCACTGATGTTTACAGTGGATCACCACTCCAGAATGATTGTTTTGCTTGTGGATATTGCTTGTTAGCACCACCATCAAAGGATGGTATGTTAGAAGGAGACTCAATGACAACCTGAAACCTAGGTTGGAGTCTTATAGCTGTTTGTTCAGTTTATTGAAAAAATGTGTGTGCATACAATGCATAGACTAATCTGTGTACCAATTACATGACAATGTCCTTTGGCTGGAGTAGGTTGCTGCTTTGCAATCCTGTGACTGGGGTAGAAGTCTGTCTGTGGGCTGGCTACAAAAATACTCATCACAATTAAAGTGGGACAAAACCAAGAGCACTTACTCTCTAATTTTCCAGGACCAAAAATGAATATTGAAATGAAAAGATGTGCAATATTTAAAACTAGAGATAATCTATTATTAGTTGGTCCAGATTATTATCTGGGCAGGATTTTACAATATAAATACTAGAATGAAAATGCTTAATTTTATTAATTCATTAAAATATTTCTATCCTATCAAAGATTTCAGGGCATTATGCAAGTAAGACCACTGCAAATAAATTAAACAATTTGAAACAATAGACACACACATGCATGCACACACACACACACACACACCGAATAAACTAAAATGGGTTTGAAATATTAAAGTCATTTAAAAACCATGTGCATTAGAATTTGGAGATAAACTTGTGAGCCCTAATGGCTCACAAAGTACAGTAGTCAGGTTTTTACCTGGCTTCTAAATGAAACCAACAATGGGGCGATCTAGACCGCCCAAAAGGGGCGGTCCATGACCGCCCCAGGAAGCAGCGGGATGGGGCCAAGGCTGCCATACTGGCAGCCTCCGCTGCTCCATCCCGCCGCTTCCAGAGACCGTGGGGAAGCGGCAAACTGCCGGTTCCCCATGGCCTCTAAGTGGGGTGCAGCAGGTGTCCTGGGTGCCTGCTGCACCCCGCTTCCCTCAGCGGGCCTGAAGGGAGGAAGGGGCTGCCGCTGCCATGGCCCCTTCCTCCCTGGGTCTTTGCCTCGGCTGTCTCTGCTTGGAGCTCCTTTTTTGCGCCCCAGAAAGGGCGCACATGATGACGCTTTCAAAGTGCGTCCATAAGGACGCCTCCATTTTAAAATGGCGGTATCCATACGATTTAGGCTTAGGGAGGGTGTAGACGCTACGCCCTCCCTAACCCTAAAAGCACTCTTTAGACCAAAGTGCCCGTTTAGAACGGGCCATTGGCACCAACTGTTCTTCAAAACTGGAAGATATTCAATTTAAGGGGTGACATAACAAAAGTATATGAAATGATGCCATATTGAAGAAGGAGCAAGCTTCTTTTGTGCTGCTTCAGAGACTAGGACATAAGTAATGGATTACAACAATAGGAAAAGAGATTCCACCTAAACATTAGGAAGAACTTCCTGATGGTTGGAGCTCTTCCACAGGAAATATGCTGCCTTGATGCAGTCTTCCTCATCTCCTCTGGTTTTTAAATAGAGGCTGCATGGCCAGTCTCTAGGGTCCACATGCTTGCCTAACCTGCTTATTAAGATTTCTTATATGTGTTTTGTTAATTTTGAATTAAAAAAAGTTTGTTAAAGCTTGTTGCACCACTCTTCTGTTTTGTGGAAAAGAGCCTATCCCTTTTCTTCTCAAGTTATTTCTTCCTCTGGTAGCAAATTTCCTGTTAAAGAAATAACGCCCAGGAATGCTTTGATTGTGTATTCCTGTATGGCAGGGGGTTTGACTTGATGGCCATTGTGGTCTCTTCCAACTCTATGATTCTATGATCACCTGGTTTCCACATGATATTTTCTCTTTTGTATGTTTTGTGTAAGCATGGTAGGCTGGTAAGCATGGTGGTGAGTAAAATAAACCCTTGAATAAATTTAGCAGTGGAGTCAGAGGCTGAGATTAATATGCAAACTGATGGAGAGCTGGTGTCCACCACCATACCTATGCTGATGTCTGGGGACCTGTTCCCCCTATCCCAACTCCTTGGCTACACCACTTCATCATTTTGGCTACTGATCAGGGGAAGACATAGCCGCCTCTGTCTGCAGCATAAATCTGTTCCTTCTTACCTGTGTTTATCAAGCCAGAAGGAATGTGGCCATGCACACTCCCTAGCTGACTGTGACCAGAGGCACCTGGCTGCTGTTGAATACACAGGATCATGAAGACCACAATAGGATCAGAACAAGATCTTCAAAATACCTTGTTTGACAACTTGTCACCAAAATATGGTTGTAATGCCTTAGTAACACCTGCATATGTCATCAACATGATTCTAGCTAGAATATGCAAACAGTATTGTAAAAGATACTTCAAAAAACTTAGAAAAATACCTTTTCTTTTCTGTGTCCTAATATGCCTTGGCTATGACTAGGTCTCTGATTTATAGCAAGCATCCTATTGTGTTGTGTTTTACCTCTTCAGTGCATTTGAAGCCTTTTTTACTGGGTGGAAATAGATTGGAAGCACAACATGACTTTGTACTTGACCCATTTCCCTAGAGAGGATCAATTGGTTGGTGCATTTCTAATTCTTCTCTGGGAAAGTGGCCCAAGACACATAAATCTGGTTCACAGGTGTTCTCTTGAATCTGCCAGTGAGGAATGAGTGGGAAATGTTAAAATGACAGTTAGGGATGATTTAAGCTATGGAAGCCCATTTACAATCCTTGTCATCCCAGTCAAATTCACTTCAGTGTTTACTGTGCCAACCAAAGATTGATATACAGCAGATTCTAAGACAGAATCCCCAGAGAGAAATATTGATTGTTTTACCAGATGTCCTGTCATATAGCCTTATTTAAGGACAATTCTGCTTACCAGATCAATTTTGGAAACAACTGAATTGTGTCAAGTTATTAAGGGGTTTTTGTTGGTCGATTTGTAGTCTAGTTCAACTAATGTGTTTTGAGATGGTGAAGTCTGCATACATTAATTTCATGCCTCGGTTTCATATAAAGAAGCATTTGTGTGAATGATCCCTCAAATAACAGCTCCCAAAGTGATCATGCTTCATTTTCTTTAACATGTGAATTTTTAAATGCTTTTTCATAGAAATGCCTCACTGCACACAAATGATGAGTGGTAAAGTTGCCACATGTGAACTTGGTCATAGACTGATTTAGACTCTCCTTTCATGGTACAATAGTAACACAGAAGATGCTGTAAAGTCTTCCCTTCCCATTATGCTCTAGCATTATGCAGCAACTTCCTGCATCAGTGTTGTTGCTTTTCCTTCTGTTCAGCTCTTTGAACAACACCTCAGCCATGACATGATGCTCCACATGCTTGGACTGTTCACCCCTCCCCCCCCCCAAGTTGCCATCAAGGAATCACAAAACCCAAGTGATGTGGATCCACTTTTCCCCCTCTCTTCCTTCTGAAAGGAACCTATTTCCCACTGGTGGAAGGTAACATTTTGCCAGTCTCTTTATATGATGTGCCGGTTGAACCTGGACAAAGACATTCCTGGACAGAGCAGCCACTTGGTCTTCCAGAAGCATTGCTGGGCCAAGAGTGGCCCAAGCTGAGAACTTGACTCACCTGAGGGAATGAAAAACCCCTTCTAGAATAGGTTGTAATCCCAATCACAGTTTTATTTTTCTATTTTACTAAAGGAAAATCTTTTTTGTCTGAATTAATCCTAAATTATTCAGTCCACAAACTCAGCAGCTAACAGGGCAACTTTGTTTGGCAATGGAAATGGATTTTTCTGCTGTTCCTCTGTCCCAGCTGCACATTGTACCAAAAAGCACCCTACACAGAGCATGACACCAATGTAAGTCACCAAGAGGATTCTGGATACAGATATTTTGAAACAGATGCACATTTTCAAATGCATATAGATAGATCCTGGCAATAGATACTTTGTGATATAGAGATTTATTTTGTTCATTTAAAATCACATATTTTTCATTCTAACATGTTTCTGATGTTTAAAATAAATGCCCAGAGTGAATGTTCTCCCCATTGCTTTTAAATTTCCTCTTTGTTGTAAAACTGGTACATTGCACACTGCTTTGAAAGAAAATGTCCAAGAAATATGATTAATTTTACTCTGATGTTCAGGTTTATGAATTGCCACAATGTTCTGTTATAGACATGTATGAAAAATCTATGAGTCTAAGAGGGTAGTACTCAAAATTTGTAGATGCTGGGAAAGAATATTTTGTAGCCTTGCCAATTTAGAAGAATAACAGCTCAGCCCTGTGCATTTTTACTCAGAGATAAGTCCCACAAGGTAAGCCCCACTGAGTTCAATTAGACTTTCTCCTAAGTGTATGGAGAATTGCAGTGTAAGGCTTTATTCATTTCCATAAGGCACTGGGTATTTTAAATAACATATCAAGTAACTAGCATTATCAAAGCAACCATAACTAGGATTTAAGAAGAAGGGTTTTGTATTTGGAGGATGTGAAGCATGGCTTTAGCCAAGAAATGTATCTTGTCATTTTGGGCAGAAATAATTCTGGAAGCAGTATTGTGCTCCTGGGAGAGACGGAATCATAATGTTCTCATCATTCATGCTGAGTTTGGTATATAGTACAGTTAAAAAGATTTTTGTGGTTAAGTGCTTCCTCCACTGTTGAAACTCCCATTTAAAAACCAGGCAACTTGAAAGGTATACTTGATATGATAGCAGTTTTCACTTATGTGGTGCCTTTCATCCTAAAGTGTGAACCACCATTAAAAAAATACTGATAAACCTCCTGCCATATCCTTGTGAACTGGATCTTATTGTACTAGTTTCATAGATATGTCAGAGGACAATCCATAAACTTGAAGGGTAAGATTGTGTCCCGAAGCTATTGTTGCTAGATCAACATTCCAAAAGAAGGGTAAGTTTTTATTTTTTTTACTAGCTTTGTGGTATTCTGTGCAGTCCTCCCTCTACCATTAAGTCTATAGGCAAAGAATGAAAACTCCATACGCTTTTGCTTTAAACTTGCTCAGATCCATCTCACTTTCTGCTTTTGAAATGTGATATGAATTTCTAAATGTTTCTGCCCACATATGACTTGACATTGCCACAGGTCTTACGGTGTAATTGGATCAGATTTTTTGGACTGCAGCTCCTATCATTCCTTACTATAGGTTGTGCTGGGTAGGACTGGTGGAAGTCCAGCAATATCTGGAGGGCCACAAGATTCTCCACCCCCATTTTAAAGGGAAGAATAATAAACCATTGGTAGACCACATGCTTTACACACAGAAGGTTTTAGCATCTCCAGCTAGAGTTACACATTATATTCAATAAATATGGGTATTAGACTTTGATGCGTAAGACAGGGAAGCTGTCTGTTGTCAGAATATGCACAAATTGTTACAAAAGCATACTGATTTTTAAGCAGAGGCTGGATGGCCATCTGTCGGAAATGCTTTGATTGGGAATTCCTGCATGGCAGGGGGTTGGACTGGATGGCCCTTGTGGTCTCTTCCAACTCTAAATTTCTATGATTCTATGATTCTATGATCTTTTGAATAAAGAAATAATTGCTTTTGCTGCAAAATAATCTTGTCCTTCTACCTCATTTTTGCTCGGAGGCACTTTGGTAATTTATCTGTTTCTAAAATCTTCTGCCTGTAAGGTCTTTCAGACAATTAGTGCCTGAAAAAGATCTCCCCTAATCCCCCCCATGCACTCCTCTTACAATAGGGTAGGGAAAGGTTCTTGCTTGTTTGGAATTCACCTTCCAGACTTACCTGGCTGTGACAGAAAGGAACTGTTCCACTCTCTTCTCCCTGTCTTCCTGATATTTGTGCTTGGGCCCCTTTTTTCCCTTTTCTAGGCAAGCATGCAGAGACCAGCAGCCAAGGAGAAAGTGTTGCAGAGTTGTTATGGGTGGGAGAGATCTGGTGAAACTCTGCTTGCCTACCAGGAAAGTTAGTGTGAGCATCAATCACCTACTGAATAGACAATAATGGAGACAGTCCTCTTCCACTTAGTTCCTACAAGCTCTGAGCCCTTCTGATGTCACAGAGTCAGAGGACTCTTTCAAACGGGAGGAATTTCTCCCAACTCCGAATGGAGCCAATGCGGATTCATGTAAATTCGCTTGTTTAGCGAATTTACATGAACCCCTGCTCCATTCAGAAGAACCCCCTGCTCCGTTCGGAATTACTTCCCATTACCTGAAAAAAAACCCCTCCTGCCCGAATTTGCATGCGAAGCTTTAATTCGCAATAAAGTAAAACCCATGATTGCATTCGAATTGGCTTCCCTCTTGCCCGAATTTGCGTGCGAAGAGTTAATTTGCAATAACATAAAACCCATGATTGCATTCGAATTGACCTTAAATTATACTTCGAATTTAGCCTCGTATGAAAGAGTAGAGCGTGTAAATACACAAGAAAGCTCTGATCTGTTGCTTTGACTGGGAATGCTGTCCAAATCTGGCATGGAATCTGCTGGTATTGGATTTTCCTGGTCCACAGACAGTAGCACTATTGCAATGGCAGACTTCCTGGTCTTAGTGGAATCTGTACCCGTGACACTGTCCCTGAAATTTAGAGATATTTAAGTATGAACTTGTAGAAAACATTGCATTACAGTATATCATGATGAAAGTGATGCAGATAAAAGAAAAGGGGGGAAGGAAACTAATTGGAAGCTAGTGCTGTCTACACACCCACCTCTCCCTTCTCCACTCCCTATCCTGGTATTTTCCTTACATTGGCCCTGAATAGTTGTGGTGGACAATGTATCCTTTTTTTGCAAATGGGCCATCAGTCTGTCTATCCCTCTCTGGATCTTCATGCTACACCAACAGTTTTGGAAAGGGACAGAGTTTGAGGACACTTGTTTCACTCCACATCCATCCAGACTCTCCACTCTGAAATTGGTCTAATTCAGTATGTGGTTGATCCAAAGTAAATGCACCTTTCTAATCTTGTCAGTGGAGTCTTAAGTAAGGCTGTGTCCACATGGAGGAAAAGAAATATTCCCACGCCCGTTCCTGCACTGACCTGTTTAGATGATGCATGGGGCCTAAACAGATGAAACACTGGGCCAATCCATACACTAGGGTAAATCTCTGGGGTCAAAAGCGTCCTTGTTTGCCCCAAATCAAGCTGGAAACTCTGGAGAATCCCCTGAGTGAATGAACCACACACCAACTAGTAAAGGGAAAGGGGAGGAGTGTTGGCAACTGGGCACAGTGCTGCTGGTATTGGCTCATCATGTATTCTGGTTGTGAAGACAGCTCATCTTTCCTGCGGATCTGGAAGCCTCAATGGTAAACTGGGCTCCCCCCCCCCCCCGCCATCAGTGCAGACATGGTTGGTTGAAGAAGAGTTGAATCTGCAGACCAAGGAAGAAGAATTTGATGGTGGGGGCCTCAAAGGCCAGAGCTTGCACTAGGTGAGAAACAGACAGAGTTTAGGGCCCTCTGTGTTAAGACATTCCAATTTGTGCAGCTAATTGGTTTTTACTTTGTTCTGGCTGTGTATTTAAGTACTTCCACAAACTTTGGAAACTGAGATAGACATAAATGAAAACAATGACAACATCAACATTGCCCAGGCTAAAAGCAATGAGGAATCCAGAAAGAATTGCTGCTTTATGTCTGGTATTTTAAAGTCAAGCCCTGAAGGCTTTTTTTTTCTTCAGAATGTGGCATGCATTGGATTCGAACTGTGGGTTCCATTATCAGTAATGGGCACACAGTTTGCAATCTGCTGCTATAACAGCCACATTGAAAACAACTGTTAATACTCCTTTAATACTGCACTTTTAAAAAGAGCACCATTTAGCTGTATGAGGGACAAGTCACCTAGAGTATCTATGGAATTTTTTTATAAGTACTTTGTGCATTGTTATAAAAATAATCTGTGGATTGAGCTTCATCTTTCACTGCTCCCCTCCATATTTGCTTTTTTCTTTTACTAACCTCTCCACCCCATCTCAATATGCACTATTGTCTTCTCTGCCTATTTTGTTACACTATAATAGTTTTTCAAAGCCCACAGGAATGTTAAGTATTTTTTTTAGTATAATATATGATTTGCAGTTAAATTCAAAATGCCATTGAATGAAGCATCCACACTTAGCTGATAGCACTGCTTCTTAAGCTAACCATTAGGGTGAATCTACACTGTAGAAATAATGCAGGATAACAACCTTGAACTGCCATGGCTCCATCCTTCAGAATCATGGGACTTATTGTGTGAGGTAGTAGAAATCGCAGAGAAAGCTAAAGACCTTGTAAAACTACAAATCCCAGGATTCCATAGGATAAAGCTACAGCACTTGAAATGGTGTCAAATTGCATTACTTCCATAGTGTAGGTGCACCCCTAGGCAGGCTTGACAGGGTTTTTCCTCAGTGTTTCTGGGACTGATACCATATTTCTGCCCATTGACTACAACTATTTCTTTCTTTTTCTGGAAAATTGCCATGGACCAGCAGCCAATAGCTTGTGCACTAACACTGATCTGCAGATCTCACTTTGGGTAACATTTGAGGATGTTCTGCCTAACTGATGGATTAAAGAAAAGAGGAAGTTTCAAAATAAAAGGGCAACTGTGAGTTAGGTGGAGGCGTGGTTAGAGTTTTATACTGGGGTGTTGAACATCCAGTATTAAATTGACACTGAGCCATGAAATTCACTGGTTGATCTTGCATTATTCATTCTCTTTCACCTTATCCTACACCACAGAACTGTTATGAGCAAAGGCGGAGGGGAGGAAAGCCACCTATGCTGCTTATGCTGCATTCAATTTATTGTAGAAAAGGCAGGATATAAATATGGGCAATTAATAACTAATGTTAAATGAAATAATTGGCTGCACTGGGGCTGTATTTGTGCATTCTCTGAAAAAATGCAACTGCTCACACAACTATTGTTACACTTGCATAATGCCCTAAGAAAATTTGGGCCAAAAATTATCTTAAAAGTCAGTAGATAAGACTGGAGGGTTCCTCTTCAAGACAAACTGAAATAGGCTTACTTTAGAACATGTTGGGAATCATGCTTCATTTTCACAATGTAGCTCCTTTTTACAAAGTGCTCAGTGCTCCCTTTCCTTCCTCCTTAGTCTAGCTGGAAGGTTTTTTTAGCAGCATTACCTTTGAGTAGGTGATAAAGGAGGGCTGGAGAAGCACAGACATTTGATGTTGAGTTGCAGTGGTGTAATGCAATGCGGTGTCTCAGCAATTCAATAAAACTTGTGCCGGAAAAGGCTGGGGTTCTGCTCTAGCGAATCCTTCTGTAGCTGTATGTCAGCCTAAAATAGGCAAAGTAAACAGCAGCTGCCGCAAGAACCCCTTATTGAGCATGTGTTCACAGCTAACCAAAGAGAAAAGGGGAGAGCAGATAATCTACTCCCAGCATGTTAAAAAACATAGATCTATAGGTCTGATCATTAAAACTGAAATCTTAAGAAAAGTGGAGGCTGGTGAAAGATACAGTCAGCTTTGGGTACACATTGGCAAAAGGCTTTAGGTGGTCTCTAGAAGGTTCAAAATATTTTTGTTTACTTATACAAGGCTCACCTGATTTTGTTTCATTTGACATGTGAATATTGCTACAGTAGAGTCTCGATTATCCAACATAAACTGGACTGGCTGATAGTTGGATAAACGAAAATGTTGGACAATCTGGAAGGTCCAAGAAAAGCCTTGAAATCAGTATGAATTGCAAATGTATTGAAGTTTTATTGCGATAACAGTAAAAGTAAATGTAAAGAAATTACTGGATGGCCATCTGTCGGGTATGCTTTGATTGGGAGTTCCTGCACGGCAGGGGGTTGGACTGGATGGCCCTTGTGGTCTCTTCCAACTCTGTGATTCTATGATTCTATACTGATCAACATTGTGATGTACAGTATAAACAGTTCAGTCCTCTAAAAATTTAAAGAAATCACAGCAGCCATGATGTTGGATAATTTGGAATGTTCGATAACCAAAAGTTGGATAATCAAGACCCTACTGAATTTTGATGAAACGTGTTGAAGTGCTCTCCTTTTGGGGGATGTAGGAACCTATCCCTGTTATTTCCATTTTATTCTTGCCTCTGGTACCACATTTTTAGGAACTAAATAAACCAAAGGCACCAGATTCTGTCTGATCTTGGAAGCTAAGCAGGGCATTGCTGGTTAGCACTTGGGTGGGAGACTGCCCATGAACACCAGCTTCTGTAGGCTACATTTCAGAGGCAGGAACTGGAAAAACCACCTCTGAATATTCCTTGCCTAATAAAACCATATGAAATTCCTGGGGTTGCCAGAAGTCAACAGGAGACTTGATGGCATGTGTGTGTACCCCCTCCCCAATTTTCTGTTAAATACCTAACTCCCAGGAACATATCCACACATTTAACTGAGCTATACTTGTATTTTCCTATCATTTGAGGGCCAGGAAGGCTAGAATGGGCTGCGCTTAATCTGAGAATGGAGATTAAAGATACTTTAGGAAATGGCAAGGATTCTGAATCGTTTGACATAATTTTCTCTTGGTATTTTCAGTATTCTGAAATACTAAATTATTAAGATCAATCAGAGAAAAAGTAAATGTCAATGATCTAATGGTGTGGGAAATCTGCAAACAAACTAGACAGGTGTTCTGCTGCTATTTTTCAGACAGTACATGGGGATATTAGAAATTAATTAGTTATCGTACTTTTTAGAAATAAATTAGTTATCATTACAGCTCAGAGATCCATAAATAGTTGTCATTGTAGTTACAATTTTGCAAAAATAACTATCAAAAGTTAATTATAACTAGTTACCTTGTAAAATAGGAAACACATTTATTGAATAGTAGAGTTACTAAATGGTTATTTTAAAGACCATCTGGCCCTCTCTTCATAACTACCTCATTGTTATCTCAAAACTCAAAACAGAGTGTGAAGTAGCAGCAAGAGGCATAGTATATGCCAGTATTTAAATAATGAGATATCACTCTTCCATCATCTGGTGAGACCACATATTTGTAACTGTAAAAGTACCTAGTAATTATAATTACAATGCAAAAGTTGTTAACTTTTCTATTTACTAAGTTACAGTCATAATGTAATTTAGTTATAGCATTATTACATTAGAAAGAAGGAAATAACTGCAAGGTCTGTGGAAAGCCAGGCTCAAGGACTCACATCTATCTTGGTGTGGAGTCTATTTTCATCAGACTCTCCTGAGAAGATTCCTTACTCTAACTGTTGAACCTCATACTCAAAGAAGCCTTATATACTGCAATTTTTTTTTTTTTTTTTTTGGTGGAGCTTTCGGGCTATGTGGCCATGTTCTAGAAGAGTTCCTTTCTGATATTTTGCCAGTATCTGTGGCTGGCATCTTCAGAAGATGCCAGCCACAGATGCTGGCGAAACGTCAGAAAGGAACTTTTCTAGAACATGGCCACAAAGCCTGAAAGCCCCACAAAAAACTATGGATGCCGGCTATGAAAGCCTTCGACTCCACATACTGCAATTTGTTGGCAGTGCATGTAAGGGCAATGCATCCAAGCAATGTTTTTATGCAGCCCTTACACCTATTTGAAATCTTGCTATATTTATTTATGCAAGAAAAGTATTTTTTTCTCTCCCTATGTGTGTTTATGTGTGAATGAGTGAGTTTTGTGTGTATATTTGTTGTGTAGCCAGAAAAACAGAACAGCCATCACTCCCCCAGATTTCCAGTGCACTCATGGCCAGTGGTGCAGTGTGCACACTGCTGCTCCCAAGCTGAGATTGTGCATGGAGAGGATTGTGCATTGACCAAGGAGGTACCTGATATCTTCTCATGCAATGTCCAGAAAAGTACCTCAAGTGGTGTAACAGGAGGTCACACCAACAGGTTCACAGCCTCTGATTCCCATTTTTGCACCACATCTGGCTGTAGTCTTGAACTGTGTACACATTTTACAATGTGTGTTTTAGGTAAAAGCTGAAAGTCTGTGTCTCATTATAATGCTGCCCTCCTTGCGGGAGGGCTTTTTCTTGGACCGAGCATCAGCACAGACACATATGGTAAAGAGGAATATCCTAAATAAACAGAATGTAATCATGTACTAGAATAAACCTTCATATATCCATTTGAGCTTACTAACAAGTGGTGCTGAAATTAATAATTAGGCACACTCACATACGTATATGATTTCTTAAGTGGATCTATCACACTTTACATTCTCATTTGGATGGAGAGGGCTATATTTAGAATTAATACTGCATTGAAATCCTCCTTAAGTTCCAAAAACCACAACTTAATTTAATTATAATGGCTAGCAGAAATGGTTTAAGGGACTTTTCTGAGTAGCAGTTCTGATCCTTAGAAATAAATATATTTCTTTTAAAGCATACAAGTTGGACAAATATATCTACAAGTGTAAAAAAACCCCATTCTGATATACAGATCTCTATATCTGGCCAAAAATACACTTACTAAAATATTGAAAATTAATTAGATTGCACATAGATCCTGGCTTTATGGATCTCATCGCTTTTGTTTAGGCCATCTTGAACTACCCCTCCCCTTCTTTCAGCCAGAGTACTTTGTCTTTTTTTGTTTCTCTCACAATCCTCTTTTTTCAAAGTCTTCCCCTCCTCCTAGACAGTCAATAATATCTGTGGCTGAAATCCTACATCACCTGCTTAGGTTGCATCTGCACATCAGAAATAATGCAGTTTGACACCACTTTAACTGCTGTGGCTCAGTGCTATGGAATTCTGAGATTTGAAATTTTGTGAGATATTTCCCTTACTCTGTCAAAGAGCTCTGGTGCCATGACAACCTACAATCCTAGGATTCCATAGCATGGAGCCATGGTAGTTAAAGTAGTGTCAAATGGCTTTATTTCTGCAATGAATTTGCAGTCTAAGTTGCAAATAAGAAAAGTCTCCTGGCCTAACACACCAAACCTACATTAACCACTGCACTGAGCTATGGAGGTCTGTTCTGCTGGTGATTAGGATGTAGCGGGATGTCATTTCCAACCCTCTCATGCTGGCAACAATCAGAAGCCAGGCCCCTGTTACACTTCTTTGTTGCTGCCTTGCTTGCTGGCAGGAAGGGACAAAAAAAATATCATTCTGTTGTGCCCTGATCAGCAGCAGAACAGACCTCTATTCCTCAGTGGGGCTGCTGGCTGTTAAAGCAGGTTGGAATGGGTGGGCATTTATGATTGTGGCAATAGTGCCACAATAATAAATGCATAATATTAGTGAACAGGGAGCAGTTATAAACCTGTAACTGCAATACAGGATGTATCTATTAGTATATCTATATACTCATACACACAGACTGACAAGTATAACATGTTTGAATTGCTTATATAATATGTTATTCAACACATGTTGTATTTCTTTATAACCTATTTAGTGTACATATCTATGTTTATTTGAGTCCTTATTATTGACCTTAGCACATTTTCAAATGTTTGTTATTTCATGGTGTGTGTCCATATATATATATACACACTGTAAGTAAGAGCTGAAGAGTTAAAAAAAAGATGATAGGAGAAAAATTGATTCATTTAAGATGTGGTGTTGGAGAAGAGTGCTTGACATGAGTCAAGCATGGGTGGCTACCATGTTTTTTATTGTAGCATCAGGGCAGCAAGCCTAATGACTATTGTGAAAATATACCCTGATCATAATTTGAATGAGATGTGTGAAACTATACAATGCTCAGGACATTTCCATTTTTAGGGCATTTTAATATTTCAATCAATGTAAAAAATATAAGGGAAAACTAATCTACAAAAATAAAAATAAAATAATATTTTCTCAAAAAATTCAAAATGATTTTTTAAAAAAATACATGTAGGTTTTCTTTGTACCTGGTGCAACCCTTTAAAATTCACATTAAGAGAAAAAGTATTTTGTATGACAGTAAAATAACTATTTCTTTCCCCTCTTCTCATTTTCTTTGCAGAAGAAGAATTGATTTAACAAAATCAAAGCTCTGGAAGAGAAAATTTGGAATGATAATGCTGAGCAGTGCTATCAAAGCTAGATTAATACCACTGGAGTGAACTGACAGACCCATCCACTTTGAAAATAAATAAAATATGATCACTAGTAAAAAAAATACTGGGGCAGGCTCTTTAACTTCCTATCATTTTATATGTTACTACAAAAAAGTTAATACCAAGGGTTAATCCCTCCAGGGGTTAATCTCTTCCTTTGGACAGGAGGCTTAACTCTGACCAAAAGAGATGGTTAGTATAACATGTGGATTTTTGTTCCCTGTCTCAATATGTGATCATGCAAGAAACAGAGAAACAATCTACCTTGTTTATAGAGTGTGAAATTCAGTGTGGTGACCTGTGGGTAGCCAGAGCAAGGAATGGTGGCTCAAACATATCAAAAGTCCTTGCTGATGTAAACAGGAGTTGGATGATTCAGTATAGTAAAACAGTGTAATGGCACAATATGCTTTATTTGTTTGTTTGTTTATTTATTTATTTATTTGAACTGTTTCTATACCACCTTTTGAGATAAAGGCTCTTAAATGTGTTTGACAAAGCAAGAAATTAAGACATTAAAATATAAAACACGAATGATTAAAACAATAAAGTACATTTAACATAGCCACAGTGGTAAAAAAATGGAGTATAAAAGATGGCCTTACACTAAATTAAAAGTAGCCTAGAGTAACCCACATCTTTGTGGTCCATTTTAAAATAACAGAAATTATTTCACTTCTGATATTGCTGTATTTCTGCCTTGGGAACCACACAATACATCATAGGTGGAATCTGCATTTTCTCACAATACATTTTGAAAGAGGCAAAAATTCCACTTTCTACTTTCATCAAGACTGTCAAGCTCAAGACATTTCCTTTTCATTACTTTCCAAGAAACTTCAGGAAACCTGTCCCTCAGCCATGCTCTGCCATACCAAAGAAAGCTTCCATGGTACCAAAATCGCTGGGAGAAGTGCGGCTGAGGGATGGGTAGTAGTTGGGCAGCAGCACAGCAGAAATTTTGTGTGCGATAAAACCTGTTTCCCCCCATTCCAGCTCGATCCTGTCCCATGCCCGGATCAGGCTGAAAAGTGCATGTGATAAACTCCTATCTGCTTATATTACTCTCTTGAAATAGGTGTCTCACCTAGTAAGGGCTTGGAGTGGCCAGTAGACCACGTTTGATTAGATAATTGATCAATGACAACAGAGCTATTTCAGCTCTCTCACTATAATAAATATAATAAAACTTTTATTTATATCCTGCTTTTTGCATGCACAATCAAAGTGGCATACAACGGTTAAAAATACAATTGTATACATATACAAATCCCCCCTCAAAACAAGATTAAACAATTATAATACTAAAATTCCAACATTAATTAAAACTCTTATTTACACTATTAAAATTACCAATATACAAAGTTATCACAGCCAGAGCTACATTGATCAGGAGAGATATTGGGGGGGGGGGTGTCTTTACATGGCCGGGGGCTGTTCTGGGAAGGCCTGCTGGAAGAGATCCATCTTCATAGCTTTCTTGAAGCTGAAGCAGGCCGATTCCTTAGATAAGTTGGGCCTAAGCCATGTAGGGCTTTAAAGGTGATCACCAACACCTTGTACTGTGCCCAGAAGCTGATGGGCAGCCAGTGGAGTGACTTCAGTATAGGCACAATATGGTCACTCCTGGTTCCTGTAATCAGTCTGGCTGCCATTTTCTGTACCATTTGGAGTTTCCAGACTAGGCACAAGGATAGCCCCATGTAGAGCACATTACAAAAGTCCAGTCACGAGGTTACCAGTGCATGTACTATGGTTTTGAGGTCTTCCAGTTCCAGGAAAGGGAGCAGTTGACATATCAGCCAAAGCTGATAACAGGCGCCCTTGACCATTGCATCCACTTGATTCCTCATGTGAAGCGACAGATCAAGAAGCACCCCCAAACTGCGAACATAGTCCTTTGAACGGAGCATGAACCCCTCTAGGATAGGAGGTTGCAACCCAATACCTGGTTTAGGAGCTCCTACGGTAAGTATCTCCATTTTGTCTGGATTCAAACTGAGCTTGTTTTCCCTCATCCAGTCCATTACTGCCACAAGACACAGACTGAGGGGAGAAATGCCATCTGTCGTCATCGCTGATGACAGAAACATGGAGAAATATATTTGGGTGTCATCAGCGTACTGATAACAACCCACCCCATGTCTACAGATGATTTCTCCCAGCGGCTTCATATAGATGCTGAATAGCATCGGGGACAGGATGGCTCCCTGAGGGATGCCACAGTTAAGCTCTGTTTCTGAAGACCGACTGTCCCCGAGCATCACCCTCTGGAATCTGCCTGAGAGGAAGGAATGGAATCATTGCAAAGCAGTACCTCCGATTCCTAACTCTCTCAGGCGTTCCAAGAGGATGTTATGGTCTATCATGTCAAATGCCTCTGAGAAGTCTAATAGCACCAACAGGGTCACGCTTCCTCTGTCAATGCTTACATGAATGTCATCAGTTAAGGCGCCATGGCAGTCTCCACCCCATGTCCTGTCCTGAAGCCAGTTTGAAATGGATCTAGAAAATCAGCTTCCTCCAAGAACACTTGGAGCTGAAGAGTGACAGCCCTCTGAATCACCTTGCTCAAAAATGGCCTGTAATTTTTCATGTCCAGGGTGTCCAGGGAGTGGTCTAACAACCGCTTCCTTTAACAAAGATGATACACAACCTACCCTAAGGGATGCATTGATGAAACCTCTCAGAAATGTCATCAAGGCTTCACCCCCTTGGACAGCCAGCCATGATGGGCAGGGATCGAGAGGGCATGTCATCTTCCTCACCTTTCCAAGGATCTTGTCCATGTCATCAGTACTCACAAGCTCAAATTTATCCAGTCTAATCTCATAAACGGATTGACTGGACACCTCATCAGATGACTTTATCCCAACACTGGTGTCCAAATGGGCTCTTATCTGAGAGATTTTACCTGCAAAAGTGATTGTTAAATGCATCACAGCAGGCTGTTGTTGGGTTAAGTAGAAAGTTCTGAGTAGATGGCATCACCGTCAGTTCCCTCACCACCCTAAACAGCTCTGCCGGATGGGACTTTGCAGATGCAATGCAAACAGATGAGGAGGATCTCCTCGTTGTTTTTATTGCCTCTCTATATGATGAAAGAAATTTCTTATGACGAGTTCTGTCAGATAAGAGTCCAGATTTTCACCAATCGCGTTCTAGTCATTGTCCCACCTGCTTCATGTTCTTCAACTCTCTTGTTTATGAAAACGTCCAGCTCAAAGCGAGTAGGAAAGGATGCTCAGGAGCGATTGTGTCAATAGCCCTGGTAAGATAAGTGTTCCATGTATTCACCAAGACTTCAACAGAGTCGCCGGCATTATCAACCAATAAACCCTCTAGGGTTCCTAAACCAGTGAAGAAAACTGTCTAATTTATGTCTCATTACAAATTGACCCAGTCCATGTAAGTTGTGCCACAAAGAACTTCACATTTAAAATGCAAGGGGAAAAAAGAGCACTAAAATTACGTATGTTTTTGGTTTGGAAAGAATTTCCATATGGAAAGCATAGAAAGACCTGCTGCACCAAGAAGACCTAAGCATTGTCTGCCTGTCTTGAGTTTTGGTTCTTTGAGGCTGGACTGTTCTTGGTGTTAATTCAAGAAGCCATCAGTCTGGTGGATTGGTGCAAATGTAGTGCAAACCACACTCTGCTGCAGAACTGAAGCATTGATTCAGTTCAGAAATCCCATAGAATTCCCATAGAATTCCCATAGAATCATAGAGTTGGAAGAGACCACAAGGGCCATCCAGTCCAACCCCCTGCCGTGCAGGAACTCCAAGTCAAAGCATCCCTGACAGACGGCCATCCAGCCTCTGCTTAAAGACCCCTAAGGAAGGAGACTCCACTACACTCCGAGGGAGTGTGTTCCACTGTCGAACAGCCCTTACTGTCAGGAAGTTCCTCCTAATGTTGAGGTGGAATCTCTTTTCCTGCAGTTTGCATCCATTGTTCCGCGTTCTAGTCTCTGCAGCAGCAGAAAACAAGCTTGCTCCCTCCTCAATATGACATCCCTTCAAATATTTAAACAGGGCTATCATATCACCTCTTAACCTTCTCTTCTCCAGGCTAAACATCCCCAGCTCCCTAAGGCGTTCTTCATAGGGCAAGGTTTCCAGACCCTTCACCATCTTAGTTGCCCTCCTTTGGACATGCTCCAGTTTCTCCACATCTTTTTTGAAATGTGGTGCCCAGAACTGGACACAGTATTCCAGGTGGGGCCTGACCAAAGCAGAATAGAGTGGCACTATAACTTCCCTTGATCTAGAAACTATACTTCTATTGATGCAGCCTAAAATAGCATTGGCTTTTTTAGCTGCCGCATCACACTGTTGACTCATGTTCAGCTTATGGTCTACTTGGACTCCTAGATCCCTTTCACATGTGGTCTCATTCAGCCAGGTATCCCCCATCCTATATCTGTGCATTTCATTTTTCCGCCCTAAGTGCAGAACCTTACATTTCTCCACATTGATCAACTTACAGGTAAGTGAGAATGAGACCCTCGTGTGTTCTTACTCTCTTCCGGAAGGCCTTCCCTGATTGATGACGCCAAAATGGAAGAATCCATCCATCTTATTTCTGTCCCCCACCAAGTTTATCACCTGATAATTGCCAATGTTCTGAAGCTATTGCCACATGTTTAGGATTTTAGGATTTTTTAATTTATTTAATTTTATAATTGGGAGGGGCGGGGTTTGCTGTTTTATCATGTTTTTGTATCGTTTATATCTTGTTGTTACCTGCCTCTATCCCCGAAACGGAAGAGGCGGGATATAAATAAATAAATAAATAAATATTATTATGAATAACTTTTGCTGTCTTGACCACATTATGATGTTGCTTAGCCATATGTGTCCCATATATTGTCTGTGGAATGCTGGAAGATATGGTATTTTGTCCTGCTGGTAAGATGCATGCATGAATTCACATATACAAATGGGAGGGGGAAATAGGACAGAGAAACCAAAATGTAATTCTTAATTCAAAGAAATTGAATCTTCTCTGCTATCTGGCCAGAAATTGTTTTGTCTGCCACTGAACTGTACTGAGAATGTGTCTGAATTGTCTAAGACACTTCCCTGTAAACTTTGGAAGAGAAAGTGCTTGCTGTTATATACCTATGAAATAAACAATCACAGTCCCTGGATGGTAATGTGCCCTCTCCTTTTTTTGACCCATATCCAGAACTGTTAGATGAAGTCTGCCTGGAAGGAAAAAAAAAAGATGCAACCCCTTTTATTGAATTTATCCAGCCTTTTTTTCCTATTACCTCATTTGAAACTAATTACCTACTGTGACTGAGTTACTTTTATGTTTTTGTTTTATCGGTGGCTTTATTGTTTTAGGCACAATGTTTATTTTATATATATATATATATATATATATATATATATTTTAATGTATATGCCTTCTGGAATGCTTTGGCAGATGGTGGGACATAAATGATAATGCTCAAATTAAAGTGGGGAAGGAAGGCCATAAAATAGCTCTCTTTGTGGAATGGCCTGTTAATACAGGTAGCCTACTGAAAACAGCTACTGGAGTTGTGAGTGTTTATCTGTTGTGGGACAGCGCCAATATCCTTTTCCAGGAATGAGCCAAGGACAATTTTATTGGGCCATTCCTAGAAAAACTGAAAGTTTAACTCAAGCTATGCTTCTGGTAGTTGGGTTTCTACATTCTAATCCCTTTCACAATGTGGATATGATCTGCTGAGGGCTTGCTAAACCTGCTTTAAGAGCACTATACTTACATGCCCTATGTTAAGCCGTCCCCACCTTGAGAGCTAGGAGCTCATTTTACCACTCCCTAACTGAATTCTAATTTGGGCTGCGTCCTGGTCCTATTGCATGGCTTTTGTCTCCAAATCCTCCATCTGAATAAAGCCCAGCTGCAGCCCAGATCCTTTAACGCACCTCAGTGGCCATTTTTCAAATTGGAAGCAAACTTGGTTTCTCTCTCAGCCTGCATCTAGTGCAAGGTACAACCCTGTGATTTATCTCCTTAGACTGTTTCTTGACTCTGATATCTTGCTGCTCCTACATGGACTCTGCCTTGATTTACTTCTCTTGACCTCAGACCATTTGTTATCGGACAGCACTTGCACTTTTGTTACTGCACTTTTGGTTATATGTATTCTGTTGCAGTGTGAGAGCAAGTCACCCTAGCCAATTACTCCCCCCCCCCCCCAAAAAACCCTTGAAAATACCATTTGTCATATGCACTTTAGAGGCTTTTAAACAAACAGACCCAGATTTAGGGCGGCCAGGTCTACTATTAGTCTCATTGATATAATTAACTCAGATTTAGTCTCATTGATATAATTAACTCAGATTTACCACTGGTTGGGCCCTTGTCATCTTGTCCCACCATGGTCAGGCTCTTGTCATTTTGGGAAGCTGCTACTAAGATGCCCTATTGCACCTGAAATTCTTTGTCCCTGCTCACACTCTTACCAGTGGCCTTCCACCTAAACAGCCTTCTCTTTTTCAGAAAGGAGGGAGGGAATGAGGATGGCAGCAATGGAGAGCAGCAGAGCCAGTGACAATGAGGGTGGAAGTGAAAACAGCCAAAGCATTTGGGATTTGTAGTTTGTTGTGGCACCAGAACTCTCTGACAGAGGAGGCTAAATGCCTCACAAGACCACAATTGCCAGGAAAGTGGTGTCAAACCAGATTATTTTTACAGTATGGATAAAGACTAAGAGGAATTTGCCCAGAGAAAATATATATATATATATATATATATATATACAAAAGTGCTAGCTATCTTCTCTCCATAGGCTTTTATAATTGCTGCTGCTAAACTTCCCTCTGGTCATGTTTCAGGTTTCATTTCTTGAATACTTACTTGATTGAGAGACACTGAGGAGATCACTAAATGTGGCCTTTAAACTATGATTAACCCAGGAAAAAATTGTTCTGGTGATACTTATCACATAATGCTGCCTCTAACCTGTAGCTGCTGTTTCTGTTTTCATGATGGGGGAAATCCATCAATGACCTCCCAATCATGCAAGTCCCCAGGTGCAAAATGTCAGTGCCAGAGCAGTTATAAGATTGGCTGTCACGTGGTGTCACTGTCCCCTACTCTTCCCTGCCCCCCCTATTCTCAAGCAGACTTTACTTTTTTCTATTTCTTTCCTTATCTTTTAAAACTTAACTCACAGTAGCAGAGCTCTCGATTTCAGTGAACAAAAGTCAAAATAAGGCACGCTGGGTAGAGCATAGACTTAAGCCAGAAAGAGAGTGTGATGGGAGCAGCAGCACTGCTCACACTGTTGAGAAGCTGTGTGGTGATGGCTGCTCTGAACACAGTATGTTTTCATTTTTAAGAAACTGACGCAGCTGCTGCGAGAACGGGGCTCATGTGGTAATATTCTGAGATATAAACAGTGAGTTTGCAAAACTAAGTTGACTTTCTCTTGGAATTTCTCACTGACATCAGTATTTTATAGGAAAAATGTTAATGGACTGTTAGTTGTTAGGATATTTAATTCACCTTTAATTACTTGACTGATAGCATGATATACCCGTCTACTCAAAATCAAGTTCTATTGAGTTTGATGAGATTTGGGTTGCATCCACACTGCAGAAATAATCCGATCGACACCACTTTAACTGCCATGGCTCAATGCTATGAAATTCTGGGAACTTTAGCTTTCTCTGTCAGAGAGCTCTGGTGCCACAACAATCTACAGTTCCCAGAATTCCATAGCATTGAGCCATGGCAGTCAAAGTGGTATCAATTTGGATTATTTCTGCAGTGTGGATGCGACCTTAATGCCATAAAGTTGTGTGCAGGATTTCATCAGAGTCCTTTGTCTATTCCTCAAATGTTTCAGGAGAAGTCATGGCTTCTAAAGCTGAATAGCAGAAAGCTTAGGTGAGCCAAATTTGATCAAAACACTAAGAATGCATTAGCTTTCATTTTCATTTTCTGCCTTTTGCAGATAATAAAGCACTAGGGTTATTACATTCAACTGACAGCATACACATCTTTCAGCCACAATAACACACCTAATAACAGCTTGAATAGACATGTCTTATGATGATCCCTGTTGACTTTATCAGAACCTGTCTCATTTCTGTGAAGCAGAACAAATGACTAGCATGATGTATTCATTTGGTGATAAACACCAATTGTCATTGCAAAACTTAACAAATGCATTTAGAATCTTTAATTTTTTTTAACTGATTCAGTGTTGTGTTGATAAGGTGTTCTTATTTGCCTGGGACTCAGAGAGAATGATATGATAAAAATACTGTAAATATCTTTTATTGTAATTGCAACTGACTTCAGTTTTATTAAAGCAAATGGTGCCGGGTTAGAATGTCATTTGAAGTGTAAAGACATATATCAGTGAACATGTTATTTCACACTGAACACTGATTTGTGGGTACATGGATCATCTCCATGTTTTTCGGTACATACCTGTACATGAAGAGGAAGGTCCAACTCCATCAGGGCTTGCCTGAAGAAAAGAACCCTCCCTCCATGTCAACTGCCATCATCCAGCTTGGGAGGGAGTGAAGAGGCAGGCCCAGCTCCATCTGGGCTTGCCTGAAGAAAGAGAGCCCTCCCTCCATGCCATCTGCCCTGGTCCAGGCCTCAGAGGGAGAGAGGAACCACTGGACCTGATCCCCTTCCCCACCACCATCCCCTTTTCCTTTTGTGTCGTGTATTTTTAGGATGTAAGCCTGAGGGCAGGGAACCGTCTAATGAAAATTAATAATTGTAAGCCGCTCTGATAGCCATTAAGGCTGAAGAGCGGGGTATAAATACAATAAATAAATAAATAAATAAATAAATAAATAAATAAATGTGTCAGCTGTTTACAGAAGGGTTGTACATCAGATTCAGATTCTGGTACTTTTGGAAGCAAAGTGGGTTTTCTGCCAAGGCCACTTGAACTAAAACTGGTTCAAGAGTCATAGCCTTCAGGAAGGTAAGGGAAAAACAGGGTCTGTTAGGCACCATTTCTATGAAAATCCTCAAGGTGGGGAGAAGCAAAAGAAAGTAACTGATAGGTCCATCATCTAGTCCTAGGGAACATTTAACATTTTCTCATCATAGGACACTCCAATAACTGTTTTGAGGAGTGACTGTGATTTTGATAACATTTGTGATTCAAATATCTTTCTTCTTAGTGGAACAGAGAAAGCCACTGGGGAGGAATATGTGCTGTTACTTCTTTCCTTATGGGTCTGGTATTGCTATTTGGATCTATAAACTGAGCATGACAGACAAATAAGTATATGTGACAAGTATATATGAGACTGACTATTTTAATTACCATAGCTCAATGCTATGAAATTCTGGGAAATTTAGCCTTCTCTGTCAGAGAGCTCTGGTGCCACAAGATTTGTCTGTCTCATGTGTACTTGTCTGTCTCTTGTGTACTTGTCAGCCATTACTGCCACTATTCTCAAATCTGAAGAATCCTCTTCCACACAAGCTAGTGCACTTCAAACACTGCAGAGTAAAACTTCCTGAATTTGCTCATCTGGAATTTGGCAGCTTTGATTATTCCATAATAGGCAATTACACCTTCAAATTTCTTCCAGTTATTCAAAGAAATAAAAAAGTTATTGGTGATTCTTTTTTCCGTTTCAATGAATATTAAAAGCACATTAACAAAAGCCTCTACATCTTTTTGTCTGTCAGTTACAAGATGTAATCCATTTTATAGTTCAGGACATATAAATAGCCCAGAATGTTCTGGATAGGCACTATGTTGGGTGCTCTGGAATACTGGGGCAAATTAAAATGGTAGCTCTTAGCCATCTTTGGAACATACCCCTTTTCACTGTCACAGGCCTATACGAGGGGGTATCCAAAAGTTTTAATGATCACCTTTTTAAAAAAAAATGACAGAAAGTTTGTTTTGATTTATAGTTGTTAACTTGTCTCTATATAGTCACTATCTAGATTTATACATTTCCCCCAGTGTATCTTGACCCTCCGAATATCTGATGTTGTAGAAGCCTGCAGATTGCACCTTATGAGGGGGTATCATAAAGTAATAATTATCACCCGGAAGTGATTATGGCATATTGATGAAATTTTGTCAGTGTCATCATTGGCCCCTAAGTGCATGTTGCTGAGAAAATCAGCTCATTGTGTCCTTTATTTTTGTGACTGGCTGTGCCAGAAGTGACTAAAGTGTAAAATCCTCATCAGGTGCAATCTGCAGACTTCTACAATATCAGATATTTGGAGGGTCAAGATACGCTGGGAAAATGTATAAATCTAGATAGTGACTACATAGAGATAAGTTAACAACTACAAATCAAAACAAACTTTCTGTCAATTTTTTAAAAAGGTGATCATTGAAACTTTTGGATACCCCCTCGTATGCCTAAAGGGGGCCATAGATATAGAGGGGACTCCCTAGATAGCACTTTGTCCAAAGCCTCCCAAAATCCTAAGGTAGTCCTCTTTGAAATGTGAATGAAAGACATTATAATCTTTTAATTGATATAATGAATCACTTGTTAGAAGCCACTGCATTTGCCCAAGGTCATAATTATGCTATAATTTACCAAAAGAAGGAATCAGACCACATATTTACTCATATTTACTTTTGTGATTTAAACATTATACAGATCAAGTCTCCCTTATCCAGAAATCCAAAATTCAAAAGTGTCCAGATGGGTGGCTGAGGTAGTGATACTTTTGCTTTCTGATGGTTCAGTGCACACAAACTTTGGTTCATGCACAAATTTATTCAAAATATTGTATATAAAAATTACCTTCAGGCTATGTGTATAAGGTGTATGTGAAACATAACTCATGTTTAGACTTGGGTCCCATCTTCAAAATCTCCTATATATATGAAATATTAAAAAATGTGGGAAAAAAAATCTCCAAAATCCAAGCCATTTCTGGTCCCAAGCACTTTGGATAAGGGAGGCTCAACCTGTATTGGTCAGATTCTCTAGCATCAGTTATCAAATATGGTCTGGAATCCTGTTGGTCCTACACTGGGATGATATTCTTTTATGCTGGTATAAGGCACTTTTGGGGACGGTATGAGCAGCATCCGCAAGCTAAGGTTTTCTGTCTT
Source organism: Urosaurus nigricauda (assembly GCA_034509955.1). Taxonomy (NCBI): domain Eukaryota; kingdom Metazoa; phylum Chordata; class Lepidosauria; order Squamata; family Phrynosomatidae; genus Urosaurus; species Urosaurus nigricauda. The sequence continues at coordinate 96,669,080 of JAOEGL010000001.1, forward strand.
GTCAGAGTAAGCTAACAAAGTAACACATGGACCAAGGATAGTGTTCTCCCCTGACAGACAGGGTTTTGCTATTTCTCCTTCCTCATCATAGTGCCTGTGGGCATTTTACCTCTCCTACCATGGTACTGCCACAGCTACTTGCTCTGGCAAAGTTAAGTGACCAATAGAATTATGACTTAAATTGCATTTGTTAAATGACCAACACAGCTACCCCTGAATATTTTCTGTATTTTAAGTACCCATAAGCTTTGATTGATTTGAGGATATAAGAAAGATGCAGAGACTTTGATTTCATTTAGCCTTCTGCCTTTCATGGGTTAATGGTACTGAAGATGTGGTTAGAGATTAGTTCCTTTGTAACTCCAGTGACTAGAATGACAGGTTGACAGGTTGGAGGACTGAGTGTGTGGGATGCCTCCGAATTGAGCAAACCAAAAGTTTACCTTAGAAAATATAATGCATCCAAATGTTGAGTTAGCCTAAAATCTTTTGGATTAGTTTTAGTACTGTTTGTTTTTCTTCTGTTTCAGCTAATATTAGTCCTTCAGTGAAGCAGAGCTGAAAAGTGGTATTTGGCATGTGTTGTCCCTGCTGTGCTAAGAACAGTCTACACAAAAGCTCAGCCTTTTATTTCTGCACTGAAGCATGTGGCACTCAGGACTGACAAAGCTGTTAGGAAAGCACCCCTGTGTGATCAATTTGGCTCAGGGCCATATTATGTAGCAATAGTAATTATAATGGCTAATGGGATTGGTTTCGTCAGGGCTGCCAGGGCTTCAGTATTCTGGCTTGCTTTGTCTTTGTCTTCTGTACTTGGCATTACTAGGACAATAGACTTTAATGCCCACTGGGACTACAGCAAAGAAGGCAGATCTCTTGCCTGTATGAGGGCACATAAAATGGAGGGGGGTGCAGCAGTTGAAGTTAAGCTATTTTCTACATAGTGGGGCTGCAATTTTTTTAAAAAGCTATTATAGAAATATTTCCTAGAAATATTCTTTTATGCAATCTCTTTCTCAATGCAAATACACTGCACCCTTTCCTCTGAGCGAAATATACTTTGCAAAGTAATTATGCCCAAGAAATTCCAGCTGGGTGAAACCAATACTTGTAAGAAGACTCCATTAGCTGGTTTCTTTTGCTCTTATGTAGTTTTTCTCCCTCTGTTCAGGTATTTATTATGCTAGATTGAAGGTGTAATCTCTGTTTACTAGTCCTGAATGTACTTTCCCCCCTCTATTTCTTTTCTTGTTTTGAAGAAAATAGAGAACTGCTGATGGATGAAGTGCCTGTTTCTCTAGAGCTACTTCTGACTGAATAAGAAAAGTGTGATGAATATAAGTGAAATCTGAGCATTGCTCTCTATTTTAAATTGCCAGTGGAGAATGATGAGATTAACACAGAATAAATAGTTGAGTAGCTGCTGACAGAGGGAGAAAATGACAATGTAAATGAGTTTATTCATGTATTGGAAAGCATACAGAATTAGGCAAAATGTGTTCATTCTAGTGTTATAAAGGGAATGGAAAAGGAAAAGAATATCATCTGAAAATATGTGGGTGTTTTAACTGCATATCTAGCCTTGTTATAAATGCAGGTGATTGGTCCATGGGACTATGGGAAGAATTTATTGAAGTGAAAGTAAAATGTGTGATATTCTAGTATGAGAAACAGACAATAGGCAGCTCAATATACCACAGCAGATATTGTTTTGACCTCCACAGCTTTGCATTATGTATTGGTTAAATTACCCCAGGACATCTGAAACATTTAGATAATCAAGCAACTGGGCCAAAGGGAATCCTGTTTATACAAAGGAAAAGCATAAGGGGGAAATTTTGAATAACTTTAAAAAAACCCACTCTGAGTCCTCATCACATCATATCTACAGATAGATGATATTAAAATCTCCAAATCAGTCTGACCTATATATAGCAGGTAATGCCTTTGTGCTAACAAATAAATAGACAAAAGTCTGCAAAATTCATCCTGAATGCAGTGTACGTAGGAAACACACAAGTGATTGTTGACTCTTAAGTTTCTAGATCATACCACCGAAACAGCTCATGGTGTGTTTTGTGAAGAGAAGAACCCTCTACTTTATTTTTTCAGTGCTTTTTTTTTCAGTGTTTCAGTTATTTTAAAATAAACAAACAAAATATTCAGATATGTACAATAGGTGGTTACAAAGAAAATTAACCCCAAACAGAATCTTCTCTTCAATTTGACTTCCTTTGTCTCTTCAATAACAAGCCCCATATCAACATATCATCTCATTGACCTTTTAGACTCATAAAAGAAAGATAGGCAGTAAATCCCTCTGGGCCAGGTGCTTTATTTATTATTAACTTTCTAATTGCATCTGTAACTGCCTCTACAGTCAATGCTGCATTCAAAATTTTTTAAAAATTTTTTTCAGAGATTATTTCGATTTTCTTTTTATCCAAACATTTTGTTATTGATTCCTGAGAGATTTCCTCTTTTTTATACACATTCTTATAATAGTTCCAAAAAGCATCTTCTACCATGTCTTGGTTACTAGTTATGTTATCATTGGACAATTTCAAGTATGATTTTCCTCTGCTTTACAGTTAAATTGCTTTTGACCAAGCTCAATTGACAAAGTTAACAAATTATGATCAGATATAAATTTAGGCACAATACCCATTTTCTTTATTTTTGGTGTTATTGGAACATGTCAATTCTAGAAGTGGAGGTATGAGAATCTCAATAAAATGTGTGACCTTGCTCTGATGGATAACGTTCTCTCCACACATTGTACAAACCAATTTCTTCTTGTAAGTCAAAAAAGGCAGATGGCAACTTTCCATGGTTTTATTTAATTTGTTTTTCAGAGGCTCTGTCTTTGGATGGGTCAATGACTCCCTTCCAGTCTCCAAGAAGTAAAATATTCTCATATCTAGGTCTCATAACAACCAGCAATTTCTGTAAAAAATTTGTTGACTATCAGTTGGAGCGTATAAACCAAGAACTGAATACTTGACATCTCCACTTTGTCATTCTTTCCCAATAAAGTGGCCTTCTTCATTTTTACAAATTTCAGTTACAGCGAATTTATTGTGAACATATAGTACTACACCACCTTTCTTTTTGTCATTTGCTGATACAAAGAATTGACCAAATTTTGGATTTCTCAGATAGTTGACATCCTTCTGTTTTATTTTTATATCTTGTAAAAATATAATATCTCATTTCTTCTTTGCCAGGTAGTGAAACGTTTTCCTTTGTTTGAATTTGGAGTTCAATCCTTTCACGTTTCGTGATCTGATTTTACTGCCATATTTGTTATTTATATACCTGCTCCCTCTTCTTCTTCCTCTCCATTTTTAACTTGACAACACATATATTTTAACTTGACAACACAGGGTTTTTTCCCCCTTTCAGTTACGGATGCCAGCGTTTGACTCAAAAGCTGTGAGAATTACTTCAAGTTCAGATGCATTAGTCCCTCTTCTATCAGGTTTAGATCCTCTTGCTCTGAAGCCTCATCCCCACTCTTTGGCTCCTCATCACCTTCCTCCATCATTTTACATTCAGCACTCCTCATTGTCATTCTGGGTACTTCCTGCATTTTTTTTTATTATTCCTCAATTTTCTTAAGAAATCTTTTGCTGTGATGAAAGAAAGCAAAACAAACACCAGTATTGTTCTTTGTTCTTTTGTTCACTCTCCTCCTTTTCTTCTCTGAATCTGGTGAAAACCCCAAATTCTCAGAGATTTGTGCAGATCCACTCACAAACAATCCCTCGTGCCTCCATTCACCAACTGGGATGGCTTTTTCCAAGGCTCTGTTCTCTAATTATAACCAGATGTTCACCTTCACAACTTTTTATAACCATCTTTTGTTTCTATGATGTTTAGTAAATCTCTCTGTTAGCATTTTCTCTTTGCTTTCTTGATATGTTCACTCAAGGATCTTTTCTTAAACAGGTTGCTTCACTTGAAATAATTCCTGGCCACCAATATTAGATGGTGGATACATTTACTTAATATCACTTCAGGATGCAAAGCATGGTTTACTGTCAAAATTTTTAAGGAATTTCTGTCTAGTATATCTATTTCTATTTGAGTCTAATCAACACATCCAGCTTGTGTTGAATAATTGTTATGGCCCATAAATTTTATGGACTGTATTATATTTTTACCATTACATTTTGATTTTAAGACTTTTATTTGCTGGTAGAAGGACAGCAAGAAGGTGCTATTCTGATTACATACCAGTGTACTTGCATAAAGCTATTCTGTGTGAGGAGACAATCAGAACTGGCGATAATCAGGATTCCCAATGTATATAGAGGAACTTGATGCAGATTATTATTAGCCTACAGCTTCTTTTTCTCTGCTCCAAATATTGCCCAATTTGATGAGAGAGCTGAATCTAACTTTTGCATTAGTGATATCCACTAGGAAATTTGTTGTGTTTATAAAAATCTGATTGGATTAGAAATGGGCGTCATTTTAAATACACTACATAGCTTGCTTCTTGCTTTTTGTAGGGTCCTGAAAACATGTTAAATTACTCAGGAGTTTCCAATGGCTTGTGTCCTATAATACTACAGCCAGACCTCCACGTTCGTGGTTTTAACATTTGTGGATTTGATAATTCATGGGTTTGACAGTGCACTCCCCACCAGCACAGCCCAAAAGGGTGCATGCATGCTCCTCCTTCTCCTCCTGTCCTGGCCTTTTCATCTTCCCAGCAGAGAGCAGCTTGGAAGGATCAATGCGTATGTGTTTCTCGTCCTCCTGTCCTGGGCTTTTTTCCGCACCGTGCAGAAGTGGCAAAAAGCCCAGGACAGGAGCAGTTTGGAAGGATGTGTGTGCACGCCTCCTTCTCCTTCTTCTCCTCCTTCTCCTCCTCTTCCTCCTCCCCCCCTCCTCCTCTTCTCTTCCTGACCTGCACTTTTCCCACCTCCTGGCGGGAGGGAGAAAAAGCCAACCCCAAGACTGGAGCAGTTTGGGAAGCTGTGCCTGCTCTCCTTCTTCTCCATCCTGGGCTCGCCCTCCACAATATTCATGCTTTTTCTACTTTCCTTGGGGTCTTGGACTCCTAACCCCCATGAACGTGGAGGGCAGACTGTACTATTACTTCCCTGAAATGAATTTATAATTGAAAAACACCGTAGAAAAATAACCCATATTATGAACCCACAATGCTTTACAATATTAGAAAACTAAGCTTGAGGACATGCAATCAGCATATATCAGTAGAGCTAACTCTCAATGTAATTTGATGTAAAAAGCAACACAGTTTGAAGCAAAAGACTATCTTAGTAACTTGGAAAAAATGTCTCAAAGCATAATGTGTCTGGTATAAACTATCCTAAATCATCACTTTTAATAAGATGATGATAGTGGTGGTGGTGATAACACTGGCATCTGAACTTGAAGTAACTCTCACAGCTTTTGAGTCAAACACTGGCATCCATAACTGAAAGGGGGGAAAACCCCTGTGTTGTCAAGTTAAAATATATACAAAATGATATTGAAAAATATGTGCATCATTCCCATTTGTGAAATAAGGCCTGGTTTGGCTTCTTATTTAAGAGATACAAAATAATTTAAGGCACTTGAAGGCAAAATGTTTCATAAGGACAAACACTATTAAACTAGTAGACTTCTAATGAATTTCAAGTGGATCACTGAATCCCATGGAAAAAACCAGCAACAGTTTTCTTCTTGTCATAATGAATACCAGTGTAGGGTGGACTAAAGCTGGTTGTTTTCTAATTAGCACCTGACCCTTCAAGAATACTTAATAATATAACTGAACAGTGATTTATTTACCTAATTCGTCCATTAATTTTCTGTGTGAAACAAATCTAACCTAGGAGTTTTGATCAAGTATTTCTGTTCATGTCTGAAAATAAACTATTAATTTTAGTGTCCCAGCTCTGCTGAGACATGAGATAAAGAGTGCCAATACTCTGACTTAGTATTATGTATACTATTTTATGCTGTAAAAAACTGCAGAGAAGGCTTTCACACATAAGAACTGACTTGTAAAATGGAAAAATTGTTGCTGAACTGTATGGGCCTACATTTTCTTTTTGTGATAGAGTTGGAAGTACAGTACTGAAACAATGGAACAGAGGTAGTTGTGGAAAATTATCATTTTTTTGGTTTGGGATCATTTCTACCTCAGAATTCAAACCTCCAAATGTTGTTTTCTTTCCAGGTTAGAATGTACCTTTTTCCTGATATGAGCCTTAAATTGTGTGTGGAATTACGCAGACCATTCCAGTGATCATGTTCTGGAGTTTCAAATGTTTTTACTTGTACCAATTTTGGAATATAGCATGAAGAAATGGATGCAGTAATGAATCCCATTGTCTGTTTTTGCTCTAACAAAATCACTGGACCAAATGATATTGATGTGACTAGTAAGGCACTCTGTGGATTTAATGTGGTATTATTACAATGTTATTTTCTTCTAAAATAGGGTAGAATCTCCTCCCTTTACTTATTCCATTAACGTTTCACACCATAGTGATGTCTATTGTGTTGCCAAGGCAACCAACCTGCTGTATCATCTCTATATCCTTCTCTTGTGTTATTGTAGCTGTAATAACAATGGAGAGCTGGAGCAAATAAATTCTGGCTGCCAATCATACCAACAAAAATAAATTGATTAAAACATGACACTTCCATTCTCAACAACACATGACCTGCGACAAAAAGCAAGTTTTGAAATGGAGTTTGGAAACTCTGACCCCCTTTCTTTCGATGCCTGTCATTTTTGTTTATACATGGGAAAATGTTTTCTGGGCTATCTGATATGTCAAAAAGGGTCTTTTGGTTGTTTAGCAACAGTACTCCTATTAGGTGATCTGAGTAAGTCTAAGTAGAAGGGTCTGATGTTTTTCCTCATCTCACCACTGTAGAGTGAGGGGTCATGTGCGTATACTTGTAGTGGAAGACATAAATTAATTCAGCTTTAGGTCTATGATTCTATGATTCTTAAAGACTGAGAGAAAGTTTTACTGTAAACTTAATTTAAAATGTTGCAGGACTACTACATTTTACTGACACCTGTTTGTTGAATATGGTAATACTGTTGCATAAACCAAAGAATGCAGAGAGTACCAAAGTTGTTTAATTCTTAATGTACACACTGAAAACTTGGCACCATTTTATTTCAGGTTAAAATACTCAGTGTCCACATTTTAATTACATTCTGAGAAAATAACATGCAATCAAATATCCCGATACTTCAAAACCTCTGAAATCACTAGACTATAACTGGAATACCTATCCTTCCCAGATATAGCTTTATATCTTATATACATATGCATATATAAAGAATAGGTTTTCCAGTTATATCCTAGGGACTTCAGAAGTTTTGGAGTATGAGATTATTTATATAAAATCAAACTATTTGAAAGCTTTTAAAATGGTACAATAGTCTTTCTTTAGAATTTTGTTGAACAAAGTAAATGTGTGCTCAGTGATATTTGTGTTGCAAAGAAACAGATCATAGGGGAATGACCTATGAACATATTCTTCCCATCAGACAGTCCACAGCTGTTCAGCTCACAGCTAGTCTGGGTCAATGTTATTTTGTTTTCACTTTTCTCAGAGAGAGCTAACAACCTTCTGACACCTTGCTTTTCATGTTAACAAAGCTGGATGGGTCCTAAAGGAAGATGAATATGTTTCTAGTGGGAGTTGAGTATTCTCCCATTGCATAAAGCAAACTTCAAAATGTAATGAAAATTCAAGTCTTTTCATTTCAAAACATTTATTGTTTTCACTTCCTAAGCTTTTGCCCTGTGTTATAAAGTACATAATGGTTGCTGGGCCTTTTAAATTGAAGCCAGCAGAAGTGGGTAGCTGTAGAGAATGACCCAAACACCTTCAGAATACAAGAGCTAGGATCAGCCAATAAAACAGAGAGGCAGAAAGTCTGCTTGTCTACAAGGGGGTGCTGAGAAGTTCTTGGTCTGACCAAGAAGGAAATGACCTAGAAACATGAAGTTTACATGCTATTCTACATATTTACCCCAAAGTTTGACATATTTGGTATATTGTTGTCACATTTCTTTAAACCTTCCAAAAACAAACAAACAAATGAACAAACAAACAACCCCCCCCCAAACAAAACACAAACTAAGGTAAAAATGATGCCTGGTCATTGAAATACTGCCCTGCTGTTGCTATCATTTTTGAATTAAAAAAAATCTTTCCTTTCAAACTGTTGTTAAGGTTGGGAAGCAGGAAATAGACAGAGCATGATCTGGTGATGCACTCAGACCTGAAAATCTTCAAAGCATCCATCATCTTGCCTACCCTGTCCTTCAAAAAGAGAACAGCTTTTTGCAGCTTCTCTCTGTTTTTCCTTGAATTCCTCCTTTAATAGGCACAGCAAATTAGAGTAGTATTCTGCGTTAACTGTTTGGCCCTTCTGAAGATAGTCAGTCATCAACATATCTTCCTTATCCCAAAAAATTGTGGACATGACTGTTCCTGCTGATCTTTGAATCTTGAATTTCTTTGGCCGTGGAGAACCTGAGTGCCACCACTTGCAAGGACTGTTGTTTGGTCTCTGGATCATAGTGATGTAAACCTGTTTCATCAACAACAATGGGTCATTCCAAAATTATCAATAGATCACCCAAAATGATGCAGAATCAACTCAATTTCATTTCTGGACAGCATTCAACATTTTGGCACCCACTTGGCTGACAGCTTCTGCATATCCAAGTGTTCCTGGATTATAAACCCAATGCATTCCTGGGATATCTCTAGTGTCTCAGCAATTATTTTAGGTGAAATTTGTCAATCAGTCAAAATCAGATTGTGAACATGCTCAACAGTTTCAGAACCCTGTTGAAGGCCTCCCAGACCTTGCTGTATCTTCATATTCAAAATTTTCATGCTGAAAGTTGGCACACACTTTTTCACAGTTGAGTATGATGGGCATTTGTCACACTGGAGATTATCATACCTGGATAGGACAGGGTCGGGATCTCTCTTCCATTGTTATCCTATCCATGACAGCAATCATATGAAAGTATTTCGCTTCTCGGCCTTTTGGCTAAGTTCAAGTGAAAGTCTTTCATAGGCGTAGTGCCGTTCCTGTCTTTATCCTGTCATTGAAATGGAATTGTATTAACACAAACTCCCATTAATACAAAATGCCAGGAGAGTTCCACTTCAATCGTGGGACAATGACAGGATAAACATGACATCATATGAAAGTCTTTTGCGTGATCACTATCACCCACACTTCCCAGACAGGACAATGTCCAGATAAGAACAATGTTGTGTGAAAGTCCTTCTTGCGATCACATGGAAAAGATAGGACAAGGATGTCTTTTTCCTATCTGATAATCTCCTCAGTATTTGCATCATACACTCATGGATATCCTTTGGAGTTTTCTTCTTTTTGGAGAAAACTTCTCTGGAGCCTGAATGGGATCCAGAGTTCCAAATAAAAAGAAAGGATTTGAAAAGGACAAAAAGAGTCCCACATAAGAAGAAAGGATTTGAAAAGGACAAAAAGAGTCCTGGGCAAGCAGTTTAAAGTACTGTAATACGTTATTTAAGAAATGGAGAGCCAGTTAAGGAAGGCTCATATCCACATTATTCTGTAGAACTGTAATTTATGAATAAAGCAAGAATTTCATTTATACTCCTAATGAACGAGCTTTAGTGGAATGTGTGTGTAAAGTACTAAAACACAGTTGAAGTGTAACTGAACTTATTGAGTGAATTGGAACAACGTCAATTTGTAATAAGTTTCTGGACAGCATTCTGGACAACACGTTGTAACCACAAGCTTTGAGAACCAACTACCAAAAGAGATACCATTGTATGTTCTTTTTGTAAATAAAAGTCATTTTCTTCTTGTTCACAAAGGAGTAGCTTGAAGTGATTATTAAGTAACAACATCAAAAACAAATTACCAAGAATATTAAAAAAAAACCCTTAATAATAAAGAAACTATAGCAAGTGGGAGGACCAAGGGCTAGAGAAATAGTTCTGAGGGAAGAAAAGCCTCAATCTATTTAGGATAAATGGTAATCACAGGTGAGAAACAGCCACTGTGGAGGAGGCTCCTGGGTGCAGGTTGACCTCTCAAAGCCACTGTTTGGCTTCAGGTATGCATCTGGGCTTATTCTAGCTGCCCTTATGCATCCAGAGAAGAAAGAGCATCATCTATGCCAATTGTAAGGCTGCCTCTTCTTGAATGGGTGCTCAAAGGCAACCAGATGTTGTAGCCAATTTTCAATGAGGAGTGTAACAGAGCTGTAGTTGCATGGAGCAACAAGGCCTAATGTGTACGAAGGTATTGTATTGGGACAAGTGGTTTTATGTAGTGCCCCAGAAGCAAATACACTGGTGTATGCATGGCTTACACTCGTGTGGTTAACCAACAGGATTCTGGTTGAAATATGAGTGGAATAGAGCTTACATTTGTCGAAGCTACATTCATTCTACTTTAGCAAATCTTATCTTTCTATATGATTGGTAATTTTTATGTTTGTTAATGTTCTTTACCAGTTTCACTAGAATAGACGCTAAACTTACTTATTTGTAATTTCCTATTTTACTTCAGGATTACTTGTTTTAAAAACTGGTGTTATATAGACAGCTTTCTTGTCCTGTGGTACAGAGGCTGATTTTAGGTATGTGGGGCATATCAGCAATCCACTAATTTGTTCTTATTATTCTTGAAAGAATAACTTATGTTATTTATACCTATACATATAGCTGAGTTAACTTATTGTATGATACATTAGCTACTGTTTTGCATAACGATTTGTCCATGATCCAGGAGTGAGAAGATCTCAAGTATTAATGTTAAAACTATTGCTACATTAATGTATAATTCATGTATGGGTATCTGTGTTTTGCACTAGCCATCTTCTGAGATCTTTAAGTTCTGCTAAATATACACAAAGGATTACATTTCCTGAATAAACACAGAATATGTATTTTTAGGCCATTTATCTTCCTCCACTGGAATAACATCCAAGAAATATATTTAAAATATTATGTGGAGATAATGCTTTAAATGCAAGAAGGCAAAGGCAAACCCATTCTGAACAAATCTTGCCAAGAAAACCCTGTGATAGGTTCCTCTTAAGGTTGTCATAATTCTGAAATGACAGTACACTGCAACAAATGCTTAAAAAAAGAGGTCCCACTCATTCATAGGAGATTATCACATGGGGTAGGAAGGATCGCTCCCATCCTTACCCCATCCTTATCACATCCATGCTTAGCCCGTCCCTCTCACATCAGTGGCATCCATTATTGTATTTAGTTTAATTGACTCTTAAGGGGTGGGAGGGGGGATCGGACTGTCACATTTTAATTGTAACTGTTTTAAATGTTGTACTCTGCCCCGATTGCTTACTCAGAGGGTAAATATATTATTATTATTATTATTATTATTATTAGAGTTTCTGTTAGTGCAAACTAACAGGGCCATGCCATTTCAGGGATGGGAGAAGGATGGGGTAAGTGCAACATCATCTGAAAATCTTATTGTGATTGTGTGGGAAGAACGTGACAGGGACAGGACAAGGACATCCCGTCCTTGTGTGATAATCTCCATAATCTTTGTTAGGCCTTAAGGTATAATTCCCTTCTTTCCTGTGGATGGAAACATGAAAGCAATTAAAGCAATTTGTTGGGAAAAAAGGTGCTTCTTCAAGCTCTTATGTCGTGTTCGGGCAAATAAATGAAGTAGGGCACTAATATTTGTAAAAAACAATAAAAACAACACTGTAAAAACAATAGTTCTAAATGTGGAGGGACCAGTGGTCATGCTGACTTGGGGGTCTGGGATTTGTAGTTGAAATAAGCAATATTTACAGGATCTGGGTAGGGAGCAAAGTCAAAAAAGTAGTTTTTTGTGGAGCTTTCGGGCCATGTGGCCATGTTCTGGAAGCGTTCCTTTCTGATATTTCACCAGCCTCTGTGGCTGGCATCACTCTGAAGATGCTAGCCACAGATGCTGGTGAAACGTCAGAAAGGAACTCTTCCGGAACATGGCCGCATAGCCCGAAAGCTCCACAAAAAACTATGGATGCCAGCCATGAAAGCCTTCGACTCCACACTAAAAAAAGTAGGTTTTTAACTGGAAAAGCATGATGGAGTTGATCTGCTCTAACACAGTGAAAATCTAAGAAGTCCTCTTGATCTTGCTCAGACATAGCAAAGCAAAGACATATTTGATGTTAGGAAACCATGCAGTCCATGTTTCATGTAACAATAAAGAAAGATACTGTAGCTGTGCACTGCCTCTTGTGAGGATTGCCCATGTCAGTGGTTCTATATTTCTATGGTCAGATGTTTTTTTACCTATTAGAACCAGTTGCAGCTGCTGTAGAAGCAGTTTCTTGACTGAACAGCAATGGCATTGTGAGCTCTTCTGCTCCTAGCTATGGCTGAGGTACACCTGAGCTGAATTCTCTACATTAAGGGGCCTGAGAAATGGGTTGTGTTATTACTGTGGAGTACTCTCACCAGTAAGCAAGGCTGCAACAATCAAAAACTGGACTCCCATCACATCATCGTCACAGCCTCACTGGCTGATGGGAGGGATGGAAGCATTCTCTTCCTTGTGGCCCAGTAGACAGTTGAACACATTTCTTTCACTTGATGTGGCTGCTGGCTGTTAAGATGGACCAGGAGGTCTGGCCAGGATGAAAGATATTGGTGATCTTTTCAGCTTAGGCCTAATACTCATAGGCATCATTAGGGGGTACTGAGGGTTCAGACTACATCAGATGACATCCCAGATGGGGGTTTCACCTAGTCAGGCGGTGCACCTGGAAAGACTGGCAGAGCTACCGAGTGAGTGAGAAAGGGTGTTGCCCCACTTTCCTGGTCGTCCAGAAATTGCACCAGACCCTAAATGGGCCCTCTTGAGGATGCAGTGCCACCCATCTCAGCCGCCAGGGAGGAGGGAGGTCAAGGCAGTTCATCCTCCCCTGCCATACCAGGTGATACCAACTTCAGCGATGCCACTGGTAATACTCCACTGTTTTTTTAAAGTATCACCATCGTCGTCGTTATCACCACCACCATCATTTCCATACTACCTTTTCCCCCAGTTTGGGATTCAGGGTGGCTTTTAATAGTTAAAATGAGCATACCTACAAATTCACAGCAAGCAGAAATGAAAATTGAAATTATATAAACAATTAAAACCATTTAAAAACAGAAATCATTAAAAAACAACAACAAAAGAAAACAACTGCCCCCTCAACATCATGAAACACCAGGTTTTGTGGGACTTTGGAGGAATTTCCTCCTCTCTTAGCTCCATAAGTCAGAGTTCAGAAGCAGTTGGTTGGTTTGTTGAGTAGATATATTCAGCTATGTCTTATTCCATTTCCAAATATTTCAGTGATGATGAAGCATCTGGAAACTGGAATGGATCTGAAGTATCTCAGTGTTTTCTTTTGCAAACTCTAGAGTGCTTTTAAGGACATGCACTGCAGCCATGCTGTGTTCAGAATCTTTCAGATTACAGTAGAGGCTCTGGCACAGTTGCCTGCGTAGAAAATGTAGAGCTTATTTTCCTTTCCCATGGCTTTTTCAGTAGGAATGCAACATTTGGCCCCATGAGATACTATACCTAAGCCTTCACAGTAGGAGTGCACTGTGTTTGCATAATAATCTTTTAAATCACAATCTGCTAAATGTGCTCAGTGCTCTACTTCTGTGTGGGTGTTATAAAATGTTTTTAATCACGTTTGGAATAGATAGTGATTATGGCCTATGCAAACACATCATACTTTTTGGAGCCAACAAAGCCATTTTGCTATTGCAATCTCCACTGCCAGCTCCTTTGATATCACCTCTAGGTATTGGGAATATGTTTCCCACAGCTGTCCTGGTGGCTTGGAGACAGCAGGAAAATTCTGCTCTATTGCACCCGTGCTATTTCATTAATAGCAATGGATTGCAAGGGCACCAGTTGGTAGATCATTGAGATTGCACATATCAGGTGTTTATTTCTGGGCAGAAGACCAACTGCATTATAGGAACAACCTACTGTCATATACCAGCTTTAACATAAGTAAACGTTCTTTTTCTGGCTTGCCTGCTGTATCTTTAGCCCTAGATTTAAACATGGGTTATGATGGAGATTTCAGACAAAATGTGATGCAGCAGTGGTGTAGAGAAGGAAAATCCTCTTTCTAAAGCTTTTCAAGCTCTTGTTGCTATGTACTGTGTTTCAGGGGCAACTGTGTACAGGTTTGGACATGTGGGAGGAGCCATGGCTTAGGAGTAAAGCACATGCTGGGCAAGCAGAAGGGCCAAGATTCAGGAGTTTATCACACTAGCGAGTTTTCCATGGGCAAACAGGAGTTAAACAGGAGTTAACTACATTGGAATTTAAAGAAGACTTGTAAATTCAGATAGGTTTTTCACATGAAAGTACAATAACACAAAGTTAATCCACAGTTAAAGTGGAGGAAACTAGCAGCTTTTTAAATTCAGTTTGTTCCAAAAGTAAAAAGCTGCTGGTTTCCTCCACTTTAATTGTAGATTAACTTTGATTTATGTCACATTAACTGCAACATTGTGTGAAAAACTTTGGGCATTTCCGAGTTTCCTTTGTGTTATATTGCATTTAAATCCCGTTTGCCTGTGGAATCTCGCTAGTGTGATAAGGTTCTCAGTCTCTGGCTTATGCAGATAATGCTGGTAAATCTCTCTGAAACCCTGGAGAAATCCAGTCTTTATTGACAATATTGAGCTAGATGGATCAGTTATTTGAGTTTGTATAAGGAATTCCCTGTCTAAGGTTCTAGTGTCAACACGAATTCCCCCCCCCCCCCCATTTTTCCTCTTGCAATCAATCCACACCTGCCTGAGGAGCTACAGAAGGAGTGGCAAAGAACTGTTGGTGACTGTTTGTATCAGGGGAGAGAGCTGTGCCTTGGGTGCTTGACAGCAGCTTATGGATATCTCCTTGCATAACAGTGGAAAAAGTAGAACTGCTAGCACAACCCCTGGCCCAACATGATTCGGGATATTATATCCACATTTCAGTAATGTCTCAGTCACAATATAGTCACCCTACATGTTCAACTTGTACACAGAAAATGTCATACAAGGAGCAGGTTTAGACTCAGAAGAAGCAAGAGTGAAGGTAGGAAGAGAGAACAGCCTAAGATATGTGGATGACCATAATAATAGTGGAAAACATCACAGACTTAAAACAATTACTAAGATAGGTCAAAGAAGAGAGTACAAAGTCAGGATTATTCCTGAACATAAAGAAAACAAAAATAATGACTGTGTAGGATCTAATAAATTCAACCTAGATTATGAGGAAATCAAAATAGTCAAAGATTTCTCCATTCCAATCAAACATCGATTAGAATGGAGACTGTATTCAAGAAATAACTGGAAGAGTTGGAATGAGAAGAGCACTGATGAAAAAGCTAGACAAGATCCTAAAGTGTAAAGATATATGACTGAACACTAAAGTTAGAATCGTCCAAGCCATCATATTCCTTATCACCATGTGTGAATGTGAAAGTTGGACAGTGATGAAAGCAGATAAGAAGAGGTATGGCACTGGAGAAGAGTGCTGAGGATACTTTGGGTGGCCAAAAAGACAAACAAATGAGTCCTTGAATAGACCAAGCCTGACCTCTACCTGGAAGCAAGATGATCAAATTGAGGCTATTGTACTTTGGGTACACTGTGAGGAAGCATATGTGACTAAAAAAGACAATAATGCTAGGAAAGGTAGCAGAAAGTGAGAAAGACCCCATGCTAAATGGATAGACTTCGATCAAGAAGGTCACGGGCCTGGATTTACAGAACCTAAGCAGAGCAGTGGAGGACAGGGGATCTTGGAGATGTCTAATCCAGAATCACCATGAGCTGAGATCGACTTTAGGCGGTACTTCAGAGAAAACTAACATTTCTATATTGTTCTTACCCAGGATTCACATATCACGAAGTGTTTCAGAAATTTATCTGGGTAGAAGTATGTGTGGGGTTTTATTGAGAACGCATGCTCCCAATATGATCAAGAACTCTGATAAAACAGAGTGCCTTATCCTATGAAGGCTTTTAATCCTGTTTAAGCAAAATGACTAGGAGAATCTTTCAGATCTCCTGGTTATATAAGAATATGAGATCGAACAAGTGTGGATAAGGACACTAGGGTCAGGATCTCACTCTCACTCTCCTTCACAAAAGTCTTAATGCTATTATAGGACTTCAAAGAAACCCAGTAGCTAGAATACTCTGGCCTCTGAGTATGCCTCCCCCCAAGCAATAGGACATTTTTGCTCAATATACAATGTCTGCAATCAGTCTGAGGTTGTAGAAGCTGAGCTTCAAATCTGGCATCGCTGTGAACAATGTGAGTAGGTACAGGATGCGCATGATCATGAGAGGTATGGAAGTATGATCAGTTGTACATTTGGTTATAAATTTAGTTGTGCAATTTTGCTATTCAACACATGGAATGCTTGGCATAATTAATGCATAATAGCATGTGTAGAGATGTATATGACACAATTTTCTTGGCCATCACGATAGTCCTATGAATAGGACTAAACAGAACAAAGCTGCAAGTCAGAATTCAAATATCTACTTGCCTTGTTTTTGGTGGGTTGGTTTTTTTATGGCCTTTCTCAGCTTAAGGATCATCCTTGCTGGGGAAGGTTGGATAAATGAAGCAGGAATGTAAATATCTGACTATTTTATTCTTGAGGATGAATAATTGTCACAGTCTCCCCCCCCCCCCCCGGCTGTACTTCAGGGAACATTAACATTTCTGTACTGTTCTCACCCAGGATTCACACATCATGAAGTGTTTCAGAAAACTATCCTTGGCAGAAGTATGTGTGAGGGTTTATTGGAGTAAGAATCATGGTAGAATTTGTGCAACAACAATAGAGAGAATTCTACATTACCTACATAACTTAAGTAGTGGTTTCTGGGCTAACCCCTCCAAACCAACTTTGCCAGGCATCAGCCACACCGAGAGAAGAAGATTCATTCTGCTGGTGATCAGTGGATGATGTTTCCACCCCACTTCTGCAAGTGAGCAAGGTTGCACCAAAGAATTGTGGTAGGTGTTCTGTTTCTAATTATTTCTGTTTCTAACTATTGCAGACTTGTTCAATGTGACAATGTGAATACCATCCCCCTACTTCCTGATTGCTAGCAGAAGGGATTTTATTTTCTTGGTGCAGCTGATGTCTGGTAAAGTTGTTGAGAGAGCCACTGATGATCATGGCAACACTGCCACAACAGTGTCTATGCAGGGATCATGAATATGGAGCAGTTATGAATTAGTAACTCAGCATGGTGTAGTGGTCTGAGCAGTGGACTACAGCTCTGGAGATCTTGGTTTAATTGCCTGCTCACTCATAGAAACTCACCAGTTGAGTCACACACTCTCATTTCCAGAAAACCCTGTGATCAATTCACCTTAGGGTCACCATAAGTCAAAAATCACTTGAAGTCACAAAACAACAACTCTTGTTTATGAATCCATAACTGTGATACTGAATGCTAGCCTCTGTGTCCATAGCCATGTTTGGTCTTGTGCAAAATTGCTTGCGGGGGTGGGCTGGGGGAGTTGTACAAAACCAAGCACATTTGATGTGATATTGTTGTGAAAACATCCATTCTGCATTAGAAATGTGTGGCTATTTTCCGGGTGCAGTAGTGATCTTTTTTTTTTTAAAGCAAAACCTATAAATCTTGCACAAAACACCACAGGGTTATCTGGAAACAGCAGGGGTTTAAATGCCTTAAATGTGCATAAGGCGGTTGCACAAAAAACACAATTATACAAAGACTCCAGGTATATTTCTGCTTCAAATAATATCATGAAAAACATGAGGATGTGTGAATACATGGCAAAAATAGTGCAAAATTCTTGCCACTGTGTTATTCTTCCTGACTGGGCTTCCTGAATGTCAAGAAACTTGTGTGAGGATCAGGAAATAAATAAAATGAAGATACAGTTCCTTTGTTTATTTTAGTTCCCTCAGCACTGATGGGAAGAGACTGATTATTTTTCTTATTGTTTAACAACATATGGAACCAGTCTGCAATTTGTGGGTCCTGTGCTTGGTTTTTCAAGGCTTAAACACAGCTGTGGTCTTTCCCTTTTGTGTGCTTGGATTTTTCTGAACACTGAAGATTTCTACAGGTAGTCTCTGCTGGATTGGCAGGAAAAGTGTGCTGTTCACACAGAATCCTAATCTTCAGCATGGCGCTGTTTGCTGCTGTTGAATAATTAAAGGTCCACTCACCATGACAAACAGTTTGTCCCTTGCCAGGGCAATGTTGTCCCACCCCTAACAAACACAGCAAAAAAAAAAGTTTTGCTTTAGGGGGATTTAGTCAGATGGATTAGTGGGAAAAAACCTATACAGCTTGTAGAGGATTAGCCAGGCTTCAATCCAATTTGATAACTAGGATGCCAAAAAAGATGGCTAATGACTGAAGGATGAATAGTCTGTGTTTATATGAAGTTAAATTATCTAAAATTACAGGGAACAGAGTGTTTTAATATGAGATTTAATGAATACTTGGCTATGGCATTGCCAGGTTTTTTTTCCTACAACGACAAAATAGTGGATCTAATGAAGGGTGAAAAAGTGCCAGATGGACAGCTGCAGGACCCTGTGTTTGCTGTCTGTTTAGTATATGCAGCAAGAACCATAAAATGGCAAATGGTTAGTACACTGTCTGTCCCATGCTTCAGCATGGAGGGGAAGAGAGACCAAAGGTTAACTTTGGCTGCCTCCACAATTTTATTGGCTCACTTTATTAAACATATGAGCCATGATCTAAAACTGTGGCACCTTCTACTTGTCCTAGGGGGATTTAGACATCAGTTCCATCCCATGACTGACACATTCCCTTTGGAACTGAAGGGACATGGCATGTAAGAGTTTGTGATATGATATAGGGTTGCATGCACCTCTCCAGTAATCCTTACAACAACATAACAATATACTTAGGCCCTCCATCCTGGACCTCCAAGTGTTAGAGTTCAAAGGCAAGGCCCTGTGAGTTTGAATCATAATGCAAGGGGATCTTGTAGCACCTTTGAGACTGAAAGAAAGAAGTTGGCAACATAAGATTTTGTAGACTAAGGACAAATCTGCAGAAATAATGGAGTTTGTTACTGCTTTAACTGCCATGGCTCAATCCTATGGAATCCTGGGATTTGTAGTTTGTTTCAGCACCATTGTGCTGTGTCAGGGAAGGCTAAATATTTTACAAAACTACAAATCCCAGAATTCTATAGCATTGAGCCATGGCAGTTAAAGTGGTGTCAAACCGCATTATTTCTGCAATGCAGATTAGGCCTTAGGGGCTGTGCAAACCAGCCATTAAGGCTGACTTGGGGGTGGAGTCAGAGCGTGGCCTCCACACGACTCATGCCTCAACTCCACCCCCATGGTGGCATGACAGCGCACACCACACCACATGGCACTCCTCTGGCACTGTGTTTATATGATGCAGCGCCAAAGGAGCACCCTTTCCAGGGCACAAAAAGGACCTGCTTTTTGTGACTCTTTTTTGTGCTGCAGAAAGGCCAGATTGGGGGTGCGGCATGCAATTGATGTGGCCCCTATCTGGTGAAGACAGAGGCGGCTGCAGGCCACCCCTTCAGGGGCAGTCTTCACAGCCCCAAAGTCTACAAAAACTTATGCTACCAACTTCCTTCTCTCAGTCAGTCTCAAAGGTGCTACACGATCCCTTTTTATACCCTCCACGTGTGTTGCTCTACTAGATCTTGGAACAATTACTGTGTGTGTGTGTGTGTTAGCTCCCAAATTCTCTGTCAGCATGGTCACTGGCTAGGATTCTAGGCACTGATGGTCCAAAAAAGTAATTTCCTCAAGTTTTGTCCTTCACTGTCCCTGCTAGATGGGATGGTGTGTGTTTGACTGCAAGACAGCTGAAGGACACCAGACTGGCAAAAGTTGCCTGAGGCTAATGCAGGTCCCTTGAGTAAGTCTAAATTGGATTCTAGTCATGATATTTAAAATCTCAAAAAATATTCAGACTGATTTTCATGGGAGTTAAAGTCAGTGGCTCTGCAAGGGCTGTTTTGAATAGGCTGCTACTTTATTTAGATATAAATTGTGGTTGCTACCCAAAAGTACCTGAGGCAATGTGCAACATTTTTTTAAAAAAAATTACAACTATAAAATACAAATCCAATAAAATCCAGGAGCTGATGGTAACAGAAACACAGTAAAACAATAGCACAGAAAGACACTTCTCTTTGCAATCACTGAATGTAATGTCTGCTGTGTAATGTAACATTTAGCATCTTCTGACAAAATGTTATTAAAACAGCTAAGTTTGTGCTTGTTGCCAGACGAGTGGCATGAGGGAAGAAATTGAGTGCATTGCCATTGGAGAACATTGCTGTGTGTTGATGTGGCAAATTAAAAAATAACCACCAAATACCCATGTGTCTGCTGCTTACTCCTCTAGTTTTTACTTGATTGAGCAACACTTCTAGTCTTGGAGAATGCAAAGAGAGCTGATGATGATGATGATGCAGTTGTTTTAATGTATCCTTTATGACAGTACACATTCTGACAAATGCATGGATGTTCCCCTTTTACAGCGAACAATGGTATACTAGCTGTCCAGGATCTTAGGCAGAGAATATCTTTCATTTTACCCACTGCCTAAGATTCTTTTTATCTGCCTATGAGAGGTATTGAACCGGGGAAATTGCATGTGCAAAAGATGCATCTCCGACACTGAGCTTTGATTCCTTTCTCTCCAACAGTAATAGAAAAAGACAGATCAAAATTAATACATGGGGATGGGGTTGTTTCCACTGTTTATATCAATTTGGATTTATATAAGATGCACTTTGAAGTGTTCTTTGGACACATCAGGAGACATGGCTTACTTCATTAGAAAATACAATAATGCTGGGAAAAGTGGAAGTTTGTGGAAAAAAGAGGAAAACAACAATACAAATGGACTGATTTATCAATCAATCAATCAATCAATCAATTCCTTTATTGCAATCCACAGACCACGAGGCACTAAACAATTAAAACAATATTAAAACACATATGCAATAAAAAACCAATATAAATATACAGATATATACACAATATGGATTCTATTTAAAACTTTAATATAGTTTAATAGTAGCAAAAATGATGCTATGTAAACCACATGCTAAAGTGCTCCTTTTATTCCACAGTGAAGGTCATAGAATCATAGAGTTGGAAGAGACCACAAGGGCCATCCAGTCCAACCCCCTGCCATGCAGGAACTCCAGATCAAAGCATTTGGAGTTCCTGCATGGCAGGGAGTTGGACTGGATGGCCCTTGTGGTCTCTTCCAGCTCTATGATTCTATGGTCCTTTGTTTACAGATCTTTTATTGTTAGTACTTATCTGCTTCCAATAGTACTGTCACCTATGTAGGATAGCCCTACAAGCTTTGATAGCTAAGAGGAACTTTGCAACTACTTCTATTATCATTGATTTTTCAAAGGAAGCTGTAGATCTGCTGATGACTGGGGCTAATAGAAGTCTTTCATTCTGGTATCACTATGGGCTTTAACACACAAGGCTAGCAAAGTGGAATTTCAACAAGATAAAAGTGTCTTTTGTTGGTACTTTTTACACAATGTCATCTCTGTCCTGCTACTGTTTTGGATTCCACTTGTTCTTAGAGTGCTGCTTTTCATTGACATGCAACACCCTTCAATGACTCCGTAACACACTGCTTTTCCAATGTGGATTTCTGTGGGATAAGTCCCTTCTGCTGCAGCTCCACTTCTCAGGCAGATGCAATGTGGTGGAAGTGTGAGAAGGCCAAAGAATACTGGAGGGAAATACATAAAAGAATAATAGAAACATTAAAAATTAAGTTCCCTCTAATTCCAGAAACCTATCTATTAAATACGACAATTGGTATAGAAAATCAGAAAGGGAAAAAAATGAATGTATTCTCCTATATGCAGTAACAGCTGCAAGAATGGTTTATGCTAAGAAATGGAAAGATCAAAGAATCCTGAATACAGATGAGTGGATCTTAAAACTAATGGAAATTATACAGCAGATATTAATATGACTATCAGATTGCATGGATGTGGCTAAACCTTGTTATTGTTGCTATATTGTTTCTTTTTCTTTTTTTAAATAACAACAACAACAACAACAACAACCTAAAATACCCAGTAGGATTGTGGAGGGATAGTGGGTTGGTGTGATAAAGTTGCATAAGTTGAAATGAACTTGACAGTAAACAATAACAACATCAACAACAAGATGTAGCCTGTAGACTGGAATATACAGTATCCTTAAAAGCCTATCCATGCATTCATTTATAAATAGCTGAAATGATACAGTCTTTGAAAAGTGAGAGGCTGTACAGACCCGCCATTAAGGTCAGCCTGAGGGCAGAGTTGGGGTGTAGCATCCATATGACACACTCCCCTACTCTGACCCAGGCTGGTGTGACACTGTGCACCACATCAAATGACAGGCAGCAACACAGTGCTCCTCTGGGACTGCGTCTAGATGACACAGCATCAAAGGAGCCCTGAAAAGCCATGGCACCAGTGGCTTTAGTGCCCTTTTCACAGTGAAGAAAGGTGCCACTTTTTGTGGCTCCTTTTTTGCGCTGTGGAAAGACGAGGTTGGGGCTGCAGCATGCAGTTGCTGCAGCCCCAATCTGGTGCATAAAGGGGCAGCTGCAAGTAGTCTGTACAGTCACTGAGTGGGTAAAGCATGGTATAGTATTTGAGCACTGGAGTATGACTTGGAAGACTAAGGTTCAGTTCCCTGCTCAGCCATGAAAACTCACATATTGGGCCAGTCACATTTTCTCAGCCTCAGAGGATGGCAATGGCAAGCCCCCTCTGAAGAAACTTGCCACAAAAACTCCATGATGGGGTTCCCTTGGGGTTGCCTTGAATGCAAATTACACACAACACACAAAAAGAAAGGGCACTCTAATGAGTTGCGTTTGACACATTGCTGTATCCAAACACTGAAAATCTGTGTTTGTGTAGCCTTCCTGCACCATCCTCCCAATGCCAATGTTGCTAAAAAGTCATACCTTTGATCTACTGGACAAGGTAGGGCTAGACAAACTTTCTGCTAGAGCAGTGGCATCACTAAGGTTGGCAGTAATTCATGGTGTCAGTCCTCATTGACTTCCTTCAATACCACATTATACAGAATCCTTAATAATATTTTTTATACTAATGTTACTCATAAATCATAATTCCCATGTATTACTGCATGTAATGGGAATAGTTTTGACATAAACAACAAGTATCATATGCACAGCCTAAATGTATTTAAATGTACATATTTTCAAGTGGTTAAAGTGAAAATTTGGTAAAATGTGATGTTTTTAAAGAAAATTTAAAAAGAATAAAAATAATATTTTAAATTTATTATTTTTTTTTAAATTAAATTTAAAAATTTAAACTCCTGGGACCTCTCCTTTTCTCCTCCTTTCTGCAGCACTCTGTTTGTTATGGGGCATGTCAAGAACAGGTATCCCTTTGGAGTTTTACCATAACTGCTTGGATTATGGTGCCTTATGGCTGGGAGACTCCTATTGACATCATTTTATCCCATCTGCAATACCCAAGAGAACTTTTCATCAGAGCACTTCTGAGCTCCAAAGGTAGACTTTGGGGGTCATGTTTGGTCATTAACAACTGTAAATGTGAATCCTCAAAAGTCACAAGATTATACATCTAGTTTACAATCTTAGAATTACTGAATAGCATGCCAGCCATTATTTCCCCCTTTCTCTACTTACTTGTTCCGATACATGTTTCTCTGTCCTTCTTTTACTATACTGCAGTGCACAAACAGCAAGGATTTAAATCACAGCCATGGCAGCATCCTTGGGAACAACTTCTGAAAGCAGTAGACATTGCAGGATGTTCCTCACTTAGTCATGTAGAATTGAAGGACATGTATGTTTGTATGAAATGTCAGCTGATCAATCTGAGGGTACAGAAAATGGAAGTCTTGCCAAAACAATTGCTAAGCAGGGCGAAGGCCAGGCAGATAATGGACAATGCATCACGAAAAAGGATGGGACAAAAAAAAAAAAAAAGTATTGTCAATTGTTAATACTTATATTAACCATTCTAGTCTGTATTTATCTGGAATGCCAATATTTGTGCTTTTGTTGCTGACATATTGAATGTCAATGTCATTGGGTTCCATATTAAGCAAAATACATCCTTTACTCAGTAAAATTTTCTAAGACAATTTTTCCATAATGAGTGTAAACCATATAGGCCTAGCGTTGGGAGGGACATTCCTATCCATGAATTAGAATGGAAATAAATAAATAAAATAAAAACATCTGGACCAAAATGCTGCAGCATGGATAGTTTTGTGTAGTTTTGGATAGTTTTGTCCTCTCTCTTCACTGGGTATTTTTTTCCTATGTCCAATAACAGTCAGAATTGTATGTGTACTTAGCATGCACACTTCTTCTTGGCCTATTTGGGTGATTTTTTATATAAAAAATCTTCTCCACCCCAGAAACTTATTCTTTTCTATAGATTTTTATAAGTTTTAATTACTTTGGGTCCCCGCTCTTTTGTATGGATGATGCTGTTTTGTCTACAAAATGTGAGATACTGACTTGAAAGTGTTATTAGGACATACTGTATAATTGACATAAAAGTTGCCAAAAACTTGAGAGACAACCCATTCAGGAAGATGGAAATGAGCCCTGCCATGTAAAAGAATAAACTCAGAACCGGCCAACCAGGGAAGGATTTTCATAGTTAAAAGGAAAGGATACAGCACCATTCATTTCTGCAGTAGAAGGCATCAGTTGTATGATACCTCTGCAGCAGCAAACCTCTTTTTCTCTTCAGTCTTTTGCAGATTCCCCTGTTCAAATGAATGAATTTTGTGTTTTAGAGGGGTTTAAAGCTTGGTGTGATTTATACACTAAATTAAAACTGTGTGTTATAAAATGTTTATTTCTAAATGGAATGTTATTAGCTTCCAAACATACATTAGGGTTACAAAATGTAAAATATTATGAATTTTTAATAACAAAAGCATTGATTCTCAATGGCAAAGAAGACACTGAAATGTCATCTTTCATCTTTAATATGTAGGGATACAATTGGTTTATTTATTGCTAATAATAAAACCAGTTTGACCTTTGGGCATAGCACTGGAAGAATATCATTTTAGTAGAAGCAGCTATAGTGAAAAGAAGAAGAATATTCAGAAAACTATTGCTACTTGGATGACCAATTTCAGCACAATAGTAAATTTTCCAAAACCAAGAATGGGATTACCTGTCTTGAGTACAGCAACGACATTACTGTAAATTACTCAGAAATATATAGACTTACATTCCAGAGAATTAGATTTGGCAGGTATATAGGAAGAAATGAGTGTGACTTAGTGGTTTGAGCATTGGACTAGGACTCTGGGAAACCAGGGTTCAGATTCTCTCAGTCTTGGAAACCCATCGAGTGATCTTGGGTAAGTTACAACCTCTTAGCCTCAGAGGAAGGCAATAGAAAACCCCCTCTGAAGAAATGTTGCCATGAAAACCCTGTGATAGGTTCACATAAGTAAAAATCTACTTGGAGGAACATATGAATAATATAAATATATTCCATGTTTCCAGAAATGGCTTTAATATATTTGTTAAAAGTGTGTAGCTTACCATGTGAGAGGCAGCACGGCATAGTGATTTCATCATCTTGGCTTCTAGGGATTATTCAGGCTTGATCTGATCAAGGATCCATTTGTTTGACTTTTTCCCATCACCATGTATGGATGCGAAAACTGGACAGTGAAAAAAGCAGATAGGAAGAGTATCAACTGACATTTGACATGTGATTGAAGAAGAGTGCTGGCAGTAGAAAGAACAAACAAATGTGTCTTTGAACATGTCAAGCATGAAATTTCCTTGGAAGTCAAGATGATCAAATTAAGGCTGTTGTACTTTGGCCACACAATGAGAAGGCTTGAGGCTCTACAGACTACCTGAAAATGGTGGTCTGGAGCCACCTCTTTTTTCTCTGCATTGTCACCGCAGCAACCAAATGGAACAGTGAGGATGCGGAGCAAAAAAAGGATAAATAATAATAATAGTAATAGTAATAATAATAATAATAATAATAATAATAATAATGTATTCCCCACCCCTTTGAGATCAGTCGGGGCAGCTAACAACAGTAAGATACAATTACATCAAATAAAACAAACTACATCCCTTCCCCTCTTAAAAATCTTAAATCTGTTACAGATTAAAACCAATAATATAAAAACAACATTAATAGACAAAATTTACAATAGGCAAACAGGCATTCTAATTGATTTTTGAGGGGACATTGGGGAGTCCTCTGAAGAGGGAGTCCCTGAGGCCGGGGTTATCTATACTGGAAAGGTCTGCCGGAAGAGATTCATCTTGACAGCCTTTTTAAAGCTGTCTAAAGATGTCAATTGACGGATTTCATCCGGCTCTATTGTATATCTCTACAGTTTAGGATATTGAAGATTTTCATACCTGGCTCAAATGTTGCTGAAAGGTGCCCAAAACGTCCTTAAAAGACTCAGGCAGAGGGAGTGTCTGAAAGCCTGGAGCGCTTCCCCAAATCGCTCCTCAATTGTCATGGAAACGGAAGCTGCCTCTTTGCGGGGCTGAATTGTTGCAAGGGAGTTGATTTCCTCTGGATTCCTTCCTGACACTTCCTTTGCGTCTAGAGGGAACTGACTCCCTTGAAAAGATTCAGCCTCACAAAGAGGCAGCTTCCATTTCCATGACAATTGAGGAGAGATTTGGAGAATAAATAATAATAATAATAATAATAATAATAATAATAAATTTTATTTCTACACCGCCCCTCTGCAAAGCAACTGGGGCAGTATACAACAGGATTAAAACACTCAATCAGTTAAAACATTCCTTCAACCCAATCCCTAACCCTCCCCCCCTTAAAATTAAATTAAACTAATACATGATTAAAATAACAAATTAAACAACAAATACAATAATACAAGCGCTCCAGACTTTCAGACACTCTCCCTGCCTGAGTCTTTTAAGGACGTTTCAGGCACCTTTCAGCAACATTTGAGCCAGGTATGAAAATCTTCATTGTCTAGTTCCTTCATAGCTGCTCTTCCCCCTTCTCTGGCCACTTCCAATTTTGTTGTCTCCACATTTTTGGCATTTTGGGTAGTCAACACAGGCTCCAGAGGCTGCCAGATACAGAAAAGTGGCATTTGGAGCTGTTGCAGTTGCTCACACTTACTACAACATTGGGAACTTATACCAGGTTGTGCCTATGAATACCTGCTCTTTTCTCTATGGTTAGGTTCACCAAGAAGGAGTACTGATTCTCTAGTGCAGTGCCTCCCAGGCTGTCTGATGTAGGGGACTGGCAATTCCCCCTCCAGGGGGACTGGTGCCATATTTGTGCCATTAGTTATAACTTTCCACACACACACCCAACCCCGCAAAGCTTTCCATGGAATAGCAGCCAATGGCTTTTTGACTGGCACCAATCCAGGGACCCCTACCTTGAGTAGCATTGATGTGGAGTAATTCTGAATGCATTTTGAAGCTTTCAATAGGATTCTCAGCTCCTATTGTCTAGTAGATGTATACTGTAATAACAAGTAGTGATCCATAAAAAGTGGTGTTAATATTACAAATCCTAACAGTTTCATTTGCTTATTATCAAATGATAATTTCAGTCGTTCCACAAAAATATGTTTGAACTCACACACGAGAAACACGAAGCATTTCATAGATTGTCTTGCTTTCTGATCCAGCTTCACTTATTTTGTATCTCCATTTATCACACTACTAGCAGTTCAGCTACTCTCATCCAGTATTCCCATTCACAAAGTATGTACTGTATGTTATAGTGCTACAGTAAAGTGCACTGGTCCCCTAGAAGCACAGAACAATTTATCATATCTGCACTGCAAATGTTTTTGTTTGACCCCAGTTCAGTTATTATTGTTAAACTCCAAGTACCTCCAGCATATAATTAGGAGTCAATATTCAGAATGCTTGTTAGAGTTCACTAGTAATCTGTCTCTAAACAGAACTACAGCTACTGCTGAAATCTGTGGTATACCCTGAAAAATCCACCATATTCTGTTAATGAGTAGTGCATGCCTTCTGCCACAGTAAAATTATGCATCTCCATAGAGTGTGGAGAATTCTTCTGTTGACTTGCTTCTCTGTCATTTGTATTATTAAAAATATTTAATTTAAGCAGCAAAACCGGGCCATCAACAAAGGCATAGAAATCAATCAAACAACAGGGCATTCTTGCATAACAGACATATGAATACAATGTCTTTTTCATGCAACTCTCCTGGAGATAAACTGTTGTTCTGGAGAAATCTGATGGAATTCTCTTGCTGTAGCTGTAACCCCTCTAATAGTTTGGCACAGTGGGTGGGATGTAGTTGCTAACTGAGTTCAGAAAGACAGATTGCTGGAGCAAGAGAGTAGCTGAAGCTGCCAAGCCTAAGAAATAACCCCCTTTCATTTCGAGTAAGATAGTGGTTATTGAGGTTACAAAAGGGTTAATTTCTTTGTGGTGTATTTCTATATGGCATTTGCATCTATTCTGTATTTTTTTTTAATATGTAGAGAGATCTTTTAGCACCTTAGTCTCAAAAGTGCTACAAGATCTCTCTGCATATTGATTCTACAGACTAACAGGGCTATATTTTGTTTTGTTTTGTTTTTAATTCAGGGCTTTAAGAGTACATTCAAATGTTACAATACTACAGAACAGCAAAGACTGAAGAGTCCTGCAATCAAGCACAGGCACCTCATTGGATGCACAGAAATTTTGGGGCAGTTGTGCATATGTGAAAAATCTAATTTGTTATACTGTTGTTGATATATAGTCTATACACACACACACACACACACACACACACGGAGTAAAAGTGTGATTATGTTTGAACTATTCAATTATCAAAGAGATAGTCTTATGATAATTGCTCTTCTTAAATATAATTTTTTTTCCTGGTGACAACTATGAGCCATTATTTGGTTATGATTTTGGAGTTAGGAGGAGCAGTTTCTAAAAGAAAGGTGGATAAGACACATTTCAAAGCTCCAGATGTTTTTTTCCAGAGTCCGTCTTTAACTCTAATCATCTTTACTTATTACTTATTACAGTCCAGCTATTTCCTGAGGCTGGTAAATGCTCAAGGTGCCAGAGTGTTTTCCATTTCAGCTAGATAGATCTTCATTTTGTTTATTACAGAATTTTCAGTCTGTGCACATCTTAGTATATCAGAGGCAAGACCTTGCTATTAGATTTTCTCTTGATTGAACTGAGCTGTAAATGAAAGCATCTTTTTTTTTTTTTACAATTTAACACATGCCAGACCAGCTACAAGCACCTTTATGTATTATTTATTTAATTATCATGTTTTTTTTTATTTTACCCTTCTAAGCTGTTACATACAATGTAAGAAAACACTTTTTTACTTGAGCTGAACGAGGTACCTGCTATCCAATTGGGGATTATTTATTATTCATGGATTTTATGAGATTTTTATTTTATCCATAGATCTTAGGGGAGTTTACATAATTCTTCTGTTGTCTGTTTTATCCCTGCAGCAGTAGTGTGAGGATAGTTAAGCTGAGAGATAGTGGCTGGTTCAAGGTCAGCCAGTGAACTTCATGGCTGAGTGGAGTTTTGAATGTGAGTCTCTCTCGTCTTGTGTTGACACTCTAAACACTGCATGACATGTGATATTTTAAGACTCCTGTGAGAAGGAGATGAAGAGGTGCAATCTAAGCATGCAATATTGCTAGAAAATTCTATTATCAAAAGCATATCTGGACAGAAGGTAATTCTTCTGACAACTGCAAATCTCGCTCCTTTTCATTTCACGTCTTGTCATGTCTTTTATCCCTTGACAAAAATAGGATACATGCATTGTCTCCTATATTTATATCAGGGGGTTGTTCTTGTTTTTTTGGATGGATATGCTGTCCCTGCTGTGTCAACGCAGTTTCCTGCATGCATTATTTCTTGCGGGTTTGCAAGAGAACTTAAGCATTGAGTAGAATATTGGGTGGGTGGGGAGAGGGGAGATACATGACAGGAATTATATTGTAGCCTGGTTCTTTTGATAATATGTTTCCTACTTTTTCTAAATCGTTGTCAAAAACATGTTCTGAACTGAACAGGATAGTATTTTCTTCACTGTGAGTGGCCGTTTGAGATTATACATAGCAAATTATCATTTTGTAACATTATCTTAAAACAGGAAAATTATATTTCTGTGCTCCTGATATTAAAAGTTCCCCTCAAACTTTGCAGAAAGCCCCAGATCTTTCAAACAAACAAAAACAGTTTCATTTATATACCACTTCATACCCTTAAGGAGTGTCTAAGCGGTTTACAATTGTAAGCTATTTGCCCCCCAACAATCTGGGTACTCATTTTAGCGACCTCGGAAGGATGCAAGCCTGAGTCGAGCTTCAGCCCTTTTCTGGTCTTGAACTCGCCACCTTATGGTTTTGAGTGAGTGGCTGCAGTACAGGCATTTAACTACTGCACCACCAGGGCTCAAACACCTCAGAAACCCATACTGCCACCAAATAACTCCCATTTTCTTCTGCAGTTCTTTTCCATTTGATGATGGGAGGTGATGCGACTTTATTTTCTTGTCCCAATTTTGCTGGGACAGAAAATCCAGACCGAAAACACAGCTACTCTGACTTCTCTGGGAAGGAAGGCCCAGAGCTTGGGGGCTGCCACTGAAAAGGCCCTCTTCCATGTTCCCACCAGGCATACCTGTGGGGGTGGTGGGACAGAGAAAAGGACCTCATCAGTAGGGACTTCTCTCAAAACTCAGGCAAGGGAGAATACAATTTTTCAGATAACATGGACTTGAACCATATATGGGCTGTTCCTTTGTTGTTTAATGTGATTTTCATGCTTCCTCCCCTGACCTGTCAATGTCCAAAACAATTATCCCAAGGGTTTGACAGCTGCAAAAGGGCTAGTGAATAGCCATCCCCTGTAGCTTCCAACCCTTCACCATACCATACGCACGTGTAACTCCAGATGAGTATGTCACTAACAGCATTACAGCAATGACCTTTATGTTAAACTGATTATCTTCATAGTTTTTTTGTGGATTTTTCAGGCTATGTGGCCATATTCTAGAAGAGTTTATTCCTGATGTTTCGCCAGCATCTGTGGATGACATAATTGATTATCTTCAATTTCATGTTTTATCCCTCAGCAGACATATAGCAAAATTTAAAATCTAATACACCTCAAAAAACTTTTTTTTGCATGTGTCCTACTTGTTTTAGTCTTTCCTCTGTGTAAAACTAGGTTCTTGCTGTTCCATAGTCTCCTTTATCCACTCACCCATGTCTCATTCTTTACTCCTTAGCCCTTTAAAAAGAGGGATTTTTAATGTGTTCAAATCTGACTGACTGGATTTTCATTTGAGGTTAGGTGATACAATGGACATGTAATTTTGGGTATGCAAATCTGGACTTCCTGGTGAACATCTTTGAATTCCATGTGATGAAAATTTTGTTCATTTTGGGGTGTCCTCATAGCCATCTGATGAGTGTCCTAATCAACCACAAATGTCCTGCTGAGAGGTCATGTCTTTGGGACTGTCAGGTGTCCCACAACAAGGTCTAGCCAATTCTAATGAAGCTCAGCAGCCAAGGACCTCCCCTCTGGGTATCTATTCAAGGTATCAAGTCAAGGAATTTGTCTGTGACAGGATGTGGAATTCCATTTTCTCATATGTGCCTTTGAGGTGGGTTATTTCACCCTTAAGGTGCCATTGTGGGATGACTCCCAGGCCTGCACTGTTCGAAAATAACAGGCTGTCCTCGAGCCAAAAAAAGTGATATCCTCAAACCAAAACTAGGGCTTCCTGGTGAACATCTGTGAATTCCATGTGATGAAAATTTTGTCCATTTTGGGGTGTCCTCATAGCCATCTGATGAGTGTCCTAATCAACCACAAATGTCCTGCTGAGAGGTCGCTAGCATGCAGCAACCGCACACTGGTGAACCCTAGTTCATATGGACGGCGCCATTTTGAAATTGTGGCGTCTATATCTGCATGTGATGATGGTGTGATGCACGTGCCATGTCTACACTGAGCAGCACGTACGTGATGTCAGCGTGATGCTCCAGGGTGCTTGCGGCACCCTTGGAGAGAAATGGAGCTCCTTTTTGGGGAGCAGATCATTGGCGCGGCCACTACATGGCCACGCCAACAATTCTGAGGAGACAGGGGCTGGGTGGCCCCTTTCTCCTCCTGTCTGTGGCTCCCGGGGCATGAAGCCCCAAGGACACCCTTTTCCAGTCTATGGGGAAGCGGCATTTTGGCTCCAATGTTGCACGAAAAGGGGTGGCAGAGATCTGCCTCTTTGGGGCTGTTTGTATTGGCCCTTAGTTAACTACTGCTCATGTGGTTGATTAGTTAAATAAATTTAAGCCCATTTTAAAATTCAGTTCATCTCTTCCTTCATTTCTGGTAGGACAATGATTTATAAAGGGGGACAAAAAGAATAAAGTTGTATGTTTTAGGCTGTACCGTAATCATACCAAAATACTGCTCTGTTGTCTGCCTTCTACTCTCATAAAGATCGATGCTGTTCCTCTAAGTAAAAAACACCTGTCTAGCTGGACTCTGTGTATATCAATGGCAGGGTGCCCTCTTATCTTTCATTTCAAGTAGCAAAATATTTTGGACCATCTCTGGAGAATCAATGGGATTTAGAGAATCAGTTGAAATAAAGATCCAAAAGACATCCTTTTCTGCTGCAGCACCTCCTATTATCTGATATTTATTTATTTATTTATTTATTTATTTATTTTGCAGGGGACTTTCAGAAATGGCATCTGAAGCAGCTCAAGGAACTAGTGATTGGTGGGTGAGAAGAATGTTGACATCCCAGTGTGAGGAAGTTGTTCTATGTGCCATGGTGCTCCCTTGATGGCTCTGTTAAAGTGCAGAAGAAGCAACAAGAAAGTCCATCATGTTTTCACCATTTTTTTCTTGAAGAGCGAAAGGATGATAGTGATGCTATACTAGCAATTACTGTATCAGGTGGTGTAAGAATTGAGTTGTCAGCAGGATTTTTGTTTTTGTTTTGTTTTGTTTTGCTGAGGTAGCTTTGTGGGAAAATCAAGAAGATTCATGAAGATTCATTACATGGCCTGTCAGCTGGAGATAGGAACCACAGACTTTATTTTTGTTCGTTGTCCATTTGATCACCCACCTAAAAACCACAAGCAGCTGCAGCTACAATTGAAAGGAAAGGAGTTCAGCTCATACTATGTGTACTCTGAGAGTTGAAAGAAGTACCTTTAATGCAAACATCATACATACAATATATATATCTGTCTACCACTACAAATAGAAAATCGTGGTGGAAGACTTATTTGTGGAATTTAAAGTTGAACAGATCTGCTTGGAAATGTCATTGCCCTTCACTGATGTCATTTTGTTCACTTTTCCTCCAAAAGAAAAAAAAATAATGGGAGGAAGAGTGGTGGTGGAAAATGACAGAAAGTGAGAACAAGCTCCTCATAGGCATAGACAGAAAAAAAGAAGAAGAAAACAGCTTATTATAGTTAAAACTCCCACTAGATATTGTGCCAGACACACCTTATGAAAGCAATTCAACAGAGACAAGTATTATACAAAACAGTGCTTTTATTTCATATTCCCCAGTAAAACTGAATGAAAGTGTAGATAGAAATTTAGCATGTGGCATTTTCTCAATTGCTAGGTGGTACTTTTGTTACTAGAAGGAGGCAAGACATTGATTTACATTTATGTGTCTCATTCTAGCTTTCAACAAGCCCTTGTGACCCTGTGAATGGCTCAGGATGGTTTTCATTACTGGTGTATTGATTGTTTCTGAGGTATTTTTACAGCCCAATCCCAAACATTGTTGCTTATTTAAAGTTTAGTATTATTGACTGGCAGCCTAAACTCCATCCTAGTGAATATTTTGTACAGTATTCAATGATGTAAATTTTTTAAGTCCAATGTTGGCATGTGGTACAGGGATTATTAAATGAAGCAGCAGCTTTACATTAGGCTACTTTCTGGGAGAATAACAAACATTTGCTTGGCTAATTGACTGGATTCTCTCTGTGTTGCTCTATTTCCATGTTTTGCTTGACATTTTCCAATATCCTAGATCAGCTAGTTATTTATAGAAATGTAACTGAGTAATGTCTCCTGCCCTGGCTCCTATGTCACATGGGCCCTTAATCTATCCTGGCATATAGTCCACATTTTAAAGTAGCCATCTAAAGTGCTGAACAAGTGGAAGCTATATCTGTTGTTGTTGTTGTGTGCCTTCAAGTTGTTTCTGACTTATGGTGACCCTAAAGCAAACCTATCATGGGATTTTATTGGCAAGTTTCTTCAGGGAGGTTTGCCATTGCCATCCTCCAAGGCTGAGAAAATGTGACTTGCCCAAGATCACCCAGTGGGTTTACTTGGTCAAACGGTGATAACAAATGAAAACAAACAGCTTCATTTATATACCGCTTCATACCATCTAAGGAGTGTCTAAGCTGTTTACAACTGTAAGCTACATGCCCCCAACAATCTGGGTACTCATTTTAGCGACCTTGGAAGGATGCAAGCCAGAGTCGAACTTGAGGCCCTTTTCTGGTCTTGAACTCGCAACCATATGGTTTTCAGTGAGTGGCTGCAGTACAGGCATTTAACCACTATGCCACCAGGGCTCCTCAATTAATGATTAATGATTGTGTGTTTATGTGTGAAGTATTATTTGATTGAAGTACTGGTGTGTTAAACAGGAGAGAAAAGAGAAGTTCACAATTTTTTTACAATTAGTACTCTACAGTGATCAAACATGGCCTTTATTCATGCATGTATATTTGTGTGTGTATGTTTGTATATGCCTTCATGTTGACTAGTGAATCCTGGCAACCCCTTGAAATTTATAGGGTTTTCTTGGGCAAGGACTATTCAGAGGTGTTTTTGCCAGTTCCTTCCTCTGAAATATAGCCCACAGCACCTGGTATTAATTGGTGGTCTCCCATCTAATTACTAACCAAGGCTGAACCTGCTTGGTTCCCCAAGTTCAACAGTATCTGGTCCTTTTAGGGTATTTAGGTTAACCCATGCATAGCAGTAGCTTTTTAACCCAAGTTTCATTGGCAATCTCAAAGCAGCTCTAACCTGGTGCAGCCAGAAGTGTGGTAATAATAATAATAATAATAATAGTAATAATAATAATAATTATTATTATTTATATCCCGTCTCTCTGCACTCAGGCAACCAGGGCGGCTTACAATCATGTCATATCCCCTCAACCCTCTCCCCATTAAAATAGAATTAAACAAACTAATAGGAAAGGAACAAGATCAATACCTTGCTTATTCTCTGTGGTGGTTGGGCATCTATTCAGGAAAGGGCTGAAAGTGTAATAAAGCATACTCATTCTTTAGAGGACTGAACCTGGCATAGTAGTTTGAGTGTTGGGACTATGACTCTTGAGACCAGGGTTCAGATCCCTACTCAGCCATGGAAATCCACTGGGTGATCTTGGGCAAGTCACACTCTCTCAGCACCAGAGAATGGCAATGGCAATAACCTCTCCCCTTTTGAAGGAACATGCCAAGAAAACCTGGTGATAGGTTGGGGTTGCCATAAGTCAGAAATGACTTGAAGCACACAAAACAACAACAACAATGGTATAATCATTCTTTAAGGTCTGAAAAACTGTACCTCAAGTAAAAATGAGCAAAAGGCAATAGCACATAATAGGAAAGTTTCAGAAACAAGTGAGCAGCAAAAGTGTCAAAAATGTGTCAAAGCAGCACCTTTTAAAATGAAACTGCTAACAGATAAAAAGCACCTGCTAGGTGATCTAGTCATCTTTGAATGTGCTGTCATGCACATGGCCTCATTAATTATGACTTCCCTTGAGCTTTTATCTTATTTAGCATACTAGTTGTCTGCCACCTAATGTGTACATTTACACAAATTTACTCTGTCCATTAATGGTAGTAAAATAGAAAGTGGATTTTGAAGAGTTGAGTGTATTAGTTTTACTAACATTAGTAATGGAAGGCATCAGTATTACTCTAAAAACTCAATGTATGTATGTGCTTTTACAAGCCCAATTCAGAAATCACACCAAAGAACAGTGTGTTTTCTAATCATGTAAAACTGTGAACAGCATGTCTCTTTGTAAATGCAAATGCTAGAGGCAACAACACAGTTTAAAACCAGAGTGCTGGACGATCTGTGCTGAGTCAGTTGCTATCAGATATCCCTAGGTATTAATCTTTAATAAGCCTCACAATATGGTCACTATTTTAGGTCTTCCAGCAAGACATGTCCCTGCTGTGCCCTTTTCCTTATTACATTCTTTTAAAACACAACTGAAATATGCACTATTCCAAGCAGCTATGAATGGATATTTTTTTTTTAAAAAAATGCATTTATTTCTCACAGCAAAACAGTGCAATTTGACATTTATCACTGTACTGCTCCTTTCTGCCAGCAAATGGGGAGCAGCATGGGAGCCCGTAAAGATCATAGCGAGCACTATCATATTATAGCCTCCAATATTTTGCAGATTAAAGCCAGGGTGCATGCGGCCAAGAAACATCAGAGTGTGGTTAAGATGGTAAAAGTAGAAGAACGCACAAATAGCAGAAACTGTTGCAGTTTGCTTTTGCCTAATATTCAGGGGAAGGTCAAAATTCTGCTCTTCTTTTGCTCTCTACCCATCCAGTTAGTTGAGTTGTTAGTGTGTCTTCTAGCCACTTCCAATTTATGGTGATCCTAAGGCAACCCTATCATGGGGTTTTCTTGGCAAGTTTCTTCAGAGGAGGTTTACCATTGCCTTCCTCTGAGGCTGAGAGAATGTGAATTGCCCAGGGTCACCCAGTGGGTTTCTATGGCCAAGCTGAGAAAAATGGGACACTTTAAAAGAAGCACAAAAGGTAAGATGACAAAGGATTATTTAAAGCTATCCCTGCCAAACTGGGACAGTGGGACAATGTGCCAGATTGGAAACACTGTACTGTGCTTGGCTAATATGAAGCTTGAGTGGTCCTCCTCCCCATCCTGAAAAATACTACGCCCAGTTTAGTTAAAGTATTGTGGGGTATCTGGGAGTGGCAATGTGCCAGAGGGTAGGTGGGCAACTGCTAGGGATTCAGGATTCATTGTTGCCCCACATGAAACCTCAGAGGGCTACATCCCAGTATTCCCCCTTCTCTCAACATTGTAAAAACTTTTTGAATGCTAACAATTAAAAATGCCTACCAACTACAACGAGGAGGCAATTTTGCCATGTTCTTGGCCTCCCTGAGGTGTTTTAGACCCAGGACAAACCTTTTTAATCAAGAAAATAGACTGCAAGTATCCACATGGCATAATTACAACAGTCTGATGCCACTAACTGTCATGGCTCCATCCTGTGGAATTCTGGGATTTAGGTTTTTGTGAAGCAGAATTCTCTGCTAGTGAATTGTCATAGCATAGTTGAGGGGGATGAGCTAGCATATTTTACATCTGTGACCAAGCTACAAATCCCAGGATTCCATAAAATGGAGCCATGGCACTTAAAGTGGTATCAAACATCTGTAATTGTGCACTGTGGATACTCTGTGATCAGGCAACATTCTTTTTTCAATCTATTAAAATAGGTAAATAAGCAACACCCCTTGGGATAAGTAGTATACCTTATAACAGATGTGTTGGAGACTTTTCATAAATACTCATACTATCAATTAGGTATTTTTAAAACTAGGATAGTCATATATTTCATGAATTTGTTTTATTAAACAATCCTGTAGGTCATGGATTGAAAGCATATGATTTCTGGAAGAGAGCCTGAAAAATGATTAATGAAAGTGTGACATTTCCATATGAAGCCATATGAAACTGTTGTATTAACCTCCTCCACATTTCCATTATCATATAGCATATGTTACCTTGAGATCCATGATTTCATTGGTGTGGGTAATTCTCCGCCAATGCAGAGCACCACTATTCCACACTGTCCTTGTGTTCATTATTGCTGAGGCCAAATCACAGTGATCAGTCATTTGGTGACAAGCCTCTCTGGACTTGGTTAGGCTAATCCCTAGACAACAAACATGTAGTCTGCTTCTTGGACTATCAGAGCCTTATTAGAGCTTGCCATGTACTGTCATAGCCTTCAGGAATCCTGAGTCAATTCCATGCCACACTGATATGACAGAGTAGGATTTTGTGCAAGACATAGTAGTATAGCACCCCTCCCTCCAGCCACTCTCTCTTGCACACCGTTGACACCTAAAGGCACTTACATTTGTGAATTTTCAAATTCTATTGCTTTCTCTTGTGCATAGGATTTCACAGGGAGTTGCATGATGTTGTCATGCCACACAGTATTCCTGCAATTTCTCTTCTTGTCTCACAAGGTAGAAAATCTATTAACTTCTCAGATTGCATGATGTAGCATAAACAATGTACAGCTGTTGGTGTTTACTATTGTAACTTTGTGATATATTGTTGACTGACAGTGATGGGAGTTGTCGCCTAGCTCATCCAAAGGGGACCAAAATGGGGAAAGCTGTTTTAGCAGATCTAATGATCATACAGGGATTTAAAACACAAGAAAGTAAAATTTAAATAACCTAGGCAAGCTGGAGATCAGAACATCCAGAACTCGATCAGAAACCTTTCTCAGTGGTAAAAAGGTAAAGTTTAATGCCATCCTCTTTAATTGTACTAATTAGTTCATTCTGCTCCAGAATGTATATTGTCAGTGTCTTCCATCACATCCCCACAAAAGGTGTTGAAGGTCTCTTTATACAACATTCCAATACATAGAATTGCACAAACATTACTATGATGATTTATTATATGGGGTGTAGTATGAGTATTATGACCACCTGCCATAATTATAATTATACAGTGGTCCCTTGGTATCCATTGAGGGTTGGTTCCAAGACCCCTTGTGGATATCAAAATCTGTGGGTGCTCAAACCCCATTATGTACAATGATGAAGTAAAACTGTACCCCATTATTATTATTATTATTATTATTCACCTTTATTTATATAGCGCTATAAACTTACACAGTGCTGTACATAAATCTTATAATTAGATGGTTCCCTGCCCACAGGCTTACAATCTAAAAGAGACAACACAAAAGGAGAAGGGAAAGGTGGTGGGGAAGGGGATGAGGTTCTGTGGTTCTTCTCTCTCTCTGGGGCCTGGACCAAGGCAGATGGACTGGAGGAAGGGCTTGGCTTCTTAATACAAAGTTAAAAGGAGGCATCCTGGGGCAGACGGCACAATCCTGGGAACGCTTCCCTAAACAATTTTGGGGCTTTCTAGATTGGCAGGAAAGTGTGACATGAAGTTGCCTTTTCCTTAATGCTTAGCAGCTGCACCACAGCCTTTAGATGGAGCTGCGCTGTTCCACAGTTTTTTTTAAAAAAGCTGGGAAAACCAGCACCTTTTAAAAGGCGCTTCTTCCCTAAAATGCAAAAACAAACAAACAAACAAACAAAAAAAGCATTTTCATGGCATACTTTCCCTTTTTCTCATCTAAAGGCTAGACTTTCATGCAGCCATGAACACACTTCTTTTTGCCAATCTTTAACTTAATTTTGAAACTGGTTAGAGAAGTGATGAAGTGCGCATGTGGGGGAAGAAGGTTCCAGGAGTGAGGGGCAGCAAGTGAGAAGGGATAAATCTGGGACAGGGCAGTGGAAACCCTTGGCTGGGATAGGAGACCTTGACTACCAGAGTGTAGGGTACAAGAAGGAGTGTGAGGAGAAAGAAGTTCAGGGAAGTAAGGAGGAGTCAGTCCGTGGAGGGCTTTGAAAGTCAACAACAAAAGCTTGTACTGGATGCAGAAGGGGAGCCAGTGAAGGGAGGATAAGAGAGGAGAAACATGGTCAAAGCGGCAAGTGGATGTGATAATATGTGCAGCTGAGTTCTGGACAGAGATTAAAGGATGGAGGTGTGAGAGAGGAAGCCCAATAAAATGGCAAAATCAAATTTTGCTTTTTGGAACTGTTTGCATGTGCATGTGTGTTCCTGTGTGAATGATTTCAAGTCATGGATGCTTGACTTCATGGATGCAGAATCCATGGATACAAAGGGTCGACTGTAGTTCCAATTTTAAAATTAACTATTTATTAATTTGGTGAATTAAAAAAAATCTAAATCTGCAGCTGCCAACCTGTAGGACAAAATGCACTCTCTTATATTCATCTCACTCACTATCTCAATAGCCCCCCAAAAGTATGAGACAGAAGCATGAGGCAAGTGCAAGTACTTGACCCAAGTGTTTTCATCCACCATTTCATTAGTCTAAATGCCCATAACTATAAAAACAATTAAAAGTCGCAGCTTGTACCACAAAATGGGTGGTATTGTGGCTAATTAAATTACAACTGTAATGAGAATCAGGGGTTCTCCAGACCACCCCTAAAGGGCTGGATTGGGGCCACAGCAACCTCATGCCGCAGCCCTGATCCGGCCTCTGGAGAGCACAAAAAGGAGCTGCAAAAAGCAGCTCCTTTTTGTGCCCTCCAAGGAGCACCATAGCAGTGGTGGTGCAGCTTTATGATGCCCCTTCAACGCTGCATCATGTGGATTCAGTGCCAGAGGTGTGGCATGATGGTGTGTGCCGTGTTGACTGATGCATGCCAAAATGGTGCCATGGGACAGAGTTAGGGCATCCAGCATGAGGACACTGTGCCCTGACTCTGCCCACAGGCCAGCACAAAGTGCCGGCCTACATAGGCCCTTAGTTACATTTAAGGTTTTTTTTGGGGGGGGGGGGGGAAGGAACTATTTGAACATAATATATTATTTGCAATTTGTATCAAGTTGTTTTCAAGCTTGGTTACAGTATGTAGCTACAATAAGAAGACACAGAAACTAATTGCAGTCCAGATAGTTTATTTGTGAAATAAAGGGGCTGTGCAGACAGCCCCAAAGGGGTAGAGCCACCCCTTTTACAGCCAGATTGGGGCCAGAGCAACAGTAGCAACTGCAGCTCCAATCTGGCTTTTGCAGAGTGTAAAAAGGAGCTGCAAAGGCAACTTCTTTTTGCGCCCTGCAAAGGGCATGATATTTGCTGTGCCACGGCCTTACGACACTTCTTTGACACTGGGTTGTGCAGATGCAGTGCCAGAGGAGT
Source organism: Urosaurus nigricauda (assembly GCA_034509955.1). Classification (NCBI taxonomy): domain Eukaryota; kingdom Metazoa; phylum Chordata; class Lepidosauria; order Squamata; family Phrynosomatidae; genus Urosaurus; species Urosaurus nigricauda. The sequence continues at coordinate 96,710,296 of JAOEGL010000001.1, forward strand.
GCCTGTGACATCGCACATTGTGCAGTGTGGCATGTGGCATCACACTGCCCTGGTGGCAGAGCCAGGGCATGCTTTGTGTAGATGCTATGCCCCAACCCCGACCCCAACCCAGTCCAATCTGCTGGTCTGCACAGAGCCAAAGTTGTTTTCAGTGACATCAGTTTTACAAACTAATTGCAGTGCTGATAATTTCTAAATATATAGGTTGTGCTACTGAGGTTATTGAAAAACTTTATTTTCACAGTGATAGTTCAAATCTTTTCCTTGTACAATGTAGGGGCGAGAATCAAAACCACAGGAAAGCTAACTAAGAGTGCCTTTTCTTGTTCAAAAATGTTAAGAAGAAGAAGACAAAATTGAAAAACAAACAAAATCAGTAGCCCAAAATGTTGATACAGAAGTTGCTTTTGAATTTTTATACTGTGAAATATAAATTTAGTGTCAGATTCAGTTTACATATCATCTTGCCTATCACCACATACCACTCTGAAGACCATCCTGGAACTAATCAAACCATAACTAATATAATTCATTTGTCTTTATAGTAGCCAAACCACTCTAACATCATTTTAGGGCAATTTTTTAGGGTGAAAAAGAAACAGGTACTTTGCATGTGGAATAAAATTAAATCTTCCTTACAAAATAGCTGAGAGAATGTGTGATGAAGCATATTAGTTGAAATGCTTACTTATTTCTGGAAAAATAATAACGGCAAGTAACACAAACTCTTTGAGAAAACATACTACATCTTGGAGAATTTATTATTATTTTTTGGCTAAGCTGGCCATGAGAGTTTCTGGGAATTATAGCCAAAAAGTAATTTTTTCCAACCTGTGGACTGTTGTTGTTGTTGTTGTGTGTCCGTACTGACTCCCAAATGTAATATAGAATTTTTTGTAAGTTTTTCGAGCTGTGTGGCCATGTTCTAGAAGAGTTTCTTCCTGATGTTTTGCCAGCATCTGTGGCTGGCATCTTCAGAGAAATGCCAGCCACAGATGCTGGTGAAACGTCAGGAAGAAACTCCTCTAGAACATGGTCACACAGCCCGAAAAACCCACAAAAAACTATGGATGCTAGCCATGAAAGCCTTCAACTTCACATCATAATATAGAATAATTCTTCAGTTTAGATGGTATAAAATACATCTGCACAGCAGAAATAATGCATCACTTTAACTGCCATGTCTCAATGCTGTGGAATCCTGGGATTTGTAGTTTTTTGTGAGATATTTAGCCTTCTCTGTCAGAGTGCTCTGCTGCCACAACAAACTACAAGTCCCAGGATTCCATGGCAGTTAAAGTGACATAAAACTTGATTATTTCTGTGGATGCAGCTGTTGTCCTGAATCCAATTGGTAATCCCAGGTAAAGTAGACCCATTGAGTCAATAAGAATTTGTTAAGTCAACAGTTATTTACATTCCACTGGGCCAGTACGTCTACTCTAGTTTGGACTAACAATTGGATTTAGGCAATCTTGTTTTGTGTAGTGACTACTAGGAGCCAGAATGGTGTAGGAGCTTGAATACTGGACCATTATGTCAGAGGAGACCAGAGTTCAAATTCCTGCTCAGCCATCGAAACCCACTGGATGACCTTGGGCGAGTCACTCTCTCTCTCAGTCTTACAAGAAGACAAAGGCAAATACACTCTGAACAAATTTTGCCACCCCCACCCCCATGAAAGGATTGCTTTGGAGTCACCATAAGTTGGAAATGACTTGGAGGCAAACAATAATAACAAGTAACTACTAGCTTGACTCTGTGACTGAGATGTAAGAAGCATTGCCTTATATCTATATTGTATGTAAAGTTCATGTAGGGTTAAAAGTTCCCTAAACCTTGACACCTCGCCCCCCTTTAAGTGACTGGCTGTTCCTGCTTGTATGTTTCCATCAATTCCTTTGGGTCTTAATGAACATTTTTGAGTTGGAGGAGAAAGAAGAGTTACGCTGAACAGGCTATTTGTCAGCTATCAGAGCTTTAACTGGATTGACGTTTTGATTCCTTAGCCTTTACTGGGGGTGAAATACAGGTTGATGGTGAAACCCATGAGGAAGATAAACAAAAATAAAATTTCCTCTCATGTAATTTAAAATGAACCAACTGTCTTAAAGTTTAATCAGAAGCTAGAACTTCACCTACTATTTTGTATACTTCCTACAACATACTGTTGCAGCTTTTCTACTGCTACACATAAGACTTTCTTGTCTACGCATCTCTTTCTTTCTCCCCTCCTCCCTCTCTTTTGGGTGATCACAGAGGAATTAAGAAAGATTGTTCTAACCAGCTCCGGAACTGGTATGGATACTTGTTTAGAATTTTGGAGACTAAAAGATGAAGTGAATATTAATAGATCACCAGCATAATTTGAAGTAGATTAGACAAGTGATACTCTGTTATAAAATATCCACTGAGTGAAGTAAAGATGGCTTCATTATTGTGATAATGGCTTCTGTGGCTGTGACAAAAGCCTAATAAATAAAGAAAAATAGGACTACACAATAAAGAAATTAAGCAGTAAATACTGATGGCAGTGTTATCTACAAAGGACTCATGAATATTCATAAAATAGCAGAAAGTGATTGCTGGCATACAGCACTACCCCTTTTGCAAATAACAATTAGCAATGAGGTTGTAAAATGGATGCAAATTTGTGCATTGGTGACAGGAGCTAAGAAGTCTTGATAAATTGAGGCTTTGTGTGTTGTTCAACAAACTGGCCTGTGAATCAGATTGCAAGACAAAGATAAAGACCCTGTGAAAGATGCTGGGAGTGCAACTATTCAGTTGCAAATATGGAGAGCTCTTTTAGAAAACAAAAACAAAAAACCTGTTTAGACAGAGGTCAGATCTGGAGATGTACTCTTTGGAAGGAAAAATCTTCTCTGACATTCAGCAGTGTTGGAAGACTCGCATACAGAAAGGCAAATCTTCTTGAATCTGAATCCTTCCCTCTCCTCCCCTTCCCAAAGGAATACCAGACTATGAGAGAGAAGCACAGATGGATGCCATTCATGGCAGATTCTTTGTAGCAGGGGCCCAATATGCAACCTTTCTGTGTAAAAACATGCAATCAAGTGGTATGAGATGAGTGTGTGTATATGTGCGTCCTGGAACTCCATGATATGTGCTATATGAAATATACATTATTTCAGTTGCAGAGAGAGTAATTTCTAGTTTTCAAGTAACAGACCACAAGGAAATAATAAAAGGAAGTATAAATTCTCTTTATTTTTATATAAATCAAATAATAATAAATAAATTATTCTTATATGACCTCATAATTTAACCCAAGAAATAAAAAAATACACAATTCATGTTTTTTTCTTCTTTGATGCTGCTTATAACTTGCTTTACCAATCCAAAATATGCATACTTTCATATAACTACATGTTTGTGTGTCAAAATAACTGCAATTTTGTGCATTTCAGTAGGCAGAATTTGGTACTGTCCAACTTTGTCCTAAAATAGTGGTTAAGACAGAAATAAACAGGATAAAATCTCCAGCTGCTCTACACAGATAAACCTATTCCCTCCTCCAAAAACATATGATTCTTATTACTGATTTAGAGTCCACAGTAAGTCAGCAACTTACTCCAACCGTTCTCTCCATTTTTCTTTGCTGTCACCATTGTTCTTCTTGCTTTGTAACATTAATCTCCCCTTTTGCCCATTATCTCCACCTTTTCTTCCTTCCTTTTGTTTTATTTCATTAAACTTTGACATCTGTTGCTCCTTTGTGATAGTTATGCCTTCCAATCTCCAGGGGTGGTGGTAACATTAAAGTGGTTTGTATTTTAATACCAATCAGAATGTTAATTTTGTGATAAAATTTACCAGTAGAAACATGCATCCAAAAATAGATGAATTAGGGAAAATCGCATACAAAATGCACATGTTAATGGAAAATATTTTAAAATGTAACTATTATGGGGAATTACAAACAAGTTGAATTTGGATATCTATGTATATTGAATTTCACACAAATGTAGAAAAAATGTGCAAGCTGATACAGAAAATGAGACAGAAAGAACTTTATAATAAATGTGATAGAAGATGAAACAAAGACTAGAATCCTGGTGGTATTTTATACTTGTGCAATTTCTTTTATGGGAGTAGTTGGATGTTTTTTTTTTTCTAATGAGGTATTCAGTTAAAGCTGTATAAGGATGCAGTGCCATTGCACATCACTGGGTACATTATATATGGTTTCACTTTGTATGTGGTTGCACAATGCACATGCACCTTTGGGGGGGGCATTTTTACTTTTACACAATTTACTAAAGAGGTGGGATTGTTCAAAAGCAGTGTAACTTTGTAACATTCCATCTCCCCATTGTATGATCTCATCCAATATGTTTCATCTATTTCTATACCCAACCCTTCATAAACGTGTGTCTCTTTCTTCATCTCTTGTTGCTATCTTGATCATAGGCCTTTTTCTTTCTGAAGCCATTTCCACCCATTTCTTTCCATTCTGCTGTCATGTAATCACCCAAGATCCTATTCCATTAGCCCTCATAGCTTTCTTGGCCCTTTCTGGAAGGCCACTGTGGACTGAATGATGTCTCATGCTGAAGTCCGATCAAATAGTTTTGCTTTTAAGCAAGCATAATGATCTTTCTCTTCCCCCTTCAATATTAGCTGAAATTTTCTCACTGTCTTTGGAACTGCTCTTGTTTCATAGAATGGTCACCCATTTCTCCCATATTATCTTCCTTAAAGAACAGTGATGACGGTCTGAGTTTCTTCCATTTTGCAATATCCTGCTTTTAGGCATTTCTTTCTTTACTAGAGGTTGCTAAACTCCATCCCCAGGTCTTAATTTCTGTCTTTTCTGTTCGATTCAGTCCATAGATTGTGAACATCTGTGATATATCTGTTGTGTTCTGTATGGTGCCCTACAGCTAAATAAATTATATTACACATGGCACATGTAACAAAGAGTTACAGTGTGAGCTTTACTTCTTGGATACCAACCAGCTCGTCATGGTATCTTTCTAGATACTTTATTATTCCTCCTGCGTCCCCAAATTCAATGTCTTTTTTGCAATGGACATTCAAAAATCTTGTGGCCATTTAGCATGGTCAACCCACCTTTAGCTTCTTCTCTGGGACTGGGGAGTGCCCCTTTACAGCTGGGAAGGACAGGACCATTTGGGGGATTTCAGGCTCCTGAGGGGTTCAAAAATATTATTTTTATTTTGCCCCCAAATGTCTTCTATGGGGATATGGGGGATTTTTACCATACTTCTGGCATCTAGGCCATTTGAGGTTTAGCAGAGACATTATATTTTGAAAGAGTATGTGAACAGGAAGTGACTCCATTCACTTGTGTTGTTAAAATAGACATTTCCTGGGTCTAAAATTGCCAAGTGGGGTTGAAAACACGACAATAATGCTCCCAATGCCCTGTACTGGGTATCTGGGGACAAAATTGATAAGATTTTATTTTAGTGAGGTGGTATTTGTGGTTCCCTATCTCTGGCAGGTGTTTTAAGGCACCTCCCTAGCCTTGCACATTTGCCCACCTCTGCTTAAATTTTTTTTCCCCAAAAATAATTCTGTGGCTCACACAAATCCTACACTCCTTCTATGCCTTCTGTCCACATTCACCCTCCCCTCCCCTGGTCCTCATGCCATTTTCTACAGTTCCACTCAAACTCTTCATTTCCATGTATGTCCTGTATTCTCCTTCCACCCTTTCCTCCATACACTGATAGGATACTACTCATGCTGTGAGTGGATGAATACCTTGCTCCATATATTTACAGTTTTGACCTCTGCTCTTTCAGTAATCCTCTGCTTTGAGACACATGTGAGTGGTTCTAATTTTTTCTGGTTTAAATTTTGCTTGGGATCATTTTGGGTTGTTTTCTTCTCTCAGTTTTTGTATTTCTGTAAATCCGGGGGTTCAGCCATACACATAAAAGCCTCTCTCAAATGTGTGGAAAAATGTTATATTTTCCTTGTAGACTAGTAGTTGGAAAGGGTCCTGTTAATTGGTTCTTTGGTTTTCATATCCCATTCCAATGAAGGGATTTGGGAGGGACTTTGAGGGATAATATAGCAGCTGTGCCAATTAGGCTGTAAGACTATAGCTCTTTATCTCTGAGTAAGCCTGTCTAAACTTCTTGGACTTATTTTGTAGCAGAGACGTGTAGGATATCTCTGTTGATCCCTTCACCTTTGTATTAGTAAGTGAGTAGTATCTCTTTCATGTTAGCAAAGGAAAGCAAAGGAGGAGGAAAAGAGAATTTTGCAGGTACTGAGTGCAATTGTTGTATCTCACAGCTTTCTTTGGCATGAATGAATTTTCCCTTTGTCCCATAATTAAACGACAAATACACATTTCTGAAAAGGAATTTATATCCTAGAAACCTCTTCAGCTGTCATGACCACCCTAAAAACATGAAAATTGCTTTCCTATGGTCAGTTCTGCATGCTCTATTACTTTATGGCAGTTGGGCACATGTATAAATAAATCATAAATAAAGGCCTACATATATCTATACAAAACTTTGTAGTGAACAGCCCTTAATGTCAGGAAGATCCTCCTAATGTTGAGATTAAATCTCTTTTCCTGGAGCTTGCATCCATTGTTCCATGTTCTAGTCTTTGGAGCAGGAGAAAACAAGCTTGCTCCATCCTCCATATGACATCCCTTCAATTATTTAAACATGGCTATCATATCATCTCTTAACTGTGCCTTTTCCAGGCTAAACATATCCAGCTTCCTAAGTCATTTCTCATAGGGAATGGTTTCCAGACCCTTCACCATTTTAGTCACCCTCCTTTGGACATGCTCCAGTTTCTCAACATCCTTTTTGAATTGTGGTACTCAGAATTGGACACAGTATTCCAGGTGGGGCCTGCCCAAAGCAAAATACAGTGGCACCATTCTACCCTTGATCTATTGATGCATTCTAAAATCACATTGGCCTTTTTAGCTGCCTCATCACACTGTTAACTCATGTTAAATTTGTGGTCTATTTGGACTCCTAGATCCCTTTCATGCGTAGTCTCGTTCAGCCAGGTGTCCCTCATCCTATATCTATGCATTTCATTTTTCCGCCCTAAGTGCAGTACCTTACATTTCTCCATGTTGAATGTCATTTTGTTAGATTTGACCCAGCTTTCTAGTCTATTCAGGTCATTTTGAATTTTGATCCTGTCTTCTGGGATATTAGCTACTTCTCCTAATTTGGTGTCAACAGCAAATTGGATAACTATGCCCCTAATTCTGTCATCCAAGTCATTAATAGAGATGTTAAATAGCACTGGGCCCAGGACAGAAACCTGTGGGACCCCACTGGTCACTTCTCTCCAGGATGAAAAGGAACCATTGTTGAGCACCCTTTAGGTTTGGCCAGTCAACCAATTACAAATCCACATAACAGTAACCTTATCTAGCCCACATTTTACAAGCTTGTTTTCAAGAATGTCATGGGGGACCTTGTCAAAGTCCTTACTGAAATCAAGATATACTATATCCAAAGCGTTCCCTTCATCTATCAAGCTGGTAATTCTATCAAAATTGGAGATAAGATTTGTTTAGCACGACTTGTTTCTGAAATCCATATTGACTTTTTGTGATTATGGCATTGCCTTCTAGATGACCACAGACTCTCTGTTTAATAATCTGCTCTAGAACCTTTCCTGGTATTGATGTCTAACTAGATGATAATTGTTGGGATCCTCTTTTTTTGCTTGTTGAAGATGGGGACAACGTTTGCCCTCCTCCAGTCTGCTGGGACTTCTCCTTTTCTGCAGGATTTCTCAACGATTATTGCCAATGGTTCCGCTATTACATTTGCCAGTTCTTTTAATACTCTAGGATGTAATTCATCTGGTCCTGGAGACTTATATTCATTTAGTTTAACAAGGTATTCCTGTACTATCCTTATTTATTCTGTGATGAAATTCCTTTATTCTGTCATCTGCTCCATTATCCTCAGGTTGAGCACTCTTTGCCTTTTCTGAAAAGACTGAAGCAAAGAAGGTGTTGAGTAATTCTGCCTTTTCTCCGTCCCCTGTTAGCATTTTGCTATCTTTTCCACACAGTGGCCCTACCATTTCCTTCTTCTTCCTTTTGCTGTGGACATACCCCCAAAAGCCCTTTTTATTGTTCTTAGCAAACCTGAATTCATTCTGTGCTTTAGCTTTTCTGACTTTACCCCTACAAGTGCTTGCTATTTGTTTAAATTCCTCTTTGGTGATTTCCCCATTTTTCCATTTCTTTTACATGTTCCATTTAAAATTTAGCTCAGTTGAAAGTTCATTATTCATCCATCCTGGTTCCTTGAGACACCTCCCATTCTTCTTCCTCATTGAAACTGTTTGAAATTTTGCCTTCAGTATCTCCCTTTTGAGAAGCTCCCATCCATCTTGGACTCCCTTATCTTTTAGTATTCCTGACCACCCCCTGTATTTCTCTAAGTTTACTAAAATCAGATCTCCTAAGGTCTAGAATGTGTGTCTGACTATACCTGGTTTCTCTTTTGCACCATATAACAAACTCCAGGAGAACATGGTCACTCCCACCTAAGGATCCCACCATTTGTAACCCATTAACCAGGTCATCCCTATTGGTTAGGATCAGATCTAAAATAGCTGAACCCCTTGTTGCCTCTTCCACCTTTTGCACAATGAAATTGTCTTTGAGGCAATTGAGGAATTTGCTAGAACTTGAGGATTTGGCTGAGTTTAACTTCCTGCAAATTTCCTGCAAATTTAGTATAGAGACATCTAAGACGATGGGTCCACTTTACTTGTCACCTGTGCAAGTTTTTTTGCCTCCTACTGCTGGGTCCTTGCTCTCTTTGCCTTTTTCCATCTATGACAATTTGACTTTCTCCAGCCCTTTTGCCTTCCAGAATACTGTCTCCCTCCCCCATATAACTCAGTTTAAAGTCTTCCTGATCAAATTTTTGAGACTCTTGGCAAAAACATTTCTGCCAACTGGCATGAGAAGCAACCCACCCCAAAGTCTCCCCTCATGGAACCGCAGACCGTGAGCCAAGAATCCAAATTGTTCTTGGTGTCACCATGTGTAAAGCCAGTTATTCACCTCTGCTATTTTCCTCTCCCTTCCTGGACCCTGCCTTTCAACTAGGAGAAGAGATGAGATGACACCTGTGCATCCAGCTCTTTCAGCTTCCTGCCCAGAGCCTCATGATCCCTTATGATATTCTCACGACTGTGTCTTGCTGTATCATTTGTTCCCACATGGACCAAAAGAAAGGGGTGATGGTCAGTAGGTTTGATAAGTCTTGTCAGCCTCTCTGCCACATCATGGATCTTTGCCCCAGGGAGACAACACACCTCCCAAGATATCTTGTCAGGCCCATAAACCAACTCTATGATTCTACGATTCTATGGTGTGCCGGTGTAGTGATGTAGCTAATGGGGAGGGGGTACTGAGGGCATTCCCTTGCTCCCAAAATAAATTTGTTTCTAAAATGAAATGATCCACCAGTCCCCAGATTTCTAACACTGTAAATTGCAAACACTCAAATCTGTTCACACCTAAGACTCTTATATTTGCTCTATTTACAGTCCTTTGGTAATTTTTCTGCCCCATTTCTTTGGATTCCCAAACTGTATTTCCAAATGCTCAACTGAAGTTTGGAGTTACTGCGATTCTAGAAATTTGGGGACGGAAGCAAAATTTCATATGAAAGATGTATTCTTATTTGGGAGAAAAATGACCTCATTTAGCACAACCTGTATAGGCGTTACATTATTTTTGTGTGCAAATTGTCACATTACCTCTTCATGCTGTGCAAAAACACATTTTGCATTTACATTATTTAACTATATTTGGATTATTTAATTTATATATTTTTTAACTCCATAGAGTTTCAGTTCTTGGGTAGAATAAAACATAGTTAGATGAGCAGATATTTTCTTGTTTTGGCTCTTGAGGTACTGTTGAAAAATGTATCTTTGAAAGTAGCCCTGCCAAAATGCTTATATTGATCCAGTCTTATCCAGAGAGTCCAGTGGGACGCAGGAAGAATAAAGAGGAAATACGATCATTCCCCTGCCATAATATACTCATTTTAAGGCTCATTTTTTCTCTTTATTTCATTTTATCTTAAAATACTTTTCCTAAGGCAAGGACTGCTATTATTTTAGGTTCAAGGCAAACCCTTATCTTACAGAATTTCCTTGCTTCTGAGAAATGAAAAACATATCCCCTTTGGGGAGCCACAGCTACCAAAAGCCATATCTGTTTCTTGGCTGGGAGCACTGTGCTTCTTCACTGGACCTCAGAGGGATACATTTAAGACCAGTTCTTCTAGTTCAGCTCATGTGAGTCTGGAACAATTGTGGAGTGCCAACAGTAATTATGACAGCCCCACTAGACACTCTGTGAGGAGTTTCCAAAAGTGCAGGCAGATGTGTTGATATGTGCCTGTCTCTGTGCATATTATGTGTGACTAGGGCTTCATCCACATTACAGAAATAATCCAGGTTGATACCATTTTAACTGCCATGGCTCCGTGCTATGGTCTTCTGGGAACTGTAGTTTGGTGGGGTGACAGAGCTCCCTGATAGAGAAGGCTAAATGTCTCACCAAACTACCAAATTCCCAGAATTTTATAGCATGGAGCCATGGCAGTTAAAGTTGAAGTTTTTTATGGATTATTTCTGCAGTGTGGATGCAGCCTAGAAAAAAGATGTGGGCTAAAGCTTAGAGTTACTAAGAAAGTTTGGGTAGCTGCAGAGGACATCACCATTCCTGTTTATGGAAAATTCCCAGCACTTCAATCTTGCCAGGCCTGCCTTGTCTATGATTCTGGTCTAGAAGATCTTGGTTAACAGCCACAACTATACTATTCAGCTGAGAACAGCAGCATCACTAAAGGGGTGTGGGCTGTACCAGGTGACACTCTAAGTGGGAAAGTGACACCTCCGCTTCCCAAACATCTGCCTTTTGGCAGAAATGGTGTGTGGTGTTTGCCCGTATCCTTTTAAAACACTGAAGGGATAGTATGAGTAGGACAGGTTCTGTGGAGCCGGGGGGGGGGGGGAGGAGACTCTTCAGGGTTTTTAAAAAGTATTTACTTTTTTTAAAAATTCTTCATTTTTCTTTAAAGAATTTATGACACTTTACCAAATTTTCAATTTAACCAGACAAAACTACGTACTGTATCACTGAACCTATCCCACTCAAATAATCCCTTCAATGTTTTAAAATTAATAACATGTACATGCAAATACATTTAGGTTGTGTGTATCATACTGTGATTTAAAGGTATAATTTCATTTTGCTAGTTGTTTATGTCACAACTGTTACTATTACGATATATGGGAATTATGATTTATGAGTAAGATTAGTTCAACTCACATTCTTGAGTATTCTGTATGGTGTTGTATGGGAGGAAGTCAGTGTGTGGGATGCTGCTGCTACACACTGAAAGTCAAACCTTGAGATCTGGACCCCACGACAGACTCCAACTCTCAGAATTCCATAGCCTTCAGCCAGAAAAGAGTCAAGGTTTGAGCTCTGAGCCCCACGACAGACTCCAACTCCCAGAATTTCATAGCCTTCAGCCAGAAAAGAGTCAAACCTTGAGCTCTGGATCCCACGGCATACTCCAACTCCCAGAATTCTATAGCTTTGCCCTGCCTGCCCTATGAATGTTACGGCCCCATTTCTTTATCATCTTGTCTCTCCCTTTCCTCCTCTCCTCCTCACTGGTTAACAACAGCAGTAGAGAGCTTTCCCAGGCTCTAACATTCATGGGGAGGTAAGGATATGGAACATGCATTTGAAGTGCTACCCCCTGACTGCTCAATGTAGTATCTCAGCTAAAGCACCACAATATGAATGATAGGTTCAAAAATGGATGTACAGCATAGTGTTGCAGCCCATCACTTTTTCGTGCAGCTTTGTGATTTCCTAGAAAACAGCACTACAGACTGAGCCAATGTCTTCTTAGGTCAAAAGGGTTTGTGCCCTCAAGTCACTTGTTGTATGGTGACCACATGCATTTCATAGGGTTTTCTCAGGCAAGAAATACCTAGAGGTGCAGGCCCTAAAATTCATATATTATAAAACCATCAGCTGGTTGGTGGCAGCATGCAGAAACCTCTGAGAGTTACTGCAGTGCTACATCCACCAGTCTGTGTTTCTTGATGTGACAGTGACAGACGGCTGGGAAATTGCCATTTTTACATTCCACAGTGCCTGGGAGTATTGGCATTGCTTATTCTGCATGTCCTACCTGGGGAACCAGGTTTAGATTGGCAGGAAGCATCTTTCTTAAGAAGACAGCCCATGCTCTGAACAAAAGAGCTAGCAAACATTCAGCTCCTGCCTTATGTTTGCTTGAAGCTTCCTTGCTTGTTTTCATGTGTGATATCCTTATGCAATCTAGTACTACACAACTCTCACTGCTCACCTTCTAGTCAACCTTAGCTTCTTTTTCTCTAAATGATTTGACTAATTCTTGATGCTCCTTGACCTTTGGTTTCATTCCTTGGTTCTAAAACATGAGTTTAGCTTTGGACTTTATTTCTGCTTGGATGTATTTTGGACCACAGTATTGCTACTGTCCTTTAAACTGAAATTAGCCTCTGGGCAACTACTGCACTCTTTCAGATTCTATCAGAGAAGGGGAGAATTGGAATAAACTCTGTGAGCCAAATGCACATCTTTACCCATAGTGAGTTTCTGACAGTAATTGGAAACGTCATAAGCTTTAACTCCACAGTAGAATGCAAAGCAAACCTTTTCCAAATGAAATGCAGAATTGTCTAGGTGTATTTAAATGAAAAAAGAATGAAATTGCTTTGGGAAGATTAATTTTTAGATAGGCATAAATTGCCTGAATTGAATTTGCTCTCTGCTATCATTGGAGTCTACGCATTGTACCAACAGTCAAAAATCCAATATTTCAAAAATTCATATTGTAGGGAAAACAAAACAGATATGGAAATAATCTCTTAATCAGCAATTTTATTGGCTATGATGTGATGTTGTTATTCATATGTCTAAGACTATACTTTTAAAAATCAAAATGCATACCTTTTCTATCTCTTCTTGTTCTTAACTTAGAACTTAAGCTTTTGAGCTATTTAGTTCATTTGGATTGTTTGGAAGGAAATATGTATATATGTATATTATATATATATATATATATATTGCATTTGGAAAATAAAAAACTAAGATAAAATAGAAAATAAGCCGAATCCTTAAAAAGAAGAAAAAAAAACCTGCCAAAATTCCACTGCACACACTCTCTGTGCATAATAATCACACACATCCTGCCAGCAATCCATAGTTTGACCAATGGTGGGATCAGGCACATCCCTGCGTTAGTCACAAAGGCAAAGAGAGAGAAAAACCAAGCAAGTAATTAAATAATAGATCCACAGCTACCCTTGCAAGGAGAAGAAGCTGACAAACAAAGGGAAATCTGGGAGGCTGTATTGGAGACAGTGGTGTCTGCTATACAATAAGCTACCCTGTTATCCTCAAGTGTTGTACAGGCTTCAGTCCCTCTAATATTAAAGTAGGATTTGACTGTTAGTTTGATTGGCTTTTGCACCTGGAGCAGGAGGGAGTACCAGGGATGCAAAATATTTTGGGTCAGCCCTTTGTGGATCATAGTTTCATTTCTCTGTGTTTGTGTGTACTGTGTGCCTTCATGTTGTTTCTGACTTATGGCAACCCTAAGGCAAGCCTGTCCTGGGGTTTTCTTGGCAAGATATTTGTGTTTTCTTTCTTTTTACATTGTTTTGCATTTTAACATGATGTATTCTGCTTTGAGCTTCAGGAGGGGTGGGAAAGGAATAAAAAAATTATTATTGTAAGTTTTGTTCAGAGGAAGTTTGCCATTGCCTTCCCCTGAGGCTGAAAGCATGTGACTTGTCCAAACTGGAATTGAATCTCCAGTCATAGTCCAGAATCACAGGTGTTATAAGACCTGGCTGCATATCCTTATATTCCTTTGCAAATGCTGCAGCATGACCCACCCTCCTGCTCTCAGTGCTGGTCACTTGGAGGCTGGGTAGGAATTTTCTCTCCTTTTACCTTTTTTCTGGGGGGGCGGGTACCCAACACTGTAGGTGAAGGAAGTTGGAATAATTAACTAAGGATGGTGTCAATAAATAGGCTTCCATATGGCAGGTAATGTCCACAGAATTTTATCTTAACATCCTTTCCTCAGTTTCCCTCCCTACTGTACTCCCCTGCTTGTTTAACCTGTTCGGATCCCATAGTCTTTCCATTACTCTCTTTCGCTACCTTTCCTCTCCTGTTCATATTTCTACTTTCCATTATCGATCATTTTATTCTACTCTCACTTCCTAGTCCTATCTCCTTATCTTCCACATTGGAATCAATGTTGCTTTGTATGACATTTACATCCAATTTGCCTTCAAGCCATCCATCAATTTATGGTGCCCCCTTGAATTTCATGAGGTTTTCTTAGGCAAGGAATCCTCAGAGGTGGTTTTTCCAGTTCCGAAATATAATCTACAGCAGGTCATTACACTGTTTTAATTTCTGACACATTGACAAAATTTACAAAATTTACAGGGCCATCGTCAGGCACATTGGAAGTCACATTGTTAATGCGAAGACCATTCTTCTGTAGGATACTGAAGGTTCATGTTACAGATTTCTGACTAATCTCATCATAGCTATTGTAAATATTAAGCAAACCTCTGTCACAGAAAAGTAACATGGGGTAGGAGAACAGGCAGCCCTTTTGGATTGGAGCTGCAGCAACCAGATGCTGCAGCCCCATTCCACTGTAGCTGGCCTGGAAGCTGGCTTTAAACAACTGGGAAAGGTGGGAACTATAAATAAATAAATTATTATTAGTAAAGTGTTCTAGTGGCATGCAGTGTATAAACACCACACCGCTGGGTGGCTTCCAGGTGGCTTGGGAGTGTGCAACATTTAAATGCCATGCTCCCAAGCTGCCCAGAAGATGGTGCAAAAGGACCATCTCTTTTGGCCCATACAGTTAATGGGTAGTATTTTTACTTTTATAATGACTCCTCAATATCTTTCTTTAGGTGTAACTAAAAACCCTTGATATCATAGAAAACATTTTATATTGTATGAATTTTGTAAAGCCAATAGTTACATGCATCTTCCTTGTACATTTTAATAAAAAATGCACAAACACTTTTTTTTATTGTTCAACTTTACTATCACCACTTCCTGTCATTATTTGAATGTTTTTGTTTAAATTTAAGAAAAATAATATGTCATTCATTTCAGTTCTTTTAAAATTTTCATTTATTTTTAAAATAAAATAAAGAATTCTAATGTTTAAATATCTAGACCTAAAGTCAGTGTTAGTCCTAACTACAGTCATAGTATCAATAGCAAATTTGTAAGTCAACACTTGTGTAAATTCCATGATTCATTGGCCTACTCTAGTTGGGGCTAGCCATTGATCTGAGGCTCTAATAAACTTTTAAATATATTTATATACATTTGTGTACAATTAAAATTGAATGTTTCATTAAAACAAGTTCTGTTGTGAAATTTTATAAAGCTGAAATTTTATTCAGCTGCATTTACTGTTTCTTTTTATATTTGTTCATATTCTTTGTATATTTGTTCATTTTATATGTGCATATTTATATAGCAGAAAACACTGAGAGAACAATGCACAGAACAGAATACATTTATTCAAAGTTATGTGATCTCTATACTACTTTAATAATAGCCACTATTTATTGTTCATTAAATGTTACCATAGAATTAACCCTATATAAAGTTTGCCATTTCCAGTGCAAAGTTGTAATAAGTTATCAGAATATTCTGGTGCAAAAAAATAGCCATTAAACACTCTGTTTGGCAAAATTTTAAAAATAGAATTTGTCCTTAAATGACACATCTGTCACATATCCTACTACATCCCACTATAGAGATGAAGATATCCCTCTACATCTCTGGTTTTTTTTTAAGGAGAGCAAGGGAGGACAGTGATATTTTGAATTTAAAAAAGCAAATGTCCTATAATTTGGAGAATTGATCTGAACACATACATATGAAGGGAGTTTTTGGTTTTTGGTTTGTTTGGTTTCTCTTGATGGGGACATAGATCCTCAGCCATTACATTAGTGAATAACTTCATCAATTGTATAGATTCTGTTTATTTCAATGAAGGAGAGAGCACATGTTTTATGTATGACTGGGTTAAAAATAGCATGCAAATGTTACTAGGACATCATGTGGTGTTGCTATCATGATCAATGTGATTTCCAGATACCCTAAAGCATTTCACTTGCAAGCCTCATGGAAAGATGATGATACTGTGTTTTGATTTTATTCAATTTTAACAGCTGAGTTTCTTTCACTTCAGGCTAAGATACATTTTGATAGTGTATCCTTTCCTTTACAATCCTTATCATCCATCATTAATGTTGAGTTGGAAGCCAGTGGGCCTGCTGTGAGACAATGTGGGGAAAGGGAAATACAAAGGATATGCACAACCTAAACTGACAAAGGTAGCCTTAAGAAGACCTCCAAAGTTAATCTTTCTGCTCTGAAAAATTGACAGGTAGAATGGGAGGCGAGGGTTCACCTATGTAGCCTTGACTGACATCTACCTTAGCTAGATAGAAAAGTGCTTAGTCTATTTTTGTTTCAGGGTTTTTTGGCAGAGAAATCTAAGATGACCCTTTGCTGGAGCGGAACAAAGACCTGTCTACTCCTGCTGTTTCCCACAGTGGCCAACCATACATCTATGGGCTTAGCTGAGGAAAAGTGGAGTGCTATCTGTTCCTAAGAAGATAATAATCAGATCTCTCTTGAAAACAGTACAAATAATTCCTATGCCCTGATATCTCTTCCAGTTATAGGCCAATATTTAATCTCCACTGTTTAGGAAGTTAATTGCGTGCACAGATCCAATTCCATTTTCATATTAATTATTGTTTCCTTGTGATTCTGCTTCACTTATTAAAATGGTTTATTAGAATATGTTAAATCTCATTACTCAAACTAGTCTGAAACTTGCTCAGTGTTGATGGAATGAGATGAGCTATAAATTATCCAAAAATATAAAAAGGGTTTCTAATAGTCTCTCAATGCAAGACCCAACTGAAATAGTGTATTCAAAAAAGAGAGTCTTTTAATATAGTAAATATTTATCTGTTTCTATTAAAATTCTAATGTAATGTTCTATTTTCTGGTCTGCTTATACAAAATTAAAATGATCTCATCATATATATTATGTAGTGTGTTTAGGATGTTTTATAGCATTCACCACTTGCAAGGCATTGCAGAGGCATTAACCAAGTAGTCCTAATTAGAACTAATCAATTAGGCCCATAAAAGGTAATTTTCATTTATGATGATTCCCTTATTATTTCCTCTTTCTAATTCAGAAAACTATGGTGTCTCACAGAGAAATGATGGCAGCAACGGTTGTACTGTAGTATGCTTTGAAATTCCATGATATTTTTGTTTTATTCAAATCTGCCTAATTCTTTTCAATTACTTTAGTGAGAAATGTTTACTTTTTTCTCTTATACCTCTAGTCAGTGAAATTTAAAACAACAAAAGTTTTCCCCCTTACATCTTTATTCTTCCAAATTGTACCCAGCTATTTTGTGTTTGTGATCCTTCCTTTGAATCCCACCACTGACAGGGATCAGAATTAAAACAATCTTCTCATCAAGCTAACTTTTATTTATTTATTTATTTATTTATTTATTTGATTTCTACTCCACCTTTCACTGCCCAAGGGACTCATGGTGGATTACAAAATTTAAAATAGAAGTTAGCTAAAATGTACCAGTGTACAAAGAGCCAGTGTAGCGTAATAGTTTGAGGGTTGGACTATTATTCTGGGGGTCAGGGTTTGATTCCCTGCTTAGCCATGAAAACCTACTGGGTGACCTTGGGTGAATAACATATTTTCAACCCCAGAAAAACCTATAATGGATTTGCCTTACAGTCACCATAAGTTAGAAAAGACTTGAAGGCACACGGCAAAAACAACAAAATGTACAAAGTGTCCCCTTCCCTAGTTAGTTACATTCCACTGCTGTGCAATCGGAAACACAACAATCTGACTGCAGTCCACTATTTTTTGAGCTTACAATGTCTTTTTAAAATTATGGTAGTATACACCAGGAATGTACTTTTGGATGGAACTAAAGCAACATGGATATTGTCCAAAGAAGTCTGAACTGAACTGAGCTCTTCTGAGTGAAATCCTGAGATTTGAAGGGACACAGAGATACAGCAGCTTCATGCAAGCATTTGGCTGCAGCTCACATTGGCCTTATGTGGCAATAGGGTGCCTATGAACACATAAGCCCAAATCCTTCAATGTCCTCATGCCCTCCAGATAGTCAGAGGACAAAATGAGATGGAAGGGTTCTAAATGTGATCTGAGACCATTTCCTGGTTCTGTCTGCAGTAGCATATGGTGACCTCAGTGTCAGGAGGGTGAGGTACATCCACTGTGGATTTAATCCTATATTCGGATTAATATTAATATTAACTAGAATTGAGGTCAATAGTTTTGCATCCTGGTTTATTAGTGCTATCGGTATAAATGCTGAGATGGGAAGTTGACAGTCACTTTTATTTTGGGGATAGGAACACTTCTGGAAGTGTGCCAAGATTAGGGGCATAGACCTTGTGATATTATCTTGTTGTCACTGATCTTGTCAGTGTGGGGCAATTTTATTATAATACAACTTGTAAAATTATCCCGTAAACTGATCTAATCTCGGAGATTTCCCTGGTTTAACGTTTTGGGTTATCTGTTTAATTTCTTCTAATGAGATGGGGTGATTGAGTAGAGTGGTGTGCGATTCCTTGATTTTCAAAATTTTGAAAGAATTGAGGAATGAATTAAGTTTGTCGGGGGGCGTTCTTCAGCATAGAGTTTGGAGCAGAACTCTCAGAATTCCTCTACTATGTCAACTTGAAAGGTTTTGATATTGCCATTTGGGGAGTTGATGGCTGCAGCAGTTCGTTTTTTCTGCTTTCTGTTTAGCTAATATAGCTAATAATTTAGAGTTCTATTATAATTTTCATAGAAGTAGGCTTTCATATATTGCAAATTAGTTTGAATTGAGTGTAGGTTTAATTCTTCAATTTGAGCTCTTTTTTTCTAATAAAGTTTTAAGTATGGCTGAGTATGGTCTTCTTGTGGGAGTATGACAAAATTAAGTATGGTCTTCTTGTGGGAGTATGACAAAATTTCAATTTCTTTAATCAATTCCTGGAATTTCTTTTCTTTAATTTTCTTTTCTTTAGAGCCCTCCTATATAAACAGGCCTTTGAGCACTGCTTTCAGTGTGTCCCATAGTAGAGCTTCAGAGGTGCTTTCAAATCTGTTTTCTAGATAAAAAGTTTCTATCACTTTTTCTATGGTATTTTAAAAAGGATCATGCATCTGGAGTGCTGGACTAAACCACCAAGATTTTGTAGTCTGGGAATGTCCTTCTGGTGCCCAATCTAGTATTATTGGTGAATGGTCTGAATATAGGATTGGATTAATTGTGGAATTTAAAGTTTTGTCTAATAGGGACTCAGAGATAGAAAAATATGATCAGTTCTGGAGTATGTTTTATTGACTGCTGAGTAAAAGGTGAAGTCTTTTTTCTATGGGGTATAGAGATGACCAAGAATCAAATAATCCTGCATTTTTAATTTTCTGCATTAACCAGGTTGGACCTGTATGTTTGCGAGGTTTTGGTTTATCAAGATAGGAGTGCAAAACTTCATTAGAATCACCTCCCAGCACTATTGAACCAACAGCCACTTCACTTAGATGATGTAAAAAATCTGACATAAATTGGCGCTGACCCATATTGGGTGAATAGAAGGAGCCTAGAGTGTAGGATTGGCCAAAAGTTTCCCCTGTGAGCATTAGGTAGCACCCTGCATCACCTCTGAATTCATTGTTTAGCACTAAAGAACATCATTTGTCCAGGAGAATAGCTAAACCTTTGGCTTTTCCATACATAATTGATTTCCAAACAATTTTTGGAGGAGGATGGGATCAGAAATCTGATGTGTTTCTTCAAGGAATAAGAAAATTGGGTGTAGCTGTTTGATTTGTTTTAGGATTTTCTCTCTCTTTTTTGCTGAGCATAAGCGCTTAACATTATAGGAAATAACTCTCAGGAATGCCATGTAATACTATACTGCATTGTAAAGAAAAACTGGAAATTCCTTTCCTGTTGACCACATTATTTTCCAATTTGAGGGTTAGCATTTGAGGATCAGTTTTGCCACATTTGGATATCCTACAGTTTTTCCCTAAAGATTTAAAGAATAGTAAAGAGATGTAAATAAAAAGTCAATAACATAACAATATAATTAGATATTAACAAGGAACTAATAACAGTATCATGACCAAGAGGAATAAAGAGCAGGTGTCTCCTGTTCTCCTGATCAGAATCAAACTTTCTGATCTCCTCTGGAGGGATAGGTGCAAATAATATCTTTTCTTTGTAAAATAGTATTTCATATGTTTTTGGCCTGTTTTGTGATTAATATTTTTGTAATATTAAGAGGCAAGAAATGGCAAATTTTAAACCTTAAGAGAAACGGAAAACTATATATATGTTTGTAATATGTCAGCTCTATAACAGAGATAAATTAATAATAGTGTAGACAGAAAATAACATAGAATAATAATAATAATAATAATGTATTTATACCACACCCCGCTGAGGCCATCAGTTGCTAGCTGTGGAGAAATGGATACACAGGCAGCACGTGTGGATAATCGCCTCTCCGGAATGAATTGCTATCACTTAGTTTTTGAAGTTCAGCAGCAAAAATAGTGGATGAAATAGTTGGAAGCGCGGAAACACAAGGCTCAAAATGGTGCCTGTAGTGGATGACTGTTATGTTTGCTCCACTACCAGCAAAATCCTGTCAAAGCAACGAGGGTCATTGTTGATGAATTCCTGGAGGATTGCAGGGTGCCCGTACCAAAGCTGGAGAGTTGTTCATGCTTATTTTGTCTTTTCTTTTCTGTACTGTCTGCCATTGTGTTTCCTGAGAGAGGGCCTTCTCAGTGGCTGCCCCTAGACTCTGGAACTCCCTGCCCAGGGAGATCAGAATGGCTTCCTCCTTGATGGCCTTTTGCAGGTTAAGATCTACCTGTTCACCTTTTAAGGAATTGTCATGAGGACAGTCTGGGGTGTTAATTTTTTTTAATATATAGTTGTATCTTTTTAAAATGTGTTTTATTCTTTTAATAAATATCTGTTTTAATATTGTAATAATTTAACTCCTTTTTAATGTACTTTTCTGTTTTTAATTTACTATTTTTAATGTTATGAAGTCACTCTGAGTCCCAGATCTGGGAAAAGAGAGGGATACAAATAAATAATTACTATTATCATTGTATCTATCACCTTCATGGGTCTCATTAGGTCTAATTGAGTGGGTATTTCTTTCAAGATCCATGGGTATTGTGATGCTAAGTGTCTCAAAAATTTGCATCATTTAGATTTTGGTAGAAGCAGTTAGGGTCTCATTGCCACGCAAATAACAGTGTTAAAATCTCAGATTTTTCAAACTAAATGGCTCTAAAACAAGTGACCAGATCTCTAAACAAATTTTCACATAACTTTCCTA
Organism: Urosaurus nigricauda; assembly: GCA_034509955.1. Taxonomy (NCBI): domain Eukaryota; kingdom Metazoa; phylum Chordata; class Lepidosauria; order Squamata; family Phrynosomatidae; genus Urosaurus; species Urosaurus nigricauda. Next base: position 96,731,891 of record JAOEGL010000001.1, read on the forward strand.
GTAATTCTGGAAAGAGAAGGTCTGAGACAACAAGAGAGCTAGGATTCTCAGTTCTACTTGCTTTTTTTGAGCTGTGCTTCAAGTTGGTAGTTATCTGATCATTGTGATTTTGCTTCTTTTGCAGGTGTGCACCAATCTTTAATAAATTGGATCAGCTGCCCTTTTTAATGTTGACATCAACACTCACAGTCTTGTTGATTTTTATGATGAAATTCTTGATTTTATTTATAATTAATCGTCAGGACTGAGGTGAACTCTTCCACTATGTGTCTGCCATGTTCGATGGCACTCAACTGAACTTTTTAAAATTCCCATGTGGAGAGTTAAAAATTGTTTTCACATCACAAGGGGAAAAATATGAAGAAGATTTAAACTGTCAGTCTGGATTGTGGCTGTGTGTGCTTATTTCACAACAACAACAACACAAAAACAAAAAACAAAACAGGGCTTTTAAACCACACATCATGTATTTAACATACTTTGTAAACCTCAGTCACAAAAAGGGAAAAGAATCAGAAACTAGAAGCATGTCATGGTGCCCAGAGGTGAAAAAGAAAGGGAATAAATTTCAGTCTAACACTAGACTAAGACATATAGAGAGATGTAGTTTAAGAGCATTCTGTGCAATCATGCTAGACACATGATCACAGAGTAGTCTCTGACAATGCTGGCTCTTTGGCTTAGTAACAGAGATGAGCACCGCCCCCTATGGTCGGACACAACTTGACAACCTTGTCAATGGGAAATACCTTTACATTTAAGAGCAAACGGGAGAAAAACAGATACAGGACAAAATGTAAGGAGATGTGTAAATTATTATGAGATAACTAAGTGGTTAGAAGAAATTCTGTGGTCTCTCATTTTCAGCCATACTGAAACTGAAATTTTATGTAGCTTTAGGAGCTTTAGCAAGTCTGGATAATCTCAGCAAAATCTATCCTTGAACATTTCAAAACAGAATCCCTGTCATATGTTTCTTCTGCATATTTAGCTTATATAGTCAGGAGGCATTGTGGGCATTAGGCTCCACACAGCAGGCTGTGTACTAAATTCCCAGTCCTTGAAAGAAAACAAGTGCCCTGTTCTGTATTTAGCATAAATAATACTTAAGTGACCAGCCTGCCAAACATCTGTATGGTTTATGGAGGCTGACGCTGTTAGACAACTGCACATTTGCTCTGTTTTCAGATTTTAAAATGCCTGTCTACTTGATGTAAGAATTTGAAAAAGAGATGTGGATGTAAAAGTGCAAAATGAGTTTTAAAAGAAAAGATAACATTAATTGCCACTAGGACAGGGCTACAGGGCTAGGACAGGGCTTAGTGTAAGGCAAGCCTAAAGTCTTAAGTAAAAACTTGTTTTCTTGTGCTGTATTTGACAGTTCAGGTTAGTGAAAGAAAACTTTTTGCCTAAAGTATACAATTTCAACATTGTCACATGTTCATGAACAATTTCCCAACTTTGTCAAGCTGTTCCCCAACCATTTGATTATGACCCTGTTCACATTTTACCACAGGCAGTGAACCACAAGAATCAGTCTAGTTAAACAAAGTTGTACGTGTCTGTTTTCTGACATCCCATTTTTCTACTCCCCGTGTTCCATTTTTATTTATTAGTTTATCTTTAACTAGTTTGTGACCTCTGATAATATTTATCCTTCTATTATTGATGTACTTTAAAATGTTTTTTGACATCCAAATATACTGAATCACCCTTTTCCTACTTAATCTTTTGCCTACTGAATCATCCTTTTCCATAAAGGGTTAATATTTTCTATGGAACTCTGAAGCATTTGTGGGACAGGACTTCTCTTTGCAAAAGCCATATTGATTCTTCTTTAGTAAAACTGTTTTTTTTTTAAGCAAGAGTTACTTAATTTCATCTGCTAGAGGAGACATGTCAAAAAGATGAGGTTTAATAGCCTAAAAAGCCCAAAGAGAGAGAGAGAGAGAGAAGATGGCAGTCCTCATTTTAAAAGGATGGCAGTATCATTTACCAGAGAGCGAAATCATATGAATGGAAGACTGAAAATTTTATATGTAATCGGTAGATGTAAATCAAATAATTTCTGATCAGATATTTCTGCAGACTTTTACTTTAACTAAGTATAGGTTATATGCAATGTTTTAACATTGTTTTGTGAGTTGCATTGGATGCTCTCCAGTGTTAGTTTTTTCCAATTAATTTTATCCAACACTGAGGATAGCATCACATAAGCTCTGTTGTCACCACAATTGCATTAATTAATGAAAATGGAAAAATACTGGTTTGAGAAGAGCCATTATCACACATCTTTGCAATCATGCAACTAGGGATGCTTCTGTCATTTGACTCTCTTCTGGACTCCCCTTTAATCCCAGATCCTCTTTAATCCCAGGCCCTATTCAATAACCAGTCTGCCTTTCAGTTTTCTTTTCTTTTCTTTTTTACTTTTTAATGCAATTCTGGAGTTCTGCTAATGCAATTTAAGTTAAAAGATTAAAAAAAAAAGAAAGGAATTGGGGAATAGTGAGGGGAAAGTGGGACAGGGGGAGAGAAGTGAAAAAGGATGCTCTGACCATGCATGGCAGCCACAGCAACCATGGGCTGGAGGTGATGTTGTGTGGTAAGTATCACAAAAAGCAGTATTTTACTACTATGATTGCAGTTTAAAATCTCCTGAGTTGAATTGTAAAGTGATGAACAAAGGGGATAAGTAATATGCAAGGTACACACTGAAGAAAATAAAACTTGTGGTGGAAATATATTGGGATTCAATCATGCGAGAAAGAAGGCAGCTATTATATGATGCTCCTTTCCATTACAGACTCAGTTCCCATGGAAAGCATGCATGTTAGGAAGGCATGCATACTTTCCCCCTGATATATTAGTCTTTTTGTGTGTGGAGATCTTTGTATAATGTCAATGTTGTTAGAGATGGAGCATTCCATCATACAAAACTTACGAGTGCTGTACTGTGTACTTTATTCCTGAAAGTGTTGATCAGTTTATAGGCATCTTCCCTTTACTTCGGTGGACTCTTGAAAAACATTCAAACAACACTACTGTTGTCATTACTGCTACTAGTGTATAGCATCAACACAATTGTCACCTATAAAGCCCTATATGGCTCAGGTCCACACTATTTGACAGACCATTTCTCCTGGTAAGATCGACTCAGGCTTGCATCCTTCCGAGATCGCTAAAATGAGTACCCAGATTGTTGGGGGGCAAATAGCTTACAATTGTAAACTGCTTAGACACTCCTTAAGGGTATATAAATGAAGCTGTTTGTTTGTTTGTTTGGTATGAACCGGCCCGGATTCTGAGATCCTCTGAAGAAGCCCTTCTCTCCATTCCAACATCATCACAAACACGGCTGGTGGGAACGTGAGAGAGAGCCTTCTCAGTGGCTGCCCTGGACTCTGGAACTTCCTGCCCAGAGAGATCAGAATAGCTCCCTCCTTGATGGCCTTCCGTTGGCAGGTTAAGACCTACCTTTTCACACAGGTGTTTAAGGAATTGTTATGAGGACAGGCAGGGATGTTGAATCATTTTTTAAAATGTTTTAATTATACTGTTTTTAATGTTGTGAAGCCGCTCTAAGTCCCACTCCTGGGAAAAGAGCGGGATACAAATAAATATAATAAATAAATAAATAAATGCAATATGATACCCTTTTAAATCAAAGAGTCTACAAGAACTAATCACACAGGCTTTCAAAGAGGAAGGAATGATCCTATCTTAGGTATTTGCAAAGAGGTCTCATTGCATGGCCTGTAGAACTGAGATTCTGGAAAGCTGCTCCATTGAAGTAAGCAACTGCTTCATACTTTTTGAGTGTGCCTGGATCGTGTTGTAGTTCTGAAGCTCTCTTGAACTGCCCTTATTTAAGTAACAACATTAACTATTCTAATAAATAATTTAAGTAATGTTTCAGGAAGTTGTGCTGCAGCATACGACTGTAATTCAGGCAATAAAGTATTTAAAGTTATCATTCTTAAACTCAACAGTCTAATAAAACTCCCATCTTATTGAAATGAATAAGTATTATTTTATTTAATTGGCAAGGCGTTCAGCAGCAGAACATTTCTGAAAGGCCAGTGCTGAGTTCTGTGTCACCAACAACACAGCAAGTCACTAGCAAAGCTACCCTCTGAACGCTTGAAAACTAATAAACTTTTAAAAGGCATGACATAAAAATTACTGCCTTTGTATATCATGTGTGTGGTTCGAAAAACATAGCAATGACTTTCCCAAAAGGGGAATATGACTGAAATTGTCAAATGGGAAACAGATGAACAGTGCTACTTGAGCTACTCATTGCCTCCACTTTCTTTGATTTTGAGATAAATTAATTTTTATCACTACTGGAAAGAGATGCAAATTGATATAGGCTGTGGAATAATCTTAAATGTTCAAAAATACTCACATGTATGATAACAATATCATTTTGAAATCCAGAAAGGGTGTAGCTAGGCATTAGGTGGCTGTGTGAATAGTACTAAGATTGCAGAGGGGCTTTACCTGAGGGTATATTGGCCAGGATCCCCTCAGGTTTGGTTGGACCTGGAGTAAAAAACTGGAGTATGTTACCCTAAAAGGTGGAGGGGAGTGTTGCGGGTTCCCAGCAGCAGTGTAAATGACTCCTTGAGATTCTGCGGAAAATATAGCTCAAAAACAAGAGGAGCATGTTTTCATAACTAACTGCAGAGAGTGCTCTGGTTTCAGTGAATAGAAGGGTTTAAAAATCAATGCAACATTAAGTACCATGGAAGGCTATCAGAAAGAAGGGTGTGGAAGGCTGGACAGAAAGGAACCAGGAGTTTGAAAGGATGATAATTACCAGTCCTGAATATAGGTCCATGGAAAACAGAGGGTAGCTCAGATAGTGTCTGAGGGTTACACCGAAAGAGTGGCATGGAGCCCTGGTCTGTGAACATAGTGGCTAGGGCTGGATTGGATATTTATATCCCATTTCATATCCTCAAGGGGTGCTTGATGTTCCCAAATGGTGTAAGAAATGCTTTGAAGGTTCCCCATGGAACTGGCAAAACGGATCTGGAAAGATTGACGGCTTTAACTTCAGAGTGATAAAACATTGATAGTCCCTGGATAGTTAGATAGGAAGGGTGAATAGGAACACATCATGAGGTGAGCTGGAAGGCATGGGCTTTTCCTGCTTTTGCTATGAGCCTCAGTTTGTCTACATTGTGAGAGGAAACATAAAGAGCCTGGGAGGGGGAATGGAGTGATCAGCAAACCCATGTTGAATTTATTTTAATGCCATCTAGATCTCTCACATATCCTTTGGTCAGCACGACTCCTTACATGTTTAACTTCCTAATCTCTACAGGTCATTTTGCCTTCAGAACATCCCCAAACTCTAGATATTAGTTATGAACCCCATATCCAGTGGCAAGGGTGAAAGGTATGCCAACAAGTACCTTACTGATAGTTTCCAGTGGGATGTTCTCTGGGTTTGACTTTCAATTCATTGGTCATTAGGGAAAGGGAAGGGCTCATGCCTGATTCTCCATCAAACAAAGGAGGTTGTTATTCTGATATGAACAAGGTCCTAATGAATTTCCTTTATAGTTACTTTTAATGTGCAAGGTGCTTAAATATCTGTTGTTGTTGTTGTTTTTAAAAGATCTTTATTAATACAGGTTGAGTCTTCCTTATCCAGAATTCTAAAATCTGAAATATTCCAAAAACAGAAACTTCTTCCACGGGTGGCAGAAAATGACACTTTCTCTTTCTGATAGTTCAATGTACACAAATTTCGCTTTACACACAAAATTATTAAAACTATTGTATAAAATTACCTTCAGGCTATGTGTGCAAAATGTATATGAAATATAATTTGTATTTAGACTTGGGTTACATCTCTAAGATATTTCATTATGTACATATATGTGAATACAAATATTCCAAAATCCAAAATAAATAAATAAATGAATAAATAATCCAGAATCTAAAACACTTTGCTCCCAAACTTTTTGGATAAGGGAAACTCAACCCATATTTTGTCTACCTGAATTTATGTTTTGAGTTTGGCATAAATTCTATGGTTAGACCTAATTAGAGCAGACCCCTAAAACATTGAGCCACTTTGGTTCCTATATAGCATTTTTAGTTTTCAAACTTGGAAAAAGGTGGGATTAAAACAGCATAAAATAAAATCTAAATGGCTTTTATCTCCATGTTGACCATTGCTTATCAATTGATTCAATGGGTTTACTTTAATTAAGACTAATATGATGCAGGTTTTTGTCTTGTGTTTTACTTTCAATTACTGTTACTAGCTGCTTTAATTCAGTTTAATAGAAAAAAGAGATACAAATAGCTAAAATCCTGTATTGGGAGACATAAACATACTACATAAAGTATTACATCTAGATAGGAAAGATGAAATGTACCAATACAGGATGGGTGGAAATACATGTGTAAAAGATGTTAGCCGACCATAGAGATCTTAGTAGATCACAGGCTAAATAGGAGTCAACAGTCTGATGCAGCAGCCAAAAAAGGCAGTGTAATTCTGGGCTACATTAACAGGAGCATAGTGTGTAGATGCCGGGGAGGAGTAGTGCCACTTGATTCTGCTTTGTCAGACTTCACTTGAAATACTGTGTCCAGTTCATCGTAAATCAAGAAAGATGTTGACAAGCTGGGACATGTCCAGAGAAGGACAACCAAGACAATCAAAAGTCTTGAGACCAAGCCTTATGAGGGATATTTAGGGTATGTTTAGAGAGAAGAAAACTTTAAATCTGAAGGGATGTCATGTAGACTAGAATATGAAACAACACAAACCAATCAATTCAAATTACAGTGGGCCCTTCCCTTATGCAGAGGATCTGTTCTGGATCCTGTGCGCATTAGGGAAATACCACATATGGTAGAGCCCCATTAAAAACAATGGGGCTTGTGCCTGTGGCGTAGTGCAGTGCACGTGCTATGGGTGCACATGCCATTGCTTCTTCTGGTGCACACCATTGCTTTTTCTGGCATGGATTTCAGTATAGTGAAAGCTATGTATGGTGTGCCCGCGTATGATGCGGGCGCACTGTACAAGAAAAGAGACATATTCCTGCTGATCCCTGGGCTCTCTGACAACATGTAAATATCTGTCTTGTAGGAGCCATACTGCTTACAAGTGAATTTTTGGTGGTGACTTTGGTACTTGTATGGTTGAATGTAATCCCAACCTCTGCAATGAACAAAAAAACAAGCTGTGGACATAAGCCTGACTTATACCATTGTAGTTACCATTGGAATTCACTAATAGGATGCCAGCCAAATATAACAAAATAGCTAATAATATGAAACATATGAAACTATTAGCTATAGTTCTGTTTCCTTGGGAACTTGTTGTCAGAGCTGTCCTAGAACATGAGAAGAAAGGATTGTGTCAATTACTAAATATTCTCAAAGATTTACAAGAGAAGTGTGCACACATCTACTGAAAAAGAAGAAAGTCAATTTATTTTAAAGGCCTATCACTACATCTCAGCAGCTCTGCTCTTCCCCAAAAAGTTAAGCTATGATTTGAAATCCCCCACAGAGTCCTAAATGTGATGAATCCTCTGATCTTTTCAAGGCTATTTTTTAACCTACATTTAGATCATTGATTCAGGTTCCTGCCCTATGAAACTTTTATACTTTAATTGTAGAGAAATGCCTAGTGTTATAAAGCACATATTAATTTATACCAGCTACTACCTAAAATTGCAGATTCTGTAACAAAAGGCAGTTTTTCACACTTACTGTGTAAATGTTTAATATGACAAGAGTTTGGAAAATGAGAGGGAATAAAAAAATCCAAGTACTGGAGAGTAAATCTGCTTGAAAAAAAGAGCAAAATAAGTTACTGAAGAGTCTTCCTAAACCTGCACTGTACATAGTGTGATCTACCAAGCCAAACAAATCCCAATGAAAAAGAAATAATTTTAGGCTTTTTTAGTGCTTTATAAAATTACAAAATTATGCCTAGTAAAGTGGATACAGAATATTGGCTGGAATCCTGTTGAGGATTTACTTGTGTGTAAACACCATAATGATGATGCTGGACAATGAATCCCATCCTGTTTCCTTTACTTCTCACTTACCAGGAAGCAGCCACTTTGATTGATGAGGTCTGTTCCCCTGTTAATCAGGAAGCAGACGGCTAATAATCTCACCCCTCTCCATGTTGCAATTCTCCCTTGCACTAGAGATTGCTTGTGTGAGGGGTGAATGGGGCCATCAAACAGCTGCTTCCTGATCAACAGGGGAATAGACCCCTGTTATTGCAGCAGCTGCTTCCTGGTTAGTAAAGACTGGGAGACTTTCACAGTTCCTGTTCTTTCACAGTAGTGATCATGAATGTGAAGCATTCATGATTGCGTAACTCAAGGTTACACATTTGTAATTTCCCAACAGAATTTCAGCCTATATGTCTTACCCTTTTAATATTAGAAGCCAGAAGCATAGAAATAATTTGTTTGACAGTAAGTACAAGACAGAGAAGAGGACATATCGCTTCATAATGCACATCACTAATTTATGACATTCTGAGACATTGGGTGGTGGTGGTGGTGGTGGTGGTGGTGTTGATGATGATGATGATAATTCTTAGCCTGAGTAGCATGGGACTAGACAAATTCATGGGAGATTGCCATTAGCCATGAAGATGACATGAAACTATCTGGAAGGCATCATAGAGTAGAGTAGGAAAAGTCTTTCAGATTTTGCTGGTAGGCTTTCGAGAAGCATCTGGTTTACCCCATAGGAAGCACCATGGGAAGAGGATTTCATCTGGAAGGGTTTTTTTTTTTTAAATTTTCTTAGCCATATATTTATTGTAGGGTTCCAACATAGTTTCTATCTTGTTCTTAGTTCCTTGCTAGTTCCTACCTTGCCCAACTCAAATTTTGTAAGCTGAAGCAGGCAGTATAAACTAGGAGGTTACATCAAGGCTGTAGTGGGCCACCAAAAATGGGCTCTAAATTATGTCCATTTCCAACCAAGACACTTACCCTATTGGCCCCCTTCTTTGTCTCTTCTTGCTGAAGCCATTAGGCTTGAAAACAGCAGTTCATTGGCTTCAAAAAAGTATATCCCCAAGTCTAATTACAACATAGGATCTGTTATCTGGTGTGTGTATGTGTGTGTGTCTATGAAAGAACATCTCCTAGATGATTCTCCCACTTTAGCTGTGATTACCACCTGCCCAACCACTTTTGTTAGGGGTCCTGCATACCTCTGACTTGCAAACCCAGATATTTTGCTGGAACAGAATAGGGTCCTCAGGCCAAAAAGTGTTTCTCTGTCTCTTCTTTAAATGTTACTGGATCATTCAAGTGAGAGAATTGTTCAGTAAACCAATAATTTGTTCATTTTACTTTCTTCTTCATAACTGCCATCCTCTTTCTTATTCTTCAAGACATCAAAATGTTTCTGCTTATTTATAATAATCATGTTAGAAAACCATTATGTAGCCCTCATGCTGAGGATCTAAATTGCACAAAGAGCTCCCTGCATTCATACTTCAACTCATAAAGGTCTGCAAATGAGACAAGGTGATGGATTAGATGAGAAAAGCTGTGATAACATGTTCTTATTTGCCCTCAACTGTATGGCAAAGGAAAATACCTGGAAATGACTTTTGTGAAAATGCTCATCCTTATCTGCAAGACCCACTCAGATAGTTCTGAACACTTTCTGTGCACTGGCATAGGAGACAGGGAAGGCTGTGAGTGTGAAGAGTAAAAGTACTCACTAGGGCACACTCATGGCATATGTGTCCATCTATTTCTCTTTACATTAGCTCATACATTGGGATCTCCTACTCTCCACTTCAGGCTCCCAAATTTGATTCCCAGAGCTAAGAGCAATGGATTTAATTATCAATGCTAATGAGCTAAACTTCAGAGGTAATGAGGCCTATCACAGGATGGTTTTTAAGTTTACTTCTTTGACAAGGAGAGCTTGTTAGGGACTCCAGATGGTTTCTCTTACTGATAAAACTTTGGTTTATTAATGGTGTCTTGACTAAACCTACTCTGCTGTACCATTATGGAGTGTAGCTATGCTAATTTAAAATGTATTCTGAAGTTTGTTTTGTACCAAACTATAGAAAAATAGCCTCAGATGGTCTCATGTAGTGACAGGGTAGATTCACAAGGCAATTCTGAACATTTAATTATCAATATAGTGGTTGGACTTTACACATGGGTACATGCATGTGCACATGCATGTGCACACACCCACATGCCCCATAATGATATAATGGTGTAGTGGATCCAGAGCTCACCAGACTGAAGTTCCAGGATATTTTGATTAGCAGGGAATGGCATAATGAATAGAATAGAATTTAATAGATAGGTTTAATAGAATTTCACCAAGACTCTGTGTGTGAATCTGTGAGAAGGTAAATTGCTGAGTTCATTCTGCTAAGACACAGAACAGTGATGGTTCAAAGATTTGATATGTGTTTGTACATCTCAGAACATGAAGAGTTTTGTAAACATCAGGAGGGCATCAGGTTGGAAAAGGCTGCTTTAAGAATTCCACAAAATCTCAGGATTTTTGCCTGGGACAGAACTGTTCACATTGTGACATCAAACCAAACTATTCTGCAAACCACACATAGGACTGGAAAAAGAAGAACTGGATTTGACTGAACACACCAAAAATGGCAGAGACCAGTGGTGATTGGAGCTGCAAATAAGGATTGCTGCCTTAAATATTTTCCCTTTTGGTACTCCATTTGTGAAATATACACAGTGGCATCAATACACTCTGACAAATTTCTCTGACAATAAATGTATCAACAATTCTAAAGTGCTGGTATAGTATGGTAATGAGACCAACACAGGTAGATCATTCTGTAAGAGACATGTGAAGTAATCAATTTGATGGGTGGCAAAAATATGCTAGTCTTCTATGAAGAGCTTTCAAATGCAGCAACTTCCTTCTAGAATGACCAATTAGAGCAATTCTTGCAGCCAGCCCAAATAGTTGTATGCCCAATGCTTCCTGTGACAATCTACTCACAACCTACTGTGTTGTCCCTGGAGTTAGATCATTAAATAAGACATTTCCCATCACGATTAGTGATGCCTATCTCCTGACCAGCTGTCATCCTGGAGCACAATTTTATTTTGGTGACAATTGGGTGAAGAAACCTTTTGTCTCTCACCTTGGTACACACACACACGCACACACACACATTTGTAGCTTTGAACCCTGTAATCCATATCTTCCTTCTGCTCATCCTTTCCAGAATAATGGGACAGCTTGCTTGGAACTCTGTATCTTTATTTTTGATTCCTGTATCCTTGGTAATACAAGGCTTAAATCATGCTCGGTTCCCATCTGCTCCTTCTCATTATGAGATTCTTCACAAGGAAACAGAAATTAACAAGTCACCTGATAATGTGTTTTATACATAAAAGTCTCCAAAAAGTTGTTGTTGTTGTTGTTGTTGTTGTTGTTGTTGTGTGCCTTAAAGTTGTTTCTGACTTATGGCAATCATAAGGCCAACCTATCACAGGTGTCTCTTGTTCAGAAAATGATTGTTTTTGCTTTCCTCTGAGGCTGAGAGAATGTGACTTTTCCAAGGTTACCCAGTGGGTTTCTATGGCTGAGCAACAATTTGAACCTTAGTTGGAGACCATTGGAGCCTTAGTCCACATGTTCAGCCTAATCCAATGCATGTTTTACATGAAATTACTCACATGCACCATGGTTGTGGACTTCTCTGAATTTAAGTTTAGTGAGGTCCAAGAGTTCACATTCTATAAATTCTAAATGCTCTTCCTTAAATTGCAAATCCCAGGCATCCATAGGATATTGCCATGGCTGTTAAAGTGGAATAATAGTGCTATAACAGTGTAATGTGAGAAGGCTCCATGGACTATGACTCTGAAGACCAGGATTCAAATTCCCACTTGGCCATGGAAGCCTACTGGGTGACTTTGAGCAAGTCGCCGTCTCTCATAAGAAGAGAAGACTCCCTCATGAACAAATCCTGCCAAGAAAAGCATGTGATATTTTTCCTTTAGGCCATTATAAGTCAGAAATGTCTTGAAGGCACATAACAATAACTAGTGAGGAATAATGTGAATGGAGAGGTTTCTGGATTTTTATTGTGGAGGCCAAAAGCAGAGCTGTTATTCCACGTTGTTTCCCTAAAGTAGAGGTGGACAGAGTCCAGCCTGTGGGCTTTATGGGGCCTGCTAGAACAAAACAGGTGCCCCTTATGGCTTCCTGCAAAGTCCTCCTGTGAAGTGGAGGCCCCCCTCCCCAAGTTTTAAATATTTGTCTCAGCTTGGCAATGACAATTCTACATGCTGGAGTAAATAAATGTTGTGCAAATGCTCCCACCCCCTCCTTCTATCCATCTCACTCCTACTAGTCCAGGCTTAAAATCTCACCCCTCACCTGATGACATTCCCAACTTTTTCTTCCATCCTCCTCACTCACTGCAGTCCCAGGTTGAAATCTCACCCCTCACCTGTCAATACTCCCACCCCTGCTTCCATCCCATTCACTTCAATCCCCACTTAAAATTAATTACTACACATATGAGCAAATTAAAAATTAAAATGTTTTAAGAGGTGTGCCCCCTTGAACCTGAATTGCCCTTGTACCTACAGCTACTGTAGCTGATTTAGAGACAAACATGTTTGTTGCCATTGTGTGTCCTTGTGGCAACTCTGAAGAGCTCTTTTGCAAAGCAATCACATGAAAGCAGTTATGTCATAATCAATCCACCACTGCTGCGGCTGCTTCAGCTTCAGTCTTCGCTTTCTGTCTGTGAATGGCACATACACAAAATAAATCCACCTTTCCTGACCCTTTCCTCTCTGGCCTATGGTACCACCCCCATCTGCTCCCAGCATTGGGGGTTCCTTTGTGGAGGGTGCAGAATATTGGGCAGAGACCTTCAGGTGAGAAATGAGGAACAGTCAGGATTTTAACTCCTATTTTTTATTATCTCATCTTGTTTTAATTTTTAAAAGCCCTACATGACCTAACTCTGTCCCATGTTTCAGCCCTCTTTTCTCTTTACCAGTCTGCTCAGGATCTTTGTTCTAGGAACTCTGGGTTTCTCACTCAACAAAGGGTCTCCTCTTCTTTAGCTCAGCTTCATCCCTTTTCACTTGCTGCTCCATATTTCAGGAAATATCTCCCAACAGTACTCCTTTCCTCGTTGTTTTTAAATCTCAGTTTAAAACTTTCTGGTTTTCCATTGCCTTTTGAATTTTAGTTTAATTTAATTTCATTACCTTGTGTACTTGGATTATATATTTTTGCTAGCTTGTTTTGTACTTTACTGCATCAGTTATTGTAGCTGGATTTGGATAATCTATTTTATAATTGTATTGTATTGGCTTTATTGTATTGTATTGTACTCCTTTCTCCCCATGTTGTCAGGGCTGTCTTTTCTGTTGTTTTATTCTGTGAAGTGGCATGTACATCAATGGCACTACATAATTAAGTAATAATAATAATAATAATAATAATAATAATAACCAATGTGCATGACACATGGCAAAATATAAAGGCATAGTTCTTTGCTATCTTTTTACAATCTACAATTTTACAGAGTGAGAAATGGGTGGGAGATGAAGGCAGGGTTAATGTAGAAACACACATATATTCATTTGAGTTACAAATACATAGAGGTTGGTAAGCTAACATATTAGAACTATGGGGTAATATATGTAAAAGGTTGGCTCTGAGTATAACTTGGAATGTTACTTTTTTGAGCTTGAATGTCCAGAAACCTTCAGCCAGTATGGCCATAAACTCTGATTTAAAAATGAAGCAAGATGGTGTTCTGGGACACCATTTGAGATTTAAGGAATGGCATGTGATCACTTTCATATTGGTGTGGCACCTCTCTGTGAATTAAAGTTAATCTGAACCACCAAACCAGAACATGCAATTTTGTAGAACATAGCTCTTATGATACTTAAATAATCACCTTTCTTTCATTTAGGCCTTAGATTATCATGGTCAGAAATGTATCTAAACAATTCCCCTGCTCCCACCCACCAATTCAAACTTAATCAGAATGCTCCAGATCTTACAGGCTTTATAAAAAGCCTGGTGAGTACCTTTTAAACCCCCCCTCTGTTTTGCGAATGAGAAAAGAGAAGCAGAAAGATGATATATGATATAATCAAAGTCACAGAGCTGACAGGTCCCCTGTTAGCACCAGATAGTTAAAAGCATACTTCTTCTGAAAGCTAGATCCTATAATTGGACCAACCTGAGGGATCTCTTATACTGTCTCAACACTTTCTGAAGTGGAGGCTGTCAAGAGTTTTCAGCTAATGATGTCTTGCTGTCTGAGTTTTTATAAACAGAGGCTATTCTTGTGCCCTATTTTCCATTATTTCCACAAAGTTTTGAAGTAATTCCATCTTGATAGATGCAGTCAACAGTTAGGAAAGAATAATTAAAATGCACTCACTCCTATTTATTCAGCATTCAGTTGCTTGACTTCACCGGTCAAGCATAGCTTCTGATTGCATTCATGAAGATACAATTTAATTTCAAGTGCTTCTATGGTTGCAGTTCACATTTTGGGTTTTTAAAACTGTCAATATAAATAATATATAAATATAAATAATATAAATATTTCACACACACACACGTGTGTGTGTGTGCATATTTGTCAATAATGATTATTTGCAGCAGTGTCAATGATGATTAATGATCTAGATCCTATAATATATTAATAAATTTGGAAGAAAAATTGAAAATGCAGATCATGGAAGCAAAGACAGTCTATAGGTTAGTTGTAGAGGAACACAGAAATTCACAGATTCAGTCTCTAGACTTCCAATTCTAGACTTCCAGTTTAGAAAGTATGTTGGCTGAAGAGTGTTAATTGATGCATTGTGGACAGTATTAGGGTGAATAAATCAGGTAGCAGTTAATCAGGAGTGGCACAAAATGTGGACTTTTGTTGACACTGAAGAGCTCATATCAAATCTGAGAAAGATTAGTGTGTCTCGTATTTCCATTACTTGGGTACGATTTCAACTGCCATGGCTCCACTGGTTTGGATCTTGGGATTTGTTGTTTGGTGAAATCTCTAGTGCATTCACCTGAATTACACAGAGCTGTAAATATTTAAGGACACTACAAATTCCATTTCCTTTAATTTCAGCATCCAGGATAGAACCATGGTAGTTCAAGTGATATTCACCAGTGGGGATCTATTCAGTAAAGCATACTAATCCTGAAGATTTTCTTGCAACATTGCTGCCATTTCTAATCTGCATTGATCTGAATAAACAATTTGTGATCATAATTCAAAATTTGATCTGTGTTGATTTACTAGACTTTTATTCTTAATCTACAACTATGATGCCTTTCAGGATGGGCTGATCCAAAAAGATTATAAAGGGATTTGGTGCTGGAAGGATGAACACTAGAATATTTCAGGTTAATTGTATATGTCCATGTGATGTTGCATTGTGTAATATTACTTTGGTATTTTCTCAATATTTTCCTTTAATTGGAACATCCATGTATTTAATATCTAGATTTTTGCTTTTAGTCATGGGCACAGACACTTCATGGACCAAGAGTTCAAAGGGTGTGTGTGAGTTCTCTCCCTGCACTGTTTTGGAGGGACACTTATTCCTGCTTGATCCATAAGCTACCACTGGTCACAGGATATGCACACAATGAATAATACACATGAAAGGTAAATACTTGTCTTTGATCTAACTGAAATGATTTCCTAGTAGTAAATCTGATAGAACAAGGAAGGGGACACACACTTGTCTGGGGGTATGTTCAGTAGAATTTCTTTTTCAATAGACAGTCTCTGGTTGTGCTGTAAATCAAGTTCCATTGCTTTCAGTGAGACCTGGAGCCTTATCCCATGGTTTCAGAATAGAATGAAAGTGCTTTGATGTGTGGAAACAGAAACAGAAAAATACATTGCTTTTGCTGGGTTTGTTTGCAATGCAATAAGCTTGTCAAGCTACATCTACACTGCAGAATCCATGCAGTTTGACACCACTTTATTTTAATTTTTTTGGCCACCCCACATTTCTTTTTCCTTCCCACACTTATGAATACCTGACTTAATTTTGGATTTTTAAAGTATTTTTTTTCCTGAGCTCTAATTCTTGTTTCTTGAATACTTATACTTTCTGTTTTTTCTTTTTCTAATACGAGGAAGATTCTTTTCCTTTTATCAGCTGAGTTCATTCCTTTCACGTTCCATTATAGGAACATCATTTTATTTTACTTTATCCTGTCTTCTCCTAGTCCTCTACGTATACTCTGTCCTGCTTTCCCTCTCCTCCACTCTTTGAACTTATTTTACCTCAGTTTTGTATCCTTCTCCTCCCATTGCTCCATCCCATATTCTTCCCCTTCTTTTCTTGACAGGTCTTCTTGTGATCTCCTTGTTTCTTCTTTCTTTTCTACTTCTTTTCCCCCTCCCCTTGATCTCCTTCTATTTCCTTGTTTCTCTCTTTGTTTTCCTCTTCTTCCTCCTTGTGTCATCTGTTATAAAATGCTCTTGCTTTCCCTGGTGTGTCTATTTTCAAATATTTCTGTCTCCATATGAAGGAGATCCCTTCTAATTGCTCCCATCTATATCTTATGTTTTTCATTTGGAGCATTTTTGTTAGCGTTGAATATTCTCTTCTCCTACGAAGTATCTCTACTGGTACATCCTTAAAAATCTGGATTTCCTCTCCATTTATACTCACTTTTTTCTCATAGCTGGCTTGGATTATTTTGTCTTTTATTCTTTCTCTCATGAAATAAACCACAATGTCTCTTGGTAAGTTTTTATTTCTAGTCACATTGGAGTTTATTCGAAAAATTTTGTCCACGTCCATGTCCAGATATTCCTGCAGTAGTTCCACTTATTCTGCCAGAGCTGGTATTACTCTTTCGTATAGGTCCTCATTATAGTTTTCTTTCAGTCCTCTTATTTTTATACATTTCTTTCTCTCCTTTACTTCCTTTTTCCTTTGAGCTTCTTTTTCCTGGTCAAGTGCCTGAGGTAATAACTTTGTTGCTTTTTCTACTTCTTTGGTTCTCATCTCCAAGCCCTCCATTTTTAAACTTACATCTCTAACAAGTTTGACACCACTTTAAATGCTGTTGTTCAGTCCTATGGAATCCTGGGATTTGTAATTTTAGAAAATCTTTAACTTTGTCTGTCAAAGAGTGCTGGTGCCTCATGAAACTACAAATCACAAGATTCTGTCAGGGGAGCCATGGCAGTTAAAGTCATGTCAAATTTCTACAGTGTAGATACACCCACAGTCATGAAGTTTGACACCACTTAAAATGCTGTTGCTCAATCCTATGAAATCCTGGGATTGGTAATTTTAGAAAATCTTTAGCTTTCTCTGTCAAAGAGTGCTGGTGCCTCATGAAACTACAAACCACAGGATTATGTCGATTATGTCGGGGGAGACATGGCAATTAAAGTCATGCCAAATTTCTACAGTGTAGATACACCCACGGTCATGAAAAATACCTTGACTGAGGCCATTCTCCTGGCATTCTCATGTTCTTCCATATCATATTGAATAATGCGGTTTGTTGATGTAAATCTTCAGGAATATTTAATTGTTCTCAAGAACATGAGATTCTGAATCACAATTGGAAATGTGGGATCTGGCAAGATAAGAACATGCTGAACTACAGGAAATGACTAGATGTGAATGTGTCCAATGCTGTGGCAATGCAACAGATATTTGAATATTGTATAGTCGCTGACTGTAAGTGTGATATAAAAAAATTAAAGATATGCTGATTCAGGGGAATAGGTGACAGATCAATTTGAGAAGCCATGCATTATGATATGATTAACAGGATTTTGGAACAGGATTTGGATTAGCCAGAACTTCACAAGGCAGATTTCCATCCAAGATTTTCCAAATACCAGTGGCAAGTCTATTTACTGAACAACCCAGTACTGTTCAATACATTAAGCTTTTGGCAGAAACAATTCAGGGAGCGATGAAACAATTTATCCTGTGTAAAAGTTAGTATAGAATGTAGAATTTCAGTGCTAATACCTGTTTTTGCTTCTAGGAATAGAAAGGGTGCTAATATCCAGTGGTGGAAATGTTATCTATTGCATGAAATGGTGTTTGATGAAAGCTTTTGGGATTAAAGATGAATATGCTTGATGATTTTTGAAGTGAAATCTATATCTCACCTGCATGGTTTTATTTGATCTGTGCAGTGCAGACAGAAAAGACAGAATTTTAGGGCTGGAAGAAGCCTGTAAATTTTGCCTGAGGGAGATTGCTTCACACTCCTACATTCTAAGCAATTTAAACCCTAGGCAAAAACGAGTCTATGAGTCAGGATCACACTGAGATCTAAGGAGAGAAAAGGAAGTCCAAAATATCCTCCTTCAAGTGTACTCTTATGACAAAGAATAAATATTAACTTCCAGATAGTTCTATTAAATACGCAGGTTCTATGTTCTCCAGGGAAAGGCACTTCCCCCAAACAGAATGATCAGCCAGTCTTGTTTGTGGTAAGATTAATTGTCACTCTCTAATATGTTAATCAGTTTAACTTCAGGTATGCAAATAAGACCTGTTACCGCTGAGATGAGCTCTAGTTCTCTGCAGTATTTCAGACTTGTAGTGATAGTAATGGTTGGTTCTCATAGAAATCTTGATCTCACAGAAGAATTCTTGTAGAAAACGGCTGTGCTGGATAAAAAATCCATTCCATACAAGCAATGAGTAGAAGAAAGAGATCTGCTAAATTTAGATAAATTATTTAAATTATTTACATCCATGTAGATACAGTCAGCTGATCTAATATATTGTAATGCACTGTATTGTATAATATTGTATTAGAAACAAGAAGAGTCTTGCCTGAGGAGGATTAGGATAGCATGTGTTCACTGCCCTATTATGCTAACCTGCTTGGCCTGTTAGGCTAATTTAGCATATTTGTCTCGTTGATCGTTGCAGCTTCAACTGATGCTACATGTGATTTTCATTGATGTCATACTTACATAAGCTTGTGATCTGGCTATGCTTGGAACATAGGGAGGGACTTGTACCAACAACTGTTGTTATTGTTGAGCCTTCAAACTTATGGCAATCCTAAAGCAACCCTATCACAGGGTTGTCTGGGGCTGAGAATGTGTAATTCACCCAAGGTCACTGAGTGGGTTTTTATGTCTAAGTGAGGAATCCAACCCTGGTCTCCAGAGTCATAGTCCAGTGCTCAAACCACTGCACCACACTGGCTAGACATACATACATACAAATAAATAAATAAATAAATAGTTATTAGAATGCACATTATTAATCAGATTGTTCAGACAAAAGGATTAAGCATAGATATATCACTCAGAAATATGTATCCATCAGGGAACAAGAGTGCACATAATCCAGATTTTTTTTTTAAAAAAATAGAAAACTGGCCTAGAGAAGCTCAGCACATTTCAGTAGGGTCTCCAAGGAGCTGCACATCATTGGCCTGGGTATTTCTACTTTTGCTCTTCTGGGCTCCCAACAGCCAAACTGGTGAAATGAGTTGCTCTTGACTAGAGACTTGACTTTATTTGCATCTGTAATGTTTTCCTGTGATTTAATCTGTTATTCCTTTCAGCCACTGGTGTGTTTATTGCTTCCATACCTGGAAAGAACCTGCTTTATTATATAGATTACAGCTATACTCTTCCTATGGTATTCTTTTTTTATTAAAAAAAGGTAAATTATTTAGAGAGGTGCCTTTGAAATGATTACAGTATTATAGAAATATTGGCATAAAGATATGCAGATGTTTGCAGTGGACTGTGCTGTACCTTCTTTCCACTGTTTCTACTTGCCTTTAGGGCTCCTAATTCTTTCTTCTCTTATCACACTAGATGAATCCCACTCAGAAATGGGATTTTAAAAGTAGAAAAAACCTGCAAATGCGGAATTTTTTCAGACATGTTTGCACCAGACAGCAATACTGCACCAGACGTGTTTGCACCAGTCAGTTCCCAAAAGTAAAAAAGCGTCATTTTTGTCTACTTTCTGTTTGCTTTATTTTTGTGTTATTGCTGTTTGGAAGAACATCATATGAAAAACATTTCCTGTTTTTTTTCCCTACTTTTAAATCCTGTTTCTGAGCGGGATTCGTCTAGTGTGATAAGGTCCTGTGTGTGTGTTGTGTGCCTTCAAGTTATTTCCAATTTATGGTGATCCTAAGACAACCATGTCATGGGGGTTTCTTGGCAAGACTTGTTCAGAAAAGGTTTGCCATTGCTTTCCTCTGAGGCTGAGAGCATGTGACTTGTCCAAGGTACCCCAATGAGTTTCATGGCCAAGCAGGAATTGAACCCTGGTCTCCAGAGTTGTAGTCCAATACTCAGACCACTACACCACACTGGCTCATTGGAGTAGTAAATCCACAGCATCTGGATTTTGATAATTTAATCTGGATTTCATCTGGATTTAATCTGAATTTAAAGGAGCTACGGTATCCAAGGTGCTGGACCTATTTAAGGCAGAAGAATGGATTCACTGCTCCCCCATTAGAAAACTGCTTGGTTTAAGATAAACCAATCCAAATTAAGGTTCTTTGTTATATTCTCCCATTTTAACTTTTTTTCTTTATCTTTTATTATTTTATTATTCTAATATTTTATTATTTTATAATGGTTTACTATTATGTTTATATGTGAAATGGTCTGAAGAACTTATAAAGTAAACATATATTCCCCATTAGGATGCATTGGAACTGATTCCTTCTATTCTGTTCCTACTATACTGTCCCCTGTAAGTTTACAAGTTCTCTTCTTTACCAATGGAAACATTTCTCATCATTCTTTTTTTAAAAAATGTTTCCAAAATTTGAGACAGAGAAGAATTTTCTTAATTTTATTTCCTAATTATTGCCATGCATTATGAACGTTCACAATCCTGGGTCAAGAAATACTAATTTTGACATCATCTCTTGCTTCATCTGACCTGAAACATAAAGTTGCTGCCATGTTTTTCATCTCTCCTCCAATCCAAGATTTCTTCTTGTTTCCTAAAATCCACGCACCAGCTGTTCCTCATCATTTATCAGCTTCTTGTCTGTCAGATCTTCTTTTTCTCCAAATAGTTTTTCCATGGGTTGCTGGCCTTTCCATCAATAGGTTTGCTGTTACTCCTTTCCCCCTTCCTCTAAATGTCACTTAGCTGCAGCAGGTACCCTTACGTCCCAATGTCTATTTGCACTGAAATGCCTATAAGGTTTCAAAGAGACGTGAACAAAAGTAGAGGCCAACAGCTGTTGCCACAAACTCAGTCAAACTCAGATAGTCTAGCTGCGACTTTCCCAGCAGTACCTATTCCTAGTCATTAAATGATCTTTCTCCTAGTAAAAAGCTCTCAGACTCACCAAATACGACCTTTAACCTGGCTTTCCTTTCCACTTTTTTGATGGTGCAGTAGTTATTGCAAGAAAAAAGTCATTAAAAAAATCAAAGGCACATTCCTAATTATGTAATACAGATTGCGTCTCCCTTATCTGAAATGCTTGGGACCAGAAGTATTTTTGATTTCAGAATATTTGCATATACATAGTCTTGGAGATGTGACTCAAGTCTAAACATGAAGTTCAATAATATTTCACATATACCTTGTACACATAGCCTGAAGGTAATTTTATACATAATATTTGTCATAATTTTATATATGAAATAAATTGTGTGCACACTGAATCATCAGAAAGCAAAGGTGTAACTATCTCAGCCTCCTATGTGGACAATTTGGGGTTGTTTTTTTAGTGTTTTGGAATTCCAGGTAAAGGATACACAGCTTTTATTATATGAAAGTCACCTTTGAACAATGAATAATCTAGATATTAAAGAAGAAGCTGAAAAGACCAAGATACTCATCCACGTACCAAAGTGGTATGGGGATATCCAGTAAAGAAGTAGCTCTGAAGTAGTGTTTGTGTGTGTGAGAGCGAGAGAGCAAGAGTGGCAAAGTGTGTATGTGTGTGTGTGTGTGTGTGTGTGAGAGAGAGAGAGAGAGAGAGAGAGAGAGAGAGGCTTAAACCATTTCATGAACATTGTGATTATTTTGTAAGTTTATTCTTGTTCCATGACACAGCTTTTATTTCTAGGCTGGCTTGCAATGATAGAATCTCTCTCTCTCTCTCTGGCTTTCCCCTTAAAAGGCTGAGAGAGATAACACAGAGAGAAGATGGCCTGTCAGGAGAATTGATGGTAGGAAGGACAGTTTGCCTTTCCATTTCAACAACCTCCAACAAACAAAGTGCCTGGTCAGTTACTTAAACATTTTCTGCTTTTCTGGTGTTCCAATGTGTTTTGTGCAAAGCGAATCAAATTAATTACATACAGCACTCAGCTACAGAGTGAGATGGCAAATCCACTTGAACAGGGATCAATATGAAGCGGGGCAGCAAGTGCAGAGCTCTGTGTTTAAATGTTTTAAAGTTCAATCAACGAATCTGTGCAAAAAAGAAACATGTTTCCCTCCTGCAGTTTTCAGGCAAAGTAAAGCTTACATAAAGTCATGCTTTGGTTTGAAAACTCAGCTCTTCTGAACTACAGAGCAGCTGGTGCTGCTAAGGATTCAATGAATTCAGACTCATTGAAGTTGGTCTCTGTGTTACTTTGCTTATGCATGCAGATTTGGAAAAGGTTTCTAGATAAGCCACCAAAGATCACCCTAATGGTCTGAAACAAGTAGATTTTTACATGATTTTCCACTGGGAAGCTTTATTTTTCTTTCCTGTACTCCTTTCCTAAGGTTTTTTTTTCTTCCTGCTCAACATAAAGAGTTCATGCTCTAGAGTTTGTATGCATAATTTGTTCAAATTACATGCTTGGTTTTAACACCACTCATGTTATTGGCTATCCTGTCACTCTTCCCTGAATAGGGCTTCAACTTCAGCTATCTTTCCTCACTAATGCTTTTGTTCATATTAATGACCAGAGTCCTATATGTGAACAAAATTAAGAACAGCCAGATCTGATGAGGCACAAAAAATGTGAAGGGTGTGTGTGGAAGATATCTCTGTGGTAGGTTGGTTTTTGTGCATGAACTTATGTAAAAGTGAATACATAAGATAGGCTGATTTAGGTCTGCTGTTGCAGAGTAATAAAATAAAATAAAGTAAAATAATAAAAAGCAACACAACCATCCTAAGAGCAGTGGTGCCAGCATCCCTACAGAAATGTTTATTTCATCATTCAAGGGTTTTGGTAATAGGCTGGATGAGGTAATGGACTGGATGAGAAAAAACAAAGTGAAACTGGATTGAGACAAGACAGAGGTGCTTACTGACAAAGGTCATAACCTGAGTTTGGAAGTGTATCAACCAGTCCTGGATATCCCTTGAAAGTCTATGGTCACAGCTTGGGTGCGCTTCTGGATCTCTTGCTCCAAATGACATCTCAGATAGATGCAACAGCCAGGAGTGCTTACTATCAGCTTCATCTAATATGCCAGCTGTGTCTCTAGCTAGACTGGAGGACCTAAAAATAGTGGTGCACATGTTAGTAATCTCAAGGCTGGACTTTTGCAATTACTTTTGGGCTACATTTGTACCAAGTTTGGAAACTTCGATTAATCGAAAACATGGCAGCCAGAATCCAAGAGTAATAATATTACATCAATATTAAAATCACTCCATTGGCTGCCAATTATTTTCTGGGCAAGGTGCAAAGTGTTGGTTATTACCTTTAAAGTCCTACATGGTTTGGGCCCAGGTTACCTACAGGGTCTCCTCCTCTCATATAATCCACCCTGTACACTCAGGTCCTCTGGAACACATTTATTTCAGTCAGCCAAGACTAGGTTGGTAATTGTCAGCCAGAAGACTTTTTCTTCAGCCACCCCTAGACTGTGGAATGACCTGCTGAAAGAGATTTAACAGCTGAATATGCTGTCTGAATTTAAAACAGCATTGAAGACCAGTCTCTTCTGGCAGGCTTATACTGATGATTTTTAAATTGTGGATCTGAAATGTTGAATTTTAAATGTGAATTGTACATCTTATTTGTCCTTTTAAACTGATGTATGTTTTAACTCATATCCATATCCTTGTCCAGCTGTTCTGATCCCAGAAAACCAACACCAGGGCCATGAGTTTAAACTCACTCTGACATCATGTGGTTTCTCATGAGCCCTCACAAAGTGAACTTATGTGGCAGAACACTTTTGTATCTTGGGTGGCTCCTTATGAAATTTAGGGGCAATTGGCTATGCTGGTTGAGGATGCTGGGAACTGTTGTCCAACATATCTGGGGGAGATGATGTAGGAGGTTGACATTGGCCATGTTTTTCATAAATGAAATGCACAGGATTTATTTTCTTATTTCTTATTATAATTACTTTTTATTTATTTATTTATTTCAAATCTAGAAGCAATTAGTTATACATAAATTATCTTTCATTACAGCCGATTATGGTGATAAAGAAGCCAGTTTGTATAACATCTCCAGGGAGATTATTGCACAACCATTTTTGGCTTCTGTACCACCAAAATCAGCCAGCAGAACATGCCCAGGGGGTGGGTGATGGTCAGGCAGCCGTGCAGCAGCAATTTACTGTGCAACACCACTTGTTTTTTCCTGTTCTGTCCCATGCATGGCCCAGGCAAAAATGGCCATGCGATAAACTCCTGTAATATATTCCTATGTTTATCACTAACCAAGACTGAATAGAGATAAAGCAAAAGCAGTGCCCCAATTTATTAAATTAGAATGGTTGCTTGAAATAACAGATCTGCAGAATAAACCAGCCATGTATGTCATTTTTTTCCTTCCAGTCTACAACATCTTGGGAAGCATGCTATGACAGAACATATTTTCCCTATAGATCACTTAGGCCCGGATTCTGAGTCCTAATTATCTAAGCACTGCAGACAGTTGTTAGAAGCAAGCAAGATGATAAATTATTACAGCAGTAAGTTACACTTGTGTACACCTTGGGAAAAGGGATGGTTCCTGATAATGAAATGCAACTGCAAATGTGCTTTTTTCACACACTGATTTTCAGTTCTTACTGAAATTTCCCAAGAGCTCTCCAAATCCCTCATCAGCTTTCAAACAGAAGAACCAAACTGGACTCTCTGTACAATTTTCTCCATTAAGAAAAGAAATGAGCCCCCCCCCCCAATGTAGATTGATCAATTAAGGTTTTTCGCTTTTTGAGTGGTTTTGTACCCAATATATATCCAGAGGCTGAAACAAAAATGTGGACATGACATCTAAAGGGAAAAGCTAATATGCCTTTGCTCAGGGTAAGTTAGAAAGATGTTTACATCTCTGTAGAACTGTGTGCCTTTCCTTCAGAAAAACACACTGATACTGTAAAGATTATATTCAGCATATTTACTTCCTCTCTGACAAGTAAGTGTGAAAGGCTTTCCGATAGCAAGGAATGACAACTGGGTTATTTACACAGAAGGAGTCTGTAGAAGAGTAGTTTAGATGCCTGGCATGGAAAGATAACCTAAACATCTGCTAGAAATCTTAATTGGATGGGCTCTATCACATGCACAATGTATTTGACCTGGCAACTTTTAGGAAACTATATTAGAATGCATCAGTTCTAAGCTCAGGGCCTGCATTCTGTTCAGATTCTGATCTGTAAGGGTGTGGGAAAGAAATGTTCAGTCCTTGAATCACCAGTATGGCTGTATAATTTCTTCTGGAATTACTGGGGAACACATTTCTCTTCAGACCAAACTGGTTGTTGTCTCAGGAAATATGTGTGTGTTTGAACTGGGAACAATCCTGCTTTCACCACTTCCTGGTTCCACACACTAATCTGAATAGAAATGACATGCAAATAGGGACCCTTACTTTTGCCCATCCTTGATTATTTGAAGAAAGCATAGCTACATATATATGTCAGAGCTTCCCCTGCCAAAAAATAAAAAATAAAAATAAAAAAATTATATCTGGCACGGAGCAACCAATGGCACCTCTACCCACCCAAATTAACTTGCATAGTATTCCAAGCAAGCTGAATTATTAATCAAAATGCAGTTGTTAAAAGTTACCTAACAATTGGCTGCCCTTTTGTGACATCTAAAGTCTGCCACCTAAAGTGGGTGCCTTACTTTGCTCAGTTTCAGGGTTGGCCCTGATACAACTTGTATATAGAGATCTGGAGAAATAACAAATGGAGACTAAGAGAAGAAAAGCAAGGATGATCTCAATGCTTTTATGTGTTCATTGCGTATCACCTTTGAGCATTTTTTTTCCTGGTAGAAAAGTGATACTGCAGTGCTGTATAAATATATGGAAAAAAATTGAAAAGACCTTATGAGCCTACATGTCACTCATTACTGTTGTTTATAGCTGAACTCAGAAGACATTTGTGTTGGGTATGTATGCATGCATTTGATACTTTAAGGTGTATTCTGTAGCAATTCTCAAACAGATAGCTGCTGTGAAATGAGGAACAATCTGTTATAATAGTAGCAGCAGCCGCAGCAAAATGGCAACCAATGTTTTCAGTTGTGTGCATGGCATTGCACAGACATATATACTATGTTTTGGGATAACACCTCACATATTTTCTGGGGGGTCTATCAACAAAGCATTAGAAAAAAGAAGGAAATGGTTAAATAGTTGAATGCTTACATAATTGTAAATATGCTTTTTTCAATTAACTTTTGAGTCTTTTTTTAAGTATTGTAAATGAAAGAGATAAATAATAAAAAATAAAGATTGATAAATGGAATGGAGATTACTGAAATCAAACTGGACTGTGGTATGTTCAGAAGATGTTCACACTGCTAACTCTAATGCAAACATGAAAATAAATCAGGTAAAAAATTGCTACCCTACTTGTCCACATAGAGTTTTGGATCTCCAAAAAAACCCCAACTCTACCTTTTTGGTTATTTGCAAGCAATGTTTAGGATCAAATTATACAGTGGGCCCTTGCAATCCTCTGGGGTTTGGTTTCTGAACCCTTCCTGTAAGGGAATTAAGCGTTCCCAAACATATCCCGGGAACTGAAGGTACGGGAGACAAAGACCAGACCAACTGTTGATTCCAACCAAGGTAGGTTTATTAGCCGGCCGGGGAGACAGTCACCTAACGGTGAAAGAACTGTCACACCCCCTTCTTTGTCTGCACACATCCTTTATACACTTTTCAACCAATTAAAGCATAGTTCCACAGTTCTTGCCCTAGCAACAAGCTTCTTCTTCTGATATCTAACTTGGCTAAGTTTTCTACTTGCGTAAGCATTTCCTTTGTTCCCCTTATTCCAGTACATTCTGGTTTCTTGCGGTCTGCCCAAACCTTATCTGCTCATGTACAGGCCTCGTGAATAACTTACAGAAGCCGTTCTGCTACACACACACTTTTCCACCCAGCTGTTGTTTCTCTAACTGAGCTAAGTATGCCCTGGCTTAAGGGGACACCCTTGGGTCAGTTAGACTGACCCTCTCATTCCCCCCTTTTTCTTGTAAGTTATGATACGAGGCACTGTCAACTATTGAACTATCTAGTTCTTGGTAGGTCAGACGTGCCAGCATTACTTTTCTTTCTTTTTGAAGCATGCTTTCAAATCTATTTTGCAAAAACTTAAGCAAGCAAGGCAAGCAAGTACAAATTACAATGCCAATAAGCAAAATAGCCAAGCCGGTTACAAATAAGCTTTTTAGCCAACCAAAGTCTGGTAACCAAGAGGTTAACCAATCCCATAGTGACAAAAGCTCGTGCCACGAATGATGTGTCTTCAATCATGGCAGGAAGCATCCCCATTTCACTTACTCTATACGGGTGCTCATATACCAAGATCTTGTCCTCCCCGTGTTCCCCAAACATCATTCTTGCATGGTTCACAAACCAATTTCCTTTACACGGCAAGGGGAATAAAAACATCATTACAATAATACCCAACAGGAGGATTATGAAAATGTGTGAAATTCTTAATCCTGGCATCCTCGCACTTGGGGGACAAATGGGGATTGGGGCATTTTCATGCTCCACCTGCAAGGTGGTTTCTATTTTTACCACTTCTGATTTTTCAGTCACAAAGTGTTCTTTCATTTCTTTCGCCATGGCTCTCGGGTAGCCAAGGCTCCTGTTCTTCGAGGCGGTGCTTGGTCACCTGACCTCAGACAGGGGGCGCACGTTGTGATGCTGCCCTGTCTTCCCTGGACCGCTTGATCCGAAGACGCAATGGATTGTCCGGATCTCCCTCTGCTCGCCACTCCTTGGTCCTGTCCCTCTTCAACCGGGTGTAGTGAATCCAAGGCTTCACTCCCTTCAGTTTAGCTGCCGTTGGTGTGGTCAGCAACACGTCATAGGGTCCCTTCCACTTCGGTCCAAGGGGGTTGCTCTTCCAATCTTTCAGCCAAACTCGATCTCCTGGAGAAAAAGGGTGAAGAGCAGTAACGGGGAAGGGGTATCTGATAGTTTGCACATATTGCTGTAACTTTTCTATATTCTGGCCTAATAACTGTACTTCTTTAATGACTTCAAGTTTCCCAATCTGTTCCCCCTCCCCCTCAAGTCTATGCAAGTTCAACGGTGGTCTCCCAAACACAACCTCATAGGGAGAGAGTCCCAAAAATCTAGTTGGTGTACATCGAACTTTAAAGAGTGCCATTGGTAACACAGTTACCCAGTCCAGTCCAGTCTCTTGGCACATCTTAGATACTGTCCCTTTAAGTGTTCTGTTCATGCGCTCTACGCGCGCCGAAGACTGAGGGTGGTAAACGCAGTGCAATTTCCAAGTCACACCTAAAACTTGAGCTAATTTCTGAACAATTTGATGTACAAATGCAGGTCCATTATCACTACCTATATACAAAGGCAACCCACTTCTAGGTATAATTTCCCTTAACAAGGCTTTAACTACTTGTTCAGCTTTTTCATTAGTGGTGGGAAAGGCGTCAACCCATCCCGAAAAAGTACATACAAATACCAGCAAATATTGAAACTTCTTACACTTGGGCATTTCAGTGAAATCTACAACCAATGTTTCCCAAGGGGAAAATCCAACCCTTTGAACACCCGGGG
Source organism: Urosaurus nigricauda (assembly GCA_034509955.1). NCBI lineage: Eukaryota > Metazoa > Chordata > Lepidosauria > Squamata > Phrynosomatidae > Urosaurus > Urosaurus nigricauda. Next base: position 96,760,890 of record JAOEGL010000001.1, read on the forward strand.
GTTGTAAGGGACCCACCCGGGGATTTGACTTTGCACATATTTCACATCTCATTGCCACTTGTTTTGTTATAGCTGTTAACCCTTCAAAATACACTTGTCGTTCAAGCAATTGCTGCATGGCCGTTCCCCCTTGATGATATTGTTTGTGCAACTCCTGAACCATATGCCATGCCAACACACTCGGAACATACACCTTCCCATTCGGAAATACCAACATTCCTCTCTCCCATCTAGCTCCTTCACCTACTGCCCATTGTACTTCTTCTCTAGTATACTGCACTTGCTTGGGAATGTAATCCATCAATTGCAAAGCCAATTCTAACACCTCATTTTCACATCCTTCTTCAGCTACTTGTCTTGCCACTTGATCAGCTAACCTATTTCCTTTTGCTACATTATCATCCCTCATCTGATGCCCTTTACAATGCATCACAGCAACTTTCTTTGGTTTCCATACACTGTCAAGCAAACTCTTGATTTCTTCTACATTTTTGAGTAATTTCCCTCCTGCGGTTAGCAGCCCTATTTCTTTGTACATTGCACCATGAGCCTGAATGGTTAGAAATGCATATTTAGAGTCTGTGTAAATATTTACTTTCTTCCCTTCGGCAAGCCTCAGAGCTCTATCCAGAGCTATGAGCTCAGCCTTCTGTGCAGATATGTTTGGCCCTAAAGATTGTTTTTCCAATATCTTTCCTTCCTCTGTAACTATAGCATATCCTGATTTCCGCTGTCCATCCTTGACAAAACTGCTTCCATCTGTGTACAAAACAAGTTCTGCATCTGACAAAGGGGAGTCTTTAAGATCTGGTCTACTAGAATAGATTTCATCCATAGTTTGTATGCAATCATGTTGCAAAAAGTCTTCCTCTGACACAGGTAGCAATGTGGCAGGGTTCAAAGTGGTGCATGTTTGAATCCTTATATTAGGGTTATCAACCAGAATGCTCTCATATTTCAAAAATCTCTCATTAGACATCCAATGTCCTCCTCTATGTTCCATCAAAGTAGTCACTGCATGCGGTGTTTTAAGAATCATTGGGAATCCCAAAGTTAACTTATTGGCTTCTTCGGCTAATAGGGCTGCGGCGGCCACAGCCCGAAGGCAGGGCGGCCAACCTTTCACAACTGGTCCCATCTGCTTTGATAGGTAGGCTACTGGTCTTGGCCATGATCCAAACTGCTGGGTGAGCACCCCAACAGCTATGCCATCTCTTTCTCCTACATACAACACAAAGTCCTTAGTCATATCAGGAAGTCCTAAGGCAGGGGCCGCCATAAGGGCTTCCTTTATCTGTTGAAATGCTTTTTGCTGCTCCTCTGTCCACATAAAGGGGTCCTTTTTACTTCCTTTTGTGGCTTCGTGCAAGGGTTTAGCCATTACTGCAAAGTTAGGAATCCAGATTCGGCAAAACCCTGCTGCCCCCAAAAATTCTCTCACTTGCTTCCTAGTTGTGGGGGTTTGTAAAGCATACACTGTTTCTTTTCTCTCTTGTCCTAGTCGTCTCTGTCCCATCCTTAATTCAAACCCCAAATATTTCACCTTCTGAGATACTAGCTGTGCTTTCTTTCGGGACACTTTGTAGCCCTTCTTATCCAAAAACTGTAACAATTTCTCTGTGGCCTCAAGACACTGTGCTCAGGTTTCAGTCGCTATCAAAATGTCATCTACATATTGCAACAAATTCCATGGGTTCCCTCCTTGTGTGATGGGAACCAAGTCTTGGGCTAGAGCTTGTCCAAAAATACTAGGGGAATTTCTAAATCTTTGTGGCAATCTAGTCCATGTCATTTGTTTCTTTTGTCCTGTCTCTGGATTTTCCCATTGAAAAGCAAAAAGTGGCTGGCTCTTACTGTGCAGCCTTATGCAAAAGAAGGCATCCTTCAAGTCCAAAACAGAATACCAATGCAAGTTTGGGGACAACATGCTCAATAACGTGTATGGATTAGGGACCACCGGGTGGAGAGGTACCACCCGCTCGTTGACCGCTCTTAAATCTTGCACTGGACGGTAAGATCCGTCAGGCTTCTCTACTGGCAATAATGGAGTGTTCCATGGGGAGTGGCATTCCGTGATTATTTTCCAATTATACAATTTAGTCAAGTGTTGGTGTATTCCTTCTATGGCCTTTCGTGGAATTGGGTACTGTGGTATGGCTACTGGTTCTGCCAATGGTTTCAACTCTACAATCACGGGAACAATATCTTGTGCCAATCCCGGGGGATTATCCTCTGCCCATACAGTAGGAACATTAAACAGCTGCCAATCCGTCCTCTCACTTAGAGTAGCAAAAAGTCTCCATTCTTCCTGAGTCGGATATGTTAACATAATCTTGTGTGGTTCCTTGGGTCCCTTAAAGGTAGCTGTGATCGACCCATCAACCTCAAACATGAGATTTGCTGTTAATTTGCAGAGAAGGTCTCTTCCCATCAAGGGAATTGGGCATTCGGGTATGTACAAAAACTTGTGAGAAACAGTGTGGGGGCCTAAGACACAGGATCTTTCTGAAAGAAATTTATATGTTTGTTTTCTTCCTGTTGCTCCCACTATACGAGATTCTTCCTTTGTCAGGGGACTAATTTGAATATTGCTAACTGAAGTTGTAGCTCCTGAGTCCAATAAAAAAGTTGTATCATGGTGGCCTAATTTCACCCTGACCACCGGCTCCTGGCCACCTGGAATAAATATGGTTGATGGTCCTCTTTCTAATGGAGCTGGTCTGTCCTAATCTTGATTGTTCTGCCACCTCTCCTGTCCAGCCAAACCAATTAGGTCTCCCTGTTGTCCTGACTCATCCATTGTCATAGCTACTGTAGCCGCTCCAACCCTGGCACTCCATGGAACTCCTGTATTCCAATTTCCTCCTCGTCCCATTCCAATTCCTCTGCCTCTTCCTCCTCTGCCTCGTCCTGACATTCCTTCACTAGTCTTCATAGGGCATTCATTCTTCCAGTGGCCTTCCTGCTTACATATCGCACACTGGTTTCTTCCCAGATTTCCTCTACCTCTTCCTCTCGTCATTCCTCTACTTGCACCTCTTCCTCTATTTAATCCTCCGACTCCCAGAGCTGCGGCTATAACATTTGCCTTCTTTTTAAACTTTGCATCCTCATCCTCTCGTCCCACATACACTTGTGATGCTATTTCCAAAAGTCTAGACAGGGTCATGTGGGCGAGTCCGGCTTGTTTTTGTAACTTTCGCCGGATGTCTGGGGCACATTGACTTATGAAACTTTGTTTTAATGCTTGAGTGCCCTGTGACAATTCACTTTCATCTTCCATATCATATGGGCTATATTGTCTGTAGGCGGCTTTAAGCCTCTCCAGGAATGCTCCTGGACTCTCATCTTTTTCTTGCTGAATATCGTATATTTTCTTCAAATTCACGGGTCTGGGTGGCCCTCTTCTTATAGCTCTAAAAATATATTGCTGATATTGTCCCAGTTCCCGTCTCCCTTCCTCAGTATTGGGGTTCCAATTCGGGTTATAGGTTGGGACCCGGCTTTCTTGTAACTTCACCAGTTGTTCTCCTGTGGCCCCTTCTTCCTTCTCTACCTCCTCCCTGGCCATCCTAAGGATCTGTCCTTTTTGTTCCGCAGTGAATAAGGCATTCAGCAATTGCTGGATATCCTGCCAGGTAGGGTTATGTGTATTGAAAATTCCTTCCACTAACTGGGCCATCTGGGTCGGGTCCTGACTCCATCCTTTCATGGAAGCCTTCCAATTTAATAAATCACTACTGGTGAAGGGCACATGTTAGAACACGTTCACCGTCCGTGAGGACCCTTGGCCATCTGGTATTACTTGAGGAACTTCTCTCAGGGGGCAAAGTTTTCTATCTTCTTCTTTGTCTCTGGGTCTTAAATTATAACTTGAAACACCCTCAGGCTCCATTCCCTCCAGTGGTGGCATATCATTGTCTTTGGAAGGTATAGATGGATATATAGGGCGATAAGGTGGTGGCCAAACCTCGTCGTCCTCCGGAGTTCCGGAAGGGGGCAAGGGTGGTGGAGCCTTCGGAGCAGCAGCCCTGAGGGGCATGCATTTGCTATCTTGAAGCCATTTAGGCGGTGGTTGCATATCCACTATGATCTGCCAGGCTGAGATGTAATAGTACTGGTCTGGATGATATCTAGCACAAAAATCAGCTACTCTATCAACCAGTCTCTTATCCAGGGTCCCTATGGCTGGCCATGATGGCTTTAGTGGAAACGTTGGCCATTCTAATTCACAAAAGGTTCTTAACTTGCCTGGCTTACGGGACCCTGCAGAAATGTATTTCTTAAATTCTGACCAATTATTTAACATACAATCCAAAGGGGTCACTCCTTTTGACCCACTGTTTCCTCCCATTTTCCTTGGCTAGAATCTTGGGGCACCCTCACTAGCCTTAACCTTATATTTTACAATCCAAGGGGGTTACTCCTTTTGAACTACCCCCACCTATTGCGGAAACTGGATTCTTGGGGCACCCTCACCAGCCCGACTTCCTAGGTACCTTATTTCTCCTTTACCTTTACTAGGTCTAGACCCAACCCAATATTGATCACACAATCTTACAGGGTAGACAGGGATTCGTGATCACTTAAGGAATGGGGGGAGCGATCACTTGACTCATTGGATTTGCCGACCCGGTCTCCCAGATGCACATATGGCCAGATACGGGCAATGCGACAAACCCCACTCTCCGCCGACCCGGTACTGAAACAATGGTCAGTGTCGGGAAATGCGACGACACACACACACTTCACACACCTCCCGACTAGTTTAAGACCATTCATACACTAAGACCATTCATACACCCTCATACTTGCCTCGAGGCTCCACCAAGACGTCTTCTACCCCGTTGGTTGGATCAATTCGCCGTTGGCACCAGGAACGACCGACGAGCCGGACACAGCAAAGGGAAGCCGATGGTCTTGTAGCGGGGCCCCTCTCACCGTACTGTCACCATTGTTGGCTCCGACCGCGGTGATCCTCTGGCGTGGTCAAAGGCACATCAGGTCCGATTCCCGTCCTTCAATTTGATTCCCGGCCAATGCACCATGAAAATGTAAGGGAATTAAGCGTTCCCAAACATATCCCGGGAACTGAAGGTACGGGAGACAAAGACCAGACCAACTGTTGATTCCAACCAAGGTAGGTTTATTAGCCGGCCGGGGAGACAGTCACCTAACGGTGAAAGAACTGTCACACCCCCTTCTTTGTCTGCACACATCCTTTATACACTTTTCAACCAATTAAAGCATAGTTCCACAGTTCTTGCCCTAGCAACAAGCTTCTTCTTCTGATATCTAACTTGGCTAAGTTTTCTACTTGCGTAAGCATTTCCTTTGTTCCCCTTATTCCAGTACATTCTGGTTTCTTGCGGTCTGCCCAAACCTTATCTGCTCATGTACAGGCCTCGTGAATAACTTACAGAAGCCGTTCTGCTACACACACACTTTTCCACCCAGCTGTTGTTTCTCTAACTGAGCTAAGTATGCCCTGGCTTAAGGGGACACCCTTGGGTCAGTTAGACTGACCCTGTCATTCCCAGATACCAAAATTCGTGGGTGCGCAATTCTTATTGTATCCAATGATGTAGTAAAATGGTGTCCCTTATATAAAATGTCAAAATCAATGTTTGCTTTTTGGATTTTTTTTAAAACCCAAGCCATGGATGATTGAATCTGTGGATGCAGAATCCATGGATACAGAGGGACAGCTCTACGTGTTATTAAACACGTGTAATCATTTTTTGTCTACTAAAAATTCTTGAAACAGAGGTTGTGGGATGGGGAACAAGAACTCAGTCAATGGCACATGACATTGAGTCTTGGGCCTTGTTTGTATGGGCAAAAAGGCCCATTTTCCTCCTGGTGTGGTGGTGTCCTGTTTGGACAAGGCACAGCCCAAACTCCAGTTCAGGTATGAACAGTTCAGAGGAAATCTGGCCAGTCCAGCACCAGAACCAGGCTATAAGACCCTTAAAACATTTAAATGTTTAAATGTCCATTGCTATGGACTCTGAGGGAGAGAAGAGCCATCGTCTCCAGTCCCAGCAGCTGGTGAGGCACCCTCCCTCCATTCCAACTGCCACCGCTGTGGGCTCTGAGGGAGAGAAGAGCCATCGTCTCCAGTCCCAGCAGCTGGTGAGGCACCCTCCCTTCATTCCAACTGCCACTGCTGTGGGCTCTGAGGGAGAGAAGAGCCATCGTCTCCAGTCCCAGCGGCTGGTGAGGCACCCTCCTCCATTCCAACTGCCACTGCTGTGGACCCTGAGGGAGAGAAGAGCATAACACACCAACAAAGAGAGAAGGAGAGTCACAATGACCATCAGGAATCCAGGGGGAGGAAGAACCTGCTGACTCTGCTGGTACTTAGACCTTTGCCTTCCAAATAGATTCCTCTCTCTTCAGGACAGAGGCCCTGACTCAGTAGGCACCGTGTTTCCCATCACACATCCCTCCCATCACTCACAGCTGCTTTGCCTGCTAGGACTATAAAACCAGGACCTAACAGGATTCTGCTGCAAAACATCCCAGCAGAGAGAATGGAAGGACTGCAGTGGCTATCTGGGGCCAGGGGGAAGAAGAAGAAGCTGCTGGTTCTACTGCTACTTGGACCTCTTCCTTTCAAGAGCCTTCTAAGAAGCAGAGCCATCCCTCCAGTCCATCTGGTGCCATCTGGCCATAGAGGAAGAGATGCAGGCCCAGCTCCATCGGGCCTGGCCTAGATGAAGAAACAGAGACCTCCCTCTATGCCATCTGCCTTGGTCCAGGCCTCAGAGGGAGAGAAGAACTGCTGGACCTGATCCCCTTCCCCATCACCATTCCTTTCTCCTTATGTGTCATGTCTTTATTAGATTGTAAGCCTGAGGGCAGGGAACTGTCAAAAAATAATAATTGTAAGCTGCTTTGAGAGCCTTTAGGGCTGAAGGGCGGGGTATAAATACTGTAAATAAATAAATAAATACTTCTTACTACAGATCTTTCAGGAAGATCCAGAGCTGTCTGTTCCCACATTGGGATGACTATCTAAATGGGCATCCTGCTGAGATACCTGGCACATCCGCTGCTGTCACCAGTCACTCTGGTGCCCATCCATGTGATTATTGCTGGGTGTTTTGACTTTAGAAGTGAGTGACCCACAGCAGCAGCAGATGTGCTGGGTTTCTCAGTGGAACACCTATGAAGACGGCTGCCCCAGTGCAGAAACAGAGGGCCAAGTGACAGGTGAGGCTGACACAACTCTGATGACAAGATACTCCCGGCAGCCTCCAGAGTTTCTTGGACAGTGCAGACAAGGCCCCAGTTTCTTGGAAGAAATAGGTTATTAATCAAATAAATAAATATTCAGAAATTGGTCTATGTTAGATTTGATCCTACAGCTTAAGATCAAACTAGAAGATTTGGAATGATCTTCACTTTTCAGCTCTCAGATTTTTGCAGGGCCATTGTAATCATCCCATCCAACCTTGTTCCTTGTATTATGGTTTGTTCCTTTTTTATGAACTTGTTTATTAGGTTATCCAAATAATATTGCCTCATCTATGTAAACTGATGCCAAAGTCTAAAAGATGATGTATTGTATGGCCTTAAATACCCAAAGTGGCCTTTTAATCTTAATAGCCTTCCTTGCCAATATTCTGGTTTATATTTTTTATTCTTTCAGTTTCTGTTTTATTGCTTCTTAATTTGCATAGATGACAGATCTGAACAGGCACACATATACCCCACACCACAGAAAAACCCAAGTTGTGAGTCATATTTTTTAAAGTCTTCACTTGAGTATGACAGAAATGTTAATATCCTCACATGAAAATGTGATTGCTCAGCTGTCATTTAAAGGTTTTTTAACATTCAGTTCTAGAGATATTTAAGCAACAAAGATTCTTCTTCATCACTTGGGGAAAATTAATCAAAAACCTTTGAAGGAAGTCATGAGGTAAAGATGGAAGTAGTCTCCTAGTTTGATTGAAAGTCATGGGCCTCAAGGGAGATGTATAAAGTCTAAAAGCCTGCTTTAAAGGTTATGAAATAATTCTGTCTCCTTCTGTCCCTCTATATTGAAGTATTAATTTCAGATAGGCATCATAGACATTTCCTGCCATTAGGTAAAATAAGTCATCTGTGATTATCATTGTTCTCCTGAGAAAGCTCTTACTTGCTTTAGTCAGGCATCTTTTCTCTATACACCAGAAATTTTTCTTAGAACATTCTGATACTCAGAATTTTGCTTTGCTATAGGTGTAATATCATATCAACATTTCTAGATTTTATCTTGGTTCTTATTTACAAGTCTTCATTTGTTTTTTTATCAGTGAGTATGCAGTTTTTACAGGGGTGTATGTGTGTGTGTGTATTGAATCAGGCTTCAGTACTTCCCAGACAGTGTTCAGGGAGGAAGCACCTTACTCCAAGCTCTTGCCGATAAGACTGGGCAGTAAATAAGACAGAGTTATTGAAGACAACTTGCCTGATGGGATTTGTTTGTATCCACATAACACTTCCTTGAGATGCTGGATCTGTTTGGATCTGGCCCTGGAAGTACATGCCTTGGTTACATACTGTTTGGACTACTGTAATGCACTCTGCTTGGGGTTGCCTTTGAACAGTGTCCAGAAACTTTAGCTAGTCCAAAGATATGCAGCCAGACTGTTAACTGGGACAGGATACAGAGACCACACACTGCCCCTGTTGAAACAACTCCATTGGCTCCAGTTTGTTTCTGGAAACAATTCAAAGTGCTGTTATGACCTATAAAGCCCTATTTGTTCAGGTTCAGGCTATTTGGCAGCCACATCTTCCTGTATGAATCAGCCCAAGTTCGGAGATGCTCTTTTCTCAGTCCCACTACTATGGCTGGTAGTGGGATGGCCTTCTCAATCGCTGCCCTTAGACTCTTTCCAGGGAAGCCAGAATGGTGCCCTCCTTGTCTGTCTGTTGATAGGGTAAGACATTTTTATTCAAACAAACTTTTAAAACAGGGTCGTCAGCCAGCCCAAGGTCAGGGTTTCAGGGTTCAAAGCAGGAACACACATCAAAACTGGAGAATGATCTATTGTTTCCAACAAAGAACGTGAATCAGAACAGTTTCTTAAATGGGCTGCAGTCAGCTGATCTTGATTAAGAGAGCTTCTTGATTTTCTTCCTATCGTCTTTCTTAACTGTCCAGCTCTCATATCCCATACATTGTTGCTTCTTCTTGTTGTTAGCTGCCTACAAGTTGACCCTGACTCATGGCAACCCTATGAATGAGACATCTCCAAGTCTCTCTGTACTCAACCTCCCTGCTCTACCTCCCTACAGGCTCAAGCCCATGGTCCCCCTGATTGAGTCTATCCATCTGGCGTGTGGTCTTCATCTTTTTCTACTTCCCTTCACCCTCCCCAGCATCATTGTCTTTTAAAATGAGGCTCATGATGTGGCCAAAGTATAACAGCCTCCATTTTGTCATCTTGGTTTCCAGGAAGAGTTCTGGCTTGATCTGTCTGAGGACCCATTTGTTTATTTTTTTAGCTGTCCATGGTATCCTTAATATGGAATATAATGGCTTGCATGATTCTAACTTTTGTGTTCAATTGTGTATCTTTGCATTTTAGGACCTTCTCAATCTTCTTCTGATTTCCTGGATGCAGTCCCTATTCCTATCAATGTTTGATCCCAGTTTTGAGAACTTTTTTAGTATTTTTATTTCTTCATTGTCTAGGTTGAATTTATGTAGATTCTCTGTGGCTAAAGTGGACTGAAGTCCAGCTTAATCCTGTCCCAGGGTTAGGGCTGGGTATTTTATGGGGAGAGCAGAGAATTTCAGATTAATTCTATCCTGAATATGAAGTTTGCACATTGTTGAATTCTTCATTTTTGAAGAAGAAAATTAATTTCCTCCTCATTTGTACTGGCCAGACTCAATAGCTACAGCTATTCCTGACTTGGAGAGGTCTGTATTATACTGGACTGCAGTACAGATGTTACAGATGAGAAGTCTCCAAGGGGAAAAAATAAAAGAAAAGGTGGCAACCTTAATTTAGCTCTGATGTAGTTGAAATTCATTGAATACACAAATATTCAAAGCCATAATCTTTAGAGTTAAGCACTCAAAATCTTTGCTGATTTCCCCACACACATTCTGATAACATGGAAATGGCAGTGGTGGGAGAAGAGCTACACTGCTTACAAGATGAGCTTTGCTGGGAATTTTGATCATTGCCCAATAATTAAAATTCAGTGGCATAACTTGAGCTTGTCCAGTCATAATTCAGCAACAGGATGCCGGCATTGATGTGTACTATACACTATAGAGTTTACAGTATTAAGCCTAAACTTTCAAGATGTGGATATTGCTGGCCTTATGGTAATACTGAGATTTACACCCTTGGTGTAACTTCTCACATCCAGTTTTTTCTTTAAAAACAAACAAACACCTTGTGTTTAACCAAATTGCTCTCTTAGGATTTGGTCTTAAGCAGCCCCACCCCTTTTAAAAGAGGAAGTCAATCAGAAGCCAACTGCGACAGAATTTAGAGACATAGCCATGTTAGTCTGGGATATCACTATGCAAAGGGATCTTGTAGCACCTTCGAGATTAACTGAGTGAAAGGTGTTGTAGCATAAGGTTTTGTAGACTACATCTGAGGAAGCAGACCATATCTATGAAAGCTTAGCTTACAACTTATTTCACATAGTTAGTCTCAAAGGTACTACAAGATCCCTTCACATCAGAAGCCAACTATTTCCAAATTCCAGAGTCCTCCAGACAACATGAAAACTGGCTTTGCTAGATAGATGATTCTAGGAACCATAGTCCAAAAGACAGGATTCTAGGAGCTATTGTCCAAAAAAGGTAACCTTGCTTTGTTCTTTTTTTAAAAAACAAACAAACAGAAAATCAACCATAAGCCGGTTGTTTAGAAATTCCCAAATCCCCCAGCCAGCATGAACATAGGCTTTTCTAGACAGGAAATTCTAGGAGCTATATTTCAAGAAAGTAACTTTTCCTAGGTTTGGCTATGGGCTTCTTGGTTTAGCATTCAGCAAGTCCCAAATTGCCTCCTTTGATAGACTGGGAATTATATAGAACAAACACAAAGGGTTATTATGTAATCTATCACAATGAGGCCGGTAAAGCGCTTTTTAGTTCAAAAATGTTGTATCAACATGAGGAAAATAGTCAATAAGTTTTTGCCCAAGATATTGCTCCAGTGAAGCTTACCATAAAAAATTCAATATAGATTGTATATAATCATTGAAAATCCCGGTGGCTAGAAACATACCATCTGGGCATATATACTTAAATCCTTTGTTGTGTTTCAAATCATTGTATTGGGGGTTAGCAGAAATGTAATATCTTGCTTGGCTGAAGTGCTAAATCCAACTGACTTCATGAGCCAGTTTGAAGAGCTAAGAGAAAGATTTTGATATGAGGAAGTCTTTATTGGCTAGGTAGCCTCTAGGCAACAGTCTTCACAAAAATGTTAAACACTCTCCACCTTGTACAATGTAGAATGTCACACACTCATATGTAGAACTCAAGATGCTTGCTATGATGCAAAGTTCTGATCGGCAATCCATTTCTTCAGCTGAAGATCAATTCCCTGTCACTCCCTGCTGTAGTGTGTGTTTGACTCTGAAATAATTATGACAATTATAAGGCAAAATTGTTTCTTGGCAGTTATCCCATCACTAAATCATTAAATGACTAAGTGGATGGCACTGAGTGTGCAGAATTCATTCTGCACACCTGCAGTAATGAATTCTTTGGCTTCCCAGGTCTTTGTTTAATGGTTAAGCAATGATATGTATAGATCTTAAACCCCTTTTTCTGTGTGTAAAGAAAATGGGATAGTAACATCCTTTTAATTCCTTTTTTATTTAAATATCCATGAGCTTGGAGAGAATATTTTCTGTTTTATTCCCTGCTGAGAAGAAAAGCATTTTACTTTCAAGGATATTTATAATAGAATGCTGAAGAATATATGAACCATATCTTAACTTGAATGTTGGGCTTGAAAATTCATTTGGTAATGTTAAATGTTAGAAAATTAATTCACTAGAATAAACACTAGTAATTTATTCAAAGACAAGAATCTGCATACAAAGAGATCTTGTAGCATCTTTGAGAGTAACTGAGAGAAAGAAGGTGGGACCATAAGCTTTCATGGACTTAGGTCTACTTCCTAGTTCTGTACATTGCTATTAATTATGCTGTTTGTGTTGGGTTTGGAATTGGGATTTACAGAGAATCACAGGAAGACTGTTACTGTTGACCTTAGGGTAGCACATTTTGTTACTGGTTTCAGTAGCATGTTTTGCTACTGGTTCCTTCAAAAGGTGTCTTTTTGTCCTCATAAAGGTGCTGTTCTTGAACCTGGCATCCCCCAGGTACTAAAAAGCCCCTAACAGGATTGTTACATTGCTATGGTGGGAGTCCATCATGTCTGGGACCAGTCAGATTGTGGAAACCAGTCCCAAAGCATAGAATCTCATTGCACAACCTATTCAGCTCAGTTTGTCACTTATCCTAATCTCTCTTTTCTTTCCACTCCTACTTCATTCACTCTTCAAATGCCTTGATTATTAAAGGTTAGTAAGAAGTGATTTATTTTGATTTAAAGACACTGATCCAGTGCAGGAACAGCAACAGATGAATCGCTGCAAAGACTGGTCAAGGTTGGAGAATTCTTAATTTGATTTGTGGTGTGCATGTGTGTCTCAGCATAGGCAGAATATTTTTCTGCATAGTTGAATCACTGCATCCTTTGTGACTCCCTACTCCAAATCAAGAGGTGTGGTCTACAAAGAGCACAGGTTTTGCATGCAATATAGATACAGGGATTCCAAACATAATTATTTTAATAATCTGGTATATGACTATTCCACCCTTCATGGCACCGGTCTTATCTTAACAGTATAATTGAAAGGGGTTGGATAAGAACAAGGAGGAAAGGGAAATAGTAAAAAGCAGAATGGGTAAAGTAAGGAGTGAATGAGAAGCAGAGGCAGTGAGAAGCCAACAAAGAAAGAAATGGGGCAGTAGATCTGAGGAAAACTTTTCATATAATTATCTAAAAGTCTAGCACTGTGTGAATAAAACATTAAGCATTGCAAGGGGTTTACTGCAGCTCATAATATACAATAGAAATCATCCCAGAATATAGTCAATATAAGGGGAAAGTTACCGAAGTAGTGCACTCTCATTCCACGATAAAACTCAGAACACTTTTTCTTGCCTTTTGGCTTTCAGGGCTTTTCTGAAAGGGCTCTCAAAATGATGATGATAATGATAATGAATAATAATAATGCACCCAGCTTGTTGAGGGCAATTGGCTTACACATTGTAAACTGCTCAGGGAGTGCTTTAGTGCATTGGTAAGTGGTATAGAAATGTACTTGCTATTGCTAAACAACAACAACAACAACAATAATAATAAAGTTTTCTTATCCCCATCAGTGTAGATTGAGGTGGGGAACAACAACAGTTAGACGAACAACAGTTAGACAAACATCAGTTAAAATACACATCAATTTAAAAGAAAAACAAGATTTATACATATTAAAACAAGTCATATTTAAATTCATCATTTAAAATTTACAGTTTAAAAATAATCTTGGTAAGCCTGTTGTAGGAAACTGTTCTTTAATGCTCTTTTAAATTAAATTTAAAATCTCTTCCAGCAGATGATTCCACACTCTAGGGGTGGCTGAAGTAAAAGTCTCTGACTGACAGTTACCATCCTAATATTGTCTGACTGGAGTAAATGCCTGCCAGAGGACCTGAGTGTATGGGGCCGATTATATAGGAGAAGACGTCTGTAACCTGGACTCAAACCATGTAGGGCTTTAAAAGTAATGACCAACACTTTGCACCTTGCCCAGAAACTAATTGGCAGCCAGTGGAGTTATTTTAATATTGGTGTAACATGATCACTCCTGGATGTCCTGGTAATCAATCCGGCTACCAGTTTTGAACAAACACAAGTTTAAGACTTGGTTCAGAGGTAGGCCAGTGTACAATGCATGGCAAAAGTCCAGCCTTGAGTTACCAGCATGTGCACTACCATCTTTCAGCTCTAGGTAACCCAGTCCAGAATATAATCAGCAGAGAAGAAGACATAAGTGAACAGAGTCACAACATGTCTGCACCCCACTGTAAAAAAAAATCAAATATAGTTGGCCCTCCTCATTAGTGGGATTGATATTCATAGTTTTGACTATTCAAGGGTTTGAAGCTACTGCTTAACTAGCATGATCCCCCCCCTCCTCCTCTCAATCTCTTATCCTCCAATGTAAACTGGACAGAAGATCAATAAGTGGCAACGGAGTTTAAAACATGGCTGGCTCATTTGTGGAAAGATGAGAGGTTGAGAGCAGGTGGACTGGGAAGAACAGGAATGGGGTGTGCTATCTATAATGTTGAAAGGGGATTACAACTGTTTGGCTGTTTTGGGAGGATAGGAGGTTGAGAGGATGGGGAAGACAGGAAAGGGATGTGAGTGAAAGGATGAGGGTGAAAGGGGATTAAAAGCTATCTGGCTGTTTTGGGAGGCTGGGAGGTTGAGAGGAGGTGGGTTGGGAAGAGTGGGAATGGGGTGTGATATCAATAGGGGTGAAAAGGATGGGAGGTTGAGAAGAGGTGGATTGGAAAGAATGGGGCTGGGTTGTGATATCAATAAGGTGGAAAGAGGATTAAAACCTGGATGGCATGCTTGGAAGGATGGGTGGTTGAGAAGATTTGATATCTGTCTGAAGCATGCTGCTGGCCAGGTGAGAAACAGAGTGACAGGCTGGCACTGTTGACAGGAGTCTGTAGCATGCTTGTTTGGGTATCTAGCAATATTTGTGATTTTTTCCACATTCACAAGGGTCCTTCAACCCTAACCCCCATGAATGTGGAGGGATGAGCGTACTTTCCTTACATACAGGTCCATGAGAAGCACTCTAACGGGCCTTGGCTGCTTGAGAACTTTGGTTTCCTGATAAATAAACAAATCACTTCCCCTCTTGTCATTTCCTTTAAAGACTTTCCTTTTTCATTTCTATTCTTTTAGTTCTTTCCCAAGCTTAGTTGCTCTTCCACGCCACAAGTCCAGCTATCTGACTTTGGCTTAGAAAGTTCTTTCTCTCCTCTGTCTTCTCAGAGAAATCACACTAATTAATCTGTTTCACAGCAGACTCATGTGATATATTTCGTACAACTCTGGCATTTCTTCTTCTAAAGCAGCAGATCTTCGTGTTTTACTGAATGTCATAGAAACTGTGGCATCTAACCTAATGAATCCTTTGCTATAGATAAACAGTAGTAGAATATAAGATGTAAATCTATGTGCCAAGAAGCTTTCTGGAATAATAATAATTACTTTCTGTAACCTATTGTTTTAGCAGCAAATTTTAAGCATTTGAAAATGGGTTAGGAGATTGGTTGAACTTGCTGCTATTAAAAACCACTCCATCAAGCTGGTTTTATTCATGTAAAGACATAAGGAAATGTGGATGAGAAGCTTAAATATACATTTGTTTCAAATTATAGTTTCACAGGAATTCTTTACTTATCCTATGATGAACGAACATGGTTTGTGCATTCTATGATGACAGAAAAAATTATAAGTGGTGATATTTTCCTGACATTGACTCCTAGTAATGCTCCCTCAAGAATCCACTCCTATATAGTCAGATTTATATTTAACTGTAGCTGAATGATGTTTAGGGATGTACAAAACCTTTCCTACAGTGTTACCATCTCACAGACACTTTCTACCCCATATTCTCCATGAAGCAAACACCTAAACCTTTGCTGATATTTTGATGTGGTGGCACAAGTGTTGCATTCCTCTGTATAAATTCAGTCAATGACTTCACCCCACTCAGTATTTTGTATTCAAGAAACAAGTGAACCTTTCAAAGCCCCAATATGCTATAGCATGATTTTCTTCTGTTGCTGTTTAAAATTACTCTTTTGATGTCATTATCTAGCAAATCAGCTTTGGCTACATGAGGATGTCACAGACATTAAATCAAGCTCATTCTGAGCCCCATGTGTGCTCCCCACACTTATCTCATTACATAGTAAATGTCCATTGGCTACTGAGGAGTTTATCAGATGATGGAAATTGGAAGTATAAGCCAATGGCAATCCGAACGCAATCATGGGGTTTCACGTTATTGCGTATGAGTGTATCTCACACAATTTTGGGCAATGGGAAGTCATTTTGGGCAATGGGAAGTCATTCTGAACACAGTCTGAATGCAATTAGAATTCGTGTAAATTTGCTAAACTAGGAAATTTACGCGAATTCAAATTGGCTCTATTCGAAATAGAGAGAAATTCCTCCTGTCTGATAAAGTCCTGATAAGAAGCACAATTTTTGAACAAAAAAAGAATGTTGAAGCTAGAACGCGTTCTTACTGTGAACAGGTATAAACTGGCCCCCAAAAGATCTAAGCTTTAGGGAATATATAATATTTTAGGAATTATTTTATGCCTCTTGGATATTCCTTTTCATATCATTGTCATTAAAATTCATTACCACCATCATAATTTGTTTGGAGAGTTCTTTCATAAAAGTAACTGACTGTGAGGTTAAGATTCCAGGTTGCGACTCCAGAATTCCGAAATCCAGAATACTGCAAAATCCAAAATTTTCCACATGGTTGAGACAGTGACACCTTTCTGATGGTTCAATACACACAAAATTAGTTTCATGTATAAAAATTATTAAAAATATTGTATAAAAATACCATCAGGATATGTGTATAAGGTGTCTATGAAACATAAATGGCTTCTATATGGGTGTGTGTGTGTGATATAGTGTGTGTGTGGTAGTTATGTTTTTTTTTTTTAATGTATGTAATTTTATACTGTTTTTTCTGATGTTTATTATAAAGTTTTTTTAAAATTTGTGAGCTGTCTTGGGTCCTTTTCTGTGAAAAAAGTGACATAACAATGAAATAAATAATAAATAAATAAATAAATAAAAATAAAATAAATGAATTTTGTGTTTAGATTTGGGTTCCACCTGCAAGATATATACAAATACAGGTATACCAAAATCCAAATAAATAAATAAATAAATATCCAAAATCTTAAACACTTCTATTGCCAAGCATTTCAGATAAGGGATACAGAATTTGTATTTAATTTTATATATGGACTTGCTATTTCAAAGTGTTCAGAGTATTTATTTCCTGTAGAGCCCTATTCAAAATGCTGTTCACCTTGAGACTTATTCATGCTTTCTTGTTTTTTTGCAGTAGACTCAATCCAGAACATGCTCCATAATAATACACAATAGTCTCTCCCCCTTTTAAAACAAATCCATAACCATTGTTACAATAATCAACCCTAATGCAATAGCTGGAATACTTTTCCTCCTATATTCTTCTAACCAACAGTAAGGGCTAGAATTTAGAAAGAATATGGAATGAAATAGATCAGTATGATGAATATTACAGAATTATAGAGAGAACAATTTGGATAAGTATCCCTGAGCTGTTTGTGAACTTTTGGAATGGACCTCATAATTTCAGCCTCTTTATTTTGATAGTTTGTTCTTGGCCCCTAAGGGCAAAAACCAGTTTTCTGCCACAAAATACATTTGATTAAATATAACATATTATAATCAGCTCAGTACTTATTCTTACTGTGGAAGAATATGATTTATTCCTCATCTGGAAAAATATTACCATGGAAACCGTTATGTGTGCTATTTCTTTTTTTGAAACAGAGAAAGAAGGTGCTACAACATTAAAACCAAATTAGGTGCTTACATTTCTCTCTCCCTCCTTGTTGTCAGGAAGAAATGTAAACATTTGAGAAAGGAGGCTGGTGAAATGTAAAAGCTTGAGCTTTAGAATACAGGAACAACCCATAACCCATCCCTTCCTTCACCAAAAACAAACTGGAATTAAACTGTATACCCATGCATCTGGGGATGTAGACACCTGTAGCCAAGCAAGATTAGATTGTGATCAACATGGCAAAAGGTATTAATGTGAAAGCACATACAAGCTAGAAGATACTGTAGAAGTCTGCTTTTGTCTGTGCTTACTGGGAAGGGCAAAATCCCATCCCTTCTCTCTTTCCCTTCATTAAGTTAACAGTGCAAACTACATTTGGATTTTGATCTCAATTTTCAGCAACTGAAATAAGTAGAGGATGATGGGAGAAAGTAGGAGAAGGAGAGAACTGGGACATTTTAAAAGTAGCTGAAATATTGGGACATTGAGGATTAATCATGAAAGCTCATGCCAAATTGGGACAATTGGAGGATATGCATTATATATAAAGATGAAATTTACAAAAGATTTCAGCTGAAGTCAGAATTCAGAGGGAATTCTAACTTAGCTAATCACTTATTGCAAATCTAGTGATGAGGGGCTGGCTCATGCAGAAGGAGACATGACTAGATTATAAAAAACATGCCAAAACAAAAAGAAATTGACTAACTTACTTTGCATTGACTCTCATCAAGGGAGGTCAGATATTGGAGCCATGTTTTGTTGCCAGATTCACACAGAACTACACCTACCAAGTAGGTATTTTGTGACAATGTCACCCAAACAGTTATAAACAGTGTGCTCAAGCTTACATAAGTATACACACACACACACACATGTATATATGTATACATGCATATATATATATATATATATATATAGTGTTTGTGTGTGTTTATTTAAAAAAAACAGACAAAAAGCAGCTGAGATGCAAATTGTGACAGTTGTATTGGTTGAATTTTTTTTAAAAAAAATGCAGGCAAGGAAGGCTAGCAGCTATACAAAATAAATGTTTCACTTCTGTGAACTTGTGTTTCTTGACTGGGTTTGAATATTATAGAATACCCTTAATCTTGAACTCCACAAATACTTCTGTTGAAACACGGCATTTATTTTATTTCAGTTTATTTATTAGATTTATAAACCACCTTTCTCTCAAAATGGGATTCAAGGTGGCTAAATCTGCAATACATTAGAATTCTCCAAAAGATTCAGAAAACACCCCAAATTAAGGTGCTTTCACCATTTTTTAAAATTTACTGATGTAGCATTGGCAGCAGTGTCAAAACTGTCTTGTTTGCACTTGTACCACTCAGGTTGGGGGTTTCATGCAGCCTCCATGACTAGAAAAGGGGCTGAATCATGTAAGAGTCCCCATGTTTCCCTATCTAGTTTTTACAATTTCCAGAGCTCTGAGGCTTTGTTTCAGATGCTGACACTGTATAGATAGTTCTGAAAAGATATTGCATTTTTATTATGCTTTTGAGGGGATAATAGCAATCTATCCACTCCTCTCATTCTCTCTTCCCTGTGTATTTTCTTTATGTGGTTTAATGCAGATTCATATTTAGCTGCATTGGTTTTATTGATTTTATATTTCTGCTCCTGTACTTGTCTGTGAAGCTTTGCAAAATGTGTGTCACTGCCTATTTCTCTTGAGCTTCTGCTTCAGTTAATTGTTGGATCCTTCTCACCATCCGATGAGTTGTGTATGCAATTATTTTCTTCCTAATATATGTTTTAAAAAGTATCCCCTAGCATGTTTATAGATGGGGCTAAGGGTGAATTAATTTCAAAGAACTCCCTGATCTCATTTTCCATTAGTGTTGGAAAGACCTCATCTTTCAAAAGGGAGACATTTAATTTCCAAATTGGTCTAGAAGGAGTTTCTTGTGCCAAAGTCAATACCAATTGTTCTCATATGTTGTCTGTTGTATATACTGATGGGAGGATTTTTGCATTCTTCTGTTACTTTCACAAGGATGTAAGTTAGAAAAGAATAGGCTAATCAGAAAGAGTTGGGAAAAGAATGCTCATTTTTAGGGGATGTAACAACAACAACAACAACAACAACAATTAAAAATAATGTTTATTTATATTCCGCCCCTCTGGGTGAGCAATCGGGATGGCGTACAACATTTAAAAATACATACAATTAAAAAACACATCAGTCTACTGTCCCGCCCCTTAAAAATAGATTAAACTAAGAGTAGAATTTAAAACAGTAAAACATTAAAAGATGGATATTAAACACTGATAGCTCTAAAATTAGAAAGTAGTTGGCCTCAAGAGTATTACATGTCTCAATAAGTCAGAACTGAAGGGACTATAGCTGACGGACAGTTTGCTCGTTCTCAGGGAAGGCCTGCCGGAAGAGATACATCTTGGTGGCTTTCTTAAAATAATAATAATAATAATAATAATAATAATAATAATAATAATAATATAATAATAATAATAATAATAATAATAATAAAAAATAATAATAATAATAATAATAATAATAATAAAAATAATAAATTTTATTTTTATACCGCCCTTCCAAAAAGATCAGGGCGGTGTACAAGATAAAAAGACATTAAAACATCAAGCATAGTTTAAAATCCAAGCAATACAATGAAACAAGTAAAACAATACAAGATTAAAAACAATAAAAAACGATACCTCCCAGCGTAAAGCTATGATGGAAAGACAATGGCAGCATATCTAACAGGGCAAACCACAAGAGAGACCCATTTACAAATATGCCTGTTGAAATAGATGTGTTTTCAGGTCCTTTCTAAATTGGATGAGGGTGGGGGATAAGCGGAGCTCAGTAGGTAGAGAGTTCCAGAGGTAAGGGGCAGAGATGGAGAACGCCCTTTTTGTAGTGCTCATCAATCTAGCCTCTGGAACTCTCAATATACGCTGTCCGGTAGATCTCAGTGTGCGGGGCGGATTATGTGGGGAGAGACGGTCCTTTAGGTACCCTGGGCCCGAGCCATATAGGGCTTTATAGGTAACAACCAGCACTTTGTACTGCGCCCGGAAGCGAATCGGCAGCCAATGTAGGTCTTTCAAGATAGGTGTTATATGGGCGGTCCTGGGAGCTCCAGTGACCACCCGTGCCGCCATATTTTGCACTAGTTGTAGCTTCCGAGTATGATACAAAGGCTGCCCCATGTAGAGCGCGTTACAGAAGTCCAACCGAGAGGTTACCAGAGCATGTACTACGGTTTCAAGGTTGTAATAAGGCGCATCTCATCTGGCAGACCATTCCATAACCTGGGAGCAATGGTGGAAAAGGCCCTCTGGGAGGTCTGCGCCTAGTTTTCTTTGGTTGTAGTAAGTTCTTCCCAGAGGACTGAAGAGTGCGAGGGGGGTCATATGGGGAAAGGCGGTCCCTAAGATAGGATGGACCTGAGCCATGAAGGGCTTTACAGATCAAAACCAGTACCTTGTACTGTGCCCGGAAACTGATCGGTAGCCAGTGGAGGGATTTGAGCACCAGTGTTATGTGCTGCCTCCTGGATGTTCCAGTAACCAGTCTGGCTGCCATGTTTTGGACCAGTTGAAGTTTCTGAATTAAGCACAAGGGCAGCCCCATGTAGAGCGCATTGCAGTAATCTAAACGTGAGGTGACCAAAGCATGTACCACAGTTTCCAGGTCCCTCATGTCCAGGAAAGGGCACAGCTGGCATATCAGACGAAGCTGATAACAGGCACTCCTGACCGTCGCATTCATCTGACTAGTCATGTGGAACGACAAGTCTAGAAGTATCCCCAGACTGCGAGCAGGGTCCTTCGAGGAGAGTGTGACTCTGTCTAGGACCGTGAGTTGTATTCCCAGACCCGGTTTTGGGTTGGTAACCGTCAGTACCTCCGTTTTGTCTGGACTGGGCCTCAATCTGTTTTCCCTCATCCAATCCATTACTGCTGCCAGGCAGTCATTGAGAGAGGAGACACCATCAGAGGTCTGAGCAGATGATCTTGTCACGGAGAAGTATATCTGAGTGTCATCAGCATACTGATGACACTGTGCTCCATGCCTCCGGATGATCTCACCCAGCAGCTTCATGTAGATGTTAAATAGCATCAGGGACAGGATGGCGCCCTGAGGGACGCCATCCTGTCCCTGGAGGAGCAACTGTCCCCGAGCCTCACCCTTTGGAACCTGCCAGAGAGGAAGGACAGGAACCAAAGCAGTGCCTCCGATGCCCATCTCCCTCAGCCGGTCCAAAAGGATGGCATGGTCTATAGTGTCAAAGGCCGCTGAGAGATCCAAGAGCACCAGCAGGGTCACACTACCCCTGTCGATGCTCAAGCGGAGGTCATCTGTCAGAGCAACCATGACAGTCTGTAACTAACAGTCTTATATAGATGCCTATTTCCTGCAACTATGCTGTGATGTTGCATTATTTTATTTCAGGTTTCAATTTAATTGGGCCTGCATTCTGATCAATAACATCACCAGTTCCTTTCATACTGGTGAAACAAGCAAACACTGGGGGCATCTTATGAAACGTGCAGAATGAGTTTGTAGACAATGTCCCAAGATATTTGAAAGATGTCTTTTATTGGTTAAAAAGTCTGTCAAATTTTGATATTTAGTTTCCCAGTAAATGGTGCAAGAGTTCCTGTTCCAGAAATTTCTGAACATTGATTCTAAATAGGCCCTGAAGACAAAACAACTATCTTTTGAATATGTTGAAATGTATCTCTAGTTTCTTCTGTGACCTTCCATATTAGTGCAATTCAGATCTGTTGGGCTAAAACTGTTATATACTTCAGCCACTATAGCCAAAAGCCATTCAAGCTGGAGATGATGACTTGTAGTCCACCTGCCTGATGTCTTCTGTTGAAACCATGGCAAAATAGAAATTTAATTTACTTAAATTATATCTGGATAGCTAGAGGCTGGGAGTTTCCACTCTAGTACTGTATGTCATTCAGTTCAATGGGATGATAGACAAAATCCTATCACAGAAGGGCAAGACAGGTAAATAAGGGAAGATTGTCCAGCCATTGTAGAACAAATTGAAACTCTGAAGCTACGGGCATGTCACCATACAAATGATGAAATATTAACATACAGGAAATAGCTGCTAATCCTGAAAAGGGCATTAACTGATGGAAGGCTTTATTTGGCTACCATTCAGTGTTACCTCCTGAATCTTTGTGTGGCTCCTGAAAGACAGCTGAAGCAGCTCAGGGAGCAATGGAAGTCTCAGCAGAATTGCTGTGTGTGGTGCACAGGTGGAGAATGAACTCCATAAACATTATTTTAATAACAAGATTTATGTGGGCTATAGAATTCACCTGGTCTTAGTAGAGAAATTTAATTTCAGTTATTGTTAGAGTATAAGAACACATGTAGCAGTTCCATTCCTGCCCCATGAAATTGGGAAGATAGTATAGCTGGCAAGATAGTATTGCAAAAGCATAAGTTAGTATAACTGTTTCTTTGAAAATGCAACAAGACATTAAGAGGATCACAGTGTAGTCAAATGGCAAAATAAAGGATCAAAATATATTGGAAGAGGCTTCTGCAGTTGCTTGTTAATCTTAGGAACTGATAAAAGAAAATTGACACACACATGCCAAAGCATTATTGACATGAAAAACAATTACAATCATTTGGGAAACATTGCATCATTCAGAAATGTTTCTCTCCTTTATTTGAGTGTTTGCTTTTTTGTTGTTGTTGTTTTGAAGTAATGGTTCAAGTGAAGCAAAGGTCTTGCTTAAAAAGTAAAAGCTTCAGTTCTCTAAGGAGCCAAGTGGATGTACTTCAAAACCAACAGATATATGTAAGCCACAGCATCTTTTTCTCTTATGTAAAATTTCTGGCAAGAAAGGAAGAGACACAACATGAAAAGTGAAGAGCCTCCAAGGCACTAATCAAATATGAAAATTGACATGGAAAAATGACAGGGGGAAGGCAGCCTTTTTTCACAGTACCTGCTGAACACAGAAAATAAATCATTCTGCATTAATGGTGGATTGTGTCTATGAGCAGAACAATTCCATGTCTGCAAATTCAAATATAACTTTCAGTTAAATTATTGGGAACCAAGGCCTCTATCAATGCCGGAGGTTTGTATTTTTTTCTACAAGTTTCTATATTGTGGTGCAGTGTTCTGGGGTGTGCTATAGAAAGGTGTATCCAAAATGGGGTTTAGTTATATTTTGTTTCTCACTGCAAGAGATATATTTCATAGATGAGTTTCTACCTGAGGTTGAATAGAGTAGATCTCCACGTATAGAATTACACTTTAATTGTGCTATACACCAAAGGGGGTAACTGAATGCTGCTCCATCCTGCCGCTCCACCATCAGGCTTTTTCCCCAGGGAGGCAGCCCAGTGGCAGAATAGCTGGAAGGGCATGTGTTCACACTTCCTGCTGTTCCATTATTGGATTTCCTTCCCTGGGAGGAAGCCCATAGAAGCAGCATCTGGGAAGGTTACAAGTTTGTCTCTCCTGAACCAAAGGGGGAGGAACGCACAACCAGGTATCACTCCTCCTCTAGAATGTCACCTGGTGTGGTCCAAATCCCCACAAGCCACAAGCCCCAATGACACCACTGTCTAAGACTCTGGGTTCAAATGCCTGCTCAGCAGTGGAAACCCATTCAGTGACTTTGGGCAAGTTACACTCTCTGAGCCCCTTGTGAAGAAATCTTGCCCTGGTGACATGGTCACCAGAAATCAAAATGACTTGAAGGTACACAATAAATGACAATAAGTGGGTTTACAGCTTAAAGGTAACCGAGTCTGGAATGAACTCGTTCAGTGATTCAGCTAGATAGAATCTCTATTTGAAAAGGTAATCACATCTGTCAAATAATTTAGGGGAGTGGAGAAGTATCCTTACTCACTCTTTTTAAAAAGCCAATAGAGATGGGGGCATGATTTGGCTAAACACGGAGGAAATGAATGTCCCCAGTAGAATTCCTAATTAGGACATTAGATACTTTGTAGAGTAGTATGTTAGTTAAATGCTTGTTGCTTTATAAAACTAAAGTTTGTTGCTTTGGTAGCATAACTTCTTTCTGCTCATATAAACCTATCAGCCCCTTGACTTCCTTCTGCCCACTTGAGGCTTGTACAGTACTTCTTTGACCCCACCCATTCCCTCCCCCAATTTATAAATGTGAAACCTCTCCCCAACACCACTGCTCCTTTTGATCCTAACTTTAAACTCCTTTTCATAAAGATTTCTGTTTCATATCATTTCAGTTCTAGATTGTAAGTCTGATCCCATCTTATCCCGTCTCCATGTGATAATCTCTTGAGAGACGTGTAATTTTTCAAGCATTCCTTGTGGAATGTCTTTTATTACTTTTCTTCCTGTGACTGATAGTATCTTCAAATAAACAATAGCAATAGCAAGTATATTTCTGTACTGCTCATCAGTGCACTTAAGCACTCCCTAAGTGGTTTACAAAGTGTAAGCCCCAACAATCTGGGTACTCATTTTAGCGATCTCGGAAGGATGCAAGCCTGAGTCGAGCTTGAGCCCCTGGGCTGGTACTGAACTCGCAACCTTATGGTTTGTGAGTGTTTGGCTGCAGTACAGGCATTTAATCACTGTACCATCAGGGATTTCTAGGACAATGAAGGGACAATGACGGGATCTGTGCTATGTAGTTTGAAACAAGATTTCGGCTGCATCCACACTGTGGATATAATGCAGGTTGACATCGCTTTAAGTGCCATGACTCAGTGCTATGGAATTCTGGAATTTGTAGTGGCACTAAAGCTCCCTGACAGAGAAGGCTAAATATCACATCAAACTACAGTTTCCAGAATTCCATAGCATTGAGAAATGACCTTTGAAGTGATGTCAAACTGCATTATTTCTGGAAAGGAAAAGAAAATATTCCAATAAATGACCCTATACTCAATTTTTTATGGAACACAAGATGACTGATTCAGGGACAATGAAAAGGCAATTCCTCAATAATTCAGTTTCAGTCTGTCAGTCCCCTAGCTTTGTTGCAGTAATCAAAGGGACAGAATGTACAAGGAGGAAGCCTTTAATTAAATGCATAGTAGTCATTGGGAGGGTTGTTAGACATTTGCATATCCACCTGGAAAAGTTGGTTCAGCAGTTACATTACAAAGATTAAAAATGGCTACCAATCTGATGTGGAAAAACATGGACTATCAGTTGATAAGGCAACAATCATTGAAGCAATGGTGCCATTTATACTCTCTCTAAGGAGTAGGTGAATAAAGGGTGCTATTTTTTTTAAGAGAAAAGGATATGCCTGGGAAGTGGCTATAGATTTTAAGAGTAACAGAGGTATGTCTCTGTGCTCTGTGCTTGCAATGATGCCACACTGCATTTTTCTGCTGAAATGAGTGGTCAAAATGGTTATGTGATAAACAGAATTATGGAATTACCTATTACTAAAAAATTCCAGTGAATTTGACCATGTGATGTTGACATGAAAAGAAGAAACAACTCTCCTTTGCATGTTCTTATGTTTGCTATTTAAATTGTCCTCATTTTTTTTTTGTAGTTTGCACTTTGTATATATCTCAGAACATTTTTAAAATTTAGGTTCTGTATACCAAGTTGAAATATCTACTGGCATAGAAAAAAGTAGGACAACACCTTTCCCTTTCAGATTGTGAATATGAACGAGGAAGACAAGGGTGAGATTTTCCAGCCCATGAGCTTTGGAGAATAGCTTGGGGGTTCATTTCTAAGAGGTTAAAAGCTTTATCCTAAGACTAGATGTGTCAAATACCTGTTTCCATATGAGGACAGCCAGAAGGGATACTGCTTGCAGCATCAATGCACATTCATTATTCTGGTGTTGTACTGGCAAAAAGTCAGCTCTAGAGGCGAAGGGGTGGCTTTTTTCCATCCCCAAAAGGAGCAGACTTTTTCCACTGGGGTGGAGGCTGGCTGGATTGGGGCAGCAGTATACAGTTGCTGCAGCCACAATCTGGCTGTCTGAGGGTGGAGTCATGCCAACCATTTCGGGCTGTCTGTTTCACCCCTAACATAACAAAATTTGGGTTCTTTCCCACTATTTACTTGTGTTTCTTTTCTTTGTAGTTGGATGTCTAACTGCCACAGTGTAAAGTTTCTCTATTTCTGCATATCTTGAAGCCTTCATCTAATCAGTGATGGGGAAGACATGGCCTTCCAGATGTTTTTGTAATGCAAATCCCATCACCTCTTACAATTGGCTATGCTGGATAGGATGGATGGGAATTACAGTCCAACAGCATCTGCTGAGTGAGAAATTCTCTATCCCTGATGTAATAGAATCTACTCGATTTTGCATGAGAGAGAGATTAACCTTAACATTCTTAGAAGTGAGATGGGGTCTTCACCATGTGAAGCACTCTTCTACTCAGTACCTCCATTATCTACAATTTATTCTGGCACTGTGAATCTGAAAATGGAAGATATGAGGAGGTCCTTAGCACTGATCAAAGAAGGAGGACAAAGAGAAATAACAGCATGTTAGCTGCCCAGGAACCTGGGCCTGCAATTTCTTTTTCTTCATCCCTAGATTCATACTGGCTTTTAGCCAGTTGGAGGGTGGAGAGCTTATTTTTTGTGTTAGTATTAGAGGTTGGCTGGCCTCTAATGGAATGTAGCCAATAGTCTAAAAGATATAATCCTTGTTTTCAAAGCTAAGCAGGTTTGTACAGTACTTGAATGGGAGACCACCTGAGAAAATACAATTTGAAAATTGGAATTTATTAGAGGAAGACTGTGATAGAAATTGAACATTGGGATGAAGATCCTTCTTTGAAGTGACCTTTCTCCCTAATAGAACATAGAATGAGAGTTTCTCTGTGGCCTGTGAAGTCATATGCAAGGAGTATACTTCACATTAGAAGAAATAGAATGCAAAGAGAGATGGGATGGTGGCAGCTTCATATTATACTATTTAATGAAGCTTATACTTAACATGTTTTAATGGCCTTATAATAAAGTAGTATAAACACTCAGCTTCGCAAGGATTAGAAACCCCTTGAATGATCTTTGCTTTTTAATTTTTTTACACCCTCCCCCCTCCCCCCAAAAAGCTCGAGCCTTGCTTTTCTTTACCCTTTCCCTCCACTACCTTCCTTGTGCTCCCCTTTGGAGTTCTTCTTACTGTTCCCCCACCACAGAGACACTACAGGATCGGCTAGTTCCCGCTGCAGGAGCACAGTACTATAATAAACTACTGTAATGAATCTTGAACCATAAATGATTTACTGTTAATGTTTTTCATGATAACTATATCCACTGAGGAAAACATATATTTTGTGAATAGATTAGGTTTGGTTGATATTATTTTTAACATAAATTAACAGAAGGGGGGTCTGGACCCCACAGTTGGTTATGACTTGGTTATGTCAATGTTACTTCCTTTGTCCTGGTGCCGTTTCCACACCTCCCTTTGTAAATCTCACACTCCTCACCAGGCTACCAGACTGTTTTCCTTTCCATCTCTTTTTCTCTCTTAAAACTTAGAAGACTGGGTATTACCCCTCTCCTTGGGTGTTACCCACCTCCTTGGATGTTACCTAGAGCAGCTCACATCCCCAGTACCTCCAGGGATGCTGCTGCTAGTGACTGAAGATGATACTTAACAGATGGATTTCAGTGACATAAAACTGGTTTTTCCATTTTAAAAACAAAACTCAGAGATGCATATCCCAAGATCTTTTTAGGATGCTCTAAATATTAGGTGGTGAGGTTATACAGTCTTGGAGTTATGACAGCTATGGTGCTGTGGCCATGTTCTGTGATGGGCCAAAGCTGTAAGAGAAATTGTAGACCAATTATATTAGGGGAGGCCACATGATTCCCTCTCCTTGGTTAAGCCATCACAACCCATATCAACCGACTGCTACAACAACAACATAATAAAGCATTTGCATAAACAAGAGTGTACCTAAAACAATACCTCTGAGAAATAATTAGAAGATTATTTATTTAATAATTAGAAGATTTGATTCCTTTCAAAATCAGATATGTTTAAAATGAAATTGTGGTACAGAAAAATTGCTTGACAATTATATACTTTTATTAAACAACTGGAATGACACTGATTTAAACTCAAGAACAAACATTTCATAC
Source organism: Urosaurus nigricauda (assembly GCA_034509955.1). Classification (NCBI taxonomy): domain Eukaryota; kingdom Metazoa; phylum Chordata; class Lepidosauria; order Squamata; family Phrynosomatidae; genus Urosaurus; species Urosaurus nigricauda. The sequence continues at coordinate 96,789,728 of JAOEGL010000001.1, forward strand.
TTTGGGAGCTGACTCTATATAGAGTTAACTCAGACTAATTGAAAATAATAAAGCATTTACATAATTGTATTCTGGAGATTGTTTCTGTTCAATCTACTGAAATCTCCAGAAACAGGGGGAAGCAAAGCTCACTGAACCACATTTCCCAGTCCTACCCCCTTTGTCTGCAATAAATCACATTAATACAAGTGATAAGCACAAGAAAGATTGTCTGCTGTGCATTAGTATTAATTATACTGCCAGAAATCTTTTCCTTATCAGACATGATAATACCACCAAATGTTAGTGCATGAAGCTGTTTTTTTTTGCTGGATTTTGGATTTATTTCAAATGCTGTCATTGTGGAATGTAAATTCAGTGATATGTAATGGAAATGAAAGTTTCAGGAGTCCCAAGCTGGAATTGTAATGGTTTGCTTTATTTTATTTATTTTAGTGCATAGAATCATAGAATCATAGAATCATAGAATCGTAGAGTTGGAAGAGACCACTAGGGCCATCCAGTCCAACCCCCTGCCATGCAGGAAAACCAAATCAAAGCATCCCTGACAGATGGCCATCCAGCCTCTGTTTAAAGACCTCCAAGGAAGGAGACTCTATCACCTTCCGAGGAAGTGCATTCCACTGTCGAACAGCCCTTACTGTCAGGAAGTTCTTCCTAATGTTCAGGTGGAATCTCTTTTCCTGTATCTTACATCCATTGTTCCGAGTCCTGTTCTCTGGAGCAGCAGAAAACAAGCTTGCTCCCTCCTCAATATGACATCCTTTCAAATATTTAAACAGGGCTATCATATCACCTCTTAACCTTCTTTTCTCCAGGCTAAACATCCCCAGCTCCCTAAGTCGTTCCTCATAGGGCATGGTTTCCAGACCCTTCACCATTTTTGTCGCCCTCCTCTGGACACGCTCCAGTTTCTCAATGTCCTTTCCGAATTGTGGCGCCCAGAACTGGACACAATACTCCAGGTGGGGCCTGACCAAAGCAGAATACAGTGGCACTATCACTTCTCTTGATCTAGACACTATACTTCTATTAATGCAGCCCAAAATAGCATTGGCCTTTTTAGCTGCCGCATCACACTGTTCACTCATGTTCAACTTGTGGTCTACTTGGACTCCTAGATCCCTTTCACACGTAGTTTCATTCAGCCAGGTGTCACCCATCCTATATCTGTGCTTTTTATTTTTCCGCCCTAAGTGCAATACCTTACATTTCTCTGTGTTGAATTTCATTTTGTTAGCTTTGGCCCAGCTTTCTAGTCTATTCAGGTCATTTTGAATCTTGATCCTGTCCTCTGGGGTATTAGCTATTCCCCCTAATTTGGTGTCATCTGCAAATTTGATAAGTATGCTCCCAATTCTGTCATCTAGGTCATTGATAAAGATGTTGAATAGCACTGGGCCCAGTACAGAACCCTGTGGCACCCCACTGGTCACTTCTCTCCAGGACGAAAAGGAACCATTGTTGACCACCCTTTGGGTTCGGTCAGTCAACCAGTTACAAATCCATGTAACAGTTAACTTGTCTATCCCACATTTTGCATGGCACAATCTCCTTTTTTCTTACTGTGCCTCAGTGGCAAAGTCCAGGAAAGCAGAGAACTTGAGCACATGCCTGATTTATTAACAAGATCATAATAAGAGCCGCAGATGCATCCTATAAATTGCATTAAAACCAATGTTTGTATGTACACAAATGTTGCCAGCAGATGGAGTTTTTTCACTTCCTATACAGATTCCTTAAGCAGCTAAATACTTTAACACAATTGTTTTGTTTTTTTCTTTCAGAAATGGTCTTTATACCAGCTTTCTAGGATGGGCATTTTTCAAATCTACAGTCAGCACTCTGTATCCACAGATTCTGCTCCCACAGATTCAGTCATCCATAGCTTGAATATATATATATATATATTAAAAATCCAAAAAACAAACCTTGATTTTGCCATTTTATTTAAGAAGCATCACTTTACTACACCATTGCATATAATGGGAATTAAGCATCTATGGATTTTAGTATCTGGGTAGTGATGGTACTGGATCCAAACACCTGTGGATACCAAAGGCCTTTTTTTTGGGGGGGGGGGGTTAATACTGTACATTTCCGATAACAGAGTTTAATCTTTTCTAATGCTGTTTGAAGAAAACAAAGAGGTTTCTGCTTCTTGGCCTCATTCTCAGTGCTCTTTTGAATTTTTTAATATCACATTTTGAGTTTACCTTATTATTGCAAGTTAGCCAATGCTTTATCTTTTTATTATGCATCTCTCCATGGTTCTACAGCATTCCCAGCTCCCTTAATTTCCTGATCTGAAAAAGCTTCATGGGAGGTGTTACTTCTTCCCCTTGGCTTTAGTTGAAGGGTGGGCAGTTGGTGATACTGCAAACTCCTACAGAAATGACTGCTCAGTGAAAGACATGGCATTTCCATACAGAAATCTACAAATATCCCAAACCTCATCCTTGAGAATGTCACTGGCATTTTCTTCTCCTTTGTTTAAGGAATTTATCTTCTATCATACTGAATGAGAATGGTAAAAATGTAGAAGACATTTTGGTACACTGTTAATGTGACACATAGGGAGCAATCACAGGGCAGAAACCAGAATTTTCCAGCTCATTCAATGTGTTTGTTTAGCATTTCCAGTCTCCACAGGTTGTGTTTTGCCTATACTAAGTGATTGCTCAGTCTTATCACCACCTACACTATATTCATAGACTGGACAAAGGTTAAAGAGAGTAAAATGCATGTGCAAGAAATCTCCTGATGCATCATTCTGTGGGCCTGAGTGGATGGAGCAGGACAGCATGGACTGAGCACATATTCTGCCTCTGGTGCTCATCTGGGTTAGTCACTGGGTCAGTGAAGGGCTGGGCAGGTGTTCACCACGCATCCCTGCATTGACCCAGGAACTGGGGCTGCTCCTTACCTTGCTGGCCTGTGAACTATCTAAGAATACCCCCCACCCCACTGCCAGTCACCCTGTCTGATGCAGAAATGGGCTTCTCAGATGGTTCACAGGCTGGCAAAGAAAGGAGGGTGCTTGTGTGCTGTCAGAACAGCCTGGTTTCTAAGGGGTTTCTTAGAAACTCCATGCAAAACCAGAGTTGTTTTATCCTTGGGTAAAGGCCATTTACCCTGGGGTCAGAAAGGATCCTCTAGGTCTGCGTCTGTACTGGTGGGATCAGGCCCAATCCTGCCATGGGTGCTATGGCCTGCATGGCCTAGATGACATGAGGCTAGGAGGAACCTGGGCCATTTGGCCTGTGCAGACAACCCCTACCTTTCTTTTTCCTTTCTTGCCTCATTCTTTACTTCCTTTATGCCAACCTGAAGTACACGAAGACTGCAAATGTTCTCTGTTGTCTCCAGTGCTTGGTTTGATACAAAGTTTTCAGATTATACACGTTATCCTAAACATATACTGAGTATCCATATATGTTGTAAGAAACTAAGAAACAATTTACTTATACTATTAAATGTTTGAGGAAGGTGTTGAGTTGGATGACATTCAAGTTCTCTTCCAACTCTATCATCTTGTGTTGATGGAATTACTTTCCAAGTGAATCCTGTCAATGTAGAATGATAGCTTCAGATGCGTGATAGTTTCAGTTGCATCAACTCCATGTGTCTCTTCCATGAAAAGACAAACTGGCTCACATTTTGCAACTGACAGTTATACATTTCAAAGGCAGAGGTCAGACTAACCACACCTTAGGATGTCATAGGACTTTTTCACATGAGGACCTATGTGCTTCCATCCCCAAAATGATCGAAGTATTGGCATCCTGGGAAAGCAAGCAAATTCGCTAATGCTTATCACACACAGAGCACAAAAAAGGGTTAAAAGCACATTACTTAGGCAAGAAAGTGGGTTGAAAGTGAGTTTGAGCTTCAGCGAGGACAAATCCTGTTGCTAGCTTGGAAATAACCTTTTTGTGCATGCTCCAGACTGTTATTTCCACAAGTGCATACACACACATGCTCCAGAAAGGGAAGAGAAATGGGGAGGAAAATCTTCTTTGTCCCAGAAGCTGCTTCAGAGGAAGGCAGGGTGAGGTTTCCCTTTGCAAAATCACATAAAACCACACACACACACACACACACACACATTAAACTTGCCTGGTTTTAGCAATGGCTGAAACTCCTAGAAGCCCTCCTTTTCCAGGACATATCCTCCATTTCTCCCTCCTGTACAGGAGGAATTCCAAAACATCCTCTCTCTTGCTCTCCCACCAGCTGTTTCCTGCTGCAGGAGGAGGAGACCAGCCGCATGAGGGAAAGAGAGATGCGTGTTTGTTTGTGAGTGTGTGTATCCCTAAAAACAAGGCTGTCTCCTCTCTTTGGCACAGCAAGGAACCTTGGGAAATCTGGGAACAGGGAGAATAGGGGACATGTTTTTCAGACTGCTGCAATTACATGAAGAGATTGAATTTGTGAATAAAATGGACATGAAAACACAGTATTTTTTGCGAAAATGCTTATCTCTAATTCACCTCACTTTCTGTCTGGATTCTGACCTGTTTGTGCACAGCGTCATCTGAAAAGCAATTGTGAAATTGTCCCTAATGCCCTGGATAACCCTGCATTGTGACCAGTTTAACCTTCCAATTTTCCCTGTGTGAAAAAGTCCAGAGTCATGTTGTCTAGGTAATGCATATATCAACAACATGGTCCATAACAGCTGCCATTTTTTGGCATTTAAGAACTTGAGTGAACATGGAAAACCCTTAACACACATTAAACTGAATTGAGTTTTGTTTTTTAAAGCTCCATGTGATGGAAGTGGTAGTAAAGTACAATTTCAGGTGAAGAATGAATTCAGTGCCAGCAAGTATGTCTGAAATAATGCTCATATTCTCCCAGGACATGGACTGGGGGCACATGAAGCAACCAAGTACCAGACAGATTTAGGCCTGGGAGATAAGCATATATACTATTTCCATTGCTGACAGGAGAAAGGTGGGATATCAATGGATAACAGTGCAAGGAATTATGATTATTCATGCTGCCTGCATGTATGTGCCTGGGATGTGTGTGTGTGATGTACTCCTGCTTGTAATGCTGTCTTTACATGAAGGAACAGAAATAATTCTTGCTGTATTATAGAGATAAGTCAATATGAGCCTTCTCAAGATGCTGACACTTTATTTGTTATATTAGTCTACTCTTCTGCACAGTAGGCCCTTGTGAATTTTGCTACCACTATGACTGTGCTATCAGGAATTGGTTTGCTTCTTACTATACAGATACATTTATTGATAACTTTGCATCACATATACATGATCCCCGTGGTGCAATGTTCTACCAGCTGTAAGTTTTCCAGCTGTTTGTGGAGTGATTGTTTGGCAAAGGGAGGCAGCATGTCTGCTGGGAAAATCAGGAAGAACATTTTTTTCTCCAACTAACAAAATTAAACTGGAACATTAGATCTATGGATGAGTCAACAAGACTTTAAAGATGACATCAAAGCTGCCTATAGGGATGTAAATATTTGGTTATTTCATTCTTGCATGGAATAATGGAGCATTTCATAAGTATTCTTCCCAAGAGATTTTGCAAACTTTTTAGTGATTTACAATCAGCCTTGGCCAGTATTCTACAGTTACAGATAGATAATTGTTCCTTATTCACAATCATTTTTAGTGACATTTGCAACACTGTTGCTATGATCTTAACTTCCCTGCCAACCTACTTTATCAGGCTTCTGCTGCATAGAGAGAAGGAGGTCTATTCTGCTGTTGATCAGACCATGGATGAATGATGGTTCCTTCAGATTTGGGAGGATCTGGCCAGAAGAAGTTTTATTTAAATAAACTCTCTCTCTCTGGCTTTTCTTCGCTAATGAAGATTCAGGAAGGACTTATCCCACTCTTACTATAAGCGTGTTGATGACTAAAAAGGCCGATCCGAGATAAGCAAGTCCGGTTAGAGAAAGCACAGCAGAAAGTCTCCTTGGGTGATGTTTCCAAATTGTGGTTCTTTCTGTGTTGTCGTTTCTCTTCGAGACTCGTTTGGCGTGAGTTCTCGAATGAGGCTGCAGCATTGTGGAGAGTGCGTCTCCATGCCTCCCGATGTGAGGCCAGGGCAGACCATTGTTGGTGATCAATTTGGCCAAGCTTGAGATGTTGTTTCAGGGAGTCCTTGTATCTCTTCTTTGGGGCGCCCCTCTTACGCTGACCCATGGCGAGTTCACCGTAGAGTACTATTTTGGAGAGGTGGTGATCCTCCATCCTGGAAACATGCCCTGCCCAGCGCAGCTGCGTTTTCACTAGCATGGCCTCAATGCTGGTGATCTCTGCTTGCTCCAGGACAGCAACATTCGTCACATAGTCAGTCCAGTGTATATTTAGGATTGTGTGTAGACAGCGCTGATGAAAGCGTTCAGGGAGTTGTAGATGTTGGCGATAGGTGACCCATGTTTCAGACCCACAGTGGAGAATGGACAATACAGTGGCTCTGTGCACACCGATTTTTGTGCTTCGCCTCAGGTGTTTGTTACTCCAAACTCTTTTGTGAAGCCTTCCAAATGCACTATATGCCTTTGCTAATCTGTGATTGATCTCTTTATCAATCTTGGCGTCTGAGGAGATGATACTTCCCAGGTAGGTGAACTTGTGTACAGACTTAAGTACAGATTTGCTGATGGTGACATGGGGGTGATAGTGCTCTTCCTGTGGCTGGTAGAGAACTTCCATTTTCTTCAGGCTGACTTCCAGCCCAAACAGCTCTGCAGCTGTTGCAAAGGAGGATGTTAGGCGCTGCAGAGCTGCTTCTGTATGGGCAACAAGGGCAGCATCATCAGCGAAAAGCAGCTCATGGACTAGATAGTTTAGAGTGTGAGCCTTCAGATGGCGTAAGTTAAACAAGCTACCATCAGTACGGTAACATATATAGATGCTATCTTCTTCTTCGAGATCTGCTGTAGCCCTTTGGAGCATCATGCTGAAGAAGATTGTAAATAGAGTTGGAGTGAGAACACAGCCTTGTTTCACACCATTAGTTATTAGAAAGGGCTCTGAGAGAGCATCACCATATCTGACTTGTCCTTGCTGGCCCTCGTGCAGCAAGATAATCATTTTGAGGAATTTGGGGGGACATCCTAGTCATTCCAGGATCTGCCACAGACCTTTTCTACTCACAGTGTTGAAGGCTTTGGTAAGGTCGACAAATGTTACATACAGTCCTTTGTTTTGCTCTCTACATTTCTCTTGCATTTGTCTAAGAGCAAATACCATATCTGTAGTGTTCCTATTAGCTCTGAAGCCGCACTGGCTTTCAGGGAGAAGTTCTTCTGCAATAGCGGGAACTAATCTGTTCAGGAGTATCCTTGCAAGGATTTTTCCAGTAATGGAGAGCAATGTTATACCTAAATAGTTTGAGCAATCAGATTTTGCTCCTTTTTCCTTATACAGGGTGATGATAACTGCATCTCGGAGATCTGATGGCAGTTCACCTTTTTCCCAACAACTCACAAGGAGCTCATGGAATTTAGCATGGAGTACATGACCAGGCTTCAGGTGGGATTCCATCAATCCTGGCTGCCTTGCCATTTTTCATCTGCTGTATGGCCTTAATGGTTTCTTCCAAAGTGGGAGCCACGTCCAGTTCATTTTTCATTGGTTGTTGTATCATATGTTGAATAGCTGAGCCTTGGACTTCTCGGTTGGCACTGAAGAGATTTTGGAAATGTTCAGCCCATCGATTCCGGATGGAGGCTTTGTCTGTGATTAGTGTTTGACCATCTGTACTATATAAGGAGCTTTGGACCTGGTAAGTAGGTCCAAACACTGCTTTAAGAGCTTTGTAGAATCCTCTGGAATCTCCCAGATCTGCACAACATTGTGTCTTTTCTGCTAAATTGATCCACCACTTGTTCTGAATGTCTCTGTGTTTTTGTTGGAGTTTACTGCATGCGAGACGGAAGGCTGCTTTTCTTACATGGCAAGATGGCAGAGCAAGGTGTGCCTGATGAGCAGTTCTCTTCTTTGCCAACAGCTCCTGGATTTTTTGGTTGTTTTCATCATACCAATCTTGGGTTTTTTTGAGGGAGAACCCGAGGGATTCTTCTGCAGACTGCAGTATACTGTTTTTGATATGTTGCCAAAGCACTGCAGGAGAAGAATCTAAAGGATGGTCTTCAAGTTTTGATTGCAGATTTGCCTGGAAGTTATCTCTCATGGCAGCTTAAATAAACTAAGTAGCTGATGTACAACATTGTCGCTGTTTGGTTTTTTTTTTTTCAACCCTCACCCCCCCCCCCCAAACAATTTTTGCATAGCATGGTTTTGGATACTATTTTCTGCACAGAATACTATGTTTGCAATGAGAAAAATGAGAAGAGTAAAATCTTGACAAGTTGTTGATCATTATCTTGACAAGTTGTCTTGATAGGCTGAGTTAGCTTTTTAAATCAAGGATGAGGAAATTTGTAAGTATTCTCACTAGCTGCAACAGTTTGTGATGTATGTGTGTACATGTGGTGCACATCTTAAAAGTCTGTGTTGTTCAGAGTAATAAATATTGTATAACTCCTATTACAACTAAGGCCAAGACATCAAAGCATAAAGACTTCAAGGAGGTACCAGAGCTAGTACCCAGTCCTTTTGAACAGGTGGTAGTGGGAGGTGGCAGTGCCTCTGGTTTCACATTGGAGTTTATCACATGGGAGGAATTTCTCCGAATTTCGAATGGAGCCAATTCAAATTCATGTAAATTCTCTAGTTTAGCGAATTTACGTTAATTCTAATTGTGTTCGGAATGTGTTCAGAATGACTTCCCATTGCCTGAAATTGCGTGAGATACAGTCATATGCAATAACGGGCAACCCCATGATTGTGTTCGGATTGCCATTGCATTATACCCCCAAATTCTGTCATATGATAAACTCCATCCTAGTGACCTAATACTCAGGAAATGCTCCTGTTTGCAAGGAGTGAATTGCAGACTCCCCCAGTAAGCAGGAAGACTAAGCACTTAAAACACAAGGCTGCTGGCTCTTTAACAGCCCAAAATAGCACCTGATGTGATTATACTTTCAGAAATACTCTCCCACATTGCCTGTAAATCCCTGCCAGTTTTTCCCAGACACTGTAGATGTAACTTTTTAATATTCTAGTTGCAGGGCTGCTCTCTCTGGTAATGAAAGCAATTTCCAGACTTTGGGTAGGAACTGTCCAAAACCTACTCCTGATTGAATTGCCTCTCTCACTATGTCATCTCACTGAAACAGTTGCTGAGACCAGATGATGGGATCTTAGGTGGAGCAAGGCAACAAACAGTACAACCCAAATTATAGAGCACAGCTTGGAGCAATGATCATGATGCACAAGATATCAGGAGCTGACATAGATCTTCTTTCCTGACTTGTATATTGCAGTTTGGACAAATGCCTGAATTCTGCTTACAAAACATGGAAGTAGCTATTGAGAGGGGTAGCAGATGCAGTGGTTTGAGTGTTGCACTATTTATTTATTTATTTACAGTATTTATACCCCACCCTTCAGCCCTAAAGGCTCTCAGAGCGGCTTACAATTATTATTTTTTGACAGCACTAGGATGCTTGGAGACCAGGATTCGAATCCCAGCTCTGCTATTGTAATCCAGTGCATGATTTTAAGCAACTCACACTCTATCAGACTCAAGAAGATGGCAATGGCTAATCCCCTCCGAAGAAACTTGTCAACAAAATCATATGATTGGTTTGCTTAGTTGAAAACCAAACCATAAATTGAAAATTACTTGAAGGTGGACATACACACGGTCCACCCACAACTTTCTTTTTGCTGTGACAACCCTATAGGTATTTTGATCCCACCCCTGCCACCAAATTATGTGATGAACAACCACTATCTCTTTCCTATGATGGCACAACACCTCTGTGTATCTAATATTTAGTAGCATGGTTTGATTGTAAAACACAGGCCAAAGTAGTTGTTCAAACACTAACAAAAGTTTATTGTAAAATAGAAAAATAAACTATAACTTAGGGTCAAAGTTGTTATTATTGACTTAACTATTTAGTTACAAGATGTTTTTAAAATCTTAATATTAACTCAGCCACACAGGCAATACTATCTCAAGAAAACTGACCAAAACTCTTCTTTCAGAGTCCGGCTTGGTCTGAGCCTCTCGCTACTAGACTCTCCAAGCCTAACACTGTCTCTCTTTGGACTTATAAGACCCTTTTGTGGTCAATAAACAACTCTAAACTGTTCCCTCAGAAACTCCTAGAGCACAGCCCTCCTCAGGTGTAACTCTTTCCCCAACTCAAACTCTATATTTTTCTTTTAACAACCGGTTCCCTCAAGACCTCTTGGGACACTAGCCCTTTCCCTGGCTTAGGTGTACCCAGTCTACAAGATTCTGACTCTACAACTGCTCTTTTAACAGTCAAGCTCCCAACTGCCAACTCCAATGGCTAGCACGGAATTTTAAGTGTTCCCAGCTCACATGGTATTGGCTGGTACTCAGCTGCCTTCTGATTGGTCAGCTGGGTGTTCTATGCACTACAGCATACAATAACAATAGCTATTCAGGGTTGCTAGGAGATGGAGTCCAAATCCTCTAGAGCAGGCGTGGCCACAGTGCAGCCTCCAAGGTCATTTCTGGAATCACAAGAACTGCCCCCTTCACTAGCCCTTCATTTTTCCTTTACTTTTAAAATTATTTTTAAATTAAACATGTGAAATAAAATAAGCTATTTTTTAAAATTAAAATGCCCTTATTTTTAAAAGTGCATAGATAATTCTCCCATGCCTTCCACACAGTTGTGTTTTTTTTAAAGCACTGGAACTGCCTCTTTAAAACGAAGTAAACCAGAAATCAGCTATGCATCATTTTATTACTCAGCTATCAGTTTAATTCCTGATGTAATAAGGGTTTCTTCTGGGCCTAAAATAACTGAGGTGAAACTGCCACTCAGTACGCTGGGGAACATGGTGGGGATTTTTAGTTTTAAAAAGTTTTGAGAAAAAAGTTTGGAAATAACAAAATGGAGGTTGATGATGTGATGGGTGCATGCGGCTCTCCAAGATCTCACCTTGAGGCCCATTTTGATTGTGGGGGACCCTATCTGGGAAGGGATTCAATAGACCATACCCAGAAAACTGAACCAGTGAAACCTAGCTGCTCTTCTGAGGGCTCCTCGAGAAACTCTTATGATGTATACAGCACTGAAGTTGTAAGAAATGCATGATATTTGTTCCTGCATACACTTTGACACCAGTCCTGCAAGTTGCCAAAGCAAACATGTTGATTTCTGATGATTTTGGAGCAAATTCTACCTTAGAGAATTGTTATGGAAAGGAAGGTTATGTAATCTGCTCTCACTTACTGGCTGCCATCCTGCTGTGAGCCTTCTAATTTCCACATAGTATGAAATCAGTGCCGGGAAATCCAACATGGGAGTATTCCTACACCACAAGTCCAACTAAGTTATCATTATTGTTTCTTTGTAGAGATGCTCCTCTAAGGGGTGAAAGATTTCTGCTTGTCATATCATGTGATTTTCCTCACCCACATATCTTGCATTTCATGTTTTCTGTTTATAATTGGTCATTGGGAGGTAAGCAAGCAATTGATTTGCATGTCTAATTACTGAAGCACATACCTCAGAGAAAGTCTTACTGTGTATATGCAAGAGGATGGATTAATCTTAGGGAATGCATCTCTTAACATTTTGTCTGACTGTATTGTTACCCAGTACCACATATATATTTTATGTTCAATGTCTGATATCAAGGTTCCAATACTTTTGATGACTACTGTCATTACTTGTGTTTAAGCAATTATTTATCCTTATATTGAAGTTACATGAGAATCATTCTGCAGAGCAAACCATTTTACAGGGAGTACTACCTGATTTATTCCTTCATTCTCTACTGTATCTGAATTTTAGTGCCACCAGAGCAGAACTTTGCAGAGTCTGTGGGAGATGAAATAGCATCAGCATTCAGCAAATAGGGCCTATCTGAGAATTGTGTAACTTGGCAATAAATTTAGTGAAGAGAAAGTCATCTTAAGCCCTGACAGGGATGGATTGCTGAATCATATAGAAATAGGAGAAGAGTCTTCAGTTTCTATCTCATAATACCTTGGAGCCATACAAACTGTGCTGACTGTTATTGAGTTGAGATGATACTTTGAATGCAACCTGCAAGCTCACAGAGCTTATTTCAGCTTTCCTGTCCTGTTGGATTATGTTTCAGTGTTCAGACTGTGCACAAGCATTAGTATAGATTCAATTCTTGGATCTTAGGTGTGATAGAACTGTATGTGAGAACCCTGCTAATACAAAAAGGGAGGTAACATTTTAAAAGCCATTTTCAGAACTGGTGGAATACCCCATTTCTAACAGTTATGCTGCTTTATGGTTATTATTATTATTATTAATCTTTATTTATATAGTGCTATAAATTTACACAGCGCTGTACATACAGTCTTTCAATTAGACAGTTCCCTGCCCTCAGGCTTACAATCTAAAAAGATACGACACAAAAGGAGAAGGGAATGGTGGTGGGAAAGGGGATGAGGTCCAGTGGTTCTTCTCTTCCTCTGGACCCAGGCAGATGGACTGGGGGGGGGGGGGCTCAGCTTCTTAATGCATAGTTAAAATGAGGCATCCTGGGGCAGACGGCACAATCCTGGGAATGCATCCATAAACAATATAGTCTTTGGGCCCATTCCCACTTGTGGAAAAATCCGCATTGGGACCAGGCTGTGCTCCACTTAGGAAAGTGATTCCAAAAGGCCCCTCGTTCACACTAGGAAAAGGGGCCTGGTTTGGAATCGCTTTCTCAGCCAGGGACGCTTTTTGTTCCCACTGGGGCTGACAGGGGAGGATGACAGCCCATTACCCCCCAATCTTTTTTTGGGGGGGAGGGGTGAGGGCATTGATCGCAAATGCAATCTTGTGCACTTGCGAAAGATTGCATTTGCTATTACTGTAAAGAGAAAAAAAAACCCCACACACCTTTTTTTGGGGGGAGGAATCCTTCCTTCCTTCCTTCCTTCCTTCCTTCCTTCCTTCCTTCCTCTTCCTTCAAACTCCTCCCTCCCTCCCTCCCTCCCTTCTCTTCTCTTCTCTTCTCTCTTTTTTTGGGGGGGGTGGTGGTGGGGTATTGATCGCAAATGCGATCACTGGAAAGGAAAAAAACTCTCTCTCTCTCTCTCTCTCTCTCTCTCTCACACACACACACACACACACACACATACACTAATTCCCTATTCCTTCGGGGGGATCCTTCCTTCCCTCTTCCTCCCTTCCTTCCCTCTTCCCCCTTCCTTCCTTCCTTCCTTCCTTCCCCCTCCCTTCCTCTTCCCCCCTTCCTTCTTCCCCCCTCCCTTTCTCTTCCTTCCCTATGCTGCTGCTGCTGCTGCCTGCCTCCCGGCAGCAGAGCATCCTCCTCCTCCTCCTCCTCCTCCTCTGCTGGGCCCATCCTGCTGCCAGGGCCCCTGCTCCTCCCGGGGCTGATGGGAGCAGCAGGATGGGCCCAGCAGAGGAGGAGGAGGAGGAGGAGCAGCAGCAGCAGCAGAGGGAAGGAAGAGGAAGGAAGGAAGGAAGGAAGGAAGGGGGAAGAGGGAAGGAAGGATCCCCCCAAGGAATTGGGAATTACTGTGTGTGTGTGAGAGAGAGAGAGAGTGGGTTTTTTTTCTCTTTACAGTGATCGCAAATGCAATCTTTCGCAAGTGCACAAGATTGCATTTGCAATCAATGCCCTCACCCAATTTTTTTTTAAAAAGCGATTCTGACCAGCGTTCCCATTTACTGGAAACACTTCAGAATCACGTTTTCCAAAAAAGACCACTTTAAAACTAGTGTCAGGAAAGCCCGGGTTATTTGCTTTTAACCCGGTCCTTTCCTCTGCTGATCGATCCGATGAGGATTGTAAATCGATTCGAGTGTGAACGAGGGTGGTATAGCCCACTTCACACTTCGAATCCAAATGTAGTGGGAATGAGGCCTAAAACTCAATTTTGAAACTGGTTAGAGAAATGATGAGGTGTGCATGTGGGGGAAGAAGGTTCCAAGAGTGAGGAGCAGCAAGTGAGAATGGATGAATCTGGGATGGGGCAGTGGAAATCATAGGCTGGGGCAGGAGACCTTGACTACCAGAACAGAGGGTACGAGTGGGAATATAAGGAGAAAGAAGATAATACAGTGGTCCCCCGGGTTACGAAGGTAATCCGTTCCGGATTACCTTTCGTAACCCGGAAATGTTCGTTTCCCGGGGGACCGCTTTAAGGGACGGACCGCGCGGCCAATTTAAAGGGGCCGCGCGGTTTTTCCCTTTCGTTCCCCGGGGATTTCTTCGGATCCCGGGGGAACTTTGGCGGTCCCGCCGGTTTCTGCTCCCGGGAATTTCGTTCCCCGGGGGCTTCGTATCCCGGGGGACTACTGTATATGGCAATATAATAAAATGTTCAACTGCATTTTGTTTGCTTGAATTTAGACTATATAATAGGAAGCAATAGACATCAAGACTTTCTTGTAGCCATAAAACAAACATAGATACAGTTCAGGATTGCACGTTTTATTTTTTTAAAAGAACCCCAAGGCCCCCTTCCTATGGTGGTTATTGGAAAGAAGAGGGAACATCAGGTGTGATATAAAGCCAAAAAGGGGAGCCTATGGTGGATACCAGACCTATGAAGGGGAGGGGGGTAACCAACAGTCAGAACTGATGTAAGATGCCTCTTCATCTGGCCAGTCACACTGACTGGCTGGGGTACAACAACTATTTAGGATTTTAAGGGCAGGAGCAAGGGAAACCCCCACTCAACAATTAGCTAAGTATCAAACAGTTGGGACCCATGTCCCCTCTAACTAAAGATGATTATATATTGTCATCAATATTTATGTTATCTCTAGCAGTGATTAGTTTATAATGGCATTTGATTGATTTGTGGTGGAATTAAGAATGATTTACAACTGCTTTATGACTGAGTTATGATTGATTTATGATAGTATATGATTGATTTCTGATCCCCTGTATGTGCATCAAAGATGTGGCCATCTTGCTAACCCATTAATTGGTGTCTGGTCCCAGTGAAAGGGTCATTTCAGTTTATACTGCCCTTATATGTTGACAGGATTCTTGGAGGGATGACTCCCACCATATATGTATTAGACCCTTTCCTTTCCTGTCTGATAAAAAAAAATCCTAGGAGGGCCTAGTTGAGTGAGTAGAGACACTTATCAGTGCCTTACTGAAAAAAGGTAGAGTTCCATCATTTCTAAAGAACAGAATTAAAAAAAAAACATTTTAAAAAGAAAGTTTTCCCTGGTTCCTACTGAATTGAGCAACTATAGGCCAGTTTCAAACATTTCATTTCTGGCAAAATGCAGGGATATGCAGTCACCTTCCAGAAGTTCCTGGATTGGATGGATCATCTAGATTCATTTCCCTCTGGTTTCAGATTCATCTATGATGTAGAGATAGCTTTTGTCACCTTAGGGGTTGATTTATTATGGAAATAGACAGGGGAGCATGCCTCTGTTGGTTCCGCTAGACTTCTCAGTGACTTTCAGTACCATCAACTATGATATCCTTGTGGAATGCCATATCTCAATGGAATGGGAGTTGGAGGAACTATTTTACATTGTGTCTTTTCTTTCCTCGATGGGTGAACCAAGAATATGGAACCAAGAATATGGGGACATCTGTTCAATTGCTCAGCCACTGGCTTATGGGATTCCCTCAGGGTTTTGTTCTGTTGCTGATTCTATTTAACATACATATGAGACTCTGGAAGATGTTGTCTGGAGTTTGGGGATTTGGGGTCATCTATATGCAGATGACACCCAACTCTCTCTCTCCTTTTCTTCTTAATCTGAAGAAGATGTTTTGATTGTAAATCCATGCCTCTCATCAATAATGAAAAGGATGAAGGTTAACAAAATGAAAGTTAATCTGGACAAGCAAGAAGTGCTTCTGGTCAGTCAAAAACAGATCTTATAGGGATTCAGCCTATACTGCATGGGGTATGCTTCCCTTAAAAGAGAAAAGCCTACAGCTTTGGTGTACAGTGGGCCCTTGGCAGTAGGGTTTGATTCCTGGACTTCCTGTGGATACCAAAATCTGTGGATACTCAAATACAATAGCATAGTAGCATTAAATACAATAGCATAGTAAAATGGTGTCCCTTATATAAAAGATGGCCGAATCCTTGGATAAAGAATCCATAGATACAGAGTGCTGACTGTACTTCTGGATCCAACTCTGAGTCTGGAAGCTCAGGTTTAAACGCTGGCCAAGAGTGCATCTTGACACCTAAGGTCTATGTGCCAGCTATACCAATTCCCATACGTATTGGCTCTAGCTACAGTGTGAAGTTGAAGGCTTCCATGGCCAGCATCCATAGTTGTTTGTGGGTCTTTCAAGCTATGTGGCCATTTCTAGAAGAGTTTATTCCTGAAATTTCGGCTGTGTCTGTGACTGGCATCTTCAGAGAATGTGGGCATGGAAGATATAGTGTGACCCTGGGTAGGGAGGCGTGATTTCCATGTTAATCTGTGTATTGTTCTGTTATTGATGGCAAGGCCTCAGGGTGGAGAATTATCAGACACTAATCCTCTTTGCATATGCTCCCACCCCGAGGCCTTGCCATGAACAATAGAGCAATACACAGATTAACATGGAAATCATGCCTCCCTACCCAGGGTCACACAGTATATATATACTCAACCCTCTTCCATGCCAGCATTCTCTGAAGATGCCAATCACAGATGCAGGTGAAACATCAGGAATAAACTCTTCTAAAACATGGCCACATAGCCTGAAAAAAACCACAAAAAATCTAGCTACAGTGTTATCTGAAGAACCGTATTCACACAATTTAGCGTGCCTATATCTTGAGATCTTCAGGGGAGTCTCTTTCTTCTTTCATGGGTGTGTTGGGTGGGAATACAGAAGAGGACTTTTCAGTGGCTGTTCCCAGGGTCTGCCATTTTTTTTTAATAAAGAGGCTAGAGTAGACAATCTCCTCCATGGTTTCTTTCCATGGCAGATAAAGATGTTTTGTTTTGTTTTAACAGGACCTTTGGGAACTAACTGATTATGCAGAAATTGGATTTTTTATAGGTTTGTTCTTACATTTTTTAAATTATATTGATTAATTATACTTTAACATTTGTAGCTTTAATGATGTGGGATTTTATCTGTACCTTGGAAAAGAAGGCTCCATAACAAAGGATTGTACCTTCGGTGGATCTGGTACAAAATGAGGATGGGTGAGAATTTAGTTTCAGTTCATTTTTTGAAAGAATTTACCAAAAATAAAAGTAAAATAAAATAACATAGTCTTTATGTTGGGGATGGAAAAACGTGAAAGCTTTCAAAATGATAGGAGAAACCCATCTTGACAAACCTGGCCAGGGTCCTGCTTTGAGTGATTACGTAGTTCCTCAAAATCTGATGGTGCAGCACTGTGTATGACTGTATGCACTGAATCAGAGAATTTGCTTTCTTTTCTGAGGAGATGCTCATTTTCAGCACTCATATTTAGCTCTTCTCCTGGGAATAAGAATACATACTGAACAGTCAAAATGTTAGAAAAAATTATTTCATTCCACTGTCAAAGGCATTATGAAAAATTGCAGAATTCATATTTGGATGGAAAACTACTAGAGATTTGAGTTTAGGAGAAAGTGAACCTGATGGATTTTCTTATTCATACTGCAAAATGTAGAAGGGAGAGAAATGGAAAATAGTGGCAGAGGAGACAGAAATCAATAAAACTACATCAATGGCTGGTACATTGATCACAAATCATTGAAAAGGAGGAGAAGTTTACAACAATCCTGCCACTTATCTGTTGCACAAGATTCATGTGTTACTGATTCCTCAAGCCAACATGGCCACAGAAGGTGGGGCCACCCAGGAGTTATAGACCCCCAAGTGTAATTTTCCCAACCTTTATGGGAAAAGTTTAAAAGCTAATTTATGCCAAGCAATGTGGAAGATCCAAATAGTCTAGCAAATGCTCTGATTTGAACAACTTAATGCCACACTCGTAATTTAATCTTGGTCTTATTGTAAGCAATACTTTCTTTCAAGACTAAAGATTTGCTCATTGTGTATATATCACAGTACATTGTCCAAAAGCAGCCATTTTCCAGTTAAACAACTGAAGGAAAACGAGCACCAGCAGAAAATAAAGATGAATGCTGATTAAATGCATGATCATGATGCAATCAAAATGCTTCATTATCATGCATTGTCAATAGGGCTGAGGGCAGGGGACTCAAAGAAATGAAGAGCTTCAAGACTGGACCTGGGGACTGCCTTTTAACAATTATGTTACAATGCCATGTAACAATCAGTTGCATATTTCTAACTCAAACATGGCTCATAAGGAAATAAATCTACCAAACTTATTCTAAAGGTGTTTCACAAAATTATGCTTTGAGTGGCAATAATGTGCTATGAATATGAACTGCTTATAAATTACACTGTAATTCAAAGTATTTTTCTGTTGGTCTGTTATGCTACAGAAACCCGCATGCTTGATCTCCACAGTCACTAAACTTGGTGTGTTATTTAATGGGGATCAAGCAAAGATTTTAGTAAGGTCTCTACAGATTTTTTTTTTTTTTTTTTTTTGGCTTTAGAGTGAACCACTTTTGATCAAAGATATTTGTATTTTGGTTGATGTCCTGAACATTTTTGAGCAATCTTGGGCCTAATTGACAAACTTTGTCATCTGTCTCCACCCCAGAAAAAATTCTGGTTTGGGTCCATTTTGAATGGGCATTGGTGCAGGATCTTTTTTGTTTGTTTTTTTTAAAGGATTGTCAGTGCTGCCTCTCAGTGCTTTGTTGCATTCAAATCATAAGAAATCAATAAGAAACCGGAAAACATCAAATACATTTTCTATTTCAAATAAGGCCATGTTTCTGAAATCACAAACAAGGGCTGCCTGAGGCTGATGGAAAGCCATAACAAGCTGAGGGCAGAGCTCATTCTTCATCATTACCTTCCCTAGTTTGTATGTGAATGCTAATTGAGCATGAGAAATATAACTTATTTACACCAGAATTGTAATCTTGCTGTCAGAAGTTACATTATCTTCTACAGCAGTGTCCTCCAACATGAAGCACTCAACATTAAGTACAATTTACCTGTTATCATCCTTAGTCACAACAACATTTATTTATTTCAATTTATATCCTGACTTTCTCCCCAGATGGGATTCAAGTTAGCTAATTGGGGATGATGAAATCTAGTACCTATGGCAGCTACTAGACTGAGGAAAGTTTCTCCCCTCCCTTGTGTCCATTTTTAGTCTAATTTGCACTGCAGAAATAATGCAGCTTGACACCACTTTAACTGCCATGGCTCCATCCTATAGAATCCTGGGATTTGTGTTTCGTTGTGGCACCAGAGCTCTGTGACAGAAAGGGCTAAATATCTCATAAAATTATGAATCCCAAGATTCCATAGCACTGAGCCATGTCAGTTAAAATGGTGTTAAGGTGCATTATTTCTGCACTGCAGATTACAATTTTTAGGCCTTGGGGATCAATTGATGGCCCATTCAGAGCTACTCCTTCTTTCTCTTTCCAGACACATGTGTCACTGGTTTTACTTCATGATCATGATCACCATCAGTATCTCCTTCTCCACCTTGATCAGGGGGACTTGGTGCACAATGAGCAAGAATTGTTTTTCTCTAGTCTTAACTTTTTCCTCACATAGGCTGCATCTACAATGCAGAATTAATACAGATTGACACTACTTTAACTGCCATGCTCAATGCTATGAAATTCTGGAATTTGTAGTTTTGTGAGATATTTAGCCGCCTCTGTCAGAGAGCTCTGAAGAAAAACAAACTACAAATCCCAGGATTCCATAGCATAGAGCCATGGCAGTTAAAGCACTATCAAATTGCATTAATTCTGCAGTGTGGCAGCAGCCTAGACACTAGCAGCAAGAGTAGTATAGTTGTTTCAGTATACATATTAGTACTGAATATATTTTGACTCTTTCCTGATAATGAATATATTAACACCAGGCCACCTTTTATGTCTTTAGAAACAAACATGTCTCAGTTTTGACTGTAATTAAGCAAGGAAATGAATTTAATAATTTTCTTTAGAGACTTCTGAAGCAAAGATGTATATTGCCTGATTTGAATGCATCATTGCACAAAACATTTTTGTCGAGAGAATCCTAGCAGCTAAAGAGCATGGTTGCTCCTCCTCCCACCGCACACATTCTTATTAATGCTCTTTTATGAAACTCGCTTAGCTGAATGGCATTCTTTGATGTCAAATCTTTGAAAATCTTCTGAAATCCAGAGGAGCACATATAAAGCATCTGATGTTGCTGGGTAAAAGAATGGGATTTTGCTCTTCATTTTTACAATCTGATTACTGTGCATACTGGCTACTGGTGATTTTGAGGAAAGGTCAGCTATTTTTTCATATTAAGAGTCCAGTCTCTATGGATTTACTGAAGTTAATGCAATGTTGGCATCAAAGCATTAAAACCTCTTATGCAAACAGGCAGACAGGAAAAGATCCTCACCTGTAATAATCCTGTGGAAGGATACTCTTTATTAAAAACAAAATGACAGCATAATAGATGCGTTAACAGCAGCTTGGCCTGAATATATTATGCTCTCAGAACTGTCTTCAAGCACCTTGCTGCCATATATTTATCTGATTGTGGAGCTGCCGATTCTTCTGTTTGCAGTGGAAGAGTTTCAAGGTCAAAGAGAACCTTTTTATCTTGATCCCCCCCCCCCTTTCTCCTAGGACTTGATTAAAAATAAAACACCTGTTCTTGACAGAGCCCAGATGGGGAACCAATTCATCTTTTAAAATGGGAATGGTCTTAAATGTCAGTACATGATTCAAACCAAACTGAACTTTAACATTTTAAATAGATAAGATCACTTTTCTTTTGTGAAGATGCTCCTGAGAATTTTCCAAATGAGCTTCTATAGGTGGTCAAGAGTCCTGTCCATGTCCACTTTTCCTATATGCAAGTGTACAATTGGTAACAATTTTCTCAATAGATTTATGAAGCCAGCAACTCAGCTGATATTATGAAAGGGACTTCAAAAAACCCATGGTTACTGATAAATATTAATAACCCATATTTGTGACATGCCCAGTCTTAGAGAATGGGGAAACATCATGATGGTGAAGAAGTTGTGCAACAGTACTATTTTAAAGGATAATTTTTGGATATTATTTGAAACTGATAAGAATTCCCTATAAAGGAGATCAAGGGGATAGTCATGCTAGTCTATTTGAGCATAAAAAGGAAGGAGGAGAAGGAATCTAGCAGCACTTGGGAGACTATGGGGCTGTACAAATGGCCCCTAAGGGATGGCAGGATACTGCCACTTTCCTTTCTAGATCGGGGCTGCAGCAACCGCACATTGCAGCGCCGATCTGGCCTTTCTGCAGTGCAAAAAGGAGCCACAAAAAGGGTGCCCAGGCGTTTTTGCCACTTCTTTGGCACAGCACATGTAAGCACTGCACTGAAGACATGGCATGATGCTGCCCACCATCTGGTCAGGCAGGTGGCATGGGGGCAGAATGGGAGTGGTGTCTGGGTGGCTGGCATGTGGATGCAATGCCCCTACTCCACTCCAAGGCCAGCTCTTTATGCCAGTCTGTTGAGGCCCTTATTGATGAATTTTACCATGTGCTAAATGTGGATTGTAATCCACCTTTTCAGATACATTGATAGAATAAAGTAGTAATATTACAGATGTTTAAACAGATGCATAATAATGACCACAGATGATTTACAATACTTTAAAACAGACAATAAAGATACTGAAATAGTTCAAATTTTTCAATACCTTGCCTCAGCCATTAATTAGACTGGAGACTGCAGCCAAGAAATCAGCAGAAGACTAGGACTTGGAAGGGAAGCTATGAAGGAACTAATTCCTGTAAACACTGAAGTGTAAAGATATAGAATTTAACATTAATGTTAGGATTGTTCATGTCACAATTTTCACCATTTCTATATATTGTTGTGAAAGCTACAAGGGGGTATCCAAAAGTTTTAATGATCACCTTTTTAAAAAATTGATAGAAAGTTTGTTTTGATTTGTAGTTGTTAACTTATCTCTATGTAGTCACTATATAGATTTATACATTTTCCTCAGCCTATCTTGACCCTTCGAATACCTGGTATTGTAGAAGCCTGCAGATTGCACCTGATGAGGATTTTACACTTTAGTCACTTCTGGCACAGCCAGTCACAAAAATAAAGGACTCAATGAGCTGATTTTGTTAGCAATGTGCACTTAGGGACCAGTGATGACAAAATTTCATCAATATGCCATAATAACTTCCGGGTGATAATTATTACTCTACAATACCCCCTCGTAAGGAGCAAACTGCAGGCTTCTACAATATCAGGTATTTGGAGGGTCAAGATATGCTGGGGAAAATGTATAAATTTGGATAGTGACTACATAGAGATAAGTTAACAACTACAAATCAAAACAAACTTTCTGTCAATTTTTAAAAAAGGTGATCATTAAAACTTTTGGATACCCCCTCATATACAGTGAAGAAAACTGATAGGGAGAAAAACAAGTCATTTGAAATGTTGCGATGGAGAAGAATTCTACAGATATTGTATACTTTTAAAAAGACAAATAAATGGGTCCTAGAGCAAATTAAACCTGAACTCTCCCTAGAAACCAAGGACTGGCAAAAAGGGGTGTGTTCATGCCTGCATGAAAGTGTAGCTTTTAGATGACCCACACTGAAAGTTTGGCATGAACGCACTTCTTTTGCATTTCAGTGGGGGAAAAGCAGCTTTAAAAAGGAGCTGCTTTTCCCAGCTTCTTTTTTTAAAAGGGTGTAACAGCGCAGCTGCGTCTAAATGCTGCAGTGCAACTGTGCAGTTTTTTAAAGCTCCAAAACCCTAGCTCCAGCCCTAATCTGAACCCTAGACATGCGCAGTAGGGACTCTGGGATTCTGTAACTGTTATGCAACTGTGCATAAAATGTCAATTCATTCATAAAATAAAGAAGTTTATTCATAAACTTAAATTGTAATAAATTTAATATCTTTTTAAGGGGGGAGGGATGCAGTTTGTTTTATTGATGTAATAGTATTTTAATGTGTAAGCCACCTTGATTTATCTCAAAGGGGTGGGGTATAAATAATAATAATAATAATTATTATAATTATAAAATAAAGGGGTTCATTCATGGTGCACTGATGCAACTGCGCTCTTTAAAAAGGGAAGTGAAACCACATTGGTAATTTGACAGATCTTCATAACTGCACAGTTCATGTGTGATGTACCTGCGCAACAGTGCAGTTTGCAGCTGCCAATACAACTGCCTGTATGATGTACCGGTGCAACTGAGCAGTTCGCTGCTGGCAACAACAACAAAATATTAAAGGTTCAGTGCGGCCAAAAGCCCCATTCATTGCCACCTGTGCAGCTGCTCTGCCTGTGTTTCTAGCATCCTGACAGGTTCCAATGTAGTTGCTGAGCAACAGAAAAGACTTCAGATAAGTCGTCCCCACACCTCCTCAGTGTAGCTGCCCTATGCCTTTTTATTACACACCTGGGACTTGCAGTGCAGCTGATAAGTATTAAAGAAAAGGCAACTTCATGTCGCCCTTTCCTGCCAATCTAGGAAGCCCCCAAGGTGACTAAACTGAGACTGTTATACTTTGGCTATATCATGAGAAGACATGACTCACTAGAAAATACAATAATGCTTGGGATAGTAGAAGGCAGTAGGAAAAGATGAAGACCATATCCTAGATGGATAGACTCAATCAAGGAAGGCACAGCCCTGAATGGAAACATCTGAGCAAACCTGTTGATGACAGAGTGACTTGGAGGTCTCATGTTCATAAGATTGTCATAAGTAGATATCAGAGTGCAAATAGGATACAAAATGTTGCAAAATGTGACACTGGCAATAAACTTTCAAAGAGTTGAATAATAATAATATAATAAATCTTTATTTGTATACCGCCCTTCCTACGATCAGGAATAAGATGATAAAGGTCTGCCAAGCAATTAGCCTATTTATATTAAAAGTCTTAAGAGTCAGGGATGATGGGAGGTGTTGCACTTTACCCAGGCTTAACTCCTCACCACCTTGGTAATGCTGTGCTGACCAGTGTTGATCAGTAGTATGATGTGTTGCAAAACATGTAGCAGAGTTGTAGAGAAGCTGCTGAAGATCCTGACAAAATCTTTCAGCACTCTCTTTCCAGGAATGAAACGCCAGCTCTGGAACATCTGGAACTGTAGTCACTGCTTAGCCCTTCTTGCTTCCAGCAGTCAAAAACCACACGAGCTGTATTCTAAATACCTTTATTTGCTACTTGAAGAATTCAACTAAACAAAAATAACAAACATCTTTGCAACACATTTGCTATGCACTAACTTGCTATCCTAAGTAAACTATATACATCTACATCTTCCTCCTGCACAAGAAACTTAGTTTCAGCCAGGTTGGCTGTTCTCTCTGTTGGCTTACATTTTTAGATCCTAAGAAAAGTCCAGTTCTGCATAGCTCAGTTCAGGATCACATCTCAAGTTACATTCAATGATGCATATTCAGGTTCAGATTCAGAATGGCTTACAGGAACAATACAGAAATATTGCTGTTATTAGTTGCCACCCACTGGGTGTGCACTGGGTGTGTACAAATATTTTCATTGGTTAATTTTACATTTTCCCATACTAAGTCCAACCTTTTTCTATGACTCTACTTTCCATGTGACATTTTCTAGTGGTGTAGTTGTTTACATTTCTCGACCTTCTTTCCAGGAGTTTTGTGTTGTTTTCCTTTATGTGTTTTGACTATGTGTGCATCTGTTGTTGTGTGTACGTGCCTCGCCACACTGTATCATCTCAGACTGGAAATTTACAGAACTTTGGTTCTCACACATACAGCTTTGCATTTCAACTACTATATCTCCCATGCTCCATTTCCTAACATTAAGGCAATACCTTGTGCTTACTTAAAGTCAGTTTCTTTGAAGTAGAAAACTTTTCTGAGGAGAATCCTCTTATCACATGTATAATTGTGATGAGATGTGTATATTAGTAAATGCAGTTTGCTAGGAAACCATGATCCGTGTTGATACCTGTGCTGATGGACAGGAATTTTTGAATATATCACAATTGAGATGTATCCCTTTAGGTCTTCATGTTGTTGTTATCGTTGTTGTTCTGGAACAACTACTTGTATTTGAGAAGCTTAATGTGTACAAAAATTGAAATGTTCTTCAATTGGTTTTGAGTATTGCCATTTTTAATGTCAGACCCTTGTTCATTTATCCCTTTGCATAGAGACTGACTTGTTTGTCCAATGCAGAGTACAGAGGGGCATGATCGACAGAGGATGGCATATATCACTCTGGAGAATAATTAAATCAAACTTGAGGTCCAATTCCAATTTCTACTCATTATTTCACTACTATTTATGTATTCATGCACATGGTCATGGGTAAGGATGTAGAAATTAACAGCATGATAAAAAAGGAGAAATTATTTTAAGTGTACCTTTTGAGCTTCTTGTTGTGATATTAACCAGGGGTGGCTAAAACTTCACTGTTGGATTCTAGGTGGCACAATATTCTTCACAGTGCAGATAGATCATTTGATACTGATCAGATTAATCATTTCACTTTTATCCCTTTAATCCTTCTTTGTGATTGAAATAGACATCATGGCTCAGCTACGTCTTATGTGGATGCCCTGAGTTCACATCTACCACATGTTTCTATCAATAACATCTAGTAAAATGTGCAATGTTTTGCATTGAAGGGGTAGAAACATAGAATCATAGTGTTGGAAGGAAACCATTGGCCATTGAATCCTCACCATGGTATGGGGGTAGAAGAGGGCAAGCTTCTGTTATGGCAAGGGGTAGGGGCCTAATCTTGTTTCCCACAGGCAGCAAATGGCTTTGACTGAGCCAATGCATAGTTTCCTACTATATCCTGGTCCTCTGAAAGACAGAAGATTGGGAATGATTGATGTCATAATACCAGGCCTATGATTGTATTTATGCAGATTAAAATAGCACACACCTTCTTTGCTGCAGCATAACTCTGATAGTTTATATTCAGTTTACAATCAACAATAATCCCAAGGTCCTTTTTGCATTTAATACTGATGTATCTCCTCTCCTATAGCTGTGCATTTGGTTTTTGTGGTCTAAATGTAGTATTTTCCATGAGACTCTATTGAATTTAATTTTATCAGTTTTTGCCCAGTTTTTTAGTTTACCAAAGTCCTTCTGAATTTAGTGCCTATCTTCCAAAGGGTTAGCCATCCCTCCCAGTTTTGTATCATCTGCAGACCTGGTAAGGATTTCCTTCACCTTGTCATCTAAGTATTCCTGCTACAATTCATTGGGTGTCTTCTGTTTACAGGGAGTCTTTAAACATGATAATGTTACACCACATGTTTCTTCTATTGGATATTATGAAGATACTCCAGGAAGGGATGGGTTTGCACCTAGCATATATACTTCTGTTACTCTGTTAATGTGCTTAGCTTATCACAAGATTCTACAGTCAATTTATGAACCAACAAAACATTGAAAGTTTGGGAACATTCACTGGAATACAGATCTCTTAAAACAAAGTTTTCCTCAAATGAAGTGCTGTCAAGCATTTTAACTCCTCCTTCTTCCTGGCCTTTATTCAAAAAAAGACACAGAGGATCCAATAACTTGGGTATTGTTAGCATCCAGCTTGGCAGGTCTGAACACTGATGGCAGCAGTGATTGACATTTTTGAGAGGATTTGTGAAGATTTTCCACCCAGAAGAGGTTTCATCTGTTAGAGTTGTTGATCTGACTTCTGAATCTGATTGATGAGTAGAGCGTAATGTCATCTTAAAAGATGCATGGTTAGCGTGCTGTAAAATAGATGCTTCTGAACTTGAATTCTGTGGTACCATTACAGCTATCATTTGAAGGCTTGGGCTCTTTTGACTGTGAAATAACTAATGAAAAGGCCAAGCATGGACTTCATTAATCATCTCTGTAATTCCCTCCCTCCCAATAGTACATTTGAATGCATGGCATTTTTTGGGTAACTCATTTTTAGTTCCTATACAGCCATCAGAGTTTAAAGTTCTTACATATACTGCTGCATAATGTATAGTTCTGGACAGAGTAAAAGTTTAGTGTACTTGAACAATGTCCTTTAAATCAGAAATATGCCAAGTTACATTCTTATGATAAAATAACAAGATAATGACCACAGTCCAATGAGACATAAGTACACTCATACTCATGATTTTAATGAATATTTAAGCCTGCATAGGAATGTTGCCATTAGAACTGAAGACATTTTAAAGCATAGTGAAAGTAACCCATTGAATTCCAAAGTATAGAATATGTATTCAAACCACTTCACTCTAATTAGGACAAAGAAAGACATACTTTGTCAGTTGCATTGTGAAGTTTGACTGCCTCTGTTTGAAAAGTAAATTGTGCAGATTATTTGTTCCTTCCTTCACATATAAATGTTTCATCCTGCCTTTCTAATCTGTACACTTCACAGCATATGGCAGCAGATAAAATTAGTCTATCACAGTGGGGAAAAACATTAAAATAAAATACAGAAAGATGGGATACAATGGAAACAAGCAGAGCAGACAAAAATCTTCAGATGAAATAGATGAAAACATCTGCCCTGAATGGCTATATTATTCTAGTATTTTAAAAAGTCAGATGATTATAGGAAGTAAGAATGAGAGAATTGGCTGAGATTCATGGGGTGAATTGTTCAAAAATTTGAGGTGTGGCCATGGAGAATGTCTTTTTTGTACACACAGTCAACCTTGCTTCTGCTACTGGTGACACATAGAGATGGGCAATCCTATCAAAATCCTAGTCAGCCTGTGGAACAGGGAGGTGACACCATTAGTTCTACACTCCCTCTCTTAATGCTCAGAGTTTGGAATTCTTGGTTTTCTAAATACCCAGAACGTGTATGGAAGGAGACTGGACAAATCTGAATGAATACAAAATACAGCCCATTCAAAGGCCTTTTCTATGGTAAATGTGGCAGTAAATTTGTTCTTCTCCATTGAGTCAGTACAATACTATCCAACTGAATTATAAAGTAGTAAATGTGTGGTTACATTCTTGAACACAATATGGTTGGGGGGGGGGGCTTTTGGTATTATGCTGGCATGTAGGTAACAATTTTTGCCTGAGAGTTGGCAGAACAGATACATGCAGCACTGGGACCACTGGGCAAGAGATTGTGAGAGTTGTAGCCCAAAACATAACCTTACCAAGCTCTGGAGAAACATGTAAGTGAATTATCCTTCAAGATTCTTTATGAAAGTTGTCACTACAGACCAGTGTAGCTATTCCATTATAAATTTGAAAAGTTGTCTAATTTCTAATTACTAACAAGTTCTAAAATATTAAAAAGAGATATGCTGCTGCATGGCATGCTTCTGTTTAGGTTTACTTAGGGCCAAGTAGTTATACTGTTTTCAAAAACATGCCATTACATTTTCTCTCTCACACATGGTAGGGATGGCAAATTTCAATTTCTCAAAGTCCTGACAGATATCAAGAGCAATGACTTTTTTTCTTGCAGCTTCAAGACATTTATGAACCCCCCCCCCCCCAATAATGATAGGAAACTGTGCAGATTTTCTGTGAAACAATGAAGCTTCCCCAGAAAAATGCAGTTTTCTGAAAGGTACACACCTCCTCCTGAGAAATGTGTAGCTTTGAGTATAGAAAGGACTACTTACAGTCAGTTTTTCCTATGAACAGATGGGTTGTTTCCTCTTCTGCCACCTAGCTATATTTTCTAGATACATATTCTCTGAAGATCATTTAGTCATTGTTATTTTCTTGTTTTGCTGTACCTAATTAATTTAGATTTCCCACAATTTTGTTGTTAACTGACTTGGAGTCAATCTAGACTCATGGCAACCTATGGAGGAGACATCTCCAAAACCCCCTGTCTATTTTTTTTTTAATGTTCAACACCTTTGTGCTTTCTTCTTTGATCTTCCTGAGTAGGTGTTCAGGTCTTTGAGGTTTTCTGCTACTACTATGGTGTCATCTGCATATCTTTGATTACTGATATTCCTTCCTCCTATTTTCACTTCTCCTTCTGCTATTTCCAAGCCTGCTTTTCTTATCTATTATTCTGCATATAACCTGAACACATAGGGTGAAAGGGTGCAGCCTTGTCTGACCCCTTTGCAAATTGGGAACCATTCTGTTCCTCTGTGTTCTGTTCTGGCAGCAGCCTCTTGTTCTAAGTACAGATTCCTCATCAGGACTATCAGCATATTTCTATGCAGCCATAAAAATTCACTTCATTAATCAGTAAAATTTTTCATGCAACTTAAAAATACACACACCAAAATATGATGTAGAAACAAGATGAAACACACTTTAAAGTAAATATATGAGAAACCAAGCAAAATTGAGGTTGAGTAATTTACTCCTTGTATGAGATAACCTCCCATGGAATAGTGGCCTAAATATTTCTTTCAGCATAAAGTTCTTCTCTTGACTCCTTTTGGAATAATGCTCCGCTGATAGACCATAAAGTTCTTTCTGTGTTGTCATTTCTCTTCCAAGATTTGTTCGGCATAGAAAGCGTGGGATGAGTCCTTTCTGAATCTTCGTCAGCGAAGAAAAGCCAGCCCACCAGCCCACAAAGTATAATCTATGAATTTATCCATTAAAAAAATAATAATCCAGAACTGTTTCTCCACCCTTAGTATCCACTGCTATTATTGTGGACCACTTTGCTTCAAGAGAAACAGACTTGGTTTAATAAGGTAAGGGGGAAAGGTAACGTGCGCAGATATTTCTAATAATTTTCTCAGGAGAATAAATGCAATGCCCACCAAAGAAAATAAGGACATTTTTCACATTTACTGTTCCAGCAGAAATGAACCAGAGCACATATTTCTCTTGTTCCTAGAAAAAAAACAACAGAATGGTAGAGAAAAAGTAAGGTGTAGAGATTAGAGAAATTCACAGTGCATTCATGACATCAAATGTTATCATTCAAGCTGGCCTAAGAAACAACCACATCCTTGAGGATATTTTAAACCTTTTTTCTGTGTAGTTGGGAATGTGGATTACAAAGTTCCAGCTCTGAGGTCCCCTTCCCATTTTTCTTTGCCCTATTTTTTTCTCTCCCATAGTTCCTCCTTCCTTTCTGGGTCTATTGATTTCTGCACTTCACTGCCCTTTCTTCCTCAAAGGCCCCCACTATTTGTTTCCAAAATACATTTGTGGTTGTTTAGATCAGTTCTGCTATATTCTCTTTCCACCTGATCCATACCGGCCTACTAGGTATGGCACACTTTCTCCACTTCCTTAATGTTAGATATTTATTAACATATTTGTATTAGAAAAATCTTTGGTATTTGGAAAGATGTACATGCTCTTTTAAGTAGCATTCCTGTAATGTGGAAGTTATCTGGGGGTCAATATTGTTGGCTTCTACGTACTTATACTCCAAAGTTGAAAACAGAAACACTCACCATCTATTGTACAATACTGAGGAGATCTTACTGCTTAAGCTATGTATGAATGCATACTTTTCAATTTTAGGAACATGTATTTTTAGAAATATGGTCAGCATATGTCAAGGTATATGCTTAGCCATAGTTCATATCCTATGCATTTCCTTCCTTTCCCTTCTCTCCCTCTCTTCCTTTTTTGTAATCACACTTAAAAAACCCAATGAAAATGATTTATTGAAAACATTTTACCCTGCTTTTCAGTTAAAGAGACTACCAGAGTGTCTTACGTATGATAAATAAAATTCAGACCATTTCTCTTCAGAATTTTAGCTTCCTAAAGACATGATACAAAAGGAAGAAGGGATGTAGGAAGAGGAAGGAAAAGGCAAACCTGGGCACCAGTTCATGAAGCTAAATATTAATTCTTCAAAGATCAGCTGGTAACAGTTCAAGAATGAAGAGGTGGGTGGAGCTAATCTTGCAGTAGCTGTCATGGGATATTTTGCTTTCCACCTCCTTTTTCTATGGCTGCTAGCGTTTGAGTAGTGCAGTCTGTGGTGAGGTACCACAGCTACGTTTGGCACCACGATCTGGTCTGAACTTCACAACTGTAGTATAGGCAGCAGCTTGTGAGTTGGAGAACTACCTCTCCTCTTCCAGAATAACTGAAGAGACACTGCAGACAAAGGTCTCTCAGGTGAGGCTTTTATTCTTAGAAGAAGTTACAATATGTACAGAGCTATTTATAAACATCGATACAGTCCACCATCTATCTACAGAACAAGCCACTCAGTCAACTGACTCTAACAGAATCTTCAGCCCAACTGTCAAAACCTAACTGCCAAACCCAACTGTCAACAGAATGTTCAAATTCCCCAGCCAGCATCTGATTGGCCAATGTTCATGAATGGTCTTTGGCAATAATAATAATAATAATAATAATAATAATAATTTTTATTTCTAGCCCACTCCTCTGAGCAAGCAATTGGAGCAGGTTACAGCAGAGGGGATTATACACACAATAACAATATACATGAATTAAAAACCAATGGCAATGTATTAAGTAATAACAATAAAATCAGATAGCAATTAACAATAACAATAACTAGCAAAATACATAGCAATTATAGCAACAAAAATACATAGTAATTTAAGTAACAGTAAAACTAGCAAATCAAAATACATAACAATTAACAAAGCAAAAATACATAGCAGTTATAGCAACAACAACAAAATACATAGTAATTATAACAAAAAATAACCAAAAAAATAAAATTAACAAAGCAGAATACATAACAATTAATATACCAAAACAAGTAAAAAGAAAATAATCCCCATTTTCAACCCCCCATCCCAATCCTAGAAACAATATGAACTATACATAATCAAAAAAGAAAAAAAAAAGAAAAAAAAAAGAAAAAGGGGGGGAGACAAGACTCCTCCTTAAGTCCAGGAACCAAGGCATGGGAGGAGCCCAGGTAGAAGGAGGGCAAACAAACACTGGCCATCACACAGTGTACATTTTCCTTGGGACTCTTTATCCCAACAAGGGCATCTACATTTATTACAGGCATAGTAATAGATAAAATCCCATTCATGTAAACAAATCATGTAGATATGTATGGTCCCAGGCTGTTGTTGAAGTAGTGTTGTGTTTACTTTACCAAAGCTTCATGTATGATTCTGGGCTGATTCATATACTGTATATACTCATGTATAAGTCTAGAAATTTAGGTCAAAAAATTTGTTAGGGGCATAGAGAGACTCGCTGTGTCCACTACGACCACTTGGAGAATGGAGCCATGTGGACAGGACGCCAAGAAGAAGGTCTCTGGAGAAATAACTGCAACAGTCTTCAAGCCAGAAAGGAAAAATTCCTTCACAGCAGCAAATGACCTTCAGCTCTCTGCTTGCTGAATAAAGACACAGCCACTGCCAGTCTTCACTCGATACGAGGGCTTTAATCTTCACTTGCAATATATACACAGATATGTACATAGAGTATATTGGACAGCCGTCTCAAATACTCACTATCTCTCTCTCTCTCTCCAACAAACTGCTACGCCAACCACCACTCCACAACAAATGCACACTGGAGACATTTCACATCTCCCTTATATAGGTGGTTCAAATGATCATTGCATCACCCATGCCAGGTGTGCATATTATCAACTAGTTAACCCACACACACCTGCCACTGGAGCTAAACCTCTTTCATTACTAAGATTACAGCTCCATCTTGTGGTCACATCCATGTTATTTCATGGTCATATCCATGTCATTTCCTGAAAAAATTGACCCCAAAATCCTGAGTCGACTTATCCACGGGTCAATGTAAGTACTGTATCTTAGCTCTTATTTAAAAGAAGGACCCATCCCCTGGTGAAAAGCAAGAGTATGATCTGTTCTGGAAGCACTGACCCCCTTTACTCTCTCATCCATCCAATCTTAAGAATAAGCACAAAGAGTTATGTCTCATGGACTTTTGGAAGTTATTTGACATTGTTTTGCTTTGCTTCATCCTTTAGATTCTTTCCTATATGCCCCTAAATTTTATCCTCGACTTATCCACAGGTCATAGCAAAATCCATAATTTTGGCCCCAAAACTTGCCCTCAATTTATATATGAGGTCGACTTATAGTTGAGTATATACGGTATATAAATGGTTTATCACTCAATTAATTAACACCATTATGAAGTACCACATTGGAGGAACAGTGTAGTAACATGAAAACGCTATCTGTTTTGGACTTCTGGTGGTGACTGTTCAACATATATATAACTCTTACCTTCTTGTTTCTATCATGGAGCAAAGCACATGCTATTGAACAGTACTCGGGAAAGTTATTTTCCCAAGCTATGCTATGGCACTTGCTATGGGTTGTGTGCTGAGGGTTAGGGGGCAAAATGATAGCACTGCCTCCCACATAAAAATTCTTCACTGCCAAATGAAATTTTCCTATCATGGCAGAGATGAGAAACTGAAATTTGTTCACAACTAGAAC
The DNA here is from genome assembly GCA_034509955.1 of Urosaurus nigricauda. NCBI lineage: Eukaryota > Metazoa > Chordata > Lepidosauria > Squamata > Phrynosomatidae > Urosaurus > Urosaurus nigricauda. Next base: position 96,823,223 of record JAOEGL010000001.1, read on the forward strand.
TCTTATAGTTGCGTTGTTCACATTCCCTTGATAACTTTGCCTGCCCCTTTTCTTTGTAAACTGTATTTTTCAATGCTTACTTGACATTTTAAGCTACTGCAATGCTAGAAATTTCAGAAATGAACAAAACTGTCATGGGGGAGGCAGAATTCTTATTGGGAGGGATATTTTTATCTCACCTCACAAGCAACACCCCTGCTGTACCTAATACAATTGTTCAGTCTATAAGCTCTTTACTATTTACTGGTCCATCCATGTTGGGCAGTTTTGTGGTTGACTATCTTTGAAATGGTATGTAGGCTCAGTGTAGACTCAGCTGCAGGACTGTACATAGGGATTTTTCTCATTAGGGATATAGGAATATAGGACTCTGTATAGGGACCTTTGCTTTTTTCATTCTCAAGCAAAACAATGGAACATTTTAAAAGTTTCTCCCACCGAGCAAAATCTTTAGAGTCTTTGTACATTTTTCAATGATTTTTCACATTTTGGGGGATGAACTGTGAAAGAAGGGATTGTCCCAAATCCATTTTTGCACAAAATGAAAAACATTTTTCTCTCTGTGTGAAATACTTTTTAAAAGCAGAATACCTAACTCTAGGTGTTTTTCTTTTCTTTTCACACAGGCATAAAAATTCATGGGGCACATGAAATTTTTTCAAAGAGGTGTTTCAATATAGATGAGGAAATTTGTGGAATTTTTTTAAATCTCTAGTGACCAATATGCACAACTGCATTTTTATCCAAGTGTTGCCAAAAGAAACTAAGATGCTGAAGGCAGGGGGCAAGTGAGACTTAGATTAACTTCTGGCATCTAAGTGGGTTGCAGTTTTAGAAATAAAAGAAGTCACTTTGTATACTGATGAAATATTGAACAAACTCCCACTTCATGCTCTCTGCAAAAAAAGCTATTCTTGTTGCATAAAGGGCTCTGCTAGTCATATGCTAATAGTTTTTATGCAAATGCTGGATTTGCACTCATTTGATGGCTTCAGCTGCACTTGAGATTTATCTTGAATTCAAAATAGAAAGCACATTTTCTCCATTTCTGCTGGCAAAGATGATGCATTCACTTTCAAACCAGTGTTAACTCTGAGGAGAAGCTACCCACCTGCAGCATTTTTATATGATTTCTTTGCAATAAATACATGAATTAATTAAGGTACTGTGAGTACATAGATTGCATGGTGTGATATCAGCCACCTCAGATGCAGATCTTCTTTGGCTCCATCTAAACTGCAGAAATAATCCAATTTGGTGCCACTTTATCTGTCATGGCTCAATGTGATGGAATTCTGGGGACTGTGATTTTGTGAGACATTCTCTGTCATAAAGCTCTGGTGCCACAAAAACTACAATCCTAGAATTTCATTTAGCATTGAGCCAATGCAGTTAAAGTGGTGTCAAACTGGATTATTTGTGTTGTGTGGATACAGCCCTTGCCAACTTGAAAAAGAGCAGATGGAGACGCTGGGGATGAGAACTGAAGTTTTGTTTTGGAAAGAAGTGTTACTGATGGAATGTAGGCTGCTAAGCTGAAATATGGTCGAGGATACCTTTTCACAAATTGTACAGGAAATTTCAGTTTAGTAATAACACATTATGAAGAAATGCTCAACAGGACTAATCGTTTGACCATTTATTTAATTAGTTATTGATCTTGGTTTGACTGATTATACTAAAGTTTCTGAGAACCAGTGTGGTGCAGTGGTTTAAGCACTGGACTATGGAGAGTAGGGTTCGAATTGTTGCTTGGACACTGAGTGACCCAGTGGGTTTTCATGGCTGAATGGAGATTTAGACCCTGGTTTCCAGAGTAATAGTTCAACATTCTAACCACTACACCACATTGCTTCTCAGTAAGTCCTAATTCCTATTAAGATCATAAAGTGGACCAAATCAATTGACCAATTGCAAATTGATTGTAACTGTATTGTGAGCTGCCACATGACTAAGAACTTCAGAATTGGCTGTAGACTAAAATAAACTCTTAGCAGTAACAAGAATCATCTTTCATGCTCTCTTTCCATTTGTTCAGGTTTTGAATATCTTATATTTTTTATTGGTTTTAACACCTACTTCATGAGTTTGTTGCATGATTTGCATGCATGACTTATCTCTGTCACATCAGATGATACATTTGTATGCATGGATCTACTTATAGATGAAGACAGTGCATACAATGCAGTGCAGTGTGTGCCAACTTATCACATTAGTTTCTGTAGTGAAGCACATGAAATTTTGGCAATCTCGATGCATTTGTTAAGAACTCTAATCCTCCAGCCCCTCTGGTGATTCAGTACTGTTCAAAATGAGTGTTTCTTATCTTAACATTTCATCAGATTCTGTTCCTAGTACTTAAAAAAAAAACCCTTCAACACTTTTCATATTAATTCTATTACAGCCTATATATTTTAACATTCATTTTTGATTTTTTTTAAAAAAATCCTCTCCTTGTCTGCCAAAAGTGTACTCTTCCACTCTGCATATTACTTGATCTATAGACTTGCTAGACTATAAATCTGTGCTTTTGTTGTGAATAAAGACACTGTTCCCCTTACCAATTTTCCTGAGCTTACTGAAAAACTCTTTTTGATTTCCTTACCACTCCTCAGCTATTTATTTTTGGTAGGAAATTATAAAGAAAGATGACAGGCAGAGAATCAACTCATTTCAAATGTGGTGCTGGAGGAGAGTTCTGTGGAAACTGTGGATTGCTTTTTTTTAAAAAAAAATCAAATGAATGGGTCTCAGAGCAAATTAACCCTGAATTCTCATGAGAAGGCTAGATTACTAAAGGTACACTATCATAGTTTGGTCATATCAGGTTATAATGTGACTTCCTGGAAAATACAATAATGGTCACTAAATGGGAAGACAGTGGGAAAAGAAAGAGACCACATTACAGTTGCATGGACTCAATCAAGGAAGGTACAACCCCAACTTTGCAAGACCTGGGCAGAGCATTAGATGACTAGGGAACCTGGAGGTCTCTCATTCATACAGTCATCATAATTCAAAGCTGATTTGATGGCAAATAACAAGGAAGTTGCAGTGTCCTTGAAATTTTGCTTTGTCTGTTATTTTATTAATCATGTGTATGTATATGGAATTGTGTGATTAAAAGCCAAATTTGATGGTTACGTTAAAGCATTGATAAGTTTCCACATCATCAGTGTATTGTTCATCAATATCATTTATGCCTTCCTGGGGGCTTTCAGTGAAAGCCTGGTCAGTGGCAATGTATATCCACTGAATATAATTTTCTGAGTGTTCTATGCATGCATAAATTCACCTACAGAACCATTTCAACATGTTTATCTGATGTTCAAGAGCCATATACAATTCAAAGTCACAGAAATTGGTTGCTCATGTTGCACATGTAGTTGTGCCTTCTTGGCTAATGCATATCCATCTGCCCTGCTGAAAGTGGTAGTATTCCTTTCATTCGTTTGTGTGCTTTGTTGTGTAGCATTGCTGTTCAATGCAAGGGTTGCAAAATAGATACATAACTCTCCGTGCAGATATTGGAACTATGTAACACTAATATAGGATCTTGTCCATTACGCCCTGTGAGATGCTGCTTCTTTCCTATTAAGTATGCATAATGTATATTTTAACACCCATTTTTTTTTCAGAAAAATTCTTACAATATCTATTTTTTTAAACACACACACACACACCAATTCAGTTCTTAATACTTGCTCAACATTCAACCATACTGCAGGGGGATAATAATAATAATAATAATAATATAATAATAATAATAATAATTTATATCCTGCCCAATCACAGAGAATCTGGGCGGCTAACAACAATATGAAAATACAATACAGGAAATACAGTACAATAATGCAAATAATCAACTCCCACTCCACTGACCAATATTTAAACAAAACAAAATCAATAAACAATATAAATACAATAGCAGTCAAATGGAAAACGTAAAGCATTATAAATCAAACGAAGTGCATAAATAATCCCTTTCCCAGTCCCTCTAATTACATAAAAATATATTAAGATAAACCTGTGACGAACTCGTCCCTGTTCACCACCACCTATCTCCAACGAGGCACTGATAACTTTGGTAGTGTGTATCAATAGTTCACAGAGGCCAAGTGGTATTTCAAAACAAGAATGAAGTTTATTTATAAAATAAACAAATAAAATATGAAATATCTTTAAGGCTTTGTCTTATCTCTCAGTTACACAAGTTCCTTCAAACATTAACACTACAGCCTCTCAGGCAACCTTATCTTTAGTATCACAACTGACTGGCTATGAGTCTGTCTCCTAGACTCCCTCAAGCCTATCTATTCCCCTATCAGGCTCTTCAGACCCTTCCCTGGTCCTGTATCTATAGCCCTGCCCAGCCAGCTCCCCATTGGCTGGACACCTGGTGCTCAGTGATTGGCTGTCTCCATGGCCTGTTCACTACAATACCCTCCCATACAACAAATAGACTACCCCCCCCCAGCAGCTCACTGGTGGTGGGCCTGCCACAACAGGCACCCAGCCTTTATCCCCAAGGGAACAGATGTTCCTGGCTGGGTAAGTCCTTGCAGCAGCCACATCCCCTGTCTTGCCCTGCCTTGGCTGTGAAGCCTCAGGTGGAATGCTGGCATCCAGGCTGCAGCAGGGGGCCCTTCAGCTTGCTTCAGGGTCAGCAGATGTTCTCACATAAAGAAATAAAAGATAAAGAAATAAAAACTGAAATGAGGCAGTGGAGGTGTAGGAGTAGATTTATAGAGAAAGATATGCACAGGTTTGGCTTCAAATGACTGGGTCAGGAAATGAGTTTAGCTTCTCTCTCAGGTGCAACAGCATCTGGAGGACCAGATGATTCCTATCGCTATTGTAGACTGAAATATCTAGAGAATGGGGGAGTCTACTGTACAGATTGGGGAAGGCCGCTGAAGAACATCCCTCACATACTCATCATAATAGTAGCTATAATGGCAAAGTGTGTGATCTGTCACTTGAGTGGTGAAATCTTCACAGAACCCTCTGCTCTTAGTTTCCCTGCAAAAGGAAGCTCATGGAGGTTGCTCATTCACAGGGTCACTATAAGTTGAAGCTGATTTCACAGGAGATGTAAGTCTTCACTGAGGCTGCATCCACACTAGTCTGATAGAGAAGGCTACATGTCTGACAAAACTACAGTTCTCAGAATTCTACGGCACTGAGTCTTGGTGGTTAAAGTGGTATGAATCTGGATTTTTTCTCCAGTGCAGATGCAACCGTTCTTAAAGGATGCCATAAGTAATTTTTTCAATTTTCTTCCTGTTGTAAGTCTACAAAATTAACAGTTTTCAAAACCTATTCATAATTTGTGACTAATTCTGTGCAAAAATCTGTATGTGGTTGTTTTGCACAGGAAGCAGCATTTTCTGGAAATAAAATTTCTGCATAATATTTCTGAGAATTGTGAAGATTCTAACTTTTCTGTGATTCATCTCTTTGGGGTTCCTTGACAACTGAAAAACAAGGTTTTGGCTATTTTTCAAATATTTTTGAATATTCTTTCCATCCTTAATGGCAAATTACAACAATAAATATAAGACAAGGAATGAGGTGAGGAGAAGTGGGGCTTTTCCTTTGTTGGTTTCCCCATTTTGGAATTCTCATATAAGCTAGTAATAAAAGGGACAATAATAAAAAGAGATCATTTTATTTATCAAGGCTTGTGGAGTTATCTATTGAGGTGGTTTACAGAAACAGTTTGGATGAAACTATTTCATCTTTTTCTTGGTATTCTTTTAAGATGTTGCTTACCCAAGTGCATAGAGGATGAAATTGCACATGCCTTATATGCCCATAAAACTCTGAAATGCTATCTGGGATCACATTCATGAATCAAGGTGGAGTGGGGAAGATAGAAAACAACTTTGTGAAGATCCACAGGAGTAAAATGCATTTACTTGGAGGGATAATGCCTTCTAAAAATACTGATGAATGCTCAATGAAGAAAATATTATTTTGCTAGGTAGTCTAGTGAGATATGCATTTTAAAATGAACAAATTACTCTCAGGATATGATGCTCTGTGCATGTTATTTGAGTAACACCTCCGGTCTTATTGATGTTTAACAAATAAAAATAATAATGTTCTCTATCATCAAAACTGTATGATGGGGACATTTTCCTTTAAGCTGAATACTGTGGTAGCCTCTCATTTCAATGTAATAACTAAAGGCGTGGGAAAAGCAGCAATAAGAATGTTTCATTTGAATGCTATAAGGCATGAATACAGTCTAGAGATAAATTTGAATGTAAGGAGAGCAGCTGTGATTATAGATTCCCTTCTTAAATGCCGCCAGGAAAAATTTATTTCTTTATTTTTTCAGAAGGCATTCATTTTAAATATATTTCCAGCACTTCTGAATTAAGCAGTTACCAGGCACTTTGCTGGGGAAAATTCCAATTGGCAAGATGTATCAGCTTCATACCTGCTTATAGTGCTTTTATGGAAACATTGTCAAGTCTACAAGGGACTCATTTGATTTTCCTATTGACCTAAACATTTCCAAAACTACTTAATTTGAGTCTGTTAATCTTAACAATCCCTTTCTCTTGGTCATCTAGTGAACATTTAAAAGGTGTTTTAATTCTCATTATTTATCTTGTGGTTATTTCATGTCATTTAAAAGAAAATGCAAGCATTCACAATTGGCCCTGCCTAAATTGAGAGTGGTGCCTCAAATGATGGAGCAGAAAGACTGGTGAAGAAGAGTCCCTACCAATGCTTGGGAGAACATTTCTGGCTGTTCTTTAGGAGACTGTTGGGGAGGGGGAGTTTAGTGAAACCTGTTTGCCACATTTTTGCAAAGAAATAGCCAACATGCAGCTCATTTCAGCCTGCTAGACCCCATAATGTATGATGAAGCTTTCCTAGATCAGATTGCTAAGCATCCAAGAAGGAAGGATATGGTAATAATGGAAGATTACAACTATCTTAATGCTTGTGGAATGTTAAGCTTTGTCAAGAAAGTAATGTCCAACAAATTACTCACTAGCCTTGTGGACAATTTCATCATCCAGAAAGTGGAAGAAATGGCAAGGAGACTAGTTATTTTGCACTTGATCTTTACCAGCAGGGTCAATCAGGGGCAGGTAGGATGAACCTTGGGTGGAACAGAACCTGTTCTCTTGGAATTTGTTATATAGAGGAAAGGGAAAGCTGAGTATAATCAGATGTATAATCAGATTTCAAGCAATTTAAATTAATTTAAGAAAATACCAGATGAGATCCCATGAACTAGGTGGAGGACCTAATACCGCAGAGGAGAGGATCAAAATTCAAAATGACTTGAGCAGATTAGAATGCTGGTCCAAAAATAACAAATTGAATTTCATCAGGGAGAAATGTAAGATACTGCGCTTGGGGGGAAAAATAAATTGAAATGCATAGATACAGGACGGGGGGCACCTGGATTAACAAGATAATATGTGAAAGGGATCTAGGAGACCACAAGTTGAATGTGAGTCAATGGTGTGATGTGGCAGCTAAAAAGGCCAATGCAATTCTAGGCTAGAAGCATAATGTCTAGATCAAGCGAAATAATAGTGCCACTCTATTCTGCTTTGGTCAGGCCACCACAATTCGAAAAGAATGTTGACAAGCTGGAGCATATCTAGAGGAGGATGATCAAAATAGTGAAGGGTCTGGAAACCATGATTATGAGGAGAGACTTAGGGGGCCGGGTATATTTAGCCTAGAGAAGAGATGGTTAAGAGGTGCTATGATAGCCCTGTTCAAGTATTTGAGCGGGTGTCATATGGAGGATGGAGCAAGCTTGTTTTCTGTTGCTCCAGAGAATAGGACCTGGAACAATGGATGCAAGCTACACGTAAACATTAAGAGGAATTTCCTGACAGTAAGCAGTTTGACAGTGGAACACACTCCCTAGGAGAGTGGTGGAGTCTCCTCCTTTGGAGGTTTTTAAACAGAAGCTGAATTGCCATCTGTCAAGGCTGCTTTGATCGTGAGTTCCTGCATGTCATGGGATTTGGAATCGATGTTCCTTGGGAGCTCTTCTGATTCTTTGATTCTATGATTCTATAAACTACACAGAGAGGAGGAGATTCATTATGGTGAGAGATTCTTAACACTAAGGTACAGAAGGCACAGTTGCAAACAATTCTGACATGAAAGAAAATGAGAGGCACCCAAAGAAGCCAATGGTATTTCATAAAGAATGGTTGAGATGAATTATAAAATGCACATCTTTAAATGGATCAGAGCATCATGCTAGCTGGAAACAGTCCATAAAGGTTGTGTCATGCAGACTATTTTTTCAATTTTACAACCCCATAAAGGTTCAGAGAGTTTTGCTAGGGACAGACCACTGGGTGGAGATACAGAACCTTGCAGCCATAAGTCCCTGCTGCCCAGTTATTTGCTATAAGTTACTCTTTAGAAACATTCACTAAGTATTCTTCTGCTACTTCATCCTCCTTGAATACACACTATTCTTCTACTTCATATTCCTGTTTTCTTTTTCCTCACAACTCTCCCTGCTTTCTGTCTTCACCCTTTGGCTGCTTTCTACCATCCTTCTTTTCTTGTGTAAAACCCAGAATTACTTTTTCCATCTCTTACCTCTGTTTGTTGTCTCTATTGCCGCAGTGAACTCTTCTTATTGGAACTCTGTTCCACAAGATTCATGACTATTATTTTCTGTTCTTTGTTTTAAGAGCAGAAAGTCAACTAATCTATTGACATTTTTAGCGTGACTGATTAGCTCTCTCTCATCTCTCTTTTGCTTTCATTATCCCCCTTCCCTCCCTGTTGTGCTTATACAGATTCTAGACCTGTGGTCCATGCCAGTCTACACATTTTAGTCTCTACAGCACAAAGTGTATTTTAAGGGGCTTCATAAATAAATCAGTAATAATCTCAAAAGGACTTGTTCTTGAGGTCAGCTCTCTTCAACAATCATGCATCACATATCTGGAAATGTAAATTTAGCTTGACAAGAGTTGAGATTCCGTCTCTTTCCTTTGATTCTTTGTAGTGTGGAGTTTGTTCAGGCAGGCCTGAGGATTCAATTGATAAAACTGTGAATGGAAACTGCCTAGGTGGAAATACATAACAATACCATTCAAGAGTTGTTAAGTCTTCAAAAGTTTCCTTGAGTAAAGCATAAGACCATTATATAATTATATTTTCAAAATTGAAAGCATATCATACTAAGGAAATGATATGGGTTTTTAAGTGGAACTAGGTTCCAGGTGAGTGTGGATAGTTTTGTAGTGTCATTCTTTGGGTTACATTCTTTCTTTCTTTTACTCCTGGAATATTTACATCTCCAATGCTGACTGAAGCTTCTGAAATGTAATGTTACCATGAGGCGAAGCAGACCAGCACAATATGCCAGCTTGGGGTGACATAGGGGTGTGGTGTATGGACAATGCATGCCCCAATGCTGCCTCCAAGCTGGTGTTACACTGCCCTGCTGCCCACATGGTGGTCAGCATTGTGGCACTCTGGCGGCATGGTGTTTAGACACCACATGCCACAGGAGCTCTGAAAAGCTGTTGCAGCGGTGAAAAGGGCAGCTTTTTTCCAGCACAAATAGGAGCAGCATTTTGCTGCTTCTTTTTGGGCTGGAAAAGTGTCGGATCGAGGTCGCAGCATGTGGTTGCCATGGCCCTGATCTGGCGATCAAAGGGGCAGTGTCAAGCCGCCCTTTTAGGGCTGTCTGTTTCATCCCCGATTCTGCTTAGTAATCTTGCACATATGGCATAGGTCCAGATTATCTGGAAGGCCATATATTCCTACATAAACCTGCCAGAATGAATCAACAGCAGAAGGGTTTCTCTTGATTGAGTCACTATCAGGAGGCTCACTTGGTGAGGACACAAGAGAGAGCATTCCTAGCAGTGGCTCTGATTTTCTGAAATTTTCTTCAGGAGGCTAGGCTAGACACCTCCTTGCTCTTCTTACACCAGCAGGTCAAAACATTTTTGTTTAAGCAGTATTTTAATATATCATTAGGGGCAGCGGGGGGGGGGGGGGGAGGGAGGTTCTTATTGAGTGTTTTTCTTTTTAAACTTTGGTATGCTGCTTAAATGATTTGATACTATTTTAATGTGATAATTCTTAATTGTTTTTATTTTTTATTGTTAAGTTTTAATTGATTCTTCTTTGTGAGCCACCTTGGTCCCCACTGTGGGAGAAAGGTGGCACAGAAGTGAAATATATAAAACTTCTGTGTGAAATCCTTTGCTGCATGAGAAGGTGGAAAGTTTATTCAATGGATTTTTCCCTTTGTACACCTGAAAAGACTTCTCCAGGGGATGTGGGAGACCTATTGAACACTGTGCATGATGACTTACAGACTGCGCAAGGAAAAAACAACTGCTGAAGTCAGAAGTCTAGCACAAGTAGTGCAAAATTCCGTTATTTGATTCTAGGTGATTCCTTCCTCCTACTTCACTCTCATAAGACACAATCCACTGTTTCTTAGGGAAGGACACTGGGATTGAAAAGATTAATTGTGTGAATTTTTGCACAATATTGGATTTCACCATCAGTTAGCATTATCATCAGCATTAAAATTTGCCATATTCCAGCCTCCTCCTCCTCCTCTTCCTCCTCCTCCTCCTAAAAAAGCCAACAACATCTTATTTAGCCGCTTGCTTTCTTTCCTTCCTGTACTTTTCTACATCTGGTTTTTCCAGAAATTAAGCTTGTTCAATATATTTATCTTCCCAGGGACTGTTTTGTAATTCTGATTGTACAAAGATAGTTCTCTGCCATTGTGCATGATCATGCTGGTTTAATCTGCACAGATGAACTTTGCAGATGGAATCTTATTGGTCCACTATGCCAGGTTTTCTGGATTATGAAGCTAGGATTTCCATATCCCACTCCTTCAAATCAAGTCATCTATTTTGCACATTATCAGAGTAATTTGCATAATTAGTTTATTTTTGCAAATTACTCTAATTTGCATAGTGGTTGTGCATATTCAGCACATTACTTGTTGCATTTTTTCTCAACATGGTTCAAACTTGATTCCACTTTTTTTTAACAGTTACAGCTGATCTGGAAGAACAAACCAGTGTCGTGTCTGAAGTGCTGTATATGGAACAGGAAGATTAAAACAGTCAAATCTGTGCTTGGGCATGCAATATATCATGTGATCTTGGCACAATAGCTCTCAGCAACTGCCTCACAGGTGGGGTAAACCAAATTGTAGGTATTAATAAGGAGAGAAGTACCATGTAAAGTGGGCTCAGAGCAGTGTACTACAAATAAAAGAACAATAAAGTAAACATCACATACAGACATTTCCATATTCTCATCACTTCATCTTCACTTCAAAACTCCACAGTTTTGCATTCCTATGGACATTCTCACACACAGACTGTTCTATAGGTTTTTCCCTGGGCTTTCCGTTTCACAAAATACATTTGAAGAAGTAGGCTCAAGTCTACAAAAGCTATCAACATCTGTCTTTCAATTAGTCTCAGCTGAAAGACAGATGCTGCTGCATGATCCCTTTGCAAATTGATATTCTCATCAGGTCACTATATTTTGCCACCTGTTTTTAGAAGATTATCACATGAGGGCTATTAACACTTTAATAGTGCTATTCTAATGTTATTTAGCAAGAACAATATAATGGCGAAATTGCAACAATTACTTTCACACCGTGTCGCAATAACGGGGCATTAACTATTCACCAATGGTAAAATAGTGCTTTTACATTCTGCATGTCAAAAGAGGGGGTTGTGATAGGATAGAAAAAAATTGGGTAATCTCTTGCCGCTAAGGAACTCTCCTGTGACTTACAAGTGTGACACAGGAAGTGATTCTGCTGAACTGGGGGCCTGGGAGATTCAATTTATTTCTGGAAGATTTAATGATGGATTCTCAATGGTACTATTGAAATGTGATTGCCTTTCACATGTTTGTGATAGCGCTAACACTTTTTTTTAATCATTAATGAGAAGTTGCACTAGCATGATGCTTTAATGATGGGACAAGTACAGTATGAAAATAATGTGAAAATCTTCCTGCAACTGCACAAATATGACCAGAGCTTAGCACTGGTGATAATCTCCTTAGTAATAAAGAACAACAAAAACATACTATGGATGGCCTAAGAGTGACTGCCAGCTAGTACACAGGGCAGGATGCAGAGGAAAGTAAGAACAGACAGCAGTAACTGAAGGGAAAAATTGTGTGATTTCCTTCAGAGATACAGATTAAATATTTTATTACAACAAGAAATAGTCTAGTTTAACTTTCTTTCACCTACATAAATAATAATAATAATAATAATAATAATACTTTATTTTTATACCTCCCTTCCAACGATCAGGGCGGTGTACAACATAAACGATACATACATAGTTAAAACATTCCAATTTAGAAGCTAAAACAGAACAATGTAAAAACAATACAAAATTAAATATCAATAAAACAATGACATTAAAATTACAGCAGAGCAGCTTGTAATGTGGGGAGGGAGGAGGGGGGGAAGGATCTCAATGGGGGGGTGGAGATCAGGGGTATGCTAGTTCAGATAGGTATGTTTTTAACCCCTTCTTAAACAAAGTAAGGGAGACAGCCAAGCGGAGCTCAATGGGCAACGAGTTCCAAAGGCTGGGGGCCAAGAGGGAAAACGCCCTCTTCATGGTCGTTGATAGTTTTGCCTTTGGAACTCTAAGTAGCCGTTGCCCAGAAGATCTAAGTGTGCGGGGCGGATTATGTGGGGAGAGGCGGTCCTTGAGGTACCCTGGGCCCAAGCCATTTAGGGCTTTATAGGTGATAACCAGCACTTTGTACTGAGCCCGGAAGCGAATAGGCAGCCAGTGAAGATCTTTCAATATGGGTGTTATATGGGAGGCCCTGGGAGCACCAGTGACCACCCGTGCTGCCATATTCTGCACTAATTGCAGCTTCCGAGTGTGATACAAAGGCTGCCCCATGTAGAGCGCGTTGCAGAAATCTAATCGAGAGGTTACCAGAGCATGTACTATAGTTTCAAGGTCCCTCCGGTCCAGGTAGGGACGCAGCTGGCGTATCAGCCGAAGCTGATAACAGGTGCTCCTGACCGTCGCATCCACCTGAGAAGTAAGATGAAGCGACGAGTCGAGAAGCACCCCCAAGCTGCGTACGGTGTCCTTTACGGGAAGCGTGAGCCCGTTCAGGACAGGTGGAACCACCTCCATCCCTGGGCCGGGGGAACCTATCACCAGTACTTCCGTTTTCTCTGGATTCAGGCTGAGTCTGTTTTCCCTCATCCAGTCCATTACCGATTCCAGACAGGCCACGAGAGGAGCGATGCCATCCCTGGTCACTGCATCAGTCGGAGACATAGAGAAAACTATTTGGGTGTCATCAGCGTATTGATAACCCCGCGCCCCATGTCTCCGGATGATCTCTCCCAGCGGTTTCGTGTAAATGTTAAAGAGCATGGGGGAAAGAATGGCTCCTTGAGGGACCCCAGAGGTGAGGGCCCTCTTATCGGAGCACATGTCCCCCAGCTGCACCATCTGGAACCTCCCAGAGAGGTAGGACCGGAACCACTGGAGCGCAGTGCCCCCGATTCCCACCTCTGCCAGGCGTTCCAGAAGGATACCATGGTCGATGGTATCGAAAGCCGCTGAGATGTCCAAGAGCACCAACAGGGACACGCTACCCCTGTCGATACCCAGACGGAGATCATCGACCAGAGCGACCATAGCAGTCTCAACCCCGTAGCCCGCCCGAAAAACCGGTTTGAAATGGATGTAGAAAATCCGTTTCATCCAAGATCGATTGAAGCTGGATCGCAACCGCTGTCTCGATCACCTTCCCTAAAAATGGCAACAGTGATATTGGTCGATTATTATTATGTATCAAGGGGTCAAGGGAGGGCTTTTTTTAATAATGGTTTTACGATAGCCAATTTTAGGCTATCTGGAAAATGCCCTTCCCTCAAAGATGCATTTCAAATCCGGCATAGCAAAGATGTAACCGCCGGCCCCCCTTGCACTGCTAGCCACGAGGGACAGGGATCTAGAGAGCAGGTTGTTTTCCTAACACTTCGAAGGATCTTGTCCCCATCCTCGGTACTAACTGACTTAAACTGATCCAGTACAACCAGGTCCACGGAGGCTCTGGACGCCTCTACTCTAGTTTCTGCTGTAACACTGGCATCCAGACCTTCGTTTATCCAAGAGATTTTATCCGCGAAGAAGTTGTTGAATTGATCACAGCAGGCCTTGGTAGGTTCGAGGATCTGGTTCGGGGCCGGAGGGAGCTGAGTTAGCTCCCTCACTACCCTGAACAGCTCTGCTGGACGCGACTCCGCGGACGCGACACGAGCAGCATAGAACGAATTCTTAGCTGCTTGTATCGCCTCTCCATAGTCCTCCAAAAGGTGGTCTAGGAGAGTCTTGTCGGATAAACGCTGGTGTTTCCACCAGCCGTGCTCTAGCCGTCGCAGGACCCGCTTCCTGGTCCGGAGATCTTCCGTGTACCAGGGCTTCTTTTTGGAAGCAGGCCTGAGAGGGCGCTTGGGAGCGATACTGTGTATAGCCCTGGAGAGATCCGTATCCCAGGTGTTAACTAGGGCATCAACAGTATCACCGTCACTTCCAACCATAAATCCCTCTAGGGCTTCTTGGAACCTTTCGGGTTCCATCAGCCTTCGAGGGTGGACCATTCTAATAGGTCCGCCACCCCCGGGGGGGATCTGGGTTGATGCCTTGATACGTGCCTCCACCTATCTCCTTTCTATCACAATGTACATGCTGAGCAACTTGCCTTTGCTAGGATGTCTGCTCCCACCTACTTACTCTTTGTTAATTCCAGTTAAGTTAATGGTAAATGCTTGTAATTTTTATATTTCCATTCTTTCTCACTTTGTTGATTACATACTCCTACCCAACCAGGGGTATAATAATCTGCCAGCTAAGACAGTACTGTAGGCATTTGGGGCCCTTTCACAGAATACTGTTACAATACTATGATTCCACTTTAGCTGCCTTGGTTTCAACTTCCAGAATAATGAGCTAGACATATTTAGAACTCTCAGCCAGAGAGTTTAGCTTCCTAAACTATAAATCACAGACTTCCATAGTATGGAGCCATGAAAATTAAATTAGAATCATAGTGCTATAATTGGGTTGTGTGAAAGGCCTTCTTAATAAAGTAGACCACAGTTTTTAGATGCTTATACCAAATAAAAGATCTTAGTCTTTGCAGATAGAAACTTTTTGGTAGATAAGGATAAAGAAACAGATACTGTTGGTTTTGTTGTAAAAGGCTGACGTAGCTATGCTTTGAAAACTTTGATAGGTATTCCTTTGTGTAAGAAAAACAAAACAAAGCAAGTGCCAATCTAAACTGGCAGATGTTTCTTCCCCTTCACAACCTCTTTGTACTTCTCCTTGGTATAAATCCTTTCTGCATCCTCAGCCTCATAGCCACTGCTTTGTACCCCTGACAGAGTTTACATTGTTGAGATAAATGCTATTCCAAATATATACAAATATATAAATCTCTTATGCACTTTGAAAGTAGTAGGACATGCATACACGTAAATAATTCAAATATTCATACCTTACTTTCCAAACAAATAACTGCAGATTTAGCACATAAAAATATTGTATCTTTCTTTTATCATTGTTTGTATCAATTTCTTAAAAATATGAACATTCACACAAAGCATCAATCTTAAGAAGCTTTTATCTACCCTCTAGTAATCCTTTTCCAGATCCTTCTTTCCATACAGTAGCATCGTGAGGTGGCTGCCTCAAGAAGCAGAGCATGGGAGCAATGAACTGAACTGTTCCCTTCCTCCTGGGGGACCTTAGCTGTGCTCCTATCTTGCCTCTCCCTGGACTAACTTCATACCCCTGGCATGCTCCCTTCTCTTGTTCTTTGCACTCTGCTACTGCATCTCTTACCCCCTTCCTTACTTCCCTTACCTTGTGACTCCCTTGTACCTTGTCTCTCATCATGCCTATCTGTCTTGCCCCTTGAAAACTATCACTGCACCGCTCATTCTCTTCCCTCCTTTCTCCATCCTCCCTCAACATACTCTCTTTTCCCTTCTTCACATTACCTTGAAATGTACTTCCTTCCTTCTTGAACTCTATCAGTTTCACTGCCCCCTTCTCTCCTTCCCCAAACCTTACCATCACCCTTTTCTTGCTTTTTGCACTCCATTGCTCCCATCACTCACTTCCTTCCCTTGCACCTGAAATTCATGGGTGATCTTATTTCTTGCCAAACAATTTGACAGAAGAGTGCCTCCATATTTTGCACATATTTGAGCTCCTATAAGCTAGAGTCATACTTTTAAGAATATTAAATCTTGGAATCTAGGCCAGATTATACTCAAATGAACACCAAGTGGAATGCCTAGAATCTGGGTAATGAACACCTGGCCAAACTGGAGGTATGGCAGGCAACCTAATGTGTATTGGCAGTGGAGGGAGGGAAAAGAGGCCATCTCAAAAGAAAGTTTCCAGTTACTAAACACCTATTTCCATAATACCTGGCTTCTGGGTGAGTCCTTGAAACTAAAGGCAGCCTTGGAAAATCTCTTACTGTACGATTCGAAGTTTTAATTTTTAAATGTATACTCTTGCTACACTACCATAGTTACACTGGGTGAGAGGATTTCAGACTAAGCCAGCACAGTAATCTACATATGAATAAAATATAGAGTAAGGAATGGTGATCCTGTTACTGTGTCATTTCTCATGGCTTCTTAACTGATAAGACTACAGAAACATTTCACAAAAGATATTTTAAAAGTTGCAATTAACAAAAATATGGAATATCTGCAAGGGTACATTTTATATGTTTGGGGTACAGAAAACATACATAGCATGGCAGACAGTACATTTCAGTAGAAAAGCGCTTCTAGATGAAATGGGATGCATTTAGAAGAGGCATTTATTATTCAATTGTCCTGCTTGACTTATAGAATTTTACTGGGGAATCTCTATACATTAATGGGGCTTTTTAGATTGGCAGGAAAGTGTGACATGAAGTTGCACTTTCCTTAATGCTTAGCAGCTAGACTGCAAGCCCCAGGTGTGCATTTAAAAGGTACAGGGCAGCTAGACTGAGGGGTGTGGGAACGACTTATCTGAGGTCTTTTCTGTGGCTCAGCAGCTACATTGGAAGCTGTCAGAACGCTACAAACACAGGCGGAGCAGCTACATGGGCGGCAATGAACGCGGCTTTTAGCTGCGGTGAACCTTTAATTTTTTTTTCCTTGCCGGCTGCGAACTGCGCAATTCCTCAATGCCCTGCAGGTGTAAAAGCTGGGGTTTATCCGCGAAGTTTTTTAAAGCTCCCAAACCCTAGCTCCACCCCTAATCTGAACCCTAGACATGCACAGTAGGGACTCTGGGATGCCGTTACTGTTATTCTACTGTGGATAACATGTCAATTCATTCACAAAATAAAGGGGTTCATTCATGATGCACCAGTGCAATGGCACAGTTTAAAAAGGCAGAGGAGCCGCAATGATAATTTGACGGATCCTCATAAGTATACATTTGTGCTGCGCAACTGCGCAGGTTTGCGAACTGCGCAAACACAGTTACACCATACAGTCAAATTATCATTGCCGGCTGGGAACTGTGCAAGTGGAGCTAGGATTTGAGAGCTTTAAAAAACTTCGCGGATAAACCCCAGCTTTTACACCTGCAGGGCATTGAGCGTTTTAATTAGAAGTGAAGTCCACACCACGCATGCTCCCAACCCACGATCCATTATGATCCGCACCTGTATCGCTGCCTTTAAATGGGCGCTTTAAAGAGACAGAGCCCCATTTAACCATGCAACTACACCTTAGCCTTTAGATGCAATAGCAATGTTGCGCCCTTTTTAAAAAAGTAGTGGGGAAATCAAACTACTTTTTAAAGGCACTTCTTCTCCCTTAAAACTCCAAAATAGTGTTTTCATGGCACACTTTCCCTTTTTCTCATTTAAAGGCTGGGCTTTCATGCAGCCATCAACACACCTCTTTTTGCCAATGTAAAATAGGTCAGCTCCTTTTTAAAGCACTTCTCCCTTAAAATGCCAAAATAGTGTTTTCATGGCACACTTTCCCTTTTTCTCATCTAAAGGCTGGGCTTTCATGCAGCCATCAACACACCTCTTTTTGCCAATGTAAAATGGGCCATTGTTACTTTCAACATGTAATTGTCCCATGTTTTCTCACCACTTCTTCAACATTTTTCTTCTTGTAGAATGTTATATTGAAGTGGAAAATGTTGATAGTGCTTAGATCTAACCATCTTGGGAAAGACTCTGAAAGCATTCAACTTTTTTCTGGAATTAGCAATTTAATTCACCTTCCAGTCTTGGCACTTGTGAGATTTGGTTGTTGTGTGCCTTTACAATGGTTTAGGGTGACCCTATCATGAGGTTTTCTTGGCAAGGTTTGTTCCGAGGAGGTTTGCCTTTGCCTTCCATTGACAATGAGAGTATGACTTGCCTAAAGTCACCCAGTGGGTTTCCATTGCACTCGTGAAATATACTTCACACAGTATGTTCAGAAGGGAAGAAAGTCTTTTCAGATGGATAGGCAACAAAATGAGAAAAATATCATTTTTGCTCTGAGGCTTTTGAATTCTTTTCAATGGGAAACTAGACTGGGTCCTTTCCTATGCTCTTTCTGTTAGCAGGTAAACACCTTTGAGGAAGGGGTTTAAGGAAGGGGGGGGGTTTAAGTCTCTTTAAAAATATTTTTTATTTCTGCAATATGTTGCTGTTTTAAAATAATAATCACTTCAATTGTATTTGAGTATTATAACTTACTATGGCTTTACTTGTAATGGTTTTTAAATCATGTTGTGAGCCTCTTTTCTTTAGTATTCAGATGTATATGTATATAATACATTTTATTCATATCTAGGTGGTGTGTGAGTGTATGCATTCACGCTTTTAGATATGTATGTGTATATAATTTATTTTATTCATATCAATTCTTATTCTCAGTGTACACACACGCACACACTCATCTTTTGTGTGAGTTTTGATAATTTTACTTGTTGTGGTAGCCACTATGCCAGATATTTTAATTTAGACTGAGCAAATGTGTGGTCATCTAAATGTTGGACTGACTCTCCTATCAGCTGTTACCCTTGGTTAACACCATCTTGGATTAATAGGAGATGCAGTCCAACAAGATCTGGAAGATCATACATTCCTCATCCTTGAGTAAACCTTTCACATGATCTCAGACAGGATCTTGTTCTGCCCAGTTCTTCATACTCTGTGCTTTTCCCCTGAAATGTTGGAAGCCCCACACCAGCTAGGATACCATCTAGACTTATAGTCTGCTGAACTGAACAGAGCAAGCTGGTGGCATGATGATTACAGGCTTGATTTTTGTAAAAGATGTTTTAGTAAGTCAGCAGAAGTAGATCTACCTGTGGAGCTCTGTAATAAAGAGACGACAAGGAAGAAAATGCGCTAATTTGACAATGCACTGACAGGATTATCATGCAATTAGTGAAATGGAGAAACAGCACCAGCTTGTTATATTGAATTTGTTGTGTTAACATGGCAGTTGCTGGAGGTGAATGCTGGATCTTATGAAACCATTTCTGCTGAATAGCAATGAGATTGCTAAGGCTCTTCACTTTTCTTGCTACTGAATGATATGTGTGGTGTGGAAATCTCTTGGCACCTATTTTTCTCACCACAACTTTTTTCCCTTCATATTCTAGTGCTTAACAATTAACAGATACACTGGTGCTGCTTACAATATTTCTTCACAGAGGTGTCAGCTAGACTGATTAAGCTGTTCAACTCAGTAAAATAGAACTGAAGTATGCCAACATTATCAGACCTGGCATCAATAGTCTGTACAGTTGATCATCTGTCTGGTCCACCCCAGTGAACAAACAAGCCAAAAGATGGACCTATAATGAGAACAAAACATAACTTACATCAGCACATCCATTAATAGACAAACTAGTCAGAAGTAACCCGCTAACTCATGGCTTAGCAACTGAATTTGGTAAAGATATTCTTTTTGACTACAACTCTAATTCTGGCTAGGAGAATATGGGAGCTGTAATCCAAAAAAAGTAACTCTTGTGAGCTATGGTTGCCACAAGGTAGAAAAGGCTTCACTGGAGAGAAGAATAAAAAAGTTGTTATAGTTGTAGTTGTTGCTATTTTTGTTGTTTGTGCCTTCAAATCAACTCTGACTTACCAGCATGGAGGGCTTGCCATGACCAGAGTTCAAATCCCTGCTTGATCATGGGTGTCACCTTGGGCAAGTCACACACTCTCAGTCTCAGAAGAAAGCAATGACAAACCCATTTTGAATAAATATTGCTGAAAAACCCTGTGATAGGTTTGCCTTGGGGTCACCATAAACTGGAAATGATTTGAAGGGACATAGTAATAACAACAAGGGGAACACATTAGCACTCCAGGAGATTTTGGAGGGTAGTGGTTGGTTAGGATGATTTTGAGTGGAGAAAGGTTGGCAAGGAAAGGATTAAAGACTTATCCTGCTCCCTGCCTTGACTTCTGTTCAACCTAAAAATACATACATCTTTTCTGCATGATAAAAGAAAACCTCTTGGGGGAAGAAAGAATTGATGTATTACATGTAATATAGTTCTGCTCTTTGAAATAACCCCAGAGTCAAGCTTTCAAAGGCAACAATGACATTTTGGTGTAAAGGTTTCTGTAGATCCTTTTGGTAGGAGTGCATTAGAGCCTTTGTTGGCTGTTTGCTTGCACTCCACTCCTCTGCTAGTTATAAAAAGACCATTGATTTTAAAGGAGACCATTTAGACAATTCTAAATGGTTTCTTACCTACCCATTGGACTCTGCTGCCATTTAATCTCAGTCTAACTCAATGGTGTTGAATTTGTGGCCATGAATAGAAGTGTTTATTAGTGGGCAAGGAGCCAGTTGGGTGATATTAAGCCTGATTTTCCATCATGTACACTGTTTACTTTAGAAGGTCCTTTACTATGCCATTTTTTTAGTACCTTAAACAATGCAAAACAAATATGTATTGTATCCTAAAAATTAGATTCAACTAGTTATTGTTGTTTGACTTCATAGAGTGACCCTAAAGTGACCCTATCACGGGTTTTCTTGTTTGCCCTTCCTTTTTTGTGTGACTTGCCCAAGGTCACCCAGTGGGTTTCCATGGCTGAGTGGGGATTCAAACCTTGGTCTCCTGAGTCATAGCCCAGTGCTGAAACCATCAAACCATGATGTCTCTTCAATTAGAGTAGGCTGATTTTTATCAGTGGTTGAAGGGTCAGTTCATATTGGTAATTCCATTGATCCCACAGGTCTACTTGGGACTAATATTGTGTTCAACTATTCAGTCAACTTGTATCTGATGAAAGGTCTGGAAAACATGCCCTATGAGGAACGACTTAGGGAGCTGGGGATGTTTAGCCTGGAGAAGAGAAGGTTAAGAGGTTAGCCCTGTTTAAACACTTGAAGGGATGTCACATTGAGGAGGGAGCAAGCTTGCTTTCTGCTGCTCCAGAGACTAGAACGCGGAACAATGGATGCAACCTCCAGGAAAAGAGATTCCACCTCAACATTAGGGCTGTTCAACAGTGGAACACACTCCCTCCATGTGGGTGTGCAGAGGATGAGAATCTGTTCATGGATTTCTAGGGCAGCTTTTGTCACTGCTACAAGAGCACACCATAGGGAATTTATTTCATTTAACAATCCAAGCTCCAAGGGTTTAAACTTTCACTATTTTATAATAAAAATGGGACTGGATTACATTTAATGATTTAATATATAAATATGTTATTTGAAACCCTTCTACTCATGATTTAATGATTTCTATAACCCTTACTTTATTTTCCTCTTTATTCCCCATTGTTCCACTTTTTTTTTTTTTTTTGCACTATCTCCTACATACAACCATATGTTTTATTGGTCTCATTTATTACTTTCTGTCTTTGGACTATTTCATTTAATTGCGTCCCTTCCAGGGTCCCCCAACTCCTTTGTCAAATGGAATTACATCTTTTAAAATGGTGCATCACACACTTCAGGACATAAACATAATATTCGTTCACCATAAGCATTTCATGTCAGTGAAAAATCAGATGTTTGCTAGAAATAAGGGCAAGTTTATTTCCCATCCATTTGACTAAGAATTAATGTAGGCGTGATTTCATTTTAAAGCTGCCAAAGCTTGTTTACATGGAAATGTTTGGGTGAATCTAAAACTAAATTGGCAATTTGCGACCACACTCAGAAATAAAGAGTTGAGGCACATTACCATGAGTGAATTAAACTAGAACTTTAACTTTATTAAATTAATATTTGGAAGTAGATGTGTGGCCATTGTGCAGAACTTAAAAGAACATTTTTGAAAAATCATACTGGTTGGAGGATTATGAAAGCTGTAGTTTTAAAAACAACAACCCATGATCTGTTATTGTGCTAGGCAAGTCTCACCAGTCTTCAGTCTGTTGGATCTGTCCCTATCTCCTTTCCTGAGGGATGGATGCTGAGCACCACACTTCTGAGCCAATTCCCTTTCATGGACCACAATTCTTTGCATCCCATTTCAGCCACAAATGTTTTCCTTTCTTTCTCCTGAGTCCCAAAGGCCTGGAAAAAAAAAGTTCTTTGCCTTCTTGGTGCCTCTGAAAACTCTCCAGTGACACTCAGCCCATCCTCATTGTGACCAATCTAAGTTCTCCAACTCCCACACAAATCACTATGAAAAAGATATGGAAAAAAGTGTTGCATGATTGGATTTAAGGAAACATACCTTGTGAGATTTTCAGTTTGCATTGCCAGCGTGAACGAGAAACATGTAGAATGAGAAAGGAGGGTAGTGGCTTTAATCCTGCTCTTGCTTGATTCACCACTGTGTGAAAAGAAAGAAAAGCCTACGTATATAGACTTCTGTAGAACCTGCAAACACATTGTGCAGATGGCAGAATATGGAGAAAACTTAACTCTGCATCCCTTTCTGTGTTTTTTTGCCCATTTATGAAGGAGGTTTCTGAAATATTAAACAGATAATTTGTGGTCTATTTGCATGTCTCTCACAAGTAAGTAAGAGGTTATTGGCTGTAGAATGCTTTCAGGTAGCAGACCTTTTGGAGACCCTTCTGTGTGCTGCGTGCTAACTAATCTTGATTTCTGCAAGAACAGTGAAGGAATAATGACTTAGAAAAAAACAGCAGAGGACATCTAATGCCCAATGCCAAAAGACGGTAAAGGATGACCGATTACACATAGAGCGTTTGCTGCTTGGATACAAGATCCTTACAGTGAATTCAGTGATACTCTTAGTAAGCTGTTAGTATTAAACCAGATACTGTGGTTCAAAAAATGCACACAACCTCATTAGCATAGTGTAGACTAAAAAGCTGCTGTCTACAGTACACTGAACTTGCTTTATTCACTGTTTAGTAAGATCAAGAACTCATGTGTTGATTGTTGACAGGCTTCAGTAAATCACAAAGATAAGGCCTCCTCCACCCATTATATGTGCTGCATAAATTAATTTGTTACTTGACTTCATTTAGATATTTGGTGTAGTTCACCTTTTTACTGTACAGCCCTATGCATATTTTGTCAGAAGTTAGTTTGAAGTGGGAATCATGCAGCCCTGCAAATGTCATTGAACTAAAAATCTCAAAAGACCTGTCCAGTGTAGGCCAGTGCTGATGAATTCTGGGAAATAGAGTCCAACAACATCTGGAGGTCTGTATGATTCCCACTACTGGTCTATAGTTATGCATCTTCAGACTGTTTCACTCATCAGCCACTATTCAATTCCCTTAGATTTGTTGCATCAAGGGAACTGTTTTAGAAGTGATTCTCTTAATTTATTTTTTCCCTGGAACAAGTTAAATATTGATTTAGCATTACAAGTTGGCACAAGTCCTCCTTCAGGCATGAGTAATTTAGCTTTAAATACAGTTTAAAAGCATATACAAGACGTGTGGGATGGATTGAATATTTATTTCTGTTAAGATTATCTTATTTTGGTGAACCCTGAGTGGGAAACTATAGCATACAAATAATACAATATTCTTTTACTTGAGTCCCTGACATAGTTATGGAATACTATTTGGAGTGATTTATAATTTCTCTTTTCTCCTAATGTCTGCAAATTATCACTGGAAGATTTAGTCTCCACAGTGGTCAGTTTTCCCAGTAAAAGATGTCAGAGTTCAGTCTTGCCTGAAACTTAAGCCTTTATAAATGTATTGTAATATGTTTTCCTAGTATTGTAAGGATGCATATAGGGCACACTTAATGACCACTGGTTTTCATTATTCAGCATGGAAGGATTCAGGGAAAGCTTCCAAGCAATCAGACTGATTTGCTTTCAAGGGGGGGGGGGGCAGAGTCTACGATTATGCTGCCTTGAGATGAAGTTATTGACAACGTAAAGTATTGACATGAAAACAGTATTGGAATATTGAATAAGCAATCTAGGAGCAATAAGAGCAAGGATGGAGAGAATCAATGAGAAAAGAATAAGCACTACAGTAGGTCCTTGGTATGCACTGCTCTGCCTGTGGATATCAAAATCCATAGAAGTTCAAGTTCCATTAAACACAATGGCTTAGTAAAATTGTCCCTTATATAAAAGAGCAAAATTAAGGTTTGCTTTTTGGAGTATATATATTTGTGTGTGTGTGTGTGTGTGTGTCTGTATGTTCAAGCTGCATCTGTGGATAAAGAATCCATGGATACAGAGGGCCAACTGTATCAAATCCAGAATAAAACAAAAACGAAGCAGGAAAGAGAGTCTCAGGATGGTATCGTAGCTGTTCCTGTATTTTGGGAGACCAGGTTTTGAATTCACACTTAACCACAGAAACCCATGGACATGGGCAAGTCACACTCTCTCAGTCTAAGCAAAAGGCAGTGCAAGCCTCCTCTGAATAAATCTTGTCAAGAAAACCCTAGAATAGGGTCATCACAGTCATAATAACAGTACCAATAAACAATGCAGTAGTGTCCTTTACAGCTGGATCAAGTGGTCTCCTGAGCAGAGTCCCATGCATAGGACAATCCAGCTGATACAGCAGAAAGGATCCCCCCCCCCCTATTTTCACTTTCAGGTGGTCATGAAACTGCCATTTCACTAAACCCAATTCAGAAAGATATTATTGATATTAAAATAATAAGTTCACTCAGGCCCTTTACACACCTGCATAAGGAGCTGGTGTGGGGCAGAATGGGGGTGCGGGACTGCACGCCAGCTGCCCTGACTCTGCCCCCATGCTGCCCACCTGACAAGATGGTGGGCGGCATCATGCCTTGTCTTTGGACTAGCGCTTGCATGTGCTGCACCAAAGAAGTGTCAAAAAGCTGCAGCCGCAGCGGCTAGGCCACCCTTTCCACAGTGCAGAAAGGAGGGACTTTTTGTGGCTTCTTTTTGCACCACAGAAAGGAGCCATGGTGTGCAGTTACTACGGCCCTGATTTTGTGAGGAAAGGGGTGGCACAGAATTGCCCCTTAGGGGCTGTCTATTGAGCCCCATAGTATGTTAAATAAAAATATCTTGGTTCAAACATGAACTTCAACAAATAGGTGAATAAAGCCACAATTTCAGCCTTGAAAATATGTTGTAGAGGTTTGGAAGATACTCTAGTACAATGTGGATAGTAAAAAAATGGGTCTAATACAAGAAATAGACAAAATCTCTTTCCTCCCTATTTACCAATGGGAGCCTGCACAGAGTCAAAGGCCCTGTATTAAGAGATATCCTTCTCTTTCAGAGAGCTCTGGTATCACAATAACTACAGTTCCCAGGATTTCCTAGCATGAAGCCAGGGCAGTTATAATGGTCTCAGACTAGATTATTTCTGCAGTGTGTTTTGGACCAAAGAGACAACTTTGATTTGCAGAAGGACAATTCTAGATCTACACTTTTATATTTAGTATTTAATATGGAAGTGTTCTTATTTAGTATACCTGTATAATCTTAAAGCTTTCCTCATGCAGAATTGCTTTAGAGCCTCGATTTGGTTCATCTATTATAGGACTGAATAAAGTCTTCTTCTTTTTCAGTGTACAGATACAGTAATATGCTACATCTAACCTTTTGTTGATGGTTAAAATAAACTGAAGCAAAACAGACAAAGAAGGCAAAATATTTTGTTCCCATCAGGAACTCATTATGTGAACAAAATGCCATTGTTTTAGAGCAAACATAAACGTCCGTCCTTAAGTATCACTCTGCCTACATCTTACCAAGTTTCACCTGACAGTTTGATCATACATTGTCATTACAATGCCAATTATAGTATGATTCTTGATGATATCTGTAGATTTTAGAAAGACTGGTAGCAAGCTAATTTGCTGTACCTATTTCTTGCAAGTAGACTTAAGTGCAGAACACTGTACAGAAATAATCCAGTTTGAGACCTCTTTAACTGCCCTAGTTCAGTGCTAGGTAATCCTGGGAATTATGGTTTATTGTGGCACCAGAGCTCTCTGACAGAAACAATTCCCTATCAATGAACCATAGTAATTAATCAAAGTGGATTATTTCTGTAGTGTGTTTTGGACCTAAGTTTCCTTACCTCATTAGGCTGAAATTTTGGTTTTACTTGTTGCCTAGAATTCATGTTTCTGCAACAATCATAATCTAGTTATGATACAGGGACTGAGTGAATTTCTTATTTCTCCATCAATAATATCTTTCTGGATTGTGTTTAGGAAACACAATGTTATGGCTTTCCAATCTAACCTGTAAGGTTATGGGTGACATCTGCTCTACCTTTGGCCATTGGCTGTTGAGCATGTCAGGGTACTGTTTTGTTCTCTTTGCTATTTAGTGCCTGCCTGAAATAGCTGGAGGATGTAATCCAGATGTTTGGGCTGCATAATGATCAGTATTCAAATGTCACTCTACTCTACTTCTCTTTCCCACATACTAATCCAATGGATATTGTGGAAATTGTAAATGGATACTAGGAGGCAATTTTGAATGGATGAAGGTGGAGCTTAATCTTGAAGTAGACTTGGTGGGGAAAAGGTCTTGTATGGATATCCATCTGTTACTGGACAGTCCCCCATTGCATGACCACATTCATGCTTTTGGTATGTTTCTGGACTTGACACTATCTGAAGAAATACAGGTGGTAACTGTAGCCAGAAACAGCTCCCACCAGCTTTGGTTGATATGTTAATTGCAAACCTTATCGAGGGAAATTCAGCTTATTCTTAGTACGTAATTATACATATACTACTTGCATACAAAACTATACAGTATTTCTCTAATGTTGCCTTTGCAAGGTAGCTTTTGAAAATAACTAGGAAGAGTCATCAGGTGATGAATTAGGGTGATTGAGTTATTGCTGTTAATTGCCATCAAGCAGACTTCAATTTATGGTTAACCTATGAATGAGAGACTGTCCTGCTCAGGTCCTACAGACTCAGGGCTGTAGCTTCCTTGGCTGAGCCTATCCACCTGCAATGTGGTCTTTCTCTTTTTTGACTGTCTTCTACCTTGCTAAGGATTGTTATCTTTTCTAATGAGTCATATTTTCTTGTGATATGTCAAAGGTACAACAGTCTCAGTTTTAGTCATTTTGGCTTCGAAGGAGAGTTCCAGCTTGATTTGCTCTTGGACCCATTTATTTGCCTTTTTGGCAGTCCATGGTATATGCTGAAGTCTTCTCCATCACCATATTTTAAATTTATATCTTAACTTGTTGATGTTTCTTTGTCCAATTTTCACACCTCCTTCCTCTGAATCTAATCTGGGTTTATGTATGATACGTTCAATATATATATTATACAAACAGGGTGATGAAATGAGCTGGAGAATAGAAAAGACTCAGCAGCCTGGAGGAGGGCAAATGTGGTCCCAATTTTCAAAAAGGGAAAAAAAAAGAGGATCCAAACAATTATCACTCAGTTAGCCAGATATCAATACCAAGAAAGATTCTAGAACAGATCATTAAACAGATAGATTTGAAAGGACTGCCACAAACACTAAAAATCAACATGGTTTTCTCAAAAACACATCATGCCAGGGCAATCTTATCTCCTTTTTTTTGGGGGGGGGGGGGGGGGGATAAATTATCAGCTTGGTAGATGAAAGGAATGCTGTGGATGTAGTAAAAATCTTGATTTCAGTAACCCCTTTGATAAGATACCCCATGATATTCTTGCTAGTAAACTAGTAAAAGGTGGATTAGACAATGTCACTATTATGTGGATTTGTAATTGGCCGACAGGCTAAATCTAAAGGGTGCTCACCAATGGCTCCTCTCCATCCTAAATAGAAGTGATTAGTGAGGTGCCACAGCATTCTGTCCCAAGCCCAGTTCTATTCAACATTTTATCAATGACTTGGATGAATGAATAGAGGGAATGCTTATCAAATTTGCAGATGACACCAAATTAGGAGAAATAGCTAATACCCCAAAGTACAGGATAAAAATTCAAAATTACCTTAATAGATTGGAAAGCTGGGGTAAAAACTAACAAAACGAATTTCAACAAGGAGAAATGAAATGCAGAGATACAGAAAGGGAGACATCTGGCTTGACAACATTACATGTGAAAGGGGTTTAGTAGTCCTAGTAGACTATAAGTTGAACATAAATCAACAGTATTATTCCTAAAAAAAGCCAATGCAATTCCAGGCTGCATCAACAGAAGTATAGTGTCAAGATTACTGTTCTAGTCTGCTTTGGTCATGTCTAAACTGGAATACTGTGTCCAGTTCTGGGCACTACATTTCAAAAAGAATGTTGACAAGCTTGAACGTGTCCAGAAGAGGGTGAGAAAGATGGTGAAGGTTCTGTAAATCATGCCGTATGAGAAGCAGCTTAGTGCACTGGGTAAGTTTAGCCTAGAGAAGAGGTGATATCATTGATCTGTTTAAATATTTAAAGGAATGTCAAATTGAGGATGGAGCAAATTTGTTAACTACAACTCCAGAGAATAGGATCCAGAGCAACGGATTCAAACTACAGGAAAAGAGAGTCCACCTCAATATTAGGAAGAACTTCTTGACTGTAAGAGCTATTCAGCAGTGGAATACATTGCCTCACAGTGTTTTGGTTGTCTTCTTTTTTGGAGGTTTTTAAACAGAGACTGGATGGCCATCAGGGGTGCTACATGGCAGGGGGTTGGAGCTGATGGCCCTTGAGGCCTCTTACAGCTCTATGATTCTATGAGTTACAAAAGGAAATACATTCTTTGAAGTAAACAAGAACTTAGAATCATAGAATCATAGAATCTTAGAGTTGGAAGAGACCACGAGGGCCATCCAGTCCAACCACTTGCAATGCAGGAACTCCCAATCAAAGCATCCCTGAAAGATGGCCATCCAGCCTCTGCTTAAAGACCTCCAAAGAAGGAGACTCCACCACACTCCACCACACTCCGAGGAAGTGTGTTTCACTGTTGAACAGCCCTTCCTGTCAGGAAGTTCCTCCTAATGTTGAGGTGGAATCTCTTTTCCTGGAGCTTGCATCCATTGTTCCAAGTCCTGTTCTCTGGAACAGCAGAAAACAAGCTTGTTCCCTCCTCAATGTGACATTCCTTCAGATATTTAAACAGGGCTATCATATCAACTCTTAACCTTCTCTTCTCCAGGCTAAACATCTCCAGCTCCTTAAGTCGTTCCTCATAGGGCATGGTTTCTACACCCTTCACCATTTTAGTTGCCCGCCTTTGGACATGCTCCAGAATATAATATAATATAATATAATATAATAATATATATTATTTTCAAAAAGTAATTGTTCGTTCTCAAAAACAAGTATTCCAATCACATTGCTGCTTGTTTGAAGTGCAATACATATATAAGATGGCACTTTTAAAACTATTATTTAAAAAATAATATGCTTTTAAAAATAAAGCAATGGCTGTAAATGTTCCAAATCCCCCCTCCCCCTGCAAGCAACTTTGTTGACGTAACAAGTAATGATATTGCTGGTTGTTATGATATATATATATTTTAAAATAGCAGTGTTATCCCCTTCTTAACCCCCAAAGTAACATATTACAGGTAACCTCCTGATTTATGTTACTTCCAAGCTCTACTGCCTTCTTATTGATTTTGTGAGTATTTTGAATGATTATGATATAAATCTTAGATGTGCCTATAGATAAATATCCTGAGGATTTCAGAAGATGCATAAGAGTTATCCATTATAACTCTTATAAAAGATATTCTTTTCACATTGCTTTCTCCTCTGCCAGCATGAGAGTCACACAAAATACAGAGTTGTTTATGGAGCAGGCAAATCACATCTTCACTTGGAACATTTCATCTGATTGTTGGGAAGTATCTGATTATCTTAGCGAAATATTATCTCATTTCTTCTCAGGCTATGTCTGCACTGCAGAAATACTCCAGTTAGATATCATTTTAACTGCCACTTCTCCATCCTATGGAATCCTGGGATTTGTAGTTTGTTATGGCACCAGAGCTCTCTGATAGAGAAGGCTAAATATCTCACAGAAATACAAATCCCACAATTCCTTGGCAGAATTGAGCAATGGCAGTTAAAGTGTTGTCCGATGGATTATTGCTGCAGTGTGGGTGAAGCTTCAGCAATAAGAACCACTGAGTTCAATATGATTTACTTCCAGGTAAGTGGGTTGTAGCTTGTGTTTTATGAACATAATATATATATATATATATATATATATATACATATTTTAACCCTCCCTGCTTCTAATGCCTTCAGGGATAAATCCTTCTGTTCTTGCATGTAGACACTGTGTGTGTGTGCGCATGTGTTCGCATGCGTGGGTGCATGTGTGTGTATGTGTGTGTGTGTGTGTGTGAGAGTCCTTCTTTCTCAAGCTCAGCTAATCATTGTGGCTTTTGTGATGGAAAGAATCTTGTGGGACAGGAATGGAACATCGTCACTCTCTGTTGCCTGAAGTGGATAAACAAATGGTTGATCTACTTCAACAAGTTAAGGATCTTCCAACAAGTCAAGGACCATAGTATCCTAACCAGCCAAGTAATTTTGGATGAGGTGGAATATCCCAAAAGCAGCTTACTCTCACTGGCAGCAATGAGAGATAAATTAATAAAGTATATATATATATATATATATATATATGAATGAATAAATCATAATTTCCTGCCTTTTCAGGACACTTTGCAGCTTTTCTTGATGCAATGGTCTTAACCTCAAAATCCCTTCACTGAGAGGCACTAACAGCTTTGTCATTGAGTGAGCTGGGAAGCAGTGAGCACATCTTATATTCTTTTGCTATCCTCCCTACACTGGGCAGCCAGGGAAATAGGGAGGATGAAGCTGAGGAGACTAGGATGTGGGAACTAGGTGGAAAGCCACATACTTGATAATGAAGAAACAGATCTATCCACAAAGATCCTGTTTACAAGGGTCTAGGATGGCCATTAAACATACAGTAGTGAGATACACCAACTGTAATTCTGGATCACATTGGCAGAGTGTAAATGTATCATATTCTGGAGTAGCCATGGAAATGGAGCTGTACTCAGCTCTAAGCTGTTGTTGCACACCGAAGTGGAGCCTTATAGGTCCTTCTGGAAGTTCCAGAAAAGTCCTTTTTGCAAACATAAATCTGCCTGTGGATGTCAAACTTGATTTCTCAGTTACCTGTAACTGGCTGCCATGACTTGCAAAGAGGAGAGAATTCACTCAAACAGAGGTGGACATATTGCTGTTGTGGTGGTGGATCCACGCTGGATTTTACCACTGCTCCTTCCTGTTCTGCTCTGATTGAGACTAACATTTGGATTTAGGCCATGGAGTTCTGACACAGGTACATATATGCTTATTTTTATCATGTACCTTTAGACAACGCCTCTGGATTATACTGGAATACAAAACCTACAACAGCAAGGCATCACTTGCTGTTATTTTCTGTGCCCAGATACTCAGCTGCCCTCCCAGAAGATGTAGAGATAGAAAAAACAACCTCAGCAAGAAAGAGAAAATTAGGATGCCAAGGAGGTTTAGTGAGAGTGTGGTGACCCACAAGAGAGACGTATGAGAAAATTAAAAATCAGAAATGAGAGACCTCTTAAATGCTGTTTGTTCTTTGCAAGGTCCAGAACTGTAAGTATAACTGAAGTCCAGTAGACTGTTTCTGTCTAAGTGTCTGAAGAAACAGTGAAACTTAAGATTGCCATTGTGGCAGCTCTAAGCAGCTCATACCTAGTATATAATGAGATTTATAGCCACCAAATCATCTCCCAAGAGATTTGATGGAATCCCTATTCCTTGGCTCAGTTCTCATTAGGCTGGACAAAGGATTATTAAATGGGCAAGAGAGAACAACTCAGGCCTGGCACCCATAAGATAGTGGATGGCCTGGTAGTTTTGTTTTGTTTTTGTTTTTTTCATTTTCTAGAGAACCTAATGACATTTTCTCAAATATTGCAACAACTGTAATTTGCTGTTTGCTGGTGTTGTTATCTATCGCCTTCCTCTTTTTTAGAGGTTGGTTTGCTTCTCACTGGTTTAAAACACTGCCATCCTCACCAACCCACCCCAACATCATTTGTGGAAAGATAATAATACAGTATATTGGCACTGAATCCCTCTATAGTGTCTTGATAATGATAAATAAATTGGTTTTGAGTTGTAGCTTTCCCTGCACAATACTATTCTACTGCACTACTACTTGGTGCATAGAGTAATTGGGGAACAGGGTGGAGACATTTCCCCCCAAATAATAGCAAAAAATGAACTGTGCAGTAGGCATGTTTTACTGCCATCCAAAAGTCTTTCTGAAAGGTCTTCTCCTTGTTCTCATGATTCCCTTAATACTGATATTGTGGTTCTTGTTGATATTCCAGTTTATGATTACCCTATTATAGAGTTATCTTGGCAAGATTTATTCAGAGGAGTTTTGCCATTTTCTTCCTCTAAGGCAGAGAGAGAGTGATTTGCCAGAAGCTACCCAGTAGGTCTTCATAACCACTATACTAGCTCTTTGGACCTGCATATGTGTAATTATGCAGCATGCACACAGTTTTTGAACTCAAAACTCTGACCAATATGATACTACAGTTATGTCTGTGGAAAATGGATGCATTTCCTTACCTACAACAAATGCACTGATGCAGACCCATTTTGAAGACTGAACTTTCTGTGAAATTTATGATGCATTAAGTGTTCAAGTTATGCCTGGAAATTAATGTACTGCAATACCTGTTGTTTTTGCCTAAAACTGCGGACAACAACCACTGTTTGTTTAATCATTATTATTCAATAATTCCAATCAGAAGAAAGTATGCATAGTGCTTCACACATATGAGAAAAGGTTGTGTTCTCAGTTTCTGGCGAGTTTCAGATACTCCATTAATCTGCTCCACTTCTTGAAATTTAACTGCTCTTGTTTGTAGATGCTGCTCTTAAGATGACATATGGAGACTTAATGGCAGGGTACAGCTTTTTTAATGCTTTTTTTTAAAAAAGAAAGATTCTAGATTATATAGTGAAAACATGGATTCAAAAAGAATGAGGGATATTTCAACAATGTGCTGGAAATATAGTTTGGTTAGTGACTTTTCTTCAGAGGCGTACTATTTACAAAGCTGTTTTCTATGTTGTCTCAAAATATCTGGAGACCATATAAAAGATTGCTTTGTTTAGGCAGGTGAGCCATTGACTCAAAACATATTGCTCTTTATAAACTATGAGTAAAATCCAGTGCTGCAGAGTACCCAATGACTTTTTCACTTCTCTTCCACCTTCTGTTAATCTGGGCTTCCCAAAGGCTTCTCCAGACGTAAGAATCTTGCAGTCCTGGTGCTGCAAATAATAGGATCACTCAAATGGTCATCATCATGACTTCTTTCAACCCTGGCTGACAACCAATCACTAGAGTTTAAAATATAAGATCCAGAGCCAGTTATACAAATTCTGTCATACCAATATTTTCTATGTTTCAACGAGTATGACATTTTGAAAAGTTTCATTATAGCTGATGCTGTTGTTTGTTATAAAAAGCAATGATATGTGCATATGGGAAAACATCCCTACCATGTAAACCATTATCCTGATTTGATGATTAAGCAAATGGCTTTTTAAACTGCTTTGCTATGATGACTTATTGAATATACTTTCGATTTTTTTTTGCTTTTGTAAATCATTATCAGTCTTGGCCCAAAGTACCTGTGCTTCAGGCACTTGAAGATAAATGGCAATCTTTTCAAGGTAATGCTAATAAAAGAAGTACGACTACATATGTTTAGCATAGAAGTGGATATTTTGGTTTAGCTTTTAAATTGTAAAAAAATAATAATACTCAGATTCAAAGTCATGTATAATAGGCACTTTATTTTAAATGGAAACAGGTAGTGTACATTTGCTGCCTTATTTTTTAACTCAGTAAGCTTGTGCGAAATCTAGTGAAATTTTTGTTACATTCATCTGCCTTTTGCCTTCCAGCCTACACCAGCATTTACTAAATCATAAGGAATCTTAATTTACTTGAACTGCCTGAAGACACATCATAGGTATTTGAAGGTCAAAATGCTTTTTTACCCTTGATCTGGTGATAGCTTGAGAAAGTATATGTTTCTAACCCTGGTTCGCAAATGTTATTGGCCTGCAACTGCCACCATCTCCACTCTGCAAGGATAATAGCAAGGAATAATGAGAGTGCTTTGTTGTTGTGCACTTTCAAGTCATGGGGTTTTCTTGGCAAGGCTTCTTTGGAAGGGGTTTGCCTTTGTTTTCCTCAGACGCTGAGAAAGTGTGTTTTGCCCAAGGTCACCGAGTGGGTTTTCATGACCAAGAAGGGATTCATTCCCTGATCTTCACATGGGCAGAAGTGTGGGAGCATAGCAGGATGCTCCTGTCACTATTGTAGAACTGCATGAAGATGATCAGACAATATCATGCGATATTGCAATAATTGCATCATTATCCCATGAATAAAGAGGAATCCTCCCATGCCTTTTTATTCATGGCCTTTCCTGTGGATGAAAAGTGATGCTAGAATTCCTCTTTATTCACAGGACAATAATGTGATTATTGCAATGTCACATAATGTTGTCTGATAATCTTCACGCTATTGCACGATAGTGATGGCAGCATCCTGCTATGCTCCTGTCACTTTTGCCCATGTGAAAATCTCCACAGCCCAGTGCTCAAACCACTACAACATGTTGGCTCTGTCCCATTATAATTTGAAACCTGATTTGGAGAATGGCTGTATTAAATAACAAGGGACAGAAGGTTGACTTTTGACCATGGAGGTCTGGGATTAAATTTTTGCTCAATCTGTCTTGGATAAATTGGCTTCAGTATGAAATGATAATCTGATCATTCTGTCACATGGACAGTGAAATGTAATGATTGCACCTTCAGGGAAGTGTAATGTGTACTGAACTTTCTGTGTGTCTGGGTCAATTGCAATGGATTCATGACCTAGAGTTATGGCTTATAACTGATCCACAAACATATTCACAATTGTGAGACTAATACCACAGTCACAAATATCTCAGTCCTGACACCCACCTTAAGCTCCAGGGAATCTCTTTGAATGATGGAGAACTGCAGCAAATCATTTAAGGAGCTTCAGGATGATACAGCCCCCCTCCTGCACCTGAGCTGCAGTGCAATGAGGCTGGAGGGGGCTGGCTGCATCATGCTAAAGCACTGAGGATAAACCTTTTAGGGATGAGTGCCCAAACTAAAAGGCCTTCTGGAATTTCCACCCTCCAGGGGCAGAACCTCTTCCCCCCCCCCCCCAGGCCTCCAGAGACATTTGATGGCCTGGGACAGCCAGGAAGAGGAGGAACAGGCTCACACCTGTTCCTTATCTTCCCTGCCCTCCATATGCCATGAAAAATGGCTTCATGTCCCATCTCTAGCATGCATGTGATAGGTTCGCCACCACAGTCCTAAATCATCCCACTCAGCTGTGCCACAGACTTCTGTTGCTTGGAGCAGTTCCCTGGAGTTTAAGGTGAGATTCAATTCATGTTTACATAGCTATGAATGTGATGCAGGATCTTGGCCTAAGTTTATTAGATGTTATCCTCTTAATCCAATGATTTCTTTCAATTAAGAGTGGGAATTATGTAGCTCTCTAGATACTGTAGCTCTCTAGATACCTCTTGAACAGCAATTCTTAACAACTGGAAATGGCATAGGGCATGTCTACATGGGCCAAATGAACCAATTCCCTACCCCCACCTACATGTTGCCTGTCTTCGGCCCTATGGTCTGATTCAATTGCAGAGTGCCTTCACATGGAATCCATCCCTGCCTTAAATTGAAATAAAAAAAAACCCCTCACCAAATTTGGAGTGCTCTGGAGTGATGCAGGGTAACTGTTAACACAGTGTCTCACTGTGTCACCAACTGCTGCTGCCAGTGGTGCAAGTTGCTCCTGCTGAGGTCAAAATGAAGTGCCTTGCCATGCAGTTGATGCTGGGCACCTTGTTTCTGTCATCAGAGGGAGCAACTCACAGAGGCATCAGGTAGCACAGTATTGCTCTAGAATGCACAGGTAATGGGGAGAATTTAGGACAGCTATGGGGTGTAGCCCAGAGCATTCTGGCCAGTGTAGATCAACCATAGTCAGTGGTAAGGAATAGTAGGAGTTGTACTCTAACATTTGGAGGGCAGAAAAATTCTGATTTCTGCTTTAAAGTGTGGAAGTCTATTCATTTCACTGAAAGACCTGAACAGAATGGATATTATTAAGAATGCATATTGTCAAGAAAACATTCATTGGGTCCTTTTTATGTTCAAGGACTCAGTAGCATCACTACGGGTGTGTGTGTGGACCAAACTGGGTGACACCACTGAAGGAGGGGTGACACTATAGAAGGGGTGACACCCAGTGAGCACCCCCACCTCCCTGTCGTATGCCTTTGAGGAAGTGGGGCTGGCACCCCCCATCCCTGTCCCGAGCAGCTTTACTCTGAAATAAAGCTGTGTGGGGCAGGGAGTTGGGAGCAGGGACTTTTGGCTGTGCCCCAAATCCCACCATGAGAGTCTCTCCCCCCCCCCCCCCGCACTGGGTGATACCCTGGTACAGGACACTGCTGCAGGGACCCCCTCCTTTCTCACTTATTTATTCAACCCAGTCCAGTGGCCTATGTCCTTTCAGAATGCCCATGGAAATTTAAACATCTGATTGACTAAATAGTTCGATATGAATTACAAATTTTGCTACTCATTTTGCTCTCATATACATTTAGTTGCTTTGGGTTTTATTTTGTTTTTTGCTTTTTACTAACAATGATGTTACTGTTCATAGGACTGAGCTGATCAGAGAAAAATAGTTTTTCTTCATTCATGATACCATATTGTACTTAGTTCTGTTGCTTAACACTATAACAATGTATTCAGGGGCTGATCTAACTTCTTAAAACAGTAATCAATCTTTCATTTTTTTCCTCATTTGAAAATTGTCCAGAAAGATATCGTTGGCAGACCTCTGTCAGGGGTAGGTGATCCTTTTAAAGAAGAATAATAAAAATTAAAATGTTCACCCCTTCATATATCTGGAAATATCAGCAATTCTTGTCCCAGCCACTGAAATGTAATAGGATAGCTTAATAAATTCAAAGAAAATGCCTGCTTGAAAAAAAGAGATAAAAATAACAAATGAAATGGTTCGATGAATACCTTATTCTGGAACTATTTATAATTGTGTAATTCTTGAAAACTGGTAGATTTTTAAATTATGGGACAGAATGAGCAAAGATTTTCATCTCACCATGCAATGTCATGAGCAGCAGTTTTCATATTAAATCTCTCATTTTTGTTAAAAAAAATCCCTGGCATTAAATCAGGGAAGGGGAAAAACAGAGGGTATTATACTGAGTAATTTGGAAATGTTAAAAAGATAGAAAGGATAGAAAAAGTAACTAATAAATGCAATCTAGTATCCCTGTTAGTAACAAAGCTTGAAATCACAAGTTACAAGTAGCAAGGTACCTTAAATAGGGGCAAACTGGAGATACATTTCAGAAATAGTTACTCATTGGTATAATAACTAACATTTTTAGTTTTAGAGCTATCTGTAAACAACATTTTAAGGCTTTTAATGGGGATTGTTAAAATTTGGGGCTATTTTATTATCATTTAAAAATGAAAGTAATTTAAATTAATGAGCAATACAATAACTGGTGTAGGATCAGTGTGACTTTCTAGATATTATTGGACAGCAAGTCTCAGTATTGCTTGCCATTGGCTATGCTGATGGGACATTCAGGCTGACATCAAGAGGGTCACATTATTACCATCACTGGAGAAATTCGGTGGGTAAGGGTTAGATCTTCCTCCAGGTCATTTTAATTATATTTTCCCCACTCCTGTACAGGGGCCCAGCTACCTTACATACACATTGGTGCCAATTGAGGCACCATTTTTCCCCATTTAATATAAGAAGTAATTTGCATCATTTAAGCCTCAATTACTGGCACATGGTGAGTAGCATAAGGACAATGGTATAAGTGGCATCCTATCAGAGGCATCTGGTGCCAAACATACTTCTTAGTAAGATCTCGCCTAAAATATTCATATCAACTGTAATTTTAAATGCTAAACTGAGCTTTTGTTTGAGTAGATATGTATATGATTGCAATGTCAGAAACTGAGAGATGGCTCATCCTCTCTCCAACCAATGAGCTGCATAAACTTGAAAATAACATTTAGCAAACTACATGGTTGACTCAGAATGATGTATATCTTTGAGACTACTGGAATGATATTTTTTTTACTGTAGTCAATTCCCAATTAAGGAGGTTTCAAGAGAAAATAAAATAAACCCCTGAACTAACTAGGGACCAAATGCAGAGCTTGCTGTTGTGCCACATATAATCTACTGAGCAGCAGGAACTTTTAATTGTAACTTTATTCCAATCTGGAATTAGAAATGGGATTTAGCCACATACCTACACATATATTTTGCTGAGTTTTGTCTTATAATAATGGAATTTGTGGGCCTGCAGTTCTGTTGATTTAACCTGGCATCATTATATTTTTCATGTACTAAATTACATCCCAGGGGACTTTGTGCAGTAATGCCCTAATAGCTAGGGGAATATATGAGGTTTTTAAAACACAAATTAACTGGGAGAAAATCTGTACTGTAAAGGGGGGGAGAGCTTATTTGAAAAACAAAAACGCAAAAACAACATTCCTCAGTTGTGACCTTCACAGGCAGCAGAACAGAAAAAGTAAATCAAGGTTGGGATAGTGCGGCTGAGGTGGTCTCTCTGTCCCACCTAGATTTGGGATTGAAAGACCATAGCAAAGTGTAGATGCAGAGAGCATAGTTATAAGCAAGGACAATTTGTAACACTCTGTGCTATCATTCTTCTGATCATAAGGCTTTACTATTCAGTCATGAACCTTAGTTCCTGATTTTCTGGCTTTGTGGAATCTGAGTCAATATGAGACAGCCCTAACTTTGATTTACTATTATGTCAACAGTTTTTTTAACCCTTTTATTTAATTTCTACATGTAACAGAGGACTGAAGTAATCAAGAGAGCCAGAGTGGGGTTTGATGATATACCCAGCTCTACCCTTCCCTTTGCCTGGCCATCACACTTAGCGGAAGTAGCGGACATGCTAAAGCATTATTTGAGGTTGGTGATGTATCCAGTGAGGGCTAACTGCTAACAAGATTCACTGTTAACAAGACAAAAATAACATTAGTAAGTGGTACATTTCATATGGAAGATGGCACTGAATCCATTTTGGAGGCTATCAAATAACTTAAGGCTAACACTCATGCCTAGATGTGCTAATAATCTTTGAATGGGAAAGGATCTTTTTGGTTGAGACATCAGTGACATGTACAATATGGTCACCAACAAAGATTCCTACTGGACAAAGTTTACTAGGTTACAATAATGCACCCCATGTTAGCATACAGATTAGGTTACTGCAATGCATAATGTAGAGAAGTGCCTTCAAATATTATTGGGAATTCCAGTGAGTTGAGTTATTGGAACCAACTGAAAGCAATGTATGTATATGTATGCATGTATGTTTACATTTCATTTATATCCCACATTTCTCCTTGTCACAGGATCCAAGGCTGGACAACATACTTGTCCAGCCTTAAATTATTATACTGCTTAGTGAACCAGTTCTGGACACAATAAAAATGCACATGCTTACTTCTAAGGCACTAAATGATTTGGGACCAAGTACCTCTATTCAAAACAGGAATAATAACATGTGATTCTCTAAATGTTGGGCTGCAACTCCCATCTTCCCTTACCCTTGGGTGTATTGGTTAGCGCTACTGGGATCTGAGGTCTAACAACATCCAAAGGGCCATGTGTTTCTCCACCTCTGTTTTAAAAGAAAGCTTCCTCCTCCCCCCACATGAAGCTGACATATTTGTTACAATTCTCCCCACAGGAGAATTCACCACTCTGCCACAACCACAACCCCAATCCACAGATGAATGGGAAAAGGTATTTTTGGTTGTAGCCCTCACATGCAGAAAGCTTACTGGATGTCTTGTATGGCACCAAAGAAGTTTTAGTCTTCTAATACTTTATGGTCTACCTTTTTGAAGTGTGTTGTTACAACTCCAGTGATATCTGTTAAATGCCCCTGAAAAAAGCCCTTTCTTGTACAGGCCAAAATGCATTGAGATTTTTAAAGGAATAAACAGTTGAACAGCACGTGGAGCTTGTCTCCTTTTTGTTTCCTTCCAAAGATTTGGTGTCTTTCTGGCACCAAGCAAAGACTTGTTTACTTATCCAGATCTTGCAGCTCACTAGATAGATTTAATTGGAATGTTTAATGTTTGTTATTGGTTCAACATTACTTACTGATCCATTTTTATTCCTGTATTTATTCCATTTTTCTTTTTTATATCCCATTTTTTGTTTACTGATGTTAGCTGACTTATGAATTTTTAGACTCCCAAAAGCAGTGCATTTGGCATTCAGATACCATTTGGTAAATAGATAGATTTCTTCATGCTTAGATTTCAAGGATAGTTATTTACAGCTTCTGAGTCTTTTTAGTTTAAAGAATTCTTGTTCATTCCAGAATGCATTGAGTAGAACAGGACACACTGTTTATGTGTGTATTTAAGCTGTTCAGTTCTGCCTCATTTTGATTGTATTTAATTAGGTAAACCTTTCTCCAGTGTTTGTAATTCAGTGGCTCAGAACCTTTTGTCGTCATTATAAAATTCAAATCAATTCTTACATGTAACCTAATCCTGCACATGTTTCTCAGAAGTAAGCTACACTAAATTCAGTGGACTTAGTCCTAGGTGACTTCAGATTTATTGTGGAGAATATAAATCCCACGTATCCCTTTCCTAATAGTGACTATTCTAAACCATTTAAAAGTAGTATATTGTTGTGTCTATTTGTTCTTACTAAAGGGGAAGTTAAGAGGAAATGCAATTATATTGTATGTAAATATTTATTTATTTAATATCTGAAAGTATTTTGTAACTGGCTTGCATCTATAACAGTGCTTCTTAAACCATCTGACATAAGAGAATGCAAGTTTTTCCAATGAACTAGGGACCACTACTACAGTTGTGTCCACTGGTATATAGTTATTATTTTCTTTTTTGGAAACTCTCCAGCTTATGGCCTGTGGATGGCCAACACTGGTCCATGGACAACAACTTTGACTAACACTGATCTAGAGCACATCCATGGGAAAGATTTGTGTAGAAAAGGAGATGCTAGTATTTGTGGTTCACTTCCACTTTTTTTGGAAGCTGTATACCTACAGTGGTTCTGTACCTCTGTACATTGTTTCAATGAAGTAATCAAATATTTGGTCACATACATTACTGCAGGAGCGGGCAGCTGTAAAGGGTCAGTTTTCATCCCTGTACCCATATAGTGTGCTGCAAAAAATGTTCAAAAATGTTATTTGGAAGTCCACTTCAGGGATACTGCACATTTGTAACATTGTGGTATCATTTTAAAAGTCATGCCTGCATCCTATGGAATCCTGGGCTTTGCAGTTTGAGGTACTAGAACTCTCTGGCAGAGAATTTTACATTTGTTTTCATTAACTGCTCTCAAGCCAACCCTGATTCACAGTGGTCCTGTGGATGACACCTCTCCCGGGAGATGATCATATGAGCAGGAAAAACCAGGCCGATCCTTGTTTTCCCCAAACTGGTTGGAAACCCTGCTGTGCAGAGGGCCCACTCCAACAGTTGGTCAAACACTCACAGGCAGTTTGCATCACATAACATTAAGCCACACTACTTGTTTTTTTCCCCTTACCTCCCCACCATGCATTCACATCATCATATAAACCCACCACCTGAGACTTAAATTATCTCCTTATTCATGCCCAGCTGCCATCTCATTGGACACCCTGTGTGACCAGCCACACAGTCACATGAATAATACACCACCTGTACAGTACATTGGTGCATCCAGTGACACATTGGCAAAGCACAATGGTAGAGGGCCTCCATACATGCTCCCTCCCCCCCTTCACCTTGTGCCCCTTTGTTGGATGTCTGCTTTGTGTATGTTTTGATAACATCCATTGCATCATTGGTAAACTATTGTGTTTGCTATACTTTCACATGAAAGTGTGCGTGACAGGTCAATGGTGTGATGGGTCAATGGTGCAGCTGGCCACTTGTGCACCTGTATGCTCAAACAAAGAAAGTATGGCGAGCAATGGTGCGGATGGCTGTATCTCACCAGTCTCAGGGCACATACTCTAGATTGCTTCTGTATGCCACCTTGGCTTTCCTGCATTCCTGCACTCATGCTGTGCTGTTTATATGCATTTGTGATGGTGCTCATTTTCTGCATTAAGTATCAGAGCTTCTTTTTACTCCAGAGCAAAAAGCTTTTAGCCCCAGAGTATGGCTTCATGTCAGTTTCCACTTGATTTAGTGTCATATGTCATCTGCACAGGAAGGATTCAGGTCAGTTTGAAGCAGCTTTATTCTGGCAGTATGGACAACCCTCAAGACTCCCTGTCTTACAGTGCTCTGCTTGAGTTTTGCAGACTTATGCACATGATCTCCACAACTGAGTTTACCCATCTGGCATGTGGCATTCCTCTCTTTCTACTACCTGCAACCTTTCCCAGCATTATATTTTTTTCGAATAAGTCATGCCTTCTCATGATGTGGCCAAAGTACAACAGCCTCAGTTTGATCATCTTGACTTCTAGGGGTATTTTACCCTTGATCTGTTCAAGGTGCATTTGTTTTTATATGATGTTTTATAAGTAAAACAACAAGAAACAGCCAGTTCTCCAAAGGTGTATAATCTAACACACACACACACGAAGGACTAATGCAAACATCCATGCTGAGATAGCTGAAAAAAATATGTTCTAATACTCTGTTTAATATCTAAAGAAAGTTCTAAAAGAAAGTTCCGGACTGGAGAAATGTAGTTGAGTATCATCAGCATAAAGATGATATTGAAAACTGTATGA
Source organism: Urosaurus nigricauda (assembly GCA_034509955.1). Taxonomy (NCBI): domain Eukaryota; kingdom Metazoa; phylum Chordata; class Lepidosauria; order Squamata; family Phrynosomatidae; genus Urosaurus; species Urosaurus nigricauda. Next base: position 96,866,590 of record JAOEGL010000001.1, read on the forward strand.
ACAAATAAGATTACCCAAAGATAACAAATAAAGAGAAAACAACAAAGGGCCCAGAACAGAGCCCTGTGGAACCGAAACTGAAAAAGGAAAAGAAGATATAGATGCCCAGCTACTTCATTAATGACAGGCCTGAGAGATAAAATATGAACCAGCTAAAGTCTGAATCAGTAAACAGTATGTCACAAAGGGAATCCAACAACAGAGCATGATCAGCTGTGTCAAAGGCTGCAGAAATATTGAGAAGAACAAGGAATGTAGGCCTTTTTACTTAGCCCGAAGGAGATCTTAGTAAGATCAGTCCCTATGGAGAAGGGTTCAGTTGCAGAAACACAAGAAATCTGAGGCAACAAACATAAACAGCATGTTCTAAAACCATACAATCTTGACTGCCCACAAAAAGCACAAGAGGGCTGGAGATATAAAAGATATATTGTTACCTTATGATGACTATAGTATTCAGTCATGACTAGTCAATAGGACAGTGGATCTAACCCAGTATTGTTCCAGCCTTTACATCACCAAAATGTTCCTGATGCAAAAACATGGAGACTTCTTGAGGAATCCACTATTTTCTGTCTACAAAGAGGCCTGTGACCTCACTGGAATGGAGACATATTGGATTGCAAAAGAAAGGTCCCTGTTGGGATGCAAATGGACTTTAAATTTCCTGGACTTTGAAAATCTCACTATTGCTGCATGGCCAGAAGGAGGAAGAGTCTGCCTGCAAAAGGTATCTTCCCCCCTCCAATCATAACAGCTTTACTAAGGACTGAAACAACATGTAGGCAACTGACTAACATCTCCAATTTCCCCCCTCCTATTTGGTTTGTAATATCTTGTCTGATGAAGAAGCCAACGGAGCTTCAAAAGCTTGCAACAAGTATATTGTGCATTTCAGTTGACCAATAAAGGTATCACTGATGGATTTTTGTTGGTATATGTTTAGCCATAAGAAACATTTAAAATAGTGCATTATACTGAAGCAGCCCATTAGTCTATCTAGCCAAGAATAGTTTATCCCAGCAGGAGGGTAGAGTTTCCAGGGTTTCAGATGAAGCTTTTTCCAGTCCTTCATACAAATGGCAGGGACTCAACCTAGGACTTTTTGTGTGTAAAGCATGTGCTTAGTCATTCAGCTCCAGCCTTTCCTAAACCATTTTACAATGATAATATGGTACAATATTATCCAACAAGCAGCATAGATGTAGCCTCAGTAGTCTATGGATTCAAGTGTATATTCTATGCTTTCCCTTTAAATAGCCTAGATATTTATTCCTGATGTTTCACCTGGGAACACATATATCTTTACTCCTCCTGCCCTTATCCTCACAACATGTCTGCGAGGAAGAGCAGGTTAAGAGAGGATGATTTATCCAAGGATGTCCTGTGAGTTTCAGTCCAGTCCAGTAAGTACACACCACATTGGTCCCCACAAATAACTGCAATAAAGAATACCACATTGATCTTTTGCAGTGGTCTTGGGTGGCCAGACTTCCTCCTCTGTTCTCCTATCTGTTGGAGTTCCTCAGGGTTCTGTTTTGGGTCCCCTCTTGTTCTCTTTATACACACTGTCTCTTGGTAAACCTATCAGTTCTTTTGGTTTCTCTTATCATCTGTATGCCGATGATACTCAGCTGTATCTTTCCACCCCTGACCTTTCTCCAAGGCTCGAGCAGCAAGTCTCCCACTGGATGCTCCATCAGTGCTTGAAGTTCAACATGTGTTCCCTCCTAAGCCCACCCTTCAATATTCTTTTTCTATCTCTGTTGACAATATCTCTATTCAGCCGGTTCAGGAAGCCCGCAGTCTTGGTTTCATTTTTGACTCCTCTCTGTCATTTATCCCTCAGATCCAAGCCACAGCCAAGGTCTGCAGATTTTTTCTCTATAATATTTCCAAAATCCATCCATATCTCTTGGCTTCTACTGCAAAGACTTTGGTCCATGCCCTAATGGTCTCACGATTAGACTACTGCAACCTGCTCTTGGCAGGGCTTCCTCTCTCCTACCTCCACCCATTAATGTCTGTTCAGCACTCAGCTGCTCGTACTATCTCACTTGCCGCTACAACCATGTCTCCCCTCTATTGCCACCCCTTCACTGGCTCCCCTTTCTCTTCCGCATTCAGTACAAACTTCTCCTGCTCACTTTCAAAGCCCTGCACAGGCTGGTGCCTCCCTATCTCTCTGAACTTCTTTCTTCCTACATTCCCACCCGTTCCCTCCATTCTGGTGGCCAAGGTCTCCTGTCCCAGCCCAGGATTTCCATTGCCCCGTCCCGGATTCGTCCCTTCTTGCTTGCTGCCCCTCACTCCTGGAACCTCCTCCCCTTACAAGTACAGCTCAACACATCTCTAACCAGTTTTAAAACTGAGTTAAAGACCATATTGTTTAGGGAAGCATTCCCAGAGAGTTTGTGATTGTGATCTGGTTGTTTTGATGCTTGATTCAAAATTTGATATTTGGTGTTTTAACTTGTTTTCTTATCATATTGTTAACTTGTTGTTTTAACCTCTAGATTGTACGCCATAGACATGCTTTTTACATATTCTTGATTTTATTGGTTTTCATACAGCACTGTGTACATTTACGACACTTTATAAATAAAACTAATGATGATGATGATGATGATGATGGGACAAAGTTTGTTGATGAAGGGACAAAAATGTCCCCATCTATGCAGGGTATGTTTGAATTATTTGTTCTGTAAATTTGGATTTGTCTGAAAGGGGACATGAGATCTTCTGATTAATGATGTGAAATTCTGACTGTGATATGCAATTGATGGCAATATTTAAAAACCATTCATGACCTCAGCTATACTGTATGTAAAAGAGGCAGCTTATTGCATCACTCACCCCCCATTTGGTAAAGACTGGGAAGGACCAAGCCTGAATTACATTTTATATTTCTGAAGTGATGGAAGCCTAAAGCTCCTGTTGTTTATTCAGGGAGAAAATGGAAGGGAGGAAAAGTTAATGGATGATTTAGATTATATCTGAACAAAAGCTGTTATTGCCAGTGGCTAGTGTTAGGAAAATTGAACATAGGGGTCCTGAAAAAAATGAAATGAAGTACACAAGTTTTAGCCGATAACCATAAATCCAAAGCTCAGATCTAATCAGCTAATGACACTTTATGCTAACGAAACCTGCATTTGCCCCGTCTTTCTGTCTCTGCCTCTTAAAAATGAAGAACAGCAGACATTGGTTACTACGCAGAGCAAAAGCCTATTCAAACCAGTGTTGTCATTGCTAAATGTTGTTATTTTGTGTTGAGAATATCTTGCTTTTAAAAGGGCAAAACAAAATCAGAAAAATGTGGATATGTCTTAAAATCAACTCTTTTTTAAATTTTAATTTTACAAATTAATATAGACAAAAGCAAGAGGATTAAATAATGGCTATTCCCAAGCAAAAAGTCCTCCAAAATAAATTGTTGCTTTAAATTGATTTTAGTCCCCCCCCCACCCCCATATTCTTGTTCACTAAATACTTGATTATGTGAGAAGCATTTAAAGTGAATTACAGAGAAAGCTTCTTAAAGGGCAGACACACCAGTTTTGGGTTTTAAGACAGCACAGGCTTTGTGGTTGAGACAGAGGAGTAGTTCAAGACATCTGGCAGTGCCTGAGGCAGAGATTCTGTTAATTAATAAGGTGCAGTGTTACCTGAAAAGTTTCCCTGTGCACATCTCTTTGAAAGCCAGATCTTATTAGTTCTTATCCATTGCAGTAAGGGAATCTACAGAACTTCCAGGCAGTAGATTTATTACAAGAGTCAGATCCGTTTGGGCTAAACTGCATTTATGTTCCTAAAATGTAAGCTTTTAAAGGAAAAGCAGCAACATGAAGATTGGTGCTCCATGCTGGGTTTATGTGTAAAATCAGTTCCTGGGTTCTACTAGTCCCTGAGATGTTATGCAGGAGAGTCAGCATCATCAGAAAAAAATAGAAGATGGGGGGAACTTTTTTGATGGGAAACCAGTGCAGGGCCTTGATTAAAATGAAAAATTATGGGCTTTATTTCTTCAAAATATATGGCTAACTTAAGCATACCTTTCAAAATTATGATTGAGGGAACTTTTGTACTCCGGATGTTTCAGACTTCAGTGCTGAAAAGCATTGGCCAGCAAGGGTACTAGTAAGGCATTATAGAGGTTGTAATCTAAAATATTTGAGACAGAAATATTGGAAGTTATAATCTGAAACATGGTGGAGATTGTGGGAGTGGTAGTGTAAAACATTTTTCTTCCCCTTCATCCTTATCTCTCTCGACTCTTTTTTCACCATGGACTTCCAAATGAAAGATATAGTATCCTCCATGAGCATATGCAATTTCAAATAAAATAAAACCTAGTGAGAAAGAAGGTTTCCTGGACGAGCCTTAATTTTCTGGAAAGCATATAGCATACTGTTTGGGCCTTTTCATACTACATAATTATAGCACTATGATTTTACTTTGGCTAACAATAGTGGAAAGAGAAGCAATAAAAGTAGGCATGTCTCAGCTGAAACAAAGTTCCACCTTGCCCCAAAACATAATCAGGAAGAACAAACTACTTCTCTCTGAATGTGCTTTTGCTATGTGTGTAGTTCCCCTATCAGTTTAAATCACTTTCACTTGCCCTAATTTTTAGTTGCTCTCAGTGATATTGCAAAGCAGTCAAATCTTATTTACTGCCTAACATAATGGTATGATCTCACTATGTGATTTCTAATTTGATAGAATCACCCATGTGATTAATCTAGAAAGAAGAAAGACATTGCTGCCAGGACCCAGGCAGAATGCTAATAGGCAAGTAGGAAAATATTAGCCAGGAGATCAAAAAACCCAACCCAATTGGTACACAAAATAAATATTCTATTACTATTATGGAGCTTGCAATAGTATGATTACCAGCATATTTTATCTATAGTTCTCAGTTTCTCTGCACTATTTACAACCTTTTACCACTTGGCAAGAGAAGCTGTGTTCATTTAATTGATTAATGATGCAGAATACAACTGGGAAAATATGATTTCTTAGAATTATTATTATTATTATTATTATTATTAAACTTTATTTCTAGAGCGCTGTAATTATACTCAGCGCTGTACAAAATTGGTAAAATTTAAGAAATATAAAAGCCTGCCGGATGCGTACAGTCTAAAATAGTAACAATTAGATAAAATTACAGAGAGAGGAAAAACAAGTTAAAACATCAGGGTAAAAACAAATCACATCAAATGAAATCAAACAGCCAGATGGTAATCACAAGTTCCCTGAGAATGCTTCCCTAAACAATAAGGTTTTCAGCTCCACCTTAAAGCTGGTTAGGGAAGTGATGAGCCGAGCATGCAGAGGGAGAAGGTTCCAGGAATGAGGGGCAGCAAGAAAAAAGGGACGGATCCGGGAGGGGGCAGAGGACAACCTGGGTTGGGAGAGGAGACCTTGGTTACCAGAGCGGAGGGTACGGGTAGGGACATAGGGGGAGAGAAGATCAGCTAGATAAGGGGGGGCTAGCCCATGCAGGGCTTTGAAGGTGAGTAGCAAAAGTTTGTACCTAATGCGGAGAGGAAGAGGGAGCCAGTGAAGGGAGGACAAGAGAGGGGAGACATGATCATAGCGGCGAGCAAGTGAAATAATGCGTGCAGCTGAATGCTGAACAGAAATTAATGGGTGGAGGTGAGAGAGAGGAAGCCCAGCGAGGAGGAGATTACAGTAGTCTAGTCGTGAGACCACTAGGGCATGGACCAGTGTTTTTGCGGTAGATTCTGAGAGATATGGACGGATTTTGGCAATATTATAGAGAAAAAATCTACAGACCTTGGCTGTGGTCTGGATCTGGGGAATAAATGACAAAGAGGAGTCAAAAATGAAACCAAGGCTGCGGGCTTCCTGGACTGGCTGAATAGAGATGTTATTGACAGAAATGGAAAAGGAGTAGTGAAGGGTGGGCTTGGGCGGGAAAACCAGAAGCTCGGTCTTAGACATATTTAGCTTCAGACGCCGATGATGCATCCAGTGGGAGACAGCTGTTAAACAAGATGACATTTGCTGTTCTAGTTCCGGCGAAAGGTTAGGAGTCGAAAGGTACAGCTGGGTGTCATCAGCGTACAAATGGTAGGAAAAACCAAAGGAACTGATTAGTTTGCCAAGGGAGAGTGTGTATAGGGAAAACAATAGGGGACCCAAAACAGAGCCCTGAGGAACTCCAACGGATAAAGGGACAGAAGACGAGGTCCGACCACCCAAGACCACTGAAAAAGATCTATCTGACAAGTAGGATGCAAACCAGTCGAGAACAAGGCCCGAGAAACCAATGTCAGAGAGTAAGTCTATCAGGAGAGAATGATCCACGGTGTCGAAGGCAGCGGACAGATCAAGAAGAACAAGGATAGAATAAAGGCCATTTGCCTTGGCCCGCAAAAGATCATTCGAGATCTTAGTGAGGGCTGTTTCTGTGGAGTGCCGCGGGCGAAAACCAGACTGGAAAGGATCCAGAATGGAGTTGGTTTCGAGAAACTCAAGACAGCGTGAATAGACAACTCGTTCCAACACCTTAGAAAGGAAAGGAAGAAGAGAGATTGGACGATAGCTGGCCAGGGAAGAGGTGTCGAGAGAGGGTTTTTTCAGAATAGGGGAGACTAAGGCATGTTTGAAGACCGAAGGGAAAGAGCCCGAAGAGAGAGAGAGATTAAAGATATGAAGAAGGGAGGGTAACAAAGAGGGGGCTATAGATATTAGAAGGCGAGAGGGAATTGGGTCAAGAGGACAGGTGGTAGCTTTGGATGAGTTCAATAGGGAAGAGAGTTCTTCCAGGGAAACTGGAGAGAAGACAGAGAATTTGTTAGTAGGAGGAGTGAGAAGATTGGTGGTGGGAGCCAAATCGGGAGGAGTTAGCTCAGAACGAATAGAGGTGATTTTTGTAATGAAAAAGTTGGCAAAGTCGGAGGGTGAAAATAATGGAGAGAAGGAGGGAAGAGAGGGTTTTAATAGTGTGTTGAAACAAGAAAACAGGCGCTGTGGGCGCCTCTCGTTGGCACAGATCAATGATTTAAAGTAGTTTTCTTTTGCCATTGACAAAGCGCGTGAAAAGGATAAAAGAATAAATTTATAATGGATAAAGTCGGCCCACTCCCTGGACCTTCTCCAGAAACGTTCAGCTGCTCGGGAGCAGGACCGGAGAAATCTTACAGTAGGAGTGATCCAGGGCTGAGGCCTATTCATAGAGGAAGAGGAGGACACGCGCGTAGAAACAGGGGCAAGGCTGTCAAGAGTTGAGGAAAGGGTCGAATTCAAAAAAGACATAGCTGAATCAGCAGAGTCCCCAGGATTGAGAGAAGCAAGGGATGAATTCAGGGTCTGAGTGGAATGGTTGAGGTTAAGAGAATGAAGATTGCGGAACTGGCGAGAGATGGTGTGACGGGGAGGAGGGGTATAGGTAAGAGTAAAGGAAAGTAAGTGATGGTCAGATAAAGGAAAATCGGAAGCCAAATAATTGGATATGACACACTTGGAGGGGAGAACTAAATCGAGGCAGTGACCAAGGGAGTGGGTCGGAGAGTTGGAATGTGGTTGGAGATCAAAAGAATCTAAGAGAGAGGTGAAACGAGAGGTTGAGGAATTATTGGGATCGTCGAGGTGGATGTTAAAATCACCTAAGATCAGGGAGGGGACTGTATCTGAGAGAAAGAAAGTCAACCAAGACTCAAAATCTGTAAAAAACTGAGAAGCTGAACCAGGAGGACGGTAGATGATAGCTACCCGGAGTTGCAGAGGGAAAAAGAGTCTAATGGAGTGTAATTCAAATGAGGAGAAAGAATAACTGGGGGGAGGGGAGAGGACCTTAAACTGGCAAAACTTAGATAATAAGATGCCGACCCCTCCTCCGCGACCCTCAAGGCGGCCAGTGTGGGTAAAAGAAAGTCCGCCGAAAGAAAGGGCAGCAGAGGTAACAGTGTCGTGGGTCGGAAGCCAGGTTTCTGTGAGGGCGAGGAGATTAAAGGAGTGTGATAGAAAAAGATCATGGATCACTGTAGCTTTTGAGGAGGCGGAGCGACAGTTCCAGAGGGCACATGAGAATGGGAGTTGGGAGATAGGGAGGGGGCGGATAGGGATAAGATAGGGAGAAGGAGAGGTCCGAGGAGCCATGGGGGAGGGAGGGTTGGGTGACAGACAGATGGCAAGAGGAAATGTGGAAAAGAGAAAAGCAGAAAAGTAAAGATACAGTCCAACAGTGCTGGATAGAATGAACTGGCGATCCCAAGGCATAAGGGGGTTGGGAAAGATCAGGAGGAACTATGGGGCCACCAGACGTCCCAGGTTCAAAGGTGGCAGAGGGAGGGAAGGCTGAAGGGATGCTATCTGTTGTCCCGAGTGTTGCTCCAGCCCCAGCCCTTTCCCTGGGGGGCTGAAGGTGCTGCTACTGCTTCTAGAGAGTCCCAAAGCAGTGGGAAGAGGGAAGGTCAGCATCCAGAGGAGGTTCCTCTCAGGTGGCAAGCTGGCTGTTGTTCACAGGGGAAGGGAGGCTGAAGCAGTGCCCTTTTAAGGGAAAGGCAGGCCCCTCCTCTCTCCCAGCGAAGCTGAGGGTGCTGTTGCTGCTTCCAGGAGTCCCAAAGCAGAGGGAAGGTCAGCGTCCAAGAGAGGCTCCTTCAGGTGGCAAGCTGGCTGTTGTTCACAAAGGAAGGGAGGCTGAAGCAGTGCCCTTTTAAGGGAAAGGCAGGCCCCTCCTCTCTCCCAGCCAAGCTGAGGGTGCTGTTGCTGCTTCCAGGAGTCCCAAAGCAGAGGGAAGGTCAGCGTCCAAGAGAGGCTCCTTCAGGTGGCAAGCTGGCTGTTGTTCACAAGGGAAGGGAGGCTGAAGCAGTGCCCTTTTAAGGGAAAGGCAGGCCCCTCCTCTCTCCCAGCGAAGCTGAGGGTGCTGTTGCTGCTTCCAGGAGTCCCAAAGCAGAGGGAAGGTCAGCGTCCAAGAGAGGCTCCTTCAGGTGGCAAGCTGGCTGTTGTTCACAAGGGAAGGGAGGCTGAAGCAGTGCCCTTTTAAGGGAAAGGCAGGCCCCTCCTCTCTCCCAGCGAAGCTGAGGGTGCTGTTGCTGCTTCCAGGAGTCCCAAAGCAGAGGGAAGGTCAGCGTCCAAGAGAGGCTCCTTCAGGTGGCAAGCTGGCTGTTGTTCACAAGGGAAGGGAGGCTGAAGCAGTGCCCTTTTAAGGGAAAGGCAGGCCCCTCCTCTCTCCCAGCCAAGCTGAGGGTGCTGTTGCTGCTTCCAGGAGTCCCAAAGCAGAGGGAAGGTCAGCGTCCAAGAGAGGCTCCTTCAGGTGGCAAGCTGGCTGTTGTTCACATCAATATCAGTATTTCTCTGTAGCAAGCTTGTTTTCTGCTGTTCCAGAGAACAGGATCTGGACCAATGGATGCAAGCCACAGAAAAAGAGTTTCCACCTCAACATTAGGGGAAACCTCCTGACAGTAAGAACTGTTTGACAATGGAACACACTCTCTTGGAATGTGGTGGAGTCTCCTTCATTGGAGGTCTTTAAACAGAGGCTGGATGGCCATCTGTCGGGGGTGCTTTGATGGAGAGTTCCTGCATGGCAGGGGATTGGACTGGATGGCTCTTGTGGTCTCTTCCTACTCTATAATTCTATGATTCTAAAAATTTTGACCATACAGAAATTACTAGATTTGACCTTAAAATTGAAAACAGATAATATTAGCTTACTTGGGGGCATATTAATGAGCAAATTACTGATGAAATGCTCATACTAGGATTAATGTCACTGTTTTTAGGCAATAATGAAATATTACAACCCAAGATATTAAATCTATTTCTTTTTTTATTGGCCAAGATGGAGGTTACAGACACCTGGGAAGGAAACACAAAAATCATCATCAGAGAATTGGTGGTTGAAAACATGGTGGTTCCCACTGATGGACAAAAATGCAAAGCAAATGTGACATATATGAAACATGCTGAACAGCTGGATGATTTCTATGAGAGTTGTAATACAGTTTCTAATCATTTATGCCAAAAAGAAAAGTCCATGTTTAAACATCTCTGGTCCTGATATGGACTTGTGGTAGGATATTTTATGATAAGCCCTATGGCCAATATCCAACTTTCTTTTAAATAAATAAATAAAATAATAAAACTTTTCTTTATATCCCACTTTTTGCATACGCAATCAAAGCGGTGTACAACAGTTAAAAATACAATTATATACATATACAAATCACCCAATAAAACAAGATTAAACAATTATAATATTAAAATTCCAACATTAATTAAAAACTTTTATTTACACTATTTTTTTAAAAAAATAACAGTATGCCAGGTTGTTGCAGCCAGAGCTATCAGGAGAGATATGGGGGGGGGGTCTTTACATGGCCGGGGGCTGTTCTGGGAAGGCCTGCTGGAAGAGATTCGTCTTCAAAGCTTTCTTGAAGCTAAGTTGGATATTTGATGGGTCTCATCCGGCAGGCCATTCCATAAGGTGGGAACAACAGCTGAAAAAGACCTCTAGGAGGTTGCAACTAGTCTAGTCTGGAAAAGTTGTAATAGATCCCCCCTGAGGATCTGAGTGTATGGAGCAGACTATATGAAGACAGGCAATTCTTCTGATAGAATGGGCCTAAGCCATGTAGGTCTTTAAAGGTGATAACCAACACCTTGTACTGTGCCCGGAAATTAATAGGCAGCCAGTGGAATGACTTCAATATTGGTGTAATATGGTCACTCCTATTTGTTCCTGTAATCAGCCTGGCTGCCATATTCTGTACCATTTGGAGTTTCCGAACTAGGCACAAGGGTAGCCCCATGTAGAGCACGTTACAAAAGTCAAGTCGCAAGGTTACCAGTGCATGTACTACAGTTTCAAGGTCTCCCAGTTTCAGGAAAGGGCGCAGTTGGGGTATCAGCCGAAGCTGATAACAAGTGCTCTTGACTGTCACATTCATTTGATTCCTGATGTGAAGCAATGGATCAAGAAGCACCCCCAAACTGCAAACACAGTCCTTTGAAGGGAGTGTGAACCCCTCTAGGACAGGAGGTTGCAACCCAATACCTGGTTTAGGAGCCCCTACAATAAGTACCTCTGTTTTGTCTGGATTCATCTTGAGCTTGTTTTCCCTCATCCAGTCCATTACTGCCACAAGACACTGATTGAGGGGAGAAATGTGATCTGTCGTCATCACTGATGACCGAGACGTGGAGAAGTATATTTGGGTGCCATCAGCGTACTGATAACACCCCGCCCCATGTCTACGGATGATTTCTCCCAGCGGCTTCATATAAATGTTGAATAACATCTGGGACAGGATGGCTCCCTGAGGGACGCCACAGTTAAGCTTTGTTTTTGAAGAGCGACTGTCCCTGAGCATCACCCTCTGGAACCTGCCTGAGAGTAAAGAATGGAACCACTGCAAAGCAGTACCTCCGATTCCTAACTCTCTCAGGCGTTCCAAGAGGATGTCATGATTGATTGTATCAAATGCCAGCCTGCACCACAGGAAGAGCACTATCACCCCCACGTCACCATAGGCAAATCTGTGCTTAGGCCCATCCAGCAGTTCACCTACCTGAGAAGTATCAGCTCCTCAGATGCCAAGATCGACAAAGAGATCGATCACAGATTAGCAAAGGCATATAGTGCATTCGGAAGGCTTCAGAAAAGAGTCTGGAGTAACAAACACCCAAGGCGTAGCACAAAAATCAGTGTGTACAGTGCCATTGTACTGTCCATTCTCCTCTATGGGTCTGAAACATGGGTCACCTATCGCCAACATCTACAACTCCTTGAATGCTTTCATCAGCGCTGTCTATGCACAATCCTAAATATACACTGGACTGATTATGTGACGAATGTTGCTGTCCTGGAGCAAGCAGGGATCACCAGCATTGAGGCCATGTATTGAAAACACAGCTGAGCTGGGCAGGGCATGTTTCTAGAATGGAGGAACACTGCCTCCCCAAAATAGTACTCTACGGTGAACTTGCCACAGGTGAGCATAAGAGGAGTGCCCCAAAGAAGAGATACAAGGACTCCCTGAAACAACATCTCAAGCTCGGGCAAATTGATCACCAACAATGGTCTGCCCCGGCCTCACATTGGGAGGCATGGAGATGCACTATCCACAATGCTTCAGCCTCTTTTGAGAACTCATGCCGAACAAGTCTGGAAGAGAAACAACAATGCAGAAAGAACTCCGACTTGGAAACATCACCCAAGGAGACTTTCTGCTGTGCTTTCTGTAACCGGATTTGTTTATCTCGTATCAGCCTTTTTAGTCATCAATGCGCTTGTACTAAGCGTGGGATGAGTCCTTCCTGAATCTTCGTTAGCGAGGAAAAGCCAGAGAAAGATAAGAAGAAAGAAATTTCTTATGACGAGTTCTGTCAGATAAGAGTCCAGATTTCCGCCAATTGCGCTCTAGTCATTGTCCCACCTGCTTCATGCTCTTCAACCCTTTTGTATATCAGAATTTCCGGTTCGAGGCGGGTAGGAAAGGACGATCAGGAGTGATTGTGTTGATAGCCCTGGTAAGATTGGTGTTCCATGTATTCACCATGGCTTTGACAGAGTCGCCAGAATTAGCAACCAGTAAACCCTCTAGGGCTTTCGAGGGCAGACCATTTTAATCAGTCCTCCACCCCCGATGGGACAGACAGTGGCTTTAAGTTGTGCCCTGACCAGGAAATGATCCTTCCATGACAATGCGGAGGTATCAACTGCCTCCACCCATGGATATTCCTGTTCTGTATAGAAGACCGCATTGAGGGTATGACCCACAGAGTGCGTTGGCCCGGAGACACATTGGGAAAGGCCCATGGTTGTCATGGATTCCATGAACTCCCAAGCTGCCCCTGTCAGGCTGGTCTTGAGTGGGATGTTGAAGTCACCAAGAACTAAAAGTCTGGGTGACTCCAACAGCAACTCTGAGACCAGCTATGTCAACTCAGATAGGGAGTCTGTTAGACAACGGGGTGGACGTTAGACTAACAGAATCCCTATGCTATCCCTGGTCTTCAGGCTTAGGTACATACACTCGAAGTGGTTGAACCTCCGGACAGGTATCCTGGTCAAGGTGAGATTATCTCTGTAAATCAAAGCCACTCCGCCCCCTCACCCACTTTCCCTCACCTGCTCACCAACAGAGTACCCAGCTGGGAGAGCTTGATTCCAAGTGACGGCACTATCTTCTCCCAGCCAGGTTTCTGTAAGGCAAACCAGGTCGGCTTTTTCATCCAAAAGAAGGTCATGAATTATATGCGACTTTTTTTTGCCCAACCTGGCATTGCAAAAGAGCAAGGTAAGGTTCTGTGGCATCGTTGGTACGCTCCCCATCCTATTTTGGGTAACAGAGCGAACTGAAGGTGTGATGTCACAGTTATTTATTAAATTGATGTGTATTATTGTCATTTTGGTTATTTTTTTTTATTAAAATAAGTTAGCATTCTGTGACATCTAGAGTTAGGGATCTGTAACGGCTGTGTATTGATTAACACTATGTAGTCACGATCATGACAGTATTTCCACAATCATAAATGCCATCTCAAGCTTACTTTTCCAGGTACCAGATGCAGTCAGAAATGGAGGTTTGTTCATCTGGAGACTGAGGTGAGGGAGGATGGTATTCCACATCTCACACACCAGAAAATGAAGCTGCAAAAATGAGAAACGGGATCCTTATGAGGTGGAAACATCATCTTCCTCCACTCTGATTGCCACTTGAATGGACTTCCATCTCTCAATCCAGTTGCTGCCTAGTAAGGTGGTACAGAATATGGGCTGTAGATTTTAAATATTAAGGAAAACTTGATAATAATTAGCACAGTAGTATTTCATACATGTATTGTTTTGCAAATTGGATAACAGCACTTGCTACTTCTCGGAGATATAGCATGGAAAGTATCTGGATACAGCATGTAGGATTTGGACTTTTCTTCTTGTGTCCAACAACATGTAGATTAACAACAACAACAACTGCAGGCAATGAACACATTCTGACAGATTAAAAGGATTTGCTGGAGTAGCTCCATCTTTCTGTCTGTATGTGAGAGATCAGAATCTTGGCCCAAATGTTGCAAGCTGTCTGAGAAGCTTTGTTTCTTAATGTGATGAAAGCTGTCAAGTATGGAAGAAGATTTGTCAGTTTCCAGGATGGCAATTCAGCCAGCTAGATACCATCAGAACTTGTTTTCTTCAATTATCCTCAGTGTTTCTCCCCTCATATTTTGATCTTCAGACAGGAAAATAAATCTTCTCTCTTTGATAACAAGCAACAAAACATTAAAAGGATGCCAGTTACATTTTCCTATTGTTTGCATTTTGTTGCTATACCAAATGAAACCTCTTATATGATTTTAACAAAAAAGCTGCATTGGTATCTCTTTAATTCCTATCAAGTCTGAAGCTTGCAAAGTTATGTAACTAGGTTAAGACTGGTTTCCAATACTTCTTGGTTTGTTTCTCTTCAGAGATGTTGACTTTCAATACACAGCCACACAAAACACAGCAATTGCCTGTCTATTCAATTTATTGAAGCTTGTATCCTTTCAAATCATTTATAGAAGAAAGGCCAGATGGTTACAATACTTCTTTTATGTATGTTCAGCTGAATGCAAGAAGAAGGGATTCTGTTGGTCATCTCAGATTACATGCTGATTACATATCATCTTTGTAATCAGCTGATTACATATCATCTTTCAGGAAAAAAGACCTAAGCTGTTTAGGGTTCTACAGGTCAAAACCAGTACCTTCAATTTTGTTCAGAAACAATTTGGTAGCCAATGAGTTTGAATGAGGACCAGTGATATATGGTCTCTAAAGCTCATGCAGGACAAGTCTGGCCACTACATTTTGCCTTAACAATCCTGGATCAGTATTTTGGTTCTCATCATGACTGAGGAGTGGAAAAGGTATTCCTCTTTCAATGTATACTATATTTAAGGATTTGCACCCACAGCTGTTGAAATTTAATAAGCAAAACTGGAATGTGTAGGGCACACTATGCAATAATTGTAACATGCAGTTTGATCCTGAATGAACTGAATGAATGGGAAAGAGAAATAGAGAGAGAAGGAATGGTCTTGTATAATTGTAATTTAAAGGCAGAGAGCTATATGTCTTGCAATCTGATAAGAAATGAGGCTGCCTGACTTACTGGGCTGACTTGGTTGCCACTAGGGGCTAAGGCTGCCACATCTTGGGGCTCTCTGGCCCATCAGAGCCCCAGAATGCTTGGGGCTGACTAGCTGGGCTGGGATTGGCTCCAACCGGCATTTCGGTGCAGCACTTCCAGGCTCAGCCCTGGACTTCAACTCCCAGCAGGCTTTGGGAGCTGGAGGTGCCACCTGATTGGTGGCTGGCTGGGTTGGCCCGGGGCCTGTGATTGGTGGGGAGCTGGGGGGGGGGCAGCCAGTGCTATTCCAGTGCTATTCCATCCCGGCTCTCCCCTCTCTCCCTTTGCTTGGTTTGGGTTGGTTTGTCACAGCTTCCTGGGGCGGTGGCATAGGTCTTGGATCTGGTGAGTGTGGTTTCCAGGGCTTCGTAGCACTGGATCAGGAGTCCTACAGGGTCCCAGGGGTTCTGGGAGATTGCAGTGTTGCCTTTGCAGGGGCAGTATCATGTCAGCGTCCCCCGGTGACAAAGGGCAGAGATGCGAAGATGTGCACAACCGGTTAACAGAGAGACGTAAGGGAAATTAACCAGTCACCCCCTTTGGTCATCCCAAAGCTTGGCTGTGACCAAGCAAATGGGTTTATCAATCAATAATGGATTGATTGATGACAGATCCAAGCCTCATGCATGTTTAGGCCAACCTTACTTTCAGCTGTTCTTGTTGATAAAGTTGTGGCCTTTTCCCTTCCAATATAAGTGTTGGTGGTTATTGCTGTGACACCTCCACTCCAAGGCAACTACAATTTTTTTGCTTAGAGTTTTTTGCCATTAAAAAAAAATGGAAAAGTAGAAGAAGCCACCAGGTTTCAGTAGTAGGATGGGTATAATCATCAGGGACAGGGAAATACCAGGGACAATAGGTGGGAGCTAGTATTGCATACATGATTTATAAGACCCTGAATGATGTGTGAAGAACGTATGTGCTCAGGGATGCATATAAGAACTGACACTACTGACACTTATAAGAGATAAGAAGCAGTATAGTAAGTATTTTTGTCAGTGCAATATGTGCCATACTGCCTAATCTGCCTATAAACACTATCTAGTTCCTTGGTTTAAACAGGTTAAACAAAAGGACATAAACTAACAATATACAACATTCTTTGCTGCAGATTGATGTTTTTTGTTGAATGTGGGGAGGTTGCAGTTTGATACCAATAGTCTGAGTACTATAGGAGACAGTATTGGAAGTCTAGGAAAGAGACAAGTAACTCAAATGAGTGTTCTTAACCTACAGAGACAACTTCTCCCCTTCTTTTCTCCCTCATTCCCCCCCTCCTGCCTTCCTCCCTGCTGCTTTCTCTCTTTTCCCTCTTACTTCATCTAAAGATGGATGGTGGATTCATTCTCTGTGCCAGTCTACCAATACCCTTCCCCTGGAATCGTGATGGCTAGTCCTTTGTTTTCAGGCAGGCAGATGAATGGAACTTTTTCAATTATGTCTGAGGGCAAGACAAGTGGATACATAGATGATCTACTACTGCCTAATGTAGAAGATGGAAGCACTAAAAACTTGAGGTAAAAACACTTTGGGTACTTTTGTTGTTATTGGCAACAGCCTTCATGTTGATCCCAACTCATGGCAACCCTGTGGATGAGACATCTCCAAGACTCTCTGTCCTCCAATGCTCTGCTTAGGTCCTGTAAATTCCTATCTGTAACTTCCTTAATAGAGTCCATCCATCTAGCATATGGTCTTCCTCTCTTTCTGCATCTCCCCATCTTTCCTAGCATTATTGTCTTTTCCAATGAGTTGTGTATTCTCATGATGTGACCATAGTATGACAACCTTGACTTGATCATCTTGGCTTCCAGGGAGATTTCAGGTTTGATCTTTTCAAGAAGCCATTTGTTTGTGTTTTTGGCTGTCCATGACATCCTCAGCACTGTTCTCCAGCACCACATTTAAAATTAATTTATTTTACCCTTACCTGCTTTCCTCACTGTCTAGCTCTTGCATCTGTACATGGAAATAGAGAATACAATGGCTTCTATGAGTCTAACTTTTGTGCTCAATTGTATATCTCTATATTTTAGGATCTTTTTTAGGTTATTTCATAACTGCCCTCCCTATTCCCCGTCTTCTTTTGATCTCTTCATTGCAGTCCACATTCTGATCAATGTTTGATCAAAGGTATGGGAACTCTTTTACTATTTTGGATTTGTGTAGATATTATTATCATTATTTTTGTTTTCTTTATGTTCAGCAGTAAGCCTGCCTTTACACTTTCTTCTTTGACCTTCCTTAGTAATTGTTCCAAGTCTGTAATGCTTTCTGCCAGTAGTATGCTGTCATCCGCATATCTTAGACTGTTGATATTCCTTACTCCTACCTTCAATCCTCCTTCTTCTGTGTCCAAGCCTGCTCTTTGTATGATGGATACTACTGGGCAGAAAAAGAAGGCATTGCTGTAAGAAGTCAAGGCCATATTTCTCTTAAACCTTAGAAACATTTGAAGTGTTTGAGGATATGAAAGAAAGATTCCCAGTAACTTGGCAGCAAGGGGAAAGATGGAGAAAATAGAAGAGGACAGACATTATCAAATAAATGTCTGCTTTTTCCAAACTTGCCTAATGCCTTTTTTTTTTATGACAAATCATGAAAAAGGGGCTCATGCAGTTGAGGATTCAGTGGATAACTCATATCTGTTTATAGGAAATTGGGTAATGCTTGAGGAATGGTAATACTGAAATGATGTCCAAAGTTTAATGATTAAAACCTAGCTATTTGGAATGAATTTCATGTCATTTTCTGGATTAAAAAAAAAAATACTTTACAGGAATTCAGTATAATTTTGGTTTAGGCTGAACAGGTTTATTCATCATACCTGAGTTGAATAAACAATGTTTATGAGAGGGAAAAGTGACCTACTTCCAGTTTTCCAGATCTAATCGCATATTCTTTTCTGAGTATGAGTGAACGCTTGAATTCTTATCTCAAGTAAAGATGAGGATATGCTGGACTATCATTTGCACCATGGTGACCACCTATACATTTACCATGTGGTGAGTCCATCCCCATGGAGATAGATTACATGATAGTAATACATTTTACCATGTCACTTTATGACATAATTTTCCTAGACTGTTGTCTAAAACTGCTAGAAAAATTGCAGATGCAAAGACAATGGACAGGCTTTCCCTTGCATTTTCTGATTTTCATTTACACTGGAACAGCAGCAATGTGTATGATAATGATTATGTTAGAAGTATTCTCTAAGAAGTGATGCAGTTTATTGCATAAGATAAAGCCAGATGGTTATTGCAAATGACTTTTACAGAATAACATCCACAAATGTTTTTTCATGATCAGAATGTGTATAAGACAGTTATGGCTCTAAGAATGCAAAATTGTGGAACAGCAGGTTGACAGGTTACATCCTCCAAATGTAAATCCTGCATTGTCAAGTACTCAACTGAGCAAAAGTTAGTTCTGAATTTGTGAGGTGTAGCACAATCACAGTATCATAGAATAGAATCACAGAATTGTACAGTTGGAAGAGACCAAAAGGGTCATCCAGTCCAACCCCCTGCCATGTAGGAAATAACAATTAAAGCATCCATGACAGATGGCCATCCAAACCTCCAAGGTAGGAGACCCCACTACGCTCTGAGGGAGTGTGTTCCACTGTTGAACAGCTCTTGCTGTCAGAAAGTTCCTCCTAATGTTGAGGTGGAATCTCTTTTCCTGGATCTTGCATCCATTGTTCCCTGTTCTAGTCTCTGGAGCAGCAGAAAACAACCATGCTCCATCCTCAATGTGACAGTCCTTCAAATACTTAAAGAGGGCTATCATATCACCCCTTAACTATCTCTTCTCCAGGCTAAACACCCCCAGCTCCCTAAGTCTTTCCTCATAAGACATTGTTTCCAGACCCTTCACCATTTTAGTCACCCTTCTCTGGACACATTCCAATTTGTCAACATCCTTTTTGAATTGTGGTGCCCAGAACTGGACACAGTATTCTAGGAAAGGCTTGACCAAGGCAAAATAAAGTGGCACTATTACTTCCCTTGGTCTAGACACTAATGATGCAGCCTAGAAACACATTGACCTCGTTAGCTGCTGTATCACATTGCTGAGCCATGTTCAATTAGTGGTCTACTACGACTCCTAGATCCTTTTCACATATAGTCTCCTTAAGCCAGGTGTTCCCCATCCTATATGCATTTCATTTTTTCCCTAAGTGCAGTACTTTACATTTCTCTGTGTTGAAATTCATTTTGTTTGCTTTGGCCCAGCTTTCTAATCTATTAAGGTCATTTTGAATTTTGATCCTGTCCTCTAGAGTATTAGCTATTTTTCCTGAGTTGGTGTCACCTGCAAATTTGACAAGCATGCCCTCTATTCTTTCATCTAACTCATTGATAAAGATGTTGAATAGCACTGGGCCCTGGACAGAATCCTGTGACACGCCACTGGTCACTTCGCTCCAGGATGAGGCAGAGCCATTGCTGAGCACCTTTTGGGTTCTGCCTGTCAGCCAATTATGAATCCACCTAACAGTTGCATTGTCTAGCCCACATTTTACTAGCTTGTTTGCAAGAATGTCATGGGGGACCTTGTCAAAGCCCTTACTGAAATCCAGATATGTTATATCCATAGTGCTTTCTTCATGTACAAAGCTGCTTATTTTATAAAAGAGAGGGAGAGAGAGATCAGATTAGTCTGGCATGACTTATTTTTCAGAAATCCATGTTGACGTTTTGTTTTTATGGCATTCCTTTCTAAATGTTCACAGACTCTCTGTTTAATGATCTCCTCTCGAATCTTTCCTGGTACTGATGGTAGATTAAGTAGGCGACCATTGTTGGGATCCTCTTTTTTCCCATTTTGAAGATAGGGACAATGTTTGCTCTCCTCTAGTCTGCTGACACTTCTCCTGTTCTCCAGGAGTTCTCAAAGACTATTGTCAAAGGCTCTGAAATTACATTTGCCAGCTCTTTTAATATCCTTGGATGTAGTTCATCTGGTCCTGGAGATTTAAATTCATTTAGATTAACAAGGTATCCCTGTACTACCTCTTTACTTATTCTGTGCTGGGTTTCCCCTATTGTCCTCTGCTCCATTTTCCTCAGAGTTAGCACCCTTTTTCTTTTGTGAAAAGACTGAGGCAAAGAACGTCTTGAGTAATTCTGCCTTTTCTTTGTCCCCTTTTAGCATTTCATCATCTTCTCCAGTTAGTTAACTTGGGATGGGCGACATAGTTAGGCTCATGTTTAATCAAAAGAAGTCACATTGGCCCGATGCAGATGGTCCAAAAGGACTGTCTGTGGGGTGTGAGTAGGGTTAGGTAGGGCTCAGCATTTACACCCTACCTAACACTACTGTGTATAAATGACACCATCTTTTTTGCATGCTGTCCATATGCGAGTGCCATGATGACGTCATGGCGCGCCCCGCATTTAGACAATGCAGCATGCACCTGATGTCATAGTGCCATTGGAGGGTGCCTAGAGCGCCCTTTCAGAGGCGCCAAAAGGAGCTCTAAAACATAGCTCCTTTTTAGGCTGCATGTCATTCCCACGGCAACTAGATTGCTGCGGGAACGAAGGCAGGGAGAAAGGGGCCAGGAGGTCCCTTTATCCATGTCTTCTGCTGGTTGGGCTGCCCTTGGGGCTTCATGCCCCAAAGACAGCCCTTTCCAGGCCACGGGGAAGGGGCATTTTGCCCCTTTTCTGTGGCCTGGAGAAGTGCCAGGATGGGGCCTCTGGGGCTGCCGGTGAGGCAGTCCTGTCCCCATGCCGTCACTTCTTTGGGCACTTACAGACTGCCCCTTTTGAGCGGTCTGTACAGCCCCGTTGTGTTCAGTAAGCCTTATTATCCAACAAGTGGGCATAAAACTAATAGATTAAGTCACTTCTAAAACCAAACATACAAATGAGCAGCAACTCTAACCTCTTTTACTGATTTCAGTAGAATTACAGATTAGCTAAACCCTCTTCAGGCCTGAGGAAAATAAGCAGATTAAACACACTCTCTCTCTGTGTGTGTGTGTGTGTGTCTGTGTGTCCCAATCTCTTCATATCCATTTCCATCATTTTCCTATATATGGAGAACAGCAGCCTTAAGCGAACAATTTGCTATCCATGGACGATCTTCACATGACTTGGGACCCTTTTCTAGGCTTCAAATTCTAGTAGAGAGTTCCAAGTATAATGGAGATCCTGTTTTCTAGACCTATTACTTACCATGTGTAGTAGGTGGACCACACTTTTCCTCCTTATATGTAAGGAGCCCTGCACAGTCCCTTCTAGCTACCACATAGTTTTTCTATCCCCCCAGTGGCTCAAAATAAAGAGGAATGTGGACCAAATCTAGGACTGATCCATCTTTCATTCCCTGAAATTGGGGGAAGGGGGGATTTTGTTATAATTTTTTTTCTAAGCCCCAAGAATTTTGAGAGGATTCAAAAAATGGATTTTTTTTTAAAAAAGAAACTAAAACGTAACAAGTACAATTGGCCCTTCATATCCATAGATACCACAATTTACAACTTGAAAATATTTTTTAAAATATATAAATTCCAAAAAGCAAATTATAATTTTGCTATTTTATTTAAGGGACACAATTTCATTACACCACTGTATTTATTGGGATTTGAGAATCCATGGATTTAGGTATCCTTGGAGGGTTCTGGAAAGAAACCCCAGCAGATAGAGGGCCCACTGTAATGCAATGAGGTACATAAAAAAATTCCAGTTTTTGTAACATTAACAGTGACAGAGAAAATGCTTTTCTGACTACTTTTGTCTGTGCCTTCAAGTTGCCTTTTGGTGTATGATGACCCCACAAATTTCATAGTGTTTTCTCAGGCAAGGAATAGTCAGAAGTAATTTTGCCACTTCCTGTTACCTAACAAATCAATTTTTAAAAATAGCTCTCCAAACTTTGGAGCAGAGTTTGGGATAGTCCAAGATTGGAGCTTAGCTCATCCTGATGTAAGGAGCTCATCACTTCACTTAAATAACCCAGTTTACCTCAACTGAATTCAAGCCCAAATTGGGAGGCAGCTGGGTCCTACAGCAAGGATTTTGCGACCAAAGTCGCTGGGTGAATACAGCCTGGCTGCAGCCCAGGAACCAAGCAAGCTCTGGCAGCCTTATTTCAAAGGCAGGGCTTTCAGACTTGGAAAAATGGCTGCTGGAGCTCTCTTGGAACCTGAGCTGTAGCCAGTCTGTACTCACCTGGTGGCTTCAGGGCAAAATTCTTGCAGTAGGACCCAGCTACCTCCCGATTTAGGCTTGAATTTGGATGAGGTAAGCTGGGTTATTTAAGCGGAGCAATAAGCTCCTTAGTTTCATTGATTACTGTGATTCTGCTGTGTAGCTGTAACTAACAAATCATTGTTAGGGTGGAAAAATGAAATTCACAGATATAGGATGGGGGACACCTGGCTGAACAAGACCACATGCGAAAGGGATCTAGGAGTTCAACAGAACATGAGTCAACAGTGTGATGCAGCAGTTAAAAAGGCCAATGCAATTTTAGGCTGCATCAATAGATGTATAGTGTCTAGATCAAGGGAAGTTATAGTGCCACTCTATTCTGCTTTGGTCAGGCCCCACCTGGAATACTGTGTCCAGTTCTGGGCACCTCAATTCAAAAAAGGATGCGGAGAAACTGGAGCGTGTCCAAAGGAGGGCAACTAAAATGGTGAAGGGTCTGGAAAGCAGACCCTATGTTTAAATATCTGAAGGGATATCAGAATGAGGAGGGAGTAAGCTTGTTTTCTGCTGCTCCAGAGAACAGAACTTGGAACAATGGATGCAAGATCCAGGAAAAGAGATTCCACCTCAACATTAGGAGGAACATCCTGACAGTAAGGGCTATTCGACAGTGGAACACACTCCCTCGAAGTGTAGTGGAGTCTCCTTCTTTAGAGGTCTTTAAACAGAGGCTGGATGGTCATCTGTCGGGGATGCTTTGATTGGGAGTTTATGCATGGCAGGGGGTTGGACTGGATGGCCCTTGTGGTCTCTTCCAACTCTAAGATTCTATGATTCTATGACCATAAGAAAAGAAAAATCATCCTAACTATAATCATTTTCCACCTTTTACCCAGATCAGGACTCAAAGTGGTTTAAAACAGTCCAAACCTTCTTCTCAGACAACAAAGATTAAATGTGGGGGGAAGATATGAGGCTCAGGGTTACAGATGATGAGATAGCAATTGCCAGTGTGATGGGAAGTTGGGCAGATGCATAATTTTTTGAGATCCTTCTGAGCAGAAGTTATCACAAGCCTGAAACCACCATGTGGTAGGTAATCTCTCTAAGCAGACTCAACAAGGTCTTTGTCTCTTGTTCTCCACAAAACAGACTATGGAAAAATGGAAGCTGGACAATGGAGTCCTGGTACCACCTTATCCCATGATAATCAGGGACTACAAATCCCATCTGCTCTGTGAGTAAAGTTAGAAGTACTAGCCACTCATATTAGGATATTTTGATTCTTTTCTTGATTTAACTGAAATGATCTAGTCTGTAACTTATACTTTCTATCTATGCCTGAAGAACAAGATGGATATCCTTTTGCCGTAGAATTTTCTAAAACCACAAAAATGGAAGAACAAGAGACCTCTATCAAAAAAATCTGAGAAATGAAAGCCAAGTTCAAACCAAGGGCAGGGATGCTCTATGGAGAAAAAAAGGTGTTGCTGGACTGCTGCTTTGATCATTGCTCACTGGTGGGAGTTCTTTTCATCAACATCTGGATAGCTACACCTTCCCCACCTCAGCTTTAGACACAGAAATTTGAAAATAATTTTCTCCTAGAAAATGGATTATTATCCAATTAGGTACACAGCTTTTTGTTTTGTTTTCTACATCTTTTGCAGAGTGTGAATAATACAACTAATCCAGTCTTGATTGTTTCACAAGTTTATTAGTCACCAGAACCTAACATATGTAAAAAAAAATTTAAAAAAAAGTTAAAAATTCTCTACATTAGGATTTGAAAATAAAAACCAGCAGTTGCAGATGAAGAGACCATAAAACTCTTTTTCAATATTTGGTTGCCCAGGTTAAATAGAAAGACTTTTAAAAGTGTAGATGAAATTAACTAAGCAAAACTAGACATTTGCATATACAGGTTGAGTCTCTCTTATCCAGAATTTGAAAATTAAGATTTTCCAAAAATCAAAACTTTTTCCTTGGTGGCTGAGATAGTTACACCTTTACTTTTTGGTGGCTCAGTGAACCACACCACGTTGTTTCCTCCACAAAATTATGAAAAATATTGTATAAATGACCTTCAGGTTATGTGTATAAGGTGTAAATGAAACATAAATAAAGTTTGGTCCCATCTGCAATATATCTCACAATATATGTATATGCAAATATAAGTATTCCAAAAGTCAATAAAAGTAATAATAGTAATAATAAATCCAAAACACTTCTAGTATGAAGCTCGAGAGTAAATATCTTTGTTTAACCACTAAATACTTATCCTTCTAAACTGATTGTTTTAAAAAGGGCTCTCTGAGGTGAAAGA
Organism: Urosaurus nigricauda; assembly: GCA_034509955.1. NCBI lineage: Eukaryota > Metazoa > Chordata > Lepidosauria > Squamata > Phrynosomatidae > Urosaurus > Urosaurus nigricauda. The sequence continues at coordinate 96,891,234 of JAOEGL010000001.1, forward strand.
GATGGGCAGGAAAAAGGGGCTTGATACTGCCTTTTCTAAAGCCACATTGAAACCCCACCAACCACACCACCGTCTCCCAAGGCAGCTGGAGTGCTCATGTCATGACCACATGACATGGCTTCAAGCCAGGACAAAGCGGAAAAAAGCTGTTTCTTTTTGAAATGGATTTTCTCTTCATAAGAACATTTTTCTGCTGGCTTCAAGGCATGTGTCATTTAAATGCCACACATTATTATTATTATTATTATTATTATTATTATTATTATTAATCTTTATTGATAAAGTGCTGTAAATTTACACAGCGCTGTACATAAAATCTTGTTAATTAGATGGTTCCCTGCTCGCAGCTTACAATCTAAAAAGACACAACACAAAAGGAGAAGGAAATGGTGGTGAGGAAGAGGATCAAGTCTAACACTTCATCTCTCTCTCTAAGGACTGGACCAAGGCAGATGGACTGGAGGGAGGGCTTGGCTTATGAATACATAATTAAAACGAGGAATTCTGGGGTGGACAAGGACATGCACCTGGGAATGCTTCCCTAAACAATACAGTCTTTAATTCAAACTTGAAACTGGTTAGTGAGGTGAAGGGGAGCACATGCGGGGGGAAACGGTGCCAGGAGTGAGGGGTGCAAGTGAGAAGGGACGAATCTGGGACAGAGCATTGGAAATAATAGGCTGACTACCAAACCATAAACCTTGGCTACCAGAATGGAGGGTACGAGTAGGAATGTAAGAAGAAAGAAGTTTGGATAAATAAGGAGGGGCCAGTCCATGGAGGGCTTTGAAAGTCAACAACAAAAGCTTGTACTTGTTACGGAAGGGGAAGGGGAGCCAATGAAGGGAGAATAAAAGAGGAGAAACATGGTCAAAGCAGCGGGTGGATGTGATAATACGTGCAGCTGAGTTCTGAACAGAGATTAAAGGATGGAGGTTAGAGAGAGTAAGCCCTGTCAGAAGAAACTTACAATAATCTAGTCACGATACCACTAGGTCATGGACCAGAGTCTTGGCAGTAGAGACTGAGAGGAATGGATGGATTTTAGCAATGTTGTAAAGGTGGCCTGGATCTGGGGAATAAACAACAGAAGAAGAATAAAAAATGAAACCAAGACTATGGGCTTGCTAAACTGGTTGAATAGAAGTGTCGTCAACAGAAACAGAAAAGGAGTATTGGAGGATGGGCTTAGGTGGGAAGACAAGAAGCTCTGTCTTAGACATGTTGAGCTTCAAGCGCCGATGCCGCATCCACTGAGAGATAGCAGTCAGACAAGATGAGACTTGCTGTTCAAGCTCCGGCGAAAGGTTGGGGTGGAAAGATACAGCCGAGTGTCATCAGCGTACAGATGATAGGAGAAACCAAAAGAACTGATCAGTTTACCTAGGGACAATGTGTATAGAGAGAACAAAAGGGGACCCGGACAGAGCCCTGGGGAACTCCAACAGATAAGGGAACAGAGGAGGAACTCTGACCAACCTGTGACCATTGCAAAAGATCTGTTTGGCAAGTAAGATTTAAACCAGTTGAGAATGAGATGGGGAACCCAAGGTCAGGAGACAGTGATCCATGGTGTCGAAGGCTGCAGACAAATCAAGAAGAATGAAAATAGAGTAGAGGCCAATCATCTTGGCCTGCAATAGATCGTTTGAGATCTTGGTGAGGGCTGTCTTTGTTGAGTGCCGTGGGCGGAAACCAGACTGAAAAGGATCCAGGATGGAGTTGGCTTCGAGAAACTCAAGACAGTGAGAATAAACGGCCCATTCCAGGACCTTAGAAAGAAAAGGAAAAAGAGAGCCTTGAAGCCAGCCTGAAAGCACCTCTTTTTTCTGTCTGTTTAGCCTCTCTAAGCCTTATCCACCACTTGTGATGCTCCTTGCCATTATCTCTGGATGCTTGGAATGCTTTTTTGATAAATACCTTCCCATAGGAGCATGCTCTTAGAACAATTTAAAATGGCATTGCTTAAGTGCAGTTTACATTGTCTTAATATTTGGCCATCTGCTTTCCTAAATGTTCATGTACCCCAGTTTTATACAGTAGTTTGCTATTTAGCATTGCCACCTTTTAACTGAATCTATTCCTGTACAGCACTGAATGGAAACATTAAGCAGCTGAGACACTTCTTGCCATAGAAAAAGTCCTGGGAAAATCCAACAGCTAAATTTATGAGTGTCTAGGTGCCATTAAAGCCATGCTAAAAGGAAAATAACCTAAAAACCTGGCTATTGTTTGCCAAATATATTATCCTCCAGATTCTTATAGGTCTTGCTATCTTTCCTGCTTCCATTGCTCTTGTTTTTTGCTCATTTGCAACCCTGGGGGATTTTTATTTCACTGTGTATTTAATCTCACAGTGAGCTTAAAACTTTCACTTTGAAAAAGCAGTAGCACACAATGGGAAACCGGCTTTTCTGATTTATTAATTGCTGTCAAGTTGGCTTTGACTTAAGGCAACTCTATGAATGAGAAACCTCTAAAACACCCTTATCTGCTACTTAATCATATTTTGAGTCACATGGAATGTACAAAGAAAGTAGAGGGAGATGCAAGGGAGAGTGAACATCATATAGGAGTCAGAATGATGGAGTTCAAAATTAATGCATGATGACTCTAAACATGTTCTTGAATCTTGTTGGATTTTAACAGAAACTATTGCTAAGTACAAAACAGCACAGCTTGAATCAGGTGAACACAACACCGGCTGGAAGTGATATTAGTTTCCAGATGTTTTCAGCAGCTTCAGGTCTCTGGTGATTAAATCATCTCCAACTGAGCACTCATCTATGGCAGAGTAAGATCTTACTGTGGACATATTTTCATAGTTCCTTACATGACACAAATAAAATTTCGCTCAGATTTTTAAAAAAGAAATCCTTCTTGTGTAATGTAGTCAGATACAGAGATTACTAGAATTTTATGCTCATGTTGATAATGGTTCTTAGATGTTTACAACATACTAGAATTATATTGATATACAATTACTGAGCATGCAATTTTTTAAAAAGGTAACTGGTATCAACAGCACTCATGAGAAACTGTGTTTATTTGACAGCCTCAATTTTCTATATTTTTCATTTCCCTGAAGAGGTATCATGCATATTCATGCTATGGTTATATATGTTTGTGTTATAAAATTGTGTTTGTTTTCATGAAAGGAGCTAGTGGAATTAACAGTGTGCTAATAACTCTTCTATGTTTATTGACAATGAACTTCACTTATCCCACATATTCCATAATACTCACTGGAAGTGTAAAATAAATTTCCATAGACAGAAGGCTGTTGCTGCTTATGATATTCTTCTCACTTAGGTTCGAAAAGGACTGTTAATCCATATATTTTATATTATTAAAAAGAAAAAAAAAATGTTTGAAGCAATTTGGGTGATATTTTCTATCCCCCCTCCCATTTTTATGTAGACCACCATCTACTGATGTAAGCATAATTTAGGCTGGTGGTTCTCAACCCTTAGTCCTCCAAATATTTAGGACTTCAAATTCCAAAGACCCAAGTCAGTCCAGTGCTGAGGAATTCTGGGAGTTGAATTCCAAAGCATCTGGAAGGCTAAAGGTAGAGAACCATTGGTTAGGCAATAAATGGGGGTAGACAAATCTATAATTTTCAGTTTCCCTCAGTTCTTGATTTCCAATCTTAGAGCCACTTCACATGCAAGCAAGCAAGCAAGCAAGCAAGCAAGCAAGCAAGCAAACAAACAAAACCCCCTCTCTAAATGAACCAGGTTTTACACCTATATGAGCCAGTTTTATTTTAGTGAGCCTCTTCAGCTTGAAGAATTTCCAGGGAACTCCTGGCATGACAAAAGACTTTTTGTTCCTACTTTTCAAGTCAATTTAAATTAGCCCCACATTTCCTAAAATGAAATGTATCTTTACTTGGCTGTCTGTTTGCATTATCCTGGACCCAGTTAAGATGGCTGCTACCAATAAACACAGCCATTTTTAGTGCATAGAGTCATAGAATAATAGAGTTGGTAGAGACCACAAGGCCATCCAGTCCAATCCCCTGCCATGCAGGAACTCAAATCAAAGTACTCTCAAAAGACAGCTATCCAATCTCTGTTTAAAAACCTCCAAAGAAGAAAATTCCACCACACTCCAATAAAGTGTATTAAACTGTCAAATAGCTCTATCATAAAGTTCTTCCTAATGTTTAGGTGGGATCTCTTGTCCTGTAGTCCGAATTCATTGTTCCAGGTCCTATTCTTTGGAGCAGCAGAAAACAAACTTGCTCCATCCTCAATATGACACCCCATTCAAATACTTAAACAGGGCTATCGTATCTCCTAACCTTTTCTTCTCCAGGCTAAACATGCCCAGCTTCCTAAGCTGCTCCTCAGAAAGGTTTCCAGACCTTTCACCATTTTGGTTGCTCTCCTCTGGACATGCCTGGCTTCTCAACATCTCTTTTGATCTGTGGTCCACAGAAATGGACACAGTATTCCAGGGGGGTGATTCAACAGAGATCAAGGCAGGGAAAGAGGAATCTTTGCACTAAAACAAAATGGTCCTACTGTTAACTATTCTAATATTGCTAAAACCTTTTAGTACTTCTGTTATAACTCATGAATATTTATAATAATCAAGAAGGTTCAGTGGAAATGGATGAAAATCAGTTTCTGAAAAGTTGCACAAATCTACCTATGACACATGTTCAGTGGGAGGGGAAAGAGGAAGAACACAAGAGAGGGAAAGGAGGAAAACCCAGGATATTTCAAGAACGGATGTAAGCATTGAAATATGCAGGTAAAATCAAAACAAAAAGAACTAGAAACTCTCACAGAGATTGGTTTTCCTCTTCTAGATGAGCCCTTAGTTGCACTCTTGTGAAATATCTACACAAATAGGAATGCATTTTATCCTTGTTTCTCCAGTATAGTGTAACTATGACTCTGGAGATCAGGGTTCAATTCCCACTTGATTGCTTGCTCAGAGGGGCTGGTTATAAATAAAACTATTATTATTATTATTATTATTATTATTATTATTATTACTATTATTACTTGTGTATAATTACCTATTGGCTGACCTTGGGCAAGTCACACTCTCTCAGCTTTAGAGGATGGCAATGGCAACTCCCTCTTAAAAATTGCCAAGAAAAACCTATAGCAGGACAAAAAAAGACTTGGAGGTACACAAATGTTAAGTGGGCAGCTTCAAACACTCTTGGGTGGAAAAAATGCCTACACCTTGATTTAACAGTAGAGAAAAGATGGGTAATAAGCTCCAGGGGAAAAACAGAAGTAGTGATTACTTGATGATCCTCATGGATTTTTTTAAAAAACAGAACTGACCATGGTAACTTGTTTAGATTTACTAAGTCAACAACAGCTCATTCCCTGAGATTTCACAGTACAAAATTGAGAACCACTGCTGGGGCCTTATCTTGTTAGTGGGTCTAGCTTTTCATACAACTGGATCTTCTTACGTTCTGGAGATGGGTTTGTCAGGAAGACTACAATAGAATGATTCTACAGTTAGTTGATTGTAGAAACAGAAATGCGGACAGAATTTAAGTGAGAAAACCCCCATGCTAAACCACAGTTTGTACAAAACCAAAACAACAGAGGACCTTATCAGATGGGAGGAATTTCTCTTTATTGCGAATGGAGCCAATTCGAATTCATGTGAATTCACTAGTTTAGCGAATTCATGTGAATTCCTATTGCGTTCAGAATGCATTCAGAATGACTTCCCATTACCCGAAAATGACCCCCCATTGCCTGAAATTGTGTGAGATGCTTTAATTTGCAATAACGTAAAACCTATGATTGCATTCGGAATGACTTCCCTTTTGCCCGAAATTGCGTGAGATACTTTAATTCGCACTAATGTGAAACCCCATTATTGTGTTCGGATTGCCATTGCATTATACTTCCAATTTCTGACGTTTGATAAGGTCCAGAGAGACAAGGAAAAAGTAAAGCTTTTTTAGGGCCAGATAAGTGCCAAATAAAGGTAAGATAGTCCTTTGACATGAATGTTTATTCGTAACCAACTAAAGGGGGGCAGTTCTCATCTCCGTTACTAAGCCAAAGAGCCAGGTGGTTATGTGTTACCTTTATACCAAAGTGCTGCATGATGGGGTGAACTCCCGTCACTAGTCCCTACCTAGCAGTTTGAAAGCATGCAAATGCAAGTAGATAAATAGGTATCATTTCAGTGGGAAGGTAACAGTGTTCGGTGCAGTCATGTTGGCCATTGGAGTAGCCCTTGGACAACGTTTGCTCTTCAGCTTAGTAACAGCGATGTGCACCACCCTCTACAGTCAGTTTACGACTAGACATTCAAGTCAAGGGACTACCTTTACCTTTATTTGGCACTTACCTGGCCCTAAAAATGCTTTACTTTTTCCTTATGACTAGACGTTCATGCCAAGGAACTACCTTTACCTTTTACCCTTTTAAGTGACAAATACACTCAGCATCTGGAGAGGTTGCCACTATTCCCACTAGGGGTTGTTTTCATCCACCATTATGGCACTTTGATAATACTTGAATTGCCATGTCTCAGTCTGGTGATGTCCCTGGGTTTGGTGTCACCCTGTGTGAGCAGGAGCTACCAGGGCAGCCTCCCTTGCCTCCCCCACTCACTCATTCACCTGGCCACCTGCTCACTCAGGGCTGCTGGGGGGGCAGCTGGGCAAGTGAGGCAGTGTCTTCCCATGTCTTCTCTCACCTGCCCTCACCCACACCTGGCCAGATCTAAAAAGATCTACTGGGAGGCAGCAGTGGTGGCCTTGCTTTCTCTCCTCTGTGTTCTGCTGCTTCAATCATTTGCCCATCTGCTGCCCACCCAGCAGGCACCACTGGGCAAGTGAGGAAGAAAGAGGGGACAGAAGGGGAGTGCACTGTACCTCCTCCTCTTCCACTGCAGAGAGAGCCAGGCCAGTGGAGGAAAAGGGACTTGCACAGCAACAAAGCACCCTGCAGTGGGAGGAAGGCCTGACTGGGTATCACCTTTCTTTTGAGATGTTATCTGGTGTAGGCCACATCCCCTGCATGTGGGCATCCCTTACTGATGCCACTGGTTCTATCCCATTCAGGAATATATAGCTTTGTGAGGTAATTTCACTTTCTTCTCAGAGAACTGTAGTGTTGTAATTAGACAGGGGACAACTGAGCTTCTCTTGTTGAGATAGCTAAGTCTCTCATTAAACTACAGGAGTCCTGGAATTTCATGACAATTAAAAAGGTATCAGACATGACAAAGGATTAAACTTCTATAATAATTAAAAAGGTTTCAGACTACTATGATTGTGCAGTTTGGATATATGCTAGGTCTCATGTCCAATGTGAAATTACGTACACCGTATGTGATGCATTCAGAATGTTCCCAAGCTCTTTGTTGCTGTTGGTACTTGTGGAAGGTTCAGAACCAGCCTGTGAGCCATTTTCTTTCTTTCTTTCTTTGTTTAATTACTAGGCCTATGTGGCAAGGGCTTGTGCAACAAGAAGGGTCACAGGTTGCAGTTCTAGTGTTTCATTCTCTAGCTTGTTCTAAATGTTACCATATATCCAAATAAATGCTGTCCCACTGTAAATTTTCCTCATCTCTCTCCCCCCCCCCCCGGCTTTTTCTAATCAATGTTGCATAAGTGGCACACATGTAGAGGGACTTTACATCAACTATGATAGGAGGGAGACTTTAAAACCACTTTACATTTAAAAATATATATTCCTTATTCTCCAGTGCTGGTCACCCTGAGGTTTGCCTGACCTCCTAGAGACCACACAAAAAATCACTACAATTCACTAAAGAGATTATTACACGAGGTATGGGGCATCATTGTCCATCCCTGTCCCATCCTTCCCACCCAATTGCGGGAAAGATTTTCACACATGACCCAGCAGGGAAGCACCAGTGAAAGTAATCATGCAAATCACTTTCACTCAGAAGAAATTGTGGGTTCATAAGAGAGAATATGGTCCTAATCATGATGGCTTCATGATGCCTCTGGTTTTGGATATCACTTGCTGGGAAATGGCACCCAGGCTACAGCTCTCAAGTCTCAATTGTAGAGTTCCCATATGTTGACCACTGTTGGAAAATGGATGCTGGTTTAGAAAAGCCTTTAAGTCTGATCCGTCAGGGCTCTTCCTATGTTAGCTAACATCTTTTTTTTTTCCTGTGCAAAATGTTTTACAGTGATTGAATAATGCAAATGAATAGAAGCAATAGTCTTGCTTTTTTCTTCCTGTATTTGAATGTAAAATATCATCATAGCTGAAATCATGTTAGTGAATAAATAGCTAACATTTTTCACATTGCTTCTTGAACATTAATATTTGTAAATCTGGCACTGTACCATTTGGAAATGTTCGTAGCAATGTACTACATTTTATTTTTCTTCTTCAACTTGTTCAGTAACCTTATTCTGATTTCTCCAGAATGCTGGGTTTTTGAGCTGCTTTATGGCTGTGGAGCCAAGATTCTGTCTCCAACAAGCAAACTTCATTACTGAAGCAATCCATTATGGCTGGAGTCTCTGTGTGGGCTTTCTGCAAATTGTTGGTGGGGATCCAGGTAACTTTTGCACATTCTGTTAATGCCACATTCCAGAATAGATAGGTTTTGCCTGGCAAAGTTGTCTAGTAAGTACTTATGTAAGTTGTTACACACCTCACTGTCCTAACTTATCACAAGCTTGAAAAATGAGATTACATTCGATTTATGAACTGGCAACTTATTTGCTATCTTTCAAGACAGGAGTTAAATCACTATTCCTTCCACACCATACCAGTTATAAATTTTCTTTCCATTTTCTTGTCAAAAGGAAACAATAACTTCAAAATGAAAACAACCCAGCCAGACAACCACTGGATATCTGAAATGCCATGTGGAACAAACATGCTGTTAAAATAACTAGGCCCCATCAGATGAACATGTTCTGCTTCTGCAGCTGATTTCATGCCATGTGATCAAATTGCCAGATAGTGCATGTGTGTTGAGAAGGTAGTTAAGGCTGTCCTATACCCACTTTCTGGAAGGAAGGCTTATTGCTCTCAGTGTGATATATTTGAAAACTTCACAAGTTCAGGCAGTTGGGCAATCAGTTAACATAGTAGGGTACTGTACAATCCTAGACACCATTCATTGTTTATTTTTTGTTGGGAAGGGGGAGAGTATCTTCAGCATAATTAATGACTGGAAAACAGATATATTTCTTCCCCAAAATAATGCTTGTATGTGATGCAGAGAAATAGGAGAGACATTAAACTCCTCTCTCTCTCTCTCTCTCTCTCTCTCTCTCTCTCTCTCTCTGAGTATGTGTGTGTAAGAGCAAGGCTAAAGAGTTGCAAAGGAAAAGCAGACCTGAACTTTCTGTATTTTATTTATCAAAAAGAAAAAAACCCCTCATATCCATATTGGAAGAGGGTGAAATATCTCCTTGTTTCAGTGACTGCTTTCATACTTCATCCTTTTCTAATGGAACAATGGGAGAGTTACAACATTGTGTAATACGAGATCAAACATGGAATTAAGCCAGTGCAACAGTGCAACAAACCCTTGTGTGATAATGTTATCACACAATATAATCATACCCTGCACCCGCAGATGAAAACCAGGAAAATGTGGCAAAGAAACATTAGCATGGTCAAGACAGCAAAAGCTATTAATGAGGAAGAACAAGCAAGTCAAGAGAGACTGAAGCAGTTTAATTTTGCCTGAGTCTACAAGAATGAGCAAGAATGCTCTGCCTCTTCCTGTCTTCCCACTGCTGGATTAATTGCATGCAAACTAGTTTGGCATTTATAGCATAGTTTTCCACAATTGAAGTAAGCTGAAAGCAAAAAGGGAAAGTGTGAAGGGAGATAGAATGTGGGACATTTTAGATCCAGTTGGAAAGGTGGAATGGCAGAGGGTTAATAGGTACTGTCCCTGCAAAATAAAGAATGGAAGGAGGGAGGAATCACCAAGGAAGAACATTGATGTTTAGTCCAAGCTTGCAGGGATAGTGTAAGGAAAGCTAAAGCTCAAAATGTGCAGAGATTTGCTAGGGAAGAAGGAAGCAACAAGAAGCTGGTTTTAAAATATGTTTGAAGCAAGAGAGTGACAAAGGAAAGGGTGGAAACACTGCTCAATGAGGATGGCAATATATTATCAGATCACAACAAAAGGACAGAACTTTTCAATATCTATTTTGCTTTAATTCCCCCCCCCCCCCCAAGAAAGAGAACTTAGTGCTTCCATGCATCAGCAGAGACCTTGGAAAGGTATCCAGATTGCAAATTAAAATTGCTAAGGAGTTAGTTGGGAACTATCTAGTTAATCTAAATAGTGATGATGACGATGATGATGATGATGATGATGATTTATTTATTTATATCCTGCCCAATCGCATGGAATCTGGGTGGGTTACAACAATAAAAATACAATATAATACAATACAAATCAACGGAAAAAAACAGTACATTACAATTCAGATAAAACTCATAATTAGTCCCTTCCCCAGCCCCTGACACAACTCTAAACAAAATATTAAATAAATTCAAATTGCAAACATAACATAGTACCAAGGTAACAGGAAAAAAATACAAAATAAAGTACATGGCATAACTACAAAATTTACAAAATTTACAAAATATACCCCCACCAGATACATTACATTACATCAGCATAGTAATAAAAATAGTTATACACAGTCAAAAATGTATTAAAAATACAAAATATAAAAATCCAGAACACACAAAAAATCATAATAATGAGGCATAGTATGGCTTAAACATTTAAATAACAATCCCTAATGCATTCCTGGCAGCAAAACAATGGTTAAAACAATTATATATTTAAAATAGTTATACTCAAGGGCCGATGCGGCCAGAAGGTCCGGGAGCCCAGGAGCCAGCATTTAAGAGTGCCACTCTCCCAAGAAGTTTCCCAACACTGCCTTAGTACGGTGGGCTGCAGACGGTCCAGAGAAAGAAGGAGAGAGAGAGGCTTTCTAGGCTTCCAGGCCCACCCTTCTCACCCTGCTCTCAGGGGCCCAGGTGGAGTTGGGTTATCTGAGATGAAATCTGCACAGCCTGGTGAACTATATCCCAGGGTTCTGAAAGAACTTGCTGATGTACTCACTGAACCACTTGCCATCATTACTGAGAAATGTTGGCGAACAAGTGAGGAGCCAGAGGACTGGATACAAGCAAACATTGCCTCACTCTTTTAAAAAGATAAAAATGAAGAAACTACAGGATAGTCAGTCAGACTTCAGTACCAGGAAAAATATTACAATGGATTATACAGGGATGTTCTGCAAATATCTTGATAATAATGCAGTGATCCGTAGGAGCTGGATCTGATTTGTCAAGAACAAATCCCACCAAACTAATCTTATATCTTTTTTGATCAGGTCACTTGTTTAGTAAATGGTGGGAATGCTGTGGATGTTATTTATTTTGATTTCAGGAAAGCAATTGATAATATACCCCATAAAATTTTAATTAGCAAATTGATTAAATATGGCATAGATGGAAACACGGTCAGAGAGAGCCATAATTTGTTGGAATACTGGGCTCAAAGAGTCTCTATCAGTGGCTGCACGTCAAACTGGAAAGATACCTTGAGTAGAGTGCTTCGTTTTTATCACTGATTAGAGGACAGGGTGGAGGGAATCCTTATCAGGTTTTCAGATGATACAGAATGGGGTGGGTGGGGAATAGTTAACACATTTTAAAATAGGAACATTGGAAGAGAAGGGTGACCAAAATCGTAAAAGGTCTGGAAACCATGCCCTATGAGGTGCAGCTTGTGCAGTTGGGTATGTTTAGCATGGAGAAGAGAAGGTTTACAAGGGGATATGATGGTCATGTTTAAATATATGAAAAGGTGGTCATATAGAAGATGGGGAGTAAGCTTGTTTTCTGCTGCCCCAGAGACTAGCACATCAATACAGAAAAAGAGATTCCACCTAAACATTAGGAGGAACCTCTTTATGGTGAGAGCTGTTTGACAGTGGAATATACTGCCCCATAGTGTAGTGAAATCTCCTTTGGAGGCTATTAAACTGAGGGCTGGATGGCCATCTGTCAGGAGTGATTTGATTGCATATTCCTGCATGGCAGGGGTTGGACTGGATGGCCCTTGTGGTCTCTCCAATTCTATGATTCTATTATTCTAATAGAATTTAAAAGTACTCTGATAAGCTAGAAAATTGGGTTAAAAATGAAATTCAATAGAAACAAAATTCTACATTTAGGCCACAAAATGGACAGTATAGGATGGAGGTTACATGGCTCAGCAGTATTATATGCAAAAAGGACATTGGGATTATTATTGATCGTAAATTCAATATGAGTGAGTAGTGTGTGGCAGCAAAGTAGGTACATGATATTTTAGCCTGCATTAATAGAAACATAGTTTCTAAGCTGAGGGAAATAATAGTCTCTCTATATTCTGTGTTGATCAGGCCTCATTTGGAGTAGTGCATCCATTTACAGGCATCTCATTTTAAGATGGATATAGACAAGTTGGAGCAGGTTCAAAGAAGAGCAAAAGAGGCACAGAGGAAAAAATATCAAGAAAAGTTGAAGAAGCTGGGCATGTTTAGTTTGGTGAAGAGAAGACTGAGGGGGTGGCATAATTTCTACCTTTAAATACCTCAAGAGTTGTCACAGAGAGGAGATGACAGGTCTGCTCCCCTAGAGGGTGGGACCAGGTTTAATGGTTTTATGTTACAGGAGGGTAGATTTCAACTGAATATTAGAAGGAATTTGGCAGTGGGACCAATTGCTTAGAGAAATGGTGAGGTCTCCTTTTCTGTACATCTTCAAAAAGAGGCTGGACAGCTACCTGCTTTAGCTGGAGATCCTGCACCTATGAGGGAATTGAACACATGAGGCCACATCCAACTCAGTGATTGTATGATTCTGTGAAACTGAGACAGTGGGGTGACAGTGGTGGTTACTGACTGAGAATACAGCACAGGAAAGATCTATGTCCAGTCTCAGTTCTCCATACTCATTTGGCATCTGTCCCTGTCAGTTATTTTGTAAATAATAAACAAACAGAGGAGGTTCCAAATAGCTTGACCTTTTGTCCTGGCATGATTTAAAGCATAGACTAATTAAATATACAGATAAATGCATGCATGAGAAAGAAGTGGCATTGCAGCTCTACACTTGCATACATCTGTAACCACAGGTAGATCATAGCTCAGTATCAGGCAACTATGACAGTTTGTGTGTCTTTTTGGTCTATGTGTGGGGCAAGGTCCCAATCATAAAGCTGTCAGGTAAATGTTTCTTGATTGATAGGACTTGTGATTTATTTTCCTAATTTAAAAGCATCCATTTCATTTTTTTATTCTGTTCAATTCCAGTCAAGACAGTTTTGTGGTTAATTGTGCAGTGCTCCAAAATGCCCAGTCGGCTGGGGGGGGGGGGGGAAGGAAGATAAACAAGGTAAATGAAATAAATAAAGGGAACAAACAGACAGCTGAACTATTTATATCCTTTCAAGGTTAAACAGTCCTTCTGCTATTGCAGTGCTATGACATATGGTGCTACGTAGGTAGGTAACGTACATAATCTGAGATATTAAGAAGCTGACTGATCCTTGCTGAAAGGCAGATAATAATGAATGGTTGCTAAAAAATTCTGTTTTCATTGCTAAGGCCACTTCAGAAAATAGCAAGTTTCAAAGAAATATATGACGGGCTGAAGCAACATGGAGCAGATTGTAAAAATAAATATTAATCCTTAAACTGGGGTTTAAAGCTTGGGAAATCTTTGAGTTTGCTGTCATAAATATTAATACCCAGATGATATGGACGTTTGATCAGCCCCCCTTTTTGTATTTATTTGTGTGTGTCTTTGGAAATGGGCATTTTAATGTTGTTGTTTTTTTAAAAAAGATGCTCTACCTTTATATTTCTGCTAATGTGGGGTAAATAATGCTGTTGGAGCAGGCAGCACTTTAAAAATCAGATATAAGAATCTGCTTCCTTTCATGAGTTCTTCAATTCACATATTCATGCTTGAGGAGCTTCAGTTTATATAATTTGCATCAAGAATGTCAGCCAAAATTCAAAGCATTTTTTCCTTCCCTGTTGTGCAATATCACATCATAGCCAAACAGCCCCAAGTTACTGTACCCTGAATTTATTAATGCCAAATACTGATTTATCAATGTGAAAGTACAAAAATCCCATGAAGGATGAATGAGAAATATGTACACAAAATGAAACCCACCTCATTTTTTAGCATATAAGTGCAGAGTTGGAATTTATCACATTAGAAAATCGATGGCTATATTCTGTACAGTTTGCCCATGGAAACCTCACTGTCTTGTGGATATCATTCTGTCCTGAAGAACTGAGTCTTGATTGGGAAACATAGGAGAGTTATAAACAATTCTTGTTTCTTACCTTGGTTTGTTCAAGACTGAAAAAAATAATTTTAGGGCACATTATTATCAAACCTTGCCTCATTCTCTGAAATTAAGGTTTTAAGGTAATGTTTTCTGCCTGCTTGCAGGGGAAGTATCTTGATGTATCACTGTTGGAACAGATATATTTTCACAGGCCAGTTTGAGGATTCCACACATTACCTGTGAGCTTGTCCTTTGTATGAAGAAGCAAGGAGAAAATTCTGCATGCCTTGCTAAACTGGAAATGTCTGAAGTGCATGGGACAGAGCCACAGCAGTTAAAATAGTATCGCAGTGTTATAACTGTGGAGTATGAATAAATTCTTAGTCATCTCAGGATATTATATGATTTTCCCCTTTGTGAGGAAATATCTATATTATTGCTATATCCGCTATAACTGCAAGGAAATCATGCCATGTTTTAGAAAGGAAAATTGTCTGAATAATGTGCTTCCCTTATATGACTATATTCAATTCATTTAGATAGCAATCCACTACAATATTCTCCATTGGTAAAAGAAAGCACAAACACTGACCTGTATGTTCTCATTTTCCTACAAGGTAGCTTGCTAAAGAATGCTATGGATGTTCAGTCTATTAAGCATGTTTTTTAAAACCTCTTTCATGGCATTGTTCTTTGTTGAAAAGATTATCAGAGTATTTGATATACTGACATAATCTGCCCTGCTACTTCCCTTGTATGTTCCTTTCCAGAATCAGAATCATAACCACTTAGATCAGTGTAACTATTTCCATTACTATTAGTGAAAGCTAGGGCATCTTGGAAGAGCCAGCATAGTATAGTGGTTTCAGTATTGGGCTAGGACTTCCAGGAGACCACAGTTAGACTCTCTGATACACCATGCAACCCCCCTAGGTGGCCTTTTTGTCAGGTTACACTCAGGCCTAGAGGAGGAGGAAGGCAGTGGCAAACCTCTGATAAAATCTTGCCCAGAAAATCCTATGATAGGTTTGCCATAAATCAGACTCAATTTGGAGGCACAGAACATCAAAGAGGACTTTGGATGATCATAGGCATCATGCAAAAAACCACATACAATTATCTTACGAAGCACTTCAAGGTTCATTTATATAGGAAAAGTATATCACTCCACATACACATGTGTCCTGTTCACACCATGTATCCGTAATAATGGGTGCATAGATAAAACAAACAGGATCACAACAATGAATAGCATCTTCATGAGGTGAACCAACATCAGTTTTAACAATCATACATTCTCTCTGTGGGACTGGGGATCTTGCAGTTTAGGTCCTACATCCAGCTATCCAGCCATATTCTGTATGTAGGCCCTTTGGATCACATATTAATCGTATATTAACAGTTGTTAATATTTACAGTTGTAAAATGTCCTTACCATAAGAATTTGATTCACTTCATTCAAATTGCATTAAAATGCCATCTTTTACTTCAGCAAAATAATGTGAGAATTCACTAGCATCTTCAGATCAAATCCCTTTGCTTCCATGAAGACCAGAGTCTCACTAACTTTCATACATCTATTTATATTTGTCTTGAATTATGAACCCTAGTGAGGTGTTTGTTTTTGGAATACATTTTATAAGCCTCTTGCAGCAAGTTAAAGAGCAAAGCCATAAACCTCAGTGGACAGCAGAATAAATTCTGTTATGGCATTTTAACCTGGAGCCCTGGAGAGTGAACTGTGTTTGCTCTGGAAATATTTAGAATGAAAATTCATGGTGCATAGAGATGACAGCCCATTTTGCATATATCATTCATCCATAATAGGGGCAGCTGTTTAGATCAATATTTCGTAACATTGCTCTGGGTGGTAGTGGGGAGCGGTCTGATTTTATTGATCCATTATTGTGGAGGCAGAATAAGCTGTGGCTTGCATCATAGTGGTCCAGGTAGGAGTCTAAGATTGGCAAGTGGAGCAAAGCTATTCAGACTAGATATATCTAAAATGACTGAGGGTGTGTTTTTTCAGTTCCTGGTTGTTCATTATCCCCATCACCATTCATGCACATGTATATATGGCCAGTGATAGGAAAGTCCCACCCTCCCAAGATACTTTTCTGTGGTAGCCACTCTAGGCCAGCCTCCCAAAAATCTCAAAATCTCAAAAATCTGATCAGAAGGGCTTTAAACTGAGTTATATGGGGGAGGGAGACATTATTCTGGAAGGCAAAAGGGCTGGAGGAAATAGTCAAACTGACATAGAGGGAACAAGGCAAACAGTGCAAGGACCCAACAGTGGGAAGCAAAAAAAATTGCACAGGCAGTAAGTAAAGGGAACACATGCTCTTAGATGTCTCTACACTAATGCACAGAGTATGGGAAATAAACAGGATGAACTTGAACTCCTAGCACAGCAAAGCAAATATGATATAATAGGCATCACTGAAACCTGGTGGGATGAATCTCATGATTGAAATGTAGAAATAAAGGGGTATAACCTTTTCAAGAGAAACAGGAAAAACAGGAAAGCAGGAGGAATAGTATTATATGTGAGGGATATTTACACCAGTGAAGAGATCCAGGACATCAGTACTGGAGGCCAAGTGGAAAGCATCTGGATAAAAATTAAAGGAGAGGGAAACAACAGGGATGCTACTGTGGGAGTCTACTACAGACCTCCAAGTCAGACGGAGGAATTGGATGATGCCTGTCTAGAACAGATGACCACACACTCAGAAAGGAGAGATGTAGTAGTGATGGGGGACTTCAACTACCCGGATATTTGCTGGAATTCAAACTCAGCCAAATCCTCAAGGTCGAGCAAATTCCTCACTTGCCTGGAAGACAATTTCATTGTCCAAAAGGTGGAAGAGGCAACAAGGGGATCAGCTATTTTAGATCTGATCTTAACCAACAGGGATGACCTAGTCAATGGAGTGCAAATGGTTGGATCCTTAGGGGGAAGTGACCATGTTCTCCTGGAGTTTGTTATACAGCGGAAAGGAGAAGCCAGGCATAGTCAGACACACATTCTAGATTTTAGGAGAGCTGATTTCAATAAACTTAGAGAAATACTGGGGGTGATCCCATGGTCAGGAAAACTAAAAGAGAAGGGAGTTCAAGATGGATGGGAGTTTCTCAAAAGGGAGATACTGAAGGCACAATTTCAAACAATTCCAATGAGGAAGAAAAATGGGAGGTGTCTCAAGAAGCCAGGATGGATGACTAAGGAACTTTCAAATGAGCTAAGTTTTAAACAGAACATGTATAAGAAATGGAAAAATGGGGAAATCACCAAAGAGGAATTCAAACAGATAGCCAGCACATGTAGAGGTAAAGTCAGAGAAGCTAAAGCGCAGAATGAACTCAGGCTGGCTAGAGAGGTTAGGAACAATAAAAAGGGCTTTTTTGGGTATGTCTGAAGCAAGAGGAAGAGGAAGGAAACGGTAGGGCCAGTGCGTGCAGAAGATGGTAAAATGCTAACAGGGGACAGAGAAAAGGCAGAATTACTCAACACCTTCTTTGCTTCAGTCTTCTCAGAAAAGGCAAAAGGTGCTCAACCTAAGGATAATAGGGAAGAAGACAGAATAGGGGAATTTCAGCACGGAATAAGTAAAGAGATAGTACAGGAATACTTGGTTAACCTAAATGAATATAAGTCTTCAGGACCAGATGAACTACATCCAAGGGTATTAAAAGAACTGGCAAATGTAATATCAGAGCCATTGGCAATAATCTTTGAGAACTCCTGGAGAACAGGAGAAGTCCCTGCAGACTGGAGGAGGGCAAATGTAGTCCCTATCTTCAAAAAGGGAAAAAAAGAGGATCCCAACAATTATCGTCCAGTTAGTCTGACATCAATACTAGGAAAGATTCTAGAGCAGATCATTAAGCAGAGAGTCTGTGAACATTTAGAAGCCAATTCCATAATGACAAAAAGCCAACACGGGTTTCAGAGAAACAAGTCCTGCCAGACAAATCTGATCTCTTTTTTTGATAAAATTACCAGTTTGGTAGATGAAGGGAATGCTGTGGATATAGTATATCTTGATTTCACTAAGGCCTTTGACAAGGTTCCCCATGACATTCTTGCAAACAAGCTTGCAAAATGTGAACTAGACAAAGTAACCGTTACATGGATTTGTTACTTCTCAGAAAAAGTTTTCTTTGCTGCCCTCTGTGGACTGCAGGATAAATTATCTTATGGCTGTTTAACCTGGATCACTGGAGAGTCCACCATATTTGATCTAGAAAAATATTACTTTGAGGGAAGTAATAGTACCACTCTGCTTTGGAAACACCTCACCTGCAATACTGTGTCCAGTGCTGGGTGCCACAGTTCAAGAAGGACGTTGGCAAGTTGGAGCCTGTCCAGAGGAATGCAATCAAAAAGGTAAAAGGTCTGGCAGCTATGATCTATGTGGAGTGGCTTGGGGAGCTAGGTATGTTACTGGCCGCACACAAAGGGTGCTCAACAATGGCTCCTTTTCATCCTGGAGAGAAGTGACCAGTGGGGTCCCACAGGGTTCTGTCCTGGGCCCAGTGCTATTCAATATCTTTATTAATGACTTGGATGACAGAATTGGGGGCATACTTATCAAATTTGCAGATGACACCAAATTAGGAGGAGTAGCCAATACTCCAGAAGACAGGATCAAAATTCAAAATGACCTGAATAGATTAGAAAACTGGGCCAACGCTAACAAAATGAAATTCAATGCAGAGAAATGCAAGGTACTGCACTTAGGGCGTAAAAATGAAATGCACAGATTTAGGATGAGGGACATCTGGCTGAATGAAACTATGTGTGAAAGAGATCTAGGAGTTCAAGTAGACCATAAGTTGAACATGAGTCAACAGTGCGATGCGGCAGCTAAAAAGGCCAATGCTATTCTAGGCTGCATCAATAGAAGTATAGCATCTAGATCAAGGGAAGTAATAGTGCCACTCTATTCTGCTTTGGTCAGGCCCCACCTGGAATACTGTGTCCAGTTATGGGCACCACAATTCAAAAAGGATGTGAAGAAACCGGAGCATGTCCAAAGGAGGGCAACTAAGATGGTGAAGGGACTGGAAACCATGCCCTATGAGGACCGCCTTTGGGAACTGGGGATGTTTAGCCTGGAGAAGAGAAGATTAAGAGGTGATATGATAGCCCTGTTGAAATATTTGAAGGGATGTCATATTGAGGAGGGAGCAAGCTTGTTTTCTGCTGCTGCAGAGACTAGAACACGGAACAATGGATGCAAGCTGCAGGAACAATGGATGCAAGATGCAAGATGCAACCTAATTTCCACCTCAACATTAGGAAGAACTTCCTGACAGTAAGGGCTGTTCGACAGTGAAACACTCTCCCTCGGAGGGTGGTGGAGTCTCCTTCCTTGGAGGTCTTTAAGCAGAGGCTGGATGGCCATCTGTCGGGGATGCTTTGACTGGGAGTTCCTGCATGGCAGGGGGTTGGACTGGATGGCCCTTGTGGTCTCTTCCAACTCTATGATTCTATGATTCCCCCCACTCAGGATCAGATTATGATGATGGCTAAGACAACATGGGGTTAAGGAGAGATGTATGTACTGTATGTATAAAATACATGCAATTTAAATACATTGCCCTAACTAATTAATTAAAAAAGAAGGCTTGCTACTAAGTAGCCAAAGGTCAAGCCCACAGGCAGATATAAACTCCCCATAGTTATGAAAGCTTTAGCAGTTTTGATTTTGGGTTGCCTTGTTTCATGTTCAATCAATGTAGCTACTTGCATTACTTCTCAGAAAAAGTTTTCTTTGCTGCCCTCTGTGGACTGCAGGATAAATTATCTTATGGCTGTTTAACCTGGATCACTGGAGAGTCCACCATATTTGATCTAGAAAAATATTACTTTGAGGGAAGTAATAGTACCACTCTGCTTTGGAAACACCTCACCTGCAATACTGTGTCCAGTGCTGGGTGCCACAGTTCAAGAAGGACGTTGGCAAGTTGGAGCCTGTCCAGAGGAATGCAATCAAAAAGGTAAAAGGTCTGGCAGCTATGATCTATGTGGAGTGGCTTGGGGAGCTAGGTATGTTTACCCTGCGGTACCCTGGGGAAGAGAAGGTTAAGAGGTGACATGATAACCATGTTTAACTGTTTGAAAGGATATCATGTTGATGAGGGCAGACTTGTTTTCTGTTGTTCCAGAGACTAGGACATGGAACAATGGATCCAAACTACAGGAAAAGAGATACTACATATACATCGGAAAGATCTTTCTGATGGTAAAATCAGTTTGATAGTGGAATATGTTGTCTCTGAGTATAGTGGAGTCTCCTTTTTAAATGGAGGCTGGATGGTTATCTGTTAGGAGTGCTTTGCTTGTGTATACTTGCAATGCAGGAGGTTGTGCTGAATGACCCGTGTGGTCTATTCCAGCTCTATCATTCTATGATTCTATGAAATATAGCTTCTAAGCCTTTACAAGTTCTTCCAGTTGTATTTGTTCTCTCAAAGTGAGAATGCTTAGAGGCATGAATAATTCTCTGTGATAACCCTATTAGTGTTCCATTATTGATGTTCCCTGTCTCTTCCTGCCAAATTGTCAAGATGTCCAAGCCTTATAATGCATTACTAGCCTGACATAATCTTCCTTATTTAGAATAAAAAAATTCCTTTGAAAATCTCATTTGCATATTGACCTCTTGGGTACACAGGACTCCTAAATTAAGAGGGAGGAAAAAAGTGGACTTACTTCAGTTTAATCATCGCTATATTTGCCATAGGGGAAAATAGGAAAGGACTTAATGCATGCTCTCCCAACTCTTGCTTGCATCTCATGCAGTCTTCTTTTTCCTCCCTGGAGAGCTGGATGTAAATGATCCCACCTGAAGAATAGTTCCCATCTCAGATCTACTTAGGAGAGGTACCCCTCCTATCACTGGAAAGAAACACACAGAAAAGCGGAAAAACAGAGAGAGATCTTTTGCATTCATATACTAGTTTCAGCAGCGAATGGAGAAAAGCCTAATTGTAACAGTGGGTCTCCTACTTGAGGGGAGAAAAGGTGAGAATTTTTACAATTCAGACTGAAATTCCCATATGTTTGTTTTGCGCAGAAAACTGTATCTTGTACGACCAAATTTTCTGCATATAAAATACTATTTCAACACACAAATATTAAGTCCTGTGAAGGAAAATATTGTATTATGTGCAGAAAATCCTGTAATTGGACATTCATTCTGCATAAAATTCAGATTTGCATGGAAAACAGCATTTTCTGTGCAAACCAGCATTTTTTACTCAGAAATTAACATTTCTGCTCTGAAATATTATTTTTCATGCAGAAAATGCTGGTTCAAATGCAGAAAATTCTGTTTTGTGCAAAACAACTACAGGCTAATTTTGCACAGCGTAAGTCCAAAATAGCAAATAGCTTTTGAAAACTGTGATTTTCAAAGACTTTCTCACATCAGGAAGAAAATTGATGTAATTAACTTTGAACAGAAACTTAAGGAGGGACTGTATCCTTAAATCCTAAGCCTTCATAGCTAGGTTTACACAGAGACCAGGAATGTATTTGCACAGTTAAGACTAGTGTCAGGTGTGCCTATTCCTTGGGAAGTCAGATCTGACTGCAGTGACATATGTCTTGATTGCATCCCATGTGGACTACTGTAACACACTCTACATGGGGATGCCTTTGCTTGGAAACTTCAGCAAGTCCAAAATGCTGTGGTCAGAAAGCTGATTGGAGACAGTCACAGGGAATATACAGTATATATCTCATGTTGAAACAGCTTCACTGGCTACTGGTTCATTTATATACCGCTTCATACCCTTAAGGAGTGTCTAAGCGGTTTACAATTGTAAGCTATTTGCCCCCCAACAATCTGGGTACTCATTTTTGCGACCTCGGAAGGATGCAAGCCTGAGTCGAGCTTCAGCCCTTTTCTGGTCTTGAACTTGCCACCTTATGGTTTTGAGTGAGTGGCTGCAGTACAGGCATTTAACCACTGGGCCACCAGGTCTGGGAGAAGCCCTGGTTGGGTACAGGATGAGTACTGCCCAGGGATGGAGCTATGTGATAGAATCTATTCCTGTGCATTTACATCCCGCACCTAGCACGGAAATAAAAGCCATTACACTAACCTCTGTAGAATCATAGAGTTGGAAGAGAGGCAAAGGCCTTTTTATTGAAATAGGCTTGTAATGATTAACTGAAGACAGAAAACCTTTTATAGGCGTTGTTTTCTTTAACTTTTTTGCTACGTTTTTAACAACTTCATACTGTTAAAAATATAATGGTGTTTTAATATGATGCTTGTTTAATTGAGTGTGGATTTTTTTAAAAGCTAAATGTTGCTTTTAGTTTTTTTAAGCCACCTTCAGTTCTATACATTTAGAAAGGTGGCATATAAATAAAGTTATATAATAAAGCAAGTGAGCGAGCGAGCGAGTGCAGTGATTATGGTGCTAAAGTACTGTTTTTGTGCATCTCCTTTACAGCTTGCATAGCATGGAAAGCTGCATGCACACATGTCTGAGGAAATATGGAAGAGGGAGAAGAGGAATTAGGAACTATAGGATGGTGAAACACATGGCCCAAAGAAAGGACTGCAGTCAGAATAAATTTAAATGCTCACTTTTGTCACTCAAAAGGAAAGGTAGTGGTGATAGTGGGAGCCTGTGAGAATGGCCACTGATGACTTTGGCTGTTTGTAGATAATTTAAATTTGGGAATATGAACATACTGTTAGGCACAGGCACAAGTTTTTCCCCATTTGGATTCCCCTGGTGTTACCCTAGCTATTCTACCCTGGCTTTATATGTGGCTCACATTCAACTATCATCCTTTATGATGCAGTTTAGTACCCTATGACATCTAAAACTTGAATCCTTGAAAGTTAAAAATAAAAAAGTTTTTCAAGTAACTCTGTCTTTCTTGTGTGTTTTAATCATTCTACATGATGGGAAAACTACTATTGTAGGATTTTTGTTGTAGGCTTACAGAAGTAACCCAAATCCTGTGTGGCAGTTGTATGAAACAATGAGGAATGTCTGATCTATGGCTATCCTAGATTGTGGAGGGAGTTGAACGAGATGAACTTCTACACCCTTCCAACGCTATTGTTCTATCTTTGTGGCACCGGTTGGCTATTGGGTAGCTGTACTATGGAATGATGACTTGTTTGCACAGTAGCTTCAGTTGCATAAATTCCATTGATATGCCAGAGAACAGACAAATTTGGGACTTAGGTTCACCACTCTACCAGCATCAAAGTGCTGATGAAGCTGGAACTAACTACACCATAGAATGCCACACAATATCATATTACATGTAGGTATCCAGACTGATTTAAAAAACCAGAAAGTCCCAGGATTTGTTTCTGTTCTTTCTGATTTTATTTTGGAGATCTATGTACTTTTCATTTTTTTCCAGCATATTTTCTGTCAATTCCTGATATGATTAGAGACTTTTTATACCAGCTCCCCAGGTGTGGCTGTACCATAAACTACATGCCCGTTAAGAGTGTGCCTCTTAAAGCTAGAGTTTCACAGCATTTTGAGAAGCTTGAATGAACATTAAAAATTCTAAACAGACATGTTAAACCATTTTTTATCAATTCAATAAGCATCAAAACCTAGCTGTTACTCTTTATCACATGCAATTGTTCTTTGTGAGCTATCCATAGCGAGTCAGCCTATATGACATGAGGGACTGTATTGTTCATAGTGTGGTCAGAGTAAACAACTGACTTCCAATGTATAAATGAGTGCACAAGCAAAGGCTAATTTTGGAAGTTGCCAGTCTAGGGACAAACAATGTTATTTTGGAGTTTCAGGGGAGCTTATTAGTAGCAACAGTGTGATTTTAGAGCTCAATGGACCACCCCTTTGTTGCAGCCTGCAGCTGCCCCTTTCTTTGCTGAATCAAGGCCTTGGCAATTACATGCATGGCCCCAATCTGGTACAAAAAGAAGCTGCAAAAAGTGGCTACTTTTTGAGCCATGGAAAGGGTGCCCTAGCTGTGATGGTGGTGGCTGTTCTCCACTTCTTAGGCACAGCATGTGTAAATGCTTTACCAAAGATGTGGCATGATACCACCCACTATTTGGTCAGGTGGGTGGCATGAGACAGTCTTTATGCCAGTCTGTAGAGGCTCTTTGTTTCTTTTCTTTCTTTTTTTCTGCCATTGCCTGAGGTAGTGACACAGAGCTCTTTTGACAACACATATTCACCATTTGCTCCACCCTAAACAATGCAGTAACATTATCATTCTTTAATACTATGAGGGAAAGTTGTAATCCCCTCTGTTAAGAAATTAAATGGAATAATACCATGTTTCAGGCATGATAAAAACCAAATTATGGATTGCAAGCCACAAACTTTAAAAAAATCTGCTTCTACCACCACCACTACTGCCTTAGGTGGGACAAGAGAACAAAAATAAATTTAAAAGATCTGCCATGACTTTTATTACTCACCATTGGTAAACCATCATCTCTTATAAATGTCACTTCTGCCTTAATGGCCACCTCAGTTTGTCACCTGAAAATGTGGTGGCAACTATAGAGGATGAATTTTGCACTGAGTCCTCTTCAAAATGTATGGTGTGTTCCTTAAATCATTGGTTTCCAGCTTGTTTTGCAGTACAGACCAAGAAAATGTAGAAGCAGTAGTGTGTGGCAAACTATATCTAGCACATTCTGACCTTGTGGCCAGGGGCATAAACATGATAAGTGAGTGCAGACATGGAAGACACAAGGAAGATCAATTGAGCAGCAGAGGAAGGTGAGCTTTGAAATAACAAACTATTCCTCTTGTGTACCCTGCTTCCTGGAAAGGTCATGGTGTGGCTATATTGCAATCTATAGAGTATCACTTCCTTACACTGCCATAGTATTACTCCCCCCCACCCCCAATTGACTTTTAACTTAATTATAGTACATCTGTAGTAATGAAACCCTTGGGAAAGCATCATTTTTGGTAAATCATTATTCTTTCGGTATAACATTGAAATAAAGTGAAAATGCTAATATGGCTTCAAAATATTATGCATGTCATCCCAACTGGGGACAAGCAGGGACTGATAAATCACTCTGTTTTGTTTTTTCACTACTTGGCTTTTTCAGACATCAAATTTCTAACTTTTCCTATGTTTATATATAAGTAAACCAAATAGAGGTCTCAACTTTCTTTCCTAGCCAAATCCAACAGGTAAACCTATCAACAGTGTGGAGTGAATAGTGTTACATTTCTCGGAAAGAAGCTGCTAAAAGATTAATCACCTGTCAGGCAAAAAAAACCAAACCAAAACAAAAAACACAAAAAAACCACACACACAAAAAAACCAAAAAACAACAACAACAAAAAAACAGACTCAGGATTCTTTACCACAAGCAAGGATGAATACACAAAGAATCATACCCAGATTTCAAGAGCTAGGCAACCTGTTGGGATGTCCAACCTTGTCAATTTCTCTTTCCGGTGAAGAAGCTTAAGGGGAGGTAAGGACCCATGTTATATACCCATGAGAGTTATCCAAGGACGTTTAACAGGATGAAAATGGCAGGATGCACACAGTCCTTCTACACTTTCTACTAGTGGGCAGCTTAAATTTTTCAGAGAAACAAATCAACAAAATCAGCTATGAAAGCATTGGGGGTGCAGATCGCACCTGATGACACCCCAGTTGGGGGGGGGGCATCACCCAGTGCACTGGTGGGAAAGGAGTCACTTCTGGTTCTGGCCACTTAGGTTGCTGGATGATAAAGAGAGTGTCTTTCTGTTGCTGGCTAGCCAGAAGCTTTGACAGACCTGGGAAGGCTACTGGATGGGGGGAGCAGCTTGCTCCCACAGGCAGCCATTGGTGAGATTAGATTGCCTCCAAAGCTTGGCTGCTCTCCTGGCTGGAAGGTAAAGAAAGGAGACTCTTTATGGTAAAGAAATGGCTGTTGAAAAGAAGAGGGTAATGTACACGCTCTCACTCACTCACAATGAGCTGTTCCTATGGCTGGAGGGAAGGGAAGGCAAGAGCAAGAGAAAAGGGAGAGGAAAAAGAGGAGTGCTCTCCCTTCTCTTTCTCTGTCTCTCTCTGCTTTATCACGCTAGGGGGCAAATAGGATTTAAACGACAGTTAAACTAGAGAAAACCAGGAAATGCCTGATGTTTATCACACAACATTTCCTGGTTTTCTCTAGTTTAACTCTCACTTAAATCCTGTTTGCCGCCTAGTGTGATAAAGTAGTCTCTCTCTCTCTCTCCCTCTCTCTAGGCATGTCTTGTATTGGTGAGCTCTGAAAGGTCAGAAAGCCTGGCTATTCATTATCTCACCCTTCTTTTCATCTCCCTTCTTCCTTCCCCTTTCCTCTCAGCAAGAAAGTGAAGGGAGCAACTCAAGCCCTCCTTGGAGGCTCTCTGTAGCTTTACCCCTTCCTGGTCAAGTGTAAGGTGCTGGCTGAGCCACCTCATTTTCATGCACACATAGCTCTGGGACTGATCAGGAGGGGAGAAAAGAGGCTGGGTCACAACAGGATGGATATGGCTGGGCTGCATATGCATGACATGGATGAAAACACTGCTGTTAGTGAGAGGAGGAGGAGGAGGGCAGTTCAAGTGCTTTCAGTGGTGCCGCCTCCTTCACTCATATTGTACCCACACTGTAAGCACACATTTTCTTGTGCTACCATTGCTGCCAGCAGGTGCTCTCCTAAGCTTTTCCATGCCTCCCAATCCAAGAAAAGGCACAACAATTTTCTGTTTCCTTTTTTGAACCTCTTCCTCCTGGCCTGGGTTTCTACATGTGAATACTGTGAGGAGAAGATGGAAACTGAGGTCCCTCTTGGTGTAAAGTTTATGAGTTGAGGGCTTCATTTGTCCCCTGCGTGTTTGATGGCACTTTAGACACAACAGAAATGACTAAGGAATATCAATCTAAAAGCAATAATAATGCTGTTGCTAAGACCCAATGGTACTGGAAATGTGATTGCATGTAATAGTTAGATTGTAAGTGAGCTTCAGTAGTGAAGTAAAATAGCCATCAATTGAAAATGAAAATGGAATAAATGTTTTCCTGGATAATTATGTTTTTGTGGCTTTCTTCAAATATATCAAACATCTCAGCCTGGAGAAAAGAGGGTTAGGAGATGATATGGTTTTGTTGTTGTTAACTGCTCTCAAGTCAATCTTGATTCATGATTGCCCTGTTTAAGTATTTGAAGGGATTTCATGTTGAGGATGGAGCAAGCTTGTTTTCTGCTGCTCCAGAGAACAGCATGTGGTGTGTCCAAAAAAGCAGACTCCGTTTGAAAAAGGATAGGACTTGTGGGTAATATAAAAATGCTTGAAATGGAGAATTAAATCATGGAGTCATCCAAAGAAGAAATGTCGCACAGGTTGAGTCTCCCTTATCAGAAATGCTTGGGAATAGCAGGGTTTTGGATTTTTGCAGATTATGGAATATTTGCAAATGCTTAATATATAAAATTAAATATGTATTTTTATAATTTTAATATAAAATTAAATATATAATTTAAATATATAAAATTAAAATACTTGGAGATGGGACCCATGTCAAAACATGAAATTCATTTATGTTTTGTATACATCTTATAAATATATTCTGAAGGTAATTTCATATGTAATATTTTAAATACTTTTGTGTATGAAACAAAGTTTGTGGACACTGAACCATTAGAAAGCAAAGATGTCACTATCTCAGCCACCCATGTGGGAAATGTTGGATTTTTTTTGGGTATTTAAGAATTCTGGATAAGAATACTCAATTAAATTTCTAGATATGCTAAATGATTGTATCTTACAACAGCTGACCTTGAACCAAGTCGTAAGTAGGTGGTTCTGTACTTAATTCTAAGTGGTAGTTCCTAAGACCTAATGGGTGATTGAACTGACAAGAAACAGGCATATCTCTGTTAACAAAACCTCTACCAGTGAGTCTCCTTTTTACAAAGTCTCAGGAGTTGGGCTGTAGAAGTATATATGTAGTAAAAACAAAAACAAGCCTTATTTCCTGAGTTGGAAAAGAATGGGATTCAATTCTAGCTGGTCCTACTGTAACTGGGTGTGCTTGTTTACAACAGGCAAGGTGAACAACAGCTGATTTCCTTACTGAACATTCATGAGTAGCAAAAAGAGAGAAAAGGGGAGAGAAACTAAGATTTCCTTACCAGCTCCCCAGGACATTTTTAAAAATCAATGGGGCTTTTTAGACCGCCCCAAAAAGGGCGGTCCATTGTCGCCCCTTCTGGCAGCGGGATGACGCCGAGGCTGCCACACGGGCAGCCTCTAGGCCTCATCCCACCGCTTTTGGAGGCAGCGGGGAACCGGCAAACTGCCGGTTCCCCGCGGCCTCCAAGCGGGGTGCAGCAGGTGCTCTGGGCACCCGCTGCACCCAGCTTCCCTCGGCGGGGCTGAAGGGAGGAAGGGGCCGCCGCCACGGCCCCTTTCTCCCTGGGTCTTTGCCGCGGCCATTTAAAGGCTGCGGCAAAGACCCGCCGCAAGAAAAGAGCTCCGAGAAGGAGCTCTTTTTTTGCGCCACGGGAAGGGCGCAATTGGCGCTCTCCCGCGGCGCAAAAGCGTCATAACGTGTGCAGCGCGTCAAAACGCTGCGCACGTGATGACGCCTTTGCGGCGCCACCGTATGGACGCCGCCATCTTTAAATGGCAGCGTCCATGCGCTTTAGGCCTAGGGAGGGTGTAAACTCTACGCCCTTCCTAACCCTAAAGGCGGGCTTTTTAGCCCTTAAAACGCCCCTTTTTGCCCGTGTAAAACGGGCCAATATATCTATACGTTTGGCTAATGTAATGGAAATCTAAGAAAAACAGGGGCTATTGATAGAAAAAGTGTGGAGGAAGTGAAGTCAAAGGCTTTCAGAGCTGGTGTCCATAGTATTTTTGTGGGTTTTCCAGGTTATGTGACTGTGTTTGGCATTTTTCTTGCATCTGTGGCTGGCATTATGCCAGCCACAGATGCAGGCAAAATGTAGGAATAAACTCTTCCAGAACACAGCCACATAGCCCAGAAAACCCACAGATAACTGTGGAGGAAGTCTTCAAATAATCTCTAGAAGGTTCAAAATGTTTTTGGCTTCTGCCACACTGCAGAATTAATGCAGTTTGACAGTGCTTTAACTGTCATAACTCCATCTTATGGAATTCTGGGTTTCATAGATTGTTGTGGTACCAGAGCTCTCTGAAGAGAATGCTCAATATCTCACAATACTACAAATCCCAAAATTCCATAGCATTGAGCCGTGTCAATTAAGGCAGTACCAAACTGCATTAATTCTGCAGTCTAGATGCAGCCTTTGTTTATTTATGCAAGGCTTTCTGGACCTGGCTGTTTAATTTTACTTGTGCATATTGTTAGTTTTTGAAGAAATTTTTTGCTGAAACATTGAACTGTCTTTCTTTCTTTCTTTCTTTCTCTCTCTCTCTCTCTCTCTCTCTTCTTTCTTTCTTTCTTTCTTTCTTTCCTTTTTGTGGTGGTGTAGGAACATGTCCCTATTCTTTCCATTCCATTTCTATCAAATTTTCTGTTAAACAGATAATATCCAGGAACATATTTACTTCATTAATTGAGGGCTATCTCTATGCATGTGGGAAAGCACGAAGGTCCTACAGCATAGAGATATTTGACCTCAAAAGAGGAAATTTCTTGAAAATGAAAGAACTAGTGAAAAGAAATTTAAAAAGATAAATCAAAAAGATCAAATATTTCCATGGTGTTTGAGACCTTCTGAAAACTACATTAAGAAATGCTCATCCAGAATGCACATCATGGGTCAGTAAAGGTAGTATGAAGTTCATAAGGTTGCCAGGATCACTAATAAGAAGCATGAATAAAGCGACAGAGACAAAACCTTTAAAACCTGGAAATCCTGCTCAAATGATATGGACTTCAAAGAACAAGAACCTGCACAGAGGACATGCAAACTAACAAACTATATAGATGCTGAAGAGAATCATCATCATCATCATCATCTACAGCAGCAGCAGGAAGCTAGCCAGAGAGACATTTTGGCCTACTGGATAATACTTAAAGTTATTCCGAAGGAAGATAAGAGGTTTATCTTCACTGTAGAAATAATGCAATTTGACATCACTTTAAGTGCTGCAGCTCCATCTAAACCTAGGATTTGCAGTTTTACAAGGTTTTTAGCTGTCTCTGCCAGAGTGCTGGTGTGTCACTAAACTACAAATCCCAGGATTCTGTAGGATGGAGTCATGGCTATGAAAGTGGTGTCAAACTGCATTATTTCTACAGTCTAGATACATTCAGATTGACAGCAGAAAAACTGAAGAATTCATGAAGCTTCCATTATAGGAGAACTATTGCAAATATCACTGACAGTAGCAGAAGACTACAAGCAAAGAAATCACAGATATGGTATCAGCCCAAGAATTCTTAATGAATTCAAAAGTCAAAGTTCTGCTCTTCCAAGCAGAATATGGAACATGCTCCTAAGATTAGCCTTGGTACCAAAGGCCTGGATAGTGATTAAGGTGATATTCATTTTAAAATTAATAAATAAAATTAATCGTGGAAGGGGAGATCTAAGCAGCTACAGGCCAGTTAGTTTAATATTTGTTCCAGGGAATTTGGTAGACAGTGTTGTTAAGGATAAAACTATCATGCATATAGCTTCCATAAAAATAAGTCCTTTATTTTCGCTAATATTTTAGAGTTCATTTAAAGAGTCAATAATCATGTGAGCTGGAATGTTATTTAGGGGGCTTAACAGATAGACAAAAAGAGGTGCTTTCAGGCTGGCTTGAAGGCATGGTGTTTAGATGACACATGCCTTGAAGCCAGCAGAAAAGTGCCCTTATGCAGAGAAAAGCAATTTTGAAAAGAAGCAGCTTTTCCCCCCACTTCTTCCTGGCTTGAAGCCATGTCACGTGGTCATGACATGAGCACTCCAGCTGCCTTGGGAGCTGGTGGTACGGTTGGTGGGGTTTCAAAAAAGGCAACTTCAAGCCATTTTTTCCTGCCCATCTGTTTCGCCTCAAAATGTCTCAACTAGGCTGCATAGGCATTACAGAAATGATCCAGTCTGACACAGTTATAACTGCCATAACTCAGTTCTATGGAATTCTGGAAACTGTAGTTTTGTGAAACATTTAGCCTTCACTGTCAGAGACCTCTGGTGCCACAGTAAGCTACAATTTCCATAATTCCATAGCACTGAAGTATGGCAGTTAAAGTGGTGCCAACCTGGATTATTTATTCAGTGTAAGCAACCCTAGAGTAGATTTACTGAATCTATAAATGAATGATGAATTAACTTGGAGATAAGTCCTACTGATTCAGTTGTTCTACTCTTATCAGGACTAACAATAGGCTTTAGGCCACAGAATGATCCAATAGACATTGCTTACTTGAATTTCCAAATGATAATGTTCAATACCCGAGACTTCTAAGAAAATATAATTATCATGATACAGTATTAGAACAAAAGTCCGCTTATGAGTAAGGAAGACAAACAAGAAGCAGAAAATAGGAATAAATGATGAATGGTGTGGCCCATTGGGGATTTGCATTATGTCCATCGTTTTTAACTTGTTCATAAGTGATTTGGAGTTAGGTTTACTGTATACAGACAATATTAAATTATTTAGGAGGAAGAACACAGATGGCAAAGAGCTCTAAAAGAATCTCTCAAAACAAAGAGAATGGATAACAAAATAGCAGATGGTATTCAATGTAAGGGAGTGTAAAGTGGTACACATTAAGGCAAAAAGTACTATAGATATTAATCTTCAACTGTTTTGTCATTGCATGTGAGGACAAATAATTTCTGCCTGCTTTGGAGAAAAAAATATTTCTACACAGTTTTGCCTGATATTTGCACATCTAAAAATGCTTCAGAAATGCACAACAAGTAATTAAAAATAGTTTTGTATGCTGCTGTATACTTGCATATTAGTTGTTGGAGAGTATGAAACAGAAAATATAGTTGTCCTCAGGTCCTACTGG
This sequence comes from Urosaurus nigricauda, assembly GCA_034509955.1. NCBI lineage: Eukaryota > Metazoa > Chordata > Lepidosauria > Squamata > Phrynosomatidae > Urosaurus > Urosaurus nigricauda. The sequence goes on from JAOEGL010000001.1 coordinate 96,923,533, forward strand.
TGGCCTTCCAATAGGAATAGATTGTTCACTGTGTGATCAGAATGTCCAGCATGCTTCTTCTGATGTACTGGTGCCCTCACATATCTATCTAGGTGAGTTGTAACTCTAGCTGAGTGTATGCTTATAAAAGAATGTGGTGGGGGGAAATGGACTACTCCATTTCAGCCTACCTATCTTAAAAATAAATAAAACCACAATGGGGGAAAGTTCCAGCACAATCATGATGTACTGCTTTGCTGTTGCAAGGGTATATTCACTTAAGGAGATATTTAAATACGGAATAACTCTATCATCTAAGGATCTTACTAGGTCCCAAATCCCTTAATGAAAAGAATTTCTAGGGACCTTATCACACACACCTTTGAACCTGACCTGAGCACAGGCAGGGGAGCACATCGCCAAGTGAAAACACATTTTATCATGTGCCATACTGTCCTCAAGGCAGCCCCATGCCATTGCCCGGCGCTAATCCGTCCCCAATCAGGGCTCAGACCTGTGAATTTTGAAAGAGGTGGAGCAAAATCACATGGCTAAGCCCTGATCGGGGATGGCTTAGAGTTGGGTGATGACATGTGGCCACCATGAGGACAGTATGGCATGCAATAAAATGTATTTTCATTTGGCTACACATGTCCCTTGCCCGTGCCCAAATTGGGGACAAAAGTGTGTGATAAGGTCCTAGGTCTCAGAATCCTATCTGAACTCTCAGGAAACTGTTCTGTCTCTTCCCTGGTCTCCAGACACAGTGATGCATCTCAAGGCAGTAGCACTGAAAGTGAACATTTATTTTTCATATGTGAGTTGCTTTTGAAGCCTGGGCATTCAACTCCACCCATTTCCAGCTGGTGTCAGAGTTCTCTAGTTCAGCATGAAAGCATTTGTATTTCTATATCTGTTGTACTTGTGCACACATCAGCACCCCAACAAGCCAGAGTGAAGGAAGAGGACTGAGGGGAGGACCATCACTTGAGGGGGGAAAAATTCCCCAGAAACTGAGAAACTATTCCCTATATGTCATGCTTGCTGTTGGAAAATGTATGTAGGATGCACATAGATTAACAGGAATGGTGAAAATCTCTGCAGTTGGATACATTTTGTAGTGCACCCTAATAGCTGAATGAATACCAGTTCTCAATTTGTCGCTGATTTCTTATCTCTATGTCACAGGATATCACCTTCTATGCTGTCCACTGTCTCCTTGAGCACACAGCAATTAATCTGTAGTTTAAAAGCCTAGGAGTCAAGGAGCTAACCTATAAGGCTATTCATAATATTTTTTGCTAATAAACCATCATGTGACTATCATTACATCTGTAAGTCTAACTAAAGACATTTGAAGTTGATTCTGTGCAACAAAGCATCTTTTCTGGGAACTGCTTGCCACATATCTAAATCAGGGCTAAGGCATCACCAGTAGGCTCTTGTTTCTAGATGGCCAGATTAAATAGCTGTAAACTTAATATCTTGTTCGAATATATTGCACAACCAAAAGGAACTTCCAAAGTCATTCCCTACCAATTTAGAAAACCTAATGCTAGGGTACTTCTGACAGGTAGCCATCTACCCGTTGCTGAAAACCTTTAATGAAAGAGAGCCCAACAGCATCTAAGTCTCTTTATCTCACTGTCAAACATTTTGTGCCATCTAAAAGTTTTTTCCCATATTGTTTAGTCAATATCCTGTTTCTCGTAACCTAAACCCATTGTTTTTGGTCCTAGTCTGTGGAGCAAGAGATAACACATTTGCACCACAATCTATTGGCGATCCTTCAAATATTTTACAGTTCCTATGGTGCATCTGTTTTGGTTGTTTACTCCTCCTGTGTGCAGTTAGATAGCACAAATGCCTAGAATGGTCTTTCATGTAGGTGACCTTCTGATTTCTGGAACACTTTGAGTATTCCACTGGCATATTCTGAGCAAGGCAGACTACTTAGTAGTTACTAAGCAGAGATCACCACTGTCACTCAAAGATAATTCTCATGCTGATATCCTCAGTGGATAAGGTTGTTTCTGCTTTCATATCCACTGCAGCTGAATGTTATCAATGGCTGAATAAATGAAGTACAGAAGAGAATGCTGAAATAGTTTAAATCAATGCTGAGTGTAAATTTAAAAGGGAGATGGACTATCATAAATTTAAAAATTGTTTCATTTTCCTGTTGTAATAAATATTGTTTAAATACATGCCTTGATCTCTACATGTCAGCCTATGAAGGAAGGACTGCATTATCCCTTGTAAACTTGCCATAAACAGCTTCTGCTAAAACTAAATGTATTATAAATGATTCATGAAATTCAATCAGAGAAAGCAGGCAAGGCAATCACACTAAGAAGAACAGTCAGGGCTTAAGATGTAACCAAGAAGGAGGAAAAATAACCAGTCCCCATCAGAAATACAGATTATCTTCTACTTTCCTCCCTTAATAGACTGATGGAGTAATCTAGCTCTCGTTGAAATCAATGAGTCTTTCCACTGATTAAAGTAGGAATTGAAATGTGCAGTCTTGCTAATGCTTTTGTGGTTTCTTTCCTAAATGTAACTTTGGTTTTGTAGCAATATGTGACAGAACCCCCCTCTCCCCATGTTTTATTGATGCACAGGAAAACATCAAACTACAGAAAGAACCAGATCTTTAAAATGGTAACAGCAACTTCTGATTGGAGTAAAGGCAAGTTTCCAGCAAATCCTTGGATGTGCTGCTGTTTCCTTGGGCCCACTAAGCATGACAGCAAAAGTTCTGTGTGCTTAAGCATAGATTGATTCAGTCCTATAGGGAAAAGAAGAGCAGCAGAGCAGCTTTGTACAGCAGAGAAGACTGCAGATTGGCTGAGGGCTGACTCCAGGTTACTTTTGTAGGATCTTTTCCCCAAAGCATTTTCCCAATCAGTATGAGCCCTCTCAATTGGGTGGGGAGATAAGCAGCAAGAAGATCTTTAATGTGCTGCTGTGTACTTTGGCCCACTTTTTTGGGCCCCCACATAATACATATCCCACCTTTCCCTGACTCAAGGTAGCTAACAAAATTTAAAAAGGTACAAATTAAAAACAATACAAGCATTAAAATGTAGATACAAAGTTTAAAAAACAATTAAATTATTTTAAAAAATTAAAAACATAACACACTAAAATTTAAAATGTATTAAAAACTCTATCCAAATTTCTGTACAAACCATAACATCTAAATTAAACAGTATTTAAAGTCCAACCCTTCTCAGTTTGAAAAAGCCTGATGGCCCAAGAATATTTTAATCTGCTGCCGAAAGGAGAGCAGGGATAATGCCATCCAGGCTTCTCCAGGGAGGGAGGTCCAGCGCCTGGGAGCAGCCACCAAGAAGCTCCTCTTTCTTATTTCCACCAAACATATCTCAAGAGGGTGGTGAGACAGAGAGAAGGACCTCTCCTGGTGATCTCAGTGCTCTAGTAATCTCATAAGGGAGATATGGTTCTTCAAATGAGAACATATCCTCATTTAAACGTACCTCCCTCCTCTGAGTGCTGCTCACTCTAAAATTTGTCTGTTTAGCTGGAGATGCAAAGAAACATAGTAATTTCTGGACAGTTCAGCCTAAGAGCAGGCAGCCTACTGAAGAGGCCCAGGGTTGCATTAGCCTGTGATATGGTGATACCAGTCTCAACTGCTCCTCCTAGTTTCTGCATCCAGTCGACAGCATTCTTTTCTATTGCTCTAACAACAAATCCTGCTAGTATTCATGCCTTCTGCTAGTATTGATGCTTTCCTTCCTGAGAAAGTTTCTTCAAATGGCTGCCTAATGGCTTATTGTGTTAAATCAGTTATTCTGAGCTTTTGGCTTGATTTAAAAAAAAATAAATTGAATATCTTGAGCAGTTTGGGGAAAGAGTGTCACCAATGTGACGGCTACGCTAAACTGCTTTGTACGGACTAAAAGAAGCATTGAAAAGACATCTATCCTTTTCCATAACTGCACAAGCCTGTATTTTGGCACATCCATGACATACGTGTTATTTAAAAACAGGAGTGCTACTGGTGTTATGTCTGAGAGATAGACAAAAGGTGTCTTCCAGCCTTTTCTAGCTGGCAACCAGTCATTTCTCTTTTTGGCAGCATCATCCCTTGGAACCTCTTAGCTGTTTAGAGGTTCACTGAGCAGGCCTGTGCCTTCCCCCTTCATGCATATGAGGCATCTGTTTTCTCCACTAACACATTTACTCCTGTGGAAATCATTTAGAAAACTTTGTGAGATGAGATATTGCAACCCCCCCCCCCCCAAATATCAGGTAAGTGTTGGGTTGGTTTGAGGTACTACCATAAAAAATCACAGGTTGGAGACCTGTTCTCAATCCCTAATCCCCAAATGACCATAAATAGTTTAATCTTTCCCATAGGTGTCAAAATAGCTTACAAAATAATAATCTCCCATTCAGAATAAGATTGGAGTATGGAATGATGTCACTGTTTTGGATTAGGGTGTGTGATACTTCCATGGTGTTATCCATTTCCAATGGATATTGAAAACTGACCTCATATTCAATTGATAAAGTTGTATAGTTGGCGCAGGATCTCCTGCACTGATAATAAGTTCTTCCTTATTCCTTTCAGAGCCAGAGTGGTATAGTGGTTTTAGCACTGGACTACAGCTCTGTAGACTAAGGTTCGAATCTGCTCTTAGCCATGAAAATCTATTGGATGATTTTGGCAAATCACACTCTCTCAGCCTCAGAAGAAGGCAAAGGCAATCTCCCTCTGTATAAATCTTGCCAAGAAAACCCTGTGATAGATTAGTGTCACTATAAGTTGGAAATGACTTGAAGCCACACAACAACATCAATCTCATGTTCAGGATATTGTTATACTGCAGGAATTTAAAGAAGTACAGAAGTAGCATCTTGGTTAATTTGCAAAAAGGGATTTTGTTCAGATACAAGGAGCTAAGCTGCAAAATATTCATAAACATGGCACCATTTAATTTATTTCTCTCAATTGCATAAGGTTTTAAGCAAAAACAGAATTTGTAGCTTAATTAACTAAATCTGCATTCTACAAAACAACATATGTTTGTGAGGGGCTCAGTGTGTTGATCTTTTTCAATCCCAATTAGAATACTGGAAACTGCTAAAAACAATTTTCAACTCTCTCTTCATACCTGTTAGTTACTCACTATTTGTACATCCGCTTTTGTTCATGAACTTATCAGAGGAATGACGCCAAGTAATCATATTGACTTGAGGACCAAATATTTCACAAAACAATGCTTATTTTTCTATGCAGCCAAAAGTTTCAGAAAGTTGAGTTTCAAGAGCAGTAGAAACAGTTATCACATAGCCTGAACAACAGGTTGTTTATATCTTTTAATGGAGAGCAAGTTATTCAGGATAAAATCAAAAGTCAGCTCACAAGGGATATAATTTCTGCATTAATTCACTTAAGATCTTTGTGTGATCTGTGTTTTTGTTCCGAGGAACATTGTACCAGAGGACAAAATGGCTGTCCCATGGGCTGTGGCAACAGCCATCATCTACTAAATGACACTGCAGTCATGTTGCCTTATTCCTAGTCACACTGAAACCCTCACTACAAAGCAAATAACAGTCAAGTTTTAATTCTGTTGTTAAATTAATCCTTTTTTAATCTCAAATTTTGCATGCTTTTAACAATATATGTTTTTATTGTAATTTTCTGTCTTTTGTAAGCTGTCCTGAGTCCCAATCTGTGAAAAAGACAAGATGTAAATAAAGGGATGGATAGATGGATGAGTGTGAGTTACCAATGAAGATGTTGTAATTACCATGCTATATAAAATGAATTTTGCAAGATTTTTCATAGTTAAATTTCTCATAGTAGATCTTACATTGAATTTTGCTCTGTCTCATCCAGAACTTTCATTCCATACAGGAAAAATATGGGGGTTTTACATAGAAATTAGAAATACAATGGCATGGACAATCCTAATTTTAGTATTCAGTGGCATATCCTGATACTTGCTAAGCATTGATTTAACAAGTTACCATTGATTCAATGGAGCTATTTGTTCTCTAGTTGGGATTAACAGCTGGGTTTTGTTCCTCGATAATTTTAGTTAAATGTTTAAAAATAACATTAAAAATGTTATCTGTATTTTTACAGTTAAAAGTACCTAATTGCGTAGTTAAAACTGCCCCTTTTAAATTTATTCTCACTCCATCCTCATTTTTTCAAAATGTTTGCAGCAGACAAAATAAAGACATTCAAGGGATTTCAAAGATTATTTTATGATCAAGTGTTCTTAAAGGATTATTCTCTGATGATAATGTCTAAATTGAAAAACAGTTTAATGTATGGGTCTGTTCATTTAGCAGATTTATGGTAGTTACAGTACCCTGAGATAAGGATTTATGCTGTGGGAAGAAAAGAAGGGGATGCATTTTTTTTTTTTTTAGATCTACACTTTATATCTTGTAATTGATTTAGCGTATTGGAATCTTGAGCAGTTCCAGGCCTGCTCTTATAACCTGGATCTGTTAAGCCAGCCATAAAAGATTCCGTTAGTCCACACTCTATTTCTCTGAGTGTTGTTTTTGTTTAACCAAGTTTTGCTCAATTTAAGCATTTCTCTGTCTCACTAATTCTTACAAAGAATGCAATCTTGCCATGCCTTCAAATAGGATGCCCCAAATAACAGACTGAGCTCTTCCCTCCATGGCATAGCCAGGATCTCCAATATGAGCAGACAACATGGTCTTTCAAATTGATGTATGCATCTTTGAGACTAAGGGGATTAGCACACAGCTAAATAAAGTGACTTAGTGCTACTGAATTCAAGCCAAATTTGGGCTACCCTCTAGTGTCATTGCATGGCTTTTGTCCTCAAAACCACCATCCGGATACAGTTTGGCTCCAGCATGGTCACTGAACTTGCTTCAGTGGCCATTTTTCAAAGCCAGGAGCTTTGCCCATGTCTAGATCGGAACCTAAAATATGTGCGATAAGGCCCCCAGACTGATCAAAAAGACCTGAAGGTCCCAGATTTCTGTGCTTCCTGGGCTTTCTTATTTTATTTTGGAGATCCATACACATTTTGTTTATCCCAGAATATTTTTCATCCATCCCCTGTATGATCAGAGACTTTTTACACCAGCTTCCCTAGATCAGTTTATTTTAACTCAGTATAAAATCAGAAAGAACAGAAACAAAGGACTTTATTGCACCACCTCTGGTACCCCACTCACCTCTTCTGAATTGAGCACAAATTCAGAAATTACACTGATTTTATAGCACAGAAATTTTCCATAAAACAGCTTCCCATTCCCTCCAGTGTTGAATTCGGGCCCCGTAAGTCACTTCGGTGGCCATTTTTTCCAATTCTGAAGCTTCTGATTTGGAAAAAACGGCCACTGAAGCAAAATACAGGGTCCAAATTCAAGACCGCAGGGAACAGGAAGCAGTTTTGAGGAAAATGCCTTTGCAATAAAATCAGGGTAACTTCCGAATTTGAGCCCAGTTCAGAAGAGGCAAGTTGGGCACTGGAGGTGGTTCAAAAAAGAAGTTTATCACACAGGGGCTAAGGCAGAATGGTCCCAGAATAGAACGGAAGGGACCAGGAATGAGTGAGGGATGCATTTTACAAGTCCCTCACTCATTCCGTTCCCTTCCCTTCCCTTCCAAATCTGCCGCAGAGGAAGAGATTTTTGAAAACTGTTCTGAACAGTTCTCAAAAATCTCTGGGACGGATTTGGAATAGAAGGGATGGGAAGGGAACAGAATGAGTGAGGGACTTTCTTGTGTCCAGTAAAATGAGTCCCCCACTCGTTATGTCCCCATCCAGGCCCCTTTGGGCTTTTATCTGACCGGGCTTTAATCTCCAAAGTAAATGGGAGTTTTCAGTCAGTCTGGATATGCCTATAAACTGCCATGGTTCCAATCTACAGAATCCTGGGACTTGGAGTCTGGCAAAGTATTGGAAACTCTAATGCACTCTCCTCAATTTTAGCCCTAGAACCTACTGGGAGAGAATTTTGAACTGTTTCATAAAAAATAAAAATCCCCGGATTCCACAGGATGGAGCCACGCCTGTTAAAATGTTGACTAGGTGCTATAGTTTCATAATGGGTATACCCTTTCAATTAGGATTAAATGGCTGCTGCAAACAAACTGAAGACAGTGACTTGGGGGGACAGTTTGTTGATAGCTTTCAAAAGCATGCACACACTCATCTCTGTTGGTTTGACAGTATTAGTAGTGAAATTGCTATTTTTAAGGAGACCTAGGGCCTGAACAGACAGGCCAAAATAAAGCTGCTTTGGATCACCTATGCTGCTTAAATGACACAAACATCTTAAGAGGCCAGAAACTGCACAAAAGCTGCACTCCAGTCCTTAGGACTGGAGTGTGGCTTTGGCACGGTTTCTGGCCTTTTAGGATGCATGCATCATTTAAACAGCATACCTTCAAAGTGACCCGAAGCAGCTTTATTTTGGCCTGTCTGTTCGGGTCCCTAGTTTTAACACATTAGAATACCTAGCAGTATGGTCTGAAACAGAAGCAGTATGGTTTGAAATGGAAAGGTCAGAAGCAGCCTTCTAGTTATGTGTGAAGAAATAATAGGAAATGGAAGTGTTGGAATAACCTACATTTCCTGCATGGCAAAAGTAGCATTTTATATATCTCTAATTTGTATCTGTTTCTTCCATGCACTCTATATACAATATTGTTTTGCATGTACACACAGACTTCCTCAAACATTAAGATCTTTCACAAGGGCCCATTTACAGTTGCTGAGAAATATAAATCTTTGCTTCTTTCAAGCACGTGCATGAGAATGAATAATTTTAAAGCTTTTTTCTTCACTGGTTGAGATTATAAGGTTTTTTTTTTCACATTTTCAATGATTTTCCACATTTGGCCGTGCTTTGCAAACAAATAAACTACTGCAAGGTTTTGAGTTGTTGTTTTTTGCATGAAAGGCATCACTTTGAGGGTAAAATTCAGCACTTTGAAAAAAACTGCACAAAATGCAATGTTTTATTTTAAAGAGTGTATCTGGAGGGAACCCCCCTCTCAAAACCAAACCCAGTAAAACAAACACATGAAAAAGAAAGGCTCTTTTGTTCTTGCACAAGTATGAAAAATCTTGTAGAAGTTTCTCACTTCTGAATGGGATGTCTCTGGGTTCAGACCTTCTTTTTGTCAAGGATAAGAAAATATGGAAGTATTCTTTACATCAATATATATCACCATTCACAAGAAAAGAGACAAAAAAGATTGCAGCCATTATAGGATCATAGCATTGATCTCCCATGCAAGCAAAGTCATGTTCAAAGTCATCTCAAAATTCTGTAGCAGAGATTACTACCCGAAATGGAGCAAGAAATTCCAGAGGTCCAAACTGGATTCAGAAAAGGAAGAGGCACTAGGGATCACATTGCAAACATATGTTGGCTAATGGAGCACACCAGAGAATTCCTGAAGAAAATAGGTATGTCCTTTATAGATTACAGTAACGCTTTGACTGCATAAAGCATGGAAAGTTATGGAATGTTCTCAAAGAAATGGGAGTGCCATTACACTTGATTATCCTGATGAGAAATTTGTACTCAAGATAAGAGGCTACTGTTAGAACAAAATTTGGAAAAACAGTCATTCCCAATTGGCAAGGAGGCCAGACAAAGTTGTATTCTATCACCCTACTTGTTCAAATTGTATGTACAAAACATAATACCAGAGCAGGGTTAGTGGAAGGTGAAGTGAAAATTGGAGGAATGAATATCAACAGTTTAATATATACAGATGACAGTGTACTACTAGCAGAAAACAACAAAGACTTGGAATAATTACTAAGGAAGAGCAAAGAAGAAAGTGCTAGCACAGCCTTAATTTTGACCATCAAGAAAATAAAAACAGTGCCTATGGAAAATTTAAATAAATTCAATTTAGATTATGAATACATAAAAATAGTATGAGTTCCAAATAATCAATAATTGATCAAAATCAATATTAAAATAAAAATAAATAATTGATCAGAATGGAGATGGCAGTCAAGAAATCAATAGAAGACAGGGACTTAGAAGGGCAGCTATGAAGGAACTTGACAAGATTCTAAATTGCAAAGACAAACTGAACACTAAAGTGAGGATAATTCAAGCCATTGTATTCCCCATCACCATGTACAGATGTGAGAGCCGGATACTGAAGAAGGCTGACAGAAGGAGAATCATATCATTTGAGATATGGTGCTGGAGAAGAGTATCGAGGATACTGTGGATGGCGAAAAAGACAAACAAGTGATTACTAGAACAGATCAAGCCTGAACTTTCCCTAGAAGCCAAGATAACCAAATTGACACTGTCATACTTTGTACACATCATAAGAAAAGTCAATAATGCTAGGAAAGGTGGAGGGCAGTGTAGTGAAAAGACCCCAGAAACAGCAAACCCCGGAGACAGAGAAAGCCAATCAATGAGCACCAGGTGACCAGCCAATTAGAAGCTGGCTGGGCGGGGTTGGAGTTGGCTGAGGACAGGGACGCCACTGAGGGGGGTGCTCTCTGGGTTCCTGATTGGGACAGGTGTAGGTTAGGTTTTAGGCCAGACTGGGTCTATGTAGAGTCCAGGGGAGGGACTGATTAGGCTTTAGGTTGTAAGCCAGTTGATTTAAGCTGAGAGTATTTGGCAGATTGCCTGAGGGCTGAAGTATTGTGTCTATGTAACTGTGGTAACGTAACTAAGAAAAAAGAAATGCAAAAGCCTTGAAAGTAGTTTACTGATTACTTTGATGTTTGTTAATAAACTTCAGTATTATTTTATTACAACTTGGCCTCTGTGAAATATTGTGGCACGCTACTAGAGATAACAAAGCCTCAGAAAAGATAGGCAGTGGTGGAGAAGATCTCCACAGAAGAAAAAATACAATTGGTGGCAGCAAAGGGGAAGACAGGCATTCTGTGTGGGTGGACTGGGAGAGTCTGAGTGAGTGTCCACGCCACCACAGGCAGTAGAAAAAGTGGAAGACCATAAATACAATCAATCCAGCCTGGGACTGTAGGATTTGAGCCGAGCAGTTGAAGACAGGGCATCCTGGAAGTGTCTCACTCACATGGTTGCCATGAGCTGAAGTTGACCTAAATACTGTTATCAACAGTTCTTTATATCACCAGTTCTACTGTTTTTGTAATACCTTTTTATTTGCAGAAATCTGGGCAGAGAGCGCTACCCCAAATACCTGCTGTGGAATTCAGAATTCTCTTCTTTGCTGGGTCCATTTGAAAGTGAAGAACTTTCTGTCATCCACCAGCCTATTGTGGTCTGTCTGTTCTGTCTGTGTCTCTGTGTATTCATCAGCTAACAGGTACCAGCCTTCAAAGGCCATCATGAGTCATTAATATGAGGAAACTCTACAGAAAGCTTGCAAGAAGGTCATTTTGCATATCTATGCATACCTGCCAAGAATTTAATAATGAATCACCAACTGTTATGGGAATTTAAAGTAGCTTCCCATGTGGTGCCTATCAGATCTATTTAGAGGGAGAAATTGTTTCCAGCATGCAGGGAGCTAGGTGTGTGGGATCTTTGAATCAAGGCCACCATCTTCAACAGCTAACTAGAATGATTTGGGGGGGGGGGGGCGACTGCACATTTTGATAAAAGAGAATTTATCACTGTTTTTATTGACAATTTTTCAAGACTTACCTCTTCCATTTGTTATTATGGCTGGAGCTGGAAATTAAAAAGGTGGGTTGAAGGTCAGATGTCATTAAATATCACAGTTAGAATCATTCAGGCCATGATATTTCTGATTTCTCATTATTTATAGTTGTACAAGCTGAGCTGTGAAGAAAGCTGTCAGGGAAAACAATAAATTCATTCAAAATGAAGTTCTGGAAAAGAGTTTTGTGGATACCCTGGACTGTCAAAAAGACAAATAAATGAGTCCTGGAGCAAATCAAGACTGAACTCAAAGCAAAAAAGATTAAACAGAGGCTTTCATACTTTTGATATAGTATAAGACAGTGCATGCCAAAGTAGGAGGCAGTAGGAAAAGAAGGAGACTGCAGTATAGGTGGACTGAGAAGTTTAGCATACAACAGAATTTTGGGGTATAATGCAATGGTAATCCGAATGCAATCATGGGGTTTCATGTAATTGCGTATGAGTGTATCTCATGCAATTTTGGGCAAAAGGGAAGTCATTCCAAATGCAATAATAGGTTTTACGTTAATGCGTATAAGAGTATCTCACGCAGTTTCAGGCAATGGGGGTCATTTTCTGGAAATAGGAAGTCATTCTGAACCCACTCCAAACACAATTAGATTTCTAAACTAGCGAATGCATGGGAATTCGAATTGGCTCAATTCGAAATTGGGAGAAATTCTTCCTGTGTGATAAACTCCTGAGTCAATCCAGGAAGCCACAGTGCTTAATTTGCAGGAGCTGAATACCATTGGCTTTACTGTGTCACTTCCTTGTTGTTTTTATTGTTGTGTGCCTTTAAGTAATTTCTTACTTATGGTTAGCCTAAGGCAAACGTATCATGGGGATTTCTGGACAAATGTGTGACTTGCTTAAGGTCTCCCAGTGGGTTACCATGACTGAACAGGAAATCAAACCCTATTCTGATGAGTAGGAGATTTTAACCTCTAGGCAATCAGTGGCAAGTGATTGCTCTTTTGTAAATAGGGAATATAGTCCAGTTTTCACTCTGCACGTTAAAGACAATATCCAAGGTGCTGATCCTTTTCCTCTTTCAGCACCTTGAGTAGCTCCTTTAAAGCTCATATGGGTGACTCCACCCAGGATAGGGGCCTTTTCACTCCTGAGCCCTGGTGGGCAGCACCACCCCACACCAGAAGTGATATGACATCAATTCTAATTGTTTTAAAAGAAGTAGCAATGTTAGTCTCTTCAAGCATATAAAAGATGCCAGGAAGGGGGGCGGGGAGGAATGTGGCAGCACATTTAAGACAAACTAGTTTTTATTGTAGCATTAGCTTTCTGGATCCTATTCCATTACATCCCACAGCAATATGTGTTATATCTTAGACTTTACTGTCACTCTGTATTGTGTCTGAAGAGGTTTATGTCCATGAAAGCTCATGCTAAACTAAAAAAAAAGTTATAGATGCTGCTGCCTTATTCTTTCTCACTCCCACTCCCTTCATCCTGTTTAGACACCAGTTCTAGTTTCATTTTTGCCACTTGTGGCCTCTTATTGATTTTGAGGCTGAAAAATAATAAAAATTATTGTCTGGGGCATAGGGAGTTTCCTTGAGGGCATAAAAGGCTGAAGAAAAGATGCACTCATACTGTGAGCTGCACCTTCCCCCATCCCTGCTTTAAAGTCTAGACTCTACCCTGGAGTATATTTACCTCTGTATCGGTACCAGAACTGTCACTGCCACCCTAGGTAAATCCATATCTGGTTTCTGGGTCCCACGGCTCAGAATGGCATCCCTTGGAGTCCTGACTGACTGTTGTCCCTGTATTATCAAATGTCTAACACATCCCTGTTTATTTGGCACTGAAATTAGGTAGACATAGCTGCTCTATGCAGATCTGTCACTTTAGTAAAAAGTACAGTAGTCCAGGTAAGCAAAGACACAAAGGAAATAACAGTCAACCAGGCCAATATACTGATAGATGAGAAAATGTCCTTGGTTCCTAACCTGCTGATCATGTGCTAATATCAAAGGAGGTGCCAGAACTGGGGAGAAGACAGGGCAGGACAGGGTTTAAATAGCCTATCAGGCTCCACCTCCAATGAATGGTGTGCATCTACAAGCTGAAACTATATTTGCCCATACCTCTCCTCAACCCATCTGCTACCTCATTCACAGCTAGAAACTTTCAGGCCAGATGAGAAATACCTTTGTAACTTAACTTCCAAAACAAAATTGTCTGTAAAATAATGGCATTTTCCCACATACCATATTCAACACTGGATTAGATATTAATGAGTGATAAAACAGAATGGAGAGAAGTAAGCCTACATCAAAATGGAAATGGAAGTGAGTGAAAGAAAAAGTTATCCCTGGATGAACTTTGGAAGAAACCTTTAAACATGACTTTTAATCACATGCAGCTTTTAAACCACAGTTGTAGCAAGAGAATAACATCTTTGGCAATACTTATCACATGATGTTGCTCCTCAACTGTTGCTGCTGTGTCTCTGAAGCATTGAGAGAGGGCATCTTTTCAATGATAGGAAACCCCATCAGTAAGTGGCCAATTGCACTGCCACCCCATTACTCCACATGTGTGATGAGTGACAGTCTATGGCAGTCCTGTTTTTGAGCAGTCATGTGGGATCAGTATCCTCCTTTCCTCTTCACCCCTGTTCCCAAGCAGTGTACTTGCTTTCATTCTTTCTTTACTGTTTTTCTTTTGCTTTAGAATTGTGTTAAGCAGAGTTAAAGAACAATTTCAAAAAGAGAGAGCACTGGACCACTGATGGCCCCATCACACTATTAAGGAGAAGTGTAATAATAAAAGCTGGTATGTTTCTGTTTCTTTTAAATAACACAATTGCGAAAAGACTGAGGTGAGACTGAGGCTCATGTGAAAAAGTCCATAGATTCAAGAAGGTTCAAAATGTTTTTTAAATTTATGCAAGGTTTACTGGACCTTGTTGTTTAATTTCACATGCGAATCTTATTAGTTTTTGAATATTTTTTGACTAAAAAGTTTGTGAAACATAATGAACTTCTCTTTCCTTCCTTCCTTCCTTCCTTCCTTCCTTCCTTCCTTCCTTCCTTGTGATGTAGGAACTTACCCCATATTAATTTTAATAAGAAAAAATATAATAGCATTCTAAAGCCACCTGTAACTGAGTCAGTTATGTTACTAATTTACACAAAAGTAACTTTCTAATCTTTAATTTTGATGCATTCCCTCTCAAAAGGAGAACTACAACAGCAAGGTAAGCATAGGAAAGAACTAGCTGATGCTTCCATTGCTGGTAAGGTTATGTAAAATTTCTAATCCAGAAACTGTTCAGTCCCTGTGGCTTTTTCTCCAAAGAGTCTCTCATTATAAACCCATTAGTATAATGCACCAATAATCTCTGATACACAAGTACCCGGTAGAAATGTCTGGGGATTTTTTTAAAACTGAAGATTGCACAATTATGCTTTCACATACTGTCATTCCATTTACACAGTTTAATCATACTGTTCTCCTTAAGAAACATAGAAACAGATCTCTGCTGAATATCTATCAGTGGGCAGACAATTACTAGGTGTCACTACTTGCTTGTGAGGATTTACACTGTCATTTTTTGTAGACTCTACTGAGCACAATTTATATGATGAAGGTAATTACAACCTTATGAATTGACATCTATTCTCAGATTTTGACAGTGCAATGTGAATCCATGTCTACTCAGAAGTAAGCCCTACTGAGTTAAATGGGACTTAATACAGGGAAGCATGTATAAGATTGCAGCCCCGATATAATTTTCTTTTAGTCATATGATGTTATAATAGATTTATCCACCTTCTACTTTCAAGGACCAGAACTGATTCTGTTTTCTACTCTACACACTATCAATCTCAAGGTTGTCACTGGATATGAAATGAATTTAATACTCAGGCTCTGTCATATCAGATTTGGCAATCAGACATACAAATCTGAAGACTTTCCCACTGAAATTCTGAATTACTTTCATCTCAGTTGGAAATATATAACATAGAAACCAAGATTTTAAAAATAGCCATTCCTTTCAAAAGATACCCTCTGAACTTTGAAATGGGATACTTTGTAAGAAAATATCTCATGTCTCATTAATTTATTCAAGGAATGATTGGATTTAGCACTCAGAAATGATTACTTAGTGCAAGGCATTTTAGAAATGAAGCATTTTTGTGGCACTGAGAATTTGGGGAGGGTTTCTGTTATAGTAAAAATTGTCCCCCCCCTTTTTTCTGATTTATTGCCCAGCAATAAGAACTGCTGTCTTATCACTGAGCAATAAATAAACAAACCATGTAAATGGAAACAATGGCAGCCCACTTTATCAGATGCATGGAGTGTTGCTTCTGACCTAGTGGGCTACAGTCAATAAAATCTTATCTGAAATAGAACTTGTGAGTCTTTAGGGTGTCACAAGACCTTTTTTGTGGCTTGTGCTGCAACAAACACAGCTAGTCTCTGCCATCTTGTTATTTTTTGCAGTGTAAACAGGAAGAAGACCTCGGCCCCCTTTTTTCACCTGGGTACACACAGGACAGGAGGAATACAATGGAATCCTCATTTGTCCCCAAGAAAAGTCACAGCTGGTGTACCAGCTGAAGTTGGGCAAAAATACAACAACCTAGCTTTCCAGGAGGAACTCTGGGTCTAAGAGCTTCCCAAGCAATGAATCTGATTTGTCATAGGGAGTGCAACCCCACCCAGAATGGGCTGCAATCCCAATCCCAGGTTGGTTTTCCTACTAACCAGAAAAATTTCCATTTTGTCTGAATTAAAGTTTATTCACCCACATCAGCCATTTACTGCATTCTAACAATGATTCAATACTACCACAGTCTCCATGGCATCAGTTGTAAAGAGACAGAGCTGGGTGTCATCCGCATACTGATGACATCAAAACCCCAAAGCTCCAGATGACCTCTCCTGATGGTTTCATGAAAATATTGTAAAGCATAGGGGACAGCATTGACTTCTGTAGAACCTTAAAGGGTAATTAAAGGCTGAACCATTGACTCCCAGAACTGTCCAGGAAAGAATGGAACCTCTGCAAAGCAATGTCCCCAAGCCCCAAATCAGCCAAACAATCCAAAAAGATACTATGGTGGATGGTATCATATACTGCTGGAAGATCCAGGAGGGCCAACAGGGACACACTCTCCCGTTCAACACTGTAGGTCACCTACCAGGATGACTAAGGCTGTTTCTGTCCCATAATCAGGCCTGAACCAATGCTGGAATGGATCCGGTTAATTTGTTTCATCCAAGAATGATATATGCTATCACGGGATGTTTGTTGTTAGGAGTGAATGGAAAGGAATGCCGTTAAAGGGAATGTTTGAAAAGTGTACAAGTGTACAAGTCACTAGGGCAGAACTACAGGCAGCTTACACACATTGTGAAGTCATTACTTTTAAAATGAAGTTGCTACCAAGCAGATTGAAATGGATAGCCAACTAATTTGATTAACTGTTGTGATAAAAAAAAGGGTTATAAAACTAGAGTGGTTTCTTTGCAAGATTAAAGACAAAATGGCAGGAGGGGGATTTGATTGTTTTAATCTGGTAATATGTACATATCAAAGCACAATTTTCTAATCCAGGCATTTATTAGTCTGGGTAATAGAAAGGTGCATTCCAGATGAAATGAAAATGAAAGGAAACCATAGACCTGTATGTGGCAAATGTAGCTTTGTTATGAATCATCCTTTCTGCCTCAATGCATTCGTCTTTTGCTCTATTTAAGAAAAAAGCTACTATGATATTTTCATAAAATTGCAGCATCCCCATGCATAACAAAATGTTTAGCCTTATTCATCTGTTTGTAGCAGTGTTAAACTAATCTATCATCTATCTATCTATCTATCTATCTATCTATCCACCCATCCATCTCCACATCTTTATATGCTGCCTTTCTCCCAGAATGGGAGAAAACAATGGATGAAAACAATTAAAAATTTTACAATTAAAAAAAAAATCAAAAAATATGAAATTGCATAAAACATAAAAAGTTAAAAAAATATAAATACCCCCTAAAATCCCTCCCTGATGATGATTGTATATTAAAAACATGCTTGAACAAAAAACATGCTTGAACAACAACAACAACAAAACCCAATCCCGCTTGCCCTTAAAATACAGTTAAACCAATTACAATTAAAACATATTTAAAAACAATAGCAATAATAACAAATTGACAGTAACTGTAGCCAATCAGAGGTCAACTAATTGGGTCTTCTTTTGGTGGCTGGGTATCTATTCAGGAAAGGCCTACTGGAAGAGATCTATCTTAACAGCCTTTAAAAAGCTGCTTAAGATAGTAATATGATGGATCTTATCTGGCAGGTCATTCCATAATTTGGGAGTGATGGCTGAAAAGGTCCTCTGGGAGGTTGCAAACAGTCTAGTTTTTAAAGGTTGCAGAATATTCCTCCCATAGGACCTAAGTGTGCAAGGTGGATTGTACGGAAGGAGGCGGTCCCGGAGATAGGTTGGACCCAAGCCATATAATAATAATAATAATAATAATAATAATAATAAAACTTTATTTGTATTTTCTGCCTCTCCCTACAGATCGAGGTGGGATTACATCAAAATTACACAGTCCTTGGAGGAAAATGTGACCCCATCCAGGACTGGAGGTTGTATCCCTATACCTGGGTTCAGGGCTGCTCCTGTGAGTACCTCTGTTTTATCTGGATTCAGTTTTAATCTGTTTTCCCTCATCCACTTCATTACTGCTTTAAGACAATCATTGAGAGGAGAAACACCATCTGAAATCAAAGCTGATGACTGAGACATGGAGAAATATATCTGGGTGTCATCAGCATACTGATAACACCCCACTCCAAATTCAACATCTCAAAAAATGGGCACAACTGACACACTAGTTTTAACTGTGCAAATACACTCCTGACCACTGGGGAAACCAAAGCATCCAGGCTCAGAGTTGAGTCCAGAACATCCAAGCCTGAGATTTCAGGGAGAGTGTAACGCCATCCAGCATAGACAAAGTCTTTGATTCCTGATCTGCCTTTCAGCTGACCAGGAGCAACTCTGTATTGTTTGGATTAACCTTCAATTTGTTTGCCCTCATTCAGTCCATTACTGACAGCACATATTGGTTCAGCACAGAGGCAGATCCTTGGAATCTGATCGAAAGGAGGGATAGAGTTGGGTGTCATCTGTATACTGGTGACACTGCACACCAAAACTCTGGATGACCTCTCCTAGCAGTTTGATGTAGATATTAAACAGCATGGGGGACAAAATAGAACCCTGAGGAACTCCACAGACCAATGGCCAGGAAGTCAAACAGAAGTCCCCCACTACCACCTTCTGAGTTTGTCCCTCCAATAAAGATTGGAACTACTCCAAAACAGTCTTCCCAAGTCCCTTCTCTAAGAGGTGGCCCAGAAGGGGAACATGCTAGCCATTCACCATCCATTTTCGTTTTTCAGCATAAACAGTGATGCTTTGAAGAAGAGAATCTATGCTGTCGGTAGAGGCTCACCGTGTGATCTGGAACACTAAGGGGCTTTCTAGATTGGCAGGAAAGGGTGACATGAAGTTGTCTTTTCCTTAATACTTAGCAGCTTCCCTGCAAGTCCCAGGTGTGTAATAAAAAGCCATAGGGCAGCTACACTGAAGATGTGTGGGGACGACTTATCTGAAGTCTTTTCTGTTGCTCAGTAGCTACATTGGAAGCTGTCAGGATGTGGAGCAGCTGCACAGGTGGCAATGAATGGGGTTTTTGGCCACACTGAACCTTTAATATTTTTTGTTGTTGTTGCTGGCTGCGAACTGCACAGTTGCGTGGGTACATCACACATGAACTGTGCAGTTATGAAAATCTGTCAAATTACCATTGTGGTTTTGCTTCGCTTTTTAAAGTGTGCAGTTGCATTGGCTTACACATTAAAATACTATTACATCAATAAAACAAACTGCATCCCTCCCCCCTTAAAAAGATATTAAATCCGTTACAATTTAAGTTTATGAATAAACTTCTTTATTTTATGAATGAATTGACATTTAATGCGCAGTTGCATAACAGTTACAGCATCCCAGAGTCCCTACTGTGCATGTCTAGGGTTCAGATTAGGGCTGGAGCTAGGGTTTGGGAGCTTTAAAAAAAAACTGCACAGTTGCACTGCAGCATTTAGACACTGCTGTGCAGTTACACCATTTTTAAAAAGAAGCTGGGAAAAGCAGCTCCTTTTTAAAGCTGCTTTTCCCCCATTAAAATGCAAAAGAAGTATGTTCATGCCAAACTTTCAGTGTGGGTCATCTAAAGACTACACTTTCATGCAGGCATGAACACACCCCTTTTTGCCAGTCTAGATCAGCCCTAAGATTCTCTTCAGACTTGAAAGTTACATGAAAGTAACATGAAATGAAGGGGAAAGGTTAAGCATGAATTCTCTCTTCATATGTTTAGTTTATTACTATTCTTTAACACTATATGCATGGGCAGGATACCACGGGCCAGCCTGTGGTCCAGCCTGTTCCCATTCCAGATAAGCTCAGCAATGGGTGAGTGTTCACATGCCTGCTTGCTGCCATGCCATGGAGTCACCACGCACACCTTACCTGCTGCTACCACCATGTGCCTAATGTAGGTTTCTGCCATGGCTTGTAAGGGCAGAAAGGGGGCACCTGGCTTCACCC
This sequence comes from Urosaurus nigricauda, assembly GCA_034509955.1. NCBI lineage: Eukaryota > Metazoa > Chordata > Lepidosauria > Squamata > Phrynosomatidae > Urosaurus > Urosaurus nigricauda. The sequence continues at coordinate 96,943,839 of JAOEGL010000001.1, forward strand.
ATGTACCCAGGTGCCCCCTTCCAACCTCACAAATGACTGCATGTGCAGCCTTCAGGGGAAACACAGTGGTGGTAGGTAAGGAGGTGCGCAACCATGCAGTCTGCCAGGTATTGTGGTGGAATTTCTAGGAAACTCTGCCACAAACAGCTGGTCTTTTTAGATCCCGCTAAGGACCTTTTGGACCAAGGCCAGGCAGAACCACCAGACTTTTGGCCTGTCCACTCAGCCCTGTCTAAATAGGGCTGGTTCATACAACTGGCACATGCACATGATCACTACCAGGTCATAGCCTGCTATTACATTGTGTGCTATCACAGATGATTATCCAGAAGGCAGTAAATGCCTGAAAAAAGATAGAGTTTTTCATGAATAAATAAATACTGGGAGAGAGTTGAATCAAACTTCATTGGCTTCTGAGAAGATAAAATCCCCTTTCTTCTCTCTGTGCATACACTTTTCTGTATTTCTGCATTTCCTTCTTACTTGACAATGTGATGTGGGAATCAACTGTCAGATGCCAAGGTCTCCTTCAACCTGTGAACTTTATAAGTGAAATTTTCTAGTTAATATTAAATCTCTCTCTCATAAAAAATAAAAGCTTCAAAGAAAGAGTGTAAATACACATGAACGGACTGTATGACAGGGACTTTCTTTATATGTATCTTACAGCAATTGGCTGGGAAGTGATACAAAGCAGGGGAAATTAAGGAAAACAAGAAAACTTTTTGACCTTAAGAGTATTTTCAGCAGTGTTACATATTCTTGGAGACTATCTCTTGCTCAGTTGATGGTCTGGAAAATAATTTTGGATGATAATTCACTGATGGAGGCTAATGACAGGAAATAGGCTCCAGATTACTCTGGGGGAAAGATCCTGGTTTTTTTTTTTTTTTTTTTTTGGTGCCTTCAGAATATGATGCCTCCCTAACTAAAAGGAGGAAAGAGAAGCAATTTGAAGAAGGATTTGGACACACAGAAAGTGAGAAAAAGAGAGATTTTGGCATTACTGATTGGCTGAACATGAAATATGCTGGGATACAGAAACTCTCTTTGGAAATCTAATGCTGGGCTGATGGATATATTATTTCTGCTGAAGTAGTCTGACTCAAGAATAGACTTAAGCTAAATATTTATAGTCACTGGATCATGAGAAGACAAATAAACATACTGTAGTACATTTTCTCCACTGTGCTCTTCCTGTAGAATTGTAACTAAAACAGCAATTACCAAGGACTCTCTCTCTTTCAAGACAAATTAAACTTCTAATGTCATCCTTGGGATTCTCGCAGAGGGGAGCTGTGACAAACCGTTATAGTCTAAACAAAATAAGAATCTGCACAAGATAGATACCATATCTGTTGGCTAGTCCCAACGAGAGTAGACTCATCAACTCAGCTTCTGGTAAACACCACTGAAACAATGGGTCAACTCTGGAGACAAACTATAGTATTTAGTCAATCTCTCATAGACCATAGGCCCCAATTATGCATCTTCAGCTCAATCCCTTCAACCCCTTCTCCCCTGAAAAGCCCATCTCGTCTAAACTGGTTGATTAGTTTAGTGAGCAATTCCTAAATAATTTTCTGATTGGCAGCTTGACTACTTATATCAGACTCTCTCAAAACTGGTGAAAACAATAATGCATATCTACCAAGGAGTCAGTATGGCATACCGGTTTGGGTATTGGACTGTAACTCTGGAAATCAGTGTTTGATTGCCATGAAGCCCACTGAATAAAATAACAATAACGATAATAATAATAATAATAATAATAATAATAATATCCCACCTCTCCAATTGGATCAAGGTGGCTTACAATATTAAAACAGCATTGAAATGAATTAAAATACCAAATAATGAATAATATCATAAAAGCAATGACAAACCACCTCTGAACAAAGCTTGCCAAGAAAATCCCATTATAAGTTTGCCTTAGGCTCACCATAAATCAAAAATATCTTGAAGGCATGCACAACAAACAAACAAACAAACAAACAGAAAATACTTAAGGAGATAAATTATACTAGTGTCAGATTCCCATAAATAGATCTAATACTGTGAAGCCAAAGGCCTTCACGGCCTGCATCCATAATTTTTTGTGGGGTTTTTAGGCTATGTGGCCATGTTCTGGAAGAATTTATTCCTGATGTTTCACCTGGATCTGTGGCTGGCATCTTCAGAGGCCAGGGGCATGGAAGTACCACTACTTCCATGACGCCAACCTCTGAAGATGCCGGTCACAGGTGCAGGTGAAATGTCAGGAATTTTTTTTCCAGAACACAGGCACAAAGCCCCCAAAACCCACAAAAAACTAAAGATCTAATACCATTTTTTAAAAAATAGTAGTTTTTCTCATGCAACCATCCATCAGGTATTAGACTTAGGAGGTGCTCTGTTTCAGACCAGGAGCAGAGGGAAGGGAAAAGCCAGCTGAATCCCAGAGTTTCCTAATTTTGGGGAGAATCAACTCACAGCACCACTGGCTCCCAGAACAAGCCAATAATTCATGTACAGTCTATAGTGCCCCCTTTGCTGTAAGGAAGGGCCTGTCATAAAGGAACATTCTCAGCTACCAGTTGCGCCTCACCATTATTTTTTCCTTTCTTCAGTACACGAGTGCATGGATGCTCTGCTAGCAGCAGCCAATCACCTCCCATGTCCCACCCAGCCATTAGCTCATAGGACAACCCATGTGACTGGTTGCTTGATTGTCTGGTTGACCAACTGCCTGTACGGCATATCAGTATGACCAGTGGCAAAGGATAATCGTGGAGCCCCCTGTAACAACCTCTTTTTCCCCATTTCTCCATGCCCCCCTTGGACTGGCCAGTTTGTTGATGTTATTAAATCCATTGTACTGTTGGTAACCTGACATATTTATCATCATTTTACTTCATGGGATATGCAATGGTTTGATGGTGCAGCTGACCATGTAGGCAACTGTGCAATCAACTTGTGGGCAGATAACAAAAAAATTTGTGTCCAGCAATGACACTGGCAGCTCACTCAGTGCCTCCCCTATTCAGTCTTTCCAGCTTGGAGTGGAGCAAACCAGGATTTTTATTTATTTATTTATTGCTCCAATCTTTAGCTCCAGAGTGCAGCTTGGGTTCATTTACCTCCCATTTTTGCTACATGTGTTGTCTGAATATATAGGTTTCAAAATGGGGTGGAGATGTTCTTTCACCCTGTGCAGACAGCCCCTCAGACTATCCTTGTGTAAGGTACTTTTCACATACTCTGAAATAAAAATGTTTATTGAAGGAGATAAATGTATCCAATAAGTTGCATTAACCTTATTTTTCATGTCCCCCCGTGACTGTAAGTGTTATTAAAAGTAATAAACCTATCTTGGGTCTGCGCAGCTTGAAAGTGAAGTGAGGCAAGAGAGTGGTTGATAGGGAAGAAACCATAGGCAATAAGAAAGCAGTGTGGGTTGAGTTTTCTCTCACAGTGTCTGTTCAGATTATTCAGAGAAAATATTCCTAAATTTTAGTGGATACTTACCCTGTTTTTATCCTGCTTTCTGAATTTAACTGTCACAGTGTAAAACAAAAGTTACATCTCTACTTGTGGTCTCATCAGATCTTTGATCAGAATGTTAAAGGATTAAAAGGTATCATCCAGAGGGAAGGCTGACCACAAGGCTGACTTTTATATCTGGATATTGATGTTTGTGGTGGTGTTTCATTAACATATAAGCCAAATCCATCCCCAACCAGACTATTTCCTTCATAGGGGCCATGCCAAGTGCATATTTAAATTTTAGAAAGTACAAGATGCAGAGATTTAAGAAAGGAAGGCTAAAACAGTAGCCTTAGTTAAAAAGCAATGTATATATCTAAAGTAGGTTTTCTCAGTGGCAATGCTGATCTAAAGTACAAGCTGTGATCAATATTAAAAGTTACTTCTGTTTCACAGAGTGAATTCATATAATTTGGAAATACTCCAAGTTTGGAAGTAATTTGCTACAAGTGATGCATTACTTGCAATTTATTCTCGTTCACGAATAGCAAAGACAGAGTCTGTCATCTTTTCATCACTAATTGCAAAGTTGTATTTGTGCCTCACAATATTGCAGTTTCTTTGTATGGGTTGTTTCATATAACCAAAAGTCATCCCACCAAACCTCCCTTTTAAGCTGCTCAGCACCTCAATGTAGCCATTTCCAAGTTGCTGGAGAGTGGGGGAAGTTGAGCTATGATGCATCCAACCCTCACCTTGTAGCCATGTGCTGCTACTTCCATTGTAGCTGTGCACATCCCTGCTGTTGCATTTTTGGAGGGTAGGTTCAAGAGACAGCTTTGAGGCATAGCTATGCCACTGTAGCTACCGTGTTTCCCTGAAAATAAGACAGTGTCTTATATTATTTTTTGCTCCCAAAGATGCGCTAGGTCTTATTTTCAGAGGATGTCTTATTTTTCCATGAAGAAGAATTTACATTTATTGTTGAACAAAAAATGAATATTCATTATATACTGTATATATATTTATATACAAAAACTTTGCTAGGCCATACTTTTGGGGGAGGTCTTATATTTAGCAATTCAGCAAAACCTTTACTAGGTCTTAATTTTGGAGGCTGTCTTATTTTCGGGGAAACAGGGTACCTCTCCCAATGCTGTCTCTTGACCATGTTACATGAAGTGGTTGTAACTTAATGAAGAATCATCTAACTTCCTTTTAAGTATAGCAGTAACTTTGGACCTGTGCAGAGCGGCACTTTGGGCTGGCTTGGGGGTGGAGTTTGGGTGTAGCATCTACACAATGCATGCCCTGGCTCTTCCCCCAGGGCACCGTGATGCTGTGAGCTATACCCCACGGCATGTGGCAGCATGATGCCCCTCCAGGGCTGCATCTGCACAATGCAGTGCCAAAGGAGAGCCGTATAGCTGCAGTGTCATGGCTATCGCACCTCCAGGGCACAAAAAGGAGCTGCTTTTTGTAGGTCCTTTTCACACCCTGGAAAGGCCAGATCAGGGCTGCAGCATGCAGTTGCTGCAGCCCTGATCTGGCTGAAAAAGAGGTGGTTGGAGGTCGCCCTTTCAGGGCTGTTTGTGCAGCCCCTTAGCTATTTTTTATTGTTAGAGACATGGTCTCTTTAAATGATGGTTTCACATTTCATACAATTCAAGGCATGATACTTTTTGTGGATGTTGACGTTATAATAAAGTGATGTGAAGAATGTGTGTCATATACCAGTAGTCTCAGACTTTCTAGTTTGGGAGAAAGGCAATTTTTCTCCTAATGTGCCAAGGACTGTCATCATATTTATACTCATTTGCTGCACCTGTTTGTTTTTAATTTCCTGGAAACTCATTGCAGTCTGGCACCAGTCCACAGGCAACCACCCTAAGCAGTACCATTGTATACCACAAGTCAGCAGATTGTATTGTCCAATTGTTTTTTTTTTTTTACATAAACGAAAAAAGCAACTATTGTAGGAACTTTCACAATCTGGACAGTAAAGGCTTGCTCTATAAAGCACAAAGGAAACAACCTCTTGAGGTGTGAAGTTGAAGGCTTTCATGGCTGGCATCCTTAGTTTTTTGTGGGTTTTTCGGGCTATGTGGCCATGTTCTAGAAGAGTTTATTCCTGACATTTCGCCAGCATTTGTGGCTGGCATCTTGAGGTGTTTGGGCTGTATATGTAATTAATTACTTTTTAAAAGCAACTTCCTTGTTCTGGCAGTACACTGGAAATATACAGAAGATAAATCCCCATCCTTTAATCTCTATCCAGAACTCAGCCGCATGTATTATCACATCTGCTCGCCTCTTTGACCATGTTTCTCCTCTCTTATCCTCCCTTCATTGGCTCCCCTTCCCCTTCCGCATCCAGTACAAGCTTTTGTTGTTGACTTTCAAAGCCCTCCATGGACTGGCCCCTCTTTACTTGTCTGAACTTCTTTCTCCTCACACTCTTTCTTGCACCCTCCGTTCTGGAAGTCAAGGTCTCCTGTCCCAGCCTATAATTTCCACTGCCCTGTCCCAGATTCGTCACTTCTCACCTGCTGCCCCTCACTCCTGGAACCTTCTTCCCCCACATGTGCACCTCATTACTTTTCTAACCAGGTTCAAAACTGAATTAAAGACTATATTGTTTAGGGAAGAGCTCCCAGGATTGTGCCATCTGCCCCAGGATGCCTCCTTTTAACTATGTATTAAGAAGCCATGCCCTCCCTCCAGTCCATCTGCCTTGGTCCAGGCCCCAGAGGGAGAGAAGAACCACTGGACCTCATTCCCTTTCCACCACCTTCCCCTTCCTCCTTTTGTGTTGTCTCTTTTAGATTGTAAGCCTGAGGGCAGGGATCTGTCTAACTATAAGATTGTATGTACAGCACTGTGTAAATCTACAGCGTTAAATAAATAAATAAATAAAGACAAAGGTTGTATAAAAAGCCAAGGACAAGATCCCAGAACCATTTTGCATCCATCTTATCACATGTTCACATTCATACAGCAGCCAGCTTCAGGAGTGGTTGGCAGCCATGGTCACTCATTCACACTGGAAGGCAAGATTTGGCAGTATGGAAAATAGATCAAATTTAGTCTTATCTTCCCTAGATCATTCTCTTGACAGTATAGTAACCACTGCATTTTGTGTTCCTCATCCTCTGATTGCTATGAGTCTTTAAATTAAATTAAAATTATTATGATTGTGGCAGGACAGCATGGGCCTTGTTTTCCCCTTTCCTCTCCTTTATAATGCCATCACTTTATTCTCAGTCCATCCCCATAATTGCAAAAGTCCCAGAGTTAAGAACATCAGCATTCAATTTCTTGGAACAGTGAGAAGTTTCAATGTTGTATCTGATACAGAACACAGAAAGATCATCTAAAAGCAAAGAAGTTCATTTCCTTCCTAGTTGCCCTTAGTACATGTTTGTTTAAAATCTTTTCCCCTTGGAGTTAACTGAACTATGGGTTCCTACACATGGGGCAAGTGCCCTCACCCTTCAATTTTTAAAAACAATTCTAATTTTTAATGGAACAAAAACAACTACCATGCAGGATTCTGACTAGTAATTCCCAACCCAGATCAAGAAGTAATTTTGCAAATATCCAGAAAACTAGGCTTTGGGTAAAGGACCAGCTGTGAAATGTAAAATTTGTTAGCTGCTTAGCACTGCCTTTCATTTAATTAATCAATAATGATTCATAACTTAATCTTGAAATTAAATTAATGCTAACATTGCAATGCAAGCCTATGAATTAAAATGAAAATAAATTTAATTAAGTTATTCTTTTGCACTAGAAAAATGTCCATTTTAACTGAGTTTAACTAATCAAGCTCCACCTTGGGTCCTGTGTTAGGAAAACAACAGGATAATAAGTAAGTAAGTAAGTAAGTAATTCCGATCTTTTTTATTCAGAGTGATTAAAAAGTATCATTTGGAGCCATGGAGAAGAAGATCTGGCTGTATTTCTGAACCATTTGAACAACATCCATCCTAACATCCAGTTCACAATGGAAAAAGAAAAGAAGGGAACACTACCATTCTTGGATGTCCTAGTCATTCTCAAACCAAACTAACGTTTGGGCCACACAGTATACAGAAAACCTACACATATGGACAGATACCTGCACAAGAACTCCAACCATCACCCAAGACAAAAAAGAAGCACAATTAAAACACTGGTAGACTAGGCAAAATGTATCTGTGAACCACACATCTTGGAAGATGAACTGAAACACCTGGACCGGGCTCGACAGGCCACTGGTTACTCCAGCGCAGACATCAGAAGGGCTGTCAGCCCCAGAAAAACCCAGAAGACTCAAGACAAGCAACCACCCAAAGGGAAGATATTTTTATCATACATCAAAGGAGTCACAGACAGAATAGGGAAAATGGTGAAGAAACACAACCTTCAAATGGTTTACAAATGCTTCACTCAGCCAAGGACAAGAGAGACCCTCTCACAGCCGCAGGAGTCTACTGCATTCCATGCAGCTGTGGACAGGTCTACATAGGGACCACCAAACACAGTGTGCAGACAACCTATGCAAATGAGAAACAGCCTAAGGTCAGGGGATTCCCAGCAGACAATGAGCACCAGTTAGCAGAGATTAATCCTTGTTTGCATATCCTCCCACCCTGAGGTCTGCCATTAGCAACAGAACAATACATTTGCAAATTACTTCTTCCTTCCCAGGGTCACACAGGATATATCCAATTCTTTTCCAGGCGATCATTCTCTGAAGATGCCAGCCACAGATGCTGGTGAAACGTCAGAAAGGAACTCTTCTAGAACATGGCCACACAGCCCGAAAGCTGCACAAAAAACTATGGATGCTGGCCATGAAAGCCTTCGACTCCAAATTAAAAAGTATATCGACTCAGGATTGCCTTTATAATTGTCAGTGAACTTTGAGCTGCAGTTCCATGGAGTCTTTGTTTGTGTGAGTCAACCAGATTTAGAACTAAGGGATGCTGTTCTGTAAGGCAATGTCTTCCTCAAAGAAAGAGCTAAGTTGTAAGCAACACCAGGTATCCACATTCTCTCTAACAGACCACAGACGGGGAGTGGGGTGGTTTGCATGTGTGAATTTTATGCAAATTGTTGTGGATTTTTGCACCTTCAAATGAACTCATAATGTCTATACCTCTCTTGAGGTACCAATCAAAAGATGCGGATAAACACACTTGCACTTCTATTGTCATGCATCCTTCCTCCTTTCCTCCTGACTGGGAAACTGGAAGCATATAAGTTTCTTATTTCTGCCTTTTTTAAAAGGCTCACAAGGAAGGGCTTTTTTGATGGAGAAACTTTTGGTGGGAGTGGGGGCACAGATTTCGTTTCCCATTCCATTATATTTGGGGGTGGTATTCTTGTTTTCAGTCTTTAAAGGAAGACGAATAAGTTGGCCATTCTTAACAAGTTATTTCAGCAGTTAGGAATATTCCATCATAGACAAACATCTCTTTCTTCCAGTTTGAATTATTCTGTTTTTCAGTTATGGGAATTTTGTCTTCATCTCAAATTAGGTATCTCTTTGCTCTTCGAATACACTTAGCATGGTTTGTCTTCATCTTCACTTTGATAAACTAAGCTAGAAGGAGCTCTTTCACTATCTCGTACTATAAAGGTGAATCTTCAAATCCTTAAAAACATTTGATGATGTCTTCATATCTTTTTCTCTGAAAAGCGAAAGGAGATTTCTCTTGGAAGAGCAAAAAAAAAAAAAAAAAAAAAAGACTGCTGTGCTGCTTGAGCACTTTCTTCTGTTTGTACATATTTTTTTTTTTATAATAAGAGCTTATCACAAAATGACAAAAAAGACCCTGTATGTTTTATCTTGAAAGATACTTTAATTCTGAGGAAGAATATTAAAAAATCCAATTTGCCTTTTTAATTATACATTTTAAACCAAAAAAAAAAAAAAAAGTTTGTACAACTATTTGCATGGTCACAGTGTGATACTGGGCACGTCTTTCCAGCCCGATGAGAGATTGCTATTTCAGGTGAATAAGAGGAGATGTAGTTATTTTAAACAGGGGTAGCCCCTCCTTCCTCCACCTCTTCTTCAACACAGTACTGATAGACTGTGAAATGGCTGTGGGTTGTTTTAATGATTTTAAAGAACATCCTTCCTTTTCCTCTGCAGATTGGAAGCATTGTAATCACTCTGATGGTATCAGCCTTTAAGTCAAATCTAAATGAGGCCAGAATTAGGAAAGGATGCTTCCTGTCCTCTAATCTTCCTGTCCTCTAATTATTTGAGTTGGACCCTTCCATCTAAAGCAAAAAGACACAGAGGGAAGGAAGGAAGCAAAGCTTCTTAAGTTTCCTAAGGGTATATCCACACCACAATTTGTTACAACTGTAGCACTTTTGTACCAATATAATTAGTTGTTGCTTCATCCTACGTAATCAACGGATTTATAGTACAGAGAATGACTTAGGGTGTATCTACATTGTAGAAATAATGCAGTTTCACATGACTTTAAGTGCTGTACCTCCATCCAATGAAATCTTGAGATTCCTTCTTTGCCAAAGAGTACTAGTGCCTCACAAAAGGATTCTGTAGGATGGAGGTATGGCAGTTAAAGTGGTGCCAAACTGCATTATTTCTACAGGGCAGAGGCACCCTTAGATATCTCTGTCAGAAAGCCCCAATGCTATACAGGCATACCTTGCTTTAGAGTTCTTTGCTAAGATGGCAATTTTCAATTATACCATACAGCAACATTTTGTTATTCCTGTTCAGTCTGTTTATAGCATTGTGTAGTTCATGTTCCAGTGTTGTATTCTGGCAATTTTTACTATTTTTACTTTTGCATCATTTTTAGGGCCCCCCAAGCACTATTGCACACTGCAAATAGGCTTTTAAGCTTTCATATGCAATGGTAAGTGAAAAAAAAAGGGGGGGGGCTGTGATTGCCTATAAGGTAACATTTACTTTATAGTGGTGGTCTGAAACCTAAACCTCTGTGAAACCTTCTAAACTGATTCAAAAGTTTTTTTCTGTTGAAAAGTAACCCTCTGTATCTTTGAGCCATGGGAGTGGGGAGATTTCACCGTGGTTTCTTTTTCAACTCAGGATAGGGTTTTGTTTTTTTGTTTTTAACCAGGAAGTAAACTGGAAGTTTCTAATAAAACTCAATGAACATTATGTCTAAATATCCTGTATCAGATATTGCATTGTTATTGATACAGAACTATGATTTTGCTAGGATAGTCCAGACATGGATAAACTTTGCCAGTTATTATAAAATATATAATAAAATTGTATGTTTATTTAGAAATGGTGTGCATAGTGTGTGCAGCTGATCATGAAAATAAAGATTAACATGCCCTCCAAAAAAGATTAACAAAAAGAATAACCTGTGCCTTTCAGATGGTTTCTCATGAAATGGATAAAATATCTAAAGAATACAGATGGTTTGGTGTGGAAAAGGTTAAAATATCACAAGAACACAGATGTTTAGATTAAAATTTGACAAGAACATTGCTTATCCATGTGTGATTTGTAAGCAAATTCATCAAAGCACATTGGATTTTGTTATGGTCGACAAAAGTTTTGGAGGACTGTTCAGAAATGATAGGACTATATATTCCACAGAATGTCCCTCCCATATATATATATATATATATATATATATATATATATTCATTCCACTGCAAGGTCCTCTGAGAAGGCCTTTCATTTTCAAGTTTTAAAAAATAATAAACTTCCAGTTTTAAACAGCCATTTTAGAATTTTGTTCTTTGTGAATGAGTGAAAGATGGTGATTCTGAACTGATTTATCACACATTCTTTATGCACTTTTTTTTTTTTTTTTTTTTTTTTTAGCAAAATGACTACTTGAGCTGGATAGTTAGGCTCCATGCTTGACAGTTTGATCATAATAGCAAAGACAGGAAAAAAGGGGAGTGGAGAGAGAGCAACAATCTACCAGCACCTTTATGAATGATTTATCATCATGTCTGTAATAGTTTCTTAGCATCATGCCTCAGATTTTTTTTAATCAAATGAATGCAAAAGAAAATAATTAAAAAATTAACTCCATGTCTCAGTCTTTGCAGTGTTCATGTTTAAGGTATTTAAAGGCATGAGATCCTGACTGATCTTGGAAGCTAAGCAGGACTGTTAATATTTGGCTAGGAGACCACCAATGAATACCAGCTGCTATAGGCTATATATTAGAGGAAGGAACTGGCAAAATCCCCTCTGAATATTCCTTGCTTAGTAAAACTCTTATGAAATGTATTGGGTAGATGTAAGTTGACAGGTGATCTGAAGTCACACAAACAAACATATTTAGGCATACACACACAGTTGGCAGAGAGAACTTCCTTATTATCCCTGCTCCCCACAGCAGCAACTCTAACTTCATGGAAATTCTACCAAGAGGACCAGGGGACTTCGCTGGATGGAGGTGAGTAGTAACAAGTGGTGACCGGATGGGACAATTCTTCCACCAGTAGAAGGAAGATCCTGGATGCTAAAGACAGTCTGTATGTTCACAGTGCATGAATTTAAGCACATGTTTAAGATCTGCCTGTGTTTATATTTGTAATAAGTGGCTGTTCAGTGTATATTATCAGTTCTAATTCAATATATAGTGAGAATGAATTTTCTTTTTTAAGCTCCTCAGCTTTGGTGATACAAGGTGTGTGTTGACATTGCAGAATAATGTGTTTGACATCAATTTAAATGGCATGGCCCCATCCTACAAAACCCTGAGATCTGTATATTTGTAAGCATCAGCACTCTTTGGCAGAGAAGGCTAAGGACCATGCAAAACTATAAACCCCAGGATTTGAAAGGATGGATATACAGCACTTCATTTCTACAGTGTAGAAGTGAAGACTATTTTGCCCCACTCTATTTCTGTGTTTTTATCCATTTCTGAGTGTATTATGGGTGATGGGGGGGCGGGGGCGGGAATAAACCACATCCAGCACCATATAAAGTGATATGGATGTTGCTTGCTGGATGTTGCTGAATATGTACATGCCATGTATGTTTAATAGATGCTTTGTGTCTTTTGGTAGCATCATTCTTTTCATATATCAGTTCTTCCAAAAATGACATGGTCAGTCAGTACTTGGTCTCAGAGATGCTTGGATGCAATAATTTGCACATGTTCTGTTGGTTCCACAGTCAATATGGCTGGACAATGGGTGGAGGAGTTTGTATTCATATGAAAGCCATTAAAACTGTGACTGTATTTTAAATTTCTTGGTCAAAAATGCTTTTTGTTCATTTAGGAGATAATTTTTATTTGTAGTTAACTTCTTAGTATATAGAACGAATTAATGGATATAAAATAACAGCAGACCATTTAGAACTCTTTTGAATCATTTAAAAGTGCTTGAGATGACCAAGATTTGGAATGGGTCATTAATTTATTGACAGCAGCTAAAATTTCAAAAGCTTCATTTTGGGAAAGCAGCCTGCCCCTCTCCATTATCTGATTGGTTCAAAGGATATTGCAGTCCTTATGAAACTGACCCGTTGTACACCATCACAAGAGAATGTAGTCTTTGAAAATCAACTTTCGTTAACTTTTTGGGATTTGATAAAGCAGGGGAAAATACCTGCCTGTCTTTATGGCCCCCATTGATTTAGATCTGTCTACATTAATGTATGTATACTGAAGTTTTATATGAAGTAGAATACTATTAGTCTCCTATATTGACTTATATTATCTGATACAAATATATCCATGAATAAAAATACACATATCACTAGTTAGGTTCTGGATTTATCAATAAAGCCTCACTGTTCCTTTTGATATTAATTCCTATATTACATACAACATACAGACCAGAGCTAGGAACCGTAGAGAAAAATGTTCCTGTTATTAATCTGCAATGGGATCATTTAGGGATTAATTAAAGACAAATTTAATATGGGTAATCCTTCATTGTTATACATATGGGCCTTTGCTCTGGAGTGGTGATCATATAGATTTTTAATTTCAGTCCCAGGAATCAATGCGTTTTACCTCAGATTAATAATACAGAACATTTACAGAAATAATATTTTAAGTAGTAAATAAACTATTCAAGGATAAATTATCATAAGTGTTTGGAGTGAGCAAGCTTTTGTTAGCATTACAGATTATTGTTTGCGGTCTGTGCAGAGCCCCCATAATGGTTCATCCCAGACAGTATCTTTAATGTCCTAAGATGGTAGTGTATAGCAGCAATTACTGTGTTGTGGAAGCCAAGGGAGATGTTCAATGGATTTTCTTCTGGTGTATGCATGCCTCAGGCTTCAGGAATTAAGGTAATGTGCCAAGAGGTGTTGGTGTATACATATTAAACTAAGTCAGAGGGTCAATAGAAGAACTCTTATAAGGACTGATTTCAGTTAAGTGTTTGAACAAGGCAAGAACTAGAACAAAGAAAAAGGCAAAGTCTTTGGCTGCTGCTACACTGCAGAATTAATGCAGTTTGATACTGCTTTAACCATCATGGCTCCATCTTATGAAATCCTGGGATTAGTTTCTTGTTGTGGTGCTAGAGCTCTCTGAAAGAGAAGTCTACAAAACTACAAATCCTAGAATTTCATAGCATTTAGCTATGGCAGTTAAAGCAGTAAAGTTTAGAGGCAGACACACTGCTTTATCACAGTAGGGAGCAATCGTGATTTAAACGAGAGTTAAACAGGAAATGCCCTATGTTTATCACAGGACATTTCATGTTTAACTCCTGTTTAACTCTCGTTTAAACCCTGTTTACCTCCTAGTGTGATAAAGCAGATAGAGTTAGGTATGGGAATCTTTCGTCCTCTAGATATTTAAAACCACAACTGTCATGATACCATACTATTGGCAATAGCAGGCAAGGCTTTTGCAAGTTGAAGTCCAAATGAAGGTCAAGGGTTCCCTGCTCAGCTAGGAGGGACAGGCAGACAATAGGCAGGTGGTTATATAATTGTTTAGTACAGTAACATCCTTTGTATTCACCATCAGTTATCTTCTTGCACCTTACCCCCTGTTCTACCTGCAATCTGGGCCCTCAGAAAAATTAACTAATTATTGTTAATATACCAGGGAGATGCTGGTGCTGGAGCTTACAGATTCCTAGGGTAGCCACATCCCTTTACTGCCTCCTGTAATGGGCTATTCAGTCTAAATCCATCTTAAAGATGAAGAACAAAAAGCAGGGGCCAGCACCTTGATTTTGCCTCTAGCAGTACCTGCACAGCAGAAAGAGCAAGTATGTGCATGAGCTAGGACCTGGTTGGGAACATGTGCCATCGTATGGCTCTGTACCCCGACTGTTACCATCCCGTCCCTGACTGGAACATTTCCCATGATGGAAAAGAAGCATTTTTAGCCAGGGACAGGAAAAGGATGGGATGGTAACAATCTAGGAACAACACTGTGCAGTAAAACACAGTTCCAGCACAGTCTCAGCCTGTGCCCAGATCGGGAAAAAGCCGGTAGTGTGAATGTTCATACTGTCTATCCACAATATATTGGTACTCCATGGATTCAGAACCAATGTTGTCAAACTCTGCATGCTTTGTACAATGTTGAGGATTTAAGAGATGCAGAATCATATGCTGAGCAGAAACAGGGAGAGAGAGAGGGAGAAGAAAAAAAAGGTGTGGTCCCTGATTTATAAATCCAAAATATAGATACAGTCACCCCTCAGTTTTCACAGACTTGAGATCTGCAGTTTTGATTATTCACAGAGGGGCAACCTGCAATAAAGTTAATGATGCACATACCCGCGACACATGTACATGGCCGCACGCAGGAGCACGCAGCCGTCCAAAGCTATGGGGCTTGAATATACACAAATTTCCAAATTCTCGGGTGGTGGAGGTCTGGAATGAAACAACCGTGAATTCGGAGAGAGGACTGAACTTCCATTATCTGTGGTAAGACAGGTAAACCTTGGTACACTCTAAAGGGAATGCCAGTGGGCATTAACCCCTCTTTTTTGTGTTACTCTATATTTTTTAATAGGATTAAATAGCTAATTCAATGAATTAGCTTGTTTCCTCCTCTTATCAAGGGATTTTCATACAGATGCATGACTCAACAATCAGAGTTGCTAAATTAAGCCTGTATTTAACATCTGATGACCACACACTTAGGAATATAAAATTCAGAGGTGAGAGAAAACACATGCCATGACAAACAGAACTCATTCACCATTTATGAAGACTTCTAATAAGGGCTAAATGTATTTATTTTGACCCAGATACTACCCGCAAAACTGTGATGCAATTGATGTCCATCAGAAAATGGTTATTTGTTTTATCTGCTTCAGTGAATTTCATGTTAGTCTGGTGGAGAGTGCCAAAGAACTAAGAGCATGATCCTCTGAATATTTACAGAAGCAATTTGACAAAATGGCAAATGATATACAATTAAATCTGCTCTTGCAGTGTTTTTGAAAAAAGCTTTGGAACACCCATGGGCTCTGAATTGGGTTGGAACCTTGGCCTTATCTCTCCTGCTGTTTTCTCATGCTATAGTTCCTTCTCTAAACTTTATTTGAACTGGCATTTGCTCCTTGTATCCCTTTCATGTATTCTCCAAAACTGTATTACATGGCCTCTTTCAAAATCCATATTTGGAAGCAATACAATCAGGGTAGTGATATATAACAGTTATATAGATCTGAACATTAGATTCCTCTTTCATATAGTGTTTTCATTATATCCATTATTTTCAGAAAATTATAATAATTTTATAGTAGGGACCTAGGGGAAATGTCATGTTTGTGTTTTATAAAATACATTACAAATCAAGTGACTTTCCTACCTTGTAGTCTATAAACTATTAGTTGGTGAAACGTTTGGTTCCACTTTGCAATATAAGGGATTCTGTTAGGTAGGGACTGGTCTAAAGCCTCTTTGGTCAGGGAAGGAGGCTGCTTTAGGCCTCTGTGGCCTTGGTGCTTTGGAGTCTGTTCTAGGGAGAACAGCAGGGAAAAGTCTGGCCTAAGCAGAAAAACTGCAGTGAGAGTTGCTCCTTTATTTTGCTAGGTGGACTCCAGTTCCTAGAGTCTAGGCCAACTTCAGAAGAACCTCCGCTGGAGCTAAGTGTTCTTTGCGTGGAGCAGAGGGACTGCATTGTAAGTTGTCCCCATAGCCACTTCCATAAAGCCCAGCCCAATAATACTCCAGAATCCCCGAAATTCCTCAAACAGGAATTTTGAGGATATTTATTTCTTGCATTTATATCCTGCCTTTCTGCCAAAATGGGATTCAAGGCACCTTACAATAATTTTAAAAAGATAAAGCTAAACCATTAATTTCAAAAGCTTAAAATAGTTAAATAATACTAATATTGAAACATAAATGAAAACACAGTACAGTTAAAACCATTTAAAATCCAGCTAATGCTTTGCTTAGCCAAGGACAAGAGAGACCCTCTCACAGCCACAGGAGTCTACCACATTCCATGCAGCTGCGGACAGGTCTACATAGGGACCACCAAACACAGTGTGCAAACAAGAATCAAGGAACATGTGAGACACTGCAGACTGAGTCAGCCGGAAAAACCAGCAGTAGCAGAACATGCTATAAACTACCATGCCAACAACTACTATGTCAGAATGCACAGGGAAGCCATTGAAATCCATAAATACCTGGACAATTTCAACGGGAAAGAGGAAACCCTGAGAGTAAACAAGGCTTGGCTATCAGTCCTGAAGGACAGCAAGGTCAACACTCAACCTATGCAAATGAGAAACAGCCTAAGGCCAGGGGATTCCCAGCAGACAATGAGCACCAGTTAGCAGAGATTAATCCTTGTTTGCATATCCTCCCACCCTGAGGTCTGCTGTTAGCAACAGAACAATACATTTGCAAATTACTCCTTTCTTCCCAGGGTCACACAGGAGATATATATATATATATATATATATATATAATATTATATATTTATATATCCAATCCTTTTCCAGGCTATCTTTATCTGAAGATGCCAGCCACAGATGCTGGCGAAACGTCAGAAAGGAACTCTTCTAGAACATGGCCACATACCCCGAAACCTCCACAAAAAACTATGGATGCCAGCCATGAAAGCCTTTGACTTTTGATTATATTCAACACTGTACTGGAATTGTCTCAAAACATGAACCAAACTTGTTCCATGGACTAAGGGAATACCATCATATAACAAGACAATGAAATTGTGGGCAACAATTTTGGCAAAGTTTCCAAATCAGAAAGTGCTCAAACCTTGGCAAATCTATATATTTTCTTAACTAAATAATTCATCCTCACACACTCAACAACCTTTAAAAAAATCTGGATTATATTAATTGCATTAGCAAGTATCTCATTGCTTCAAATGTACAGGTACTCAGATAACTAGGATTTCCTTTGTTGTAGTATAAAATGCGGGATAGCTTACTCATTTTCATTATTTGTTGACAACTGTGATTGTGATTCAAGAGTGGACAAAAGTGTGACTTTGAATATTATAATTCATTGTGTATTCAAGGTCTTTCACCAAAAGCACATTGCAGATCCTAAAATCTAAAGCCTCTTAGGATCAATATGACAAGGAAGATGGAATAATTTAGTGTGTCCAGCCCATTCTATTATTCAGGCTAAATAATAGTGGGGAATGTAAGAGATAGCAGTGTATCTCACAAGCAGAGTAATTAGTATTCCTAAACAGAAGGTGACCAACAACCAGTGTCACTCTCCTCCCTATACACAAGGGCCTATAGAAAATAAGGCAGAATTAATTTGCTTTGTAAAAATCTATCAAGTAGTTTTCATAACGTCTCATGCTGTACATTCTAGTATCATAGAATCATAGAGCTGGGAAAAAAGGCTATCTAGTCCAACCTCCTGCCATGGAGGAATGCACACTCAAAGTGCTCCCAACAAAAATTAAGGCTGTATTAAAACACATTACTCACTAAAATGACACAATGCAATTTAAAGAAGATTAAAGCCCTAAAAACAGTCCAATTGCATAAAGTCACCCATTGGTGACTTAAGTGGGTTTCCATATAATATTAATTCCAAATAATAGGAATTTGGTCAATCAAGTTATAAGTCTCATTGATTCCATGGCTCTACCGTAGTTGGGGCTAAGAGATTTTAAAAAACAAACCTTCCTGCCTGCTATAAGTTCCAAATTTGGAGTGTAAATTGTTGGCCTAAGGGGAAAAGATGTGGTGAATTAATGAAATAAGAGATATTATCCCTATGAAGAAGTATTAGGATATTATTATTATTATTATTATTATTATTAGCTGCTGTTTCCCTTGTTAGTTGTAGGCTGGCCAGTAGGACTATCCATAGTAGAATACTATTCTTTCCCAGCTCATGCTTTATTGCGTGGTTTACTGCAGACACACTGCTTTAACCTGATATCAGTAATTTGTGTGTGTTCTTCAACACCCTCCCAGTGCTGATACTGCTTTAAAAACCCCAAACAAACCCAACCTTCCAGGATAAGGAGGAAAAGATGAAGGTTTCCAAGGAGTGATAAGACTTTGAAAAAGGAGTTTTTTGTTAGGTGATGTATGACTATATCTGGTAAGACTTCAAATTAGATAAGCAAGGATCCCACCCCCATCTTTGTAGGAGATACCTATATTGCCAGTGGATGTTGTACGTGCACATTTTAAGGGAAGTAATGTGAATAATTTCACATTAAAATCCACCTCAGCTGAAAAATTAGAGCAACTTTTCCCTTAGCAGCTTTTCTCTATGCCATGCACCCAGAGGTAATGCCTTTTTCTCCTATGATTCTAAAGAGGAAATTGAGAATAATACCTCAAACCATCATTTAATAGAGTGCTCCCATTATATGTGCCTAAAAGTGTTCTCTTCTTTGCTGGAACATTTCTAATGGAAATAAATGTTGGCTGTATAGTTTTCATTCATATTGTGTGCAAAGTATTTAACTAAGAAACAGTGTGATTTCACATATATTTACTCAGAAGCAAGTCCTACTGTGCTCAGTGAGAATTACATCTTGGCAGGTTGCATAGGAGGGCTTTCAAAATGAACTAGACAATATTGCAAGAGGTTTAAGCATTCCCATGGAGTGTCTAAAAGCTTTTGAAAATATATAGTCCAAATACAATTTAATCATGTACAAACCTGGGAGAAGGTAGGTAAGTAAGTATAGCAGGAGGTGGGTGGGAATCCCAAGCAATTTAGGCTATAGCTGAAAGGCAGTACACTACTCAATAGCAGCAAAAAGAACAACAGAGCATATTCATATTGTCCTGATAGCTGTCAGACATAGTTAAGTTAAAAGGTAAAGGTAAAGGTTTCCCCTCTGACATGATTGTCAAGTCATGTCCAACTGTAGGGGTCAATGCTCATCTCTGTTACATAACTGAGAGAGCCCGCATTTTCATGACAATTCTGTGGTCATGTGGCCAGCATGACTGCATGGAATGCTTTTACCTTCCCACCAAAGTCTTACCTATTTATCTACTTGCATTTTTACATGCTTTTGAAATGATAGAATGGCAGAAGCTGGGACTAGTGATAGGAGCTCACTCTGTCACATGGCGCTTGGGTCTTGAACTGCCACCCTGCTGACCTTGTGATTGTCAGAGTTGGCATCTTAACAACTGAGCCACTGCATCCCCATTAGGGCTATGTACTTATTATTTATTGATTACATACAGAAGTATAGTTATGGGGGCAAACCAAGGGTGCTGTCCCCCAATAAGAAGTCTGCCCCCATGAAATTTTCATTCAGCCCTCAAATTTCTAGCATTACAGTAACTTAAAACTATGTTGTGTGTGTTGTGTGCCTTCAAGTCTTTTCCGATTTATGGTGACCCTGAGGCAACCCCATTATGAGGGTTTTTTTTTTTTTTGGAAGATTGGTTCAGAGGTGGTTTGCCATTGCCTTCCACTGAGGCTGAGAGCATGTGACTTGCCCACTGAGCTGGGAATCAAACCCGGTCTCCAGAGTTGTAGGCTAACACTCAAACCACTATGCCACGCTGGCTCTCAATTTAAAACTACAGTTGAGCATTTGGAAATATAGTTTAGGTATCCAAAGAAAAGGGGCAGGCCAGATGACCCAGGTGTGTGAACAATTTTCATTGTCTCACTCTCTGAAACACTAGAATGAAGCCAAATTTCATGGTGGGTGGGCAGAATTCTTATTTTGAGGTGTGTGTGTGTGTGTGTGTGTGTGTGCATTTTCAAATCTCCTGTCACCTTATGGTGACCCCATGAATTTCATGAGGTTTTCTTAAGTAAGGAATATTTAGAAGTGGTTTCCATCCTCTGAAATATTGGTGACAGTATCTGGTATTCATTGGTGCTTTCCCACCAAAGCACAAACCAGGGCTTACCTTGCTCAGCTTCCAGGATCAGATGGGATCTGCTGTCTTCGGGGTATTCATGCCTCAATTTAGAGAGGACAATACCTGTATTTTCCTCTCCCTCCCCCAGCCATACCTTTACTACCTCCCTATCTGTCAGAGCTCCCAGGATGATGCACAGAATATAGAAAGCAACTTTTAAAAACAGATTAGTGTTTGAAAAAATAAATTGTGGTCTGTTGAACAATGATCCAACTCTCTGTTCCTCCATGTTGTTTGCTTCAGCATTGATTAGCTGTAGATGTTTATCTTGATTGGAGGGAAGATGATACAAATAAAAGTTTTATTTATTTTGACTCTTCCCACCATTATTGTTTTAACTGTTTTTATGTATTATGTATGTAATTTTAATCTTAAATCGTTTAATTCCTTTTTAAGGGGGGGATACTATATATATATATATATTGCTGTATTATTTTTAACACTGTAAGCCGCTTTGATTGTTATAACAAAAAGCAGGGTACAAATAAAAGTTTTAATATTTGATTATTATTTAAGGTGGAAAGTTATCTCAATCAATGTATTGCTCAGAAAATAAAAGAGAGAAGGAATTTGAAGTCTGAACCATAACCACCATGCTCACAGTGTTGCAGTACTGTTGTGGAGGATAATTTGAAAAAATGATAACAAGGGTACCACTGAGCATATGCAGAACATCTTTTTCCCTGCCACTGCTATAAAACCACTTCACTCCAGAATGAAACAAGTCACAGATATACAACATTTGTTATTATTTTGGTTCTGAATAAAAAAGATTTTTTTAGATCAGGAATTCATTTTGTATAACTTTCAGTAACATAACTCTAGTGCTTGAAATTTAGCTTCATTGCTTTTAGTAGCTCTTCTTCCAGTGGAGGCTGGTGTCTTCCAGGTTGATGGGGTGGTGGACTAGCTTTTTGTTTTTCTCTGAACTTCCAAAGAGCTATCCATGGTGCTGGAACTTTCAGAGTGGATTTACCACTCTGTTGACACAGAAGCCTCCATCTGCTCCATCTCCATTTCTCTAATTGGTAGTTACACCATTTGGGGGGCAACTCTCCCTCTTGAGATTTATTTCATTTTATCATTTTATTATTTATAATCTGCCTTTCTTCCAATGTGTTACCCAGTTTCATCTTGGTATATGTACAGCTGATTCATTAATAGAGCTAATTTAAGTGAACAGAGAGGAAAATTTTGGGACCGTAAACCCTATTAGTGTGGAGCAGAATTGTGATGTGTGGAATCTTCTTACTTAAGAAGAATCACAGAAAGATGGCATACCATATATACTTGATTATAAGACTATGAGTTGATCTCATATAGAAGTTGAGGGCATGTTTTGGGGCTGAAATTATGGGTTTTTCATATGACTTGTGGATAAGCCGAGGGTAAAATTTTTGAGGCTCCTCAGGTCCATGGTGGATCTTCATCATTTCCCTGGCAGTGGACAGAGGCTGTTTCTCTGTCACAGTGAGGAAGCACCAAAGAGCCCCGGTTGCAGCCATTTTTTCCTTGGGGTGGAATTAAAATTTTTTTCCTTGCCCCTTCAATCCCATCAAGAAAACAACTTTTATAGCAGACTTTCCCGAGAATAGAAGCTCTTGTTGCTGGCTCATCCACAGTTGTCTGCAGCAGTTGGCTTGCCTTCCCACAGAGGGCAAGGAGGAGGTAGGGGTGAAGAGTCAGTTGGGGGAAGAACCAAACGTAAAAGGAGCTAAGGCAGGGAGGGAGAGAAAGTGTGTGTGTGAATGCATGCATGCTGGACTAGGGAAAGGGGGGGAGGAAGGTGTGTGTATGTTTGGAACTGGATCAGTTGTTATTCCCATAGAAATAAATAAATCACCCTGCGCTCTCTTTACTTCCAGCAGCCCATTCCCAGGATGGAGGGAAAGTGGGGAGGAAGGTGTATGTGTGTTTGTGACTGGATCAGCTGTTGCTCCCATGGAAATAAACATTTCTTTGCACACTCTCTGCTTCCAGCAGCCCATTCTCAGGCATGCAGGGAAAGGTTTGTGTATGTGTGTGACTGTATCAGTTGTTGCTCACATAGAAATAAAAATCACACTGCACTCTCTGCTTCCAGCAGCCCATTCCCAGGCACATAGGGAATTTGGGGAGGATGTTGAATGTGTCTGTTTGTCACTGAATTAGCTGCCAACATTGGCATTACCATATTGACCCATATATAAGCCAACCCAGGATTTTGGGGTCAATTTTTGGGCATAAATTTCTTGACATATACTAGTATATAAGGTATATGTAGAGTTCACATAGTGATTTCCTCCTCTGCATGGGTATGAAGAGGATACAAAGCCCCTATTAACATATGTGAGCAGTTTCTACAGCCCAAGCAAGTGTAGGAACTGGGCCCTAGGTATTTTAAATATGATAATTTAACTAAATCCCTCAAACAAGACCCCTAGAGTCATAGAATTTTCTCCAAGAAGCCATAATTCAAGGGACTACAATTGGTTTCATCACAACATGTAAATATGTTTCCCCACTACCACTGGAAAACCAGGCTAGTTGTTTGGTTTGTTGTATCATTTCCAATGAATTCCTGAGAAGGGGAGTATTAACCCTGTGACTGGTCTGCCATGGAACAGGCTGCATAGTTTCAACAGATGAATGACAATAGGAAAAGTTAAGCCAATGTTAGTTTTCCCATTTTTGCATCATCATGCTTGAAAAAGCCACACTTCTTTATTTATCTGCCGTATTTAACTTTTAAGGTAAGTTCCCCTAAAGAGAAACAAATGGCCTTTACCCTATTTTAATATAAGCAAATTTAAAATGCTTCTGTGTTAACAATTGGAGAAAATATTATATTTCAGTCATGACAATTCTAGGCTTCCCAGCTAAGCATGGCCTCCAAAGGTAAACAACACAACTCACTTTTGTGGGTTAGAAAATAGGCTTTTGAATTATCCTTCCATTCAACTTTCATTTGATATGTGAGGGTGGCCATGTGAATGTGGGTTTTTTTTCCCATTAGAAATTTATATTATTTTCCATTACACACAGTGCTGATAACCTGCTCTGTAATGACCTTGCTTTGCTAGTGCTTAGTTATATCACATATCATCAAATTATAAATCCTTTTTGGTTATAAAGAACAATAGAAGTTGTTCCTTTTAATAGCCTTCCTAGGGAAAAAATATGAGGGAGGGAATGAGGGAGAAACATGAAGCTATTTATCAGGTTTTGTTTCCTAATCAGTAGCAGTTGTGAGGAAATAAATAAATGAGTTTTTCCCTTATTAAGAAAAGGCACCAGACTCATAAACTGCAGTTTTAATTGGGACTGAAATACATTCGTGCTTAATATTCCTTAGATGTTTAATAATCTTTACAGTGGTAGGAGCATGCATCGTTCAGCAACTTCTCATGGAACACTGCAAGCCATTATGGAGCAGTTTTGTTGGAAACAATACGACAACGTAAGCATTCGAATGGGCATCATAAGAAATCTCCTTTTATAAATCATTCACTCATTTATACTACAACCCTGATATGCAATTGACTGTCACTCCTAGCAGGTATCTCTGTGAAGGGCATGAGGCTCTTCTTCATTCTGAAAGCAACCCTGAGTTTAAAGTTCTCTAGGGGGAAAAATAAACATTTCTTAATTAAAGAAACAGGTTTGATTTATGAGGTATCTGTTTGCTCCTTTTCTTTAACTCGAACGTTCCCTAGGTGCATGTTTTCTTTAGAAAATGGTCGGTACCTCTGAACTAAAATGCCTTTCAAAAAGACTTTTTCTGACTATAGCAGAAGGGCATGAAAGTCAAAATCCTCTCTTGGGATTCACTTGACAGTTTTTAGATAATTGGTTTAAACAAAGAATTTCTTTGGCATTGTAGTATGGTTACATTGATCTATTTTTGGGCTTTTCTCTTTGAATTTGTGCAAGATGATAGATCTATACCACTACTCTGCTACAGATACTGGTCTCCGGTAAGTGGCATTTACATTCTGTCTGGTGAGTAATTCTTCTACCCATCTACAATCTACAGCAGCAGCAACAGTACTGTTTGTGTGTTAGCAGCCTAAGTGGCATTTTTATACTCTGCAGAATGTTCCAGAGACACAACAGTATTATTCTAGCACCTGCTAGGGGAAAATGTGCCCACCCACATGAAAATGGGGGAGAAGTTTCAGACAATATTTGTCAAAATGGCTGAATGGCTGTATTTTTTTCAGAGGCCTGGTGGGAGGCCCAAACTACAAAGAAGAATATTGTCAGAAATTATATCTGGAAAAACCTGTTCTGAGAAAATTTAAGCCTGCTTTAAATCAGTAGGTTTGTTTGTTCAAATAACTTGGTCTTGCCATGGACGTAGGAAAACCTCAAATGTAGTTCTAGGCACAGCACGGTAAACTGCCTGGTAGAAGCCAAATAATCTATCTACTAGACCATACTAGTTCTGTCTATTAAATGAAAGTCAATTTAAACAAACTTAATTCTGCAGCATTCTACATGTGGAGTAGCTACTTTTCCAAATGCAACATTTACTTAGTGTTTGTTTGAAGGCAATGTGTATGCAGATTATGTGTGTGTACCTAAGTTATTATAAGTAAATATGTACAGTAAACAAAAAAAAATGCTTCTGGCAGTGCAAACGCTTCCATCTGTCATCAGTTTTAATTTACTTGACAATGGCCATACAGAACTGATTGGCCTCTTTTCTTTTGGCTGTCATTCGCCAAACAAACCAAATCAGAGCATCCATTTTCATATCACAAAGCCCAAGCCATGAAAGCAGATTTTTCCATTGGAAAGCTTCTGTGGAACTGAGTCTTCCATGGATGTTTCAGATTTTTAAAATACTATATTCTTGGAGGAAAGTAAGAGGAATACAGATGTTTCATTCTCTTGGCTCTTTGGTGACCTAACTTTCCCCCCTCCATTATATGTTTTGTAAGCTCCTGTGTGTCTATTTCAGAGCTTAGATAACAGCCTGCTCAGCTGTGTTATACAGAAAGCACAGTGTTCTCTTGTGTAGGTGAATGATTACAAAAGCTCTAAACAGGCTAGTCTTTCTGTTTGCAAATAATGCTGGTTGTCTGCTAGAGGTTTATTTGTTTGGTTTTTTTCCTCCTGACCAGAATGGCATTAGATGGGGACAAGGGTACAAGAGAACCCTGACAAAATCAATAGCAAACAAATGACAAAGAGTTGGTGTGTTGTGCTCAACAGACAGTATTCAACAACTAATAGTTATTTGGCCTGGATAACACACAGAATGAGCTGGGAATGTCTGTTCAATAAACTTTGAGACATCCATTAGAACTACCCTTAATGAAACTTGGTTTTCCGTAAAGTAGATAATCAAGTTACTTGTTCACAAAAACTCCATCTGGAACTTTATTGTTTCTCACCCAGAGTTGGCTACAATGTTGCTTTTCAACATTTAAAATCATTCTTATGAACTTATACATGTGTATCTGCACTGTATCATATCAGTATGCACCTTTGAGATTAACTGTGTAAAGGACGTTGTAGCAGAAGTTGTTTCCTAGACTTGTTCTACTCCCACAAACACATTGAGTTTCCTAGTGCCCAGGAAGGATCTTTATAATCTGAATGAACGAACAGACATAGAAATGAAAAAATTGTGATTTTAACTATGGTCATTGAGGGCCAAAGGCAGGAATAAAGGTGTTGCCTAAGGCCAGGGTGAGTGGATGATCATATGAATGGGAGACGGAGTTTGGGAACGCGGTGTATGCTGGCTGAGAACCAGAAATGAGATACATTAAACTGGCTAAGAGTGTCCTGTTGAGGCTGCTGTGTTAACCAGTGCTATAACTGTCAAATACACCATCACCACCAACGAGGTACAAATACAGTACCAGTTCCAATATGCTATCATATTGGGGAAAGTAATGTCAGCCTACCACATCAGATAAATGGAGAAACAATGCACCTTTTGAAAGTCATTCCTTTGAAACCTAGTACTAAAACTCCCTAGCCAAGATTTTCTAATACATCACCATACTACCAATTCCTGGGTTACCTAAAATGAGGCTATGTCATTTAAAGTCATATCAAACCTCTATATCTGCATAATGGAGATATACTCTTATTTTAAAAGATCTTTCCTGGGTGATGTGCACATTTTCTAATTTCTCTCTCTCTCTGTTTTTCAGAACACATGTATTGTTCCTTCTTTTTTAAAAGTGTTACTGTATAATCTTTGTAGAAAATGAAGTCATAAAATTAGTCTCTTTGGAGTTATCATCATTATCCATAAGGTTGGGAATAAATCAAAACAGAGGCAGGAATGGGTGAACCTTGGCTGACATAGGACTACAGAAATTAAAATTTAAAAACTGAAAGTTGGGCAGGGGAAATAAATCAAACCTGATATATATGCATTGTTGTTGTAACTAGTTGTATACTGACACAGGAAAGACTGATTATTCATTATGACCATACAATTCATAGCTGCTTTTTTTTTTTTATCCTAAGGTTCCTCTGTTACTCATCTTATCCCTTCTCCCCAAACAGCTCAAAATTATCTTAAGATCTGACTATACAAATGTGTGCTTGCAAGTTTTGGATGGTGCATGGTTGAGCGCCAATAAATCCCATAACAAAAATAGATACAGGGAGTATTAACACTAAGCAGGAAAAGCTTTACAGCCTTCACTTTGCATATAAACAATATTAGGTTGGCTCAATATAGTCAGTTCAATCTGTTACAGTTGAATCTGTTCTTAACCTTTCCCTGAACTCTTCCAAACTCCACTCCTCCCACACCTCTTCTTCCAGCTGGCCACAAATCACACAAGTACAATGTTTATCCATCTATCTGTTTATTCGAGTCCTCCCATTCTTCCCAGTCTCCCTTTCAACAATCTAAGGAGTGTGAAAGGCAAAATCCAAGAGAGGGTGGGCCTTAAACCTTCCATAAAAATAACCAAGGCTTATTGTACCTGCATTGCCATGGCAGTAACAGGAGAAAATCAAATTACACTCTAATCTAAATTGTAATCAATTTATTGAGGAATAATCCAAGAAATTATATGGAAACCAGACAATTGTTTATAACTCTACCTTTTCTGTAATTGTTTTGCAGTCAAGGTACAGTGACAAGGTGTGTGTCACTGTGTGTCTGTACACAGCAGCCAGGAACAAGAACAGCTTCCTTGGAATTAGATGTAAAGGAATTGGGTATCTTTGCAGAAGATCAGCATACACAGAAGATCAGCATACTGACGATACCTGGCCCCAAAACTCCAGACAAGCTCTTCTAATGGTTTTGTATAGGTGTTAAATAGCACATGGAATAGGGCTGAACCTTGAGGGATTCCATAGACCAATGGCCAGGGAGCTGAACATGAATCCCCCAGCAACACCCTTTGAGAACACTCCTCCAGGAACAAACCAGAGACACTGTATAACAAAATCTCCAAGCCCCATCTCAGAGAGGTGATTCAAAAGGTTGATGGTATCAAAGTTGCTAAAGGTCCAGTGGAACCAACAGGGTCACACTCCCCCTGTCCCATAACCAGGTCTGAAATCAGATGGAAATGGATCAAGATAACCAGCCTCATCCAGGAATCCCTGGTGTTGAGAAGCCACCATATGCTCCAGCAACTTGCCCCAAAATGGGATGTTGAGAACCAGCCTATAGCTGTCCAATATAGTAGGATCCACGGAAGATTCCCCCCCTCCCCAGAAAAGGTCTCATGACAGCATCCTTCAGGCATGTTGAGATCCTACCCTGTAAAGAAGCATTAATCACTTCCATTACCCACTCACCCAGTCCTCCTCTGGCCGGTTTAATTAGCCAGGAAGGGCAAAGGTCTAGTACACATTTGATTCTCACCTCTCCTCTAGTGATCCTGTCCAAATAATTCTCTTCCAAACCTGGACAACCTGGATTGGGAGGTTTATTTACAACCGCCCCCAAAACCAAACATGCACGCACGCACACACACCACATTTTGAAAACTATGGTATCTAGGTCAGAACAAATCTGATCTTTTTTATCTGAGAAATGGTGGCCAAATCCTTTGTAATGACCTGTTGAATGCTTATTCTTCTCCTCTGGACTAGACTGTAACAGATCATGGACCACTTGAAACAGCTCTGGTGAACAGTTCTGTGTAGCTGTAATGGATTTAGCCCTTTTTGCTGCCTTTATTGCCCCACCATAGGTCTTCAAATAGATATTATCCTTTTTTGGTCAGACTCACTCAGAATTTTCTGCCACTGTCACTATAATCTCTGTCTTGTTCATTTCATTGCTGCCAGTTCCTTAGAAAACCAGGGGATCAGTCTGGCTCCACTCCAAGAGATAGAATGCTTAGGAGTGATTGTGTCAACCACCCTGTCATTTCCCCATTACAGAGATCCACCAGTGTTTTGACAGGATTCCTGTCAAGCCAGGCAGAAACTCCCTAAGAGCCATCAGAAATCCATCTGGATCCATAAACTTCTGGGGTGGATCATCTTAATGGGTCCCCCACCACAGCAGAGGCCCTGAAATGTGATGATAGACACCACCTTTATTCCAAGATCACCATGATCCCGCACCCCCATAAAGGAAAAAAAAAGGTCTGGAATGTGCCTTGCAGCATAAGTGAGGTCAGATACCACTTGGAACAGACCCATAGTTGTCGTGGACACATGAAGTCCTGAGCTTCTCCTGACAAGGTAGCCTCAGCATGGATGTTGATGTCTCCCAAGTTGCAGAGAATCCAACACTACCCCTAAGATCATGCCATCACGGTCAGGAAGGGAGACTTTTGAACAGGAGGGTGGGTGGTGCACCAACAGAATCCACAATCTGCCCCAGCTCCCCACCTTCAACTCTCTCTCTCTCTCACAGAGAGAGGGAGAGAGACATACACATACATACATACATACAATAGAGCCTTCAGTTCTACCCCCCCCCCACCAGATAGGAAAAAAAAACCCAGACAGTTGTACCTCATATTAGTCAATGGGCAGTAATGTGCACATGTCATATCTGTTTGTCCTTGTGAATATGTATAATTGAATAATATGGAGCATGGCCTATCTATGGTCAGTCAAATCCAAGAATCATTAGCCCACTGAAGTGGTCAGCCCACAGTGTGTGTGTGTGTGTGTGTGTGTGTGTGTGTGTTAAATCTATGCAATATCAATGCAACTTCAACACAGCTTCAAAATCAACAATAGGACAACATGTTAAACTAATATGGAACATTAGTTTCTTATTCTCAAAGAAAGCACAGAAAACTCACAGTTGAGCCTATGAGTACTCAAAGGATATCCAAATCAAAATGTACAGGAAAATTCATTGAACATAGGGGTGGATCACCCTATTTCCAATTGAAGTCATTTTCATACTTCAGAGGTCTGGAGTGCCCTTGTTAATCTGCATTTAAAGGCAGAAAGCCAGCATACAGTATTAGCTTGAATGTTAAAATGAGAATTAGCATGGTATAGTGGTTCGAGCACTGGACTAGGACACTGGGAAACCAGTTTGAATCTCTATTCTGTCATGGATACCCACAGTTTGGGCAGGTCACACTCTTGCAGCCTCAGAGGAAGGCAATAGCAAACCACCCTCAACAAATTTTGCCAAGAAAACCTCATGATAGGTTTGTCTTAGGGGCACCATAAGTCAGAAATGAATTGGAGGCACACAACAACAAGAATGTCCTGTTTACTTTTTAATCTGCATTTTAAAAACAAACAAACCTCACACCTATTTCTAAATCTAATTGCCTCAAAGTATTCATTTTCATTTTGATATTTTTTTAAAGCTGGAATTGCATTGCAAAAATAAGAGAAGTACAAACTCAGATGGCTATCTATACTATTCACAATAGTGTATGAAGTGTGGATTGTTTCAGTATCTACTGGGATTCATTAAGATTTAATTCTCAGGCTTTTTCAGACTCTATATGCACAACTAGATTGGCAAAAAGAAGGGTGTTCATGGCTGCATGAAAGTCTAGCCTTTAGATGAGAAAAAGGGAAAGTGTGCCATGAAAATGCTTTTTTTGCGTTTTAGGGGAGAAGAAGCGCCTTTAAAAAGGTGCTGGTTTTCCCAGCTTCTTTTTTAAAAACTGCGGAACAGTGCAGCTCCATCTAAAGGCTGTGGTGCAGCTGCTAAGCATTAAGGAAAAGGCAACTTCATGTCACACTTTCCTGCCAATCTAGAAAGCCCCTTTAATTCCTGAAAGAGCAACAGACCTATATCAGTCAGTTTCTGAAGTTCTTGTATACGGAATATACATTGTGAATATACTTACAAATCCCCGAGTATTCTCTTTACAAGAATGGACAGGGTCTGAGCTAATGCATCAAATTGTTTTAGTACAGATGTTAGCAAAAGTACCCAGCTTTGTTTTTATCAGGATCCTGTGCCTGCATATCAGTGCTTTTTTCATCTATAGTCATTACCTCCAGTATTAACTTTGGTTTTCTTGTTGGTCTTTCTTTTCCTCCACCCCAAAATTTGTGACTAGGGGTGAAAATAATATTCAGTTTCTAAAAATGGTTAAAAACATGTTCCTATACATTATTCAGTTTTGTCTGAAATACTGTTTGATTTCCTCATTTGTCTTTAAAATTATGGCTTCAGTGTGGCGAAATCTCCTCTTGTGTTGTAACTAATCATAGATTCTTTCTCCCCTGAGACATCCCACAGAAATCTGAGAAAAGGAATCATGCATATTTGGTGAAATCTTTTACTTTTTTCATTATTTCAGTGACTTCTGCAGATGAAGGGTGACTATGAAATATTTTATTCTGAGTTTCTCTAACTTTTGATTGGGCATGTTTTAAACTTCAGAGCTTATTACCAGTATGTCTTTGTGAGTTGCCCTTCCTCCTCCTTATCTGCATGACAGTTTCCCAAATATTTCAGACTCAAAGCACATCACAGTTTGAAAGAAGAATACATATTAACAATATACAAAAAGGGAACATTAAAATATACTGTAATTAATTTATTCACAGTATTAAAACAATACAGACCTCACCATAATTTCATGGCATGAGACAGATCAGTGATTTCCACCCCCCCCTCCAAAATGAAATCCTATGTGTGTCAATGTGAAAGGAACCGCAATTGTATTCAAAGAGGTCTATTTCACAGGTAACTTCATAGAATTACAGACTAAGCCAGTATGTTATTGCCATGTTAGTTATCCAAGTGAAATAAAATCAGCCAGATAAAATGAGAAAGATAATAACCATTTCAGATTTTAAGACTAGATGAGAGCATTGCATTCATTTTCTATCTTTTGTAGAAAATATAAAAGCTTCAGCTTGGATATGCTTCAGGATTGCCATATTCCTTGTGATCCCTTTTTCTAGACTTGATACACTTTGATTTCATAAGGCAATTATCTGTTGATCATAGTGATTTTCACTGAAGTCTCCTCTAACATTTAACTGAATGCAATGCTCCTGCCTTTCTTATCTTTGTATTGTGCTTAGAAAAATCCAACTATCTGACAAGAAAAATAACTCAGGCAACATCAGTGTTTGGGATCTAGAAAGTAGTCTTCACAAATCTATAAAATGTACTTCAGTTATGAAACACTATATTGCTGTTACAAATGCTACAGTAAGAATCTAATGAAGTTAGAGAGAAACTGTGATTCAACCAAAAGTTATTGAAATCAGTCTAATAATTCAAAGGCAAATAATTTTACAAAATACCCCCTAGCTGTTTTTCATTCATCCATTTTTCTGATTCAGCACCATATTTACTTGAGAATACATTCTATTGAATTCATTGAGGTAGTAGTTTGTGATTTTATGTTTTTTAACATTGCATTTTTCTCTTTAAAAAAGAAGAAAATCTGTTGGAAGATTGTTCTTGCCACCCTGGAAAAGGTTACTTTTCTGCAGTTATTCATCTACTGTCCATTATATGTTATTAAACTTGCCTGGGACACCAGTCTCTCAACAAATCTTCACCACATTTCAGGATAATGTAACAAAACAGCAAGTAAATAGTTAGCTATTGTAAGCTTACGATGAAGGGACAAAAGCTCAGGATGGCATGTGCCTCCAAATATGTGTAGAGACCACTTCCCTATGTTCAGAGAATGAGCCCTTCTAGAAAAAAAAAGAATAGGAGAAATTTTGCTTAAATGTGATAATGGGAAACCATTCCTCAGTGTCGCTATGGATCCTGTTTGAAGGACAGACTGCTATATGCCTGGTAAGTTTTACCATTTAATCAGGCGATAAAAGTTCCCAATAAGGTTCTCAAGAGGGCAACACCGAGAAATTCAGAGCTTTTTTGGAGAAACAAATATTGGGAAAGTATAACAAAATTGAGACTAAAACTTTAGCTAACAAAGGATTTCCAGGCAAAGAGGGATCTGAGTATAGATGGTGGTGGTTGTGCAGTGGAACTTCAGAGGAAGAAAGAAGTATGGAAGTCTGAAAGCACCTGAGACAAGAACAAAAGAAGAATAGCCTTTTTGGCAAAAATTACAGATCAAATGACCCATTGTGATACAAGTGATAAATATTCACTTTTTCATTACTGTACAACTTTTGAGCCAGATCCAATAAGAACATTATTTGGTATACGAACTTAGTTGATTTTGAGGGACATTCAGGAAGGATTATGGTTCCATGTATGTACATTTTTCCTAACCTTCAATCCCCTTAAATTCCAGTTAGAGAAAACACCTGTCTGAAATGTTTAGAGAACCTCTTTCAATTAGTGTAGATAATGATGAGCTAGATGGACTAGTTGTCTGAGTTGAAAGGCAGCTTTCCATGAAGTATTTTTAAGGCTCTGAAGGCGATGGTGCATCTCAATAATGGTAATGACTTGGCATTCAAGAAGGAACAAATTGCCCTTTCCATAAAAGTTGTTACAGTTCTCCTGTTCATCACAAGCAACAGACAGCACTGATAATGAGGAAGTTGTACTCGATATGAAATAAAAAAACAAATGTTCTCTTTAGCCAGCTCAGTGTGGCTCACACTTGCTTTCAAGCAGCATAATGTTGCCATTCAATGTAATGAAGAAGAAATCATCCCTCAAGGGTAAGAGTGGAATGAAACAACACTTTGCTCGACATTTAGTGAAACAGCCTGCTTTCCCTGAACCTTCTTTGGCACAATGGCAGTGGGAGGCCAAAGTTATGCTGAGCTGCAATGTTGAAGAACTTGTGTACCTAATACATTACAGTGGGTCCTCAGTAACTGCTGAGATTTGGTTCCAGGACCCCTGTAGATACCAAAATCAAGTCCCAGAATATACAGTTGTCATGGTCAGCCATGAGGAAGATTCGAAGGACTCAGAGGATGAGCCAGAGCCTCTGAGACCTGAATATGTAATTGGGGAGCCTGAGGCTGGTCCTAGCTCTGCAGTAGCAGAGTCTAGGGCCCCTCCAGAGGTTCAGCAGCGAAGTTTGCCTGGGGCCAAGGCTGTGGACATAGAGGAGGATCTGGAAAGTGTGCCTAGCTTCAAGGATCATTGAGCTGAAAGCTTTATCAAAAAAGCCTTCGTAATCAGGCACACCTGAATTCCTGCTGCCTGCCTATTTAGGCTGCTAGAACATGTGTGCCTCATTGCCAGTGATTATCTGACTTGCCTGGAGGAAAGACTTTGTCTCTGGCTCCTGTGGTTTCTTAGACCAAACCTTTGCTTCTTAGACTGCTGACTATCTGGATTATCTGGAAACCTTGATCTTGGACTGCCTGATCGACCTGCCTATCTGATACCTTGAATCTCGGACTGTCTGACAACTCTTTTGGTAATCCTTCTGCTGATACTGCCTTTGGTCTCCAAGATTGTGTTACTTGCACTGACTCTGCTATTTGGGGGTTTGTTTGTTGGGAACTAAGCTGGCCTATCAGATTTCTGGCTGCTTTCCTGCACAACAGTGATACAGTAAAATGGTGTCCCTTATATCAAGTAGCAAAACTTTATGTTATTATTATATTTTAAGTTGTGGATGGTTCAATACATGAATGCAGAATATGTGGATATGGACGGCTGACTGTATCACATTTTCTGCAAAGGCATTGAAGATTATTAACTTTTATGCAGGTGCCTATATGTATATATGAGGGGTATCCAAAAGTTTTAATGATCACCTTTAAAAAAACTGACAGAAATTAACAGCATTCTGTGCAGTCATACTGGTCACATGTTCACAGAACATCTCTGACAATGCTGTCTCTTCAGCTTAGTAATGGAGATGAGCACTGCCCCTTACAGTCGGACATGATTTGACAATCCTGGCAAAGTTGAAACTTTACCTTTACTATACATGTATATAGGATTATGGTAACTTAGGGGCTTAATAGATGGGTGGCTAAATGCTGCCCCTGTTTGCCCTGTATCATTGCTGTGGTAACCTCACACCACAGCAACAAACTGCTTCCTCTCAGGAGCAAAAAGAAGCTGCTGTAAACAGCTTCCTGGAAGGGGCACCACGTCATAATGACACCCATTATGGCTAGTGTCATTTGGGCACTCTGATGCCCATGCATTATCATGGTTGCCCTGTGTAGATGGGCACATGCCAAGATGGCGCACAGGCAGCAAAAGTCGGACTGGGCGTGTGTAACCGCTGAGCCCTATCTAGTCCTACTTTCGGGACCAGGCCAGCACAAAGTGCCAATCTGTTTAGGGCCTTAGTCCTAACTTTGGTCCTCCAGGTGTTCAGCTCCCACAAGCCTCAC
The DNA here is from genome assembly GCA_034509955.1 of Urosaurus nigricauda. Lineage (NCBI taxonomy): Eukaryota > Metazoa > Chordata > Lepidosauria > Squamata > Phrynosomatidae > Urosaurus > Urosaurus nigricauda. The sequence goes on from JAOEGL010000001.1 coordinate 96,979,293, forward strand.
CCATCTTGGCCAACAGTCAAGATCTCACAAAATGGAACAGAATTAGGGAGAATATTGACTATTGAAATGTCTGTTCTCCCTAAGATGATGTATCTTTTTCAAAATGTTCCAGTACTGATAAATGATTTTCCATTTAAACAGTGGAACAAAGATCTTTTGAAAACTTGTGTGAGTGAGGAAGAAGCCTAGGATCAGATGGAAAAGCTTACATGATGCAAGGGACAGAGAAGATGTAGCCTTACCTAACTTGAAAATATATTAAGAGTTTGGACAAAGAACAAAAATAAATGATGCCCTCAAAACACACTATGGATTTATGTACATAATGCATTATATAAATGGGATAAAGCCTTGCCTATTTGGATTGATTAAAACAACCAGAAGAAGACTGAGGCCTGGTATAAATGGGCAGGAAGCGGTGTGCTGCTGCCAATTCTACAGTGTGGGAGCTTGCACCAACTGCATGCTTCGGAACCCTAGTCTGTATGGGCACTGCCATCATGGCAGCCTCCCGTCCACATGGGGGCTGCCATGATGATGCCACCACAGTGCAGCGTCTATACATAGCTGGCAGAAAGTGGTGTCATGGCCGCACCCCTTCTTGTTTGTGATGCCATAAAAAAGAAGCTGCTCTAGGCAGCTTCTTGTTGGTTGTGTGTCGGGCAAAGACAGTGGAACAGAGCTGCCTGTCTGTCGAGCACCTGAGTTGGGAAGGAAAATGATGAATGTCTCCTTAAAATAATGTATAGTTCAATCGAGCTGGAAATAACTATAATAAAATGTCTATGGATCTCACAAAGATGCAAAACACACTGCAGAAATAATCCAGTTTGAGACTGCTTTAAGTGGCCTGGCTCAATTCTAGGGAATTTTGGGAACTGTAGTTTTTTGCAACATTCAACCTTCTCCAACAGAATTCTGGTGCAATTCCCAAGATTCCCTAGCACTGAGTCAGGCAGTTAAAGCAGCCTCAAACTGGATTTTTTCTTCTTCAGTATGTTTTAGACCAAAGTTAGATAGGCACCAACCAGCTTAATATCTGCCACCTACAAAATTGTAGAGTTGTCTCTATATGTAATGGGATCTTAGCCCCATTACACTGGCTCTCTTGGTAGATTGCTTTTTATCATGAAGGGGACTAGAAAAATCTATTGCTGCTGATTCTGCTAAACCTTTCAATAGTTAGAGTGGAACTGACAATAGTGTTCTTCTGCATTGTTGCTTAGGTATAAATTTGGAAAGTACTATCCTAAAGACCTACCTTTGAACAGTCTTCAGAAGCTGCAGGGATGATAGTGGATGTTCACCAAGGAGATCATATTACAACAATTGTGCAGCATTTGCATAGGTTACCAGCATACTTTTGCCATAATTCAAAATAATGGTGATTACCTATAAAGTCGCTTAAAAGCCCAGGATACCCTAGGAACTACCTCCTTCTATATCATCCTGGCCACTTTGTCAGATGAGAAGTTGTGTGTACTGTGTTGTGACCTACCTAGAGGAAGAGAGAGAGCCTTGTCATTAGCTACATCTGCACTGAAAAATGCTTTGCTATGTGAAGTGTGTTCCATTTGTGTATTTGGATATATGCATTTTGAAGACACACTTTTATTGGATTCAGTGGCAAACAAAATTGCTTTTTAATGCTGATACTCATTCCTAGTTTTTTTAAAAATGAAATTAACATTTAAAAATCTGGTAGGCTGCTATTTTGCATCAGAAGCATGGGAAGTAAATATTTAAACAAACAAGCAAGCAAACAATTTTGAGGGAAGAAGAATACAGTAGCAGAGAATCCTGGCGACACCTTAAAGATTAACAGATTTACTGCAGCAAAAGATTCCATGGACAAGGAGCCCACATTATCAGATGTATGAAGTTCTATCATCAGGTGACAGATATATGTTCATATCAGTGTAGCTCATGGGTATCCTAGATTTTTAGAGTTCTTTCACTAAACAGATACATACACAGATACATACATGCCTGCAGATAAGCAACTGTAAACAGTCCAATATATCATCACTGATCTAGTGTCATGGGGACATATATCTGCCAACTGAGATAAAGTGAGCTCCATTCCATGAAAGCCTGTGTCACAATAAATCTGTTTCCTTTTAACTCATTGCTATACCTTTAAAGTGCCACAGGACAATTTCTTGGCACTTAATATCAAAAAGGGCACTTAAAACCAATTCCTTGAAGAGGCACATCCCATAAATCTTCTGGTGCATATTAGTGATGCTAGTACAAATTAATTACTGAAACTTCTTGTGTTGTGCTGAAAATGCCCTGCCATATTGATACAGTCATTTGCAGAACAAAACAAACAAATGAACAAAAAACCTGCATGTGTGGGAGGGGATATTCACACTTTTCAAGGAATAGGGGATATATCAAGAAGAGAATGTCATTAAAGCAGAAAGAGTAACTAGGAGGTTGCCCTTCCTTCAATTTTAGAAGAATTTTGTCACAGCAGCAGCATTTCTCTAAACATCTCGGAAGTCATAGCCTCCCTTTATTTTACATAGCACTTGTACCACCCACTCACCCACACAACTGTGTGCTTGAAATGGCCCTGCCTGCACTCTATGATAAAATAGTACTAATCCATGGGCCACTGTGGGTAGAAGATGGGTATCTGACTCATTATAGGGGTACCCCTTCAAAAAAACTGGAAAAGCAAGGAAGGAAAAGCAAGAGAGTGAGAAACCTTTCTTATAAGCCATTCACCTCCTCCAAAAAAATGCATTTTTTTCTTCCCCACTCTAGAAGGTTGTAGTGAGCAGGCCGTGGAAACAGCCAATCACAGAGCTCCAGGAGTCCAACCAATGAGAACCTGGCTGGGCAGGGCTATAAAAGAGCCTCGACAGGGGGCGAAAGTGGGTTTTTTGTTGTTGGAGTTTTGAAGGGAAGAGACACCTCGGAGGGAGGGGGTGCTCTTAGGGTTCATTTGTTGGGTTTGTAGGGTACATTTGTAGGGTAGTTTATAGACCAGGGAAGGGTCTGAGAAGTCCAGTAGGGACTTGAGAGGCTTGAAGGAGTCTGAGAAAGAGAGGCTTAGTATGAGCCTGTAGGAGTTAAGGAACATTTTGGCCTTATTACTGGAGATAAGGTTGTCTGAGTGGCCGTAATATATTTGTTTAAGGAACTTCTGTAACTAAGAAAAAAAAGACAAACAAAGCTTTAATTACATTTCAATATTTATTTCTTTATTTTATTAATAAACTTTATTCATGTTTTGAAATACCACTTGGCCTCTGTTGAACTATTGAAACATGCTACCAAAAATATCAGTGCCTCAGTAGGAGATTGGTGGTGGGCGAACAAGAGAGGGTTATCTCATCCAGGTTCGTGCACTACAAAGGTATGTTGGCTTTTGCCTACCTGATGATCCTTCAATGTTTTCCCCAAAAGTTCACAATGAGACTTTTGGCTGAGCTCAGCTACTTGTTACCAGCTGAATGCATGTTGTCTGTTCATACTCCCCAAGCAAATTTTCCAGAAACACTATTTTCTTTCTACTTTACACACATACACACATGAATATACACATACAGTAGACACCCAAGAGTAGACTACAGAACAAATGTCCCCTTCAGCTATTAGAAAGTACATATGCATTCCTGGAAACCTGATGGAATGTCCTTTCCCAAATTGGGAGCTTTGAATGTGGTGTCAAATTTGGAAGGCTTATGTATCTCTTCCCTATTTGTTTAAATTGTTTTAATCATATGGTCGCCGTCTCACAATTAATTAATTACAGTGTGGCTATTTTTAGATTCATTTTCTAAGAACATACAAACCTATGGAGAACCATGCTGGGCAGACCAAAGGTTACTAGAGGCCTTAACCAAATGGATCACAAGGTCCATGCCGGGACTGTGCTGCTGCTATTCATGCATGGATTGTGGCAACTGCATCCAATTGGTCCCATTCCAGGCCACTTCTGCAGTCCTGAACTATGCCACCCAAAAGGGGCGGATTTTTTCTGTTTCTTTTTCGCACAGCATTTCCAGGCTGGGGTGGGCTCAGTGCAGCTTCTGGCCAGGTGTGGGGCATGCATCATGTAAATGCCACACCCCCAACATGGCCTGATGGTGGTCCTTTTGGCTCATCAGTTTGAGGTCTTAGACAGTAGTTAAACAATTGACTGTGGCAAATCCAGAAAGACTTGAATACTATACCATCCATTTTATGTTATGGACTGTTGCAAACAGTAAAAAGGCTGGACAAGGCCTGAAGTTTCACTGAGCTGAGAATTTAGTTCATGAATGGTATGTAGCTTTTGGGACATGAATGGCCAGGATGTTTCCTCTACACTAATATACAAGCAGAGTGATATTTAAAAGTGTGGAATACTCTTCAACTGGAACTAATGAAGAAGATTTAAATATAAAACAACAAATACATTATTTTCTTTCATTCTTGCTGCTACAACGTCCCTTCCTGAAGCTGTGAGTATACTGGCCTTCTTAGAGGAAATAACTCTTTCTCTCTTTAAATTTCCCCTTTCAGTCTTATGATGGGCCTGTATTATTTTCTTTCTCTCATTTTTCTCACTTTTGGTGGATTATTTTTTTTAAAAAAAAAGTTTGAAATGCTTTGCTAAATAATCTTTTAAAATACATTTGAAACTATTTGGAACTTTTTGTGAAACCACTGAAGAAACCTGAACACTCCACTGGAGATAGGCATTTCTCTTGCTGTGTATTCATAATGCTGAAATCTGCTAGAAAATGTTAGATCAAATTAATTTTAATATTTAATACAATTCATTTTGTATTCCATTTCCAATTTACAGAGCTTTTTCTAATTAATATACTAAACTATTATCATTCATTTTTATCATTGCCTATATGCTAGTTACATTGCAATGTCATTCCCCTCCCCGCCCACAACCAAGGAGTTGGGGTGGGAGGGACTGTCTGCTGACCTCCCCAAAACAGAGACAAGTTTAAATCATGTCCCAGTGGTTATGCTGTGGCGAGAGGCTCTGAAGGCAGGGCCAGAGTTGGTTTAGAGCCTGCCACCCCCAGAAGCCTCAGTTTGCCCAGAGGGATTGACCCACCTACCTGCTGCGGGTTCAATGTGAAGTTTTCTTTCTCATTTAGGGGCCAGGTAGGCTGCAGAAGTAGTCATTCATGGAAAGATATTGGCTGCAGCTGCTGCCACATTAGGCTGTTCTCCCAATTTAGTTGCAGTTCCATTAAGAAATGAATAAAGAGGTCAGTTAATAAATGGCCCTGTTTGTGTCTTTGTGTCTTGTCTTGTAATTTAATTTTAAACTTAACTAGTTTAATACTATGGGGGGGGGTTGGGATGGAATTCTTGAATTATTTTAATCTGTAATCTGTTTTTTTAACCTTGTTGTACCCCGCCTCGATTGTTTTACAGAGAGGCGGGTAAGAAATAAACATTATTATTATTATTAATTATTATTAAATAAAACAGTGAGAATAACTCATCTTTTGCAGGGTGGATGGGAAGAGTTGGCCTTGCTTTCTTCACTGGAACCTCAACTCTTATCCTCGAAGGTGTTTGGGCCATCCCCGCGGCGTGATTAGGGCTGGAGAGCATGCAGCATTCGCATGCTTCCCAGCCATATCACGTAACGATGCCTGCATTGTTACGTAACACCTTTTACATGGTGTACCTAATGATGCCGTCACAACTGCGCAGCTTCTACATGGAGCTGTGCAGTTGCTACGGCATAAAAGTGCCCAATGGCACCTCTTCCATTTAGTGCGTTGCAACTGCAATGCTAAAAAGGAGCATGGTTTCCCTGATCCTTTTAAACTGCGCACCTTCGTAGCAGTGTCTAGCTGCTGTGGTGAATGTCTGCAGCAAAAAAGTGGATACAGACCACCCTTTTTGGGCAGTCTGTAAAGCCCCATAGTCTCTCATGGATTGGAGAGGTAGCATTTTCTTTATACACATAGGTTTCCTACATGATCTAGAATCTTGATTTTCCAGGCTTCTGCATCTTACAGGAAGCAGCTATAGGAAGAAGATGCCAGCTCCCCACTGCACACTTTCAGTCCTAGGAAGTGGTGACAAAGATGTGATAAAGAAAGCAGGGTGAACATAGCTCATCACTACTCTTATATTATTCAAATCTTATGGAGTGTGTGTGAGCTTCTTAATAGAATAATGTCCTTCATCAACAGTTCCTCTGTAAACATGGTAATAATGAGTCAAACGACCAAATCCTCTAATAAACTGGTTACAGCTCAAAGAAATGATGGATTATTTAGGTAACAGACAGAAAATAAAACAAGTGATATCATACATCCTGTATATAGATTGATTGTGTGTAGCTAGGCATTTAGATTAAAGTATAACAGTTTTTGTACCACTTCAAAAAATCATAGGGAAAAAAATCAGTAAAGGTAAACCAAAATTAATAGTAAGTTATAACAAAAATATATAAAGTGTTTGCATTTTTATGGCTCAGCAGTTAAGACACTGACTCTGATGATCACAAAGTTGCCGGGTCAGCAGTTTGAGGCCCAAGTGCCAAGTGACAGAGTTAGTTCTTGTCACTAGTCCCAGCTTCTGCAAACCTAGCAGTCTGAAAACATGTAAAATTGCAAATAGATAAATAGGTGCCACTTTGTTGGGAAGGTAACAGCATTCCATGCAGTCATACTGGCCATGATCATGCAGTTATCTTTGACAATGCTGGCTCCCTAAGCTAAGTAACAGAGATGAGCACTGCCTCCTACAGTCAGACAGGACTTGACAATCATGTCAAAGGAAAAATCTTTATCTTTAAGAAGGGGAGAGCCAGTGTAGAATAGTGCTGTGAGCATTGGACTATGACTCTTGAGATCAAGGTTCTATAACCACTCAAGCATAAAAACCCTCTGGGCGACCTTGGGCAAGTCACATTCTTTTAGTCTCAGAGGATGGCAATAGCAAACATCTCTTAAGTAAATTGCCAATAAAACCCTATGATAGGTTTGCCTTAGGGCCACCATAAGTCAAAAGTAACTTGGGGCACACCACCACCACCACAACAACAACAAAGAGGAGGACCTGAAGAGTGTTTATAAAATTAGTTGTAAAGAAGTGGCTGGAAAGGGGCTTTGCTTCTTCCACAGCACTGGATTCAGTGTGTCAGTCAGTTAAATTGATTGGCATTAGATCTGGGACAGACAGAACAAAATATTTCACCCAATGCATTTATGGAGTATATAGGATTTTCTGCTACCCAACATGACATTATAAGAGGATTAGCTTTCTTGCCAGCCTGAGCAACTAGGAGAATCTCCTGTTGCTTCTCCTTGCTGTCAGTATATTGCCTTTGTCCTCAAGTTAACAAGTGCCTGGTTTGATATATAGTCAAGATTCTGCATCTTGACAGTAAAGATGTGCTTGGTGATATGTGCATGTATACACTGGAGGCTTTGTGTCAATGCTATGTACATCAGATCAGTCAGGTACCTCTTTTCCTTGGAATTGCCTTGAGTATGAATGTCTATAAACTGTTATGTTTATGTGAATCCCATGTCTTGGGTGGGGAGAGCAAAATAAACTCTTTCCATTGTGCCAAATAAACTATGTTAGTGTCAAAGAGTTGCTTCCTGATACTCACAAAGAAGAAAAAAGACTTTCCTGTATAATTTCTCTAAACCCTCTATGGACAAATGGAAGGAATAACAGGTGACTTCCAACTCATTTTGCCTGCTAGCTAAAGTGCAGTATGACTCATCCCTGTCAAAGTAGAAACCGAGGAACTGGATGTGATGGGTAGGAGAGCAGGAACCAGTCACATTGTGTGTGTGTATAGCTGGCATATTAGTCATTTTTGACAGTTAAGAAGGCTTACAATTAATTATGCAAGAGTCAAGTAGCCTTTCTCTTTTGAATAATTCTGTAAGTAAAACAAACTCAGGGTTCCTAATTATGTGGAGAGTGTCCATGCATAGGGAAAATGCTTCTATTCAGACTCATCATTCTTCACATGAGAAAAATGGCAGAATGATGAAAAAGTCAAGCTGGCCTGCTCCCCTCTTCACACATTGATTAAACACACTTAAATAATGACTTCAAAGGTCAGTAGTAAATCCCAGCCCCTGCAACAACAAAAAAGTGTGTTGTAATGACATAGGCCTGATATACACCATTGTAATTTACCAACAGGATTTGCCAGCTATGATAAAATAATAAATATGTATTTTGTTTGGCATAAGACAAAGATAGCACCTGCTTTTCCCACTCATTTGGAAGGAGTATCCAGTCAGCATTGAGCCGTACAATGCAGAAAGTGCTGAGTTCTTGTTCTTGAACCCTTCTTGCCAACAGGCCTCTCATTCCAATATGGTGGTGAAGGAACCTCAGTGACCTAATGGCAATGTAGTCAGTTATATATCCCATTGTGTTGTATTGGCTAAGATGCTCAATTTTACAGTATGCACAAACAGAGCAAAAATTCCACAAAATGGGATGTAGGTTATATACTGAGAAGTGCTGAGGAGGCATGCATTTTTGTGATATCATCAAAATAGGCACCAGATACCACCTGATTTTGGAAACTAAGCAAGGTGATCTCTGATTAGTACTTGGGTGGGAGACCAGTGTATAGGCTGTATTTTAAAAGAAGGAACTGGCAAATCCATTTGTGAGTATTCCTTGTCTAAGAAAACCCCATTAAATTCGTGGGGTCACCATGAGACAACAGGAGACTTGAAACTGCATACAAATACACACACACACACACACACACACACAGGGTCAACACTATTGCTAGGCTGTGATGGTTTTAGCAAAGGAATAAATGAGTTGACTAAAGAATTATTAGGTGATACCCCAGAGAGAGAGAGAGAGAGAGAGCACTGGTCATCTACAATCATATTATTCCAGATTAGACAATGGGGAATTAGATTGTAACTATTGAGTTATTTACTTCTACTAAAGCTGCTGCTTAGGTCTAAATGGTGTTTTCTTACCTGATATCCTTCTTTTCAGCAGTGCATCTCTTCCAGCCAGTCTTTAATTCAGCACCTTGGAGAGGTACTTTCAATATTAGTTAAAAACCCAGATTCATTGCCTTAATGATGTGGAAGCAACCAGGCACCACCCTGGCAATAAGTCCCAATAGCTTCAAGGTACACCAAAGTCTAAACCCAGTTGGTAGTCCTAACTAGAGCAGTAAACCAATTTTAATTTGTTCATTCAACACATATGCAAATTCTATTAATCCGATAGATCTGGTGTAATTGGGACTATTAATTCATTCTCTTTTATTATGGTAAAATATATTTTAGGTACAGTAATAGAGCTAATGATGAAATAGTTAATAGTGTTTCATCACTATGAAACAAACATGCAGACGCTTTATCCTTTCAATTTCCTCATTCTATAAATAAGCATTGAGACACTAATAACTCTCATCATTTGCTCTATTGCTATACCTAAAATATATATTTTCCCATAATAAAAGAGTATGACCTAATATTCCCAATAGTCCAAACTGTCTGCCATGTTTAATCCAGGGATGGCCTTCCAGATGGACTTTACAATTTCCCATTCATTCAAAACATCTAGAGTCAAATCTTGTTCGAGTTCATCTATTTCAGTGGTTCTCAAACAGTGGGGTGGGACCATGGGACCCCAGGGGGGCATAAAAGTTGCTCAAGGGGAGCACATGACTGAGAGTCTCTGATCTCTCTTCCTCCTCTTTGTCTTCCAAAACCTTTTTAACTGTAAAATTTACACATGTGTAGAGTTGCATATTGAATTTACTAAACTAAAACTGTTCTAATTTGAATGATATTATTCCTTATAAAATGTTAAAACATGAATATGAATGTGTGAATGAAAATTTGCACACTAAATAAACAAAATATTTTAATTAATATGCTACATTGAGTGGGGTGGTGCAACGTCTGCATGCAGATGTAAATGAGAGTCTCAAACCCAAGTTTGAGTATCACTGATCTCCTGTATCCAAGGTTGTTCCTGAAATCCAGAAATAGGAAAATAATAGTTTGAAATAACAGTATCTGCTTGGCTATGTTTCTGTATCTACTACAAACACAAAAAATGACAGTTCTACACCTTCACAGCATTTTCCCCAGTTTTGTACATAAAAATTGATAATAATAAAAATCACTGCAAGTAAAGCTGATCATGCAAAAGAAGTCTATTGTAGAACGAATAATAAAAAATTGTTGTCATTTTATAAATAGACGTGGTGCAAACTTATCACAGTTGGTCCTTATGGGATGAATGTCTTTTGCTCTATTTTTCTTAATCTTGCATTCACAGTGAATGTGCATGTACCCTTTTGTGGAAAGACTTTGTTCAGTGTTGGAAGAAAATAAATGGGCTGGCATTGCCTGCTGAGAGAATGTTTTTGGTTTGGAAGAAAACCAAAACCTCATTCTGACTCTAATTCAGGGAGGAAAAAAAAACCCTTTTCTTTGGGGTTTCCATGGAAGTAAAGACAATCCAGTAAGATTCCTACAGAAACAACTTGGGGAGATGGAGGTAGGGTCAGTGAAATTACAGATGGCAACAACTTGTTGATGCTTGTCCTCTTACAGGCTCAGTCTGACAAGGGTTGGGCTCAGTGCCACTTTAAATTCCTCTTGTTTCAAATGAATTCCAGTAGTTCTTACTGTCTTGAAGAATAGGGCCTGAAGTCATCTTACTATCTCCTTTCAGCTCAGTGTGGCTGATGACACTGGTTGTGTTGGAGTGAAATGCATACTAATAAAGACTGGACAAAGAAGGCTGTGAGCTGAGCTGCTGAAAGGAAGCTTTGAGTATGCTCTTCTTCTTAAGGGTTTTGTTTTTCTATTCTGGTACCAGTTTACAACACAGAAGTAAATCCATCTGCTGCATCTCTAGGAAGGTTTTTCCACTTTCATTTTTTAAAAAAGTGTTTCCAAGCAAATATATAAAATCTATGGAGATATTTCCAAGCTTGGGAAAAATTTGTGTTTAAACTGAAGTGCCTGGATTCCCTCAGCAAACACTGGGCTTGTTGGCTAGGAGGAGCCTTTCCATTCAAAGTAGACAAATCAAGATTTAAACCTTCATCTTTTAACACTGGAATTGTTTGCTTTGTATTCACTTTTTTGCTTTTGGTGCATGCTAGTCTGGGCTGAAGAATAGGCCAATAATTTTTTTTAAATCAACAAACTTGTGAAAATTTCTTGGAGAATGTTACTCAAATGAGAATTTCATTTCTTTGAAATCCAGTTACAATGCTGCATTTCAATAAGTTCCATATTACAAAGGGAACTGTAGTGTGCAGAAGGCTGTTCCTTTATAGCAGTTATTTACAATTTCAAGAGCATTCTGTGTACCATTAATAAGTTAGTCAGTAAGTTAATCATCAACAGTAGCAAAAAATGATTTGCGTTACTCTACAAGCAACTAATAGTTAGGATTCATCAAACAGCTTTCAAGCTTTCAGGTGGGAATATCTTTTGAAGTATGAAATACATGTAAGAGAAATAATATCTTGCATGAAGATTTATTTCCTGTATAGTTTTCTTCATGGCTCATAAAAAGTGATGGATGAACTTAATTTTTAGTTTAATTTCTTTTTCTCAGTTCAGTAATCCTGATGATATTAAACAAAATTTATTAAGAATCAGGAACAATTCAACAGTCACTAATAAGTAACCATATTGGAACACAGGATGTCATTTGGTGTTCAATAAAGATGGCCAGGAAAGGCAGGAAGTGGATTGGGACAGCATTACTGTTTAGTCTTGGTAAACACAGTACTGGTGTACTGCAAGAGCCAGCACTGAATCCAGAGGCTCAGAAGCTCTCACACACTTAAACCTATTGCTTTATCACACTAGGGGGAAAACAGGATTTAAAAGAGAGTTAAACGAGAGTTAAAAAGGAAATGTCCTGTGATAAACATAGGGCATTTCCCGTTTAACTCTCGTTTAACTCTCATTTAAATCCTGTTTGCCCCCTAGTGTAATAAAACAGCTGGTGTGCTAACTGTGCTCATTCCTGGATATGCCCAACTTGGACACGGTGACACATGCCTTGGTTACATTCTGTTCAGATTACTCTAACATGCTCTGTGTGGGTCTGCCTTTGAAGAATGCTAGGAAACTTCAGTTGGTAGAAAGAGCTGTAAATAAAGTGTTAATGGGGCTGGTTACAGGGATCACACAACTCCTCTGCTCCAAGATCTCCACTGGTCTGGTCTGGTCTGGTCTGTGACTTTCACAAAGCCTGATATTTGAAGCAAGGACTGACTCTAAGAGTAACAGCTTGCAGACTAGAACATTCCCTCTGTACCTTTCAACTATTGTTGGTGGGAAGAAAAGAATTTATTACTATATATACTCGACTATAAGTCGATCTCATGTATAAGTTGAGGGCAGCTTTTGAGGCCAAAATTATGGATTTCGATATGACCCAAGGATAAGTCGAGGGTAAAACTTAGGGACATGTGACAAAGCATCTAAAAGATGAAGCAAGGAAAACAATGCCTGCCCACCCTAAAGGCTGGACGGATGAAACAACGGGGGGGGGGGGGTATCAATGCTTCCAGGACAGGTTATATTCTTGCTTTTCACCAGGGTATGGTTCCTTTTAAAATAAGAGTTAAAAGAGTTATACCTGTGGATAACTCGATTCAGTTTTTTGGAGTCAATTTTTTGTCTAAAATTTGTAGACTTATACATGAATATATATAGTAGTTTCTCCCATTCTTTTATTTCTCACTTGCCTGGAGTCTTAGGTTGCATCCTCACTGCAGAAATAATCCAGTTTAGCACCACTTTAACAGTCGTGGCTTAATGTTATGGAATCCTAGGAATGGTAGCTTTGTGAGACATTTAGCCTTCTCTGGCAGAGCTTACTTTAGATTTCCCCTACATTCTGAAACACATGTTCTGGGGGAATGATGCTTTTCCCCAACATGGCTGGAAGCTGCTCCAACATTGCCAAAAGGAGTCTGACATGGCTTGTGATGATGGCCCATTTTTTGGAAGAGGCTGTGTGGTTGCCTCAGTCCTGGCCCAATCATAGCCAAAGTCTGCTCCTTCCTGGCTGTCTGCTTCATCATTTACTTACAGGAGATGTAGAATCTGAGATATGTATGTTGGAAGTTGGTGAAAAAAAACTGTCACTATTTTTCCTTCCAAGGCAGAAAATTTAGATAAAAATAGAATCAGTCTTTCTACCTGCTTATCTAAACTTATGTTTCCCATCCTCAAAAGCCATATTGTTTTTTTATTGTACCTTCAGTAGCTACTGTACCTATTGAAAGGAAACATGAGGCTGTATCATATATGCAAATAATGTCATATACACGGCAGGCTTCCTTACAAACTTCTTCAAGTTGATATAGATCACATGAATCATTCCTAAGAGAACAATAGCATAGGCATACATATTCTTTTCCTGAAATTTGCAGGATTTCTATGCTGTTTCACTGGAGTGTGCTGCAAGGCATTAGGCAAACAAGACTTCCTCACTGTTGTCTTGAGCTACAGTGATAAAAACATGCTGTGGCAGAGTCCAAAAACTATTACTTACTTACTGTGCTGTATCTGAATTACAAAAACATCCCCACTGTTACGCTGTGGCCAATGTAGTACATTCACTTGACAGTTTGAAATGCCAAAGCCTTTCTCTGTTTAGGGGCTTTTCTGCTCTTAAGGAAAGAAAACAACCTGCACTAGCTGACTGGTTATTGAAGGAACTAAAGTATATTTCTGTGTTTGTTCACCAATTTACTTATCACCCAGCTCTTATTGGAAAATTGTCCTGGCAGTATTTTAATTATTTTTGTTTCAACTCACATTGTAAGCCACTTTGGCGCAGTACAGACATCCCAAAAGGGCTGTCCCTTCACCATGATTAGGGCTGGGGAGCCAAGCTCTAGCACGTATGGACAGCACCATCTTTACAGCGCGCGGTCCATACGTGCGTGCTGCCATGACATCATGGCACGCACTGTGTTTAGACGGCGTGGAGCGCGCCTGACATCATTGTACCACAGGACGCCCTTTCTGCAGTGCACGGCCTTGACGTGGCCTTCACACAGTCATGCCAAGGATTCTGAGGGGAAAGGATCCACAGTGGTGGCCCCTTTTTCCCCTTCTGAGCGCTGAAGATGGTGGGCACCCAGGGCGCCCACTGCACCTTGCTTCAGGCCACAGAGAAGCGGCAATTTGCCACTTTTCCGTGGCATGGAGAAGTGGCGGGATAGGGCCACAAGGGCTGCCAGCAGCCCTGGCCCCAGTCCGGCGCTTCTCTGGACACCTAGAGACTGGCCCTTTTGGGCAGTCTGTAAAGCCCTTTTGAGTCCCTTTTAGGAGAAAGATGGGATATAAATAAATGCTGGCATTTTGTTGAGTCATTACAAATGTGTAAGTTAGACTTAAGGATTCATAAGTGATAGGTACTCATGTCTACAATCATGTACTATTACTACACTTTCCAAATGCCTCCCCAAATCCATTTTCTTGGTGACTGGGGCACAGCAAGTTAAAATTTCAAGATCCTCTTTAACAGCAATCTGTGGTGCAATGATCAGAAGCAAGACCCTTATCCCATCTCAGATCACTGATGAGAGTGAGCTGGACATGTCATTCTGCTGCATTCCAATCACCAGGAAAACATATCTCTGTCACTCAGTGTGACTGCTGACTGTTAAGGTATGCTTGGAAAGTCAGACCAGGGATGATTTGTAACTATGCATTCATAACTGCATATGTGATACAGAATTTCAGCCCAAATAAATTAATAAATAAACTAATATATAAATATTGTGTTATAACAGTTGGCCCTCCATATCCATAGATTCTTTATCCATGGATTCAACCATTCATGGCTTGAAAATATTTCAAAATAAATAAATAAATACATTCTCAAAAGCAAGCATTGATTTTGCCATTTTATATAAGGGAAACCATTTCACTACACCATTGGATTCAATGGGGGTTGAGCATCCATATATTTTGGTATCCACAAGGGATCCTGGAATGAAACCCCTATGGATGCCAAGGGCCCATTGTATCATGGAATGCCATGTTTTAGGGCCTATTATTTTCCTATTTAAACATATTTCTTCACTGAACTGAGCCCAATAGTAAATGATCCAGATATATAATTTCCTCTATTCCTCACAGAGCTCAATGGACACTGTTTTGTTATCACTCCTTCTTTTGTGTTCTGTGTGTAACTACACAATCATGCTTATCTTCCATCAGAGTAATAGGTGCAGACTGAAGAACAGGGAAGGGTAAGTGCTCAGTACAAATTTCTAACATGGGTCCCCTTCTCACACCAACACCATAGTAGCTCATCCCATACACACAGTCTCTGGATCCATGATATCTAATCTATGAGAAAACTAATCCTCACATAAGGCTTGGAAGAAAATATGGGGAAAATATAGGGTCCCAAGTGATTTGGAGTGCAGGCAGGGAAGGAGAATGCACTTTGATGAGACCATTTAACCCTGTACTCACTTATTGATTTTCTAGTGAAAAAAATGCTGTTTTTTGGTTACATTATCTTTTTCCAGCTGGGCTCAGAAAGTGGAAACAAATGCCACTGGAGGAAATAGCTTGGAAACAGAGTGATTTGGGCAAAAGAAGAATTATTTATTTCCATTCTGCCTGTCAGTTGTCCTTGTGTTGGCCAAGATAAAACATAGCTGTGGTTCTCCATTATGCACCCTGCTCCTCCTTTCCCCTCAAATCAACAATACTGCAGTGAGTTTCTGCTTAGGAGAAGAAACAAATATTGAAATGAGCCACTTCAGACATATTCAGACCTTCTCCATAATGAAGTAAGTCTTGTTTTAAGTGTTCCAGAATGAAGCAGCCTGCTTCTAATAACTTCAACTGACATGAACATTGCATTTTTGTTACAGTAACCAGATATGCTAATGAACCACTCCTACACTTTCCACGAGAAATTAGAATAGGATTGTGTGTATGTTTTGTGATACAGAGGGTCAGGAATGTTGAAAACAAAACAGAATGGCCTAGTCAAGATAAAAATAATCACTGACCTGTTCATTTCAGATACTAATATCCCTTAATCAGGGCACCTTTGTCAAAATACTATATCTCTTATAAATCACATAAGCTATATTTTTTTTAAAAAAAATCCATCAACATTGTTCAGGTATTTTACCAATATTACAGTTGTTATTATCATAACTAAAACAACAAAACATATGACATCTCTAATAGAAAAAAGGAGGTTACCACACTCTTAATGACCTGTTTCCAAAAAGCAGTAAAGAAAAAAAACATCCAAAAGGAATAACAAGAAGGAATTGCCCAAAAGAACTACAAACTGATCATAAAATGCAGAAATGGATTTCAAGAAGCATATTGCTAAAAACAGTTTTAAAAGACTTTAGACACATCTGAAACAGGAAATCAATGAGGGGGAGAGTTAATCCATGAAAATTACAGAAGGCTGTGTCAACTATATGCATCTGTTTTCACTAAGGAGGATGCAAGGGAAAATACTTGTGCCTGAAGTGATACTTTTAGGAGCAGAGTATGAGGGACTGAGGCAAAGAGTATTGAACAAAAATGATGTTATTGACCTCATTGGCAAATTGAAAACAAACAAATAACTGGGTTCAGATGGTATACATCAGAAAGAACTGAAATGTGAAATTTCTGATCCTCTAAGAAAGATAGTATAACATGTCATTAACATTAACCCTTATGCACTGAAAGCTGGCCAGTTAACACTAGTTATGACTGAAGGGATGAGTCTCTGTGTATGTGTACATGTATGTGTGCATACATGTGCACATAAGAATTTACACGCTAGTGACCAAAGGTTTATTGTGGATGAATTAATGGAAAGCATTATTATTAAAGATTAAAGTTATCAGATGCATTAAAAAGAAATCATCCTCTTAATAAGAATCAAAATTGCTTCAATAGACATATGGCCTGTCTCATTAGCTTTTTAGGGTTCTCTGAGAGTGTTAATAGGTATGCAGACTGAAAGGATTCTGTAGATATTATTTACTTGAATTTTTACAACATTTTAGACAATTCCTTGTCAAAGAATCCAGAATAAATTTAGCAGTCTTGAAATAAGGGGTGAGCTCCTTTGGGGGAGGGGGGACTGGTAACAATTGATTTTTTTTTTTTAAAGAGAGAGAATTAAACAAATGGTCATTTGGCTAGCCTGCATGAAATGTAGGACTTCTCTAGACTACTGATTTATCACAAAGAGTCCTGCATCACTTCCTCTCTCTCTCTCCCTTTCTCTCTCTCTCTGCCAATTCCTGTTACCTCTTTCCGCATTTTTGACCATTTCTCATTTAAACTCACCTTGTCCTAGTGCTCCTCTAAATTGCTTATGTTTGCTTAAAAATTTTTTTTGCACACTTTAGCATTGAACTGAATAGGATTAATAGGCAAAAGCTGATAATAGTTCAAAATTTTGTCTATTGTTATTATATCTGAAGCCAACCCCAGGATAAATAGTTTTCACATTTTCAATGTAATCATTTAGGAATGATCCCTCTACCCCTTGTGCCTCCCCTCACCTTAATCTACTATGTAACTGTGGCCCTGTGGAGCAGATTAATGGTCTATGGGGACCTGGAATGGTGAGATGAAGATAATGGAGCAAACCCACTCAGGCAATATTGCATTCTGCTTCCTGTTTTTACATTATATTCAATGTTATTTAATTGAATGACAGAAAACTAATCCCAGAGCAGCTCTGGCTCAAACTGACCCAACAACTATTATTTGCTCTATTTCATCCAGGCTATCTGCTCTTTCTAATCTGTTGTAACCAATTTATTTGATAACAAGATGCATCTACACTGTAGAAATAATGCAGTTTGACACCACTTTAAGTGCTGTAGCGCCATCCTATGCAATCTTAAAATTTATCATTTTAGAAGGTCTTTAGCCTTCTCTGCCAAAGAGTACTGATGTCTCACAAACCTACAAATCGTAGAATTCTGTACGATAGAATTATTAAATTAAAGTGGTGTCAAATTGCAGTGTAGATGCACAGTTAATCATTGTCATGTTTATTTTCTGAGCAGGCACACTCATTTTCTTTGAATTCACAAAGGTCAAGAATTCAAGTAGTTCTACGAATCTCATTGACTTTTTTTTTTAAACAGGCACCTACACAATTGGATATATTCTTAATATTGGATAGCATAAAAGAGAGAACTGGCAATGAATGTTGCTATTTATCTCCCCTGTGAGTCTGAAATTATTTTTCTGAAGTGTGGGCATCATCTGTGATAGCACAGCTTTTGTGACAACTTTACATTGCAAATGGCTCACCAAGCAAAGCCCCAGCATGAGTAAAGTGATTTCACTTGGACTACTCATTGACTGGAAACCCTGTCTTTGTAGAAGTGTAGTGGAACTGCAGATATGACACTGAATACATTGCATGACTTCAGATTGACAACATAAAATAATGGAAAATGAGGGTTGAAACTGAATGGGAATAAATATAGGACAATGAGAAGAATCTCCTATTTGTGTTTGAATATAGCTTTTATGAATATACAAATACTCTAACATATTTTAGAAGTTTATGACATGTTTAACCTTTGTCTTTGGTCTAGGAATAGACAAATCAGTCTGTTTCTCATAAATTTCACTGTCACTTTCATTCACTCATAAATCTGCTAGAACCATTTCATCAGTAATTTGTGACAATTAAAAATATGCACAAGCATTTGCATTTAAACACATACTTATATATTTTGCAAATATTTTCATCCAAATGTATGCATTTAAAAAACCTTTTTGCTAATAATTTTGTTTTTGTTGTGTACCTTCAAGTCATTTCTGACTTATGGCTAACCTATCATGGGGTTTTCTTGGCAAACTTTTTCAGAGTGGGTTTGCCCTTGCCTTCCTCTGAGGTTGAGGGAATGTAACTTGACCAATGTTGCCCAGAAGGTTTCCATGGCTGTGCTGTGATTTGAACCATGGTCTCCCACTGTCCTAGTCCAACACTCAAACCACTACACCATATTTACTCTCTTCTCTAATACATACTTCTAAACATAATTTCTCTTGCACTAGGTCTTATTTTTAGGGGATGTCTTATTTTTCCACAAAGAAGAATTCACATTTATTGTTTTTTTTTCAAAAAGAACATTTATTATATACTGTATATATATTTATATACTAAAACTTACTTTTGGGGAGGCCTTAAATTTAGCAATTCAACAAAACCTCTACTAGGTCTTATTTTCTGGGAAACAGGGTAGGAAGAAGACATATTGAACACAAGAGACTTTCTTCTGATTAGAAATATATAGGATTGCACAGCCAAGAGCGGGTCATATCGTTTGATGCCTGAATTGACAAAAAACTGCATTCCTCAAGCATCCCAGATTTGGTGAGAATGTATGCTTGGTTTTATCTTATTTTGTTTTTTTAATAACTATCCTCAGAACAGTGACTATTAGCCATGTAATTACACTAGCCAATCAAAATTTTAGTTGTTATATTTAGGTTGATCATTTAACTCAGTAGTGGAGAATTGTAGGGGTGGAGGATTCCTGTCTGAGTTCCCAGCTGGCTGCACCTGTACAAAATCACTGGAACTGGCAATTATTTGATGAAACTTCTGACTCTGTGTTCAACTTTTTTTCAGCATTTGTGATCTCAGAGAGGGTGTAGGAGGAAAACTCCTGTATTCTGCATTTTTTTCATGGAGTTTGACACACACACCCTTTTGAGAATTTTGAGCTGGAAAATAGTTCAGTTTTTTTATAATGTGGGGCTTATGGAGGTGATGTTAGGTGCAACAAGAGCCAAAAAGCGGGCTTCAGGCACCACATGTGACCCACAAGATGTACTTTCACTATCCCTCAGTTAACTGAATCATATTTTAGTTTTCTGGGTATGAACATGCAGAAAATATTTTCTGATTTAAGAGAAATGTTATAAAAATTGATTATTTCAGTTCAAAGCATTACTGCTTTCAGAAGGCTAAATTTTCATCAGACAGAGAATTTAGATAATCAAAATAAATTGTTAATGTTCTTTCTATTGGAAGTTGTATATCATTCACTTTGATTTTATTATGAGGACAAAACTTTACCTTCCATTGGCTGGGTCACTGAAATACAGGCAAACATGCTAAAATATTGGTTTCTGGGGCTTCCTCTGGCTTTTGTTGTGGTTGCTGCTTGCAGAATAGTCCTTCTGCAGAAGACCTCCTGAAAGGGAATGTCACTTTAAATGCATGATGTTTCTAGCTAAATGGCATTATAATTGCCAATTTGGCAGACTTATGGTTTTAATGAAGCCAGAAGAGAGACTCTTAGTCACTGGTGTAGCTGAAAACTACAAGCTGAGAAACAAGTAATTACTTAATCTGAAATGAGATTTGTTAAACAAATCTGAACCAAATGGTCATTAAAGAGATTTTCTTCCCCCTGTTTCGACTCCCTTGATTAGTTCCTTTACATCAGCCTACCTACTGACCACTCACAATGGCTGCATTTTTATGTTTCTATAATCATTAAACAACATGCTTTCCAATCACTCATTTTTCTAGGATTTAATTTTTGTTTTATATGCATGCTGCAATTTTTTTTTTTTTATCTTTGAAGCAACATTCACTCACCTGCATGACACCTTTGCCTGCCTTGTCAGATTTCGGAAACATGGTGTTAATTGCAGCATTCATCATGATAGAAAGGGAATTTGCAGGCTCTCAACTGCAAAAATTGACAAAAGGCATTAACCTCCCTATGACACTTAGCCATGCTGAAAAGTTACTAGGGAGGGGTAGGGAAGACTGGGCTCATAAAACCCACACAATTGGGAAGGGGGAGAAGGTTCAGCATCAACAACATGTTTGCCTTCATTGATTCCCAAACCTTACCCATCCCAGTAACGTAAGCAGACACCCAAATGAAGACCAGAAGTGTTCCAATAAAATAGCATTATTTGCTGCCTAATTTTATAAGTTGGACTGAGAACGGGCCAGTGAGCTGCTGACAATCATACCCTATCAGGAGATCCCCTGATTCAATTTCACAGCATTAGACAAAGCATAGCTCCAAAGCCTTGAAGCCTAGACCTCTGAAACTTGGTGGGGGGTCGTCTTTTGGATGATCCTGAATTACTAGGTGGGAAACACCAGGATTCTAAGGAGTAAGCAAAGAAACCCCTCAGATTTAGTTCAAATCCTTTGAAGGATATTCCTACTCTTGTTTATGTGAAACAAGAAGGGGGAGGGATAAGGAGACGGATAGACTGAAAGTGTGTTCATTTGGAGGGAGAAAAAAAAGAGTGAAAATAATAATAATAATAATAATAATAATTTATACCCCGGTCTTAAGCCAAGGCTATCAGACTGGCTTATAATTTGTTAATTAGACATTTCCCTGCCCTCAGGCTTACATGACACAAAAGGAGACGGGAGAGGTGGTGGGGAAGGGGGAATGTGCAGCAGATCTTCTTTCCCTCGGAGGCCTGGACCAAGGCAGATGGACTGGAGGGAGGGCTCTTCTTCTTTTTAGGCAAGGCCTGTTGGAGCTGGCTTGCCTTTCTCTCCCTCAAGATGGTGGATGTAGGGAGGGATCTTCTTCCTTACAGGGAAGGCCTGTGGGAGCTGGCTTGCCATTTTCTCCCTTAATGGAAAACACAATTGCTGTACTGTCCAGCTGCTTAGGCTTTACTTTAATTGTAGCCATTTCTCCTAGTGTCTGATTACAGCATTAGAATCATAGAATCATAGAATCATAGAGTTGGAGGAGACCACAAGGGCCATCCAGTCCAACCCCCTGCCATGCAGGAACTCCCAGTCAAAGCATCCTTGACAGATGGCCATCCAGCCTCTGCTTAAAGACCTCCAAGGATGGAGACTCCACTACACTCCGAGGGAGTGTGTTCCACCGTCGAACAGCCCTTACTGTCACGAAGTTCCTCCTAATGTTGAGGTGGAATATCTTTTCCTGCAGCTTGCATCCATTGTTCTGCGTTCTAGTCTCTGCAGCAGCAGAAAACAAGCTTGCTCCCTCTTCAATATGACATCCCTTCAAATATTTAAACAGGGCTATCATATCACCTCTTAACCTTCTATTCTCCAGGCTAAACATCCCCAACTCTCTAAGTCGTTCCTCATAGGGCATGGTTTCCAGACCCTTCACCATCTTAGTTGCCCTCCTTTGGACCCGCTCCAGTTTCTCCACATCCTTTTTGAATTGTGGTGCCCAGAACTGGACACAGTATTCCAGGTGGTGCCTGACCAAAGCAGAATAGAGTGGCACTATTACTTCCCTTGATCTAGACGCTATACTTTTATTGATGCCACCTAAAATAGCATTGGCCTTTCTAGCTGCCGCATCACACTGTTGACTCATGTTCAACTTATGGTCTACTTGGACTCCTAGATCCCTTTCACACGTAGTTTTATTCAGCCAGATGTCCCCCATCCTATATCTGTGCATTTCATTTTTGCGTCCTAAGTGCAGTACCTTACATTTCTCCGCATTGATTTTCATTTTCTTAGCATTGGCCCAGCTTTCTAGTCTATTCAGGTCATTATGAATTTCAATCCTGTCCTGGCCTGGATTCCCAGATATCCTTTTTTTTTTTTTTAAAGGACAAAGTATATGTTTGTACTATAGTTTTTTGTGGGTTTTTCGGGCTATGTGGCCATGTTCCAGAAGAGTTTATTCCTGACGTTTTGACAGCATCTATGGCTGGCATCATCAGAGAATGCTGGCATGGAAGAGAGTTGGATGTGTAAGAACTCCAACCATCACCCAGGACAAAAAAGAAACACAATAAAAACACTGGCCAAATGGATATGTGAACCCCACTTCTTGGAAGATGAATTGAAGCACCTAGACTGGGCTCTACAGGCTAATGGTTATTCCACCTCAGGCATCAGAAGGGCTGCCAGACCCAGAAAAACCCAGAGGAGTGAAAACAAGCAGCTATCAGAGGAAAGATATTTTTGCTATACATCAAAGGAGTCACAGACAGAATAGGGAAACTGGTCAATAAACACAACCTCCAAATGGTTTACAAATCGAGTAAGAAAATCCCAGCAGACAATGATCACAAATTAAACAGACACTAATCCTCTTTGCTTATCCTCCCACCCAGGGGCCTTGCAATCAACAACAGAACAACACACAGATTAACATGGACATCACTCCTCCCTACCCAGGGCCACACAGTTTATATATACCCATGCCAGCATTCTCTGAAGATGCCAGTCACAGTTGCTGGTGAAACATCAGGAATAAACTCTTCTAGAACATGGCCACTTAGCCTGAAAAAATCACAAAAAATATGGATGCCAGCTATGAATGCCTTCGACTTCACATATATTTCTAATATATCATTAATCTGTTTTATACCATCATAAATATTATGGCTCCATGCCAAGGAATCTAGGGACTTTGCCTTGTTGAAATACTGAGAAGGTACCAATGTACCCTGAAAACAGAGGGATTGAAGATTATATTTTTTTTCTAAAGACAAAAAGTACCACAGGGTATTTTTGGAACTCTAGTTCAGGCAAACAGATTAGAGCTCTGAAGCTCAGAATTCTAAATTCCTGACCAGTCTGCAAATCCAAGGGTAACTTAGAATGGAACTGTGACAATTAAAGTGGCATAAAACTAACACAACTGTGTAGTGAAGATACACTTTATGGCTCTGGACGTTGTAGAAGCAGAGGTATATGACCAAGCAATTTTACAAGAAACAAATCTATTGTTTCTACAGTACTAAATCCTTTTAGTGTTTTAAGGCACTTATGACTAATATTACTTTCCGAGAACACAAACAATTAAATTGGGCCCCATCTCTTGGACAAAGTTGGGATATGAATTATTAAATTAAAGTAGTAGGATGATTCCTTGAGCTCTAGATTACCATGGTCATGCAGGCTGGGGAGATTTGGGAAATTATAGTCCAAAATAGTTCTATTTCCAAACTTTTCCCTTTTGAAGCAAAACATGCATCTTTTCTGTATTAACACTGGCTGTGTCTGCATGGGCCAGAACACTCTGGGAGCATCCTGGAGTATCCTGGCCCCAAAGCTGCTCCAAAGTCCCTCTGTTACCTGGGAAATCTGGAATAATGCTAGACAGTCATTTGCATGTGGGCCCCAATGTGCTGCCTCCTGCTGCTGCGAGTTGCTCCCCTGGGGCCACAAAGTGAGGCACCCAGCATTGATCACATGTCTGTGTGCTTCATTGTGACTGAAGAGGGAAACATTTGTTCCAGTGGTGGAAGCACCAGGCAGCACATTAGGTTGTGTTGAAAGCAGCCACCTGACATTGATTTGGAGCAAAAAGTGATTTTTTTAAAAAAAAAATCCATGTCAAGGGTGATATACTGCAGGTTCACTGCCAAACTATTCATATGTCATCCAGAGAGTTTGAACCAGAATCAAGGATTGGGCCCTGCATCATCTGGACTAACTGCTGTGAGGACAGACAAAGGATGTGCTATTTGGCCCATGCAGACATAGCCCCAGTAAGTGTTACAGTGACCCTAAATCAGATCAGTACATTTTTTTTCTCTTTTGGATAGGATTTGAGCATGATGACTGAGAATAGGTGCCAGTAGATATTTTGAGATGCATCATATATAATTCTTGTTAAATACCTCCTACTTCTCCTAAAGGCACAGTGACTCTGTAATGAAAAAAAAAAAAAAAAAGGCAAAGGAGTCAGTGACAGACAAAACATCTTGGGATTACATGAAAAAAGCTATGAAAAGAGAGAGAAAATTAGGTTATCTATGAAGATTTTGAATTGAAAATTATGGAAAACTGCATAATATGCAAATAATCTGAAAGTGTGATTGCCTGGATTGGGGAACTAGAAAAAATGGAGAGGGAGAATGAAACTCCTGATGCTTGATAAGTGTGGGGAGGAGAATTAAGTTAGGGGAGGACTGTGCAGGAGAGGGAGAGAAAGAGAAAGACCAGCAAGCAAGTAAACAAAATTGGATAAAGTGGAATGAAGAAATGAGGGGGGGAAGACCAATCTGTTATCTGAGTGAAACTGATAATACTGGATTAGTATTATGGCAGAGAAAATAGCACTAGGCTAAGAATGAGATACAGGGCTTGAAGCCCAGTGAAACTGATTCTTTCACTAATATATAAAAATGTTTAAAATATAGGTTTGTTTAATATTTTATCTAATTATGTTCCATCTGTTCTATGTATTTTAATTATATTTATTTCTAGGTTGTTCTCTTTTTGAAAAGGTGAATTTACAGCTTCAAGACTATTTAGGAAGCTCGGTAGAGAGGTGGTTACAGATTTTAAGGGCTTTCAAATATAGGATATTAGGTATATGAATTTTTCTTTGTAAATTCACATACAGATTTATATTCTGGTCCCTCAAAGCTCTTGTTCCAAATGATTGTAACCTAAGAGGATATTTCAGCTCTTGCTTTTGGGAGAGTCATCCACACTTCTAGCCCCCACTCCACACTTCAGTTTGATAACCTCCCTGATGTGATATCTTATGGAGTGCAAGCACTAACTGTTGGAAAGAAATATTCCCATTTGTGCAGGGAAGTGATCCATTTTATGCCTGCGCATGGTGGAATTTGGATCCTGGCTAGAGACCACACTCTTGCGAAACTTTATATAGACTTGTGTTTGTTTCTTTTTTCTCTACTGGCTATGCAATGAAATTTAATTGTACTTTGATACTCCCCGTTTTCCACTTTCCTATTTTGGAAGCAACAATAGATGACATTATGACAATCCATTACAGCAAAGCTTCTGACTCATTTCTTTTTTTTTTTTTCATAAAAGAGAAATGCTTATCTCCTGAAATCATTTGATATGTCACCCCTCACCCCACCCCAATCTATCCCACAGTTTTGTTTAGGTCCCAAACCAACATTATCTTTAAGAGTGATTAAAGTTGCATTTGGTTTTATTTGTAAAATGGTTCCCTTTTTATACTTTATGTGTGTGTGGTGTTTCCCTTCAAGTCATTTCTGATTTATGATGACATTAAAGCAACCCTACCACAGGGTTTTCTTGGCAAGATTCTTCAGTGATTGCCATTGCCATACTCTCAGGATGAGAGAGACTGATTTGCCTAAGATCACCCAGTGGGTTTTCAAAGTCTACCAGGGATTTGGATCCTGCTCTCCAGAGCCATAATCAAGAGCTCAAATCATTGCACCATGCTAGATTTCTGCTATACCCAAAATGGAAGCTGTTGTCAGTTCCCTTAGAACTTCCTTCCTTAATGGTACATGCTTGTTGCTTTCATAGTGTCTGTATTTAGGCATACATTAAAACAGGTCTGGACAACTGCCAGGTTATGGGGGCAGGTCTGCCCTTTGCGGGATCCTAGGGATACACTCCTCACTCTACCCTAAGAGCTGATTTTTTTTAAAAAAAATGATTTGAACACTAAAACCCTGGTTCATTTATTATTTCTTTAAGTAATTAATTTATATGTGCCACCCATCTCCTGACATAGAATCTAAGGCAGTTTATTTCCTAATAAAGGCTTCTTTCCTCTTAAAGAAGCTAGAGTGGTCCAAAATGTGGTAAATTTCCCTTCCACAATTCCTGTGTGAACTCCCTTACTTTACTAGAACATGCTCCATATTTGAATGCTATATGAATTTGTGGGAAAACATAGGGATGGGGAAAGTGGAGCCCTGTAAAACTGTTCTGGAGGGCCCCATGCATTTTGTATTTCCCTGTCTCTTCATTAAAAATACATTTGTATGTAGACCTAAGAATGTTATCTCTAAAGTCCTCTGTGATTGCGAGATGTAACTATCTTTTAATGAAGGGGGGTATCATTCACATTGTATATTTATATCTTATTTTATTCCCTGAGAGTATTCAAAGATGTTTATAAAGAATGTCTCCCATTCAGACACTATGCAGACCTTGACCTGCTTAGCGTCAAAGAAGTCGGTGTATTGTGTGCCTTATTTGGATTCAGAAAGTTGTGTGTTAGCATTAGGGATTATACATAACTACAAATTGCCTAACATTCAATTTAATGTTAGAAGCAGATATGATGCATAACTCAAATCCATTTTTAAAAGGAAAAAAAAAAGATAAAGCTTTCTATACTGCTTTATGGCCTTTATTTGAAATATGTGGCCTTTGACAAAAGACCTATTCTAGAGTTCTCTAATTCAGCTTAAGTAAATACATAAGTAATAATACATGCAAACTCAGCCTCTCTGTCATTACACTCCTCACATGGAGATCAAAAGTTGGAGAACTTT
This sequence comes from Urosaurus nigricauda, assembly GCA_034509955.1. Classification (NCBI taxonomy): domain Eukaryota; kingdom Metazoa; phylum Chordata; class Lepidosauria; order Squamata; family Phrynosomatidae; genus Urosaurus; species Urosaurus nigricauda. The sequence continues at coordinate 97,006,526 of JAOEGL010000001.1, forward strand.
ATGGAGAAGTACAAGGTTTACAGCCCTGAAAAATCAGAATGGGATGCAGTGATGAAGGAGACAAGGACTAGTCTGATCCCCCACTCTCATGTGCTTACATAAACTGAATAAGATAATATCTGAACAGTGGTAAATTAACCCCCTAAAATTACACAAAGCTGCATCAGCAGTGTAGAAAAATGCAATTTGACACCACTTTAAATGTTGTTGCTCCATCCCAGAGGTGTCACTATGGGGATTGTCACACTGAGGGTAAGGATGGGAACAAAGCGGATTGCTCCGGTCCTTATCCCATCCCATTCATGCAATTGAGGCAAAGATTATCATACCCCATGTGCTTACCCCATTCTTCTGTTGGTTAGGTGTAATGGACCCATCATTTGGTATTAACAGGAGTTTCTGTTGATACCAAATAATAGGTTCATTACACTTCACTGATGGGAGAAGAATAGGAGAAGCACACGGGGTGTAATCATCTTTGCCCCATTCACACAAATGGGATGGGATAAGGACAGGAACAATCTGCTTTGCTCCTGTCCTTACACTTGGTGTGATAATCTCCACTGTGTGTGTGTTTGTGCGCAAGAGATGGAGTCCATACCAGGTGACACACTAAGGGAGGATGACATTACTACTCCCCAAACATCTGCCTTTTGGTAGAAACAGGATGTACTGTTTGCTTCGGTCCCTTTAAAATGCTGGATATGGTATGGAGGGGGAGGAGAAAAGAGAGGTCTCAGATTTTTAAAAATCAATTTTTAAAATTTAAAATTTTAAATTTTAATTTTTTATTCCTTTTACATTTTCTTTGAAAACATCACATCTTACCAAATTTTGACGTTAATCACATGAGACATGTAAATACATTTAGGTTGTGCATATGTTATTGTAATTTAAAGATATAATTTTAATTCTGCTAGATTTTCGTGTCACAACTATTGCCATTACGTTCAGTGATATAAGGGAATTACAATTTATGAGTAACATAAATACAAAAAACATAGTATGGGAGTTATCACACCAGGTGTTACCACTGCTTCATTCCATAGAATCCTGGGACTGGTAGTTTTGCAAGGTCTTTAGTCTTTGCCAATTAGTGCTGGTGCCTCACCAAGCTACAAATCCCAGGATTCTGTAGGATGGAGCCATGGCTTTTAAAGTGGAATCAAGCTGTATTATTTTTAAAGTGTTGATGCACCTCTGACACATTTATTTGGGGAAGTTATTCTTACATTCTAGAATCACTATCTGTGGCTCTCCTAATATTGTTGGTAGTGAGAGTTAGCACCCTATAAATACCTGCCATTTTTCCCCTTTTATTCATGTACTCGCTTCTTTAAAAGAGTTTTTCTTGCAACATATTTTTGTTGCTTTTATTCATGTACTCTTGTTCTTTAAAAATATTAAAATATTTGAAATATTAACATAAAAATGACTTTTAAAAATGAAACCCTTGAAAAGCCAATCTGTCTACTTGTATTAATATGTTGCTGGGCCCATAATTCAAAAAGATTTGAAGTAGATGTAGAATTTTTCATGTTACATAGTTTGCTGTGAGAATAAGTACATAATAATAAAAGAAAAACCTATGAAAATGACAAGGAGCTCTGTGTAAGGCCATATTAATTATCCCACCTTTGTTACAATATATATTCTTGATGCAAAGAGCAAAGAACAAAACAGGAAAACATACTATTGAATTATACCTTATTTTTCAAATCATACTGAACATAATACTGCACCTAGTTGTTGTGCACTGATTTTACCCTAAGCAATTCTTTGGGGAATTATTTGCCATTCCTGATAACAGGAAGGCATGCATTAATCCATGAATCAAGGAATCTAGAAATGTGGGCAGGCACAGAGCAAATGTGAAATAAAATTGTAGTGCAAGCCATTTAGGAGACTGCCATGAGCTGCTAGGCTTCAAGCTTTGGAGAAGTGTTACAATTTTAACTACAATTACATAGAATGTCAGTCTGCAGCTTTACAAACTAATAAAGATAATAACAGGCTGAGCAATTTGATTCCTTTTTTTAAAGCCTCAGTCACTTAAAGGGCATCCCTGTGAGTTCTAATTTGAATTCATAGAATATTATATGTTATTTCTCCCTTTCCGGCACATTGCTTCAAAGTACAAAGTAAAAGTACAAAGTACAAATTATATAGTGGGTTACTTGTTTATTTCAGTTGGGAATGGGAAGCTTTAAATTGTAAGGAGCAGCAAAACTGAAGGGGTTTTCAGTATTTGTTATGAAACAGCCCTTTACATTGGCCCAATACAAATGGGCAAAAAGTGGTATCCTGGTGCCGGTTCTAGGGTTTGAGAGCATGCAAGCATCCACATGCTTCTGAACCCTAGTCCTAATGACGGTGCCATAATGGTGACACCACCATCATGATACAAGCACAGCATAGCATCCACACATCATGGCACCATGCTTGCATCATCGATGTGCGCCAGTGCACCAATGGTGCAGTCATGGTGCCTAGCATGCACAATAAAAAGAACCTGCTAAAAGCAGGTCACCTGATGGAGACCATACTGTTTGGCAGCTGCAGCCTCTGTCAATAGTAAAAACAGGCGACTCCAAGCCACCCTTTTGGGACGGTCTGTCCAGCCCCTTATTTACCATTTAAACTCATGTACAAGTTGACCTAATGCATAAGTCGAAGAAAAGTTTTAGGGCTAAAATCATGGGGGCTTTTTACATTGGCAAGAAAGTGTGACTTGAAGTTGCACTTTCCTTAATGCTTAGCAGCTAGACAGCAAGCCCCAGGTGTGCATTTAAAAAGTACAGGGCAGCTAGACTGAGGTTTTTTCTGTGGCTCAGCAACTATATGGGAAGCTGTCAAAATGCTACAAACACAGGCGGAGCAGCTACATGGGCGGCAAGGAACGTGGCTTTTAGCCGCGCTTTAAACATTTTTTTCCCTTGCTGGCTGCGAATTGCGCAATTGCGCAGGTACACCATACAGTCGGAGCTTATCACATGGGGGAGTACAGGACCATTCCGAAAGAGGGAGAAAGTGAGGTCAGTTCGGAAATGCACATGATTACGCACAAGCTCATCACACACAAAACAAGAGAGCATCTACACAAAAAGAAAATGCAGAGTCAATACGAAAGAATTCATCACATGTGAACATACTGGTTGGCTTTCTGTTGCAAATTAAGGCATCTTGGGAAATGGTAGCAAAGGCTCATGGGAGTTGTAGTCTGTGTTCTGTCAGAGCATTATATTGAGTTGTCTTGAGGTTTCAGCCCTCTGTCCAGGAGGGATTCCCATATGTCCTCCATTCTTGACAAGAGACCCCCCTTTTCCAAGTTGACCAGGCACGTCCTCCTTTGCCAGGACACGTCCTACTTTTCCAGCCTTCTTTTTGAAGAGGAAGCAGGAGGGCCAGGCGTGCTTTGGCCAGGCTCTGGGGGTCTCTTCCTGGCTCCTTCCCTCCCTCCCTCCCTCCCTCCCTCCCCGCTGCCTTCCTCCTCCCTTTGGCTGAGAGAGTGTGACTTACAGGGAGGAAGGGCAGCGGTGGTGCTCCAGGTCCTCCTGATGCTGGGCCAGGGAAAGCTGGAAACAGGAGGAGGTGGAGAGGGACCTGGAGCACCTCTGCTGCCCTGCTTCCCTGCAAGTCACACTCTCTCAGCCAAAGGGAGGAGGAAGGCAGCCAGGAGAGAGCCCTGGAGCCTGGCCAGAGTCTGCCTGGGCCTGCCTTCTCCTCCCCCCTTCAGCTGAGAGAGTGTGACTTGCAGGGAGGCAGGGCAGCGGAGGTGCTCCAGGTCCCTCCCCTTCTCCTCCTCCTCTTGCCAGCTTGCCCTGGTCTGGCTGAGCACCTCCAGTGCCCTGCTGTCTCCCTAGAAGTCACACTCTCTCAACCAAAGGGAGGAGGTGAAAGAAGGTGCAGGCGCACTCTGGCCGGGCTCTGAAGGTCTCTTCTTGTCTTGGCACCTTCCCTCCCTCCGCACTTGTATCGCTGCCTTTAAATGGGCGCTTTAAAGATACAGAGCCCCATTTAACCGTTCAACTACACCTTAGCCTTTAGATGCAATAGGGGTGCTTTTTACATTGGCTAAAAGGGGCGGTCCAAACTCGCCCCTTCTAGCGGCGAGATGAGGCCTAGGCTGCCACACGGGCAGCCCCAGAGGCCTCATCCCGCCGCAACGACCCGCCGCAAAAAAGAGCTCCGGGATCGAGCTCTTTTTTTGCGGCGCGGGAAGGGCGCGATTGGCGCCCTCCCGCGCCACCAGAGCGTCAAAACGTGCGCAGCGCGTCAAAACGCTGCGCACGTGATGACGCTTGTACGGCGCCACCGTGTAGATGCCGCCATCTTTAAATGGCGGCGTCCATGCGTTTTAGGCTTAGGGAAGGTGTAAAGGCTACGCCCTCCCTAACCCTAAATGCGGGCTTTTTAGCCCTAAAAGCGCCTTTTTTTGCCCATGTAAAATGGGCCAGCAATGCTGCACCCTTTTTAAAAAAGTAGTGGGGAAATCAAACTACTTTTTAAAGGCACTTCTTCTCCCTTAAAACTCCAAAATAGTGTTTTCATGGCACACTTTCCCTTTTTCTCATCTAAAGGCTGGGTTTTCAAGCAGCCTTCAACACACCTCTTTTTGCCAATGTAAAATGGGCCAGCTCCTTTTTAAAGCACTTCTTCTCCCTTAAAACTCCAAAATAGTGTTTTCATGGCACACTTTCCCTTTTTCTCATCTAAAGGCTGGGTTTTCAAGCAGCCTTCAACACACCTCTTTTTGCCAATGTAAAACGGACCATGGATTTTGATATGACCAGTTGATATGATCAGTTGAAGGTAAGACTTAGGGGCATATAACAAAGGATGTAAGTGAGGGAAACATCACTTCCCTCCCTTCTTCTCCTTCTCTGGACTCTCCTGACCACCTAACACCATTTCCTTGGTGCTAGAGGAGAAGGTTTTAACATCAGATTAAAAAGGGAAAGAGCTGGAGGGAAATTGGGTGTTTATCTAGTGGGGAGAGAAGGTTTCAACATTGGATTGAGAAGGAAAGGAACTGGAGGGCAAGAGGAGAAGGTTTTAACATCAGATTAAAAAGGGAAAGAGCTGGAGGGAAATTGGGTGTTTATCTAGTGGGGAGAAAAGGTTTCAACATTGGATTGAGAAGGAAAGGAACTGGAGGGCAATTGGGTGTTTGATGGGGAGAGAAAGTTAATGTTGGATTGAAAAGGGAAGGAACTGGAGGTAAATGTGGTGTTTGGTGGGGAGAGAGATCCAGAGAAGGATAGGGAGAGAAGATTTTAACATCAGATTGAGAAGGGAACCACCTCTTCCATACACACACACTCATACATAGGTCAGTCTTAATGGCCAGTCTGTACACCTCCTTGTTCTATGTAAAATTCACACATTGGGTTTTTCCCATAGAAAATATGATTATAATCTGTGCACAAAATACTGTTTTTTGAGGACCACCCCCCCCCTCTTTTTTGGCATCTCCCATAATCTGTTCTCCCACCCCCTTTGGGTAAGGCATACATTTTCTGAGGGATTCTTTCTTTTCTCTTAAAGCAGACCACATGTATTTACTAAGCTAGTGACCTTTTGGGCTTTATGGTCCCTTTCCACCTGATGTTTTATCTTCTGGTCTACCTTTCAGACTGCCTTATGAATCTCAATTTCTCCTTCATTTTGCTTGCACTGGATTTCAAGCACCTATCTGACTCCATAGAGAGCTGTTTTAATAGCTGACTCCACACCTAACTATCTTGTCATTCATAGAATCATAGAATCATAGAGTTGGAAGAGACCACATGGGCCATCCAGTCCAACCCCTGCCATGCAGGAACTCCCAATCAAAGCATCCTTGACAGATGGCCATCCAGTCTCTGCTTTTAGACCTCTAAGGAAGGAGACTCCACTACACTCCAAGGGAGTGTGTTCCACTGTTGAACAGCCCTTACTGTCAGGAAGTTCCTCCTAATGTTGAGATGGAATCTCTTTTCCTGTAGTTTGCATCAATTGTTCAGCGTTCTAGTCTCTGGAGCAGCAGAAAACAAGCACGCTCCCTCCTCTATATGACAACCCTTCATCTACACTAGCTAGAATACTCAGGGATGCTCCTAGAGTATTCTGTCCCTGGATCTGCCCTGGACTTCCCTCACTGCCTCCATACTCTGTAGCAATGCTGGGTGGCTGTCCTGCTGTGCCACCTGGTGCCAGCACCATTGGCTCAAATCACTCCCTCTGAGGTCAAAAATGAGGCTCCCAGGGTCAATCACATGGATGGGTGCCTCATTGTGATGTCTGAGGGAGTGAGCCATGCAAGCAGTGGCAGTGAGATGCATGTGTAGTAGCTGCCCTGTGTTGCTACAGATTGCTCTGGATTTTCCTACAAAATCCAGAGTAAAACTTGATATTTTCAAATCTGATCTAGGCAGTGATAGGGCAAATTTGGTGGACTTTTCTCATGAAAATAGTCTGCACTCAAATTAGAGATTCGGCCATGCATCATATATACATATTGTTGTGAGGGGGGGGGGGCGCACTATAATTGGTCCATGTAGACATGCCCTTAGACATGCAAAGTAGCAGGATCTGCCTTATAAAATAAGTTGACCATATGCAGATATAAGCCAGGTTGCTGTTATGGTCTGTGTTAGCTTTAGCATTACTATTAAAAATAAATCTGCCGTACCTACAGTTATCAATACAGAATGTGAAAACTTCTCATACGCTTTCTTGGATGGGCTGATTGTTTCTCAGAAATTTCAAGCAATTTTGTCTAACCCAGGGAAGGAGAAGCTGTTCCAAAGAGATTGAGAAAATGCACTATATTTCCTAACCAGCTTTTAACCATTTGTAGTATTCATATTTGAAGAAAGAAGAGCCCCTTAGCCAAACTGGACATCCAGACTAAAGATTTAGGAGCGATCTGAATACAAATCCTAGCATTTGTATTGCCATATGTTAATCTTCTTGTTTTTAGTATAGTGATGATACCGAAGATAATTGTATTTTTGTTGTACTGAAGGTAGATGTGCTTCACTCACTAGATTGTATATTCATTTTTACATGCTGTTTTTTATAGATATAAATTTTAATATTAAAAATTATTTAAAAATAAAAATACTACTTATTTATTAGCATTCTTGCTGATATTTGTTGTTATATAGTCATCTTCATTTATACTGTAGTAGTACTTATGGGAGGCTTTGTGCACTCACACATAGGAATCCTGCTACCAACCTAGAGTCAACCTTTCCACTTCTCCTGCTATAAATACACAGGCATTCAAAGCACCATGCAATTGCAATTAGAATAGCATCAGGAGACGTAGGGTGCATTTGCTGATCCAGCCTTGCTGCCTTACATTGTGTTAGGATGACATTTGACAGCAGGGAGTCTGTTATACTCATGTAGGCTCCTTGATCAACTGAAGGCCCTAACTGCGCAAATTTCTAAGTCCTGTTGGGAGGCTATACAAGTAAGCTTGCTGACCATTTCTTATTGGAATCCCTTTTCGATTAATCAAGAGTAGGAATTATTTGTCTCTCCCGGTGTTCTTAGACTATGACTTTGAGTAATCCTAGACAGGAATGCTGGGAATTGCAGCCTAAGAACATCTGCAGCATCATCATACACCTTCTAAGTTCTGTTCTATTGGACACAATTAAAAAAAGAGTTTTGGTTCTGATACACATCATTTTTTACTTGAATCTCCCAAATCCTTCTTGAACAAATAAAGTGCTATTTGAGATTTCATGGAAACAGATTTTGAGAGAAAACTCTTCAAAACAGAAGGCATGTGATCACATATCGTTCAATGGCACAGTCTGAACTTTCTTTGGCTCCTTTAAATTGAAGCCTGCTATTTAAAAAAAGGTTGTTTTTCAAATGCAATTTCTAGTGCCATTTGTAGCCACTGCTGTCCTGTCTCAGTGAAGTTGACAGTTGCCTTTAAAGACCAAACAGACCCTTTTTGAGGGCTGATCTTTCCGTCAGAGTGTTTCAGCCAACTGCCTGTCATGTGCTCACTGTGCCGGTTGTTGACATTTACCCATGTGCAGCAATATTTAATTTTAAATTTTTGTACTTTGATGTCAAATCCCCATGACAGCAGCCTGTCATTTTTCTGCCCCACTGCAGCTCTTGATCACTGTTGTGCTTTTCTCTGCTTTTAGGTAGCTGGGTGGTTTCCTATTGCTAATGGAAGGCAACTGTATTTTGGTCTTAATTGATTCTGTTGGGTTGCATTCCATTGCATAGAATCAGGGAGGCTTCCTATATACTAAGGAAGTGAATGTACTCTGATCAGCAATAATCTCTCTTTTACAATATTATTCTGGTAAATTATTGTCTATTCTTTTTTGCAGGGGATATATTTTTAAAATTTTGTATTCACACAAGTATTTTATCCACTCCTAGAAGTGCATATATGAAAATGAAAGTATGATACGTGTGCCCTACATGCTGGTAAATTTTACTTTAAACTCCTAGGCATGACAACATATGAAGAGTGTTTGTTGCATATTAGGGAGGTAAGACTTTGCACATTTATTTCTCAAAGGAGGCAAGTGGTAATTTTAGCTATTTTCCTGTTGTTGTGAAAAAAAAGTTTTCAATGACTATTCAATCTTCAAAGACTATTCAGAGTTTGTACTTATTCAGCACAAAATTCCCATGTGTTATTTTTGCGCACACACAAAAAATGCATTTTCTGTGCAAAACAACGCCCATGCAATTTTTGCATACAATATGACCTGAACCATGAAGTTCCTTCTCAGTCAGGATTCATTTCATCAGGGTTTCTTGACACTCAAGGACTATGTTTTTGACCATTTTTGAAATATTTTTGAATAGCTTTTCCTCTCTACCATATGTATGCATACACACACACACACACACACACACACTTAAATAAACAATATAACCAACACAAAAACAAAGACAACATTATGATATAATCATTAAAAGGACCATTCCAAACTATACCAGGTGAGGTGGAAAACATTTCAGGTGTATATGCTCAGTGTTTTCCTGACCCTTTTCTGAAAGGAGTATAGATAAAAGTTAATCATTAATGTAGGAAGTCTGAGTTTATCTGTGTTTTAACAACATAAGAAATAAATGGATGCAAGATCACGTAAAAATGGTTTGTGTCCAGAATATTTCTTAAGGAATACAAATATCAGCTGAATTTTTCCTCACCTTACAGCTGGGATTATAGTTTTGTCCCTTTCATCATGAAACTGACAGAGAATTTTGCCCTCTCCAGTTTTGTCCAATAATTATTTTTATTGCCAAACAACAAACTCTAATTAGGTTTTCTGTAACTGAGGTTTTTTTTTTAAAGCCTCTGTAAATAGCAACAAAAGACAAGTAGCATACCTAGTGTATTTGCATTATTTTTAACACCCTCAACATAAAACAAAAATATTTTTCAATACTAATTATTATTACAAAATAATAATTAAATACATGCTAAGACCACACGAGCTGTGCACTAAACTATCTTTATTGGCTACTTGAGTAATACAAACTCTATAATAAAACAATAAACATCTTTGCAACACATTTCTTGCTCTTGCTAAACACACTCTGGCTATACTAATCAAGCTATATACATACACATCTCCTCCTGCACAAAAGCTTAGTTACAGGTTCAGGTTCACCTTCTAGTTCACATTGTTGTTGATGGTGTGTGCGTGTGTGAGGATGGGGGGTGGTGCAATGGCTCACTGGAACCATACAGAAATAGTTCAATTTTGGTTACCACCCACTGGGTGTGCACTGGGTGTGTACTGCGTGTATACAAACAATACTATTGGTTATTTCCACACTTTCCCATACTATAGTCCAACCTCTTACTATGACCTAATCACCCATGTGATGTTTTTCAGTGAAGTCGTTGTTTACCTTTTACACAACCTTCCCTTCCGGATCTAGTGTTGTTATTCCGTGTGTGTTATGGCTATACCCACATCTGTTGTTGTTGTGTACGTGTCTCACTACACTATCTCACCTCGTGCTGGAAAATTTACAGACTTTGGTTCTCACATACAGCTTTGCATTTCTATGACTATAATTCCCATGCTCCTTGCCTTAACAGAAATGCCCTATGTTTATCATAGGACATTTCCTGTTTAACTCTTGTTTAACTCTTGTTTAAACCCTGTTTGCCCCCTAAGGTGAAAAAGCAGTTATAAAAAACAACATATTGAACAAAATTATTGCCTACCCACAACAGCCAAATGTAAGAAAAACAACTATTTCCAGCACAGAGATGACTATATTGTATATGCCTATCACATCAAAATAAAACAAAACAATGAGGTGATCACCCTAATTCAGTATGTCAAATGTGATTAATACTGAGAAATTAAAAGCCAGACTTCTAAGAACTAAGTACTCAGAGCCCTCTTCCTGGATGGCTGAATCCAACCATTTTTCTCCAACTTAATAATACCAAATACACCTTTCTTGAATTCTTTCTTTTGAATTCCTGAAGAAATTTTCAATTTTTGAAAAGTTTTTTAAAAAGTCTTCCACGCATACCTGCCCATGAGCACCGCAAAAATTCAAAATGTTCAGGCATGATAGAAAATCTGTGCAGCTGCCCACAGTGCAGCTGCTCTCACCTCCTGATAGATTTCTTCAAATGCCTTGTTATTTACTATTCCACAAAGAGAAAAGGAGCCTAATTATTTACAATCAATCTGGGAAGTTATGTGTCACCTGAGGTCAACTTTATGCATACCATTCCTAATACAAAATCTACTGACTTTGATAGGCAAAAGATACTAAAAGGACTTCAGGATCTGAACTTTATACATCTTCTGGAAGCTATAACTCTGTTATATAGGAACAGACAGGGTATAGTCGGGTATAGTCTTAGAAAAACATTTGATTATTATTATTTGTTTTTTAAAAAAATCTTACTCTGAGGCTGTTTGTCAGTATACTCAGAATTTGCTAACTGTTTAAGGGAATGTTTCCAACATAGTTTTCAAGTGTATGTTTTTCGTAATAAAAAATAATCAGACCAGATCAGATATGATAGTGGCAGTCTCCACTAATCCTGCCACTGCCACCAACTGTGAGGGTTGTCTATTTGTCCCACCACTGCCATCCACTATTAGGACCTCCACCTGTCCCACTGCTATGGCATTAAATGAGAGACTTTCTAGATGACCTTGTGATTCCTGTGTCAACTTTAATAATCTAATTCTAATCCCACCCCCTGGACACCACCACCACTGAATAGCTGTTATCACCACGGACAGTGTGGTTTGAACTCAAGCATACAAATAACCCATATGAAGGGTTCTCAGAGGCCTTCAGGCCTTGTGTTCCTTCAATCCATTTCCAATTGATGGCAACCCTAAGGGAACCAAATGTCATGGAGTTTTCTGAGGCTGAGAGTGTTTGACATCCACAAGATCACTGATCTCCATCCAGAGTCATTGTCCAATGCTCAAACTGTCAGAACCATGTTGCACACAGGTCTGATAAAATGACATGATGTGGCCACTAGGTGGAGATAAAGAATAGTTCCAGTGGCAGATACATGAGTCTGTATTGTTGAGGCAGTGCACTGTGGGAAGGCTACTGCAACTGCCAACTGTCAGAGTGAGGCAGTCGGTGTTACAGTAAACTGCCTCAGAGCTGGTTGTAGTTAAGGTTGGTCGGTTGGTTGGTAAAACCACTTGTTGATGAGTATCTAAGACGGACATCTTATACTCTCTGTAATCTTTATAAATAGTTTAGTAACAAAGATTAAAGAACCCTCATTTGAGAGAAACCTTGTTGTACTGAGGTTCATTCCTGTGTGACAGGAAATTTGCCACGCAACTCAGATTCTTCACAAACCTTCTTCTGGGCGACTTGTCTGAGTACAGTAGAATCTGCACAGGTGGCTTTTTCTCCCAGCATGCACTCTTCCTGAAACAAACCACTATACCACAATGGCTTTCTCTATACAAATCTTAAAACCTGAGTTGCCCAGTACCTAGCCCTCACCAGTTTGAAAAGGGAACAAAAATGGTTTTACTTGCCACCAAAAGGAGACCAGGGTTGGGGCCATCCTGGCCTCTCTAGAAAGGGAGTTTCAAAGTCTGGGAGCAGCCACTGAGAAAGTCCTCTTACTTGTTTCCACAAAATGAGCTTCAAAACGTGATGGGACAAAACTGTCTTGTTTTAGTACATCACCACCACAAGTGGTAAAGGGATCCATACATTTCTTTTGTTAAGCAATGGAAAACTAACATCATCCTATCAATGAATGAATGGATACCCAAAGTACATAAACTGGCTATTCTTGATATGATTTCCATTTCTAACAATCATAACACTTCTCAATCTTATGAGGAAAAATGGAAAAAAATATCTAGACTCTGGGGAGAGAGGAATAAGGACTAAGAAGGCATTTGGAGTTTTCTAGATTGGCAGGAAAGGGCCACATGAAGTTGCCTTTTCCTTAATACTTAGCAGCTGCACTGCAAGTCCCAGGTGTGTAATAAAAAAGCATAGGGCAGCTACACTGAAGAAGTGTGAGGACGACTTATCTGAAGTCTTTTCTGTTGCTCAGCAACTACATTGGAAGCTGTCAGGATGCTAGAAACATAGGCAGAGCAGCTGCACAGGTGGCAATGAATGGGGCTTTTGGCCGCACTGAACTTTAAATATTTTTTTGTTGTTGTTGCCAACTGCGAACTGTGCAGTTGCGCAGGTACATCACACATGAACTGTGCAGTTATGAAGATCTGTCAAATTACCATTTTGGTTTTGCTTCCCTTTTTAAAGTGCACAGTTGCATCGGTGCACCATGAATGAACCCCTTTATATCATCATCATCATCATCATCATCATCATCATTACCATCATCATTACCCCACCCCTTTGAGATCAATCGAGGTGGCTTACACATTAAAATACTATTACATCAATAAAACAAACTGCATTCCTCCCCCCTTAAAAAGATATTAAATCCATTACAATTTAAGTTTATGAATAGACTTCTTTATTTTATGAATGAATTGACATTTTATGCACAGTTGCATAACAGTTACAGCATCCCAGAGTCCCTACTGCACATGTCTAGGGTTTGGATTAGGGCTGGAGCTAGGGTTTGGGAACTTTAAAAAACTGCACAGCATTTAGACACTGCTGCACAGTTACACCCTTTTTAAAAAGAAGCTGGGAAAAGCAGCTCCTTTTTAAAGCTGCTTTTTCCCCACTAAAATGCAAAAGAAGTGCGTTCATGCCAAACTTTCAGTGTGGGTCATCTAAAAGCTACACTTTAATGCAGGCATGAACACACCCCTTTTTGCCAGTCTAGATCAGACCATTGTAACCATTTACTCTTTTTGGTGTCAAGTTGTAAGACAGTTTCTTCTTTATTTCTTTTATGAATAGAAAACCTGTACAGTAAATGCTTGAAATACAACCAGAAGAAGAAGAAGAAGAAGAAGAAGAAGAAGAAGTAGTAGTAGTAGTAGTAGTAGTAGTAGTGATGGGATAGACAGAAAGTCCTCTCTGGATGATCTCAGAGCTCTACTAGGCTCATAAAGGAAGATAACTGTCCTTCAAATACCCTGGCTGTATAAGGTCTTTACAGGGAGGTGAGTTTAGGGAAGGGCATTTAGATTTCTCAGCCAGTGAGCTTTGATGTCTCACTAGTGCACAAACCACAGGAAACCATGTGAATGAGACATCTCCAAGACCCCCTATCCTCAACCGTTGTGCTCAGATCCTCAGGTTCAGATTTGTGACTTTCCTGATTGAAGCTAGCCATCTGGCATGTGGTCTTCCTCTCTTTCTACTGCCTTCCACCTTCTTAGTATTATTGTCTTTTCTGGACTTCTGGGTAACATGGTGAAGCAATAAGCAGCCAACTACAGTGGCGGTGTAGGAGGCAGTTACAATCGTTGGTCAGGTTGCCAGAAAAAGCCTCAATTTTGGGCTGAGAATGATGACTAGAAACCCCTCTGGATAAAGGGGGTGCAGACGGGCCCGTTGGGGTCCTCTGGAAGGAGGATTGGATCCGATCTGCGAAAGGAACGGAACAACCTCCGAGGAGGACGAGGGAAACCGCGGCCACGATTGGGCCTATAACCATAGCTTCGCCGATTCCTTTTTTAATTGTAACCCTTGCTGGAGAAAAGAAACTGAGTCAGAGAGAAACAGTTGGATGGGGGAAAGGTAAGATCCTCTCGACAATTGCCTTTTCAAAGAGACTGATGTAAGAAAATGGATAATTAATAAATTAGAAGAAAGAATAGTAAGAACATAAATAAATAGTAATAACCGTGGAAAATGTGAAACAGTGAGTGAAAGAGATGTAATTTTTTGTGGAAGAGACGAGGAATGTGGAGAGGGAATTTTAAGAGACAGAGATGGAGAAAGAGAAGGAGAGTGAGAGAGGGGCCATCGGACCAGGAGGAGAAGCAGACGGGAGATGGAGAAGGAAAGCGAGAGAGGGGCCTTCGGACCAGGAAGAGAAGCAGATGGGAGACGGAGAAGGAAAGTGAGAGAAGGGCCTTTGGACCAGGAAGAGAAGCAGACGGGAGACGGAGAGGGAGAAGGAGAGTGAGAGAGGGGCCTTTGGACCAGGAAGAGAAGCAAATGGGAGATGGAGATGGAGAAGGAGAGTGAGAGAGGATCCCTCAGACTAGGAAGAGAAGTAGACGGGAAACGGAGATGGAGAAGAGACAGAGAGAGAAAGAGGATCTCAGGGGTTAAGAAAGGAAGCAGATGAGAAAAGGAAGATAGAAGAAGGGTGACAGAAATAGAAAGAAGCTTGTGTAGGGGAGGAAAGTTGTGAGTGGAGAGGAACAGAGAAGGAAAGAGAGGTAAAGAAAGAGAAAGAGTATACAACCTGAGAACGGAGGAGGGAGAGGTGGCGTTTTCAAGGTCAGGGAGCACATGGAAGGAGGAAGTGTGTTGAAGTAAACTAAAGGAAATGGAATAGTAAAAGGGAGGTCTTGAGAGAAGAGAGAAGGAGACTTTAATAGAACATAGAATAGACGGTGACATCTAGTGGAGGAGGAGAGATATTGCAGGCCACTATTAAGAAGTAAAAGGGTTTGAATTTAAAAGGGAAGGTACTAGATAACAGAGAAGAAACTAAGAGAAAGTTATTTGCCACCATCTAAAGGAGGAGGATAGAAATTACATAAAAATCAAATAAACAAACAAGCTAGAAAATCATAATTAAAGTATAAAGAGGGAAACTGGTATAAAGTTAAAAAATAAAAATAAAAAATAACAAGAAGGATAATCTTTAAGTGGAAAGAGATAATGTCATTTACAGTAACTTCAACAATGACAACAAGGGACATGGCTAAAAAAGAGAAACTGCTGAGTTTTTGCAAAATCTGGGTAGAAGACCTTCCCTGGAATTTAAAACTACAAATCCTAATTTTAAACTGCTGGAGGCAATTCAAAGAATAGAAACAAATATCAGGCAAGAAATAAAGGTAATCGAAACGAATATAAGACAAGAAATAAAGGACTCTAGAAATGAGCTGAGGCAAAATTTCAAGGAGGAAATAGGGGAATTAAAAGACGCAATGAAGGGTATATATGTAGAGGTTAAAGAAGCAAAACAAAAAATAGAAGTTTTGGAAAAGAAAATGACAGAAATAGAGAAAGTGACAAAAAAATCTGACAGTGGAGCACAATAAAGATACAATATGGGAGGAGGAATCAAGAAAAAAGAACCTAATAGAAGAAGGGAAATTAAGGAGAGGAAGAATTTATTAAATTAAGAGGCCTAAAAGAAAATTTTAATGAGAATTTATATGAGGAGATAATCCCAGCACTGGTGGAATTAGTGAACTGTTCACCAGAGTACCTTGATATGGATGTGGACAAGATCTTTAGGATAAACTCAGTTGCAGCTCGAAATAGGAACCTTCCTAGAGATGTGGTGGTATACTTTACGAGAGAGAGAATTAACGAGAAGATAATACAAGCTAGCTACGATAAAAAGTTGATGGTTGATGGTAAGGAGATTATGATTTTTAAAGATGTGCCTGCAGAAGTGTTGAGAAAGAGACAAGAATACACAACTCTAACAAAGATGTTACAATTGAGGAATGTGAGATACAGATGGGAACCATTAGAAGGAATCTCCTTCAGCTGGAGACAAAAACAATATAAGATTGACACAGTCGAAAAGGTGAGAAAATTTTATGAGAGATGGTTTAAGGAGGAGAGGCTAAGGAAAGATGGAAAAGATGAAGATAACCAGAATGACAATGGACAACAAGAAACTAATAGACAAAATGGGGATGGAAATAAAAAGAAAGAAGGGAAAGAAAGAATAGAAACAAGGGCAAGAAGACAATTCGAGAAACAACCTCCTAGAGAAGAGGAAGAAGAGGATTTATTTGGAGCAGTAGGAGGAGTAACAATAAAGATACAATATGGGAGGAGGAATATAGACATGGAAGGAGAAGAGGAGGAAGAAGAAGGGGAAGAAGAAGAGGAAGAAGAAGGAGAAGAAGAAATAGAAGGAGAAGAAGAAGCAGTGACGACAGCAACAACTGGGAGAGTGGGAGTAGAAGAAGGGGAGATTTGAATGGGAGAGTAATAAACAACGTAAATTAAGAAATGAAATTATTGTCCTGGAATGTAAAGGGCATGAATTCAGCCTATAAAAGAAAACAAATTTTCCATGTTTTAGAGAAAGATAATTGTGATATAATTAGTACTCAAGAAACTAGGATAAAGAAGAAAGAAGAAAAATATTTGAAAAATCGGAAACTAGGACAAGTTTTTATAAGTGCGGGAGGAAAGAAAAAGAATGGTGTAGCTATATATGTGAAAAACTCAATTATAGTGAAAGAAGTAGTAAATTATTTTGAGGGGAGATATGTAGGTCTAGAAACAAAAATAAATGGAAATATAACTCTTGTTTTAGGTATTTACGGACCAACAGAGAAAAAAGGGAAATATTATAAGAAACTTCTAAAACAACTAAGGAAACTAAATTATGACTGTCATATCCTGCTGGGGGACTGGAATGGGGTTATAGACCCTAAACTAGACAGAAACTTGAAGAAAAAGGTAAAGGAAAAACAGGGGAAGCTCCCTGAAACCTTTTTTGAAATTCAGTCATATTTTAAGTTAATAGACCCTTGGAGACAGAAAAACTTAGGTGTAAAAGACTTTACTTTTTTTTTCACCACTACATAACTCTGCCTCAAGAATAGACATGTTTTTATATTGAAAAATTTATTTAAGGAAGTAAAAGAAGTTAAAATCAAAATAAACAAAGTCTCGGATCATAATCAGATAGTAATGGAAATAAATAAAGCGAAGCAAGATTACTGCTGGAGACTAAATGAGAATTTGATAAAGGATGAAAAAATCAGAAAATTAGTTAAAGAAGAAATAAAATGGTATTTTAAAGAAAATAAAAAGGGGAAAATACCAATGAAGACAATATGGGACACATCAAAAGCAGTTATATGGGGGATTTTGATTAAAAGAAAGAAATAGAGAAAGAAGGAAGAACATACAAGAAATATCGAAGGAAATTCAAAAGATAGAAGAAAAGCTGATTAATAGCCCAGACAATAAGAAAATCAAAAAAGAGTGGGAAATATTAAAGAAAAAACTTGAAGGGAAAATGACAGAAGAAATTAGTAATAAATTAAAATTTGTGAAACAAAAATTCTTTGAACATGGAAACAAAGCGGGGTAGTTACTGGCACATAAAGTGAGGAAAAAAATAGAAAAAAAATACAGTGACGGAAATTCAAGAAGGAAACGAAAGATATTCAGATCAAAAAAGTATTATGAGGACCTTCCAGAAATATTATGAGAATCTATATAGAGAAACTGAAGATAATAAATTACAAGAAGAGAAAATAAGGAAATATCTTGAAAATGTGCAAAGTTTAGAAATAGCAACAGAATTTAGAGAAATGATAAATGCGGATATTTTAGAGAGAGAAATAAGTGAAGCTATTGATAATGCAAAATCAGGGAAAGCGCCTGGCCTAGATGGGTTCTCCATGATGTATTATAAACTGTTCAAATATGAACTGATTTTGCCACTAAAGAAAATGTGTAACGAAATTAAGGAATCGGGGATACCAACCTCTTGGAAAGAGGCTAACGTAACGGTAATACCTAAAGAAGAGAAAGACCTGTCTTTAGTTCAACATTACAGACCAATTTCGTTATTAAATACGAACTATAAGATTTTGGTGAGTATAATAGCGAACAGATTAAGGAAAGTTCTCAGCAGCTGGATCCACCAAGAACAATGTGGTTTTCTACCTCAGAGATATATAAAGCAAAACACAAGAATAGTTATAGATCTTATAGAATATTATGATAAAAATCTGGGGAAAGAAACAGCAATGCTCTTCTTAGATGCAGAGAAAGCATTTGATAACCTAAAATGGTTTTTTATGATCAGATTAATAGAAAAATTAAATCTGGGCGAAAACATAAATGGATGGATAAGAGAGATATATAAAGAACAACAAGCAAGGGTTATTATAAATGGACAAAAGACTCAAGTATGCAAAATAATGAAAGAAACTAGACAAGGTTGCCCCTTTCCCTCCATTCTATTTATTATGTGTTTGGAAATTATGTGTAATAGGATAAGGGAAGACCCAGAAATAAGGGGAACACGAATTAAAGGGAAGGAAATAAAGATCCGAGCTTATGCAGATGATATAGTTCTCATTATTGAAGATCCTTTAACGAGTATAACTTAAGTTTTAGAAAAAATAAAAGAATATGGTCAATGTGCTGGATTTAAGATTAACAAATCTAAATCAGTGTTGTTAACATTTAATATATCCAGAAGGAAAAAGGAATTGTTACAAGAAATAACAGATATACAAATAAAGAAGAAAATTAAATATCTGGGTTTAAACATAACTGGGAAGATTAATAACTTGTTTGATAATAATTACAAATGTATGTGGAAGGGGATTAAAGAAAGTTTGAAGAAATGGGAAAATTTAAAATGTCACTATTAGGAAAGATAGCGCTGGTTAAAATGAACATATTACCCAAAATGCTTTTTGTGTTTCAAAATTTGCCCATAATTCTAAATGAGAACATATTTAGAGAGTGGAAAAAAGATCTGGCAAAATTTATTTGGGCGGGAAAGAAAGCAAGGATAAAATGGAGTTATTTAATAGACGCGAAAGAGATAGGGGGCCTTGCACTACCAGATTTGCAATTGTACTACCATGCTTTTTGTTTGGACTGGTTGAAGGAGTGGATTCAACTGAAAGATGACTATTTGTTAGATATTGAAGGCTTCAATATTTTGTTTGGATGGCATGGTTATCTCTGGTTTGAGAAAATAGAACAAAATAGACAATTCAAGACAATAGACATAATCAGAAGAGCTCTATTACAGGTATGGAACAGATACAAATTTAAAATTTATAGACAAATACCAATATGGGTCTCTATTCAAGAAGTAGGCTAAGACAAAAACTACGCTGATATTCTTAAAAAAGAGAACGGGACGTGGATATTGAAAAGTAAAGAAGAGCTTCAGGAAGAGGGAATAAGTTTGAACTGGTTTTTATACTGGCAGCTTAGAGAGAGATTTTTGAATGATGTAAGAACTATGGGGATAGCAGAGGAAAAGAATGAGTTAGAGGAAATAATTTTAGGAAATAAGAAGGGGTCAATATCCAGACTTTATAAATTCATAAATTCTGTCTGAAGTTGAATCTAGAGAAAGAGGTGGTAAAAACAAATTTGATAGAATGGTCGAAAAATGTTGGACATAATATTAAGTTGGAAAAATGGGAAAGAGCATGGGGAAAAGATCTTAAATTCACTTTGTGTGTTAATATAAAAAAAAACCTTGTAAAAATGATACACAGATGGTATCTTTCCCCCGCAAGAATTGCAAAAATATATAATAAAAGAGAAGAAAAATGTTGGAGATGTGGGAATAAAAAGGGATCCTTCTATCATATGTGGTGGACTTGCCCAAAAATCAAGGCCTTTTGGAAGAAAGTTCATAAGGTAATCCAAGACTTATATAACATTAAAATTAAACTGGAACCTGAACTATTTTTACTCAACATGTTGGATGGAAATACTGAGAGACAATATCTGAAATAGATACTATATTTAGTAACCAGGATGACGATTGCTGAATTTTGGAAAAGAAACCAAGCACCAGAAGTGGGAGAATGGTTACTAAAAGCTTTGGACGTTGTAAAAATGGACAAATTAACATATGAATTGAGGGCTTGAGAGAAGGAGGATTTATGTATTTGGGATATATTGTTTCAATATTATGGTGAGAGATATAAAGATATGTAAAATAGAGATGTATTTATCTGTAAAGCAGGATAAATAAGAGACAGAATTACTGAATGAAGCTGGTAAGAAGAGAAATTATCAGTAATATAATTTGAATAGATAATGTGGCACGTTTCTTTGGGAAGTTAAAACAGAAGAGTTGAAGGGACAGTGAAAAGGTAGAAAATGAATGTTTTTCATTTATAGAGGAAAAAAGAATAAATGCTCAAAGAATAAGTCAACTGAACATAGAGAAAATAAGGGTTGGATTTGGGGGAGGGGTGGGATAAATGTACAAGCTGAATGTGACATGATTTTGTACCTCTGTATTTTGTTGGAAAATAATAATAATAATAATAATAATAATAATAATAATAATAATAGTAATAATGTATTATTGTCTTTTCTAATAAGTCAGGCCTTTTCATGATGTGGCCGATGTATGACAGCCTCAGTTTTGTAATCTTGGCTTCCAGGGATAGTTCAGACTTGATCTGTTCAAGGACATTTGTTTCTCTTTTTGGCTATCCTTGGTATCCAGCATTGCATCTCAAATGAGTTGATCCTCTTTCTGTCAGCTTTCTTTACTGTCCATCTCTCACATGATGATGGGATATATCTTGGCTCAGTGACATCCCCACTCCTGGTGTCACCCAGTGCAGGGGGGCTGTTGGGGATAGGGCCAAAAGGGCACACTCACCCTTCTCCTTTGCCTTCTTTTCAGGAGGAAGCTGCCACAATGAGAAAAACAGTAGGAGCAAGCTCATCCTTATCTTTTGTTGCAGAGGTGGCTTCCTCTCCAGGAGGAAGTCACCACCATAATGAATCTGGGAGGGGCACACATGCCCCTTCTCACCCCACAACAGACAGAGTGTGTCCCTATACCTCCTTAGTGATGCCACTCCCATGGTTTGGATAATTCTAACTTTAGTGCTCAGTTATGTTTACTCTTTAGGATCTTTTCTAATTTTTTCATATCTGCCCTTCCTATTCCTAATCTTCTAATTTCTTGACTCCAGTCTCCATCCATTTTTTTATTCCAAGGCATGAGAAATCTTTAACTATTTTAATTTCCTTGTCATCTGTGTTGAATGTCTCCATCCATTTTTTTTATTCCAAGGCATGAGAAATCTTTAACTATTTTAATTTCCTTGTCATCTGTGTTGAATGTATGTAATTCCTTTGTGGTCGTTATTTTTGTTTTCTTTATGTTTAGTAGTAAACCAGCCTTTCTACTTTATTTAAATTTCCTTAGTAATTGTTCCAGGGCTAAACCTTATTTAACCCCGGTAATCATCTGTTAAGATCATAAAGTTTGGTCCAAAACCTACTGAAGAAATAATCCAGTTTGAGACGGCTTTAACTCACAAGTCTGTGAACACTTAGAGGCCAATGCCATAATCACAAAAAGCCAACATGGGTTTCAGAGAAACAAGTCATGCCAAACGAACCTGATCTCTTTTTTTGATAAAATTACCAGCTTGGTAGATGAAGGGAATGCTGTGGATGTAGTATACCTCGATTTCAGTAAGGCCTTTGACAAGGTTCCCCATGACATTCTTGCAAACAAGCTTGCAAAATGTGGGATAGACAAGTTAACTGTTACATGGATTTGTAATTGGTTGACTGGCCGAACTCAAAGGGTGCTCAACAATGGCTCCTTTTCATCCTGGAGAGAAGTGACCAGTGGGGTCCCACAGGGTTCTGTCCTGGGCCCAGTGCTATTCAACATCTTTATTAACGATTTGGATGACAGAATTGGGGGCATACTTATCAAATTTGCAGATGACACTAAACTAGGAGGAGTAGCTAATACCCCAGAGGACAGGATCAAAATTCAAAATGACCTGAATAGACTAGAAAGCTGGGCCAGTGCTAACAAAATGAAATTCAATGTGGAGAAATGTAAGGTTCTGCACTTAGGGCGGAAAAATGAAATGCACAGATATAGGATGGGGGACACCTGGCTGAATGAGACCACATGTGAAAGGGATCTAGGAGTCCAAGTAGACCATAAGCTGAACATGAGTCAACAGTGTGATGCGGCAGCTAAAAAAGCCAATGCAATTTTAGGCTGCATCAATAGAAGTATAGTTTCTAGATCAAGGGAAGTTATAGTGCCACTCTATTCTGCTTTGGTCAGGCCCCACCTGGAATACTGTGTCCAGTTCTGGGCACCACAATTCAAAAAAGATGTGGAGAAACTGGAGCATGTCCAAAGGAGGGCAACTAAGATGGTGAAGGGTCTGGAAACCTTGCCCTATGAAGAACGCCTTAGGGAGCTGGGGATGTTTAGCCTGGAGAAGAGAAGGTTAAGAGGTGATATGATAGCCCTGTTTAAATATTTGAAGGGATGTCATATTGAGGAGGGAGCAAGCTTGTTTTCTGCTGCTGCAGAGACTAGAACGCGAAACAATGGATGCAAACTGCAGGAAAAGAGATTCCACCTCAACATTAGGAGGAACTTCCTGACAGTAAGGGCTGTTCGACAGTGGAACACACTCCCTCGGAGTGTAGTGGAGTCTCCTTCCTTAGGGGTCTTTAAGCAGAGGCTGGATGGCCATCTGTCAGGGATGCTTTGACTTGGAGTTCCTGCATGGCAGGGGGTTGGACTGGATGGCCCTTGTGGTCTCTTCCAACTCTATGATTCTATGATTCTATGATTCTAACTGCCCTGGCTCAGTGCTAGAAAATCCTGGCAACTGTAGTTTATTGTGATACCAGAAGTCTATAATAGAGAAGGCTAAATATCTTACAAAACTACAGTCCCCAGAATTCCCTAGCACTGAGCCAGGGAAGTTAAAACGGTTTCAAAATGGATTATTTCTGCAGTGGGTTTTGGACCATTGTGAAATATGTTAGCAATGCAGCTACTCAGCTATCACAAGATGAATTTTGAGAATTCCACCTCTCCCCCCCCACACACAAAAAACAAAACAAAACAAAAAACCCTGCATACATGGTGGTCACTTATTGATACATATACCTTGTTTCAGAAATCAAAGTAATACATTTCAGAATTTAATATAACAAAGTGCAGAAAACTACATTGATGTACAGTAAGTTAAAAAAAAAATACTTCAGCAAATGTATGGAAAGAGTGCATGTGTGTGGAGAGCTTCCTGCTCAAGACAATAATCCTTAAATGTAAACAGACCAACAAGCTCAATGCAGAGCCTGGAAAAAAAAATACATTTTGGGGATTAAATACTGGCTGGGGAGTTCTATAAATTGCTGTTCAAAAATATATATTTTACAGGCTCTAGGGAGGGAGAGGGTGTTACAATGGGAGAAGCTGCTATACCACAAAGATCTTAATGACTCCACACATTCTACCTATTGGTCTAGAAGCACAACAAAAGCCTAGCCTGCACTGTTGTATATTAGTATTTGAGATGAGAAGATGCTGCAGCATTAAGGAATGTCCTCCTCCTCCATCTTATAAACACACATACATTATTATGGCTACAGATTAGCTACTGTAGTTACAAAATAAACAACTACAAAATAAGCAGATGCAAATCACAGGTAAAAAAGTATTCCAAGTATATACACAGAGCAACATCAACATAAAAACAACCTGCCAGTTGGAATTTGCTACTATTAATATGAATACTAAGATTTAAACAGATAATTCCTTGTAGAGCATACTAAAACACTAGGTTTTGCAACCTTTAAAATAAGATAATTGATAGAATCCAAAGGAAGTAAGCAGAGTAAAAATTATCATCTGCCTAGACATTCTTTTCAAGGGCACTCATGGGCACCCACTCAAGGGTATCAACTCAAGGTTCCATGAGACCCTACCAATGAGCATGACTAAAAACAGGTATTCCTTAAACTTTAAACAGAAGAGCTGCTGAAATAAAGAGACATAAAGTCTCTTACTCCTTCCTCCCTTTTACCAGCCTCAACTGCTACTCAAAGAAGATGCAAATAATAGTATCAACATTTTCTTATTTTCTTGAATCTCTGATTGTTTTATTCTTCTTCCTTCTTTTGCTGCCTGTTTCTATGCTACAGAATGCTATCACCACGGTACAGGGAAGAATAACTGAATAATGATTGTCTAGGCAGCCTTGGCAACAGGCACATTGGCCTGAAAATTGTTGTTGTTATTTTTAATTTCCATCAAGTCAACCCTGGAGTTTATCATATGACGGAATTTGGGGGTATAATGCAATGGCAATCCGAATGCAATCATGGGGTTTCACGTAATTGCGTATTAGAGTATCTCACGCAAGTTCAGGCAATGGGGGGGGGGTCATTTTTGGGAAATGGGAAGTCATTCTGAATGCATTCCGAATGCAATCAGATTTCACATAAATTCACTAAAGTAGCGAATTCACGTAATTGCGAATTTGCTCCATTCACAATTGAGAGAAATTCCTCCCATGTGATAAACTCCCCTGACCTACTGTTATCAACACTTCTACTCAGGTATTGCAAATCAAGGACCATGACTTCCTTGATTTGAGTCTATTTTAGCATTTATTTATTTATTTCATTTGTATTCCACCTTTTACTCGGAGTGGGATACAAGACAACTTCCAGACAGAGTAAAAACAAACAAACAAACAAACAAACCAGGGGAAAAAAAATCACAATTAAAAATAAAACACCCCAATGAAAAGTTCCCCTATATTCACATAAAAAGCCTGCTTATCCACCTGTAGTTCAGCCTTCCTCTTTTCTTATTTCCTTCTACCTTACCAAGCATTATTGCCTTTTCTAATGAGTCATTTCTCAGGAAATGTCCAAAATACACCAACCTTGGTTTAAAAAGGAGGAAAAGAATGAGAGGGGAAAAAAGAAATATATAAGTATCTTTAAAACTGTTTTTTTTTTAAAAATTATTTTAACATGAATGTTTGTGGATATAAACATACTTCTTCAGATGCAGTACCAAGTGCTAGTAAGCCTCTGGTTTCAATTTTTTGAATGGCAGTGCTTCTAATTGTTCTATATCTTTGCAGCATTCAAATATCTTTCTGCAAGTTGAACATCATCTGGGGAAAAGGCAGGGAACTTTTGTAAAGGCAACCCTGCCCCCCCCCCCATGAAGAATGTCTGTTATTATTATTATCATCTGGGAAACACTGCAGAATAATTGAATAACGAAATGTTTTCAAGGCCAATTGTATGAATTGGTTTAAGCTGAAGGAACCCCTGCAATGAATTGCATCTGTAGAGTGAAATTCTCTTATGGCAGCTGCTCTGCCCAGCTTGCCAAGAAACCTGCAATATTCCCATTGGCTTCTGCATGCTTCCATTCATCTGTCTTGCTTCTATGGGGTAATATATAACAGGGTTGCCACAGCCCTTATCTCCCAATAGAAGTAACTCCAGCATGAGAACAGGAAAATCCATTGGCTATGTTTTAAGTGTAGTAAATTATTTTAAAAATGAACTGAAATAAAATTCTGCTCCATTTCTACCAACCAAATTCAGTAGGTATAGGTATTCCCAGCGTGGAAAGAACCAGGCTTTATCTGTATCCACTTATTTGTTGAAGATTCTCAGAAAAAGAAAGAGGAGATAGGTCCAGCCTTGCCACTTGAGAAGAAAGTGTAACAATGAGTATAGCTAAGTACACTCTGCATACCTGCTCTTTCTTTGGATCTACCTGCCATCAAAATGACTTCTGCCTGAGTACAGTTGGGGTAATTGCCACCAAATGTAAAGAAGACAGTACTACAGTAATGCATTTGTTTTCTTTTTAAATATAATTGATCTATATAAGCTGGTAGGGTAAAGGATTAAAAAAAATCAGCACCATAGGCACTGTTCTGCTTCAACAGGGCATTTCTGCTATGGCTTGTTGTCCAATGTGTTTTATAAGTGTGTCCTATATGGATCTGTTATCTACTAATCTTTGTGCCTGCATTTGATTGGTTGACCTTTTTTTTTTTCAACCTCATCCTGCCATTCATTCAACCACCCATCTTTCCATTCTTTATCTCCTTTTGTTGTTACTGTAAATTCAGTTCCACAATAAAGTTCAGTTTTCATTTGCCTCAGCGGTTGGATGTGAATTAACTATTTGGATAGACATACAGTTAAACACAAACAACTAAACACAATGTATGCTGAGGCCAGAAGAGGCACAGGTAAATCATATAGAAAAACCTCTACTGCTAACCTTCTGCCCCTGCCATACAGAAAGAGCACTCAAACTTAGTACTTTTATTTTACCTTATTTTTAAAAACCCTAAGAACAATCTTGTTCTGGCATGAAATTAACTGCAATGCATTTTCTTGGTTTGGAGTTTATTTGAGTTCATTCTTCAGTCCCAGATGTGGAAGTGGAAGGAGTATTCAAGCCATCAGTTTCTTCATTTCGGGTCTTTTTACTCTCTCTTATTCCTCACAAAAGGCAGAAGTATGGGTACTTTAGAAATTACCTTATAATCAGCATCATTAACTAGAATTTAAGAGGGGACAGATCATTAGACAACTACTCTACACACCTCAAGAGTAGGGAGCTGCAGCACAGGGAGCAAAAGGCTAAAGATAATAGGCCATTTATACTCAGCAGATGAAATAAGGAAATTGCTAGCATTAAATGAATGAGCATTGCATGCCTGAAAAAAAGATTGAAGAAAGCTGCTAAAAACTGAAGAAACTTTGCAGGATGAACAAGATTTAGATGATGGGATGATTTAGATGTTGAGGTGGAAGGATTTCTTAACAGATTTGCAGATGATACAAAATTGAGAGGGGTAGCTAACACATTGAAAGATAGGAAGAAAATTCGAAAGGACCTTAATAAAGTAGAAAACTGGGTTAGAATTAATAAAATGAAACTCAGTAGAGACAAATGCAAAAGTCTACATTTAGGCCACAAAAACCACATGCATAGATATAGGATGGAGAATACCACATGTGAAAAGGACCTTGGCATTGTTATGAATTGATCATGAATTGAACATTAGCCAGCACTGTGATAAAGCAACAAAGAAGGCAAATGCTATAGTTTCCAAATGAAGGGAAGTAATAATCCTGCTATATTCTGTGCTGGTCCGGCCTCATCTTGAGTACTATGTTCAGCTCTCAGCTTCTCATTTTAAGAAGGATATACATAAGCTGGTGTGAGTTCAGAGAAGTGCCATGAAGATGATAAGAGGTATGGAAAACAAAACATATGAGGAAAAGTTGAAGGAACTTGGGGTGTTCATCTTGGTTTATTTTTATTTTTGTTTGTTTGTTTGTTTATTACTTTTATGCCACCTTTCTTCCAGACAGGGAGCCAAGGAGCTCACAAATAACAACAACAACAAAAATAACCATGCTTCCAGACCATTGTGTACAATGCTCTTACAGATTCTATGCATGTGTCCTCTTTCCTGTAAACTGAATCAGTATTAGCCATCTTAGCTCTCATGATGTGAGAAATGTGGGCTATTCAATAAATAAATAAATAAATAAATACCTCTTTCAGCAAATTTACAATATTTTTCATGTATTTCAACACAAGAAAAAATGTGTGTACTTAAGATTTTGGAGGGAAGAGTGCTGTTGTTACACACATAAAATAAAAATACAAGTTCTGGAACAAGTTCTTGCCAGAAAAAGAAAGGTGATTGTTCTAACAGAGGGCCACACTAAGCAACACATAGTCTAGTCAACAATTCTGTGTAGATCAATGCTTCTTGTTAGAATGATGAGAAATCACATTATCCCACAGACCAGACTATTTATTTATTTTATTAAAACATTTCTGTCTTGCCCTTTATCATGGGATCTCAGGGAGACATACAATATAAACAATTTAACAATTATATTAAAATGTAAGTGCATGGCTGCATTTTAAACAGACCTAGATTTTTAAAAAATAAATCACAGCTCTGGGGTGGTGGGATTTGGATTGGGGTGCAATATCAGGTCAATGCGTGGAGAGAGAGAAGAGGGGTCAATCTTTTCCCTTTCACAGCCCGATGAATGCTCCACCAGATGCTATTAGCCATGGGATGGAGACAATAGCAGCTTCAAAGAAAAGGGAGGTTTCTCTTGTCTCTTTTCTTTTCCTTTCAATGCCACTTACCTTCTGTCTCCAAATGGCACTGCTCTGGTTGTGATTGCTCACATGACTAAAGATCTAGATATGCTAATTACCATCAGATGTTGTAATTGTCTAGTGTTTGCCCTTAGAAAGAATATTAAGGTTCTAGATCCCATGGTTGCAGAAATTAAATATACATTCCACCTCCACCCCATGCTGTCTTTGTACAAATTATTTGCATGCTGATCCTGAAAATGTACTCTTTGCTGCAGGACCCAGTGAAACTTCTGGCAAGGTGATCTGCAAAGGTTTGTAATGTTACAAGATCACAGCATCTCTTTTGTCACCTACTGTGACTTAGTAATATCCCTGCCCCCACATTAAAAAATAAACAGGGATTTTACCTTATAGAAATTAATGCAGGGTAATATCACCATAGGGAAAGGTTTGTGGTGATGCTCTGAGTTCCATAGTTTCAGGGAAAATGTAATTACAGTAAAATAGGTAAGCACCATGTCTGCTGTCCTCGCTCCAGAACATGTTTTACTAGAAGTGGCAAAGATGAATATCACTGCTAAAGTACCTCTGTGTTGCAAGGTTGAGGAAACATTAGTATGATCAATGAATCCAAAGCACTAACGAGCAATTTAGGTATAACCTAGCTGACTGTTAAAGCTCTATCCTTCTTCTCATCTTCATAAAAAGGCAAGCAGAAAAAAACAAGTGCTATATCACAGAGCCTGAACACTGTGAGGCACTAATTAGAAAATCTTGCTCTGTAGCTCTTTTATTATGAGCCTTGCAGTGGAAAGAAAGTCACACAACAAATTTTTCAAACTTTGGCTGATATTACAAGGACCATGGTCAAATGTTCTGTGTGTGAACTACATTAAGATCCAGATGTTATTAACAGCCTCAAAAGCAGAAATCATGTTTTCCCTATGGTAGACATTATATATTAGTAATGCCATTATTATAGTTAAAACATGCCAGAATTGAGTCTAAATCCAATTGCTAGTCCCAGAGTTGACCCGGGGAATAAATACAACTTACATTAAAAAATTAAACAGTTCCAACATGCCTAGGCCCAGAGGCAGCTGAAAGGACCTCCTTCCATCCCAACTTTCATTGCACTGGGCTTGGATGGTGAGAATAACCATATCTGCTGGACTTAATCCTCTCCTCCATTGCCATTCCATTTCCTTGTGTATTGTGTCTTATTTAGATTTTAAATCTGAGGATAGGGAACTATCAAACCAACTATTTGTAAGCTGCTCTGATAGCATTTGTGACTAAAGAGCAGGGTATAAATATTCTAAATGAATAGATAAATAAATGGACTGCAGTTGAGACTAACAATTGCTCCTGGCCTGTTCATTAGTCATGTAATGTAGACCACTCTTTTCTCCTGCACGTGCTACTCAATTGACCCTCATAATCTGGGGTCCTCTGAAGGAGGAGGACACAGAGACATATTGAATCTATCATTTGTTCCTTTCCAGAAAAGGAAAGGTAATTTCTCTAACAGAATCATGGGATTTGTACACAAAGAAAGTATGTGGTCAGAAAGGATTAGACAACAAAGGGGAAAGAGGGAATTATCATCTCCTCCCATGCCCCTGACTTCTGAGCAGAGCTTAAATGACCTCCAGAACTAAGAAATGAATCCATGACATTGAAAGCTGGCCATATCTTATCTCTTCAGATTATCAACAGATTCTGTCTGCCAAGGAAAATATGGAGCCCAGGGAAGTACATGTGATAGAATGGAGTATGCTTGCCCAAAGCACTTAATTGGCAATATTTCTAGCACTTACCAGTTGACTCCACTTTTCCAAAAGACTGCTGGTAGAAATTGCGACAACATAGACATGCATGGGCTGAGTGAAACTTCATGATTTGCTCTTTGTCATGAAAGAAGTTGGCATGCCTAAACAGGAATTCTAACTAAAGTCTCTGAAATTCTACCTCATTGGCACTGGCACTAAAAAAATCAAAGATAACCCTATTTTCATAGTTATCACATGGCAGGTGGATTTAGAATTCTTTGGATATTCCCCACATATCTTTCATAGCAAATAGCAATAGCAAGTACATTTCTATACTCCTTATCAGTGCACTTAAGCATTCCCTAAACCATTTACAAAGTGTAAGCTAATTGCCCCCAGCAATCTGGGTAATCATTTTAGTGACCTCAGAAGTCTGCCAGGCTGAGTTGACCCAGAGCTCCTGGCTGGCATTGGACTCACAACCTTGTGGTTTGTGAGTGAGTGGCTGCAGTACAGGCATTTAACCACTGTGCCAACAGGGCATTCGTACCCATATCCCAACTTCTAATTTGTTAGTTTGAAGAAGAATCTTGGGGCATGTTTACACAGACCATTTACACCAGTTTCCCTCATCCTTATGATGCCCTGTCCACACAACGCAGGGCGAAACACAGTCTTCACATGGTAAAGCCAATTCTGCATTGAATTCAGGCTATTCTTTGCTTAAACTGAATTTTAAAAACATACATTCTGCTCTGGATTTTCCAGGAAAATCTGGAGCACTCTGCAGCGCAATGGGACAGCTGTTTACACACATGTCCCACTGTACTACCTGCTGCCAGCACTGCTGGTGTGAATTGCTCCCTCACACAAAGAGGTGCCCAGCCATGTGATAAATGCTGGGTACCTCATTGCCTGGAGTGCCCAGGTAACATGCGGAATTCAGGGCAGATTCAGGGCCATAGTACAGCTTTGCTACAGTTTCAATCTATAGAAAGACATGGCAGAAAGGCAGGCTTTTTTCTTTAACTTCATTAGCATGCATCTCATTTTAGAGGTTCACAGGTAGGCTTGTGGGATTGATGACTGTGGATACAAGACTTGCAGAAATGTTTCAACAGAGCTACATGCAGCCATGGGCTTTATAACATTTTAGTTGGCACAACTATTGGCTTCTTCTTTTGTTCAGCTTATCAAAAGCAATTGGTTACACAGATCTGGAGCCCTTCATGTGCTCTTGGTAAAAAGGTTGTGCTGATTTAATATTTTAAGCACAGAACAGTAGGGGAGACTCACACAGTTAATCAGTGCTCCTGGGTTTTGCTACTGTTCCATTATCTTTACATGCCTCATGCTGGTTTTCAAAACTTGAGGGAATGGAAAGATTTGATTGGCTATCACCGTTCAAAAAACGACAGATAGCTCAGTAGGGGAGAGAGAAGTTCGTGCCTTCCTCTTTCTTAAAACAATATCTCCTGCTTGCAGACTTGGGTACCACCAGCAGTGTAGAGGACAAAATTCACATTGTGGAAGATAAGACATCACCTTTCTCCTCCTTGAAAACTTTTTTTGCTGTTATTTTACTTTAAAGTATAAACAGAGTCTTGCAAAGCAAACAAAAAATAAGATGCAAGAGAGGGGGATATATGGCATAAATTCACACTAGCATAGCTATAATTTCAATATGCTGTGCAACCCACACATTAGATCATGCTATCATACTACCAGTTGCAGAAATGTGCATTTCACACCACTCTACTGCATGCCTCCATTGCATAATGGTCAATAGTGCCTGGGGATGCATGTATGCAATACCTTAAAAGTACAACTGCCAAGAGATTGCAACTGCTAGAAATCTGTGTATGCAACCACAATCATGATGCAGCCCTTGTGAAACATCCTAAAAAGTGCATGGGCCAGCAAAAGAACCATTATGCTGATGCATGTCACCCAAAGCTGTGAGTTTCCAGAAAATGGTGCAATTTGCTGGAATGAATAAACAGATGGATAAAATTTGCCCCCCCCCCAAACAACCCCAAACCAAATAAATAAATAAAATTTTCCAAGCATATACCCTTAAAGTAATACATTTTATGCATTTTCATCATGAATACAGACATTATTATAGACATTCTTCTATTTAGAGAACTGCATTGCAAAATTTCCAGATGTCCAAGTATTGAACTTCAAATTGTTTTACTATATTGTTTTACTCTGCACTTTTTAACTTTCCTGTACCCCACTCTGATTACTTTGCTAGAGGAGCGGGTTATAAATAAACATCATCATCATCATCATCAAATGTGAGGAAGGGAATTGGCAATGAAATTTTCCTTCTGACCCCAAATTTTTCGCATTGCAGAGTGAAACATAAAAATAATTTATACTTATATTTGTTGTGTTCTCATTCCCTTGGTCACTTGGCCAGTCCCATTTCTTTGTATGTCTTAAGACGATTTCTAAATACTGAACGGCAGTTTTAATGTAATACTAGAAATTTGGGGACGGAAGGAAAAAATATTAGAAGGCAACATTCTTATTTGAAGGGCCACACCCTCATCCCACCCCCACCCCCATAGCTACTTTCCTTCTTCAGAACAAAATGCAAACTGGATGAAGTTCTCCTCTATTCATAGTGTTATCTATCTATCTATCTATCTATCTATCTAGAGATAACACTATGGATAGATGAGAATAATAAGGATGGAATGAATATTAAACATTATTCCTTGTTGGACTGGCAACAATTGGAGTTGGAGAGCATTTGGTTTTATAAACATATAACCTGTGGAATGCAGTGGCTTAATGGTTAAGACATCAATTCTGATGATTGGAAGATCGAAAGGTTGGCAGGTCGAAGTCCAACTGCTACATGACTGGGTGAGCTCCTGACACTAGTTCCAGCTTCTGCCAACCTAGCAATTCAAAAGCATGCAAACGCAAGTAGATAGATAGGCACCACTTTGGTGGGAAAGTAAGAGCATTTGGTGCAGTCATGCTGGCCCTATGACCACTGCAGTAGTCCTCGGACAATGCTGGCTCTTCAGCTTAACGAAATGAGCACTGCCCCCTACAATCGGTTATGACTAGCCATCCATACCAAGGGATTACCTTTACCTTAAAGCCTGTTAAACCTGTGGGTTGAACCCTTACACCCTCAGGAACCTGAGAGATTAAATATCCAAAGAAGGGCAAGACTACATTGCCATTGCACTGGGAAGAGGAAGCAAATCTGGTGAAAAATATGTTTTTGGCTGCATCCTAGCCTCCTTTTTGCTACAGTCTGAGCTCCATCTTCATAGTCAAACCTACCTTTGCAGTTTAGCACAGGCCTGATCAAAGTATATCTGAGTTGCTTGAGGTTTGGGAGATGACACGTGCAGCAGTCTTGCAGCCACAGGATGCCTTGCAAACAGGTAGCTTGACAACTGCTTGTCTCAAGACACCCTGGGACTGGTAGCACACTGCAGACACCAATTCTCAGTGCTGTGATTTCCAGTGCAACCCCCCTGCCCTGGAATCCTATGCATGCAAAATCCGTGTTACTCTCTGTAAACTTGGTTTTTTGTTTGTTTGTTTGTTTTTACAAAATGTATGTTCCTGTGTAAAAATGGATTTTTCATAGAAAAAAACTCTTCAGGAACCACATGATTTTGTAAGGCTTTAAAAAAGCAACCAAGACGCATCTCTTCTGGCAGGCCTTCCCGGATAGTAACTAATTTCCCACTGTCTGATGACCCCCCCTCCTTCCCCCATCTGGCCGCCTACATGGGACTTGAAGGAATATGTATTTTAAATCTCGATTGTTTTAATTATGATTAGTTTAATACTGTTTAATACTGTTTTAAGGGGAGGAAGGTGGGAATGTTGGAGGATTTTAACTGCATATGTTTTTAACATGTTGTACCCCGCCCCGATTGCTCGCTCAGAGGGGCGGGTAAGAAATAATAATAATAATAATAATAATAATAATAATAATAATAATAAATTCCTGGCGTCTCACCAGCAGCTGTGGCTGTAATCTCCAGAGAATGCTGGCATAGAAGAAAGTGGGTTATATATAATGTTGGTTGAGAGGAAGCAATTTACATGGTAATCTGTGAATTGTTCTATTGTTGAATGGGAAAACCCCAGGGTGTCTATTTAATTAATGATCAATTGTCTGTTTGGAAATCTTCCTGCCCCTGGGTGGTTTCAACAGCATTTTCAAACACTGAAGTTCGGGACCATGTCAACAACTATCAGGTCAGAATGCAGAGGGAAGCCATTGAAATCCATAAACACCTGGACAACTTCAACAGGAAAGTAGAAATTCTTAAAGTAAACAAAGTTTAGTTACCAGTCAGAAAAATATCAAAATCAAGATCTAACAAATGCAAATGAAAACCACCCAGGGTGAGGGGGGTTTCCCAGAAGACAATTGATCATTAATTAATTAGACACCCCTCACCTTGACATTCAACAATACACAGATTAATATGTAAATCACTTCCTTTCAAACCAACAGTATATATACCCCACTCTCTTCCATGCCAGCATTCTCTGAAGATGCCAGCCACAGCTGTTGGTGAAACATCAGGAATAAAGTCTTCTAGAACACAGCCTCATAGCCCAAAAAAATCACAAAAAACTATGGATGCTGACAGTGAAAGCCTTTGACTTCACATGATAGGAATTGCAGTTAGAAAATTACTGGAGAGTTATATGACCTATTAAAGTATGCACTAACTGTGCAGGCAACACCATTTTAACTTTCTTGAAAAATATTTGTGATTTCTCTTCCAGTCAGGTGGGCTGTGTTTCATTTCAAAGAAAGGAATACAGCTTTCCAAGTTAATATATCATTCATTTTTTCCTGTGATTGATACCTAATTGAGGAGGAATAGTTCTGGCCCAGGGAAATGTGTTATTTTCATTATTTGTGACAGACACAATAAAAAATGCAGTGAAAAGCACCTCTGTGAAGTGCTAAGTGATTGATTTTCTGACAGAACTATATTTCTGGCACCTGGATTGTAAAATCACAAAGATTAATTAAAAGCAGACATCATATCAAATGCACTTTTAATAGACAAAGCAGTTCTGCTTGAAAGGATTCAGAGTAGAAGGAACAAAACAGTGAGGGCACAGAGTCCATCTACTCTGTCAAAGTTTCTGACTATGTGGCTGTAATCAAACCTGTCACCATTGATTGTAGGTGACCTCATTCAAAAAAGGAAGTGAAGTGACTTATTTTCACTTGTGAAGAAAATGCTGTTTCTTGGGCACACACACACACACATACACACACACACACGTGTGAATTTTATGCAAAGTAAGTCCCAGATTGAAGATTCTAATCAGCCCAGGAATCTTTTCACCAGGGTTTCACAACACTGGAGGAACACTTAAAAACAAAACAAAAACATTTTCCAAATATTTTCAGATATTCTTTCTATTCCCATTACAGCACCATATGAAATTGGAGACAAAAATAAGTTCCTAGTTTTATCTGATGATTCATGATATATTGCTGTCCACTTATATCTGCAAGATATACTATGATTTTTCTCCCAGACTGGAGCATTCCACCATCTCCTGCTGCCAAGACACGATCAAATGAAAGGAAGACCTCAGAAACTTGGAATTTAAACTGTTGCTGCTGGATCTCCAGCTCCCATTGCCTGCAAGAAATACAACAAATATTGTTAATAATAATAATAGTTTATTTATAATCCCCTCCTCTGTAAGAACACTCGGAGCGGAATACAGCATATTAAAAAAGATGAATTAAAACAAAGTTAAAATTAAAACAGTCCCATAACCCACATTCCAACCTCCCACCCATTAAAAATAAATTAAATCAGCAATAAATTAAAAACTGTAAGATCTAAAAACAGTATAGGTATATCCCGACCCCTTCTTATGTGGCCACATCATAAGTTGAGAGTCGGAGATGTGGGAGTAGGCGAAAAGCATAGTCTAAGTCCAGAGCCGGGGTCAAAGTTTTCAAGGGAAGGCCTGCCGAAAGAGATGTGTCTTTAAGGCTGTTTTAAAGCAGTCTAAAGATGTCATGAGATGCATCTAATCCAGCAGACCATTCCAGAGCTTGGGAGTGGTGGCAGAAAAAGCCCTCTGGGAGGTCTGCGTCAGCCTGGTCTTGATAGGCTTTATCAGATTTCTCCCAGAGGATCGAAGTGTGCAGGGAGGATCGTATGGGGAGAGGTGGTCCCTGAGATAAGATGGACCCAAGCCATATTAAGTAAACCATAATCCTGCATATTATGCAGAAAACATGTGGCTGAGGAATAACATTTCAGATTCCACTGTTGGTCATATGTCCTCCTTCACAGAAGACAGTTTTTCATCTGCGTGTGTCCTTCACTTGAAATGGTTTCCAGTTCAATTTTTTTCTTAACTGAAGTAAGAGCTTCAAATTAAATCATTCTTGAGGGTGCCTATCTTTAGTTGGACAGTATATAAGGTAAATGCACAGACCACCTACTCAAACTTCATCAAATGTAAAGATATGTTTTTGCTTAAATTATTGCATTTTTTCTAACATATTATATCTATCTATCTATCATCTATCTATCTATCTATCTATCTATCTATCTATCTGTCTGTCTATTGACATATGCATGGATTCCTGCTATCCATTTTGATGATACTTTTTCTTCTTTTAAAAAAAGAGCCTACGGTGATATTGAATGTGTTGAGGAGCTTATCTTGAATCTTTTCATTGATATATATGTACATATATTCACATTTACAGTGTTACTATTCAAATCCTGTTATAACTATAGAAATGTTAGGCTGAGTTATTTAGGAGACTGGTGGAGGCAATCCTCTTTTCACCTGGCATTTGGCTCAATTGACTCTATTGTTTCCTTGTTGCAAGAACACAACACCATTGGGCCAGAAGAAGAAGAGCCTTCCTTCCTTGCCAACTGTTATCTTCTGGCTTGGAGGGAGTGAAAGGACAGGCCCAATGCCATTGGTCCTGGCCTCAGTTAAGAAGAAGAGCCCTCCCTGATGTCCTTCTGCCTTGGTCCAGGCCTCAGAGGGAGAGAAGAACGGCTGGACCTGATACGCTTCCCCACCACCATTCCCTTCTCCTTTTGTGTAGTGCCTTTTTAGATTGTAAGCCTGAGGACAGGGAACCGTCTAATTAAAATATTAATTGTAAGCCGCTCTGAGAGCCTTTAGGGCTGAAGGGCGGGGTATAAATACAGTAAATAAATAATAAATAAGAATGTATTGATGTTCCTCTCAAGTAAGACTATTTGTATATTATTCTCAACTGTTCAAAGTTGCTTTTGGGGCTAAAAGACATGAAAGAAATTGCTAACAAAAATGTTATTAACACATACTGTGGTGTAGCGTAATATTAGAAGGCCTATCTCTTTGAAATTGCACTGACATTTGTAGATTTTTCTTTGGGCTCAGTGTGAGCCCCAGAGAGATATATACCTATATAACAGAGTTTGGATTTTAAGGCCATCTTCCTTTTAATTCCTTTGCTATTGTGACACCACCAAGTGAATTGGTACTAAGGCCTGTGTGAGATCCCATAGCTGTTTGGAGAAGCATTGCACCTTTGGGAACTAACTATTTTCAGTTAGGTACTTGATTGCTGAGACCCAGCGTAGCATAATGGTTTGAGTGTTGGACCAGGGTTCAATCTAGGATTGAATCTAGGAGTACCCCCAGACTGCGAACAGAGTCCTTCGAGGAGAGTGTGACTCCATCTAGGACTGGAAGTTGTATTCCCAGACCTGGTTTTGGGCCTGTAACTGTTAGTACCTCTGTTTTGTCTGGATTAAAGTTCAATCTGTTTTCCTTAATCCAATACATTACCGCCGCAAGACAATCATTGAGAGGAGAAATGCCATCTAAAGTCTGAGCAGACGATCTGGTCATGGAGAAGTATATCTGAGTGTCATCAGTGTACTGATGGCACTGAGCTCCATGCCTCCAAATGATCTCGCCCAGCGGCTTCATGTAGATATTTAATAGCATCAGGGACAGGATGGCGCCCTGAGGGATGCCACAATTAAGCTCGATTTTGGAAGAGCAACTGTCCCCAAGCCTCACCCTTTGAGATCTGCCGGAGAGGAAGGACCGAAGCCACCGGAGCACAGTGCCTCCAATCCCTAGCTCCCTCAGCCGATCCAAAAGGATGGAATGGTCTATAGTGTCAAAAGCTGCACACTACCCCTGTCGATACTCTGCCGGAGGTCATCCGTCAGAGTGACCATGGCAGTCTCAACTCCATATCCTGTCCTGAAGCCGGTTAGAAATGGATCAAGATAATCAGTTTCATCCACGACGGCTTAGAGTTGGGAGGCGACAGCTCTTTGCTTTTTGTTTCTTCCTGGGGACATTAGTTGTGGTCTGGATATCTTTATAACATAACAGTGGTTTCTAGGAAGGTCTATTTCTCACCATATTTGCAGCAATCACAGGTTTCTGCTGTTGGGCCACCACTCAAGCTCAGTTGGCTGTGAAAAGAAACCAGAGCTTGGAAAAGTCACCCAGTGGACCAAGCTCCTAGAATCTCCTTGCCAGGTTGTACCAAAGTTTGGCAGAAGTAACAACAATGTTGCTCACAAAATTATCCCATCCCTTCCTTGCCAAAGCTGGGATTTTGTTGCCTAGGCATCCAGTTAAAACTCTCCTTCACCCCATTTCCCCATCTCTGAAGTTTCTAATCCCTGAGATTCTTGTTGGGTGGTTTGTGTTGATCAGACATTGCTTTAATATTTCAATTTGCAAGCTTTTTTCTTTTATTTTTTTTAAAGTCACTCACAAACAAACATACTGTAGTCAACAGACTCAGAAAAAGTTTCATAACTGTGGTTCCTCTTTGTAGAATAAATGTGTTAGCCAGGAATATAGAATACCCTTTGGAATATTCTAGAATGAAACACTGTTATTGCATATGGGGTTATTGTCCTTTGGTTTTCACCTGAATGGCAACTTTAATAGCCTGGGTTTACAGTCTACAGTTTTAACCAGGATTCTGGTCCTCAGGAAGAAGGGCAGGAAAAGTTTCTAGTTCTCAAATTAGTTCCTGACATACTATTCCTTTGAAAATTTGGAAATACTACTTCTACCTCAGTCAGAGTTCGTCTGCCTATTCCTTACTATAATAGTTGGCCATCTTTGTTCCATTGGTGTTGACTTAACTTTCAGATAGGCCAAAACCTGCTTGTCATGTGTAACATCTCTTATGGCTCAGTGGGCTTTCCAGTATATAAAAATGAGCTAATTATACCCAAGGTCAGCTTAGGCAGTGTAATGATCACAACTCTTGTTTTATGTATTCCCCTGGCAGAGCTCCTGTACTTGCAAAAAATGGTTCTTTTCTGTTCATTGCTATGTATGGGAGAAGTCCCGATCAGGTACACGATGCCTCGGATCTGGGCACGGAGCTGTGTGATAACATCCATTTATACACAGTCTCAGCCTGTGCCCAGATATTTTTTTGGGGGGGGGGAGCCATGCAATAATCTCCACAGTTACTTCAGTTATATTAACTTTAACTCTGAGATAATTTAAATTATAGCACAATCCAGTTGCATTGCTATCCGGGGTTTTTACCCAGTGCAGGGGGCAGGACTTTGAGGTGTAAGTCCCAGGAATGGGACCAAAATGGTGCTGTGAGCCATTCTACTCACATGTAGAGTGGTGCAAAACAGTGAGAGAGTGCACCCACCCCCCCTTTCTGCTGCCTGCCATTCTACTTATGTGTAGAGTGGCACACGGCAGCGAGAAAGCATGTTCACCCCCCACCCCCCACTGCTGTGTTCTATTCTACTCATGTGGGTTTGCTCCCTCCTTGTCACTGATTCTGTATGGTAAGAGGAGCATCACTCTGGGTGGACAGTTCTTTTATGATCATGGTATCTCTTCTGCCAAGTAAGTTCTTTGGACCCAGCTACTAAATCTATAAGTAGTGGGGGTGGGGGTGGGGAGAAGGAAATGGATGTTGATTGTAATATTTTACTGTAACTACCTAAATATAATTTAGTAATTTGTTATGCTGCATTTGTTTTATTTTCATTCTTTTTGGCATCTGTTTTGTTATTTTTGTGAATGAGGGGTTGGAAATGGGGATTTCTTTTTGATAATTATTGATTTGAATGTAATCTTCTGTTAGGCCGTTGTTGTTGTTGTTATTATTATTATTGTTACTATTATGTTTTTTGCTATGTATTGCTATGTTACATTTGTTTATTATTTATATTTTTATTGCTACTGTTTATTGTTATTGCTTATTATTGTTTATTATTCCCATTGTTGTAAACTGCCCAGATTCCCTGTGATAGGGCGGGATATAAATGATGATGATGATGATCCTCTTTGTTACCTGGGTGGCCAATCCTCTACACCAGACATGCAATGACTTCATTCCATAAGTACATTGGATTTTGTGGGGTATTTTATTCTAAACACTTATCCAGTGGCATGTTCAAAAGAATATGGGGAGGGGGACATGTAGTGTCTATAATGCTGCTTCACAAAATATATACACTAAATTAAAAGATGAAAAAGCAGCGTTATAGCCCATTGGATGTTTTGTGTGTATGTATATTACGTAGATCACATTTCCTAGTCTCATTTTACCACATGGTATGCTCTCATTAAGACATATGCTGAAAATGAGAGATTCAGCAAATGGCAAGTAAGGGTGCATAACACAAAGATGCAGAGATAGCAGAATTTCTCCCTTTGTGTAAACTAATAGTTTCACTCGCTGGCAGCCTCAATATATGCTGAAGCTCCAATTCGAACACGCATTTCTCTCTTCTTGCTCTCAGCACAATTTGCTATTCTTTTTATAAAGCATGTCACAGTGCAATGTAAAAAAAAACAAAAACACAGCTAAAATATGCATGCTTAGTTAGAGGTAGTTGTTGTGTGCCTTCAAGTCATTTCTGACTTGTGGTGACTCTAAGGCTCATTTTTCTTGGAATAATTTGTTCAGAGGGTGTTTGTCTTTGCCTTTGTCTGAGGTTGACAGAATGTGATTGGCCCAAAGTCAC
The DNA here is from genome assembly GCA_034509955.1 of Urosaurus nigricauda. Lineage (NCBI taxonomy): Eukaryota > Metazoa > Chordata > Lepidosauria > Squamata > Phrynosomatidae > Urosaurus > Urosaurus nigricauda. The sequence continues at coordinate 97,047,607 of JAOEGL010000001.1, forward strand.
CCAATGGGCTTCCATGGCTGAGCAGGTAACCTTGGTCTTCAGAGTTGTGGAGCAATGCTCAAACCATTGCACCATGCTTGCTCTTTCAGTGTGAACTAGTGATATGAGTGTTGGGCTACAACTCTAGTCTTCAAGAGTGACCTTGCGGATTTAGATAAAAGGACAAATAAATGGGTCCTAGAAGAAATGAACTCTTGCACGCAGGATAACTAAACTGAGGCTGTTATACTTTGGCTGTATACTGAAAAACATAACTCACTAGAAAAGGCAATAATGCTTCGTAAGGTTGAAGGCCATAGAAAGGGATGGATAGACTCAGTTACAGAAGAAATGGCCATGAATCTGCAGGACCTGAGCAGAATTGCTGGGGATAGGGTAACTTGGAAATCTCTCATTCATATAGCTGCCTTGGGCCAAAGTCAATTCAAAGGCAACTAATAACAACCAATTAAATGTGGGGTACTAACTTTATGCCTTTTGGGATTTTATTTTTTATTTTTGAACAGGCTAGAGAAGATGCATGGGATAGCCCTTAATAGGCTCTGGCAGTTGGAGATGCACTGCCCCACTGAACATTTCCTCTCTCCATTGTCAATAATAAATTATCCTTTGTAGTACATATGGGATTATGTTGCTGAACTGTGTACCATAAAGTTGTACTGTAACTCTCTCACAGCATTTCTTAGAGAAGCAAATTATATACCTATCTGTGGGTTGTAAAGATTAAACTTTAATCAGATGGAAAAGAGACAAATCTCTTTTTGTTCCTACCTTTAATAAAACACCACAGCTTTCTGTTCAATTTTAATCCATAGAACCACATTTTGTTATATTTATTTCAAATACACATCTCCACTTCTTAACTGCTTACAAGTATATTTTCTGTGTCTAATGAAGTGGTACTCCACTGAAATCACCATTAAAAAAGCCAAGACCAAATGTGTCATCTTTTGTTATTAGGCCAGATTTATAGAAGAGCTTATTCACCATTGTGCTCCTTCTACATTTAGTTTCATGTAATGGCAATAAAGTATTCAAAATGTTAATGAGTTTAGGTCAGGGTATGGTTGCTATGTTGATCCCATAAAAGCAGCAAGGACTAAAAATGACACCTGCACTCTCCTCCAGCAACTCCAGGTGCTGAAGCTCTGATGATCCCATTTCATCTCTGTAGCTATAAGGGCTTTCTGCTGAAATTAATAAATAGAAAATAGGGATTTGAAGAAATCTTGCTGTTGAGATTTTAGTCAAGACTTGTCATCTCAGGTTGTAAGACAACATCTCAAGGATTCTCCAACACCCTTGAGAGTTCTTGTCTCCAGCACAAGAGTGAGCCACTTGTTGTCCTGTTGTAGTTTTTGTAAGGTGCACAAAATGTATTTTGTGCACAATTCCTATCTCTGTTCAAAATTAGTCTCTTCCTGCTTTTGAACCTAAGCAAGCACATAGCTAACAAACAGGACAGAGTGATTTGTCACAAAGACACAAACAACATTTTGTCACAAAGACACAAACAACCTTTCCAGGGTGACTACTCTTGCTACAATTATCACATTTTTCAATATAGTTCAATTTTCATAAATGCACATAAACCAGTTGTAAAAGTGTGCAATTTTTCTCCATTTTTTTTTAAAAAAAGCCTGCCACATGTGACAGCTCATGATGATATCCCCCATACAATTTTCTAGTTTACTATGAGACAATGAATCATGTCAGATTATGTCCCTGAGAAAGATACACTTCTGTAAATGAAAAGATATGAGCATGGAACTACCTATTTCACTGAAATGAGTGGAGAAGTATACTTCAGAAATGGGCAGGTATGAACTGAAGTCCAAATTGTACTGCTTATTAAATTTGTTAGAAAGAATCAAAACTAAATTTAATTTTTTATTGTGAATTTCATTCAAGAAATTCAGAAAACACTACACTTTGAACAAATAGTTTAGACACTGAGGGGAGCACTGAGGGGAGCTTCTCAAAATACATGGGTACAAACATAATGTGTACCTTCATTGTGTCAGATATGGAGGGCATGTGAATGAAGTGTTATTCAAAATATTTGTGAGTTATAACTGAAAATGAGTATCAATCTCAGGCTCAGAGAATTTTAAAATGAAAAACAGCAAATTTTAAAAGTGTGCTCATATTTCATCCTAGATAATCTCAACAAAAAGCCTCTAGATTAATTTCTCACATGTAATATTTATACCAAAGAGGCATTTTTTTGTGCACATATCACGGAAATCAAATGTGACTTATTCCTTAGCAGATGTCTGGAAGTATTCTGATGCAGTTTGTATCTCAACAACTGGGGCATTCCGTCCTTATTGAGAAGTTTTGTGGTGGCTCTATTTAGCTGCCCCTCCCCAAAAAGTTCTTACTTTAAAGAAACATGAGAATCACAATGCTGAATCAGTCTGATGCCTTACCCAATGTAACATTCTGTTCCTACAGTATTCAACCAGATGCCTCAGTTCAACAGCACTCTCTCATGCGTGTTCCCAGAAACTACTGGTAGCACTGTGTAGGAGGTTGGATTAAGGTGTCTGAGGCCCTGGAACCATTCCAAAATAAGGTCCTCTTTGTGCGTAGAACTGAGCTCCTTTAAGAATGGGTGTCATAGATACTGAAAGAGTAAGCACTAAATGGCATATGCAGTACTGCAGATCACAGCACAAATATGTTAGTGACTCCATTACTAAGACTTTGGTTTAATCCTTTTTTAAGGGGGGGGGGAGTTGGGAATGGGATTGGATATTTTAATTGTGATGTCTTTTAACTTCTCTTGTACCCCGCCCCGATTGCTCGTTCAGAGGGGCAGGCTAGAAATAAAAATTATTATTATTATTATTATTAAGACCTAACAGTCTGATCCCATATGTTTTTCTTTTCTTTTGTTTTTCAAAATACAGATGTTTATTGAAGCTAAAAAAATACACACTAAAAATATAAAAGTGAAATACAAATACAAAAAATATAGTCATTCATACAATCATTCATATATACAATTCAATTGATTTCTTTATCTTTTCAAACTACTAATTTCCATGCCCTTTCATATCTTTCTCATACTACCTTACTCCATTAACTCCTCTTTTCATCCTTCTACATTTACTTTACTTTACCCCCTGCTGACCACCACAAGATAACTTGTTTTTCCCATGTGTGTTTGTTTTAATTAATTATTGCGGAGTTCATTCCCTTTGCATTCCAAGTCAATATTCTCATCTGGAATCTTAGTCAAACATTTATCAAAGAAAGGTAAATTCAATAAAATCTAATTATTTGAGAGTTAAAAAAAATTCCTTGGATTAATTATTTAAGCAGTCAAGCAAACAAAAAGGCTTGTTCTTCCTCATCCCTTGTCTCCCCTTCTTCCCTTGTTGGCCCTTCTCCTGTCTGTAACTCCTCCTCTTCCCCTAATTCTTCTTCCTCTCCTTCTTCCACATATTCCTCTTCTTCCAGCCTTGTATTTTCTTTTCTATTGCTCTCTTCTTCTCTGGACTCCTTTCCTTTTTGTCTTTCAAAACTTGTATTACTTGTCCTACTATTTTCAATTTCTTTCCTGTATTTTCCCCAGAATTCATTTGCTTTGTCAATGGTATTTAAATTGTGTCTTTTCTGTCTCCATGTAAGTATTAATCCTTTAGTCTATCCCCATCTATATGGAATCCGGTATCATTTTAGATGTTTTGTTAGGAATCTGTAATCTTTTCTTCTTTTCAGAATTTTACCCCAGTATGTCTTTATAAATCTGTATATCGTTACCTTGGATTACCAATTTGGTTTTGTAGTTTTTCAAAAGTACTTCATCTCTAGTTCTTTTTCTCACCCAATATATCACAAGGTTGTGTGGAAGATTTTTCATTTTGGCTATTTTTTTGAATTCAATCTATACATTCTATCAATCTCCCAGCTAAATTGCCAAACTGGGTAATCCATATATTTTGCAAGAAATTGAGTAAAGTATTCGTACAGATTCTCATTAACTTGTTTCACGCTCCCTAACCCTAGTACGTGATGATGCCTGCATCATCATGTCAGAGCCTCTAGATGGCATGAATATGCATGCCACCGCAACTGTGAAGTTGCTAGATGTAGCTGTGCAGTTGTGGCGAAGTAAAGGCACTAAATGCTGCCTTTTCTTTTAAGTGCACCGCAACTGTGGTGCTAAAAAGGAGCAGGATTTGCCAACTCCTTTTTTGCTGCGCAGCTTCACCGCTGCATCTAGCTGCTGCTGTGAAGCTCCACAGCAAAAAAAGGTGGCGCCAGACCACCATTTTTGGGTGGCCTGTATCGCCCCTAAGATTGTTTTGTTTTTAGTCTTTAGCCTTTAATCTTGTCTCCTTCCTTGTTTTCCCTTCCTCCATGTTTGTCCTCTGCCCTTAATCCTGTGGTCTAAATTTTCATTGTTCTCTTCTGTCTTAGCAAGTCTTCAGTAGCTTTGTAGTCTTCCAAATGTCACAAATAATTTTAGTTCTAATTAAATTACAATCCAACAGTAACAATTTTATGGTATGTAGAGTGGCTCATGTAATTAAATGTCTTGATCTCTGTTTCAATCCAAATCCAAGATCAAATATCAAGTCCCAGTTTGAAGCTTTACTGTTAAGTTAAATAAGATCTTCACATCTCATCTAAATCCAAATCCACACTTAAATTAGACTTTCCCTTTCACTCTCCCACAAATTCCTTCTTTCTGTTAAACAAAGTTGGTAAGTAAATTCTCCTTTTCCCACTTTCCAACCCAATCTCCTCTGTCTCTCCAGATCTGCGTCCCTCAATTTGGCTTGTCATCTCAACTTCCCACTGCCTTGGTGAGATCAAGTTAGATAAAATCTTTGCCTTTTCTTATTATTTCCTTTGGAGATTATGTTTAATATTGGAAAGTCTTAATCTCAGTAAGTAATAGAATTAGTTTAAGTTGCTTTATTCTTCTCACAATTAAAAATAAGTGGTGGCAGCTTTTATGCTGCTTCAGTGGCTGCCTTTACAGATCATCGCCTTGTAAGATGTAAACTAAATCTTCATCTTAAACTCAAACATAAGAGGGGTGGCATCTTAAAGAGGAGACTCCAAGTCAACAATCTTCAACAAGCTGCCATGAGAGACAACTTCCAGGCAAATTTGCAATCAAAACTTGAAGACCATCCTTTAGATTCTTCTCCTACAGTGCTTTGGCAACATATCAAAAACAGTATCCTGCAATCTACGGAAGAATCCCTCTGGTTCTCCTGCAAGAAAAACCAAGATTGGTTTAATGAAAACAACCAAGAGATCCAGGAGCTGTTGGCAAAGAAGAGAACTGCTCATCAGGCACACCTCGCTCAGCCATCTTGCCATGTAAGAAAAGCAGCCTTCCGTCTCGCATGCAGTAAACTCCAACAAAAACTCCGAGACATTCAGAACAAGTAGTGAATCAACTTAGCAGAAAAGACACAACATTGTGCAGATCTGGGAGATTCCAGAGGATTTTACGAAGCTTTTAAAGCAGTGTTTGGACCTACTTACCAGGTCCAAAGCTCCTTATATAGTCAAACAAATGGTCAAACACTAATCACAGACAAAGCCTCCATCCTGAATCGATGGGCTGAACATTTCCAAAATCTCTTCAGTGCCAACCAAGAAGTCCAAGGCTCAGCTATTCAACATATAATACAACAACCGGTGAAAAATGAACTGGACGTGGCTCCCAATTTGGAAGAAACCATTAAGGCCATACAGCAGATGAAAAACGGCAAGGCAGCCGGGATTGATGGAATCCCACCTGAAGCTTGGAAACACAGAGGTCATGTACTCCATGCTAAATTCCACGAGCTCCTTGTGAGTTGTTGGGAAAAAGGTGAACTGCCATCAGATCTCCAAGATGCAGTTATCATCACCCTGTATAAGAAAAAAGGAGCAAAATATGATTGCTCAAACTATCAAGGTATAACACTGCTCTCCATTGCTGGAAAAATCCTCCTGAACAGATTAGTTCCTGCTATTGCAGAAGAACTTCTCCCTGAAAGCCAATGTGGCTTCAGAGCTAATGGGAGCACTACAGATATGGTATTTGCTCTTAGACAACTGCAAGAGAAATGTAGAGAGCAAAACAAAGGACTCTATGTAACATTTGTCAACCTTACCAAAGCTTTCGACACTGTGAGTAGAAAAGGTCTGTGGCAGATCCTGGAACGACTAGGATGTCTCCCCAAATTCCTCAAAATGATTATCTTGCTACATGAGGGCCAGCAAGGACAAGTCAGATATGGCGACGCTCTCTCAGAGCCCTTTCTAATAACTAATGGTGTGAAACAAGGCTGTGTTCTCGCTCCAACCCTATTTACAATCTTCTTTAGCATGATGCTCCAAAGGGCTACAGCAGATCGCGAAGAAGAAGACGGCATCTATATACGTTACCGTACTGATGGTAGCTTGTTTAACTTAATCTGTCTGAAGGCTCACACAAAGACTCTAAGCTATCTAGTCCGTGAGCTGCTTTTCACTGACGATGCTGCCCTTGTTGCCCACACAGAAGCAGCTCTGCAGCGCCTAATATCCTGCTTTGCAACGGCTGAAGAGCTGTTTGGGCTGCACCACAGGAAGAGCATTATCACCCCAACATTACCATAGGCAAATCTGTACTTAAGTCTGTTCAGCAGTTCAGCTATCTGGGAAGTATCATCTCCTCAGATGCCAAGGTCGACAAAGAGATTGATCACAGATTAGCAAAGGCATATAGTGCATTCGGAAGGCTTCACAAAAGAGTCTGGAGTAACAAACACCTGAGGCGAAGCACGAAAATCAGTGTGTACAGTGCCATTGTATTGTCCATTCTCCTCTATGGCTCTGAAACATGGGTCACCTATCGCCAACATCTATGACTCCTCGAACACTTTCATCAGCACTGTCTACGCACAATCCTAAATATACACTGGACTGACTAAGTGATGAATGTTGCTGTCCTGGAGCAAGCAGAGATCACCAGCATTGAGGCCATGCTATTGAAAACGCAGCTGCGCTGGGCAGGTCACGTTTCTAGGATGGAGGACCACCGCCTCCCCAAAATAGTACTCTACGGTGAACTCGCCACAGGTCAGCATAAGAGGGGCGCCCCAAAGAAGAGATACAAGGGCTCCCTGAAACAACATCTCAAGCTTGGCCTAATTGATCCCCAACAATGGTCTGCCCTGGCCTCACATCGGGAGGCATGGAGATGCACTATCCGCAATGCTGCAGCCTCTTTTGAGAACTCACGCCAAACAAATCTTGAAGAGAAACGACAACGCAGAAAGAATCACAACTTGGAAACATCACCCAAGGAGACTTTCTTCTGTGCTTTCTGTAACCGGACTTGTTTATCTCGGATCGGCCTTTTTAGTTATCAACGCACTTGTAGTAAGCGTGGGACGAGTCGTTTCTGAATCTTCGTTAGCGAAGAAAAGCCAGAGAGAGAGGGGCTGCATTATCATGGATGTGGCTTGATCTCACCTCCTTTCTCCCCCTTTCTGCATCTCTTACTGATTTCAGAGAGCTGATTTCAATAAACTTAGAGAAATACTGGGAGTGATCCCATGGGCAGGTATATTAAAATCTAGTGAGTTCGAGACAGATGGGAGTTTCTTTCATGACCAGCTCAGTGGAGGATTTGGACGTGGCTACACAGGTACAGGAGCAGCCTGAGGCCATGCCAGGTCCCAGTTCTGCCCTGCCAGGTCCCAGCTTTGTTCCTCCAGCTCCAGTGGTTGAGGATCAGCAAGACCTGAGTTCTATGGGGTCTCCTCGAGAGGCTCAGCAGCCTAGGGTTGCTCCAGAGGAAGAACTAAGCATACAGGTCCCTTCCTTCAGCCAAAGGAGGGCTGAAAAGGCTTGCTTGCGGAGGTCTAAGAGACTGGCAGACAAGCATGCTGCAGAACAGCTGGGATAAGGGAAGTCTTCACTGATTTAAGGCACCTGGAGATCTCTGATTTTTTGCCAGAGTTTATTGTAGATCCATCATATTGGATGCTATTGGTGCTGGCTCCTTGAATCCTGTGCTTCTTGAACCTTTGTTGGACTTAGACCTACGACCCTGGAATGGACTTGACTACTCCAAACCTTCTGGCTCCCCTGACCTTGGCTTCTTTGACTTTTGTGACTTCTGGTATCCTGACCCTGGCTTTCGTTTGTGGTTTACTACTCTTGGACTCTTGAAAGGTCTGTAGACTGTTTGCTAGCTGCATACTTGGCTTCCCTCACTGAGCCATTCCTATCAGCGTTTTTTTTGTGTGTGGGTGCTGGCAGCATTCCTGGACAGTTTCTCAAAAGGGAGATACTGAAGGCACAATTTCAAACAGTTCCAATGAGGAAGAAAAATGGGAGGTGTCTCAAGAAACCAGAATAGATAACTCACAAACTTTCAACTGAGCTAAGTTTTAAATGAAACATGTAAAATAAATGGAAAAATGGGCAAATCACCAAAGAGGAATTCTAACAAATAACTAGCATGTGTATGGGTAAAGTCAGCAAAGCTAAAGTGCAGAATGAACTCAGGCTTGCTAGAGAGGTTAAGAAAAATAAAAAAGGGCTTTTTTGGATATGTCCGCAATCATGGGTTTTACGTTATTGCGAGTTAAAACATCTCACGCAATTTCTGGCAATAGGGGGTCATTTTTGGGTAATGGGAAGTCATTTGGAACTCAGTCCGAACGCAATAGGAATTCACATGAATTCGAATTGGCTCCAATCACAGTTGACTGGCTGCACCCAAAGGGTGCTCAAAAATGGTTCCTTTTCATCCTGGAGAGAAGTGACAAGTGAGGTCCCACAGGATAAGAATTGGGGGCATACTTATCAAATTTGCAGATGACACCAAATTAGGAGGAGTAGCTAATACCCCAGATGACAGGATCAACATTCAAAATGTCCTGAATAGACTAGAAAGCTGGGCCAAAGCTAACAAAACATTGCACTTAGGGCAGAAAAATGAAATGCTCAGATATAGGATGGGAGACTCCTGGCTGAATGAAACTATGTGTGAAAGGGATCTAGGAGTCCAAGTAGACCACAAGTTGAACATGAGACAACAGTGGGATGCAAAAGCTAAAAAGGCCAATGCGATTTTAGGTTGCATCAATAGAGGTATAGCATCTAAATCAAGGGAAGTAATAGTGCCACTAGCCAGGATGAAAAGGAACCATTGTTGAGCACCCTTTGGGTGCAGCCAGTCAACCAATTACAAATCCATGTAACGGTTACCTTGTCTAGTCCACATTTTACAAGCTTGTTTGAAATAATGTCATGGGGAACCTTGCCAAAGGCCTTACTGAAATCAAGATATACTGTATTCACAGCATTCCCTTCATCTACCAAGCTGGTTTTATATATATATATATATATATATATATATATATATATATATAATCTGTTAATGATAATAGAAGTATTGGGACATTTAGCTTACATGTTGTAAACCACTTAGAGACTGCTTAGTTCAGTGTGAAGCAGTATAGAAATGTAGCTGATATTGCTATATAGGATGTGAAAAGAAAAGCAGCGGCATCAAGTTTTAGCTTTTATCATGCCCTAGCTTGTGAAAGAACCAGAACAACTGAAGTATTTGAACCCTGGATAATCTGCCTCTGACACTGGTAGCCAAATATAGCTTTCATGATTATTAGCCTTGTATTCCATGAATGTGTCCAATTCAGAATATATTGCACACACCACTGACTCAGATCATTGTTCTCATTAATTTACTAGTGTCTAGACTGACTGGTATAAGCTCTCAAATGTTTAAGGCAAGAGTCCATTTGGTTTGTTCTGTTACAAGCTATGTTTACTAACTCTACTGTGTATTCCCACAAATATTTCATTTTCTCCTTAACCTTTTATTCTACATTCTGGAGAGAACCATTAGCAATGAATTGTCAATAGAAATATTATACATGGCTCATAAATTCAGACTTTTTAAAATGCAACAAGCCCACCCTTCACTACTCCTTTTCCATTTCTGTCAATAACATCTCTATTCAGCCAGTCCAGGAAGCCCGCAGCCTTGGTTTCATTTTTGACTCCTCTTTGTCATTTATTCCCCAGATCCAGACCACAGCCAAGGTCTGTAGATTTTTTCTCTATAATATTGCCAAAATCCGTCCATATCTCTCAGAATCTACCGCAAAAACACTGGTCCATGCCCTAGTGGTCTCACGACTAGACTACTGTAATCTCCTCCTCGCTGGGCTTCCTCTCTCTCACCTCCACCCATTAATTTCTGTTCAGCATTCAGCTGCACGCATTATTTCACTTGCTCGCCGCTATGATCATGTCTCCCCTCTCTTGTCCTCCCTTCACTGGCTCCCTCTTCCTCTCCGCATTAGGTACAAACTTTTGCTACTCACCTTCAAAGCCCTGCATGGGCTAGCCCCCCCTTATCTAGCTGATCTTCTCTCCCCCTATGTCCCTACCCGTACCCTCCGCTCTGGTAACCAAGGTCTCCTCTCCCAACCCAGGTTGTCCTCTGCCCCCTCCCGGATCCGTCCCTTTTTTCTTGCTGCCCCTCATTCCTGGAACCTTCTCCCTCTGCATGCTCGGCTCATCACTTCCCTAACCAGCTTTAAGGTGGAGCTGAAAACCTTATTGTTTAGGGAAGCATTCTCAGGGAACTTGTGATTACCATCTGGCTGTTTGATTTCATTTGATGTGATTTGTTTTTACCCTGATGTTTTAACTTGTTTTTCCTCTCTCTGTAATTTTATCTAATTGTTACTATTTTAGACTGTACGCATCCGGCAGGCTTTTATATTTCTTAAATTTTACCAATTTTGTACAGCGCTGAGTATAATTACAGCGCTCTAGAAATAAAGTTTAATAATAATAATAATAATAATAACATGTCTCAACCCCCTCAACTCAGAATTGGATCTAGTGCTTATGCTGTGGTTTAGATATTGCTGACTAAAGTTTTTTTTTAATTTTTTTAAAATTGTAAATCACCCAGTGAGCTTTGAGAGGATAAGGTAAGAGGGTTGGTAAATACAGAGGTTGAACAGTGTTTTCTGACAAAATAGGTGTGACAGGATCAATTTTTGAACACCAGTTGATGTATATCCTTGGCTTTTGCAAGGAGATACATACATGACTGCTCAGTTAAGGAATGCTCACTAAATTCAGGCTCTTCTCCTGCAAAAATTTCTCTGCCAATCAAAATTATATTGTACTCCAATTTGGCAGCAAGTTAGCAACTTTGATCTGTTATTCATTCAGTTCATATCATTAAAGGGATCACCATGGAAATAAAAGAAAATGGACATCACTTGAACATTATAATAAGAAATTGAGGCTCTTTAAGTGCCTGTTAAGTTTGTGCTTCCCATTTTGTTATAAGGGATCTTCAACTTCTGTTGTGGGCCCAGTAGATAAATAGGTCCCACTCTGGTGAGAAGGTAAACAGCGTTCTGTGCAATCATGCTGGCCATATGATCACAGACATAATGTTGTGACATATCAATTTTTTCTTCTTGTCCATTGAGAATCAGATGCAATTTAAAAAATATATATTCGTTTCAAAAGTCCCACTTTCAAAAGGTTATTTTATTTCTCCCTGTCGAGAAGTATTTTTCACAGATTTCAGGAATGGCAATAATCACACCACCTACACACAGAATGCTCTCTCCTTTTGTTCTCATTTGTTTTTAAAACACTACTCCAGCCCTGCTGTGTGAGAGGAGGTGTGCCTATGAGAGAGGCACCTTAGACCAGTTGTTAATATTGTCCAGGGTAATATTAACATTGTTATAAAATTTGGTGAGCAATATTTAGTTTGTTTTTTCCCCCTGAGCTTTGATCTATTTTTTTGTAATTGTGAAGAATTCTGTAATTGTCTTTTTTTTGTAATTGTGAAGAATTCTGTTTTACAAGGTTTGTAGGAGTATATGGACTATAATTCTTTGTTATAATTGCACCATTGCTGCCTTAATATTTTAGTAATTTTTTCTACCAGAGTAGAGTTGATTATTGTTAATTGATTATATGCCATGTTATACTTTAATTAGTACTATGTTATGTATTGTATTTTGTATTTTTGCATTTTTCATATTTTTATTTTTTCTTGTACCTTGGTATTAGATTATAAATCTGTTTGTATATGTTGTGTATTTAGATATTTAATTTATTTGCTTATGTAAATCATTTATGTATTTTGTGTATTTGTTTATCTACTTTTGTAAGCCACTTTGATCTATTTGGAAAGGTGGTATATAAATAAAATTTATTATTATTATATTATTATTATTAAAAGCAAAGTTGTGGACAAAAATGGGGAGAACATCACCCTAACAAAGGAAATAGCCTCTTGTAAAACCCAGTATGATCGGTAGCTTGCTCATGCAAAATACTCAAATCCTGGCCATTGAATTTTCAGCTGATTCTTACTTGTTGAGAAGTACTAATAATTTCTTCTCTTTAAAAAGCTTTTGAAATTTTTGAATAACAGATATTTCTTGTGTTTATCAAATTTTGATGAGAATTCTTTACATCACTATCAATGAGTAGTCTCTGACAATGCTGGCTCTTTGGCTTAGTAACAGTGATGAGCACCGCCCCCTATGGTCAGACATGACTTGACAACCTTGTCAATGGGGAATACCTTTACCTTTACCTGTATGGTGCTGGTGAGACAGTTATTGTTTCTGAGTAGTTTTTCACACTGGTTAAGTTGGAAACAAATTGGCAGTTACAAATGATATCGAAGGCATTGAGTCATTTCAGTGATTGGTTGCGTGGACCTATCTCAGTGATCTTCCAAAAAGATTTTGCCATATAATCTGACACTGAGCTAAATCCAATTGATCATTCAAACTAGACACAGTGACACAATGAAGCTTACTTAACTGTTTGCCATGTTTCTACTGACTTAATTGGATTTACCTCAGTTGGAACAGACAATTAGATTTAGCCCCTTGTAACCGTCCAACTTCAACATTCATGATCACAGCTTCCTCATTTTAAAATCTACCTCAGATTTTCTCTAATTTTATAGTCAATTGAATTGGGACAGACACTGAAGATCTAGGACAGATATGGTGTTGTAATCCTGTGGTTCTCCAGATGTTGTTGGACATCAAGTCTAATCACACAAAAACCATCTGGAAGGCTGCCTGATTTTACATCCACTCTAGGGAAGAGAACGTCCCAGTACAGAAGTGTATTTTGCTGCTTACCAGTAATATTTTTGAAACCTCTTGTTCATCTTTACTTGTAATCCTAGTTTGCTACCATCAGGTACAGTGCATGTGTGCAGTCAACAAGGAAAGCGGAGGGAGGAAAATAATTCAGAAAAATAGATAATGTTCTGCTTTATCTAAAGATGCACTTGAAATTTAAAGCATACTAATGGCATATATGCTGCTTTCTGGCTGTTGTTACCACTGCTTTTTTGCTTGTGAAAAAGTCTTTTTAAAAAAAGAGCCCTACTGTAATATAATGATCCTTCAGTGAAGATAGATATTTCTGCAAAAATGTTCAACACTATTGAATTCAAACAGTGTTAAATAAAAATATGCATTATATATGATTCATTAATGTCTGGTTTATATGAAGTAGTGCTGTTGTAATGTTTAAGTAGGGCTGAATAAGATGAATGTGTGCTTTCTTCCCGATCAGTACTGGCAGACTATTACATTTACTCTGCCAATATTATTAATTTCCTCAGTACTGTTTTATCTGCAAATGTTTGCATTCAAAAGGCCAACACATCTATTTGTGAAAGCTACCAACAGATAGGTAGGTTTTAAAAACACATTTGCCCTTCTTTGATTTATTGCAGTGATATGCTGCTTGGTGATATTTTTTGACATTGGCACACACTATGAAGTTCATCATAGAAACATTTTGCACGTGACTATACAAGTTAGGAAGATATGGAAGAGGAACACCAATCCTGACTAGTTTGAAATAGGACTGGAATTTTTGGATTTCTATTTTGTAGTATTTGCACTAAGAGCTGTATAGACTGGTGCTATACACCAGACTCAGGACAGAGTAGTGGCATGGCATCCACATAACGCTGCCACATGATGCATGTCCTGATGCAGCATGCAGTGTCATGGCACTCCTTTGGCACTGTGTCCAGATGACACTGCCAGAAGGTGCTGCCACGGGAGAAAAGGCACCCTTTCTATGGTGCAAAAAGGAGCCACTTTTTGCGGCTCCTTTTTGTGCCGTAGAAATGCCAAATCAGGCATGTAGTTGACATGGCCCCAATCCAGGACTGAAAGGGGTGGCCTGTTCCACCCCCAAGTCACTAAAGAATCTTTGTAGAGGGAAGGCTATTAATGCTATCAATTACAAAACACTGAACAGCTAATCATCAAGTCCTTTGCATATTTTCCACAGTCAGGAAGAAAATGGGTGATAGAAAAACAAAAGACTGCTACGCATGCAGGAGAAGACCACCTAAAGCCCCATAAAATTTAGTAAATGAGGCAAGGAGATAGTGTAGTCAATACGTAACCTGTAACTGCTCTAGAAACTGGAAGACATGTTTTCTCTGGGACATTAGGACTTTTGGAGATATGTATTTAATTATTACATTCCTTCCCTGCTTTTCCATGAAAAAAAGCCATCTAAATGGCTAAAAATAATTCATTTTTCTTTTTTTATCAAAAGGATAAAAATAATTAAAAACGCATTAAAAATGAATTAAGAACAAATAGGACAATGAAACTATTAAAATCATCAAATTAATAGCTATTAAAATCATAATAATAGTTAAAGCAGTGTAAAAGGCAAGTTTAAAGAGATGTCTTTTCACACCCTTCCTAACAGTAAAAAGAATAGAGAGGGAGAGATAGGGATATATGTTCTAGGCTGGAAATATTGATGAGAAAGCCCTGTCCTGCATAGCCATCAAATCATCACTCTCAGCATGAGATGTTGAAGGTCTTCTCTGAAGGTTCATAGTGACAGAAGCATCCCACAGATAGTCAGACACTGGTGGAGATAGGCAGAGTATAAGCCTTGTTGGAGACAAAAAGATCTGGATACTGTCTACCACATAGTAGTTTGGTTGTCACATGTTGCACTAAATGAAGCTCTTGGACACTCTTTTTAGAGTAGCCTCACATACAGTACATTGCATTCATGAAGATACAGTGTAACATAGGCATGGTTGACTGTTGCTCAGTTGTATTGATTTGGTGGTTGTAGCTAACATATTAGACTGAGTTGTGCAAAAACACTCCTTGTCACTGCTGCCACCAGGGACTATAGAGACAGTGAAGAATCAAGGAACATTCCCAAAACCTGTACTTTCGAATGACCAGAGTTCCACCCAGAACTCATTCAATTTCTGAGCCAGACATTCTACTCAACAAATAAAGTTAATGACCCAAATCTAATATTACACCAGCATTATCTTAGTATCACGGGGCCTTTATCCTCTCCCCCTACCCCTCCCCTTCTTCCATGAGCCAATGGCATTTGAACAACCCCATTGGCTTCTGGCTATTATACTGTGTATTCTTCTAAGAACTTCCTTTTGAAAATCTTCATTGATACATTTGTCTTTAATGATCAGAGATTGATTAATTACTATGTTATTTAGAACCAGGAAGTTCTGGTTCTGGTATCAAATCATATTGGCGGAATATAGACAGCCTTTTGAATAAGACAGCATAAGAAATCTGATTTCTGTCCAAAGTTCAATGGACTTGTCTCAGTACACATTTCCCAGATTATCTGTTGGATGGGCGTAACTGATACTTCACTCTGGTGGAGAATCAGCATTCAGCACTGCAGAGGGATCCAGAAGAAATTAACACATTTTAAAAGTATGCACTGAAGAAGTGCACATTTCAAAGTGAAGGATATTTTTTAATCAATTTGCAATTAAAATAAATCCAATAAATTTTAAGGGAAATACTGGATTAAAATCATGAAGAGCATTTGGATCAGGTGTATGTGTTGGAGAAAGCAATCCTGCATGCCTGAACTCACTAGTAATTACATTGCATGTAACAGAGTTTTGAGCTCTTTGCTTCCTATTTGTTTGTTTACACTCTCTTTCACTTCCTAAGTCACATGGGCAATCTTTGTTGTTCACTCTTTGGTCTCATCTGCATGTTGCTTCTTTCTCTCTCTGCCTGTTTGCCATGAAGCATGTGGGCTGAACTCTCTCTCTCTGCACGGGAACCTCCTATCTTCCTGACACCATGTAGAAATACTTCTTTATTTTTCTATTGACCTCAAGAAGCTAGACCTATGTATTGATTATGCACAAGCCACGAGTAAAATTCTTTTGAAAATACATATTTTAAAGAAGACTGAGATTGAATCTTTTGTATGCTAGACGTGTGTGTTGGGAATGTGGTGGACAGGTCTTCTGTTCTCATTTCTGCCTTAGTGCATTATCAATTCTGCTAGAGAGATTCACCAAATGTCATATTTAAAACCAACAGTATGTGTTTGTGTGTGTGCATTAGGGCTTGTGTTTCTTAAACAGCAATGCCTGTCCATGCCATTTAGCAAACCAGCTTTAAAATTTACAGGACTTACCTCCCAAAACAAGGCAGTAGTGTTTTAAAGAAAATTTTTCACAGTTGTGCCAAATGTTCATGAAGAAATTATCTGGAAGCCTACAATTCTGATTAAATCTTAAAACATAGTCTGGAATCCTGATGGTGGCAAGATTTGAAGTTATGCATATGTATTTATTTGGACATTGCGGAAGGAATTAGTCAGTAGCTCCTCAAATGATATGCCAAATGTTCCCCACCAATTAAGCTGCAAATCGAAGGACACTAGAATGGTTATATAATAATAATAATAATAATAATAATAATAATATAATATTTATAATCCGCTCCTCTGTAAGAACACTCGGAGGAGAATACAGCATATTAAAAGACATGAATTAGAACAAGTTAAAATTAAAACAGTCCCATAACCCACATTCCAATCTCCCACCCATTAGAAAATAAATTAAATCACCAATAATTTAAAAACTGTAGGATCTAAAAACAGTATAGGTATATCCAGACCCCTTCTTATGCGGCCACATCATAAGTTGAGGGTCGGAGACATGGGAGTAGGCAAAAAGCATAGTCTAAGTCCAGAGCCAGGGTCAAAGTTTTCAAGGGAAGGCCTGCCAAAAGAGATGCGTCTATAAGGCTGTTTTGAAGCAGTCTAAAGATGTCGTGAGATGCATCTCATCCTGCAGACCGTTCCAGACCTTGGGAGCAGTGGCAGAAAAAGCCCTCTGGGAGGTCTGCGTCAGCCTGGTCTTGATAGGCTTTATCAGATTTCTCTCAGAGGATCGAAGTGTGCGGGGAGGATCGTACGGGGAGAGGCGGTCCCTGAGATGATGGACCCAAGCCATGTAGGGCTTTAAAGGTTAAAACCAGCACCTTATACTGTGCCCAGAAACTAATAGGCAGCCAGTGAAGAGATTTGAGTACTGGAGTTATATGCTCTCTTCTGGAAGCTCCAGAGACTAATCTGGCTGCCATATTTTGTACCAATTGACGTTTCCAGGTTACGCCTAAGGGCAGCCCCATGCTGAGTGCATTGCAGTAATCAAGACGTGAGGTGACCAAAGCATGTACCACAGTTTCCAAACTCCTCATCTCCAGGAAAGGGAGCAGCTGGCGTATCAGCCGAAACTGATAACAGGCACTCCTGACTGTCATATTCACCTGACTAGTCATGTGAAGCGATGAGTCTAGGAGCACCCTCAGACTGCGAACATGGTCCTTCGAGGAGAGTGTGACTCCGTCTAAGACTGGGAGTTGTATTCCCAAGCCTGGTTTTGGGCCGGTAACTGTCAGTACCTCCGTTTTGCCCGGATTCAGCCTCAATCTGTTTTCCCTCATCCAATCCATTACTGCTGCCAGGTAGTCATTGAAAGAGGAGACGCCATCTGAGGTCTGCGCAGATGATCTGGTCATAGAGAAATATATCTGAGTGTCATCAGTGTACTGATGATACTGAGCTCCATGCCTCCGAATGATCTCACCTAGCGGCTTCATGTAAATATTAAATAGCAATTTACTTGCCAGGTGAGGGAAAGGAAGGTGACCAGGCAGCTCATTCTGGCTACAATTTCTGTCAGAGAACAGAAACGAAGTCACACTCCATGATCTCCATGAGTTGATTTCCCAACTGCTACAGCACTGATGGCTTGCCTCCCTACTCTCTTCCAGTAAATCCTCTGGTGCTTAATAGCCACCAATGTACAGTGTTGAACATAGGAAAATTTCACTTAGTTTCTTCAAAGAAATAAGTCAATCTTAAATATGTATTTTAGTATCAGATATGTGATCTTGACATATACTAAGCATAGGTGGTGTCTGCTCCCACCCTGTCTCTGCACTGACCTGTTTAGACAATGCATGGCCCAAACCACTTTATTCTCTGGAATAAAGAGTCCCCTTTTGCTCTGAATCAGGGCAGAAACTCTGGAAAATTTCCCAGGTCCATGGACTGCAGGTTGATGCAGTGATGCAGGGCAGGGGCAGAGTCACTGACATCTTCCCGCCTGGAACATCCTATTCACTGCCACAGCACCTTCAAGATTGTGTAGTTCGAGTGCCATTCCTTCTGCAGACATGCAAATTGATCACACGACACATTAGCACGCCTATACCATCAGTACAGTGCACTGACACTCAATAGGATGCCCATTCCATGGGGATGTATGTAGACAGTGCTGCCAGTACTGGCCCATTGTCGATGCCAGTTGTGTGGACAAGTTCATCCTCCATGCAGATCTGGAAGCCACAACAGGAAGATGGATTCTCCTATCAGTGTAGACATGGCTTTAGTTAAATGCCCAGGAGATTATATATGTTAGTCTGCTGCAGCAAAACCAACCAATCACTTTCCAAAATCCATTCCAGGATAGCTTTTCCAGGATAGATAACTCTGGCCTCAGGGACCCCGTCTTTAGAGTACTACCCAATGTCCCCTCAAAAATTAATTAGAATGTTGCCTCATTGCCTGTTTGTTTATTGTAAATTGTATTAATGTTGTTTTTTTATTATTGGTTTTAATCTGTAACAGATTTAATATTTTTTAAGGGGGGAAAGGATGTAGTTTGTTTTATTTGATGTAATTGCATTTTACTGTTGTTAGCGGCCCCGACTGATCTCAAAGCGGCAGGGTATAAATAAATTTATTATTATTATTATTATTATTAATTATTATTATTACAATTTTCTATTTAACCACTGAGTCACCAGGGCTCCCTATATGATAGCAACTGCAAGCCTCATGTATGCCTTGAATTGGAAAAAGAAGATTCCTACAACTGAAGATTGTTTGGTCAAGATATATGAGATACCAGAAATGGACAGATTGATGAGTGATGGGAATTCTGAAAAATTCAAAAAAGACTGGAATAGTGTGCTGATATACTTGAAAAAAACAATGGGTTGATTTCTCACACCTATGCATATCACCTGGGATGCAGGGAATAGCAGTGGCCAGAGGCTTATTAATCCAACAAGAAATAAGAAAGAATAAAGTAAATAAACAGAAGGAGAAAGAGCTAATGGATACACTGTGAGAGAAAGAGCATGAATTTAAAAACAAGCAAACCCAAAACAAGAAAATCATGCAAGGAGGAGAAAGAAAAGGAGGAGGCTGTAGTCCATGTGCTTGGGTGAGATCTAATTTAATTTACACTTGAGCCATTGCATTCTGGGAGCCAGTGCTGGGAGGCTACTTAAGGCTACTCAAGGCTAGCAGAAGCTTCATTTCCTTTAAGGAGGAGAAAGAAAAGGAGGAGGCTGTAGTCCATGTGCTTGGGTGAGATCTAATTTAATTTACACTTGAGCCATTGCGTTCTGGGAGCCAGTGCTGGGAGGCTACTTAAGGCTACTCAAGGCTAGCAGAAGCTTCATTTCCTTTAAGGAGGAGAAAGAAAAGGAGGAGGCTGTAGTCCATGTGCTTGGGTGAGATCTAATTTAATTTACGCTTGAGCCATTGCATTCTGGGAGCCAGTGCTGGGAGGCTACTTAAGGCTACTCAAGGCTAGCAGAAGCTTCATTTCCTTTAAGGAGGAGAAAGAAAAGGAGGAGGCTGTAGTCCATGTGCTTGGGTGAGATCTAATTAAATTTACGCTTGAGCCATTGCATTCTGGGAGCCAGTGCTGGGAGGCTACTTAAGGCTACTCAAGGCTAGCAGAAGCTTCATTTCCTTTAAGGAGGAGAAAGAAAAGGAGGAGGCTGTAGTCCATGTGCTTGGGTGAGATCTAATTTAATTTACACCAGTGCTGGGAGGCTACTCAAGGCTACTCAAGGCTAGCAGAAGCTTCATTTCCTTTAAGGAGGAGAAAGAAAAGGAGGAGGCTGTAGTCCATGTGCTTGGGTGAGATCTAATTTAATTTACACTTGAGCCATTGCATTCTGGGAGCCAGTGCTGGGAGGCTACTTAAGGCTACTCAAGGCTAGCAGAAGGCTACTCAAGGCTAGCAGGCTAGCAGAATTTTGATTTTTTTTTATCTAGTCAAGGAGGTGTTTAGAGAATAGAAGAGGAGCCGGCCTGAAGCACCAGAGGAAGTGAATCAGAGACTTGCCTTTGGAAGGAGCTTTTAGCCAGGAGCTCTCTACATAACTATAAGCCCCGTGACTTGAACTCAGTGACAGAGCTTGGGAATAAAGGCCAAGTCTAGCAAGGGAAGCCCACAGTCTTGTTTCAGTGCCTTCTTAAGACTTCTCAGTATGGACACTGAAGGCCCTGCAGCAGTCACCTGCAACACTTGTGGGATGTTTGCCTACAGAGGTGGCGAACTACACCTGCCACAAGTGCAAGTTGGTAGCCCTCTTGGAAGAGAAAGTACAGCAGCTAGAGGAGCAGATATCTGCACTCCAGCATCATAGAGAGCAGGAGATTCTCCTGGACAGGTCAGACCAGAATGTCTTGGGTGGGAAACAGAGAGAGGAAGTTGTTGGGGTGGAGGAGGTCACTCCACATATAACAGAGGTAGATGCTTGGAGGAAGGTCACACACAGAAGTAAGGAAACCAGGGAACGTTCTGTGAGCGGCTTGCAGCTACAGAATCGCTTTGAATCTCTCTCTGTTGTCAGAGATGATGAGGAAAATCAGCAGGGACAGACATCAGGGACAGAGCAGGAGAGCCTGAGAGTATCACGAAAAGGAACAGCCACTGCTAAGCCTTGGAGGAGGCGCGTGGTCGTGGTGGGGGACTCCTTGCTGAGGGGTACCGAAGCAGTGGTTTGTGGGCCTGACAAGATGTCTCGGGAGGTGTGTTGTCTCCCTGGGGCAAAGATCCATCATGTGACGGAGAGGCTGACAAGACTTGTCAAGCCTACTGACCGTTATCCCCTTCTTTTGGTTCATGTGGGAACCAATGATACTGCAAGGCACAGCCTTCAGAATATCAAAAGGGATTATGAGGCTCTGGGAAGGAAGCTGAAAGAGATGGATGCACAAGTTGTCATCTCATCTCTACTCCCGGTAGAAGGGCATGGTCCAGGAAGGGAGAGGAAAATAGCAGAGGTGAATAACTGGCTCCGTAGATGGTGCCGCCAAGAACAGTTTGGATTCTTGGATCATGGGCTGCGGTTCCATGAGGAGGGACTTCTGGCAAGGGATGGGCTGCATCTCACGCCAGTTGGCAAAAACATTTTTGCCAACAGTCTGAAGAATCTAATCAGGAGGGCTTTAAACTGAGTTATGTGGGGGAGGGAGACATTATACTGGAAGGCAAAAGGGATGGAGAGAATAGTCCAAGTGGCATAGAGGGAACAAGGCAGTGCAAGGACCCAACAGTAGGAGGCAAAAAAATGTGCAAAAGCAGCAAGTAAAGAGGACACATGGTCTTAAATGCCTCTCCACTAATGCACAGAGTATGGGAAATAAGCAGGATGAACTTGAACTCCTAGCACAACAAGGGAAATGTGATATAATAGGCATCACTGAAACCTGGTGGGATGAGTCTCATGATTGGAATGTAGAAATAGAGGGGTATAACCTTTTTAAGAGAAACAGGCCAAGCAGGAAAGGAGGAGGAATAGCATTATATGTCAGGGATATTTACACCAGTGAAGAGATGCAGGAAGTCAATACTGGAAGCCAGGTGGAGAGCATCTGGATAAAAATTAAAGGAGAGGGAAATAACAGGGATGTTATTGTGGGAGTTGACTACAGACCCCCGACTCAGGCAGAGGAATTGGATGATGCCTTTCTAGAACAGATGACCACACACTCAGAAAGGAGAGATGTAGTAGTGATGGGTGACTTCAACTATCCTGATATTTGCTGGAAGTCAAACTCAGCCAAATCCTCAAAGTCTAGCAAATTCCTCACTTGCCTGGAAGACAATTTCATTGTCCAAAAGGTGGAAGAGGCAACAAGGGGATCAGCCATTTTAGATCTGATCTTAACCAACAGGGAAGACCTAGTTGATGGGGTGCAAGTGGTTGGATCCTTAGGTGGAAGTGACCATGTTCTCCTGGAGTTTGTAATACAGTGGAAGGGAGAAGCTAGGCATAGTCAGACACGCACTCTAGACTTTAGGAGAGCTAATTTCAATAAACTTAGAGAAATACTGGGAGTGATCCCATGGTCAGAAATATTAAAAGAAAAGGGAGTTCAAGACGGATGGGAGTTTCTCAAAAGGGAGATATTGAAGGCACAATTTCAAACAGTTCCAAT
The DNA here is from genome assembly GCA_034509955.1 of Urosaurus nigricauda. Lineage (NCBI taxonomy): Eukaryota > Metazoa > Chordata > Lepidosauria > Squamata > Phrynosomatidae > Urosaurus > Urosaurus nigricauda. The sequence continues at coordinate 97,070,248 of JAOEGL010000001.1, forward strand.
GAGGAAGAAAAATGGAAGATGTCTCAAGAAGCCAGGATGGATGACTAAGGAACTTTCAAATGAGCTAAGTTTTAAACGGAACGTGTATAAGAAATGGAAAAAAATGGGGAAATCACGAAAGAGGAATTCAAACAAATAGCCAGCACGTGTAGGGGTAAAGTCAGAAAAGCTAAAGCGCAGAATGAACTCAGGCTTGCTAGAGAGGTTAAGAACAATAAAAAGGGCTTTTTTGGATATGTCCGCAGCAAAAGGAAGAAGAAGGAAACAGTGGGGCCACTGCGTGCAGAAGATGGCAAAATGCTAACAGGGGACAGAGAAAAGGCAGAATTACTCAACACCTTCTTTGCTTCAGTCTTCTCAGAAAAGGCAAAGGGTGCTCAACCTAAGGATAATGGAGACAGAATAGAGGAAATTCAGCACAGAATAAGTAAAGAGGTAGTACAGGAATACCTGGTCAACCTAAATGAATATAAATCTCCAGGACCAGAGGAACTACATCCTAGAGTATTAAAAGAACTGGCAAATGTAATATCAGAGCCATTGGCAATAATCTTTGAGAACTCCTGGAGAACAGGAGAAGTCCCAGCAGACTGGAGGAGGGCAAACGTTGTCCCCATCTTCAAAAAGGGAAAAAAAGAGGATCCCAACAATTATCGTCCAGTTAGTCTGACATCAATTCCAGGAAAGGTTCTAGAGCAGATCATTAAGCAGAGAGTCTGTGAACACTTAGAGGCCAATGCCATAATCACAAAAAGCCAACATGGGTTTCAGAGAAACAAGTCATGCCAAACGAACCTGATCTCTTTTTTTGATAAAATTACCAGCTTGGTAGATGAAGGGAATGCTGTGGATATAGTATACCTCGATTTCAGTAAGGCCTTTGACAAGGTTCCCCATGACATTCTTGCAAAAAAGCTTGCAAAATGTGGGATAGACAAGTTAACTGTTACATGGATTTGTAATTGGTTGAGTGGCCGAACTCAAAGGGTGCTCGACAATGGCTCCTTTTCATCCTGGAGAGAAGTGACCAGTGGGGTCCCACAGGGTTCTGTCCTGGGCCCAGTGCTATTCAACATCTTTATTAATGATTTGGATGACAGAATTGGGGGCATACTTATCAAATTTGCAGATGACACTAAACTGGGAGGAGTAGCTAATACCCCAGAGGACAGGATCAAAATTCAAAATGACCTGAATAGACTAGAAAGCTGGGCCAGTGCTAACAAAATGAAATTCAATGCGGAGAAATGTACGGTTCTGCACTTAGGGCGGAAAAATGTAATGCACAGATATAGGATGGGGGACACCTGGCTGAATGAGACCACATGTGAAAGGGATCTAGGAGTCCAAGTAGACCATAAGCTGAACATGAGTCAACAGTGTGATGCGGCAGCTAAAAAAGCCAATGCAATTTTAGGCTGCATCAATAGAAGTATAGTTTCTAGATCAAGGGAAGTTATAGTGCCACTCTATTCTGCTTTGGTCAGGCCCCACCTGGAATACTGTGTCCAGTTCTGGGCACCACAATTCAAAAAAGATGTGGAGAAACTGGAGCATGTCCAAAGGAGGGCAACTAAGATGGTGAAGGGTCTGGAAACCTTGCCCTATGAAGAACGCCTTATGGAGCTGGGGATGTTTAGCCTGGAGAAGAGAAGGTTAAGAGGTGATATGATAGCCCTGTTTAAATATTTGAAGGGATGTCATATTGAGGAGGGAGCAAGCTTGTTTTCTGCTGCTGCAGAGACTAGAACGCGGAACAATGGATGCAAACTGCAGGAAAAGAGATTCCACCTCAACATTAGGAGGAACTTCCTGACAGTAAGGGCTGTTCGACAGTGGAACACACTCCCTCGGAGTGTAGTGGAGTCTCCTTCCTTAGGGGTCTTTAAGCAGAGGCTGGATGGCCATCTGTCAGGGATGCTTTGACTTGGAGTTCCTGCATGGCAGGGGGTTGGACTGGATGGCCCTTGTGGTCTCTTCCAACTCTATGATTCTATGATACTATGATTCTATGATTCTCTGAAATACAAAACAAGAGGTAATGCAAAAAATAGTAAATGAAATCAAATACATAAGACAATGGGTCTCAACAGACCTCCCCTAAGGAGCAGCAGGATGCTGTCCCTTTCCTGGCCTGATCAGAGCTGTGGCAACTTCACACTGCAGCCCCAATCCAGCCTTTTGCTCCCTCCAAAGAGCACCATAGCCACAGTGGCATGGCTGTATGGCACCCCTTCAGTGCTGTGTCATGTGGATGCAGTGCCAGAGGTGTGCCATGATGCCATGTGACATCTGGAGTGGCGTATGGCATCATGGTGTCCTGGAGGCAGAGTCAGCATGTGCGTCATCAGGACACTGCACCCTGACTCCACCCTCAGGCTGGTCTTTTGGGCCACTCTGTATAGGGCCAATATCACTTTGAAAATGCCAATAAGGTAGGAAAATGGCTGACCCTTAGGTTGAAGAAAGAAAAAAGAGAACAAGCTTATAGTTAAAATCAGAAATAAAGGAAAGGAATATACACAGCAAAAGAAAATAAAGCAAATAATATTGGAATTTTATGAAAAATTATATGCCAAAGATGAAAAAATAAACAGGAAAGAAGATAAAATAAAAGAGAACAGGTTCCACCAATGAACAACAAGGAGAAGAGCTTAATGCTCCAGTTACTATGGATGAAATCTGCAGGGTGATTAACAGACAAAAAGACAATAAAGCACCTGGACTGGATGTGCTAACAGCAACATTCTATAAGATTTTTAGAGAAGAATTGACCCTACCACTATATAGAACCATCAAGTAAATAGAGAAAGGAAATCATTCAGAAACCTGGAGGAAGGTCCTTATTACTCTAATGCCAAAGGAAGTTCAGGACCCATTATAGACCAATAGAAATTAGGAATAATCTTCTTGGACCTGGAGAAAGCCTTTGACAATGTCAACTAGGAATTCCTGAAAGCAGTATTAGAAGAGATAAAAATAGTTGAGAGATATATGAAATGGGTCAATGACAACTATAGAAGCAAAGAGCTCAAATCATAGTAAATGGAGAAAGGACAAAGGAATATGCAAAGGGTGCTCATTATCTCCGCTTCTTTTCATTATGGTCATGGAAATACTGACAAAGAAAATAAGAAATGACAGTTCAATATGAGGGGTGAAAACTAAAAATCATGTGTTCAAAATATGTGTCTTTGCAGATGATTTAGTAATCTTCTTGGATAACTTGACAGAAAGTATAGAGAGACTGATAGAAATATTAGAAGAATTCAGAGAACTAGTGGGTTTTCAACTTAATAAAAATAAAAGTGGAATACTGACAAAGAACATATATAAAAAAAGAAAAACAAAACCTAAAATCAAAATAGTGAACAAGGTAAAATATATAGGCGTAATAATTCCAAAAAGAACCTCGGAACTGTATCAAAATAATTATACACTCACATGGAAGAAGATAAAAGAAGATAAAAGAAGATTTAAATAAATGGAAATCATCAGAGCTCTCATTAATGGAAAGAGCAACAACTATTCAGATGAATACCCTGCCAAGGATGCTGTACTTATTTCAAATTATTCCAATCATAATCAACAAAAGATGCTTTAAAGTGTGGAACAAAGATCTAGCAGACTTTATTTTGCAGGGAAGGAAGACCCATATTAAACTGTCTATATTACAAGATAGGAAGGAAAAAGGAGGGTGTGGTCTGTCAAATTTGCAGCTATACTATAATGCAAGTGCATTCACTTGGGTATGAGATTGGATAATATTGAAAAATAGGGGAATCTTAGAACTAGAAGGTGACAGTCTATGTTTTGGCTGGTATGCATCCTTGTGTTATGCTAAAATAAAGGCAAATAAAGAGTTTGAACCACATTATACAAGGAAAGCTTTATATAAAGTGTGGATTAGATATAAAAGACAATTCTATATTAAATTCCAACATGGACCTCGGTGCATGAAGCCTTCCGCAGAAGAGAAAATTTATTCAAAGGTAAATGGCTTATGTATGAAGATATTCTAACCAAAACAAATGAAGGATATAGGATAAAACTAAGGGAAGAACTATATGAACAAGGAATAGAACTACACTGGTTCCCCTATAGACAACTAGCACAAAAGTTTTTTAAAAAAAGATAGGAAAATTTACAGAATAGAAAAGGAGACAAAAGAATTAGAAAAAAAAATCTGCAAACAGGAAATGTAAATGAGAACTAGGTGTTAGTGTGATTGTGCGAAGTGTTTAGCACTACTCTGAAGCTGTGCACCTGGATCACTAAAGAAGCAACACAAAGCTCTGTGCAGGCTGGAGAACTCCTTCTCCCTCTCTCAGAAGTGGCAAAGAAGACAACACGGTGATATCTTCCAAGGAAGATCTTTACTTCTGGTTGCACTGTATACAATTTCGTTCTCTCCAACGAAGCTACTTGCATAACACACAACACCATCAACCCACACTGGACAATAAGACTCCTTCCCTTATATGCATGTGCCATGGACAGGCACTTTGCCCAGCCTCTTCCTTACAAGTCCCCTGTGCAGTTTGACTTTGCACTTTTCAGCCTCTGATGAAGTGGTAAGGGAAAGGACGGGATATTTTACTTGATATTGTTTTAATCCTTGTTGTAATCCACCCCGATTGCTTGTTCATAGGGGCGGACTAGAAATAATAATAATAATAATAATAATAATAATAATAATAATAATAATGTCACCTCCTGTGACTCAGCTCTGCTCAATTGCTGACTCATCATGGCTTCTAAATGACCAAAGGTAGCCCTTTTACCTTGGCCCACATCAGGAAATTTTCTCTTAGGGCCTACTCCTAACACTAGGGGCAGTATATCACATGTGGTGGCAATGCAGAGTAACCAAAACTTTTTGAAAGAACATCCACAGAAACATCGTAGAAACAATGCAGAAGAATATACTTTTAAGACCTGAACTCTTTCTACTGAATATTGCAGATGTTATACAAGATAAATTAAACCAAGATGAAATAAGTACAGTTTTATATATTATCACGGCAGCACAAATGATTTATGCAAAATATTGAAAAAGGAAAGTTATGCCCACAGTGGAAGAATGGATTCTAAAACTAAGTGATTTAGCTTTAATGGACAGACCTAAGATTTATATAAATGGGAAAACAATCCAGCAATATGAGAGGAAATGGGGAGAAATAAGAAAACTATTTTTGGGGAAGAATAACCAATGTGTTGTATTATTAGGAAGTCAATGTCTATGTAGAGTGATTGTAGAAATATGGGAAGAGAGAGGGATAGGAGGGGAAAGGGGGAAGTAAGAATGAAGATGGTATGTGTGAGATTTTTCTTTTAATCTGTATTAAAAAATTAAAAATGGGGCTATTTTTCAACAGTAGGATTTCAAGAATAAAAAATCAACTTTAATAGGAAGATAAAAAAGGAAAGGGGAAAATTTTAAAAAGAAAGGTTCAGTTAGTAGCATTATAATAAGATAGAAACATTTCAAGGAAGAGATAGACAAATAGATTGGGGTTTTCAATCCAGGTAGTGCAGGAAAGGAAGTAAATGAATGCAATTGTACTGTATATAATTTTTGTTCTTGGCTTGTCAGTATTTTTTGTTGTATTTGTTTTGTAAGATTTGTATAAGGAATGTATGAGGTTTTTATTTAAAAACTTCTCAGTGTTGGAAAACCTCATCAAAGATTTAAACAAGCAAATGAACAAACTAATAAACCAACCACTTTGGACACATATTTTCATGGAGTGAACCTACTTCATTCAATGCTGAAAGTGTAGTGTCAGTTGAAATATATTTATTCACATGATAGGGAGATGAAAATGGAAGAAAAGAAGGATAAAACTAGCATAGTGATGATCTCTGCATGAATAATTGGGAAGTGACAGTGATAGTCTATGGACACCATCAATTGAGAGGAATTTGTCTCAATTTCAAAAGAAAGGAAAGGAAAGGAAAGGGCCAGTTCAGAAATGAATGTAATTTTGCGAAATCACTAGTTCACTGAATTTATATGATTTCGTATTGACATTGCATTGCATTCGGAATGGCCCAAAATTGCTTCCCATTGCCTGAAATTGCGTGTGATAGTCACTCACACAATGTGAAACCCCACAATTGTGTTTGGAATGTCTTCCCATTGCCAATGTGAAACCCCATGATTGCATTCAGATTGCCATTGGATTATTCTTACAATTTCTGTCATCTGGTAACACCCTACAATAGATTACTCATGTATAGTAAAATCTTTGTTCAGTCCTCAACCTCAAGATCAGGAGTAGGGAATTACATCTTCATATTCCTCATCTTCACAGGTCAGAATTAATAATTCAGTTAGTAGCATGGTCAGGGGTAGGAACTACATTTGTGTATTCCTCATTCTTAGAGACCAGAATTAATAATTCCTGCAATACTCTTGTGGCTCAATGAGAACATGAAGATTTCTGTGATGTTCCCAATTACTTTTTGAGCTTCAGAAAGTAAATATTTTTTCCCACGCAGTCACATATTCTCTGTTGAAAACATGGTTTCTGAAGCAATGTTTTGGGATGCTCTTGAGGTATTTGGGTTGTGTAAGCATGCCTTATATTTAAATCTTGGACTTTAAGGGAATTGGGAGGGACTTGAAACTGCCACCAAAAAAAGAAGGTAAAATTGGCTGCATCATGATCATCATCATCACCATCATCAATAATAATGTATTTCTATCCTGGCTTCCTCCCAACAATGAGACTCAAGACAGCTAACAAAATATCTAGAACAATACAAATTAAAAACTACAATGGGATTTTGATTAAAATATGCATATGAAGTTACCTAAAAAGTTGGATTCAAGCCTAAGTATTTATCTTCAAATGCACAAAATCATGTCACTATTCAAACTATTCAGTTTATATATCAAAGTAGCTAATATGCTTCTGACCAAAGATGACTGGTTTTTGAATGTACTCCTTTCAAATTGTTAATAGCTCTTTTACAGATAGAAAAATATGTGATTAGTTAATAAAAAATAACAAGTAAATGTATTTTCCTATAGAATATTATGCTTGACTCCAGGCAAATTTTTCTGCAAATATGCATTCACCTTCTCAGTTATATTTTAAGAACAACAATATCTGCTGTTAATCAGCTAAATCTTGGTATGAAATGGGGAAATTGAACACAAGAATGAAATTAAGCATTTCAGGTTACTATATTAAAGTATAGGACTGCACCCAAATATTTCACTTGCTTTCCTATCCTTCATACTTCACTTAGTTTGAATTCTTCTGATGCATTAGGAGGAAATTGGAGAGTGGGAAAACAATCAGAATTTTAGCCAGTCTGAAAATAATAAGAGTAATCTAAATGGAAAGAAGAAGACAAATACTGCTAAGCATCCGTTTTGCATAGTCAAACAGAGAAAGTGTCAGACTTGCTTTGTTCCACTTTAGTGGTAGAGATGTGATGCCAACCATTTATTTGCCAGAGCAATATTCCATGTGGATGAAAAGAGGTAGTCACGTAGCCAGGTCATATGGGATCTGAGTAATGTCTTTGTTTTGCAAATGAGCTGGCTCTGGATCCTTCTAGTGAAAAGTTTTCTCACTTGGGCTATCCACTGACATCCATTACAGGTCTCAGATATTCAGCACATAAAACTGTTATGTTAGTCCATACTGTTTCAGAATATTCCACAATCAAATGACAATTGTGATGTCAGATTTTTAAAAATACACATTGTACATTTTTCTTCTTCTTTTGCCAGTGCAATATTGAACATAAGTTAAATTCCCCAGGCATCCCTAGCTGTGATAAGGTAAGTGGAAGGAAAATGACCTTTCTGCCCCCTGTGACATGGGAACAAGCACTGCCCTAAAGGGAAAACGTTGAGGTTTTAAATATACCCAATTCCTGGTGTTGTGGCATTCTCCTTCCTCCCCCTGCTCTTTTCAGGCACTTTTATGACATTCTGCAATTCTACCCTGAGTTGGATTATGGTTTGGAGGCTGACTGGTTGGTTGAACACTGCACAAATAGCAGTGAAGAGACATCTGCTGTATTTGTTGTTCTTAATGCAAGCATGCAAGACAGATTCTAACAGGAAACAACTGAACAAGAATTCATAAAGAGGTTCTGCTCTATCCTGTGTGGCTTGAATAGGGACAAAGGCTTTTCATCTCACTACATATGTTGAACAGCTCGTTTATGCAGACGTGTCTGTATTCAGGGGTAGGTGATGGATTCATTGGTCTGTGGAGGAAAGGGGTGAATCCACTTGGGATTTACCACCACTTCAGTCACAAACTAGGCTCCACATAGCACAGGTAGAGCACCTTTTCATTTGGAGGGAGAAGGGGCCCAGAGCAGCAGGGAGGGCACAAGGACTTCAGAAAAGCTGCTTCCCTGAAATGTGCAAACAATATTGTACTACCAACAGTCGTGTACAGTTGACCCCCACCCCTCAAGAATTATTAACCAGAACTGTACTAGTAGAAAAAAGTAAAAGTAGGAAAAAGGTGTTGTAATTGAACTCTCCCAGCAGTCAAAAAAGCTGAATGCATTTTTTCCTATACACATTTACTTGGAGTATGATCCACTGAACATAAGGAGTGGACTGTCTAAGTGGACTGTAGAAGATTTTCACACTTGCCTGAATCACTGGTAAATCATTCCCCAAACATCCTCTAAAGGTGGCAGAAAGAGCAAAAAAGCCTGTGTGTGTGAAGACCAGAAGTGCTCCTCAATTGTTATGGAAATAGATTTGGCTGCAGTGTTTGCCAAACATTGAAAGAAAAGCAGGGAAGGAGGCAGATTTCTTCCCACCCCCTTTAACCCTAAGTTAGTGTTAATAGGAATCTGCCTCCTTCCCTGCTTTTCTTTCAATATTTGACAAAAGCTGCAGCCAGATCCATTTCCATGATGATTGAGGAGCATTTCCAGCCTTCACACACAGAAGCTTTTTTGCTCTTTGGAGGACGTTTGAGGAATGACTTACCAGTGATTCAGGCAAGTGTGAAAATCTTCAATGTGATTATAAGCCTTCACTGTCACAGGTGATATAAAAATCACGAAATGAGAGAAGTAATTTGCCCTCTTGTTTTTGAAAGGTAACCTCAGTACTATGTATTAATTGTGATATCCCAGATTAGAAGTTCTATACCATAGTTTCTTTTGCTCTCCATAGTCACAGGAAACACCTATACTCTTTTAGAGATGTTTCAAGGAGCGAAGGGTGGGATTACTTCCTAAATTAGGAGTATGAAGGGGAAAGCACTCAAGCCACTGTTTGGCCCATGGTGTCTCTCTTCTTTGAGAAGATATATTTAGACATCATCACCATTATCGATAGACCCTGCCTAAAGGAACAACTTCTTGTATGCACTTCTTTGTGAGAATAAAATTGCCTGAGATTTGCCTTCAATCCCATTTTTATATAAGATATAAAATGCTACAATTTTCTGGTTGTGGCATTTGAGTTTGAAATATTTCCCTGTGTGTGGTTTAAAATTTAATGATCTAAATCATTATTAACATTTCCCATTAACATTTAATAGAATGTAGAATTATCTAAGTAGACACATTTTCTCAGAGTTATGTTGTACTTTATTTTCCCCTTGCAGTAGATAACTAGTTTATTAAAGGTGTGTCTAAGCGGAAATATTGATAAGGGATTGGTCTTTCCTGTTTTCTCTTATTTTTCACTATTGTATAATATGTATCTTATAGAATAATAGAACCACAGAATAATAGAGTTGGAAGAGACCACAAGGGCCATATAGTCCAACCCCTGCCATGCAGGAACTCACAATCAAATCACCCCCGGCTGAATGACCTTCAGCCTCTGTGTGTGATCCACTGTAAAATAGCTCAGGAAGTTCTTCCTTATGTTGAACTGGAATCTCTTTTCTTTTATTTTCCATCCATTGCTCCAGGTCCTATTCTCTGAAGCAGCAGAAAACAAGCTTGCTGCAGCCTCAATATGACACCTCTTCAAATATTTAAACAGGGCTATCATATCACCTCTTAATCTTTTCTTCTCCAGGTTAAACATACCAAGCTCCATAAGTCTCTCCTCATAGGGCATGGTTTCCAGATCCTTCACCATTTTCGTCACCCTCCTCTGGATATTCTCCAGCTTGTCAGCATTCTTTCTGAAATGTGGTGCCCAGAAGTGGGCACAGTATTCCAGATGTGGCCTGATGAAAGCAGAATAGAGTGGCACTATTACTTTCCTTGATCTAGACACTATACATTAATTACAAAAGTTAAATAATAATTAAATAAAGATCACTTTGGGGTCATCATGAGTTGGAAAGAACTTGAAGACATACAACAACAACAACAGTAAGTGCATGGATTTAAAATAACACAGCTGGCTATAGCCCCATGGCAGGTAACAAATATAAAAGCAAACCCAATCTACTCAAAATGGAGATGCTACTAGTGTATGGTTCATCTGCACAGCTAAATGTGGATCAACCCTGGATAGGGCTACACTCCCTTGGAAGAATAAGGGAGTGTAGCCCTATCCAGGGTTGATCCACATTTAGCTGTGCAGATGAACCATACACTAGTAGCATCTCCATTTCGAGTAGATTGGGTTTGCTTTTATATTTGTTACCTGCCATGGGGCTATAGCCAGCTGTGTTATTTTAAATCCATGCACTTACTGTTGTTGTTGTTGTTGTTGTTGTTGTTGTATGTCTTCAAGTTCTTTCCAACTCATGATGACCCCAAAGTGATCCTTATTTAATTATTATTTAACTTTTGTAATTAATGTTTGAGTTTATATGTTAAATTATTGTAAGCTATCTTGAATCCCATTTTGGAAGAAAGGCAAGCTATATGTCCTGTAAATAAAAATAAATAAATAAATACATATCACTGGGTTTTCTTGTTCAGAGGGGGTTTGCCTTCCTCTGAAGCTGAAAGAGTGTGTCTTGCCCAGGGTCACCCATTACATTTTCATGGCTGAGCAGATATTGTGGTCTTCCAGTGTTCTAGTCTGATGTTTAAATTACCACATCATGTTGGTTCCCAATAAATTCATACATACTGTACTGGAAATATGAATAGCATACTGAACTTCTTAGCCTGGAAATGATAGTTTTGGGACTAAACTCCCAAAGCTCCCTGCCATCATCAGCATTGATAGTGTTGCTTGGGAATATGGGGACATGAATTCCAAAATGATAACATTCATGGCTGTACTTTCCCAGATCTCTGTTTTATAACCCTTCTTTTACAAGCAGACATTGTGAACCATTCAGAAATGGTTAGGTGATAAGAGCACTTAGGGCAAATGAAGCCAAAGGAGAATAAAAGACTGCTTAATAGCAGTAGCCAAACCAATGATCCTAGCCCATCAGTAATCATGTAGTGAATGGAATGGCCTTTGAGTGAGTTGGACTTAATATTACTACCAAAACTACCCCAGCATGAGAACAGTATGACTTGAACTGAGGAGCTCTTTTGCAAAAATAATCCACAAATTTGCCAAAAGGAGGACACTTTCCAATCCTGTAAGAAAATGTACACCCACTCCTTACCCCAACATTTCATCTCAGTCCTAGTAGTGAGAAAACAGATTAATGTAAAGAGAGCAGAGGCGAGGTTCTGGGGCAAAGTTGCTTTCTCTAATACAAAAGCTCATTGTCTCATGTTTCCAAACTGGAGGGACACTCACTAATAATGACAAGCGGAATATGTTTGTTTTCCCACCAAGACTGACACTGAATTCCAAAGGTCAAGTACCGTCTGATACCCTATTTACCAGCTTAAGCTTGGCTTTCCCACAGGGGATGGATTTCTATGAGAACTCACCCAGCTGCCTGTCCATCAGCTAAGGAATTTTCTTCAACATCTTTTGTGTAGTAGCTGAACATGTTAGAAGATGATAATTAGCCAGGCACCAGAATCCTTTCCGTCCTGTGTGGGCAAATGGGCCTGAGGCAAATAATCACAGGATGGTTGCTCAAAAGCAATCAGTCTGAGTCTTAATAATTCAACATTTCATTTCCTCCCTTCCCCTCCTTCTTGCATGCAGGATTAAGAGTAACAAATAGAGCATGGTAGAGATCCCTTCCTGGCTTTTTTTGCAGTGTTCAAGTGACCTGTCAGCCTCTGAACCGTCATCCAGCACAAGTTGAAATTGTGAAATTTCATAGTAGGATTTGAAAAGAGAAAAATATGGTCTTTCACAATATAGTTCAAAACTTTAAAAAAATTCCTTCATAGCAATGCTCACTTGCTTCTGTATCTAATCATTTTTTATATTATTTGATTTATATCGCAGCTTCCCTTCAAAATGAGAGACCCTAGACAAGTCCTAACAACATTCACTGAAAAATGATAGTTCAAAACACAAAAAGGAATAATATTAAAACACAATTGAGCACATTATGGTATGAAAACACAATTGATGGGTATTTTTTTTTTTTTAAAAAAAAAACAATTTGAAGGGGCATTGGTAGAGAAAGTACCATGTCACCTGTTATTAGTTCCTTCCTCAGCTGCTAGTCAATTGCCAAAAGCCATCTAGAATAAAAAGGCCATTACTTGTAGGGAAGAAGGTAACTGAGAGGCAGGGTTCCTGGCACACATTAGATAGCGGACAGGTACATCTTCTTGAAAAGGAGTTCCACTCTCTGATAGCAGGTAGCAACAAGGCCTCCTCACAAGCATTTTCCTATTATTTGTCCTTATCATAACAGGGACACAATTAATTCAATCTTTTGTGCATTCTGAGATGAATCTAATCCACACCCCTTGGATGAATGTGTAGATTAGAACAAAAACTGCTGTTCATTAGATCTCACACTTCTCTGAAAGGTATGATGCAGTTCTCTCTCTCAAAGCAAGGTCAGGATGCATTTTGAAATTCGTATTTTGCCAGGCTTATGCAAATATGTATTTGAGATGCATGAAATGGGTATTTTTTTTTTTAAAAAAACAGACTAATGTGGAAACAGGATGGAATGGACTTGTAAATAAAGAAATATAAAAGTGACATAGGTAACAGAAATAGTGTTAGCATTGGCCTGGCCCAAGAACTTCTTACAAATCAGTCAGGAACTTTCTCTTTAGCTATGACAGGTAATGAGATAATACAACCTTGCATTCAGGTAAGACTGAATTTGCTAGACCATAAAATCAATTATTTCCAACTACCTCATATTTGATTCAAGGAATAACTTTTAGCTGTACAGCAAAAGGACTAACTTTTCATTGTATGAAACCATTCACCTTCTCCAATAAGAACCTCATCTGCTTTGGTGACTGGGCTCAGCCACTGATAAAACAGAAACTGCAAAAAATAACAGTATGGACCAAGAGTGTGTCTCCAAACAAAATCTGAAGAAAGAGAAAAAAAATGGAGTGTCTGGTAAAAGATTCCCAGAGAACACCATACTGTGTAATGTTGTGTAGAAGGTGCACATCAAGCACACATTGCTACAAGACCTCTGCACTTGGGTGTTTGCACACATGCTTTCATTTTTAAAACCTTGGCAGTGCTAATGCAAAACACAACTAGCATTATGAAATTCACTTAAAGTTTATGTGAGGGCTGTTTAGAAAAAGAAGTGAAAAGGGTGTGGGTAGTACAATGCCTTCTGCCCTCTCAGTCTTTGTGATTTGCCGATGAAGCACAACCAAGAATTCAATTCCACAAACCATTACACCGCTCACAAAAGTCAAGCCTCTCCGATCCTTTATTCATTCATAAAATCCAGACAGCAGTGAGGCCTTCCAAACTCTCTCCCTGCAGAACTAGAAGTTTTTAGGTTGTGTTCTGCCAGGATCAGCTGCCAAGAGGGCAGGGGAGGATCAGGTCTCATAGAATGGCACCTGGAGCAGCCAGACCAGGATCTATAGCTGTTTGCCATTGTTGGTGGACCAACATCCTTCCTGATTGGAAGGTTTGCCAGACAGACAAGCATTGCTTGAGTGCATGTATGTGAAGGATCTAGCCAAACTCAGGCACATGAGAGTTAAAACCAAACCAAGGGGACAGCCTACTGATGAACTCCTCTCCAACCTCCTCCTCTTCTCCTCTGAATGGTTTGCTGATTCTTCTTTATGCCTCTGCCCTTGCCTTCTTCTGAAGCAGTCTTCTATGGCTGGAGGAATTCCAGGATCATCTGATCCTGTCTCACTTTTTATACCTGGCCAAGTCTCCAACATCTCCTTGCAGGCTGGTGACTGATCTGCCAGTATTCTCTCATCACTGGTTAGCACAACAGCAGAAGGGGAAGCTAATAGGATGGTGATCCCTGAAACCACTTCACAGGAAAAAACAGAGACAAACACACTACTGAAGCATACATTGGATGTTTCCTGACATCAAACTAGAACACTAATCAAATAATTTTCAGAAAAAGGGCCCCAGTTTTTTAGAATGATTTCCTTCATCTTGGAAACCCTGATGAGAACACTGAAGAGAGCAGGAGGTAGTTTTATAAAGTGCAGGGGTTAAGATACTACACAATGTCTCTAGCTGTTTCTAAGTTGTAATATGGAGAACATAATAATATAAGGAAAGACCAGAGGAGTTTGATTGTAATTACTATAAATCCATGCAAAAACTATACAAACCTATATACTATCATGTTTGTACTATCATGGTATGTCTTGGGTGCCCAAATGTAAAGTGTATGGAGACATCATCATTAGATTAGAACAAGCAACATTTATCTGAGGCTCTGAGCTGCCTGCTAACTCAGGAAGGCTGCTGTCCTGAATAGTGCAGCCGAACTCTCAATAAGAATGGTCCAAGAGGGCACACAAATACTTTTGCTATATGTTTGCCTGTCTGTTTCCATTAAAATAAATAAATATGGAATTTGGGAAAGGGAAGAATGCCCCAATCCCTACTGGAGACAACCATGGTGCAAGGGAGGGGGGTATTCTTAAGAAAGCTCAAGTTAAAATGTTTGATTAGCAGGAGGGAGTGATCCAGAGAACAGTCTTGATTGATTGACATAATTATATGGGGTTGAGTGGAGTGTCTGGGGGAGAAAGAGATTTTAAAGTAGTGAATGTTTAGTTGGCATTTCCCTTCTGCTGTTTGAAAGATTCTTCATTCATGGAAGGTGAAATGATAGGGCTTTTAACAAAATTGATTTTTTTTCCACCATAAATCTTTCCCCCACCACTAGAATGGCATGTCATTGACCCTTCTTCATAATAGTGTTCCTACTAGTGCTAGCTTGAGTAAAATAATTGCTTTTTCTCATAGGCTGTCCGAGGCATCAGCCTGTGAAGTATGTGTTAAAGTTCAAATTACGCAGCCTTTGTTCTTTGCTTAGGCCTACCTGCTCTGAATATGTAAGAAAAGAGGCCAAGGAATAAATGAGTTACACTCAAGAATTATTTCAGGGTTGAATGGAGGCTGGAATAAATCTGCTTACTATGCTTCCCCCCCCCTGCCCCCACCATAATAAGTACAGAAGCTCTATTAAAAAGAGCAAGCATTAGTGGACCCTTCAGGATTTTGTAGTGAAACACCCTGACCTCCCTTTTTTCTTAATTCCCACCCACGTGAACTTTACTTCCATCCATGCCCTTTATAATGGTTTCCATTTTAACAAAACATGTGACAATAAAATCCCCCTTTAGAATGCCATGTGCTTTAACATTGTTGGATGTCTATAGGGATTCAAAACCAGTGGGTTAAAGATACTAAATGTTAAAGAAAGTCAAACTGTTGCAGATGTAAGAATTAACTGCCATGTTAAAGGTCAGCCTTGTGTATGTTTACTCTTATTCTCTTTTCGTTGGAAAATATGTATTCATTATCCTTGGTTGGATGGAAGAGATAATGAAACATATACACCATTAGAAACTACAATATATGCATGTTTGCAGGGTGTGTGTATTTGTGTGTGTTCCTACACACAGCACCTACAGAGAATTAACTTTTTCAGATTAGCGTATGTGCCTTTGCCTCTTTCTTTACATTATTTATTTGGTACATCAAAAAAACCAACAACCAAAAAACAACAACAAAAAAATGGTTCAGATATTCAGCAATAGCTTAGTCTTTCTGGATGCAATGGCTTTGTGGTTAAGACACCAGTTCTGATAATCTGAAGATCAGAAGGTTGGCAGTTTGAGGCCTGGGTGTGGAATGATGGGGTGAGCTCCTGTCACTAGTCCCAGCTTCTGCCAACTTAGTTTGAAAGCATGCAAATGCAAGTAAATAGATAGGTACCACTTCTCAGTGGGAAGGTAACAGTGTTTATTGCAGTCATGCTGGCCACATGACCATCAGAGGACTCCTCAGACAGCACTGGTTCTTCGGCTTAGAAATGGAGATGACTTCCACCGCTACAGTTGGTTATGACTAGACATTCATGTCAAGGGACTACCTTTACTTTACCTTTACCTTTACTTGGATGTCTAAGTGCTGATAGCAGTCTGATAATTAGAGACAGCATGGTGTAGTGGTTTGACTGTTGGATTATGAGTCTGGACATTAGGGTTTGAATTCCAACTCAAGGTGACCTTGGACATGTCATACTTTCACAGCCTCAGGAGAAGAAGTCAATGGCAAACCTCTTCTGAATAAATCACACAAAGAAAACCCCATGATAGGGAATGAAATGACACTTTTTTGAATTAACTTGGCTGCAGACTTCTGGTTACATTGCAGCTTTGCCCCTTAAAATACCTATTAACAGGGAGAAATTGGTAGGACCTATGTGCATGTTTCTTAATGGGAAATGCTGTGGGTTATACACACCTCATTCCTGAAGGCTATTTGCTAGCAGACAGGACATTTAGTTTTGGCTGCTTCCAATCTTATTATATCACATTTCATAAGTCATAGTTCTAGGACTCCTTGGGAATGCAGTATCTGGTATTACAATATGGTCCCTACTCAAGCTCTTTCAGATCCCTGTACTATATCCAATCATTTCAGCATGATGAGACAGATTATTGCACATTCAATTAAAACCTTCTCAATATGCAACTTTCCTAAACTTCAATATGATCCTTGAGCTGTACTTTCTCAATGGCACTGAGTTAAAATTACTATCCACTATCAGTTAATCCATCTATCAATCAATCCGTTAATGCTTCTCTCTGTACAATTCCGGATGGTTTTGACAGGCCTGTGAAAAGTAAGACAAGCTAAAAGCAGCTTAATGAAACACTCCATTACAGCCCTACCTGACTAAAGTCCCAATCTATCCTAGTCATGATCAATAATATCTGCCATTTGTAGACTCTCAATTAGATAAGAATGTGTGTTGAATGAACATAACTGATTTTCTTTTAGGGAGGGCAGGAGGAGCCGTTGAACAAGTTGGGTTCCACCACATTTTGTCATAGAAAGTTTTAAAACAAAAGGAAGTTAAGAGTTAAGATCTAAAATCTGATTGAATCTACTGTATTACCTTTCCTAACAGGTTTTGTAGTAGTGTAATATCGATGTCATCTGAATGCCACCATGCAGTAGGAGTGATTGTGGCCCATGGCCATTTGGGGTGGGAGGTACAAATGTGCTGCAAATTTAAGATTAAAATCCTCTCTAAAAATGCAAATGGTGACCCACAACTCTTGATATTTCTTTGGCTGTTACATCTATATTGTTAATTGATTTCAAATTTTTCTCACTTAACTAACAGGAAAGATGGCTCATTTATAATGCAATTAACACATTCTTTCTGTGCTTTGCAATAACTGGAGAATTGAGAAATATGAGAATCTTAGAGTGAAAAGCAGTGGTTATTTATAGGTCTGTCATTTTTCATGCATTTTGGACTACCTGTTTGCCAATGCATTTTCATCAGATTTTTTTTTTAAAGCTTTACTTAACTCAGTGGAACTTGACATTCTTCTTTTTAGCAGCTGGAAGTCTCTGTAATTGCTAGGGCTTTTGCTAGTTAAAAATGGCCCATCTCTCCTATTGTTCAAGAGCTTAGGCCATCCAGTTTTGAAAAATGGAATACCAGGAACAACATCCTTATCATTTATTTGGTTGCATGAAAGAGCAGCCAACATGATTAAGTGGGTTGAGCATCTCCCCTTTGAGGAATGGTTACAGTATCTGGGGTTCTTTCACTTAGCAATAAAGCAGCATAAAAGGAGATAAAAGTGTATAAAATCATGCACAGTGTGGAGACAGTGACAACGTGGAACACTATACTAGTGGTTCCATTATTTCCAAGGTTGTCATCTGGTGTCAAGGGGGGTGGGGTGAGCCAGTTGAACAGAGGGTCTTTACAAACAAAGTCACTCAAAAGATCCAGCTATCTGTGCAACTATAGGGGCATGAAGGTTGTTTCAAATGAAGGATAGAAATACCAAAGATAACTCTCCTAGAACATGGCCACATAGCCTGAAAAAACCCACAAAAAACTATAGATGCCAGCCATGAAAGCCTTCGACTTCACAAAACATAGAAAGCTTGGGTCTCATAATGAAGAAACTTTTCTCACACTTCCAGTTTCATGACTTACATTTATTCATAATTATGCTTTTCAGACAAAATAGAAAAGGGTACTGAGCAAGAAAATAAAGAATCTTTGGTTCCACTCCTATATGTCTTCTAGTTCTTGGATATACCAAAGCCAAAACTACTGTCCAGGAACACATCTCTGGGATACAGAATTGCAAAATCACTTAATTTTGGTCAGAGTTTAGCTTGATTTGGAGACAATGAAAAGGAACTTACAACTACAAAATACTTGGAAAATTTGATCATTCTTGAATTCACTTCATTTTAGCAACTTTCGGTGTTATACCATCTGAACACTTGGAAGGAAGATTCAAGGGTGTCCTATGTCAATAATTGTTATGGGCTTGCAAGATGAGGGAAGTGGAAATGTGTGTGTGTGTGTGTGTGTGGCAAAATCTGATTTACATTTGGCACTCCATTTTTACTAAAGCTTACTGATAGATCTGATGAATTTTAGTTACCGTATCTTTTGTCAGATCACAACCCCCCAGGCTACAGCTAAAATGGTTAGCTTCTGTACAGCTGTCATCAGATGCTGTAGTTTGCTGACAAAATAATAGTGTAATATTTCATTACATTTTTTTAAATCAGAGATTGAATGTTTTTATTATTGTGTTTTACTTTATATTGTATATTTGTGCACCATAACATTCTGTTTTTACTTTACAGTTTTTGTTTTGTTTTGTTTAGCTTTCTGTATTTTACATGTGGTGGTATGAGTGACATAAACTTCCAATCTTCATGACTGAGTTCAGACAAGTTTATTTGTTCATTACCAAGCCATGCTGCCCATGGGTATGCTGAAGAACAAAAATCTAGATCTCCATTGGATAAATCATTCTCCATTGCACCCTAAATGAGGGTAACCCTCCTTGAATTTACTTAGAAGAGCCTTTGTGCCTGTAGAGGGCCTGTGCTGCTTAGGGGCTCCTTTAATACTCTTAGGGGTTGGACTCCCACTCTTTCATCCACAGAAATTTCTGTCTACTGTCATCAGAAATATAAGACTCCAGCAATTAACTCTGCCCTGCCGTACATTGCCAGACTAGGCATAGGAGGAGGAGCTGCTTGAAAACACTCATTACATATTCTTTGACTACAATTCCTGACAGCCTTGGCAAGGACAGCCAATTGTAAGAGGTGATGGGAATTTTACTCCAACATTAGGAAAACTACAGGTCCCCCACACTTGCTGAGGAAACAAGGTGGTGCAGTATGGGGTCTAAATCTTGTTTTTGGTCCCAACTAAAGAGAGGTCATTAACTCAAATGGATTTACTTCACCATTCATGAATTGGTTCAGTGTGCCTACTCTAACTGGGACTAAACAAGAGGAGCCCAACTTGTGACTGTTACTAGCTCACCAGAGTGTGGGGAAATTCATGGAAAATCCCAAAGGATTCCCTTTCTGAAACAAGGCCAAGGTGCTGAAACTATTCAGGGGTGAGGGATCAGAACTCTGCATAATTCCTTGAAAGTGTAGAGTAAACCTCTGAATGGATTCACTACTAGACGCCATGGAAGCCACCAGCCACCACTGGGTTTGGGTGTTGTGAAAGGGACAGTAGTGGCAGCTCACTCCTCTCTATTAGAAGAGATAAGCAAGTGTTATCCAGGTGCAGGCCCTGAACCCCTGAAGGTAGCTTGTTGCCCTCTGATCCAGTAGACAATTCTGCCTCAGTGTCAAAGTTAGGCTTAACTGCCATTCTGTATGTCGGATGGAGTCTGTGTGTCATCTTATCTGTATCCACAAGAAAATGTCTTAGGCCAACTCTGAATAAGGTAATCTGTTAAATGATTTCTCTCCCCCCCCCCCCAATAAAAGTAGAAGGGGTTCTAGCATAGGCTCTCTGCCTTGTTGTACCCATATAAGGCCAGCACAGAACAGCCTGGAAAAGGCTGAGAGCATTACCATAGTGTTCAAATATACAGACATCTCTCTTATTCTTAAAGAATGGCCTTGTACTTTGTCCTTTTGTGCATGCACTGCACCTTATTGAAAGAACAAAAGACATCTTACGTGCACCTTTGTTTTCAGCTTGAAACGATTCCATTTCCTAGTTCAAACCTGAGATGTGTTTTATCATCTCAGCAGAACAATCTGATTTTATTTGTCGGCAGTTCAAAGCCACTTACATGAAGGGATCATCCTCAGAGTTATACAGAATCATTCATGCCACACACAGCATTCACTGAATTGCATTAGCTAGCCTAGAAATGATCAAAACTTATGTATTTAAAGCTTACGGTACAGTGGGAATCTCTACAAAATATACTTCTGTTTGACTTTGTTCACCAGAACTATTTTTTAAATAAGCTGAAACAATCCTGTCAAATATATTTATATACATATTTATGTATCACTTTTTATTTTCTATATTCATATTTGTATTTTATTTTGTATAGTATTTATATTAGTATTTTAATTGCCTTCAATAAACACTAAGGTTAAGTTGTTCTCTGAGCCTTGGAGATGGGCAACTAAGGTGCTGTTTAGACCAGATGGGTCTGCTTATCACTAAGAGGCTGGAGATGGATTGCAATAAACTTAACTTCTAATAATATCAAAAAATCAGATATGGCAGCCAGAAGAGGGCTGCAGGTAAATATCTCACTAAAATGGGTAGGGAAATCAGTGAGGGACCCTACTGATAATATCATTTAAGGTAGTGAGGATAATTTTGAGTCTAACATGCAGCTAATCTGCATTATAGAAATAATGCAATTTGACATCACTTTAATTGTCATGGCTTATTGCTATGGAATTCTGGGATTTGTTGTTTGTTGTGGCATCAGAGCCCTCTGACAGAGGAGGCTAAATATCTCACAGACCTAAAAAATCTTAGCATTCTATAGCATGGAGTGATGGCAGTTAAAACAGTGTCAAACTACATCATTTCTGCAGTGCAGATTAGGCCATTGATACCTGAATGGCTGCTAATGCTGGACCTCCATCCTTGCAGTCCCAGCATCAGTATTCAGTGTATTGAGAAAGCTCCTATGGCCCACATACCCTGGTGGTGCCCACAGACTAACACAGACCCTGGGAACTTTTGCGATTCAACTGGTGGGTGAATGGGTTACTGAAGGAACTGGGCCTCAAGTTCCTTCATTGGCCTACTGTGATAGGAACAGCTTTGAACCTGACAGATCTGTCAAGTTGATGTTCTCTGTGCACATGAAATATCATATTTCTACCAGCAAGAGGTGATTCCCTGATGATATATGTGCAGGGGCCTCACAATTCCCCTTCCTATTCTACAGTGCATGAATTAAGTTAGTAAATGTAAAATCAGTAAACTCAGCCAAATGTTGCTTTAGCAGTGTGTTTGCTAACACACTGTGGCAGATACTTCCTCAGACTAATGAATAAAACAATAGGAACTTGCAATACCAAAGATAATAATGCATAAAAGGGTATGTTCTTTCAGCCAGTCACCCGTTAAATGAGCTTGAAGCTTTTTACAATATTATATCAGACAGGTAAGTCTAACAGATGCTGTAGTGGTGGGAGGTTATACTTCCATAGGGAGTTTATTTTAATTTACATTTTTAATAAAGGGATGCACTGTTGAAAGCTGTTGGGTTTTATTTTCTCTATGCTGATTAGTTTTTTCCCCAAAATTGTGCACCAACATTTATTGTCAGAAGGAATGAAAAGAAATGGAGTCTCATTATAATTCTGTTTAGAAACAGAAGCAGTTCAAGTTTACTAGATATAGCAGGCTTGAATTCACTTGTTTGTTCTGTTTTGGGGGAGTTATAATAGATAGATGATAGAGTTATGATATAGATAGATAGACAGATAGAGCTATCTGATAGTTGGAAAATAATTCATTGGTCCCTCAGTCATGAGAACAATTAAGTCAAGGAAAAGGTGGGAAGCAGTCACCCATTATATATCAAGGCTAGTCCTACCATCAGTCAGAATGAGTCAGAAACACCTAGATAGCACATGCTTGGTGGCTGGAAATGATAGCAACGTGTGAAGAGGTGGCCATCTGATTTGTCCTTAACTCTTCTCAAACTTAGTCTTCTGCCCACAGTTATGACAAAAAATGTTATCCTATCTCCAATTCAGAATCAAGATCTGACTGCATGTGGAATTGGTGGAACTAGGGGAGAACCATACAAGTGGCTGGTGGCTTTCATGTTGGTGGGACAGTGAATCCACTGTGGGCTAAACCTTATCCCCCAAAGAGTTTTGGCTTCTTACAGAGCTCCTTTTAAATGTAGGTTAAAAGCAATAATAGGTTTGTTATTCCACTGATATGGAAGCCAGGAGTCACAACTGGATAATATCACATGTTGTTCTTTGCTCCAGGAAGCAAAAGGTCTTTAGTCAGCTTTGTTGCATGTCCTTTAGTTAGTAACACTGGGTATGGATTGGCTATTGCTATGGATAACCTAAGTTAAATTGTTCAGGGCACTTTTTGCTGTTGTGGTCTAAAAAAACCTCTTACTTTTAACCGTTTTTCCAGGGGCTGGAAAGTAAAGAAAATTCGTGCCCACTCTGACTTCTCAGCTCTCTCTTAATTACTTAGTGACAGGGATCCTATTTAGCCTGACACATGGAAAGCATTAGCAAAGTCATTAGGGAAACATTGAAAGATGTGTAGACAATGGGTCATTCCCATTGCCCCACTTTGCTGGAGAAAGGAAGAAGGTGTATGCAGAGTTGTGTGCAGGTTCTCTCTCATTTCAAGTTGAAACACATTGTATCAGATTTTGTAAAAGAAAATTGAAACTACATTTTAAGCTGATGAAATATTTTGCAGATTCAAGAAAGTCATATATGACCCTTTTGTTTTAAGAATTGTCTCTCCAGGGCTTCACTTTTTAGATTTAACCAGCCTTTCCATCTGCTCTTCATCATCAGGATTATGTTTTTTCTTTACTGCAAAGCTTAATTGGCACTCTGAAGACTTATTATCATTTAATATTTGTCCAATTTTGTATGACTTTATGTATCTCTGAATGCTTTGCCAAGCAAAACCATTGTTATCTTCTCCCACCAGTGCTAGAATGCTTAAGACAATTCCCACACGTTTTTGAGTGAATGCAGAATCCCACTGGACAGGCAATGAAGTCTTTTATTTTAATGAGAAAGAGGCACTCAGCTGATGTTACATATGGGTGATTATCATCTGTTGCTCAGGAGATTTCTTTCTCAACCCTCGCCAGTATAAACTAAAATCAGGTAGTTGAAGCATGAGAAATAGATATACAAATATTTTCCCCCAATAATAATGGACAATAATGTGGCAGGAAAATTAAGATCATATGGGAATGTGAAAGTGATGCATGAACAAATGCAAACAATACCTATTGGAACGTGTTAGTGTTGGCTGTAGTAGCATGCATGTTTAACAGACTTATTATTTTATATATTTACATTTAACTCCCTCCCCCAGTCCTTGGGCTCAAGCCAGTTTACAATGATAACCTATATAAATAAAATATCATATTGCTAAAAACATTGAGAAGTTAATATATGATAAAATTAAAGGTGAAAGGTCTGGAAACCAAGCTCTATTAAGAATGGCTTAGGGAGCTGGGTATATTTAACTTGGAAAAAATGGGACTGGGGTTTGATAAGATATACCTGAAGAGGTGTCATATAGAAGATGGAATGAGCTTCCCTCCACTCTTCTCCAGATACCAGAACTCCTATAGGGGCTAGCCCAGAAGGTGTTGCTGGGGAAGTCCTGCTTGACCCCCTGGCCATTGGTCTTGGGGTCCCTCAGGTCTCAGTTCTGTTTCCTGTTCTATTTAACACATATGAAACTGCTGAGAGAGATTGTCCAGAGTTTGGGGGGTTTGGTGCTATTGATATGCAGATGACAGCCAGCTTTATTATTCCTTTCAATCAAAAATCAAATAAGCTGTTTTGACCCTAAATCATTGCCTACCATCAGTAATGGACTGGATGAAGGTGAACTAATTGAAACTTCATCCAGACAAGATGGGGGTGCTCTGATTAATTGAAAGGCAGGGCTCCTCCTGATGACATAGGTTTGCAGCTTGGGTGTGGTGCTAGATTCAGTTCTGAACTTGAAAGCTCAGGTTTCAGCAGTGGCCAGGTTTCAGCAGACTTGGCCTTGGTGACACATGCTGTAGTTACATCATGGTTGGGTTACTGTAGTGAGCTCTTCTTGAGGCTGCCTCTGAAGAGTTTTAATGAACTTCAACTTGTACAAAGAGCTGCAGACAGATTAATAACTGGGGCTAGCTACACAGAACATATAATTCCCTTACTGCAAGAGCTCCACTGGCCACTGGTCCATTTCTGGACACAATTCAAAGTGCTGGTTTTGATCTATAAAGCCCTACATTGAGCTATGTCCAGATTGTTTGAAGGATTGTGTTCTCCCTTTCAAAACTGCCTATGATATGAGATTTCTGTCCCACCACTCCCACAGGTTACATCAGTGGGAACATGGAAAAGAGTCCTCACAGTGGCTGCCTCCAGGCTCTGGAACTCACTGCCCAGAAGTTAGATTGGCATCCTCCCTATTTTCTTTTCACAGACAAGTGAAGACTTTTCAGTTTCAACAGGCATTTGATGAGTAAATATATAAGGCCCATCTTATCTAAACAATGCTAATTGTTGTGTGCCAAGATATATGCTTTAATTTGGTTTTAAATTTTTTGATTGTTTAATCTTGTTTTAAGGTTTGGATCTTGAGAATTTTTAACAATGTATTAAAACTTGTAAGCTGCTTTGAGTCCCAAACTGGGGGGAAAGTCAGGATAGAAACAACAACAACAACAACAACAACCCCCCCCCCCCCAAAAAAAATTCTCCAAAGCCTGACAGAAAGATTTTTTCTGCCATCCTCAGACCAAAACTAGGGCTGGGGAGGGCGCAGCAACCTCACACTCCCCAGCCCTAGTATGCATGGATGGCGCCATTTTGAAAGTGCGCCGTCCATACACAGCATGTGCTGATGGCGTCAGGAGCATGCCAAATGGACTGGCGCACGCCTGATGTCACCGCGATGCCCAGGGCACTTAGGGCACTGTTTGCAAAAAGGAGCTCCAAAATGGAGCTCCTTGTTGCCGTGTGCATCATTCTGGCAGCAACCAAATGACCATGGGAACGAAGCCAAGGAGAAAGGGGCTGGGTGACCCATTTCACCCATGGCTCTGGCTGTCAGGGTGTCCGGGGGCATGGACCCCCAAGGGCACCCCTTTTCCTGGCCATGGGCAAGCAGCATTTTGCCGCTTCTCCATGGCTTGGAAAAGCACCGGATTGGGGCCTCTGGGCTGCTGGTGAGGCTGCTCTGGCCCCAGTCCAGCACAAAAATGGGCGCCTACAGACCTCCCTTTCTGGGAAGTCTGTAGTGGCCCTAAGATTCTTCTTTGATCGATATATTTTCTCCTTTCCATCAGGGAAACTGAGAGAATGCATAGAACCATTGTGGTTTAAGTGGTTAATATATGATTCCAAGGCTGAAGAACCAAAGGTTCATCTGGCTACTCAAATGGCCACTAAGAAGAGGCAAAAACTGAAGAACACCCCATAGAATCCACAGGAAAAACTGGAAACATGTCTCAAAGTGCCAAATCATTTTTAAGTACCCATATAAAAAGGATGTAATTATATAACAAGACATACATTTAAAAAATCATAACCTATATAATTTTTAATCTTTGTATTCTGTTAAAGACCTTTGCATGCTGAGATGAAACTAACTGCAGCAACAGGAAAAGACATTCCACCTAAATGTTAGGAAGAACTTCCTGACAATAAAAGCCGTTTGACAGAGGAATATGCTGCCTCAGGGGGTAGTGGGATTTATTCCTTTTTTTTTTTTTTTTTTTTTGAGGTTTTTAGAGCCTAGATGGCCATCTGTTGGGAGTGCTTTGATTGTGTCTTACTGCATGGCAAGCAGTTGAACTGAATGGTCCTTGTGCTCTCTTGATTCTGTAATTTCTGAAGCTGAGAATTTCATTCCATTTGCCCAACAGAAAAGAAACACATGAAGGAAGCTTCAGGTTATTTATGTCAACAGATGGTCAGGGGAAATTTATTGATGCAACTAGGTTGGAAAAAGTTCTGAGTGAATTTACAGAAGTTGAGGAGATCAAGCTCTTCATTTAGTCCTCCAGGAGCCAAATATCTTAGTTTCAAAGTCCACTCTGCTTCTTTTTTTTAATGGAATCATCTCATCAACATCATCGACTTTTTTCTATAGCCCAAAATCTGAAGTCTGTTGTAGAATGATGGTATTCCAAGAAATAACTTACTAAGGGAGCACCTGCTTTATTTTACTTTTGAAAAGTGTTCTATATGTTTTTGAGGAGTCTTGCTGTCTTTTCCACATGCATCTTTAGAAACTCGTATTGTATGGCATTGATGAAAAAACTGCTATTCCAAGTGCTAGTAAACCAAGTTCAGGGGCTGTACAGACCACCCCTAAGGAATGACCTGCAGCCTCTCCTTTTAGCACAAGATCAGGGCCACAGCAACTGCACACTGGGGTCCTGATCTCGCCTTTCCGTGGTGCAAAAAGGAGCTGCAAAAAGCGGCTCCTTTCTGCACCACGGAAAGGGTGCTGAAGCCACTGGTGCCATGACTTTTTGGTGCTCCTTTGATATTGCATCATCTAGATGCAGCACCAGAGGAGCATCGTGATACCATACACCCTGTGTTGTGATGCGTGGTGTCACGCAAGCCTGGGGATGGAGTCAAGGCATGTGTCGTATGGATGCCACACTTTGACTCCACCTCCAGGCTGGCCTTAATGGCCAGTCTGTACAGCCCTCAGTCATATTGGAAGCATATCTGTAATAGACACAATGACCACAGGGTTGGTAACCTGCACTGAAAATAATCTGGGGCTCTTAAATTAAAACAGAGCTGTTCTAATGAAACTGACTTCTGAAAAGAAGCCTGTATATTAATAATAATAATAATAATAATAATAATAATAATTTATATTTCCCGCCTCTCCCTATGGATCGAGGCGGGATTACAGCATAAAAAACAGTAATACATATAATATCAATATATAATTACAACAATCAGTGAAAAACCATCCAATTAAAACCAATAACATCTGTGTGATCTATACCTAGGGGGTTTCAACAGTGCGGGGGTTCAGAGAGATGTTACACAAGTTCTGGTGGATATTGACCAACCAACCAATAAAGGGTATCTATATAATGTGGTAGTTCAGGTTTTACACATGGTATCTCAAAAACCATGTGTTGAACTACTAAACCTCCCTGAGATAGATCAAAATTCAACTATTGTAATTGCAGTCTCACTTTCAACCATTTAACCAACAGTATACAGGATTTCATTAAAAAGCATATGTCATTCAACACATATCAGGATTTCAAGAAAATTACCAGATGTCTTTCAAAAGAACCAAAAATAGATATTTTGGTAAATAGCAATTTCAAGGAACAGAAACAAACATGCAGGAACATAGAAATGGGTGCAACCATACCCTTAGGTTGAGCAATGCCATTTTAAAATGATAATGGGATGATACATTTTCTTTTGGGTTCCAAGTTATTCTTTTTGACTTCTGACAGTCACCTTATCTATGATCACAAGTTCTCTGTGTCACAGCTGGAGTCTCAAGTAATTGCTACTGGTCTCCAGATAGGGAGAGAAATCTGAAAGCAAGTAGCACACTGTTACTGCCAGGTTTTTCTTTCTATTTGTGGACCTATTATAGAATTGAGGAACTGCTGCAGAACAAGGTGCCACTGTTCAGGTTGGTCACTTCCTCATTGGCTGCACCTTTGTTTCTGTTTCTAAAGTTGAACTATAGGATGCTTGGAAAAACACTCCTGACTGATTTTTGTTGCAATCTAATTATATAGGACATCAAGCAAGAACAGTAAAGACAGACCAGGGGAGCCTAGGTTGTTGACTACCTTGAGGCATGTGCTATACAAGCTTGGAAAATTGGAGTTTTTGTGACCATACTTACTTGCACAAGTGTTTGGGAAATAAGAAACTATTTGGTTTCTCTATTACTGCAGATTGTTTTTATTACTTTTATCGCAGTGTATTTATTTGTAATTTATTCTTCTAGATATTTGTGATATTTTTTATTTTACAAATTTGTCATTTGTAACAATTTGTAGCCACCCTGGGGTCCCATGAGGACAGATAGGGTACAAATCAAATCATCATGATAATCACTGGTCATCATGCAGTGTGAGGCAACTGCCTCTTGAGCAGTTGCCCAAGGAGGTGTAATGATGGCTCCCGAGCCATCTCCCTTTCTTGGAAGACAAATTTCTGTTTGTCACCTAGTATACGCTATTCTTAGGTGTGGTGGAGAATGTTGTCCCATTTCCAGGATGGAAAAGAACTTCAGCTGCCAGTCTACTTGGGCTCTGTATATGAAGTGGGCTTCTGTACATAGAATGGAAGGAGGTATCATCTTGTCTTGAGCCAGTTCTGGATATAAGATGAGTGAAATGAAGCTTACCTATGCCAGCTTCTCAAGGCTGATTGATTCTCTTGAAAGAACTTGCTGCAGGAATTGTTCAGGATCGCAAGGCCTCACTGTTCCCAAGACTTAATGGTTTGGAGGCTTTGTGATAATACAACAGACCTTTTTCTAATGTGTGCTGGAAGAGACTCAGAAGATAGAAAGTGAAACACAGAGTGTTATGCAGAGACCTTGTGCCAAGGTGGGTTTGAGTTCTCAATGGACAATAGCAAAATATTTTACCTGCATTAGCAAATGTGTGGTTGAAGAGCTAAGAAAGAAAACAAGCTAAGCTATTTACTGTAATATTTTTATACTTTAGTTAATCCAGTGCGGTTTTCTTGTGCCCTTATTCCACAGTGTGTGGGAGAAAGTTTTACAATGTAGGATGCAAGCTTTATGTCTTTGGATGTAAATATATTATTTTCCCATCCAGATTGCTTATAAAACATATTACTCTCTTTTATAAAAGTCTACCACATTACTCCTCCCTTATGTGTGACTAGCACATGATTCTGATAGTGCTGGAATTTTATTTTATTTTATTTTATTTTATTTAACAGCAGATAGTTTCCCCAAAGATATATTTCAGATGGTTTTAATATGTACTATATGTAATATAAGGATGGAATAGCAATGTGATCCATTAATTGCAACCACCTTGGAAAATGTGTTAGTATTGATTGAAACTTTTTATACAGAAGATAAAAGAGACAGCAATGAAAAGCAACTTCAGTTGATTCTGTCTGTATTTTTTATTTTCTATTTTTTGCTTCATAAAAGGGAATGCCCCTAGTACCCAATCAACCTGTATCCTTGACACCTGATTTGTGTTTATTAGGCAGTTCTGGTAGCCAGAGGATTTGCAATGGATAAATTGTCAAGATGACACCAAAATATCTTAGATTACATTCAAGTTACAGCCTTCAGGCTACTTGGGTTAGAATGATGTGAGTGATTGGGGGAATGAACTATGTAATCATTGCTTATACAGCTCTGAAGCATTTTGTTCTGGAGTTCTTGTAGGTTTGTGGGGGAAATAATCCCAGAGCCAAAAAGTTAAAGCTTGGAATAAGCTCAGGCTTGTCTGAGGGGTTAAAAATTATAAAAGGGGCTGTTTGGGCTGTGTTTGGAGCAAGAAGAATAACAATGCAATGGTAGGGCTGCTGCATGGGAAAGAAGATGAAAGGCTAATTGGGGACAGAGAAAAGGCAGAACTGTTCAATATCTTTGCCCCAGGCTTCTCCCAAAGGAAAGAAACAGTGTTCAGCCTAAGGGAAACAGGGCAGATGATGCAGCAAGGGGACTCCAGCCCAGCATAGGTAATGAGGTAGTAAGGGAATCCACTCTGGGTGAATTCAGGTCCCCAGGGTCAGATATGCTGTATCCAGGAATACTTTAAAAACTTGTAGATGTAATCTCAGAACCACTGGTGATAGTCTTTGAGAATTTGTATAGAGAATTTGAGAATTTGTATATTCTCAATTCTATATGAATTTGAGAATTTGTATAGAACAGGAAAGGTCCCAGCAGACTAGAGGGCAAATATTGCCCCATCTTCAAAAGAGTGGGGGTGGGAGGACCCAAACAACTATTTGCCCAGTCAGCTAGGAAAGATTTTAGAGCAGCTCATTAAACAGACAATCTGTAAACACTTGGAAAGAATGCTGCAATTACTAAAAGCATGGTTCTCAGAAACATCTTATGCTAGACTAATCTCCACCTTTTTTCTGATAGAGTTACAAGTTTGGGGAAATGCTGTGGAAATAGTATAGCTTGATTTCAGTAAGGCCTTTGACAAGGTCCTCTATGCTATTCTTATAAACTAGCTGGTAAAATATGGGCTAGACAGTGATACTATGAGGTAGATTTGTAGCTGGCTGAAGGACCAAGCCCAAAGAGTACTATCAATGGTTACTTTTCATCCTGGAGAGAAGTGACTAGTAGGATGCCACATGTTTCAGTCCTGGGCCCATTGTTGTCCAACATATATATTAATGAACAATAGAATGGAGGACATACTTATCAAATCTGTGGATGATGCCAAATTTGGGGGGGGGGGGAGGACAGCTAACACACTAGAAGACAGGATAACAATTCAAATGATCTCAGAAGATTGGAGAGCTGGGATGACAGAATGAATTTCAGAATGAAGAACAGAATAACTAACAGAAATAATTTCAACAAGGAAAAATTTAAGGTTCAGTGGGAAAAAATAAAATTTACAATGATACTTGGCTTGACAACCGGCTCTTAATAGAGCACATGTGTAACATGAGTCAACAATGTGAAGAACCTGTCAAAAAGAAGAAAATAGCATTGGGTGGCAGCAAAGGAGTTTAATATCCAGATGAAGGGATGACATAGTACAATTCAAATTTGGTCAGACCTCACCTGGAGTACTGTGTCCAGTTCTGGGCTTGCAATTTTAAAAGGATATAGACTAGCTGGAAAGTGTTCAGAGGCAGGTGAGCAAAATGGTACCAGGAAACAAAGTCCTATGAGGAATGGCTTAGGGAACTGAGAATATGTAGCTTGGAGGAGAAAAGACTGAGAGGTGATATGATAGCCATTTTAAATGTTTGAAGGGATGCCTTGTTGAAGATGGAACAAGGTGATTTTCAGCTGCTCTGAAGCCTAGAACACAAACCAATAGATTCCAATAGCAAGAAAGGGGATTTCGCCTAAACATCAGGAAGAACTTCCTGACAGTAAGAGCTATTCCACAGTGGAACAAACTGCTTTGGAGGGAGGTGGATTCTCCTTCTTTGCAAGTATATAAATGGAGGTTTAATGACTGCCTTTCAGGAGTATTTTGACACTGTGTTCTGCATAGTAAGAGGTGAAGTAGATGGCCCCTGTGGTCTCTTCCAACCCATAATTCTATGATTCTATGAAAAATCGCATCGACTTTCAATAACATCCTTCTACACATTTCTGAAACTAGCCATTGGTCCTCAGTAAAGTGGAATATGTGACAGTAAACACAAGAGAAAAGTGGTTAGAGGAACTTGGGAAAATTCAACTTCCTTTGTGTTAAAGAAAGGTTGGCTTGAGCTACTCTCTCTACCACTCTTTCAGAGCTTCTATACTTGGCTTATCAATTATTATGCTAAGTGGCATTGCATTTCTTGTAGTGATTAACAAGTTTGGAGAAATCTCTTTCTTTTTTGTACAATATCTTTTATTTCCCATTTGACTTCTGTTAGAGGCACTAAACAACAGTGACAATTAATCTCTCCAAGAGGTCTTCTTGAACATTTATGTCTGTCTTCACAGAAGCTCAGATAACACAAAAATTGAGCAGATCCAGAGAAGAATGGAAGACTGAGAAGTGGGAAGCCAATGAAAAATGAAAAACATTGGCCATGTCTTCATGGGCCAACTAACACATCCTCCCACCATCCTCCTGGTAATCAGCTTGGATGGCACACGTCCCGATCCCTGGTTCTGGTATGAACTGTCTGAATGACATTCAGCTAGTACAGCACCAAACCTGCCATAAAAAAGAGTAAAGGTTGTCAAATTGTGTCTAATTGTAGGTGCTCATCTTCATTACTAAGCCGGAGTGCTAGTGTTGTCAAAAATGACTCTGTGATCATGTGGTCAGCATGACTGCACAGAACGCTGTTACCTTCCCACTGAAGTGGCACATATGTATTTATCTACTTGTACTTTTACATGCTTTTGAACTGCTAGGTTGGCAGAAGCTGGGACTAGTAATGGGAGCTCACTCTGTCACATGGCATGGGCCTTAAACTGCTGACCTGCCAATCTTACAATTATCAGAGTCAGCGTCTTAACCACTGAACCATATACCCCCCCCCCCCCCAAATTATTTTTAAAAAGTTTCCTTTTGCTCCAATTCTTCTTGAGCCCTCTGGAGCAATGATGGATAGCTGTTAACAATGTGTTCCACTGTGCCACTTGCTGTAACCACAAATCGTACCATCTAAGGCCACAACAAGGTGTCCAGCCATGTGATCAAGGGGAGGTGCTTCATTTTTGGCCACAGAGGAAGTAACCTATGATGTCAGGAGTTATGGGTAGCATAGCAGGGTGTGCTTGCAAGTAGCCATTTGGCACACTGCTCCAGAGTGGCAGATAATGAGGGGTTGTCAGGGCAGCTTTGGTGCCAGAATACTTCAGGTTGCTCCTGGAGTATTCTGGCCCATGCAGATACCACCAGAGTCAAGATGCCAAATGAGTTGTTAAATCTTGTGATGGGAGAAGGCTTGATTTGCTATTCCTTGTTATTACATGTCACAAACCTGCTCTTTATGGCATCTGGTTTACTGAGGGAACTGAATCAATATTAAACATTTCTAACAGTAGTGGTGGCATTGCACTGCATGTTTGTGTATCTTTGCACATTTTCACACACATTATGCAATCATATATATCACATGGAGATGTGAAAGCCAGATAATATATCAAGCCTAGCTCAAGCTGGACTGGCATCTTCAATTTTCATTGTTTTTATAGAGAAAAGTAGACATAAATTAAACAAAAATTTGAAATGGTGCCAATTCCACTCTCCCAAGGTGCTCAAGAATTGTGATCACTCATTCTCTTTGATTAGCAGGTTCTTAGTATTCTTCCATGTAGGGAAAAACTGTTTTCTCCTTTCTTGCTGATTTGGCATAATATGAATGATTTATTCATGTATGAAGATATTTTGTGTTGCAAATTAAATTGTGACCATTCCATTCTAGTCAGATTGTTGTTTAATGGAAAGTCTTATGTAGATGATGGAGCAACAGGACATTTTAATAGATATGTTCAGTAAGGTTCACTGACTTTTTAAAATTTTCCTCAGTATATTAAAAAACAGCAACCATGCAGAAAAGCAAAACACATAATATATTCTGATTTAATTGCATCGATTGACATATATAGAATTAAATGGTTCAAAACTATTCATTTATTGGGCCAAAAGAAGTACATTTTGAAACTTAAATTCTGAGATGTTTAATTTAAACTTAAATGCTTTGAAGTGGATGTGTATCTGAATGAAATTAGAACTATCACAGAAGGGGAATAATAATGTTCAATAAATATCCATATTTGGAAAAAGTCTACATGTTAATAACTTGTGTGATTTTCAGCATATACCAAAAGGAAGACAGCTCTCTCTCTCTCTCTCTCTCTCTCTCTCTCTCTCTCTGTGTGTGTGTGTGTGTCTTTAACACTGTCAGGAAAAGAGAACAACGGGGTATCAGCTTTCCCTGGGCAAATCCTCCTCCATCTTAGCATGTAAGGTAGGTGGCACACTCTAGAAGATGCACTGATTTCTAGGTCCCTTTCACAAGGCATGGTTACAGTATTTAATGCCATTTTTGGCATAGCTTTATCTTATGGAATCCTGAGATTTGTAGTTTGATGAGGCACTAGAGTCTTCTAGAACAGGACCCTAAGCATCTTGAAAAACTATGGATCCCAGGATTCCAGTCTGAGTGATATCAAAGTGCTATAATTATGTAAAGTGAAATAAATTGTAGTTCAACAGCAAATGCCCAAACTCATACTTGGGATGTTTTAGGCTAGGTTTTAGAGCCTACTTGACTTAATTTTCCTTGTTTGCCATGTGGGCTATGTGAATGGTGGCCTAAAACTTGGGACATATTAGCCAATGGGCCTTAAATGGATATTGCCCTTGTAGAAGAGTACTTATACAAGATTGTAGTAAACAGAAGCATGCCATTATTTTTTATTTTATTTATTTTATTTATATAGCGCTGTAAATTTACACAGTGCTGTACATGACAATGCCATGTCATACTCTTTCACATTTTACAGATGAAAATGGTGAAAATGAATAACACACAAGCTAGGAGAGGCTGCAGAAGATTGCTTTTGCCTGAGCCTACTGGGAAAGGGATGGATTCTGTCCCTCCTCTCTTCACACCCCTGCTGACTTAATTGAACACAAACTACTTTTCACTTTAAATTCAACTTTCTGCAATTTGATTTAAGCTGAGGATGAAGGGTAAAAATGGGAGGAGGAGAGAAGAACTGGAGCTTTTTCAAAGCAGCTGAAAAAGTGGGATGACATAGGATTAATTGAGATTGTGCCTGCCAAATCAGGACACTTGGAAGGATTGCCAACTTTTTGTGAAGGGGTTGTGGTAGAGGGCCTGACTTGCTTATGTTATACAACTATGACAAACTAGCACAGAGACCCACAAAAACGAAGCCTGAGGGCAGGGAACTGTCTAATTAAAAGATTGTGTGTACAACACTGTATAAATCTACAGCGCTATATAAATAAAGGTTAATAACAACAACAACAACAACAATAAAACTAGCTGATAATGTCATCTAGTTGCACAATCCATGAAGGAAGCTGATGATGCCAGGACACAAAGAAAGATGTGGGTTGCACCACATCAAACAGGTTCATCTTTTCCACTTCTTTGTTTGTCAGCTGGCATTATCTGC
Organism: Urosaurus nigricauda; assembly: GCA_034509955.1. Taxonomy (NCBI): domain Eukaryota; kingdom Metazoa; phylum Chordata; class Lepidosauria; order Squamata; family Phrynosomatidae; genus Urosaurus; species Urosaurus nigricauda. The sequence goes on from JAOEGL010000001.1 coordinate 97,105,602, forward strand.
TTCCTGGATTTTCAGGTGCTGCTGCTTCTCAGATATTTCCCAGAATGCCTCAATTGCCACCTCTATTGTTGTTGTTATATGTTTTCAAGTTGTTTCCAACTTATGGTGACCCCTTTATCTTATACCACTGTTTCAGAGCTGGCTTAGGGTATCAAGAATGGAAAAATATCCCCAACAGAAGTGCACCTTTAAGGGGAATGGTGTAGATTATGCATAATCAATAAAGATGTGGTGCACTGTTTTGGTGTATTAATGGGAAAACATCAAAGGGTTCCAATGATTCAGCAATTGAGGTGCTCTTAATGTCATTTCAAAGAGGTGTCAGTGGTATAGTGATTGAAGATGCCGTTCCATATGGATGGAATAAACTGTTTTTCATGAAACAAGAACAACAAAATGCTGTACCATCTGTATTTTAGCAGGAAACCATGGCCCAATTTTTAAATGTCATGTAAAAATTGTGAAATTAATGTGAAGCATGGAAAATATATGAGTCTCACTAAAATAACAATATTTTCGTGTCTATGATGCCTTTTCATTTGGGAATGTCTGAGCCTTTTTATAAACAGTGATTAATCACAATGGCATCACTTGAAGAATATAAAGGGCTCAGTGTGATCTCTCAACTCTGCAAACAGTTCTTTGACAACTTGCAGCACAAAGGCAAATTGGCTGGATAGAAATAGCCAAGTGAACACTGCAGATAGGAGGAGGAGGAGGAGGAGGGGGATTATTTCAGTTAATTAGATACCTTACATTACAGATTTCCAAGGGATTGCACAAATGTTTTAAAAAACTTAAAATTCTAATTTTTTAAAAGCTCACATACAAATCACTTTCATATTGTCAAGAACCAGTGCAAAAAAGCTCAATAGTTAATATCCAAACCACAGCAGCTAATACTGCCAACAAATAAAAACAGCTAAAATCATGGAAGTAAATGGCAGAGCCTGAAATTATTTTTGATGACTGTGGAGAGTGAAGAACCATCAGCCTACTTATGTAGCAGTATGAAAGGATAAAGGGAACTATTTTGTCAGAATACTTCCTTATGCAACAACAGAACAAGTATTTATATTAATAAAAATGGAAGGAAAGACCATCAACAATCTAAGATACACAGGTAACATCATAATACTAGCAGAAAAAGAGCTAGAAAAAGATCCTAAAATGGGAAGATATACAACTGAACACAAAAATTAGAATTATACAAGCCATTGTATTCCCTATTACCATGCATGGATGTGAGAGCTGGACAGTTAGGAAAGAAGACATGAAGAAAATCACTTCATTTGAGATGTGGTGCTGGAGAAGAGTGCTGAGGATCGTGTAGACAGCCAAAAGACAAACGAGCAAATCAAGCCAGAAATCTCCCTGGAAGCCAAGATGACAAAACTGAGGATGTTGTACTTCAGACACATCATGAGAAGGCACGATCCATTGGAAAAAATAATAGAAAAGGTAATGCTAGGAAAGAACCAGGGAGGGAAGCAGAAAGAGAAGAAGGCTGCATCCAGATGGATGGACACAGGTGGATGGACAGGTGTGACTTTTCAGGAACTAAGCAAAACAGTGTAGGAAGGGAGTCTTGGAGATGTCTTATCCACAGGGCTGCCATGAGTTGAAATCGAATTAAGGGCAGTTAACAACAACAAACACTAGTTACACTAGCATGAGCCATCCAAAGGATTCCAACCAGAAACTAAAGCCACTATTGATCTTCACCCCATTCCTTACCCCCATCTTGCTGCTGGAGGAGAGATCTGTGGATATCATGGACTGTCCAAAATACAAATAAATGGTCCTAAGTGCAAATCAAATCTGAACTCTTCTAGAAGCCAAAACTGAGACTATAGTACTGTGGTCCCATCATGAGATGACTCATTAAAAAGAAGATAATGCTTCATAAAGTTAAAGGCAATAGGAAAAGAGAGGGACTGCACTACAAGTGGCTTGATTCACTCAAGCCAAGGCCCTGAGTTTGCAGAACCTGAGCAGGGCTGTTGATGACAGAATATCTTGGAGGTCTCTAATCCATCGTCATAAGTCAAAATTGACTTGACAGCAATTAGCAACAACAAATGCATGCTTACTCAAAAATAAGTATTCAGTGGAGTTTACTTCCTGGAATATTTGCATAGGAATCCATGTTTAATTGCATGCTTCCTTGTCTGTAGAAATCAATTGATTGAATAAGATTAATTGTATCTGGACAATTTGTGTTCTGTCTTTTAAAGAATAAGTTGACTCACACAGTTTCTATCTAGTGGTGTGGTTGTTGTTGTTTTATTTGCAAAGATGATTGTGTTGTTAGCCAAAGGCTTCCCTGTTCTCACTAAACACTGCTTCAGTCTACATAGTACCCCAGTGACAGTGGGGGAATACACAGTTTTCCCCAGCAACGATGTATTATCAACTATCCCTTTTGCAATGGATTTGGGGGTGACTTGGTCTTGAAAAGGCAATAATACTTCATTATTTTCACAAAAGAACTGCTCCTGATGGTGAAAAGTGGTGTAACTTTGTAGGAATAGAAAAATATTCAAAGACTTGGGGGAAGAATGAAAAAGGGACATCTCAAGTGTCAGGAAATACCAATGAGGAGAATTCTGGTCAAAGATCAGGCCCTGATGAGCAACCCCAACCATGAGATCCCGCATTAAGTAGTCATAGCACAACTACACTGTACCTCCCTGTCACCAGAGTTTGACTGTTTTCCAGTGCCCTCTCAACATGGCCTTGTTGTAGCAGCTAGAGGAAACTGGGGGGCAAATGAGAATTGTTCAGCTAAATTCTGAGAGTCTAACACATGCCAAAACCTCTGTAGGTTTTTGCTTTTACAAGGGTCCTCTGGAGGTTTTACTGGATGTCTGCATTGCCATGTGTCCAGCTATCAGAATACAGATGAGTCCTGGATGCCCTTCGCCTTTTTCCAGTTATTATACGGCACAGGAAAAAAGTAAGTCTTGTAGTGGGAAACTTAAATAATTTTGCAAATCAATTTTGTCCTGATGAGAGAACATCTGGTTCTGTATAAAAACAAAATCAACTATTACACCCCTGCTGGTTTGTTGATATGGGTGGTATGGGACAGATGCCTGAACGTTTTGGCTCTTCTTGAGGATATAGGGTCTGGATCTCAGAATAAAATGTTGCACTGCTGTTTCCATCACTCCTGAAGAATGGGAAAGGAACCAGGTTTTCAAATTACTTATTGTTCCCAGATCCTTTAATAATGATTCTGTTTTGCCTACAAAAAGATTGCATCTACTTCCTCATTTATTGTGGCTGCTTCTCCTGTTAGTATGTATTTATTTCATTTATACTCTGCTTTCCTCCCATGTGGGACCCAAAGCTGTTTTCACAGTACTTTAAATCAATATAGCTAAAACAATCTATGATACAAAAATGTAAAAACAGTAAACTATCTGTTTCAAAACATTAATGTAGGACAGTTTTTAAAAAAACATATTAAAACTCTTAGACATAGAGAATCATAGAATCATAGAATCATAGAGTTGGAAGAGACCACAAGGGCCATCCAGTCCAACCCCCTGCCATGCAGGAACTCCCAATCAAAGCATCCCTGACAGATGGCCATCCAGCCTCTGCTTAAAGACCTCTAAGGAAGGAGACTCCACCACACTCCGAGGGAGTGTGTTCCACTGTCGAACAGCCCTTACTGTTAGGAAGTTCCTCCTAATGTTGAGGTGGAATCTCTTTTCCTGCAGTTTGCATCCATTGTTCTACGTTCTAGTCTCTGCAGCAGCAGAAAACAAGCTAGCTCCCTCCTCAATATGACATCCCTTCAAATATTTAAACAGGGTTATCATATCACCTCTTAACCTTCCCTTCTCCAGGCTAAACATCCCCAACTCTTTAAGTCGTTCCTCATAGGGCATGGTTTCCAGACCCTTCACCATCTTAGTTGCCCTCCTTTGGACCTGCTCCAGTTTCTCCACATCTTTTTTGAATTGTGGTGCCCAGAACTGGACACAGTATTCCAGGTGGGGCCTGACCAAAGCAGAATAGAGTGGCACTATAACTTCCCTTGATCTAGAAACTATACTTCTATTGATGCAGCCTAAAATTGCATTGGCTTTTTTAGCTGCTGCAAATCATTTGCAAAGAGCCCAGAAATATAAGAGCAACAAAGAGTCAACTTAGAATCTGAGAAGAAAAGTATAGATGGAGGTTTGTAGTCAGACAGAGGGGTTTCTGAAGACCTGGAGGTGTTCCTTGATGAGAACTCATGGTGACATTTGAAATGACACAATAATTGGGGAGCAGCAAGAAGCATGAAGAAGCTAGGGGAATGGGAGGGGACTTGAGACAGTTTGATGGAGATTATCAGATTATGAATGCTTTGTTGGATAAATGTCTTCCCCTCAGATATTGTGTAATGAGGTGAAAGGGTGCCCACTATATTCAATTGAAGAGTTTAGGTAAAAAGCATAGGGTTAAATTCAAGTAGGCTAGAAAGTGGTGAGGGACACTGACTCTTCTGAATTTAAGATGCTATTATCGGTTTCACTATGTGATGTTGATTTAAGATTTCAATAAGGGTTTTACTATTCATGGTTGAATTAATGTAAAAGAATAGGTCATAAAACAAAATCTATTATTTTAAGAAATTACTTACAAAGGTTATCAAACTTGATTTATATGGGATTTAAAGATCTAGATGTCCAGTAGGGATATAAATTGGAGGGGGGGTATATAATGAAGTAATTAAGGAAAGCCATGGAAAATAACAACTTAAAAGGAGGTAGAGATTTATATTAAAATAAAGTAATGGGTGTCATTTCTTTTTCTTTGTGATTGGTTGGGAGACACAGCTGATGATGTTGTCAGACAGATGGTAAAATGAAAATGGAAAGGGGGTAGTTTAATGAACTTTATAGTAGTACTGACATTTGAGAGGTAAGCAAAATAGATGTATTTTATTTATTTAGTTGAGGGGAAGACTAATAGTAACAGATGATAAAGATCACTAATACTTAGATATCTTTATATCTAGCTAGCTAGCTATAATTGACTTTCTGTTTGAGACTATATCTTTGGTTGCAAAAGATTTAAATTGGAGGATTAATATTTGTAACATATAGGAAGGAATTGATGTTTTTTTCTTGTATGAGAGATATATTGATGGATCTTACTGTAATTTAATAACTGCCTAAGAGAAGATACATATATGAATTAGCACATGTGTTGCATTACTCCAACCAGTTAAAAATGAAGCCTTGATTTTGTCTTTGCATGCCAGTGAAAGGAGAATTGAGAGGAGGTCATCTGAGCCTTTCTTGGGAATTCCAAAGCATGAGACCATTCTGCACCAGATGTACTTGTGATGGTAGCACAAGTGCACTGCAAAGTGCATCTAAAATAATTATATAAAGTATTAAAGAAAATTCCAATTAACAAAGAAAGTTTTGTTAATGTCTATGCCATACTCCTACAACATATCTAAAGTTTCCTTTTTGACATCTCAACTTGTTCTTTTCATCTGTTTCAAGCATGAAGTGTGCAAGACTTGTAGATATTCATAATTTATAGGATATGAGGACATTTTTACTCAACTGTAACTGTGGCAGGCAAAAAAGTTACGCATCTGGAATTAACACAGAAGATATCCACTCCATATAGTGTCAAAAGAAATGTGATAACACTGTTTCAAAAACACTGTTTCTGGTTCATGATTTCTGCAATAGACTAGCTGATGTTGGGCAAATCTTTTCCTTTGGTAAGACTGTGCTTAGATGGAGTGTTAGTCTTCCCTTGTGTACCAACTTTCATGAGATCTTGTATCTTGGGATTTGTAAACTCCAGGAGAGAGTCACTTCACTGTATAGAATATCTCATTTTACAAGAAAATATTTCTTAAGTGATTTGTTTTTCCTTTTAAAAATGACTTTCTCAAAACACTACCAAATAACTTTTTCTAAAATTAATTACAGATGGTGATTTCTAGTTTACATTTAGTTCTAGCAGTCTAGATTAGAAGAAGCAAGTGTAAGATTCTGCATTTTCATTTAGTGCCCTTAGTTTAAGGATAATAGAAAAGAACTGTGAAAAGTTGCTCTAGAGTTATGGTGCATACTTTCCAAATAGTAAGAGTGGGTAAAGTGTAGCATTGGTTCTGTTCCACCTCCTAGAATATCCAATGCAATCCACCTCCACATCTTCCCACCTGAAAAGCAGGTGTAGTTGCCCACTACTATCTCATTGGAAAGAGGGACTGAGGTTTCTTTGCCACTTTACAGCTAATTTTTATCTGTCTAGGGCAGTGATGTCCAAACTCTGGCCCTCCAGATGTTTTGGACTTCATCTCCCAGAATATTGGCCAAGTTGGCAGGGAGGGCATTATGAGGTAGAAAGGAAATGTGCATGTGGGTGGTGATTGGCTGAGGCTTCTGGGAGATGAAATCCAAAACACCTGGAGGGCCAGAGTTTGGACATCATCATCATCATCATCATCATCATCATCATCATCTATATTTCCTGCCTCTCCCTATGGATCGAGGTGAGATCACAACAACACCACTGGTCTAGGGATTCCTCTCATCATCCTCTGGTTACCCAAGATTTCAGTTTGGGATCAAGAGTATAGTCCAATAAGGCAGATTTAGCATTGGCACTTTACTTATTTAACATGAGCAGAATGAGCAGCCAACTTTGTAATTTGAACACATAAAGACACACACACCTTAAGGAGGAACTGTTAGGGTGTAGAGAGACAAGCTGTGTCCCTTACACACACATGCAGAATTGATGTGCATAGGCAGGATGCCTGGAAGTTTATGTGAAGAAGAGCAAAGGTTCTGCAAAGCCTCTGAGCTGCACAGCAAATTCCCTCCCACACAGGGAGGATCTACAACACTTAAAGTGGTATCAAACTGCATTATTTCTACAGTCTAAATCCACCCAGAGACTTCTTATACACTATCTATTTTCTAGGCACATAGGTTATCATAAACTTTGCATTGCATGTAAGGAATCAAACATCTTACATCAGATTCATTTTAGGAAACAGCTCTAAGAGGCATGTGACCCCATCACACTCTCACACAACCACACTTTGAAGTGCTGAGAGATTTTCTGGTCATTAGGTTTTTCCAGTTGGTAGCTGGCTGAGTAGCTTAACAGACATTTGTGGCTGACTATAAAAGTTTAAAAGGCACAGTCCTGAAAATCTCTGCCTTCCCTCAAGGTTTAAGGAATCAAGACTGAGTAAAACAGAACAGATTTTATCTCAGGAGAGAAGCCGAGGCAAGCTGAGCTGAGCCCAGGCATACTTGACAAGCCTGATCAGGTGGATCCAGCTGGAAAAAGAGATGGCCACTGAAATGAACAATATTGGAGACAACACCATTATACTTTTGTATGGCCATGCTCTGGAGCATAGTGGTAATAGTATGCACGGCTAGTCACTGGGATGAACAGATCACAGGCTTACTTTCCACATGACCACTACTACTTCATTGCATCGACAGTATAGATATGGCAAGAAACCTCAGTATCAGTATACCCCACTTGAATAATCTTTCCTATGTTAGTGTTGCTGTAAGAAGCTCAGTTACATGGCAGAGGCTTTCTGATGGCTGCTGTAGCAATTAAATAACTACCACAATTCCCATTCTCCCTATCCACTAGTCATGCTGGCTGATAAAGTTGGAAATTGTAGTCCAACATATAGGAAGTGCAGCAAGTTGTAGAAGGCTGATCTACAAACTGGTTAATGACTTACGTAAATAGAAATTACCTGATATGAATATGGCCAGAATCTTACTCTCTCTGCCTCAGAGGAAGGCAATGCAAACCCGCTCTGAAAAAAATCATGCTGAGAAAACCCCATAATAGGATCACCTTAGGGATGCCATAAGTTGGAAATTTGTTGGGGGAGTGCAACAGCAACAACCACCTATGTAATATATCCCATTTTAAAATAAATGAATAAATAATCTGTCTCTGTAACAGGCATTGTAGGGAACAAAATGTTTTACTTTAAAGTTAGCTAATACCTTTTGCTCCCCAAAGCAGAAAAAGCCATTCTCCAGTTTTAATACACATTTTAGGTTTATGCATACTAATGAACATTTCATTAAGATTCAGGCAAAACTTATTCTTTGCACAGAAAGTAATTGAGTTAAATCATCTCCAGAGAGCAGAAGTTTAATATTTAATATATGCCGCTGGTGAGCCTTAGCTTGGTCAAGATTTGAGGTGCAGATGTTGGTTTTTAAATAGTGTTTGATCTCCATATTTCATTTCACTTATAGCTCATTGATAGTTAATGGGTCTGCCAGCATTTCTGTTGTAAAGCCTGTTAACTGATTCCTTCATACAGTTTGGCTATAATATCTGTTTTTGCTTAAGCTAAAACAATGTCAATAAAACTTCAATCTGGGAACAATTTTAAACTGCTTATTCGTTCAGTCATAGTTTGAGGTTTTCTAGCTTTCAGAAAGGATGAGGAAGCTTTAAGAGTCCAATTCTGCATATTTCTTCACAATAAGTCAAACTTTTAACCCAATTTAGTTTGTTGGAAAGTGCATTTATCCATTAGAGATGGCACTCAGTCAGCATTTATTAGTCCAAGCAGTAAAATTTGTGTTCTGCTTCTATCAAAAAGCTACTGTTGGGATGTGAAAAACTGAAGGTGTGATTCTTCCCTATGTGAAGATACAGTGTCTAAGTATATTCAGGTGGTAGCTGGGTGGAGACATGTTTGCTCACTCCTATGCACACTGACAAGCACTTTCTGCTTTTTAAAAAAATCTCTGTGAGTGTCTATCTCTCTCACACACACAGAGGGATCTGAACTGCCAATTCTTATTGTCTTCCATTTATTTTTCATTTAGTTCCAATCCTTTATGCAGTTAGAATCATAGAATCATAGAATCATAGAATCATAGAGTTGGAAGAGACCACAAGGGCCATCTAGTCCAACCCCCTGCCATGCAGGACCTCCAAATCAAAGCATCCCCGACAGATGGCCATCCAGCCTCTGCTTAAAGACCTCCAAGGAAGGAGACTCCACTACGCTCCGAGGGAGTGTGTTCCACTGTCGAACAGCCCTTACTGTCAGGAAGTTCTTCCTAATGTTGAGGTGGAATCTCTTTTCCTGCAATTTATATCCATTGTTCCGCGTTCTAATCTCTGTTGTGAAACCTTTTCTCTTCTCCCCATGGGAAAAATGGAAGTTCATGAGAATTTTGTGGCCACCTTTTTTAATTTACCAATTTTCATATACATCATCCTTCAGGTACATATTTTTGCACATTTGTCCATTGACTAAAAATGTTTATGCCCATTTTTGAAATATTCATTCACACAGCATTCAAAAAAGAAAAAAGGAAAGAAAAAGGAACCTCATGCTATGCATCCTTCTGACAATGGAAAACCAAATACTTGTTGTTGGTGTGTGCCTTCAAGTGGTTTCTGACATATGGCAACCCTAAGGAAAATGTAATATGTGGTTTTTCTGGAGCTGAGACAGTGTGACTCACCCAAAGTCACCCAGTAGCTGCTTTATCACACTAGGGGGCAAACAGGATTTAAACAAGTTAAACAAGAGTTAAACAGGAAATACCCTATGTTTATCCCATGACATTTCCTGTTTAACTCTCGTTTAAATCCTGTTTGCCCCCTAGTGTGATAAAGCGTGGCTGAGTGGGGAATCAAACCAGGGCCATGCTTACACATGTATGCTTTTGCTAATAATTTCATAGACCACAAATTAGATCACTTTATTTGAAAAAACTCAGTCAATGCAAATTTCTTTTCCAATTCCTATATGTAAGCAACACACCAGGACAGTCCATAGAATGAGAAACTTTGTGTATATCCATGCAGTGTCTCATATCATCATCCAATTCTCTCTACTCCTTCCAGTATCTTGAGCTTTGCAGTTGATTAGGATATCAACAGTACATCTACATCTCCCTTTCCTTGTAAATGGTAAGGAATAGTCAGAAACAGTAAGATAGAGGCAAACATGTGGACTGACAATCTTTTCACCTAAGTATGCCAAGGATTGACCCCCTGTGCCCACCAGGTACAATTGTTTGTTTCAGTTCAGGAAACTTTCCAGGGACCAGCAGTCAATAGCTCAGTTGTTAGTACTGGCCCAGAGGCCACCACTTTGAGCAGCACTGTTCCAGTTGTCTTTCAAAGAGACCTGATACCCTTAAATAAGAGAGAATTGTGCCATTAGCTTTCTATCAGATAAGTGATGATTGGTAGTTTCCATGTCAGTGGGATGATGAACCCACTGTAGGCTTTAGTCCAGATTTTAAGCACTTTATTCTTAGTGCTCAACTCTGTTCCCTCAAAGAGATTCACCATCTTGGATAACTTCTTTAAAGTTTAGACCAAATCCTGCCATCATAACATGAAAAAATGAGTGTTACCACAATACTAGTGTCTGCCCATAACTCATCAGATGTTGTCAGGGTCCATCCATAATGCACCAGGTTTCACTGTGATGCTACTGTTGACTCAGCAGATTCCATTTCATAATTTTTCAGAATCCCTGGCTCCTGGATGTACCCCACATTCAGATTTACTCCTCTTTCAGGCACCCTCTCCATCTCAAACATGTCAGATTTTGTCTTGATGTCTTTTGCACAATCAAAGGTGGTGGATGAGAGGTCTGCCTGAAACTAGCAGCTGGCAAAGCCCCCCTCCCCGCCCCCCAAAAAAGAACTAACCTCCTAATATTTTTGCGGTTGAGATAAAATCATTTGTATGAGTGGAGCCTGTTTGTTTGTTTGTTTGTTTGTTTGTTTTTAAGGCTGGAGCTTTACTTTTTATTTAACTGTGTGAAGGGGGACAAGTAACCTGTCTCAAACCTTGCTCATGTATTTAACTTAAGAAGCTTAAACATGTGAGGAGTACAAACTGGGGATAACAACCTTTATTGTGTAGATGTCTGATTCTTTACTTTATCACATGGGGGGAATCAGGGGTTTAAATGGGCATTATTTGGTGATAGTCACATGATCGCATTAAAGATTTTCACATATGACCACGATTAAAGATGACTTATCCCAGAAATAACCAGGGAATAACCAGCAACAAATCATTTATGGGATTTCTCCATGAATAATAATAATAATAATATAATAATAATAATGTTTTATTTATACCCCGCTCTTCAGCCAAGACTATCAGAGCGGCTTACAATTTGTTAAACAAACAGCTTCATTTACAATTGTAAGCTATTTGCCCCCAACAATCTGGGTACTCATTTTAGTGACCTCGGAAGGATGCAAGTCTGAGTCAAGCTTCAGCCCTTTGCTGGTCTTGAACTCGCCACCTTCTGGTTTTGAGTGAGTGGCTGCAGGACAGGCATTTAACCACTGCGCCACCAGTGGTTTGTTGCTGGTTATTCCCTGGTTATTTCCGGGATAAGTGATCTTTAATCACAATGCATGTGAAAAACTTCACCACGATCATGCAAATATCCCTGGATAATGCCTGTGTAAATCCCCAATTTTCCTATGTGTGATCAACTCCTTTGTGACTGGGTCCAAATATAAAGACACATATTATTCCCTTGTTAAAACAGCTTCACTGTATTGGTTAGTTTCCAAGCACAATTTAAAGTGCTGGCAATGAGTTATAAATCATTATATGGCTTAGGTCCAGACAATCTGAAAGAATATATCTCTCTAGATGAACTATTAAGAGTTTTGAGCTACAGGTGAAGGCTTTCTCTTGGTCCCACTACCATCACAGGTTCCCTTGATGAGGACACGAGAGAGATCCTTCCCGGTGGCTGCTTCCATCCTCTGGAACTCCCTTCCACAGGAGCCTTGTCTGGACCCCTCCCTGCTTTCTTTTTTCTGATAGGCAAATAACTTTTTTTAAAGCAGGTTTTAATATGTAACTACTTCCAGGGAGGCTTCTTAATGGGGTATTTATTTTATTTTTAAAAAACTTTTCAATGCTTTTAAAATAATTTTATATTATTCTAAATGTCTTGACTTTTGATTTTGAAATTGTATTGTTAGATTTTAACTAATTCTCTTCTGTGACCCACTTTGGGTCCCACTCTGGGAGACAGGCAACATATCAATGAAATATAAATACCTCCTTAGCATCCTATCCTCAAACTGATTCTATTGTTGCTTGCACTAACTGACTGGCTTTGAAATCCTATGTAGAAAAAGACTGAGAGATGTAGGCCTTGGGAACCTCAGTGACTTTCTCAGAAATAATATTTCTCATATTCTGGGGAAGAAGAAAATGGACATTGGCTCCTTTACAAACAGATTGAAACTATTGATTAAAACAGTGCTGAACCGCCACATCACCTTTCCATGTACATCCCACAAAGTGAATAACTGAGCTCAGCAGTGCTTTTGAAGAGCTCCCTCTATGTCATCTGTTCCCTAAGGTGGCATTTTGTTGCTTGGCACATCAACTTTTATAGATTGTTGTTCCAATTTTACTGTGTCAGGACACATTCTTTTGGAAGAAGGAAAAACACCAAGATGCTCTGTTTTATGCTTGTTTTGAAACATATACACATTGGGCTGCAATATACTCTTTTATTGTGCTTTAACTTCACAAGCAGAAATGACAAGTGAATGTATGGGCCAGTTGTTCCAAGGTTCTAAAGAAGAAAACCAACAAAACAATTGATTATGACAAAAAAGAAGTAGAAATATTTTTTGAAGCCCAACAAAAGCCTAAAGAGCTTCCTCTTTATTTTAGTACTAAAGGACAAAGATCTATTGAGCAATTTTAGCACATGAATCTCAGCAGGTCTTTATTTCTGAATTAGCCTGTAGAGTGTGTTTCAAAAAACAAACAAACCTGGAAATGTTTCATCAAATCATTGACCTATGAACTCTGTTCTCCTAGGAGAGACCTTTTTTTTAAAAAAAAAAGCTACCTCACATTTCTGTGTATATCCAAATAAAGCTATAATTAAAATATCTCTGTTTTAAAATTTGAAGTACTTTTTAAAATCAAGAACAGATATATTTGTTATATTAACAATTATATCTATACTGTTTTTAATGGGAAGCCTCTGGAGATGAAAACATGTTTTCAACCCTATAACACTGTCATCCAGATTTTAGGAAGGGCAAGTTTTATTCAAGTGTGGGGGGGGGTTCTGAAATTAGCACTAATTACACAGACAGATATTCAGTTAGAATTAATTGTGCATGAGTGATAGTTTTTGCCACATTTTTGAAGTTTGGGGGCACTGAGGACATCACTTCTGCTTTCAACACAATAGTGCTGCTCTGCCACCCCAAAGTGTGGTGGCAGCCAAAAAATCCCAACAATTAAAATTGATGGTTTTGGAGATGCAACTGTGTTTCTGGGGACTTTATCACACAAAGTGGTGACTGCGGTCACTTGTGTGGGGCTGCTGTGTGCACACAGCAGCCCCATGCTTTGGGAAGGAGGAAGGAGCAATTGTGGCTGATAACCACCTCCCATAGCCAACTTTTGGATAGCTTCTGCATATATTGTTCAAAAAGCAGGCAACTTTGGGAATTGTTTGGTGGCCACAATCACTCATTCCCACCCTTACTCCTGAAAGAAAGCATATGGCAGTGTGGAAATCAGATCACACAACTATGGATCTCCAAAGTACTTTTGGGGAAAGTGTTCAGGAAAGTGTGATAAGAAATTATGCCAAACCAGTATGCTTTCATTCTTAAACTGGTACAATCATGGTGGGACAGAAGGGAGGGGTGTGGGATGTTTTTTCATCAATGGGGAGTAGGTCTGAACCCCACTGAGCAGCTTGTCAGACCTCATATTTTTCTACTCTCAAAATAAATAAAGGAAATAAATTACAAATCCTGGAAAGGAATTCCAGCACACACACAGAAGGAGTACTCAGTGTATGCATGAATCAATAACAGGATGTCAGCCACTCGATTTGTGCAGGCTGGCTGAGCATTTTGTCAGTCCATACACTCCCCAGAATGTCCTGGGGAAGAAAACTAGTCCCCAACTGTCAAAGTTGCTCATACATGGACTTATCAGAACATGATAGAAAAGGTAGAAATATGGCAGATGAGCAATAAGATCTTCTGGGTATATTATAAAAATCAAAGAACATTCCAAAGAATTTAGGTTTCAGAGAAATAGGCCAATATGTATGGGAGTTAGCAAAGTTTGCATGCATACATTCACTAATTGCTAGTTTGCATACAGGCAGAATTCCTGTTTATTTGTTTTCTACACCCCATTGCTTCCTGTACAAGTCTAACTTGCAAAAATTACTTGACCTAAAGGGGGAGAGAAAGAGAACAATATTGCAAGTAAAGTTACTTTATAAAATCATGTAAAAGAAGTCTAAGGCCCTGTGCACACCAGCAGTTTGGTCCAGCTTGGGGGTGGAGTCAGGGCATAGCATCTACATGATGCATGCCCTGGCTCTGCTCCCAGGGTGCCGTAATGCTGTGCACCCCACCACATGGTGTGCACATCATGGTGCTCCTCCAGGTCTGCATCTGCATGATGCAGCACCAACAGAGCATCATAAAGCCACAGCACCATTGCTGCCATGCCCTTTCCAGAGTGCAAAAAGGAGCTGCTTTTTGCAGCTCCTTTTCATGCCCTGGAAAGGCCAGATTGGTGTGCAGCGCTGATCTGGCTGTAAAAGGGGTGGCTGGAGGCCAGCCTTCCGGGGCTGTATGTACAGTCCCTGAGTCTGTTTTGTTTATCAGCTAGACCCTGTGGGAAGATTGGGTTGGATATAGGATTTTATGAGGCCCCAGCACTCTTTGGCAGGGATGGCTAAAGACCTTGTAAAACTACAAATCCCAGAATTCCTTAGGACAGACCTGCAGCCCTTAAAGTGTGTCAAACTGCATTATTTCTTCAGTATAGATGCACCAATCGAAGTGTTTGTTGTTCAGCTTCTGCCAATTTGACTATCTGCTTGTGAGATCTAGTACTGCATCTCCCATTTTCCAGTACTACAGATGGGCCCAATGTCTCAGGTTGGATTTGAGGACTGGAATATCTCCTGTTGAGATGCACATTTGGTCAGCCTGAGAACCAAGAGTTTAAGAAGGAAAATGTCTTTACTGAAACTTTTGCTAGCTTCTGACTAAGCCTGTCTTCACCAAGTGCCCATTCTGAGCTGATGTATTTTCCAGTGTACTTTATTTATATCATGTGATATAAATCCAACATCATACTGTTGGAAGTCTGTTTACGTGATATACTTTTTTCTCACCTGGCTTAAAGTATCAGAAGAACAGAGTAATGAGCAACATAGCTAGCTTCTTCTAAAAAGTAGTATTCCAAACTGGCAGAACCAATTTCCTCAATAGAAAGATTTGCTTCAGTTCAAGTCCAGGGGTTTAGTTATAGGGGGCAAAATGAGGACAGTTTCCTCAAATAAGAATTCTGCTCCCCCCCAGAAATGAAAATATCCTTCAGTCTCCAAATTTCTAGCCTTGCAGGAAGTGAGACATTGAAAGTGCCCTTAAGCTCTTATATTTGTGGTGTTGGCATTCCCTTGGTAAATTGTTCATTGCTTTTCTTTGTATGTCTAAACTTTATTTCTAAACACTCAATTGAAGTTTAAATCTGCAATGCTGGAAATGTGAGGATTGAATAAAATTCCATGGTAGCCCATGGGGATGGTACTCTATCCTTTACCATCTAGTACCTGTAGCAATTGCCTCATGTTCCCTAACAGTAGGGCCAGCACTGTATAATCAAAGTATCAAGGCAAGGTAATGCTCTTTTCCTTCATTCCTAGAATTACCTTTCAGAGGAAATGTCACATAATTTGCTACATTCTTCAAGCAAAGCTAATTGTTTATGCCACTCTCTTTTAATAAAGGGTCAGCAGGTTTTTCTGAGAGGGTTGCCATTGACTGCTTTCCCCACTTGTTATATTTCTTCACAGCCCAATAGGTTGCTTTAATAACCGCATTCCTGCTGGTAGTTTGTTCTCCCAATTACTAATTTCATGCTTCATTATTGTAGACAAAATAGCACACACACAAAAATCACTTTAGTTCATGGTCTCAAATTACCTGAACTCACAATTAGAGGGTAAAACAATTTCAAGAAACAAGCTCTAATTGGGAAGATAAACTGAAGGTAAAGTAGTTGAACAGCCCCCAAACACTTGAATTTGGGTATAGGAAATGGATAAGAATTAAATATGCCTCAGAACGGAGTCTTCTTTATAAAATTTCACCACAGTACAAACTACAAAAAGGGTGTATGAACAGAACCTAAGTGGAAAAATTTTGAGGCAGTACAGGAGGATAAATTAAAGTGTTTCAAAGCTAGCCCAAATAAAAGGGTAAAACTGTAGCAGTAGTCAGGCAATTGGCAAAGGGGTCATGCAGTGCTGCATATTATCACCATGTCTATTCAACATGTATGCAGAAAATATCATAGGCAGAGCAGGGTTAGACTCAAGGGTCAGCAAAAGTGAAGATCGAAGGAAAGAAAAGTAACAACCTAAGATATGCAGACAACACAATATTAATGGCAGAAACCAGCAAAGATCTGGACCAATCACATTCTCTGAAGATGCCAACCACAGATGCTGGTGAAATGTCAGAAATGTCAGAAAGAAACTCTTCTAGAACACGGCCACATAGCCTGAAAACCCACCAAAAAAAATATGGGCCAATTAGTGAAGAAGGTCAAGGAAGAATGTGCCAATATAGAATTAATGCTCAACTTAGAAAACAAAAATAATGACCATGGAAGATTTGCAAGAGGAAATTGAAATAGTCAATATATATAATGAGGAAATTGACATAGTCAAGGAATTTCCATATCTTGAATGAAATATTGATCAAAACAGAGACTAAAGTCAAGATACTAGAAGATCCTAAGGTGTAAAGATATAACTCTGAACACTAAAGTGAGGATTGTGCAAGCCATTGTTTTCCCCATCACTGCTAGCACACCCTGCACACTCTGTGTTGTATTTGAGGCCCCTATATTTTCAAATTTCATATCTGGACCTAGAATGTTCTTAAGAGGTCCTGATGACATTTTTGGAACACTAGGTGAGGTTCCCAGGAGAAAAGGAGTGAAGACCCGAGGGCATGTGGACGGACAATCCAGATAACAATACAATCAAGTCTAAATGACCATACTAATTTCTCCTTCCTTCCTCCAAGTCATCTGCATATTGTTTTGCATCAAGAAACAAGGCTGGTTCATTATTCCTTAGCAGGGCATATCAGTGAGAACTATTCTTTTTGAGAAGAAGAGGAGCTATCATGTTGAAGAATTAATATCCAGTGTGCCATCATGGAACCCACTGGATTCATTTATATGTTGCTTAAAAAAAAACCCTCCACCTTTTGCTTCCTTCCTCTTCACCATCTGATCTGTGCTGCTACATCTAAGCTGAAATGTTTGCAGAAGGCATTGGTGTCTGTTAAACATTCCAAGAAAAATTCCCTTGGAAGAGTGAGAGAATCTTTCTTAGCTTTGCATAATGGCTAGGTCATCAATGGGTAGACTGAATGCATTTATAATAGTCAAAGGGAAATGTCTTCTTATTATAGCTACTTAGCAATGACTGTGGAAATTCAAATGGGATTTCAATCTTGCTGCTTCTTCAAATTCACCTTAGACCTTCGTGTCTATTTTTAAAAATGTACCAATAACCGCAGCTTTCACAACCTTTGTGTTCAAGGTATTTCTCCTGTTGCTTCACTTTCATTTTTGTAAGGAGGAAGTCACTGCTATACTTCTCTGCTTCCGGTTTATATTTGGCTGGTGAAAGTAGCTGGCATTATATGAAAGAAGAACAGAGCATGACAATTCTCAGGAAGATTTGTGAGAAGCATAGCGGATGTCAGAAAGATAGTGGTGGGCAGACCTGTCAGTTTTGCTTTCAGACACATTTTTTTTTTAAAAAACTTAATTTTTTTCTGTCCCTACCATGAAGTTTTCCGATTCTTCACAAATGAACAAAAATTACACCTTTCAGATTCAACAAGCCAGTTATTTCAGCATGGAGAGAAGCATGTTGTACTTGTCGTCATACAGGTGTTCAAGATGAGAAGCCTGTCAGAAAAGAAGTAGTGAACATAACTGAGCGTGGCTGAATTCATGGGTTTTCCAAGCCCTGGATCTGAATGACCAAAAATAACTCCTCTCAGATTCTTGCCTCCATGCCATCCTAAGAACAAGAAAATTTGAGAATTGATTCTTATAAAAAATTTAGAATGAAATGAAATTCTTACCTATCTCTGGAATTTATACATAAGAATTTTGAAGAGATGTAAGCACAACTCTGTGTTTGTATGTGTGTATGTGTTAGTGTGGATGGATGCTTGGCTTCTGTGAAAAGCCTCAAATGTAATGGGACTCCTATTTACAAAAGGGCTGCTCAACACAAACTCAAATTGGAACAGCAAGGAATTTCTGGGAACTGAAGGCTTACGGTAATTGAACAAAACACTCCAACAAGAAGAGGTATTCTGGCATGTTTTTGTTTACTAAGTGTAAGTGTTATTTCCTTGTTCTTTCATAACACCAATTCTGAAAGACCTTCACTGGCTGCCGATTCGCTTCCGGGCTCAGTACAAAGTGCTGGTTATTACCTATAAAGCCCTATATGGCTTGGGTCCAGGGTACCTGAAGGAACGTCTCTCCCCATACAATCCGCCCCGCACACTTAGGTCCTCTGGTCAGCGGTTACTGAGAGTTCCGGAGACTAGATTGGCGAGTACAACGAAGAGGGCATATTCCATCTCTGCCCCCGTCTCTGGAACTCTCTACCTATCGATCTCCGCTTGTCCCCCTCCCTTGCTCAATTTAAAAAGGACTTAAAGACCTATTTATTTAACCAGGCTTACCGCTGAATGGACTTTTATTTATCTGCCTGTTGTAATGCCGCCCACTGTTCTGCTGCTGCATATGCACTAGCACTTATATTGAGAATTGTGATTTTATTGTGATTTTATTGTCTTACTGGTTTTACTGTTTTTATTGTTTTATTGTTACAGGCTTATTTTAATGGTTCTTATGTCCTACTGTTTTTATATGCTGTACACCGCCCTGATCTATGGAAGGGCAGTATAGAAATAAATCATATTATTATTATTATTATTGTTAAACTGCACTATCAGATTTAAACAGAAATTAAAATTCTTTTTTCAAAATAGGGACTGAAAACTAGCTTTAGTAATCTATAGTCTTTTAAACAAGCCTAAAATGTATGCAGATGTTTGTTCCACTGGTGCAACTGTTCTATTTAGCTTTATGTTTTTATGTCCCCATTCTGTCACTTTCTCTAGTTTAAAACAAACAGCTCCAGATGCCACTGATATTTTTACTTTAAAGGAAGTTTCCACAGCCCTTCAGAGGCTGCCTTAATTAATATCCGCAGCAGAATTTTTGTGATTCATCACGTTTCAGTATTTTCAGTGTGCACCCATGCACAATGCATTTGTTAACCCTCTGCATACTATTTGCTAAAAAATGCAGGAGGAAAATGTATCTACACACCTTAGCAAGTGATTGGTTTTACTCATTAAAATCTGATACAGTAAAATGCATTATAACACTTTCAGATACATACACACATGTGCACACACATACACACTTTAACTATAAGTTTGAAAAATTTATGACACTCCAAGTTGAGTGCATGGCTTTCAGATTTAGGGAGGAAAAGTTGGCCCATCCATTAAGCAGGTTAAGGCAGCCAACTCACACAAAGTGCCAAGAGTACGGAGTTGTGGTGTCTCCTTCTGCAGGGTCTCTTCAGCCTGACTTCCCTCCCTACTTGTTCCCTCATTGTACTATTATAAACTCTGGCCCTATCCTTTTCTCAGCTTGCTTACTTTGTGCTGCTACTACACATCTTTCCCTTTTACCTTGTTCCCTGCCAATGTACCTTCCAGACTTTCTTATTCCTCCATACTCCAAGCCTCACCCTATATATCTGCCTTATCTTCGTAAGACATGCTGGCTGCGTGGAGTAGCTGATGATGTTTTAAAAGCAGGGTAGGTAGGTAGGAAAGCAGGCAGAGACAGTGAATGTTACCACACTAAGGAATGGGGATGAGACATGGAAGGAGGCGGAACAGGAAGACAGGAGGGGGTTGACTGTCCTAGTTTTTTTCTTGCAAACATTTCATGCAGTTTGTATCTCTCATCTGGACCTAATACCTTTTTCCTTGTTCCTGGGAATGCCTCTTTTGGCTTGTCATTTTGCTGTCTTCCATATTTATATCTGTCAAGTCTTTCTATCATGCACACAAAGAAATATGTGACTGTTTGCAAATCCTTCTCAAAAATGAACTGAAACAAAACACAATTATTAAACTGATCTAATTGATGTTGGATCTTTGTTGATTGTGAGTAACAGACTTCCCTGCTTCAACTTTAAGGCTTACCAAGAATATTTCTGTTAACCTGGCTGACTACTGACAGGAACAGAATTAAAAAATGAAAAGCACATATTCACAGTAGAAGAATAAAAGGAGACAAAGTCCCACATGGTGTGTGATGGTCCAAAAAGAGGCATATAGGTGTCCTTCCTTCTAATACTCAGGGGGTCCACTTTGATTGAAAGTGCAGACTGCAACTCCAGAAATTTCTAATAATAGCACCTGGAGAAGGCCAATGGGTGATAAAGCTGAAATGCATTGGACTTTTAAAGAGGTTTTTGGACCATCACACAGCATGTGGGACTTTGTCTCCTTCCATTTTTGTGCTGTGACTACATTGACAACCACTCCATTATCACTGGAAAATCAGATCTGCAAACTTTTCTCTGTTTGGACATTGAAATTCATTCTTTTATGAAACACATAGCCAACAAATGTTACTGTATAGCTGTAGGTGCAAGGGCAAGTGAGACACCTGAAGCGTCAGCAATCACCTAGCAATCTGATCTCTCCCCATTGTCATTCTAACTATAAAAGATGTGGCCTGTGTTAAGTACAAACTGAAGAGATACATTTTGGTGACCTGCAACACAGATGGATACCCAGATGGAGGACATTCTGTAAACACGAATAGTGGGTCTGCACTTTTAACTTTTTCCAGAAGCTGAAAATTGTACCATGTTAACGATAGGCTCAAATGGCCTTGATTTTTTCAGCAATAAGAAATTATTTAAAATTTGAGTCTTTAAAAAATGACATAGGTTGATGCCTATGAAACTTTCAGTTCCTGAATTATTATAACAATAGGCTTACCTTTTAAGTATGAAGAGACAAGGAAGATACCAATCCTTATTTTGGTCTGATGTGGGAATGCAAAAATCCTTGTCTAGAGTTCACTGAGTTTTTGTGAATCCCATTTTTATAATTTTCCTGGCTTGTACTGGGTTGCAACTTTTTTAAAATCAGAAGTGACAGGACTCAGGCAAATTTTAGATTTCATAGAAGGTTACAATATTTGTAATTAATCTGTTATTATTTCATGATTATTGTACTATGTGTGTTGGGATTTGGGAAGCACTATTTCTGGGATTTTCTGCTTCATGCACCAAAAATAATTTCAGTGATTTTGAATAGCATGTACCTTGACACGGGAATATAGGACAATGGTTGATGCTTTGGTTCCAGCAGTGAAATGTTGTGGGTTATTCCTCCCCTCTGACATGTTGGTGATGAAGAAAAAAACTTGTACCAACTGGACACAAAAGTAAACTGTGGTTAATATTAATAATTTTATTTTTTTTAAAAAAAAATGCTTAACCGTCTATTACTCTGTATATTCAGAATGTAACATAAATGTGATCAAAAGCATGAAAATATTTTGCTTAGGACTTTGATAAGACATATTCTGGGGGAGGTTATTGAGAATTCAACAGCATTCTTTGGCAGTTTTAATCAAATAATATGTCTGCTTTCATGACTTCACAAATTTTAAGTTCTAATCCAATACAGCAGTAGCCAAAGGCATTGCATTATTAGTCTATATCATTATACAATAGGATCTTGCAGCTCCTTTTAAACTGAGAGAAAGAACTTTGAAGAATATGTGTTATACAGCTATATGTAATAGTCAAATACAGTTAGCTTTCCATGCTTCAGTTTATATGACATGAAATACTTCCACCTTCTCAATCCAAGTTTTACTATTTTTAGACACCTTCTGCCTGGAGATCTCTTTTATGAAGAGAAATATATGCACCATGCTTTTTTATTTTCAAATGGTGCATCTATTGTTCATTTTATTCAGAGAAGCTGTGATGGCTCAGATTAAATCTCATGAGCACCTGGCAGAAGAACCACAAGTTTATGATGACTAGATTTCACTTGAGCCAAGAATGGGGAAACAATTACTCATGATAGCAGGATATGATTACTTCAAATCTGTTTTTCAAAAGGCCAGTCTCTGCCACATTTTGGCTAAGAACTGCCACAAGCCTATTGGCAATGAAAGCTTACTGGCATGGATAATTCTACAGATAGGTTAACTAAAAGCCAGTGTTCATAAGAGTTCCTCAGAGTTACAAAAGCAGCTGCCATACCTGTGTATGCCTTTTCTTTTTACATGTATTTAGGACAGATAAATGGATTTTCTGTGAAACTCACTACTGTAGACCCTTTTTATTGGGAAATACACCAAAAGACTTACATTTTATTCATTTGTTTTCTTAAGTTAGTATTTTTAATGGAAGTGTAAGTTAGTAATTGTAATGGTGGTGTGCTCTGTCCCAGCTATGCCTCCCTCTTTACTGCACTGCTGAGAGGTTAAATCACAATGGGCTGGTTTAGTGTGGACAAAAGACAGAGAAAGAGATATTGGAGTGTTGAGGAGAGACTCGATTCAACCTTTTTTTTTTCATAGCTTACTATGAGACATGGGAAACCACTCACCTCCTAAGGCTAGGTCCTTTCACACTACACAATTATATCTCTATGATGCCACTTTGATGCCGTGGTTGCAGCTTTATAATAAATCCCTTTCACTTAAGAGAGCCTCTGATACTTGATTCTAGCACCAGTATAAGACAAATGGAAATGTGGGGGATATGCATTGTGGGGAGGAGAGGGGAGGAAAAGTAATAGTTGAAACAACTGACCATGTACTTATAGCCAAGGTAATGATGAAGCCAACCAGTAAGCATATTCTCACTCCAGCCTGCTGTCCCGCCACAACCATGCTAGTTTGAGAATGGAAGCATACTAGTTTGGCAACATTTCTTAACACACTTTTCCCCATGATGGCATGTTGGTGGTCCACAGTCACATGATCTGTTTTCTGCACTGGCAAATTCTGACTTCTAGGAGGACGAGGGGGACACAAGTGTTTGCAACCACCACCAACCGTTTCCCAAAATCTGCTGCTGTGTGAATGTGCACATAGCAGCAGGCTTCAGGAGTCAGTTGGCAGCCATGATTGCTTGTCCCCTGTCCCTAAAACAACACAGAACTGCTGTGAGTGCACACAGTAGCCCTGCATTTTGTGTTAGGGGAGGAGCAGTGAGCATGGCTGCCAGCACCTTCCTGAAGCCAGCCGCTGTGTGCAAATTCACACAGCAGCCAGGTTTGGAAAATGGTTGGCAGCTGTGATTGCTTGCTCTTCCTGGTGAAGCACATAGCTACTAAGTGAACATTCACACAGCAATGTCAAGCTTCAGGAGGGAAGAGGAGCAGTTCACTGTTGCCAACCACCTCCTGGCTTTCTGTAAAGATTCACTTATTGTTCACAGAATGTGCTTTGAGTAAAATTGTTCACATAATGAAAGACCACTCACCCAATGCCTTCACTTCAAATGTACAGGTGGTAAGTTTTACTTATCTTTCCTGATTATGTATAGCAGAATAGACTTAGAGATAAAATATGTTATACGATGCAGACAATGTGTAGTCGTTCAAGACCTTTAAGAGTTCATAAAGCATTCAAGGAATTTATTGATCTGTTCAAGGATGGTGCTGAGACATCAGCTTACTAATTAGAATGCCCTCCACTTTGTTAATTATCTTTCATGCCCCTCTTGTGTGAAGCAGAAGGAGCTAAATAATTGTTAGTGGTGGATTGCACACTTTCAACTTGGCAGGGTTTATTGAAAAATATTTCTTCAGATTTTTAAATGAGCCATTTCCTCTCCACTGGAACATTTTCTAAAATGGTGGCAACCAACAGCTGAATAAGTTATTTTTTTGACGTGTTTGTAGATTGCTAATGGTGGGCTAGGCGAATAACTTTAGGAAGGAAACAAGTGGATGAATAACCTTCCATGTCAAGAAATGTGACTGCCAATATCTTAGTGAGAGGGTCCCGGGACAAATATTTGGAAGAATTGCCGCTGTACTTCATTCCTATGCCATTCATTTAAAAGGTTCAAGATCATTAGTTTTCCATTTCCAAGCAGCACAAGAAATTACTCACAGTAAGCTATATAAGGATGACAGCTCTTTGCATGTTCATTGGCAACTCTGGGCACAGGCTGAAATATTCAGCTGCTTTTGAGTCAAATCAGGTTAAATTCTGATATCTATCCAGGGAAACAAGGTAAGTTGATTCCAGATCAGTATATAATGTCTTCATTTGTGCACTCTGCCCCTCTTTGCCACTGAAGGATGCAATTAAAGCCTCATTATAGAGATGAAATGTTATTGTTAAGTATGTAATTCTGTGTTAGAAAATCACAATTCAGTTTTAAAGTATCCCCAAAACTGAGTTTAGAAAATTGGGCCAAAATTAACAAACTGAACTTCAGCAGAGAGAAATCATTATACACAGGCAGAAAAAAATATTTATGAAAGACTCAGATATAGGATAGGTAACAGCTGGCTTGACAACAGTACATGCAAAAGGGATCTGTAAGTCTTAGGGCCCATTCCCACTTGTGGAAAAATCCGCATTGGGACCGGGCTGTGCTCCGCTTAGGAAAGCGATTCCAAAAGGCCCCTCGTTCACACTAGGAAAAGAGGCCTGGTTTGGAATCGCTTTCTCAGCCAGGGACGCTTGTTGTTCCCACTGGGGATGACAGGGAAGGATGACAGCCCATTACCCCCCAATCTTTTTCTTTTCTTTCTTTCTTTCTTTTTTTTTTTTGGGAAGGGTGAGGGCATTGATCACAAATTCAATGTTGTGCACTTGCGAAAGATTGCATTTGCGATCACTGTAAAGAGAAAAAAAAACCCACACACCTTTTTTGGGGGGGGAGGAATCCTTCCTTCCTTCCTTCCTCCCTTCCTTCCTTGCTTCCTCTTCCTTCCAACCCCTCCCTCCCTCCCTCCCTTCTTCCCTCCCTTCCTCCCTTCTTCCCTCCCTTCCTCCCTTCTTCCCTCCCTTCTCTTCTCTCTCTTTTTTTGGGGGGGGGAGGTGGGGTATTGATCGCAAATGCGATCACTGAAAAGGAAAAAAACTCTCTCTCTCTCTCTCTCTCTCTCAGACACACACACACACACACTCATTCCCTATTCCTTGGGGGGGATCCTTCCTTCCCTCTTCCTTCCTTCCCTCTTCCCCCCTCCCTTCCTCTTCCTTCCCTCTGCTGCTGCTGCTGCTCCTCCTCCTCCTCTGCTGGGCCCATGATCCTGCTGCTCCCATCAGCCTCGGGAGGAGCAGGGGCCCTGGCAGCAGGATGGGCCCCAGCAGCAGAGGAGGAGGAGGAGGAGGAGGATGCGCTGTTGCCGGGACTCGCAGCAGCCACGAGGGAGGGAGACAGGCAGCAGCAGCAGCAGCAGCAGAGGGAAGGAAGAGGAAGGGAGGGGGAAAGGAAGGGAGGAAGGAAGGAAGGAAGGAAGGAAGGAAGGGGGAAGAGGGAAGGGAGGAAGAGGGAAGGAAGGATCGCCCCCCCCAAAGAATAGGGAATGAGTGTGTGTGTGAGAGAGAGAGAGTTTTTTTCCTTTTCAGTGATCGCATTTGCGATCAATACCCCACCTCCCAAAAAAAAAAAAGAGAGAAAGAGAAGAGAAGGGAGGGAGGGAGGGAGGGAGGGGTTGGAAGGAAGAGGAAGCAAGGAAGGAAGGGAGGGAGGAAGGAAGGAAGGAAGGAAGGATTCCTCCCCCCCAAAAAAGGTGTGTGGGTTTTTTTTCTCTTTACAGTGATCACAAATGCAATCTTTAGCAAGTGCACAACATTGCATTTGCGATCAATGCCCTCACCCAATTTTTTTAAAAAAAGCGATTCTGACCAGCATTCCCATTTACTGGAAACGCTTCAGAATCGCGTTTTCCAAAAAAGACCACTTTAAAACTAGTGTCAGGAAAGCCCGGGTTATTTGCTTTTAACCCGGTCCTTTCCTCCGCTGATCGATCTGATGAGGATTGTAAATCGATTCAAGTGTGAACGAGGGTGGTATAGCCCGCTTCACACTTCGAATCCGAATGTAGTGGGAATGGGGCCATAAGCTGAACCATAGTAGACCATAAGCTGAACATGTGTTACAGTGTAAAACAGCAGCTAAAAAGCCAATATGATCGTAGGCTACATCAATAGGACTGTAGTGACTACATCAAGGAAAGTAATAGTATCACTCTAAAATGCTTTGGTCAGACCTTACCTGGAATACTGTGACCAGTTCTGGGCATCACAGTTCAAGAGGGATATTGACAAGATGGAGCATGTCCATAGAAGGGCAACTAAAATGGTGAAAGGCCTGAAAACCATGCCCTATGAGGAACAAGTTAAGGAACTGAGTATGTTTAGCTTGGGGAAGAAAAAGTTAAGAGGTGACTACTGCCTCAGAATGTAGTGCAATTCCCCCCCCCCCCCTTTTTGAGTTTTTTTTTTGTGGATTCTTCCAACACATCTGTTCATCAGTGCTCCAGGGCATTGGAGATGCTTGTCAGAGCATCCAGCTACAGTAAGAAGGTGGGACATGCCTTTTTTCATCCTCCTATTCTCCCAGAACATAGAAATGAAAATTGGAGGTTGGGAAGGAATTACTGAAAAGGTAGGTTTGGGAGGATAGCATTGGGAGATATAACTACAGTGATATAACTATGGAGATACCATGGGCCCTTGGTATCCGTTGGGGTTTGGTTTAAAGACACACAGACACACTCACACACACACCGTGGATATCAAAATCCATGGATGCTCAACTCCTATTAAAAATAAATGGAATAATAAAATTATAAAACAGCAAAATCAAGGTTTGCCTATGAAAGTTTGTATATTTTAAGGTATTTTCAAGCATGGATGCTTGAATCAGTGGATAAAAAAATTGTGGATAAGGAGGGCTGATTGTATAGATATGCCTCTATACAGTAGCTGTGTCTCCTGATACAAGATCTTGGACAGTAAGAAAATGGGTGCCACTAAGGAGTTTTTTGCACAGCTAAAAATGCAACTTAATTTGCCCAGTTTGAATCCTCTTCTGGGATGTAGCTGGATATTATAGCTTACATTTTGCTGCCAATGCCACCTCTGTCTAAAACTCACCTAAAACCTGGCTCAAAGCCAGCAGCTTTCCTGCTTTGCAAGTTGGCCAGCTAAACTCACATTCTAGCAGGGTTTTAGGTAGGAGGCAGCATCGGCAGCAAAATGCAAACGATAATATCCGACTGCATCCTGGAAGAGGATTCAAACTGGGGAAGGTAAATCAGCTTTTTTAGCTGTGCAAAAAACTAAGTCAAATGAGTTTTCTAATTTCAATGTTACTATGATCTCCTATCACACAAATGTCTCAAGAAGACTTATCATATTAATCACACTATACCATTAGAGGCTTCTTGATGTTCACCATTTGAGGGTGAAATGAACAAATTATTTTGTAATTATCAACTATCTAGTCCATGAGCTGCTTTTCACTGACGATGCTACACTTGTTGCCCATACAGAAGCAGCTCTGCAGCGCTTAACATCCTGCTTTACAATGGCTTCAGAGCTGTTTGGGCTGGAAGTGAGCCTGAAGAAAACGGAAGTCCTCTACCAGCCTGCACCACAAGAAGAGCACTATCATCCCCAGGTCACCATAGGCAAATCTGTGCTTAAGTCCATTCAGCAGTTCACCTACCTGGGAACCATCATCTCTTCGGATGCCAAGATTGATAAAGAGATTGATCACAGATTAGCAAAGACATATAGTGCATTCAGAATGCTTCACAAAAGAGTCTGGAGTAACAAACACCTGAGGCGAAGCACAAAAATCAATGTGTACAGAGCCATTGTAATAATAATAATAATAATAATAATAATAATAATGTTTATTTCTGGCCCACCCCTCTGAATGAGCAAGCGGGGTGGGTTACAGCAAAGGTTAAAAACAGTACAAGTTAAAATATCCTATCCCATCCCCCGCCTCCCCCCCTTAAAAAGAATTAAATCACAATGAAGTTAAAACAAATGTATAAACAAATAAAAATAGCTAGAATAGCAGCAGGAATTCTGGGCTACTGTCTATTTTCCTCTACGGGTCTGAAACATGGGTCATCTATCGCCATCATCAACGACTCCTCGAATGCTTTTATCAGCACTGTCTATGCACAATCCAATATACACTGGACTGACTATGTGACGAATGTTGCTGTCCTTGAGCAAGCAGGGATCACCAGCATTGAGGCCATGCTATTGAAAATGCAGCTGCGCTGGGCAGGGCATGTTTCTAGGATGGAGGACCACCACCTCCCAAAAATAGTATTCTATGGTGAACTCGCCACGGATCAGTGTAAGAGGGGCACCCTAAAGAAAAGATACAAGGACTCCCTGAAACAACATCTCAAGCTCAGCCAAATTGATCACCAACAATGGTCTGTCCTGGCCTCACATCAGGAGGCATGGAGATGCACTATCCACAATGCTGCAGCCTCTTTTGAGAACTCATGCCGAATGAGTATCAAAGAGAAATGACAACGCAGAAAGAACCACAACTTGCAAACATCACCCAAAGAGACTTTCTGCTGTACTCTCTGCAACTGGACTTGTTTATCTCAAATCGGCCTTTTTAGTCATCAACGCGCTTGTAGAAAGCGTGACATGAGTACTTCCTGAATCTTCATTAATGAAGGAAAGCCAGAGAGAGGGGGGGGGGTTACTGAAACTCTGTTGTAGCATGTTTTAAGTATTTTAACTGTTTTATTTATGTTTTTAATAATACTGATAATTAATTATATTTGAATTTTTGTAATCAATATTTTAACTGTCTTTGTTAAACTATTGTAAAGCTCCTTGGATCCCATTTGAGGAGAAAAATGGGATATAAGAGAAAGAAAGAAAGAAAGAAAGAAAGAAAGAAAGAAAGATGCTGTGATAGCATTTTTCATGACAGTGAGGTGTTGAATCTACTCCATATTTTAGTCAGAACTTTAAATGTGTATCCAAGAGGTTGAATCCTATAATTAAAATATGTTCAGCCCCTTGGATAGAATCATAGAATCATAGAATCATAGAATCATAGAATCGTAGAGTTGGAAGAGACCACTAGGGCCATCCAGTCCAACACCCTGCCATGCAGGAAATCCAAATCAAAGCATCCCCGACAGATGGCCATCCAGCCTCTGCTTAAAGACCTCCAAGGAAGGAGACTCTATCACCTTCCGAGGAAGTGCGTTCCACTGTCGAACAGCCCTTACTGTCAGGAAGTTCTTCCTAATGTTCAGGTGGAATCTCTTTTCCTGTATCTTGCATCCATTGTTCCGGGTCCTGTTCTCTGGAGCAGCAGAAAACAAGCTTGCTCCCTCCTCAATATGACATCCTTTCAAATATTTAAACAGGGCTATCATATCACCTCTTAACCTTCTTTTCTCCAGGCTAAACATCCCCAGCTCCCTAAGTCGTTCCTCATAGGGCATGGTTTCCAGACCCTTCACCATTTTTGTCGCCCTCCTTTGGACACGCTCCAGTTTCTCAATGTCCTTTCTGAATTGTGGCGCCCAGAACTGGACACAATATTCTAGGTGGGGCCTGACCAAAGCAGAATACAGTGGCACTATTACTTCTCTTGATCTAGACACTATACTTCTATTAATGCAGCCCAAAATAGCATTGGCCTTTTTAGCTGCCGCATCACACTGTTCACTCATGTTCAACTTGTGGTCTACTTGGACTCCTAGATCCCTTTCACATGTAGTTTCATTCAGCCAGGTGCCACCCATCCTATATCTGTGCATTTTATTTTTCCGCCCTAAGTGCAATACCTTACATTTCTCTGTATTGAATTTCATTTTGTTAGCTTTGGCCCAGCTTTCTAGTCTATTCAGGTCATTTTGAATCTTGATCCTGTCCTCTGGGGTATTAGCTATTCCCCCTAATTTGGTGTCATCTGCAAATTTGATTAGTATGCTCCCAATTCTGTCATCCAGGTCATTGATAAAGATGTTGAATAGCACTGGGCCCAGGACAGAGCCCTGTGGGACCCCGCTGGTCACTTCTCTCCAGGATGAAAAGGAGCCATTGTTGAGCACCCTTTGGGTTCGGCCAGTCAACCAATTACAGATCCATTTAACAGTTCCTTTGTCTAGCCCACATTTTACAAGCTTGTTTGCAAGAATGTCATGGGAAACCTTGTCAAAGGCCTTACTGAAATCAAGATATACTATATCCACAGCATTCCCTTCATCTACCAAACTGGTAATTTTATCAAAGAAAGAGATTAGATTTGTCTGGCATGACTTGTTTCTCTGAAACCCATGTTGAGTTTTTGTGATTATGGCATTGCCTTCTAGATGTTCACAGACTCTCTGTTTAATGATCTGCTCCAGAATCTTTCCTAGAACTGATGTCAGACTAACTGGACGATAATTGTTGGGATCCTCTTTTTTCCCCTTTTTGAAGATGGGGACAACGTTTGCCCTACGCCAGTCTGCTGGGATCTCTCCTGTTCTTCAGGAGTTTTCAAATATGATTGCCAATGGCTCCGATATTACTTTTGCCAGTTCTTTTAATACCCTTGGATGGAGTTCATCTGGTCCCGGAGACTTAAATTCATTTAGATTAACAAGGTGTTCCTCTACTATCTCTTTACTTATTCTGTGCTGAAATTCCCCTATTCTGTTCTCTGCTCCATTATCCTCAGGTTGAGCACCCTTTGCCTTTTCTGAGAAGACTGAGGCAAAGAAGGTGTTGAGTAATTCTGCCTTTTCTCTATCTCCTGTTAGCATTTTGCCATCTTCTCCACGCAGTGGCCCTACTGTTTCCTTCTTCTTCCTTTTGCTGCGGACATATCCAAAAAAGCCCTTTTTATTGTTCTTAACCTCTCTAGCAAGCCTGAGTTCATTCTGCGCTTTAGCTTTTCTGACTTTACCCCTACACATGCCTGCTATTTCTTTGAATTCCTTTTTCGTGATTTCCCCCTTTTTCCATTTCTTATACATGTTCCGTTTCAAACTTAGCTCAGTGGAAAGTTCCTTAGTCATCCATCCTGGTTTCTTGAGACACCTCCCGTTTTTCTTTCTCACTGGAACTGTTTGAAATTGTGCCTTCAGTATCTCCCTTTTGAGAAAGTTCCATCCGTCCTGAACTCCTTTATCTTTTAGTATTTCTGACCATGGAATCGCCCTCAATACTTCTCTAAGTTTACTGAAATCCGCTCTCCTAAAGTCTAGGATGCGTGTCTGACTCTGCCTGGCTTCTCCTTTCCACTGTATTACAAACTCCAGGAGAACATGGTCACTTCCACCTAATGATCCCACCACTTGCACCCCATTAACCAAGTCATCCTTGTTGGTTAGGATCAGATCTAAAATAGCTGACCCCCTTGTTGCCTCTTCCGCCTTTTGGACCATGAAATTGTCTTCCAGGCAAGTGAGGAATTTGCTAGACCTTGAGGATTTTGCTGAGTTTGACTTCCAGCAAATATCAGGATAGTTGAAGTCGCCTATCACTACTACATCTCTCTTTTCTGACTGTGTGGTCATCTGTTCTAGAAAGATATCATCCAATTCCTCAGTCTGACTTGGGGGTCTGTAGTAGACTCCCACCGTAACACCCTTGTTGTTTCCCTCCCCTTTGATTCTTATCCAGATGCTCTCCACCTGGCTTCCATGATTGATGTCCAGGATCTCTTCACTGGTGTAAATATCTCTGACATATAGTGCTATTCCTCCTCCTTTCCTGTTTGGCCTATTTCTCTTAATAAGGTTATACCCCTCTATTTCCACATTCCAATCATGAGACTCATCCCACCAGGTTTCAGTGATGCCTATTATATCATATTTGCTTTGTTGTACTAGGAGTTCGAGTTCATCTTGCTTATTTCCCATGCTCTGTGCATTAGTGTAGAGACATCGCAGACCATGGTTCCCTTCTACTTGCTGCCTGTGCAAGTTTTTTTGCCTCCCACTGTTGGGTCCTTGCATTGTTTGCCTTGTTTCCTCTATGTCAGTTTGACTATTTTCGCCATCCCTTTTGCCTTCCTTATTGTCTCCCTTCCCCTCGGAACTCAGTTTAAAGCTCTCCTGATCAAGTTCTTGAGACTGTTGGCAAAAACATTTCTTCCAACTGGCGTGAGATGCAACCCGTCTGTTGCAAGAAGTCCCTCCTCATGGAACCGCAGCCCATGATCCAAGAATCCAAATCCCTCTCGGCGGCACCATCTGCGAAGCCAGTTATTCACATCTGCTATTTTCCTCTCCCTTCCTGGACCATGCCCTTCAACTGGCAGAAGAGACGAGATGACAACCTGTACATCCATTCCTTTCAGCTTCCTACCAAGCGCCTCGTAATCCCTTTTGATGTTCTGAATGCTGTGTCTTGCAGTATCATTAGTTCCCACGTGGACCAAAAGGAAGGGGTATTGGTCAGTAGGCTTGACCAGTCTTGTCAGCCTCTCTGTCACATCCCGGATCTTTGCACCTGGAAGACAACACACCTCTCGAGACATCTTGTCAGGCCTACAAATCACTGCTTCTGTACCCCTCAGCAAGGAGTCCCCCACTACGACCACATGCCTCCTCTGAGGCTTAGCAGTGACTGTTCCCTCGGGTGGGACTCTCAGGCTCCCCTGCTCCATCCCTGAAGTCTGTCCATGCTGCTCTTCTTCATCCTCCTTGATAAGGGAAAGCGCTTCGAATCGATTCTCTAGCTGCAAGCTCCCCGAACAATTCCTTCTTGGTTTACTTCTCTTTGTGACATTCCTCCAGCTGTCTGCCTCCTCTGTTTGGCAAGTGACCTCTTCCACCCTAGCATCTTCCTCTGCATGGTACTCATCCAAGATGGTTAGTTCTATTGTGTCCAGGAAATCCTCTTGTTCCCTAATCTGCTGAAGTGTAGCTACTCTGGACTCCAGCTGCTGCACTTTCTCCTCCAAGAGTGCCACCAACTTGCACTTGGTGCATGTGAAGTTCTCCACTTCTGTAGGCAAGAAGAGAAACATCCCACAAGAGTTGCAGGTGACCGCGGCAGTTCCCTCGTTGTCCATACTGCAAAGTCTAATGCCACTTGAGCAGAGTTGTTCAGTTAGAGAAAACTAAAATTCGCGCTCTGGAAGGTGGTATATAAAGCTAGTCTGCTAGCTCCGCCCCTTGTGACTCACAGATGTGACTCACAGAAGCTCCTCCCCTTCAGCCATGAGCACACGGTCTCAAGCACACGGTCCCAAAATGGCTGCCAAGCAGCTCCTCTCCTTCTCCTCTCTCTGGCCGGACTGTTCTGGAAGGCTCTGGAAGGTGGTATATAAAGCTAGTCTGCTAGCTCCGCCCCTTGTGACTCACAGATGTGACTCACAGAAGCTCCTCCCCTTCAGCCACGAGCACACGGTCTCAAGCACACGGTCCCAAAATGGCTGCCAAGCAGCTCCTCTCCTTCTCCTCTCTCTGGCCGGACTGTTCTGGAAGGCTCTGGAAGGTGGTATATAAAGCTAGTCTGCTAGCTCCGCCCCTTGTGACTCACAGATGTGACTCACAGAAGCTCCTCCCCTTCAGCCACGAGCACACGGTCTCAAGCACACGGTCCCAAAATGGCTGCCAAGCAGCTCCTCTCCTTCTCCTCTCTCTGGCCGGACTGTTCTGGAAGGCTCTGGAAGGTGGTATATAAAGCTAGTCTGCTAGCTCCGCCCCTTGTGACTCACAGATGTGACTCACAGAAGCTCCTCCCCTTCAGCCACGAGCACACGGTCTCAAGCACACGGTCCCAAAATGGCTGCCAAGCAGCTCCTCTCCTTCTCCTCTCTCTGGCCGGACTGTTCTGGAAGGCTCTGGAAGGTGGTATATAAAGCTAGTCTGCTAGCTCCGCCCCTTGTGACTCACAGATGTGACTCACAGAAGCTCCTCCCCTTCAGCCACGAGCACACGGTCTCAAGCACACGGTCCCAAAATGGCTGCCAAGCAGCTCCTCTCCTTCTCCTCTCTCTGGCCGGACTGTTCTGGAAGGCTCTGGAAGGTGGTATATAAAGCTAGTCTGCTAGCTCCGCCCCTTGTGACTCACAGATGTGACTCACAGAAGCTCCTCCCCTTCAGCCACGAGCACACGGTCTCAAGCACACGGTCCCAAAATGGCTGCCAAGCAGCTCCTCTCCTTCTCCTCTCTCTGGCCGGACTGTTCTGGAAGGCTCTGGAAGGTGGTATATAAAGCTAGTCTGCTAGCTCCGCCCCTTGTGACTCACAGATGTGACTCACAGAAGCTCCTCCCCTTCAGCCACGAGCACACGGTCTCAAGCACACGGTCCCAAAATGGCTGCCAAGCAGCTCCTCTCCTTCTCCTCTCTCTGGCCGGACTGTTCTGGAAGGCTCTGGAAGGTGGTATATAAAGCTAGTCTGCTAGCTCCGCCCCTTGTGACTCACAGATGTGACTCACAGAAGCTCCTCCCCTTCAGCCACGAGCACACGGTCTCAAGCACACGGTCCCAAAATGGCTGCCAAGCAGCTCCTCTCCTTCTCCTCTCTCTGGCCGGACTGTTCTGGAAGGCTCTGGAAGGTGGTATATAAAGCTAGTCTGCTAGCTCCGCCCCTTGTGACTCACAGATGTGACTCACAGAAGCTCCTCCCCTTCAGCCACGAGCACACGGTCTCAAGCACACGGTCCCAAAATGGCTGCCAAGCAGCTCCTCTCCTTCTCCTCTCTCTGGCCGGACTGTTCTGGAAGGCTCTGGAAGGTGGTATATAAAGCTAGTCTGCTAGCTCCGCCCCTTGTGACTCACAGATGTGACTCACAGAAGCTCCTCCCCTTCAGCCACGAGCACACGGTCTCAAGCACACGGTCCCAAAATGGCTGCCAAGCAGCTCCTCTCCTTCTCCTCTCTCTGGCCGGACTGTTCTGGAAGGCTCTGGAAGGTGGTATATAAAGCTAGTCTGCTAGCTCCGCCCCTTGTGACTCACAGATGTGACTCACAGAAGCTCCTCCCCTTCAGCCACGAGCACACGGTCTCAAGCACACGGTCCCAAAATGGCTGCCAAGCAGCTCCTCTCCTTCTCCTCTCTCTGGCCGGACTGTTCTGGAAGGCTCTGGAAGGTGGTATATAAAGCTAGTCTGCTAGCTCCGCCCCTTGTGACTCACTGATGTGACTCACAGAAGCTCCTCCCCTTCAGCCACGAGCACACGGTCTCAAGCACACGGTCCCAAAATGGCTGCCAAGCAGCTCCTCTCCTTCTCCTCTCTCTGGCCGGACTGTTCTGGAAGGCTCTGGAAGGTGGTATATAAAGCTAGTCTGCTAGCTCCGCCCCCTTGTGACTCACAGATGTGACTCACAGAAGCTCCTCCCCTTCAGCCACGAGCACACGGTCTCAAGCACACGGTCCCAAAATGGCTGCCAAGCAGCTCCTCTCCTTCTCCTCTCTCTGGCCGGACTGTTCTGGAAGGCTCTGGAAGGTGGTATATAAAGCTAGTCTGCTAGCTCCGCCCCCTTGTGACTCACAGATGTGACTCACAGAAGCTCCTCCCCTTCAGCCACGAGCACACGGTCTCAAGCACACGGTCCCAAAATGGCTGCCAAGCAGCTCCTCTCCTTCTCCTCTCTCTGGCCGGACTGTTGGATAAAGGATAGCTCCTTTAACACTTGGACTAAAACCCTGATTAAACTCATCAACTTACTGACATGGAAGCCAGAAACTAGATGTCTATGGAACACATTATCCACAGGCCTTGGAGAGAGGCTTCTCCTGTATTCCACCAAGTGCCTATGTTCAAAGGGTCAAGCATAACCTGAATTGAGGCTGCACCTGATTTGTGGTTTCCTCCTCCTAAGAATTTTTTTTAAAACTTAGCTTTTGCTACAGATTTTGGTGTGTTTTCAGTGATGGCTGGCAGCTACCTTTTCACTTGGTGTCCCTGTTTATCTCCTGGTGCTGTCATTGTAGTCATGAGTTGATCTGAGGTCAGAATGAAGTGCCCAACATCAGTAGCATGGTTGGGTACCTCATTCTGACTTCAGCAGTGGTGCTGGGTGATGAACAAGGACTATGTGGGAAGGCAGCTACCAGTCATCACTGGGGAAAAGAGCAAGGTAAGGGTGGAATTTGGAATCCAGAATACTCCAGGGGCATCCTAGAGTATTCTGGCAAGTATAGATGAGTCCATAAAGTCTGGTAACCTAGCCTGGACAGACTCCCTCTCAAGAGCACATGCAGTCTGGGAGAACTCTTAGATCCATCACTGCTACTGGTGGCTCATATTGTCTCTTTTACTTAGAATACTATGACCCTTTCTGGACAGAGATAACCTGAACACAGTAGTTTATGCAGAGGTAACCTACTGTTTAGACAACATTCTATATGTGGTTGCCCTTGAAGATAATTTGGAAGCTGCAACTGGTGCCAAATAAAGCAGCTAGATTATAACATGCTGAAACCACATGATTTTTTACTGGCTAACTATATCCCTGATATCTACATTTTTTACTGGCTAACAACATGTTTTTGGTTTGAATTCAAGGTGGTGGTGATGGTAACATTTAAAGCTCTAAATAGTTTGGGACTTTGATATTGGAAGGAATACCAGTCTCTCTATATGACTACACAGAGACTGAAATCTGTTGGAGGGGCACTTTTTTGTGTCCTTCCAGAGAGAGCAACAGATGTGTGAGGGCACAGGAGAGAGCATTTTCCAGTGTGGCACCCCACATGTGGAACACACTCCCCTTTGAGAACAGCTGGAGTCCATTAGCTTCATTCTGGTTCCAAGTTCAAACTGGCCCTTGTATAAAAACCATTGTTTCCTAATTACCTCATTCAATTTGTTCATATATATGGTTTACCCTATTAATTTTTCCCTTATACAATTTCCCTTCCCTTTAGGCCTGATGTACTTTCAGAAAGTCTGGCTCAT
The DNA here is from genome assembly GCA_034509955.1 of Urosaurus nigricauda. Taxonomy (NCBI): domain Eukaryota; kingdom Metazoa; phylum Chordata; class Lepidosauria; order Squamata; family Phrynosomatidae; genus Urosaurus; species Urosaurus nigricauda. Next base: position 97,142,691 of record JAOEGL010000001.1, read on the forward strand.
TCTTTGTTTTACAAATTATACTGTGTTATATTTTAAATAGTTCTAAAATATTTTATTGTAAACTGATCTTATGATATGTGACAGGATAGAAACATTTTAAATAAGTAAATAAATAAGTAAACAAATACATACTAGGCAGGAACTAACAACCTGTAAAATTCAGCATAATGAGAGAGACAGGGCACTTGGGTGGGGAGAAAAGCTTTGTTTCTGTGGGTGTTAGTGTCAGATAAAGACTTTATGTGAGAAAGATAGAGGGGGGATGTGTCTACATCTGGTTTTGTGTAAGAGGTGTCTGTAAGGGGGAGCTATGGAAAAGATGTGCTTATGTGATCCTGCCCATCATGGTCCTGCCCACTACCAGCCCTTAATCTGCTCATGAATGCTGCTCTCAGTGTTCCCCCAGTCACAAATGTGGCCACAACTCACTCTTAGTCTACAGAATATTTAGACATGTCTTTTTTAAGGCTGAAATCTTGACTCTCTGGTTCAGAATCAGCTGTTAAGAAACTACTGTGTTAACATATGTTTCCTTTTTGCTCTGCCACACCAGACTCCCTTACTTCTTGACAGCATATTTTCCAAATCATGTTTGCCAGAATAGAGTAATACTCTCTTTTTCTTAGGATTTTTTTTAAAAAAGAAATGTTTATTTTGCTAAGGTCAACAAGCTTTTTCCCACACATTCAAGTAAACAGAATGCTATTGTTTCTTCCCCTTGTTTATGTTTTAGCTCTAGAAATCTTTTTCCATTTTTTAAAAATATAAAGTTAAAAATATAAGATTATTATTAAGGGTGAAAGGAAACTTGGTGGTGGTAATATCTCTCTCTCTCTCTCTCTGTCTTTATTGTAGTATATCTTTAGCTTGTAAGAGTATTGGAGTAAAATTGCCTACTGAGAAGATTACTAAATGCTACAAAAATCTGGATATGTATGCTATGAGCCAAATCATAATCACAACATATATATTTGAATTTGATTGGAATGTGAATTTATTTTATGCCTGAAAAATCAACAGAGTCCTGTGACACATTAAAGGGTAGCATTCTTTTTATAGCAGGACATTTTATGGGCTTCATCAGATATAAGAAGGCTAGTGTCCATGAAAGCTCATACATCATATAATCTTTTTCAAGTGTTGCAGGATCCATTTTGTAAAACCACTGCAAAAACACATTGATTGAATCAAGGAACTGACCTTAAGTGTTGACTTTCTAAAATTTCCTTGATATAATGGGTAGTTTAGACTAACAACTGAATTTGAGCTATTAGAATAAATAAGAATTTAAGAATTTCCTGGAAACATCCTTGGGAAGCTTCTGTAATAAATTTTTTTCAGTCACCGCTCTGTACTCATGAAATTTGTATCCATGGATTCCACCATCCATGGTTTGAAAGGATTCAGATAAATAAATAAATGTCCAAAAAACAAGCCTTGGTTTTGCCAGTTTATATAAGGGATCATTTTCCTGTGCTGCTGTATATAATGGGACTTGACTATCCACAGATTTTTTGTGTCCACAGGGAGTCCTGGAACCAAACCCCATCCGATACCAAAGGGCCCACAGTACCTGGCAGATCAATCATATCCCAGGGTGTCCCTATATGTGGCTCTATCAGTTTCAGTGGAGTACAGCTCCCATCATTCCTCACCATCACTAATAATAATAATAATAATAATAATAATAATAATAATAATATATTTCTACCCCGCCCCTCTGAACGAGCAATCGGGGCGGGTTACAACAAGGTTAAAAAACAATACAATTAAAATATACCATCCCATCACCCAACTCCCCCCCTTAAAACAGGATTAAATCACAACAACATTAAAATCAATAAATGAGCATATAAAATAAAATAAAATAAAAACAGTGACAGAAGTTCCATCAGGAAATCTTAGCTGTATAAGGGTGAAGTAATGCTGGAAAGAGAGATGGAAAAGCTCCAAAATGCATTTCAGGACGGGGAGGTGTTACATTTCTTCTGGGGAAGCCTGCTGGAAGAGATGCGTCTTTAGGGCTTTTTAAAAGCCTTCAATGGATGGAATAAGACACATCTCATCTGGAAGGTCATTCCACAGCTTAGGGGCAACAGCTGAGATGGCCCCCTGGGAGGTCTGGACCAGCCTGGTCTTCATGGGCTGTAGCAAATTCCTCCCAGAGGACCGAAGTGTGCGGGGAGGTTTGTATGGGAAGAGGCAGCCCGTCAGATAGGATGGACCCAAGCCATGTAGGGCTTTAAAGGTCAACACCAACACCTTGTACTGTGTCTGGAAACTAATCGGCAGCCAGTGGAGGGATTTAAGCACTGGTGTAATGTGCTCTCTCCTAGAAGTACCAGTGATAAAGCCAAGATCTTCATAGCAAGTCTGTAAAGTCTGAAGTTATCCAACCCATGAACTACAGTATTTAAACAGAAAAAAAATATGTCATGCCCATGAAGATCTTGGGTTTTACAATGATATTATTATGACCTGTATTAGATATCAAAGGGTTGAACAAAAGACAAAATGGCAAAACAAGTATCAGAAAACAGCAAAATATAATGAGGAAATTACTGGTATAAATCAATCAGGTTCCATTCTTCTCCCTACATTTTTATTCTGTTTGGTTTTAATTTTGTACAAATTGTTTTTGGTAAGGACATCATGTTTCCATTGTAAAACACTGAACTGGACTTCTTGCACATTCTCATTGGTTATGCATTTGTTCCTGGGTGGGAAACAGTTCAAAGCAATGACACCTAGTCTTTCTGTGATTAATCCAGAATGTCACCACAGTTATAAAATACTACCCACAAGTCTCCACTGAAATGAGGTTCTCTCAGGTAAATGAACTCCTTGGCAATGAATCATTGACATCTGGAAATGCTTTTCCAGTGGCTACTTTTACGTTTATGACTTTTTCAGATTAAACTATTTCAAAAATTATATCACAAAATAGATTGAAACCTAATTGAATAATACCTCTTTTATCTTATATCTGAAATTGTATGATCTCAGGACATTGTGATTTGATTTATATGACAGGAGAAGCTAATGCAGCTGAAGTATATTACTGTTACTTTTAGATTAGCCTCAAGTCCTTTCTGTGTGGCCACAACCTTTGTGCTGGGGAAAATGAGAAGCACTTTCATGTTGCTCCAGTGAGGTGAACATGGTTTATGAAGCAGACGAGACACAGACTCTGGTACAGCCCCAGTTGTGAGTCAATGCATCTTAGCCCATATCAAAAAGCACATCCATTTGGTTTGATGAGAACTGGATGAACAACAGGTTGAAGACAGGGTTCTGAATTTGTATTCAGACCCCTGCTATACATAGAGTTCTATTCCTGGACTAAAGTGATATCACAGAACCATATTATCTGCACGTGTTACACATTAACTGTTATTTTAGGTGTTTTGCTTTTATTATTAGCAATTATTAATAATTGTATGCAAATTAATAATTAAACAAATTGTTATCTTATTATTTAATCATTAATTGTAAATTTAATTGTATAAAACCTTTTTGGCTAAACACAATGGTTATTTCCAACCACTATACAGTGGGACCATTAAGATAATAGGAATTTGGTGAATCAACACACTTGTATAAGTTGTATAAATTAAATGGCTCTATCCTTGGTGAGGGCTCACAATTGCATTTAGGCTTTCTATCAAATAGAATATTTCAACATAGAAGTTTTCAAGGTAGTTTGTATCTACAACAGAAAGGGTGTGACATTTGAAAAAAGGAAAAGTGTGGGGAAGGAAAAAGCAAATTCAGGCATCCTTTCTGAAATTTATACAGTTATCCTTCTTGGTTGTGGTTTGGTAGTGGCCTGAGTTGTGGAAGTGCCAGATGTAGTATCCAAACATCCTTTTAGACATTAGCCTAGCTTCATGCAGTTGGAGAGGATGACAACATTTTAGCTGGAAACTTCTTGGTAGCTTACATTGGCATAACAATTGCATTGCACAAGGAGTCATCCGGTATTTCCTTGTGTTAGGGCACACTCCATGTAGTCAGTCAGTGCCAGAGGACAGAGGAGCTGACATTGGGCAGCCAAGGCAATAAATAAATAAATAAATAAATAAATAAATTCCAGGATTCAGATAGAAAGTCTCCAGCAGCACAAAGGAAGCTGGACAGCACCAATGCATGGAAATGCCGGATCCCTCCCACTACCACCACCAGCCATTATTTGACTGTGTTTGCTTCAGTACTATCTGTCTACCTTTACATGGCTGGGAAAGAAAGAAGAGCCATCACTCTCCAGACCTCCAACATTGATTAGGATCTTTGTGATGCAGAGTTATCTCTGCTCTCTTCTACTGTGGTAATAATAACTAATGTGAACTAAGCATTAGGAAAAATAAGCATAAATCAGTTCTATTTTTTGTCTCTCACACCTCATCATCATGTCCAAAATAACTTGGCTTTTCCAGTTTTAGGTAGGGAATAGTTTCTTTGCTCTTGGATGTCGTCTCATTTACTGACAGAGCTTAAGGGCATATTGAAATTAACATCTCAACATTTTCCTTTCCCCCTAAAATTATAACTTCCATATATAGCAGAATTGTGGTGAAGGTTGGCTATACAAAATAACTTAAATAGACTTTTAACTTACTAAAAGCCTTTAATGGTGTTATGGAAAGGATAGTTTGATGTGTGTGTTCAATAAATATAAATATTTGATTCATATTTGATTATACTTTGATTAGATTTTGAGACAAAAAAGATGTCTGTTACCAAAGTCTGCACAAATTGTTAAAGTTTCATAATGGACAAGCTAGGTTTGATGGTGGGCTGGATCCTTGCCCAAAGGCCAACCCATCTGAAGACAAACTACACAATTCCCTCATTCCCTTCCCCCTCTGCTAGCAAGGAATGGTTGCAGTGATTTAAAGCAGTCAGTTCTTATGTGAAGTCAAAGGCTCTTAACTGCTGTGTTTATCTCCATGGAATGTAGGCTTCTGAACTGGCTCAGACTGTTACTTTCCTGGTCACCACATTGTGAGGTATCTTGCAGCCTTCAGAGATGTTGGCCAACACACCTGGATTTTAAAGAGGGTTGTTCAGGGAAGCATTCCCAGAACTGGGACTCAGAGTGGCTTCCCACCATTAAAAGACTTAGCCTAAGATGACGGCCCTCCCTCCATGCCATCTCCCACTGTCCATCTTCGGTGGGAGTGAAAAGGCAGGCCCAACGCCATCAGGCCTAGCCAGAGCAAGAAGAAGGGCCCTCCCTCCAGTCCATCTGCCATGGTCCAGGCCTCAGATGGAGTGAAGAACCACTCGACTTGATCCATTTCCACCATTCCCTTCTCTTCCTGTGTCATGTCTTTTTAGATTGTGAGCCTAAGGGCAGGTAACCATCTTTTAACTGATTGTATGTACAGTGCTGTGTAAATTTACAGCACTACATAAATAAAGCTAATAATAGATTATCTCTATTGATTGGTTTTTTTTCTGATGTATGCAACCCCATTCTTCAACCCTGCTCAGGCCACTTAAGAGCCATTATCAGAGCCTGATAATCTTTTCTGGGTTATTCTGGACTAGTTAATGATTTATCTAGAAAGGTAAGCCTTGCACATCAAAAGCAAAATCACTCATTCTTCTCAAATGCTTCCTAGAAGCATGCTATAAGCTAGAGCAGTCTGAGATCAGCACACCTCAACCTGCAAACATCCCTTCTTTCAGCCTCCAGGTTGCCCATGGCCATGGACTCTCCAAATCCAGTTTTGATTTTACTCATTGTACTGGATCCTAAATTTGTTATGTTAAATTTTTTCTTCAAGGTTGGAAATTTTTAACCATAAAAGTGATATTTCTATGAAGGACTTCTTTCATGAGCAAAACTTTCTGTCTGTGAACATAAGCACTAGAAACATAGGACTCAGGGCATTTTATTCTGCTTACAGAATAAAAAGTTAGGATCCAAGTCTCTGGGTTTATTTTATAACTTCAGGTGGTTTTGTGTTTCATAGGATTACTTTCCTATTTTTTTTAACAACAGAGGGACAAACATGAGGATTTATGTAGGAAATTTGATTTCAGTTTCAAGTGTAATGCAATTCCTGAATGCTTTTTTTTCTGTGGCTAAGCTTCATGTTGTAACTGAATTTATTTTTATAATGTTTTGTCCTTTGTTTTGCTGTTGTCTTAGCTAATGATTGTAGCATTTTGAGATTGATAAGGAAAGTACTCATGCTGCAAGTTTTGATGATTATTTAGTTTTAATGATTAATGTTTTAATGCTTATATTTTTAATTGTATCAACCATGTGAATTTTAATCTATTGGAATCCCGCCTCGATCCGAAGGGAGAGGCGGGAAATATTATTATTATTATTATTATTATTATTATTATTTTACAACTTACCAGAAAGCAGAGAGGAAGATCTTGTTGCATGAAGAAGTTACTGTTGTTTCTCTCCCTTGAAAACCTCTATTTGGAAGATGTTTGCCTCATCCAGCATTTTCACTACAGGGCCAAAACTGCTCAGATGAGAAGTGTTTTTTTAAAAAAAATCTTTCATTTGATCTTAAACAAAACAAAACAGAAAAAAATGTACCATGGCATCCCAAAAATGATACCCCCCAAAAGACTGCACAGCTACCTGCTGGGGATGCTCCAGCTGGAGATCCTGCAGTGAGCATGGTGTTGGTGGCAATAAGGCCCCTTCTAACTCTATGATTCTGTGATTCTGCATCTATATATTTGGTATGTACCAGGTCAAATCTAAGTGCAGGCCTAATTATTTAGATTTTTTTAAAAAATAAAATAAACATAGAGGAAGATTCTATCATTTTCTATTAAGACTGTGTGTTTGCACACTCTAGGGCAATCTTGTAAATTGAATATGTATCAGAGGCTAAAGTCAGAAGAGGTTTATTTGCTTTCCATTTTCAACTATAATCAACTTGCTGCTCCTAGACTCAATACATTTGTGACAGAGGTAGAGGTATTCTCCTATACGTTACTGTATTTTTAATAAAAATTAGATCAGTGGAGCAGCACACAATATTTCTGAACACTTTATAGGTACAACTCTTTTTGCAGGTTTTGGGCAGAGAGTTCAAGAAATCTCCAACCACCTTACCAGGTTCACATACAGGTATACACAAAATCAGAAGGAGGAGGTTTGTCTTATTTCTTTATTTAATTTTTATCCCACCATCCCCTGTTCTGCCCAAAATGCCACTCCATTATTATTTACAAAAAAAAAGTAAATACAACTAAAACAGAATAAGTTCAAACACAAATTGAAAACAGATAAAAAGAAACAACAACCAGATGGAAATTAAAACCCAGCTTGCCAAAAAAAAAGGGGGGGGAGGGGGTATTTGCTGACTGGTAGAACAACAGCAAAGAAGCCCAAATAGCCTCCCTTGGCAGGAAATCCCAAAGCCTCTGAAAGGCCTCCGAGAAAACATTTTTTCTTGAATTTCCACCAGATATGCTTCTGAAGGTGATCTTAAACTCAGGCAAGCTAGTAAGGAAGAATACAGCCTGACCTTCCTTATGCTTATTGCCATGCCCAGTGAGGCTGAGGACTCAGAGGAAGAGGGGCTGAGCTAGAGTCCCAGTCTGAGCCTGAGCCTGAGCCAGGCCCTAGCTCTGCCCTGCCAGCTCAGGCAGAGTCTGTGGCCTCCAAGGAGGCTCCAGCAGAGTCTCAGGTGGCTTAGCAACCAAGCATCCCAACAGCAGAGTTTCCAAGCACAAGAGACATGGAGGAGGAGGCGGCTTTAGGAAAAACACTCTCTGGTCACCCAAAAGCTGTGCTCATGAGAGTTGGGAATATAAACAAGTGGAGGATGCCAGGCCCATTGTCAGAGATTATCTGAGCTTCCTTGTGAAAGCACACTTGATCATGACCTCACTTGTTTCCTGGCTGGAAACCCTGCTCCTCAGATTGCTGGTTGCCTTGTCTCTCTGGACTTCTTGACCTTGGATTTGCCTACACGTCTTGTCACTCACTGGAACCCTGGACTTCGGATCTCTGACAACTCTCTTGGTTTGTGGTCTTGGACTCTCTTGCTTGCTTTGCTGGACTACATTAAGTTTTTGACATTGTTTATAACTGTATGTTGCTATCAGCCTTCTTGGCCTCTTCCCCAGGACACTTTTCCTCCCCAATAACAAAGAGTGTAGGTTACACATACTCTGCACATGACTAATTTGCCTGAGGCTACAAGGAAGAGAGGGACAGCTTGATAAATCTATTTAATCTTCATGACATTTGTAAACCATTTCCCCAAAAACTCAGAGCAGTTTCTCTTAAAACTAAAGCTTGAAGCTTAACTTTTATCTCTGTGATCAGTAGAAGCATTCATTGATGGAAGTACAGCTGTGCTCAGGAAAGAAAGCTGGCTGCAAGTTTCATTCCAGAAATGGAAATTCCTTCCAAGGCTTACTGGCTAGAATGGCAAAAACTTTCCATGATGATGGGATTATGTGCTTCTGTGAAAGTGGGGGCTATACTGACAGCAGAAGTGATCCTGGTAAGGTCCTCAATGTCAGACAGCCTTTTGCTAAAGAGCCAGACAAAATGGGCCAAACAGCTACTGGGCAGCAGCAGTAGCAGAGTGTGACACTGATGGGGGATGTCTCAGAAACAATGGCAGTGGCACCATAGCTAACACTTGTCAGTATCATGCAGAAGGCAAATACTAATACTAATACTAATAATAATAAAAAATATTTATTTATAACCCGCCCCTCTGAGCAAGCAATCGGGGCGGGGTACAATATTTAAAAACAACAATATTACATCCCAATCCCTCCTCCCACCCCTTAAAAAAGGATTAAACTAGCACAGGTTTAAAATAGCAACAATAAAAAAACACCATACAATATATCCAACTCCAAATTTATGGGCAGCCTCGAGGTGATATCTGATGTGGCTGGGGAAGGTCTTGGAGACCAAGAAAGGTTAACCACTGTCTGGAAAGGCCTGCTGGAAAAGATGCATCTTGGCAGCTTTTTTGAATCCGTCCAGGGTCATGATAAGACACATCTAATCTGGCAGGTCATTCCACAGTCTGGGAGCAATGGCGGAGAAGGCCCTCTGAGAGGTACGGGACAATTTGGTCTTAATAGGTTGTAGTAGACTTCTCTCAGAGGACTGGAGCATGTGAGGGGGCTCATATGGGAAGAGGCGGTCCCTGAGATAGGATGGACCCAAGCCATGTAGGGCTTTGAAGGTTAGAACCAACACCTTGTTCTACGCCCAGAAACTAATTGGCAGCCAGTGGAGAGACTTGAGCATAGGTGTTATGTGTTCTCTCCTTGATGTTCTGATGATAAGCCTGGCTGCCATGTTTTGGACCACCTGAAGTTTCCGGGTTAAGCACAAAGGTAGCCCCCATGGAGCGTGTTACAGTAATCCAAACGTGAGGTACCACAGTCTACAGGTCCCTCATATCCTGGAAGGGGCACAGCTGGCATATCAGCCGAAGCTGATAGCAGGAACTCCTGACCGTTGCATTCACTTGACTAGTCTAGAATCTAGAAGTACCCCAAGGCTGTGAACAGAGTCCTTTGAGGAGAGTGTGACTCCGTCTAGGACTGGGAGATGTATTCCCGGATCTGGTTTTGGGCCGGTGACTGTAAGTACCTCCGTTTTGTCTAGATTTCGTCTCAATCTGTTTTCCCTCATCCAATCCATTACCGCTGCAAGGCAGTCATTAAGAGGGGAGATGTCATCTGAGGTCAGAGCAGATGATCTAGTCATGGAGAAGTAGATTTGAGTGTCATCAGCATACTGATGACACTGTGCTTTATGCCTCTGGATGATCTCACCCAGTGGCTTCATATAGATGTTAAATAGCATCGGGGACAGGACGGCGCCCTGAGGGACACCACAATTAAGCTCAGTTTTGGAGGAGCAACTGTCCTGAGCCTCACCCTTTGGGACCTGCCAGAGAGGAAGGAGCAGAACCACTGCAATGCAGTGCCCCCAAGGCTCGTCTCTCTCAGCCAATCCATAAGGATGGAGTGGTCTATAGTATCGAATGCCGCTGAGAGATCCAAGAGCACCAGCAGGGTCACACTACTCCAGTCGATGTTGAAGCAGAGGTCATCTATCAGAGCAACCATGGCAGTCTCGACTCCATATCCTGCCCGGAAGCTGGTTTGAAATGGATCGAGATAATCGGTTTCATCCAAGACAGCTTGGAGTTGGGAGGCCATAGCTCTCTCGATCACCTTGCTTAAAAATGGCAGCAAGGAAACTGGTCTGTAGTTGTTTCTGTCCAGGGGATCAAGGGAAGGATTCTTCAAGAGAGGCTTTACCGCTGCCTCCTTCAGGCAGGATGGAATGATACCTTCCCTGAGAGACACATTGATTACATCCTGAAGGAATGTCTTCAATGAGTCCCCTCCCTGGGCGACCAGCCAAGATGGACATGGATCAAGAGAGCAAGTTGTCTTCCTCATGCTTCCAAGGAGCTTGTCCACATTATCAGTACTCACAGATTGAAACTCATCCAGTAAAATGACAGCAGAGGAGTTGTTGGATACCTCATTTGCGGATAATGGTGAAATGCTGGCGTCCAAGTCGGCCCTTATCCGAGAGATTTTATCTGCAAAGTAGATGTTAAACGTGTCACAGCAGGCTGCCGTAGGATCGAGTAGGGGATTTGGCGCAGGAGGGACCTTCATCAGCTCCCCCACCACCTTAAACAGCTGTGCTGGGCAAGACTCTGCAAATACAATGCGTGCAGAGCAGAAGGATCTCCACGCTACATGCAATGCCTCCCAATAGGTATGAAGGTGCTGCCTATGGTGAGTTCTGTTGGATGACAACTGAATCTTCCACCACTTGCGCTCTAGTCATTGTCCAGTCCACTTCATCTCCCTGAGTTCCTCTGTGTTAGAAGCGGGCTGGAAAGGACACTCAGGAGCGATTGCATCGATAGCCTTGGGAAGGTCAGTATTCTAGGTATTCACCAGGGCTTCGAGAGAATCACCGGTGTTGCCAACCATTAGACCCTCTAAGGCCTTCTGGAAGGCAATTGGTTCCATTAGCCTTTGAGGGCGGACCATTCTAATGGGTCCACCACCCCCGGAGGGACGAAGCTTGGCTTTTAGTTCCATTTTGATCAGAAAATGATTCATCCATGACAATGCGGAGGTTTCGATTACCTCCGCCCACAGATACTCCTGTTCTGTAGTAAAAATCCCATCGTGTGTGACCCGCACAATGGGTAGGCCCATTGACCAGTTGGGATAGGTTCATGCTTGTCATGGATTCCATGAACGCCCGAGCTGCTCCAGATAAATCAGAAGGGCTGTTCTTGAGAGGAAAGTTTGCCCAGGACCAGAAGTCTGGGCGACTCCAACAGCAACTCAGAGACCAGCTGAGTCAACTTGGTTAGGGAGTCTGTTAGGCAACGGGGTGGCCGGTATACCAACAGAATCCCCAAACTATCCCTGGTCTTCAGGTTAAGGTACACACACTTGATGTGGGTTGTTTTCTGGTCAGGTTTCTTGCTCAAGGTTAGGTTGGTTTTATGGACTATTGTCATGCTGCTCCCCTCCCCTCCATCCACTTTCCCTTATCTGCTCACTAACCATATAACCATAATCTATAAATGAAATGCCAGATGTCCAAGCTGGCTTCAGGAAAGGAGAAGCCACTTTTAGAAGGTGAATTGGAACTTCACTCAGAAAACTTGAGAGAAATAGATTATCAAGAACAGATGGCATTCTAAAACAGCTGCTTCAATCCATAGAGAGAGATCTACTCCAGTTCTAATTAAAATCTGTCAGCAAATATTGGGGGGGGGGGGCGGTGAGACAAGAGCCCCCAGATTGGAAATGCACAATATATATTCTATTCCCCAAGTAAGAAGGCACCAGGGATTGCAGTAATTCCAGGGCCATAGCATTAGTTTCCCATACAAGCAAAGTAATGCTCAAAATTCTACAACATTTTTTTAACCATATATGTTCAAGATGACTTCAGGAAAGGAAGAGCCACTAGGAATCATATTGCAAACATACATTAGATAATGGATCACACCAAAGGATTTCATTTAAAAAATCAGCCTGTGCTTTATAGATTATAGCAATGCCTTTGATTTCATAGATCATGAAAAACTATGGAAAAATAGATGTGCCATAATATTTGAGTGCCCTGATCAGTAACCTGTACTCAGGACAACAGGCTCCAGAACAGAAAATGGAGAAACAAAATGGTTTCCAGTTGGCAAGGCAGTCAGGCAAAGCTGCATTTTGCCACCCTATCTATTCAACATGTATCTAGATAAATATTGTAAAATGTTTAACACATTTGAAAGAATCCACCAGCTAATAAGAGACAGAATGACAATTAATCTCAACTGAGCTTGTGAAGGAAAAGCAGATCTGGTCCCCTCCCCAAATCTGCTATTTATTTTAATTATAGCAGGATACCATTTATAGCTATTAGCCAGTGAAATAATTAGACCATGATGTTCATAAATGTCCCTGAGAACCTGATTTAGAAAATTAGAAGAAACAATATAGATCTGGGTTTAGGGCATTTGACTCATGAAAATTTAACAAATGTATAGGCTGTGCAAATGGGCTCTTTGTGGCCTTTTCCTTGTTTCATCAAATTAAGATTAGTGAAAAGTGTATATATCACAGCTAGATTGGGCAGAGAGGAAGAATAACATTAAAATTGGTATACTAGCAGTGGAGGGAGAAAGAGGGGGAAAACAGTTTTGCTACACAAAAGCTTCACAGACAGCTAAGATCTATAAAAATTCAGCTTGTGATCTTGACTCTAGTCTGAAAAACTGTGAAATGCTTACAAAGGAAGGAAAGGGACAAAGCAAGAGATGAGAGTTGATAGTGCAGAATGGAGAACTATTTGGAATGTGAATGAACAGGGACAAATATTTGAAAAGGAGCAGACAGCTGGAATTGACAGTTATTAATGCCAGAATAATCAAGGGGAAGTCTGTTTGGAGAAGCTTGTGTTTCCTATTCATGTCATGTTATTGGCACATGTCCTCTCTTTCCTATGCAGAATGAAGGTATAACTTTTAATTATAAGACTTTGGGCCATCTTATTCATTACAGAGATACAGATATTGCTTATTCAGCATGGTGAAGTGTTGGAAAGAGAGCTGTGAGATCTAGATTCAAAAACTCACTGAGCAAGAAACTTGCTAGAGCTGTTACTCCATCTCAGCTTGACCTACCTCACAAAAACAAAAAACAAACAGCTTCATTTATATACCGCTTCATACCCTTAAGGAGTGTCTAAGCGGTTTACAATTGTAAGCTATTTGCCCCCCAACAATCTGGGTACTCATTTTAGCGACCTCGGAAGGATGCAAGCCTGAGTCGAGCTTCAGCCCTTTGCTGGTCTTGAACTCGCCACCTTATGGTTTTGAGTGAGTGGCTGCAGTACAGGCATTTAACCACTGCGCCACCAGGGCTGCTTTGAGGATAAAGTACAGCAAAGAAGAGTCATGTATACCGTCTTCAGTTCAATGGAGGAATGACAGGATATAAATGTAACTAATAAATACAAGAATATATTATTCCCTCCATGCTTTTTGGTCTGATGCAAAAGCAAGGAAGAATACATACATATCCCTCTGTGCTCTTTCTCTGGAGAACATGAGTTCCATCCCAGGAATTGTGAAGAGGGAAAGCTCAAGTTATAGATGGTTCTGTCTATTGTTGTTTCTGTGACCTATATGAAGCCATACTGTGTGCACACTCAGCTGATAGCTGCAGTCATTCCTAGTTTCCCAAATGACATACATGCAAACTTATTTGCTGTAAAGAAAGAGGCCAGAAAACAGAGCAGCTCCATCTAGCTCTTTTGCAGACTGTCTGGCCTTGTGAATAGACTGCAGCCCCAGGCTCATTCCATCTGGATGTGACTCAAAAATCTCCATGGAGGGAGCAGTATAATGCTGAGTCCACCAGGCTTTGGGATAACTTGAGTTTGCCATGGAGGAAGAGGCCAGATAACCTGGGAGGACTTTTTCTGTTTTAATATAAATTATTTGTGGAAAAAACAGCACATCGGGTCATTATGGGACTGTTACACCAGTTGTTGGAGAGAAAGCCAGTTCAAGGACTGGGTAGTAGTGCTTCTGGCTATCCAGAACCATATGCCTAGCCAAAGGGAAACCTGGTGGTTCTTTGTGTGCCTTTGGATTGGGTAAGAGCTTAAAATTTGAAAGTGTGAGCCATTTCCTTTGGTTCACTGGGAGGAGAAAGGAGAAAATTCATTCTATATAACTGCTTGCAGAGGCGCATGCCTAACGGCGTGCAAACTTTTCTTTTCATATTAATTTTATATTTGATAGCCAAGGCAGAGTGGAAGTGCAGAGGAGAAGGTGGCCTAGGCACAGTGTTGGAGGGCAACTCATTCAATATTTATACTTTTCTTCTCACTATTCCCTTAAGGGGTTGTGGGGATTCAGAGGAAGTGAATCAGGGACTTGCCTCTGGAAGGAGCTAGCAGCCAAGAGCTTTCTAGATAACTATAGGCCCAGTTGATTGAGCTCACTAACAGAGCTTGGGAACAAAAGCCAGCTGCATAGGGGTTCTTTACACTGGTGTTTAACAGGAGAAGCCCACACTCTTGTTTCAGTGCCTCCTTAAGACTTCTCACTATGGAAACTGAGGGACCTGCTGCAGTCACCTGCAACACATGTGGGATGTTTGTCTTCTTGCCTACAGATGTGGGGAATTTCACATGCCCCAAGTGCAAGTTGGAGGCCCAGGTGTCTACACTTCAGCATCCTAGAGAGCAGGAGGATCTCCTGAACAGAATGAACCAGAAAGTCTTGGACAGGAAACACACAGAGAAATTTGCTGGGAAAGAAGAGGTCATTCCACACACAACAGAAGTAGATGGCTGAAGGAATGTCACACACAGAAGTAGGGAAACCAGGGTTCGTTCTGTGAGCTTGCAGCTACAGAATCGCTTTGAATCTCTCTCTGTTATCAGAGAAGATGAGGAAAAGCAGCAGGGACAGACATCAGGGACAGAGCAGGGGAGCCTGAGAGTACCACGAAAGGGAACAGCCACTGCTAAACCTCGGAGGAGGTGTGTGGTGGTGGTGGTGGGGAATTCCTTGCTGAGGGGTACAGAAGCAGTAGTTTGTGGGCCTGACAAGATGTCTTGGGAGGTGTGCTGTCTCCCTGGGGCAAAGATCCGTGATGTGACAGAGTGGCTGACAAGACTGGTCAAGCCTACTGATCAATACCCCTTTCTTTTTGTTCATGTGGGAACCAATGATACTGCAAGGCATAGCCTTCAGAATATCATAAGGGATTATGAGGCTCTGGGTAGGAAGCTGAAAGAGATGGATGCACAGGTTGTCATCTCATCTCTTCTCCCAGTAGAAGGGCATGGTCCAGAAAGGGAGAGGAAAATAGCAGATGTCAACAACTGGCTCCGTAGATGGTGCCGCCAAGAACAGTTTGGATTCTTGGATCATGGGCTGCGGTTCCATGAGGAGGGAGTTCTATCAAGGGATGGGTTGCATCTCACACCAGTTGGCAAAAACGTTTTTGCCAATAGTCTCAAAAATTTGATCAGGAGGGCTTTAAACTGAGTTATGTGGAGGAAGGGAGACAGTATTCTGGAAGGCAAAAGGGCTGGAGAAAATAGTCAAACTGACATAGAGGGAACAAAGGAAACAGCACAAGGACCCAACAGTAGGAGGCAAAAAAACGTGCACAGGCATCAAGTAAAGGGGACACAAAGTCTTAGATGTCTCTACACTAATGCACAGAGTATGGGAAATAAGCAGGATGAACTGGAACTCCTAGTACAACAAGGGAAATATGATATAATAGGCATCACTGAAACCTGATGGGATGAGTCTCACAATTGGAATGTAGAAATAGAGGGATATAACCTTTTAAAGAGAAACAGGCCAAACAGGAAAGGAGGAGGAATAGCATTATATGTCAGGGATATTTACACCAGTGAAGAGATCCAGGAAGTCAATACTGGAAGCCAGGTGGAGAGCATCTGGATAAATATTAAAGGAGAGGGAAACAACAGGGATGTCACTGTGGGAGTCTACTACAAACCCCCAAGTCAGACAGAGGAATTGGATGATGCCTTTCTAGAACAGATAATCACACACTCAGATAGGAGAGATGTAGTAGTGATGGATGACTTCAACTATCCTGATATTTGCTGGAAGTCAAACTCAGCCAAATTCTCAAAGTCTAGCAAATTCCTCATTTGCCTGGAAGACAATTTCATTGTCCAAAAGGTGGAAGAGGCAACAAGGGAGTCAGCTATTTTAGATCTTATCTTAACCAAAAGGGAAAACCTAGTTGATGGGGTGCAAGTGGTGGGATCCTTAGGTGGGAGTGACCATGTTCTTCTGGAGTTTGTTATACAGTGGAAGGGAGAAGCTAGGCATAGTCAGACACACATTCTAGACTTTAGGAAAGCTGATTTCCACAAACTTAGAGAAATACTGGGGGTGATCCCATGGTCAGGAATACTAAAAGAAAAGGGAGTTCAAGACAGATGGGAGTTTCTCAAAAAGGAGATACTGAAGGCGCAATTTCAAACAGTTCCAATGAGGAAGAAAAATGGAAGATGTCTCAAGAAGCCAGGATGGATGACTAAGGAACTTTCAACTGAGCTAAGTTTTAAATGGAACGTGTATAAGAAATGGAAAAAATGGGGAAATCACCAAAGAGGAATTCAAACAAATAGCCAGCACGTGTAGGGATAAAGTCAGAAAAGCTAAAGCGCAGAATGAACTCAGGCTGGCTAGAGAGGTTAAGAACAATAAAAAGGGCTTTTTGGATATGTCCGCAGCAAAAAGGAAGAAGAAGGAAACGGTTGGGCAACTGTGTGGAGAAGATGGCAAAATGCTAACAGGAGACAGAGAAAAGGCATAATTACTCAACACCTTTTTTGCTTCAGTCTTCTTAGAAAAGGCAAAGGGTGCTCAACCTAAGGATAATGGAGCAGAAGACAGAATAGGGGAATTTCAGCACAGAATAAGGAAAGAGATAGTACAAGAATACCTGGTTAACCTAAATGAATATAAGTCTCCAGAACCAGATGAACTACACCCAAGGGTATTAAAAGAACTGGCAAATGTGATATCAGAACCACTGGCAATAATCTTTGAGAACCCCTGGAGAACAGGAGAAGTCCCAGCAGACTGGAGGAGGGCAAACGTTGTCCCCATCTTCAAAAAGGGAAAAAAAGAAGATCCCAACAATTATCGTCCAGTTAGTCTGACATCAATACCAGGAAATATTCTAGAGCAGATCATTAAACAGAGAGTCTGTGAACATTTAGAAGCCAATGCCATAATCACAAAAAGCCAACATGGGTTTCAGAGAAACAAGTCTTGCCAGACAAATCTGATCTCTTTTTTTGATAAAATTACCAGTTTGGTAGATGAAGGGAATGCTGTGGATATAGTATATCTTGATTTCAGCAAGGCCTTTGACAAGGTTCCCCATGACATTCTTGCAAACAAGCTTGTGGAACGTGGGCTAGACAAGGTAACTGTTACATGGATTTGTAACTGGTTGATTGGCCGAACTCTAAGAGTGCTCAACAATTGCTCCTTTTCAACCTGGAAAGAAGTGACCAGTGGGGTGCCACAGGGCTCTGTCCTGGGCCCAGTCCTATTCAACATCTTTATTAATGACTTGGATGACAGAATTGGGGGCATACTTATCAAATTTGCAGATGACACTAAGCTAGGAGGAGTAGCCAATATTCCAGAAAAAAGTGTCAAAATTCAAAATGACCTGAATAGACTAGAAAGCTGGGCCAATGCTAACAAAATGAAATTCAATGCGGAGAAATGTAAGGTACTGCACTTAGGAGGCAAAAATGAAATGCACAGATATATGATGGGGGACATCTGGCTGAATGAAAGTACATGTGAAAGGGATCTAGGAGTCCAAGTAGACCACAAGTTGAACATGAGCCAACAGTGTGATGCGGCAGCTAAAAAGGCCAATGCTATTTTAGGCTGCATCAATAGATGTACAG
Organism: Urosaurus nigricauda; assembly: GCA_034509955.1. Lineage (NCBI taxonomy): Eukaryota > Metazoa > Chordata > Lepidosauria > Squamata > Phrynosomatidae > Urosaurus > Urosaurus nigricauda. Next base: position 97,160,695 of record JAOEGL010000001.1, read on the forward strand.
TGTCTAGATCAAGGGAAGTAATAGTGCCACTCTATTCTGCTTTGGTCAGGCCCCACCTGGAATACTGTGTCCAGTTCTGAGCACTACAATTCAAAAAAGATGTGGAGAAACTGGAGCGCAACTAAGGAGGTGAAGGGCAACTAAGATGGTGGGCAACTAAGATGGTGAAGGGTCTAGAAGCCATGCCCTATGAGGAACGCCTTAGGGAACTGGGGATGTTTAGCCTGGAGAAGTGAAGGTTAAGAGGTGATATGATAGTCCTGTTTAAATATTTGAAGGGATGTCATATTGAGGAGGGAGCAAGCTTGTTTTCTGCTGCCCAGGAGTCTAGAACGCGAAACAATGGATGCAAACTGCAGGAAAAGAGATTCCACCTCAACATTAGGAAGAACTTCCTGACAGTAAGGGCTGTTTGACAGTGGAACACACTCCCTCAGAGAGTGGTGGATTCTCCTTCCTTGGAGTTCTTTAAGCAGAGGCTGGATGGCCATCTGTCAGGGATGCTTTGATTGGGAGTTCCTGCATGGCAGGGTGTTGGACTGGATGGCCCTTGTGGTCTCTTCCAACTCTATGATTCTATGATTCTATGATCTAGTTGGCTACAAGTTGGCCCCCTGGTTGGGTGCTTTTAGACTAGCTAATTGGCCTGGTTGATTGGAATATACCCATTGGCTGTGTGTTAATGTCTTTTAATGTCCTATAATCAGCCTTGTGTGTTTTTACATTTGTTTTTAGCTGTCTGTTTGGTTTTTTATTGTTTGTTTTTGATTTAATGTATTTAGAACCTGGGTCGGCAATACAAGTGATACAGGGCAAAGAGAGATATGGTGAGGGCAGGGTCGCATGTCCATGTAGAAGTAGGAGAGATAGGTGTTTAATATCTATCTCCCATTCCAGTCACCCTGCCAGCCTGGGGATCTTGGAGAGTGAGCCACACAGCACACAAAACCTCACCTTGCTCTCAAATAATTCCAGATCAGTGAAAGATAAGACAGATATAATTTCTGATCTCCTCAAAGATGAGGGAGCTGATCTGGCATGTTTCACTGACACTTGGCTGGGAGATGATAGTGCTTCAGCCTGGGCCCAGGCCCTCCCAGCTGGGAACTGTGTTAGTGAGGGAAAGTGTGTGTGTGTGGGGGGGGGGGTAGCTGTGGTTTATAAAGACTAACTTAACCTGACCAGATTACTTGTTAGGAAGCTGAATCACATTGAGTGTGTGTACCTGACTTCAATGATGTCTTCAACTGGGATTCTGGTGGTGGTTACTGCAAAGTTGCCTCCTTTGGCCAGAATGGATGTCTCTTGTCACACAGCAACAACTTTCAAAAGAGGAGACATCCATTCTGGCCAAAGGAGGCAACTTTGCAGTAACCACCACCAGAATCCCAGTTGAAGACATCATTGCCCAGGTCGAATCTGCCCTCCACCATCTCCCAAAGGAGGAAGCAGAAGAGATAAGAGGGGAAACAGCAAGGATTCTGCGCAAGGCAAAACCACCTCCCAGCAACATAACCAAAAAGAAAGAAAAGCCATCAAGGGCCTCAATTCGGACCCAGAAATCATAATTCTCCCAGCAGACAAAGGCAATGCCACAGTAATCATGGAAACAGAACAGTATAAACAAAAAATCAAGGAACTCTTAGATCCTCCAATCTACAAAAAACTGAAACAAGAACCAACCAACAAACAGGAAAACAAACACCTGATCAAAAACTCCTCAATTCAGCCAACCACAAAACAAAGTTTGTGCAAATCCGAGGCTCTTTAACCAAGACTATATGGACTTCCCAAGATCCACAAGGAGTCCATTCCACTCCAACCCATAGTAAGTACCATTGGATCCCCCACATACGACTTGGCCAAGTTTCTGGCCACACAACTTCAAACCTATATAGAGCAAACCCCCCCACTACATCAAGGACTCAGATCACTTCATAGGAAAAATCAACAACCTTGAACTAAAACCCAGAGACATACTAATCAGCTTCGATGTGGTCTCCTTGTTCACCAAAGTCCCCATAATGACACTCACTCTGAAATTTTTTCCAGAAGACATCACAGCCCTGTTTGAACATTGCCTCACCATAAGCTATTTCCAGTGGGACAATGGATTCTATGAGCAGAGAGATGGGGTAGCAATGGGGTGCCCTCTGAGCCCTGTGATAGAAAACTTGAACATGGAGCACATTGAAAAAAAAGCCCTGGAAACAGCATCGAAAAAGCCCACAACATGGTTCCGATATGTGGACGACACTTTCATCATTTGGAGCCATGGAGAAGATCTGGCTGTTTTTCTGAACCATTTGAACAACATCCATCCTAACATCCAATTCACAATGGAAAAAGAAAAGGATGGAACACTACCATTCTTGGATGTCCTAGTCATTCGCAAACCAAACCAACATTTGGGCCACACAATATACAGAAAACCTACACATACGGACAGATACCTGCACGAGAACTCCAACCATCACCCAGGACAAAAAAGAAGCACTATAAAAACACTGGTAGACCAGGCAAAACGTATCTGTGAACCCCACTTCTTGGAAGATGAACTGAAACACCTGGACCGGGCTCTACAGGCCAATGGTTACTCCAGTGAAGACATCAGAAGGGCTGCCAGGCCCAGAAAAACCCAGAAGACTCAAGACAAGCAACCACCCAAAGGGAAGATATTTTTACCATGCATCAAAGGAGTCACAGATAGAATAGGGAAAATGGTGAAAAAAACACAACCTTCAAATGGTTTACAAAAAGACTAAGAAAATCCAGCAAATGCTTCACTCAGCCAAGGACAAGAGAGACCCTCTCATGGCCGCTGGAGTCTACCGCATTCCATGCAGCTGCAGACAGGTCTACATAGGGACCACCAAACGCAGTGTGCAAACAAGAATCAAGGAACATGAGAGACACTGCAGACTGGGTCAACCAGAAAAATCAGCAGTAGTAGAACATGCTATAAACCATCCTGGGCATAAAATGCTGTTTGAAAGCACTGAAATTCTAGACCATGCCAACAACTACCATGTCAGAATGCACAGGGAAGCCATTGAAATCCATAAACACCTGGAAAATTTCAACAGGAAAGAGGAAACCCTGAGGGTAAACAAGGCTTTGCTACCAGTCCTGAAGGACAGCAATGTCAAGACTCAACCTATGCAAATGAGCAACAGCCTAAGGCCAGGGGATTCCCAGCAGACAATGAGCACCAGTTAGCAGACATTAATCCTTGTTTGCATATCCTCCCACCCTGAGGACTGCCATTAGCAACAGAACAATACATTTGCAAATTACTTCTTCCTTCCCAGGGTCACACAGGACATATATAGCCAATCCTTTTCCAGGCTCTCATTCTCTGAAGATGCCAGCCACAGATGCTGGCGAAATGTTAGAAAGGAACTCTTCTAGAACATGGTCACATAGCCCAAAAGCTCCACAAAAACAAACAAACAAACAAAAAATTAAAGTACAAGGTGTTGGTGATCACCTTTAAATCCCTGCGTGGCTTAGGCCCAACCTATCTAAGGAATCGCCTACTTCCATATAATCCGTACACTCAGATCCTCTGGGAGGAATTTATTACAACCAGTGAGAACTAGATTAGTTGGGACTTCCCAGAAGACATTTTTTGTGGTTGCTCCCACTCTATGAAATGACCTGCTGAATGAGATCCATCTAATATCCAACTTAGACAGCTTCAAAAAAGCTTTTAAGATGGATCTCTTCCGGCAGGCCTTCCCAGAACAGTCCCCGGCCACATAAAGAATCCCATACTGCTTATATTGGTGTAACTCTAATTACAATAATTCTGCCCACCATTAATTGCTAATAGTTTTATTGTGTTTTCAATTGTTAATAGTTTTATTGTGTTGTTAACCAATGTTAGATTTTAATTGTACTACCGTTTAATTCTGTTTTAAGGGGGAGGATATGGTGTATATTTGTATTTGTATTTTATCTTTATAAGCTGCTTTGATTGTTCCCACAAAAAGCGGGGTATAAATCAAGTTTTATTATTATTATTTAGCATACCTCCCACCCCAATACCTAACAGATTCCCTGGCCAAGCTCATGGAACTGGTCTCGGAGGTGCTGTTGGAGTAACCCAGACTTTTGCTTCTGGGTGAGTTCAACATACCACTGGAGGTCAGTTTGTCAGGTGTAGCTCAGGAGTTCATGGTATCTGTGACAAACATGGGCCTATCCCAATTGGTTTCTGCCAACTCATTCAGCCAGTGAGATTATCAGCTCGGAACATACAGATCTGATTGATACCTCTGAATTGTCATGGACAGACCACTTTCTGGTCTAGTATCACAGCTATAACCTACCCCTGCAATGATGGTGGACCTATTCAAATGGTCTGCCCTCAAAGGCTGGTGGATCTTTTGAGATTCCAGAGATCTTGGAGGGTACTGTGGCTGGCATCACCAACGGTCCTGTTGAATCCCTGGTCAATAAGTGGAATTGCCCCCAAACATTCTCTCCGACCCATTACAAAACAGGCTCTCTTGGATACAGAGACCCTCAGGGAAATGAAATGGGAAGGACGATGACTAGAGTGCAGATAGTGCAAAACTTGACTTTTATGTGATAAGACATGATATAGAGGGCATCTACGTTTCTATAAGGTGGCAATATTTACAGTGAAGAAAGCTTTCTTCTCTGCCCACATTGCATCTGTGGATTCATGCTCAGAGTGGTAGAGGCTTAACTCAGGTACATTCCCCTCCAAACTCAGTATTGGAATCTTCAGTACTGCACTGTGATGCTTTTAAAAACTATTTTGCAGATAAAATTTCTCACTTAAGAGCTGGCTTAGATGCTGTCATTGGAGCAGAGGCCAACAACGAGGTGTCCAGAAACTCTGTGAGTGGGATTACATGATCACTTTCAATTTGTGAATACTACTGATGTGGACAAGCTGCTGGGGAAAGTAACAAAGACAACCTGCTTTCTTGATCCCTGTCCCTCTTGGCTGGTCATCCAAGGAGGAGATGCAATTAGATCTCAAATACAACAAATTATTAATGCATCTCTCAGGGAGGGAAATTTTCCATCCTGTTTAAAAGAAGCAGTAGTTAGACCACAGCTGAAAAAGCCCTCCCTGGATCCCTTGGACCTTGATAATTACAGATCAGTCTCATACCTTCATTTTTGGGGCAAAGTGATTGAGAAGGGAGTTGCCCTCCAACTCCTGTCAGCCTTGGATGACACATACTTCCTTGACCAATTTCAAACAAGATTCAAGGCAGGATATGGAGTTGAGACTGCTATGGTCACCTTAGTGTATGATCTTCATCTCAACACCAACAGGGGGAGTGTGTCCTTGTTGGTGCTTTTTGACCTCTCAGAGGCTTTTGAAACTATTGAATATGGTTTCCTTCTGGAATGCCTGGGAGTTTTGTGAATTTGAGGCACTGTGATGCAGTGGTTCCAGCCATACCTCTCAGGCATGTTGCAGATGGTGGTGCTTTGGGAGAGTAGCTCCTCAAAAAAGGAGCTGTTATATGGCATCCCACAAATTGCCATTCTATCCCAATGCTTTTTTAATATTTGCATGAAACTGCTGGGAGAGATCATCTGCTCGCATGGGGCGGGGTGTTATCAATACACTGATAACACCCAAATATATTTCTGCATGCCTTCCAAAACAGCCTCAGCTAAAGATAGCATGTCTCTTCTGAATAAATGCCTGGAGGATGTAATGGGCTGGATGAGCAAAACAAATTGAAACTGAATCCAGAGAAAACAGAGGTGCTTGCCATCAAGGGCCCTAATCTGGGAAGGGAGGTATGCCAACCAGTTTTGGATGGGGTTACACTCCTCCTGAAGGACTGTGTTTACAGCTTGGGAGTCCTCCTGGATCCATCTCTCCAAATATCAGCCCAGGTAGATGCGACAGTCAGGAGTGCTTACTAACAGCTGTGGCTGATAGGCCTGCTGTGCACCTTCCTAGATCTAGAGGACCAAAAGAATGTGGTGTGCATGATGGTAACCTCAAGGTTGGACTTCTGCAATGTGCTTTACATTGGGCTACCTTTGTGCCAATTTCTGAAACTTCAATTGGTGCAGTACATGGCAGCCAGGTTGGTTACAGGAACATATTACACCTATACTCAAGTCACTCCATTGGCTGCCAATTAGTTTCTGAGAAAAGTACAAAGTGGTGCTTTCTAGATTGGCAAAAAGAAGTGTGTTCATGGCTGCATGAAAGTCTAGCCTTTAGATGAGAAAAAGGGAAAGTGTGCCATGAAAACGCTTTTTTTGCATTTTAGGGGAGAAGAAGCGCCTTTAAAAAGGTGCTGGTATTCCCAGCTTCTTTTTTTAAAACTGCAGAACAGCACAGCTCCATCTAAAGGCTGTGGTGCAGCTGCTAAGTATTAAGGAAAAGACAACTTCATGTCACACTTTCCTGCCAATCTAGAAAGCCCCAGTGTTGGTTTTGACCTTTAAAGCCCTATATGGTTTGGGTTTAGATTATCTACAGAATTGCCTTCTCCCATACTATCTGTCCCAAACACTGAAGTCCTCTGATGGGCACTTGCTTCAGCCTGCAAGAACCCGACTGGTAGCTGTTACACAGAGGACCTTCTCATTGGCCACCCCAAGACTGTGGCATGACCAGCCACAAGAGATCTGGCAGCTAAATCAGCTATCAGAATATAAAACACACTTGAAGACCTATCTCTTCCGACAGGCCTATCCAGGCAGTTTTTAATCATGAATTTTACACATAAATTTTATATTTAATTATTGTCCTACATATTGTACTATAAATATTGCATAGAGATGCAGCTTAATATGCATATTTTATGTAATGATTGTGTTTGAGCTATGCTGTAATCTGCCTTGAGGCATGAGGAAAGGCAGGTAAGAAATAACAACAACAACAACAACAACAACAACAACAACAATAATGTAGGCTGCATCAGCAGTCTGATCTTGGATGTCCAAACATGGCCATGAGCATTAAGTTTAAAGCATTCCTAACCAGTCCTGCTGGGTTGAAAATCCAAGCAGATCATAGCATTCATCAGGAACTTCTTCTCCCAACTTGCAATGTCTGCTGTTCATCATGGCTTTAATCTCACCTTTCTCCATATTCAATCTGCTCACTGACATCTTGTTCCCACCCATGACTGGATACTGGGAAGCACTAATATTTCATGCCTTGGACTGACATTGAGAGAGAGAGAGAGAGAGAGAGAGAGAGAGAGAGAGATTTCTGCAGCTGTGTCATATAAATGTTGTTCAAGAGAAAAAACAGAATGAAGCTCTGCAGGAACCCAATAAGCAATCTCTCTCTCTCTCTCTCTCTCTCTCTCTCTCTCTCTGAATGTGTGTATTCATGTGCATGCATGTGTGTGAGTGTGTGCGCAATTGCATGTTTTCTGTAATATTCCTTTTTCTTCTTTCTCTCCCACAATGTCTATGTGAGACTGATGGATGACACTGTAGCAAGGCAATGATATGGAGTCTGATACAAGCAATAGTGGTGTTTTCCAATTTCTATTTTATTATGGAACAACACCTGCACCAAAGACTATGGGGTGAAGCATATGGGCAAAATAAAATGGTTTCAACCTGTTTTGAAGGTGTGGTGTTTAGATGACACATGCTTCCAAAGCTGGCAGAAACCAGATAGAAGCTGTACTTCAGAGCTAAAAACCAGAGCAAAAGGAACTATTCTGATTTAGCATGGAAAATGTGCATCTTTAACCCTGCATATAAATGCCCCAGTGCCAGAGTGGATCTAAAAAAGCAAGCTATCCTAACCCTAACCCGAAAGCTGCATATAAATGCAGGTGTACACTTAAAAAGGACAGAGCTGCCGTACCCATGCTGTTGGGATGGCAATGCAAAAAAGTAAGACACCTCCAATGGATGTAATTACAATGTACACAAACCAGACAGTCCAAGAGGGGGCTTGGGATGAAGTGGCCATGTTGGGGGCGGGGGGAGTCTCTATGATTGTGCTTTGCCAGTGTTTTATTGGGCACACTGATGCTCTGATGCCCTGTACTGGTGGAGGATGGCAGGTGTGACTGTGGCCAATCAAAGAGGCAGCCATCCAATGAGATGGCATCTAGGCAGCAGGCAGCCATTGGTAGTGTGCTTGTGTGATAGTGCACAAATATGGTGGTGAAGTAACAAAAAAACTTACTCAGCAGCACAGTGTGACACCATGTCATGTATTCGGGCCATGCACATTCAGGCCACCTTTGGATCTGCCAGTGTGAACAGCAGGGTTTTGAACTGCTTTTGGAAAAAGCAGGTTTGAGCCACTTTTTCCTTCCTGTCTGTTCCACCCCTATGTCTTCAGGGGACATTAGTGATGCATACAGATAGGGTCATCTGTGTATCTCTATCTTTTTCTTGTTTCATCTTTCTCTTTCCTGCCTAGACTGACAGTCTCCAGGGAAGACTTCCTTTCCTTCCTAAGTCCTGCCTTCTCTTTCTTCTAAGCAATATAGAAGTAGAATCCCTAGCTTATCTTCTGGTTTCTAAATGGAGTTTCTTTTCCTTTTACACTCAACAGTGTAAACTGCTTAATCAAGTAACACCCTTCATGCATATCCAGCAGATTTATCCCTTTCAAGCAGCCTGCAGCATGAAATACTGATGCTTTCCAACGGGCATCAACTCTCTCTGGGATCTGCATGCTAAGAATGAGGGGAACCACTCAAGTGGTTCCAAAAACAGTACCTGGACTTCCATAATTCCATCATCTAATCATCTGTATTAATGGCTATAAAGGATCTATACAATACAGTTTCTGTAAAGTTTTTCTTATTTACCTCATAAGCTGAGATTGTCAGGGCCACAAAAAAAGCTAATTAACCCCACTGAAATGTTTAAATTGCTTGGTTTCTGGAACTATTTTATATTCAGTCTTTGTGATAGATGAGGGAGAAGGGGCATGAAACCCAACTTTACGATAAAAGTGTCAGTATCAGCCAACCTGGGGCTTGAGAGTTGAATTGGTTGGAAATGATGCCCTACAGGGGAATACTGAATGAAGAAATTAAGAGTACTGTGAATTATGTTGTTATATGTAACAAAGAGTCCCATAAAAATTAGAACAAAACAAGCTCTTTTTAGTAATTCCTGCTCCACTTCTCTCAGTGGATCTGTGGATTGTTTATGCACCTAGAAGAGACATGCATGCTGTCTCTTCCATATGACAAATAAACTAGCAAGATGGAAATAATAATGAAAAGAAATACTGGCGGTAGATGAATAATTGATCTTCCTTAAGTCAACATTAACTTTAGAGAGGTACCAAAGGGCTTTTGGACTCTTCCATACAAGCAGATGACAGTAAATTGGAAAGCAAAGCTTGACATCTTTCCTTGCGTTTTTTTATTGTAAGACAAATTTTATAACACCTTGGCTACTGGCTGGTTGTAAATTTCACTTCATTAAAGTTTTCACATCTGGACATAAATATGCACTCTTTAAAGTAATTAGTTCCTGGAATATATATGACAACAAACCTCTACAACTGCTTTTACTGATCACTTCAGTAATAAAGTTTCCTGGAGTTGTAAACTTGAAGGAAATGACCTCCTGAAGTTTGAGTTGGAAACAAAATCTAAAGCAAAGAGAGTTTGACCAGCTCATTATCAATAATACCCAAAACTCATTAGTTCTTGAATGTGTGTGAGAGTGTGCTTTTGTGAGAATGGTGATTTCCTGACATTTACAAATAAAACTACATTTGGATTGTGCATTCTGGAGTTCTCTTCCTTAGAACCAATATACACAGGCTTGATCCCTTCTTTTAAATGCCCAAAGCCCTCTCAGCAGCTTGAAATGAGCCAATACAATTTCTCGTTTATATATTGATTGTGGGTGTCATCCCAGGACCCTGACATTTTGTGTAACAACTCTGTGGAGAACTGACTGTACATATAAAGGAGAGGGGGTTTACCATACCTACATTAAAAAAGAGAAAGAATACTGCTTCCTGGAGGCTTCTAGGAGCTTGAGTACCCTTAAAAACACAATGCATGGTTTTCATATGCCTTCCTCATGTGAAAAATAGCAGTGATAGAACCCCTGTGTGGCAAGTCTGGGGATCGAGGTGTTGAAACCTTGACAGGGACCAGAAAAGCACCAAGAGTACATATGTGGTATATGGATCATGGATTACCCACTTCTGTTTCACTCAAACTCTGTAACTTCCAAGCTTTCCCATACAACAAACATGACTGTTTGTCCCACATGTACTTGGCGTACACCCTTAGAGCAGCAGCTGAACCAAGTTGTGTTGATATAGCTCAGCCAGTAGTAAATATTTGCATAATCTTTGTCATGCAACTGATGTAGCTAGACCAATGGGACAAAACACACAAACACGTGGAGTTGTTCAGTCAGTTTATACAATTTAAGCTTTGCCAATCCAAATATAGCTCAGCAGCTCTGCACTGTGATCGGCTAGGTAGTACCCTGGTCTGCTTCCAGCTCTGTGGTCTCAAGCAGACAACAAAATGAGGGAATTTATTGAGCGTCTTGTGGACTTTGTCTTGGATTTCAGGCTATGATGGACTGCAAGTTGTGCAGGTCTTCTTCCAATACATCATGCAAACTATACAGTGTTCTCTCATGCAGTCACCCATTCAGCTTCTCTCTGTACTATAGTTTCTGTATATATTTAAAACTATACAGTTTGCCAGAGGTTACAGTCTTGCAGGAAGGGGAGTGAAGACAGGTTTTGGCAGCAGGAAAAGGTATAATTTGCTATGTTGTCAAACAAAAAATCTAGAAGTAAAGCAACAAAAATTACTAAAGACAACTTTATATGTACCAAATACATCTCAATTCTAAGGCTGACAGTTTTTATCCTAGAATGTAAACGTACTTCCAATTACGGCATAGCCATACTGTTTTATCACTGATGTGAGGCATTTAAAAAAAAAAAGATGAGAAGAGTATTATTCTGTTAATGTTATTAAGTATCTACCATATATACTTGACTATAAATCAAGAAATGTATGCCCTAAAATGACTCTAAAATCCTGGGTTGACTTATATATGAGTCAGTACACTAATACTGCTTAGAAAGGTCCTGAAACAAGCACCACCACAATGCCCCACTTCCCCATTCTTCATGCCTGGAGACACAAGTGTGTGTGTGTGTGTGTGTGTGAAAAAGTTTCCCAATCCAATTTTAAAGCCTCTTTTCCCATCAAAAAGCACCCCATTTAAAGCCACTTCTTTATCTTCCCAATCTGATTTTAAAGCCTTCTCTTCCCATCAAAGCAACACCACTTTTAACTCCACTTTTTTCCCTTCTGAATCTGATTCTAAAGCCTTCTCTTCCCATCAAACACCCCATTTAACTTCACTTCTTTCCCTTCCCAATCCAATTGAAAGCCTTCTTTTCTTATCAATGAAACAAGCACTCCTTTTAACTCCACTTCTTTCCCTTCCCAATCTGATTTGAAAGCCTTCTCTTCCCATCACCCCTTTAAACTCTACTTCCTTTCCTCCTCAATCCAGTTTTCAAACGTCTCCTCCAGCACCTGGGAAGTGGTGTCAGGTGGTCTGGAAAGGTTCAGAGAAGGAGAAAGAGGGAGGGAAATGATGTTGTTAGAGCCTCCTAAGTTGTACCCTCAGCTTATCCATGGATCATATCAAAACCCATGATTTTTACCCTGAAACCTTCTCCTGACTTATACATGAGGTCGATTTGTATATGAGTATCTACCAGTAGTTATAGGACCTGCAACAAGCTGTTGGCTTGTAGTATGTCACTGTCAATGGCTGCTAAACAGTTACCCATGCTCTCTTCCAGAATACTACTTTCCATTTCCCTTTATTCCCTTTACTTAGCACTCTTCATTCATGGATCATTATTAGAATTTATTAGGCTGTTTGGGAACTTCTGTAAATCATGGGGTTTCTTCAAGCATGTTGATACCTCACCCTTCTGCATAGATGGTCATGTTTTGGTTGTTTAAAAATTGACAGAGAATGAATTTGCTAATAGTTTATATCAGTGGTTCTTAAACGGTCATCCTCAGACCCACCCCCCAGGAGGCTGTGATTTCTTCACAGGGAGTCCATTAATGTCTGAAGGCTTGAAGTCTGTGCAATCCACCTCCTTCCCACAGCAGAGTGGCCCAGTGACCAGATCCAAAACAAAGGCTGGCTGGCTGGCTGGCTGAGTCTGTGTGCTGCCATACAATCCACATCAGCCACAAAATTCTTCCCTCTAGTGCTTCTAAGGTTTAACTGATGGTGTAACTGTTAATGGTTCAGTGTTCAGTTATTATTATTATTATTGTTATTATTATTGCTACTATTAGGATTTTAAACCTTGATTTAATTCTGGGAGGGGGGGTCTGTGGCAACGAAATAAATTTACAGGAGATCCATGGTGAAGAAAAGGTGAAGAACCACTGGTTTATATGATGCCTATTAAAAAGGCAAGGGAGTTACATGAATTAAATGTTAGACTCTGAACTCAAATCCCTGACCACCATGAATTTCATTGTCTGGTCACTGATTACATTTCCATGTAGAAGTACAAACATTTTCAGGAGATAAAGAGTTAATAGCTTCACTCCTTTTATTATTTTTCACTTTCTAACAGCCCCCTTGACTTCTGTAATAGATGTTGTTGTTGAGCCTCTCTTTAGTGTAACATTCTGCCCAGCTGAAATTCAAAAGAGAATTGCACAGGCAGTGAAAATAAAAGGCCTGTTACTGAAGAGATTGGAAGCTGAATAGCTCAAGCTTGTCAGAAATGAAATCATAATGGAATTGGTGTAAATGGGTGACAATTTTTGGGAGATGTTTCAAATAATTAGAACTGGGTCAGAAATAAATGGAAAGCAAAAAAAGGCACATTAATGTGCTACATGTCAGTGACAGTTTCAGGTTGTTGAATCATACTGGAAAATTGGAAACAATAAACTAGCTACATGGAGATGAACAAAACCTAATCCAGATGTGGGTGACTAGACACCAATTCTGAAGCCCCTGAGACCCTAGTCTGCAGGCCAAATGGATTGCCTAAAACAAATAAAGCAAGAGCCCCAATTGGAAACATCCTGTTGTCCACCTCTGGTTTTGAAAAACAGATATATTTTAATGAAATAAAATCAGCATGTGCTTTATAAATTATAGCAAAGCATTCAACTTTATGAAAAGCTGTGGAATGCTCTCAAAGACATGGGAGTGCCACTACATTTGATCATCCTGATGAGAAATCTGTAGGTAGGACAAGAGACTACTGTTGGAACAGAATATGAAGAAACAGAATGATTCACAAGAATGCATTCTATGTAACATGTACACAGGAAATATCATACGAAGAGCAGGCTTAGACTCAGAAGAAGGTGGAGTGAAGAAAGGAGGAAGGGACTAAGATATGCAGATGACACCACACTACAAACATTGTAGACTTGGAAAAATTACTAAGGAAGGTCAAATAAGAAAGTGAAAAGGCAGGCCTTTTTGCTGAACGTAAAGTAAACAAAAACAGTGACCATGGGGGATCTACATAAAGTCAATCTAGATAATGAGAAAATCAAAATGGTTAAAGAGTTCTCATACCTAGAATCAAACATTGATCAGAATGAAGACTGCAATCAAGAAATAATAAGACCATGAATGGGAAGGACAGCCATGAAAGAACTAGAGAAGATCTTAAGGTGAAAAGATATACAACTAAGCACTAAAGCCAGAATAGCCCAAGCCATTATATTCCCCATCACCATGTATGTATGTAACAGCTAGACAGTGAAGAAAGCAACAGAAAGATGTGGAGAAGAGTTTTGAGGACTCTGTGGCCAACCAAAAAGATAACAACAATAAAAAGTTTCCATGAAAAGATCAAGCCTGAAAAATACTTTGAAGCCTCAATAGTAAAACTGAAGTTGTATTTTGGCCACATCATGAGAAGACATGACTCACTAGAAAAGAAAATAATGCTAGGGAAAGTAAAACAGTAGAAAGAGAGGAAGATCACATTTCAGCCAGATAGACTCAATCAAGGAGGCTACAGGCTTGAATTTACAGGACCTAAGCCGAGCAAAGGAGGACAGGGTGTCTTGGAAATGTCTCATCCACATGACTGCCATGAGTCAGGGATAGACTGAAGGATAATTAACAACAAAATGTGCTTTTAAGAATTTTCCTCCCATTTCCTGCTCTTGTCTGGGAACATTCATGCCAATTGTCTGGTCATTACTGTATATCACACTCTATTATTCTCCCCTGGGAAAGTCGCTTAAGCCAATCTGCTGCTGAACTACGGCCCTTAAGAGCCATTTCTTGTTATAAATACATATGCCTGAACAATAGCAGTTTGGTCCAGTTTGCAATAAGGCAGAAATTCTGTTAGATTCAAATCTGGTCCTTCAGTACTGCTGTCTGTGCTACACGGCAAGCAGACTGAGAAGCTGTGCAGAATGGCAAGAAAAGCCAGCCTGGGGGTGGAGTCAGGGCATAGCATCCATATGACACACACCCTAGCTCCGCCTCCAGGATGGCACTCCTCTGGCACTGCGTCCACATGATGCAGTGCCAAAGGAGCATCACAAAGCCACGGTGCCACGGCTATCATATCCTGTGCAGGGTGCAAAAAGAAGCTGCTTTTTGTGGCTCCTTTTTGTGCCCTGCAAAGGCCTGATTGGGGCCATGGCATGTGGTTGCCACAGCCCCAAGCTGGCTGTAAAGGGGGCAGCTGGAGGATGCCCCTCAGTCACATTCAACTGCTAGCTTTCTCCCAGCCTGTCTTCTGGAACTGGTATATATTACTCTGGTTTCTCTTCAGAGCTTATAAATCGTATAAGTCTTATATTGCCCATTGCAATCCTTTAATATGCTATCCAATACCATCTTTTATATATCTTAGTTTGTGTGTGTGTGTGTGTGTAAGTACTTTGTGTGAATGCAACATCCTCTTGTTCAAATAATAAAATTGAGTTGTACTTAGCCCTCTGGTGTTCTAGTTTTTTGGAACCAGTAAACAAAGGCTGGTGTCCCACTGCAATTAATTCGAACTATTAAAATTCCCCTATTATATATTAATTTGTGGGTGCCATCTTGGTAACCTAGCCATTTGGGTGGCTATTCTTTTAATTTGTTGCTTCCTAAATTGTGAATTCTCATGTCCTACTTTTGGCTTCTGCAGCCTTTTACCTCATCCCTCAAGTTCTTTTTTGAAAAAATGAACCCATCTTTAAATTTTAAAATCCAGTGTTAATGGATACATTTCAGCTTGTGCAGACTGGTGATGTGGACAGGATCCTTGGAGAGGTAAAAGCCACCACTTGTATCTTGGACTCTTGTCCTTCTTGGCTTATTAAACAGGCCAGAGGGGGACTGGCTGAGTGGGTAAAGGAGGTAATCAATGCCTCCTTACAACAAGGCAGAATTCCATCCTAAAGGAGGCTGTTGTGAGGCCTCTGTTTAAAAAAGTCATTCTTAGATCCCACAATAATGAATAACTATTGGCCAGTGTCTAACCTATCATTTCTGGGCAAGGTTTTTTCCCAACTCCAGGGGTTTCTGGATGAAATGGATTATCTAGATCCATTTCAGTCTGGTTTCAGGCCTGGCTATGGAACAGAGACAGCCTTGATCACCTTGGTGAATGACCTACGGAGGGAACTGGACAGGGGGAGTGTGTCCCTGTTGGTTCTCCTGGACCTCTCAGCGGCTTTTGATACCATCAATCATGGTATCCTTCTGAACCACCTCTCTGGAATGGGGCTTGGAGGCACTGTTCTACAGCCCTGGTGGCGCAGTGCTTAAATGCCTGTACTGCAGCCACTCACTCAAAACCATAAGGTGGCGAGTTCAAGACCAACATAAGGGCTCAAGCTCGACTCAGGCTTGCATCCTTCCGAGGTCGCTAAAATGAGTACCCAGATTTTTGGGGGGCAAATAGCTTACAACTGTAAACCGCTTAGACACTCCTTAAGGGTATGAAGTGGTATATAAATGAAGCTGTTTATTTTGTTTGTTTGTTTTACAGTGGTTCTGTTCCTTCCTGAAGGGGCAAACCCAGGTGATGGTACTGGGGGAGTCCTGTTCAGCCCCCTGGCTATTGACCTGTGGGGTCCCTCAGGGTTCTGTGTTGTCTCCTATGCTGTTTAACATATACATGAAACCACTGGGGGAGGTTGTCCAGAGTTTGGGGTTCAGTGTCATCAATATGCAGATGACATTCAACTCTACTTCTCCTTCTCCTTCAATCCAAGGAGTCTGCCCTGGTCCTAAACCAGTGTCTGTCTTCAGTAATGGACTGGATGTGGGCAAACAATCCAGACAAGACAGAAGTGCTCCTGGTCAGTCGGAAGGCGGATCAAGGAATAGCGATCCAGCCTGTCTTAGATGGAGCCATACTCCCCCTGAAGACACAGGTTCGCAGTTTTGGAGTACTCTTGAACTCAGCTTTGAACTTGGAGGCCCAGGTTCCAGGAGTGCTTTTGCACATTTAAAATTTGTGCACCAGCTGTGCCCATTCCTTGAGAAGTCAGATCTGGCCATGGTGATATATGCCTTGGTTACACCCCGTTTGGACTACTGTAATGGGCTGTACATGGGACTGCCTATGAAGAGTGTTCGGAAAATTCAGCTGGTTCAAAGAGCTGCTGCTAGGCTGTTAACAGGGGCAGTTTACAGAGACCATACAATGCCCTTGTTGAAAAAACTTCATTGGCTGCCAGTTTGTTTCCGGATAGAATCTATGATTCTATGGATACAATTCAAGGTGCTAGTTGTGACCTATAATGCCCTACATGGCTCAAGTCCACACTATTTGACAGACCGTTTTTCCTGGAATGAACCAGCCTGGACTCTGAGATCCTCTGGAGAAGCCCTTCTCCATCCCAACATCATCACAAACACGGCTGGTGGGAATGTGAGAGAGAGCCTTCTCGGTGGCTGCCCCTAGTCTCTGGAACTCCCTGCCCAGGGAGAGATCAGAATGGCTCCCTCCTTGATGGCCTTCCACCAGCAGGTTAAGACCTACCTGTCCACACAGGCATGTAAGGAATTGTTATGAGGATAGGCGGGGATGTTGAATAATTTTTTAATGTTTTAATTGTACTGTTTTTAATGTTGTGAAGCTGCTCTGAGTCCCACTCCTGGGAAAAGAGCCGGATACAAATAAATAAAATAAATAAATCTTTAAATTTTAAATAAAATTGGCATGGCAAATACATAATTATTGGCTAGTAAGAGGTTTCTATCCCTTCATTTCAACCAGCATTTCTGAGAGCAGGGGGACATTTATCCTTTGGATATTTTGGGCTATAGCTCCCACAATAACTTACCATTGCCCTTTCTGAGTCAGGCTGATTGGAGCTCTGTGCTAAAACATTTGGAGGATAATAGGTTCACCATGGCTGTTTTAAAACCAGCAAATATGATTACATTGAAATTCACACTGCAAAGTAAGTCTGAAAGCTAAAACTGGGGAAAAATCATGCATGTTTCCAGATGTCGTTGGACTCCAATTTCTAGCAGCCCCAGCCAACATTGCCAATTATGAGGAATGCTGGAAGCTGCAGTTGAAAAACTATAGGGCCTCACAATTCCCACCCTTGGTTAAATCAATGCTCATTCTGCATAGAATAGACCAGTCAACTTCAAAGGGACATAATTTACTTGTGACTAACAAGTCCCATTCATTTCTGTGGTTCTACTTCAAGTAATAGTACAATTGGATTTAGTCGATAGTCTGCTAAAATAGTTTAAAAGTTCCAGTTATTGAAACAGCGGCTAAAGGTATAGAAAGGCTTAATGTATTCCCATGGTGTTGTTTGCTCTTGAACCAGACAGTTTCATTTCAAACACTCCAGAAGCTTGGAAAAAGATATGTAGATGATTTGCTTGTTGATTAGGAATTCTGAAATCAAACATCAAACACCCTGAGTACTCTTACATTTCCAGCTTGATCTGTAACCTCTGTAAAAGGAAACGTGCAATACAACAGATATCAGTGATGCCATCTGAATGTGTCCCCTGGATATAACTCACCACATAGATAGGAAAGAACATTAACATATATAGTGTTTTTTCCACAATTGTATACCATGTTATGATTCTTAAAAATTATCTCTTTCTACTTTTTTTTTTACATTTTCCATACCCATTCTTTAAAAATGTATCTCTATGCATTTTAATCATTTTGAAATTCATATAAAGACTTAGCCAGAATGGAGAGGGATGGCAGGGAACTTATCACTGTATTTAAGTATAGATTGGTTTTGAAAAATTCAGAAGCCACATGAACTTATTATTATTTTTATTATTATTGAGGTCTGATCTCATTAAAATGTGCACAGTGTGCCTGCAGAAATGTAACATGAAGTGAAGAAAACAGATATTTGGTTTTGCAGAGAAAAATTTTTCCTGTACTTGGTGCTGCCCTGTCACTCCCTACATTTCCTCATAAATGTCAGTATGAAGCTTGCTAATCATATGCAATTTTGGGTCCAAGATAAAAGTGCGGGCAACAATTTTGATTAAGGCAAGCTTCTGTTCCCAAAGTGATCTATCACCTCAACTCCAGTTCATTAATTTGAGCTATACATCCACAGGTGCTTTCAAGTCTAGACTGTTTTTAATCTCTGCTGTGGACAATATACGATTTGCAAGTTATATCTGTGACAGCCAAATAACTTTTGCCCAGCACCATGTTGTATGGCTGAAAACTAAGAGTTCATATTAAAAAGAAGAGATTTCCCAGCCCTCATGTTCTGAAAAGTATTCCTGAAAATATCATGGCACTAAAATATTTCTCCCTGCAGCTATATCCTATAAATGTTGTACAAGAGAGAGGACAAAATTGACCCCATTAGGAACCCAAGAAGCATAGTCCTTTGCAGGTTGCAACTGCTTTTCTTCTCACAGAGGCATTCTTTAAGGGGTCCTGTAGGATTCTATTCCAAACTTCCTCTCACACCCTATTTGTATGAGACTGACATTCATAAAGGAAAATGAGCATTTGCAAAGGATAATAATTCTATATAAAAATATACAACAATGGCAAAATGCTTGCCACTATTGGTAGTGCACCATATCTAATGTTCTTGAAAGTGGTAGGTAAATCATTAGACACCGCTCAATATTTCAACTTGCTGTCACCTTCAGTTCCATGATACTTTTCTGAATGAAAAGCCTTATTAAGTTTTGATTATATGGTGGATGCTAAAGGTTCTTAAACACTTAGGATCTCCATCAGGAAATAACTGGCAATCAAGGAAATAAAAGTCAATAACTGGAAATCAGGAAATAATTGGCAACTTAACTATAATATACAATCAGGTAACACCTGTGCTCACTGGGGGTTCTGGGCATGACAGTCCAAACATAACTCTTCCAGATTCTGAATCACACTAGCTATTTACTTTTGGTCTGAGTATTGAAGAGTCAAAAAGTCATTCATACTGTAGACCTCTCTTGTTGGAAGTAAGAAAACTTTGGGCCTCAAGACATTTTGGCCCATACCTCCCATTAGCCCCACCAAGTATAGCCAGTGGCAAGGAATTATGGGAGAGATAGCCCAAAATATCATGAGAGACAAAGTGTTTCCTTTTACACTGGAACATAGAATATAGAAAGACATCAAGCCGGACCATTGGTTCAACAGATAGAAAACTAGGCATATGTGGCAAAACCAACATCAGAGTGTGGTCAAGATGGCAAAAGTTGTTGATAAGGAAGAACAAATAAGCTAGGAATGGCTGCAGCAGTTTGCTTTTGCCTGTGAATACTGGAAAGGGCAAGATTCTGTCCTTTCCTCTCATCTCCCCATGTTGAGTAAATTGAGTGCAAATGACTTTTGCACTTTAAATTCAGTTTGAAGCAGTTGAAATAAGCTGGGGATAAAGGGGGAAAGTGGGAAGAAATATGGGAACCTGAGTCATTGTAAAAACAGCTGGAAAAGTAGGATAATAATAGCTCCTTTTATATACAGATGTTTTATCTATGGATTCATGAAAATATTTTAAAAAGTATAAATTCCAAATAGAAAACTTTTGATTTTCCATTTTATATAAGGGACACCATTTTTTCTGCCATTATATTTAATGGGACTTGAACATCTATGGATTTTGTTATCCATGGGGAAACCTGGAATCAGACTCCAGTGAATAACAAGGTCCCACTGTATATGATTAATTGGAACTGTCTCTGTCAAATCAGGGTGATTGGAGAGTATAATTCACCTATCAGTACTATCCACAATGAACCAAATTTACAGGTTTCAAAGGTTTCAGAGTGGAGTCTTCAAGCTGTGATCTCTGAAACACACACACACCACTCTACTAAAGAATTGCTTTCATTGCTTCAGTGAAAGAGCTTGTAAATAAGATGCTACATATAATGCTGTTACCTGTCATCGGTTACTGTTGGTGGTTACAAAGACACAATAATGTTCTTTTCCCAGCCTAATAGCCGGCAATGTGACTTTTCTCCTTATAATGATGAGGAACATTTTTTATTTCTTTTTCTTGTTATTTTGGGGGACATTTTGAGTTGTATTTTTTCAAATTTTTGGCTTTTTGTATTTTTTCAGATGGATTTGTGTTTTAAAAAGCCAAATCGGAATAATGTTATTACTTACTAGTAATGTTATAAATTAATATATAAATTAATAGTAAAATAGGGAAGGTGGCTTGGCTGTGTTCTCTTTAGGGCTGGAATTCAGCACCAATTCTAGGGACAAAAATTCCCCACTCCTAATTTAGTTATGTAATTATTTCCTTAAGTATAGGGATACATGAATAAGAAAACCACAATTACCTTTATGCAGAAAGCATTAATTCCATCATTAAAGCTGGCTCAATTTTGGTCAGGTTCAGACACAGTTTCAGGGTTTCTTAAGCCACCTTTACAGATGACAATTGATGATGTAACCAATTGAAACAGACTGATTTTAAATGGCAATCTCTATAATAGGACTTAAATTGTGAACCAGGAGGAGTCACATTTTCTTCATGGCACAGGAAACAATGTGTTAGATCAATACTTCATAGTATGATATAAAGGGGACTGGCTTAATTGTTTATATTTGCTTGATAAAGCTAAATTCTCCTGATAAGGAATATCAAGCAGCATGTCATTAGAATAATGTCATCACTCAGTACTGATGGATCTAATTTTCCATGCAATTGAGTGCTCTTTTGACATTCAGATAAAAGGCTGAGAACTGCAAAATTAAATTAGTATACTGGCATAATGTAGCACAGGTATGAAAAAAAAAAGTGGCATCATTACTCTGATATAACTGTACATGAGAGAAAATGATCATGCCCTTTTAAAAGAAAATAAATACAGATAGTGGGATGAATTCTGAATGATCTAGAAAGATTCCTAATGCAGGAATCCTTCTGAAATATGCTCTGCATTAGACAGACAGCCCTTTCACACTAGACAATGATGCTAGGAAAGGTAAAAAGCAGTTGAAACAGAGGAAGACCCCATGTCAGATGGTTACATTCAATCAGAGAGGCCATAGGCATGAGCTTGCAAGACCTGAGCAGAGCAGTGGAGGACAGGGGGTCTTGGAGATGTTTCATCCACAGGGTCATCACATGTCAAAATTGACCTGAGGGCAGTTGACAACAACAAAATTATAACATATGATTCTGCTTTAACTGCCATGTTTGCATTCTATGAAATGCTAGGATATGTAGTTTAGGAAGAGAGCATTTAGAATTTACAGATAGAAAGTTTTGGTGTCAGACCCTAGGATCCCATAGGATACACCATGACAGTTAAAGTGGGGTCATTATAATCGTGTAGTGTGAAAGGATCCAATATCCCTGCCAGTTTGGCTCAACTCACAGAACATTTCCAATCACTGAAGCAGGCTAGGTGATTTTTTATGCTCCCCATTTCCCCTGCAATTCTCCATATAGACCTGGACACAGGCCCATAGCCAGAATTTAAACTGTTAATAAAGAGGATGGACACCATAGTTAAAGAAATGTTAGATAAGTTGTGGTACTTTAAACATGTTGTGTCCAATGAATGTAAGGTCCATGATGAATTAAACAAGTGCCCAGGCAGTTCAAGAGTAGCCCACTGAGATCAATGGCTAGCCCAGTGGTGACTGCTGGCTTTTCTGTCAATGAGTGGTGAATCTGCCACAGATTTTTATCTGACCGTCTAAAGAGCTGTCCATGGTGTTGAATGTAGGTTTTGGTATTTTTGGATAGTGCTTTTAAAGTTTGGACTAAAATTTGAAGGTGAGGAGGCAGGGCCAGGCTTTCTTACATCCCTGCCATGACTATAGCATGGAGCATAAAAAAGTTGTGCTATAAAAATACGGCACCCTTGAAGGACAGTCCAGTTCCTGCTGCCTTTTCCTATATATACAAGCACACACACACACAAAGAGAGAGAGAGAGAGATGCAAAATCTATGCCAACAACAAATTCCAGAAAAGCCTCTTTTGGGCGGGTTTTCTTTGAAAATCCAGCTATTAATGAAAACCAGATGCCATAATTTGTTCCTTCTATTCAGCACATTGTTAAAATCCTTTTATAATTCCATTATACAAAGAAAAGAGATTCCTCCAGATGGAGCCAATGTTGCGGGAAGCTGTAATATAGATGTAGTTCTCTGTCACTGAGTTTTTTTAAAAAAAAATAAAAATAAAAAATGTCCCAAGCAATTCTATTCCCCCATCGCCAATTATCCTCCACTGCAATAAAGATCCCCCACTTCACCCCACTTTTCTTCAAAAAAGAACAGAAAATAATCCAAAGAATAAGTGGAAGCAATGGCTACAACAACCAGTGGTACCATACAAAAACCAAGGAGCTATGTTGCCAGACCTTTTTCTGATTTAAACCAAAATGAAGGATTCCAAGTCTGGGAAAATAAGTGTGCCTTGGCTAAATGTTTTCAGTTAGGGAAAATTTCAGCAATACAGCTCTGAAGTAAGGGTTGGATATATTTATATAACTCAGCTTGCAGTGTATATAGGGAGGTGAACTTCTGGTCCTACAAGGTGGCCTTGAAGGAAAGGAGATCATTTAGTTGAAAAGCCAAGCCTTGCCTTGTTTGTTTGTTTTTGTTTTTTTTCAAAATGGGAAAAAAACAGAAACAGAAATGATAAACTGGGATTGTGGGTGGTATTCTGGAAGGAGTGGGTGGGGTTGTTTTATGTGAAATGGATGCATTTTTTCTGTCTCTGCTTTTAACTCACAACATTGAGGTTCATAGATCCTGTCACCAAATGGCTGCCATACTTAATGTTGTGAGTTCTAAATGTGCTCACTGGCTCTCAGAGGACTCCTGGGTTACTTCCATTTTAGCTATGTCCCACTCTCAAGTGAACACTTGTCTCCTTTCAACAGCCATTCAACTCAGCTGTTACGTCAATAATAATAATAATAATAATAATTTTTATTTATAGCCCTCTCCTCTGTTCAAACAATCGGAGCGGGGTACAACAAAGTTAAAAATCACAAGTTAAAACAATACCAATAACTAATTCCCAACCTCCCACCCCTTAAAAATAAATTAAACTAAAATAGATTAAAATGAAGCAAGCAAATTAAAACAAATACAACGTCATAAAAAGTAGCCATTCCTTGAGCAGTGTAAAATAAGGAGTTGAGGGTCATAATACTGGAGATTGGGAGGAGAGCATAGGGCCTAATTTAGGAGCTGGGAGATTAAGAAGTTTTAGGGAAGGCCTGCCAGAAGAGATGTGTCTTTATGACTTTTTTGAAGCAATCGAGAGATGTAATGAGACGGGTCTCATCCAGCATAGCTTGGGAGCGGTAGCAGAGAAAGTCTTCTGGGAGGTCTGTGTCAGCCTAATTTTCATAGGCTGCAGCAGGTTCTTCCCAGAGGATCGAAGTATGCGGGGGGGGGGGGGGAGGGTAGATCATATGGGAAGAGGTGGTCCCTGAGATAGGATGGACCCAAGCCAACACCTTGTAAGTCTCTTTATTTTCTGATTGTCCTGTTTTCTTTTCTTTTCCATTGTGTTCACTGTTGTTGTTGTTGTTGTTGTTGTTGTTTTTTGCTGAAAATATGATGGAACGATAGCTTTTAATTTTTTTTCTTGTAAGTCATGTTAAGTAAATCAATTTTTTCAAAGATAAAGTATATATAGTACTTTTTAAAATAAATAATATAATAAACATTGCATTTCCAAAATCAAATAATGACTTTCTAGATATGAGAATACTTGAGAACATCTATATTTGAATTTTTATCAACCAGGTTTGCTTCTCCTGTTGCTTATTTGGAATTTCCAGAGGCATAAGTTTCCTGCAATCCATTTTTGTAGTGCTAGTCTTTTGCAGGGGACTGAAAGTGCATGTTATGCAGAAATTGTGTGTGTTCATGATGAATAATAACCTCCAAGGAGCAACTGAATATTAGTTTATAGTATATATTAAGATTAGAATTTCCACAACCCCCTGAACATTGGAGTGACAGGAACAATTAAACAAAAGCAAAAATAAAATAAAATAAAAATAAAATTCTAGCCCAATGTCTTCAGTGAAATTATTGAAAAAGATAGGAAGGGACTTCATTTCTGAAAAATATACTGTTGAGATTGAGTTCGCATGTAACAAGCATGATGAATATCTTTCTCTCTACACACACACACACACAGGATGGTTCAAAAAGAACGATGCAAAAGTAAAGCTACTCTTACTCTTGGTCAGTTTTGCACCATATTGTATTCCTGAAAGGAAGTTCTTCTGACAAATGAATATCAAAATAATTCACATTGGGAACACTGGCCATAAATTAATGATTATTTACATACATATTGACAGACAATAAAAGAGCAAGTAAAAAACAACAACAACAACCTGGATAAGCTAGGAAAAGATAAATATTAAAATGAACAACCTGATGGATCAAACATGGGCCTGAATGTTAGTCCTATCTAAAATAGATCTTCTGAATCTATAGGATTTGCATATGTGTTAACTCACAGTTCAACAAGTGATTTACCAATTGGGACTACCAAAAGGATTCAGACCAGAGGTCCATTTGGACAGTTTTTTATTTCAAAAAAAAAAAAAAAATGCAAGCACAGGAGCCAGAGAATAACTGAGATGTCAGGAACCATGAGCTGGCCTAGTACAGAAAGTCATCTGTCACATTTTGGACATAAATTAGCAGTAAAGTTTACAAATGTCCTGCTATCAAATAATACTGGTCTTCAAAAGATCAGCACAATGATAATGAGAACAAAGCAGTACAGTGGGTACAAGCAGGGACTTGTGAAACAGCTCTACCTAACAGAAAGCCATGAAGTTAAAAAATAAATAAATAGAAATCCATACTGCATATTCTTAAGGGTATGTAGATAACCTGTTCTTAAAAACCTGAAATGACATTCCTGAATAAAGGTTTTGATGGCCTGACACCACCAAGCATGTTGCCAAATGTGCTGTTACCAAATATTGCATAACAAACTTTGGAATATAGAATTGATGCACTATAAAACATGCCAGCATTCTGTAACGAGTTATCACTCTCTAACATTTGAAGTATGGCTATGCCAGTTTTCTAGCCATAAGCGATGCTGTCAGGACAGATCCATGATAGTTGCTGGCTGAGACAAAAACCAGATGGCACCTTCTTTTTTTTCTGTGTTCAAAACTCAGTTGGGTGATTGTACAAGCTTATTAATGGACTGTCGTTCAAACTTCTTCTTCACTTCAACTGAAGGGGGGGGGGTCTACGTTTAGGTCCTTATGTGAGGGCAGCCCAGATAGGTCAAAGCTCTAGTGACTTGCTGCAGCCTCTAGGCTCTGTCATCTGAAGCAACAGGTTCAGTCTGCCAAATAGGAGGTAAGCTTTGGATGCTAGAAAACTTTGGTTTCTCTACATACAAACCATATAGCCCAGGATACCAAGGAGCTACTATAGCAGCGTTCTGACTTCCCATCAGCAAAAACAAAGAGGCAAAGAGGGAGTGTCACTGCCAAAGCAGCAGCAGCTCATTATTGATGATCTCATTACAGTGGCCAAGTGAGGAAGTTGGAAGTTTGACTGGTACAAGTGGGAAGAATAAGGGGCTTTTGCAAAAGGATGTTCCAACTCTGTTGTTTTCCCAAGCACTGTTATCGCAACCATGCTGGGATCCCAAGCTTGGCTCAAAATTCATCCAGTGATTTTCATTTAGAAATCAACAGTCAACACTGCTCAATTTGCTTGGCTTAATCAGCCTGGAGGGACAGTTCGTGCATCCTGATAACTAGATGTTTCTTTGCTATTAGGTTTTTGGTGATCAAGTGAATGTTATATTACAGGAATGTTACCCTGAGAGGGTATCAGATGGATGGTCTGCAGAGTACTTTTAAAAATCAAAATAGATGGATCATCCTTATCATTCAGCCAGATGCTTCTGTCACAGATTTATAAGAGCTCTTAAGCTTTGTTGCATGCAGAAGAATGAGCAATACAAAATCATTAAGGTGACCCCAGTTGCGTCTGGAGCACAGGATGTGGGCTCCCTTGCTGTGGGCTCTCTCCAGTCATGTCAGAAATGAGCCACTGATGAAGCTTTAGCCTTATTGATGCTTTTTAAATGAATCTGATCATTATTGCTCAGCCAGAGGTCCCAATATCTTTCTTGTCAAGAACCACCAATGTACAGAGTGGTGGTTTTTTTTAATTTAATTAAAAATAGATATTTGGATTTATTTTTCAGCCACATGCAGAAACCACAGAAGAATACAGAAGAACATCATTTTACCAAACATGCTTGTGCTTGGTGTGCAATGGAATCTCCCATAATCTTTGTCATATGAGACAAACCACAAAGCAACTCCAGCCAGGGTGAGACACTAGAGCAGAGGATTATTTGAATAGGCATTGTAGTAAGTTATGATTTAATAATGGGGTCAATTGTCTATCCAAATGAATGTTCTATTGACTGGTTCATTCACTTCCAAAGCAGTCCTATATGTGTCAGTTCAGAAAACTTCATTAAGCTGAATGGATATGTTTACACTGTATAGGATTCAAGCCTTGGGCATTCTTTATCCATAGGCACACTGTTTTGTTTCTACCAGTCTCAGGCTCTTACTGACACACTCTTCCCCAGTATTTCTGCTGTTATTAAAAATGCTACATTGCATTTTATATACACATACCCAAGCAGGCTAGAAATCTAATTAGTAAAATAAATAAAAATCATAATCAACTATGATTGGACACACACCAGGATCATAGATTAACCTTACAATTCCAAGGCAATTGCTGCCGTCAGGCAATCATAGCTGACCTCATTTTTATGGCAGACCCTTCTTAGGAGAAGTGGCAATATTGTCCCTTGCCTGAGACCAATAACCACCTTCTACTTGGTCAAGAAGTTGATTAATGGTAAATCCTTATGATCACAATTGGATTCTGGAAGGTGCTGCCAGCTGAGGAACCTAAAAATGTTGTGACTCACATATTTTAGCAGTCTTCCTTCTATAAAGTTATTTGTAGAAAATATGTAATTGCAAGAATACATTGAAATATGCTTACCTTAAGGTAATCTATTAAATCTATTTGTTTTGTTGTAGAATGCTCATTGAGGACATTGTGAAAAACATTTTTTATCTTACAGCTTAGGTAAAAATATACATTTTCAAAAGAAAGAATAATTTTCAAATGATTTTTTTGTTTATGAAAACATTAAAAATTTGAAAGCTCATCAACAATTATTTTATTTTATTTTATTGCAGGGAAGAAGTCATAATTAACATTGGTAGAATGGAAAAACTGTTGTGATAGATTGTCACTGTATCAAAGGCACAGGTGTAGATTTTACTTTTTTAATGCACACACACACACACACACAAATGATTGAAATGGCTTTCAAAACCTTGGCAGCTTGACTTCATCATCAAAACAATTTAGAATCACTGTGATCATGTTAATTATACAATTAAGCATTTTTCAGCCGATAAACATTAGATTGGAGATTTTTTGAATTTTCATATGCATTCTTTTAAAAGCTATAAAACAATATTCAACATGTTTCAGTAATAGATACACTAGCTAGAAGACTTATTTCAGATATAATTGCATATGTTATTTCAATGTTGTACAAGCTGAGGAATGCCTTTTACTTTTTAATATATCATAGTCTCTAGACCAGCCCTTCTACACCTTTGCAGGAGTATGTCTGCCTATACTGCTGAGCTAGAATTGTGTATCACAAGCATGATGAATTATTGTAGATATGGTCTGTCATACATACTTATTAGCTGCAACATCACAATGTCAGTTCTGTCCTTCACTCCCCATCTCTTCATACCAGGCATCATTTCAGTACATATCCTTCCTTTTCATGAGGAAAAGCAGGTGTCAATTTCATTTAGGAGCCAAATCAGACACTACTTTAAAGAGATAGCAAGCAGTTATTTTGTTTTCATTTTATATCTGAGTAAGAATACAGCTTCAGACTGTAGTTAGGATACTAGAGTAGAGGTAGAGGGAATTCAATGCTTGTGCTGCACTGTAATCCTAATCTTTATTAAGATCCCCCATAAGTAACACAAAGACACATGGGCCTCACTTAAGTAGCCTTATGACTACTTCACTGCTAACAAAAATCCATTTTAAAGCATTACTAAAATAATGCTCCACTACTGTAAACATTTTGGAGCTGACCATTAAAATATATTGAAATAACAATGCACACTGGATTTGGACAATCAGAAGAGGTCCAATGGATCAATGCAGGTATTCATCTGCTTGCTTACAGGGCTAAACTGAGACAAGGAGATGAGTGCTCATGTAAACCCACCTCAAATGCCACCATGGGTCTCACAGAAGCCCTAATCTTCATATTTTTAGTATGTTAGAATTGACAAACTACATGTTCATTCTTAGTCTGCATGCTTTCAGGATTCCTGTTTATCTTACGACACCCTCTTCCATCACCACTTTAACCTGCAACCATTACCCCCTCTCTGTCTTCCATTGGACCATGTATTTGATTATGCACAAGTAAAGGCGAACTCCTGGAATTAGATTTGAGCCTGGATGCCCAGGTTTTGCAATGACCAGGAATGCATTTGCATAGTTAGGACTAGTGAGCCAGCTGTGCCGATTCCTTGAGATGTCAGATCTCACAAAGGAAACACATACCTTGATTACACCCTGTTTGGATTACTGTTAACACACTCTACATGAGACTGCCTTTGGAAACTATTCATAAAGTTGAGCAGGTCCAAAATACTGTGGCCAGGCTGCTGACTGGAGCTAATTACAGAGATCTTCTTTATTGTCTACTGGTCCACTTCTGGGCAGAATTCAAAGTGCTAGTTATGACATTTAAAGTCCTACATAGCTTGAGTGTGGAATATCTGAAAGATTGCATCTTCTTCTAAAATCCTGCCCAAGTTTTTCAGAGATTTTCCATGGGAGGTTTTCTCTTGGTGCCCACCACCATCACAGGGACATTTGGTGCAGACTCAGGAGCAACATTTTGGCACCCACTTTCAGCATGGCCAACTTGCAGGAGCTTCTTCCACACAATCCTCCCTGCACAATAATGTCCTCTGGGAAGAATTTGCTGCAGCCTAAAAAGACCAGACTGGCTGCGATAACCCAGAAGCCTTCTCATCCACCACTCCTAGCTATGGAATGACCTGCCGGAGGAGATCCATCACATTAAAAGGCTGTTAAGACAGATCTCTTCCAGCAGGCCTTTCCAGATTTGCCTTCCCCTTATGCTCTTACTGTTTTGAAACAGATAGCCTGTGTCTACCCTGCAAACACAGATGCTCTCGCTCTAATTTTCTACTTTAATGTTAGCTTATACTTTTTAGCCTATATTGTGAGTTATTTTATATTTTTTTAATGATTGGGCTGTGGGTTAGAGTAGGGGGATTATTTTTAAATGTATATTATATATTTATTGTATTTTACTGTTTTTTCTCCCCGTAACCCACCTTGATTCCTTCAGGAAAAGGTGGGCTATAAATAAATTATATTATATTATTATTAACTGCTCATGAATTATAAACCCAATGCATTCCCAGGATATCTCTAGTGTCTCAGCAATTGTTTTAGCTGAGATTCACCAGTCTTCCAACATCAGATCATGAACATCCTCAACAATTTCAGGAATTCACACTGTAGAAAGCCTCTCAGACCTTGCTGCATCTTCAATCTCAAAATCTCCATGCTGAAAGTTAATTTGCCATTTCTTCACAATTGGGTATGACAAGCACTTGTCACTCAGTATTTAATGCATACACTCATGGATTTCCTTTGTAGTTTTATTCTCACATTAAATTAAAATCTTTCCTACACATTTGTTATTGAGACACAGAAAAGCAGTATACGAGTGATTTTTGCAACATCACATAATATTATTTCTTCTATGCACTTAGCTAATATCTAGATTCTAAGAGAGGGAAAATCACTGAGGTTCAAGCAATAACAAACAAACTGGTGGAGTCTCCTTCTTTGGAGGTCTCCCAAAGAGGCTGGATGGCCATCTATCGGGGATGCTTTGATCGGGAGTTCCTGCATGACAGGGGGGTTGGGCTGGATGGCCCTTGTGGTCTCTTCCAACTCTATGATTCTATGATTCTATGACATATTGCTAGATTTCAAAACAACATTGTGTAAATATGTAGTAATGAGATCACAACCATAGCAAGAATCCAATGAGGCCCTTTTCCCCAACCATATGTTTAGTTTAGATTTAAATTCTAATTTTGTTCTTCACTTGACTTTTTTTTTTTTTAGTAAACAACTCCTGGGACATAATGAATATGACAATATTGAATTGGTAAAATACAAAGCATGTAATATCAATGAGAGAAGCCTAGAAATGTATAGAAGATAGATAGATCGATAGATAGATAGATCGATAGATAGATAGATAGATAGATAGATTTCTTGCCACATAATGAAAGTATCTCATGAAAAGGTTATTGCTGATGAACTACTCTTGCCACTTGATGGTTTAGTAGTCCCTAGTCCTCAGGGATCATGGTTGTGAAATGTTTTACAGAACCTCTTATGTTCATCTTCTCTGTCATTGCTAAGGTTTTTGCATAACACTTTGTTCTGTATCATTAAATGAAAATACTCAAAGGATTGCAATCTATTCTGTAGGATAGGCATTATTGGATTCCACATTTATTAGATTTAAATTGCTCCCATATGAAAAGTGTATTTGCTAAATAAAAGGCACAATGAATGAAGCCTGTTATGGAAGAGTCAGGCTGGATTTGTTTTTTTCACCATTACTTTAGTGAAAGGTACATGATAAATTATGCCCTTGAGAGTACTTAAAGAAATACTTTGACTTCACTTGAGATGTAGGTGAAGGAAAATGTATTAAGGGAATGTCTTTTGATAACACCCAGAAAGAATTAAACTTATTTCCTCAAAGATTTGTTGGCTTTGCAGACTGAATACAATAAAACACTTGCCAAAATATGTATTTTTTGTCAGTTTGGACAGCAGATAGGTCTGAGCAGAAAAAAACAAACAAACAAATAAGCAAAAAATATTTGAATTGAACTGAACAGCAAAAGGACCACAAAAGAATAACAATTTTCCAAGTATATGGACTTTAATGTAGCATATATCAGCGAAAAGATGGATTTCCCTGCTATACCAGAATCATATAGCCATAATTTTGATACACCAAGAAAACTAAATTTTACCAAAAAATTTCATTTATTAGCAGAGTAGGATATGAGATATGAACTGGGTTGTTCCATTGACTGTAAAATAGATGCAAATGAGTGTGAATAAAGTATTGTACTACATCACATATTATATTATATTATATCATTCTAATTAAACCAAGATAATATAATGCATTATTTGACAGGGTTGAGATGAAAGAAGGGGTTTAAATAGGATGAGAAGAGTTTTCATGATTGGCCAGAGTTCTCAGGGAGGAAACAATGGGTATCTGGCACTATCTGCATTGAATATCCTCCCACTTG
This sequence comes from Urosaurus nigricauda, assembly GCA_034509955.1. Lineage (NCBI taxonomy): Eukaryota > Metazoa > Chordata > Lepidosauria > Squamata > Phrynosomatidae > Urosaurus > Urosaurus nigricauda. Next base: position 97,192,632 of record JAOEGL010000001.1, read on the forward strand.
TGGTTTGGCAGGCAGACAATGAGATGAGTTTAATCACATTCTATGTGCATAGAATACTACTTGTGTTTTGGCTAACAGACAATATGATGGGTTTAATTGTATGACAGGTCAATTTCTGTGCACATTTTGCAATGACAAATGGACCTTATGAAGTATTCACTGTACACCACTGTAAGAGGGTGAAGGAGAGAGGAAAAGCAGCATCATCACATATGTATCCAGAGAAAAAGTCCTATATAAAAAGAATAGAAATATGGGGAATGGGTGAAGCCTTGATAGAAAGCAAGCAAGAAAAAACTGAGACTAGCCAATGGTTAGATGGAGAAATCAAAGGAAGGTTTTCAAGATGAGAAGGATCTTAGCATGGTGGAGGTTGGTGATCACAAACAGTAAGGACGAAGGTAATGAAGATGCAGACAGATTATGGGGATGTGTTGAGCACTTAGAGGATAGAAAAGTGACCATCTCAGCTGCAGATATAATTGAAAGAATGAAGAGAATAAAATTCCTGAAGGAACTCAAAAGGGTGTGTCAAAAAGGATGACAGACAGGACTGTTAGGCTTTGAGGCCTGAGTATGAAATGTACAGATGCGCACAAAAGGTAAAACAGGAATTATGAGTAGAATTGTCTGCAGCTGAAGGCTGGAACAGCAGACAGTGCTCAAGGTCAGTATGTGCTTGCTTGCACGTAGGCCTAATGTAAACAAGAGTCTTCCTGACTGACGGGACAACATTGTAGGTGACACAAGGAAGAGAGTCACCAGAAGAGGCTGGGTTTGTAGCCACATGGCACAAGTCTATAAATAGCCTAAACACCACAGTGTGGATTGTTGGGTAGTTGGGTAGATGGTTGGTTGGAGAGATTGTCGAGCGTGTATATATGTGTAAATACAGGAACTTTAAGAATAAAACCTCTGAGGAGAGAGTTTTGGCTCCAGTCTGTTTCATCAACAACTGGGAGGAGGAATCCTGATAAGGCCGAACAGCTCCAGGGTCGCCAGTGGTCCCGAAGGCATCGGAGATTGCTTGAACTGTGCACATCTGCTTGTTTACATCAATAAGAACATGAGAAGGAGATGGAGGATTTATGGTATAATATATTCACTTTTTATATCAAAGGAAGTGATGTCCAGAGAAATAAATGATGTGGGTAGATATAGCCTATAGATTTAAAAGTAGAGAAGAAGCTCTGGAAATTGTTGGAATAGGCATGAATCAAGTTTTTATTGTTGGGCAGAATACAATGGGAAATATGCCCTTACAGCACATACAGAAGTAAATACTTTGGTTAGTTTAGAAAGTTTAAAAAAGGCCTTATGATTATAGTCTCAGGAATTTCATCTAATGAGAGGAAAGGAGATAAATAAAATAGTCAATCTATACTTGGTTACAAGATCCTCTAAAACCTGCTGTTATTTATTGCAGTAACCCTGCAGGCATAATTGAGTGTAGAATGAACATGGCTGCCTATCTCTCTGACAAAAGGAAGATGCTATCTTCCTTGAAGATGAGGATACTGACCTCAATAGGTGGGAAAGAAACAAAAAGCACTCACTAAATAGATCTGTCCAACTTATATTATATCTTATCAGGTCCAGTGGTTCTTCTCTCCCTCTGAGGCCTGGACCAAGGCAGATGGACTAGAGGGAGGGGTCAGTTTCATAATGCACAGTTAAAACAGGGCAGACAAAGTCACACATCTGGGAACGCTTCTCTAAACAATATAGTCTTTAACTCAGTTTTGAAACTGGTTAGAGAAGTTATGAGGTGCACATGTAGAGGAAGAAGGTTCCAGAAGTGAGGGACAGCAAGTGAGAAGGGACGAATCCGGACAGGGCAGTGGAAATCCTCGGCGGGGACAGGAGACCTTGACTACCAGAGCGAAGGGGAACAGAAGGAGTGTGAGGAGAAAGAAGTTCAGACAAGTAAGGAGGGGCCAGTCCGTGGAGACCTTTGAAAGTCAACAGCAGAAGCTTGTACTGGATGTGGAAGGGGAGGGGGAGCAAATGAAGGGAGGATAAGAGAAGAGAAACATGGTCAATGCGGCGAGCGGATGTGATGATACGTGCAGCTGAGTTCTGAACACAGATTAAAGGATGGAGGTGAGAGAGAGGAAGCCCTGTCAGAAGAAGGTTACAATAATCTAGTCGTGAGACCACTAGGGCATGGACCAGAGTCTTGGCAGTGGAGGCTGAGAGGAAAGGACGGAGTTTAGCAATGTTGTAAAGGGAGAATCTACAGGTCTTGGCGGTGGCCTGAATATGGGGAATAAATCATAGAATCATAGAATCATAGAGTTGGAAGAGACCACAAGGGCCATCCAGTCCAACCCCCTGCCATGCAGGAACTCCCGGTCAAAGCATCCCTGACAGATGGCCATCCAGCCTCTGCTTAAAGACCTCCAAGGACGGAGACTCCACTACACTCCGAGGGAGTGTGTTCCACTGTCGAACAGCCCTTACTGTCAGGAAGTTCCTCCTAATGTTGAGGTGGAATCTTTTTCCCTCCAGCTTGCATCCATTGTTCCGCGTTCTAGTCTCTGCAGCAGCAGAAAACAAGCTTGCTCCCTCTTCAATATGACATCCCTTCAAATATTTGAACAGGGCTATCATATCACCTCTTAACCTTCTCTTCTCCAGGCTAAACATCCCCAGTTTCCTAAGTCGTTCCTCATAGGGCAGGGTTTCCAGACCCTTCACCATCTTAGTTGCCCTCCTTTGGACATGCTCCAGTTTCTCCACATTCTTTTTGAATTGTGGTGCCCAGAACTGGACACAGTATTCCAGGTGGGGCCTGACCAAAGCAGAATAGAGCGGCACTATTACTTCCTTTGATCTAGACACTATACTTCTATTGATGCAGCCTAAAATAGCATTGGCCTTTTTAGCTGCCGCATCGCACTATTGACTCATGTTCAACTTGTGGTCTACTTGGACTCCTAGATCCCTTTCACACATAGTTTCATTCAGCCAGATGTCCCCCATCATATATCTGTGCATTTCATTTTTCCATCCTAAGTGCAGTACCTTACATTTCTCCGCATTGAATTTCATTTCGTTAGCTTTGGCCCAGCTTTCTAGTCTATTCAGGTCATTCTGAATGTCAATCCTGTCTTCTGGAGTATTGGGTACTCCTCCTAATTTGGTGTCATCTGCAAATTTGATAAGTATGCCCCCAATTCTGTCATCCAAATCATTAATAAAGATATTGAATAGCACTGGGCCCAGTACAGAACCCTGTGGGACCCCACTGGTCACTTCTCTCCAGGATGAAAAGGAGCCATTGTTGAGCACCCTTTGAGTTTGGCCAGTCAACCAATTACAAATCCATGTAACAGTTACCTTGTCTAGCCCACATTTTACAAGCTTGTTTGCAAGAATGTCATGGGGAACCTTGTCAAAGGCCTTACTGAAATCAAGATATACTATATCCACAGCATTCCCCTCATCAACCAAACTGGTAATTTTATCAAAAAAAGAGATCAGATTTGTCTGGCAAGACTTGTTTCTCTGAAACCCATGTTGGCTTTTTGTGATTATGGCATTCCCTTCTAAATGTTCACAGACTCTCTGTTTAATTATCTGCTCTAGAATCTTTCCTGAAATTGATGTCAGACTAACTGGACGATAATTGTTGGGATCCTCCTTTTTTCCCTTTTTGAAGATGGGGACAACGTTTGCCCTCCTCCAGTCTGCTGGGACTTCTCCTGTTCTACAGGAGTTCTCAAAGATTATTGCCAATGGTTCCGATATTACATTTGCCAGTTCTTTTAATACCCTTGAATGTAGTTCATCTGGTCCTGGAGACTTATATTCATTTAGGTTAACCAAGTATTCCTGTACTATCTCTTTACTTATTCTGTGCTGAAATTCCCCTATTCTGTCTTCTTCCCCATTGTCCTTAGGTTGAGCACCTTTTGCCTTTTCTGAGAAGACTGAAGCAAAGAAGGTGTTGAGTAATTCTGCCTTTTCTCTGTCCCCTGTGAGCATTTTGCCATCTTCTGCACGCAGTGGCCGTACTGTTTCCTTCTTCTTCCTTTTGCTTCGGACATACCCAAAAAAGCCCTTTTTATTGTTCTTAACCTCTCTAACCAGCCTGAGTTCATTCTGCGCTTTAGCTTTCCTGACTTTACCCCTACATGTGCTGGCTATTTGTTTGAATTCCTCTTTAGTGATTTCCCCATTTTTCCATTTCTTATACATGTTCTGCTTAAAACTTAGCTCAGTTGAAAGTTCCTTAGTCATCCATCCTGGCTTCTTGAGACATCTTCCATTTTTCTTCCTCATTGGAACTGTTTGAAATTGCGCCTTCAGTTTCTCCTTTTTGAGAAACTCCCATCTGTCTTGAACTCCCTTCTCTTTTAGTTTTCCTGACCATGGGATCACCCCCAGTATTTCTCTAAGTTTATTGAAGTCAGCTCTCCTAAAGTCTAGAGTGCATGTCTGACTATGCCTGGCTTCCCCTTTCTGCTGACAGAAAGGAATCAAAAATGAAACCAAGACTGTGGGCTTGCTGAACCGGTTGAATTGAAGTACCGTCAACTGAAACAGAAAAGGAGTATTGAAGGGTGGGCTTAGGTGGGAAGATGAGAAGCTCTGTCTTAGACATGTTAAGCTTCAAGCGCCGATGCCGCACCCCCTGAGAGATGGCAGCCAGACAAGATGAAACTTGCTGTTCAAGCCCTGGTGAGAGGTCAGGGGTGGAAAGATACAGCTGAGTGTTGTCGGCATACAGATGATAGGAGAAACCAAAAGAACTGATGAGTTTGCCTAGGGACAGTGTGTAAAGAGAGAACAGAAGGGGAACCAAGACAGAGCCCTGAGGAACTCCAACAGATAAGGGGACAGACGAAGAGGTCTGGCCGTCTGTGACCACTGCAAAAGATATGTCTGATAAGTAAGATTTAAACCAGTTGAGAACAGAGTCAGAGAACGCGAGGTTAGAAAGTACGTCAAGCAAGAGACAGTGATCCACTGTGTCGAAGGCTGCAGACAGATCAAGAAGAATGAGAATAGAGTAGAGGCCATTCGCCTTGGCCTGCAAGAGGTCGTTTGAGATCTTGGTGAGGGCTGTCTCAGTAGAGTGCCGTGGGCGGAAACCAGACTGAAAAGGGTCCAGGATGGAATTGGCTTCAAGAAACTCAAGACAGTGAGAATAAACGACCCGTTCCAGAATTTTAGAAAGAAAAGGAAGAAGAGAGATTGGACTGTAACTAGACAAAGAAGAGGGGTCGAGAGAGGATTTCTTCAGAATTGGGGAAATGAGAGCATGTTTGAAGTCCAAAGGGAAGGAACCCAAAGAGAGAGAGAGATTAAAGGTATAGAGGAGTGAGGGCAGAAAAGAAGGGGTTATAGAGATTAGAAGATGGGAGGGGATAGAATCAAGAGAACAAGTTGATATGTTCTTATATGCAGATGTTCTTATATGCAGAACATATTGTAAGAAAAGCAGGTATTACTGAAGCCTGATTGGATGAGTCTTATGATTGGAATGTAGTAATAGAGGGGTGTGACTTGTTTCAGAGAAATAGACCAAACAGGAAAAGAGGAAAAGGAGAATTATATCTCAAGAATGATTACACATGTGAAGAGATTCAGAACTTAAATTCTGGAAGCCAGGTGGAGAACATCTGGCGGAAAAATTAAAGGGGAAGCAAACAACAGGGATATTATTGCGGGGGTCAACTACAGACCCCCAAGCTTGAATGCTTTCCTGAAACAGATGACCACACATTCAGTAAGGAGAGATATAGTGGTAAATGCGTGATTTCAATTATCTTGATATTTACTGGAAGTTAAAATTCTGATTTTTGTTGGAAGTCAAAATTCTCATATTTGTTGGAAGTCAAAATTTAAGGTCCAACAAATTCCTCACTTGCCTTGCAGATAACTTTATTGACTAGAAGGTGAAACAGGAAACAAGGAGTTCGGCTATTTTAGAGCTGAACCTAACAAACAGTAATGACCTGGTTAAAATGGCAGGATCCTTAGTTGGGAGTAATCATGTTCTCTTGGAGTTTGTTATACAGTGTGCCCTTGATATCTGCTGGGTTTGGTCCCAACACCTCCCATGGATACCTAAATCTATAGATGTTCAAGTCCCATTGAAGACAATGATTAATAACATTGTGTTACTGCTATAAAATGGCAACATCAAGGTTTGCATTTTGGAATTTATATTTTTGGGAAAAAAATTCAAATCATAGATGCTTAAATTGGTGGATAAAGAATCCATGGGTACAGAGGTCTGATTGTACAGTGCAAAGGGAAAGCCAAGCTAGTCAGACATGCATTATAGATTTTAGAAAAGCTGGTTTCAGTTGATTTAGGAAAATACTGGATGTGATACTGTGGTCAGGAACACTAAAAAGAAGGGAGTTCAAGAAAGATGGGAGTTTCTTAAAACAGTAATACACAAGGCACAACTTCTATTAGTTCCAATGAGGAGGAAAAATAGGAGGTGTCTCAAGAAACCAGGATGGATGACTAAAGCTAAGTATGAAGAGGTACACGTATAAGAAATGGAAAAGGGGGAGGGGATTACTAAAGATGAATTTGAACACATAGCTATCATATGTAGGGGGAAAGTCAGAAAAACAAAATGGCAGAACAAACTAAGACTTGCTAGAGGCGGTTAAGAACAATAAAAATGACTTTTTTTGTTTATGTCATTAGCAAAAGGAAGAATAAAGAAATAGCAGGGCCATTGCATGAAAAGATAGCAAAATGCTAACAGAGGACAGAGAAAAGGCTACTCAACACATTCTTTGTCTCAGTCTTTTCACAAAAGAAAAAGGGTACTCAGCCTGAAAAAAATGGAGCAGATGACACAATAGAGTAAATACAGCACAGAATAAGTAAAGAGGCAGTACAGGAATACCTGTCCAATCTAAGTGAATTCAAGTCTCGGTGGTCAGATGAACTACATCTAAATATATTAAAATGAGTGGCTAATGCAATCTCAGAGCCACTGTCAATAATTTTTGAACATTTCTTGCAAACAGGAGAATCATAGAATCATAGAATCACAGAGTTGGAAGAGACCACAAGGGCCATCCAGTCCAACCCCCTGCCATGAAGGAACTCCAAATCAATGCATACCCAATAGATGGCCATCCAGCCTCTGCTTAAAAACCTCCAAGGAAGGCGACTCTACCACTCTCCAAGGGAGTGTGTTCCACTGTCGAACAGCCCTTACTGTCAGGAAGTTCTTCCTAATGTTGAGGTGGAATTTCTTTTCCTGGAGCTTGCATCCATTGTTCCGAGTCCTGTTCTCTGGAGCAGCAGAAAACAAGCTTGCACCCTCCTCAATGTGACATCCCTTCAAATATTTAAACAGGGCTATCACCTCTTAACCTTCTCTTCTCCAGGCTAAACATTCCCAGCTACCTAAGTCGTTCCTCATAGGGCATGGTTTCCAGACCCTTCACCATTTTAGTCCCAGCAGACTGGAGAAGGACAAATGTTCTCCACATTTTCAAAAAGGAAAACAAAACAAAACAAAACAAAAAAACCCAATTTCCACCAACTTAGCCTGACATCAATATCCAGAAAGACTGTAGAGTAGATCATTAAGCAGACGGTCTGCTAGCATTTAGAAAGAATGCCATAATCACTAAAAGTCAACATGGATTTCTCAAAAAAAGTAATGCCAGACTAATATGATCTTTTTTTAAATAGCGTCACAAGCTTGGTAGATAGAGGGTATGCTGTGGGTGTAGTATATCTCATCTTCTACAAGGTTCTTGATGATATTCTTGCAAACAAGCTAGTGAAATGTAGGCTAGACAATACTACTGTTAGGTGGACTTGTAATTGGTTGACAAAACAAAGTGCTCATCAATGGCTCCTCTTTATCCTGGAGAGAAGTGAATAGAGGGATGCCACATGGTTCTCTTCTGGGCCCAGTGATATTCAACATGTTTATTAGTGACTTGGATGATAGAGGGCTTGCTTGTCAAATTTGCAGATGACAGCACACACTCACACACACACACACACACACACACACACACACACCTGCCTCCGAGCATGAAGAGTGGGGAAGAGATGGCCATCACGGTGGTTCTTGTTTCAGGACCTTTCTCGGCAGTATTAGTGCATTGACCTGTATCTAAGTCAACTCAGGATTTTAGAGTCAATTTTGGGGAATAAATTTCTCGACATACAGTTGAGTATACGTGGTACATCCAAGTGTATTAAAAGAACTGGCAAATGTAATATGAAAGCTATTGGCAATAATCTTTGAGAACTCCTGGAGAACATGAGAAGTCCCAGCAGAGTGGAGGAGAGCAAACATTGTCCCCATCTTCGAAAAGGGAAAAAAGATGAACCCAACAATTATCATCCAGTTAGTCTGATGTCAATACAGTACTAGGAAAGAATATAGAGCAGATCATTAAACAGAGAGTCTGTGAACATTTAGAAGGGAATGCCATAATCACAAAAAGTCAACATGGGTTTCTGAGAAACATTTCAAACTAGACTAGTCTGATCCCTTGTTCTGATAAAATTATTAGCTTGGTAGATGAAGGGAATTCTGTAGATATAGCATATCTTGATTTCAGTAAGGCTTTTGGCAACGTCCTCTATGATATTATTGCAAATAAGCTAGTAAAATGTGATCTAGACAATGCAACTGTTAGGTAGATTTGTAATTGGTTGACTGACCAAGCCCAAAGGGTGCTCAGCAATGGCTCTGCTTCATCTTGGAGAGAAGTGACCAGTGAGGTGTCACAAGATTCTGTTCCACATCCAGTGCTATTCAATATCTTTAGCAATGAAATGAATGAAAGAATAGAGGGAATGCATATCAAATTTGTAAACGACACCAAATTAGGAGTAGTAGCTAATACCCCAGAGGATAGGATTAAAATTCAAAATGACTTTAATAGATTAGAAAGCTGTACCAAAACAAACAAAATGAATTGCAACAGGCAGAATGTAAAGTAATACACTTAGGCAGAAAAAAATGAAATGCACAGATATAGGATGGCTTCACAACAGTAGACCTGGTTTGACAACAGTACCTCTGAAAGGGATCTAGGAGTCCTAGTAGACTACAAGTTGACCATGAATCAACAGTGTGATGTGGCAGTTAAAAAAGCCAATACAATTCTAGGCCACATCAATTTACGTATAGTGTCTAGATCAAAGATAGTAATAGTGCCACTCTATTCTGCTGTGGTCAGAACTCACCTGGAATACTGTGTCCAGTAGTTCAAGAGGGATATTGACAAGCTGGAGCTGATGTCCAGAGGAGCATGACTAAAATGGTGAAGAGTCTGGAAACCATGCCCTATGAGGATTGGCTTGGGCAGATGGGCATGTTTAGCCTGGAAAAGAGAAGGTTAAGAGGTGATATGATAGCCCTGTTTCAGTATTTGAAAGGATTTTGTAATGAAGATGGAGCAAGTTTATGTTCTGCAATTCTGGAGGATAGGATCCAGAACAACAGATTCAAAGACAGCCCACCACTATGTTCAGGAAAAGAGATTCCACCTCAACATTAAGAAGAACTTTTTGACAGTAAGAGCTCTTCAACAATGGGATGCACTACCTCAGAAAGTGATAGAGTCTCCTTCTTTGGAAGTTTGTAAACAGAAACTGGATGGTCATCCATCAGGGCTGCTTTGGCTGTGTACTCCTGCATGGTAGGGGTTAGGGCATGATGATACTTGAGGTTTCTTCCAACTCTATTATTCTATTATTCTAAGGGATAAAGAACAAAATGTCTTGAGTATGTAAAACTGGCAGTGGTAAGTAACATATCCAGACAGACTGAGAGAGAAAAACAGAGAGCAAGGAAGAAGTTATTTGAGGGAATGTTCTCTGTATCTAACACTGATGTTGTTAATGGGTATGCATAAGAGATGAGAAAATAGGACACACATCCTGAGGCTCCTCATTATATGAAAATTAAGAAATACAGTTCCTGGGGTTAGTTCCTACAAGCTAAGGTAAGTATGCACATAAAAAGTCTGATTTGAACTTCCACTGAGATATGTCTCTGTTCTCTAAATAATACGCCCACTGCCATTATTCTCTAGCTACCATCGCCAGATAACAATTTGTTGTCTGGCATATCGAGGTCATAAAAAAGACTATTAAAACAGATCATTAGCTGTAGAGTAGTTACAGTTGGGAAACATAGCCAGGGGCATGAAGAATTTATCTCCATACTGAAAAAGTCAACAATATTCAAATGTTGAATAAAGAGGGTAGCCACTTAAATACTAAAAACGAAACAAAAACAAAACAAAAACCCAAAAGCCTTGCTTCAAGATTATAACAATTAAACCTTCTTCAGATATATTGGTTGTTTTTCTACCTCTAAAATTATAGTAGGAGAAATGGCCAAGAACCTGAACAAAATTAAACTTAAAGAAAACAACTGCTAGTTGTCCCTGCCCCCTGCCTGATCAATATCATATCATCACTAGGAAAGCACTCACTGCTAGAAAACAAGTCATAAAAATGCTTGGCATGGAATTCTGCCTGACATTATCATCTCCTGATAAAACCAGGACTCATTTCAGACAATGTTAAATTTTAACCCAACCACTGTGATTACCAAAATTTGGATGAGATCTAAGTTAAAACATGGAACAAGATTGTGAGGAAGGAAAAAGGTAAATTTCACAGTTTATCCCAAAACATAATGGGAGTTCAAAATAATTTTATTTACATTATTTAAGGCTGCCACAAAACATTTTGCTGCCTGAGGCAAAGACCAAGATAGTGTCCTTTCCACTCCATGTACAAAAACCAACTGAACTGGTGCATTGAATTTTTCTTTAGTAACAGTGATGGGATAGCAATTCCACCACATCTGAAAGAAGTTTGGCTTAGGGAGCATAAGCCCCTAAGTACACAGTTCTCTCCTTCAGTCACTGCCTCCTAGCTTATTCTTATGCTGGATAATGGAATATACAGTGGTCCCCCGGGTTACGAAATTAATTCGTTCCGGCACCTTTTTCGTAAGCCGAAAATTTCATAACCCGGGGCCTATTTCCCATAGGAAATAGGTAATCCGTTCCGAGGCCTGGCCGAAGCCTGGCCTGGCGGGGGCCTCCTGGCTGAGGAAAAGAAGGTCTGAACCGGCGGATCGGGCCTTCTTTTCGTCAGCCGCGGGGGCCTCCTGGCTGGGGAAGGGAAGGTTCCCTTCCCCAGCCAGGCTGGGCCTCCGCGGCTGAGGCGAAAGGAAGGCCCGATCCGCCGGATCGGGCCTTCCTTTCGTTAGGCGCGGAGGCCCAGCCTGGCTTCCCCAGCCAGGCTGGGCCTCCGCGGCTGAGGCGAAAGGAAGGCCCGAGGCCCGATCCGGCCTAACGAAAGGAAGCCAGACTGGGCCTCCGCGCCTAACGAAAGGAAGGCCCGATCCGGCGGATCGGGTCTTCCTTTCGCCTCAGCTGCGGAGGCCCAGCCTGGCTGGGGAAGCCAGGCTGGGCCTCCGCGCCTAACGAAAGGAAGGCCCGATCCGCCGGATCGGGCCTTCCTTTCACCTCAGCTGCGGAGGCCCAGCCTGGCTGGGGAAGCCAGGCTGGGCCTCCGCGCCTAACGAAAGGAAGACCCGATCCGCCGGATCGGGCCTTCCTTTCTCCTCAGCCGCGGAGGCCTCCTGGCCGTCCCTTCTCCTCCGAAGCCTGGCTTCGGAGGAGAAGGGACGAAGGGCTGTCCCTTTTTCTTCGAAGCCTGGCTTCGGAGGAAAAGGAACGAAAGTCCGTCCCTTCTCCTCCGAAGCCTGGCTTCGGAGGAAAAGGGCCATTTCGTAACCCGGGGATACTTTCGCAAGCCGGGGCCATTATTTCGGCCCTGGCTCTTTCGCATCCCGGGGCTTTCGTAAGCCGGGGGATTCGTATCCCGGGGGACCACTGTACTAAGGAATTTCAAAAGAAGTTCAGCCTGTGCCTATAGACTATAGCAAAGCATTTGACTGTATGGATCATGAAACACTATGAATCACTTTTAGAGAAATGGGTGTGCCACAACATTTTGTAGTCCTTATGTGTAATCTCTACTCAAGAGAAGAGGCTACTGTTAGGACAGAACATGAAGAAAAGGCATGGTTTCCCATTGGCAAGGGAGTTAGGTAAGGCTGTATTCTGTTACTCTATCTATTTAATTTGTATACCAAGAACATCATAGGAAAAGCAAGATTGTACTCAAAGAAGAGAGACATGAAAAATGCAGGAAAAAGTATAAACAATCTAAGATATGCAAATAACACCATAATGTTAGCAGAAAATATCAGTGACACAGATTATTGAAGAAGTAGACAATGACGAGATTATAATTTTCCATACCTGGGCTCAGTAATCAATCTGAGTGGAAATGGCAATGAAGAAATCAGAAGACTTAGAAGGACAGCTATGAACGAACTAGACCAGATCCTAAAGTGTAAAGATATATCTTTAAATACTAATGCTAGGGTTGTCCATGGCATCTTATTTCACATTTCTATATATGGTTGTGAAAGCTGGACAGTGTATAGATCACGCAAAAATGGGTGTGCCATAATATTTGATTGTTCTGATGCATAAACTGTACTCAGGACCGCAGGCTCCTGTCAGGATAGAATATGGAGAAACAAAATGGTTTCCAATTAACAATGGGATCAGACAAATAATAATAATAATAATAATAATAGTTTATTTATAGCCCGCTCCTCTGTACATACACTCGGAGCGGGGTACAAGTAAAAAAAACATAGATTAAAACAATCCCATGACCCGTTTCCAAACCTCCCACCCCGGGCTGCATTTTGTCACCCTTACTCATTCAACTTGTACATTGGACATATCATATCCAAAGAAGGATTAGACTTGGAGGAAGGAATACCAACAATTTAAGATATGCAGATGGCACCATACTACTAGCTGAGAACAACAAAGAACTTAAACAATTATTAAAGAAAGTCAAGGAAGAAAGTGCAAAACAGGTTTACACTTGAATGTTGAAATTTGGAAGGGTAGCCATGAATGCTATAAATAAGATCCTGAAATATAAAGACATATCAAAGGCTAAAATTAGGATAGTCCTCCTCATATTTCCCATTTTTGTGTATGATTGTGTAAACTGGACATGGAGGAAAACTGATAGGAAAAAAATTCCCCCCCCCCCCACATATTTGAGATATGGTGCTGGAGAAGAGTTCTGCAAATACTGTGGACTGCTAAAAAGACTAACTTGATAAAGTTGAGGGCAATAAGAAAAGAAGAAAATCATTGCAGTAGAATAGATTTAATCAGAAACTCCATGGCCATAAATCTGCAATAGCTGAGGAGGGTGGTTGAGGAAAGGATGATCTGGAGGTCTCTCATTCATAGGGTTGGCGTAAGCTAAAGTCAACTTAGAATAATAGAATCAAAGAATCATAGAGTTGGAAGAAACCACAAGAGCCATCCAGTCCAACCCCCTGCCATGCAGGAACTCTCCATCAAAGCATCCCTGACAGATGGCCATCCAGCCTCTGCTTAAAGACCTCTAAGGAAGGAGACTCCACCACACTCTGAGGGAGTGTGTTCCACTGTCAAACAGCCCTTACTGATAGGAAGTTCCTCCTAATGTTGAAGTGGAATCTCTTTTCCTGCAATTTGTATCCATTGTTCCGCGTCCTAGTCTCTGGAGCAGCAGAAAACAAGCTTGCTCCCTCCTCAATATGACATCCCTTCAAATATTTAAGCAGAGCTATCATATCACCTCTTAACCTTCTCTTCTCCAGAATAAACATCCTCAGTTCCCTGAGGCGTTCCTCATAGGGCATGCTTTCCAGACCCTTCACCATCTTAGTTGACCTCCTTTGGACGTGCTCCAGTTTCTCCACATCTTTTTTGAATTGTGGTGCCCAGAACTGGACACAGTATCCCAAGTGGGGCCTGACCAAAGTAGAATATAGTGGCACTATTACTTCCCTTGATCTAGACACTATACTTCTATTGATGCAGCCTAAAATAGCATTGGCCTTTTTAGCTGCCGCATCGCACTGTTGATTTATGTTCAGCTTATGGTCTACTTGGACTCCTAGATGCCTTTCACATGTGGTCTCATTCAGCCAGGTGTCCCCCATTTTATATCTGTGCATTTCATTTTTCTGCCCTAAGTGAAGAACCTCACATTTCTCTGCATTGAATTTCATTTTGTTAGCATTGGCCCAGCTTTCTAGTCTATTCAGGTCATTTTGAATTTTGATCCTGTCGTCTGAGGTATAAGCTACTCCTCCTAGTTTAGTATCATCTGCAAATTTGATATGTATGCCCTCAATTCTGTTATCCAAATCATTAATAAAGATGTTGAATTGCACTGGGCCCAGGACAGAGCCCTGTGGGACCCCACTGGTCACTTCTCTCCAGGATGAAAAGGAGCCATTGTTGAGCACCCTTTGAGTTTGGCCAGTCAACCAATTGCAAATCCATGTAACAGTTAACTTGTCTATCCCACATTTTGCAAGCTTGTTTGCAAGAATGTCATGGGGAACCTTGTCAAAGGCCTTACTGAAATCAAGGTATACTGTATCCACAGCATTCCCTTCATCTACCAAGCTGGTAATTTTGTCAAATTTTGTTTGGCATGACTTGTTTCTCTGAAACCCATGTTGACTTTTTGTGATTATGGCATTCCCTTCTAAATGTTCACAGACTCTCTGCTTAATGATCTGCTCTAGAATCTTTCCTGGAAATGATGTCAGACTAACTGGACGATAATTGTTGGGATCCTCTTTTTTCCCCCTTTTGGAAGATGGGGACAATGTTTGCCCTCCTCCAGTCTGCTGGGACTTCTTCTGTTGTCCAGGAGTTCTCAAAGATTATTGCCAGTGGTTCTGATATTACATTGGCCAGTCCTGGAGACTTATATTCATTTAGTTTAACCAGGTATTCCTGTACTATCTCTTTACTTATTCTGTGCTGAAATTCCCCTATTCTGTCTTCTGCTCCATTATCCTTAGGTTGAGCACCCTTTGCCCTTTCTGAGAATACTGAAGCAAAGAAGGTGTTGAGTAATTCTGCCTTTTCTCTGTCCCCTGTTAGCAATTTGCCATCTTCTCCACACAGTGGCCCAACCGTTTCCTTCTTCTTCCTTTTTGATGAGGACATATCCAAAAAGCCCTTTTTATTGTTCTTAACCTCTCTAGCCAGCCTGAGTTCATTCTGCGCTTTAGCTTTTCTGACTTTATCCCTACACGTGCTGGCTATTTGTTTGAATTCCTCTTTCGTGATTTCCCCATTTTTTTTCCATTTCTTATACACGTTC
Organism: Urosaurus nigricauda; assembly: GCA_034509955.1. Classification (NCBI taxonomy): domain Eukaryota; kingdom Metazoa; phylum Chordata; class Lepidosauria; order Squamata; family Phrynosomatidae; genus Urosaurus; species Urosaurus nigricauda. The sequence continues at coordinate 97,207,878 of JAOEGL010000001.1, forward strand.
CATTTAAAACTTAGCTCAGTTGAAAGTTCCTTAGTCATCCATCCTGGCTTCTTGAGACATCTTCCATTTTTGTTCCTCATTGGAACTGTTTCAAATTGCGCCTTCAGTATCTCCTTTTTGAGAAAGGATAACTCCTCTTTTAGTATTCCTGACCATGGCCATCCAGCCTCTGCTTGACCCCCAGTATTTCTCTAAGTTTATTGAAATCAGCTCTCCTAAAGTCTAGAGTGCGTGCCTGACTATGCATAGCTTCTGCCTTCCACTGTATAACAAACTCCAGGAGTACATGATCATTTCCACCTAAGGATCCCACCACTTTCCCATATTCTGTGCATTAGTGTAGAGACATCTAAGACCATGTGTCCTCTTTACTTGCTGCTTTTGCACTTTTTTTGCCTCCTACTGTTGGGTCCTTGCACTGTTTGCCTTGTTCCCTCTATTCCATTTTGACTATTCTCTCCAGCCCTTTTGCCTTACAGAATGCTGTCTCCCTTCCCCCATAACTCAGTTTAAAGCCCTCCTGATCAGATTCTTCAGACTGTTGGCAAAAACGTTTTTGCCAACTGGCGTGAGATGCAGCCCATCCCTTGCCAGAAGTCCCTCCTCATGGAACTGCAGCCCATGATCCAAGAATCCAAATTGTTCTTGGCAGCACCATCTACGGAGCCAGTTATTCACCTCTGCTATTTTCCTCTCCCTTCCTGGACTATGCCCTTCTACTGGGAGAAGAGATGAAATGACAACCTGTGCATCCATCTCTTTCAGCTTTCTTCCTAGAGCCTCATAATCCCTTATGATATTCTGAAGGCTATGCCTTGCAGTATCATTGGTTTCCACGTGAACAAAAAGAAAGGAGTATTGATCAGTAGGCTTGACAAGTCTTGTCAGCCTCTTTGTCACATCGCAGATCTTTGCCCCAGGGAGACAGCACACCTCCCGAGACATCTTGTCAGGCCCACAAATCACTGCTTCTGTATCCCTCAGCAAGGAGTTCCCCACGACCACCACACGCCTCCTCCGAGGCTTAGCAGTGGCTGTTCCCTTTCGTGATACTCTCAGGCTCCCCTGCTCTGTCTCTGATGTCTGTCCCTGCTGCTTTTCCTAATCATCCCTGACAACAGAGAGAGATTCAAAGCGATTCTGTAGCTGCAGGCTGCTCACAGAACTTTCCCTGGTTTCCTTACTTCTGTGTGTGACCTTCCTCCAAGCATCTACCTCTGTTGTATGTGGAGTGTCCTCCTCCACCCCAGCAACTTCCTCTGTGTGTTTCCCATCCAAGACATTCTGTTCTGTTCTGTTCAGGAGAATCTCCTGCTCTCTATGATGCTGAAGTGCAGATACCTGGGCCTCCAGCTGCTGTACTTTCTCTTCTTGAAGGCAGGTACCAACAAAATTATCCCCTCATTCAGCCTGATAGTAGGGATGGCCATTCTACGAAATGATTCAGGCAGTCTCTCTGTATATTTAGGATTATCATGTAGCTAAATCTCCTGGGATCTATAAATTCTGAATATTGTGTTTCCAGAGTGTCTAGAGCTCTACACAGCTCAAAAACAAACAGGCACTTCACTTTGCATCTTTAGAGGGGACAATTGTGTGCAGTTACACACACAGAACTGCCCCTTACAGATATCTGTTCACACAGTAGGCAAACTAATTATGTGTAGTGGAACTTCTGTGTCCACCTGGGTCTGTAGCACATGAGTGTCAGTAAACACAGAGAAACAATAGGTTGGTTCACATATGTTTATTTATCATTTGATGGTGGCAGCAGTGCCACTTCCAGTGGTTCTTTCTGTGTAAAAATGACCCCACCATAAATTAGCCACCACAAGGAGAACTTCTACAGCGGACCAGCATCCCCCTATACATGGCGCTTGCAGGAAAGTTAGTTCACACACCGGTTGCCTGCCATCCAGCTTTGAATGATTATACAGTGAGACTTCAAATTATGTGAATGCATGTCTGAACCATCCCTAAGTGATGACATAAACTTTCAATATTGAGTTTCCAGTGATGTGTAACAATGGCCTAGATAGATATTAATAAAATCTGACTTTGTATATACTGAAAAGGATTTCTGGCATATCTCTTTTGGACCCAATTCTGTTCTTCAATATAATGATGGCACATTTCCACACAACTTACATCACAGGAAATAACTCCTATTTGTTCATTGGACACAATGGCCACCTGCCCACTGAAGGTGCTTTAGAGCATATCATATTTTGCATACTTATTTTAAACATAAGGCCTACAATCCCATTAGAAAATAATGTGTGGTGGGGGTTATTTATTTAATTTGGAATATTACCAATCCATCAGCAGCCTGGGAACATAATATCTGCTTCTTGCTTTATTTCATCTTGTCTAAGATCTTTCCTGCAGCAGAAACACACATTAGAGGTCTAATTAAACAGCAGCAATAACAGTATGGGACATTTGGGGGGGATAAGAGAATCTTCTAGCCTGGGGCTATACCTCAGGGTGTTAATTTTATCTAGTCATTAATCCTTAGAAAATGCCCCATGTCAAGGAGACAATCACTGGAGCAAACTTCTCAAAAACAAAGTGGTAAAAGAAAAACAGAGTTATCTGTATTTCTTTGCTTCAAAGATAGATTTTCAATTAAAGAATTTGTCCTTCATTTTCAGGGGATTAATTCTCAGTAACTCAGCTTGTCCTGTTGAGTTTGTGACCTCTCCATTCTGCTTAAAATAGGAAAGGCTCTTACAGGAACAGACAGAAGACAAGTTTTGCTGTTGTACTCTCTCCACTAGAGTTTGGTTGTCAGGATCAACAATATACTTTCAAAAATAACATAGTTTACTTTTCTATCCCTTAGTGGTAATCTGCTGCAAACTATTTCTTCCTTAGCTGCTCTGACAAAGGAAGACATTGCCTTGACAAACAGGCCATGTTATAGCAACACATTTTATTAAACAATCATGTAACATAAACAAGATGGTTAAAAACATGATCCCATAAGCTTCTGATTTTTGATTCTTATTATAAATATTTTATAAATAAACAGATCACTTCAGATTATATGTTAACATATTATCTCAGATATATCTTATCCGAGTCCCTGCCTACTCTATTGTCTACTCCTACCCATCATTGGCACTGTAATTTCTAATTTGATTTTGTTGCATTGTTTTGAATCCTTTTAACATTATTAAAAATTGTTTCAGGTTACAGCTATGGAGGACTGACTCGGGTTGGTGCAAATCCATTTTCAACCAAGTCTTTGCTGTAGGAGGAAGGAGCAAAAGCCATTTTTGTCAGGAGACAAAACTGCCCTGACAGCTTCTGAGAAGTTTGGGACCCAAAAGGTTTATCTCCTGTGATGGAGAGCATACACTGTTGCCTGGTCATTTTTCCTCTAACCACCTCACTACCATACCTTTTCTACTAGTATAATTATGCAAACATAGTTAAGCAAGCAGAAAGAATTCTGACCAATAAATAATAATTGCTACACACATACACAATCTTCTAAACCACTTTGAGGCTTACAAATCCTCTGATAAAAAGCTGGGAGGGTAAAATTTTAAATAATAACAAATAACTACACCATGACTTGATATAGCTGAACAGAAAGTACTGACCAATTATAACTGCTGGAGTCCCAATATCTTCTTCTGCCTTCCATCAATAATAGGCATGCAAAATGTATCTGTAAATTGTCTTGAATTCAACAACAATGCTGAGAGTCCATGTTGTAAAAATGTCAATAATGTCTTAGGTTCAAACTATCTGAAAGACTGTATCTCACCATACAAACCTGCCAGAATTCTAAGATCTACAGGAAAAGGCTTTCTCAGTTCTGCCACCATCACAGGCTCACTTGGTGGGGATTGGAGTCTAAGCCAGAAGGTGGTGGCTGTTCCAACTCTCTGGGATTCCCTTTCATGGGAGGCTAGGGTGCCCCCCCCCCCCCCCCCCGCTTTTGCTGGCAGGCAAAATCAATTTTGTTTTCATAGAATCATAGAATCATAGAGTTGGAAGAGACCACAAGGGCCATCCATTTTGCTTTAATGGATAAGCAGAGAACATTCTTATTTAGATCAGGGGTGTCACTAGGAAGATGTGGGTGTCTAGACTGAACCAGGTGACACCCTAAGGAGGAATGACACCAGTGCCACTGCTCCTCCAACATTTGCCTTTTGGTAGAAATGGGCTGTGGAGTTTGCCTGTGTCCCTTTAAAACATAGAAGAGAGTGGTGTGAGTGGTGCAAGGATCAATGGAAGAAGAAAGGAGAGGCTCCAGTTTTGTTTTTGGGGTTTTTTTTAAATAAAATTTTGAATTTTTTAAAAGTAAATTTTGATTTTTTTTTAAAAAAATCTTATTTTAAAAAAATCTTTAAAACATCAAATCTTAACAAATTTTTACCACATGCACATGAAACTATGTACATGTAAATACATTTAGGCCATGCATATGATACTCTAATTTAAAGGTATAATTTTAATTTTGCAAGTTGTTTTATGTCATAACTATTACCATTGCATTCAGTGATATACAGGAATTATGATTTATGACTAACATTAGTACTAAAAACATTACTAAATATTCTGTATTGTGTGGTATGGAAGAAGATCAATGGCACCATGAGTTATCATACCAGTTGATGCCAACCCTAGTGATGCCACTGACTTAGATATCTGTTTTATATTGTTTAAGGTGAGGATTGTTAAATTGTTTTTAATATTTTAGTGTTAAGATTTTTTTAACAAATTCTCAAAGCAGCAAGTAAAGAGGACACATGGTCTTAAATGTCTCTACACTAATGCACAGAGTATGGGAAATAAGCAGGATGAACTTGAACTCCTAGCACAACAAGGGAAATATGATATAATAGGCATCACTGAAACCTGGTGGGATGAGTCTCATGATTGGAATGTAGAAATAGAGGGGTATAACCTTTTTAAGAGAAACAGGCCAAGTAGGAAAGGAGGAGGAATAGCATTATATGTCAGGGATATTTACACCAGTGAAGAGATCCAGGAAGTCAATACTGGAAGCCAGGTGGAGAGCATCTGGATAAAAATTAAAGGAGAGGGAAATAACAGGGATGTTACTGTGGGAGTCTACTACAGACCCCCGACTCAGGCAGAGGAATTGGATGATGCCTTTCTAGAACAGATAATCACATACTCAGAAAAGAGAGATGTAGTAGTGATGGGTGACTTCAACTATCCGGATATTTGCTGGAAGTCAAACTAAGCCAAATCCTCAAAGTCTAGCAAATTCCTCACTTGCCTGGAAGACAATTTCATTGTCCAAAAGGTGGAAGAGGCAACAAGGGGATCAGCCATTTTAGATCTGATCTTAACCAACAGGGAAGACCTAGTTGATGGGGTGCAAGTGGTTGGATCCTTAGGTGGAAGTGACCATGTTCTCCTGGAGTTTGTTATGCAGTGGAAGGGAGAAGCTAGGCATAGTCAGACACGCACTCTAGACTTTAGGAGAGCTAATTTCAATAAACTTAGAGAAATACTGGGAGTGATCCCATGGTCAGGAATACTAAAAGAAAAGGGAGTTCAAGACGGATGGAAGTTTCTCAAAAGGGAGATATTGAAGGCACAATTTCAAACAGTTCCAATGAGGAAGAAAAATGGTAGATGTCTCAAGAAGCCAGGATGGATGACTAAGGAACTTTCAAATGAGCTAAGTTTTAAACGGAACATGTATAAGAAATGGAAAAATGGAGAAATCACGAAAGAGGAATTCAAACAAATAGCCAGCACATGTAGGGGTAAAGTCAGAAAAGCTAAAGCGCAGAATGAACTCAGGCTTGCTAGAGAGGTTAAGAACAATAAAAAGGGCTTTTTTGGATATGTCCGCAGCAAAAGGAAGAAGAAGGAAACAGTAGGGCCACTGCGTGCAGAAGATGGCAAAATGCTAACAGGGGACAGAGAAAAGGCAGAATTACTCAACACCTTCTTTGCTTCAGTCTTCTCAGAAAAGGCAAAAGGTGCTCAACCGAAGGATAATGGAGCAGAAGACAGAATAGGGGAATTTCAGCACAGAATAAGTAAAGAGATAGTACAGGAATACTTGGTTAACCTAAATGAATATAAATCTCCAGGACCAGATGAACTACATCCTAGAGTATTAAAAGAACTAGCAAATGTAATATCAGAGCCATTGGCAATAATCTTTGAGAACTCCTGGAGAACAGGAGAAGTCCCAGAAGACTGGAGGAGGGCAAACGTTGTCCCCATCTTCAAAAAGGGAAAAAAAGAGGATCCCAACAATTATCGTCCAGTTAGTCTGACATCAATTCCAGGAAAGGTGCTAGAGCAGATCATTAAGCAGAGAGTCTGCGAACATTTAGAAGCCAATGCCATAATCACAAAAAGCCAACATGGGTTTCAGAAAAAGAAGTCATGCCAAACGAACCTGATCTCTTTTTTTGATAAAATTACCAGTTTGGTAGATGAAGGGAATGCTGTGGATATAGTATACCTCGATTTCAGTAAGGCCTTTGACAAGGTTCCCCATGACATTCTTGCAAACAAGCTTGCAAAATGTGGGATAGACAAGTTAACTGTTACATGGATTTGTAATTGGTTGACTGGCCGAACTCAAAGGGTGCTCAACAATGGCTCCTTTTCATCCTGGAGAGAAGTGACCAGTGGGGTCCCACAGGGTTCTGTCCTGGGCCCAGTGCTATTCAACATCTTTATTAACGATTTGGATGACAGAATTGGGGGCATACTTATCAAATTTGCAGATGACACTAAACTGGGAGGCGTAGCTAATACCCCAGAGGATAGGATCAAAATTCAAAATGACCTGAATAGACTAGAAAGCTGGGCCAGTGCTAACAAAATGAAATTCAATACGGAGAAATGTAAGGTTCTGCACTTAGGGCGGAAAAATGAAATGCACAGATATAGGATGGGGGACACCTGGCTGAACGAGACCACATGTGAAAGGGATCTAGGAGTCCAAGTAGACCATAAGCTGAACATGAGTCAACAGTGTGATGCGGCAGCTAAAAAAGCCAATGCAATTTTAGGCTGCATCAATAGAAGTATAGTTTCTAGATCAAGGGAAGTTATAGTGCCACTCTATTCTGCTTTGGTCAGGCCCCACCTGGAATACTGTGTCCAGTTCTGGGCACCACAATTCAAAAAGGATGTGGAGAAACTGGAGCATGTCCAAAGGAGGGCAACTAAGATGGTGAAGGGTCTGGAAACCTTGCCCTATGAAGAACGCCTTAGGGAGCTGGGGATGTTTAGCCTGGAGAAGAGAAGGTTAAGAGGTGATATGATAGCCCTGTTTAAATATTTGAAGGGATGTCATATTGAGGAGGGAGCAAGCTTGTTTTCTGCTGCTGCAGAGACTAGAACGCGGAACAATGGATGCAAACTGCAGGAAAAGAGATTCCACCTCAACATTAGGAGGAACTTCCTGACAGTAAGGGCTGTTCGACAGTGGAACACACTCCCTTGGAGTGTGGTGGAGTCTCCTTCCTTAGGGGTCTTTAAGCAGAGGCTGGATGGCCATCTGTCAGGGATGCTTTGACTTGGAGTTCCTGCATGGCAGGGGGTTGGACTGGATGGCCCTTGTGGTCTCTTCCAACTCTATGATTCTATGATTCTATGATTCTGGAAACCTTTCTGGGAGAGAGATAGAGATGGCAAATTAATTAATTAATTAATTATATGTTGTAAGTGCCAAAGGGGTTGACTGGCTTTTCTTTTCTTTTCTTCTTTCCTTCCTTCTTTTCTTACATCAGTAGAAATAGCAAAAACAAATATTCTATACACTGAAATTTTGAGTGTGTGTGTGTGATATATATATATATATATATATATATATATATTCCAGTACAAGACAATCTCATCAAGCAGGAAAATCCTTTTGATTTTTTTTTTCATTCCCTCTGTGAAAGACAGCTTTTTTTCCATTACTGAAACAGAGTAGAGAAGATGGTCTCTCCTTTTTTAAACCAGATAAATATTTTTCTTCATTTTCACATTAATATTTTTCATTGCTATTTATTCTCCCTATCCCAGTGCTGTACATTTCCCCACAGTTCCAGTTCCCAGTGGAATGAAATAAATGGGTTTGTAGATCCTACTGACTCATACTCTTTCAGATGTTTCAGGGAAGTAGTGAGAGCAGCTGAGAAGTGGAAAAATTTAAATCATTGTCAATCATCCTAACAGTCCCAATAGCCAGGCCTCCAAGGACAGTCCAAAATATCTGGAATCCACATAGTTCTGTATCAGCCAGTTCTAGCAGTTCTTATCAGAGCGAGGAGCAGGTATTTTCCTGTTCTTGAAAAAGCAGCAGGAGTGGTCTAGCTTGGATACAGGCTTCCTGGGTGGATATGGGTTGCCTGCAATCTGGGCACAGGTAAATGCAATGAGACCCATTTTTGTCTTTTAGATCCCATGTCTCTCCCATCGGTTTATCTGAGTGCAATAATCTCTGTAGTGTTAGCATTCATGAAGCATTTGCAACAATTTTAGATATTAGAATGTTTTATTTTATTTTTTAACCATTTCTATCCAACCTTATAGCACAATGTCTCCAGATGGTGTACCAGTAAAATCAATATATACCAGTTAAAACAATTTAAAACAATATAAATAATTTAGATAGAATAACAGAATATTACACCCCTTTTAAAAGTTAAAACACATTAAGACCACGTGCATAACCATTGTAAAGTAATTTGCTTCTCCCACTCTGGTGTACATAATGGAGGCAAATGCGATGGAGGCCTATGTAAAATACATCATGGTTTTAACACCCTAAGAGAATAGAAGGCAGAGACAGAGACTGTTGTTGTGTGCCTTCAAGTCATTTCCAATTTATGGTGACTCTAAGGTGAATAGCTTTTTTGGCAAGGTTTGTTTTGAGAAGGTTTGCCATTGTCTTATACTGAGGCTGAGAGCATGTGGCTTGCCCAAGATCACCCACTGGGTTTCATGGCCAAGTTGGGAATTGAACCCTAGATTCCAGAATCAGAGTCCAATGCTCAATCTCTCATGTCACATTGGCTCTTCAAACAGAGAGTATTTGAGGCCTAATTTCCCCTCCTCCTTTCCTTTGCTCATAATCATTGACCCAGCCTTGTGACTCTACAATAGTGTAACCTTTGCTAGCTGGGTAAGGATTTTTCCCTTTGTGTGTGTGTGTTTTGCCTACCCCACACTCTGGTCACTTTAGAGGTTATGGAGGGAGAGGTAGAAGTTTGGTGAACATCTACAGCACCCTTTTGGTGAATGCAAGACCTCTGGAACTGTCTATTTAGATCTTGTGACTACAAGGGTGGTGAAAGAGACATTCTTTGGGGCTGCCTGAGGACTATACCCCCACTTTAAATCATGTGACTTGGGGAATCTCAGGTTGGACTTCCAGTTGTGGACCAGACACGATCTAACTTGTCTTTTGGGTTCTTCATGGGGATCAGATATTTTCAGTCAGGGGAAGCAGGGGAGAAGGCCTTGCAGGAGAAAAAACCTACTGCAACTGCTCCCACATTAGGTTGTTCTCTCCTTTTTGATAGCTCTCAAGAATCAATAATTGGGATATATTTGAACAAAGTGGCCCATTTTGTAACCCATATTTTTGTGTCTGGTCTTATCATTTCCTGTGTTGGTCAGAAAATCAATTAGGTTCAATCAGCCATGCTTTTACTTCGTGCTCAAACGAAGCCAGCATTGGAGCCAATTCAAGGGGTGAGTATTCCACAACTGTGATGCTGTAGCTGATAAGCTCCTCTGCAATGTAATGTATTGACATCAGTGTTGAGACACAGATGAGGGCCACCTAACTAGATCTTAGTCCTTAGGCAAGGTGGATATAGGGAATAAGAAATGACATTCAGACAAGTATTTTTCACTCTTTTTACCTCTAAGAGAAAGTATGACCAAGAAAACAGCCATCCAGTGTTAACAAACATGGTGCTTGCACAATTATTAAGCCAGGATTTCATCTTGACAAGGGTTGTAATTCTTAATGGGAAAAAAATGTCCAGCCAAAGAAATTGTATATATAGCTTTTATTCTCATTCTCCTTTCCGCTCCTTGACATTTGACCATAGGCAGATGCCCAAGTGCTCTCTTTCAGAAGACTAAGGCAAAACCCTGTAGAAACATTTATTGATGGAATAATAGCAAAGTGGTTTTCAAAATAAACATTTCTCCAGAACCAATCCTACATATTTATTCCATTTCTAAACAGCATAAATAGCAATCATTTGTGGCTCTGAATAAACCTGGGGCAATGGTATTGAATAATCACTTGGCAAAATGTTTATAAAATTGATTTTATGAAGGAAAAGCAATAGGTCTTTGACGAAAGCAGCAGAAAATCGAACCTTCCAGACAAGGGAAAAGGTGATACCACCCAAATTGTGATGTGTCTTAAGGAAGCAATTTAATTCTGTTGCTTGACAGCCACACTCAAATCATCTCAACTGTATCTGGATATTTGAACAGTGGTGGGGTTTTTTTTCCATTGGAAGAGATTTTAGTATTCATTTTGATATTTGGGGGTGTAAAATTTATTCCAGAATCTTCTATGGGTGCAACAGCCATTTTCATCTGCACATTAGTTTAGAAGACATATATTAAGTCAACTTGTATCAGAATTCAAGAATAACCAATTCCTTAAGCAGCCCTGACTGCATCTTCTCAAAAGCCATGCAAAATAGATAAAGCTGACTCACTCAGGCTGCAGTTCTATACTTGACCAAGTTCTATAGATCTTGATTGGGCTGCCTTTTTAAAAAGAAAATCAATTGATCAGTTTCTAAACAGCAGAGATTTTTGGCTCTGAATACACTTGGGACAATGATGTTGGATAATTGCTTTTGAAAATGTTTGTAAAAGTGACAAAAAAATAAGCCCAACTAAAATGGATCTTTTTAAAAATTCAGCAGGAAAATATTAAAAACCTTTCTCAAACTGCCACAAAAACATAGCTGTTTGACTCCCCTGGACCTCCACTTCTCCTAAATCTCCCAGACCAAACAAGCCCTGAAAATCAGCCATATTTCTGCAAGTTCTTGCACTCTGGAAAAGGCTGTAAAAGAAATAACTTTGGGAGTACAGTGGTGGAAAGTTGTGTACCTCTGGAAAAAGGACTGTAGGGAATTTAATGGCTGAGCTGATATTTGAACTTAGGTTTCCTCATACAAAATCTGGCATTCAGTCCATTACATCATTGTCTCTAGCTGCTTTATCACACTAGGAGGCAAACAGGATTTAAATGAGAGTTAGAGAGTTAAACAGGAAATGTCCTGTGAAAAACATAGGGCCTTTCCTGTTTAACTCTTGTTTAAATCCTGTTTGCCCCCTAGTGTGAGAAAGCAACATTTTACTATTTAGTATGCCTTCCTTAATAGAGTCTCAATATGCTATAGTCAGTGGTTTGGGTGCTGGACTAAGACTCTGTGGGTGATTCTAGACCGCCGAAAAGGGGTGGTCCGCAATCGCTCCAGGAAGCTGCAGGATGGGGCCAAGGCTGCCAGACCGGCAGCCTCTGCAGCCCCATCCCACCACTTCCAGAGGCCGCGGGGAAGCAGCAAACTGCCTGTTCCCCGCGGCCTCTAAGCAGGGTGCAGTGAGCGCCCTGGGTGCCCGCTGCACCCCACTTGAGGAGGCGGGGCGGAAGGGAGAAAGAGGCCGCCGCCATGGCCCCTTTCTCCCTGGGTCTTTGCCTAACCCATTTGGAGCTCCTTTTTTGCGCAGCGGAAAGGGCGCGATTTGTGCCCTCCCATGGCGCAAAGTCGTCATGGCATGCGCAGCGTGTCTAGCAGCTGCACACGCCATGATGCTATCATGACTTGCTCGTGTGGACGCCACCATTTAATAATGTCGGCGCCCATACGTGCTAGGGTTAGGGAGGGTGTAAAAGCTACGCCCTCCCTAACCCTATTCACATCTTTTTTGGCCCCTAACGCACCTCTTTTGGTGCGTCTAGATCGGGCCTGTGAGATCAGAGTTAGAGCCCCCACTCAACCATACAAACCCACTGGGTGCCCTTGGCAAGTTACACTATCTCGGCCTCAGAGGAAGGCAATGACAAATTCCGAAATAAATTTTGCCAAGAAAAGCCCAAGACAGGGGATTCCATAAATTGGAGTTGATTTGTGGGCACTTTATTTTCATTTGCCCTGGCTCTTCCTCTCTTCTGCAACACCCCTCCCGCCCAGTGAATATTTAATCCACTAGTCTGTGTAAATTCCTGCATGGGAAGAGAAAATGTGGAAGAGACTCACAGTGACCAGGACTTAAGCTGATGTATGACTGAGTGCAATGTGTGTCTTTCAGTTGCCATGTTAGGCAGGCTGAATAGTATTCTCACAGATATAATGAGTAAAGGCCAATGAGGCCAGTGTCAACAGTGAAGGAACAGAGTTATTAACAACAAATATGAAGAATATTCATTTCAGATCTAGTGGCTCTAGTGTTTCCTTTTTATATTTGCAAATCCCCCCCCCCCCCCTTTTACATTTGTTTCAGTAATTCCTGCCTTGGCCACCTTTCATATTATAATTTCACTATCCATTGCAGAAGAGGAGAACAGAGTTAAGCCGTAAATTGTTCAAATTGTTGTTGCTGCATAACCCCTCCCCCCGCCAAAAAACAAAACAAAAAAAAACCCAAATCCAAAATCCACAAAAGAGTGATACATTTATTGGTCAAACAAAATGTACAAAATACATTGTGCAAACTTTGAAGCTCCACTGGCTTTAGATGAAAGATGTTTAAGATATCATACAGGAGACCAGGTGAGTGACTGTGTTGGTGTTACAGGCCAACATTTTGTATCAGATGTTATCTCTACTGTAGTTCAATTGGCTTGGAAAGATCTCACTACAAGCAGAGGCCAGTGCCCTCTTGGCTATGTGGAGAACCTATAAAAAGGACAGTAAAATTTAAACTCTACTAGCAACAGTAAAGTAACTTCTCTTGGGAACCAGGTTGTATCTGGCCCTGTAGGGCCAGCACGGCTACCCTTGAATATATTGTCATACATGATATTTGCACTGAAAATAAGAAGGCCAGGAGGATCTGATAGCCAAATGGCCAAGATGGGATGGGGATAGTAACCTTTTCATTTGGATCTTTTCAGTTCAGGTTTTTTCCTTTTCGAATCACATTTTGAAGATACTACTAAGCACATCTGAGTTTGTTTGTTTTTTCTTTTCAGGATCGCCCATGTTGTACAAAGAGCAGGTTAAATCCCCCTTACTTTGTGATCATCTGGGCTCCTCCCCCCATACACACATTGCATTAAAATTTTAAAAATAATCACACAATACCAAGCTTTTTAGCCATCATATTATTGGTTTTTCATTGAAGGAATGGCTTTCTCAAAGGCTATGTTAAAACAATATTTGCATTTTTATACAGATTCCATTTTCAAATGGATAGGATGAATTCTTCCTGTAAAGATTTGCTCTTTCTCCTTTCCTAATCTGCACCTAGATTGACAGGCTGCCCAGCTCCAATTGCCTGTTTATCAAAACAGTCAGTGGTCTCTCTAGGCCTTTCAGGGAGCTATTGTATATTAAGGAGCTATGGAGGAATATGTGGCACAGCTCAGAAGGAGCATTTTTCAATGATGAGAAGTACCATAGCAAATTCCTGTGGGAAATCTGCAGAACAGTGGCATATTTTTGAGATATTTGAGAGGGCAATATAGCAATGTGCTACTTTCCATTAAATGATTAGCTTCTCTGCTTGGGAAAGAAAGGAACAGACACCATTCCTGGACAGAAACTATTGAAACTAATAAGCATTATCGTTGTTTTGTTGTTATCTGCCCTCACCGTGGTCCTGACAAATGGTGACACTGTGGATGAGATGTCTCCAAGAAGTCTCCTGTCCTGCTCAGGTCCTGCAGATTCAGACCTATGATCTCCCTCATTAAGTCTATCCATCTAGCGTGGGATCTTCCTCTCTTTTTACTTACCTCCATCTTTCCTAGCATTATTGCCTTTTCTAACAAGTCATGTCTTCTTTTCATGTGACCAGAGTACTACAGCCTCAGTTTGATAGGTTTCCAGGGAGATTTCAGGCTTGATCTGCTCTAGGACACATTCATTTGTCTTTTTGGATGTCCACACTATCCTTAACACTCTTCCCCAGCACTACCTCTCCAATGAATTAATTGTTTTCTTATCTGCTTTCTTAACTGTCCAACTCTCACATCCATACATGGTGATGGGGAATACAAAGGCATGGACAATTCTAACTTTAGTGTTCAGTTATATATCTATTTAGGATCTTTTCTATCTCTTTCATGTTTGCCCTTTCCATCCCTAGATGTCTGGTTTCTTGGCTGCAGTCTCCATATTGATCAATGTTTGATCCAAGGTATGGGAACTCTTTTACTGTTTTGATTATTATCTCAGAAATAATGCAGTATGGTACTGTTTTAACTGCTGTGGCTCAATGCTGTGGAATTCTGGGGTTGGTAGTTCTGTGAGATGTTTAGCCCAAAGAGTTCTGGTGCCAAAACAAACCACAAATCCCAGTATTCCATAGGATGGAGCCATGGCAGTTAAAGGGGTGTCAAAGTGCATTATTTTTGCAGTGCCGATTAAACCTGGTTCATAACATTTTCTTGGCAAGATTTATTTAAAAGAGGTCTGTCATTGCCTTCCTCTAAAGACTGTGCGAGTATGACATGCATGGTCACCCAAGAAGCCCATGTGATTCCTATCCTCCTCCATTTTCAGTAATCACAAAGATAGCAGAACCTTTGATTGAATGTCTAGATCACAGGTGGAAAAAAAGAATCCTGTTAAACAATAGTTAGGTGTTAGAATTCAAAGATATAGCCGTTTTAGTCTGTAGAATCAGTACACAGAGAGATCTTGTAGCACCTTTGAGACTAACTGAAAGAATGAAATTGTCAGCATGAGCTTTCAAAGACTTCAATGTACTTCCTCAGATGCATTTGGTGGAGTGGAAGCCAGGTACAGAGATATACATGCCATTGGTATGTGAGAATGTCAATTCAAATTACAAATCCTTTGTGTGTGGAAATGAAGTTGCAGGTCCAATTTTAATGATGGTCATTAGTGCCCAAAGACATAGGAAACTGGTCTTTGTGCATGGAGATGAACTGGCAGATCCAGTTTTGCAATGGGATTAGCCTGTAGTGAGGGGAATAGATGAATATGGGGCACCCCCATGAAGAAGGGATCAGATAGTGTTGAAGTTTGTGTATTGTTTCAGGAAACCGTTGGCCCGATCTAGATGGGCATGAAGAGGAGCCTTAAGGGCTTGAAGAGGCGCCTTTAGGTTTAGGGAGGGCGTAGTATCTGCACCCTCCCTAACCCTAAAGCGTATGGACGCCACCATTTAAAAATAGTGGCGTCCATACAGGTGCGCCATGATGTTGTCATGGCACGCACAGCATTTAGAAACTCTGCGCACGCCATGACAACTTTGTGCCGCAGGAGGGCACCAAGCACATCCTTCCCATGGCGCAAAAAGGAGCTCTGAAATGAAGCTCCCTTTTTGCGCCAGGTGTTTGGCGTGGCATTCAAACAGCCGTGCCAAACACCCGGGGAGAAAGGGGTCGCTGCGACAGCCCCTTTCTCCCCTCGGCACCGCCGAGGGAAGCAGGGTGCAGCGGGCACCCAGGGCGCCTGCTGCACCCTGCTTTGAGGTGATTTATAGTATCTGATTTATGTCCATTTATCCTCTGGTGCAGGGACTGGCCTGTTTGCCCACTGTAGAGTGCTGAAGGGCTAACAAAATATAGCATAGGTCACATTGAGGATAGTTAGGTGTTGTTATAATTGTAATCTTTAAATGTAATGTAACTTGAGTAATATTATTATTTGTTAGTTACCTTTCTAGAAAATATTCCGAATATAGCAATAGAAAGCAGCACTTGTTTAAATTTCAAATTTAGACATTTCACTCAGACCTTGTTCCAACTTCTCCTTGTACCTGTTTGCTTCTAGATACCATTTAAATAGTAGAAACTGTGAGAACCATGCCAATGGTTTAATCCACTCCAGGTTTTCATTAATTTCATTTAAAAGAGCTATCCAAGGTGCTGAAACTAATTTGGGAACAATATTCATTGCTTTAAATAGCTCATGTAAGGGTTAGATGAAAACATGGAACAGATTTACAAGCTCACTGACATGGGAACCTCCAGATGCCACTACATTCAAAATGTTCCTTTTCACATTTGAAATCATAAATAGCCCTAGTCATGTCTACTCATAACATGTTTTAAACAGCAACACAGCACTATTTACAGTGGATAAATATGAGTTTTAGCATTGTTCCTAACACATTTCAAACATATTATCTACCAAATGTGGCTGATGCTATGAAATGGGAAGAAGCATCTTATACATAGTAAATATTCATAAGCAGTGAGAAAAGCTTGTCTTCTGTGTTATCAAGAGACTATGGGCAATTGTTTTGAGTCAGGCCTGCGAATACTGTCACTTTTTGCTGCCACTGGCAAATGCTAAACACTATGTGATGTACAAAAGGTCAGGAAGATAATGAGGGTCACCTTTTTAAAAGACTGCAATCTTCTTTAGAAAAAGAGGGGTTTATGAAGTGCCTCATATGCCATTGGAGGGTTGCAGAGATGAAAACAAGATGAAATCTTTCAGTGAGAATGAATCCTACAGCATTAAGAGTCTGGTGTTCTATCACAAAAGATTTGTGATTACGCTGTGAAACTGTGAGATACACAGAAGGGGTGAAAACAGGCACACCTCATTTTTGGCACTTTAATTTTGCAGACTTCAAAATATTATTCTAACCTCTATATCTCTCTCTCCCAATGAAAACCATAGATTAGGAAGCCCAAAGAGAATATGTTTTTTTCCCCAAAGGGCTTGAGCAAAGAGGATTATTTCTAAGTACCAATATTATGCCTCTGCAATCATGTGGGATGGAAACTCTCTCTAAGTATTACTTCATTTACAGAACACAAATAAGTATGCAATTATTTTGTTTTTGTACTAATTATGTGAGAATGTCTGTTATTCATATCCAATAAGCTACCAATAGTAGTTTTTGCAGTACCATAAAAATACGGCTTGGAAATGTTAACAAAACTATTTACTTCCCATTTAACACATTGCTTAATTGACCAATGTTTTCTTTGGTATACCAGTGGTGATCTTTTTTCAACTCTTGTCATTAGTTATATTTAAATAATCAGGGAAGCTGGAATCCAAGACAATGAAAGAGGTGAGGGGAGAGAGAGTGGGGTGGGAGAGAGGAGGATTCTGAGCAGCAGCTGAACAGGGAGTTTTTCTACTGTGTAGGAAAATTCCCCGAAGTTAAGGTGATGTAACAAAACATGTATACCTCTGGGAAATATGTATTTGTACTGGATAGTCTGACTTTGTCATAATCTTCTTAAGGTTTTTTTTTAACTTCAACAGACTGTAGGAGACTTTATATTAAGAAAACATGGATGATTCTAACATGTGCATTCCGTGATATCATAAAGAAGTGGGCAAATGGTACAATGTTCATCACTCCCTATATTCCCACACAGAACAGAACTACTGATATTTCCCAGTGTATCCCAGGCCCTGAGATTTGATAACCAAAACCTGAGACCTAGGGATAACCGTTTTGATGTTCTGGGGAGGGGAAGCAGGACCTTCAACATATTCATTAAGTTTCAACCACAGTGGAGGAGAGCATGCTGTTCAAATAAAAAAGAAACAAAACAAAACATCCAACAAATGGCACATCGGAGGAGAGGCTATTACCAGAGAGTCTACAAAGTTTATACAGAACAGACTGCAGCAATGGGAGTTAACAGCAAATATGGAAGGGGATCTTTTTTTTCATCCAGAGGTCTTTTTTTCTTCTTCATAGCAGTGCCCAGAGAAGAGGGGCCAGATCCTGAGATCTGAAAACCCAAGATTTAATTCAGTGAGATACTTCAGCTTTTATCCCTGCAACTTGAAAACCTTGTAGGTCTGCAGAATGCTAGATCATGGCAGATCAAGGAAGTAGACCATCTGGCTTCACACATCCCAGAGACCACCGAGGAAATCTTTCTGACCTCCTATGTGGCCTAAAAATGAGCAGAAAAGTACTCCACATGGACCATCAATCCCAGAGAGTTATCCTTTGGCATCAGGAGTAAAGTAAGAGTTGGCTTCTATCATGGATTAGTGAAGTTATCTAGTTGATACCCAAGATCAAGTCAGATTTCAAAGAAGACCTTTCATCTTACGTCACCCACAGCTGGTTATTGTATATATTCCCTAGACTTTCCACAGAAGTGAATTGTATGCTTTTCCTTCTTTTCCTGGTGTGCAAGCACAGTCAGAATATCCCCCAGGTCGCTGTGATAATTGTTTGGTTGCTGGAGGATGTTGCTGTAACCAAGGGATTGTTGCTGCTGGTGTGTACCTATTCAAGGAATGAGAAAGCAAGGAGCCAGAAGGCAAGGAACATCCTCCAGTCCTAAATGTCCAGCTTAAGTATAATGGTAGAGATTTATGATCCATCATGATTCTATGGAATCTTGTCTGATGTCTAGTTTCATCTTATCATGTCTGAATCTACCTGAATCATGAATTTAATCTTATTTTCTAATGCTCATTGTCTTTTTTATTCCCCCCACCTTCTATTCACTATAGTTTCCCATTTAATAAACTTCCTAACAAGCAACCCTTAAGATACTACTGAAAATACATTTCTCTGGCTTGTTGTTTAACTCTTTTCAAAATGTTTTTGCACATTGTGAACACTGTGCCACATGTGTGTTGGTATGGAACGAAATAAAAATGGTTGCCTTAGGCTACACCTGTTAGGAATGGGGTTGCATTTCTTTTAGTCAATGCTGAATTTGTATGTGTCAGACCATTTCTTTTCCTTTCTTATTTTTTTAATGCTGTCTTGTAACTTGGGATTGAATTCTACATTTATTCTGAAAGCAATACTTTAAATCTTGAAATCTTATCCTATTATGCTGTTTGATTGATTTATATGCTAGTAGTTGCAGTGACATTTTATCGTTCTGAAATGCCTCATCTTGTATTGTTTTTAGAATCTGTTAGAACTTATCAGAATGCTAGCACTTTACAGCCAATAGCATGCTTCAAAGGGATAATTTTTGTAATGAAAAAAAAAAAAAAACCCCAAAACTTCAGTGTGTTAAATTGGAAAGTAAAGAACAGTAAGGTTAGACATATTTGTCCAAACATACATTTAATTTAATAAATATATTCTTTTAAAGTTTCATTAAAAACATCACATCTTACCAAATTGTCACTTTAACTACATGAAACTATGTACACATAAATACATTTAGGTTGTGTGTGTGATATCATAATTTAAATATATAATTTTAATTTTGTTAGTTGTTTATGTCACAATTATTGCCATTACATTCAGTGATATACGGAAATTACAATTTATGACTAACATTAGTACGAAAACCATCAGTAATGATTCTGTATGGTGTGGTATTCGAGGAGGTCAATGGGGGGAGTGACACCATGAGTTACCACACTGGTAACATCAACTCTAGTGACACCTATACCTATGTATTTAATAGTGTAGGGAATATGTAGGGACTGTAAGAGCAAAGTTTTCTTTTCGCTGTCCTTTCTGAATGGAAGCACAGAAAAGCACTATTTTATGCATTATCATAGAAGGCTAAACAGAGGTGTGTTAGAACATCTGCTTTATTAAAATTTTGGAACTGTGGAGTTCCCTCCATGACCCTAAGCTGCCATTAAAGTCAGGTAGCCAGCCTGGTCACTATGACATCAGCCTCACAAGACCCATGAAAAACACCATTTGGGAATTTCCACACAGGAAGGTCTGGGAGTTGCAAATAGGAATCCCATCACCTCTAAGACTTAGACAATGCTGGCTGTTTGTTTTCAGCCTCACACCTAATGGGTCGGTGATCAGCTTAACAACCCACCTATCACTCTGTTTGCCCTCCTTGATTGTGTCCAGACCCAACTGCATTGACCCAACGTGTCCTCACCTCTGCATAACAAAGCCCCGGTAATCAAACACCTTTGTCTTGACCATTAAGCTCATTGTTAGAGGCTAGATTCGGCCTATAAGAACCCCAAGATTTGCTCCCTTGGAGTCTGGTCCACGCCATTCTGAACTCTGATTTTAGCTCCCTCAGCCATTCCTTCCCCCAGATTTCAGCGTCTGTGTTCCTTCCATCATCCGCTCAACATCAAACCCCAGGAGAAGCCTTGAGAAGTGAATATTTCCTGTAGTGGTGCCTCTCTCAACCTATCTCCTCATTTCCCTCCTTTTACTTTCCGCAATCATTGGATGTGGCTATGAGTGTGTGTGCTCCCTTTAATAAACTTTTAGACTTTAACTGGAAAGAGTCCATTTCCACATCATCTGACAAGGGATTCTTTGGTCCTCTGGTGTATACAACAGGACATGATCTTGTGGAGTGTTGTTAGGGCTCTATTCTCGACAATTTGAGCTAATTAAAATTCCCCTAATTAGATCCTTCCTAACAGGTATGTGTAAGAAGCACAGGACTGATAGCCCTGTTTAAATATTTGAAGGGATGTCATACGGAGGAGGGAGCAAGCTTGTTTTCTGCTGCTCCAGAGACTAGAACGTGGAACAATGGATGCAAACTGCAGGAAAAGAGATTCCACCTCAACATTAGGAGGAACGTCTTGACAGTAAGGGCTGTTCGACAGTGGAACACACTCCCTTGGAGTGTAGTGGAGTCTCCTTCCTTAGAGGTCTTTAAGCAGAGGCTGGATGGCAATCTGTCAGGGATGCTCAGATTGGGAGTTCCTGCATGGCAGGGGGTTGGACTGGATGGCCCTTGTGATCTCTTCCAACTCTATGATTCTATGACTCTCCCTCCTTGCACCATCACAGAATTCAACACAGCACCACCCTTGCATTTAACAACCTTAAGCCCTGATGTTTGCATCCCTTGACCTTTATGCATCTGGCAGAGATCTGGATGGGGACTCAACTGTATTTATCCAGTTATTTCTACAGATTTGAAGGTCAGAGAGATGAAATCTGTTTGCAACCACATGGAGTGATGGGGGGTAACCAGTGCAGGCCTCTCTCAACACAGTGGGGGAAGGTAATGTATAAAATGATTGCTTCAACTTCAGAAAGAGGAAGACTGTTTTACAGCTTCACATAGCATAGCTGCAAAAACCATTAATGGAAGGAATTAATGCTGCAGGAATTCATTTTGCATGAACAAATGCCAAGTGAAGCAGGACCTAATCTGATCAATAGAGACAATGGGATGACTGATACTGAATGAAGTTGTCTGGCAGAGTCAGCATGTTATACTGTATATCTGTTCTAAATCCAATTTGGCTACACCAAGTTTTTTCTAAATGCTAAGATTATTAAAAGATCATAAGGTATAACATAGGCTGGGCCTGTTCAGGGACCACCTCTAGTATGGTATTATCCTCAAAAATATAAAATAATGACTTTAAATTTTTTCCAAAGTTTAATTGGCTTGCCTTAGGAAAGCATTATACAAAAGTCCCTGTAGGCCAAACCCAACCCAACCAGTAAGCATCTATTAAAGCAGTGTAACTAGATATTTCATCCTTGGGTTCCTTAATTATTTGCATTGTTGAACTAAATAATGAAAATCAGAACAATAATTTATTTTCTCTCTGCAAACACTGATTTCATTAAGCTTTATGGAAGTTTAATCCACTTTATGGACATTTACTTCCACATCCTAATTCTGACCTTGTTTGTTTTTGCTTTTCACTGTGCAGTATGCATACTAGGATTCCTAGAACCCTTTTGCATGTAATGTTCTCAAGCCAGGTGTCCCTGATTACAAATAGAAATTGCATTAAAAAAAAAAACTTTGAAATTTAAGAAACAAAGTAACAACTTTGTTTTTGTCTTGTGCCAAGCTGATCATAATCTAAAGCATTAATCTTGTACCCAGATATCTGAATGTAAGTACCTTTGCACTTAGTGGCATTTAAAGGGGAATACTAACTCACATATTCCGTTAGCTCTTCACCAGCATAGAGGAGATTTGGTGGAGAAGAGGGGCACGTATGGCCCAAATAAGAATTACACTGTCCACTCCCACAAACATATCCTCCATGGGATAGATTAACACTGGCAGGACCCAAACTGAGCTATTGTGAGCCAGGGGTACTACAAAAGCATACCTGAGTTGCAGAGACAGATCTGGGTGTATTGCACTGTCTCTGGAAGAACAGATTTATTTTAGTTTGGGTATGCTCTTGGACTGAGTGCTGTTTTTAGAGGCCAAGTGCCTGCTATGGCCAGGAGTACCTAGTGGTGCCACTAGAGCTGGTGTCACTTGGTGCAGTAACTCATGGTGTCACCGCCACCATTGATCTCCCTCATACCACACAATACAGAATCCTTAGTAATGTTTTGTACTTATTTTACTAATATATCATAATCCCCACACATCACCGAATGTAATAATAGAATCAGAGAATCATAGAGTTGGAAAAGACCACAAGGACTATCTAGTCCAATTCCCTGCTATGCAGGAACTCACAATCAAAGCACCCCTGACAGATAGACATCCAGCTTCTATTTAAAGACCTTGAAAGAAGGAGACTCTACCACTCTCTGTCTAATAGCTCTTACTGTCAGGACATTCCTCCTAATGTTTAAGTGAAATTTATTTTCCTATAGCTTGCATCCATTGTATGACATATTCTGTGACATATTCTCTAGAGCTGCAGAAAACAAACTCGCTCCATCCTCAATGTGACACCCCTTCAAATACCAAAACTGGGGGGGGGGGGGAGCTACTCCAATTTTAAACAGAATTTAAGATATAATGATCAGAAAGGAACTAGAGGGTCTAAATGGAATAATAGTGTTTGTGTAAAGTTAAGAGTCAAGAAACATAGTTGTTAGTACAATGAAGAAGGACAAGGTATGACTAGATACAAAAAAGAAAGAAAGAAAGAAAGAAAGAAAGACAACATTGGAATTATAGTTTGTAATATTTGTAACATTAGGATTCCTGGCTTTCTAAGTACCTAATGTATATGTGTTGGGTGTCAGTGAGGCTGTTATTGTTTTGGATGTTTTGTGATATTATGTGATTGATTTGTTTGGATATTGTATTTATATGTATAATCAATAAAGGTAATTTTAAAAAAAGATCAAGGGATCAGATTAGTCTGGCTTGACTTAATCTGCTTTATAATCTTTCTTAGTATTGATGTCAGACTAACTGGATGATAATTGCTGGGTTCTTCTTTCCCCCCTTTTTAAAGAAGGGGACAATGTTTGCCCTCTTCCAGTCTGCTTGGGCTTCTCCTTTTCCCAGGAATTCTCAAAGATTATTGCCAATGGCTCTGAGATTACATTTTCTAGTTCTTTTAATACCCTTGGATGTACCGTATATACTTGACTATAAGTCGAGAAATTTATGTCCCAAAACTAATTCTCAGATGACTTAGATACAGGTCAGTACACTAATACTGCTTAGAAAGGTCCTGAAAGAAGCACCGCCGTGATGACCCACTCTTCCCCACTCTTCATGCCCAGAGGCAGGTGTGTGTGTGTAAGAGTTTCCCATTCTGGTTTTAAAACTTTCTCTTCCCATCAAACAAATACCCCATTTAACTCCACTTCTTTCCCTTCCTAATCCAATTTTAAAGCTTTCTCGTCCCATCAAAGAGACATATCTTTTAACTCCACTTCCTTTCCTCCCCAACCTTTCCTCCAGCACCAGGGAAGTGGTGTCAGGTGATCGGGAGAGTTCCAGAGAAGGAGAAAGAGGGAGGGAAATTGTGTTTTCCCCTTTCCACCCTTTGTTATTGGTAGTATCTTCAACTTATCCTCAACTTGGTTGTATCCTCAATTTATCCACAGGTCATATCTAAATACATGATTTTTACCCTGAAACCGTCCCTCAGCTTATACATGAGATCATCTTGTACATGAGTACATATGGTAGTTCATCTGGTCCCAGGGACTTAAATTCATTTAGATTAATCAGGTATTCCTGTACTACCTCTTTACTTGTTTTGTGCTGCATTTCTCTTATTGTGTCTTCTGCTCCTTTTTCCTCAGGTTGAGCATCCTTTTCTTTTTGTGAAAATACTGTGAAATTATGATTTTATATTGTGTGTAGATGTTTTAATTATTTTGAATTTTATTGAAATTTTAAAAGTTTTGCCTGTGTGCCACTTTGGGTCCCTCCAGGGAGAAAGGCGGCATATAAATGAAATAAATAAAATAAATTAAGATTGAAGCAAAAAGGTGTTGAGTAGTTCTGTTTTATCTCTGTCTTCTGGTAGCATTTTGTCATCTTCTCCATGCAGTAGCCCTAACATTTCTTAATTTCTAGAAAGCCTGTCTAACTAATGGCATTAGTTGTGACATAAACAACAAGCAAAATTAAAATTACACTATATTTACATATACATTGTTTCATGTGCTTAAAGTGAATATTTGATAAGATGTGATGATTTAAAGAAATTTTTAAAAAATAATTTTTAAATAAAATTAAAATCCAGAAATTTGAAATTTTAATTTTTTCAAACAAACAAACAAACAAACAAAAACTTGGATTTCTCTTGTCTCTTCCCACTGCATCTGCAACCACCCAGCTTTTTGAAGAGACACAGGTGAATTCCAGAGCCCATTTCTGCTAAAAGGCATATGTTTAAGGTGTAGTAATGTCATTCATTCTTGAGGTGTTACCTGGTACAATCCAGACCCCACACTCCCCAAGTGATGCCACTGGGAATACCATTGTTGTTGTGTGCATTCAAGTCATTTTCAGTTTATGGGAACCCAAAAGTGATCCTATCCTGTACTTTTTTTTTTTTTTGGCATGATTTGTTTTTGTACTTTTTGTTGTTGTTTGTCATTGCCTTCCCCTGAGGCTGAAAAAATGTGACTTGCTGAAGGTCATATAAAGGCTTCATGGCTGAGCTGGGAATCGAATTTCAGCTCAGCAGCTGTGCTTTTTTCTATGGAGGGCAGATCTGGCTCCAGTAGTGCATGCTTAGTTACCTCCTGATTAGACTGCTATGACATTCTGTACAAGGACCTGCCTTTAAAGAGCTTACAAACAAAAGCTGAGTGTAAAATGTGGTGTCTAATAACATAGGCTATAGACATGGTAGTTAAAACAGAATAATAGATTATTATTATTATTATTATTATTATTATTTATATAGCGCTGTAAGTTTACACAGTGCTGTACATACAATCTTATAGTTAGATGGGTCCATGCCCACAGGCTTACAGTCTAAAGGACAACACAAAAGGAAAAGGGGAAGGTGGTGGGAAGGGGATGAGGTCCAGTGGTTCTTCTCTCCCTCTGGGGCCTGGACCAAGGCAGATGGACTGGAGGGAGGGCACAGCTTCTTAATACATAGTTAAGAGGAGCCATCCTGGGGCAGATGACACAATCCTGGGAATGCTTCCCTAAACAATATAGTCTTTAACTTACTTTTGAACCTGGATAGAGAAGTGATGAGGTGCACATGTGGGGGAAGAAGGTTCTGTAGATCTATAATTTTGTAATGTGAGGGAGAGTAGTCCCTACTAAAAGTGGCCCAACAACTCAGTGACATTTATCTATATGCTGACTCATCCCTGAGCAATTTATTCAGTGGATCTGTTTTAACTGAAAATAATAAAAAGGATGCATTGCACTGAAGAGCAATAAAATAAAAAAAGGATGTAGAAACCTGAATTTACTTTAAGTAGTTGATGGATAACACACGAGGTTTGGGGACCTCTTGTGCATGGATTTGGAGAGTATAAAAGACAGCCAAACACTGTAAATTATAGTACAGATGGAGAGAACATATTGTGATTGAGTCATTTTATATCTGAAATACTTCAAAATTGTAGCAATTTGATTCTTTAGCTCTGTCAAAATAGGTTGATTGGTCATTGGTGGTACTGCGTGTTCTGTACATGTTTTCTTTAAATCGGTCCTTTTGATCACTGTCCTGCCCTCTTTTTTTTCATACTGACTTATCAAAGCAAAAAGGAGGGAGTTGCTGAAGTACGGAGTTTCAAAATAGCACCAGAAGATGTGGAGTGAAAAGCAAGTCCTTGGTAAATTGGTGGTTCTTCACTTTGAGCATTCCTTTTTTTTTCATGGCTCCTGTTTGATGATGTGCTATAGTAGGCTTGTGTGCATCAATGTTACCATAATAATCTAGAAAGTGGGAGAGAGCAAGTAAGTAAGCAAATCATCACAATACTCAAAATAACGGCTTCACTGTCATAGCAATGCGCAATCAATCCCACACTTTCCTTCATTATGTACATTGTTCTGTCCCTAATAGTCCATTGTTCTCTTCAAATATTGGCACAGACTTATAGGCAATATCAGCACATTCTAAACACCCACAGGTCAAAAAGAAGGAGAGATCATATTTTTGATCTAGTGATACATTATCAAGGTAATTTTTTCTATTAAATACTTCAATTGTCCATCTCAACATCACATCATACTGACAGTATGATTGGTCCTTTTAAAAAAACAACAATAATGAGACAAGTTAAAGGAATTGTATTTGCAAAATCCTTTTTTAAAAAATAAGAAGGAACATGTTGGCCTCCAGTCACTTCTGTTAGTTTGCCTTACAGTGATATTCAGCCACTATTCATTATTACATCATGTATTACATCCTTCTAAATAATATTTACAGCAGGTCTTATGATGAAGGGTTCTTCACCTAAATATTGGCTGATGTCATACATTGTGTTTGAGGTGGTATAAATTTACACTCACATATACTGGTTACACAGTGGTTATTCTGCACAGTCTTTCTCTTGAATGCCAACATTGTGTAATTGATTGTGGTATCTACTGGTGTGCCTGCTTGTTGTCCCATTGTGAATTTCATTGTGAGAGAAAGGCGGGGTATAAATTCTTGAAATCAATATCAATATCAAACAATCAATAAATGGAGCATACGCTGAAGCTGTTTATGCCAGCTCAGTGAATAAAACGATACACTCAAAGATGCATAAATGCTTGCCTGGAATACTGATTGGGTTACTCTACCAATAAGAGTAGATCCATTCAATAATTGTTGATATAATAAGTTAACAAGTGATTCAATAGTTCTATTCTTTTTGGGATCAAATAGGAATTGAACTTGCAGAATTCCACTTTGCTATTCATAGCAAGGATATAAAGAGGAGAAGTAACAAACAGCTTCATTTATATACCGCTTCATACTGCCTAAGCAGTGTCTAAGTGGTTTACAACTGTAACCTACTTGCCCCCAACATTCTAAGTACTCATTTTAGTGACCTTGGAAGCATGCAAGCCTGAGTCAAGCTTGAGCCCTTTTGCTGGTATCGAACTCACAATCTTATGGTTTTGAGTGAATGGCTGCAGTACAGGCATTTAACCACTGCACTACCAGGGCTCTTATGGTACCACTTTATATTATTTATAGGACTGGGTATGCCTTTCTAAATTGTGAATAACAAAGAATATGAGGAATGCATTGAACAGAACCTGATGTCCTGGCTAGAGCTTCTGAAATTTGCAGCACAATAATGTCTGGAAGGATGCCTTGCCATCTCTTGGTGCCTAGGGGCCCCAAGTATAGTTCCTGGGTCATTACAATAATAATAATAATAATAATAATAATAATAATAATCTTTTATTTGTATGCCGCCCTTCCTTCGATCAGGGCAGTGTACAGCATTAAAACATTCCAAACAGTACAATAAAAACATTACAATAAAGCAACAAATAAAAACATTATCGTCCCAATGCGGTATACAATGGATTGTTCAATGGCTTATTGGGGGGGGGGGGGTAGCGATAACAAATGGCAATCAAGGATAAGCCTGATTAAATAAATAAGTTTTCAGCTCCTTTTTAAATTGGGGGAGGGAAGCAATCAGGCGGAGCTCAGCAGGCAATGAGTTCCAGAGGCTCGGAGCAGATATTGAAAATGTTCTCTTGGCAGTTGTCAATAGCCTAGCCTCTGGAACTTTTAACAAATGTTGCCCGCTTGATCTAAGTGTGCAGGGCGGATTATGTGGGGAGAGACGGTCCTTTAGGTACTCTGGGCCCAAGCCATTTAGGGCTTTATAGGTAACGACCAGCAATTTGTATTGGGCCCGGAAGCGAATAGGCAGCCAATGAAGGTCTTTTAAGGTCGGTGTTATGTGGTGGGTCCTGGATGCCCCCGTGACCAATCGTGCTGCCATATTCTGGATTAGTTGTAGCTTCCGGGTGTGGTACAAAGGCTGCCCCATGTAGAGCGCATTGCAGAAATCCAACCGAGAGGTTACCAGGGCGTGTACTACAGTTTCAAGGTCCCTCCAGTCCAAGTAGGGACGCAGCTGGCGTATCAGCCGAAGCTGAAAACAGGTGCTCCTGACCGTCGCATCCACCTGAGAAGTAAGGTGGAGCGACGAATCAAGGAGCACCCCCAAGCTGCATACGGTGTCCTTGACGGGAAGCGTGGCCCCGTCCAGGACAGGTGGAACCACCTCCATCCCTGGGCCAGGAGGACCTATCACAAGTACTTCCGTTTTCTCTGGATTCAGGCTGAGTCTGTTTTCCCTCATCCAGTCCATTTCCGATTCCAGACAGGCCACGAGAGGAGCGACGCCATCCCTGGTCACTGCATCAGTCGGAGACATAGAGAAGACTATTTGGGTGTCATCAGCGTACTGATAACCCCGCGCCCCATGCCTCCGGATGATCTCTCCCAGCGGTTTCATGTAAATGTTAAAGAGCATGGGGGACAGAATGGCTCCTTGAGGGACCCCAGAGGTGA
The DNA here is from genome assembly GCA_034509955.1 of Urosaurus nigricauda. Classification (NCBI taxonomy): domain Eukaryota; kingdom Metazoa; phylum Chordata; class Lepidosauria; order Squamata; family Phrynosomatidae; genus Urosaurus; species Urosaurus nigricauda. The sequence goes on from JAOEGL010000001.1 coordinate 97,236,650, forward strand.
GGGCCCACTTATCGAAGCACACGTCCCCCAGCTGCACCATCTGGAGCCTCCCAGAGAGGTAGGACCGGAACCACTGGAGCGCAGTGCCTCCGATTCTCACCTCTGCCAGGCGCTCCAGAAGGATACCATGGTCTATGGTATCGAAAGCCGCTGAGATGTCCAAAAGCACCAACAGGGACACGCTACCCCTGTCGATGCCCAGACGGAGATCATCGACCAGGGCGACCATGGCAGTCTCAATCCCATGGCCCGCCCGAAAACCGGTTTGAAATGGAATTTGAAACCGGTTTGATACATTACTACAATGTATCACTTACCAGTAGATTCATCCTTCCCCAAATACGTTGCTCCTATGTGCTTTCATTCAGAAGTATCACAGAAATTTTCAGTAAGGTGTGGGGTATCTTCCATATCCAAAGTACTGCCAACTCATGCTAGACAGAAGTTTGACCAGGCTTTTGAGTCCAATGGTTCTTTACTATTTGTAAAGCATATCACAGGATACCATTGCTGAAGACCAATTTGGATGGTAAAGGAATGCAGGGGATTTGAATCCAGAAGAAGCAAGGATGTCTTTGCATAGCTATTGTTTGTTTGTTTGTTTATGATACTTGTTTATCACCTCTTAACCCACCAGCGCCCCCAAGGCAATGCACAGTGAATAAACACACTTAAAACACTGAATTCATAATTAAAACCAATTATAATCATTCCAGAACTCCTGTTTAAAATTATTCTAAAACCAAACAATTAAAAACAGCTTTAACAATAGCCAGAACAGACATCTCTAATGTTAAGAACCAAAGGCCATGAAAAATAGCATATTCTTCATTCCCCACCGGAAACTCAGAAGGGATGGAAACTTCCCATCCTTACTTCCCTCAGGGGGGAGTTGTATTCGTAGTATGCTGCCACAGACAAAGCCCTGCCATGTTTAGTCACCAGCCTAGTCTTACAGCGTGGTGACCCCAATATTCTCGTGCCCAACCTTTTTCTGTTAACTGACTTCATCAGTAATGGCAGTTGGCTCTGATGTAAATAATCTGTCTCAGATTTTAGTCTAAACTTTAAAAGGACCAACCAAAGTGATGAACCCCGGATCCCAGAATTTCAGCAAGATCCTTTACTGTATGAATTAAAACCTGGCATCAGAACCATCAGCCACAACATTTCCCTCTAAGAACTGGCTAAGTGACCAGGTTTGAACAACCAGCTTTAAGCCTGATTATAGCTCTTCCTGGCTCACAGGACTCTTTCAAATGGGAGGAATTTCTCCCAACTCCGAATGGAGCCAATGCGGATTCATGTAAATTCGCTTGTTTAGCGAATTTACCTGAACCCCTGCTCCATTCGGAAGGCATTCGGAATGACTTCCCATTACCCGAAAATAAGCCCCCCTTGCCCGAAATCGTGTGAGAAGCTTAAATTCGCAATAACGTTAAACCCATGATTGCATTCGGAGTGACTTCCCTTTTGCCCGAATTTGCATGAGAAGAATTAATTTGCAATAACGTGAAACCCCAGGATTGCGTTTGGATTGCCCTTGGATTATACTTCCAATTTTCAACGTCTGAAAGAGTCCACAGTGGTAGATCACTGCACTTCTCCTTGCATTAGAATGACATACAGGGGTCATTCCCACTTGAGGTATAATCTGCATTCCAATCTGGCTCCATTCTGCTTTGTAAGTGATTCCCAAAAGGTCCCTTGTTTTCACTATGAAAAGGAACCTTTTGTGGAATTGCTTTTTAAATTTAATTTAATTTTTATTTTTTTGCTGGGAACATTTGTCATTCCTATTAGATGGAGCTGGAGGAAAGTGACTCTCTTCCTCTCTTCCTCCCCCCTCCCCTCCCCTCCCTTCTCCCTCTCCCCCTTCTTTTCCTTTCTTCCTTCCTTCCTGCTTACCTTCCCTATTTCCTTTTCGCCGCCACCATTTGCCCGGGGCTGGCAGGACTTGCAACGCTGCTGCTGCGCCACTGCCACTTGCGTAGTGTTGGCCAGCATAGCAGAGTGTTAAAAAGCCACTTAAGAGTCTCAGATTATGTAAGGGGGATAAATGTATAGATTATCCATAGGCAGACAGACAGACAGACAGACATAAGCTCCACTCTGTACTGATTAAATCTCAACATCCAACTTATTCACACTACTAATAAAGAAATGCTGCATTTGCCAAAACAAGTTCTGCCCCAGCCAGAATTTCATCAAAAGTTCTAGAATGTTGGATAACAATCAATTCAGTGAGAGATATGCTAGGATTTTTGGTGACATTCTGATTTTAGCTTGTTAAACTGTATATAAATAAATGCAAGTTTTGATTTCAGTTTCCAAAAGCAAATCATACTTCTTTTCAAACTAGTTAATAGCTGTATCTTGATTTTGCCTGCCCATCATGTATGAGACTACATTACAAAATGCATTTCAAGTCAATCCGATCTATACTGACATTGGAAAGCAGTGAAATCCAGCCACATCTTCCTTTTTTGAGATGTTGTTCCATTCATTTCAGTAAGTGGCAATATCGATTTAGTAATGACAGGGGACAAGGAGATAGGTAACATATTAATAGGGCTATTTCATTCCTTTCTTACCACAGTTTGCAGAATATTATTTCTTTACTCAAAGTCCGATTCATAATAGCATTTAAGCTCCCATAGAAGTGGAATGGCTTCTTCATTACAGCTAAAAGGAATATTGGATTCCGGGAAGCGGGGGGGGGGGCTGTATTCTGGGGGCCAGTTGCATCCACATCCCTAGAATAATGGGATGTGACTCACTGTGGTGTTTTAAACAACTAAATTTTAAACAGCTAACACATTGTGGTATTTTAAACAGCTAAATAATGGGAACTATCTAATTTCTCACTTCAGGCTTGGTTTCTTATCTGAGGCAGAATACTCTTATCCTTTTCTGGGGAACTACCTTGACTCAAGTCCATGCTTATTCTTTCTACTGCCCAAAACATCCGACAGGTCCACCACTGGTGTACCAAGGATGATCTATGGCCTCCATCATCCCCTAACTTGGCCTCATAGCTTTGTATGGGCAAGACTGGTAAGACTCAAAGGAAAGTCTATCTAGTCTCACAGCTTTGAGCTGGCAGGCTCCAGAAACACTCTCTTCACCTTAAAAGATGCTTCAGAATAGTCACCAGATTTGTTTTAATCAACTTCCTCTTGAACATAAATCCAGTTATAAAGCTGTCTTCCAGGAAGCATCACCTTCAGGTCAATGTGTTGTGCAAATTAGCACCAAAACCAATGGGCTAGATTGTTTGTTTGTTTGTTTGAAGGAACTGGCAAAACAACTTCAGAGTATTCCTTTCCTACAAAAACAAAAAACACTATGAAATTCATGGGGTCACCTTAAGTCAACAGGTAACCTGAAGGCACACTCACACACACATTTATAGCTTAGGTTCACACAATATAATTTGATTAACTTTTGAATAGCTATTTTTAAAAAGAATTCAAAGAATTTAGGTAAAGATCCAGGCTTGCTCACTTTTTGGAAGCTTAGAAGTGGAACTCAAAAGCTTGTGGAGAGTCTTTTCCAGGTGATTCTAGAATCCTGAACATCTATGACAATAATTTTTTATCAATCCCCATCTGAACACAATATGAAACATAAGATCCTGCATTTCACAAAAGACATGTCACCAGCCTTTAATGTAGCTAGATAGGGTTGGCATTTTGCAAGCCTTCAGCATAGTTGTATCACATAAGCATGCAATATCAGTCTTAATCAAAATTAATGAACCTCTACACAGAAGGACAGTTTATGTCCAGAGGCCCAGAGGATGAATTCTGATTCATAGCCATCTCACAAGAAAAGGTTGGCATCTAACCTACAAAGACATTGTCAAAGGGAATTTTGGCAAATGCCTTGGAGCACTGTACATCCCTGGATGCATGTAGAGTGTGGAAGGTCCTTAATAACTATCAACAGCAGACAGAGCCTTTGAATTTTAGGGCTTATCTAAAAAACACAGGGAGCTGTATGGTACTCAATTTACCTCCCTCAGAAAGATAAAGGACTGAATCAGCTCTGTTGGCATTCACAACCATAATTCCATGGAATCTACAGCAGGAGTGAATAGCATGCTGCTTAGTAAGAATGCAAAGCTCTCCACTGCCATTCTCTCAGAAGGGTTTGTAAATATTTTGGGAATACCTTTCCTGCCACTGAAGCAGTTTTTAACTATGTCACACTGAGTTCCAATACATATTGCCTCTAGTTTGTGAGGCATAGAAAATAACTAAGGCAAGTTTACTACAGAGGGGCTTTGGAAATAAAAGAGATTTTCTGATAAATAAATAGGGTGGCAACATATTCATTGCCCACAAAAAAGAGATGCTTTAAATAATCACAACCAAACTCAAATGAGCATTGAATTTAAAGCTGCCAATCTGTAGAGAGAGGGAATCATTAATTCGTGCACCAAAGGTTAGACTATAAATAGAAACATAGTTCAGGCTATGGAGTGGTGGCTCTGACCAGGTGATCACTATGTCTGGGCAGTACATGTAAAGCAGTGGGTTGGCTCCTGTCTCCCTGTCCTCCCAAGATTAAAGAGATCCTTCCATCTGTTGTAAGCTTTTAATATAGAGGAACACTTTGGTTGGTGGAATGGAAGAGGATGAGAAATTTGGAGTCAAAGGCTGGCATCCATAGTTTTTTGTCGAGCTTTCAGGCTATGTGGCCATGTTCTAGAAGAGTTCCTTTCTGAAGATGCCAGCCACAGATGCTGGTGAAATGTCAGAAAGGAACTCTTCTACAACATGGCCACATAGCCAGAAAGCCCAACAAAAAATGATGAGAAATTTGTTCATTCTCTCTCCCCCTCTACACTCTATTCTCCCTGAAAATCTGCTGTGGATTAGCATCCTGATGATTATGCCCACTGTCTTCAATAAACACTGACTTCATCAAATATAGGGTAAAACTATATGTTCTGGGTGGGCAATTTATTCCCCTCCAGATGGGAATGAAAGCTGCAGTCTAGATGTTATTTGACTGTAGCTTCCATGAGCCGTAGTCAGTGTAGCCAGATAGTGAAGAAAGCTAATAGGAAGAAAATCAACTGACTTGAAATGTGGTGCCAGGAAAAAGTTCTACACATATCGTGGACTGCTAAAATGGCCAATTAACAGTCCAAGAGCAAATCAAGCCTGAAGTCCCCCTAGAAGCCAAGTTGACTAAACTGAGTCTACTAATGTTTAGTAATAACATAAGAAGACATGACACACAAAAAAGAGAGACAATAATACTTGGTAAGGTAGAAGGCTGTAGGAAAAGAGGAAGACCACATTCCAGATGGATAGACTCAATGAAGGAAGCTATGGCTATGAATATGCAAGACCTGAGAAGGGCTTTTGATGACAGGGTGACTTGGAAGTCTCTCTTTCATGTAGTCACCATAAATCAAAGTCAATGTGATGAGTTTTACCACCTTTGGTTGATGAAGATATCAGTGGAGATTTGAAAGCTTGCAACATGTATTTTATGCATTTTGGTTGGTCCAATAAAAGTATCACTGTTTTGTGTATTTTGAATGCTACTGTTCTCTGGTGGCTCATGGTGTCATTATCAATGGAGCTGTCCAAGGTATTGAACCCTAGTTCCCCAAATAGGCCCCAAGTACTTTGGGCAGCTCCTTTAAAGGTAGCCTTAAACATGAAGTGGACTCACAATTCCACTGGCATAGTATCCACTAGGCACCACTGTCAATTTGCTCTGGGGAAGTGAAGAGTTGAGTGAGGACTAAGTATCCCTTCCTTCCTTCCTTCCTTCCTTCCTTCCTTCCTTCCTTCACATTGCAGAGTTGCCAACTTTAAACTGGCTCCTGATGATCTTTACTAACAGCTTGAAATGCTACAGGGAATTTTGTTTCATGGTATTAATCTACTAGCTTCATACCATTAACATATCACCTCTTAAAAATCCAGAAAACTGTGGTAACTTTAGTGGCCCAACTACAAGCAAAACATGCATCATGCAAGCTTTGAATTGGCACTGACTTCTTCATCAAGCAAAGATTTTAAAAACCATACAGGAGAATAAAACTGATGTGTTAGACACAAGAGGAGACAAGAGTATGTTTAAGTCTACTCTGAACTACACTGCATTATAAACACTGAATCTGAGTATAGACAGAGCTTAAAGGAATTAAGATAGAAGGTGTTGTCAGATGCAGGCAATAATATTTTTTTAAAGCCTTTAACTTTTTTTCTTTGTTGATGTGATTGCATGTATGGTGTGCTTATCCAGATCTAAACAAGTAAGATTTATTATGACTTATCTCTGCCCTCTAACCTCCTGTTGTTGGCACAGGATCCCAAATTCATAATCCCTTTAGAGTGCTGCCTTTTAAAAGATCCCCCAGCTTTTTCTAATACTTGGCACACAGAGAAGTCAACTTTATCTATGAAGAGCACACAGCTGGTTGGATAAAAAAAATTGGCAGAACTGAGCAAAAACTTATTCCCAATATAGAACAAACAACTCAGTGGTCCTGAGAAGAGGATGCAGGTATGAATTATAAAGGCAGGGCATCAGAGCTCCCAAAGTGTGTTTTAGTAGAATGGCATGATAAGAAACTGAAAGGGACAAAAGTATGGAGGGTTTTAATGGATTTGTAGTGGTGCAAATGTCACTTGAATAGTCAAAATTATGAATTTATAGTGACTGTTGCATAGAAAGATTGCTCTAAACACATTATTGAATACAGTCTCATTTGTTCTTCAATGTTAGGGTATAAATTGTTGTAATGATTCCTTAACAATGGGCTGGGAACCCTTTCACACTACAAAATTATACCACTATGTTCCCACTTTAATTGCCATGTTGCTATCCATGCTGTGCAATCCTGGGGTTTGCAGTTTAGGGATGGATATCTCAAAATCTCTACAGAGAGCTCCTCTTGCACCTCCGCAGACTTACTAAGTCCCCGGTTTCTATCAGACACAGCCATAGTTAAAGTGTATCACAGTGCTATAATCACCTATTATGAAAGGGGCACTGGAGGTCTTTTGATGTTTTATGGCAGAGATGTGTGTGTGTGTGTGTGTGTGAAAGAGAAAGAGAGTTCTGTGTACACAAGATGCAATTTAAATGTTTATTTATATGTCTTTATTTACTGTATTTATACCCCTCTCTTTAGAAATGATCTCAGAGCAGCTTATAAATTGTTACTTAGTTCACAAATCTAACTATATCCCAGATTAAATTCCATATAAACAAGTCCAGTGTGTGTTAAAGCAAGGAATGGTTATTTTGTATATATCTCACTTTTTAAAACAACAACAACAACAATCCAGGACTCAAGTACTCATGAAAAATAATCGAATGTGATCTAAAATATGATGTCACAGGGAAAGAGTCCCACCTACTAACAAAGGGCAACATATGAGACCAGTAACAAAATATGCCAGTAGCCTCAATGGCTTGGAGTCCTTTTACCATATTGAACTGGAAGAGTTTGGCTACAGTGGTCCAAATTGTGGGCTGACTATTCTATGGGAATGTCTTTCAGGATGTTCCAGAAGCAGTAGCTATTGCAGAATGCTTTGGCTATGTTTTTGAGTCAAGTGCAAAACATAAACCATGCTGAAAGAGTTACCATTCCGAAAGCCAGGAATGTGTCTATATTACATTGTTGTTGTGGCTCCATCCTATGGTATTCTGGGATTTATTGACAGACTTAGTATTCTCTCATTTGATTCAAGGGAGTAGACTAGATGCTGTCTAACATACATAGAATTCTAAGTATCTCACCAACTATAAATCCCAGGATTCTCTAAGTGTAATCAAACTGCTTTAACTGTGCAATATAAACACACTCTAGGTTTTGTGCATGTGTGTATGTGTAAATAAAATCCATCCTGAGAGACTGAATTCTTTCTTATATATTTGGTCATTGAAACCACCTGGAGAATACCTACTAGTGATTCCACAACTCCTAATGTCCAATGAACAGGCATTCTGAGAAGGGCATTTAATGTTATGGCACCCACTGTGTGGAATACTCTTCTCCCAGGTGTCAGGCATACTCCAACAACCCTTATTTTTAGGACGATGTTGAAGATATACCTGCCTTTTGCAAAAATTCTTAGTATAGATGAGCCTAATATCATCATCATCATCTTATTGATAGCAAGGAGAGCATGTGTTGATTTTATGTTTTGTTTCATATTATATATTATGTATGATTCCAATAGAGCACTGATTTGAAATCTTTAGGTCTAAGTGGTTTATAAACAAATAAATACTTTCCATTGTGTGGTGCTCCTGATTAGAGAGGCAGCCAGCCATGACCTCTCAAAATATTCAATTCCATCTGCCCACTACAACAATATTTTGTACCCAGTGCCACAGAGCATCCTTAATTTTCATTGAATTTTATTTTTTTTTAAGTTAGGGGGTGAGGTTGGTGACTTATCTCCTCTGGCTTTTCTTCCACCTCATACAGGTTTTTCTATTTCTGCATACTTTGGGACTCCTTTAGCCTTGTTGATGCTTCATTCTTGTTTCTCAGTAGTCACATTTTGAGCACAGAACTATCATTGTAGCACAGCACCTGAAAAAGAATGGTATATGGATCAGATGACTCTAAAACTCTAATAGCTACAAGTTTTTTCTCACATGAAATTCTTATGCAAACTTGACAGGCATTTCAAATTTAGACATTCTGTACACACTTATTTCCTCAGTTCAGGGGAATTTTTAAAGTGTGTGTTTCAGCCTCTTTGTTTTCTCTGTGAATGGAGCTCAGAATAAATATTTTGCAATGTAGTAAATGAATAAACAAACCACTCTTCTGTGTTGCACTTGTTTTGGAGAGAGTCTTGGAAGAGTCTCCAGCTCCTGCCTCTTTCTGCATTTTGGAACAACCACCCACCTTTCTGTTTCATTTTCAGAATCTTAGTTATATAGGTTGAGCTTCCATTATCCAGAATTCTAAAATCCAATATTGTCAACGTGGGTAGCTGAGACAGTGACACCATTGCTTTCTGATGCTTCAGTGTATACAAACATTATTTCATAAACAAAATTATTAGGTATAAAATTACCTTCAGACTATATTTATAAGGAGTATGCAAAACATAAATGAACTTTATGTTTAGACTGGGTTCCATCTTCAAGATATATCATCATGTATTTGTAAATATTCCAAAATAAAAAAAAAATTCAAAATCCAAAACACTTGTGATCCCACACATTTCAATAAGGGAGACTCAAACTGTACCTGTTAACAAGCAAAAATGCCATATGGCCAAATATGCTTCAAAATTGTGAACACTGGGATTTCCTGATGGAGATGATCTAGTTATTCTGGCAATGCCATCATAACCACAAACACAAAAATGGGATCTTTAATACAGGATCCTTTGCTTAGTTTTTCAGCACAGAATTGGAGAAGATGGATTATTATTTGGAAAACTCTAGATGCATCAGCAGTCAGTATTGGTCACAAAAAGAAGGAACAAGAAGAAGAAGAAGAGCAGTTTTAAAGTGTACTTTTTCCCAGACATGTGAGGTAAAGCTAAAAAATTGCTTCAAGATAACTATACACTGTGTAAATTTTAAAAATATATATTTATTTATTTGCCAGGTGTCTTACATACATACATATAGTATTTACATCATTCACACAATTTACATTTTTCTCTGAAACTTTAACCCCCCACCCACTCAGATTTCCCCTCTTATGATTCTAGTATATCATTCCTGTTATTTCATATAACTTCTTATAACTTCCTTTAAAAATATCAATTTGATGCATGTATTCTGCTATCGTCACCACTTCTTTTATGTAACTCCTATGTTGCTTCAAACTTTTGTTTTGTTTTTCTTTATTTACTTAATTATTTTCCTTTGTTGTTGTTGTTTAAGGAAATTTATCCTAATCCTTGACAATTCAAGCTTTTATTGCAATAATTAATAAAGATCTTCCATGTTTTCTTGAATTCTTCACGAGGCGTTCCTTGTATAGCAGTTGTTAATTTATCCATCTCTATGGCTTCTAGCATTTCTATCATCCATTCATCTATTGATGGGACTTCTTTTGTTTTCCATTTTCTTGCCAAGAGTATTCTCGTTATGGATATCATATACAGAATTACTTTCTAATATTTATTCCTGACTGGGAGCTGGATTTTATTAATCATATTTAGTAAGTAAATTTCTGGAGCCAGATCAAAATTAAATATTTTGCAAATCACTGGAAGTAGTCATTTCCAGAAAGCTTTTATCACTGGGCATATCCACCAAACGTGGGACCATGAGCCTATATGTGTGTGGCACTTCCAGCAAGTTGGTTGGTTGGTTGTTTTTATAGATGTTTGCTAATTTTGCGGACATTAAATGCTGTCTAAACTCCATTTTATGGAAATTTCACTAATGTTCTGGGATTTTGTGAATTTGATCGTACTGTATATTTCCTTGATGGAACACAACTATCTAATTCAATTTCTTTCCCCACATCTACTGCTCATTTGGTCATTGTGTCTTTAATTAAGCCTTGTTCTAGTTTTCTGGACAGTAGTGTTTTATATAATTTAGATGTTTGGTTTTCTCTCTTAATAATGTCTTGTCTATTTCATTTTCTGATGTTGTGAATCCTATTTGCTCCTGTTCTGTTTTTAGGTTTTCCTTTAGTTGTTGATATAGTAACCAATGAATTTTTGGATTAAATTGTTGCATATCTTCTATACTCTTCATTTCCTTCTTTCTATGAAACTCCTCTTTGTTTTTAGTATATCAGTATACACTAGGTAATTTTAAATATATCAGCATAGGTGTTTGCATTCAGCTTTGCAAATTTATGCCATCATGTATGTTCACTGACTGAGAAGGGAACAGTAGAAAATGCAAGTTTTTATTTAAAATGAAAACAACAAATGAAATAATTTATTTCATTGAGATTCAGCTTCCATAAGTTGTTTATGGATTGCTATGGGATTAAACGACCATTGTTTAGAGAAATGAAAGATAGTGAGTTGACGGAGATGAAACATGGCAACAGACATATCAGTAACATCAACCACATTAGGTTAGCTTTCTCTGCAAGAAAATTAATAAACTATCTAAATAGGGCAATTTTCATGCCTCCAAATGGTCTCTTTATTTAACCTGCAGTAAGAAAATCCATTTGAACGGCAGTGCCAATTGCTTAAAAGCTGCTGTTTTCATGCTTCATTAATATTTTCTAACCCAGTTACTGAATTCCCACTGACAATCCTGCTGAAGCAGTCTTAGTAAGGTATTAAATTCATCCTCACTCTGAATGTCCAATGAAGAATTTTTGAATTTCATTACTGGCTGGAGAGAAACATTAATTATCCCTGAAGAAATCTTAATGACGAGTAGAATTACTTGGGGAGGTTGTTGTGTGGAGAGGGAAAGATTTCAGTGTCCACTATGTGTATGTGCCTTCAAGTCATCTGTTGGCATGCAGTCCCCTGAATTTCATAAGGTTTTCTTAGGCAAGGAATACTCAGAGATGTTTTTGCTGGTTTCTTCCTCTGAAACATAGCCTATAGCACCTGGTATTCCCATCCAAGTCCTTAATAATGTTAATCGTGCTTAGCCTCTACTTTCAGACAAGATCTAGCACCTTTAGTGTATATATGTCTGTTAGCTAGCCATTTAGAAAATGAAAGCACTATCAATCATTGCTTGCAATGCTATTTATAGGGCATGTCAGTGCAAGGGGACCTCATAGGTCAATAGTTCTGGGTGGGAGGAGCTTCCTGCACTTAATTCATGACTTGCCACTGAATGTTAGCTATGTTCATACATGGGTTCCTCTTTTGTGTGGTGTAAATTCAGGCACAGCACAATTGGTCATTTTCACTGGGCATATTGGGAGTTATAGTCTAAAAATGTAACTCATCCAAGAACTTAATGCTTCCAGTTCAAGCTTTGGCAACACATCCTATCTTTCCTCAGCACAATCACTGAAGTGGGAGGCCATTAATGAGAAGGATATTATTACAGGAGCCTACATATTGGACCATGTTCAAAATTTGTCTCTCTTTTTGAAAAGAGAAAAGGGAAAGAAATGAGTGGATTTTCTTCTCTTGTGAAATAAAATCAGTATCTTGGAGAGGTTCTAGACAAAAATTGAATTAGTTCAAAATACATCATACATTGGCTGAGTCATTAATCAGCTTAAAGACTGCAGTCAAGAATATGAGAATATGAGTAGAAAGGTCTACTATGAAGGAATTAGACAGGATCCCAAAGTGTAAATATATGTACATGTTAGGATTGTCCATGCCATTGTAAAAAATTTATAAATTTGTGCTTTGAGAGAAAATATGCTTATAAATGTGTATTTAATGATAAAATTGTAAGTGTTAATATTGTTGTCCATGCTATTGTATTTTCCATTTCTATGTAGAATTGCAAAAGCTGTATAGTGAAGGAAAAAAATCAACTCATTTGAAATGTGGTGCTGGAGGACAATTCTACTGTGGCTGCTAAAAAGACTAATTAATGGACCCTAGAGTAAATCAAGGCTGAACTCTTCCTAGAAGCCAAGATGACAAACTAAGACTGTCATACTTTGGGCATATCATAAGAAGATATGACTCATGAGAAAAGACAATAATATTTTGTAAGGCAGAGGTGGTAGGAAAAGAGTAAGACTGCATTCCAGATGGATAGACTCAATCAATCAGTGAAGCCATGGCCCTGAGTCTGCAAGACCTGAGCAAGGTCATTGATGACAGGGTGACTTGGAGGTCTTTCATTCATATGGTCACCATGGGTTGATGTCAACTTGATAGCAGTTAACAACAACAACAACAAACAAAAGTAATTTAACTTAGTTCTCTGTAAAATCAATGGGAATTAATGCATAATTAGTTTGCCATATTGATTTGAATTGGGCCTTAAATTCAAGTAACTTAATCTGGATTCACCCCCTTATATGTTTTCCCCCAAATTTGGTGGAATAAGACTTTTTAAGATTATACTTCCAAGCAACTATTACCCATGGTGGTTGACGAGTATTCTGAGAACTGTAGTCTAAGAGAATAAGTTTTCCAAGCTCTTTATTCTAAAGTGGTGCATGAACCAAATCCATACACTTAACAGCTATGTTTGTGTTTCCAAGTACATTTACTACAGAGCAAATTCCCTTGAACCCAGTAAGATGTAGTAAACTAAGTAAACTTCCTTTAAAACTGCATTGCGAGACTTTAGCTTAATCTAGCCTCCCTGCTTTGATGCCACTATAATTTTATCCATGGTTTGAGCTTTTTTCCTAAAGGTAAAAATGAATTACAAAAGTGTAACCAAATTTAACTGACTTAGGGAGGGCAGAATGCTTGAAATATTTTTTAAAAAACTGTACTAGTTACATGAAGTTTTATCTGCAGTAAGTTCACACAAATTTCTATAGTATAGTACCTTCACCCACAGAAGCTGCCAATTTCCTCACACTCTAAAAGAGGACATTTTTATCTCCCAAGTCATATTTTATTACAGAATCTATATAGCACAAGATCTATAATGTAGGCATCCTATGATATTGTAGCACTTACAAGGACTATGCTAGATTTGGTCAACATAACTTGACACCCACCAAGTCTGATGTAATTCAGGGGTTCAGGAATTTAATTATTTCTTCTTTATAAATTCTGAAATGAACTTACCTGGTCTTCTTGTTCTAGACTAATATTTGTATTGGTATTTGTATTTGAATATTATTCAAAGTACCAGTAGGTGGGAAAATATCCTGGTTGCACAATAAAGCAATCATTTCCACGTGTGCTTCCACACATATCCTAATTCTGGCCATATGCATTTAACCCACATTAAAGTCTTGATCTGATGGGTGGAAATTCAACTTGCATATAAAATTTGTGTGTTTTATAAACAGGCAGCTTCTGCATTAAGACATCAAAGAAGTAACTTAGGAAAAAATTCTCCTAAAATTGGATGTGACTTATTATTTCATGTATACACACATGCACATACACTGCGTTGATAGGTGGATGAGAGCAGCATATGTTACGTGGGAGAAACAGAACTCAACCACAGTGGTTAAAAAGCATTGACTGCTGTTCTGTTCTGCCTGGCATGATCCCCAAATTAGCAGACTGTTTAGCACATATTCTGACAGCTGGAAGCCATTGTCTCTACAAGGAGCCTGGTCACAATAAGAGATGACTGTGCTCATGTTACAGCATTCATTGTGAGACAGAATGTCGATATGGAGATGATTTGCTTCTGAGCTGCTCCCTATAAACAGGCACCTACTCCTGCCACCAGTAAACCAAGGATGTAAAGTTTCTTGGAATCTCAACATGCATGAGACAATGGCTTCAGCCACAAGTTAATATAACGAACCCATAATAGATTTTGAGAAATGCATGCATATGTGCCATATTATGGCCATAAGGATAAATATGCCAACCGTTTGTAAAAATCCTGTCATTGAACTCTCTCTCTCTCCTTCCCCTTCTCTTATTTCTCAGAACAATAGGTAATGTTCTAAAATCCTTAGTCATGCAGAAATTATGATTTGCATACCAAACTAAACCTGTATTTAGCACTAAGACATATATATATATATATACACACACACACACACAAATAGAATTAGAGCAAACTCCTCTTTTCTTCCAGATTAATCTATTCAGTTGTATCACATTTCAATATATGACAATAGTTCGAATCGTACTAGTGGGCCAAAATGTTTCTCTCTCTCTCTCTCTCTCTCTCTCTCTCCATAATGGACATTTATATAAGTCCTTCTGATTTACCACTTCATTAGAAAAAAAAATACAGATCACGTACTGAACAATTAGGAAAGCTGCAATTTATGGACCTCCCAAGGCCCTGGAGATCTTCTCTTTCCCCCTATTTTTTATTTTACTAAACCCCTCCCCCTTCCAATAGTGTGGGGCAATTTTGGCATGTCCACAGTCAGCTATTTTATTCTGGATATCAACTTTAGTTTTCTTACTGGGCCCCTTCTTGTTTGTTGTTGATTAGCTGATTTCTGATTTATGGCAACCCCAAGGCTGTCATGGATCAAGGTAATATACATAATAGGATCCTTTAAATTGCATCATGGATTTTTTCAGTGGACTTTGTCCAGAGGGGCTTGCCATTGCCTTCCCCTGAGACTGAGAGACTATGACTTGCCAAAGGTCACCCACTGGGTGACCAAATCCCCATGGCTGAATGGGGATTTGAACCCTGGTCTCCCAGTGTCCTAGCTGTACACTCAGACAATTATACCATTACACTGGCACTCAGGCCCTTTTACGCATTAAGATTATAGCATTATAGAATCATAGAATCATAGAATCACAGAGTTGGAAGAGACCACAAGGGCCATCCAGTCCAACCCCCTGCCATGCAGGAACTCTCCATCAAAGCATCCCTGACA
The DNA here is from genome assembly GCA_034509955.1 of Urosaurus nigricauda. Taxonomy (NCBI): domain Eukaryota; kingdom Metazoa; phylum Chordata; class Lepidosauria; order Squamata; family Phrynosomatidae; genus Urosaurus; species Urosaurus nigricauda. The sequence continues at coordinate 97,252,062 of JAOEGL010000001.1, forward strand.
GATGGCCATCCAGCCTCTGCTTAAAGACCTCTAAGGAAGGAGACTCCACCACACTCCAAGGGAGTGTGTTCCACTGTTGAACAGCCCTTACTGTCAGGAAGTTCCTCCTAATGTTGAGGTGGAATGTCTTTTCCTGTAGCTTGCATCCATTGTTCTGGGTCCTGTTCTCTGGAGCAGCAGAAAACAAGCTTGAACTGCTTGTTTCTAATTCAACTTGAACTGCTATTAAAACCTGGGGCAAGGGTGAATGCGAGGCCTAGAGCTATCTGGCTGAGAATTCAAAACACCCCACCCTAAACCTCAAAGCCCAAGGTTACCTAGGATGGAATGACAGCAGTTAAAATGGAATTATAGCACTATAATTGTATAATTAAAGAAAAACCTTTCCTAGGCCCAACGTAGGCCAGAATAACCTAAAAAACATTATGAAATTCTCTCCTCATATGTTTTTATTTTAGAAAGTTGCAAAACAAAGTGGTGGCCAAAAGACTGGAAACGTTCAATATACATACCAATCTACAAGACAGGAGATACAAAAGACTGTGGCAACTATAGGACAATAGCACTAATCTCACATCCAAGTAAAATAATGCTCAAAATTCTTCAGCATAAACTCCAACCATACATGGAGAGAGAAATCCCAGAGGTGCAAGCAGGATTCAAAAAAGGAAGGGGCACTAGGGACCACATTGCAAACATCTGATGGCTAATGGAGCACACCAAAGAATTCCAAAAAAGAACCAGCATGTGTTTTATAGACTACAGCAAAGCATTTGATTGTATAGATCATGAAAAGCTATGGAATGCACTCAAAGACATGGGCATGCCATTATATCTGATAGTCCTGATGAGGAATCTGTACCAAGGACAAGAGGCCACCAACAGAAGAGAATTCAGGGAAACAGAGTGATTCCCAATAGGTAAAGAGGTCTAAGCAATCATATCACCTTACTTGTTTAACTTAAATGCCGAAAATATCATAAGAAAAGCAGAATTAGCATCAAAAAATGTGGCATGAATATAGGAGGAAACAGCATTAACAACCTAAAATATGTAGCTGACACCATAACATTAGCAGAAGACATTCAGGAACTGGAACAGTTAATAAGGAAGGTCAAAGATAAAAGTGCAAAGGCAGGTCTGATGATGAACATAAAGAAAACAAAAATAATTATCACAGGAGAAATACACAAATTCAATCTAGACAACAAAGAAATTGAAATTGAATAACCAGATTGGAGACTTTAGTCAAGAAATAAGAAGACTAGGAATAGGAAGGATAGCTATGAAAGAAAGAAAGACATACAATCTAGCACTAAAGTCAGAATCATTCAGGCCACTGTATTCCTGGTTTCCATGTATGGATGTGAGAGCTGGATAGTGAAGGAAGCAGACAGAAAGAAAATCAACTCATTCAAAATGTGGTGTTGGAGAAGAGTACTTAGGATACCATGGACAGCCAAGAAGATAAACAAATGGGTTCTTGAACAGATCAGACCAGGGCATTCCTTGGAAGCAAAGATGATCAAGTTGAGACTATTGTATTTTGGCCACATAATGTGAAGGCATGGATTACTACAAAAAACAATAATGGTATGAAAGGTAGGGGATAGAAGAAAGAGAGGAAAGCCACAAATCTGATGGATAGACTGAATCAGGGGGGTTGTGGGCAAGGGCTTGCAGGATCTGGGCAGGGCAGTGGAGGATAGGAATTCTTAGAATCATAGAATCATAGAATCATAGAGTTGGAAGAGACCACAAGGGCCATCCAGTCCAACCCCCTGCCATGCAGGACGTCCAAATCAAAGCATCCCTGACAGATGACCATCCAGCCTCTGTTTAAAGGCCTCCAAGGAAGGAGACTCCACTACGCTCCGAGGGAGTGTGTTCCACTGTCGAACAGCCCTTACTGTCAGGAAGTTCCTCCTAATGTTGAGGTGGAATCTCTTTTCCTGCAATTTATATCCATTATTCCGCGTCCTAGTCTCTGCAGCAGCAGAAAACAAGCTTGCTCCCTCCTCAATATGACATCCCTTCAAATACTTAAACAGGGCTATCATATCACCTCTTAACCTTCTCTTCTCCAGGCTGAACATCCCCAGTTCCCTAAGGCGTTCCTCATATGGCATGGTTTCCAGTCCCTTCACCATCTTAGTTGCCCTCCTTTGGACCTGCTCCAGTTTCTCAACATCCTTTTTGAATTGTGGTGCCCAGAACTGGACACAGTATTCCAGGTGGGGCCTGACCAAAGCAGAATAGACGATGGGGTTGCCATGAATTCTTGACGATGGGGTTGCCATGAATCTGAACTGACTCAAGGGCAGCTAAAAACAACAACAAAGTTAACTATGTGGAGTCGAAGGCTTTCATTCATAGTTTTTTTGTGGAGCTTTCGGTCTATGTGGCCATGTTCTAGAAGAGTTCCTTTCTGATGTTTCACCAGCATCTGTGGCTGGCATCTTCATTTCTATGAAGATGCCAGCCACAAATGCTGGCGAAATGTCAGAAAGGAACTCTTCTAGAACATGGCCACATAATCCGAAAGCTCCACAAAAAACTAAAGTTAACTATGTAAACACCTCAGTTACATAGTTAAGACCTTGTTTATACTTGCCAGAATAAGCCAAGCTGCCCCTGGAGTATTCTGGCACGTTCATTCCCCCCAAATTTCCCCCCCCCCCTTACCTGCTTAAGATGATGAGTGGCTGTGACAGCAAGTTGAGGTGCCCGGTCTAGTTCTGAGCTCAGACAAGCCCAGAGCAACTTGCTCAGCAGCCACCTATTGCTGTCACATTTTGCTCTGAGTTTTTTTCAGAAAAGGTAAGCTTTTTAAATGTGGGACAGGGAGTGGAAACCCGGGATTAGGTCTGGACATTGTGTAAACAGCCCAGACACCATTCAGGGTTTTGAGGCTGCATGTTGTAAACACCATACTGCCAGATTTGGGGAGGGGGGAGAGTACAGGGTAAAGAGCTAATGTAGATAGGCCCTAAGTCATGTTTCCAAGAACTCACTTACTGAGCAGCAGCCACTGCAAACAACAGGGTTTCCCCTCATCAATTGGGAAGCAGCTGACTGATGTTTCCATCCCCTCCCATGAGCAATCTTCCATGCAATAGTCAGAAGTAGGGCCTTGTCATAATCCCCAGAGAGCACTTGCAGGAGAGCAGATGGATACATGAGTCAGATGCTTCCCAATCAACAGGGGAACAGACCTCTGTTGATCCCAGCAGCAGATGCCCAGTAAGTGAAGACTGGGGGATTTTCACAGGTGCTACATATTCCCTAAACTACTAAATTTTTGTTGTTGTTGTTGTTGTTGTTGTTGTTGTTGTGTGCCTTCAAGCCTTTTCGGACTTATGACAACCCTAAGGTAATTCAGTCACACAATTTTCTCGGCAAGGTTCTTCAGAAGGGGTTTGCCATTGCCATCATGCAAGAGTGTGACCTATCCATGGCTGAGCTGGGATTCAAACCCTGGTTTCCTAGTATTCTAGTCCAATGCTTAAATCACTACACTATGCTGGTTTTCAGTGAATATATGGGGATATATAGCATAAGGTACAGTTAAACAGTCATGACTAGTTCATATTCATAATCCCTGGTGAATTTCAGATGATGTCATGATACTATGTTTCAAATATCACAAGAAAACAAACAAACAAACAAACAAAAAAGAGTGAAATAAATTTTGGTCAATACAAACAATGTGATTAAAAAACAGAGCAGTGGAAGCTAAGGAAAATGAGTGCAAGGAAGAAAAATTATGTCTGGTAATAGCAACCAGAGAAATAAAAGACTGCCTGACAAACAACAAAACTGTTTTATGAATGCTGTATGGGAAGGGGGTTGTTTTTTGTTGTCTTTGAATTAGGTGGGCTGCAGATGAGATGCTAACAAGCAGGATTCTAGTGCTGGTGAAATAGGATAGGCTTTGTTTTGTACTGTTGCGAAGAAGGTGTCTTTACAGAACCTTGGGCAAATATGTGGAAATGTGCATTCCTGCAGATTGAGAGAAAATAACTTTGTTAGCATATGACATATGGGGGGCAGCTGATTCATCTAAGGTTTGCATCACATTGTTTTCCCCGAGCAAAATACTGGAACACCAGACAATGATCTCTGATGCATAGGTCAGTAAATATCATGAGGCTCACACAGCTATTTAAAATATACTGAAATGTCAAAACAACTCTAATTGATTATATCCATTAAAATATTTATTTTCTATGGTATTTTGTTAATACTTAAAGTCATTACAGTCATGTACCTTTTTTAACAACAAAAGAAAAAGCAAAATGTCAGTTTAACTGAGGTCCAAAACACACTGTAGAAATAATCCAGTTTGAGACCACTTTAACTGCATTGGCTCCATGCTAGGAAATTCTGGGAACTGCAGTTTTGTGTGAGCCCTGTTGCCACAATAAACAACAATTCCCAGGATTACGTGGCACTGAGCATCCCAGTTAAAGCAGTCTTAAACTGGCTTATTTCTGCAGTGTGTTTTGGACCTAGGTTTCTCAATCATATACTATGATGAAAAAAACAGAACAAAACAAAACAAAAACAAAAATCACAAAATGACTACCGTATATACTCAACTATAAGTCGTTCTCATGTATAAGTCAAGGAGAGGTTTGGGGGCAAAAATTATGGATTTTGATATAACCCATGGATAAGGGCAAAACTCAGGGGCATGTAACCAAGGATGTAAATGATGAAATAAAGAAAAATGATGTCAAAGAACTTACAAAATTCCAGGAGGCATAATTGTTTGGGCTCACACTAAAGGTTGGATGGATGAGAAAGCAGAGGGGATTGGTGTTTCTTTTACGTGCACCTTTCACCCGGGGATGTTTTTTCCCTGAAAAAAAGTTAAAGTGCCATACTCACATTGAGCCGTGGATATGTCGACCCAGGGTTTTTGGATCAACCCCAATTTTAAATCAAAGGTGTTTATAATACTTTTATTTGCCAATGTTTTGTTCATATTTGTTCTTATAATTCTTTGATAAATGCAGTTTCTCATACCAATCCCAAAATTGTTTCAGAAAAATTAGCATGATCTGGTGTGTTAGGTTTTTATTAACAGCGAAGATATCTTTCCTCCCGCTCTATATGGAATCAGAACATGTTGGAGCTGTGAAATCATGCATGGTTATAACTTTATTCAAGGATGACATAATTTAGTTTTCTTTTAGATAATGCTGATACTGATAATAAAGAGTGGATGAAGACAAATGGATGGCACATAATATGTAAGCAGTCTGGGCCACAGGCCTTCACATGCACATTTTGGATTGAATCCAAGAGACTGAATAACACATTCTTCATTGTTTCACTATCTTTGCTAGTCCTGGGAAGATGCTAGAAATAAGACAACTAAATTGTCTTCATCTAGGAATTTCAGTTAGATCAAGGACTCTTTTAGGCACGTAACAGAATGAGATGGTAATTCTAGAGCAGAAGTGGGCATAGTGTAGCTTATGGGCTACATGCAGAACTTGGTCCCCATTTTCATGGTTGTGAAGCCCCACCAGTCCTTCAAAGTCCCAATCCCCCCATTTAAAAAATAAATAAACAGCATTTGGGGCATTTTTGCCCGAACACTATGCAGAAAGCCCCTCCAGTGCATGAAAGCATGCAAACAATACCTCCATTCTACCCTCACAAGCACCCAAGAACCCTACACTACCCCCAAATACCTCAATTCTCTTCTGCAGACCTTCCAAAATGGTTGCATGAAGTGACACAACTTATGTTACCAATTTGAGAGAGACTGCAGAACATAAGTTATTTGGGCTTGCTGTGCAGGGGTACAGTTCTTGTTACTGTTGGGTGGGAATGCAGATGCTCACCACTTTTTAAAGTAATTCATTACAATTATAGTTCCCATTAGTTAATGTTAAACTAACAACATTTCTGGAAGTAACTACTTACTAGTTCTCAAAAAAACAAAAAAACAAACAAACAAACAACACACACCCTGCAATAGTTATCTTTTTAACTACTAAAACAACTCATATCTGAAAGTAAAAAGCTACTTATCTGTGGTATAAGCAGCCAATGTGGTGTAGTGGTTTGAGCATTGGGCTACAGCTCTGATTACCAGGTTCAAATCCCGGCTCTGCCATGAAACCCATTGGGTGATCTTGGGCAAGCCACACATTCTTAGCCTCAGAGAATGACAGTGGCAAACTGCTCTGAAGAAACTTGCCAAGAAAACCCCATTATAGGTTCACATTAGGGTAGTAATCAGTTGGAAATTACTTGAAGACACACCGCCACCACCACAACCACCACCACAACAACTGTAGTATAAATGATCATGTTCTTGTTGCTGCATCAACACCCATGAGGGAACATGAAGCACAGCCCAGGCAAGTGTTTAAACTTCTAACATTTAGTGAAACCACATACAGTACTGTGTACCTATAAAGGTAAATAAAGAGTCACGTTACACCATAAAGGAATGATTTCATCCCATGTTGTGTTATAATTGTTAAGTGCACCTCTATTATTGGAAAAAATGAATTAATTATAAGCAACTCTTTTTCTATAACTAATACAAATATCTATTTTTACTTATATCATTTGTGTATTAATGGTGAATAATTTCAAACATTTTCTCCCCACTGGGCATGACTACATGTTTTCTTTTTCTTTTTCTTTTTTTTTTGGTACATTTTCCAATTATAATTTACATTTTTAGACTTTTTGTGAAGTATTTGTTTGTGGAAAAAAAACTTTGATTTTTCTGCAAAAAAGGGGGAGTTGTAGTACAAACAACACTTTGTGTAGAAAACAGTATATATTGTGGGAAATGCCTTTGTCTACACAAAATGTTTTTTTGGGGAAAGAATCTAGTATTTTTGTGCATACTTTTGCTTAAAAAAGAGAAAAAATAGCCACCCAAAATCATAAGTACATAATATTTTCTTTCTTTCTTTTTACAAAAAGATTACTGAAATGGAAGAATAAAGTCTTGTAATCACTTACTATTTTTCTTGAGAGGATGTGTTCATATCTTTAAAACATTCTCTTGTGAAAGATAAAAAAAATCTGTTATTCTTGAGCTCTGCCTAAAGTCCATTTCATATAGCAAATCCCATGTGGAATCATGGGATAAGCAATTCATAGTCACTGACAGATGCAACATAGATAAATTTGTCCAGAGGGATATTGAACACATCCAGTTCTCCAAATTACAGCCATCAGCTGGAATCCTGTTGCACAGTTATAAATCTGAAACCTACAATTATACATTGGTAACTGTTATGAATTCATGACCCAAGGTAGCCCGAGTTTAAGGGGCTATGTAGGAACCGTGAAAGTCCCCCAAATCCCACTTGCAGGTAAGCAGCCACTGGGATTGACAAGGGCCTGCTCCCCTGTCAATAAAGAAACATCTACCTGACTTTAACCCCCCCCCCCAACTCATTCATGAATGATCTTTGCTATAAGGGAGATTTGTGATGGGGTCCTTTTTCTGTCTCTTGCACCAGCAGTCTCTCACAGGAGGGATGAAAAAGTCAGGCAGCTGCTTCATGGCTGACAGGGGAATGGACCCCCAACAATCTCAGTGGCTGTTTACTAGTTTGTAGAGTTAGGGGTTGGGGCTGGAATTCACTACATAGCTATGGTGTCATGTAGTACATAACAGTCATATAGGATTCTGGTGATGTTCTCTAATTGGCTATCTTTTGAAATGTTTGTTTTCATACACTCGTCACAAAGGTTTTTCTTCTTTCTTCTGGGAAATTTGCTAAGGAGGAGAAAGATGTATCAGGATCACAGATGAATTCAGTTAGTATTTCATAGAGAATTTACCAAAATCACACTTCTTAAATTGAAATTCAGTTTCCCTTCAAATCTGTTTTGTTGTTGTTGTTGTTGTTACTACTACTACTATTATTACTATTATTATGTTTATTTGTATAGTGCTATAGGATTTACATATTGCTTTACAAAGGAGAGAAAACAACAGTCAAAATAGAAACAAAAACCTGCCTACGGCACACAGTCTAAAACCACAAACAAGATTATAAAATTAATTAAATATTACTATAACAAAGTCAAAACAATACTATAAAAGTGTAAATTAATACAAATAATATGGTCATAAAATCAAGACAAAAGTTGGAAGGCTTCCCTGAATAGAATAGTCTCTAATTTAGGCTTACAGTACTCTAGAGAGGTGGTGATCTGCAAATTCATGGAAAGCAGATTCCAAAAAATTGGTGGCAGTGTGGGAGAAGGGGCATATCCGAGTAGGGGCAGAGAAAATCCTAGGCTGAATCAACAGCCCCGAATCACTAGAGAACAAAGGATGATCAGGAAGATAGAGAGAAACAAGTACTGACAAGTAGGTGGGGGGGGGGGGTCAAACCATGAATGGCTTTGAAAGTTAGTAATAACAGCTTATAATGTATTCTAAATGGGATTAGGAGCCAGTGAAGGGACAACAACAATGAGTGGCATGATCATACTGGTGAGTGTAAAAAATTATCCTAGCGGCAGAGTGTTGCACAGAAATCAAGGGGGGAAGATGGGAAAGAGGAAGTCCAGTTAGCAAAGAATTACAGTAATCCAGGCAAGAAACCAAAGGCTTTAAAGTTTTAAAGGGTTTTTGTAATATAGGTCCTAAACACACTACAGAAATAATCTAGTTTGAGACTGCTTTAACTGTCCTAGTTCCGTGTTAGGGAATCCTGGGAATTGTAGTTTATTGCGCCACCAGAGCTCTCTGACAGAGAAGGCTAAATGTCTCACAAAACTACAGTTCCCGGAATTCCCTGGCATTGAGCCAAAGTAGTTAAAGTGTCTCAAACTGGATTTAGAGTCGAAGGCTTTCATGGCCAGCATCCATAGTTTTGTAGGGCTTTCGGGCTATGTGGTCATGTTCTAGAAGATTTCCTTTCTGACGTTTTGCCAGCATCTGTGGCTGGCATCTTCAGAGAAATCTCTGAAGATGCCAGTTACAGATGATGGCAAAATGTCAGAAAGAAACTCTTCTAGAACATGGCCACATAGCCCAAAAGCCCTACAAAAACTATCAAATTGGATTATTTCTGCAGTGTGTTTTGGACCATAGTTCACTATGGCACTGAACAGATGGCAGCTGAGCCAATGTTATTCTGGCCCTGGTTTTCACCCAGGTTGGTTCCTGGGCTGGCTCAGGAATGGGTGGGTGTTTACACATCCATTTCTGCACCAACGCAGGGCCTGCTACCAGTGTGTACTCCTTACCCCACTGCACCATTGCCAGCACTGAGAAGCCCCCCATCACCATGTCTGGTGCAGAATTGTGGCTCCTGACTGGACCCATGAAGCCAGGTGCTCTGTTTTCACATCAGACTTGGTGGCGGCGGCGGTGGCGTGTGTGAGTGTGTGTGTGTGTGTGTGTGTGTGTGTGTCTCAGTACCAACAATGGTGAAGCAAGGTAAGAAGTGTGGGGGTTTACACAGATGGGCTTTGCCACAGAGTTTCCAGGATATTCTACAACAAACCAGGGGTCAAATTAACTTGGAGTAAATGCTGTTTACGCTGGAATAGGGTCAGACCCACAAGATCTGTGACTGATCTGGTAGGATCACATCTGACCCTGGCACTACTGTTTTGGTCTGCATCATCTAAACTGGACAATGCAAGGCCCCCTTTATGGCCCTTTTGGCCCATGCAGACAACCCCAAAGAAATGCAAGTAAACATTTTGCACATTTAAAAGAAGAATGCATTTTGTGAAATTCACACAAAAACTTGTACTAAATGTATGAAGAAATCCACAATTTGGTGTAGCAAATAAGTGCATTTTAAAATCAAAACAAACAAGGAAACAAACTAACAAATAATAACTCAAGCAAAACCAGACTTTTCAGTTTTACCCTAGAGAGGAAGACTATAGCACACATTTTTTATCTTTGCTCAAGAATCTGATGGAAGGAAATGTCAGCTCTATTGGATGTAGGTTATGAAAACCTCTGATACACCTGTCATATTAGTAAATTAAATACAGTATATGGTAAAAGAATTACTGGACAAAGGTGTATCAGAAAAATTTCAGCTGATGTAAAACTGATCAGATCACATCTTCTTGACTTATCTTATTAACTTTCAGTAACTTGAATAACCAATTCTGCTAATTATGAATTTGTACAAGTTTGCTTTCTGGATTGCAGAATTGTGGGTCTTGATTTTCAGGACTGTTCCTGTAGCACAGTCTTACTCCAGAATTCTAAGCTTATTCATTAATGCCTGTACATTTCCAAAGAATCCATAATAATTGAGATTTACTCATTAAAAAAACATTTTAAAGTTAATTGTCATGGCTCTAGTAAGTAATCTGAAATGAATTGTGGATCTTTTTATGGTTAATGAACTCAGAATGTGGTGGAGTCTCTTTCTTTGCAGGGTTTTAAACAGTGGCTGGATTCCCATCTGTCAGGAGTGCTTTGACTGTGTATTTCTGCATGGCAGGGGGTAGGACTGAATGCCCTTGAGGTCTCTTCCGATTCTATGATTCAGAGAGCACAGGATTCACTAGCAACTGGTGCCATACACCCCAGAGTTACATATCACCTAACATATTCTGAGCACCTTACTTGGATGTTCTCATTGAAATTAAAACTTCTGAATCAACATCACTAATATGTGGGATGACTAAGAATTTGCATTACACTTTTATGTTTATGTAACAGGGAAATCAATAATCTTTTGTACTTTTCTGTTAATCAGGCTTACTGCTGTTTTTCTCACCAGGAAAAATGTGCAAAATTTGACTTTTTAACTGATGGATTCCCAGCAGCAAAGTACTTTTTGACATGAAAAAGTGACTTCAGTTCAGATAATCAAAGAGAGCACTGAGGATTTTGCAGCACTGAATTATCCTGTGAAGTTCATGAGTCATCTTTTGTCCATGGGCTTGTAAGTATATTGAAAACAAATGGTATCCTATTCTGATGTTTTAGAAGTGCTGGCAAAACAAGAACATGCCCTCCCCATGGATGTGGAAATGCCTAGAAGATTCTGATGAAACACACTATTGGGTTGTTTCCTTCTTTTTGTCTAAATGATATCCTTCTGACATTAATAACCACCATCATGAAAGCAGCATTTTAGTTTATCTTTTCCTTCCACTTGTCTGCCAGCACCCTGCTGCTAAGTTTCACACAGAAAAGCAATTTGTACTCACAGTGCATGGATGGCCTCATCAGTAAGCATACACATTACGAGTGATACTCCTCTGAGAGTGTAGACAATTAGACCTATCAGTAAGGATAGTATAGTCACAGTGAAGTCCCTGTGCCCATATTCTTCACGTAGCCCTCCAAACATGAGAGAGATTAAAATTCTGCCAGCAAAGCAATTATAAAATGGCTGTGATTAATTGCAGGAGGCTAAAACACAATACAGAAAGACAAGACTCATGCACAGATTTTGTTTTAACACCATGAAGCAACTTCACAGCTAGTACCAGACCCATATGAATAATATGAAAGGCCCATTGGCATTCAGCAAGGCTCCTAAATGTAGAATTGGATCTCATCCCTTGGAACTAGACTCTCATCATCCACGATCCTGATGAACTTGCCAGGTGTTTGCTACTGAAAGGAGTGGAGGGTACACCAGTGACAGTCTATATTATACATTAGCATTTGTTACATAAGTGTTTGCTTAGAAAAGTCTAAGTCCAGAGGTATTTTGATAGTCATGAAAAAGTATGTGTGATCTGTTGTTTAAGGAAAATGTGATACCATGATCTTCATATCTCATTGTGAATAGACTTTCAAAACACTTAAGATAGATGAACAAGGGATGAAAATATTGAACTCATAGACTGTGGGCTGGAAGGGATAATCTATTGGCAGTTTATCCCCTAATCTGCTATATTTAACAAAACTTTTAAAACAACTGAGATAAATGTTTGAAACCTCCATAGACTTTGATAATATGAGCTTTTACTGAAGTTGTTTGAAATGTGTCCTTACACAATGACTCAGTTGCTTAAGTGTAGAATATTGAGTGACATTCCAACTTCTCTGGATTTTTTTTAAAGAAAAAAATAGAATACTATATAACTGACAGAAAAGATGGAACAGGATTCTGGCTATGGGAAGGAGTGGGAGAAAGAAAGGGGTAGTCTCTGTCAGTGTTTTTTTGATTGACAGTTGTGAATAGCATGCCTCTCTGTACCAGTATTGACAAGAGCAGTTTAAACTGGAATAAGCAAAAGAGTGAAATGAGTGAACTATACAAAATAAAATTTGTTGTTATTATTATTTACCATGAAGATGGCTTCAGCATATGGAGATTTGATTAATTAAAGACCTGACTGACCCTGGTCTTCAACAGTCTTGTTGAGACTCAGGGCAGTGGCTTCCCTTATTGAATCAATCCAACTGTAGTATGTTTTTCTCCTACTGCATTCAACTGTTTGGTCTTTTCCAGTGAGTCATGTTGTTTCATAGTGTATCCAAAATATAATAGCTGTAGATTAGTCATTTTGGCTTCCAGAGAGAATTCAATGCCGATTCACTCTAGGACCCCTTTTTGGCAGTCCATGTTATCTACAGAACTCACCTCCAGCACCACATTTCAAAAGGGTTGATTGTTTTCCTGTCAGCTTTCTTTACTGTTCATTTTTACAGCCATACATAGAAACTGGGACTACTATGCTGTGAATGATTCCAACTTTGGTATTTAATTAGATATTTTAAAATATGCCATTTCATATAACTGAGATCTTATCTAGCACCTTCATAGCTACCTTTCCAAGTGGTATCCTTCTGATTTCTTGACTACGGTCTCCACTTTGATTAATGACTGAGGGTGCTGCCACACTGCTGACATAATGCAGTTTGACACTAATTTTCATGGCTTAGTGTTGTAGTTTGGTGGGGCACCAAAGCTTTCATACAGGGAAGGCTAAATATTTTACTAGTGCTGCTAGATGCAGAAAAAGTATTTGATAATGTCAGATGGAATTTTTTATTTGAAGTACTAAAAAGAATGGAAATGGGAACAACATTTATCAATGGCAAAAAGCAGATTTATTCTTACCAGACAGTATAGGTTATAGTAAACAATGAAAGAACAGAGAGCATCAAGATAAATAAAGGTACACAGAAAGGCTGCCATATCTCAACCTTGTTATTTATTATTGTATTAGACATCTTAAATAACTGGATCAGAAATAATGTTAAATGAAAAAGAACTAACATAAAGGGGCCTGTACACAAATTGAGAGCCTGTGCCGATGACATGGCTATTATATTAGATGACCCCCCTAAGAAATACAGAAAATATTTCTAAAGAATTAAATGAATTTGGGAGACTATCAGGCTTTAAGATAAATAAAACTAAAACACAAATGATAACTAAAAAATTTAAAAAGAAAGAAGAATCTGAATTAATATCCAAATCAGGTTTACAGATAATGAAAAAAGCCAGATACTTGGGAATATGGCTATCAGATAACAATATCAATTTATTTGAATATAATTATAAAGTGATGTGGCAGAAATATACCAAGATCTAAGTCAATGGAATAAACTAAATTTAACACTCATAGGAAGGATAGTCGTTATGAAAATGTATATTTTGCTAAGACTTTTGTTCTTATTTTTAAATTTACCATTTATTACAAATGACAGGATCTTTACAGATCCTTTTTGTGTGGAGAGGGAGGAAGGCAAAAATAAAATGGGATTTATTTTAAAAAGAGACTAGCTAAGGAGGTTGTGTATTCCCAGATATAAAATTGTATTATCAGGCATGTGGTTGCTGTGGTTACAGGACTCGGTCAAATTAGATAACAAAGAAATGTTAGATCTTGAGGCATCTAATATGAGATATGGCTGGCATGCCTATATATGGTATAATAGAGAGAAGATAAATGAATATTTTAATTGTCATGCAGTTAGAAGCCCTTTGTTGAAACTATGGAACAAAATTAAAGAAAAAAATTATTTTGCTATTCCAATATGGATTTCCACACAGGAAGCCTTTTTTGGCAGCTAGTCAGAAGGCAAAGAATGGATAAGATACAAAGATGTGATAAAAAGAAATGAGGAAGGAAACCCAGAAATAAGAAGAAGAGAAAAACTAGAAGCCGAGGAGAAAATATTGAATTGTTTTGGATGTTTTCAGACAAAATCAAAATTTAGAGAGGATGATAGGGAAGGTTTTGAAAAACAGCAGAATGATCTTGGTGAAATATTATGGAAAAGGATAAAGGGAAGATTGCCAAATTATATAAAGCTTTATTAACAAGAGATCTAGAACAAGAAACAGTGACCAAGACTATGATAAAATGGGTTCAGGAGATGTTATTTTGTATGAGGATTGGGAACGGGCACAGAAAAAACAAACAAATTCACAAGATATCAAGACCTTAAAGAAAATTATATAAAAACAATTAATTGCTGGTACTTTAGACCTGTGAGATTGGCTAAAATGTATGGATTACAAGACAACAATTGCTGGAAATGCCAGACAGAGATAGGTTTATATTATCATGCCTGGTGGTCCTGTAGTAATGTCAAGAGATACTGCGGTGAGATACATCAAGCATTACAAGATATACTTGTAATGTATTGTCAGAAAAGGAGTGTTTTGAGTCTATTAAAGATTGTTTGGTGAGTAGGGATTATCAGATGACCTATTCAACCCCTCCTAGAGTGTGTTCTCCATCTATGCTTGGTATCTCCCCCTCTTGTGGAAGGACTCCAGATTATTTTCAATCTCTATTATTACGGGCATCGAGGAAAGCATTTTTATTTGCAAGGCTGAATATACACCATTTAAATGTTACTAAAGGCAGATATATGAAGACTCCCTTTTTAAATCATTTATGTTATTGTGAACAAGCCCCTGATACTCTTCATCATATTATATTTCTTTGTCCTCTGTATCAAACTCCAAGAGTAAAACTGTTAAAGAGATTAAGGGAAATGAACTTTTGTTTGGTTGAGATAACACTGGAACACTTATTGGATGATTGTAATTCACATATTACTAAGTTAATGGCCAATTTCCTGATGGAGGCAACAAAAATATGGTTCAATCTAACTAATCTAAATTCTAAATCTTAATTTAATGATATTAAATAGGCAGCAAATTGTTATGATGTAATTTGTCTTAATTTTTCTGTTTTGAAATTGCCATTTTGTAAACTAGATTTTAATCTTGTTTTTATTGTAACTGCTAATGTTGATGCAATGCCTAATAAAGGTTGGGTGATGATGATGATGAAATCAGATTTCCATGTATATGCGAATTCTACCTATTAGACATGACCTCTGTCCTTATCCCAAATGTCAAGAAAAAAACATTGGAGAATGGTACTATATTTAATAACAGCTGCACATCTAGTACTGGCAAAAAAAAAATGGAAATTAGAAAGAATACTAATAGTGGAAGAATGGATGCAAAAAGTGATTGAAATAAGAGAATTGGATAAAATAAGGGTTTGGGAGAATAAAAAATCTACAAATTACTGAGAAATAGAATGGAAACCATTGACAAAATATTTATATAAGGTTTGGGATGTGAAGGAACCTCTGTTATAACTGTAAGAAAATAAATAGTCAATTACGACCAGAGATAAACAGAAAGGAGACTATATAAATGAGAGGAAAAAGATTTAAATCAGCTTATCTTTTTTCTTTTTCTTTTTCAGACAAAAAAGACAAATTAAAAACAAGAGAAGTAGTTGGCATTTTGATTTATTTTACTTTAATACTTTTGTGAAAAAGACATCGGAGCTAGAATGAATTTGGAAATAATGTAACCAATAGTTTACAATATAGATATAATTTATTGTATGCTATGTTTTATTTTGCAATGTTTGTATTTTAAAATTTAAAATCAATAAAGACTATAATAAAAAAATAAATATTTTACTAAACTAGAAATTGCAGAATTCTATAGCATGAGTCATGGCAAGTTAAAGCAATGTCAAAATGCTTTATTTCTGACAGTAGCTTGAGCCAAGGTATAGAAAATCTTTAGAACTCCAATGTCTACATCATGTTTAAAGTTGTGCTAATAATCTGTGGCCATTATTTTGGTATTTTAAAAAAATATTTAACTGTAATTTTATTTTTTATACTTTATACTTTCTTTGTTAATTTATTCAGTAGTCATTCCAAATCTTTGCTGTTTTTTGGTAGTCATTGGTATATTTTAAACTGATGATGTTTCTTTACTCAGTTGTCATGCCTCCTTCCTCTGAATCTAATCCCACCTTCCAAATTAAACAGATGGGGTGATAGAATGAGCACAAGTAATAAACTGCCAGATGGAAACCATATTATTTCTGCATATTGTGTCCTGCCAGTGGCCTTTTACCTAGAGTATAGGTAACTTATAAGGACAACCAGACATCTTGGCATATCCATTACTTTAGAGTGAATCATACTTTCTCATTATCTATACAATCAAAGGCTTTGCAATAATCTATAAGGCATAAAGTTATTCTGTTCTGCAGTTCTTTGGTGCACTCCATAATGCAACATATATTTGTAATATAGTGTCTAGTGCTTCTTCCTTTTATGGACACATCTTGTATGACAGTATACAGGAACCAGAATGACTCCATTTCTTGCTCCATGTATGGCAAACATCTTGGCAGTAAAAACTTGAACATTGCTTTGCTGCACAGGAGATCTGCACAATATTCAGTGGTTACTACAGTTCCTGGTATCCCATTTCTTGGGAATTGATATGTATAGTGAGTGTTTCCAGTGTGAAGGCCATTATTTTGTTTTAAATATTTGGGGCAGATTTTTATTAGAATTTAGATGGATTTTATCTCAGTGGGGTTTTCCAGACCGCCCAAAAGGGGTGGTCCGTATTTGCCCCAGGAAGCGGTGAGATGGGGCCAAGGCTGCTACACCGGCAGCCTCTGCAACCCCATCCCGCTGCTTCTGGAGGCCGCGGGGAAGCGGCAAACTGCATTTCCCTCGGCAGGGATAAGTGGAGAAAGAAGCCACTGCCACGGCCCCTTTCTTCCCAGCTCTTTGCTGTGGCCGTTTAAAGGCAAAGTCCCACCGCAAAAAAGGAGCTCCGTTTTGGAGCTCCTTTTTGCACCATGGAAAGGGCGTCCTTGGCACCCTCCCGCGGCACAAACTTGTCATGGCGCAAGCAGCGTATCTAAACTCCATGACAACATTGTAGTGTGTCCGTATGGATGCCGCAATTTAAAAATGGTGGCACCCATACACTTTAGGGCTAGGGAGGGACTAAATGCTGTGCCCTCCCTAACCCTAAAGGCGGCGCAAAGAGTCCTTATTGTGGCTCTTTGTGCCAATCTAGATTGGGCCTAAAGCTTTAAACAACTCTATTGGTATACCATATGTTTCTGTCATGTATGCAGGCCTCTACCTCCTTGGTCTTATTATTGCAGAACTTTAGGATCTTCCTTCCCAAATTGCTGAGGCATACAAATTTTTTTTTCACTAGGAAATACTCACCGAAATAGAAGATATTATTTTTGCTTACTGAAGAGATCATTTACATGAGGAGATGTAGAAATGTTATCCACAGTCATTAGCCATTTCTTAAGAAGCTGATGAGCTAATTTGGGATTTCTGTATTGGAAAGTTCCTGCTTGCACTTCTCCCTGGCTAGGATAAATTTGAATAATTCTGATTCTATGGTCTATTTGCTATCTTACCTATGTACCCTAGTATACCTTGCATAATATTAATTAGATTGCAAATAAGCTACTTGAACATTGCTTCTTCTCACAATCAATGGCAGCAAAATAACACTTTCAGGAGTTTTACTGCATGACTAGGCTGTAATTTATAATAATTTCCATACTCAGCCCTGTACAATAAGCAACATTTGTATTTTCAGTAGTGCCCTGTTGAGAGAGATGTTGTTTTTAAAAAAGCATCTCATGATTTCATATGCTTTCTACGGTATTTTAATGACAGACAGTATACAGGAACCAGAATATCTCTCCATCTATTTGCCACAATAGCCAATCATGACCTTCAGCCTGGTCTTGTAAGCAAGGGACCTTGGTGTTTTATTTTTGTTGTTTTCTGTTGGGACCTGTTCTAATTTTATTTTAATAGTAATACAAGGCATGAGTGAAGAGTCAGGATTTGTTCATTCTAAGCTTTACTAGCCCTTTCTCAGCTGCTGGTTCCTAGAAGACACACTACACAGTTAAAGTGCTATGATTCCACTTAAACTGGAATGAGTCCATCCAATGGAAACCTGGGATCTTCAGTTTATAGAAGGGTATTTGGAATTTTCAGCCAGAGAACTGCTCCTGTGTCTTGTCAAGATACAAACCCATGATTCCACAGGATGCAGCCATGCCAGTTAAAGTAGAATCATAAGATTATACAGTGGTCCCCCGGGATACGAAGCCCACGGGGAACGAAATCCCCGGGAGCTGAAACCGCTGGGACCGCCAAAAAGCCCCCGGGATCTGAAGGAAACCCCGGGTTAAGAAAAAGAAAAACTGCGTGGCCCCTTTAAATCGGCCGCGTGGTCCGTCTCCTAAAGCGATCCCCTGGGAAACGAAGATTTCTGGGTTACGAAAGGTAATCTGGAACGGATTACCTTCGTAACCCGGGGGACCACTGTAATTAGGTAGTGTTAAAGAGTCTCAGGAGGTGGATGCAATTTGCACTCTGGGATCCTCACAACCAGAGAGATAGCTGAAACAAATACTGATATTTCACATGTATGCACAATATGTATGCCCATGACATTCTTGTAAACAAGCTTGTAAAATGTGGGCTAGACAAGGTAACCATTACATGGATTTGTAACTGGTTGACTGACCGCACCCAAAGGGTGCTCAACAATGGTTCCTTTTCATCCTGGAGAGAAGTGACAAGTGGGGTGCCACAGGGATCTGTCCTGGGCCCAGCGCTATACAACATCTTTATTAATGACTTGAGTGACAGTATTGGGGGCCTAGTTATCAAATTTGCAGATGACACCAAATTAGGAGGAGTAGCTAATACCCCAGAGGACAGGATCAAAATTCAAAATGACCTGAATAGACTAGAAACCTGGGCCAAAGCTAACAAAGTGAAATTCAACACGGAGAAATGCAAGGTTCTGCACTTAGGGCGGAAAAATGAAATGCACAGATATAGGATCAGGAATACCTGGCTGAACAAGACTACATTTGAAAGAGATCGAGGAGTCCAAGTAGACCACAAGTTGAACATGAGTCATCAGTGCGATGCAGCAGCTAAAAAGGCCAATGCAATTTTAGGCTGCATCAAAAGAAGTATAGTGTCTAGATCAAGAGAAGTAACAGTGCCAATCTATTGTGCTTTGGTCAGGCCCCTCCTGGAATATTGTGTCAATTTCTGGGCACCACAATTCAAAAAGGATGTGGAGAAACTTGAGCATGTCCAAAGGAGGGCAACTAAGATGGTGAAGGGTCTGGAAACCCTGCCCTATGAGGAACGACTTAGGGAACTGGGGATGTTTAGCCTATTTTAAAAAATTACATCTTACCAATTTTTAACTTTAACCACATGAAACTATGTACATATAAATAAATTTAGGCTGTGCATATGATAAGGTAATTTAAAGTATAATTTTAATTTTGCTAGTTGTTTCTGTCATGAGTATTGCCATTAAATTCAGTGCTATACATGAATTATGATTTATGAGTAACATTATGAGTAACATTAGTACAAAAAACTAAGGCCCTATACAGACCAGCCCAAAAGGCCAGCCTGGGGGTGGAGTTAGGGTGCCGTGTTCTGGTGATGCATGTGCTGACTTTTCCCCCAGGGTGCCATGATGCCATGCGCTACTCCAGATGGTGTACAGCATTATGATCCATCCAGATGACGCAGTGCCGAAGGGGTGCCATACAGTTGTGCTGCCGCAGCTATGGCACTCTTTGGAGGGCGCAAAAAGAAGCTCCTTTTTTAGGGGCTGTCTGTACAGCCCCTAAGAGACATTGCTGGTATTAACAGTAGTACAGCTCCTCCCAAGGTTTTGTGTATGTGTGTCCTTGTGTGTGTTTGCTTGACACTGTCATGCCCAGCCTGGAGGACAACTTTGAAGACTCAGAAGATGAGCCAGAGCCTCTGGGACCTGAGCCTGCAACTGGGGAGTCTAAAACTGGCTCTAACTCTGCTGTAACAGAGTCCGGGGTCTCTCCAGAGGTTCAGCAGTCAAGTCTGCCTGTGGCCACATCTGTGGACATAGGGGAGGATCAGGGAAGTATGCCTACTTTCAGGGAGTGTCGAGCCAAAAAGAAGGGCCTTCACAGGTCACAGAGGCTTTATCAGAAATGAGCTGCTAATCAGATACACCTGAACACCTGCTACCTGCCTATTTAGGCAGCTGGAGCATGTGTGTCTAGTTGCCAGTGATTGTCTCACTTTCTTGAGGAAAGAGTCTATTTCTGGCTCTGGAACTCTTGATTCTTGGACTGCTGACCCATCTTGGTTATCTGAAACCCTTGACCTTGGACTGCTTTATCGACCTGCCTATACGATACCCTAGACCTCTGACTTCTTAAAAACTCTTTTGGTAATTCCTCTTGTGATACTTCTCTTAGACTCAAAGACTTTGTTACTTAGCTCTGGCTCTGCCAGCCTGTGGTTTGTTTGTTTGGGAACTTATCAGCCATTTGGCCACTTTCCTGGACAGCTGCTACTAATAACAACTGCCACATCTGAATTGTCAGCATAGTCACCATTTTGCATTTATTGCAATGTGCCAGAGCTAGCATCATACCAGGATACTTGGGTGGGAGGAGAAATTGCAGCCATCACAAAAAGTGGTGGACACTGTTGGGAAAAGCTCTGGAAGTAGAATTTCACTTAAAAGAAGGGTGTGGACACAAAAGATCTCAGATATGTTCTTATAAAATTATCCACTGACAAATTGCACCTCAGCTGTATGAGACACTTAACCTATTACGTTGCTTAACACTGGAGCCAAAAATTACATCTCAGTTTTAATAGTAAATAAACTACAGGTTTTTGTGGTTTTTGAGAATATGGAGTTAACACAGTCCATTCTGAACCATGTGCCAACAGTGGTTGTGGGCCTAGTATGATGAATGCCAACCAGGCAGGTGTAAAATCAGCATATAGGCTCATCATATTCTCTATGTAGATTCTGAAGAGAGAAAACATTTTAAGGCAAAGGAACTCTTTTTAGAGCCCAGTTGGACATTAAGAGCAGTAGGAATTCAGATTCTGCCTCAGCTGTATCCAAATGCCCATGGTGTCATGGTCAATACTAAAAGAATGGAAAACATAACTACAGAATAAAAAGGTAGTTTACAGTATAATGGTCAGGGGAGCTGGAATGAGTAGGACTTTTCCATAAGTGCAAGTGATACTGTCACTAACTGCTTAATTGATGTAATTTTTTCCCACAGATTAGGCTGCAAAAGATGTTTGCCTTCTCTAATTGTTAAATCTATGAAGAGCTTCTTTTAAAAGTCTGTCCTTAGGGTGTTTGCAGGGAGTAGTGGGGGAATGGAATATTTCCCATTTTTTGCATTTAGAAACTAGCAGACAGCAATAAAATAGAACAGTGACAACCTAGATACACCCACACAGAACAAGAGATAGTTGTAAACCAGCATTGGTAGTTATGAGCATGTAATTTTGTACAATGTTGTTTTCAACTCTTATTTTAAAAAATGCTTTAACCTACATAATCTTTGCAGAAGATTGTTCTGGCAATTATTAAAGAACTTAAAGTAAGACAGGCTTTTTGTTGCTCATAATGAATCTTTACAGTAAATCTTTAATGGATTTACCGTGTATACTCGACTATAAGTCAACTTCATGTCTAAATTGAGTGCAAAATTATGGATTTTGATATGACCCATAAATAGGTCAAGGGTAAAACTTAGGAGTATATAACATAGGATCTAAAGAATAGAGCAAGGCAAACAATGACAAAGAAATGACAAGATTCCAACAGGCATAACTATTTGTGCTCACACTAATGCCTGAATGGATGAGAGAGTGGAAGAGATTCAGTGCTTCCAGGACAGACTACAGTCTTGACTTTCACCAGAAGATAGTTAAGTTTTTAATAAGAGTTAAAGTACAGTATTTACATTGACCTATGGATAAGTTGACTCAGTTTTTTGTGTCAATTTTTTGACAAAAACTTCTAGACTTATAAGTGAGTAAAAGTAAAGGTAGTCCCTTGACATGAATGTCTAGTCATAACTGACTGCAGGGGTGGTGGTCATCTCCTTTTCTGAGCAAAAAAGCCAATCTTGTCCAAGGACTGCTCTGGTGGTCATGTGGCCAGCATGACTGCACCAAATGCTGTTACTTTCCCACTGAGAAGTGGTACTTATCTATCTACTTGCATTTGCATACTTTTGAACTGCTAGTTTGGCAGAAGCTGGGACTAGTGATAGGAGCTCATCCCATCATGCAGCATTGGGGCCTTGAACTTGCAACCTTCCAATCTTCTGATCATCAGAACCGTAATCTTAACCGCTAAGCCACTGCGTCCCTAATATACATGAGTATATACAGTAAATAAACAGTAAGACACAAAACACAGAAAAGCTTAAGAATGTAAAGTTTTCCCCTCTTTGAAAACAATGCCAAAGGAAGCTTGTAAATCTTTATAAGTTGATTACACTACCTTGTTTCCCCGAAAATAAGACATCCTCATAAAATAAGACCTAGTAGAGGTTTTGCTGAATTGCTAAATATAATGCCTCCTCCGAAAGTAAGACCTAGCAAAGTTTTTGTATATAAATATATATACAGTATATAATAAATATTCATTTTTTTGTTCAACAATAAATGTGAATTCTTCTTCATGGAAAAATAAGACATCCCCTGAAAATAAGACCTAGTGCATCTATGGGAGCAAAGATTAATATAAGACACTGTCTTATTTTTGGGAAAACACGGTATGTATGTATGTGAACTGAATGGCTGACAATATGGAGAATTAGAATTAGGGTGATGTTCCCCAAAATTGTAAAAATCTCTTTCTAAGGAAATTATCCAAACACAACACAGCTCCACAACTATACTGTATTAGAGCTACATAGAGGATGATGTACGCAATGTGATCAATATCCTATGATTCTTAGATTTTGGTGGTTTTTTTCGGGCTATGAGGCCTGAAAAATGTTAACATAAATTTTTATATATATATATATATATATATATGCACACACACACACACACACACACATACACACACACACATTAAAAAAAACCTTCACATCCTTTGATCCATTTACCAAATATTACTGAAACTGAAAATTTGGACAGAATTACATCTATACTATCTTGACAGGATAAGAGAGAAACAGCATAGAAATCCAGATGCATTGTTTTAGATACTACTTATAAGGAGTGGTCAGTGGAGGAAGCCATTCCCCACTAAATCTGGTAATATGCCAGTTTCACTAATCCAGTGACAGTCCCACCATCACCAAAACTGGGCTGTTTCCAGGAAATCTTTAGGCCTTCATAGCCAGCTGAAGGCCAATAATTAAGTGCTAAATGTCTGTCAGTTGCTATGTTTATAGTGGTCCAGTTGGTTAATTGCAGGAATCCCTATTTGTGAAATAAAAAGTTGATAAATGTTGTTTCAGTAAGCAAAGTGAATCTTTTAAAAGGTTTCAAGGAAAATGCTGTGACTTTTGGATGGAAACTCCTTAGAGACAAACACTGTCTTTTCCTTTATTAACTGTGCAGGTGGATTTAATTAAAGAATCACAGATATTTATCCCAGGTTGGAAAATAATTTGGCATCTTTCTTCCAAATGTGGGCAGTGCTCAGTTTGTCTAGCTTAATTTGTGGGATTTATTACTGGCTACTCAGAATGATCTGAAGAATACACACTCATCAGTCAGAGAGCAATCCAGGTCTTTGGGTCACAGGGACTGTGGTGCATACTTCTCTGGAAGAGGTGGGGAAAGTCCTCTATTGTCCAAAACACACTGCAGAAATAATCCAGTTTGAGATTATTTTAATTGCCCTGGTTCAGTGCAAGGGAATTTTGGAAACTGTAGTTTTGTGAGACATCTAACCTTCTCTGTCAGAACTCTGGTGCCACAATAACTACAATCCCAAGATTCTCTAGCACTGAGCCAGGGCAGTTAAAGCAGTCTCAAACTGGATTATTTCTGCAGTATTTTTGGACTCATATTGACTACATATTGTGGCAGCTGAAATGGAAGCTGGGAACTGGGTGTAAAAGTGTGTCTTCTTGAAGCCATGGAGAGGGGAGCAGTATAAGACTGGTTGCTCATTTATGAGCCATGGAAGGATTCTTTTAAGCTGCCAGCTGAGTGGAGTTTGCTGGCAAAATTAGTACTCTGAGCTGATTTGGAAGGGAGAAGTATGGGAGAATGAAATGGGGCAGTACCATTTTTAAACATCTCATCCACAATCATAGACTAGTGAAGACCAAAGACTAATGCCAAGTCCTCACTGGCATCCCAAATCTCTGTGTTGAAGGAGGACTCCCTAGACCTGTTCTTTGGGTGATGAGACCCAGAAATAGGGAAAATATCCCCTTTGAGGACTGTCCACTGCCCACTTTCAGAGTCATGAGGCTTAGCAGAGAGGGTGGCCTTCCTTGCATAAGTGATGGTGGACTGGCTAGAAGCATGATGGAGACATTCAACTTGTACTTGGATTGTGTGGACAACTCTAATATATAAAGAAAGTCCCAATGTGTCCCCTGTCTTTGTCACACAGCTGGATATCTCATTATTAAGCTTGTGCTTAATTAGTTATATAAAGTTGTGCCTCTAGTTTATCAAACAGCACCATCTCAAGTCTTTCTTCCCTATAGGCAGTAGTGTCACTAGAGGAGTGCAGCAGGTTCAGCCTCCACCTGGTGACACCACTGAAGGGGTGACACCCAGTGAGTGCCCCCACCATGCACCACAGGGTGCGGCAGGGAGGAAGAAGGGCCACCCTCTTGGTCCCTGCCTTCCTGAGGCTTTATTTCCATGTAGAGCCTCACTCTGCAGGGAGGGAGAAGGCCCAGCATCTTCCCCCAGTCCCTGTCCCACTCTGCTTTACCTCAGAGTAAAGCCATACGGGACAGGGAGTGAGAGGGCCTGACAGCGACCCCAATCCCTGCCCAGTGTTGCCCTGAAACCCCACCTAATAATAATAATAATAATAATAATAATAATAATAATTTATAACCCGCCCCTCTGAATGAACAATTGGGTGAAGCCCCATCCCAAAAAACACCTTCCTCCTACACTGGGTGACACCTTGGTGCAGGATGCTACTTCCTGTAGGCATGTAATTTTCATTAAAATCCTGTTTCATTTCGCATGAAAAAGATAATACTTAACTAGAAATGTTTGCCATGAGCCAGCATTGTGCAGTGGTTTGCATGCTGGACTCTGGAGAACAAGGTTAGAATCCCCTTCATACGGCCTAAGGAGTGTCTAAGCGGTTTACAACTGTAAACTACTTACCCCCAACAATCTGGGTACTCATGTTAGTGACCTCAGAAGGACACAAACCTGAGTCAAGCTTGAGCCCTTTTGCTGGTATTGAACTCGCCACCTTATGGTTTTTTGAGTGAGTGGCTGCAGTACAGGCATCTAACCACTGCGCCACCAGGGCTCCACTCTCCATGGCAATACACTGAGTGACCCGGGGCAAGTCATGCTATCTCAGCCTCAGAGGAAGGCAAAGGCAAACCCTCTTCTGAACAAAGCCTGTCCAAGAAAACTCTGTGATAGGTTCACAGTTGTCATAAGCTGGAAATGGCTCAATGGCCCACAACAACAATGGAACTTCATCAGATCAATAACAAGCAAAATCTCTCTCTCTGTGTGTGTATAATTTTTAACCCACTATCAGTACTGTAGAATAGAGAAAGGGAATCTTGTAGCACCTTTGAGACTAACTGTGCAAAATAAGTTGTAGCATGGGCTCAAAGTAGACCTAGGAACTCTGCAGCCAACACTTTTCACATTCGATCAGGGCCGCAGATGTTGCTGCAGCCCCAATCCAGCCTTTCGAGGGCATAAAAAGGAGCTGTAAAAAGCGGCTCCTTGTGAGCCATCAAAAGGGCTCCATAGCTGCATTGCCACAGCTATATGGCACTCCTTCAGTGCTGCATCGTATGGATGCAGTACTGGAAGGAGTGCCATGACACTGCACTTTGTGTGGAGAAGTGCGCAGCATCAAGAATCCTGGGGGGGGGGGCAGAGTTGGGCATGCGTCATGAGGACGCTATACCCCGACTCTGCCCCCATGCCAGCCTTAATGACCTATGTGTACTGGGCCTTAGTCTATGAAAGCTTATGCTACAACCTCTTTCATATAGTCTCAAGGGGGCTTTCCAGAACGCCCAAAAGGGGCGGTCCATACTCACCCCTTAATGTGGCGAGATGAGGCCAAGGCTGCTGCACAGGCAGCCCCAGAGGCCTCATCCCACTGCTTGTGGAGGCCGCGGGGAAGCAGCAAAATGCCAGTTGCCCTCGGCCTCAAAGCAGGGTGCAGCAGGCGCGCTGGGTGCCCACTACACCCACTTCTCTCAGCGGTGGGGAAGGGATACAGGGGCCACTGCCATGGCCCCTTTCTTCCCAGGTCTTTGCCACGGCCATTTAAAGGCCACAGCAAACATCCGCCACAAAAAAAGCTGCGTTTTGGAGCTCTTTTTTGCGCCTCGGAAAGGGCACGCTTGGCGCCCTCCCATGATGCCATGTTGTCATAGTGCACACAGCATATCTAAATACTGCGCATGCCATGACGACATGGTAGTACGCCCGTATGGACGCTGCCATTTTAAAAGGGCAGTGCCCATACGTGGTAGGGCTGAGGAGGGTCTAAACGCAGAGCTCTCCCCAGCCCTACTCGTGCCTCATCTAGCCCTAAACACACCTCTTTTGGCGCATCTAGATCGGGCCAAGGATTCCTTTGCATACCGATATTCCAGAGTAACATGACTGTGTCTCTCAATTTTAACCCTGTAGAAGAAGGGGAAAAGGATCAAAGAGCCTTTTAAAACAAAGAGACTAAGAACAAAGCATTAAGCGGTAAGGAAATGCATTAGCACTAGACTGGCTGATCCCGTGGTACATCCATAACCCTCCTCACCTACGATTACTCTCACCCTGGACTAACTTTGTACCAGTATCCAAGGATGTACGCAGTGTAACATAGCTTCTCCCTTACCCAACCCTTTTTCTCTACCTCATCCCTGCTTTTTTTAACCAGCAGATTTTAGCTAATAGAGCTGGTCTGAAATGAGGTGGCAGAAGAAAGTTGTGCTGGTAGAAGAACATTTCTGCTGCAGAAGCAGCTTGCATCTAATCCTAAATCCTTGCAGCTTGTTTCATCTTTGAGTTAGGATTGCAATGGCTATTTATAAGTGTTGATAAAGTGTGGTGGTATCATAAGACATAACAGATCTGCTTGGGAAGAAGCAGAGATCTGCTTGGGAAGAATCTTGTGCCTAGGTTTGGTGATACTATACTACTGCAGTAATAGGATGTATCAAGATGCTTGTAGTTCTGGCTGGCTTTATTTCTACAGGTATAATAGTCATTCTCTAAAAAGCATAACCTATAACTTTAGTAGTTAGCATTAAAGTATTAACTAAAAAAAAAACCCCACAAATTTTCACGTTGTTAATGGTAATTACAAGGACACAGCAAGCTTTGGTTTGCATTATACATGAGGCCATTTCATACTATACAGTTATAGCACTATGATTTCACTTTAAGTGTCATGGCTGGATCTTAGAAAGTCTTGGGATGTTTGGCATGACATTAGTGCTCTCTAACCATGAAATCTAATTATATCTCTCCCTAAAGTATAAATCCCAGAATTCCATAGGGTATTGCTATGGCAGATAAAGTGGAATCGTAGCATTATCATTGTGTAGTATGGAAGGGCCCTAGGGCCCGATCTAGACGGGCAAAAAGAAGCGTTTTAAGGGCTAAAAAGCCCACCTACGTCCTCCCTAGGCCTAAAGCACATGGACGCCGCCATTTAAAGATGGTGGCGTCCATACGGATGCGCCGGAAGAGCGCCATCACGTGCACAGCATTTAGATACGCTGCGCACGCTGTGAGGCTTTTGTGCCGTGGGAGGGCGCCAATCGCGCCCTTCCCACGGTGCAAAAAAATAGCTCCAAAACGGAGCTCTTTTTTTGCAGCAGATCTTTGCCGCGGCCTTTAAACGGTCGTGGCAAAGACCCAGGGAGAAAGGGGACGCGGCGGCGGCCCCTTTCTCCCTTCAGCCCCGCCGAGGAAAGTGGGGTGCAGTGGGCGCCCAGAGCACCTGCTGCACCCTGCTTGGAGGCCGCGGGGAACTGGCAGTTTTCTGCTTCCCCTCGGCCTCATCTCGCCGCTTGAAGGGGAGCATACGGCCAGCCCCTTTTGGGCGGTCTAGAAAGCCCCTAGGTGTCCAGAATAAGAATTTGCAAGAATAGGTAAGGAATATGGAACACGATCTCATGCATATCAATACACAAGTCCCATTGATTTAAATCCAAGTAAACATGTATACACTAATTGTAATAATAATAATAATAATAATAATAATAATATATTTATTTATTTATACCCCGCCCAATCAACAGGAAATCCAGACAGCATACAACTATAGAAAATAAAAGACAAAAGTACAATAAATACAGTACAAGTTGATTTATTACAATCCCTAACCATACACAACAAATGCAATAAACAACAAATGCAATAAACAATATAATACACTAGCAATCAAAGAAAATACAGTAACAATCAAATATAATATAGTAGCAATATATATTCTTGGTCCCTCAACATAAATTCAAAACAAACAATTTTGCACAAATTACATTCAGAACATTGTATAATATACACTGGGGGGGGGGAGTTACCAATTACAACATATAAAATCCCAATACTATAACAAACATTCTACCTCATAATTAATCCCAATTAGAGTAATAATAGAGCTCAGGTGGAATGGGGTAGGAGCCTGGTGAAACATGCTGCTCACTAACCCAGCTGGATTCAGATATGGCTCTGCTCCTCGTAGGGGCCAAAGTTCTCCACTGCAGCATGGCTGGAGGAAAAAGGATGTTTTCGGAGCTCTTAAGGCCCCAGGTGTCCTGGCCTCGCCTCCTCCTCACTGGTGTCGGGGGGGGGGGGGAGAGTGGTGTTTGGGCTCTTAAGGGCCCAGGTGTCCTGTTCTCGCTGCGTCCTCACCGGTGTGGGGAGGGGAAGGGTGGTCTTGGAGCTCTTAAGGGCCCAAGTGTCCTGGCCTCACCTCCTCCTCACTGGTGTCGGGGGAAAGGGTGGTGTTGGGGCTCTTAAGGGCCCAGATGTCCTCCTCACCAGCATCAGGGGGGAGGGTGGTATTGGGGCTGTTAAGGGCCCAGATATCCTCCTCACTGGCGATGGGGGGTGGTGGGAAGGGTGGTATTGGGGCTCTCAAGGGCCCAGATGTTCTGGCCTTGCTTCCTCCTCACCAGCATTGGGAGCAAAAGGGTGGTGTTGGGGCTCTTAAGGGCCCAGGTGTCCCAGCCTCGCCTCCTCCTCCTCACTGGCATTGGGGAGGAAAGGGTGGTATTCAATTGATTGATTTAACATTTTACTGACAACATAACATTTCACTTTAAGACGATCCCTGGTGGTGCAATGGTTAAATGCTGGTACTGCAGCCACTCACTCAGGGAACTTTATCGCATTCATTTCCCACCCCTCCCATTATGAGGATGGGGACGGGACTCTCAGGGGCACGCATAAACAGATATTATCACACACCCAAGTGTCCACAAAAAGGTCCCATTCCAGCATCCGTGCCCAGGCCGTCCCCATTCAGTGCTGAGGAGCGCCATTTTTGTCCAGTGGAAAACAGCACTGAATGGGGATGGCCTGGGGACCTTTTTGTGGACGCTTGGGTGAAAATTCGTTTTTTCCCGGTCATGTATGCACCCGAGTGTCCCTTCCAGTACCTATAACAGAGGGGGAAAAGGTGCGATGAAATTCACAGTCACAAGCTTGTAAGTTTGATACCAGCCAGGAGTTCCAGGGTCTACTCAGCCTGACATCCTGCCGAGGTTGGCAAAATGAGTATCCAGCTTGTTAGCTTACATGTTGTAAACTGCTTAAGTGCAATGTTAAGTGGTATAGAAATGTATTTACTGTTGCTATATAACATTTAGCTAATCACTACTCCTTAGACCTGAAAAATAGTTTTAAAGCATTCAAATACTTTTTGTTTTGTTTTGTTTTGTTAAAAAAAAAAAAGTCTGGTTAACATGACAAACCTGGAGAGTGTGAATTTAAGACTAATTTATTGATGAATTAATTCTGTAAAGATATAGTGTTGGTGAGTCTAGCCTTATTAGATGTTCATATCAAGCAAAGCAAAGCAAAGAAATATTCTCATTTCAAAAGGTTACTTAAGTGATCATAAGACTTGGGCATTTATCACAGGAAAGAAATCCCACTGTCCCAATATTTAGTAAGACTTAGAATGAATGTAGTCAAAATATATTATGTATTTAAAATGTGTAAATCTGAAGAGCTTTAATCAAGTACAAAGGCACTTTTTGCAGTTACTAATTCAAATATGCAAATTTTAATTTAGTTCTAAAAGTTATTATGGTGGAGAATATTGATTATTCATGTGTGGTAGTGATTTTACGTTAATTTCCAGCCTCAGTTCCAGAGCATGCTACAACTCTATCCTATTATATTAGTGAAAGACTAATTTCCAGTCAAGTTTTGAGGATGAAAATTAAAAGCTATTCATTTTGCAGCAGCAATAGAATATTTATTTTGCTTTCTATAGTGCAACAGCAAGTGCAAGGGATCAAAACACTATGGAAAGAAAAATATCATATTGATACATTTGGCTCCCTGTTACCATTACAAAGACAATGTAGAGATACAAGAGAAGGGCTTTTCTTCTTCTAGAAATTTGTCTCTCAATCCAGAGAAAATAAGTGGAAGTTGCTTATAATGGTGGCGCCCATACGCGCTAGGGTTCATAGAATCATAGAATCATAGAGTTGGAAGAGACCACACAAGGGCCATCCAGTCCAACCCCCCTGCCATGCAGGAACTCCAAATCAAAGCAACCCTGACAGATGGCCATCCAGCCTCTGCTTAAAGACCCCTAAGGAAGGAGACTCCACCACACTCTGAGGGAGTGTGTTCCACTGTCGAATAGCCCTTACTGTCAGGAAGTTCCTCCTAATGTTGCGGTGGAATCTCTTTTCCTGCAGTTTGCATCCATTGTTCCGCGTTCTAGTTTCTGCAGCAGCAGAAAACAAGCCTGCTCCCTCCTCAATATGACATCCCTTCAAATATTTAAACAGGGCTATCATATCACCTCTTAACCTTCTCTTCTCCAGGCTAAACATCCCCAGTTCCCTGAGGCGTTCCTCATAGGGCATGGTTTCCAGACCCTTCACCATCTTAGTTGCCCTCCTTTGGACATGCTCAAGTTTCTCCACATCCTTTTTGAATTGTGGTGCCCAGAACTGGACACAGTATTCCAGGTGGGGCCTGACCAAAGCAGAATAGAGTGGCACTATAACTTCCCTTGACCTAGAAATTATACTTCTATTGATGCAGCCTAAAATTGCATTGGCTTTTTAGCTGCCGCATCGCACTGTTGACTCATGTTCAGCTTATGGTCTACTTGGACTCCTAGATCCCTTTCACATGTGGTCTCATTCAGCCAGGTGTCCCCCATCCTATATCTGTGCATTTCATTTTTCCGCCCTAAGTGCAGAACCTTACATTTCTCTGCATTGAATTTCATCTTGTTAGCATCGGCCCAGCTATCTAGTTTATTCAGGTCATTTTGAATTTTGATCCTGTCCTCTGGGGTATTAGCTACTCCTCCCAGTTTAGTGTCATCTGCAAATTTGATAAGTATGGTTCGAGAGCCATCTAGATCAGGCCATTGAGATTAAAATACACATGCACAAAGTATTCTTTGCTCATTACTGTCAGCAATTTTTTTTTTGCACTTTGTGTTGGTGACTTCATTCCTTCCTTCATAAGGAAAGAAGGAAGACATGTTTGTAAAATGTGAAGGGGGAGTGGGAGGGAATGTCCATTTGGTGATTTCCAATTTAAAACCCAAAGATGATCATAAAAAATGTACGGGAAGACCTGATATAGCCAAGGAAGTATGGTAATCTAGCTTATTAGAATCTCCTGGTCCCCTGTGTCTGATATCTACCCTTGTCCCAAGCCATGTTCCTGCATGGAGTGGTGGTGATGGAATGATCATAGACAACTAGGGGATTGTACAACACTCAGCTATATAGTTTTCCTCTCTTTGTTGTTGTTCATGTTCCTACAGACCACAAAGCAGCTTTTAAGTAGTATACAAGTCTCCTTGCAACTGTGAAAATGTGAACATCTGGTATGGCCATTTTCCTGTTTCATGCCTACAAAGCCGCACAAGGGCAAGAAACATGTGGTTGATTCACGTCGTTAGGCTACAGAAGCTCCCTTGTGCTGTCTAAAAGTCAATTAAACCTTGAGTGCAAATTTCCTTAGGCTTCTGTAACTGAATCATTTCTTCAGGTTACAGCATTTTGATTTCAGGACAGTTTTGAGTAAAAACAACAAGCATTTGTGGCACCAGTTCAACCTTAGAAACAATCATTTCTCTAGTTCACAGGCCAACAGGAGCAAGAAAAACTTGGCTCAGTAAAATCACATCTGTTTTTAATTTTTGTTTCTTCTGCTGAATTTGAGTTCTATTTGCAAATAATTACCCACCAATGCTTAGAACAATAACAGGCATGCTTCACGTCTTTCCTTGGGGGATATGCCATCTTGAGGATCAAAATACAGACAATGTACTAAAAAGGCTGATTTGAGTTTTTCTACTAATAGGACATGTACTTATGATAGTACTCCCAGTACTTTGGATGGATTTTTCCCCCTTCTGGAATAGGAAATGTTCTTAAATATTTAAGAAACATTCTTAAACTGGAATTTGAATATAAAGCAAATGATCCTCTTCAAGCATGAAAATCACTTAAGGCAAGATGTTTTCTTGTCCAAAAATAAACAACAACAACATTACAAAAACTAATATAGGGAACACAAACTACATTTAACAAAATGTTAATTAACAAATGGCTTAAAGTCTAATAATTAAAATGTAACATGTTGTTGTGTGCCTTCAAGTTGTTTGATTTCCTGCCTACTCCCATGTTTCTGATCCCCACTTATGACGTGGCCGCATAAGGAAGGGTTAGGATGTTGTTATATGTTTTTAAATAATTACTGTTTTAATCACTGCCGGTTTAATCTATTTTTAAGGGGTGGGAGGCTTGGAAACGGGTCATGGGATTGTTTTAATCTATGGTTTTTTTTTACTTGTACCCCGCTCCGAGTGTATGTACAGAGGAGCGGGCTATAAATTATTATTATTATTATTATTATTATTATTATTCCAATTTAAGGCAACCCCAAGGCAAATCTATCACAGAGTTTTCTTGTCCAGATTCACGGGGGGGGGGGGGCATTTCTTTCTTCTGTGGCTGAGAGCGTGTGTGTTGCCCAAGGTCACCCAGTGAGTTTCCATGGCTGAGTGGAGATTCAAACCCTGCTCCCTACACCTTGATACATTTAAAAACAAGTATGTAATCCAGACACATTAAAATATAAAGAAAAAGCCATCCAAAAATAAATATGTTCTGAGAACCCTTCTAGAGGCCTGTAACATTGGGCTGAAATGCAGCTTATCAGAAAGAGAGTGCCACATTCTGGGGGTCAAGACACACAAATAAACAAACAAACAAACCCTTTGTCTCCTGTACCTTGGCAACTGAATCATTCAGATTCATAGGAAAATAAGCAATGCATCCTGGGCAATGATTAAGGCATAGGCAGGGTTCAGTAGGTGTAGCATCTGTATGTGTGTGTTAATCTGATTTGAAAAGGTAGTGTTGGATCAAAAGATAGACTTCCACTAGCAGATATCCATTGGTAGAATAAGAGAATCCATTGGGAATGGACTGATTCTCACACCTAATAGCCCACCATCTGCTCTGGAGAGTGGGAAGAGAAGACAGGAACTATGTTCTGCTATGATTACCAATGCAACGCTGAATGTAGCCAATGCACATTGAGATTAATCCTTTCTCCCTGTGCTACCTTCCCGCTGCACATCTCCACAGAAGCTAATGGCACCTTTAGGGGAAATCAAGGTAAGGAAAAAAATTTGTAGGGAGTTTATCAGACGATGGAAATTGGAAGTATAATCTAATGGCAAACCAAACGCAATCAAGGAGTTTCACATTATTACATATTTGCAATTTCGGGCAAAAGGGAATTCATTCCGAATGCAATCATGGATTTTACGTTATTTCGTATTAAAGCATCTCATGCAATTTTGGGCAATGGGCAGTCATTTTCAGGTAATGGGAAGTCATTCTGAATGCATTCCAAACGCAATTTGAATTCATGTTAATTCGCTAAACTAGCGAATTCACGTGAATTCAAATTGGCTCCATTTGAAATAAAGAGAAATTCCTCCCATCTGATAAACTCCTAGGAGTGTTTGAAAAAGAGGTTTATTATAAAAACCATTCCCTGTGTCAATGTGTCAATGCAGAAAATGGAGGCAAATGACATATGTTCTTATATATACTTGTCCAAGTATTGAAGTCTGCAGAAGGGGCCCTGTCTACCCCCAGTGGGGGAGGGCATATGATGTGGGAGGCATGGGAGAAGAACTTCTTGGATGTTGCACTCCATTTAGGGTGGACACATCCGTTAGTGGTCCAACTGGTGCCAAAATTTTGGCTCCAAATCAAGACATGGCTTTTTCTTTAAAAAAATAGTGCTGAACTTAACTTAAAATGTATTTGTCCATGGGTATAACTGTTGCAAGCTTTTAAGCTATTTTAACATCTTGTCATGTTTAATATGCTCTTATCCTATATACAGTCTTTTATTGTTTTAATCTGGAATTGTTGAAAGTTATATATTGTTTTATCTCCATGCCACTGGAAATCCCACAAAAAAGGGTGGAATATAAATGCCTCAGGGGCTGTTCAGACTGGCTGTTTGGGCCAGCTTGGGGGCAGAGTTGCAGTGTAGCATCTCCATCATGTGTGCCCTTGTTCCACCCCCAGGGCTGCATGACAGCACATAGTGTCATGGCGCTCCTCTGGTGCTGTGTACAGATGATGCAGCACTGAAACAGAACCTCAAAGCTGCAGCAACATGGCTATAATGTCCTGCAAAGGCCAGATTGGGGCCATGGTGTGCAATTGCCACAGCCCCAATATGGCTGTACCAGGGGTGGCTGCATGCTGCCCTTAGTAAATAACTAATCCTGACCACCTTGGAATAAGTACATCTGAAAGTATGTCCTCCTCCTCCATATCCTGCCCATTTCCCAGTTCAAGACTCAAGGTGGCTCACATCAAATAAAAACCATATGATGAAAATTTACAAAATACAAAAGTTGAAAGATGATCACACTATCAAAAAATTAAAACCTGTTAAAAACATTAACCACTAAAAAAACCCCTTAGCTTGTAAGATTTCAACTTCAAAACAACTGTATGATCTCTCAAGCTTTACTGGGTGCATCTACACTATGTAATTATAATACTTTGATAACACTTTAACTGCCATAGCTTCATGTTATGGATTCTTTGCTTTGTAGTTTATGAGATACTTAGAGTTTTCTAGTAATTTTTTTGCCTTGAACTGTAGCATTAAAGCACTCAGGCAGGAAATTGTAAACTGGAGCCATGGTTGTCCAAGAAATATCAAAGTGCATAATTGTTAATTGTGGATACACTCTTGAAATCTCTTAAAAATATTTATACTGAGTTATCCAGATATTTCCTACACATACAAATTGGATTTGTATCCCCCAGCCAAAAAAAAGACAATTGAAGATGGGGGAGAGAATGAATGGAACAGATGAGCAACCCCAGAAATTCCCAGTGCTGAGTTTTTAATAACGATACAGTAAGCAATGTGTCTAGACACCTGCATGTTAAAATGCAGCAAATTTTGTGATTTCCATTCCCTGAAGTGAAAATTGCACATTCACAGTTATGGATAAGTGTCACAAACAAATCAACAGATTTCTGAACAGTTGTCAAAGATCTGCAAAAGT
The DNA here is from genome assembly GCA_034509955.1 of Urosaurus nigricauda. Classification (NCBI taxonomy): domain Eukaryota; kingdom Metazoa; phylum Chordata; class Lepidosauria; order Squamata; family Phrynosomatidae; genus Urosaurus; species Urosaurus nigricauda. The sequence goes on from JAOEGL010000001.1 coordinate 97,288,157, forward strand.
AAGAAACAAAGTGGTAATGTATTCTACTAGAACTGGCACACTTGTGACTCAGCAATCTCCAAGGAGGGAGCAGTATAAAGCTGAGTCCACCAGGCTTTGGGATAATTTGAGTTTGTTGTGGAGGGAGAGGCCAGATAACCCAGTGGGACTTCTTCTGTTTTAATATAAGTTGTATTGTTTGTGGTAAAAACAGCACATTGGGTGGACACTGGCCATTCTGGGACTGTTATACCAGCTGGTTGTGAGAAACCCAGCTGAAGGAGTAAGTAGTAGTGAGAGGGCTATCCAGAACCATCTAGTTGGCTACAAGGCAGCCCCCTGGTGGGAGTAGGGTGCTTCTGGACTAGCTAACTAATGGCCTGGTTGATTGGAAATATACCCATTGACTGTATATTAATGTCTTATAATGTCCTATAATCAGCCTTTTGTGTTTTTCCTTTTTGTTTTTAGCTGTCCCTTTGGCTTTTATTGTTTGTTTTTAATTTAATGTATTTAGAACCTGGGATGCCAATACAAATCATTCAGGGCAAAGGGAGCTATGGCAAGGGCAGCATCACATGTCCATGTAGAGCAAGGAGAGAAAGGTGTTTAATATCTATCTTACCTTCCAGTCATTCTGCCAGCCTGGGGATCTTGGAGAGTGAGCCAGACCACACACAAAACCTCATCTTGTTCTTACATAATGCCAGGTCAGTGAAAAATAAGATTCATATTATTTATGATCTCCTCAAAGATGAAGGAGCTGACCTGGCATGTTTCACTGAAACTTGCCTAGGAGTGATAGTGCTCCAACTTGGGCCCATGCCCTCCCAGCTGGGTACTGTGTTAGTGAGCAGGTGAAGGAAAGTGGGTGGGAGGGAGGTCTATAAAGACTATTTTAACCTGACCAGACTACCTGTTAGGAAGCTGAATCACACTGAGTGTGTGTGCCTGAGTCTGAAAACCAGGGATAGATTGGGGTTTCTGTTAGTATACCTCCCATCCCGCTACCTAACAGACTGCCTGGCCGAGCTTGTGGAACTGGTCTCGGAGGTGTTGTTGGAGTCACCAAGACTTTTGCTTCTGGATGATTTCAACGTACCACTGGAGGCCAGTTTGTCAGGTGTAGCTCAGGAGTTCATGGTATCCATGACAAACATGGGCCTATCCCAATTGGTTTCTGGACTGACACATTCGGCAGATCATACCGTTGTTGTGATTTTCAGCTCAGAACATATGGATTTGTGGGCAGAGGTGATCAATACCTCTGACAGCTACAACCTACCCCTGCAGGAGTGGTGGACCTATTAAAAATTGTACATTTTAGAAGGCTGCTGAATCCTTTGAGATTCCAGGGGGTCTTGGAGGTTACTGTGTCTGACACCACTAACGATCCTGTTGAATAAGTGGAATCAAAATTTGACCAGGGCTATTAACAAGATCGACCCCCAAATATCCTCTCCAACCTGTTACAAAACAGGCTTCCTTCTATACAGAGACCCTCAAGGGAATGAAATGGGGAGGACAATGACTAGAGTGCAGATGGCAGAAAACTTGACTTTTATGTGATAAGACACAATATAGAGTACATCTTAGTTCCTAAAAGGTGGCAATAAGTGCAGCAAAGAAAGCTTTCTTCTCTGCACGCACTGTGTCTGCAGATTCACATCCAGTTGAGCTGTTCAAAGTGGCGAGAGGCTTAAACCAGGTACCCTTCCCTCTGAACCCACTATTGGAACCTTCAGTAATGCACTGTGATGCTTTTAACAACTATTTCTCAGATAAAATCTCTCACATAAGAACTGACTTAGATACTGTCATTGGACAGAGGCCAACAACAAGGTGTCCAGCAACTCTGTGAGTGAGATTACACTGGATCAGTTTCGATTTGTGAGTATTGCTGATATGGACAAGCTGCTGGTGAAAATAAGAAAGACAACCTGTTTCCTTGCTCACTTTCCCTCTTGGCTGGTCATCCAGGGAGGAGATGCAATTAGATCTCAAATACAACAAATTATTGATGCATCTCCCAGAGAAGGAAATTTTCTCTCCTGTTTAAAAGAAGCAGTAGTTAGACCATGGCTGAAAAAGCCCTCCTAGATCTCCTGGACCTTAATAATTACAGATCAGTCTCAAATCTTCCTTTTTTGGGCAAGGTGATAAAGAAGGCACTTTCTCTCCAACTCCAGTCAGTCTTGGATGACACACACTTCCATGACCCATTTCAAACTGGCTTCATGGCAGGATATGGAGTTGAGACTGCTATAGTCACCTTAGTGTATGATCTTTGTCTCAGCACCAACAGAGGGAGCGTGTCCCTGTTGGTGCTTTTAGAGGCTTTTGATACCATTGACCATGTTATCCTTCTGGAACACCTGGGGGAGGGTGGATTGGGAATTGGAGGCACTGTGCTACAGTGGTTCCGGTCATACCTCTCAGGCAGGTTTCAGATGGTGATGCTTGGGGATAGTAGCTACTCAAAAAAGGAGCTGTTATATAGCATCCCACAAGATGCCATTCTATTCCCAGTGCTTTATAACATACACATGAGACTGCTGGGAGAGATCATCCGGAGGCATGGGGCAGGGTGTTATCGATATGCGGATGACACCCATTTCTCCATGCCTTCCAAAATAGTCTCAGCTAAAGATAGCATGTCTCCTCTGAATGAATGACTGGAGGAGATAATGGGCTGGATGAGGAAAAACAAATTGAAACTGAATCCAGACAAAACAGAGGTGCTTGCCTTGCCATCAAGGACCCTAATGTGGGAGGCGTGTCAACCAGATCTTAAGGACTGTGTTTGCAGCTCATTGATCTTTCTCTCCAAATGTCAGCCCAGGTAGTTGTGATAGTCAAGAGTGCTTACTATCAGCTTTGGCTGATATGCCAGCTGCACCCCTTCCTAGATCTGGAGGACCTAAAGACAGTGGTGCACATACTGGTAAACTCAAGGTTGGACTTCTGCAATTCGGCTACTTTTATGCAAAGTTCAGAAACTTCAGCTGATTTGAAATATGGCAGCCAGATTGGATACAGGAACATCTAAGAGTGAACATATTACACCCATACTCAATGCTCAATTGGCTGCCAATTAGTTTCTGGGCAAAGTACAAAGTGTTGGTTTTGACCTTTAAAGCCCTACATGTTTTGGGTCCAGGTTATCTACAGGGTCGTGTTCTGCCATACAATCCACCCCGAATACTGAGGTCCTCTGGGGGACAGTTGCTACAGCTTGCAAGACCCGACTGGCAGCTGTTACCCCAAGACTCTGGAATGACCAGCCAGAAGAGGTCTGACAGCTAAACCAGCTGTCAGAATATAAAACACATTTGAAGACCTATCTCTCCCGGCAGGCCTATCCAGACAGTTTTTAATCATGAATTTTAAACATGAATTTTATATTTCATTATTATCCTATGTATTGTAATATAAATATTGCTTAGAGATGCAGCTTAATATGTGTGTTTTATATAATGATTGTGTTTTAACCATTTGAAACCCTCTTTAAGCTGTGAGGAAAGGCAGGTAAGAAATAAAATTAATGTTGTTGTTGTTATTTTGACAATTGCACAGAAATAATACCCTAAAGGCACCTGATCCCATCAGATTGTCAAAGCTAAGCAGGGTCAGCTCTAGCTAGTATTTAGATGAGAGACCACCAATGAATACCAAGGGCTATAGGTTAAATTTCAGAGGAAGGAACTGGCAAAAATTATTCCTTGCCTATGAAAATCCTATGAAATTCATGAGGCCACTTTATCTATACCCTCCTTATCTATCTATAAATATTAGGGTAAATAAGGTTTTAATAGTTAAATGAGATTACAGTGATATCATAAAAGGGTTACATTCTAGCAATAAATATCACCTAGTAGTGAATATGATAGAGATAATATGGGAAGCCACTAAAAGAAGAAGAAATAATCCTGATATATGGGTGATGAAGGGCACAAGAACTAATATAAAGGTCAAAACAGAGAGAGGGAAAATTATAGTGTATTATAACACCAAGTTCAGTAGGAATAGGAAGTCAAATATCTGTTATTTGTGGTTTTGAGTTCTTGATGGCATTGTTTTTATATATATTTTTGTTATGGTCTGTATGTATGTTTGTTTGTGGGTGTCTTGATTTGTTTTGTTATATATATGAAATTCATGCCATTGCCATAAGTCAGCTGCTGACTTCAAGGCACATACACACAAAAAGAGAAATAATGCCACAGGGAATCTCCAAGGACAACAAATGTAGTTAGTTACTGTTATGGATGCCATTGTTACAACCATTTTTTTTTGTTTAAAAAAACACCCTAGAATAATTACTTTTAGTGGCCTTTTACAAACACTTCTGAATGCTACAAAACACTGGCTGATGGTACAAAGCAAAATCTCTGTTTTCTCACCCAGAACAGTGCTTTGAGCATTGCACAAGCCAGAACTTGACCCATGTGATATTTCTTCTCCACTGTTTATTTCTTGTTTCTTTCCTTATTTCATGTGAATACACAATCCCCTCACTAAATAATGATAATGCAAGTAGTTATACCTTTATATGGAGCTTTTATTTATTTAAATAGTTGGGATGCAAGATGGCTTCCAATATAATTTAAAAAACAATTGTCCATAATAACATAATAAATTATACATATTAAATTATACAGTTGAAACAGGTCATTCTATTAAAATACAAAATTCAAACAATTGTAACCTTCTCAGTTATATGTATCTACAGATCCCTTGGGCATCTAGGATCCCCATCTTCTTTGAATGAAAGGATCCAACTCAAATATATAAAGACATGAAATACAGCTCATGTGAAATCTCCAGTAATATATAAATTATTACAATACTTGTCAGTTGATTTAATTTTCCTTTGAATGAAAAGCTCTGAAAATGAGAAAGTTTTGAAATCATATTCCTCTTCTTTAAGTGATAATATTAAACCATTTGGCAATCTTGTTTGATGGATTCATCCATTTTCCCCTGGCATCATATGACAGTTCCCAAGAGAGAGAGATCAGTCTACATTAGGGGAAGAACTATAATTTGATCAAAAATTCATGCAATTGACACAATAATTTGAAGAGAAACAATTTCATCCAGTGCCTGCCTCCCCGACTTGATTTCTTCACATTGGCTTGGGCTACATAGTAACATTTGGATCTGCTTTCAGATAAAGGATCTTTCGCTTTTTGTGAAGGGTTCTTAAAACGAAAAAGAAAAAAAATCTAAAGATTTGTTCCTGGCCATTCAGGTTTAAAAATAGGGTTATATGGAATAGTACACTGTGACTATATATTATAACAAGCCTCCTTCAATCACTGCTCTTTCTCTACAGTGGTATTTAACACTTTGCCTTTTGGATAAAAGAGCTGCTAGAGGTATGATCTATCCACTCTGCAGAAGTATTTATTTTTCTGTAGTTATTCAGTTGCATCCTATTATAATGCAGTCCCACAATCCACTAGTGAGTGGTAAAGCAGACAGGTTGTTTTTGTTTTTGTTTTTTTAGTATTTTCAATTCTGAAAACACCTAAAAGCACCTCTGAACATAACTATCTCAGAAAAAGAAAAAAGAAAAAAACATCCATTCCTATTATAGGATTTTCCCCCCACCTAAAAGAATTTTAATTCACTCCTCCAGAACAAAACAAATATAGAAAATGGGTTTGAAAAGGGCCACTTTATTAAGTTACCTATTTATTGTTATCTTAGAAGAACTGCAACTAAAGAGGCAGCAGATCTCCTCTGCAACTTACTCTGGGCATTAAACCCTGAGCCCCAAAGATAACCCAAAAGCTGGGTTATTCCCCAGCCTGCCCACATCAGGAAAACCAACCAGAAAGTCTGTCCCCCAAGCCCCAAGGTTTTAAAAGAGGACTTATTCTTCAGGTCAGCATGAAGAGAAGCCCTTTTCTCTGCCTCTCTAGTCCCAGGACCTAAAGAGGCAGTTCCAGAGGCCTCCCTTTCACCAAGGTAGTGACTTGGGAGGTTATCACTCAGGATTTTACGACATCCTGGCTCCAGCCTGGAAGGCTGGAGCCAGTTTAAAATCCTGAGCAATAAGCTCCTTAGGTGCTCACCAAAATCAAAATCTCCCCCTCCCGTCAGCCAATGGCAGCCTATTGAAACACCACCTTTGCCAATTGTCCATGTCCATCTGGTACAGTATGGGGTAGGTGAAAAAAAAACCATGGAAAAGGGAGAAAAATCCTACTCGGCCCCAAAGCAGCCAAGAAATTTCATACTGTGTCAGCAGCAGGAAGGTTGGTTGAGCTTTCAAACAAAAGAGGATGGTGCAGGGGGTAGGAGGGCATAAAAAGCCCCCAGATTCCTCTTACCATGGTTCAACGGCTGCGGTACATAATTTTAAACCTAGCCTTGTCATCTTGGGAGACCAGCAAAGTGTGTTTCTACCTCCACCGTGTGGGAGGGGGGATCCACAGTTTAACTTGTGATCTAATAAGACCCCTTTTCTGAAGATGGCAACAACATTTGTGTTCTTCCACCCTTTCTGGACCATTTCTGTTCTCCAAGAATTTTAAGGTTATTGACAGGGGCTTTGAGGCTATGGGGCAAAACATATGGACCCAAAGAAGCAGAGTCACACACACACACACACACACACTTGATTGCCAGATTGGGGCCACAGCAACTGCACACTGCAATCCCAATCTGGCACTTTCCTGGCTTAAAAAGAAGCAGCTGCTCCTTTTTGAGCTGGGGAAAAGCTGGGTTTGCCACAGTGGCAGCAGCTTTTCAGCCTTTCTGTGGCATGGCGTGTGTAAACACTACACCACGTAAACACCACGAAGCCACTTCCCAATGGCCTGGGGGCATTCACTGTCAGAACACAATGCCCCATGCCACTAGAAAGACGGCTCTTACTGCTGGTCTGTTTTACCCCAGGTCTGCATATTATTATAGTATGCTGGGAGTCAGCTCAAACTTCTATTTTTAGTATTTTTAATCTCTCTAATAAACCTGAGCTCATTCTGAGCTTTCGGTTGTGAAAAACTATCTAAACATCTCACCTAAGCAATCAACTTTTACTCAGAATACAGAAGCTTACCTTATTCTGTCTCTTACATTAATTCCACACAAAACATCTGTTTTCCTTACCCTTTTAGCTGTTAAACATGTTTTGCACAAATTATTTAAATTAAATATTATATTTAATATTAGCCTTTTAATTTTCCATCCCTCTGAATGTGAAGGCTGCTGTTTTTATTGTTTTACATGTTATTGTTCTATATATTGTTTGGATAATTTTATATCTTTTGTACACCAGCATGAAATCTAATCAGATGGGTGATTAGATTTTAAAAACAAACTAAAAATTGGTAAATGTATGGAATATATTTAGTCTACACAATTATATGAGTCCCAGTCCTGTGAAAAGAGCAGAATACAGACAGACAGACAGACAGACAGACAGACAGATAGATAGATAGCAGTTCAATATGACTAACTGCCATATGTCCGTCCTATCCAATTCTGAGATGTGTAGTCTGGGGCAGCACTTTGGATTTTGGTCTGCAGAACTTTAGTCTAATTTTCTGAATATCAGCACTAGAGCCCTTTAGCAGTATATTCTAAGGACATTATCAAAGTACAGAATCCAGTATTCAAGTGACTATATAGCATAGTATAGATATATTCATATATTATACTAAATACATAGTGTTGATATACTCATGGACATGAGTATAATTTTTCAGAGGGAGGATATTAATTATTTTAAATATAATGATGATCTTGGTCATATAATGCCAGAAAAGTAAAGTGGGTGGGGTCTTGGTTTCTGTTAGGTTTTTTTTTTATTCACACAATACAAATTTGAAAGTAAGATATAATCCTTTTCTATCTTTCCCAGAGCGACACATTTCTAATAGAAATGCTATCAGTCCCTAAACTGTACCATAGCTGCTAAGAGCTGACAGTCAGCTCTTAAAGGTGTAATTACTGCAATGATATATGGAGCAATGAGACCTAAAACAGGCACTGTATTGGGCCAAAACAGAACTGTACAATTTTCAGGAATGCTTTCATATATTAATGCAGGTTAAAATATGTGAGTCTCTGTATTAGCACACAGAAAAAAAATCTGTTTGAGGAAGTTAAAGATAATGTGTAAACCTACTTAAGAAACCTTGGTTATGCTGGCAGAGGATTCTGGCAGAGGATTCTGTAATCCAAAAATAACATTCCCAGATTCTGAAAGAGACATATCAACATATATACCAATGGTATCGTTTTCTTTCTTTCTTTCTTTCTTTCTTTCTTTCTTTCTTTCACCTTTCCGCCACTCATTTATTGACTGTCGGTTGTTTTTGCAAGCCACACAGATGGCTGAAGCTTTCATTTCTTCTCCTTCCCTCAGTTCTTGAATATTTAATTTTTAATGACTAAGATGTAATCCTGTTTTGCCCTTTTACTTCAGTGGGAGTTTTGAGTAAGAGAGGCCTGTGGGCTGAAGCTCATTATTTTTTAAGTTGTTTTCTTCTGGGCTGAAACGTACCCTTATGTAATGCTCCTTTTGGCATACTGATCCTTAATTATTTCAAATTTTAAAATCCTTTTTTTTTTAACAAATGACTGACATACTTGGGCAGTTAGCTGTATATTACAAAAACATGTCTGGAACATTTGGTCCTAAAAACAAAAAATGTCATTTTATTTCATTTACTATCACTTTATGCAAAAAATAAATTTAATTCAGAAGTCACAGTGCAGTGTTCCTGGATCTATTTTTGGATCTGGGGGGATTGAGGGTTTTGAACATGTTTTTTAATCTTTGTAAGCCATCCTGATTGCATATTGTAGAGGGGTGGGAGAAAAAATATTATTATCATTATCATTATTATTATTATTATCTCTCAGTCCTAGACCAGTACTCACTCCACTACACTCCTCTAGCTCCATTGAATGAAATGCACAATTTCATAGAAACATGGTTAACTTTTATTAGTTATGTTAATCATAGGGACCCATAGAAGCAAGGTCCTTCAGCCTGTGGAAATACTTGGAATAATTCATTCGGATAAAGTAAATGAAAACTTTGGAAGAGTCTTAATATCTTTTATATATAAGTACTGCTATGTGACCTATATGCAGTGACATTGATTTTTCCTTGTTTTTTATTGTTCATTTTTGTATTTATGCCCCTTGCCTGTTTACTAATAAAATATTTTTCTTTAAATATTTTTCTTCTCATGGGGAAAATCACATGGATTCAATTTCGGATTGTTGTTCGGCTTAAATAAACAAAGAAAAACAAGAATCACTGAATATCTGAAAAGTGGATAGAAATCAACAACTGAACCTTTTCATTGTTTGAAGAACTATTCCTGTTAAAGAAGAAACAGGACATATGATGATACAGGACAAATACAGGATACACACACACACTCTCACACATACACACACTAATTAGTCTCATTTGATTATTGGAAAGGCTGTCTTCATGTTTGACTAGAGTAAATGTGATTATGTGACACATAATGCAAAATATCTATAAAGGGAAAAAATATCCAAAATCCTTCATAAATATTATATCAACAGTTCTTACAACAGCTTTACACTATTTCCACACATAGGAGGAGGGCAGTGCTCAGAAGACAGTAGATTTTCCAACACCAGCCTCTTAACTAGTAGGTTGTCTGCACAGGCCAACTGGCCTGCCTTCCCCCCAGTCACATGTCATCTATTTTAGATAACACAGGCAAAAACCTCCATGGCAGGATTGGGCTTGATCTGCCTATGCAGACATGGATCCACAGGATCCAGCCTGACCCCATGGTAAAAAGCCTTTACCCCAGGTTAAATGGTGCCGCCCGAATTAACGGGCCGGCGCTGTTGCCGCGTGAAGGAAGGCCTCTCCCCTTCCCGCGCGCCAGGCTTGGGCGCCCCAGCGGCCAGTGCGAGCGTGGGCTCGATGCTGATTGGCCACCGGGAGGAGCAGGAAAGGAACCTGTCTGATTGGCCACAGCAGGGTATGGTGTGCCCTCCTATTGGTAGAGAGCTCGGAGTGGGTGGTGCCTCCATCGTTCCTGAGCCCGCATTGGCTGTTGGGCCTATTTAAGGCCGTGTAAGGTGAGCGTCGGCACCATTGCCAGTTCTGCTCTGGGGGCCAGCAGATCAGAGGCTTCGCTGCCTATTTTGCCGCACGGTAGGGGGCGGGGCTTTGGGTCTGACAGCCTTCCTCGCTGCCTAATAGGTGGGGCATTTTGTTGGTGAGGGCATCTTTACCACCTCCCCACTTCTTGGCAACAATCACCCGCTCCCTCAGGTTTGTTGCTAAGGGACTGGCAGACAGGGTTCATGTTTTTTGAGAAGGCCTTTTGTTTTGTTTTGTCCTCCTTTTTAGTCTTAATAATTAATAATTTTTGCGCCTGCTGCCTTGGCCCCTGCTGGTCACACATCCAGTGTTTGGAATTTTGGCTTCAACTGTTTTTTCAACTACACGGTGCTCCCGGCGGTGTTCGGAATTTTGGCTTCAACTGTTTTTTTTTTCAACTGCACGGTGCTCCCGGCGGTGTTCGGAATTTTGGCTTCAACTGTTTTTTTTTTCCAACTGCACGGTGCTCCTGGTGGTGTTCGGAATTTTGGCTTCAAACTGTTTTTTGTTTTGTTTTGTTTTGTTTTTTGTTTTAACTGCACAGTGCTCCCAGCTTCAACCCTGCTGGGCAGGTGCAAACAATCGTCTTGATGACTTTGTGACTGCAAACTGTTCTTCGGCACGGTGCTCGCGGCTTCGGCCCTGCTGGGCACGTGCTCTCTACTTGGTTGGTGATTATTGCACTGCTGACTTTACACGGTGCATGCGGCTTTGGCCCAGCTGGGCATGTGATTTGTAACCACTGCTTGTGACTTGACAACGGTGAACTGTAATTTACTCCGTGCTTGCGGCTTCGGCCCTGCTGGGCATGTGTTTCCCTTCACCTATGAGCAGCTTTGCAATACTTTTTTCTTTCTGACTACAGTCACAATCTTAGTGTTGTCAGACCAACCGATTTCAACATGTCACCAAAATCAAGGAAGTCAAGTGGTGCTGCACAAGTTACCAGTTCTTTGTGAAAACAAATTGTAGGTCCTGGGAAGAGCTAGCCCCAGGGACTAGGAGGTGCCCAGCACGTACGTATGCCTGTAGACGGGGGAGTTCAACATTTGTGGTGGATCCTGCGACAACAGTCACGGTCCAGGCCCATCCTCCCCCATTGCAGGCGTCTTTGATCATTAGCCAAGAGATGGCTGCAAAACTGATGTGGTCCTTTTCAGAAATCATTGCTAAGGCTATGGCAGCCTCCCAAGTATCGACATCTGCTGGTGTTGCAATGTCTGGATCTGGATCCCGGGAAGGTGACAGGGAACAACAGTTGGCGGATGATGTCCCCAGCTTGGGACCCAGCTCTTCGGCTTGGACCTCCATTGCTCGGGTGGATATCTCCAGCTCAAGTTCTTCATCCAGCTCTAGCTCTACATCTTCGAGTTCGGAGGACGACGAGCTTATTGTGGGAACCTCTGTGGCCGGTGGCAAAAGGAAGAAATGCAAGGGAAAAAAGAGTAAATGGAACAGGACTGCATCTGTGTCTCGTTTGGGACATGTTGGGGTGGGGGTGTTTCACAGGTTGTGCCTACAGGTAGAGAAGGGTTCTGGGTGGATCATGCTTTGGTCCCTGGGTTTCCCCGCTGGGCTATCTGGTGCAGGTCCTGGCATCCTGGCCTGCAAGGTGTGTGGGCCTTGGGCCTTGGGCATCCCTCCCTCAGCTCCTGGTGAGTGTCCTCCTGGGTCTCACCTTTCAAAAAAATGTGCAAAATTGAATTTTAACAGGTTGTTTCATTGACATTTTCACACTATTGCAACCAAAAGGGCATGATGCCCTTGCTGTTACATCCACCAAACGGGAAAAACAAACAAACAAACAAACAAACCACCCTAAGGTTCCCTCAGCAGAGCATACATTCTCCAAAGGGCTGTTATCTCAATGGCATTCCTCAAGAGAGATTGGCACTTAGATTGCCACATGCTTCATGTTCTTAGAGTCAGAGCTGTAGCTGGTGAGGCAGCTGCTATCACCTATGATGCACCCTTTTGTCAGCAGGCTTCTCAGAGCTCTAGAGAGTGCTGGGATCTTATTCACAATGAAATTTGGTTGCTTGAGGTGGTCCCTCTGGATGGTAAGAGGGACATAAATTGGTCTGCTGGGAATATAATGCGGGAAGGTGCTCCAGGTCTCACTGCAGATATGACCACATCTTTGAACTTTGTCGGGGGCCCCATAGTAAGGCAGCTTGCCCAAAATCAGGCCACCATCCCTTTCAGCATGGGGCCCTGCCCAAGGTGACTTGTTCCCCTCCTCCTTCAGAGTCTAAGAATCTTAAATCAGCTTGAGATATGCCGGAGGTTCTTATGAAAAAGATTCAAAAAGAAATAGATGCCAGCTGCATTGAAAGGCCTTTTGATTCTCCGCCTTTCCCAAACATTCAGGTGTCTCCCTTAAGAGTTGTCCCCAAGAAGGCTCTGGGGGAATTCTGACTCATTCACCACCTGTCTCACCCCCCAGGAGCATCGGTTAATGATGCTAGTCTCAAGAGCTTTGCTCAGTTAGCTATGCTTCGTTCGACCATGTGGTCCAGCTAGTGCAGGCATGTGGCCGCGGAGCCCAAATGGCCAAATGTGACATTCAGTCTGCTTTCTGCCTTTTGCCTGTTCACTCTGATGATTTCCACCTGATAGGGCTTAAGGTACAAGGCCGATGGTATTTCGATAAGGCTATACCGATGGGCTGTTCAATTAGCTGCGCAGCCTTTGAGGCCTTCAGTACTTTCCTGGAGTGGGAGGTAAAGCGCAGGGCTTGCTCCCCGCTTGTGACTCATTAACTGGATGATTTCCTTTTCACCTGATGGTCCGGCTCAGACCATTGCCAGATGCTCCTTTTCTGCTTTTGGCATCTGAGATCGGGGTCCTTTTCTGCTTTGGCATCTGAGATCGGGGTGCCTTCAGCAGCTGATAACACTTAAGGGGCCAGCTATGTCCCTCACATTTTTGGGTGTCCAATTGGACTCGGTTGAAGGAGTTTCCCATCTCCCTCCTGACAAATTGAGTGCTCTATTTAAAAAAAAAAAATTATTTCAGAATTTCTTGCATCCCAAAAAGTTACTATGATACAGGTGCAATCCCTCCTGGGTCACCTGAACTTTGCATGCTGTGTGGTTTCTCCTGGTCGCCCCCTTTTGTGCCAGGCTGGCCAGAGCTACTGCAGGTATTTCCAGGCCTCATTACCATGTGAGCATTACCAAGGGTATTAGAGAGGATCTGAAGATTGTGATTTCAAGGACACTGGTGTGCTCAAAAATGGCCAAAGGGTTGGGCTTAAGAGGATGTTGTTATTTATTTATTTATTTATTTATTTTGGAATTATTTCCCATTGTGACGGCTGTCATTATTTGGAAACATGAGTTCTCCACCAAACGTGTTCTGTTCTGCTGCAATAATCAAGCCATAGTTGCTGTTGTTAATAGCCTGTCTTTCAAATCAGAAAGAGTCGTGTTGGTGCTGTGGCTCGTACTCACTTGTTTAATTTTAACATTTCTATCACAGCTCGGTTTGTTCCTGGTTTGCAAAATAATTTAGCTGATGCTCTTTCTCGATTCCAGGAAGACAGGTTTCAATGGCTGGCTCCAAAGGCAGACCCCCTTCCCATGCCATTTCCAGAGTTCCTCTGGAAGATTGGACTTCCAATGTGACCCAGGGCATTTTGTCTTCGGTGGCTCCCTCCACTCTCAGGGCCTATAATAAGGTTTTTTCTAAATTGTCCTCCTTTTGGGGTGCCCTAGGCATTCCGGCACTTTGGCCTATGATTCGACAACTGTTTTATGCTTCATGGCGTGGTTAAAGTATAGTGGGGTTTCCCCGCGCTCTATTTCTGTTCACCTTGCAGGTATTTCATTCTTTGCAAAAGCCTCCAGCCTGGTTGATCCATGTGCTTGTTTCCAAGTGCGTTGCACTCTGGAGGGTTGGAGATGCATGCATATGGACAAAAACGATGCCAGGCACCCTATCTGGTTGATCCATGTGCTTGTTTCCAAGTGCGTTGCACTCTGGAGGGTTGGAGATGCATGCATATGGACAAAAATGATGCCAGGCACCCTATCTGTTTTTACACTGCTTCAGGATATTGTTTCCCAGCTTCCCACCATTTGGGGCCCTGTGGGTAGGGGAGATGGTCCTGTCTTCGAAGACCTATTCCTCAAAAAGATACTTGTGTATCACTGATGTTTTGTTCAATGTTGATGCTGTATGTTTGACAGTTCTCAGGTCAAAATGTGATCAACTGGGCTGATCCTCATCGATCACATTGGGGCGCCTAAAAGACTCGCACCTTTGTCCTGTTCGGGTTCTAAAAAGGTTTATTAGGCACCGGCCTGCATGTCGGGGATCTTTATTTTGTCATGCTGATGGCTCACCTGTCACACGCTTTCAATTTGTTGCTGTGTTAAAGCTGGCCCTTCAGGTGATGGGTCTTCTTTTGGTTGAATTTGGGGGCCATTCATTCTGCATTGGAGCGGCCACATCTACAGCCTGTGCTGGACTCTCCACTGATGTCACCAAGTAAATTGGTCAATGGAAGTCTAGGGTGTTTGCGGGCTATGTGCACCCCGATTTGGACTCTTGCTCAAGCCGATGCTATTAATGTTATTTGTGGAGGGTTTTTTTTTCCGGTTCTTAGGGTTGGCGGCAGGCACTCTTTCAGACCTGCCTGTGTGGCGGCAGCATAGGCCTGGATCTGGGGTAGGGGTTTCCAGGGCCCGCTGGCACTGGATCGGGAGTCCTCATGACCCGGGTAAGGAGCGGTTCGCTGTGGCCATTGCGGGGGCCACAGTCGATTAATACCCGGTGACCAGGATGTCTTGCAATTCGATGTGAAGCAGCTCAGTTGCCTAACTGCGCAACAGGGTGTAGCTTGGCACCTATGTCATCCCGATGTTTGCCCCTGCTACCAAGGGTACATCAACCAACCAGGGTGTTGCTGATGGCCAGATCCAGACCTTATGCTTTGGGCCAACCCTATGGTTTTGTGTTGTTCTGCATGTGTGGAACAGTTAATAAAGTTGTGGCCTTTTTTCTTCCAACCAGGTTTCTGTATTTATTGGGGGGGGCTGACCTGCGCGGCAAATGGCATTTTCCATTGAGTTTCTAAGAAATTCTATGGCAAAGCCAGGCTGTTCAGACATCGCCCCCCCCCCCAAAGGCTCCTTACCTTTCTAGTGGGCAAACCATCTGAGATCCCCCCCCTCAGGTCACCCCATCTGATGCACCCTGTTTCCTCTGAGAGGAAGGATATTAATTCTTCTCAGATGGATTGCCTGCCAGAAAGACAAGGTCCAATGTGCCAGTCTTGGGTCCTGGGTTGGTGCAGGGACAGGTGTGTGAACACCCATCCACCCCCACACAGACCCAGGGACTAACCCGGGTAAGCACTGGAACTAGGATATTCTGACCCATCTGCTCAGGCCCCTTGGTTACATCCACTCTTGAACACCATAAACTACTGGTGGAATAATGACACGTTTTTCATCATAGTCTGTTTATATTTTTCCATTACCTATTCCAATTGTGGCTTTACTGGCATAAGCAGTGACAACTTCATACATTTAATTCAGGTCTGAGATGCTGTTTTCTTGGTCTTGGCCAGATGACAGTATCTGACAAGCAATGAAATAGGGATTTGTTTTTCAGCAAAGGTTTTCAGACCAAAAAGAAAAAAAGGAAAGAAAGAAAGAACCACTAGACAGCAGATCAGTTTCATGAGAGGAAACAATTCCCCCTTTTTATACAGACAAATTTTCTTTTTGTAACTTTAAGATATACGGACCTTTCATTTTTTATAAACAAAAGTATTTTATAACTACTTCACAGCTAACAGCAAGTGAACTGATAACTATGGCCTGATCTAGATTGGCAAAAAGAAGTGTGTTCATGGCTGCATGAAAGTCTAGCCTTTAGATGAGAAAAAGGGAAAGTGTGCCATGAAAATGCTTTTTTTGTGTTTTAAGGGAGAAGAAGTGCCTTTAAAAAGGTGCTGGTTTTCCCAGCTTCTTTTTTAAAAACTGCGGAACAGTGCAGCTCCATGTAAAGGCTGTGGTGCAGCTGCACAGTTAAAGGGGCTGCTGTATCTTTAAAGCGCCCATTTAAAAGCAGAGATACAGGTGTGGATCATAATGGATCGTGAGTTGGGAGCATGTGTGGTGTGGAGTTCGCTTCTAATTAAAACGCTCACTGTGCAGTTTTTTAAAGCTCCCAAACCCTAGCTCCAGCCCTAATCCGAACCCTAGACATGTGCAGTAGGGACTCTGGGATGCTGTAACTGTTATTCTACTGCGCATAACATGTCAATTCATTCACAAAATAAAGGGGTTCATTCATGATGCACCAGTGCAACTGCACAGTTCAAAAAAGCAGAGAAACCGCAATGATAATTTGACAGATCCTCATAACTGTATAATTGTCTGTATGGTGTACCTGCGCAGCTGTGCAGTTTCCAGCAGCCGGCAAATCTGCACAGCTGCGCAATTCGCAGCTGGCAAGGGGAAAAAAATTAAAGGTTCAGTGTGGCTAAAAGCCGCGTTCATTGTCGCTGGTGCAGCTGCTCCGCCTGTGTTTGTAGCCTTCTGACAGCTTCCAATGCAGGTGCTGAGCCACCAAAAAGACTTCAGATAAGTTGTTCCTGCACTCCTCAGTCTAGCTGCCCTGTACATTTTAAATGCACACCTGGGGCTTGCAGTGTAGCTGCTAAGCATTAAGGAAAAGGCAACTTCATGTCACACTTTCCTGCCAATCTAGAAAGCCCTTATGTTATACTTTGTGCAGAGCTATTCATAGAATCATAGAATCATAGAGTTGGAAGAGACCACAAGGGCCATCCAGTCCAACCCCCTGCCATGCAGGAACTCCAGATCAAAGCATCCCTGACAGATGGCCATCCAGCCTCTGCTTAAAGACCTCCAAGGATGGAGACTCCACTACACTCCGAGGGAGTGTGTTCCACTGTCGAACACCCCTTACTGTCAGGAAGTTCCTCGTAATGTTGAAGTGGAATCTCTTTTCCTGCAGTTTGCATCCATTGTTCCGCGTTCTAGTCTCTGCCGCAGCAGAAAACAACCTTGCTCCCTCTTCAATATGACATCCCTTCAAATATTTAAACAGGGCTATCATATCACCTCTTAACCTTCTCTTCTCCAGGCTAAACATCCCCAACAGTTAAAACTGTATTAAGTGACTGAAAACAATAAGGTTGCAAGCACTGTAACAGGAAGATATTGGAATGTTGTCAGGAGCCATAGAGCAAAATTAATTACTGAAGTATAAAGGGGAAAGAAACTATATTTATTCTTTTTACATAAAGTATAGTTGGAGATTGGGAATACATGGTGAGAGTTTACTTGTAAATTCTGGATACTTGGTCTAGAAGAAACCACTAACTGACATGGGATGAAATAAAGTTATGTTTTCACACTACTTTTCTGAATAAAGTGACCACTTGATATAATTTAATTAATTGTTTTATATTCCAAAGTTAGTTTTTCTCAGCAGGATTAATCTTCCAGACACGAATACTCCTTGTTTTCTTGTCCCAGGGAAACCAGTCTCCCTATTTTATTCTACTTCTTTTCTGCATGTATTGTATCTGCAAACTTGTGTCCAGACATCCTGAATAGTTAGTTCATCTGGACACAAGTTTGCAGACACAATACATGAAGAGAAGAAGGTTTTCCACCTTATAGGAACAAAGACGGTTTCTGTATCATGTCTTGTTAGATAAAAGTCAAGTTTTCCATCATCTGTGTTCCAGATTTTGTCCTTCCCAGGTCCTCTGTATATCAAGGAGCCCAATTAGTAAATTGGAGAGGATGTTTGGGAGTAATTGTGTCAATAGCTTTAAGTCAGGCACCCTCTCCCCTGAATCCAATTCTAGAGCCTTGCTGTGATGCTCTTGGAAATCACTTCACAGAAAAAAATCTCTTAGATGAGAGCTGGCTTGGGGGTGAAGCAGATGGGCCAAATAGAGTGGCCCTGGCCACTCTGGCTTTGATCATCCAAGGACCACAGTGACTGGATGACCCGCTCCCAAAGTGGGCCACCACCACAGTCCCAAACAGGCTGCTGGCAGAAGTAGACTTTTGCTGGCAGCTTCCAGCCACCATAGGTGGCCTCAGAGAGGCTTCCAGCCATGTCAAGTGTGTGCGTCATCTAAATGCCACACCCCCAAAGCATCTAGAAGCTGCTTTATTTGGCTCATCTGCTCCGAGTCTTCTGTCATTATATCATAGCAGCAGTTAACAATAATGCTGAACAGCATTACTCTGGTTGAAAGGGTGGGTGCTTCTAACATGGACCATCTGCTAGGGCAAGTAAGGAGTAAATATTGTAACTGAGATCTAATTTCATCTTCTCCCTGGATGACCAGCCAAAAAAGATAGAGATAAGAGGACAATTTATCTAACTTGTCCTCCTGATCCCTGACCTCCTTGGCTGGTCAATCAGGAAGGAAATGAAATCAGATCTCAATTACAATATATTATTAAGAAATCTCCTGGGAGAGGGGGTCCATCTTGTTTAAAAGAAGCAGTTGTGTGACTGGACTAAAAGCCTGGGAGACTCTAACACCAGAATTCTAGAATTAGATGACCTAAGAATGGCACTTCATATACTGGTAACCTGAAGGCTGGACCTCTGCAATGTGCTGTACATTGGTCTACCTTTGTATCAAGTTCAGAAACTTCAGTTAGTTAAAATATGACAGCCAGACTGTTTACTGGGACAACATGGAGTGACCATATTACACAAATCACTCCACTGGTTGGCAGTTAGTTTCCAAAGTATAAAGTGTTGGTTATTACCATTAAAGCACTACAGGATTTGACTCCAGGTTGCCTACAGGATCATCTTCTCCTGTATATTCTACCCCATACACTCAAGTCTTCTGGGAGACACCTAATTTAGTCAGCCAAAACTAGGTTGCCTGTTACTGAGATGACATTTTCTCTGGCCTCCCCCAGACTGTGTAATAAACAGCTGGAAGAGATTTGTCAGTGTGA
The DNA here is from genome assembly GCA_034509955.1 of Urosaurus nigricauda. Classification (NCBI taxonomy): domain Eukaryota; kingdom Metazoa; phylum Chordata; class Lepidosauria; order Squamata; family Phrynosomatidae; genus Urosaurus; species Urosaurus nigricauda. Next base: position 97,307,237 of record JAOEGL010000001.1, read on the forward strand.
GATGCTGTTTAGATTTAAATTAGCAGTAAAGACTAGTCTTTTCTGGCAGGCCAACCCAGATTATTTTTAAATTTTGGTATGTTTATTTTTAATTTTTTATTTGATACCTGTGTAGTGAGCTGTCCGTGGAAACAGCCAATCACAGAGCTCCAGGAGTCCAGCCAATGAGAAGCTGGCTGGGCAGGGCTATAAAAGAGCCTTAACAGGGAATGAAAGGGTTTTTTTTTAAATTGTTGAAGTTTTGAGGGAAGAGTCATCTTCGGAGGGAGGGTGTGCTCTCGAGGTTCCTGTGGGAACATTTATAAGGTAGTTACAGGCCAGGGAAGGATCTGAGAAGTTCAGTAGGGACTAGAGAGGCTTGAGGGAGTCTGAGAAAGAGAGGCTCAGAATAAGCCTGGGGGTTAAGGAAGCTTTTGGCTTTAATATTGGAGAAGGTTGCCTGAGTGGCTGTAGTATTATTTTTAAGGAACTTTTGTAACTAAGGAATAAGACAAACAAAGCTTTAAGTACATTTCAATATTTGTTTCTTTATTTTATAAATAAACTTCTTTCATGTTTTGAAGTACTGCTTGGCCTCTGTTAAACTATTGAAACACGCTACCAAAGATAACAGTGCCTCAGTAGGAGATAGGTGGTGAGTGAACAAGAAAGTGTTCACGACAACTTGTATACCTGTGAGCCAGCGGCAACATTGGCACCTTCACCACCTGCCTCCTCAGCTGGTAGGGAGGAGGGTTGTTCATTGAGGTAGGGACCTGAAGGGCAGGAGGACCCAGAGGATAGGAAGATCAGATGTGGCTCCAAAGGATGGGGAGTATCCTTACCTGGGACTTCTGGTTTGGTGAGGGTGGAGGAGAAAAGAGGTGAGGGCAATGCGGAAGTGAAGAAGGAAGAAGGACTGTTGGGAGAGGAGGTGCCAGCTACTGATGGGGAAGAAGGAGGGGAGACTTCCCCATGAAGGATTGCCCACAGCTCTGTGCCAAAGAGTGGCCGAGAGTGAAGGGGTGCTGTTGAACTTGATGTGCCGTGGGACCCCAGAGTTGAATATCTGCTGGAGATGCCTGAGGGCAGTGTTGGCCATGGGGCGGAAGATCCAGGAACCACAAAAAGTACAAGCCTTAACAGCCTGAGAACACCTCCAAGCAACTCTGAAGTAAGAGTAAAGAGAGGCCTTTTTGGGAACTTGTAAAGGACTTATGAGGCAACAAGAACCTTTGGGAAGACATGACATGGGGAACATTATTCTGTTTTGGAGTTACTTTTGAGCCACTGGTATTCGGCATTAAAGTTAACAAGCATCCATATCCCCGTGAGTTGTGTATTTTGTTAGTGAAGGGAGAGACAATTACTCATGGAGGCAGCCAACTTCTGCGGGCCACCCAGGGCCAGGGACCCCGCCAACAATACCCAATCAAATTATGTTTCTTAAAGTATTTATACATGGAGTTTAATATGTATTGGCTTTACATAGACATCATATGATTATTAGGTTTAGAGTCTAAAATTACCTAACTGCACAATAAACAATTTCTCCTGTGCACATTACAAATGCAACATACCACTGAACACATGTTGGAAAGTTACTTCTAAAAATTAATTTGTTCCACTAGTCATTATAGTGTTTATAATGTAACTTTTTGCTGTCTTTCCTTACCACAATGAACAAGATCCAGATAGTGAATGATGCTGAATGTTTAAAAAAAAGGGCAAAGGTTTTTCTTGGTCTGGACTTCTGGATTCTCAGATAAGGGAAAAGACAAATAAATGGTTGACCTGTTGAACAAGCCTTGATGAGGATACAAAATAATGGATCAGTATGGCAATGCTACAGAGGTGGATCTGTTCAATGGCCTATGTCCAAAGTGTAACCTATTAAAGGCTCTAGGATCTTGTTTGTCCCAAGACAAAGAAATTCTGTGGCTAGTCAGTAAAGAAAAGTGAGGCAATAAACTTTACCCTCTAACTTGCCATCTATTAACCAATACAGAGACAAACTTTAATTATAAAAACAGAAGGCACAAGTCAAAGAAGAGGAAGAGGTCTTAGAATCTTGGCAGGCAGAGAAAAGGTCCAGTTTTTCACCATTGGGCTTGGACGATAGGCAAGACATTATTCAGACTGGATATATACAATCAATTTCTCCTGGAAAGTTGTGTATATGCAGTGTGCTTAAACCTCTTTCTCTTTTCTAAAACAGAAAGAGCTGGGAAATTTGCTTTTAAAAGTTAATTTTTCCCTTTCAATAATTTTATGAGGAGCTAGGTTTTCCAGTGCTCAGGCTTCCACAAACTTTTTCCACAGCTCTGATTTGTCTTTGTTACTTATTTTGGAAGATTCTGCTCTTTCCCAATCAGAACTTTTTCTCTTGATCTTTAAAAAGAGTTAGCATTTTCCTATGCCAGATTTTTAAGGGTACGAACAGCTTTGAATCTAGATTACCTAGATTTAGCTTATTTCTTTTTTCCTTTCCCTCCCTTTTTATCTTATCTCCTGGTAACTCTCAGACTTCATTAGTTTATATTATACTACTTAAAGCATACTCAGCAGTGTCCTGGTCCACACCAAATTCTTCAAAAGGACTCTTTGCAACAGTTCCTCAGATAGATCTTCCTTTTTTTGTTTTGTTTTGTTTTTTGCTCATTTTAAAAACCTTAGGAATCTAAGCAGCAGTGCCTCAAACAGCCATACCTACCACCACTTCCATTGTGGAATTCCCACCTGAAACTGGTCACTTCCACTGCAATCTGGTCTGAATAAAAAAAGTAGTTTGTGGAGTTTTGAATTGTTTGTCATAATTTACCAATGAATTATGTTGTTGTTAACTGCCCTTGAGTTAATCCCAACTCATGGTATCCTGTGGATCAGACATCTCCAAGATTCCCTATTTTCCACTGCTCTGCTTAGGTCCTGTAAATTAGTACCCATGACCTCCTTAATAGAATCCATCCATCTAGCATCCAGTCTTCCTCTCTTTCTACATCCCTCCACCTTTCCTAGAATTATTGTCTTTTCCAATGAGTCATTCCTTCCCATGACATCACCAAAGTACGACAGTCTCAACTTTATCATCTTGGCTTCCAGGGAGATTTCAGGCTTAATCTGTTATATTATGGTGTCATTTGTTTTTCTTTTTTGCTATCCATGGTATCCTCAGCACTCTTCTCCAGCACCACATCTCAAAAGAATTAATTTTTCTCTTGTCCACCTCACTGTCCAGCTCTCACATTCATACATGGTAATCGGAAAAACAATGGCTTGTACGATTCTAATTTCATGCTAAGTTGGATATCTTTACATTTTGGGATCTTTTCTAATTGTTTCATAGCTCCCCCCCCCCCCCGCCCCATTCCTAGTCTTCTTATTTCTTGACTGCAGTCCCCATTCTGATCATTGTTTGATCCAAGATATGGGAACTCTTTTATTATTTCAATTTCCTCATTGTCTAGGTTGAATCTGTGTAGATCTTCTATGGTCATTATTTTTGTTTTCTTTAAGTTGGTCAGTAAACCTGTCTTTATACTTTCTTCTTTGATCTTTCTTAGTAGTTCCAGGTGTGTGATATTTTCTGCTAGTATGGTGTCATCTGCATATCTCAGATTATTGATAATCCTTCCTCCTTTCTTCACTCCTCTTTCTTCTGTGTCCAAGCCTGCTTTTCATATGATATTTTCTGCATATAAGTTGAACCTCCTTTGCCATTTGGGAACCATTCTGTTTCTCCTTATACTGTTCTTGTCCTCAGTACAGATTTCTGATCAGTACTTTCAGATGTGCTATCATGCCTTTTTTCTTCCGAGAAGTCCCCTAATTAAATTTTCCTGAACCCAATGAGAACTGAAGTCCAACAATGTCAGGAGGGATTCAAATTGCACACCTCTACACTAAGTTTCAAAAACTGAGAGCAGACAAATTTCTTTCACAGTGTAATTTCTAAAACATCTTGAAACTGATTGCCGTGTGTCATATAGGATCACTGGGAGACTTTTTGCCATCATATTGTTGCTTCTCTGATACTCGAGATCCCAGTGAATGTCCCATGGATAACACATTCAGTTCTATCTACAGTGCACACTGTGGGGGATCTGTTCCACCACCACCTCCTCCTGCGTAAGGGAAATACTGTGTATGGTGGAGCCCATTAAGAACAATGGGGCTCATGCCTGCAGCACGGCATGGTGTGTGCACCATAAGCACTTGCACCATTGCTTCTCCTGCCACATGGCTTTCAGTGTATGCTGAAAGCCGCATATGGTGCACCCACATATGATGCGGGATCACTGTATAAGAGTTACACATTTTATTTATTTGTCCATGTTCTTCAAGAGCACGAGGCAGCTTTCATTATGTCACAAACCAAATGTGCCATAATATACATTATAGGTTGACTTTGTTGTTTGCTGCTGTATGCCTTCAAGTTTTATTTTGTGTGTGTGTGTGTTTTTTTAACTTATGGCAACCCTTAGGTGGACCTATCATGGGGTATTCTTGGCAGGTTTCTTCAGAGTCATTGCCATTTTCAGAGTGTGATTTGCCCAAGGTCACCCAATGGGTTTATATAGCCAAGCCAGAAAACCCTAGTCTCCAGAGTCATAGTCCAACTTTCAAAGCACTACACCATGCTGACTCCAAGGCTGACTATACTGCCTTAGAATATTAGAGTAAATAAAGAAATGCCAGACAGACGAAGGATGGTGGTTTCAGCTGGTTACTCCTACTTTCTAAGTTGTTTCATTTATTTACCCTTGATCACTGTTAGATGAAATAAAAAGCCTGGCTGTGTCAAGCCACTGTTTCCAATCCATATTTCTTGGAACAAATTTCCTCACACATGGTTCAGAACTTCATGGGGTACCAAGTTCCTGAAGGAAGAATTTTTCATTGTTTGTAAAAGTGTGTGCCAAGCACATAATGGAACTCTACCATTTCCGTCGGTTCTAAAATCCACAAATGCTTTGACATGCAGAACTGTCGCAGCTGGAGCTTTTCCTCCCATGAAGAGAAAATACTTGGAAAAGCTTCATTTATGTAATTTTTAAAGACCCCCACTGCTGTAAAAAGCATAAGAGCAGGACCATAAAAGAAGCAGCCATTCTCCCTTTTCATCAGCACTTTTCAACACTATTTTCCACTTGCTTGATACCAGGAGGAAAAGAGCAAGTATTTTCTTTTGAAATAAAGGACTGGCAGATCAAATCCTTGCCAGGGAAAGAAACATATCCCAGACAATACAATCACTTACAATGGGAAATAAGAGATTCATTGGGCCATCAAATGCATTTTATAAGTAGCACAGAACTACGTTTAGTATAAATACACAGAATCATTTCTCTAACCAAGCTGGCAAAAAATAATGTGAACTGACCTCAGATGGTGATTTGTTTTTCACTTCTTCTCATAGCGAAGAATGGTCATCATGTCCATACCCTCCATCATTTCAAAGATGAAAACTTGGACACATGTAGCCAAGCAACATCACAGCATGGGTCAAGATGGCAAAAGTTACTAGTGAGGATGAACACACAGCCTATGAGAGGCTACAGCAATTTGATTTTACTTGTTACTGCTTCAAAGAAGTTACTCAACCCTTCCTCTCCTGTTGCCTCCTGCACAACCCCCATTGGGTTAACTGAGTGCAAACTTCCTTTGCGTTTTGAATTCAGTGTGCAGGAATAGAAATAAAGTGAAAACAGAGGGAGAGGTTGAGGCAGTTGAAAAGTGGGAAAGCAGAGGATTATTCAGGAGTGTTTCTGCCAAACAGGAACAATTGAAGATTAATCATGTTTTTGTTTATCTCTCTCAAGGGGTGTTGGTCCTAATGAATTCCCAACATCTGTAACTTTAAATGTGACATACCAATATGTATATAAAAGAGAAGCCTTGTGACATCTTGGAGATTTTTATATCTGTGCCAAGAAAAATTGTACATAGCACATTTCTGCATGTCAGGCTGGCATTAAGGAAGCTGAATCAAGGGCTGTAAACAGGTTAGCACTGTAACTGCTGTTGTCCCATAGAGGCTTGCACATTTCCTTTGCCCTATGCTCTAGGCAGCAAGTAACCCAGCAATCTGGTGATTGGAGTGCAAGAGATGTTGGCTAATTAATCCCATCTAGGTTAGTCACAGGCTATCCAGAAGGATACAAGGGAGAAACAAGAGGGTGGTTGCCAGTCAGTCCAGAGGATGTTACAGCAAGTCAGCAGTCCAGATAAACAAAGCCTGCAAGAAGTAAAACAGAATAATTGATTGTAGGCCCAAGGTCATGAAAATGCAAATGCCAAAGGTACTGCCAGTCACCAAGACAGAACAGTTGCAAGCAACAAAGATGCCAGGGAACTGCTGGAAGATTTAGTGCCAACTGTCTCAAGACACCAGGTGCTTTATGAGTCAGTGTTTCCTATTTAACAGCCACTGGGATAGTTCTCTCCTTATCTCTTCCCCATTCTTGAAAGGATGGCAGCGTCAGCACAGATCTCCGAGCTAAGAATGAATCTGCACTGACAGCTGTCAGTGTACCAAAGGTGAGCATAAAGAGTATAAATGCAGGGAATGGCTTCTTTGTACAGGTACACTATTTTCTGTAAGTTTGTGAAGTTTTGGTAGTAAAGGGGTTTTGCATGATTTTACTGTATCCTTTTCTTTAGATGCCCAAACTGTATTTCTAAATGCTCAGCTACAATGCTGGAAATTTGGGGACTGAAGGAAAATTTCATTTGGAGGGCCCACAATTCTTATTTGAGGGACCCTACACACACACACACACACACACACATTTCTACACCTGTGAGGGTGGTCTAGGGCATCTGGAGGAGCTGTAGGCTGCAATAATCAGGCTTGGGGGCTGAATGTGGCACCAGGGCATTTCCATGCCATGATAGCGAGCAATGACACTTGAAGCCTTATGAGACATGTACCGGGGGGGGGGGGGGCAATGCCCAGTCTGAAAGATGCCAAGCTTCCCCTGTTAAATCCAGCCATCCATGGCAAATTTATCAGTTTGCAAGTGTCTTAGGCTGATGCATCACACTAGACACTTTAGGCAAACAGACTCTAATTGGTAGAACAAATAGAAAACCCTAAGGATGCAATGGTTAATGACATTGCTGGTATTCTATAATGTCTCTACTACTGAAATTACTCATTTCATGGCTGCAGGCAATGCAAGTTAATTTATTTGTATCAATTGCTAAGTTAAAGCATGCACTTCTGACAAGATATACTGTACTGTGCCTGTCTTGGAATATTTCTGGCAGTTCAGCTTTTAAATATGGGAAAGCGCAATGGGAACAGGGAAATGAACAGGTTGGCTCAATGGAAAGAAGCAAAACAAACAGGTATGATAAGGACACAAGCTTCTGTACTTATCTTTCACACTACACAATTAAAGGATTTTGATCTCTCTTTAACTGTCATGTCTGCAAACTACAGAATCCTAGAATTTATAATTTCATGAGGCACTAGAGATCTCTAGCATAGGATTCCAAATGTATTATAAAACTAAACGTGGGTGCTAACAGGTTCTTAGCCCAACCCACTTGTCAAAATCTGAGTGTAATTTTGTATAGTAAATTGCCAATTTGCAGGATCATAACTCTATTTTCTGCCATTTTCTCAGATCATTGATAAAATGTCAGCAAAAAGTGAGGAATTTTCAAATGCTGAGCTGTGGGCTGTCATGACGTTCCTATTCCTGTTCCCGCTGAAAAAAACTCCAAAGGAAATCTATGAGTGTATGATGCAAACACTGAGGGACTAATGCCTTTCATACCCAACAGTGCAGAAGTAGTGGACCAACTTTCAGTGTGAAGACTTTGAAACCAAAGATGCAGCAAGGTCTGGAATGCCTTCAGCAGGGTCAGCTACTCAAATTGTTGAGCATGTTCATGACAGATCAGTGAATCTCTGCTTAAAATAATTTCTGAAGCATTAGAGATACCCTGGGAACACACTGGGTTTAAAACTGATGAGCAGTTGACTACACAGAAGCTGTCAGCCAAGGAGGTTCCAAAATGTCTGAATGCTGACATTTGAAATTGAGTGGATATCTCCAAGGTGATTTTGCAGCATTTTGAACAATCTAGTGATTTTTAAAAAACAGATGACTTGCCACTGTTGATGAAACATGGTTACATCACTATGATCCAGAGACCAAACAACAATTCTTGCAGTGGCAGCACTCTGGTTCGCCACTGTTGAATAAATTTAAGACTCAAGGGTCAGCAGGAAAGGGCATGGTCACATATTTTGATGGGGATAAGGAAGGTATTATCTTCAGAAGGACCAAACAGTTAATGCAGATTACTACTCTAATTTGCTGTTCTGATTAAAGGAGGCACTGAAGGAAAAATGGCAAGGGAAACTACAGAAAAGTGCTGTCTTTCACAGGTGCATAACAAGATTAAGGATGTTTTGAAAATTTGGAAAATAGACCACCCACCCTACTCTTCAGATCGTGCTCTGTCTGACTATTTCCTGTTTCTCAATCTTAAAAAAAAACTTTGAAAGGAAGGAAAATTTTGAATGATTCAGAGGTGATAGCAGCAGCAGAGCAGTATTTCAGTGGCCAGAATTATTAATTTTTGAAAGGTTAAAGAAACTTGACAAATGATGTGTCAAGTGCATCAAACATCAGGCTGAATATGTGGAATAGTATGTATGTTTCATGGCTCTAGGTCATTCCATTCTTGGTCAGGGTGAGAATTTTTCAACACCCTCTTGTACAAAGATTCCATAAAATCATACCAGACAACTAAACAGGGATCATGGTGTTTTCATTGTGTAGTGTGAATGAAAGCTAAACCAAATTAAATTAATTTAAGTAAATTAAGATGAACCTGCATAACTGACAACCTTACGAATTTTTAAAACCTAAATGTTCAAGTTAACACAGCCACTATTGAATTTCCAAGTATCTCTTTGCTACTCTCAGCTGAAAGAAGAATTCTATTTACCCCAGGTTTAGATATCCCTCAAGCTATTCAAATAAATGAAACTGCATTTTTATATTCTACCTACTAATGCATGTCTGATGAGATTGGGGATGATAGTGAATTAAGTCACATTTTAATGAGTTTTGTTTTGTTCCTTTTATTGAACATGCATTATTACTACAGAGAACAGAATGCTGCCATTTCAAATATTTGCTAAGCTGAACACAAAGTTTTGGCCACAGATAATACAATGGTAAAGTCATGGGTTAGGGTCAAAACTGGTGATTGACCTCTCAAGTCATATCATGGATGTAACTCTGGAGAAGGAGAAGGAGGTGAAAGTCAAATAGAATTGGATAGTCCTCCCAAAGTCTTGTGAGGTTACTTTGTATTCCCTGTGATCATTTGCATGCCATTTAAATAGCAGCATAGCCCTTTCACAAATGCAAACAGGGTTGAATAATTTGGCTGGGGAAGAGGCCCTTTTTGCTCATCAGAGGTTGAAAACATTATGTTTTTTTGTTTTTGTTTTTTGAAGTACAACTCCCAGACCAGCACTGAACTGGTTTGGTACTGACCAGTAAGAGGATTCTTGGAATTACAGTCCAAAATTCATTTGTCCATGCTCTACATTCTGGCTAAGTATATTTTCAATCAAATTCCTTTTTTCTTTGGTGCTGCATACTGATTTGATGATTTTGATGAAATGTCTACTACATAATCACAGCAAATTAATTCCTCAACAGAGATGCAAAGTTATAATAGTCTTCTTTTGCCTCAATGTGTGTCACTTTACACTTCTTTACAGTGATCTGCATTTTCCCTTTTGTTGCCAGGTCACTTAGTTTGGACAGTTCTTTTTAAAGCTCATCATAGTTCACTTAGGAATTTCATTCTCTCCTCCCCAAATCATTTGCCATCTCCTGCACAGTCACTTATCTTGTTGTTCATCCCTGAATCTGATTAATTTAAAAATAAGCTAAAGCGCATTATTCCTAATATGCAGATCCATGGTGTGGAGCAGGGAACCTCTTTACTATATCACTGTTGCTCTCATGGGCTGAAAAATGGAGACATGTATGTATTTTGTTTGCTTTCAAGTCATTTCCAAATTATGGCAACCCCATAGTGGGGCGAAACAGATGGGCAGGAAAAAGTGGCTTGAAGCTGCCTTTTTTAAAGCCACATTGAAACCCCACCAACTGCACTGCTGGCTCCCAAGGTAGCTGGAGTGCTTATGTCATGAGCACATGACATGGCCTTAAGCCAGGAAGAAGCAGAAAAAAAACTGCTTCTTTTTGAAATGGGGTTTCTCTGCATAAGGGCACTTTCCTGCTAGCTTCAAGGCATGTGTCATCTAAATGCCATGCCTTCAAGCCAGCCTGAAAGCACCTCTTTTTGCCTGTCTGTTTAGCCCCAACGTTTTCTTGGCAAGATTTCTTCAGAGGGGGCTCACCATTGTTCTCCTCTGAGGATAAGAGAGTGTAACTTTCCAAGATTACCTAGTGGGTTTCCCTGGTCAAGTGGGGATTTGAGCCCTGATCTCCTGAAGACCTAGTCTTGACAGTCAAATCACTACATTATGCTAGCTGTCAACTGAAATATGTTCATATACTGAAAAATCATGAAACTATTTCACATTGAGTATGTGCTAGCCATTCACATTGTCCTGGTTCTACCCTTTCTTATGTTGGTCAGTAAAAGTGGGTGATTAGTACTGAATCGTTTTCTCAGGGACCCTCCTAGTTGCAAGACTGTATGGACTTCAGAATAAAACTTGAATCAGTCAGTTATTAGTACAGTTCAAAGCCAAAAGAATCTGCCATGGTATAGCTTCATGAATTGTCAAACCTGTCTGTTGAACAGATATATGACATGAGATAGGTCTGGGATGGAGTTCTCCAGATGTTACAGGATTCCAAATGTTATCACTGTCTATGCTGATTACAGCTGATAGAAGTTGCAGTCCAGTAATATCTGGAGGGCCACTCATTTCCCAGTCCTGATATTGACAGTCCAAAGCCCATTTCTTCCAGGCAAGCTTCAGTGTCAAAACCTACTTTATTCCCATGATGTAGAACAAAGATTTGCTCTAGTCAGTTACACCGTACTGCTGATGCTGCCTTCTAATTCAGTTTGCAAGAGCAAGCTTGAACCTTCTCTCACCTGGATTAATCTTTGTGCATGTGTGTGTGTGTGTGTATGCATATGGAGATGTACTGTAAAGATCCATGCAAGCGGAAGTGTCCCAGTTGTTATCTATCATAATCCCATTTTTTAGCTGTTGTGGACACCTCCTCTAAGCTGGCAAGATTTTATCTGGGAAAAAGTGGGAAAGCTGCATCTAGAATAGCTGAATGCATATGATGAGGCATTGTCCAGGACCTTCCTGAAGAGCACCAGAGGTCCTGGAGTATGATGTCAAGACACAACTGACTGTGTGTCCAGTTTATAAGATCATGGCTGGATGCTTCTCTGCTACTCCCCTGCTCTCCACTGGCCAATAAATGACATTGTTTGGGGGGTTGCGGCAGTTTGAAAGGTGGGTTTTGGGATGAGTTTAATCATTGTGCAAGGTTGGCAAATAATTCCAACCACCACAAAACCAAAAACTTTATTTAGGCATGTGTCAGTTGGATATACTCCTGTGCAAGACACTATCAGAATGCCAAACAATAATCATAACCAAGAAAAGGAAAATGATAATGTAGTGCTAACTTTGGCTACAAAGGGGAAAAAACAATAATTAAAGCGTCCAAGTCTTTGGGGCAGTGAATCTGCTCCAGGTGTGAGCCTGGAAATTAAAAGAGCTATCCAAGGTTCTGAATCCTATCCCAAACCAGGCCCAACACCTTGGATGGCTTCTTTTAATTTAATGTAAAAATCTGGACCAGATTCATTGCCTCTCTGGCAAGGAAGCAACTAGCTGCTACTGCTCCCCAGGGAACAGGAATTCATTCATTAAAAGCCAGTATAGGACAGTCAAAGCTACATGTCTGACCAAATTATAAACAGAAGCCACATTAAAAGAAAAAGGACAGAAGAGAAGCCATTAATTATAGGCACAGTCTGCAAAAACCCTCAGTTGTGTTTTGATACTGGACAGACTGTGTCTTGTGCTTAGAGCAGCAAATGTCAAGGAAGTCACCGGAGAGTCAGAAGGAGGAGAGTGCAGTCAAGTTCTAAAGTTGTTGACAAGAAACAAGCAGTTGGGAAGAACAAAGCCAAGGGAGTAGAGAGAAAAAACATTGCACACCTTTATAGGTGGTCAAAGGGGTGAGGAATTGAAGAAAGCCATACACATGCAAGTTTGTCAATCAGTTGTCTTCTACAATTATTCTTCTCTGCTGCTGGAAGATTTATAATTGCCTGACCTTGACAAGGGATGTAATTTTTCACTAAGTTTCTTCTCAAAGGAAGCAATGAGTAATTTTAGCAATTTTCCTCTCACTGTTAGAAAGCTTTGGAAAACCAGAGTTTTCGAAGACTGTTTGTAACTTGGGACTCATTATGTGCAACATTTGCATGTAGTTGGAAACAGTTCTCTATATAAGATAACATTTCTTGTATAGAAAATGTAGGAAATCACCCATGTGTGAATTTTGTGTAGATTAAGTCCACAAGTTTAACATTTTCCCCCCACAGGAAACAGGGTTGTTTTTTTTTTGCCCCCCCCCCCCCATACAAGGAATTATATTTCTTGGCAAAAATGTAATTTTTGTCATAGAAAATACTTTTTCTGTGCATAAAATGCTGTTTTCTGCACAAACAAACCCAACATATAGATTTTGTGTAGAATAATTCCAAAATTTCAAAGAATCTTATCAGTCCAATATTCTTTTCAGTAGGGTTTCTTGACACAATTTTGAAAGTATTTTTTAAAAAATATTCTTTCCATGCCTTAGCTTGGCAAGCAGGTAGCTAACTGCTTGGCATCTGCTAATTAGTGCATAAAGTGTTGGATTCACCTCTGCTCCTAACTTGCCATTGTTGTACTGTGCAAAGAAAAGAGGTCTTTTTTCATCATCTGCTTGTGATGATTGAAGTGAAGCTTCATTGTCCAGATAGTCTGCATTGCCTGTGCCTGCTCTTGATCATTCAGGCCAAGTGGAAGGCTGTCTTCTGGAGCTCCTGTCCTTTCCTGGTCTGAATCCTCTGCATCAGATACCACAGTGTTATTTATGGTAGACTGGTGTGGGGAAAAAGAAAAAAGAAAAGAAAAGCCTTTCATGATGATGATGATGAGACACAAATCAAGTCTGAAGAAAGCAACAAAATAACATTGAAACACAAGTGTCTGTGACAACATTGACTAGATTATCCATAAAAACTAAATAAGTTAATCATGCCCATTTTCAAAAGCTAGTTGAAAAGCAGCCCACTGCAAATCTGACTGGCAACAGTACTTTGCAGCTGTTGGCAGAATTTTTTCCTCACTCTACCTGGTGTTCTCGGCACTTAAGAGAACTGACCCTGCATAGTTTTCAAAGCTAGATGAACTCAAATGTATTTAGGGCGGTATGTTTTGGGTCCTTTTCACACTACATAGTTCTAGGGCTATGATTCTGCTCTGACTGTCAGGGATGCCTTCTATGGAATCCTGGGGTTTATTGTTCGCTGAGATACCAGAACTCTCTGGCCGAGAATTCAAAATACCCCTACCCAAACTGCAAATCCTAGGATCCCATGTTGCTGTGGCAGTAAAAGTGCATAAACTCTGGTAGCCAGGGCCAGATTCTCAAAGCATTTGTACTTTTTAAGGTTGCCAAAAAAAAAAAAAAAAAAAAAAAGAAAAAAAGAAAAAAGAAATGAAAAAAGAAAAGAAAAGAAAGAAAGAAAAAAGAAAAGGGCTCCAGACCTCTGAGAATCTGGCCATGGCATCCGTCCCAGGCATTCCACTGGCGAATGCAGATGCACTCCTTGTTCACTCCTGTATACTTTTCTTCCTGACCAAAAGGTCCAGAATTAAGAAAGTTAACCTCAGTAACCTTTCAAATAAATCTTTTTTCTTTATCTGACAGGTGAATCCTTTGGGGCCTTGGAAAATGTAGCACGACTGTGCTCAATCACTGTACATTTTAACTCCTAAAAACCATCATTCAGTTTCAACAGCCGTTCTGATCTGTCTCTGTTCTGTCTCAACAAACCCTGTTCCATGAAGACAGCTTTTTTTACCGGACAGGACTCTGAGGTGGCATTATTATTATTAACCTTTATTTATATAGTGCTGTAGGTTTACACAGTGCTGTACATATAAACTTATAATTAGACGGTTCCCTGCCCTCAGGCGACATCTCTATACTGTTAAAAATGGCATAGAATGGAACATTCCACCAGGTTCATCTCCCCCCCCCCCCCAAATTTATTTGAGTTCCTCTGATGGAAAGAAGTAGGCAAGTCGAAATTCTTCCTTCTACATAAACCGTTAAAGAAGTGTATTATTGGTGGGTTGAATCCTGGCTCGGCCATGAAACTCACTGGGTGACCTTGGGGGTGTCACACTCTCTCAGCCTCAGAGGATGGCTATGCCAGACCCCCCCCCCCCCCCGGAGAAACCTGCCTAGGAAACCTCAGGGGAGGTTCTCCAGGAGTTGACTGGCTGCCTCTCTTCCTCCTCAGCCAGAATCCACACGGGAGAATTCCCAGAATTCCATAGCCTTGAGCCAAGACAATTAAAGTGGTGCCAAACCGGGTTATTGCTCCCGTGTGGATGCATTGAGAGGAATGTGAGGAGATTCACCCTTTTGGCCGCTGCTCTCCTCTCCTCCTCCTCTCCGTGAGGAAACCCTGGACGAAAGGAAACGCAGCCCCCGCTAATTGGCATCTCTCTCACAACAACAACGGTGTCCCCGCCTCACACCACAACAAGAAGAGGCTTTTTTTCCCCCCTTTCCTTCCTTCCTTCCCTCCCCTTTTCTCTCTTTCAGTCCCACAGGCTGCGGGAGGGAAAGGGGGAAAGAAGAAGAAAAAACACACACCACAACCACACGCATACACACACACCCCCCTCCCTCGACGAGGGCTGGGTTTGTCGTGTGTGTGTTTCCCTGAGAGAGTCCAAACCGGGAGGAGATGGAGAAGGAGGAGGGAATTGGCGGGCTTTCCCCAGCCATGCCTTCCAACCTGTCCCTGGTGTGAGATATATATATATATATATATATCTCCCTATTATTATTATTATTTGAAAGCCAGAGTGAACACTTCCATTCAAAGAAAGGAAAGAAGGATAGAGGGAGAACCCATTGGTGGGTTTGTTGTGTGGCAGCTGCTGCTGCTGCTAAGGAAAAGGCAAAGGAGAAGAAGAGGCGGCGGCGAGGATGGGACTCTCTTCTCCTTGGGCTCTCTTCTTCTTCTTCTTCTCCTTCTTCTTCTGGGGGGCTTTCCCCGCCCTGGCTTGGGCTCTCTTCTCCTCCCCGGACGACACCTTGGAGCAGCTGCGACTCGGAGGAGGAGGAGGAGGAGGGCTGGTGGTAGGCGCCAAGTCCGAGGGCTACTGCAGCCGGATCCTGCGAGCCCAAGGCACCCGCCGCGAGGGCTACAACGAGTTCAGCCTCCGCGTCGAAGGGGACCCCGACTTCTACAAGCCGGGAAACAGTTACAGGGGTAAGTGTTGTGTTGTTGTGTCCCTCTGTGTGTGTGTGTGTGTGGAATGACCCAGGCTGCATCCGCACAGGCGCAATAACCCGGATTGGCACCGCTTTAATTCGTTGTCTGACTCACTTGCTATGGAATTCTGGGAGTTGGAGTTTGTTGTGGGGTCCAGAGCGGAGCTCCGCTCCGCTCTGGACCCCACAACAAACTCCAACTCCCAGAATTCCATAGCCTTGAGCTGCAGATGGCATTAGAAACATTTCGTGAATGAAGAAGAAGGGCCCTCCCTCCAGGCCATCTGCCTTGGTCCAGGCCTCAGAGGGAGTGAAGAACCACCCTTCCCTTCTCCTTTTGGGTCGTGTCTCTTTAGATTGTAAGCCGGAAGGCAGGGAAAAAGTCTCCTTAACAATGTGTAAGCCACTCCAATTGACTTTGTGGCTGAAGATATAATAATAATAATAGGGAGGGGGAGACACTTGGAGGGTATTCCACCTGTTTCAAGAGACGATCTGCACTGAGGGGGGCAAATGCTGCGTTGCTCACCTCGAGCAAGAAGAAAGGCGGGATGTATACTCATAAATATTATGAATTCATTATGAATATATATCCAGCCTTTTCTTCTTGTTCCAGGTGAACAATGTAGCATTTGCCCCCATCCAGCGCAGATCCTTTCTTGAAACAGGTGGAGTACCCTCCGAGCATCTCCCTCCTTCTTGTTTGAATCTGCAGGTTGGGACTGAAGTAGCGTTAACTTCCCTTTCTCAGTAATAAATCTTTCCTTTTTTAAAAAAAAAATACTGAGGAAATAAAAAAATAAGGACGCTCTGAATGTGCCCTTGACAGAAAGTGTCAAATCTCTGATCCCAAACTTGTGATTCTAGTAGGGAACTGTTCGAGAGAGATGGCACTTTCCTGGCTAGCCTTACGTAAGCTGGAGGCGAGTGAAAGAACGGCTATATTCTCCTCCACAAGACAAACTCAGATTTCAACAGACTCTTTTCTTTCGGAAAGGGCATTTTTCGACAGAAATTAGCCACTTGCGGATATTTAGTTCTTTTGGGACTGGGCAGGACAAGGCTCGAGGAAAACAAAGTTTAGCAGCGTGAAGTCAAAGGCTTTCATGGCCAGCATCCATAGATTTTTGTGGGTTTTTCGGGCTATATGGCCATCTTCTAGAAGAGTTTATTCCTGATGTTTCGCCAGCATCTACGGCTGGCATCTCTCCACATTCTCCGAAGATGCCAACCACAGATGCTGGCGAAACATCAGGAATAAACTCTTCTAGAAGATGGCCATATAGCCTGAAAAAACCCACAAAAATCTAAAGTTCAGCAGCGTTGGGGAGGGGCATTAATGGAACAGTTGAGTAGCTGAATCTTGAGTTTGCAACATTATTTACTATGCCAGGTCAGTTTAGCAGCTGCATCTTAGATTTCTTGGTGGTTACATTGAGAGGCAAATATTCTTAAAGAGGGCTGAAAAGTATGCCCTGTGAAAAGTTGTACTTGGTTGCCAAGAAGGTTCTTGCTTGGAACTTGAGGAGAAAATAGCCTTTCACATGAAGTTCCACGACAGACTGCTCTGTGTGTGTGTGTGTGGGGGGGGAGGGATACAATGTTTTTGCCAATCAAATGCAATTAAATAGTAATTTTCACATATTTACAAGTGGTAAAAGTTTCCAGATTCTTTTTTCTTGGCTCACTAGAGAATGTGACATCAGAAATCTAGCACACATTAGAATTGCTTGTGACTTTTAAAGCTAAATACTACCAGAACCTCCTAAAACTTAGGCAGATGGGAGGAGCATAAAAAAAAACAACTGTAACTTTATGTTTCCTACAGCCTTTTAATGTTGTCACTTTGTTTTATTTTTATTAACTGCCAGAGGAGTTTAACAAGTCTCTCTCTTGCAACATGAAATGACATCACTCTAAGTCTGGAAACAGATCCCCCCCCCTAGGCTCCTTTTTTTTCTTCATTTTTAAAAATATCACACCCTTAGAAAATAGCTATCTTATCTATGCAAAATCTCTGTCAGAAGAAAAGCTTGTTAATTAAGGACAAATTGAGGTTTTGCTGCTTGTTAAGTGCCAGGAAAGTAGAAACATTCTGTGTGAGAGCCAAAGATTGATAGAAGAAGATCCTGTAGCATAGTCTTTTCCTGATGTGTTTTTTCTCACTGTGTAAACTCTTAACAGAAGGGGATCTGGGGGGTATTATTCAAAGGAAGAGAACAGGAAACAAGTGAAATTCAAAGACTTAGCCATGTAGAATCAGTATGCAGAGATCCTGTAGCACCCTTGAGACTAATTGAAATAAAAAAGTTGACAGTGTGAGCTTTCGTAGACTAAAGTCTACTTCTTATGCATCTGAGGAAATAGATTTAGTCTATGAAAGCTCATGCTGCCAACTTCTTTCTTTCAGTTAGTCTCAAAGGTGCTACAGGAAACAAGAGAGTCCCTGTCCACATCTACAATCTTTTGGGTACATTCTGTCCAACTGACAGCCTCTTATCTTTGGGTAAGCAGGCTGGTTTGATCCATTGGCAACAATGGAAGAAGGATTAATGTTTCTTTTGTGCAAAGAGAGGAATCTACACATAGTCTGTTTCTTTTGAGACATAACTGTTCATTTACACAGCCTCTTTTCCCAGAGAACAGTGACAGTTTTTCAAGTTGTTGGGTGGCAGATATCACGAGGCATCTGTTTGTGTGAAAGAGTTCACCACACTTTGCCTCTCTTCATCAGTGTGCATTGGGGAAGCATTGCTAATCCATGATGTTCAATGTGCACTTGCTGGTTCCACATGGATTCTGTTACATGCTGGTTATAACAATTACCAAACCTGGGATTTTTAATCATCTAAATCAACTGTGTTCTGAGATGGTCCTGGCACCTGTTGAACTGAAAGCATTCTGAGGCTGAATAAAGATTCCTTCCTGCTTAGAAATCCAAGGACAATATTCTTCAAATGTGGTTTTTATGACTACACTTAAAGGTTAAATGAGTTTAACAGTCATTTCCTTCTTTGAGGACACTGAAGTTTTGAGAGTAGGATCTCTGACAAAGAATTCTTAGTATGTTACCATACTGTACTCTCCAAGATTATGGGGGAAGTAGAGCTGAGCTGAAATGTCATAGAATCATACAGTTGGAAGAAACCACAAGGGCAATCCAGTCCAACCCCCTGCCATGTAGGAATATACAATTTCTTAAGAGAGTTTTCATTTTCCAGGAACATTGCTGAGATGTTTCTTTTTCTTATCTTCCCAAGAAAAGGAAGGCCACTTTGTAGGATTTTCTCAGATTATGTCCTACCATTCTCAGAATATTCTCCACTATTTTTAAAATGATATCTGTCATTCTTATCTGCCCCACTATGTCCTGGAAAATTGCTAGGTACGGAACATTATAGGAGATATAAAGTGGTACCCAGGCTGCATTTCCCACATTCTCCTTTTCCAGCTTACAGCAACACAAACCTTTATGAAAGGAAGAGGTTGTGCTATGACCATTACTAATGGCGAGTCCCACCACTGCTAAAATGTTGGGAGAATCTTTTCTCCTACCCATGTGGGAGAAATCTGCTGAAATTCTTCCTAATTCTTTTACTCGTAAATAGGGTTGAAAATTTTGAGATGGCATTTGCACAGAGCTCTACGGGGAAGCCATGACATTTAAACTGGTATAGAACTGTCGTGCACATGTGCCCTCAGACTATATCTGTAGTGATTATATTGTTCAGAAGCAGAAAGAGAGATGAGATATGCCTAAAAGACTTCATAAAAACCATAGGCCTGGAAGGAATACCAAGAGTCATCCAGTCTAATCCCCAGCCCGCACAGAAATCTACCTCTCAAGCACACTTGAGAGGTAGCCATCTGACCTCTGTTTAAAATCCTTCAGGGAAGAATGAGTCTCCCACTCTGCAAGACCGTCTGTTCCCCTGTCAGACGGATTTTACCATCAGGAAGTTCTTGCTAATGTTTAATCATAATTTTTATTGTAATTAGAATCTATTACTTTGGGTCCTGTCCTCTTAACACAGCAGGCAATAAGTTCATCCCACTTTTCCACATCACTGACACCACTTTAGATATTTAAAGATTGCACATCATCTTTAAATCTTCTTTCTTTCAGGCATTTCTAGCATTTCCAAAGAAACAGGGTTGCTCCAATACATTTTCTTGCCTGAGGTAAGGCAGCAAATCGTTGCCCAATACATTGACTCAGGTCAAAATATATAGTACTACAAACTAGACTTATTTTGGCACTTAAGGCAGGAAATCCCATAAGTGCTTCTCCCCTACCACATACTAACAATAAGCATACTGTAATAACGTATTCAATAAATAACTGTTTGTTACCTTTTTATATCCTCCTTTTCATTAACATGACCAAAAGGCAAAGTTATATGCCTTTTCATGATGTTCCCCAAGTTTGGTTTTCTGGGTTGGACACCCCAATCAGTCTAATAACAAGTCTAGTGCCACCCGAAAGAAATAAGCATCTTTGCCTATTTCTCTCGATTTCCAAGAACATTCTCTGTCATGAGCACCCACCTAGGAATAAAGTCCACTGAACTTATGTCTTTATAAACAAGCATAAGACTTGGGTGTTCATTATCCTTTGCTTTCCGAAACCAGAGTAGAGAGACACATTCAGTTCTCTCTCTCCCCCTCTCTCCCCTTCTCCCTCTCTTTTAGAGTGAGAGAATTGTCACCTTCTTTAGATTTCCTTCCTCGGCTTCATGAGAGTGGGTGTCTTCTTAACACTCCAGCTGCTAAAATGTTGAAGCAATCATTTGGAAACACATTTTTGATTTTATGATTATAGAGACAAAGCATTAAAAATATGACTGCAGACTAACCAAAATTATACAAACATGCTATAAACAATTCCTTGCTTCTTTTTTAAAGGCACATCTTATTTTCTTGCCCCCCTTTTTAATAGGGATGTCAAATTAAAAAGTAAGGATGAAGAATTAGTTATATAAATTGGGGCAGAATACTATGGGAGTTCTGATCTGGGAGTATGAAGAGGAATTTTAGAATGGGAAAAGAGAGGGTTAATTACATTTCACTCTTTCATGTAGACATTTGGAACTGCCTGAGATGATTTCATGACCATAGCCATAATCTTGTGAGAGCTGTATCTCCATTGTTGGATCCTATGTGGGTGACATGTGAATGATACTGTTTTATGAATAATAATGAGCTGGTTCTCAGGAGGCACAATAGCAATAGCAAGTACATTTCTATACTGCTTTTTTAGCAACCAGCTTCACCCCTTGGCTGGTGTTTGTAGGTGTGTGGCTGCAGTTAACCACTGTGCCACCCGGGCACAGTGAGGCAGTTATCACAGGCAGAAAGATTATGGGGAATTGGGACAGATGGAGGGGCAAAATGAATGGGCCATATGAGCTTCTATGTAATTGTTCCCACACATGTGATTATGTTATTGAAAGCATAGTCCTAGCTTTATGGGGTCCCAGTTCAGAGAAGCTGCTCCCACATTGATGTGATTGGGTATGATGGAAGCAAAACAGCTAGTCCAGGGTTGCTGTATTTTTTAGGAATTTTGAAAGGGTTTATGAGCAGTTTCACAAAAATTGCCCCAAACAGGGTGGGGTGGGGTAGGATGAATACTTACCAAACAGCTGCTTCGGTAGTTATGGCTAACCATAAAAACCCTCATTTCCCAGAAGGCAAAAGCGATGAAGTTAAAATAAATTTAAGTTGCCCAAGTACAAGGCAAAAGTAGGCTCCGAGTTCTAAAGCTCAAAAACTCGACTTTTGAACCCGCAGTTTGCTGCTTCAGAACACATTCTGAAGACTAATGATGCCTAGCCACAAACAAATTGACCCAGTAACTAGATACAAGACACAGTTGAAGACTGGGGCCAAATGGAAAATCTTGTGTTTTCTTTCTTAAAGCATATGTCCACATGTGTGCATACACAAAATCCAGTTTGCAGAAGGGAAATTAATGAGAGTTGAGATTGAATCAATATTTTAAAATATTTGGGAAAAAAAAAGGCTTTTTTGAGAGTTGGGAAACTCTGACAGGAGAATTCTGGACTGATGGGACAGCTCATAGTTCTTCAGAAAAATTTGCTTGTGGGACTTTCATGCAGAAACAGCATTTTATAAGCAGAAACAACATCTTCTGTGCAAAAATATTTTCTTCTGAGGAGAATACACTATTTCCTATATTCAAAAACAATATTTGAAGTCATGGTCAGAGTAAGCCACGAAAGACAGCTATTTCTGCATAGGAAAGTGTCCTTTTCTGTAAAATAAATAAATAAATAATAAATAAATGCTGTGTTCTTCACAGAAAATGCTGTGGAGAGATTACAAAAAGACCCACGTGTGAATTTTATTCGGAATAGGTCCAGAAGTATGAGTAGAATCTGAAAACAGTAGTTTCCTAAAAAATTTCTCAGAGCAGAAAGAAAGTTGCTAAAATTATTTGATGCTTCCTTTGAGAATGAAAGTAGCAAGAAATTACCCCTCTCTCTCTCTCTCTCTCTCTCTCTCTCTCTCTCTCTCTCATGCACACACATACACCACAACCAAAACACCAAAAAAGCAGGGAAAAGAGACATGGACTAGTCATAGGCAAAATCTAAGTGAAACATACCCACAGCCACACACCAGAGACAAAAACAACCACCTTTCTTCCTGTCAGACTGTTTCTCAGGATGCTCCCTGCCACTTTCCAATAAACCTTTTTATTTTGTTTTTCTGAGTGGGTGAGTGTACTTCAAATGAAACTACTGGGCTGCAGCTACATGTCATTTTTGTTTTCTAAGAATACCTCAGGGAACTATTCTTGGAAATAACTATGGCATTGGAGGTCAGTGCTTCACCTTGCAGTGTGCCAGCCTCACTGATTAAAATTATTAAAAATCAGGAGGCCCAGAGAGCTTGATGTATGTATGCTACACAAGGTATTTGTAAGCACAACTTCTGTGTTTGTAAGCACAATGTCTGGGCTCTCCGGAAGTTCCAAAAATTAGTCCCCACCTCACTCTTTTCCTTCCTTCCAAGAGACCCACAACCTCCAGATTATACCAGAGATAATTATACCTTTAAAAAAGATTTTTAATAACGTCTAATTCCAGAAGCCTTCTTGGATCCTTGTAGCCCTAGCAAATGGCCTAGCTTTTAGTTAATAATAATATCCAATACTGTATCCAATGCAGCAGTGCTTGGCCAAATGAATACTCCCACCTGCCCAGTATTTCCAGTCCGAGGAATTCTCCAAAAGCCTCTGCTGAAGTTTGAGGCACTGTAAGGAAAGTCCTGAAATAACAGTGCAGGGAGAGGAACAGGATGAAGAAATTGTCAAAATTAGGCAGGATTTTTTTAACCAGTGTAACATTGCCTGCTAGGGTTGCCATGAAAAATTAAACAAATAAATAAATAAATGTGGGAAGCATGCCAGGACGTCACAGGGCAGACCCTGTTAATGTCACAGGTAGAAGCCTCAGCTGATGATGTCAAGCATCTGCTACCAAATAACTAAAACTTTATCCAACTCTGTTTTAAACACCATTCCAAGTACTACTTTTTACAGCCCATGGGGCTTGTAGGCCTAGGAACAAACCTTTCCAAGCTCTAGAAAAAATATAGATTTTCTCTAGGTATGTTATAGCAGCTTTTCATGCATTTATTTTAACACATAGGAGTTATGGTCCAACTAAAGAAACTTTTCCATGCACAAAGTTTTGTACCTATTATCAAGTGCCACTTAATGGAAATTTTATTTTTCAGCTCAGGTTTTGGAATCATCCCTCATCCTCAAAATAACCACCCTAATAATGCTACTTACAATCACCAGATTATTAAAAAGATAAGAAATGGGTTTGTCAGAACATACTTAGGACAAGAGGAAAGTGTCAGGAAAAAAATAGAAATAGAATAGTTTCCAGTTGGCAATGCAGGTCAGTGAAGGTTGCAATTTATTATCCTATCAATTCAAATTATAAATAGAACATATACAGAAAGCTGAATTAATTTAAGAGGAAACAGGCTTGAAAATTGGGGAAAGGAACATTAACAGTTTAAGATGTGCAGATGACACCGTATTGCTAGCACAAAATAGCAAAGACTTGGAATGACTATTGAGGAAATTCAGGGAGAAAAGTGTAAAGTCAGGGTTACAGTTTAACATTAGGAAAACAAAAATAATTGCCATAGATGGTTTATATAACCTTGAAGTGGATGATGAAGATCTCAAAATTGTTAAAAGATTTTCTATGCTTTGGTTCAGTCATGAATTAAAATGGAGACTATAAACAAGAAATCAGAAGAAAACTAGAATTTAGAAGGGCAGTTTAAGAGAAACTAGATAAGTGCTCAGATGCAAGACATAACTTGGAATATCAAAGTCAGAATCATCCATGCCATAGTATTTCTGATTTTTATGTACAGTTGTTAAAACTGGACAGTGAAAAAAGTTGACAAGAAGAGAATCACCTCACTTAAAATGTGGTGTTGGAGGAAAGCTCTATGTATAGAATTGACTCCTAAAAAGACAAATAAATGGTGTTGAGAATAAATCAAGATTGTGCACTCTCGAGGATCCAAAATGACTTAACTGAGGCTATATTTGAGACAATATGACTCATTAAAGACTATAATGACTCATTAAAAAGGAAGGCTGCATTACAAGTGAATAGTCAATCCAGGAGGACAAAGGGGTGGAACAGATGGGCAAAATAAAATGGTTTCCAGCTGCTTTGAAGGCGGTGCATTTAGATGATGCATATCTTGAAAACAGCTAGAAACCAGACTGAAGCCATGCTCTGAGACTCAAAACCAGAGCAAAAAGAAGCCACAATAAACAACAAATCCCAGAATTCCATCGCACTGACAGTTAAAGTGGTGTCAAACTGGGTTATTTGTGTAGTGGGGATGCAGCCTTAGAGCAGCTATCCTAGCACATGACATATTCTTAAGATATTAAAGCCAACCTTGCTCTATGAATGCTCAAACAAATAAGCCTTTTCTCCTCTTTCTTCCCAATTTTCTAGTGATCGTCCAAAGCGTCTGCTAAAAGTTGGGGAATGATAAGAAAGGTCCTGGAGAAAATAGAGCAGGGTGGAGTAATTGTCCAAAATTAAGCAAGAGGATTTGCTAGTGGAATGTTTTCTGGCAGGGTTGTCATGTCAGGAGCATGCCTAGGAAGAATAGGAAGAGGACTAATAAAATCAGGAGTGGATTGGGCTGCAGTCATGCCATGGCTACCTAAGGAAGCATGGGGTCACCTGCAAAAAGAGCAAAATATGCTCCTTGCTGGCATGGCAGCCTGTTCAGGACTGCGGTGGCAGCTGGCCTTGGAACTGCGGCATCTGGTTGCCATGGTCCCATGCTGATCAGGCAGACCAGAGGCTGCTCCACGCTGCCAGTTGACTTGACATCTTGGTTACCCTGGATAGACCTAAAACCTCATCAAACCAAATGCAGCATCACTTCTATAGTGCAGGGGAAAAAAAGGCTAGATCAAATTTGTGGCTCAGGCTGGACCTCAGTGCCAATTCCTCCAAACTAGACATTCAGACAAACATAGACATAGAATCATAGAGCTGGATGGGCCTTGTGGGCCAGCCTCCTGCTCAGTGCAGGATCTCCAGCTAAAGCATTCCAAGCAGGTAGCTGTCCAGTCTCTTTTTGGAAACATTCAGTGAAGGAGATCTCACTACCTGGAGAGTGGAAATTGATCAAACCAGTGGCAAACATGGGCTAGGGCAGTGATGGCGAACCTTCTAGAGATTGAGTACCCAAACTTTGTGGCATTCTGCCACCAGGTGTCACCAGGTGCCATGGGAGGGTGAGGGCAGGACTTCTGGGACAGGACTTTTGGGGAGTAGGACTTCTGGAAGTGGGACTTCTGGGGGGGGGGGGACATCCAGGAGGGGAAAAATGGAGGAGCTGACCAAATAAAAGCTCAAAACAAAAACCAAACAAGAAAGCCAATCATATAAATATTAAATCCATCCTTCTCAGTTCTGCTTGAAATGGTAGACTAGTTCTCTTTCTCCATTGAATAGCCTCTTGATGAACAGGAATGTTTCAGTTCCTGTTCATACCATTTTACTCATAACAATATGGAGCACAGAAGGTGTGATAGTGTGTTGAAAGCATATTGAAACGTTCTGACTGCTGGTAAACACTATCATAAACACTTCTGGATAGTCTGAGATTTGATGCGTGTCCAGAATTGTGCTCTAGACTCAATGTTTAGCTTTCTCTATCAGTTGAAAGATATATATTCAATCCTCTTAATTGTCATTTATGAAAACTGCAGCTCTGTCTCTGTTAAACAGTTGGACACTGCTGCATGCTAGATTTTCCAGGGCTTATAATGGTAATAAAGTAGATAAATCTCATCTTAATGCATACTATGTGCAATTATTAGAATGAAGGTTATAAAGCAGCAAGTGAGCTTAGTAAACTTTGAATCAGGACCAAATGATAAAACAGATTTATGACAGATAGTTGCCTTATTCAGGCATTATTTACTTGGTTTGGTTCAATGTGCAAAGAGGGGAAGTCCTAGATCTCTTTCTCTTTCTCATATGATAGTCTGATGAGGGGAAGTTCCTGTTATCATGAAGAGATCATGCATGTACAAGAGCCTTTATTTTCTGGCATCTCTGTTTTTGTAAAGTGTCTTCAGATGGGCAGGAATGTCTCATCAGACCCGTCATTCTCCATGTGAGAAGAGTGATGATGGAGTGAGGGGCAGGGTGAGGTCTTCATCGCTTTGCATGCTGATTCAAACCAAGTAAATAACATCTTAACAGGACTGTTATTATGCGATATGTTGAGGGAATGTATTAGACAAAGATAGTACATGCTTGCATTTCCAGAGATCTGGATATTTCTTGCCAAGTGATCACAGCCATTCATTGCAGATGTAAGGAGAGTGGTGATTCAGTGAATCAGTACTCATGGCAGGCTGGTAGAGATCAAATAAATGCTTCCTCGTGTGAACATGAACGTACTCCTGTTGTAGCTATAAAACAGGGGTGAGAATCATGCAGCTCTCTAGATGTTGTTGGACTACAGTTCTCAACATTTTTTTTATTCACTAGCATGCTAGGAGGCACTAGTTTGTTGTATTCCACCAGAGTAGCTGAACCCCACATTATAGTAAAGCTAAGTAAGCCTGAATTCTCCTTCCCCTTACATGGTCCCTCAATTTTCAGACATTTGTGAGAATTCTCGTACTTTTGAAAATGTGTAAGGAGATAAACTGGAGGGTTAGGATAATAGACCACTGCTTCACAATGAATGCTTTCCATATTTCAGATGCAGGGAAATGCTTTATATTTTAAATGCTTTGGATGCAAGGATGCACACATCTAGTTTAATATTAAAATCAATATAAAAATGTTGGCAGCAATTTACCTATGAATTTTTAGAAAACAAGAACTAGGGAAAAGATGCTCACACACTCGTGATTTTATCCAGAACCAACACCATTTGTTCACTCAGCCATTACACAGAAAATTGAGATTGTTACTATCAAATTGCTGCACTTTCTGGGCTCAATCTATTGATTAGTCCCAACTACAGTAGTTCCGTTGAATCAATTGTGGAATATTAAGCCAGTATGTAAGTAAATCCCAGTGATTCAATGGATCTACTTTAGTTGGCACTAATCAATAGATAGGCTTTAAGTCTCTGTTTTTCTATCTTTTTGAGACTGGGTTTGTGGTAGAAATTTTCTGATAGGAAATGCAGTGGCGGTTCCTCTTCATTATGGAGTGGCAAAGGATTGGTGATGGACCTACCAAAATAAAATAAAATAAATCTATGAGTTCCTCTCTCTCTCTCTCTCTCTCTCTCTCTCTCGCAATCACTCTCTCTCAATCTCTCTCTCTCTCACACACACACACACAGAGCCCTGGACAATTTCTAGGCTGCATTGGACTAACTATAGGGTATCCATCCTCCTCTGCTTTGAAACAATATTCAGCTTCATACTCACTCAACTCGGTAGCTTGGACTGTCGCCACAGAATGTAAATGGTGGAGGCAGGAAGCCAAAGCACCTGCTTTCCATACCAATCAAACTCTTATGAACTTTGATGCTTCAAGAGGAGTGAGGGCTGCTCTGTATACTCCCATTAATAGTTAGACTGCAATAATTTCCCCATATTAATTGTATAAGAACTGGTGAAGAAAGCAGATAGAAAGAAAATCAACTCATTTGAGATGTGGTACTAGAGGAGTGCTAAGGGTAAAATGGACAGTCAAAAAGACAAACAAATAGGTCCTAAAACAGGTCACGCTTGAACTCTCCCTGGAAGCCAAGATTACTAAATTGAGGGTGTCATACTTTGGCTAGAAAACAAGGGAAGTGACTTCTATGGGCAGCATTTGCTGAGGGGGAACAGTACCCTTTCTACCACTATGGACTGAAGCAGGTGGCCCAGAAGGAGCAACCTCCAGCCACTCTGGTCACAATTGCTCTGGGACTGCTGCAGCTGCACAGTCCTCTCCTGAAAGGGCCACCACTGTGGTCTGAAACAGGCCACTGGCAGGATCAGGTTAAATCCACTTCTTTTGCTGGCAGCTTCAGACTCCCTTAGGCATTCTTGGAGCAGCTTCTGTCCCCTTTGGAGGCATGCATCATCTAACCAACACATGCCCGAAGTGGCCAGAAGACATTTTATTTGGCCTGAGTGTTTGGGCCTGTGTCTTCTAAATCACCAATACTACTACTACTACATCATCATCATCATCATCATCAATCATGTCAAACAGCCTGTCCTAGGTTCCCTCAAATAATTTTCTGTCTCAGGTGGAGTGGAAGACCTTGTCCCACTGCTAGCATTCAAATAAGAATTAACCTCCATTCCTTTGAACATGGAATCTGGAGTGAGAGGTATTATCTTTTCTTTGTCCCAGAAAGTAACATGCCTTAGGCTACTGATGATTATTGCTTCACTCAGAGGCTTGCCAGTTCAGGATTGTCTCAGGCCCTGATGTTTCTGAACCAAAATCTGAGATCTAGATGGTGTCATTAAATATTATTTATTTATTTATTTCATTGGATCCCATCTTTCTCTCAGAAGGGACCCAAGGTGGTTCACAGATAAGCATTATGCATTATGTACCAGTTGCTCAAAGCATGTCACTGAAAAATTATACAGCAATAGAGAACATATTTTCCTATTTGGAAGTCAGGAATCTTATCTAAAGTTATCTAAAGTTCCATTTTCCAGATCAAAGTGAAATCACATGGGAATCACATCTTCCGAAATCCCATTCTAAATAATTTTAATAAAAAACAAAACAAAAAGTGAACCCATGCAAATCCTGCCTACACCCCTTATTCCTTTTGGTGTAGATTAGAATTTAAGTGGCCTCTACAGTATATCAATGGGACAGTAAATCCACTACAATTTTTTGATTGAATTTTAAAGTGTTGACAGAAGGTATTGAATCTATTTTATGTACATGATACAGTGACTTGACTAGTCATTTTTGAGGTCCAGACTGAAACCTGGAGCAGATGCACTTCTTCACTAATGTAGGAATTATCAGCTACCACTGAAGAAATTAAAAACAAAACAAAAAACCCAGTAATCTAGAAGTAACAACAACAATAAAAACAACAACAAACAGCTGAACACTTTCTACAGACTGAATCCCTTTGGTTTTACTGTAAAATGGTTTTTATGATGAATGTGTTTGATGCCACATGGATCTATAGTTCTAATTTTGCTGTGGGCCAGAGCCATGCAGCTGCAGGACTGCTAAAGAGTCAAGGGGTGGAAAGGACCAAAGGATCTGAACTGTCAGCCAGGAATTTACCCATTCAAATGTTACCCATTTAGATGGCCTTTGAATAGTCCTCTGTCACAACCTCATCTAAATAATTATAGGAATATATAAGGAATAGTTGTGTGCCTTCAAGTTGTTTCCAATTACTGGCAACCCTAAGGCAAACCTATCTGTATAAGTAATTCAATGTATATGAAGTACTCCAAATTCTGTAAAGTTCGATTGGATCAAAGTATAAACTGTTCAGCTAATGTTCCTGGGATTTGGTGAAAACTCTTCCTTTTAAATTTTCCCCCAGTTTCTTTTTTATTTCTTCTATGTTTTTTTCTCTTTTTATTTTGACATCATTTATTGTTTACAAATATCGCAAGCGGCACGTCGAGATTTACATACATTACCTCATATGTCTCATATTGTGTCATCATATATTTCTACTATCATATATGTTTATTTAGAGAAGTCTTTATAAGTAACTATACATTTGAAGTATTAACACAAAAACAATAATCCTCTAGGAATTATAACATTTATCCACATGAAAAATTATTATATCTAAGCCCCTGGCTATTAAACCATAGACAAATAAATGATCACATGCATCCCAATCTCTTTCCCACTTAGACATATCTTTTTTGCTTAACAGTGCTGTTAATCTGTCTAGTTCTTTCATTTCACATATTTTATTTCTCCAGTCTTCTATACGAGATATTTGTGATAGCTTCCAATTTTTTGCCACAATCATTCTGGCCGCAGATATTTGATAAAATGTTATCTTCAAAAATTTCCTTTCTTCCTCATGATCCAGTATTCAGGTCATATTTAAAAGGTATAATTCTGGTTTCATATCAAAATAAATTTTTAACATCTGTTTCATTTCTGAATGAATCTTTATCCAAAAAGACTTCATAATAGGACAAAGCCCCCACATATGCAATTATGTGCCCAGTTCCTTTTGGCATCTCCAAAACAAGTTATTTTTTAATTTATATATTTTCTCTAATGAACAGGATGTTTAATACCATCTATTTACATATTTAAAGTAATTTTCTTTTAATGCTTGTGCTGCTGTAAATTTCTTTAAGTCTTGCATTTTCCAATTTTTCTAAATCTAAATTGTACCCCAGTTCCTGTGCCAAGTATGACACACTCTCTCTGCCATTTACGCCACAACTCCACAGCATTGCTAAACAAAGTTGTGGTGCAATGAAACACCAACAGTGTCTTCAGAGCTGATGTTGAAGCCAATTCTAACAAGATGACACATTTTCTTTTTCTACGCAGGGATGTCCCTATTCATCATGGTTCATTTGAACTAAGTACTGTAGTACCTTTTCGTAAAAGACTAATTTTGGGACTAAATTGGCAGCCCATTTCTTCAGCTGCCAGAGCTGCTGGCAGCAGGCAATGCAAATGAAGTTAACATAGTGGTCCAAAGCACAGTGCTTTAATTGCCCCAGCTCAGTGCTAGGGAATCCTGGGAATTGTGGTATATTGTGGCACGAGAACTCTCTGACAGGTAAATGTCTCACAAAACTACAGTTTCTAGAATTCCTGAACATTAAGCCAGGGCAGTTAAAGCGGTCTCAAACTTGATTATTTCTTCAGTGTGTTTTGGACCAGTGTTTCTTTTTCTTCTTCTTCAATTGTCTCCATTCTTAACAGGACAACAACCAGCGTACTGTTAGTGGATGGTGTAAGTCCTCCTTTTGGAATAATAAGTCAATTTTATGGTCATTGTAGAGACTGGAAATTTCTTCTGATACAATGACCTAAATCTCTCCAAATGTACCTTTAGCTGCAGGTTCTCCACATCTTCAGTGGGTAACAGAGGCATCTGAGAAGTGTCTGGATATATTCCTCTAAATAGATGAATTTCTAATCCCCTTTGCTCTCCTCTAGTCACTGCATGCCAAGGAAGAGAGTTGGCACCTGAAGGTAAAAGGTAGATTTGTGGGGAGAGAATGAGGGAAGATGTAGCATAATTCTTCACGCAGAACCTTTGCACTACATATCTGCATACCTCTCAACTCATTTTGCAAAGCAGATGGAATAACCGGTCACTTGTAACACAGAGACTTACATAGACTTACCTGGAAGGAAGTATGATGAACTCAGTGAAGCTTACTTTAGATGACTGAAGGTTAGCTATCAATAGGTTTACAAAGTAATCCTTTAAAATATTAATAGAACCATAGTTACTATTTTCTCTTGGTTTACACCTTCTAATCTTCATGTCAGTATTCTGCCTCACATGCCTTACTTTTGTCTGGCTATAGCTGAAAGTGATTTTCTTGAGAATAATCATATTGAGACATTGTCAGAAAGGCTTAAACCAAGGCTGGAGAACATGTAGTTGTTAGACTGCACCTTCCATTCACCATACCTAACCAACATAACAAATGTTGGGGATTTTAGCACAGGCAACATGTGGAGGGGAACACCCTCCCTTGCTTAAATGTTCACACAGACCTACACCAGTCCCATGCCATTTAGACCAATTGGATTTTACTTCACTGTTGACATCATTCAACAGTTGATTCTAGAAGACATCAGTAATTGGATTCAAGCCATATTTTCTATGGTTCCAACTTGTAGCACTGGTAAACACAACTGCCTACAAGGGATAGCTCTAGAATTTCATTTACTGGCTCCAGTAAAGAAGCTAATCATCCTACCTCTTGCTATTCTCAATGAGAGGATTCTGGAATAGATCAAGTATAGCTCTGTCACCAATTGCTGGATTTCATATGACTTGGATGAAAACTGATGAAACAAAAGTGTTAAAGTGCAAATTTTGTTGAAGAAATGAAAATACAGCAGGAATATCAGTAGTGTTGATGAGAATGGCAAACTGACTGATTTAACTTTCCCCCAGTGTACAAATGAAACATAAGTTAGGAAGGAAAAAATGCCACTAAAATTGAAATTATGTACATGAAATGATTGTATATAAATTAATTCTAAAGCAATCAAGGGAGTATGCAGCATGCATAACAAAGACTTGCACATAAGCAATTGGATCTCATATGTTTATCCACTGGCAGAATGGGCCCCTGCAACCCACCATCCCTGGAAATCCTCTCTGGAGGATTGAGCGAAGCTCAGATTGACAGAGCAGGGATAAGGAAGAAGGGGAGATACCATTGAGTGAACAGAAGTCCATTTATATGACATTGTCACTGAAACATTGAAGGGTTTTCTTTCCCTGTGAGAATGTATACAGTGGGCCCTTGTTATCTGCTGGAGTTTGGTTCCAGGACCCCCATGGATAACAAAATCCATAGATGCTCAAGTTGCATTAAATACAATGGCATAGCAAAATGGTGTCCCTTATATAAAAATGACAAAATCAAGGTTTGCTATTTGGAATTTATACATTTTTTGAATATTTTCAAGCCGTGGATACTTGAATCCATGGATTAAAAAATCTGTGGATAAGGAGGGCTGACTGTATATGCTGAATATGACGATTGGCCATTAGACTCTTTTAAATATACCATTAGTAATTTATACATTGGTGGAAAATTCACACAGTATTTACCAAGGTTAAAATTAACTTCAGCAGGTGGCAAGATTGAGCATTTGCCATGGCCACATAAACAGGAAAGGTCCACTGTCATAATATCACTGCCATTTGCATAGGTAATCCAAGATCATGTGAAGCTGAATAAAGTTCTTATTCTGTATATATAAAACACATCTTCCAGTTTAGGAGCTCTCACTGGGGCCCAAAGACCCATCAAATCCTGATGAAAGCATTGACCAAGATATTCAGTTCAAAAAGCTATGTAGAAACATCCATTTTAAAAGTCTGATTTTTGTCCCTTCTCCCCTAGTGACACTTTCTGCTGCCACTCCAGCCTATTTTCGTGGATTCACATTGATTGCTTTGAAAGAAGGCAAAGAGGGAGACAAAGAAGAAGATCATGCAGGAACTTTTCAGGTGAGTAGGTGTTTCTTGAATGGGAGCTTTCATTATTCTGACTAAACAGCAATTTGATTCTGGGCAGGAAGCAAACTATACAAACAGCATAATCTATTTCCATGCATACAGATATTTCTACAACTGAAAGCATGTAGCTTTATAGCTCCAGCTAAAGATCAGTTTATATGCAAAACAGGGAGAGGCAGGATACTAATAATAATAATAATAATAATAATAATAATAATAATAATAATATGAAGTTCCTTGTGAACCACAGTCCAGGCATTATTCTAAAGTTCATCAGAACACATTTTGTGCAGTAGGAAAATAAAGTGACAGTAGCAAATAGGTGTTTGTGCATTTGGCAATATGGACTTTAATCAGAAGCAATAATATTTCTTAAATAAATGATAATAAGATAAAGAAATAGAACATTGAAAAGACTAGGCTTATCTTTCTGCCTTGATAATCTTATATTAATTGTATATTATTGGGCCTAGGTACTTACTGCTTCATATGTGGCCAACGGAGATACATGCATGATTTGTCCAGTTCCTTTAGATCCAGCTGTGTGGGTGTGAGCATTGCCAGTCATGCACACCACTCCTTTTGTACCATAGCTTTGGGATTCTGATTTTTGATTTGGTCCAGAATACTTAAGAGAAATGCCAATGAATCTCTGGTTGTGGTGAATCTACCTATGTCACTTTCTACAATGCAGTTCAATGCTATGCAAAATAACATGTGGGTCAAGGTGGATCAGGGAAAAGCATGTCTTTGGGACCAGGCTTCTGGCATCTTGTGCAGTGAGAAAGCCTTAGAGTAAACCTTACTGATTGGTTGTGTAGTGCAGTGGAGTTTTACTATGAACTATTATATATATAAACCCCAATTCTTTGAATGTTTACTTAGAGGTAAGCCCCAAACAGATCGCAGAGACACACCTTTAAGTTAAGCATGTGTTCAGTTGCAGTGTTAATTATGGGGTGAAGAAGGCAGGGCAATAGGAGCAGCCAGAGGCTGCTCCTGCCCCAATTGCTATGGGACTGCAGAAACCAGACACCTCAGTCCCGAGGGCAGCTGCTGCTGTAGTCCCAAATGGGCTGTGAAAAGGAGCGGCAAGAAGCTGCTCCTTTTGTGGCCATCTTTGAGCCATGTTGGGTGGCCCTGGCACAGCCTCTGTGTGGCCTCTTAGTGATCTGGATCATGTGTTACTTTTGGACCATTTGTTTGAGGCCTGTTTTGTCAAATGGAGTACAAGAAGCTGGTCCAAACGCTATTCATAATACTAACAAAAATAATTTTATAATGGTAATATTTGGATACCTTTGCAGCACCAATCTCACCAACATTACTTGGAAGAAATGTCTCATGGTGGACTGGGACTTAGTCCGAAAGTTAACATACATACAATATCAGATTTTATCTGACTGAAATGTATTTTAGTGGACTGCAATCTGGGCTGATATGTCCCTGAGCCCTCAGGTTTCCCAACTGTTGTTGATTATGTGCTGTCATGTGTTTCCTAAAAGTCCATAAACTAAAAAGCCAAGTTCATGTCTAAGAAGAATGTTGTTCTTATGCTGCTAGAAAGCTTGTTTCTATCTATTGCTTTGATTTATTGAAGTTGCTGATGTTATTTTTAATTCCATGGTACTCAGAAGCCTTGTGTATATGGCTTCTTAGTCCATTTTCTTTGACTGCATTTTTACTGCTATAGAAGCAGCCACCTTATTAATTTTTATTATTTAACAAGGCCATTGTAGGGATTATAACTTTTCAGTTGGTGCTGCAGTCTGACACTTTTGTAAACGTAGAAACTTCTACATCCCGCACATCCTACTTCAAAAATGTCATACAGAGGCAATATGGGAGGTTGCTGCTCTTTGGTCAGAAGCAACTGGCCATAGCTGCTGATTCCTATTTGAATGTGAAGTAGAAGGCTTTCACGGCTGACATCCATATTTTTTGGTGGGTTTTTGGCCTATGTGGCTGTGTTCTGGAAAAGTTTATTCCTGATGTTTCACCAGCATCTGTGGCTAGCATCTTCAGAGAATGCTGGCATGGAAGTGATCAGTATAATTGTTGGGTATAATGGCAGATCCTGGCAAAATGTCAGAAATAAACTCTTCCAGAATACAGCCACATAGCCTGAAAAACCCACAAAAAACTATGGATTCATTTTTTGCTTTTACTGTCCAACTGGCCTTAGCTGTTGTAAGACAAAAGGGAGAATCTGCCCCTCATTTATTCACTGATTCATTCAATTAGTGAATAAATGGCTCCCCAGTCAGTATAAGTGTTGGGTATAATGACAATTATACTGACAAGAGTCCACAGTTGTTCTTTGGAAAAGAAAGTGGTGAATGTGAATGGGGTCTCCAAGAGGCATTCAATCAGTATAATTCCTTATAGGAAGCCATTTCCATCTTGAATAGGTGGAATTAGACACATCCCACCCTTTAAGGTTTGAAGTGTTACTCAAGATTTTTCCTTTTCTCTGTTATATAACACAGGAATAAAAAGTTTCAGGCAGTACTATTTTTAAAAACTTGAGAGATGGAGGTGTAATGACAAATGAAAAAGACAAAGACAACAACAATTTAGCATTATGAAATGGCAAAATCTTTAATGCCATGGTATGGCAATATTTGAAATAAATCCTTTGAAATTAACCTTTCAAAATAAAGACTTTGAAATTAATACTTAGCACACTGATGAGAATATTTTTGTTCCAAACAGAGGTTTAAAAGTAATAAAAGTGTTGAAGTCATCACACAGATGTCAGCAAGTACAAATTAGTGTAGTTCATTTCCTGTAAGTTAATTATAATTTCTCCCTTACAATAAAAAAGGGTTATTTTCTTCTTTCCACAGTTGGGCACATTCCCACCATTAATGTCCTTTTGCGGCTAATAACCAATTAAATTACCAGCACTGGCAAGAAAAGGACATATTTATAAGAGTCTGGACTTTGGGCCTGTGTTTTCTGCATCAGATCAGCTAGTCAAAAGATCCTTTTACTTTGCAGAAGCAGGCAAAAAATTTGAACTTGGATGAGAGTTGGAAGAAAATGGAATTTTCTAAATATGCCCAAACACCTCATGTATCTCAGTGGACGGATACTTATTAAGCTCTTTAATTAGTTTTATTATACTACTTAGAAGCTGAAATCAGCATTTTAATTGGCAGTTGAATATTTCAAAAGTTTTTCAGTAGCAGAATTCATATGGGGGTGCATAAAACAGAACTTCTCTTTCCACCTGCAAACACTCTATTAAGTGCTCTTTGTAGAGTTATCACCTGGCTGTAATGCCTGCATTCATTAAAGATTTAAGTACAAACTCCAGTAATTTTTAGCCTTGCTTTACAGTTACCCTATGTGTTGCTAGTGAGATGAAAAGTGAGAGTTTAAATGCTACATTAGGCTTATGTCAAGTCTTAAACCAAGATGTGATGCTACAAGAGGTTTTGCCCAGGCGATTTTAAAAAGAATGACTGGCAGCCTGACACTGCTGCTTCCCCACCCTGAGCATGTTAACCTGTAGTATTGCAAACAGAGATGTGCCATTGAGGTCTTACTTCCTGAATATAGCAAGGAGAGCAGAGCCATACGTAATGGAGGCAACCATCTAAGATGAACAATTCTCCAAGCACTGGTGCAAAGGATAACTTAGGTCCAAAACACACTGCAGAATTAAAGCAATTTGGGATCACTTTAACTGCCTTGGCTTAGAGAATCCTGGGAATTGTAGTTTTTTCTGGCACCAGAGCTCTCTGACAGAGAAAGCTAAATATCCCCCAAAAGTAGGTGCCCAGAATTCCCTAGCATTGAACTAGGGAAGTTAAAGCAGCCTCAAACTGGATTTTTTTTACTCTGTGTTTTGGACCTTAGTCTTCCATGCTGAAGTGATTACATTAGTTTGTCTTCTCCTGTGTAGCATAGCCGCAAAATTCAAAAGCATGTTCTCAGTATGGTTTTTCCAGCACGATATGTGGGGAAGGGTAGATGTTGACCAGATGTTGGCCTCAATGAAATATCCCATCCCTTCCAAGTCCCTGGTGTCCATTGACCATCCTCAGAATTTCCCTCTGCCATGTAGGGTTGCCAGATCTCATAGCCTGTTCCTGAGTCTCTAGTTTTCATGGGCCATCTCCAGGCAGGATGTGAAGGTTAAAATTGTCCAGTTTTGATGGACTTACCTCCAGGCATGAGGAGAAGGTTTTGCTGATTTAGAAGTGCATAATCACCAGAATGAAAATATTTTCTTGCTGTTTAAAACAGCAAAATATTATTACACAGAAGAACACAGCAGTCAGAAACTGGAAAAATTATTTTGAAAAGCAGTATTGGTATAAAGTTAGTATAGCTTGAAGGGAAGAGTGTGTGAGAAGAACTACTCTTTAGGAGGAAAATGGTAGAACAGAACAAAAGCACAGCCACTTAATTGCTCAAAATAATTTGCATTAGTCTGCCATCTTAATGTATTTGAAGTGGCTGTTTTAACAGTGTCACACAGATGTAAAAATTAAAGCAAGGGATGGGGGAATACTCTCTTAATGTCTCAGTCTGTGATGCTTTGGACATTGTTACATATACCCTAATGAATGTCTTATTCTGAACTGTTGGATTTTGGGAATAGGTGAACCTGACAATGAATAAATAAGACTAAAGATCTAATAACTTTTTAAATATTTAATTGTGTTGGTATTCTAAGAACTATAATATTGCCCCTATCAAGTTAGAGTTTTAATGCCATATATACTCGACTATAAGTCGATCTCATGTATAAGTGGAGGACAGGTTTGGGGAGCAAGATTATGGATTTTGATATGACCTGTGGATAAGTCAAGGGTAAAACTTAGGGGCATGTAACAAAGGATATAAAGGATGATGCAAAGGAAAATGATACCAATAATTTAGAAAATTCCAGCAGACATTAACTGTTTGTGCTAATCCTAAAGGCTGGATAGATGAGAGAATAAAGGGAATCCATGCTTCTTTTTGGTGCTTCCAGAATGGACTAAGATCTCACCTTTTACCACTCTATTCAGAAAAAGGGGATCTTTCTCTGTCTCTCTGAGTTAAAATACAGTACTTACATTGACCTGTGGATAAGTCAACCCAGTTTTGGGGGGTCAATTTTTTAACCACAATTTCTAGACTTATAGATGGGTATATACTGTATATCCACTTCTGAGTTAAATGACTGGCCTGGTCCTTGTCTATAGAGTCTATCTGAGCCCTTGAGGGCCTATTTCTTACTGATTTGCTTTTACATGTTCTCTAATTCAGCAGATCTAGTCAGACATCATTAATCATAAATCAAGGAGGTCTTGATCTTTTCACAGCCCAGCTGTTCAAGCATCTGTGTAGACTTTGCAGATGCAAAAAAAAGACTTTTACTTCTTCACTAGCTCTCTCGTTTTTTTTACAGTTGCCATAACTGCTGCAAGGGGATTAAGGGTCCTTTCTTAAATTGATGCCCAAAGATGGAAACACAGATTACTACCTCCCAAAATATCTGTGGGAAGTGACTGTGTTGAGAGTGCAAACAAGTAACTCTTCTATGCAAACAACCTGATCATAATCATTTTGAAAGATGATAAATCTCCATAAATGTGTATAGACTGTAACTATGATTCAGGAAAAAGATTTGATAGGCATTCGTCATTCCTAAATTCCTCTACACACTGAAGAACTCTGAAGCTTTTTAATGAGCCTCAAACAAAAGGCAGAATCTCAGAGAATCTCAGTGCTCCATTCAGGCACTGCTCACCTGAGTTGGAATATTTATCTGTTTGTTTGTTTGTTTTCAGTATCACATGGCATAAAACCCTCAAGCAAGGCTTTCGATAGGTAACTAAATAAAATCCATTTTATTTAGGATTAAGAAGGATTTCATCTGTTTGTTAAAATTACCACAGCTCTGGGCATTACAAATGGCTGCTATTAGAATTGAACTTCTGGATTATTTGGATTTAAGAAAGCATTCTCTCGGTTAAACTAAGTGGGAAAATTCTGATGGTATGCTTAACAATCCCACTGATCTCTCAGGTCACACTGGCTAACCATTTCCTATGGGAATTACTGTCTAGTTATACCCAAGCCATTGGATTGCTGGCACATGTTCTTGAATCTCTTTCACCTTCTTTCATTTTTGTATCTAAATCTCAAGATGATACCACATACTATCAGAGCGAGGAGTGCTAATTCCCACTATAATCTACTTAGAGCAGAACTCTATGAATGAATGATTTGGATTTCTCAGTTGACTGAAGTTTCCTAAAAAGGAGGGAGGGCAAAACAGTTTAGTAACCCTTCAATGATGACACCCACTTGCTAGGATTAATTATACTATGCTTCTTTTTTGTTGTTGTTGTTAACTGTTTTCTTTAATTTCCCCTTTATCTTATGCTCCTATTATTATTGTTCAAGTGTACTGTCCTTAAATATTTACTTATATTTTACTGAATTATTTGACTTGACTTGGCTTCTCCCACACGAATAAAACCAGTTATTTAATCAGAGTACAGTAAATTAGAGAGAGATATGGAAGGGGGATACCCAACACGATTCCCCCCCCCATCTCTTTCTTTGTATTGTAGCAGCTCACCTGTTGAGAGTAATCCGGATTCAAATTTATAGAAGGGACACCCAAATGAACCTAAAAGAATTCTGAAGTCTGTCTTGTTCTTAAGTCCTTGGTCTTGTTTTAAAGTAGATACCTAATTATAGTAAAAACACAAAGAAAAAGTAATTATGTTGAAAAGACTTGAAGTAAGCTAAAGAAATGTGGAAGTGATTCTAGAAATAGTTCACCATTAATAGAGTATTTACATTTAATTTGTAACTTCTTCTGCTTTCTAAACTCTAAAATCCACAATTTGTCCTGTGACTTATCCTATGTCAATCCCCTAGATCTATAGGTAATTTTCAATTTAAAGAGTTGACTGAAGTCCCATTGTTGATTGGTTTACATTAGGTAGGACTAATTCTGGATTTAGTATGTGTGCATTTGTCCTCCACGTTATATCTTGCACCTGACTAGACTTCTCCAATCTGGTGTCCTTCAAAATTTGGTCTATAATTCCAATCATCCTTGACCATAGGCCATGCTGTCTGTGTTTGATGGAAGTTGTAGCTGGAAAACATCTGGAGGGCACGAGATTGGAGAAGGCTGTGCTTGCACCATGAAGTTACTCAGTTTGTCCTGCAAAATGTCCTAATCCTCCCAAGCATTAAAAACGTTTCCTATCTTGATGTAATCAGTAGATTTCATCAGCAGGCTGTTATTTCACTCTTCAATGTTTCTAATGAAATATTGATTAGCATGTGTCCTGAGTCTGTTCTTTGATGAGCTGCACTGCCTTTTCTTTTCCATTTTTAAAGTCTGTCTTTTAACACAAGTCTTTGATGTTCTTCCTTTAAATTGTTCCTTATCCATTGTATAGCATTTTCTGCACAAAAAACATTTTCTGAACAGAAGTTAGTATTTCTATGCATAAAATTCAGTGTTATGTTCAAAAATAGAACATGTAATCTTTTAAAATCACTTTTTTTAGCCACAAACTGCTAATGGTTACACATATGTCACACATTTGCTTGAGAATAAAGAAGAACAGATCCATTATATGCCTATAATAAAACATATAGTTTCACCATAGGCAATTTTAGGCAACAAAGCCATGATTTTCTCAACTTTAATTTCCTACCTGTTAATATGTGCATATGTGTACATCTTTATGTATTATTGAAATGAACTATGCGAGGCTCTTTGAAGCAGTCACATTCATAGTTATCTCATTTACATAGAAAATTAGTTGCTTTCTTTGAAACATTGTCTTATTCAGATGTACAGTGCCATTCTAGCTGAAGGATGTCCATGGAAATAGATTTGACCCTTTCTGCAGCCATTTTCCTGGGGTAACCCAAAATGTGACAGAGTGGATCAGGGAATCTTCTGAATTAGTCTGTGAAGGATTAAAGGGGAGGAGGTTGTTTTTAAAAATAAAGCAGCAGCAGCATCTACATTCAGAGTAGATCCATAGGTATGCTTTCATCTGATTCTATGGGATAAATAATGGTATGACATTATGAGAGTAAGAATTCTGTGTTCCCTTCATCCTTTCACCCATCCATTTACAAAATAAAAATATTAGATCTCCAACTTTGTAGCAGCAAACCATAACTGTATCTGTTCAAACCACAGCTTGCCTATTAAAACGATCTAAGAATAGTTTGAGAGCCTTATTTGTGAGGAAAATGTGGTATGTGTACAGACCACAGTTTCCCACATTTAGATATGGTAACAAACCATGATTTGACATTAACCAACAGCAAATGTTCCTATCTTTCTTCAACTGCAGAAGAAATTATTAAGGAAAGGAGGGTCAGAGTCTGGGAGCAAGAATGATTATAAATAAAACGACGGAGAAGGAAAATATTAATCCAATATTCATGTTCGTTGCCTCTTGTATTGACAAATCATGGTTAATTGTTGTGTTTGAACTAAGCCACCACTGTCTTAATTAGTTAGGAATAATTTAACTATGATAAATCCAATCTTTCTTCTCTCCACTTGTTACACTGCTATATGTTAATTCAGGGGCTTAGCAAACCATTCAGTTAAACTAACAAATCTTTAGTTGCCCATCTGTTATTACTTTTCTTGATTATAGATTCTAAGCCTATATGCCTTATATGGAGCTATCCAAGGTTCTAAAGAAAAGGGGAGATCAGGGAGGATAGCACTCTCACTTTGAACTAGTTGATTACCATATATACTCGACTATAAGTCGAGAAATTTATGCCCCAAAATTGCCCCTAAAATCTTGGGGTAGACTTATAGAAGGGTCAACTGAGTAGCAGTGCTAAGTAGGGTCCCAAAGCAAGCCAGCCTGAGTCGCCCCAACCTCCCTTGGGCACCCGTGCTTTCCCCCTCCGCTCCATTTCCAGCTTCCAAGCCTTGGCTTCCTAGCAGAAAAACTCCCCATTTAAAAGCACTTCCCCCTCTCTCAGCTCCGTTTGGCAAGCCTTTCCCTCACAGAGGACAAATTCCCCATGTAAAAACACTTACTTCTCTCTT
The DNA here is from genome assembly GCA_034509955.1 of Urosaurus nigricauda. Taxonomy (NCBI): domain Eukaryota; kingdom Metazoa; phylum Chordata; class Lepidosauria; order Squamata; family Phrynosomatidae; genus Urosaurus; species Urosaurus nigricauda. The sequence goes on from JAOEGL010000001.1 coordinate 97,349,576, forward strand.
GGTCCGTTTTGCAAGCTTTGCCTTCTCCAGGGAAAAAAAACAAAAAACTCTCCATGCAAATCCACTTGCTTTTTGCAAGACCTGCCTTCCCTAGGAAAAGCCCCTCCACTTAAATCCACTTGTTGTTGCTGCTGTTTTTTTGCAAGCCTTTTACTTCCCATCCCAGGAAAAGCCCCTCCACTTAAATCCACTTCTTCTTCTTCTTCTTGTTGCTGTTTTTTTTGCAAGCCTTTTACTTCCCATCCCCAGGAAAATCCTCTTCACTTAAATCCACTTGTTGTTGTTGTTGTGGTTGCTGCTGCTGCTATTTTTTGCAAGCCTTATTTCCCATCCCCAGGAAAAGCCCCTCCATTTAAATCCACTTCTTCTTGTTGTTGTTGCTGTTTTTTTGCAAGCCTTTTACTTCCCATCCCCAGGAAAAGCCCCTCCACTTAAATCCACTTCTTGTTGTTGTTGTTGTTGCTGTTTTTTTGCAAGCCTTACTTTCCATCCCCAGGAAAAGCCTCTTCACTTAAATCCACTTCTTCTTGTTGTTGTTGCTGTTTTTTTGCAAGCCTTACTTCCCATCCCCAGGAAAAGCCTCTTCACTTAAATCCACTTCTTGTTGTTGTTGCTGCTGCTGCTGTTTTTTGCAAGCCTTACTTCCCATCCCAGGAAAATCCTCTTCACTTAAATCCACTTGTTGTTGTTGTTGTTGTTGTGGTTGCTGCTGCTGCTGTTTTTTGCAAGCCTTACTTCCCATCCCCAGGAAAAGCCCCTCCACTTAAATCCACTTCTTGTTGTTGTTGTTGCTGTTTTTTTGCAAGCCTTACTTCCCATCCCCAGGAAAAGCCTCTTCACTTAAATCCACTTCTTCTTGTTGTTGTTGCTGTTTTTTTGCAAGCCTTACTTCCCATCCCAGGAAAATCCTCTTCACTTAAATCCACTTGTTGTTGTTGTTGTTGTTGTGGTTGCTGCTGCTGCTGTTTTTTGCAAGCCTTACTTCCCATCCCCAGGAAAAGCCCCTCCACTTAAATCCACTTCTTGTTGTTGTTGTTGCTGTTTTTTTGCAAGCCTTACTTCCCATCCCCAGGAAAAGCCTCTTCACTTAAATCCACTTCTTCTTGTTGTTGTTGCTGTTTTTTTGCAAGCCTTACTTCCCATCCCAGGAAAATCCTCTTCACTTAAATCCACTTCTTGTTGTTGTTGTGGTTGCTGCTGCTGCTATTTTTTGCAAGCCTTATTTCCCATCCCCAGGAAAAGCCCCTCCACTTAAATCCACTTCTTGTTGTTGTTTGCAACACCTGGTTTCCAATCCCCAGGAAAAGCCCCTCCATTTAAATCCCCTTGTTGTTGTTTTTTGCAAGACCTGACTTCCCATCCCCAGGAAAAGCCCCTCCATTTAAATCTCCTTGTTGTTGTTGTTCTTGCAAGACCTGACTTCCCATCCCCAGGAAAAGCCTCTCCACTTAAATCCACTTGTTGTTGTTGTTTTTGCAAGACCTGACTTCCCATCCCCAGGAAAACCTCTCCATTTAAATCCACTTGTTTATTGCAAGACCTAATCCATTTGCTTCCTTTCTCAATCCAATGTTTTAAATCAGTTGGGAGAGGTCCAGAGAAGGAAGGACGTAAGTGGTATTTCCCCCCTTTCCATCCTTCCTTATAGAAGTTTTACCCTCGACTTATCCATGGGTCATATCAAAATCCAGGATTTTGACCCTGAAACCTTCCCTTGACTTATACATGAGGTCGACTTATACATGAGTATATACGGTATTTCATTTTCTCATAAATGTTCACCAGAGCAGATTGAAAAATATGGAGGGATCACGAAGCATGGGAGCTAAAAGAAAGTCACAAGTATGTCTCTCTTTATTATCTTGAATTCCAAAACTTTGTTGCATATTGTGGGTTGGATTTTGCAGCTTTCAAGCTCTTTGACTTGCAGTGTTTAGCAACACCATGCAAATCACCTTTTCAGAAAAGCTTAAGCAATTTGATGGCAATTTGCACCTGAACACAACAATGAGGCACTGATTGACAGTAATTAACCTTAGAACTGTGTCTCTGGAGTCCAAAGGTGCTGCTTGTTTATAGCAAGCTCATGTAATTTCAGCTCCCTGATATATTTTGGTTGGAATCATGAGCCTATAGCCATTTACATGGAAGAATACCCATTGGAGCAAGTGGGATTTGTTTCTAAGTAAAAATGTACAGAATTGTGCTGTTAGATGATTAACTGCTTCAGAATAACACACATTTTTAACCATCTTTCAGATATGAAGTGCGTTAGAAAAAAAGCTTTTTGTAGGCTATATACATAAATGGGTTGCAATTAGATAGATTTTAGGTTCCTTTCCAATCATGTGGAATAGACTGGACACCACATTTTGCCTTCTCCACAGTTGATTTTGAATCAAATCACAACTGGAACTATTATCAGATTTGGATGTGGCCTCCACCAAATACTATCAATATAGACCAGGATAAATGATCTGAAATTAGAGCTTGGGTCCACTTTGGGGGCATTTAGAAGCTATATGAAAAATATTTCCATTAATAACATTGATATTTGAGTGAATTTTATGGCCAACATATTTATAAAACTACAACAAAATCCTCAAATGCCATAGTTGTAGGTCTCTTTTGATTTGTATTGTTTTATATAACTGAATGGTTTGGTTATGTATCTGATCTTGTCCACTACAAGACTTGATCTGTAGTTTAGGAAAGGGGTAGCCTTTATCTATATAGATTTGTATTACAAGTTCTTATCCAAACTTGTCCAACAGTCTGTTATCTGATACTGGAAACTCGAGATAGGGCTGGGATTCCATGGATCTGCTGGCCAGGTTGCTGCTTAATAGACTGCTGCTCAAGCTGATGGAAGGAGTCTTGAGCCTGGCATTAAGGCTCTTAAACCTTGTGACCTGGGTTAATAAAGAAGCTGGCTGCCTTTTCAGGAGCAGCTCAGGATTCTATGGCCATTGTATCAACTGTGGACTTGTTTCAGTTAATATTGGGGCCAAAAATACACATTTTAACCCTAAACACTTTGGTTCTTGAATCAGTCCATCCCTGGAGATGGCTTTGACTGGATGAGCAAAAATAATTTAATATTAATTGAGAAGGAGATAGCAATGTTGTGAGTAGGGAAACCAGATATTCTACAGTTGGGCTTCATAACTTAAATGTGGTTTCAATTCTACCAAAGGGCCAAGTACACTGTTTGGGTGCTTTGCTGGATCTATATGTACAGGAGAAACTGATGTGGTGGCAGGAACCAAGAATGTTTTCTCCTAGTTTAGGTTGGTATGCCAGCTGCATTTATTTGGAGAGTAAAAGCCTTTCACTAGCGATGTCTATGCTGGACACTCTGCATAGATCTCTGTTTGAAGACTGTTTAGGAGTTGCAAGGTGTACATGTCCATTCCCTATCTCAAAACTTTCCCCCTCAAATGTGCTTAAATATAATCTGTTATGTACGTATTAGCACATTAGGAATTATTAGCTAGGTAACAATTTTTTCTTCATTTGAAAATAGTGTTGTGATGATATAACAACAGACTTTTTGCTGATTTTTAAACCAAAATTCTAACATTTTCCTGATAATTCCCCTAATGTTTGAATCAGGGTTCATTTGGTTTAAATAAAACTGATTTAAATAACACAGGATTCAATTTTAATGATGAAAATCACTGTTGAAATCACTACTGAGAAAGATGCTTTTTAATAACAATTTTAGTAGAAGTACATTATCATGTAATATAACCTGAATACATGTTCAAAAATGTAGTTTCATTAAAAGTTAGATGCACATGAAGCAATTATTCTGAACTTTCTTCAGAATAATTTTCAGTTCAACAAGAAAAAAAGGGGGGATCCCTTGCATTTCTATCAAAAATTGCCTCCTTCACATCTGTCCTATTTCTTCATGTTTTCTCTTTACTGACTTTCACTGTTTTTCTATTTAGTGAGAGGCAAGGCCTAGAGATCAAAATGATTTCATGTATGCCATGGACTGATCAGGTATAACAGAACTGAGAAAGTTATCTCCCATTCTCATAAACTCCTGTGAACATATTCATAGAATATAATTAGTGGTAATTGTTATCATTTGTATTCCTGTCAATATATTTGCTTATTATTTGAATAAAACATTGAAATTTGATTTAATTTTTTAAAATCCAGTCTAAATCTTTAAAAATATGTTTTCTTGTTTGTTTTTAAAATTCATTTATTTTATTAAATCAATATACAGTGGGCCTTCAATATCTACAGATACTGCATCCATGGATTGACCCCTTCATGGCTTAAAAAGCAAACATCTTTTTTTCTCTAATTTTTTAAAAGAAAAAATCCAATAAGTTTCCCATTTTATCTAAATGACACAATTTTACAATGCCAATGTATATAATGGGACTGTCATGGCCAGCCAAGAGTTGGAGTCAGAGGAGGAGGAGGAGGACATGGCTCCTCAGGAGCAAGAGGAATTGGAGGCTAGGCCAGGTTCCAGTTCTGCCATGCCAGACCCTAGCCCTGACAGTTCAGCCCCAGGAGTGGAAGCACAGCCAGGCTCTGACACTGTGGAGCTCCCTTCAGGGGCTCAGCAGATGAGTGTGGGCTCCAGGGAGGAATCTGGCTTGGAGGTTCCCTCCTTTAAGGATCGAAGGGCTGAAAGTGCTGGTGTCTGTCGATCTCGCAGGCTGGCTGAGAAACAAGCTCTTAATAAGGCTCAGCTGATACCAGGCAGGGTGTCGGCTACTTAAACACCTGTGGGATGCCATCCCTTTGCCAGAACTTATTGCAAGTCTCTGGTGTGACTGTGTGTTGGCTTTGTGTCTTTGGAACTCTGGTTTGCCTTATCTTGGAATGATTTGGACTTTCACTGCTTTCTCCTTGCCCTGACCTAGGACCGGACTGACTTCTGTGATTTCCCCATCCCTGACCTTGGCTCTGGCTTTTAGACTATTCTTTGGATCAGAGTTTAGGCTTGTGGAACTGACTTTATCAGCTATTGTTGGTGAGTGTTGGCTGCAGTCCGGGACAGGGACTTGAGTGTCTATGGCATTGTTATCCATGAGTGCGTGTGTATGTGTGTGTCCTGGAACCAAAGGCCCAGTGGATACCAAGGGTCCACTGTAAGACATAAAAGACATGAAACTGTAGAAAAGCAAAAAGAAAGCCTATATCTCTCTCTGCTAAACAGAAAGTTAACTCTTAAGATTTTCAGATTATAGGACATTTAAAAATATGTTTTTGCAAAGTAGCATACAGCTCCTCCAAAGAATAAGAAACTCCAAAGCTTGATTTATGGACAGTATATGAAGAAATCCTTTTACACCCATAGAGATGTTTGCTGGATATCAGCCAAAGCAAAGTGCTTACACGTGTTTTGTGACACATCCCTAGCTTGAACATATCATACAAATTTTTAGTCAGGAAAAAGTGAGTATCAGCTATTTTAGCAACCTTAGTGTAAAACCAGGTATGGCCAGTGTTCTAGTAATGAATCATTAAGGATTTTGTTCATTGATGCATATATTTTTGAAAGGCATCTAACTGTTTTATGCTGTTCAACAAATATGGCTTGTTTTTTACAAAGACCTTATCAGTTTTCCATTTCATAAGTTCTGAAACTTTATTGAGACTGCTATGCATGTTATTGTCTGCAGTTAGATCAGTGTGCATTGGTTCTCCTTGGAGGTACACAGAAATTTCTGTGTGGTAAAACTCAGATTGGAATCGTTCTTACAAGCTACAAACACAACTGGTTTAAGTAATGCAACTGATGTTGTTTCCAGTTGCCATTGCCCCTACCACACTCCAGTGTTTATATTCTCAAGCCAAATTTGATCCATGTTATTGTCTGCAGTTAGTATCAGTGTGCATTGGTTCCCCTTGGAGGTACACAAAAATTTCTGTGTGGTAAAACTCAGATTGGAATCATTCTTACAAACTACAAACACAACTGGCTTAGTAATGCAACTGATGTTGTTTCCAGTTGCCATTGCCCCTACCACAGTCCAGTGTTTATATTCTCAAGCCAAATTTGTTCTAGGCAATAATGGGGACTGTGGAGCTTGTACAGTGGAAACAGAATTATCTTGGATATTCATGCTATTCCTAATATTTTCTTGCTAGCTCTAAACTCTGAAGGCTTGAAAAAATGTGTGGTGGCATCAAGAATGATTTGGTTTTCTTAAGGAAAGGATATGAATTGAACAGGCATTTGAATGGTCATACTAATGGAGACAGTGGGTGACATTTTGACTGAAACAGAGGTATCTTGACTGAGCATAATTTCTGTTAGCTTGTGACCTAACATAAAAATTGTATTCATACTGACTGGCAATCTGTGAAATTCCTTTGGAAGAGTTTGGGAAGTGTTTTATATAAAACATAATGGAGTGTGAAGGTAGTCCCCATTTTATGATCTGGATTTAAAGTGTCTTTCCAGCAGGTTTGGCAAGATAATTGATATGTTAAGATTTTCAAAGCCAATGTGCATATGGTTGCCACTTCTCTAACTTTTATTTATGTTTATCAAAAGGGAAAGATGGCACACAATTTTGAAGATGATCTTCAAAGAAAAGCAGATGCTCCATGAATTCAAAGAGAGTTACAGTGTATCCAGATCAGAGGGAAGCAGATTTTCATTTAGTAACATACCAATCAGCAGTTTCCACCACCAGCAGGAGATAAATCAATCTAAACTGACTGTCTATAGCTATTAAATCCAGGATCCAGCCATTCTAATTAGTGAAGTGTGTTTGAGATAAAAGGGTTGAAATGTCATGAATGTTGTGGGGATTTTTTTGGCAGCAGGAATATTATTTGAATGTACCATCTGCTACCACATCAAATTTAATCTCAGAGATACATTGGCCTTTTGTATCACTCAACAGCATATGCAAGGAGAAAAGTCCATGAAGCATACGCATAAAAAAAATTAAAGAAGGAAAAAAAGGAACCTAATCCTAAACAGGTTCACTCAGAGGTATATACCAGTGAATTTATGGATATTACTTACTGGTAAATATTCAACATTGTGGGGTGGGGTGGAATGAATCAAATAGCTTTAGTTTTATCCTAGGGTCTGATTCAAGGCTGATTTTTACATGAACTTTATTTCATCCAGATCTTTGGTTATACCTGTTTTGCAATGTGGAAAGGGAGGAACTGTTAAATGCATTCTTAAAGGTAAAGGTAAATTTAGGAAGGAAGGCAGCTGCTGTGCACCATGGGAAACTGTTGGTTCATCTAGCTCATTATTACCTGCATTTAGACAACAATATCTTATGACATCTTTATCATCCTCAACACTCCAAATTAGTATTGTAATGGGAAACCACTAGGAATACCATGGAGTTTCAGGTAGAGCTAGGAATGAATTCTAACTGAAAACCCGAAGAATTTTAGCCAGTCTGAGTTGATTATACTGAACTAGATGGATCAATGATCTGACAGTACAAGTAATAACCTATATGTGTTTCTATGACTGGTAGTATCATACACTCTTTCCTTGGACTCCCTGGGAGGTGAAATGTTGACCTACAAATAAGTGCATAAAAACACCAAATCCCCCCACAAGAAAGAGGAGGCCAGACCTTTTCTGCACACCAATACAAACAAGAGATCTACCCTTCTGATCTGAGAATGGTCAGGTGACCACATCATAGAATCATAGAGTTGGAAGAGACATAAGGGCCATCCAGTCCAAACCCCTGCCATGCAGAAACTCCCAATCAAAGCATCCACACATCTGTCATCCAGTCTCTGTTTAAAGACCTCCAAGGAAGGAGACTCCACTACTCTCTGAGGGAGTGTGTTCCACTATCGAACAGCCCATATTGTCAGGAAGTTCCTCCTAATGTTGAGGTGGAATCTCTTTCCCTGCAATTTGCATCCATTGTTCTGCGTCCTGATCTCTGGAGCAGTAGAAAATAAGCTTGCTCCCTCCTCAATGTGACATCCTTTCAGATACTGTATTTAAACAGGGCTATCATATCACCTCTTAACCTTCTCTTCTCCAGGCTAAACATCCCCAGCTCCCTAAGGCGTTCCTCATAGGGCATGGTTTCCTGATAGGGCATGGTTTCCAAGTAGACCCTTCACCATTTCAGTTGCCCTCCTTTGGACACGCTCCAGTTTCTCCACATCCTTTTTGAATTGGACACAGTATTCCAGGTGAGGCCTGGCCAAAGCAGAATAGAGTGGCATTATTATTTCCCTTGATCTAGACACTATACTTCTATTGATGCAGCCTAAAATTGCATTGGCCTTTTTAGCTGCCACATTGCACTGTTGACTCATGTTCAATTTGTGGTCTACTTGGACTCCTAGATCCCTTTCACAAATAGTCTTGTTCAGACAGGTGTCCCCCATCCTATATCTGTGCTTTTCATTTTTCCACCCTAAGTGCATTACCTTACATTTCTCTCCCTTGAATTTCATTTTGTTAGCTTTGGCCCAGCTTTCTAGTCTATTCAGGTCATTTTGAATTTTGATCCTGTCCTTTGGGATATTAGCTACTCCTAATTGTTGTCTGCAAATTTGATAACTATGTCCCCAATTCTGTCATCCAAGTCATTAATAAAGAACTTGAATAGCACTGGGCCCAGGAGAGAACCCTGTGGCACCCCACTTGTCACTTCTCTCCAGGATGAAAAGGAGCCATTGTTGAACACCCTTTGGGTGCGGCCAGTCAACCAATTACAAATCCATGTAATATTGTCTAGCCCACATTTTACAAGCTTGTTTGCAAGAATGCCATGGGGAACTTTGTTAAAGATCTTACTGAAATCAAGATATACTATATCCACATCATTCCCTTCATCTACCAAGCTGGTAATTTTATCAAAAAAAAAAAAAAAAAATAAGAGAGAGAGAGAGAGAGAGAGAGATCAGATTAGTTCGGCATGACTTGTTTCTCTGAAACCCGTGTTGACTTTTTGTTATTATGGAATTGCCTTCTAGATGTTCACAGACTCTCTGTGTAATGATCTGCTCTAGAATCTTTACTGGTATTGATGTCAGACTAACTGGATGATAATTGTTGGGATCCTCTTTCTTCCCCTTTTTTGAAGATGGGGATAACATTTTCGCTCCCCCAGTCTGGGAACTTCTCCTGTTCTCCGATAGCTGACCTAGGTGACCATCCACCAACCTGGGCCTCCCCTCTCCACCCCACTGTGTGTTCCAACAGGATTGAGGCAAGGAGGCATTATTTACTTGTATAAATTCAGTCTTAGTAATAGTATATTTGGAACTAGGAGCTCCTCTCTCCTCTGTATTGCTTAGGGCCCATTGTAATAATTGTAAACTCATTATTCTATTCATTTCAGTGGCACTTTCACCAATGAATTTCCAACGGGGACCATGCTCCTAGTAAATATATGAGAATTTGATGCCACTTAAAAGTGTGCCATTTTCATAGCAGTGCTTACATATCTCAAGGGATGATCTCTGGGAGATTGTTTCTAAAGTCCATCCATCATTATTATATGAAAAAGAAATCACTATATTCTGTTTATGTGATGCTGTCTGGATATTAACTTGACCTAAAGGCACTGTACCAGATTAATCTTAAAGATTTCGGCAGTTGTTGCAAAAGGCTTTAAACTAACTTAATAGTTTGTGAAGTAGTGGCTGTAAAAAAGATGAAACTTTCTTATCAACAAAATGAAACAGAAATCAAGACACTGCATAGTTTTTCAAATAGTCCTAAGACATTTATCCCATCAGCACTACATGATTTGAAAGATACTAAGGCTTTTCCTCTTCTAGGATATTTATGCAGGACAAAATCCTACTGATCTCACTTACTGTACTTGCTCCCAAACGCAGAATTAGACTCATTCAGGTGGAAAACATATATATTTTATATATATAGGAGATAAAGTCTTTTTCTGCCACTTCTCCTTAGTTGTGGGTTGTGATTTCATGGAATATCTTGAATCATCTTTTTGCTGCTTCTAGGACAGTCTGTCCACTTCTTTCAATATTAAGGTAGTGACATCAGAAACTATTATTCTCTGTTACTGGATTTACATTGAGCAGGATTATGACTGTTTGATTATAGGAGATTGTGTATGGGTGTTGTCTCTACCCAGGTGGAGGTTTATTACAATAATGTAATTTAGAGACCTATGGAACTATTTAAATCCTCTGGGGGAGCATGGAATAAAGGATGTAAAGAGCGAAGCAATGGAAAACAATGCCAAAGAACTTACAAAATTGCAGCAGGCATAATTGTTTGTGCTCATACTAAAGGCAGGATGAATGAGGGAGTAGAGTGGGGTTAGTGCTCCTAGGGCAGATTAAATTCTTGTCTTTCACCAGGGGATGGTCCCTTTTTTTTTAAAAAAAAATAAGTGTTAATGTACGGTACTAACATTACGGTAATGTACGGTACTTACATAAGTTGACTTAGGTTTTTGGAGTCAATTTTTTGACCTAAATTTCTAGACTTATACAAGAGTATATATAGAATATTAAAATTACTTAGCTCAGCCTGATTTGAATCTGTCCTTCTTAGGGTAGTTGAACATGTGATTGCAGGCCATTCTACATGATATATGCTATCACAGCCCATTTCAACTCTGCAGAACCAGGACAATCTTAGGGGCTGGTTGGCAATCTATTCTATATACTTAGAAGAATAGAACCATAGAATTGGAAGAGAGTACAAGAGCCATCCAGTTCAACCCCCTGCCATGCAGGAACTCACAATCAAAACACCCCCAACAGATGGCCATCCAGTCTCTGTTTAAAAACCTCCAAAGAAGGAGACTCTACCACACTCTGAGGGAGTGTGTTCCACACCTTGATATTCTACATCATCAGAGGGAGAGGGAGGCCTTCCAGCTCCATCAGGCCTGGCCTGAACTAAGAAGAAGAAACTATTATTTGCCTTGGTCCAGGCCTCAGAGTGAGAGAAGAACTTTTGGACCTGATCCCCTTCCCCCACACCAGTCCCTTCTCCTTTTTTGTTCTGTCTTTTTAGATTGTAAGCCTGAGGGCAGGGAACCGTCTAATTAAAAATAATAATTGTAAGCTGCTTTGAGAGCCTTTAAGGCTGAAGGGTAGGGTATAAATACTCTAATAATTATAATAATACAACTTGGAGATCCTATACTTGGAGACATTCTGTGTGAAGTGCTGTCCAGTCCCAGTCCAGTTGAAAGATTAAGAACTATTAAAAGGGAGAGCAAGGGCAATGATATTGCTCCTCAAGAGGTAGCATTTGCAGAGCAGACTTAGGAGATATATATAGAAACATTATCAGTATTCACTCCAGAGCTTGGAAAATTCCCCAATTCTGTAATATGCAGTCCAAAAAGTAACTTTTCCAAGCTCTGCTTCTTCCTTGTTGTGAGATATTTTATATTGCTGTTTAAACTGTAATCTTTTCTAAATTTGCATCTATACATATACATTGACATATGAAATTTTATGCAGTGAATCTCTTATTATGTCTTCTTTTTGCTCATTCTTCAGTGACCTAAATACCCCGACGACACCAGATACCTCTTGATCTTGGAAGCTTTGCAGGTTCAGACCTGGCTACTATTTGGAATGGGGACCACCAAAGAATACTAAATGCTGTATTTCAGAAGAAAGCAATGGCAAACCATCTCTGCCTATCCATTTTATTAAAAAACCCCTATGGGATTAATGGGGTCACTACAGGTTGAGAGATGACTTGAAGGCATATACATACACTTACATGTGGCTAACTACTTATAAACCTGTAAATCAGTAGAGGGTTTGTGTTATCATAGGGTAACCTAAATTTCCTTTAGCCTTTCTTAAAGGAAACAAAATATTTAAATATCAAAAATATCAAAACCAAGCCTGTTAGGGTCTAGCTTTAAGTCAACAGATTAGCAGAAATGTGCTCTTGTCTAACTATGCTTCCCTATTAACTGAGACTGACTAAAAACAACAACAACACTAGTTTGTAGTTCAAAACAAAAGTTTACTAATGGCTTTAATCACTATATACATAAAAGCTGTAACCTAATCTAGCTAGTGAATAGTTCATGTAAAAAGGAAGAAATATTTATCTCATCATCTTTCCAAAGAAAGTTGAAAGAGGAGGAAGATGGGGGACCAACAGTTCAGTTAAAAATCTTGAATCTATGTGGTGGCCTGGGGCCAAAATTAGGGTTCGGGAGGGCACAGCGTCTGCCTGCTGCCGAACACTAGTCCGTAACAACGGCACCATAATGGTGGCCTCCCATCCATATGGGGGTGGCATCATAATGCAAGCGCAGCACAGCGTCCGCACATGCGTCATCGATGCGTGCCAGTGCGCCGATGCCACAGTGCCTGGTGTGCACAATAAAAAGAACCTGTTTTAGCAGGTTCTTTTGACTCCTCACAGAGACTGCACTGTTTGGCTGCTTCAGCCTCTGTCAGGAGTAAAAACGGGCAGCTCCAGCCTGCCCTTTCGGGACTGTCTGTCCAGCCGCTTAATCTCAAAGGGGGAGTGACCTAAATCTCGTGTTAGTTTGAATGAGAGACAGATAAAGGAGAGGACTGAATGGCCCTTGTGGTCTCTTCCAACTCTATGGTTCTATGATTCTATGAAGTTTGCATGAAGAAAATCCTTATTTATCTAAAAAGGGGGAAGGAGAATGCAAAAATCTTCCAATAATCAGAAAATGGACTGATGTCAAGATGTTGCAAAACAGATGGAATATGTTCGCAGTTTTTCACATATCCATTAGGAAATGAGCATTCCTGCTATTGAAGCTTTTCCAAGAAGATGCAAAATTCCAATTCTTACAAAATACTTTTACTGATGAGTGGGCATTTATGGTCCTTTGATGCTTCCAGAATTCACTTTTGAATGAGGAATTTGGTTATTATGCTATTTATGTGTTTAATTTAAACATCTATATCCTTCCCTTTATTCTGGAATCTCAGAGCTGGCTATATTATAAACAGTCTGTAGTATATCCAGATTATTCTTGGAAATTGCTTTTATTTTTCTTGATATTTTTTATTTTGTTGGAAGCTGCATTGCCTCTTGGGCAGGTGAGTCAGAAGTATTATAATCAATAATTAATACAGTTATTAATATGGATGTTTATATTCTGCTATGGATTATTGTTGTACTTAATCAAGTGATTTGCTAGTGAAATGTCAACAGATGGGAAACTGTAAAGGTGGCTGTAACAGCCATTTAAATGGAGGCCTTCCACAGCATTATGTATAGCACAATCCCCCCTCTCTTTTGGCAAGTGCTTTGTCAAGAGAGGGGGGGGCAGTTATAATTAGCTAAGAGGTGCTTAAGAGGGGAGGGGAATACATCACACTGTGGATCCTCCTTTGGTGGCAACAGGTACTTTACAACAGTTCATCCTCAGAATATGTACAATCCAACATCTTGTCTACTTTCCCTGCATTTTCAAAATTACCTACATGAAAATTCAATGCAGCCCAGAAGCCCCAATCTGGTGCTTTTCCAGGCCACAGAGAAGCCTATGCTCCATGTTCGGGTGCTCACTGGCACCACTGGCATCATGGCGGCCCTTGTGTGGACGCTCAATGCCATACTATGGTTAGGGACCATGTGATTGGTGTGTGGTCCCTAACCCTAGTATCGCCACTGCCATGGCACAAAACTCCTGTCTATATCAGGCCCTAGTTATTACTAGTCAAACACTTTTCTCTGCCATTAGAAATAGAATATGGATTTCAGTGGCTTCTGAAATCTCCCTTCTGCACCTCCAGGTTTTGCTGAAGGGGGCCTAAAATGAGGGCATTGTTCCTCAAATAAGAATGCATTCCCCAAATGTAAATTTGGGCCTTTGGGCAGCTGTAGCATACGTAGGGAAGAAAATAGCTGTAACCTTCTCTGTATAATATTATTAAGTAACAGACCTGCCAGTTTTATCTGGGTTAGAAATCCCTTAGCTCCTCCTAGTCCTTGTGGTTTTTCATGTTGTCTCTCCTCTTACTCTTTCCATTACCCAACTTTCTTTTACATGGAGTTTCAGTCTGTTCCATCACATCTGCCATAATCTTTCCCTATTTTCACACACCCTTTCAAATATTCAGAATTTAAGGCAACAGAAATTCTATTTTCTCCCCAGAAAATTAATTATTTTTGAAATATTGGAAGAGTTCTGGGCCTTGCTGCTCATGAAGCTGTTTAGAGACCTTGTGGGTAAAATTTTCTCCTGAGCCTCTGTCCACAAAAGGTACTGTGGGCCCTTGGTATGTGTTGGGGTTTGTTTCCAGAACCTTCCATAGATACCAAAATCTGTGGATGTTCAAGTCCTATTATATGCAATTATATATTAAAATGGCGTCCCTTATATAAAATGGCAAAATCAAGGTTTGCTTTTTGGATTTTTTTTAAAAAAATCAAGCTGTGGATAGTGGAATTGTGGATGCAGAATCCACAGATAAAGAAAATTGAATATATTTCAAGTTGTTAATTAACTAAAATATATCAATCTATTTTATAAACAAAATAATTTCAAGACATACATGCTTAAGTTTTGCTGAGCATCCATGTCAAATATCAGTTTCACAGTCAGGGATCTCTCAGTCCCTGAAAACCCCATGATAGGTTTACCCTAGGATCACCATAAATTGGAAATAACTTGAACTTATTTCATTGGAGTTTATCAAACAATGAACAGGATCAACAAGTTCAGCTGCTGTGTAGATTTAGTCAAAACTGAAGCTCATTCAGATGTTCTTTATTCACTCTCCCCCTCCCCAAAAAAGAGAAGATAGGAAAATGACTTTTATGAAATCAGACACCTCATCTATATAGCTCAGTACAGTCTTCCCTGATTAATCCACAATAGCTTTTAAGTGTGTAAAATGAGTATTTTCCAACCTTGACAGGAGATGGCTCAGAATTAAACCTGCCACCTCCAGCATATAAAGTTTGTGATTTAACACAAAACTGTTCCCTCTTTTTGTTTCTTACATCAATTGATCTTAGTAATTGTAAAAATAATTTTGACATTGATAGATATGAAATTAATATTTTAATTTAATTATAAATTATGTATGCAGTCTTTTTATTTCCTACATAATTTTATAAATAAGACAAGCTAAGAAGTATCTCCTCCACACCATTACTTTCCACTCTAAGAACTCCCTGTTGGCATTAACAGAAGGAAGCAGCCAGCTGATTCCAAGAAATAATGCTTGCAAATGTGGAAAATTAATTTCTGCCTGTACGATTCTGATACATTTCTCCAGAAAAAAACAACATAATTGCAGGCCTTTTATAGTACAATCCTATCCACTTCTGTGAAGAAGTATTCTGTTCTGATTTGAGTGAGACATACTCTTTGGTAAATATGGATAAAAGATTGCTGCCTATGAACAAGAAATTATCCTTCCTGGTACAAGGAACAGAAAAATTGTAGAATTTTAATTCATGTTCACCAATTTGTCTCAGCCTTTCCAAGGTCAATATGAATTACTATGTTTGAACTTCACAGACCTAATTTTTAGTGAGTTTTAAAGTTTTGAGACAGTAGCACTAGAGTTTGCATGGTGAAACCAATGATTTTTTTGCTCAGAGAGAGAGCTAGACCTCTTTTTAATATATATATATATATATATATATTTGTTTTTTATCATTCAAATCCTGTTGTTGGTTTCATTTCAGATTTTATCTGAATTGTATTCATATATTTATCATCTAGGAGGATGAAATAAAATCACTATACAGTGCCTATTCCTGACACATTGTTATGGTTGCCCATTCTTTTTCTTACAGAAGGATACACATATATTGAACACCTGAAAGCAGCCAGATATTCCTTTCTCATTGCATACTGAGGAATCCAAGATATGTGTGAGATGAAGCCTAGAGTTTACAAGAACTCAATATGAAATCTTACTTTATTAGAGCAATGTACAAAGAACTTATCCGCATATGTTGAGTTTCAGGCTGCCTAGTTCAGTATTCTCACTTCTAATTTGTCATCAGTAAGGCCTTTGACAAGGTTCCCCATGACATTCTTGCAAACAAGCTTGCAAAATGTGGGACAGACAAGTTAACTGTTACATGGATTTGTAATTGGTTGACTGGCCGAACTCAAAGGGTGCTCAACAATGGCTCCTTTTCATCCTGGAGAGAAGTGACCAGTGGGGTCCCACAGGGTTCTGTCCTGGGCCCAGTGCTATTCAACATCTTTATTAACGATTTGGATGACAGAATTGGGGGCATACTTATCAAATTTGCAGATGACACTAAACTGGGAGGAGTAGCTAATACCCCAGAGGACAGGATCAAAATTCAAAATGACCTGAATAGACTAGAAAGCTGGGCCAGTGCTAACAAAATGAAATTCAATGCGGAGAAATGTAAGGTTCTGCACTTAGGGCGGAAAAATGAAATGCACAGATATAGGATGGGGGACACCTGGCTGAATGAGACCACATGTGAAAGGGATCTAGGAGTCCAAGTAGACCATAAGCTGAACATGAGTCAACAGTGCGATGCGGCAGCTAAAAAAGCCAATGCAATTTTAGGCTGCATCAATAGAAGTATAGTTTCTAGATCAAGGGAAGTTATAGTGCCACTCTATTCTGCTTTGGTCAGGCCCCACCTGGAATACTGTGTCCAGTTCTGGGCACCACAATTCAAAAAAGATGTGGAGAAACTGGAGCATGTCCAAAGGAGGGCAACTAAGATGGTGAAGGGTCTGGAAACCTTGCCCTATGAAGAACGCCTTAGGGAGCTGGGGATGTTTAGCCTGGAGAAGAGAAGGTTAAGAGGTGATATGATAGCCCTGTTTAAATATTTGAAGGGATGTCATATTGAGGAGGGAGCAAGCTTGTTTTCTGCTGCTGCAGAGGCTAGAACGCGGAACAATGGATGCAAACTGCAGGAAAAGAGATTCCACCTCAACATTAGGAGGAACTTCCTGACAGTAAGGGCTGTTCGACAGTGGAACACACTCCCTCGGAGTGTAGTGGAGTCTCCTTCCTTAGGGGTCTTTAAGCAGAGGCTGGATGGCCATCTGTCAGGGGTGCTTTGATTTGGATTTCCTGCATAGCAGGGGGTTGGACTGGATGGCCCTTGTGGTCTCTTCCAATTCTATGATTCTATGATTCTATGATCAGATTTCCAAGGTATTTCATGTGAGAGAATGAAGCAGAGTCTTTATGTATATTATATTCCTCAAGCCCTACTATTAGGCAGAGTGAGATGGATGCCAGAAGGAGCAGATTTTGGGGGTTGTAACACAAATTGTATGAACAAAAAGAAAATAATACTGAATTTTTATTGCCAGAGATGGGGAGAGGTGTTTGTAGGATTTTCCGTATCACATTCCAAATGAGCTTGCTTTGGGTACTGTGTACCATGACTTGGGTAACTGGGGATCATAGGGTACTATATTACTTCCTTAGTCAATATAATACCTTGGGCAGACCTGATTCCTAGGCAATGAAGTTTAAGAAAAGTCTTGCAAACCTGTGATTTTCAAAATTAGAATGAAAGGAGTGTATACTCTTCTATCAGTGTGCTAGTATTCTGCATAAATACATACTCATGTGATGTTTAGTATTCTGTGACAAAGGTACCAAAACCACCAATCTGAGAATTTGGTATATTCACATTTTCAAACGTTGCATACCTTGAATGTTTTTGTGGCAGTGCTGATCAAAATAACAGAGCAGCTGCTTTTCCTTCCTGCTAACAGTTCATCAGCATCAAAGGAAAATGGTCTTCCTTTACTCTGTTTTTATTTATGCTTAAAATGAAAGGGTTAGTTGTATATCTTCTAGCTTTATTACATGTTTATTCAAAGTTACAGATGTTTGTTTAATTGCAAGGACATGTTGATCAAGATTAAAGGACACAAATATTCAGGAAGTTCAACTGAGGGATTAAGCTAAAGGGTGAATTGTAAAATGTATGTTTAACATAATAATTTAGGCATATGAAAATATAGAAGATTCTGCTGGAGAGAAGTGAATTCAGCATTGTGAGTTTCATATCCCATAATCATACTACTAGTTTACAAGAGTTTGGTTTTAGTTGTGTTATGCACATTGATTATATATATTTATAGCAGGAATGGGCAATGCTTAAAGCCATTTTGTATTCCACTGGTTCTCTCAATAAACATACTTGCCAACATTAATTGGCAAACTACTGAAAACGTTTAAAGCAAAATAGACGATGCTTGTTTTAAAAGGGTACTAAAATTTGGTAGCAAACTAAGAAAACCCATTTAACATGACTCTTCCCTATCAGTTTTAAGAGCTTTTCCTGATTGCCATCAGTATATACTGGCAGAGTTTACCATTACATTTTTAGGAAGCAATGGTTCTGAGGTGAACAAATTGGCTCCAGGAACTGCTGAAGTCACCCCTACCACTACTTTAATGCAATAAACTCACGTTATTATTATTATTATTAATTATTGATGCATTGATGGGATCGACTTTATCTCCCACTCACCCACAGACCCAATTGCAGGACTTGTAATGTTCATGGAAAGGGTAGCCTGTGTTTTTGTCCCATTTTCAGATGAGGTTTATGGATGTCAATGCAAATCCTTTCCCCCAAATCCCCAGCTGTGTCATGTGTTTGAAGTCAGCACAACATGGCATCTTGTTTGAGTAGCGCTTGATATTCAGCAGTAGCAATATGGTAGAATGTGTGGGGCTTCTGTCATATGGCACTGCTGTGCTGTTATAAGCATCACTAGCTTGTTTTGTAGACCTTCCTCATCCAGTGCCCTTCTCCCCCAGTGATTATATCAAGATTATATTGTCTGCCCATGTGCTAAGAGTCTGAAAAATCTGAACAGGAGGACATTAAACTGAGTTATGCGAGGGAGGGAAACAGTATTCTTGAGGGCAGGGTTTCATCAAGTACGGGAGATAATAGGTGGATTGTTACATAGGGGCTAAACAGACAGGCAAAAAGAGGTGCTTTCAGGTTGGCTTGAACATGTGGCATTTAGATGACATATGCCTTGAAGCCAGCAGGAAAGGGTCCTTATGCAGAGAAAAGCCATTTGAAAAAGGAGTAGCTTTTTTCCCACTTCTTCCTGGCTTGAAGTCATGTCATGTGGTCATGACATGACCACTCCAGATGCCTTGGGAGTTGGCAGTGTGGTTGGTGGGGTTTCAATGTGGCTTCAGAAAAGGCAGCTTCAAGCCACTTTTTTCCTGCCTTTCTGTTTTGCTCCATAGAAAACAAGGCAAATAGTACAAGAATCCAGCAGTGAGAAGGGGGAAAGTCCTTTTTGATGGAGTTACAAGCTAAATAGATGAGGGGAATGTTGTGGATGTAGAATATTATGATTACATTATGGCCTTTAATAAGCCCCTCCCCTCTCTATGATATTCTTGCAAAAGTATTAATACAATGGCCTGATCTAAATGCGCCAAAAAAGACGAGACTAGGGTTAGGGAGGGCGCAGCTTCTACACCCTCCCTAACCCTAGCACATATGGGTGCTGCCATAATTAAATGGCGGCGTCCACACGTGCACACCATGATGGCATCATGGCATGTGCAGCTTTTAGACGTGCTGCACACGCCATGATGCCTTTGCGCCGTGGGAGGGCGCAAATCCCACCCTTTCCGCAGCTCAAAAAAAGAGTTCCAAATAGAGCTCCTCTTTTGGTGCGGGTCTTTGCCGTGGCTTTTAGACAGCCAGGGCAAAGACCCAGGGAGAAAGAGGCTGCGGAGGCGGTCCCTTTCTCCCTTCAGGCCTGCCTCCGCCTGCTGCACCCCATTTGGAGGCCGCGGGGATTGGCAGTTTGCCGCTTCCCCACGGCCTCTAGAAGCAGTGGGATGGGGCCGCGGAGGCTGCCGGTCTGGCAGCCTCGGCCCCATCCCGCAGCTTCCTGCGGCGGTCACGGACCGCCCCTTTTGGGCGGTCTAGAATCACCCCATGTGGGCTAGAAAGTGCAACTGTTAGGTGGGTTGTAAATGGTTGACTGGCTGACCCCAGAGGTTGCTCACCAATTGCTTCTCCTTTTGAAGAGATGTGATTAGTAGAGTGCCATAGGGTTCTGTCCTGGGCCAAGTGCTATTCAAGATCTTTATCAATGACTTGAATGAAAGAGCAGAGGGAATACTTATTAAATTTGCAGATTACACCAAATTAGGAGGGGGTAGCCAATATCCCAAAGGACATGATCATAATTCAAAATGATCTTTTTTATATATTCTTACTTCTAAATTCCTAAAATGCTAATAATGTTTCTTATGCCTTAATCCTCCTAATATTCATCCAAAATAAACCATAATTAGCTACATAGTAAAATATAATTGATCGTATTTCCTAATTGTAGCCTACGTAGTAGGATTGTCTTCTTCATTCATTCTCTTTTCATATATATATATATATATATATATATAATTAATCTAGTGAATATTCCATCCTTTTTTCTCACCAAAGGTTTTAAGACAAAATGATTCATTTTTTTCTTTTCTTTTTTCTTTTGATTTTCCTCTCACTCCTCTCATTACCACAGTTAATAGATCCATGTCTTTAGCTTCTAGAATTTTAACAATCCATTCTTCCTCTGTCAGGATTTGATCTGATTTCAAGTATTTGGCAAATAGTATCTTCACCACTTTAATCATATAAAGTATGATATGTGGAAATTTACCTCCATTCATCTTGTCTATTTTATTTGTAATATTTAATAAGAGTAATTGGGGATCTAATGGAATTTCTGTCTTTAATATCTCAGTCATTAATCTGTGAATTCTTTCCTAGTACTGTTTAGTCCTGTGATATTTCCAACACATGTGTAGAAAATTTCCTTCAGACTTTTGGCACTTCCAGCATGTTATTTTGTCAGTTTTATATATAGCATTCAGCTTAGTAGGACACTTGTACCATTGATAAAACATTTTGAAGTAATTTTCTTTGTAATTCTGACATAAAGTAAAATTATTAGATAGTTTCCAGGATTTTCCTCAGCTTTCCAAGTCTATTGTTTTTCCTAAAATCATGGTATGTTTTACTGTTTCCTTCTCTAGGTCTCTTTTTTTAAAGAATTTTATAAAATTTTGTTGTATGATCTGATTCTTTGTCTTGAAAAATCTTGTCAAATTCATTGATTACATTTGTAAATCCTAATTGTTTATTGTCTACTTTAAATTGTACTTTCAGTTGATTGTACAAAAAAACAGTCCATTTTAGGATTATCCTTCCAAAGTTGATCTATATTTTATTTTTTATTGAGAGTTTAGTTCCTTCCGCAGAAATTAAAATATCTTTATATTTGATCCATTTCCTTTTTATTCTTTGCTCTATAAAAGAATGCCTCCTGTAGTGATATCCACATGGGTGCTTCTTTACAAAATTGGGTTTTGTTTTGTTTTTAAAAATCTTATCCAGACTTTTAGTAAAGCTTTTCTTATAAGGTGATGTTTGAAATCTTTATTACCTTTTAATTTGTTATACCACTGAATTAAAAAAGTGTCCAGGATAGAACAGGAAGGGTAGTCTAACAGTGAAAGAAAGAAGGGTACCTTTTATCAAGAATTTTTATATATGTTTGATATTTGATGTTTGTCTAGTACTGTCTTCCTACAGGTGTTGTTTATTGTTTTGGGGTTGTAGGTAAGGGTAGATGATATGTTGTTAAAACAATTTTAAAAAATGAATGAAAAACAAAAACAAAATTATCTTAATAAATTAGAAAGCTGGGAGAAAACTAACAAAATAAATTTTAAAGGAGAAAAATGAAGGGCACAACACTTGGGCAGCAAAAATGAAACACACAAATAAAGGACGAGTGATAGCAGTGCAAGCCAAACGGAGCTATAGTGGACCACAAGCTGAACACGAGTCACCAGTGTTATGCAGAAACTAGAAAAGCTGATATGATTCTAGGCTGCATCAATAGTGCCTAGACTGAGGGAAATAATAGTACCATTCAATTATGCTTTGTTCAAACCTCACCTGGAATATTGTGTCTGGTTCTGGACACAACAATTCAAGAAGGATGCAGACAAGCTGGAATGTGTGCAGAGAAAGGTGATCTAAATGGTAAAAAGTCTGGAGATCATGCCCTCTGAGGAGCCTCTTATGTAGCTGGGTATGTTTTGCCAGAGGGGAAAAAACGGGATTGATCAGATGGGCCAAGATAGCATGGGCCAAGCCTGTGATATCCTGGCCCAGGTCCCAACCTGGATCGGCCCCTGTGCTACAGACCCACTACAGCTGTGCATTCTTTATCTTACTGAGCCATTGCTGCTAGTGAGAAAGCAGATGTCTCTGATGAGAAAACTGGGCCCCTGGCCTGGCCACATAGTTGCAGCTGGACACCCTGTTTGTACATCAGACACAGTGACAGAGGGCTTTTCACTAGCAGAAATGGCTGAGTAAGGAGCACAAGGGATTGTCTATTCTGCTGAGGTTTCCTGAAGGGTTTACATGAAACTTTGCAACAAATGGTAGTTCATTTAGATCTGGGTTAAGGGCCCTTTGCCCCAGGATTGGGCCAGATCCACTTTAAACAGTTGCTATCATGTCGCCTCTTAATCATCTCTTCCCTAAGCAATTTGAAAGAGTGTCATGGACGAAGGAGCAAGCTCGTTTTCTGCTACTTTGGAGATTAGGGGCTGAAGCAGATGTCCCAGAAGAAGTGACCAGGGGTCGCTCCATCCCCCATCGGGCTGGGACAGCAGCAACAACATGGGCCCAAAGAGGGCACCAGCTGAAAAATCAGTCTCATTCCACCTTGATGTGGCTTTGGAGTGGTTTCCAGCCACTTTGGGGCCATGAATCATCTGAAGCCACTTCTTTTGTCTCATTTGTTTTGGGCCTAGGACACAGAGCAGCAGATTCAAAGTACAAGAAAAGAGATTCCTTCTAAATATTAGGAAAAACTTCCTGCTGGTAAGAACTGTTACACAGCGGAATACACTGCCTTGAAGTGTGGTGGAATCTCCTTCTTTAGAAGATTTTAAGTAGATACTGGATGGCCATCTGTCAGAAATGCTTTGATTGTGTCATCTTGCATGGCAAGGTGTAGACTGGTTGACGATGGTTTCTTTTCCAACGATATAGATGATTCTGCTGGAGAGAATATTTTTAAACAGGACCATTGCATGGGTCAGCATATTTTCAAAACATGAAAATTTTGCATGTCTTTATTTAAAAGTCCTTTTTAATCTGTTGTTTTTAAAAAAGTATCAGCCTACTTTTTTTCTAGGGATGAAAAGACTATTCATAATTATTCATTTCCCAGGTGAAAATGGAAAACCTAGTTCAAGAATAACACAGAGGTGAGAACTGTGCACAGAATTCACACATCCCAAAGTGTTTTGTGAAATTGTTGTCCACAGAAATAGAGGATTGCACAAAGAGATGAGCTGTTTGTACAGAAAATACATTTTTGCAAGGAAAACTCCTTTTGTGCAAATATTGTGTTTTTATCAAGAGTGTATTTCTGGAAACATTGCTTTTGTACAAAAGTTTTTTGGTGTGTGTGTGTTTGTACTTGGAATGCTATGATTTCGTCCAGTACTCCGTTCAGTTCCCAGAAGAAGAAAATAATGCTAAAACAGCTCCAGTTTACTGTTGTTCAGCATATAATCTGGTGGTTTTGTTACCTCTATCACTAAACATTATGCATCCAGCAATTCTCATACCCTCTTTTATAGTTCAGGTCCATAATATATACAGATGGTGAGAATATCCCATTCTATATATTCCAACACAGAAGAGAATGGGGAAGCTGCCAGAGCTGTGCAGATCTACATGTGAACTGGAACCCCACAGAGCTTTGGATCATTTTAGGTCCCTATGGGTGCTCTTTTGGTCACCAAAGAGCCTTGGTGAGACAGTGGTTAAATTCCAGTACTGCAGCAGTGCTCCAGGTTGACTCATCCTTGCATCCTTTCATAGGTTGTTCAAATGAATACCCAGCTTGTTGTGGACAATTGGTAACACATTGTAAACTGCTTAGAGAGTACCTAGAAATATAAGGGCTATGTCTATTGCAATTGCTATTTCACAAGTCTTTCATGTATCTGGATTACCCCCATGCATCCACTTAATCAGACATTTCATTCAATCTAGTGGGTGGATGAAACCTTTTACAGCTCTACTGGATCTCATCCTTTCCAGATTTTTCTGAAGAAAATTAACCATGTAACTATACTAGACAGTTAATGTGGGGCTAGTTGCTAGCATTATGCCTCAAATTGGCCTGGACTGACAATAATAGTGGCCACATGCACTGAGACGAATCCAGTGAGATGCTCTTTGTTGTGCACATGAGCCAACCAGGTTGACATCACATCTGCCCCACTGGTCCAATCCCTATTTTTGAAGCCACAACTGCCACTTTGTCACAGGCATAAGCTCCATGTAAAGCCTTGCTGAGGTCAGAAATGGCCATCCAGACATGTCATCAACAAGGAATCCAGGCAGCTGTTCCTGACCTTAGCAGAAGCAGCACCACACTGGGCAGGATTTACACGGAGCTCCTGCTCACAAGGGAGCAGTGGCAGTGGCTCTGAAAACAGCCTATCCCCTTTCCCTGTGTTGCTCAGTGTGGGGAAGGGGATGCCATGTCTCTTGGTGTGTGGGCAACTGGATTGGGTTGAATCAAATCCAATCCAGCTGTCCAAACAGCAAAAGAACCTGAGATCACTTTGGAGTTTCCAGGAAACAATCAGATTTTTCTTAGTTTGTAGCAGAGTTGACTTAGTTTGTATCAGAGCTGAGGGCAGAAAAACATGGATCCTCCCTGAAAGAAGCTGAAAATTGTCAGGATTATTAGTGTCATCTTTGGGGTGAGTATGGCACCAGTGCAGGCAAGCCCTAGATTAACCAAAATTCTCTCAAGTCTTTGCATTATATTGGTCCGTTTTACATTGGCAAAAAGAGGTGTGTTGAAGGCTGCATGAAAGCCCAGCCTTTAGATGAGAAAAAGGGAAAGTGTGCCATGAAAACACTATTTTGGAGTTTTAAGGGAGAAGAAGTGCTTTAAAAAGGAGCTGGCCCATTTTACATTGGCAAAAAGAGGTGTGTTGAAGGCTGCATGAAAGCCCAGCCTTTAGATGAGAAAAATGGAAAGTGTGCCATGAAAACACTATTTTGGAGTTTTAAGGGAGAAGAAGTGCCTTTAAAAAGTAGTTTGATTTCCCCACTACTTTTTAAAAAAGGGTGCAGCATTGCTGGCCCGTTTTACACGGGCAAAAAAAGGCGCTTTTAGGGCTAAAAAGCCCGCATTTAGGGTTAGGGAGGGCGTAGCCTTTACACCCTCCCTAAGCCTAAAACGCATGGACGCCGCCATTTAAAGATGGCGGCGTCTACACGGTGGCGCCGTACAAGCGTCATCACGTGCGCAGTGTTTTGACGCGCTGCGCACGTTTTGACGCTCTGGCGGCGCGGGAGGGCGCCAATCGCGCCCTTCCCGCGCCGCAAAAAAAGAGCTCGATCCCGGAGCTCTTTTTTGCGGCGGGTCGTTGCGGCGGGATGAGGCCTCTGGGGCTGCCCGTGTGGCAGCCTAGGCCTCATCTCGCCGCTAGAAGGGGCGAGTTTGGACCGCCCCTTTTAGCCAATGTAAAAAGCACCCCTATTGCATCTAAAGGCTAAGGTGTAGTTGAACGGTTAAATGGGGCTCTGTATCTTTAAAGCGCCTATTTAAAGGCAGCGATACAAGTGCGGAGGGAGGGGAGGTGCCAAGACAAGAAGAGACCTTCAGAGCCTGGCCAGAGTGCGCCTGCACCTTCCTTCACCTCCTCCCTTTGGTTGAGAGAGTGTGACTTCTAGGGAGACAGCAGGGCACTGGAGGCGCTCAGCCAGACCAGGGCAAGCTGGCAAGAGGAGGAGGAGAAGGGGAGGGACCTGGAGCACCTCCGCTGACCTGCTTCCCTGCAAGTCACACTCTCTCAGCCGAAGGGGGGAGGAGAAGGCAGGCCCAGGCACACTCTGGCCAGGCTCCATGGCTCTCTCCTGGCTGCCTTCCTCCTCCCTTTGGCTGAGAGAGTGTGACTTGCAGGGAAGCAGGGCAGCAGAGGGGCCCCATGTCCCTCTCCTCCTCCTCCTCCTCCTCCTGTTTCCAGCTTGCCCTGGCCCAGCATCAGGAGGACCTGGAGCACCACCGCTGCCCTTCCTCCCTGCAAGTCACACTCTCTCAGCCAAAAGGAGGAGGAAGGCAGAGGGGAGGGAGGGAGGGAGGGAGGGAGGGAAGGACCCAGGAAGAGACCCCCAGAGCCTGGCCAAAGCACGCCTGGCCCTCCTGCTTCCTCTTCAAAAAGAAGGCTGGAAAAGTAGGACGTGTCCTGGCAAAGGAGGATGTGCCTGGTCAACTTGGAAAAGGGGGGCCTCTGCTCAAGAATGGAGAACATATGGGAATCCCTCCTGGACAGAGGGCTGAAACCTCAAGACAACTCAATATAATGCTCTGACAGAACACAGACTACAACTCCCATGAGCCTTTGCTACCATTTCCCAAGATGCCTTAATTTGCAACAGAAAGCCGACCAGTATGTTCACATGTGATGAATTCTTTCGTATTGACTCTGCATTTTCTTTTTGTGTAGATGCTCTCTTGTTTTGTGTGTGATGAGCTTGTGCGTAATCATGTGCATTTCCGAACTGACCTCACTTTCTCCCTCTTTCGGAATGGTCCTGTACTCCCCCATGTGATAAGCTCCGACTGTATGGTGTACGTGCGCAATTGCGCAATTCGCAGCCAGCAAGGGGAAAAAAATGTTTAAAGCACGGCTAAAAGCCACGTTCCTTGCCGCCCATGTAGCTGCTCCACCTGTGTTTGTAGCGTTTTGACAGCTTCCCATGTAGTTGCTGAGCCACAGAAAAAACCTCAGTCTAGCTGCCCTGTACTTTTTAAATGCACACCTGGGGCTTGCTGTCTATCTGCTAAGCATTAAGGAAAGTGCAACTTCATGTCACACTTTCTTGCCAATGTAAAAAGCCCCATAATATATTAACTTGGCATTTCAGTGAGCTGTCCTACAATTCTGACTCCCAAAATGGTTTTATGAGACCCTTTCCCCCCAATCACTATGTACTAATCATTATTAAACAGTTAATATACTTGCTAATAAATACAGTAGCTGTAAGGCCATATGCTGATTCACAACCTTAGTAATGGCCAAAATTGCTATGTGAATGGAACTCTTTAGTACAATCAAAGCTTATTTACTTAATGCAGTAGAGTGTAAGAAGGACCAGATGTTCCCTCAAGCACTGTGATCTGTAGTATTTTTCTACTTATCCATGTCTAATTTCTGTTTGCTTTCATTAAAATTTCATCCATAGGAATTATTATTCTGTGTCTTTTCCTCCTTCTGCCTGAAATTATCCAAGTGATTATCTCCTCAAAGATCATGATTGACAGCATTCGCAGGTGAAGCTAGTATTCAGTTCAGACGCCAAGGCTTTCAACAGTGGAGCTATTTTACTGCATTATTCCTAAATGTGCGCTTGACAGCAGCATTTTATATCATTGCAGGATAAACAGATCACTTGACACAAATGGCAAATATATACTAATAGGCTTCTCATTGTTTAAAACATCTAATGGAACCAGCCTAACGGCTATTAGCACTTTATATGACACTTCAACATCTATCAACATTCAAAACCCTTTTATAATAATTGATATCCTTTATGAGGAGAGTTGTACTTCAAGGGCCCTTTTACTAATGATCTGGTGGTTGGAACGATAACATTGTATGCATACATAGCAGATGTAACAGGGAGTGTGTTGTAGTTTTTGCTCTTTTAGGGTTTTTGTTTTGTTTTCTATGCATGTTGGAGTAATCATTGGTCTTTTTAGGTGTTAAAGCTCATTTAGTTGATCCCACACATGGTTATTTGACAGTATGCTTCACTTTTCAGGTATGTGTGCATAGGACTGCAATTCTAGTCATAGCTTTAAAGTTGGTTAAATTTTCTTTCTATATCAGCACTTAATTGAATTTTAATTCAAACTTAATTTAATCTACCTTAACATGAATACATTGTCTGTCTGTGTCCAGAGACATGGAGCGGTGTCTAGCTGCTTTGGCTCCATTTCTTTTTTGTACAAGGTTTGCAGTTTTGACTGCACCTAGAATGTACTACTTTTCATCACCAGATTTGTAAAGACTGTCAATGCTGGTTGGTACACAGTTCCATCACATCTCAGAGCCTTCAAACCACTTCAGTCTCTTACTATCTGTGGTACATCATACAGAACTCACAGTTCTGGGGAGTGCATTCTCAACTCTTTGGTTATAGAGGGACTTTCTATTTTCAACTGTCCTAAAGATAGAATATACGTTTCTTTCCTCACGCAGGACTGAGGCTCTTGTACAAGCACTGGGCCTGACTGAATAAAAATATCCTGCCCATTCCATTAACCTATATTATTTTGTGTCTCTGTGCACCACACAGTGTCAAGCTCTGGGGGCAAGTAAAAATAGGGCCATTCTGGTTGTAGCTGATATACGGATGGCCATCAGGATCACCACCTACACAAACTTTACTAACACTAGAGATTCAAATTAAACCCCAACACGTGTTACAACCAGAAAAGCCCCAATTTCTCCTACTGAAACAGGGATACAACATTATGTATGAAAAACATGCAAGGGTACCTGTGATGGCCATCTAACAAATGCAAACAAAAATCCATCAGTGATACCTTTATGGGCCATTGAGGTCACAGTCTTCTTTGCAGAGAACAATGGATTCCTTATGAAGGAACATTTTGTGCAGAAATAAAACATGCAAATTCAGTCCAAACTTAAAAAGAAGAAAAAATAGTTTTACCTTGATTGGAGGTCCCATTGCACAGGCCACTCTTCATGTTTTCTGCATTGTAAGATACCACATTGTAGCTGCAACAGGGGAACCATGAGGAGTGGCCTGTGGACTGGGACCTCCAACCAAGGTAAAACATTTTTCTTCTTCTTAAATTTGGATTGAATTCGCATGTTGTATGGTTACACAATATAACACTGGGAAAATTGGACAAAATCATCTCCTTGGTACTGGCCTTCTGGTATGTTATGCAAGGGGGCAGGGGGAATCTGTAGACTTAATCCTATCATACCCTTAACAGTTCAATAATGTGAAGGATTTTGATGAACATGCTTTCCAGTTTTGGCTGAGAGGCAGCAAATCTGCAGTGCAACAAGGCAGTAAATTGTTTTCCATTATTTCTTATTATGTTTTTAATTTTATTTTATTACCACAACAGGTATATTTATATCCCTATTCCTAGATGGAGGTTGTCTGAAGCAGCTGACTATCCATTTCAAGGGATATATTCACATATTTCCTTTTCTATTGGAAACCATGGACAATAGTTTCAGATTCTAAGGAATGTGATTAAACAAACATCCACGTAAAGGGAAATATTAATAAAATCCACACAAGAGGCAGTGCACCTTACCTTCCCAAGTGATTAAATATTCTTCCCTGTGTATACACAATCTTTTGGATTTTAGGCTCTTGTTCCCACCCGTCTGTGTAGACTGGCTGAATGCGTGGATGGGTAGCATATTTGAGAGGCATTCTCTTCACTGGAGGGAGGAGGGAGGAGGCAATCAGCACCAAGAAATGAATGACTATATGGTGGCCCTTCCAATGCAGGGTGGGTCAATGGGTGGTATTCCATATATTATTAGAGTTCATTTCCCAGGATTCCTCAACTTGGGCTTTGTTGACTAGCGACCATAGGAGTATTTTGTCTACCACTGTTCTAAGGAAATAGGTGGGAAAGTTGTTCTATGAAGTTCTGGGTGTGGATGGTCCACACAAATGGAATTCCTGCTCTGTTTTAAAAACGGTTGTCTTGAAGTTCATGTGCTTAAGACTAAAGAGTTCATGTTTTCCCAGAAAGCAAAAGTAAAATTAAATTAGCTGCTCTGGCTGAGATCCTAGTTAAATCTGTCAGACTGTAAAGCTCTGTTAACACCAAGGTCTGGGAGGTCAAATGTATAAGGAAGTCAGCAAAGAGAGAGGGAAAAGCTAGCGAGCTGAGAAGTGACACGAAGGAACAGATAAGTAAACCTGTGGCGGGTACCACCTGGAAATGATTACTAAGCCTGGCAAACCCATTGCAATAGAAAAGACTGGAGTGCAAGAAAGCTTCCATTGTCTTTACATAACACTGGGAAAAGTAACTATAGTTTTTTGTGAATTCTGGTTACACCAGCGTAAGCCACCAATTGGATCCAATCCCTTCTCTAAAGTACATCTGCCACACTGAAATGGTTCTGAAGGCCCCTTGTACCTTGTGACTATTTAGGAAGGCCAAATTGTCCATCGATTACAGTGAACATTGTTACTCATTTGCATTTTTTATGGCATTGTCTGCTAGCTGCCCTTTCTTCTCCACTCTATAGAGGACATGCTCTCTATGTTCTATATCCCATACAGGCTGTGCCTTCAGAGGGAAAGAATGGGCTTCAGAGAAAGGAACTTTCATCTCAAGATCTTCAGGCCAGATGCATATGGTTAGGGGAGGGCTGCAGGCAGGCCATAGACTTTTCTTGGTACAGCCTTGGTCTAAATGAACAAGCTGTTTCCAACTTCAGGCTGCCTGTGTCAAAGTATCCAGTGCTTTTGTCAGCAGAGTGGGGAGCAGATTGCAGTGCTAATGGATTCAGATGAAAAGATATTTAAGGTTTCATTACACAATCTCTTTAAAAGTATGTTTGTAGTGGAGTGCTTCCAGAACTCTTCAGCATTTGCTGATGTGTGAGAGATTTGGAGAATCTGACTGACAATTACTTAACGTGCACATTCAACTTATCTTTAAGGAGTGCAGGAGCAGGCTTATGTTAAGCCCGATTTGAGTTACAGCTGGGGAGAATCTGATTGAATAATAACATATATATTGTGAAATGGTCCCAGCAGCTTGAGTAGAAGCAGTTTCATGAAATGACCCCTCATGAACTTTATTTTTGCAACTTGATTCCTCTGAATAATTTCATTGATTTTTCAACATATTAACTTGAGAGTAAGTCTCAGTGAACTTACCTGAAAGATTAATTCTCATTGAACATGAATAAAATTGGATTGTAAACTTCTGATTGCAGGTGCCCCAAAACACCATGGGATACCTTTTAAACCACTAGGACTTCTTCCATGTAAAGTGTTGACTTGAGGGTGGAGGGAGTTGCAAGATACGCATTGTTTGTTTTGTTTTTTTAAAACATATATTTCAAAACTGTTTAAAACACTATAGCACATCCTTAAAGCTTTTTTAAAAAATGATTAGTTCTTGAAAGACTGTCAAGAGTTTTTTAAAAATTTCTTTACCTGTTAATGATGGAAGGACAGTAGAGAGGTGACCTTTGCAGGAAGCAGAGCAGAGAGGGAACTCCAGAGACTTGCAAGCAGCCACTGAAGTCTTCCCATCAGATGTACATATGAAGGGGTGGAAACAAGAAAATTCCCAGAGATCTCATGGCTCAAACAGATTCTGAATACTGTCCTTCAGACAGTTGAACACAAGCCATAAAGAATCTTGCAGCTCACAATCAGCACTTTGAATTTCACCCAGAAACAGACTGGTAAAAATGGAGCTATTGTAATTAGTGATGTAATTAGTTCTCATAATTCTTCTAGTCCCTGAAGAAGGGCAGTAAATATAATTACTGTTCTCCCTGCATGAGAAGTCTGAGATAAAATGTCTCATCCCTCACATAGGGCAGATCTCACCTATTCCAATTGGGGGTGGGGATTTCATTGGAAATTTGATGTTCTGGATGTTTTAATTGTTTTATTGCTTTAGTAGTAAGTTGAGCAGTTAAACAGTAGACATGCAATTGAATCTAATGATTTTGGGGGCCATCATAGATCATAATAACATAAAAGCAGACAAGTATTGACAATAAGATGTTGAAATTGTGTGTTGTTGTTTTTGGAAATGGCTGGATTCAAATTTGTAAACCCTAAAACAGAAAATGTCACAAAGGGAAGGGAAAAGGTACCTTGGTTCCGTTTACAAGGAGGATGCAGTGAAGACAAGCTGGCATCAGTTCTCCAGTTCATCTCCTGACATGTTGCAATCCAACCATAATGGTC
This sequence comes from Urosaurus nigricauda, assembly GCA_034509955.1. NCBI lineage: Eukaryota > Metazoa > Chordata > Lepidosauria > Squamata > Phrynosomatidae > Urosaurus > Urosaurus nigricauda. The sequence continues at coordinate 97,381,593 of JAOEGL010000001.1, forward strand.
TCTCCAAGAAGTGTTCTGTGTAGTTCAGGAAACATACATAAACATACACTGTGGTGTGATACTAGTACTTAGATCCATCTCCCTGAAGAGACTACAAATACTCATTTAGTCGTATTGATCCATATCTGTCAGAGTTTGGAATCATTGCCTTTTTTGGGATACTAATGGGCCCAAACAGACTGCCCCTAAGGGGACGCTCCATGCCATCCCTTCTCTCATCTCATCGGGGCCATGGCAGCTGCCCATCTGGCCTTTCCATGGTGAGAAAAAAAAGCTGCAAAAAGTGGCTGCTTTTTGTGCTGTGGAAAGGGTGGTGTAGTCATGGTGACAGTGGCTTTTCGGCATTCCTTTGGTGCAACATGTTTAAATACTGCATCTATGGAGTGCCGTGACACCCGCACCGTGTGGTTGGGCATATGGCATGACACTGGCATGGGTGCAGCTGGCGTGCATATGCCACAACCCTATGCCGGCGTATAACGTCAGTCTGTACAGGCTTTAAGTCAATTAAGGTTGATAGTGCAAGTCTGTTCTCTCTCTGTGTGTACATGACAGGTGTATATCACCTGTCAACTTATGGCAGTCCATAAATTTCATAGGATTTTCTTATGCAAAAAGTACTCAGAAGTGGTTTGGCCAGTTCCTTACCCTGAAATAGAGCCTACAGCACCTGGTATTCATTGATAGTTCACCATCCAAGTACTAACCAGAACTGACCCTGCTAAGCTTCCAAGATCTGTTGCCTTTGGGGCCGTCACACAGTATTTTGTCCAAGAAAGATCTGTCCAGGCGCACTATAACTGGCAGACCAGTCAAAGCTGGACCAGTTGCTCTGCATTGTAGAGTTTAGTTGAGCCTTCAGTGATTGAGATGGACTCAGAAGTACTTCTAAGTGTTGCATCTGCTATTTCAGGGGAGTGCCTCTCCATCTAGGATAGTCTACTTACCCAGTTCCCAGAACTAGTAACCACCAATCTGCAGAGCCTCCATTTTAAAAGGAGTCAACTTCTGTTCATTGACCCTCATCTAGCCTGAATACAGTGGCTTCCACTACTGTACATTTTAGAGAAATGCACAAAAAGACTAAGGAAAATGCACAATTTTCCTCCAGTATTAACCCCCACCCCATTTCATGGTGGTTTGAATAATTTTTAAAAAAACAATTTTCTTCCTTAGTGTACAGGCCAACACACATCTGCATTTCTATCCCAGGCTTGATTATGTACACTATTATATGTAGGTGATTAGATTTATGAAAGAACTTGGACTTTTGAGCTTCACGTTCTTTGAATGTTCTCTCCATCCCTTCTTTTCTCTTTGTCTTAAAAGACTTTGCTAGGCCAGAGTATGCAGCAATTGCTTACCATACTTTTCAGTCCCTCCAATCATTGTACTTATTTATGAAATGTCTTGAGCTCTGCTTTCACTGCTAACTTGGCAGCTGATGCTGATGCAAGCTGTAAGTCTGAAGATTTGTGAGTTCCTCTCAGGAGATAAATGAATTTTTCAGTTCAACAAAACAAAGTCTGTAATTCAAGTTCAATGCTGTTTCTTTCCCAAGGGTGATTTTAGCCATGGATTAATTGTTTCTGTTTTTGTAAACAGTCAACAAAAGTCAAAGGGATCTGCTTGCACCAGTGGGTGGCGAATTTCCCAAACTAAGCCTTTGATGAGAAAGATAAATGCTACATGGATTATTTATTTTATTTTGCAACTTTTATATCAAAGCATTTATCACCAAACAAGAGACTGATATTAAAATGTAGATTTTTTTTAAAAAAAATCCAGACTTTGGAATCTGTAGCCTAATTTTCAGTAATAAAAAATAAAATAAAATTAAGGCTCCAGAGAAGGAGCAAAAGAGCTGAAGTGCAGTAATATACAGTAAGAATTTCCTCCCTTCACTGAGATAGATTAGAAACTCCATCTTCTAGTTAATATCAAGCTGTTTTATACTGCATTATGCTGTTGGTCCATCTAATTCAACATTATCGATACCTACTGGTGGTAGAATTCCAGGATTGTCTACCTGGAGATGCCAAGCACAGAACCCGAGACCACCTGTATGCAAAGTATATGCGCTTCCCCACAATGTGATCCTCCCTCTAGTTCACATTGGGTTTCCATCCAATGTGATTGTGATGATAGCTGTTTTTTGATCACAGGAACTTCCATCTTAATAAATAATGGTCTTGCATATAGAGTGTTAATTTCGCTACATGGCTAAAAGCTATTTCCACATTTGTAAATTGCTTCATATTTCCATCCCACTTAAGACTTACTGAAAGCTTAACTGATCTTTGTCATTCTCCTTGCTACTTAATGTTTAAATCCACACAGTCCTTATCATTATTGTTAAAAATAAATGAACAAGTTTCATTTTTGTTGCCCTGGCAAAGTTATTGCACAATGATGAACTTCAGGATTTTTCTTGTGGCCAAGGCAACAACCTATGTTATGTGATGTGTTGGCAGTAAAGTGAATCTTACACTTCAAAGAACCCTAGGTCTCCTATGGAGGACCACTTCATCTAGTAACCCATAGAACTGGGTAAGAATTGTTTTGATAAAAACAAGCAACTAACTACAAGAAACAGGTAACTAAATATATAATTCATAAATAGTATCCTTTTAATTGATCCACTGATTAATCAATTAAAATGTTATTTAAGAATTTTAAATTCCTCACATCTTCCTTGCACATAAGCAAGTATAAGCAATAAATTTGCTTATCAAATGAAGGAATTTAAGGTGACAATGCCTGCACACATTTACTTGAAAGTATGTATTGTTGAAACAAATTGAGACTTCTGAGTAAAAATGCACAGGATAGCACAATACAGCTAGCAACCCTGGCGTGCTTGCAGAAGAATTGTCTTTTAAAGTATTTGGCTTTAGCTTAGCAAACTTGGTTCACCAAATTAACTCTGATTACCAGAACTCAATACCAGAAGGGAGGTATTGCTCAGATCAAAGATGGGAGAATAGATTTAAGTGCAGGGTGCAGTATGTAAATCTGTCTTGGAAACCGATATCTTTTGCTCAGTATCGCATAAATAGTGGTAGACAAACTTGTCTGTCTGTCTAGCATCTATCTTCTCCATGCCTACCATATCTATGCCATATTAGGCAGGAGATACCAGTTTCTAAGACTGTTTCCAAGACTGTATATCTTGTTGCTCTTTTGATGGCTTGGCTGCTGTGTTCTCTTCTCCCAGTGCTAACCTATGCTGAAGGCCTTATGCCATAGTGTAGAATTTAACCCACTTTGAAAAGAATAATAGTGGACAAGTGGCAGATGTATGTGTATTTCTATTGTACAGTAGTTATGTAAATATTTAATTACTTAAAGTTCAGACTTTAATTCATTTAAAGTTCAGCTGAGTGCTAAGCTGAATGGGTTGCATATGAGGTTGTTGACATACATATCTGACATAAGCTTTGCCCATAGTTAATAATTAATCATGGGGACTACAGTGAAGAAATCAGAAGAAAATAAACTGAGGCTGTCATATTATGGCCATATCAGAGAAGGCATTAGAAAATACTAGGAACGGGAGAAGATAGCAGAAAGAGATGAAGATTGCATGCCAGATGGCTAGTCTGAATCAGGGAGGCCATGGGGATGAATTTACAGGACCCAAGCAGAACAGTGAGGATCTTGGAGATGTCTCATAAACAGGGTTGCCATGAGTTGGAGTCAACTCAATGCCAGTTAACAACAGCAACAACATAGCTCACCAGAAATGAGCAAATTTAATACCACCGACTTCCTGTACACTTGAACATGTAGCTATCAGCAATAGTTGGGCAAGGATTTCTCCATATAGCGAGTACTTTTCTGACTCAACTTGTTTTGACTTTTACAAGCCAGTTACCGTGCAATTAAAAGACCTGTGCAAATAGGCTTTGAGTTCTTGTAAAGTGAATGCAGTTTTCATGTGCGTTAATGTGTGCAGGACGGCAGGCTTTGTGGCTCATCCCCCTAAACACCAAACAGGCCACCCAAAATAGTTTTAACCTAGATCTGTGGGTAATCACCTAGATATTGGATAAGCCTGAATTGTTGGAAAGAATCACATAAATGACACAAAAGCAAAGAATGCATACCAATGGAGGAGTGCAATACAGTGCAAACAGCGATTAGTCTGTTCTTTGTATCTACAGGGATTTATTCATTCCAGTTCAAGTTTTCTATGGACTGCTCAAAAGATATTGATTATATACAAATGTGAGCAGAAAGCAGAATGAATGATTTGCTGTACTGAGAAATTAATTGAATATGCCATTCTAGATGATATGATTAAGCTCTCGGCAGCCATCTAATACCAACACCACCAAAACTACCCAACTGCTGTCACCCATAGCATGTTCTGACACACTTTAATTCAACAATTAAGCATTTTCCTGGCCATTGCTTATTGTTCTGGTACCTTTTGGAGTCAAAAGGATACTCTAAAGACATCTTGAGATGAAACAGACAAGGGACTTTATTTTGCCATAACTCAGATGAAAGCATCAGAGCAGTTATGCCACTGGGGTGCAGGGAAAAAAAGAATCTTTCATTTTAGGAATTGATAGAAAAGGGTACAAAAATTAAACAGTAAATATTATAAAATCCCTTGGTCAATGGTGTAATTCTAAAGATTATTGTAGATTGGATACATACCTAGACATACATTAACATAGAACAATTGAAGTAAATTAGACTTAGTCATATGTGTTCAAATGCAAAGAAAGTTAGTAACATGTATTCATTGTCACATATGGAAGCATGTGAGATTATATAAGTGTGCACATGAACAGCTCACTGAATATTTGCACATGGTATAAAAGTCATACATCATGTGGAAAAAGTAGATGGGGAGATATTTTCCTTATCACCACATTAAAAAAAATATGAAACACTAAAGTGATTCATTTAGGTTGCCTGGTAGAAGATTCAGAACAGAAAAAAGGAAGTTTGGGCCAAAACAGATGGCCCAGTAAAGCTGGCTTCTAGCCGGCTTGGGTGCATGGCATTTAGACACACCATGCTCCGGAGTCGCTTGGAAGCCGTGCTGGCAATTATACATTGGCCAGCTTCCAGACAACTTGCGAGTGTGGCATTTGGATGCCACTCATCCCAGAGCCAGCGAAAAGCCAACTCTGGAGGCAAAGGGGTGCCTTTTTTCCACCCCAAATAGGAGCGGACTTTTTCTGCTCCTATTTGGGGCAGAATCTGGCAGGATTGGGGCTGCAGCATGCGGTTGCCATGGCTCCAATCTGGCTCTCTCAGGGGCAGCATCACACCATCCCTTTGGGGTCATCTGTATCTCTCCTATGTCTTCATGTAGCATATAATTAAGTTATAGAATTTACTACAGCAAAATGTAGTGGTGGCACCAGTATGTGTAGCTTTATAGGGCTATTAGGTAAATTTGTGGAAGAAAAGGCTGTTTATCATGGTAGCAATATACAGTAATATACAATCAATGAAGCAATATACAAAGATATCTCAGTTAAGGAAACCATCAGTTAGGTTGGTGTCACCCAGTGCGGTAACTCAGGGTCTTACCCTCATGGCCCATCCACCATACCAGACCATAGAGAATTCTTAGCAATGTATATGAATACTAATAACAAAACGTTTGACAAAACCAAGAACTCACTGTTGTCTTATGACTAAAGCAATTTCCATTCAGCAATTGAGCCATAACAAATTTTTGAAGACACCAAGAGCAGCAGCACCATCACTTCATCAGATGGCAGGGCAGGGGTCATGAATGGAAATGTCCAGGTGCATGGTTACTTATGGCTCTTCACCATCTGCCATAGCTGCTGCTTTTGGCCCCCTCCCATTTATTCCCACAATGCACCACAACAAGAAGTCCTTCACCAGCTGGGTCCTGGAATCAGACTTTCATTTTGCCTCACTTTTTAAAAACTCTATTACTATTATTATTATTATTATTATTATTATTATTATTTCATTTATTTGTACCCTGTTTCCCCCCCAGAATAGGGACTTAAAGCAGCATACAGTCTAAAAACAAGATACAATAAAACTTACCAAAGTCACAATTAAAATAGAATTAAACTATTAAAATATTAAAACAGATCAGTTGTTTTAAAATAGAATACAATTTTAAAAGGTATAAAAGCACTTAAGCAGGAAGGTCTTAGTTTCCTAACGAGAGGAGAACAAAGAGGGAACTATTCTGGTTTCTCAGGAAAGGGAGTTCCAGAATCTAGGGGCAGCCACCAAAAAAGCCCTGTTTTGCTTTCCTACCAAGTGTGCTTTTTTGACAGTAGCTGTTAAAAACAGTACTGTACAATAAATAGGCAGATGTTCAGAAATGGTCAAAATAAGTAATAAATCCTTATCTTCACATGGCAAAAGGACAGGCCATCACCCTCTGTACCCAGCACAAGCCTCTTGACGGGCTTTACAAACAGCCCTGAAGGGGCGACCTCCAGCTGCCCCTTCTTCAGCTGGATCGGGGCCATGGAAACCTCATGCCACGGCCCCAATCTGGCCTTCCAAAGTGGCTCCTTTTTGTACCATTGAAAGGATGCCATAGCCACTGGAAGTGCACCATGATGCCATGCACTGTCTGGAGCAGCATGAGGCATCAGGGCGCCCTGTGGGGGGTGGAGTCAGGCATGCACTGTCAGGACATTATGCCCTGACTCTGCCCCCAAGCTGGCCTGTACAGGGCCTGAGTCCTGAAAAGAAAGGAGTCCCACTAAGGAGGCAGAGGTCCAAAGCAGCAGCAGAAACAGCAGCTTCTTCCTCCCTCCTCCCAGCCACTGGATAGTCACCATGGTCCCTCCCCTCTCTGCTGGGATGTTATTTATATGGGCAGATGTAGAGGTAGCTAAAAGGACCATAATCTTCACCGCCGGTTTTGATTGGCACACCATCATATGTGGGGCACGCATATAGAATTTTAGCCTTCTAAGTATATTGATTCATTACATGTAAGCTGGCTTGCAAAAAGATTGTTGTAACCACAGGGCTATTTTTATTTTTAAAATAATAAATTTCTTCTGAATCATTGCACAAATCATTTTAGAGTCACTCCCTCTGATTGTGTCACCTGGTGAGACCCTCATCTCCCTCAGCCCCTAGAGATGCCACTCTGAAGCCTCTGTCAGCCAAACTGCTTTTTATAAAGGATTTTTACATTCTCACAGCCTCCACATGCCTTCTTGTCCTCTGTCTAGTTGGAATTTTCCCCCCCTGACAACATAAGTACAGTGGTCCCCTGGGTTACGAAAGTAATCCGTTCCGGCATACCTTTCGTAACCCGGAAATCTTCGTAACCCAGGGGACCACTTTATTTGTAGCGCCGCATGGCAGATTTAAAGGGCCGGCGCTTTTTCCCCCGGAACCCGGGGTTTTTTTCGCAAGCCGGGGCCGTTTTTTCCGGCCTCGGCTCTTTCGTACCCCAGGGTTTTTGTACCCCGGGGGATTCGTAACCCGGGGGATCACTGTATAATGGAGGAGAGCTGCAGAAACCACACTCTTGGTGCATTGGTGCAGCAGCATTCTTCAGTGAACAATGCAATAAAAAAGCTGAGCTGGCCAGAAATAGGATTTTGCTCTAGCCAAATCCAGTGTGTTGCTATAAGTGCTTGCCAGCAACAGGCAAAGTAAACAGCAGTTGCCTCCAGAATCACTTACTAAGCATGTGTGAACAGCAAAACAGAGAGAGAAGGGAAAAGCAGAAAAATCTGTCTTACCTACTGTTCCCCAAGCATGTTGAAAAGTACCAAATAGAAACCATAACAAAAGTAGAGGCTCGTAAAAGAAAAAGCCATCCCTGGAAACATTTAGAAGGAGATTTAAAGTACAGTAGTCTCTAAAAGGTTCAGAAAGTTTTTGTTTATATATACAAGCTTTATTTGTATATATAAAATGTTTTGTTTCACACATGCATATTGTTAGTTTTTAATTCAGCAGAAATGTGCTGAATTCCTGTTCCTTTTTGTTGTGTAGAAACCCATCACCATTTTTCCCATGTTATTTCTTCCTGTGGTACCAAAATCATGCTCAGGGAAGTCATGCCCAGGGATGCATCTACTTTGCTAACTGAGATATACCTGTATTACCTCTGAATGCACCTCAATATTAATTGCTAGGGGATACAAGAGGGTGGATGCAATGGCCCTCATTACTTCCTTGTTGGTTTCCTGATACAAGTTTTGATTTTCCATAGTGGTATTCTTTGTGAACAAATGACAGTGGAAGTGCACCAATGCTATTAGTGTCATTCTTTTTCTGTAATATTTGCCTCCATTGACATTTCATTTTTCTTTTCCTTAGCAAATTGACTTTGTCAACTGATTTTACTACCCATTATGCTTTAGTTTGCTTTCATTTCCCAAGAGCCATTAGCTTGTGATATTAAAACCCAAAGAGTGTGGTTAAAGCAGAGAAAATAAAGGATGTTAAAGCAGTTAGATTAGTTTTGCCTAAGGGTTGTGTCACGACTTATGGCTCTAGGATGGTGAGGTAATACAGTTTGGCTAAATAGGCTTTATCTTGCACAATATGTCACTTTAGTTTCCTGATGATTTATAAAGCCAGCAACAGTATTGTATTATCCAGGGAGTGCATATCAGTCACATATATTTAAAGCAATGGTGCCCAGTCAGATTTATTTTCCTGTATCACACAGTGTGACATCTTGACGCATTTTCAGTCGTACAGAATTTTGGTGTTCATTTTTTGCTTTGTGCCTATAAAGCTGTGAACTCCACACATTGCAACAAGTACTTACTAGAAAAATGCTGCTATCCTCTAATTCTGAAATGTAAAAGTTACATTAAAAGAAAATGTATTTTCTTTCATGATTTAAATGATAGGGTTGCCCTGGGGGAAAAAAATAAAGTTTACACAGCAGAAATGCAACCATAGCATTCTAATGGTTTGTAACCATTACTTTGGTATTAGACATATAGCATTTGCACAGAAGAGGTTCCTGACATTCTAATGGAAGTATGAGTACTTATCAATCAAGACTATAAGTTGTTGGAGTGAATATTTCTGAGGCCCTTTTGCATTGAAACAACAAAGTACCAGTAGCTATATACAGTGGGCCCTTGGTATCCATGGAAGCTCAAGTGTCATTTTTTTTTCCAGTGGCGATGCAGCCACGTAGCCACACCACCATTAGAAATAATGGGACCAAGTTCCTGCCTACCTGCCTGCCTCTCTCCCTCCTTCTCTCCCTCTTCCTTACCTCCTTTCTTTTTTTCTTGTTTTTTTTTTCTTTCCCCCCTCCATCCTTCCGCTCTCCCCCTCCCTCCCCCTCCGAGGCTTTTGCACTGGCTTGGCTCTGGGGATGGAGGCTGAAGCCTCATCAGCCAGAGGGAGCTCAAGCTTCAGCTTGAGTCTCAGAGCCTCTTGCCCCCAGGCCCAGCACCTGGGATGGAGCCTTCAGGGTCCATGACCCAAACCCTGGCCCCGGCTCCCTACAGCTGAGGGGGCTCCACCCCCAAAGCCAAGCTGGAGATAAGGTAAGGAAGAGGGAGGGGGGGACTTTGGTCCAATTGTCCCCAATGGCAGTGCAGCTGTCTGGCTGCACCACCATTGGGGACAATGGCAAGTCCATGGATACTGAGGGCCACTGTATACTGAAAGGTAGGAAGAAGACTTTCAACATTCTCATCAGTTCTCTGTGTATATAACTTGGGTGGTCTAGATTGAATAGTACAACTGTTTTACACTTTATAAGGTACAGTACGAACATGAAGGGGCGATCTAGACTGCCCCAGGAAGCAGTGGGATGGGGCCAAGCTGCCAGTTCCCCATGGCCTCTAAGTGGGGTGCAGCAGGTGCCCTGGGCACCTGCTGCACCCCGCTTGAGGAGGTGGGCCTGAAGGGAGAAAGAGGCTGCCACCGCCGCCCCTTTTTCCCTGGGTCTTTGCTGCAGCTGTCTAAAAGCCACGGCAAATACCCGCCCACAAAAAGGAGCTCCGTTTGGAGCTCCTTTTTTGCGCCGTGGAAAGGGCGTGATTGGCGCCCTCCCGTGGCACAAAGGCGTCATGGCATGCACAGCGCGTCTAAAAGCTGCGCACCCCATGACACCGTCATAGCGTGCCCGTATGGATGACGTCATTTAATTATGGCGGCGCCCATACGTGCTAGGGTTAGGGAGGGTCTGTGCCTATTAGGGTTAGGGAGGGTCTGTGCCTCCCTAAGCCTATTCGCACCGCTTTTGGCCCTAGACGCGCCTCTTTTAGTGCGTCTAGATTGGGCCATAGTGATGTTATTTCTGGGAGCCATGATGAAGGTCTGTCGCAATGAACAACTTGTAGCTCAGTAGACTGTTGTTGATGTGGTGTGCTTTCAAGTCAGATAAGGCGAACCTATCATGGTGTTTTCTTAGAAAAATTCTTCAGTGGGGATTTGTTATTGTCATCTTCTGAGGCTGAGACACAGTGACTTGGTCAAGGTCACCCAGTGGGTTTACATGACCAAACTGGGATTCAAACTCTGATCTCCAAAGTTATAGTCCAGTGCTCACACCATTCCATTATGCTGGCTCCATGTTGCACATGAAGATTGTTACACTTCTGGCACCTCCAGCTAGGGATGGGAAAGATTACTTTCTGAAACTCTAGAGAGTCAATCAGTGCAGATAAATTCCAGCTAGATTTCTTCATGAGCTGGCTTATTTTAAGGCAGTTTTATGTGTTAACCTCATGTCATGGTGCTGGTTAAGGCTGAATAGAATAAGTGCACCATTACAGAATGGTGGGAAAACTATATCCTTGATGCCAAGTGTTCCATAAACTTTGGGTGCAGAACAACTGGTTACCGTACAGTATTCCTTCTGGACAGCACTATGATGTCTGGAGAATTTCTTATGAGGGTGTGGGTAGCAAGAGAAGAGTGTCTAGAGTTAGAGCTAAATGCAGAAGTGCACATTAACTGCAAATCCAAGTACTGGAAGGGGCATAATTCAATCTAGCACTAGTTGAATTTGCTTCAGTTTATATGCTCCAATCCTAGAACTGAAAGTTGCTTGTGTATCACCGTACTCCCTGTTCGATTTCCCTGATTAATTGACCTCTTGCTATACTGGATCCTGACTGCCTCTGGACTCTTCTTTTTTGTAATTGTCTATGCCCTATTTGTATCCTGGACCCTTGGACTGCTGTAACAATCCTTTTCTAGTCCATTCTACACAAGATCCTCTTTTTTGGGCTTGCCTAAAGCAAGACATATTTTCAATATGTCAGCTGTATCTTGAATATCTCTCTGTCCCCAAGGGGATCATAGCTGGAGCACCCACCTCTGTTTTGGAAAGGTAGTGCATGCCATAGAAACCATGTCAGCCTCCAGGGACAAAGGTGGACCTATCAGTGACCTAAACAAATAGAAACAGTGCAGCTGTTTAATTTAAGAAATCATGACCCCACCAAGAACCAGCATAATGTCACTTCACATATCATTAGTGTCACTACCATCTTGAGCAGCTCAAGCCCCCATTCAGTCCATGCCAGACCCTGATCAACTGAAAAGGAGAAATAGAGTTTGGTAACACTGACATATTGATAAGAGCCCACTCCACATGCTTGGGTGACCTCACTCCTCAGCTCTCTTTCTATTTTTAAGTAGCATCTGTTCTCTGATTATCAATTATGTTTGTGCCTTTGCTATTTTGAACACTAATCTTTAAACACTATATTTGTCTTGAAAACACTAGAACATTGGCTTTTAGTGTTCTGTGTGCTTTTTAAAGAACAAGAAAGGAAGAGAGTTGTTCAATATGTATAAATGTAAAATAGTGGGTGCCCTTTTTATCTTGGTAGTGCCGTTTCTCCTCTGACAAATGAAACAGTAAGTGCCCTACAGGCAGTGATGTAATGGTAAATCTTGAAGTGTAGGCGCTTCACATGACAGTTGCCATAGCTACACCCAAGGAGAGCCCTCAAATGCAGACAGCTGTGTTCATCTTTCTGTATGTTCACGTGCATGCATGCACACACCCAATAGAATATTTTTGCTGCAAATAACCCTAACTCATTCTGTTATAAGGATTTTGATGAACGCAGAGTTAACAGGGTGGGTGGATGGGTGGGGTGGAAAACAATACCATTATCCCTACCAATCAGAAAATTTTATTTAGTTCTGTGAACTACGCAGTGAACTAAATCACTGCGTAGAAATTTTCCAATGAAATTTGTCAGTAAAATTTTAACAGAATATTGTTAATATCTTAGTTAGGGATGTAAAACAACAGTTATTTAATTCCTTTGGACAAGAATAAATACTTTTGGCATTTTTCTCCTCACTCTGCATCAATATAAGATTTCTGTGCAGTGTTTGAGAAATGTTTGTACTTTGAGAGTACGTTGGGAAAAAATTGTTGTGCAAAATTCACATGTTTTTTTTGTTTAGTAAATGTGTACTTTATGAAAAAATATGCTGCTTTTTGTACAGAAATACTGGATCTTTGCACAGAAAGCACATGGAGCAAAACTATACATGGTTTTTCTTTGCAAGGATCTGTGGATATGCACAAATTTCTTACAGCTGTGAAAATTATATAAAATACATGCAGTCAGTCTAAATGGATGAATTGCTGTGCTAAGAAACAACGGGGCAAAGCAGGCAGGCAGGAAGGAGCATTCAGAAGCTGCTCACAGACTGATTGCCCAAGGAACACAGTGAACACTCACCCTGGCTCCGAGGTCCCAAAAGGTCCATGGTCCCAAAAGGAGCAGGAAAGAGCTGCTCCTTCTGGGGCTCATTTTGGGCTGTCTTAGGCAGCCCTGACATGGTTTCAGGGCAGCTTCCAAGTGTTCCAGGGGTGTGTGGTGTGTAAACACCATGTTCCTGGAGTGGCTGGAAGCTGCCCCTGTCTGCTCATCTGTTTCAGGCCAGTGTGTAGTTTTATAGCATGTGTTTTCTGCTGGAAATGCAACAAAGCTCAACACTAAAAGAGTTAAAGAGATTTTAAAGACAGCAGCCTACCATTTCCCCCTTTTGTCCTCAATTTATCTCAGTTGCTAAAAACGAGTTCAAAGTGCGAAGGTAGATTGCATTCAATCAACTCTTCAGAGGGAAGATGACAGGAATGGGCAGATTTTCACCCTTCCCAATAGGCTCAGGCAAAAGCAAACTGCTGAAGCCTCCCTTGGTTTCTGTCATCTTCCTCATTTCTGACTTGCCACTTGACCACACTCAGATGTTTATTGATCACATCTGTTCTGATTTTCACCAGTGAAATGTTGGAAAGTATGCAAAATTGGTGTAGGATTAAAACAAAGTCAAGGCTATTGTATCAATAATTTTCAAAGTGGTAGCCATAATAATGTATATATAAAGGAAGGGTTTTTGGCACCTTTAAGGCTGACTTTATCTCAGAATCAGTTTTCATTGGGTATAGATCAATTGATCTGATTCTTTCAGTAAAAATGGATGAAACCCATTGGGTGCAGAAATCTATTTACTTATCTTTTGAAAATATTATTCACTTCCTTTCATCCTTGTGGATGCCTAGGCAGTGGACAAGAGTACAAAAATATCATATACTGGAAATAATAAGAACATCTTGATCTGCTTACTTTCTGAGATATTCATTGACTATTCAATTTTTATATTCCCAAATGCAAATTATTTCTTGACACAGAGATTGGAATCCATTTGTATAATCCCAACGATGTATGTCACTGCACCATTTAAAAACCCTTCATTTGTTTCCCATTGTTATGTCTTAAAGAGTAGAACAAAGTTCCTTTCATTCAACTAATACTTCAGAGAAAAATGAATCCTTTCTGGACTACATGTTTTATGTTTTCTCCCCTCAAAGATTCTATTGACTCCTAAAAATACTAACACTTATGGGACAGATATTATGGTGACATGATCTGGCCTTGGTCTCTCCCCACTGTAATACATTATGTTCCAGATCATTGTTCAAACCACTAGTGATGGAATTCCAATATTTGTAACTGCTTTACAATAGCTACCAGTAAGCTTGTAGCTCATTGCAATATTTGGGGACTCTACATAAGTCTTGTAAGTAGATGTCACCTGCTAAATGAAGCAAACCATGCCAGCTTATTGTAGTAAAAGAAGAGAAAAGCTGTATTAAATTGTTACATTCAGCACTCTTGTAATGTATTCCTCTGATTTTTTTTAACCTCTCTTCTCCATCTTGCTTTCCCCTAGTTTGCTGTGTTCCCAAGGTGATTTCAATCATTATTTCTATCCCCTCTGAAACTCATCTATATGCCTTATTTGTATCTAAACCTTTAGTATTCTATGTGTTTCTGTTCTGTTGTCCATCGATAGCCTTGATTAATATAAATTGTGTGAGCAGTCCCTTTGGGGTGGAAAAAATCTGTTTTGTATGCTACTTATGTAGTAGACTTCCTGGCCTGCAAGGCAGACATAAATAATGATAATAAATAACATTTCAGAAACTGTAGAAAAATTACTGTTCATTTAACCACACATTTCTATATGTGAGTTCCATTCAATGTCACACACATAAGTTTTTACTCGTGGAATGGGAGCTCCCCTCCATTTTCTCTACATCTAAATACCCCTGTGCCCTCTCTAGCAATTCTCCAAAGGGTCCCCCATATTTTTAGACCAAATTTGAGTATGTTTTGGAGTGAGGAATCCATTCCATCTCTGGTGTCCATTCTCCTTAGAGATAGACAGAGTTGGATACAATCCCATACCTTCATCAGATTTATTCAAAACATAGGTGGGCACAGGAATGCCACTCAACTGTTCCATTGTAGTTTCTTGAATAGTTTCATTGTTGGGCTCTTTGTTTGTTTACCAGATGGAGTTTTAAAAGTTAAGATACTGAGGTCATCAGATTCAGTTTGATCTTGGAAGTTAAATAGGGTCAGGCTTAGATAATCCTTGGATGGGGGACTGCCAGGACATACAATGAGCTGTAGACTATATTTTAGAGTAGAGCAATGGCAAACAGCATCTGAGTACTCCTTGCCTAAGGAAAACCTTTCAAATTCATGCATTCACCATAAGTTGATAGGTGATTTGAAGATCAGCACATCCTCTTCTCTGAATTAAAAAAAATAGCAATAATAAATATGAAGAAGAACTCACAGTGATCTACATAAATTGTGGACTTTATATCCACTTCAATTTCTTAAATATCATAGGACTCTTTCATACAAGGCTAAATTGGAAGTATAATTTAAGGTCAATTCGAATGCAATCATGGGTTTTACGTTATTGCAAATTAACTCTTCACATGCAAATTCGGGCAGGAGGGAAGCCAATTCGAATGCATTCATGGGTTTTACCTTATTGTGAATTAAAGATTCGCATGCAAATTCGGGCAGGAGGGGGTTAATTTCGGGTAATGGGAAGTAATTCCGAACGGAGCAGGGGTTCATGTAAATTCGCTAAACAAGCGAATTTACATGAATCCGCATTGGCTCCATTCGGAGTTGGGAGAAATTCCTCCCCGTTTGAAAGAGTCCTAAGTGTTATGTACCTTTTTCCTGTACCATATGGCTATACCCATGGAAAGAGAATGACTTCAGTGGAAAGATTAGACAATAAGAATATTCAACCTACTGTATATTAAAAGAACTCCATAATCTTTTGGTACATTCTGTTTCAAAGGAATGTTCTTTTAGGTAAGGATACAGGTGTTCTATTGTATAGAAATTCTGGTAACATTTACATTGTCTGTATAAGAAATACATAGTGATTATGGGTGAGCAAGATTTGAATGACTGTAGTTTACATAATGGGGCATTTTGTGTTATATTCATATGAGTATATAGGTAAATAACATTTGGACAATTTACTTCAGAAAATTGTATATTAGTTAAGAATATTTTTTAAAAAACTATGGAGTTATTTTGTTGAATATGTGTTTTACTAGAAAGAGAATTACCTATGTATGAGGACTATATGGTCAATTCAAAGTATTGGATTGTCATGAAATGGATTTTCAGTATACTTGTCAGGAAATATGACCAAGATGAAAAAAACTTGCAGTGGAACACTTACCTTGGGAAAGATTCATTATCTGAGGAGTTCTGAAAACCCGTGGCCTAAATTCATTCGTTAGTCTCAAGTAAAGTGAGCCCTCTGAATTAATGAAAGCTTGGTCAGCACTTACATATAGTGGTGAGTCTACTTTCATTGGAACTAACAAGCGGGATTTAGACAGTTTGAAATTTCAAACCTCTTCAGAAATTTAGCTGACAGTTTTGCACTGGGACACTGTCATACACAAATGTGCCTTTTGACAAGAATGGGGAGAACGCAGTGCCATAATTCTCGTAAGCAATCAGCTGAACACTGAAAGCTAGAAAGTTATTAGTAATCACCTGTGTATTACATGCAGTATGCATGGCTCAATGGGGGAGCAACTTTTCTCTTCCCTCTCCCTTGTCCATGTGTTTCATTTTGTGCAAGTGTCACCGGACCACTAGCAATACTGGGAATATTAGCTCCTCCTGTGGGCTCCATTCGGTAAGGATCACCGTAGACTCTATGTGATGCATGTTGACTTTATTAACAACTTTCCACCAAAAAGGGTCTCTTTAGCTAGCACGTTCCTTCATGGCAGCAAGAATCTCCACCTAAACAAAACCTACATGGCTTGGGTCCATCTTATCTTAGGGACTGCCTCTTCCCATATGAGCCCCCCCCCCCCGCATGCTCCGGTCCTCTGGGAGAAATCTGCTACAGCCCATGAAGACCAGAATGTTTCAGACCTCTCAGAGGGCTTTCTCTGCCACCGCTCCCAGGCTATGGAACGGCCTGCTGGATGAGATGCGTCTTATTACAACCCTTGCTGGCTTTAAAAAAGCTCTAAAGACGTATCTCTTCCAGCAGTCCTTCCGGGATAGTGGTTAAATCTTCCCGGCTCCAAAACTAAAACTAGAACTCCCCCAGCCTACCTCAGCCACATATCAGACACCTTCACCATACTGCCAAGAACAATTGATTTTAGGTACTGTTTTGTTTTACTATCATTGTTTTTAATTCTGTGTTAATTTAATTCTGTTTTAAGGGGTGGGAGGTAGGGATCGGGGTGTAAGAACTTTTAATTGTAATTGTTTTTAATTTTGTTGTACCCCCCCCCCCCCGATTGCTCGCTCACAGGGGTGGGAAATAAATAAATAAATATATAAATAATAATTAAAAACTCTGGGCTTAGTCCATATCTTCCTCCTGGGCGTCTTGGCTTTCTTCTCGGGCCCTCGCAAAGGGTAAAGGACCCACTGGCCAGCACCTTCCTCGGATGTCCCAACAGAGACGCGGCCCTGGACCTATTACAGGGCGGGCATACAAACTTTCTCCTTCAGCTATGAAATTAGCAGGGCGCACCCTTTTGGCCAAAAAGCTCTCCTCCCGTGGGTCACACAAACCTTCCCCTTCTCGGCTTCCTCTACGGGCATGGAGATGTCTTTGGGTCAGGGCTGCTGTCCACCCCTCCTGGATTGTCCTTTTCTCCTCTTCTCCCATTTCGCCTTCTCTCTCCCTACCTTCCGCTCTGTCTTCCTCTTCCCTCTTCGGCTTCTCCCTCTCCCCTTTTATAGGATACCCTTCTTCTGCTCCTTCTGCCCCTGCCCCTTCTTCAGCTGGATCCCATGTGCTTTCCACCTGCCTTGCCCCTCTGCCCTTCGCAGGGTCCTGCCGTCCCTCTGCTTCACTAGTGGGACCCCAACCTTCCTCCATCCCCATCTCTGCCCTCTGACAGCAAGCTTTATTTGTAAAGAAAGCTACTTTTTAAGGCACTCTAAATACACTTTATTATCTATCCTAAGAAAACTTGATTCTTTCCTTGCTAGATGAGTTGGATAGGTGGGTGGGTGAGTAAGTGTAGTACTCATTGTTATTCAGCTCTTGCTTTGCCAATACGTTGACTCTGAAAATTCCACTGCAGTCTCTAAAATTTCCCAACAGAAAGTACCAGATTCCTTCACTTAAATCCAGTAGGTACGTCTGAGGTACTTCAGAGGCATAAAGTTGGTGTACAAGACTCTAAAGGAGGTTTTGCCTGTTCTGATGATTGTGCCATTAATATGCACAAGTGACAATTTTTATCTTGCATATATTTACATCATCCAAAGAAATTCTCCTTACAATGACTGAGCATGCATTTCTGTCAGCAACAATAAACAGTTATGTGATCTCTTGGGTTGTCTTCTGTTCATGCTCAATTAGTTATGTGATCACTTAGGTTGTCTTTTGCTCATGCTCAAAAGTACACCTCTTTTATTGTGAACAATAAAAAGTATCATTTTTTTAAGGGTT
Source organism: Urosaurus nigricauda (assembly GCA_034509955.1). Classification (NCBI taxonomy): domain Eukaryota; kingdom Metazoa; phylum Chordata; class Lepidosauria; order Squamata; family Phrynosomatidae; genus Urosaurus; species Urosaurus nigricauda. The sequence goes on from JAOEGL010000001.1 coordinate 97,399,857, forward strand.
GGATCTCAGAGACCACTGGGAAGAAGGGTGTGGTTTTTAGGTCCCTTGAGAAATTTGGCAACTCTTATCCTGGGTCTAGCATGCCCTTTATCAGAAGTTATTGGAAAGGGTGTCATTCTCTCCCTTCAGATGGCCGGTAAGATGCTTTGGATCTGTTTTAAGCCATATTCTTATCTTAACTTCATCATAATTACTGGGAAATAAATATCCTCAGTCACATTTGTAGTAGAAAAGACTTATAGTAGAAAAATATATTGGAGGATTGTAGCTCAATCACTTTTTCTGACTTCTTAGAACCTTCCAGTACCATTCATTGATCTTCCAGGTTGGATTTAAAGGCATGGTGATATAGTGACTCAAATCCAGGGGTGGGCAGGTTTCCATCTGAGACCCTTTGAGGGTTGCCCAATAATGCAAAGAGAGAGAGAGAGACCCTCTAGCGGTTGCCCAATAATGAAAAAAAGTGTACTACTGCTACTACTACTAATAATAATACCAGAAATTACTGGAGTGGATATTTTTTAATACAGTTGGCTTTTCCCATCCACAAGGTGTTTGGTTCCAGGGGATGGGAAAAAATGCGAGCTGAGGCCATATTAGTCAATGGGTGACAATGTGTGCATGCCCACACCAGAGAGTCAATGGACTTGTGCCATCATTGGATAATATGGGGCAGACTGATCCATAGGAGCTCCAATCTGTGGAGTCTAGCAACACACCAGGCACACAGTATTAAGCTGATGTGCACATGGTGCTTTCCCCAGGTGACTTGTGGTCCATAAGTCCAACATAAGCATGGCAGGGGGTTGGAATGGATGGCCCTTGTGGTCTCTTCCAACTCTATGATTCTATGATTTATGGCCACTGAAGCCCCCACCAGTCCTGTAAAGTCCCCAACTTTTGGCATGATTTCCAGGCAATTTCCCTGCTAAAATTGCTTAGAACACTGCCCCCCATGCATGAAAGCCTGTAAAGAATACCATATCCACCAGAACCCCAGCATCCACTACTGCTTTTAAACATCTCTTTTCCTCTGCAGTCATTGTCAAAATAGTTACAAAAAGAAACGAAACTTCCTTTCTTGTTGCCATTTTGAGCAGGTCTAGAGAGGGCAACACAGGTATTTTGGTTTGCTGTGTGTAGAGGGGCACAGGCAGTGATAAGTGGAAGTGCCCACTTAGTTGTCCATCTCAATATTAAGCAGTTCAGGGTGAGCTACCAACCTCTTTATTTGTGCCCCAGAAGAAGCTATTTGGTGGAGTCAAGGGCCACAAAAATACTAATATCATAAATGGACTTTATGAACAATTGGCAGGCCTGAGATGTGGCTTTTTCTTTGGTGACTACCAGGTTGCAGAATTCCTTTCTAAGTGAGCTGTGTCTCATTATGGCATTACAAGCTTTTAAAAGCCTATCTGTTCTGCTTTGCCTTCTCTGAATGTAGTGTAATGCTGCTAGCTGAAATTACTAAATTGTCTTTAAAATGTTTTGTTTTATGAGTTACTTAATGGAATTTGAGATGCTGTTTTATTAAACCTCAAATTATTTGGCCTATATCTTTGCTTTCATGACACTGTTTTCTAAATGTTTAGATTGTCTCTTTTTAAAAAATACATTTCATGTTTTATTATTATTTAGTGAGCCTCTTTGTTTGAAGGCTGTGCTCCAAAAAGCCCGCCTATAAATGAATGCATAGATGTATTAAAATACATACTTTTATCTGTTTTATTCATAATCCAAGAAAACTGTTGGATGCACATTGCACAAACATCAGGGTTGTAGTGAAATATGGGAAATACAATAATAATATTTTGCATGTTAATAGCATTTTGGAATTTCCAGTGAATGGTCCCAGTACTCATAGAAACAGAATCACAGAGTTGGAAAAGACCCCCAAGGCCCACTCAGTCCAACACACTGTCATATAGCAATACACAATCACAGCACTCCTGTGTTAAATGACACATGCATCTTAAGAGGCCAGAAGCTGCACCCCAGTCCTTATTATTATTATATGCAAGAGGATATGTGTGTCCTTAGGACTGGATCATGGCATTGGTGAAGCTTCTGGCCTCTCAGGACACATGCATCATTTAAACATCATACTTCCAAAGTGACCCCAAGCAGCTTTAGTTTGACCTGTCTGTTTGGGCCCTTACTGTCAGGAATATTTCTCTAAAATTTAGGTAGAAACTCTTTTATTCCAACAGCTGTACAAGGTAGATCAGTAGTATTAACAGTAGTATTTTGTCTATTTAGAAACACACAAAAACTGAGTCAGAAAGAGTTCAGTATACTGAATGCCACATCAGATGCTTCAAGTAATGTTTTTGTCACTGTTCAGATATTTTCACAATTACCTGTAAATGTGGCTAAAATAAAGATTTCATATAATACAGAATACGGTACTAAGTTAATTGGCATTCACTTTGTTTTATATTCAAAAATAAATTTTGTTCAGCACACATCCTTTCTGTGCCCCTCCTTTCTGTTCGTGGGTTCAGCATGGTTTATTGCTTCCCTGATCAGTGAGGTTTGGGAATTAGTGCAGAATTGTGTCTTAACTCTTCTTATTTAGTCAGCTTTGGTGCACGGGAGGAATATTAAATTACTAATTCCTTTCCATTATTGTTTTCTCTTTTCACCTCATTATTTTAAAAATGTAGTATTTTGCCTTAATGGAATAAATTGAATATGGATGACAAAAACTGACAAAATAAGGGCCAATTAAAGGAGCAGTTCAGTGTAACTCCCCCAGCCATGCTGATTAGACCAGCCAATGGGAAGCTTTCAAGCCTTTAAGACACTTTAGTGGAATGTTAGAATCATAGAGTTCATAGACCTCAAGGACCATCCAGTCCAACTGCCTGCCAAGCAAGAATACACAATCACAGCAATCCCGAAAAATGTCCATCCAGCTTCTGATTAAAAACCTCCAAAGGAGGAGACCCCACCACACTCCAAAGCAATTATTACACTGTTGAACAGTTCTTACTGTTGAGGTGGAATCTCTTTTCTTGTAGTTTCAGTCCATTGCTCCGGGTCCTGTTCTCTGGAGCTGCAGAAAAGAAGCTTACTCCATCCTCAGTATGACACCCCTTTAAATATTTACTGTATTGCCTTTTCACTTTCTCTTCTCCAGGCTCTTCTCTACGCAGCTCCCTAAGTCACTCCATCTTGTGTTTTTATACTAGATCGGCTGTTGCAGCAGTTGTGTTTTACACTAACAACAGCATAACTGCCATATGTTTATTATTGTTGTGTCCTTTCAAGTCATTTCTGATTTATGGCAATAATAATAAGTGTCCCTATCTTAGGTTTTTCTTAGCATGGTTTGTTCAGAGGAGATTTGCCATTGCTATGCTCTTAGGTTGAGAGAGTATGACTTGCTCAAGGTCTTCCAGTGGGTTTCCATGACTGAGTATCTCCCAGAGTCCTAGTCAAACAATCAAACAACACTATCTATCATAATTTTATTCTGGGGAGAAAAAACAGAAATGTTCAATCCAGAAAACAATAGAATGCCACAATGCTGTATGAGTCCCCCACTTAAAGTGGCTGAATAAAGGAAAAGTATTACAAATGAAAAGGCTAGTATTGAAGCAGTACTGTGGAGGGTTTTTAAAAAAAATACATTTAAAATTACAGTTGAATTACACTCATCCCTCCCTGTTTGCGGATTTAGGATTGCAGTTTTGATCCTTCACAGACTGCAAATGAGAGAGCACCCCCCATTATCACAAATGGGACTTGAATATCTGTGATATTTCTGATTTGTGGGGTGGTCCGGAATGGATCCCCTACAAATCGGGAGGGAAGTGTGTATATTTAAAAGGGGAAATTACATTTTTACAAGAAATTACAAAATTACATTTGAAAAGGAAACCTTTTCATTCACACCTCAGTCTTGTGGGGTGCTTTCTTTTACACACATTACTGACATTAGTAGTGATGGCTGTATAAGGTCAGCACAGCAGTTCTCAACCTCTGGGTCATGACCCCTTTGGAGGTCGAATGACCCTTTCACAGGGGTTACCTAAGTCCATCGAAAACACATATTTCTGATGGTCTTAGGAACCGTGACCATCGGTTGGGGATCACCACAACATGAGGAACTGTATTAAAGGGTCACGACATTAGGAAGGTTGAGAACCACTAGCTCTGCACATTACAATACTTCTCCATTGCAAGTAGGTACATGTACTTACATATATGAACTCATTGGTAGTATCAGCCCCTTCCTTCTAATACTCAGAGTGTCCACTTTGTTGAGAGTGCAGACTGCAACTCCTGAAATCTCTGCTAATAGGGATGTATATGATAATATGGATAATAAATTATATTTGATTTTTAAGAAGTTATGTTTTTAAAGATGATTTATGTGTTGTCCCAATACCAAAACTATAATAAATGTATTTTTATTCATTTTACAATAGCCCCTGAAGGAGTCCAATTGTGACAAGGCTGAAATGCATTGAGCTTTTTAAGATAATACTTTGCGGACCATTAACATATCTCTTCCGCTTAAAAACTTCGAGAATCAGACTGAGAATGTCTGCTTTTGAAAATAAAGAACTGAAAATAAATTCACACTTTACATTTTAACTGTACATTTAAAGTACTTTAGATATTGTAATATTTATTGTTCGGTGTGAGCTATGGCTAATAGTGAGTTTATGAAGCCCCAGCTACCTAAAAGGTAGAGTTATTATCCTCAGCATGGAGATAAAAAATATTTGCTGCCAAACCTTGGAACACACTTGGAAAGCTAGTTCTTTTGCTTTTGTAATACCACCCCTTAAGGGGATAAATCGCTAGAAGCTGCAATATCTGAAAGAGTGCTTCCAGATATTAAAAGCTGGAAAACATTAAAAGTTGGAATTCACTCGATGACTTATGCCAATGCAATGCATATTCTCCATCATTTTCACAGATGAAAACTGAGACATGTATGACCAAGCAATTAAAGGGTGCTGTCACGATGGCAAAAGTCATATGAGAAAGCTAGATAGGGCTGCACCAGTTTGCTTTCACCTGAGCCTACCAGGCGGGGCAAGATTTTGCCTTCTACTCTCTCCTGTGAATTAATGGCCTTTTTTAAAAATGGTAAACTGTTTCTATCTTCTGAGTTGAGGCAAATGACTACTGGAGAATGGTCTTCTGTATAGTGGCCACCAAGTTAGGGATCACCCCCACAAGCCTCCTTAGCACTGAGTCATGCATTACTATATGGAGTTCATCTAGGGTTGCCATACTCTGTTCTCTAAATCTTGGCAGTGTATTTGTATAATATGAAAAATAATGTTTAATTTTGTAACTTTGCATGCAAATTGCACACATTAATTCTGGCATGACTTGTCTGTCTGCTATGCTCTATTTTTCAGCCTTGTGGCTATTTATGTTGTAAATACTGATCTGAAAAATCTAGCATAGTGTAATGGTTAGAGTGCTGGACCTGTGAAGTTTTTGCGGCTCCATTTTCAGCTCTCAAGAGGCCGGATCACGCCCATGGCATGGCATTGCTGTGGCCCTGATCCGGCCAGGAAAGGGGCAACTGTGTGCCGCCTGTCTGTACAGCTCCAAACTTAGGAGAAGTGCTATTGCTTTGCTTTTTAATCACACACATATCAGACCATGAAAAATATGACAAAGTGATTGCTCTGCTAGAGAATAATTCACTAATCACAGGTTTTCATTTAAAAAAAGCTTTAACATTGTACAAAGAAAAAGAAACAAAGAGGCCAGATCATTATTGAAGACATCTATTATTTAAGACATCAATATTAATTGTACCATTAAAAGTGTGAGTTTGATATTACTACTTCAGCCAACAAAATAGTTAAGTTCAAAGCCTATGCGCAGCAGTGTTTAGTAAGAGATAGAGGAGTAAATGGGAAACCTAATCTTAGCCATGAATGCATTAACTACTCTAGTATCAGTCATTATACCCTTTACATAGAATGAGGGAAGGGAACTGCTTCACTGGCTGGTGCCTAACTGCAGAAATAATGCTATTTGACACCACTTCACCTGTCATGGCTCTGTCCTGTGGAATCCTGGGATTTGCAGTTGTGGCACCATAGCTCTCTGATAGAAAAGGCTAAATGTCTCACAAAACTACAAATCCCAGAATTCCATAGCACTGAGCAATTGCAATTAAAACAGTGCCAAACTGCATTAATCCTGCAGTGTAGATGAGCCATTGTCTCTGAGGTGTTTGGGGAGGGGTCCTTTATCACCGCTGAATGACTTTACTCCATTCCTCCTTTCAGCCTTATATTGACCCAAGCCGTCCTCATTTGTCTCATCTGCCTGACTTGCACCTTGAAGATGCTGCTGTGCTTCCTTCCTTCTTGCTCCTCAATGCCATCATTTCTCTCCCCCCCACCTGCCACATCTCATGTTGCTGCTGCACTACCTATCCCCTGTAAACTGCATTTCAAAGCAAGTGCCAATAAATATTGCAGACCTGATTTTTCCTCTTCATACCACCTTTACATAAATTTCTTCTATTGCTCAATATAACCATTTTTGTTCAATCATTTGAACACCATTTTTGCATTCTCTACTGTCATGTAACATATAACCGGGGGGGGGGGGGGAGGGGAAATACATGGCAGTAAGGAGTCAGTTTGGTGTAGTGGTTTGAAATGTTGAACTACGACCAGGTTTCGAATCCCGGCTTGGCTGTGTAAACCCACTGGGTGACCTTGGGCAAGTCACAGTCCTCAGCTTCAGAGTATGGCAATAGCAAACCCCCTCTGAAGAAACTTGCCAAGAAAACCCATGATAGGTCCCCCTTAGGGTTGCCATAAGTTGGAAATGACTTGAAGACACACAACAACAAAAGTATTACTCTCTTTCTGTGTGTGTGTGTGTGTGCAGTGCTCTAAATTGTCACCTTGGATCAAGCTCACTTTTATTTTTAACAGCTGAACAACAACAACTGAAGAAAGCAGGAGGTGCTAAGTAAAAATGTAAAAACCATGATGGAGACATTAAAATAAATAAGAAGATCAAATTAAATTTCGGCTGTGATAGGCATTGTAAAGAAAAATGCAACTGCTAGTCGTAATTGGAGTAGACACATTGAGTCAGAGGGATTTACAGATGTGTTGACTTACCTTTCAATTAATTAAATGAGTCATCTGTAGCAGGGATTGGTAATTAGATTTAGGCCAAAATAGTGACTATAGTAGAAACAATTTCAAGAATTATACAAAATGAAAATCAAAGTCTGGTGTATCCTGTATGTATGGTGACTAAAGGTTGACATTTTTGGCTCAAACATTCCCCTCCCCTCTTTCTTCTTTTTTGTTTTTGTTTTTATTTACCAGTGATCAGTTATATAAAGGAAGGAGGATTTATATACCTTGACCCAGACACTGGTATCTGGAAGAAAATTGTGCCATAGCCTAATGAAACTATGATTTATATCTTATTGGTGGCTTGATAGGACCTTGAATTTAGTAGAAATTTATGGTGCAGTTTGATGAAATATTACTCTGGACCTTGTACTATTCTAGCCACAGCTCTGACTTCTTGAAGCATAAATTGGGGAAATGATATACATTTTGTTGTTTTCTTTTTGTAATTAGTAAAGGTGAATGCTATCTTAAATCTTGACTGCATGAAAGATTAACTTTCTTTACTTTACAACTTATTGGCTCCCATCTTCCCAGTAGTTTTCTGTATTCAGTTTCATTTTTTCTTTCTCTCTAATTGCTTTTTCAAAGATCACCCAAGATGTGAATAAATAAATCATCATATGAAAATGATATTTCTATGATATTTTAAGCTTTTGAAAAATTCTTTGGATGTTATAGTGGATGTGGCTCTTTATCATCAAGTATATGGGATTTAGAATCCTTATTAGCACCCTGGACAAATATTAATAGCTGTTTGGTAGCATAAAATGTATTATTTTATGTTCAGTAGGCCTTGTTAGATAGTTTATGCTACAGCTTGTCAGTTCAAGGATATCAAGAGAACTTGCTTGTATTGTTGTCATATCTGTTAGGATAAAAGATGGATCTTGCCTGCATCCTTTGTGTGTTTCTGCCCTATATTTTCCCAAGGATCAATATTTCAGTTGCCTCAGCTTGGTTGAGAGTTGTTCATCCCAGCCCATGGGACCTATTACCCAACCAACGGTATTGGCAGTGTTGGCATAATCTGGGTGTTTTGTTGTTTAGGGGCCCAATGCTACCACTTGCTGTGAGGAGATCCAGGAATCCATCAGCTATTGGGCTGTGATGCATTCCCGCTATAGACCACCCACTGCCAGTGATGTCATGGGGTGTGTGAGGGGTGGGTGACACATCAAAGGAAGGATAACACCCAATTAGTTCCTCCTCCCACTGTGTTTGCAGGTGGGGTTCTGCCACTTCTTTTCTGCTGCCAAGGCTCTTGAAGGCCCCAAAGCTGCAGAGGCAGGATGAGTGCATGTCCCTCCTTCCTTTCTTGCTGCCTTGGCACTCTGGTCTGAGGTAGACAAGGCAACAGAGAAGGAGGAAGGTGTGTGTGCATGCTTTCCCCTCCTTCCCCAATGCTTTGCCTTACTCACCTGAGCCTGTTGCCTCACTTTTCCAGCTGTCCCTCAGCAGCCCTGGGTGAGTCCCTCCCAGGCACTAGGGATGCCACTGCACACTACATCTGTTAATACAACCAATAATGCTTATCCTGTACTCGTGATATGTGTCAGTTTTCTGTACTTCAGTCTAAGGAAAGGTTGCAATTGCATCTTGTTCCAGCGTAGAACAGATGTTGCCAACAAATTTAATCAAATCCTAAAAAAGGGGAGGGGTGTGAAATTGGAATTTATTCCAAGTGGGATGTCAGGTTATTTGTAGTTATAGGCTTACATAGTTTACCTAAAAAGAGGTTCACTTTTGCTAATGTACGATGGGAAGTTACTCCACAAAGTCTGACCTTGACTTTACATTACTCTAAACCACATAGCCCTTGTGGTCTCTTCCAACTCAATGATTCTATAACTGTGAAACTTCCTGTAAGTCCAACGGGGTAGGCTCAGAAGGCCTGTACCTCAGTATGCCAAGGATACAAACTTTGCAGCATTACCATATGCTGAACTGCCTACAAAGAGCTTTTCAACTGGATTTCCAGAATCCAGTTGTGGACATCTCATTTTTCAGAGAAAATATACTTCTTTTGGTGAAAGCAGAGTTATAGTTCAAGCATGATTTAGTGAGCTGATTTGACTATCCATAATTTTTATAACTCAAATGAGTTTCTTGATATATATTTGCGATACAATTTTGTGCAGTGCCCAGGCCTTTCAAGTATTTTATGTCTATATCTTCTATATCTATCTTTGACAAACCTCATGAAATATTGCTTCTTCATGTTTCTGTAGATAATAGATGAGGAAGAAACACAGTTCATGAGTAATTGCCCTGTAGCTGTGACTGAGAGTACACCAAGGAGGAGGACACGGATTCAAGTGTTCTGGACGGCGCCTTCTTTGGGCACAGGCTGTGTAATTTTGAAGTAAGTTTATGATTCAAGTGCATTGTTAAAAGATTCAGCATATGCTATATTTTATGATACCTGTGTGATTAGGTTTCCCTTCTCCAGTTCTCAGGGGGAGGGGGAGGAATCTATTGTCTTTAATAGTGTGTGTGTGTCTGTTCAGCATTAAATAGACATTGGTATGTATGTATGTGTATATATATATATATATGGTATACTGTGTGTAATTGTGGTTGATGTTTCATGTGTCATGCTTACTTACATTACCAGGTCAACCCCTTTTAAGATCAAACATAACCAGGGCCTGTTGTGAAATCACAGTGTGTGTGTGTGTGTGTGTGTATCATCTCTTGTTCTTAGGCTTTGGTGCTGAAATCTCAAGGGCTAGGATAGTTCTGATGTGGTAAACCCAATGGAGCTTTATGATACTGTGGAAACAACAGCACAACAATTATTCATGTGGATCCTTGGTGGACTTACACTGCATGTACAACCATTTATAAATTAGAAGTCCTGGTTGATCAAGTTGTTCTGGGATGACTTACTTGAGGGGATAACCACTGAGTTTGCTTTGAATTCCAGTTCATTTGGCAAAAAGTTATTTTCTTTCACAAAAGTAGCCAACTGCTTGCCACAGAACTTTAACCAAGCTTGGATTGCAACACTAGAGACATTTCTTTAAAAGGAAAGGTTCTGGCAACATGATGTGTGTTTGTGTATGTGCCTTCAAATGACTTATGGCAACCCCATGAATTTCATAGGGATTTCTTAGGTAAGAAGTACAGAGAGGTGGTTTTGCTGGTTCCTTCCTATGAAACATAGCACCAGGTACTCATTACTGGTCTCCATACAAGTACCAACCAGGGTTGACCCTGCTTAGCTAGATGTCCTATATACTATGTAAGAAAATAAATTAAAAAATATCCATGCTTTGTTGAGTCAGAAGAGAACCTGATGTGAATAATTGAATGGAATGATGCCTATCAGACTCAAACAGCTAGTTTCATTCTGATTTTTTTAAGACAATGATTAACAGTATAATACAGCACCATGTCATTGTGTGGGGGCAGCACAGTACATAGCAATTATTATTTTGCTTTTGGCACCATGTTAACACCATGTACATTTCCCCCCACAAAATATAAAGCCTTGAGCTTGTTGAAATTACAGGGTTTTACAGTAAGCCCCCCCCCGCCCATTCCTCTTCCTGTCGCTGCTTTACTCCCACTTAAATGCATACAAGTGCCAGGCACCATTTTCTCAATTGTTATAGCATCTATAAAAGCTATAATGATACCATGAAAAACAAAGCCTTTCCTCCAAAAACTTGCTATGAAAGCAAATTTAAGGTCTAAGCTACCTTAAACTCCGGAGGAGCTATAGGGAGAACAAAAACTATAGAATTTATCATGTATACTAAAGGATATTAGAGGAACTGATGGCCACCACCTTAAATGGGTCAACAAAGGAATTAGGCAAGTGCATAAAACTCTAAAGGACTACTAGGTGTTATGGCTATATATCTTTCAATACTTAGAGGCATCACGTTGCTGAAAACACTTGCTGGGGGATACAAGCAGGAGGGTGCTATTCTCTTCATGTCTTGCTTTCCAATGGTTGCCCTCCAGAATTTTTCTTGTTTTCTCATGTTTTAAGAAATAAATGATGGACATCATTAGTTATTTTTATAAGCACTGGACACCTTGAATTATGTGAGAAAACATACAGCTATTTGTAGGATACATTTTCATTTAGAGTAGGGGTGAAAAGCTGTTGGACGCTAAGGGTTCATTAGTTCCGAAGAGACTTAGGTGGGTTGGCATACCTCATTACATCCCCCCTCCATTCAATTGTTTCCCCCCTACATTGTGTGTAAGATAGTCTTTCCATGTTTTGGAGTGCTCCATGGCCATTTTAGGCACAGAAGACACCCTTTTTTACAACAGAGAGAGACCCAGAAATTGCTTACTGATTTTTAAAATGGCCTCTCTTTGGCCTAATGTACACCCCTCCAAAAGGTTTTTTTAAAAGCCATCATTGGGATATTTGGGAGTAAAAACATGTTGAAATAATTGTTTCAATGATTCCTTTTCTCCTGGGGTCCCTGGGCACTCCAATTTACTGTATATACTCATGTATAAGTCTAGAAATTTTAGTCTAAAAATTGATCCCAAAAAACAGAGTCGACTTATCCACTTAAAGTAAGTGCTGTATTTCAACTCTTACTTTTAAAAAAGAACTGTCTCCTGGTGAAATACAAGAGTGTAAATTTGTCATGGAAGCACTGATCCAACTTTACTTTCTCATCCATCCAGTCCTTAGTGTGAACATGAACAATTGTGCCTGCTGGAATTTTCTAAATTCTTTGCTTTGTCCTTTAGATTCTTTGTTACATGCCCCTAAGTATTACCTCGACTTATCCATGGGTCATACCAAAATCCATAATTTTGGCCCTAAAACCTGCCCTCGACTTATACATGAGGTCGACTTATAGTCAAGTATATATGGTAGTTTTTTTCTGTCCTCTAGGGGACAGTTCCTAGGCAGGTGCAATAAGGGGGGAGGTCACAGGCCTGAATATGCAGGACCTAAGCATAAGATAAGGGGATCTTGGAGATGTCACCATGAGTCAGGGCCGACTTGAGGGCAGTTAACAAGAACAATAAGGGGACAGTTCTAGTAAGTCTAAAAGGGAGGTTAAAGTATATATCTACAGCAGAAATGGAGAAAATTTGGCACTCCAGATATTTTGTTTTACAGCTTTCATCTGCCTGAGCCAGTGTGGCCAATGAAAGGAATAATTGTCCAAAAATGTTTGGAGGTCCAAAGGTTCGCCACCCTGATGTTCGGTTATGAAGGTTCATAGGATTCTACAGAGTCAAACAGAAATTCTCACTGTACTCAAATCAGCCAGAGAAAGTGGTGTTGTTTGGCTATCACCATTGGGCAGTGGTAATATTGGGCAGCTTAAGGGCTGGCAGCCAGAGGCAAAATCTTGAAGTGCCTGTCTCTGCTCCTGCTATTATCGCCACTCCAGGAGAGATAGCCTTGTCTAAAAGAGCAATGTTCAATTCTAGTGGGGCTCTCAATTGTGAACAAGTACAAAGATGCACATATATACATACACATACAAGCACACACTCTTGTACCTCTGCACCCTCCCTGCCTTGGGAAAAAGGAGGAAGGAAAGCTGGTGGCACCAAATTCTGTCTTTCTTGGCATGAAAGGCCACTAGTGCTGCCATCTTTGCTGTCCCCTTGTCCTGTTTCTATGGCAGGGACTGTGGGAGTGGATAGTTTCTAGTGCCCCTGACTGGCTGGCAGCCCAGGGACTGTGAACCCTCCCCAGTGCAGCTTTTCTATGCATCCACCACTTGAGAGGTACTCATGCCAAGACGATGGGCCATTTTCTATTTTGCCCAAACAGAATGTTAGACATCCCAGTGGGACTCTTGTACCAAAATAAGTGTCTGATATAATATACCATTGTACTTATATCATTCCCTCTTAATTGCTATGGCAAAGTCCTATGGTATTTTGGGAGTTGCACTTTAAGGACAGGTAATTAGAATACTCAGAGAGCTCTAGTTCTATATCTTCATAGTGTGAAAGGGCCCCAGAGCTTTTTTTGGGGGGGGGAGGGGCTTTTTCAACTACAACTCTACAATCTTCAACCTATATAGGTAATGCTCATACGAACTGGGGGATTCTGGGAGCTCTATTCCAAAACATATCAATTCCAATTTCTGATCAGAATCTAAATGTTATCTTATTAGCAAAATCAGTTTATATGATAAAAGAAAGATGGACATCTCAAATTCTGTGAACATCAGAAGTAGACAGATTTGGCTGGGATTTTTGTGAAATTCCTATTATCTCTCTTTCCTATGTAACTTAGTGGTGGCCACAAATATAATACTTATAATGCACGATTTTATGTCCCTACTCAGACATGGGATTTCACTATGATGTAAAGAATACTAAACCAGATATCCTAAACCAGAAAGGATGTCTCAGTACACGAAAGCACCGCATCAAGAAAATGGTCAACCCTGTTAGTTTTTTTGTTTTGGTGGGGGTTGTTTAGAATTATTTTGCAAATTGTGTGTGTGTGTGTGTGTGTGTGTGTGCCTGCACGCACATGTATTTACAACTGTGCTTTTTAATATTTTTTTAACAAATGAATTTAACAAATGATTTTTTTTGAGAAGGATACAATCTTTTTATTATTGGAAAGTGAAATGGGATATATAGAATGTTATGCTGTTCCTGCTGTTTTATTCAATTCATTATTTTCTGTTGGTTTACATTGTCTTTATATTGATTTCCAAAATCCACAGTTCACTAGTCTTGAGGTTAAAAGGGATAGGATATTTAAAGAAACTTAAAAAGTTTCAGCTGACTGATTTGCTTGGTATAACTAATTACATTTTCACATATTTTGTTTACTTGTTATTCCCAACTGCCCACACAGATATGAGACCTGGATTATACCTGTTGTTCAGCTAGGAGTTATTTTCTGAAAGTGTCAAAATAATATTAAGATAATGTTAAGAGGGGAGCTCTCATGTGAGAGACAGTGCTCATGTTGACTTGGCCAAGCAAATGTTACATTCTTTTTAATACCAAGTGTGGAATTTGTTATTTTTCAGAATACAACATTCTTCATCTGGTTTATTTATGTGTCTCTTTTTGGATGTGAATAGCCACCAGAGGGTTGAGTAATCTGAACAAGACATAAAGCCTGCCAAATTGGAAATTTGGCAGATTCAGGACATCATTTACATGTATTTTTAAAAAAAGATATGTTCATTCGGGAAATTATAATGCTGGAAGACCAGTTGTGATGTTTCCAAAACATAATGCAGACTTCATGATTTAGTATCTTTTCACCCCTGCTTTGATATGCAGATCTCAAAGATGGCATTTCTTCATTGGAAACCTGTCTTTCCTTTAGGAAGATACAGTACATCAGCTGGAGATCAAAAAAATTACAGAGATTTTTCATATTTGATATTATATGGTGTTATTCAAGTATGTCAGAGCCTGATAGGAATGTGTTAAAAGTAATGGTGTAACTTGTTTCTTTTATAAAATCATGTAACTAGATTGTAAGCCTGAGGGCAGGGATCCATCTAACTATAAGATTGTATGTACAGCACTGTGCAAATTTACAGCGCTATATGAACAACAACAACAACAACAACAACAAGCAATCTTTCTTTCTTTCTTTCTTTCTTTCTTTCTTTCTTTTTTGGCTGTAGCAAATAATATCAACTCCTCTGACTTCCAAATGGTTAGAGGGATGTTTGGCCATTTACCAGTTTCTACAATTTTTTTTTGAAAAAAGTAACATGGTTACAATGTGTTATTTATTATTCTTAAGGCAATGTGTAATTCAGTGACAGCCAGCATGATATAGCATTTTGAATGTTGGGCTGGGTCTCTGGGAGACCTGGGTTCGAGTCCCACTCAAACATGGAAACCCATTGAGGAACATCTCTCTCTCTCTCTCTCTCTCTCTCTCTCTCTGCTTCAGAGGAAGAGAATGGAAAACCCCCTCTGAACTGGAAAACCTTGTGATAGGTTTGTGTTAAATAGTATAGTATTTGAAAATTGCGGTTTCTGCAAAATGGGCCTTTTGAAGTATGCAAAGTTTAGGATTTCGGGTTAAATGAAACTGCATTCTTGATCAAGGTATTACCTTGATTAGTCAACAATCCATTCCCCAAATAGAATAAATCTTTCATATAAAGCAATAGTGAATGGTTAAAGATACACCTCAAAGGAAAGGATACCAGGACCACAGATCTTCTACATCCTCTAAAATCCAGACATGCCTGGAAATTGGGTTCATTTTGGAGGGATAGGGAAAGGAGCTTTAAAAAAGTGGTACAGAAAACTTAAACACTTGTTTATATTTGTTACTTCCAACAGATTTGAGAGTAGCCAGTGTTCCTTTAGGCTGAAGAACCAGTTCAAAATAGTGCGTAATCATCTTACTGTTTCAACTTTCCTGTTGGAAGTATTGCCTTTTGATTCAATTCTTTCATTTGTAAGTCTGCTCTTTTATACTAAAGTTAAGTGTAAATGAGCAGACTTACAAATGAAAGCTGGACTAAATCAAAATGGTGAATTTTAATGGCCCTTTATACAGGAACTTGTTGCCAAGCACCCATTTTAAAAGCAAGAAAAGCAAAGTTTTCTTACTTTATTTACTATCGGAAAAGTGGAGGTCAATCAGGTGGAGTGCATGCCTCATAAACCACTTCTGATGATTACACACTGAATATATTTATTATCAAATGCTTGAGAGATTCACTGGCTGGATTCACTGTGGTACATTTAATTTAACCAGACAACTACTGTAACACTTCTTTATAATGAACGGAGGGAGTAAAGCCACACTCTAATAAATCTGACTCTGTATGTCAGGTTGTCGGCAAACCAAAATCATTTATTTCTCCACTGTTTGGTTGATTTTAATGCTTACAACTGGCTGGAGGACCAGTTATCAATGACTTATTTTCTTGCATGATGTTCACATTAAAGTGCCAACAGCCACACAGAGATTTGAACCTGGGCCCCCATATCCAAATCTCGCAAGCTGTTCACAGCTTGCTTTCAATTTATTCCACTTTGATGTCCCCATTATTCCAAGGGAGAAATACTTACTGAACAAGCTGATTATGTCCCTACATTTCTTATTTCTTGAGGTTTATTTTGAACTCATCCTTGACTCTGTGGAGTGAAAAGACAAAAGAGAAGCAAATTATGTGTGAGGAAGTTTGAGAACTTGCATTTGAGAACAAAGACTTTGGTGCCAGAAAGGCATTTAAAAACAACAACAACTTAATTTTTAAATATATTACAGTATGAGCAATGAAGGTGTGAGGAGTGTGAATGACTTCTGGATCATATGGTTGAGCTTTGCTAACAGGATCCATCATAGGAATATTTACTCAATTTTATTTTTAGAAAAAGTTTGGAAATGATTATTGTAAATATTGTTGAATGGATGATCTCTTAAATCAGAAATGGGAAGTGGATTGTCCTGTAGATGTTCTTGGACTACAGTTCACATTTTCTGTCTCTATTGGCTAAACTTGCTAGGGCTGACAGAAAATGTAGTTCACAAGTTCTTTGTTCTACTGCATCTGCACTGTAGAAATAATGCAGTTTGACAACACTTTAACTGCCATGGCTTTGTTCTACAGAATCCTGGGGTTTGCAGTTTTGTGAGGCAACAGAATTCCTTGGCAGAGAGAGCTAAAGCCCTTGTGAAACTACAAACCGCAGCTATATAGGGTGGAGCTACAGTACTTAAAGTGTTGTTAATTTGCATTATTTAGCGTGGATGCATGCTAAATGTCCTCAAATGCATTTAGAAGTATGAAGAACCTATGAGATTAAAAAGAAGGCCTGCAGAGAAGTTCTCCTGCATAAGTGCCATGAAAGGAATCAGAATTGTTCGAGGAGTCCATCACACTTACACCTCCAGTCCATCTCTGTAGAGTTTGCTCAGAGGTTCTTCCCATTCAATTGTACCATAAATTTGGAAAGTTTGTGGAATTGAATATTATATAAGCTATTACAGAAACAAACTCTGTATGCCTATAGGTAGAAAGTAGAAACAGATTTTTATTGTTTATTTCATGATTGGCACTTATATTCTTTTTCCAGGACTGACATACTTTAATATTTTCGAAAACCACTTAATGTCCCTAGGGGCGAACAATTTTACCTGTCTTGAGCTTAAAATATCCAGAAGGAAAATAAATTTGGGAGTCAATGTGAAAGAGTGAGATAAATTCCCCAAATTATCTAGTGCTAAGATCTGATTTATAAGCTGAATCACACTGAAGGGAGTGTTTAAGATGATTTTAATGGGAACAGGCTCTGGCCTTTAAAGTTCTGTCCTTTTCAATCCACTTTTGAATGAATCCTTCACTCATCTGCATTGCAAGCAGTGGAAAGGCAGAGTGGGAAAGAGGGCTTCATCATTTCTAGTTATTTGCTGTTTGTAAATGAAAATCATGGTTAATTTAGGAGCTTGGCAGCTGTGGAACATTTGCCATTCCACCACAGCTGTCAGAGGCACTCTGGTTTGTTTTACAAACAGATGTTTAATTTGACTTCAGTGTGGTTGTCAGGGTTTTTTGTTTTTTTTAAATTTCCCTTTTTATATGAAGGAAAATGATGACAGGAAGGAGGAAGTGAAATAAACAGGAGGCTCATTGCTTTGTGTCTTTCCGAAGCATAAATCTGGGTAATTGATGGTGACATCAGAAATATTTGAGACTGCTTTGACTGCAGGAGGCGTGAGCCCAAACATTTTAAAAGCTGCAGCCACCAACTGAATCTACCCATTAACATGGATCTTTACAAAATGTTCTGAGATTCAGCAGGCTACAGTTAGAAGGGTAATAGACAGAAGAAATTTTAACATTTTAAACAAAAAAAATTCAAGTCAGTGTTATTAATATTTTTATTGTGAACAGAAGGATCAATGGGGCTAAACAGACAGGCAAAAAGAGGTGCTTTCAGGCTGACTTGAAGGCATGACATTTAGATGACACACTCCTTGAAGCTAGCAGGAAAGTGCCCTCTAGGCACCTTATGCAGAGAAAAGCTGTTTCAAAAAGAAGCAGCTTTTTCCCACTTCTTCCTGGCTTGAAGCCATGTCATGTGGTTATGACATGAGCACTCCAGCTGCCTTGGAAGCCAGTGGTGCAGTTGGTGGGGTTTTGGTGTGGCTTTAAAAAAGGCAGCCTCAAGCCACTTTTTCCTGCCCCCCTGTTTCGCCCCAATATTACTTAGATTTTAAAAGACTGATGACTGTACTATCTAGCGTGCAACTGCTGATTACTGCTGATAGTTTATTAGTGCTAATAAAAATACGTCTTGGTGTGCAGTATTTTTCAGTTAATAATACCATTGGCGGGATGTGTTTGGGACTAAAAAGAAGTGAATTATCTTAGAGTTCTGTACTTAGAAATACATTGCACCCATAGAGTGCTATAGGAATCTCTGCCATTGACAGCTGGGCAATGTTAGCCACAGACAGCTCTATGACAAGAGTCATAGAATCATAGAATCATAGAGTTGGAAGAGACCACAAGGGCCATCCAGTCCAACCCCCTGCCATGCAGGAACTCCAAATCAAAGCATCCCCGACAGATGTCCATCGTGGATTGAGTGGCAAAGGACTCAGTGGTACAGTACTGAGGGGTGAACATTCATCTGTATGACAGAAAATCAGTTACTCCAAACATTTTTCTTCCTGAACCAGTCAACAGGATGGTACCAACTCTCATTCCAGGAACAAAAAGCCAGTGGGATTCTCAGCTGCATCTTCCTTCAATACTGCCAGCAGGACAGCCTGGTACATTATACCCAAAGGCCTAAGACTAGCACAGGGCTGGTGCTCAACAGAACTTTTTCTTTTAACTTCTTCTTGCCATCCACTACTACCTGAGATGCCATTTACCTACAGATATGATGTCCATGACTGTTCAGTGCAAAAGGATGATCTCTAGAATATTTCTGAGGAGGCTGCCTTTCCCCTTATCTAAGGAACCTCAGCTATTGTATCAACATTTGTCTGAAAAGCCCTGAATTGCTCAGAATTGGCATGCACTCACCACAAAGATGGAGAAAGGAAATAATAATAATAAAAATCTTCTGTCTGTCCCATTCCTTCTGTAAAAGCTTAACCACATATTTATTGATCAGCAGAGTTTATTTCAAATCAGAACAGATCTATAGACCTGGGAGTTGAATACAGATCTAATTGAACCAGCAGCCTTTCTGCCTTGGCAAAAAGGAGAAAGACAGGATATAAAATAAAATAAAACTCAATGTTCTTTGAAACAAAGGACTGCTGCTTTTGTTTTCAAGTATTGTATTCTTCCAGAGTTTATATTTTAAAAACAAAACAAAACAAAGCAAACCCAACATACTGACAGCAGCTGATACTTTTTTTAAAAAAAGTAAAGCATTACTTGTTACTTTAAGAGTTACATAATATTAATGTGTTATTTATTTGTTAGTTTAAAAATGTGGAATAGAATCAGAATAGAAAAATGACCAAGAAAGTCTCATACTTTATCCTGTTGTTCTTGTGTGACATCAAGTTGTTTTTGACTTTTGGCAATCCTAATGATCCTCCTAATTTCATGGAGGATATTTCTGAAAAATTTTTTCCAGAATTTATATCCTGCCTTTGTCCCACAGTGGGATTCAAGTTGGGTAGTTTGCACAAAGTACAATGTTTTTCACAATTAATGATGACAGCAATGATTGCTAACAAAATTACTTTCATTCTCATGCAGGGGTGAAGAATCTCATGGTGACAGAGGCCTTTTTCAGTCAATTTGGCCCTATCTAGATTGGCACAAAGAGCCGCAATAAGGGCTCTTTGCGCTGCCTTTAGGGTTAGGGAAGGCGTAGCTTTTACACCCTCCCTAGGCCTAAAGCGTACAGACGCGCTACAAGAGCATCATCATGTGCACAGCTTTTAGACACGCTGCGCACATGATGATGCTTTCCGCCGTGGGAGGGCGCAAATTGCGCCCTTTCTGCAGCATAAAAATTTTTGGGAATGGGTCTTTGCTGCGGCTTTTAGATGGCTGCGGCAAAGACCCAGGAAGAAAGGGGCCGCCGCAGCGTCCCCTTCCTCCCTTCAGCCCTGTCTCTCCAAGCGGGGTGCAGCGGGCGCCCAGGGCGCCCGCTGCACCCCACTTGGATGCCGCGGGGAAGCGGCAGTTTGCTGCTTCCCCGCGGCCTCCAGAAGCAGTGAGATGGGGCCGCTGTGGCAGCCTTGGCCCCATCTCTCTGCTTAAAGGGGCGGTCACAGACTGCCCCTTTTGGGCAGTCTAGATCGCCCGTATGTAAATATTCTTTACACTTCAAACTTCAAGCAAAAATGTTGCAAAACTGACTTGGTTTAGAGTAAAAATAAAGAGTCCTAGAAGAACAGTTTAGTGTATTGAGAGGGAACAGTAGCTGCTGTAGTAACAGTACTTTTACAACCCCATAGCTCGTTTGCGAAGATGTCTGTCATTTGTGCACTTTATTAAGTACCGGTATTTGCAGGTTTGCTTACATGTGAAAAAACCAAAGCATGTGTCAGTTTCACACAAACCAAAACTCATTCTGATATTTTTGCAGCTGTACAAGTTAGTGTCTGGGTTGTACACCATTATGTTTGGGTTGTACACTGCCTGTATTTTTCCCATGTCATCTTTGCTCGAGTCTTACATTCTGTGGTAGCCATGGGACCTGCAAGCAGTGTGAACTATACAAAAGAGCAATGAAAACAGGATGGAAGGAGGAAGAGCAGGAGCAGGAGAAGTCTTCAGTGCCCTTTTCAATGGTGCAGAGCCATGGGCAGGAAAGGAGAGCCTGCAGACAATGGGTGGGGGCAGGGAGATGAGCAAACAATACAGTGACAGAAGTGATAAAAGAGAAAGAACAAGATAGATCCTCATGTCTAAACCCAGTATTACAACCCAAACTCATCAAGATACCAAATCATCCATGCAAACGTACTCCCAGTTTCTCTGTATGGTTGTAAAAGCTGGGAAGTGAAGGAAGCTATCAGAAATTAAAATTAATTCATTTGAAATGTCATGATGGAGAACTGTTATACGGATACCACAAACTTCTGAAAAGACCAGTGGTTTTCAAACAGTAAGGCCACAGTACTAGGTTTGCAAGACCTGAGAAAGGTTGTTGGTGACTAGGTGTAGTGGGGGTCTCTCATTCATAGAGTCACTATAAGCCAAAGTCAGTTTGATGACAAATAACAACAGCAACACATTTTTAAAACTTCAAACACTCACTTAAACTTGTATTTACAGAGTGTTTTTTGCTTCCTTCTTTGGGGGTGGGGTACTACTGGCAGCTGCAGCTCGAACTTCATGAATGGGGGGGGGGAGAACTCCTGTCATTTCCCCCCTTGCCATGCTTCTACTTGTTGGTGCTACTTTCATTTTCCCATTCAATCAAACCACAGTTGCCTGTCTATGAATTGTTCATTTGGGGGTTCTGAAAGTAAAGTATGTATTCCTAGGGGGAGGGGTATTGGTCATTTTAAGTCTCACAGGCATCACTTTTAAGATTGCTGGGAGCTTGGGTTGATATTTCTTCATTCTGGGTTTATATCTATTATTTGCTAGTTGGAGTGCTATACTGGGTTATAGCCCACTTTGGGTATTAATTATTTTCATTCCTGCCTCTTTTATTGCTTTTGTGTCACTAGAGAAAAACTTTATTTCTTGCATCTTTCCTGTGTGTATGGATTTATTTTAATTTCACCCATTCCTTTTGTATGAGTGGATAAAAAATACATTCAACTCTTTCCTTTTTCCAAGTCCAAAACAGGGACATGGATGGACAGGAGACACATAAAAATCATAGGCAGGATTGTTCACCTTCCTTTCCTTGACTGTAAACATTCAATATTCATCCCAATTGACAAAAAAGGAGACACAAAAGACTGCAGCTGCTATAGGACCATAGCATTACTTTTCCAAGCAAGCAAAATTATACTAAAATTTCTGCAACGTGGACTCCAGTCATATATAAGAAAGAGCTCCCAGAGATGCAAACAGGTTACAGGAAAGGTAGAGGAACTAGGACACACAGAAGAAGGAGGACTGGAAATAGAAGAAAGGAATACCAACAATCTAAGATATGCAGATGACACCATACTACTAACAGAAATCATCACAAACATAGAGCAACTACTAAAGACTGACACAAACCTCCCAGAGGGCCTTTTCAGCCATAGCCCCCAAGTTATGGAATGACCTGCCGGATGAGATGCATCTTATTACATCTGTTGACGGCTTTAGAAAAGCCTTAAAGATGTATCTCTTCCGGCAGGCCTTCCCAGATAACATTTAATTTCCTGGCTCCATACCCACTGTTGACTCCTTCTCCTAGTTCCTCTTCCCCCCCTTCGTAATTGTTTCACAAAGCTTTGGGCAGTTACTTTTATATGTTTTATTTGCACTATGTTTTTAATTCTTAGCTATTTAATTCTATTTTAAGGGGTGGGTGAAGGGAATGGGATAGTTGTATTTTAACTTGTGCTGCTTTTAACTATGTTCTACCCCGCCCCGATTGCCAGTTCAGAGGGCTGGGCTATAAATTATTATTATTATTATTATTATTATTATTATTATTATAAAGGAAGAAGGTATAAAGGCAGGCTTACTGCTGAACATAAAGAAAATAAAAAATAATGACCATGGAGGATCTACATAAATTCAACCTAGACAATGAGGAAATAGAAATAGTAAAACGGTTTCCATACCTTGGATCAAACATAGATCAGAATGAAGACTGCAGTCAAAAAATTAGAAGACAGAGAATGGGGAGGACAGCTATGAAAGAACTAGAAATGATTCTAAAGAGCAAAGATATACAACTAAGCATGAAAGTAATCATCGTACAAGAAATTATATTCCCATTATCATGTATGGATGCAAGAGCTGGACAATTAAGAAAATGGATAAAAAGAAAATAAATTCATTTGAGATGTGGTGCTGGAGAAGAGTCCTGAGGATACCATAGACAGCCAAAAAGAACAATTACTGTATATACTCAACTGTAAGTTGACCTCACATATAAGTCCAGGGCAGATTTGGGGCCAAAATTATGGATTTTGATACGACCGAAGGATAAGTCAAGGGTAAAACTTAAGGGCATGTAACAAAGGATCTAAAGGATGAAGCAAATGAAAACAGTGCCGAAGAACTTGCAAACATAATTGTTTGTGCTCATACTAAAGAATGGATGGATGAAAGAATACACAAGGGTCAGTGCTTCCAGGGTAGATTAGGCTCTTGTCTTTCACCAGGGAATAGATAATTTTTAAACAAGAGTTAAAGTACAGTACAGGTCAACTGGAGGGCAACTATCTCCTTTCAACAATTTAAGTAATTTAATCAACTTTGTGTTTTTGTTTAAGTGCAAATTTAACATAGGAGCAAAACAGATGGGCCCTTCCAAAGATGGATTGGGGCTGCAGCAAACAGACAGTGCGGTCCCAATGTGCCTTGAAGCAGGCCAAAAAAGGAACAGCAAAGATCTGTTCCTTTTTCAGGCAGGGAAAAGGCACCACCACCACCATCCTGGCTGTGGCCCCATGGAAGCTTCCAGCAACTCTGGTGGCATGCGGTGTATAAACGCCGCACCTGTGGAGTGTCTTGAAGCTGATCATAGCTGGGAGACCACCTGACTTCCAGGCAGCTTCAGAGCAGCATGGGAGCATGCTGTGTATAAATGCTGTACTCCCAAGCCACTCAGATGGTGGCTTTAAAGGGCCATCTCTTTCAGCTCATAGTGAATTTTTTCATTAACTTTACTAACTCTGTATCTCTAAGAATGGAATGACTTATCAATTTGTTTGGGAAATTCCTTTAGGAAACTGCATATAACATAGGGCATGGGTTTGTTGAACAGCCATAATGCAGCATAGCAAAATAAAGGCAGCCATCTCCTGGAAGTGTACTTATTTTTCAGAAAACGCAACATTTTGAAAGCAGTCAGAAGGGTGTAGTCAGTGATTCTAGCAAAGCCTCTCAAGGTAAGCCTCTCTTTGTCATTTTCTCACATTCTTCTCTTTCTCTCTGTCTTGCACATGCATATACAGTTACTTCATTACTCTTCTATTTTGTCCATTTACCTTTCTCCTTCCTATTTTTAGTACTTCCCTGTGGCTCTCCAAAAGTCAGTTTGAAGGTCAGATTGTAGAAACTCTTTAAAACAGAGTAGAGGAAGGAAGGAACAGAAGAGGAACAGGAGTACACAACATTACCCCAATGCAATAAAGAAATATATTTCATCTGCCAGAACTCTTACTCATATCAGTCTTTTATTCAGAAATACATGTAATTCTTTCTATGGAGAACAATTCATAGATAAAATTTAAAAACTTAATTTTTTTTCAGGGGGAAAATCATTCTATATTCTCTGTCATGTACTCCAGCTGTCTATTCACTAGGACCTGTTTCAATTTGCTGGGACCTATTTTTGATAAAACATTTCCTTCCTTTATCACTCATTTGCTTCTGGGAAGACTTTATGTATGCCTTTTAAAAATTCTTATTGTGTGTTCAGGTTTTAGTCTCCTCTCAGAAGAGAATACAAGATAAACATTCAGGTTTGGCAAGGAGAAGGCATCTTGTTGATACTTATACATACAGTTGTGCAGGTGAAGATTAAAGGTGTATTTTCTCTACACTGTCAATTAAGCCAGTAAAAAAGGGAGGGGGGGGAAGGGCAAGAACAGGACTGAATTCTTGCATTTTCCAGTAGGTTCGGTGGAAAACAAACTACTGCGGCCTTTCCTAGCTTGTGTGTTCCTCTTTCTAATAACTTTTGCCATCTTAACCACACTCTGATGTTGCTTGGCCAAACTTGTACAAGTTTTCATCTCTACAGTTTTGTAGTGTATGGTGTTTCTATGAAGCTGAAGAGAGAAACCTCTCTGGCAGTTTCTGATGGACCAAAAATCCACCCATGATTTTACTGCCACTCCTTCCCCAGCTGATCCAGTGGTTTTCCCAGGGCTAGACCTTATCCCTTGTTGGTTAGTCACCAGCAGACCTCCTGAACAAGTCAGAGCAAGAGGAAATCCAAGAGTGGGTTCATCACCCTTGCAGTGGTGGATTTATTTTATTTAATTTATTTATATTGTTTATATCCTTCTTTTCTCTGGGTAAGGGATTCATTGGCCAACCACGTGCCAGACCAAGGATGTAAAGTTTTATTTATTTCATGCAAGAACATTGAATTTCAAATGTTTATTCTCCATTGGGAGAAATTATGCATATGATTTTTCACATTTTGAGACTTTATGCAAATAACCCCCTGAGTTTTTCCACCAAAAGCACTACAGAACATATGAAGCTACTACTTCTGAGTAAGTTTTAATTCCAAAAAGGAAGTGCATGCTATTTTGGAATGATTACCATTCTTTGATACTCATATATTCAAATATTGTTGAAGCAGCAAGTTGTTGCTGTGAGCTAGTGTAGATCAGTCTGGAGCTAGAGAGCAGATGCTGGACTTGATTCGAAGTCAGAGGGAAGTGTGTATATATGTACTGTATAATATTGTTAAGCTTGTTTAACTTAAGCTGTCTGAAGGCTTGCACAAAGATTCTAAACTATCTAGTCCGTGACCTGCTTTTCGCTGATGATTCTGGCCTTGTTGCTCATACAGAAGCAGCTCTGCAGCGCCTAACATCCTGCTTTGCAACAGCTGCAGAGCTGTTTGGGCTGGAAGTCAGCCTGAAGAAAACGGAAGTTCTCTACCAGCCTGCACCACAGGAAGAGCACTATCACCCCCACATCACCATAGGCAAATCTGTGCTTAAGTCCATCCAGCAGTTCACCTACCGGGAAGTATCATCTTCTCAGATGCCAAGATCGACAAAGAGATCGATCACAGATTAGCAAAGGCATATAGTGCATTTGGAAGGCTTCACAAAAGAGTCTGGAGTAACAAACACCTGAGGTGAAGCACAAAAATCAGTGTGTACAGAGCCCTTGTATTGTCCATTCTCCTCTATGGGTCTGAAACATGGGTCACCTATCGCCAACATCTACGACTCCTCGAACGCTTTCATCAGCGCTGTCTATGCACAATCCTAAACATACACTGGACTGACTATGTGACAAATGTTGCTGTCCTGGAGCAATCAGAGATCACCAGCATTGAGGCCATGCTATTGAAAACGCAGCTGCGCTGGGCAGGGCATGTTTCTAGGATGGAGGATCACTGCCTCCCCAAAATAGTACTCTACGGTGAACTCGCCATGGGTCAGCATAAGAGGGGCGCCCCAAAGAGGAGATAAAAGGACTCCCTGAAACAACATCTCAAGCTTGGCCAAATTGATCGCAAACAATGGTCTGCCCTGGTCTCACATCGGGAGGCATGGAGACGCACTATCCACAATGCTGCAGCCTCTTTCGAGAATTCACGCCGAACAAATCTTGAAGAGAAACAACAATGCAGAAAGAGCCACAACTTGGAAACATCACCCAAGGAATCTTTGTGCTGTGCTTTCTGTAACCGGACTTGTTTATCTTGGATCGGCCTTTTAGTCATCAGTAAGCGTGGGACGAGTCCTTCCTGAATCTTCGTTAGCAAAGAAAAGCCAGAGAGAGAGAGAGAGAGAATATTGTACACTTTGCAAGACATACAAAGGAAACGCCACATTTTTTCCTTCCTGTTTTTGTTCCTTGAAACTTTGTACACAGTAGAGAGAAGCTAATAAAAATAGTTTCTGTAACTGACTTTCTTTTCCTTGTTGCCATGTCTACTTTCCTATCTGCAAAATGTTTCCATAGAAGAGATATAAATAATATGTGATTAGGAGATGGTGGAAATCTATGCAAGTTTGAATAGTATCTCATAATAATTGATTTTCTGTTATTAAAATGGACTGATTTAAGTTTATTGGTGTAATCAGACTACCTTTCATATTGGCAAGGAATATGTGAAACATAAATCACCACCCCTCACACAAGCAGTAGAGGCTTTATTGTTTTGAGCTAGTGATCATCTTGAAGTATCACATTGGAAGAAGAATTGCTTTTCAAATGTGTGAATCCAGTTTGAGTCTCCAGTTGCTTAGAATGGTTGTTTGCTGTTGCTGCTTGCTCCATTTTTAAAGACTAGGAAACAGTGAGAGAAAAAAGGGAGAGAAAGGAGGGAGTAGAGGAGAGAAGAGAAAAGCAGATAGGGGAAGATGAGAAAAGGACAGAGCTCTTTTCATGTGGTTAAATGTGTAGTAGAGGGAATTTCACTCAGTACAGCTTGACAGACATGAGTTAGTAAAGCTGCCTTTGAACCACTTCTGTAGAACTTGTATTTTGCAACCCCTGTCCTGGGACAGCTCGAGTAAGCCATAGTAATGGATTTCTTGCATTAGAGACGCATTGCAATAGATGACCATGCTTCATCCTCTGAGGCAGATGTCTCACCCTGGCTAATGGAAAACAGCTCTAACACAGGATCTCTATCTGTGCTACTACTGCATTTTTAAATGGAAAAAAAAAGGTCGGGGAGAAATCCAGAGCCCACCTTTAAGATTAATGATTTATTTTAGGATGCTTTTTATAGATTTTAGTCCAGTTCTTCAGATGCATTAATGGAATAAAATCTTCCTGACTTGCAGGGAGTATTTCATTGATGCAACTGAAGAAGGAGATTGAAATTCATGAAAGCTCACATTAAAATAAATCAGTACTAAAAGTACCACTACCTTCTTTGTCCTACCCTTTTTTCCTTTTGTACTAAAACTGATTAATTAAGCTACTTCTTAGGGTATTCAGTCTTGAGGCTAAAATCCTGCATTGCAAAGATGTAGTGTAAAACTTCTGCAGGTGGAACTAAGCTGTGTCTCCTGCCTCCTCTCTCTCTAAATCCATCATTTCCATGTTGCCTGCGTCAGAAACAGCCATGAGAAGTATCTGGCTATGCCTTTCTAGTCAGGCATGTGATTATTTTCCAGGACCTTCCAGGAGTCCAAAGTCATGATGTGTCTAGCTATAGGGACATGACCAGATGTTTCTCAGACATCTTTAGCTCTAAACTGGCCATTTCATGCCTGTGTGAGAGGCAGGCAACATTACAAGCAGTTTTGGCTTTTGCATGAGGGAGGTGGAGATACTGTAGAGGATTTAGACCTCTTCAACACCAAAAAGTGATTCACACAGAGGAAGGAACTTGGATTTACTCTAGTGTAACTCATTAACTGGATGCCAGTCTTAATTTTTGTAAGTTATCTTGAGCCTCAGAACTGGGGAAAAGGCAGGACAGGAATAAATAAAATATTGAGAAGAAGAACAATTCTCTTGCTTCTCCCTGTTCTTCCCCTCCACTCTGGAATGTTGGAGAACATGGTAGAAAGAACCAAGTAATGACTTCCTTTTTCTGATTCATTTGCATTCTTTCCCTTACCTTTCTTCAACAGATTTTCTGAAATGTTTGCTATTGCTTTACAGTGGAAGATAGATGGCTGTTAATAGACAAATCCTTTTTTTGATCCACTTTTCCATCTCCTTTGAGAAAATGGAAGAATGGAAGTTATACTTTTGACTGATTCAAATAGCGAACAGAGTGCTTTTTTGAATACAGAACAAATATAGCTACACAATTAGGATGTCCAATTTTTGCTTGTTTGTTTGTTTTATTATATATGATGGTCAAAATTCATCTTTGAAGTAGTGTAATTACATCTATGACCAATGGCAGAATTCAGACTGTTGCTGATATTCCAAGCAGTTCTTTTCTCTGGTGCTTGCTTGGCTATCTGTTCTGGTGCTGTTAATGGATTATTTAAAAGTCTGTTAGACTTGGCTTCACTGTAAGTGCCACAAGACACAAAATGATGGGATGTGATCAGATATACTCTACTGGTTGAAAATGAATGAGACATCAATGGCTGAAAGAAGACATTTGGTACTGGCCTTTATTACTCTTTGCTCTCCTCAGTGCTTATAAGAATGACAATTTAGTTCAAGTGAGAGTGTGAAGTTAGCTTCAACCCTTCCTGATGCATGATAGCAGCAGAAAAGAGAGGAGAGGCATAGCTTAGATACTTTGGTTTTCATGCAGAAACCCCATTCCTTAAGGATCTCCAGATAAGGATAGGAAAGGAATCCTGCTGGGAACCTTGAGAACTATGTACAGTGGTCCCCCGGGATACGAAGCCCCCGGGGAACGAAATCCCTGGGAGCCGAAACCGCCGGGGCCGCCAAAAAGCCCCCGGGATCCAAAAGAAACCCCGGGATGCGAAGACGAAAAACCGCGCGGCCCCTTTAAATTGGCCGCGCAGTCTGTCAAACAAAGCGGTCCCCCGGGAAACGAAGATTTCCGGGTTATGAAAGGTAATCCGGAATGGATTACCTTCGTAACCCGGGGGACCACTGCACTATCATTATTGACACTACTGGGCTAGATGGCCCAATCATTTCATTCATTTTAAATCAACTTGTCATTCTAACCGAAGTAGATAAAGTTGATATGAATGGAATAACATATAGATGTCATGTCTAGCCACCCTGATTGATCTCAAAGGGGTGGGGTATAAATAAATTTTATTATTATATTATTATAGTGAATGTTTAAAAACTAAGATAACTGGAAGAAAGAAAATGCAGGAAATGTAACACATGGACTCGCGTTAGTATAAATAGTATAGAAAACTTACAAACATCCAGAACTATTATCAGAGATGTAGAATTTATGCTAGAAAAAGCTGTTCAGACTTTTTTTTAATAATATCCTAAGTATTTTACTAGGGAGATCAGTTTATGGTATTGATGGTGCTTTGTAACATTTAATTAAATCATAAGGGGCTACTAAACACTGTGGTCCAAAACACTTTGCAGAAATAATCCAGTTTCAGACCACTTTAACTGTTTTGGCTTAATGCTAGGAAATTCTGGGAACTATAGGGGCTTTCTAGATTGGCAGGAAAGTGTGACATGAAGTTGCCTTTTCCTTAATGCTTAGCAGCTGCACCACAGCCTTTAGATGGAGCTGTGCTGTTCCGCAGTTTTTAAAAAAGAAGCTGGGAAAACCAGCACCTTTTAAAAGGCGCTTCTTTTCCCCTAAAATGCAAAAAAAGCATTTTCATGGCACACTTCCCCTTTTTCTCATCTAAAGGCTAGAGTTTCATACAGACGTGAACACACTTCTTTTTGCCAATCTAGAAAGCCCCGTAGTTTTGTGAGAGATTTAGCTTTCTCTGTCAGAGAGCTCTGATGCCACAATAAATTACAAATCCCAGAATTCTCTAGCATGGAGCTAGAGCAGTGAAAATGGTCCCAAACTGGATTATGTCTGCAGTGTGTTTTAGATCTGTGTTTTGATTCTTTAGGATTATTATCTTCATAAAAACTTTACAACATGTAGTAGTAACAGTATTTTGGCCATCCTTGGCATACTGGTTAAGAATGTTTCAAGTTTTTCTCAAGCTGTAAATCCTAAACCAACTTTGTAGCATTATTATTATCCTCATTAGATGATGTGGATGGCTGAGGGATAAGACCACCTTCGGTGTTTCTGCCAGAAGTGACATTTAAACCAGGGACTGCCTAGATCATTGCAGCAATTATGTTCATCTGGGCAAAAATACACATAAAAGTTTACAAAGCTCAGTTTTCAGCTTTTGTACGATATTTTTTGACCCACTGAACTCTTGTCAACAGCAGGATTTCTCACCAAACACAGTGTCAAATCCTGGCCCCCAACAAGGTCAGCATCCAAAATTCCATTGGCTTCACCCTTGACCTCTTCTGCTGACAGCATCTGATTAATTCCAGGTTATTTCTGTAATTAGCAGCTCTTGACCTTTTCTCCCCATTATATACTGAAAGCAGAAAGCTGCATCTTTGGGTTTGATGCTTTTCATCAGGAAAATATGCTCCTCAATGTGTCATTCTTTCCCCTTTTTCCCACAATCCCCCCCCCCACACTCACATTGATACCTTTAGTCCCCAAGCCTAATCTCCTCTTTGAAATTTTGTGCGAGTAACTCAGATATATTTTTACACTCAAAAACATCCCAGAAAAAAAAGACTTTTAAAAGTTATTTACTAAAATATTTGCATTGTACAATCTGAGGATATCATACAAGAAAATCAGTTTGTCTAATTTAAATAATAAAAAACAGTAAGAAATAATTTACCATAATCAGACAAAAAGCATATCCACCAATTTGACACATTAAAAAAGAGTTATAATCAGTTAAAAACAATTTAAAACCACAATGGGTGTGCAGATTTGTATAAAATTGGTTAGGCCCGAAAGTCACAATCAAGTACTCCACAACAGGGTTGCCATAACAGAGAAACAATTGTTTCTGTGGGCCTCTCCTGCAGTGAGAACATCCTGTTCAGTATTCAAGTCCTAAGACAATTAGAAAATTGGAACAATTGGAACTTTGAATATAATCAGCAAGCAATAGCTGGTACG
The DNA here is from genome assembly GCA_034509955.1 of Urosaurus nigricauda. NCBI lineage: Eukaryota > Metazoa > Chordata > Lepidosauria > Squamata > Phrynosomatidae > Urosaurus > Urosaurus nigricauda. Next base: position 97,431,353 of record JAOEGL010000001.1, read on the forward strand.
TTTCTATACCACTTATCAGCGAACTAAGCACTCACTAAGCAGTTTACAATGTGTAATAATAATAATAGTAGTAGTAATAATAATAATAATAATAATAATAATAATAATTTATTTATATCCCACCCCTCTGGGTAAGCTAATTGCCCCCAACAAGCTGGGTAGTCATTTTAGTGACCCTAGGGAAAGATGCAAGGCTGAGTTGACCTTGAAGCCCTGTCTGGGATCCAACTCACAATATTGTGGCTTGCAGTACAGCATGTAACCACTGCCAGCCACAGATGCAGACAAAATGTCAGGTATAAACTCTTCCAGAACACGGCCACATAGCCCAAAAGACCCACAAAAAGCTATTTAAAGGAAGCTTCACCTGGTGTGATTTGGAGAGTACATTTTTAGAATATGTCTTTCTGTGGTCTTGGCTGCTACCGGATCAAAACAGTGACTTTGGCATTTACAGTAGAGTACAAAGTGCATTGATGTCAATAAAAATTCTGAAGACCAAGGAACGATAAAAGCCGTACTCATGAAACTTTGCTTGCCCTTACTTTTCTGCTCCATTTTTGTGCTTTCTAAATTTTTCTGCCTCAGTGAACTTTACAAAATGAGTGTCTGATCTTTCCAAGACACTAGATGCACCCATTTGTAGCTATCTAGGACGTACAAGAGAAGTGGCAAATACAAAATAAATACAATTCCTTTTCATGAGATTTATTTTCCAGGTATTATAAAACAGGTTTATCAATCTTCTTTTATTTGTATAATTCTATTTTATGAATTGTTTCCCATTTTTATTCTGGCAAGGATTTTGAGGGTTCTAGGATAAAATGAATACTTTTAATATCACTAAGGCATATCATGCTGGGGACCTGGCAGGTTCATAGCACTGTCAGTTGTTTCAATCCAGTAGTTAATATATGCTCTGTATAGTTGGATAAACTCAATGTTTTTGAGTGGTGGTGGAAGAAGAACAGCTTAAATTTAATGACAGAAACATGAAATAGAAAAAGAGGAAAGCTGGAGGCAGTCAGGTAGTGGTAACAGAAAATACATGTTTCAGATGGAGAGTAGAGGAAATATGGCCCCCAGGAAAATGAATGACAGAAGTGAAATTCAAACCAAGGACTTGGTGATTAGATGCTAGGCCTCTTCATTACTTTGTTAATGTTATTGCAGTGCATATTAGTACGGTTGTCACATTATTATTGCTGTTGTTGTGGAACCCTTGACCTTAGATTGCCTTATCGACCTGCCTATCTGATACCCTGGACCTCAGACTTCTTGACAACTCTTTTGGTAATCCTTTTTCTGATACTGCACTTAGACTCAAAGACTTAGCTCTGGCTCTGCCAGTGAGAGGTTTGTTTGTTGGGAACTGAGCTGGCCTTATCAGCCATTTGGCCACTTTCCTGGATAGAAACCTGCCAAAGGAGTACAAACTAAAGATAATAAAATATAAGTATGCAATAATTATAATCAAATTATACAGATAAAAGACAGTACACACCCCAGGGATTGGTCCTGCATCTAGTTTTTATGGATCATGTCCAGGCATGAGACAAGGGAAAAAAGGAAAAAAGCTCTGTGCAAATCTTGAGCTCTCCTGGTAAAGCAGTTTGCAAGGCTTAATTGATTTGTTGCTGCAACTTTCAAAGACTCTCTCTCTCTCTCTCTCTCTCTCTCTCTCTCTCTCTCACACACACACACACACACACATACAGAGACTATCTATCTATCTATCTATCTATCTATTGTAAAGGCTCACCCTTCATTCTACATCAACCTTCTGGTTAGAAGCAGTTAAGATAGATTAAATCTTCCTTATCCCATCTGCTTAGGTAAGTGAGAAGGAATATCCCCTCCCCCCCCCCCCCCCCCCCAATTTCACTGTAGCTTCTTTAGCTAAGATTTCTGCCTTAATTTCTAAACAGGAACATATATTCTCTCTGTGCTTGTATGTGTTTTGTTGCATGTAAAGCTCTGAGCAATTTATTAGCATCGGGCTGGAGACAGTCTTGAACTGGCAACCTTACATGTTAGAGTTTTGTTTAGTACTGCAGCTAGAGCTCAGTGTCATAAGACCTTATCAGACAGGAGGAATTTCTTTTTATTGCGAATGGAGCCAGTTGGAGCCAATTCGAATTCACATGAATTCACTTCTTTGGCGAATTTAATGAATTCCAATTGCGTACAGAATGACTTACCATTACCCGAAAATGACCCCCCATTACCCGAAATTGTGTGAGATGCTTTAATTCGCAATAACGTAAAACTCATGATTGCATTCAGAATGACTTTCCTTTTGACCGAAATTGCGTGAGATACTTTAATTCGCAATAACGTGAAACCCTATGATTGCATTCGGATTGCCATTAGATTATACTTCCAATTTCCAACATCTGATAAGGTCCATAAAGTTCAACTCTCTTCCCCAAACTATGATCCAGAGAGCAGAAAGGTAATGAGGCAATGGCAAACAGATCTGGTCTCAACACTTGCGATGGTATAGGTATGTCAAGTCCCACCAAGGCTGGTAGTGGACACTGCAGTTTTGTTGTCAGTGCTCATGATTAGAGAGATTCATGATATACACACACACATTCTTACACCAAAAAGAGGCTTATTTTTGAGTAAAAGGGTATTATTACCCTGTATTAAAAGATCTCCATTGGCTGCCTATATGCTTCCGGGCTCAGTACAAAGTGCTGGTTATTACCTATAAAGCCCTAAATGGCTTGGGCCCAGAGTACCTGAAGGACCGTCTCTCCTCACATAATCCGCCCCACACACTCAGATCCACTGGGCAACAACTACTAAGAGTTCCAGAGGCCAGATTATCGACCACCATGAAGAGGGTGTTTTCTATCGCGGCCCCGAGCCTCTGGAACTCGTTGCCCATGGAGCTCCACTTGGCTGCCTCTCTTACCCAGTTCAAAAAGGGGTTAAAACATACTTATTCGCGCAGGCCTACCCCTGATTTTCTCCCCCGTTGCTACTTTTCCCTCATCATGACCCGGCTTGGAATACTGCTACTCCTTGGGCTGAAATTGTTATTCTGTTGACCGAATTGTGTTTTAACTTGTGTATTTGCTTTTAACTTGTGTATATGTGCACCGCTCTGATCTTTGGAAGGGCGGTATATAAGTAAATATTATTATTATTATTATTATTATTATTATTTCTTCTTAACCACCTCTCCCCATGGATCAAGGTAGGCAATTAACTAACAATATCAGTTTGTTGAAAGACACATTGATTTAAAAGGACAAATAAAATGTACACATAATAAAACTATCCACTTCTTAAATCCAACATTTAAAATTCATTATTTTAAAATCATTAGGATAAGTCTGCTGGAAGAAACTGGTCTTTAATGCTGTTTTAAATTTAGATAGTGTATTCAGTTGTCAAATCTTTTTTTGGCAGGTCATTCCACAGTCTAGGGGATGCTGAAGAAAAGTCCTTTGGCTGACAGTTACCAGTCTAATCCTGGATGACTGGAGTAAATGTCCAGCAGAGGAATTGAGCATATGGGGTGGATTATATGGGAGGAGGGGATCCTGTAGGTAGATAAGCAAACTTTATTTCTGTCATGATGTTATATGATGTGAGTTTCAAATGTAAAACTGTTCAAACTTCTTTCCTTTTAATCAGGACTGACAACCATTTGTTTTGTCCTAATGTATTGGGAATGGAGAAGCACTTTGTAAATTGCATTGTGGTTTTGAGCAGAATATTAGTTGTGTGTTTTACAACGGAGGTAATTCACTGGGCCTCTGAAAAGGCCCCCTCCAGAACCATTAGGTTTTCTAGATTCTAAAATTACCTACTTCTACCACTAGTTCTGTTATCAGTTGTGGTGGGGCCTCAAGGGATGCCTCCCACTCCATGCTTCTTGGATGTATCCATCAAGACAGAAGAAAGTGCAGACCACTCTAGATGGATGCTCTATAACTTTTAATAAACTCAAAACTACATTCACAAAGCAATTCCCAAGAGAGGGGAGAGATGTTGCTTCACACTCTCCCTTTTGGCTCACAGCCTATGCCTTTTATTTCTCTCTTCTTTACAGTTCGTCCTTCCCAGCCCTGACCTTCAAGGTTCCAATAGAAGCCCCTTGAGACCAATAGCCCAGTCCTAGTCCAGCCTCATTTGGCTCTAGATTTTTCAGAGGAGAGTACAGCTTGGCCAGAAGCCCTTCCTCTGGGCTGAGCCTGCCAGAGTCAATTACCTTCCCTCCTGGCAGGGCCTCTCTCTTAGCTAGAGATGTAGTCTTTCCTGAGTGTACTTCTCTTTCCCTTCCAGCATCCGCCTCACCGACAATTCTTCCGCGTTTCTCTCTCTCCACGAACGCCTCACCCTTTTCCCTTTTATCCATGGGCCCCTTCCTCCTTACGCCCTCCCTCTTAAGTGTTGCCCCTCTTTCTTCTTTCCCAGGGGCTGCTGGATCTTGTAGTTCCCATCTCTGGCTCTCTGCTTTTTTCTTCATCGACCCTCTCTTTCCAGAGCAACCATCTTCAGTGGGCCCCACATCCTTTGCCTTGCCACATCAGTAAAGGTCTGAAATAAGTTCTAATGGGGATTCTTATAATGTAATCAAATTAAACATGTCAGAAAAGGAACCTGCTAGTCCATTCCTCATGTGGAAAACAAGTACTGCGCTGGAAATTCTGCCACATATCACTAGCCATTCTAGCTGATAAAGGGGAAAAAATCAAAGATGTTTGAAGGGAAAGGGAATTTTGGAGAAATCTCAGGAATGGAATTCAGGTTTATTGGGCTTATCAAGCTTACATGATAACTAAGGAATGTGTATACCAGTAAGTCATTTTTCACTGTTATCATCTCTCTGGCAGCTGGCAGCTTCATTTCAGTTAAAACTCAGGGGAGGATATCATGTATCTATAGGAGAGTTGTGTTCAGGTTAGATATTGGAATGTTAGATTTAATAATTATTTAGAGAATGTTAAATATTAGAAATTGGGGGGTTATTTTTTGCCACTTAGCACTAATAATCAAAATAATATAGTTATTTGTTAGTAAAAATTATTTTGTTTAAAGTTTTAATTTCTAAACTGACCATGGGATTTACAGGCAATGGCATGTAACACATATTTTCATGTAGCATTCCCAAATGATGGGGTTGGGGATCCTGGCAAAGTCATATGTAGCATCAGGATTATACTTTGATCAGGAACTTTTTCTAAGCTCTCTGTTCAACTGTTCTAAAAATTAGACTGATTTATTTATTTATAATTAATTTATGTCACACTTTTCTCTTTGTAAGACTCCAAAGGTGGTTGAAACTTCTATTTATATAAAAGTTAAAAACAAATTAAATGACAGTTCAGTTAAAAACAGAAAATTAAAGCAATATAAAACACAAGGCATAATAAAAAAAGGTTAAAAACAACCTCAATAAAAATTCTTTTTGTCATATAAATTACAGTACAAGGCCTACCTGAATAAAAAAGGTTTTTGTCTAATTGTGAAAAGAATGGAAAAAGGTGACTATCTAACCTCCTACAGGAGGGAATTTCTCAACCTGGGAGCAACCACTGAGGAAGCTCTCTCCATGTCCTCACCAAACATATCTGTGATGGTTATATCCAGTTCCTCCATTTCAACTGCTGGTTTGTGCCATAATTTATACAATTTATTTATTCACTCTGGATAGCAAATGATACAGTTCATTAAGGAGTGACAGGATAGACCTACTCACATACTTTTTCAACAAATAAACTGATATGGATTAGACTGTAAGGCTCCACAACTGAACTGTTGGCTGAGTATTGTTATTTGCTGTCTTTGCACTATTATACTATATTATACTATTACGTCATTATTTATTGAATGCATTTGATGAATGGTGTGCTTCCTTCAACAGGGCAAGCATTGTGCAAAAGCGAATTATTTATTTTCAAGATGAAGGCTCTCTCACCAAGAGGCTATGTGAACAAGGTATGTTGTACATTATTCACTCTCCTCTTCCTCATAGCATTCTCTTGACATCACCTGGTAATTTTCTCCACCAAGATGGCCAATCGAAACACAAGTTAGACATGCACTGGCATTTCTTTCTGGCAATTTGGAGCACAAGTCAGTTGAAATTAAAGTTTTATTGATTTCATTTGGGACAGTCTTCTCTTGTAGTCATGGGAATTTTATTTTTATTTGCCTGGATCCCTCTCTGTCCTTTTAAATCAATTATAGCATCTTGACTAGGGGTGAGCAGCTGATATTTTTGGACTGAAGCTCCCATGAGCCTTCACTGCAAGGAATGTTGGCTAATGGAAACTGCAGCTTAAAAACTTCTGGAAGGCCACAGTTGTCTACCTTTGCCCCTGACTTTCTTCTGATGTCTCCCTTTGCTGCTAGGATAGAACTGAATTCCCTTCCAAATCTAATAGACCTCAATACTCTCTCTATTTACATTCAGTCAAGTGGTCCACCTCAGTGGTATTTTGTGTAGTTCTAGTCTTCCTTTCTGTTTTCCTATGAATCATATGCCTCACTGAATGCTCATTCAAACGTTTCCTAAGTTGTATCCTAGTTACACTTCTAAGTAAATCTGATTACTATTTCAGTTTTGAAAACAGTTGAATGTTCTAAATAAATCCTCCACATGATTTAGAATTGAAGAGCAAGAAATCTCAGACTCTTAGAAATGAGAGCCTAAGTTTACTTTGTTGACTGAATGTAAATATGAAGAGGATCAAGGTTTGGTAGGTCTGGAATTAATTCATTCCCAAGGTATCAGCATAGAAAGAAGGATGACTTAACAAGATCAGAAAATGCCTTGAGGCTGTCATTAATTCAAAAGGAAACAATGAGACTTACTTTAGAATAAACATAATTAGGTTGTGGCTTGAACAGGCTGATCCTACAGAAGGGGTCACTACACTATTGTTTGATTACTGTCATGTGCATGTTTTATGGATGGAATGACATTTGTGAAAATTGCTATACTCTTTATGAATAGATTGTTTATTTTACTTGTTCAATGAAGTACTTCAAAATATACTTGTACTGACAAATCTCAGGGCAGGGTAAAAATGATAAAACCACAATTTCAAATTGTGAAGCAATAGAAACACTTAAAAATAATTTAAAATACTGTAAACTGTTTAGGTATTTAAACCAAACCAGCAAACTTTTAGATCAGAATCCAAACTGTGATCTCATTAGGCCTGAATGCTTGGATGAAAAGCAAAATTTTCACCTAGTGCCAAAAGAAGGCTTGTGCCAGTCTACTCTCCAGGCATTCTATAATCAGTTTGCTACAGCTGAGAAAACCCTCTCTTAGGCTGGCATATGTCCCACTGTTTACAGTGGTGGCAGCAGAAGAGGACCTTCCCACAAATCTTTGATCAGGCAATATCATGATACAATCTTTATGATAAGGCAATATCATGATACTCCCTCACATAGCTAGATACTTCTTCGATGTTTTGGTTGAATAAGCAAAGTGAGGAGTCATGATGTGGCCAATGAAACCACCACACAAATGTCATACCCATTCAATGGCCTTCTGGCCTCCATTGATATAACAGTGGAATGAAAGAGTACTTACAGCTTCTGTACTGGCATACACAAATATGTGCAAAATATAGGGTTTTTTAATTAAGAAAATATAGGGGTTTTTAATTAAGAAAAATCACCCAAATCACCAAAAGCAGGTGCAAAAACTCTCATAATCATGATGGGGGGGGAGTTTAAAATATTCATTCTTTCTTGCAAGAATGAAATAGACAAATGTTATATCCCTCTTGTGGAGCCCCTTTTCATGTGACTGGGGGCAAATCATCAAGACACTACAATGTTGAGTGTGGTCTGTGGGCACCACACACTTTGGCCTCTATCTCCTGTATGAAAGTGTCTGCACCATCTTTTTATCTACTAAATGTTTTAATTTTGTACCTCCTTTTGGCCTGAGTCATCTGAACTGGACAATGTCAGGGGGAACACTGGCTGTTTGGCCTATGCAGACATCCCCTACAACACCCTTTCCCCATTTTATGAGAAGCCTAGGCTACTGAAAAAAATATTCTTCAACCCAACAAATAGGTTTAAAGTTCTCTGCCAAGTGGCAGGCTGATTCAAAGAGTGCAAGCAAAACCATGTGTCATAGGCAGTTCCATTCTCTGAAACAGGGGAATGGCTGGGGAACTCAGATCAGTTGGAGAAATTATTACTGACACCTCCCCAGAATTTGCCACCTTGACATCCCACTTGCTTAATGGTTGGAGTGGCCCTGATTTTCAAATGTGCTTCTCAATGAATTCCTTGGATGTGTGATGCAGGAAGAGTAAGACAACATCTTTTGGTGCCAGCCTCAATGTCAATGTGTCCTTTGTATCACACTCGGAAGCTACAATTGGTTCAGAACATGGCAGCTTGGGTGGTCACTGGCGCTTCCAGGACCGCCCACATAACACCAATTCTGAAAGATCTACATTGGCTGCCTATTCGCTTCCGGGCTCAGTACAAAGTGCTGGTCATCACCTATAAAGCCCTATATGGCTTGGGCCCAGAGTACCTAAAGGACCGTCTCTCCTCATATAATCCGCCCCGCACACTTAGATCCACAGGGCAACAACGTCTAAGAGTTCCAGAGGCTAGATTGTCAACAACGGCGAAGAGGGCTTTTTCTGCTTCGGCCCCTAGCCTCTGGAACTCGCTGCCCACGGAGCTCCGCTCAGTTACCTCCCTTAATGCGTTTAAAAAAGGATTGAAAACCTTCCTCTTTGAACTTGCGTACCCCTGACTTACTCCCCTGCTCCTATTCCACACCGCGAGTTGTATTGTTGTTATTGTGACTGTGCTCCCCTGGCTGATAATGCATTATTGTGATATTAGATGTTTTTAATTTTTATATGTATTTTAATTGTTTTACCTGTTCACCGCCCTGATCTTGGGAAGGGCGGTATAAAAATAAAACCTATTATTATTATTATTATTATTATTATTATTATTATTATTACCAACCTAGCTGTCTAGTTTCAGTATGCTCAGTTGCAGATAAAGATGCATCATTTAGAAGAACCATGAAAGAAACTATATTAGCAGGAAATATTCCTTGCTCAAATATGTAGAATGCTGTTGCAAAAATGATAAGATATGTATCTCCTCACCCTTTGGTGAAGGGTTCAGCTAACAGAGCACTTTGAGGAGGACTGTAAAATTCATTTCTTTTTGATGCATAAGTTATTTTGAAATTACATCCAAATTACATAATTTTATGCACAAGCCTTCCGGAGAATGCTTCTGAGACCTTTTTGAAAAGGACTGGTAATTTCCTTGTGCAGCTAAATCTAAAGATAATGGCTGTAAGTCACCTTACTCCCGCCTCTTTCATTCTGACCATTAGGAAACATTGCCATGTTGAGGGAATGCTAAGAGGCTCTCCCCTTCATAGTTTCCTTAGAACCAAGAAATTTGGATTAGCACAACTTGGCCTTGACTTTGATAAGCTTTCTTTCTTTCTTTCTTTCTTTCTTTATTTCTTTCTTTCTTTCTTTCTTAATACACTGTAGTGTGTGCTGTAAGATGCTTAATTGAATTTAATAAATATGACATGTTTGACACTGGCTGGGCTTTTTCACTTTAAGTCCATTTAGAAATGCAGATTGCATTCAATTTAAAACTGCTCTTTATGGAGAATGTGTTCAATGAAGTCACTGGAGCAAGTTACGTAAATGAAATTGAGACATCTGTTTCATGTTCTTGAATACAGAAAAATCGAAAGGAGAATTAAAAGGAAAAGAACTTGTCAAGAATCTAAAGCACATTTGAGTTGTTTCTAGAATAGGAAAATATTTTGCATTCAAAGGTGTTAATGTTTCCACCCTTTCTATAGTAATGTTATTAAATATTAGTACATATCCTTGGCACTTGTATTCACAACGTCACTCTGGAGGTTGCTGAGTTATTTAGTTATGCAAATATCGACTGTCAGAGTTAATGATGTCTTTTTGTGGGATGTATCACCTCAGTTTCCATGTATAAAATATAATAACAGTTGGGATTCTAGACCATGTAAGGGGAAAGCATAACTTTACTCCTGTCCTATTCTGTCCTTCTGGATATCCCCATGTGCATTAATTTTAAAAGACATATGCATGCATAATTCTGGTCAATATAATTATTCATTATAATGATTTTAATGTTTTTTCTGTTTTAAATTATTTTTTATGCTACACTGAGTGCTATTTGAGGTGAAAAGGAAGATTACAAAGCAGTAAATGTACAAGTAAATAAGCAGTTGCTTGCTTGAAAGCATTTCCCATTAAATGTATCCTTGCTATCAAATTGTACAGCAGAAGGAACTTGTCCCTTTAAGGTGTTAAATTACATTTTTAAACAGTTTTCATAAGGATTATTGCCAGCTTGAGATACCATGATAAAAGCAGGGATTTTCCTTGATGATAGTTACAGACATCATGTCATTGTTACTCATGAGTAACTATATGTCAGCCAGCTAGCTCATTGAGGGTCAAAGCTGACATTAAGGGAAATGTATATTCCCTGGATAACCTTTCTTTTCTCATATAAAGGGATTTTCAATCAGTAAATGAACCAGTGAATTGCCTTATTTATACCCCATTTCCCCCCAAAGACTTGGACTCAAGGGGCTTACAGATAAAAAACTCAAGATGGTCCACATATTACAGACTTCCTCAGAGATGTATGACCGAGCAAACAAACTTGCAAATTAAGCCCATACTCACCCTTTAATGGCCAATCACAAAACAAACCATGAAAAATATATGTAATTGAAGAAAAGCATGACATTTTTCATTGATTTTAAGAGAGCTCTAATTCTAAATATAGGATCAGTGTAGCATCTAGGTTGTCTCTGATCAGTTGGAGCTGGTGGCTTCTGTATGGGATCTATATGAAGTTAGCTTTCTGTCTGTAACCTTTCCCCCACAAATACTATGTATTTAGTGTGCTTGTAGTAGTAAACTCCACCATTTTGTAAACAAATGAAATTGTGATTCACCCTTTTAAATCATGTTAGTTCTCAGATGGGTGTGTCTCCTTAGTATGCTGATGTACTTATCTAAAGAAAGTAGGTGGAGAAATTAACTTTAGACATTTTCTCTGGGTTTGATCTGAACTTTAATGGTGTTCTACTATATCCTGACCCTGATCACCAAACTAACACTATCTTGGATTGCCCCTTTAAAATTCAAATAAAAACTTTCTGATGTGGGAGCTTCCAGCATGATCCTGAGTCTCTAAACAAACTAATTCTCAATACTGTAATTAAATATACTTCTTTATCAGATACAGCAAACCAACATGCTGTTGTGGTTTCAACATTGGATTACATCTCTGGAGACTAGGGTCTCTTGGTCATGGAAATCCACTGGGTGACCTTGGGCAAGTCACACTCTCAGCCTCAAGGGAAGACAAAGGCAACCGAAACCCCCGTCTCTGGACAAATCTTGTCAAGAAAACTCTGTGTTAGGTACCTTTCAGGATCACCATAAATCAGAAATGATTTGAAGGCATGTACCAACAACAGCAATATCAGATACTAATGGTAATACTTTATTGGATGTATGTTTAGGCACATCCAGGTGGGCACAATACTGAAGAAAAAAGGGTCTATTTCATTTTTAGGTGCAATTCTTTTGTTCTCCATCAGACCTCATCTTCTCGGGTTATTTATACTTTGATAATAATATAGGATGAATCTGGGTTGAATCTTTGACCCCATTCACACTTGTGGTTTTTTGATGGTTGGATCAAGGGAGAGTTGATGAAGCCGTACTGAAGTGAAGTTCCCACTATGTTAACCCTGATCGAATTTCCCTGTTGGAGTTCACATTGCCATTTGTATCGATTTAAAATTGAGTCACCATTTTGGTTATTATTGGGTTTTTTTAAAACTGCCAATCAAATGGTGCACACCTATATCACACTGTTTGGGGGACACTCCTCCCCCATCAGCCTCTCAAAGCTGTTGTTGTTGCTGTCTGCTTTGTGGTGTAAGGCTGAGATTGTAAGGATGAATATTTGAGTGCAACTCAATGGGGGATCAAACCCTCATCACCTGAGCCATAGTTGAACACTCAAACCACTTCACCACACTGGATTCCTCATAATAAACAAATTTTATTTAAGAATTTCGCCTTGATCATGAGGACTGGCAGGGAAAGGCTGCCATCCAAAATCCCCTTTTCTGGTCTTCAAAGTAAATCACCCTGCGCCCAGTATCCCTCCCATTTTGAAACATATGAATTTAGCCACCTAAAATCTAAAGCAGCAGGAAAGCACTCTTTATATATGTATTTTTCACATGCATTTATTATGTATATGGGATTCCAAACAATGTCTACTTTCAAATACATTTACACAGATGTAACACTGTATCTATTGCACCATTTTTGTAAATTCAGTTGAAGCTATCCAGGTGGCAGATATTGCCTGCTCATACGTAACTTTCATTCTTTCAATGTTTTCATTTCTTTGACTGTGAAACCAGTGACCTGTCAGGGGTGCCATAGGCACGCTCGTGCTCTGTGATGATGCCTCTTGTGAGTAGCACCATTTGGGCACTGCACTGCATGGACACCATCATGGTGTGTACCGTGTGGATGGGCACGCACCATAATGGTGGCCAGGTGGGGGAACTAGGGCTTGGAGCATGTGAATGCTCAGCCCTAGCTCAGTCCTAGTACGTGTGCAGGCCGACACAAAGTGCTGGTCTGTATTGCCCCTCAGTTTCCTAAATAAGTTGAGCAACTTGGATAGCCTTTTTAAAGTACAGATTGAAATCAAGGGGGAATTAATTGCTAGTGACATGGAAGACATCAGCTGCCAGTAAAACCAATGGTATTAGTGGCTTCTGTTGAAGCTAGAAATAATTTTTTAACATGTGCCAAACGACTTTATTATGTCAAGCTGCAATGAAGGATGGAATCACCACTGAAATAGTTTGGCAGTTGCAATATCTTGGTACCTGATTTAACATGTTACACAGCATTTTGCTTCTTAAAGACATCAAGCAATTATTGTGACATTACAACAAAAATCAAAACAGAACTTAACAATATTAACAAACTGTGCCCTTTAAAAGATTGTAGACTTCAGCTCCCAGAAACCACAACCATATTGGCCAGTAGTCTGGGATTCTAGGAGCTGAAGTCCAAAATCTCTTAAAGGGCACAGTTTGGGGGCTACTGCCTTAGCTGAACCTCAAGTGTCTAAAACTTCACATGCAGGAATCTGGCTCTAAACTTTTCAGCCAACTAACTCACTTATTGTGTTTGGATTGATTTGCAGTTTTTAATAAAAAAATCTTTTAAATTACCCACACAATAATATATTGTTGGCTTTCATTGCTTCCTTTTAGACTCGGCCTTAGAAGGTGTGACTGATAAGCCAATCTTGGATTGCTGTGCCTGTGGAACTGCTAAATATAGGCTTACCTTCTATGGAAACTGGTCAGAGAAGTCACATCCAAAAGATTATCCACGTGAGTTTGTTTGCTTGCTTGCTTGCTTACTAATAGTAGATTACCCAATGCTTATAATTCCTATGTTCTCACATTTTACATTTGAACAGGGCAGCCTAGAACCAGCATCTAAGTAAATGTGATAGAAGATGAGGTTGATATTTGATCATGATTTTTTCATCTGTTCTCATTTATAATGCTTCCCCATTAAGATAGGGATGAACCAGAAATGAGTGGATCTTCAAATGTTTTTGAATGTCAACTCTCCTCAGCCCAAGCCAGCATGACAGATGTCAGGAATTATGGGAGTTGTAGTTCAAAATAGCTTTGTGTCAGACTTAATCATGCTAATTGGAGGGAAATCCTAAACTGGAAAAAATGTTCTTGAACCCTCCAAAATGGCATGACATTACCTTGGTTTGCAAAAGAAAAAAGAAAAAAAAAGCAGCTACAGCAGCACATTGTAGGCCTCTGGAGAAGACCAAGTGGAGCACTACAGACTGAAGAGCTCAGGAGTGTACCCATTCTATTTCATATTGTCAGATTCATTTACTTTAATCAAGGTTCATCTATGTCTATGGTTCACATTATAGCAGTAGTATCATCTGGGAAAATACTATTTTCCCTCTTTTTCCAGTCTGGGACTCAAGATGTCTATCAAATATTAAAACACATACTATTTTAAAAATTGCAACATACAAAAGTTAAACATTTAGGCTGATTCTGCTCATTTATGACATCATAAGCATGACATCACAGTTTGGATGTTGGATCGTGGCTCTAGAGACCAGGGTTCGATTCCCAGCTCAGCCATGAAGCCCACTGGGTGACCTTGAGCAAATCATATGCTCTCAGCCTCAGAGAGAGGCAATGGCAAACCTCCTCTGAACAAATTTTGCCAAGAAAATCCCATGATAGGTTTGCCCCAGGATTGCCATAAACTGGAAATGACATGAAGCCATATGACTCACACATCATACAAGACAGACTTGTGAATTTTGCTATTCATGTTTATGATTTGTGGCACCATTGCCACAATCTCAAATGTCCACTAAAATCCATCTTAAATCCAGGCAACCACAACAACTGAAGGACTTCCGTGGTGCTGGTGAGAGAGGGAATGTTGCCTGAATTATACATTAGAGGTTTGGGACTGAGAAGAAGTACAATCACTATCTGAGCCTATTTGTGTGGAGAGATGACATTGGGGCAGTCCAGATTTTAGATTAACACAGAAGGAGCTAACCAAGGTGCTGAAATCTATTCCCCAAAGAGGTTCAGTCATTTAGATAGCTTCTTTATAGTGCTGGTCAAAACCTGCAGCAGATTCACTGTCCTACTGACATAAAAGCCTCCTACCACCACTGTTGCCCTTTCAGTTTTATAGTGCTTTGCTCAATTTATTTTGACTTACTATTCAGATCTCACAGTTGATCTTTAAATATTTGCTTCACTACATGGACAATGAAACCAACCAAGTGACCTTGAATTTTGAGTCACATTTATTTTCTCTTTAATAAAGTTCACACAATGGACAACATATTACTGAAGGCTTTGTGTCTAATTTTATTCTTTAATATTGCAAAGTCCCCATGTGGCACACTGACATTCATGGCACCAGAACTTTGTCTGTACATCAATTGTTATTTGATATAGTCTACATAGATTTCTGTCTCAACTTTATTAAGTTGAATGCTACCTAATTCAGATATAGAGCTGTGCATGTTAATAAAAGAGTTTATATTGATGTATTAAAATTTGTGGCTAGAATTTGCTGCTGTGAAGCTAAGGCTGCAGAACAAATTAACGTAATTGGCTATTCTTACAGCTGAGACTGTATAGGGAGTGTGGATACAGGGGAGTATTTTGACGTTAATATCTATCAAGTTTATGGTCTGGGCCTTTTGGCTATACTGACGAATCATATAAATAGATGAAATTATTTTGTTACTTCATTGGCATTTTTCTTAATTAGGTGGATATCTTCTGCTGCTATGTTTGCTTGCTATTTTGGGAAATGGATAAATATAAAATCCATATGAATGCATCACTTTTATTAAGCTAGTCAAAAGTGGCAGAAAAAAAATATGATGGCTTTCTAGGCCATCTGGAAAAGCAATCTTCTTTCTTGCTCCCAGCATTCCTAGGGGTTGCTCCAAGTGAAATCTAAACCCACTGTTTTACTTGTTAGAACAGAGTTCAACACCACACTGCCTATAGGCTGCATGCTGTTTACCCATCTATTTTTGAAACCCTCAGAGAATCCCCTCTCCATGTTTGTGTAAAATTAAAAAGTGAATGATGTTCTTGGAATATTCCAGGAAGTGCATCTTATTTTAAAATCAGATTAGGTACTTCATCCATTTTAAAGGGGGGGGGACTGAAACTAGTAGTGAACTTCTCTACATATCTGGGTTACATTGGGAATTGGTATGTGACCTATTTTGACCATGCTGGCTAGGAGACAGGAGTAGTAATGTGTCCAAGTTGTACTCGGACTAACGATAATGATGTATACTTATCTACATGAATCAGGCTCTCATCCCTTGTTCATTTTTGGAAAATATAAGTTGTCTATTATGAATCTTGGCTTCAAGCAATAGGTTTTCAAGCGTGAGAAGTCCATTGAGATCTTCATATCTAGCCTGTTTCACAAGTATAGATGCAAAAATCTCTCATATAGCTATAGCTGCATCCTGAGGAACTGCAGGAGTACAAAATGTGCTCCCTAAATGGCACATACTAGTTTTCCACAGAATGCTGCCAAGGCAATTAAAGGGAATCATAGTGCTATAACTGTGGTAAAAAAAGGGGGCCCCCTGGATTTGCATTGGATTGTAAACTCCTGTTTTCCTCTTCCCTTTCTTCCCACATGGAGATCAGAGCAATTTTATATGTTTATTTTCTTTCCAAAATGGATGCATGCATGTGTATGAAGTACACCATGGGATTCCAGAAGAAAATCTGTGTTTTATTAACTACAGCAAAGCCTTTGACTGCATGGTTCACAAAAAGCTATGGCTTACGCTTAGAAGAAAGGGGGCCACAACATCTGATTGTCCTGATGCTTAGCTTGCACTCAGGACGAGAGACTGTCATCAGAACAGAATGCAGAGAAGAAGAATGCTTCCCAGTTGGCAAAGGGGTCAGGCAAGGCTGCATACTATTACCCTACTTATTTAAACTGTATGCAGAAATATCGTACACAGAGCAGGTTTAGACTCAGAGGCAGTGGGTGTGAAGATAGGAGGAAGCAACATTAACAATGTAAGATATGCTGAGAACATAATACCAATAGTACAAAAAAAACCCCAAAGACTTGGCACAATTAATGGACAAAGTCAAGGAGGAAAGTACCGAGGTTGGATTAATATTTAACATTAAACAAAACTACAAAAATCCATTCTAGACAGTGGGATTGTCCACATTGGCCCAAAGGCCCACCCACCTCCACCCCCGCAGCCTCACATTCTCTAGTTCAGATGATGCAGGCCAAAAACCCTGGAGCAGGATTGGGCCTATCCTGCCAGACCAGATGCAGATCTGGAGAATGCAGCCCATTGCCAACAGTCTCAAGAATCTGATCAGGAGGGCTTTAAACTGAGTTATATGGGGGAGGGAGACAGTATTCTGGAAAGCAAAAGGGCTGGAGAAAATAGTCAAACTGTCATAGAGGGAGCAAGGCAAACAGTGCAAAACCCAACAGTGGGAGGCAAAAATGTGCACAGGCAGCAAGGAAAAGGCACACATGGTCTTAGATATCTCTACACTAATGCACAGAGCATGGGCAATAAGGAATATGAACTCCTGCTTTAATTGAGAGTTTCTGCATGGCAGGGGGTTGGACTGGATGGCCCTTGTAGTCTCTTTCAACTCTATGTTTCTATGATTCTATGATTCTTAAATACCCCTGGATTTCTGCTGAGTTTCCTAGAAACTCCACTGCAAAACCTGGATGTTTATATCACACACACACCCGCTCTGCTTATTTTGCCAGTAATCACTTTCACTTAGAACCCATCCCCTCTCCCCCATTGCATCATATTGATATGAAAATAGGGCACCTAGCTGCACCCACATGGCTAGGAGTCCTATTGCCAATGTGCAAATGGGGGGCTTCTGAGTGAAAGCGATTGTATGGCAAAGTAAGGAGCACTCACTGGTCATGAGTCAGTGTGGGGATGGGTGTGTGAACATCCTCCTGTCCCTATGCAGTCCCAGGGACCAAACCGAGTGAGCACTGAGACCAGGATAACACAGGCTCAGCCTGTGCTTTTCTGGCCCATCTGCTCAGCCCCAACAAGAATATTAAAATTAGTCAAAGAGTTCCCATTCTTTGATTCAAATATTGATCAGAATGGAGACCACAGTCAATAAATCAAAAGAAGACAAGGATTAGGAGGGCCAACCATGAAAAACTGGACAAGATGATAAGGTGTAAAGACACAACTTTGAACACTAAAATGAGGATTGTCCTAGCCATTGTATTCCTTGTCACTATGTAAAGATATGAGAGTTGGACAGTAAAAAAAACCAATAGGAAAAAATCAAGTCATTTGAGATAGAATCATAGAATCATAGTTGGAAGAGACCACAAGGGCCATCCAGTCCAACCCCCTGCCATGCAGGAACTCCAAATCAAAGCATCCCTGACAGATGGCCATCCAGCCTCTGCTTAAAGACCTCTAAGGAAGGAGATGTGGTGCTGGATAAAAGTACTGAGAGTACCATGGACAGCCAAGAAAACAAAGAAATGCATTTTCGAACAGATCAAGCTCAAATTCTCTTTGGAAGCCAAGATGACTAAATTGAAGTTGTCATATTTTCACCACATCATGATGGAAAATGAATCATTAGAAAAGACAATGATGTTAGGAAATGTGGAAGGCAGTAGAAAGAGAGAAAGACCGGATTCCAGACGAGTAGATTGTATCAAAGAGGACATGGGCCTGGGCCTGCAGAACCTGAGCAGAGAGGCTGAGGACAAGGGGTCTTGGAGATGTCTCATCTATAGGATCACTATGAGTTGAAGTTGACTTGAGCATGATTAACAACAACAAATTTTTCCAATATATACATTTTATTGACTTCATTTTTTTGAATGCATTCATTTTTAGTGTTGCACACTTTTCAGATGTATTCCTGGTTTTCATGCACATTTTTTGCCCACTAAACTCAATCATATGCTTGCACTGAGCTTTGGCAGTTAAAGTGATGTCAAACTGGATTATTTTGGCAGAGAGGACGCAGCTCTTCTGCCAAACAAATAGGTTTATGAAATGGTTGAAAAACAGAGAATAGCTTTTTCAGTTAGTATAAACATTTTGAGCTCTGTGTAAAGCAAGGGAGAGATGTTAGATTCATTTTAGGAAATATGGGTTCAAAAATTTGTGTTAGCCAGATAGGGCCAAAACACACTGCAGATATAATCCAGTTTGATATCATTTTAACTGCCCTGGCTCAGTGCTGGAGAAATCTAGGAACTGTAGTTTTGCAAGACATTTAGCCTTCTCTCTTAAAGAACTCTAGTGTCACAATAAACTACAGTTCCCAGAATTTTCTAGCTCTGGGCCAGGGCACTTAAAGTGGTCTCAAACTGGATTATTTCTGAAGACTATATTAATCTTCCCTATAGAATTGTGTACAATTTATATTACAAGATGAATAAAATATCCATATCAATGCTCTTTGTATACTTAAGACCTGTCAGACTTACAAATAATAGTGTAGAGATCATGACCATTTTTGCCTGGTAGTCAGGTAATAAGGAAAGGATTAAATATTGCTAAACTTTATGATAGTGCTATAAAACACATTGGAAAGTACAACCATTTTTCTTGACTGGCCTGCATTCTTGTACAAGCTCACTTCATAAATATGAACGTTTCTGAGTACTAGTTCTGATTTAACAAGAATTATTCACTTTGTTTTATTGTCATCCAAAAATGGGATTTTTGCCAGAGCTTTTGACACTAATGGAGACAGCACTAACCCCTGAAGAACAACCTACAGCAAATTGTACCTATAAATTCTTGGGACGCCAGAGAGCTTTTCCTCCCATCCACATGGCCTGGTTTTTAAAAATGAAAAGTGCCTGTCACAATGGCTGTTTATTATGCAGCGGCTGTGACACTATTAAATGAAACAAAACCATCTTTACTTTGGACTGTGGAAAAAGTTGGAACATTTGTCATCATGAGACTGGAGGCATGTCCCTAACCTGGTCCTGGCTGGTTAGCTGCTATTGTTATTTACCAAATTATCTCTCTCATGCTGTGTTAATTGTAAATTTCTCATGCTGAGCATTTGGGAGAATTAGTGGTTAAAAAGACTTAGTCCTGTCATTTTATGTTATTTTCCAGGAAGTGCTTGTAAAGATAAAGCTGAATAAGCTGAATCTAGAACATGTAGTTCTGATGTTCTGAAGGAACAATTCTGTGTGCCCCCCCCCGAATAAAATCTAACTAAAAGTGCTGGCTTTGTTATATTTATATGAAATTAAAAAAAAGTTTTAAAGAGAGCTCAATTTTTTTCCTTTCTCTGGAAGCTTTAATAATCCTGGTTATAAATAAGACACCAGCACTTACACTTGCTATCGTTGTTTTTTTCTCCTTCTAAGTTACAAAGTTTTATTTACTAGCATGCCATTCAAAGTGCACTTTAATATAGCTCTAATTGTCAAAGCCATTCTTACCACTATCCAGAATGCCCTTAAAAAATCTGACTTCAGACTTTGAAATAACAAGATAAAGCCTGAAATGTAGCTGAATTATTTATTGGAAGGCATACATGACAGCTTGAGGTATAATTTCAGTTTATATTCTTGACATTCTCCTCAGCAGTTTATTGAATGGAGCTGAAATAGGCATTTATCTGCAAAACAACCTGTTGCCACCTTAAAGATTCAGTGCTCCACACACCGATTTTGGGAATAAGGTATAGTGTGAACAGTAGTATTTACAGAGGGGGAATTTCACAGTATCCAGGAACCAGGTGAAACCCCCTCCTCCCAAACTGCCTGGGAATGCACCTCTGCACTGTCATAGTTCAGCAGTACAATGGTGGGTAAAACAAACACCCACTTTAAAATAATGTTCATGTTTCCTGCATGTCTTTTTTTTTTTTTTGCACAAAAAAAAATGTATGGTGCAGGGATGAAAAGATTGCTCAAAATTTGTCTTGTCCTATCGTATAAACAAACAAAAAAACAGAGGTGTCTCAGCACATTGGCATCAAGAAAATGGCTGATTGAGGATGTTGTTAATTAGTAATTTTGCACTTTTGTGAAAATGCATTCATGGAAAAAAAAATGGTGTTATACAACCACTCCAGCATTTGATACAGAAAACAGTGTGATGTGCAATAAATAAATAAATAAAATAAATAAATAAATAAATAAATAAATAAATAAAGGTTTCCATACAAATTTGCATGCATACACACATGCAGTGGGTTTTTGGAGGGGGGGGACCCTTAAAGTGTGAAAAATAATGAAAACTGAACACTCACATCATTTTGCTCAGCAGGGAGAAATCGTTTGCAGTTATTTGTTGTTGCATGCTGGAATAAAATAAGCCAGGATTTGCATGATTATTGTGTTTTTACCATCACTGTTGCACACGTCTAGATTTTAGTTGCAAAAATGGGTTTGGAGGATAAGTGCTGCCTACAGAGCCATGTACTGCCCATCCTGATGTAGAGCCATGAAAGTGGTAGCTTGGTATCCGCTGGATTTGATTCCAGAACCTGCTGTGGATACCAAAATCCATGGATGCCATTAAATACAGTGGCATAGTAAAATGGTGTCCCTTATATAAAATCACAAAATCAAGGTTTGCTTTTTAGAAAATATTTTTGTTTGAATATTTTCAATCTATGGATGGTTGAATCTGTGGATAAGAATCCCTGGATACAAAGGGTGATTGTATGACATTTCATTGTGGTTATGGTTAAATCCTAATATACCTTAGAGAAGCTAGATTCTACTGAACTCAGTGGAATTTACTTTTGACATCTTTTAGTAAAAATGATATGCTTAGGATCAGGTTTCACTCTTTGTTATTATAATAAATGCAATGAATTTATTGCCCCCTTCCATCCTCAACATTTTAAAGGAACTCCATGATTCATGACCCAGTTACCTGGTGTGAAGTTGATTTAGTAGGACATTGAAATAGGCCATTATCATTATTGCCATTTTACATAGGGGAACAGAATTTAGGAAAGAAGCCTTTTTTACATACCTGGGAAATATGTCTCAGCATTTCACAGCTGAAAACTGGGACACATGAGGTTGAGTAACATCAGAATGTGATCAAAAGGTAGTGGTCAGACAAAAAAATTGCAGCAGGTATAAGAATACACAAAATTATTTTGTATAAATAATAAATAATAAATAAACCCAGAATCTACAAATTGATTTTAGGAAATTTTGAAAAAGGGGAAAAACACAAATCAATAAATGTAATAATGTTGTGTATGTGCAAATGTACTCACAGCAGGATTAACAATAAATATTATATGATACAATATTCTATAATCAAAATGGTCTTATCAGACCAGCTACAGGTTTCTCTCATGTCCACTATATGAATTATTTCCAGTGCACATTATAGAGCAAGCCAAGTCTTAGCTTCCCCATAATGTGACATGAACATGGTTACCTTGAGCCAATTTTAGCTTCTCAGTTTAATTTACATCACAGGATTCCTCTTATAATAAAAATGGGATGAGGTAGGGAAAAGTAATACTGTACTTCTAAGCCTAGGACATAAATGTAGTATAGGGGCTTTACGGGGTGGTCTGCACCTGCCCCTCTTTGCTGCGCAGCATTGCCACAGCAACTAAACTGCATGGCACTGCTGCGCAGCAAGGAAGGAGCGCACAGAAGTGCTCCTTCCTTTCTGCACCAGATTGGAGCCAGTGCAGCCTCACCGACAGCCCCTGCGGCACCAATCTGGCTTTTTCCAGCCCAAAGAGACACCCCAGCATCCCTGAGGAGAAAGGGGCAGCCCCTTTCTCCTCAGGATCATTCCCATGGCACTGTGGGTACCACAGGAAGGATCTGCTCCCCAGAAGGAGCTCCGTTTCACAGCTCCCCAAGAAAGAGCTTCCCAAAGGAGCTCCAAAACAGAGCTCCAAGGAGGCCTTGGGGTGCTCTTTTCGGAGCTCCTTGGGGAGATCTCCCTTTGGGAGCTTTGAAAGGGAGCTCCCCCAGGCCTCCTTGGTTTTCCCAGACCATGAAGAAGCCACAAAATGCCACTTCCTCATAGTCCAAAAAAGAAGTGTCCTTGGGGCGTCATGTCCCTGGACACCCCTGCGGCTGCTGCCATGGGCGAAAGGGGCCACACAACCCCTTGCTCCCATGGCAGCATTCCTGTGGCAGTGCAGCTGCCATGGGAACAGAGTCCTGTGTGTCCTGTTTGGGTGCTCAGCAGTGGCACTGGCATCATAGCAGCCCCCATGTGTACAGGAGGCCACCATGACACCGGCACCATTCCGTACTAGGGTTAGGGACCTTGGAGTCCTGCGCAGTCCCTAACCCTAGTATCCCGCCGCCATACCACAACGTGCCTGTCTGTATCAGGCCATTATTAGTTAAGAAAGATACAATTGGGAAAATATGATCGTCATACAGCAATCTATGCATTCCAATGGCGTTTTAGAATGTACTACCACATTTAGCTAGGTGTACGTTCCACTGAATTCACTGAGATTTCTGAATATATGTTTGCATAGTTAAACAGAGCATTGCTCTGCAGGAAAAAAAAAGATGTCTCCAAGTTAGTGGGCAGTAAAATCTATCCTAATTCTCAAGCTCTACAAGTTGCAGTTCCTTTCCTATGGCATTGTGCAGCTTTGCCATGCACAGAGGATTAGTAAATAAAAAAGGAAGATGGTGCAGAAAGAAAACCAATAAAGCTAAGCTTTAAAATATAATGTATATACAAATTGTAAAATTAAAAAAAACTTTAGAGAGAGGAAAATAATCTAACCAGGAATGCTTCTCAGCAATATTGATCTTATTGATAAGAATATTAGAGGTATGGGAAAATCCATGAATCTATGGGGTCATTCACACGTTGTTTTTAGCATGACTATGCCAATAATCTCACTAATGCATTCTGGCACTTGTTTTTCACACAATGAAACCACATCTATGTACATCTTTGTTCATTTAGTTGCACACATGTGTCAGCATTCAATAAACATGGAATCAATGATGTGAATGTATTTGAAACACACTCAAGACATGGAGAGTTTTATCCTAGTTTATCATGGGTCTATTCACATTGGTTATTCACACAACCAAGAATGCAGGTCTCTTAGAAAAACTTAGCATCAATTTTCTGAGGTTAAGTGGGTTTTTGGCAGGCCCTCCAAAATTTATTTGGATGCCTTTAAAATGCATGTGAACAACAAAGATTCCCCCCAGTTCTACCTGGATTATTTTCACTGTTTAAAGGCATTAAGAAAGCACCTGATATACAGTTCCAGGGGTGCTGTTATTCAAAGGGGATCTCTTCAAGAATAAACCTGTTTTAACTGGCAGCACTCTCCCCCGATTTTTTCAAATCTTGATTTTTTTTTTCTTCACAATGTTGATAAGGCTGTGACAGTTTACTTTTGCCAGAGCCTACTGGGACCGGGAATTTCCCCTCCTTTCTGCTGAGTTAGTGCAAATTATTTTGACGCATTGACTTCAATTTGCAGCAGATTAGGTAAACCAAGCATGAAGGGGGGAATAAGAGGAGGAAAGAGAAACTAGGGCATTTTAAAAGCTGCTGAGAAAGTTGGACAGCACAGGATTAAGCAGATACAACTCTGCCACAGCAGGATAGGTGGGCCTTATGCTGGGATCACATAGAAGGAATCCATGGGTTGCCAGGCTCATAAGTTATGCTCTTAGCAATACAGTACTTTGCTGATATTATCTTCATGTTATGAGGTGCATAGGAGCCAAAATATCCCCACAGAAAGGTTAAAACAGTGATCATAGAATCATAAAATTGTAGAGTTGTAAGAGACCTCAAGGGCCATCTGGTCCAACCCCCTGCCATGCAGGAACTCTCCGTCAATGCATCTCTGACAGATGGCCATCCAGCCTCTGTTTAAAGACCTCCAAGGAAGGAGACTCCACCACTCTCCAAGGGAGTGTGTTCCACTGACGAACAGCCCTTACTGTCAGGAAGTTCTTCCTAATGTCTAGGTGGAATCTCTTTTCCTGGAGCTTGCATCCATTGTTCCGCATTCTAATCTCTGGAGCAGCAGAAAACAAGCTTTCTTCCTCCTCAATATGACATCCCTTCAAATATTTAAACAAGGCTATCATATCACCTCTTAACATTCTCTTCCCAAAGCTAAACATCATCAGCTCTCTAAGTCTTTTCTCATAAGGCACGGTTTCCAGACCATTTTAGTTGCCCTCCTTTGGACACACTCCATTTCTCCACATCCTTTTTGAATTGTGGTGCCCAGAACTAGACACAGTATTCCAGGTGGGGCCTGACCAAAGCAGAATAGAGTGGCACTATTACTCCCCTTGATCTAGACACTATACCTCTATTGATGCAAACTATAATCTCATTGGCCTTTTAGCTGCTGCATCACAGTTATATAGTCCAAAGCACTCTACAAGTCTTAATACTTTATAGCTATAAGATGATAAGGATAGTGTCATTTATTTCTTATGAAGATAGAGAACATCTTAAGATGTGTTCATTTCTTTCTAAAATGTATCATAAACTAGCATATGTATAGTAATCCTTTTCTTTGTTTGATATATGTGATTTCCTCAGGGATGTTTTGATAATGGATTTTCATTTCATTTGCGATCTCTTTGAACTAGTTCATTCTTCATTTTCTCATGCTGCCCTTTGTCAATTCTGTGATTCACCTTCTGCTGTTTCTGTTTGCATTTCTTTGCTTTGGATGTCCATCATTTCTGGTTGCCCCCTATTGTTTATTCCAATATGCTTATTCTAATTTTTTGGCCTGCTTTCTTAAACAACTCTTTCTGATTCCTCACCCTAATAAAGTATGACATATCCTTCATTTCCCCTCCCATTTATTTCTCATATGAATTTTCAACTTTGTGAGCAGATCTCAAACTTTTTGGCCATGTTTGGGACTGAGTGGAACAGGCCTGCAAGGATAGCAAGACAGCTGCTGAACACTAATAGCAATAGTTCACTCTGTAACTGCTGAGCAAGCGCAAGGTGTAAGCAACAAAAGTAACATGAGGCTGAACTTCTCAACCACCTCCAAAGTACTGTAAAGCACAAGCAGGCAGGAAGACAGCAAGGTGACCTGGATCTCTCAAACAGACCCTAGAAAAGTTGCTTTTTGGACTACAACTACAACTACAGCATGGTCACAGTGGCCATGTTGACTTCCAACATTTGTTATCCCAAAATGTCATGTTTCCAAGCTGTTCTCTATATTGGTCACCCACATTCTTGGGACAAATCTGTTGGTTCATATATTTGCCTCACTGAGGTTTTTCTTCTTTAAACTCCATTTTATGCTTAGATTGCCAGGGAATGCCAGGTGCTGTAGGGTATATTTCATAAGAAGGCGATGGGAAACCACAGATTTTAACAGACTATATTTTTAAAAGTTTGCCGAGTTTAATTCTTTTTTAAAGGGGGGGTATATTTACATGTATTGTTATTATGTATTGTATAGGTTTGTTTTAACATGTAAGCCGCTTTGGTTGCTATTATTGTAGAAAAGTGGGATATGAATAAAAGTTTTATTATTTTTTATTTCAAACCACCTCTCAGTACTCTTTGCCTAAGAAAATCCTATGAAATTCATGGGGTTAACATAAATTGACAGTGGCTTGAAGGCATTCAAGAGTACACACTGAATCTTATTGGTTGTATCAACTAGTAGGCCTACTGGGTCATTTTTTAAATTGTAAGCCAGCAGTTTCCATTGGTACAATGGCTCAGCTCCAGTTGGAACGATTTAGGGCATAGTCATTTCCATGTCTCCAGAATGAACACAGATGCAGACATAATTTGCAGTGGAAAAGCCATATATTTATGTCTGTGCAACATATGGTCCGGGAGCTGCATGTGGCCCGGCAAAATTTTTTGGGTGGCTCACCTGGATATGGAACAACTGCAAGGCTCCTCCACCACTCAGGCTTCTTCCGAGGTGAGACCTGGACAGAGCAGAAGGAAGGGTAAACTCTCACCCCTGAAGGCTCCTCCACCATTGGGCTTTCTCCCAAGGAGAAGGCCAAGTGGTGGAGAAGGAAGACAGGTGAATGCTCACTTCTGAAGGCTTTGCCACTGCTGGGGTTTACTCCAAGGAGAGGGCTGGGCAGTAAATGAGGAATGAACACTTGCCCTGCAAGGCTCCACTCAGGCCCCATTCATACTAGCCCATTTGCCCTGGTTAGATCCAGATGAGATCGTACATGGCATTACCGAATCTCTCCGGAAAGAAGTTCATACTACCTTTTACCCCCATTGATGCTTTCCGGTGCATTTTACCCCCCAAAAGTTCATACACGCAAAAGTAACGATTAATGCTGGAGCCTCTTGGTTGTCAATCAAATGTTGTCATGGTGACGTCTGATGCAGCCATTGGCCATGCGTGATGCTTTTTTAAAAAAATACTTTTTAATATTGGACAGCTTATGCGCATGGAGCATAGGGCTGGGAGCGGTGCAGATTCAGGAGATCCTGTCCCCTCCTCCTCCTCCTCCCAGTCCTTTTTAAATTATTATTTTTATATGTTTTAATATTTTATTATTTATTTTATTTTATTTTATTGTGTTTTATTTCATTTATTATTTTATTGTATTTTTTATTTTATTTTATTTATTAAATATTTTATTATATTTTATTGTATTTTTATTAATTATTTATTGTATTATTTTATTTTATTTTATAGGTATTTTATTTATTATTTATTTCATTGTATTTCATTGTATTTTATTTATTAGTAATTTTATTGAATTTCATTGTATTTTATTTTAGTATTTTTAAGTATTTTTTATTTCTTATATTTTTTATTTTTTTATTTTTCAGTTTGACAGCTCATGCACATTCTAGAGGCTTTTTTCCCATCTGGTTTTATGAATGGGAAAGAGGGGAAACCCCTGTCCATATATGGATTGGGGTTCCCTTTCAATGTGTACAAGGCCCCATTCATTCTTTAAACTGGCGGGGAATGAATGGGGCCCAAAGGGAACCCCAATCCATATATGGACAGGGGTTTCCCCTGGTTTAAATTGCTCATTCGCATTGGCTCTTTTAAAGTTTTCTCCCAAGGAGAGGATGAGGAGAGCAGAGTTACTATTAATAATAATTCTATCTATCTATCTATCTATCTATCTATCATCTATCTGTGGCCCGAAAAAGTTTTACTTATTTTAATTTTGGCCTCTACCTACTGCCAAGTTGTGCAGGTCTGATTTATATACTTGTGATATATTCCATGACAGGAAAAAATGTGTTGAACATGTTCACAGTTCAAATCCCACTGGATACACTTCTAAAATACACAAAAAAGCACTTTAGTCAGTGCATGTATGCATCCACTACTGTGTCCCGTTTAAATGAACACACAGAAAGATATTTTTTTTCCGTTTTGGAAAAAAACCCTCTGTATGAAATAGACTTTAGATTCTATAGTTAAATTTAATTTGAATTCACATTTGTTTCAACAACATTACATTAACACTACTTCTCCATTCCTCCTTTCCATCATCTATTCTTCCCTTCTTCTCCATGTCTTGCTTCTTCCACTCCTCCTCCTCTATTCCCATCTTACTTAGCACATTTGCTCTTCTCTCTCTCTTCCTCTGAATGCCCTTCTTTGTCATTTATAAAATTGTTTAAATAAAAAATTCTAATGCAAGAAAACTAGTTGATTGAATCACTCTAAAGGGTAATATGTAAATGAGAACTGTTGTCTGTTGAAATTAACACCAATTCAGCCACTTCCCAAGATGTGTTTTAGAAGATGGCTTATAAATAGAAATTTGAGCCAACAATGTCTGTTTTCAGTAGGAAATGTTTACTTGTAGTCCTAAAGAGGCAAAAGTCTCTGTGGCAAGAAATTATACTTTGTGCCATAATGCCTAATAGATTCTTTATGCTTTTCAATAAAGGACGAGCCAACCACTGGTCTGCAATCATTGGTGGATCTCATTCAAAGAACTATGTGCTTTGGGAATATGGAGGGTATGCAAGTGAAGGAGTTAAGCAAGTTGCAGAGCTGGGATCACCTGTAAAAATGGAAGAAGAAATTCGGCAACAGGTAATTGCAATTTAATCAATTAAAATAAAGAAAATCCCATCCCTTGTTCAAACATACCTGCAAGTAGGTGAAAGCATTTAATTGAGATAGATCTGAAAAACCTTTAAGTTATTTTGATTCTTGATCTCTGTTCTAGCAAACCTTAACAAACTAGTTAAAGTTTTCCTGGATAATGATTTTGAGATTTAGCCTGGTAATTGAACATTCGCTAAAGGCCACATTTGATTCATTCTCTTCCTAATGAAACACTGAGCCAAATACTTTGACTGTAAATATGACTTAGGACTGCTTAGGACTTTTCTGCACAGCTTCTTTTTGAAATCAATGGGAACTTAATGTGCAGGTGGTTTACAGCATCTGTAAATGATCAACTTTCTGAGATCAATGGAGACTTACTGTGTAAATGTGCCACAGCATCTGCAAAATATGCAGGGGAAAATTAGAATGGCATATGAATTACCACAAAACTACCTCCTGTGTTGGAGTGAAGCCAGATTTCTAAATGGAAATAAAAGTGGGATTTAAGAGTTCTAGGAATAGATGTCAAACATCGATAGGCTTATACTCAATAAACCTGATTCTAAAAAAGAGATACTTCAGTCTTAAACTCTTGTATATTTTTTCTCTAATATATACAATGTTAGATACAGTAGAATGGTTGTATGCAGAAACAAGGAACATGTTTTATATGGTATTACAGCAAAAATAGTATTTTTTTTTTTAGAAAAATTGGAAAGTGGGGCAACTGTTGGCTGAGTTCTTGGTAGACCAAGAAAAGGGATTTACATTGGAACTTTGTGTTGGATTACCTGACATTTCTGACATTGAAGATGTTGACAACATGCTTTATTCAGTCTGTTGAAAAAAGTTGGACAAGCAGTGGGGCTTTTATTTAAAATACAATGCATGATTTCTTAAAGGAAATATCAGCCTCAGAGCATGGAAAAGTTACTTCTTAGAATATTATTCCCAGGCCTAAATTCAGTTGTTATTCTCAGAGCAGACCTATTGAATCAACGGAATTGGTATAAATGTGGTCATGAAATTTTGGAAGTTGTCTTTCCCCCTACCCTAAAAAAAACCCTCTGGGAGGTACAGGGCTTTCTTTTAAAACTTTCACACTGCATAGTTAAAATGCTATGATCCCACTTTAACTGCCATGATAACATCCTATGGAATCCTGCGATGTGCAGTTTAGGAGAAGGTATTTAGAATTCTCACCCAGAGAGCTTTAGTATCTCACCAAAATGAGGACTCTAGGATTCCATAGGAAGCAGCCATGGCAGTTAAAGTGGAATCACAGTGATATAATTACATTGTATGAAATGGTCATCATATCCAGTGTGTGACTCATGTTTATGAAAATCCCTTATCTTAGATTTACCTTGTTTAGGCCTTATGGAAATTATATATTTATCTTTCAACTCAAAGTGTGGTAGGGAAGAGATCACACAGCTGAGTTTATGCTATATGGGCTAAGAGGGCAAAATTCTATTCACTAAAGATTTTGCTATGAACAATGTCCCTTTTTCTGGATAACATGACAAATATCCCCCATGTGTAAGAAGCCTGACTTCAGGAATGGCTTTCTTTTGATTTTTTTTTATGACAGAAGTAAAGGAAGACATTAAGAAAATTATTCACTATGCTGTAGAAAAATAAAATAAAAACGAAGGCTGCAGAATCAGCAACATAAAATGGCAGAACAGGGGAATGCAAATGGCAATTGAAGGCACTGCTTGACCTCCCCTGGGGTATATTCTAATATTTGACATGGATACGTGGCTCTCGTTATCTTCAAGAAGGCTTCTGTCTGTGATTCAAGCAGCAGAAGTTTTGTATCCAAGAGTATTCCCTCAGGCGGTACTAGGGTTTTGTGCTAAATGTGTCCTGAGCTAATACTTTCTGGCATGAATTTAAATGGGGATTTCGTTTTCATATATCAAATGTGAAATAAATGAATAATTGAAATGTCCTGGTCTCAACCAAATGTGCTTTGCTAAGCAAGAAACGTTTGTGTATGCCCAGAAGGTAGTGCTTGTCCATTAGGGTGAGATACTGTTCTTCTCGTATGACTTCTTTCCTTTGCTACAGATGCATAATGGGTGCCACTAAGGCCATAATTAGAAAATACAAGGCTATAGTTTGTACAACTCATGATAGTGTTAAAACATAAACATTAGATAGTAGAGTTGCAGCTATGTAACTGTGTGCAGAGGCTACAGGGAAAAGTAACTTTTGTTAAGTGGGCTGATGAGTCATAAGTGGGTTTTAATTATTCATGTATTCATGGCCTGATTGCTTGAGATTCATTTGTTTAGAGTTAAGCTTAGCCAATAGAAGGCATTTTTGAATATTATTTGTGTAAAAACTATAAATCTCATCATTTTGTAGAATTCTTGGCCTCAGTCTTGGGAAACTGAATTTTCCACTGGAGACATTTTATCCTATGCCGGCTGAATAAACCTGGAACTTTTAAGTGACTCTGGGTCCTCTTGCCTTTACTTCACTCTGTCATGCTGAGGACTGTGTAAGCAGTCCTAGCTGAACCCATTTTTCCGTTACATATTTGTATTCCGTTACATATTTGTCCCTCGTGCATCTCTGTAATCCTTCACAGGGCTGAAAACTGGGTCCAGAAAGTTTTTCGGCCATCTGGAAAAGCTTGTTACAGAACATGGCAAGCTGCAAAGATAGGGAAACTGTCTCTCAGAAGCACCTTGATCGATACTGGCCACAAAGAATATTATGGCTACATCCATATGCAGTTCTGAATCTTCCCCCTTTGCCATGCTTCTCTCTCACCTCTGCATTCTGCTTCGGCATCTTTCACCTATTCTTCACTTTTTTGTTGTCCCTTTCCTTATCCTGTTCCTTCATCAATGCCTTCCTCTCTTGCTTCCTGTATTCTGCAAATGATGTCTCTTACTCTTCTTTCTAGCATTACCAAACTGGAGAGAGATCCTATATCTTTAATAGTTGTGTAGAAGAGAGAATTTCATCCGGTGTTGTTTGTTACATGATTGTGTAATGAACAATAATTAAAAGTACAGGAGTCCTCACCAGTTTAGACTCTGTCAACCCTAGTCCCTTTCCTCCCCCCCCCCACCTCATGCTGCAGCATATCTCTTCCCTCAAGCCACCAATCCTCTGCTGCACCTCTCACCTTCGCTTCTTTCCCCTCATTACTTGCTAGATTGTGCTCTGCTATTTAAAAAAGGAATGGCTGCACATTCAGCGAGTGTAGCTTGAAACAGAAAGTGTGTAAGCAGAGCCAAGCGAAGGCAATGGTGCCCCTTGAAATCCTTGAAAATAACAACAATGGGGCTTTCTAGATTGGCAAAAAGAAGTGTGTTCATGGCTGCATGAAACTCTAGCCTTTAGATGAGAAAAAGGGAAAGTGTGCCATGAAAACGCTTTTTTTTTTTTTTTTTTTTGCGTTTTAGGGGAGAAGAAGCGCCTTTAAAAAGGTGCTGGTTTTCCCATCTTCTTTTTTTAAAAACTGTGGAACAGTGCAGCTCCATCTAAAGGCTGTGGTGCAGCTGCTAAGCATTAAGGAAAAGGCAAATTCATGTCACACTTTCCTGCCAATCTAGAAAGCCCCAATAGCAACAACAATTTATTTCTTATCCACCTCTCTCCATAGATCAAAGCAGGGGACAACATCAGTTGACAAACAGCATTCAGTTTAAAACACACATAAATGTAAAACCACAAATAGGATATACACATACTAAAACAATCCACATTTAAAATCCATCATTTAACATTCACAGTTTAAAAATCATCTGGATAAGCCCACTGGAAGAGATGGTCTTTGGTATGGAAAGAAGGTAAAGGGGGAAGGTGGTATCAGGAACCCTGATGAGGAAAGATGGGAGAAGGCAGCAATAATGGGGAGTGGTTTTTCTTTTCCAAACATCTCTTTTTTGCAGGTAAGAACAGTCTCCAAGTTTGCCACCTTCTTGTCTTACATTAGAATGCATATAAATATTAGGCCAAAAGGCAGCAAGAATTTGTGTATTAGGAAAAAAAATACTCCCCCCCCCCAAAAAAAATCCATTCACATTTTTGCACTGCTATTTTTTTTTTCAAAACCCTATAAAATGGATGGAAGTAGAAATGGGAGGGAACAAACTCATTGCTGGAAAAATGGAAAGCTTGGAAAATTATAATTCAGAGATACTCCTCTCTGTAATCAAAAGGCATTTAGTTCTCTCCTAATTCAAAGGAAACCACAGTCAAGGGACTGTATTTTTCATAGTTTAAAAAAACAAAATCCAAGTAGGTTTTCAAGAAAGTGAAGCTACTATAAAGCCAGATGAATGTAAACATATATTGAATATAGGGGCGAAACAGATGGGCAGAAAGAAGCAGCCACAAGCCGCTTCCACCCTGAATACCTCGGAATCACCGTGAACACACATTTTGGCCTCAAGGGCACCTCCTGCTACAAATGGACCACAGAAGGGAGTGGAAAAGAGCCTGTCCTTTTGACTTGGTTTTAGGCCACCTGAGGTGCCTCAACTGAGCCCTAGGGTGACTTCCAGGCATTCTGGAGACATGCAGCGTCTAAACGCCATGCCTCCAGACTGGCCGGAAGCCACTCCTGCCTGCCTGTTTGTTTTGGACCATCATTTGTCTCTAAATTGTGATAAATGTACATGCTTTAAAATCGTTGATGATGTTTATTTCATTTTTGACATCAGGATCTTGCCAATCCTCTGAATGTTGTCTTCTACTACAGACCACAGCTCATTGCATCTTGGACTTAATTTGAAATATGAACTCAGTAGGAAGCAATGAGTTGGGATTTTCCTAGCTGTGTAAGATTCATCAGTGGATACAGCCAGATATTCTTATCTTCCCTGAACCTCACTTCTCATTTTTTTAAAAACGTAAATATTTGGAGGCTTTTGTCAGAGGTAAATGAGCCTTCCCCAATCAGAATCCTGACAATAGTTTCTACTGCAGCTTCATTTTACCTAACGAAATGTGGTGGGGATTGATAGAGGACTCATAGGAGAAAAACCCCATACCTCTGGAGGGTGCTAGATTGGTGGAGACAAAGGGCTAGTCTACACAATTAAAATACTCCTTATTCCAGTCAATAGAATATGACTCAGACACTCACAGTTCTCAGGAGTTAGGGCTCCCCCCCCCAAAAAAAATCCCTTCAACTTCAAAGAAAAAGGCTTCATGATTTTTACTAGAGTATCTGTGGAAATCTGCAGAAATGCACATTATCACATGTGTGGCATTGCATGCAAATGGATGAGTGTACGTGGATTTGTATGACTGCACATTTTCAGGAGGAGAGTGAACAGATGTGGATAGATGTGAATTTGTACAGGAAATTGAAGAAAACATACTGTCAATGTGAATGTGAGAAAATCTATAGCAATTTGCATATTACACTTACATATAGACTAGCCTTAATTTATACCATCCAGCAAAGTCAGGCTTCTGGAATTTTATTAATATAACCACTGCTTAAGACATTCTGATCATATGCTTTAGATAACAGTCAATACCTAAACAGAAAAGTAGGTCAATACTAGCTCCAGAGATCTATCTATATCTCCTAGTTAGATGTTTGAAATTTTCCTTTTGAACATCTATAGCTGAACAAAAAAGTTCAGGAACATAAAAGGTCACACCCAGCACTTTTAATCTTACTTATTCTTTGTGTGGCTTAACAGTTCAGAAGACTGAAATACAGGCATCTATAACCTTAGTCCATTTACCTTTTTAAAAGGAGGGTGGACAATTCTTGGGGGAAATTATAGGTGACTTAGCAATAACTGTCCTCACTTTAGATTTCTGGAATGGAAAGTTTCAAGAGGAAGGGGGAATGATAGATAAAGAAATGGCAAGTGAAACTTTGTCTGATACAGTAAAATATATATTAAATTTTGGATGAGAAAGATGGTATCAAAGTGATGGCATTAGAAGTGTTTCACTTTCATCTCTAAGTTCACTCTTTACACTTGATATAATTAATGATTTCTGTAGATCTGTCTACTCAGACAAGACTGATCATTTAAAAATCATTATATTTAAAATTTATATTAGCCACTTTTTTGTTTTAAAATGGTGTGAGTTTCTGTATGTTAGGCACCATTACTGTGTTAAGCATTTCTTTTTGTAAATTAACTGATTCATGACTACTACTAAAAATATTAAAGTTTATTTTTAATAAAATAATGAAAAATGGTGAAACACCTCTCACTGCCGAGGTCTTTTTTTACTAAGCTCATGCACCATATATGCAAATGGTGTAATTTTGTATTGTGAGTTTCCTTTGTATTGATGATTGCCCCAAATGAGAACCCAGCCCCAAGTGAGAACCACTGCTTTATAGGTTACATACAGGGGGTAGCTGTGTTGGCCATTTAGTAAATTCAAACAAAAATCCACCAAACAGTGATGCCTTAATTGGCCAACCAAAATGCACAATATACATGTTACAAGCTTTCAAAGCTCCACTGGCTTCTTCCTCAGGCAAGATGTTTCATACCAAAGAGGAGAAAAAAACAAAACAGAGATGTTAGTAAGATGCCTGCATTTTGTTGTTTTTGTCCTTAGCTAAGATGCTTTGTAGGTTGTTGAAAAAATCCCTTCAGTGAGGCAGGTTGAGGCCTAAAATCAACTCTGCAGATTAAAGCTTAAATAGAACATAAAGCTAATGGCTTTGTGCTATGGGCTGTGCACTAGTTAGCAGACATTAATCCTTGTTTCATATCCTCCCACCCTGAGGGCTTCCATTAGCAACAGAACAATACATTTGCAAATTACTCCTTCCTTCCCAGGGTCACACAGGATATATATCTCCATCCTTTTCCAGGCTATCATTCTCTGAAGATGCCAGCCACAGATGCTGGTGAAACATCAGAAAGGAACTCTTCCAGAACATGGCCACATAGCCCGAAAGCTCCACAAAAAAACTATACAAATGGGAAATGCCCATCTCCTGCTTTCTCTGAGACAATCAATTTTTAAATGAAGTAATCCTGCTGGATCCCTGCCTAAACCTGTGAAATATGTATTTAGCTCTGTTTGGAAGCCCACAAATATATTCATCATATCTTATTTTCTCCTCACAGAAATCCTGGAAAATCCAGATGAAATGTAACAACAAAAAACCTAACTTTGCTGTGAAGAGTAGCACACAGTGAGCAAGACCTTTAAATCAGGGTGCTTGTGTTTAGCCTTGCAGCATTAACATGCCAGAACAGAGTTTGGAGAAGTTATTTATTGGACCGAAAGCCCCCAGGTATCTCATCTGTAAGTCTTGGTGCTGTAGTCCAAAAAAGTAACTTTAACAGGATCTCCACTAAGGGGTATTAGTGCTGCAAGTAAACCCTGAACTTGATTTGAAATTTTTAAATACATGACACCATGTTAAATTGGCACCTGAATTACTTGTTTACAGTGATGTATTCAAGTTGTTTAGTCCAAGTCAGAAGTTATGACCTTCAAGTTTCAAGTCTATGAGCCAATTTTAACACATTTCTCAGAAGGGAACAGCAAAGGGAACAGGTTAGGCTTGTGGTGCTGGTTGAGGTCTGCTTGACAGGCTGTCCTCATTGCATATCAGAGGAGCCTTTGACAGATTTTCAAAAGGATCAGAAGGATCTTTCCCCTCTGAGAAATACATCCCATGCTCTGGAGGTGAGTCTTGTCTGATGCTTGAAGTGAATGACACCATTTGCTAAAAATATACAAGTCTCAAATCAAGTTGAATCAGTGTGCCATTTATTGCTCAGTCGAGCCCAAGTTGAGTCATTGAAGCAACTTGAGTCTGACGAGTCTGAGTCAACTGATGGAAGTCTACATCACTGCATATTTAGGAGGAAGAATCTCAGTCAGCTGTGTGGTTGAACATGGCACCAAACTGAAACCTAGCATGCTTCTAATAACAATTCTTATTTTGTAACAAATAAGAAAAAATCTTAAAGAAATAAAAAAATTTCCTAAGCCCAAATGGATCATCCCATGAGATGGCAATAAAGCTATGAGAGACGTGTGGAACATTAAGGATTCCTAGGGGGTTGGGCAGACCATCCCTGTGCTGCCCCTGGAAGTGCTGGGTTGGGGGCACGGCAACCACATGCCACACCCCCCAATCTGGAAGGTCTGAAGTACAAAAAGGAGATGCAAAAAGCTTCTTCTTTTTGTGCCACGGAAAGGGTGCCATGGCTCTTCTGTTGCTCTTTGTTGCAGCACAGCTACACACTGTACCAAATACACAGTTGGATGCCACCCACTGTGCAGTGGGATGCATGGCATGATGTCAGTGTGGGGGTGGATGGTGGGCAGTTTCCACATCCTCTCTGCCCTCATGCCAGAATTTCATGAATGTTAAGGACCTAAGCTACTGTTACCATTATGTACCAGGGATGTTCTTTGGAGGCATCTTGTTTTTGTTCATCGAGGTTTAAGTATGCATCACCCATAGTTTTCACATTTTAGGGCCTTCAGTTCTCAGGAGAATAGGGAGGAATCTCAGGCAAGAGCACTGCTTTGATATGTGTGTGTATAAATCTTTTGTTGGACTTGGTATTTTTATTTGAATAGCATACTCCATGAAACTATTATTGATGCTTAATTCAGGTCTGCCTCTTATAACATCACCAAGACCAGACCACTGTGACACCACAAGGGATCATACCAAAGTCTCAACTTTTGAGGCTGAAATCTCTGTCCCCAACCTGGCAAGCCTAATTGGGGGCTAGGTGAAAAAGCTTCTTTTAATAAGACAAGACCAATAAGGTTATTGGTTAAAGATTTAAGTGTCATATACGTTAAAAACCTCCTGCTGACCAAAGTCCTTAAATGATTGGAATAGGAATGTATTCTCCATCCCCTCTCCCACGTGACCTCAAAATCTGCTCTGGAGATTTGGAGCAATTTCCAGAACAGATTTGTAGAGGTGGGCTGTATGAGGGAGGAGATAAGAATGGAAATGGCAAGGAAGTCCTATTACATAAACAGATTTCCACTCCTACTCTTGAGGTTGGATCTCCCATTGTGCATTATAAGAATATATGAATAACTGAAGGTCACTTTTGCAACAGCTATTGTTTGTTGTGTCAGCTTGGCTTGTATTTTGTCCAATAACTAAACTGAGAAAGTCAACTTCCAGGAATTAATATGCTTTGCATTTGCAGCTTGTAAATAACTATTATAGAAACCTATTTTGTGTAATGGGCTTTTGCTTGAAAACTCTAGGACAGTAACAGATTATGATTGGTTTTTAAACACTTGCTGTAACATTCCAATTAGCAACTGCAGAAGCTTTCATTTTCTCCTCCTCCTGACATGTGTCTGTATTGTTGAATAATTAATTACACCTTACCAATATAATTACATTAGAAGCCAGCACTGAGTTGGCAAAGGGTGGGCAGAATTGGATACTGAGAACCACCAATGAGAGTCAGGTGGAAATAATGGCTTGTGAACACACACACATACACACACAGAGAATGAATATGAATTAAGGAGCAGTTTGATTATGAGCAAATCTTCAACCCAGTAATTGAGTTCCAATATCGGAACAGGCCTCATACAATCATTTCATATGTACATGCTTCTACTTTCCCTTAAGCTTGTTTTTATTTCAGTATCCTAGTTTAGAAACTGTGGGGAATAAAATTTGATCTAATGTAACTTAGCAAGAGATCTTGGAGTAGATTCCAATCTGTTTAATGGATACTTAAGAGACACTATATAATTATGCCAATTTCATACCACAATAATTGCCGTGACTTCATCCTATGGAATTCTAGGATTTGTACTTTGGTATGTTTAGAATTCTCTGCTATTTTGCCTTGGATCAATTACCTAAACTGCAATTCCTTCCTCTCTAGCAGAGAATTCTAAATACCT
This sequence comes from Urosaurus nigricauda, assembly GCA_034509955.1. Lineage (NCBI taxonomy): Eukaryota > Metazoa > Chordata > Lepidosauria > Squamata > Phrynosomatidae > Urosaurus > Urosaurus nigricauda. The sequence continues at coordinate 97,469,988 of JAOEGL010000001.1, forward strand.
CATTAAAATCCCAATTCCAGATGATGGAGCCACGTCATTTAAAATGGTATCAGAGTCCTCTAACTGTGTTGTGCAAAGACCTTACAAGTATTTTGTAGTATTTCCTCCTGTGCACACTTATGAGTTCAGCTTAAAAGCATACGCTTATTAATGACACTTATGTCACAAGCCAATCATTCCGATCAAAACTGTACTTACTTTATGCATTAAGAGTGATTGAGTTCACTTTAATTAATTTAGACTGAGCCAGAAAACACATATTGACTTTAAATATGGTGAATTTCAGACAGGGAAAGGATTTTACTTGACATCCATTAATGCATTTGATGAAAATTCCACCAATTCCTATTTTGCTTCTCATGTAAGTGATGGGAAGCCCACAGCCAGTGTGGATTTGTACTATATACATACATAAAGGATAAAATAGATATTGTAGCTCATTCCCAATTGTGGCTGTGGTTTTTTGAGGCACTCAATTTGGCGAGCTCCCCTACCTACTACAATCTTCTATGCTACATTCCTATACTGTATATTTCTAGAGGAGCTACAAAACCTCAAAATCAAACTTCGGGGGGATGGTAAGGCTGTAGTAGGCAACTTGGACTGGTCAAATGAAGTGTCCTAGGATCTTCACTGACAAAAAGAATCAGCCTCACCTTGCATTTTTGTGAACCCCACAGCAACCATGTTAAGGCCACACATTCATTGAAACAACACACATTCACTAGCCACACATTTCCCCTTGGCAAACCCTCCCAGCATGCCTCAACCTGTCAGCCATCCCTTTTTATTTGCTTTTCAGTCTATTAATCCACTATATTTGGATGCCTTCCCATCCAGTCCTTCACCTTCCATCCCCTTGATCATTCACTCATGTGGAGATCTGTAGTATATGTACTGGGGAGGATTGGGGGAAAGGGGGTTGTGAGATTGTTGCATGAATAAACAAGTGAATTATGAGAGGGGGGAAAAGGGAATGTGTGTGTTCTATTCATTGAAATATAACCAAAGATGACACAGTATACACTGAAGTATAATCAAAGATAACAAAGATGCTGGGGGGGGGGGAAGGGGAAAGTAAAAACAATTAAAACAAAGGCAACACTCTGGTGGTGGGAAGGAAGAGGAGAAGGGGTAGCCCATCCAACCACTCACCACTGATTTCATAGTAAAGCATGCTCTAAAGTAGAAAAACATGGCACTACACTCTAGGCTTGCTGGAGCCAACCATTTCCAGTAATCACTCCTCCCACTCCTGGCCCCACACTGACATTGCTGTCGAGCACAATCCACACACATATCTGGAATTTCCATGCAAATCTGGAATACAACCCAGCTCTTTTAAATCAGGATTAAAGGCCTGAGGCATGGATACCCATGGAAATAAGACCTAGTAGAGGTTTTGTTGAATTGCTAAATATAAGGCCTCCCCTGAAAGTAAGACCTAGCAAGGTTTTTGTATATAAATATATATACAGTATATAATTTTTTTTGAACAATAAATGTGAATATTCTTCAAGGAAAAATAAGACATCCCCTGAAAATAAGACCTATCGCATCTTTGGGAGCAAAAATTAATATAAAACACTGTATTATTTTGGGGGAAACACAGTATCACACTGCGTGACCAGTAATCCCAGCTTCTGCCAATCTAGCAGTTCAAAAGCATGTAAAAGTGCAAGTAGATAAATAGGTAGCACTTCAGTAGGAAGGTATCAGCATTCTGTTCGGTCATGATGAATCCCTATATTGGGAGAAAGATGAGATAAAGATGATGACGATGATGATGATGATGGCCACATGACTATGGAGTAGTCTTTGACAATGCTTGCTCTTTGGCTTAGTAACAGAGATGAACACTGCTCCTTACAGTCAGTCACAACTAAATAATCTTGTCAAGAGAAAACCTTTACCTTTACTCAGAGCTGGATTTGGAACATCTGATCTAGACTCTGGAACTGCCTTCCCAGGGAGGCCAGAATGGTCCCTTCATTGTTGTCCTTCCATCAGTACGCAAACCCCTTTTTTATTTTGATAGGCTTTTAAGAAAGAAAGTGTTTAAAGAATGGGGTGAGGGTGCTGTATTGTTTTAAACTGAGTCCTAAATTTGGGGGGAAAGTAGGGTACAAATAATAATAATAATAATAATAATAATAATAATAATAATAATAATAGAAATAATTTTGTGGGTTTAGTCCTGCATGGACATTGTCTACAGGAAAGAAATGCATAATGTGAAGTTGAAGGCTTTCTTGGCCAGCATTCATAGTTCTTTGTGGTTTTTTTCAGGCTATGTGGCCATGTTCTAGAAGAGTTTCTTCCTGACATTTTGCCAGCATCAGTGGCTGGCATCTAAATGCATAATGTTTGAATTAGCCCTTTACACACTATATCACTGAAAGTTTTATCAGTCTAATATTAGATATTTGAGTTTTGAAAAGACCTCAGATGGGGAAGAGATACTGTGATTCAAAATTCTATTTCTTTCTCAGTGAAAATCAGTATTCTTTGAAAGTGCACGCTCTATTTTTGGCTCATATTCTCAGAGTAACAGGTGCAACAGTGACATTTCAAAATCTCATTGGGTTGCCTTATGAAACTTGGTTGATTACAGTATGAACTATATTTATGAAAATGAGTGCAACATTGCTGAAGAAAACTTATTAGAATTTAATCCAGTTGTAAATTGAAGGGTGGGCCAATGTTTTAAAACTAGAAAATCTTTGTACATATATAATTCTATTTGCCAAAGTCAGTATCTTAGCAAATTTTGATCCACTGAGGTAAATGCTTAACTGACAATTCTTACTACTGCTGTCATTTAGTTTCCCTAGTTTCACCACCTTGAAAACAAATAATGGAAAAATTTGTATTAGAAATTCATCATGCAAGTTCAGCAGGTACTTTTCACAAGTGAGCCACAGAAGAGACCGCTTGAGACTCATGTGATTTAAATACAGATCCGATGTTCTTCTTAAGGCAGCATTGAAGCAACAGTGCAGAGATAGCACCATACTCAAGATGATTTCTATAAACTCTCTTGTTAAAATGATTAGAATTGGAAGACAGGAATAAAATGCATCCCTTATAAGGTCATCATTCAGTGTCCCATGCATACTGAACTTTGTTTGCAAAAAAAGCACAGTAGCTCCAATTACACAATAGATTAAAAAAACAAACAGCAAACTTGTTTTCCTTAATTTTGTTCCATGTGTTTGTGTGTGTTAGTACCTGCTGACTGGTATAGCAGCCGCTTTTCACAAGTGGTCCACAAAAGAGATTGCTTGCGATCTTTTCTTTTCTTTGTTTTAATCCTCTAATTACTGTGCATATATGCCAGATGGTGTAGTGCACCATATCTTTCCAAAGGAGCCTACACTGCCTCTAAGATTATCAGAGGAAGCTTTTCCCTGTACCCACCACCTTCACTGATATGTGTGAGTGGGAATACAGGAGAGGGCTTTCTCTGTGACCTGGTGAGGTTAGCATGGTTCCTTCTTTGCCAATTTTTTCAACAGGAGGTGAAGATCTTTCTATTCCAGCAAGCTTTTGGCAATTGATTGTTAACAAGAAAGGGGCCTGTACTCTTTTTAAAGTAACATTTTAAATGTCTTTAGTTCTCTTAGTTTAATATTGTTTTAATCTCAGCTTTAATAAATTTTAATTGTGTGTGTTTTTATTGTACTTTTCTGTCTTTTGTAAGCTTCTTTGAGTCCCAATCTGTGAAGAAGTTGGGATATAAATAATGGGATATAAATAACAGGATAGATGGATGCATGGTACATTTTGAAGTGTAGTCTCTTTTTCTGGCAGTCCCTATGGCCATATCTTCAAGGGAGATCCAAATATTCAAGCAGCTATGTTGACCCATATCAATAAACCAGTTATAGAAGTTTTCAATTTCAAGGGAAATGGATCTTTTGCAAACCTAATCAGTTTTAAGTTTTCTACTTCATATTAAGCCATGCTCCAGTATCAGTGCCCTTACTATAATCCTTTTGGTTACACTATTCTAATATAATGATACATTACTTAGATTTAGTGCACTAGAAATTACATGGCAGTCACAAAATAAGGAAAGAAGACTCATTGTAGTGGTCAGTAATTGAAAAAGGCTGCTGGATGCAAGTAGCATATTTCCTCACTGCAGCCTTCCAGGGTGGAACCTCAGAGCTAGTAGTACGGTACTTTTGTAGAGCTGGCTTGCACAGTTTCCTGTGCCATAGAATTGGTGATTTTGTAAACCAGCCTTTCCAGTGTTTTAGCTGTCTCTCATGAAGGCTGTTATTTAGGAATAAGAGTAATACTGGGGCTTTACAGACTGCCCAAAAGGAATGGTCTGTAGGCGCCTAGAGAAGCACCAGACTGGGGCCAGGGCTACCTCACCAGCAGCCCTTGAAAATTGTCGCTTCCCCATGGCCTGAAGCGGGGTGCAGCGGGTGCCCTGGGCACCCACTTCACCCCGCCATGGTCGGTGCACCCGAGGGGAGAAAGGGGCAGCCGCCACAGCCCCTTTCTTCTTGGCCTCCTTGGCATGGCCATGTGAATACCACGCCAACAACGCAAGCACCAAGAAGGAGCTTTGTTTTGGAGCTCCTTCTTGCACCACAGAAAGGGTGCCATAGGCACCCTCCTGCAGCATGATGACATCAGATGTGTGCTGCGCCATCTAAACATGGCGCATGCCATGATGTCATCAGTGCATGCGCATATGAATGGTGCGAGGCAAACATGACGCTGTCCATATGTGCTAGGGCTGAGGAGCATGCAGATGCTGTGCACCCCCAAGCCCTATTCACACCCCATGGATGGCCCTTTTGGGCCATCTGTACCAGGCCACTAATTCTATACTGCCTTTTCCCCAAAGTTGGATTCAAGGCAGCTTATGATTTTTTTTTAAAAAAAAATAGTAATTTAAAAGTGTAGTTAAAAAGTGGGCATTAAAATGGAATTCAGCTAATTGTAATAAGTTATTTAGACATACATTTTAAAACATAATTAATTTAAAAGATAGAAAACAATTAAACAGTACAATTTAAACAATAAGCATCCTTGACCTATTTTCTGAAAACTTTCTCTTTAAAAATCTGTTGAAATAAATAGATCTTTTCCTGCTAATAGTAGGTCAGCAAGCAGGGTTGGGTGGGGGTGGGATTCCAAACACATTACTTTGATCAAGCTGTCTTCTTCTGACCATGACCATGTTATAACCTCTGCCTGTATGCATTCTTCCTTTTGCCATGGCTATTATGCCCACAGAGGCTTTTTACTCTTGCCACAGCTGCGCTAGTACAGTCTGTGTTAGTTTAGACATGCCAGTTTAGGTACTCAGCAGGATTTTCTGTTGTCTTTCCACATTGGCTGGGGTAATTCACAAAAATATACTGTTGCTGGCAAATTCCCCCCCCCCACCTTTCTAGGTACTGTAAGTATTTATGGCGCCTCCCGCCCTGGGCGGGCAGACACAGTTGCTGCGGGGCCAGGGGAGCCCCAAGCCAGCCGTTGCCAGCGTGCAGTGCTTCCCGCTGGCGGGAAGGCGGGCATGCGTGCACACTGCTCAGTGTGCGCCCGCTCAGCCCTGGATCCCAGGCTTCCTGAGCGGGCGCAGCAGGAATCAGCGTTGCCATCCCTCCTCCTCCTCTCTTGGTGGCTGCCTTGGGAGGAGGAACGCTTGCTGGTGGGCTTCCAATGGTGGAGGCATTTGGGGCCGGCGTGGCGGGTGTCAGCCCTTGAGCAGCTATGGATCAATGTGGTCTGAGGGTGGTGGTAGATGATATAATCCCTGGCAATTAAAAAAAAAATACTACAGCTCCTGAACCCTCCACACTACTATTGATACGAGCCAATTTTGGTTCATTGTTGTTAATGTGTGCAATTCCAAGAAAAAAGAATGTAGCTTTGGTTTGTGAGCAGACAAAAAGCATGTTAATGAATGGTGTGAGGTATGATGAACTGGAGAGAGGGAATAATAGGATCTTTGAGCACAGTAGGATGGAAATAGTCTGGAATTTCATGGCAGGGTGTCTAGTTGAAATAATTGTGAGTCACTACTGTGAAGTTAAAAAGTTCCTTGGTGAATGATTGTAGGTTTCTAGAAATAGATAGTAGGGTATATTGTCATCATTACCATCATCTTCATCTCACATTTTCCCCAGTAATGGGACTCAAGTTGGATTACAACTTATTAAAAACAGTGCTGTTTGCAAAGTACACAAAAACATCAATAAAAACATAAATAGTATTTTAAAAAACAATTTATAAAGTCTTAACATTCATTATAGGTCTATATACGAACCAACATAACAGCGTAGCACATCATTAAAAGCCCATCTCAGTCAATTTCAAATAGTTTATCAGAATAAGAATGTTTTTACTACGAGCAGGATGAAAGCAAAATGGGGAGCACCCTGGCCTCCCTTGAGAAGGAATTCCAAAGTCTAGAGACATCCACCAAGGAGGCCCTCTCCTGTGTTGCCATCAAATGAGTTTCACAAGGTGGTGGCACAGAGCAGTGCCTCCCCTGAAGATCTTAGAACTCTTAGGCCCATTTAAGGAGATGCAGTTGTTCAAGTAATCGAGCCCCAGGCCAGACTTATAAAGTGTATATCAACAGGCTATGTGTGCATATGATTGTGCATGCACGTATATTATGTGTTTTAGATCAAAATGTCCTTGGATGTTTTCTAGTAATGGATAGTTCCACTACTTCTGTTAATTAATTTGGGGTTATATGTCTGACATGATGTGCCCAATTTTCTGCAGTATTACAAACTGTACTTTACTGTATGTCAACAGAATTATTTTCAAATAATTGATACAGCTTCTTTGGTAGACAATATACTGTGGTAACTTGTTGGTTGACTGAGGACATAGTGTGAAATGTTCTTGTGGTTCTATGCTTTCCATGGGTTTTTGTATCAGCTTGTTGAGAATTATAGAATTAGAAGAGATCCCAAATCTAGTCCAACTACCTACCAGAACAGGATAAAAAAAAGAGGAAGCCTAGAATCAGGGTTCCAAATTATGCCAAGATATTTCATGTTTAGAAGACTAGAAGAGAATCATGCTTTGCACATATTTCCACATGACACAGCACCGAAGGAGCGCCATAAAGTTGTGGCGCCTAACTATTGCGCCCTTTCCTTTTTGCGGCCCTTTTTTGTGCCCTGGAAAGGCCAGATTGGGACCACGGCATGCGGTTGCCACAGCCCTGATCTAGCTGTAAAATGTGCGGCTGCATTCCTTCCAGGATGTCTGTACATCCCCATAGAGACTACTTTTAAATGAAAATGCTCTGGGCAGGAATTGAACACATAAGGTAAGCATTAAGAGGTTGTTTCTCCCAACTCTGACTCTAAAAGAGGGGTTGAAGATACTTTTAAACTACATATTCAATTTTAGATTCTTTAAGTAGTCAGGAAGGTCATGATTCTTGGCTATTTCCATTTAATTGTGTTGCATCCTCATTCTGGAGGAAAGTTCAGTTCCATTTTTTAAAATAACTGATGCCATTCTGTGAATAAAACTGCATGTTATATTTTCTTAAGTTGCCATCTAAAAGTGAGAAAGGTATTATCCTTGATTTTAATCAGCTTTTAATCAGTGTGTGGAGGTGATGGGTTCACAGTTGTGGTTTGATTGAAGACCTGTGGAATGTGAAAGGCTACAAAGTTGAAATGTGGATTTTCATCTCTTCTCATTGACAGACTTGGAACTTGTTAGGTTCTGAGCTCTTTCACAATATGATGTTTTTACATGGACAATAATGTGCACTGTGAACTTGGCTTCATGTTGTGCTCTCTTATTTGGAAGGAATCAGAGCATCAAGCCACATTTCTTATTAAATTTCTCAGGCATCTATGGACTGGAGACTACAGCACAAACAGATTTCTGATACATATGTTAGGTTATTAATGAGCTTTATTTTTGTAGTTTTAACTTACAAAGAAAGTCTGGTAAAGAAATCTTGGATGTGAGTATATCTTGACACTTCCCAACTGCAAAGACTTTCAGCTCAGTTTACCTTTTGTTTTCAGGCAAGTCTGAATTATTTAAAATTAATTGGAAGCAAAATCCATTTGGCAGAAAGCAGCTGTGGAATTTTAGATGGAATATCGTGTGTGTAATTTATAATCACTCTGTAAGAAAGGGAGGAAATGTAGATTAAAATCCCTGCACATCTCCATTTTAGAATGTGACATGTTCCTAAAACAATCTCATTTTCACACCTGAGACCTCTGCTAACCTCACTTATTGTGCTATTAAATTTATAGACAAGATTTTCTGATTTCCAAAAGCTTTCCTTTTTTGCCACAACAGAGAGGAGAATACTGGAAAACAATGGCCATGCATTGGCAATTACCTAGTTAGAAGAAGGGACGGAGGGAGGGAAGAAGGCAAGGCTTGCAGAACAAAGTGTGTGGCATGAACTGGCATAAGGTTGAGGAACTGCTTTGTCATAAATCAGTTGGAGCCAGGACTGGCCCTATCATTAGGTAGAGCAAGGCAACTACTTCAGACAGCAGTTCCTGGGGAGAATGAAAAGTGGGCTACAAGCCATCTCTCCTGAGCACCACAAATTTCTTCTCTCTTATAAGATAGAGTTGTGTGTGTGAGACACAGCCTGTCCTCCCTCCATTGGCCTGCCAACCTCAGGTGTGATGGTGGACCCTGTCCCATATATATTACCTGTAAAATTCAGCTTCCAGCCCAGTCATATTCTGTAGACAAAATGGCAGGGAGACACCACTTTTTTCTTGGCCTCAGGCAGCAAAATGTCTTGGGCCAATTCCAATGCCAGGTATTCCTGCCACCTTCCACTCCCCTGTGCATCAGCAATAATCATTCCCAGCCCCCAGAACCATTGAGTCTTTCACACTAAATTATTATTATCACACTGTGGAGATTATTGCACCAGCTTGTATTCCTGTGCTAGGCGCAGGACAATCTGCCCCGCACACTCAGATCCACCGGGCAACAGTTACTAAGAGTTCCAGAGGCCAGATCATCAACCACCATGAAGAGGGCGTTTTCCATCTCGGCCCCTAGCCTCTGGAACTCACTGCCCATCAAACTCCGCTTGGCCGCCTCTCTTGCCCAGTTTAAAAAGGGGTTAAAAACACACTTATTCGGACAGGCTTACCCCTGATATTCCTCTCCCTGTTTTTATTTCGCCCTCATCCTCCCCCACTGTGAGCTGGTTTGGCATATTGCTATTGTACTGTTGTATTGATATTGTTATTGTTTATTTTTGGAATGTTTTTAATTTGTTGTATATGTTGTGCACCGCCCTGATCATTGGAAGGGCGGTATAAAAATAAAGATATTATTATTATTATTATTATTATCATCATCATTATCATCATCATCATCATCATCATGTAAATGCACAGGGATGGATTCTGTCATATACCTCCATCACCAAGCAGTACTCATCCTGAGAATAAAAACCAGTGTGATAATCTTCTATGATTCCACTTTAATTCCCATGGTTCTGTCCTATAGAGTCCTTGGGTTTGTGATCTGGTGAGGCACTAAACCTCTCTGGATGAGAATTCTTTAAACTACAATTCTCAGGATCCGATAGGTTGGAACCATGGAAGTGGAATCTTATTGCTATTATTTTATTGTGTAGTGTGAAATGGCCCTGAAATTCAAACATCATTCTCAGCTTTACAGAGTCCATCTTACTCCACTTGGCTATAACTTCCTACAAACTGAACACAGAATGAGGCTAGTAAGTGGGTCTGGAGGGGAAATAGCATGCCATATATCATGCTACTAGAAGAAACGGGAGATATTTAAGACCCCTTTAATCTCCCTGGCTCACTGCTAGGGAATCCCGGGAGTTGTAGTTTATTGTGGCACCAGAACTCTCTGACAGAGAAGGCTAAATGTCTCACAGAACTACAGTTCCCAGAATTCCCTAGCATTGGAGTTTATCAGACAACAGAAATTGGAAATATAATCTAATGGCAATCCGAACTCAATCATCGGGTTTCACATTATTATGTATTAAAGAATCTCACACAATTTCAGGCAAAAGGGAAGTCATTACGAAGCAATCATGGGTTTTACTTTATTTCGTATTAAAGCATCTCATGCAATTTCAGGGGTTATTTTCTGGTAATGGGAAGTCGTTCTGAATGCATCCCGAATGCAATTGGAATTCACGTAAATTCACTAAACTAGTGAATTCACGTGAATTCGAATTGGCTCCAATTGGCTCCATTCAAAATTAAGAGAAATTCCTCCCGTCTGATAAACTCCATAGAGCCAGGGCAGTTAAGCAGTTCAAACTGGATTATTCCTGCAGTGTGTTTTGGACTCACCAGTTGCTACAGATATTATAAGGATTACAGACTTAGGGCCTCAATAGACCGCCATAAAGGTCCGGCTTTGGGGCGGAGTGGGGTATGTGGTGTCTGCACGCCGGCCACCCATAACCCCCCCCCCATGGTGCACACCTGACCAGATGGTGGGCAGCATCACACCACGTCTTCAGCAGTGAAAAGGTGCCTTAGCAGTGCCTACAGCACCCTTTCCATAGTGCAAAAAGGCTAGATTGGGGCCATGACATGCAGTTGTCATGGTTCGGATCCAGCACGGAAAGGGACAGCATCTGCCACCCCCCAGGAGCCATCTGTACAGCCTTACTCAGCCTTACTCAGCTTCTGAGTGGGGTCTCTGATTTTCAATTAGGGTGTTGATTTCACTTAATGGCTTCACACTTTCCATATGAAATGGATGGTTGCTTTCCTATATTTGTATCCTGCATTGTCCATGGGAAGAAAGGGGGTAGGAATGAGTTAAATTGCCAGCAATGAGAGAGTGGTGTTGCTGCAGTAATAATTGAAACTGTGACCAGGCTATTCTTGTGGAGCCAACATTGGCTCTGGTCTCCAACTACTCCATAAAACGAATCACCAATCACAATGACAGCTCTCATTTTCAACACTTCTACTAGAAAAGCTGTAATAAGTGCTACTAGAATATTCCTAGCCTTCACTGAAACAACAATAATTTGCTTTCTTTTTCCCTGCCTTTTCTGACAGCCACCTGCCTTTTCCCTGCCTTTTTTGACAGCCACCTCATCCACTCAACTAACAAGCTCATGTTACCAACCTACGAAAGGATGGAAGGCGGAATGGACCTAGGAGCCTTCCTCTAGCATAAAACTTACACCATTGTGGCTGCAATACCAGCATTAAACCACAGTGCCACCACAGCACCACAAGGGCTCCTTTAAGGATTAGGCTCCCTCAGTGTCCTTCTCTTATAACCTTTAAATCTGTTTGATAGTGTGTTTCCTGTAGTTTTATTGCCGTCAAATCATTCAGTCAGAAGCTTATCTTGAAGTAAACAAACCCAACTTTATTTACAAGTTCATTCAGTGTAGTTTCATAAATGGTATGTTACAAGTACTTCTCTACAAGTACTTCTCTATTCAGTTGCTTTTCAGTCTTAACTCTCTAAACTTAAACCGTTCCCTTCTCCCTTTATCTAGGGTCTTCTGCCTATTAACTCCTTACTTCTTTGACAGCACTCTGAATTCTGTAAGGGACTCTGCACTGAAACTTCAGCTAAATCTAATCTTGCTTCACCTCACTCTCTTTTCCTTGTCTGTTACTTCCCTCAGCTAGCTTCTCACTGACTTAAGGGTGAAACAGACCACCCAAAAATGCCAGATTGGGGCCACCACAGGGTTATGCACTGCAGCAGTGTGGCAACCACATGCCACAGTCCCAGTCCAGCTATTTGGGGCAAAAAGAAGTGGCAGAAAGCCACTCCTTTTTGAGCTGACAAAAAGCTGACTTTTCTGCTGCTGCAGCAGCTGCAGCTTTGCAGCACTCCTGTGGTATTGGTATCTAAACGTTGTGCTGCTGTAGTGCCATAAAGTGACTACCTTGTAAATGGACCAGTGGCATGATGCCAGCTTCCTGCAGTCTTGGGGGCATGCATCGTGCATATGCCAGCCCCCCAAGCTGCTGGGAAGCCAGGTTTTTTTTTTTTTTGCCAGTCTATGCTAGCTCTCACTTAGTCCCTGACTGATTGATTCCTCCCTTGTAGCCACACCTACCACAGCATCCACCCCCTACAACCAGCCTGGACCAGGATTAACTGTTGGGAAAGCAAGTTGTCACACCCCTCCACAGTCAGAGAGGCTCATTCAGCTGCCTCCCTCAGCTAGGTCACCTTCCCCCACCGGGTCTTTCTCCCTTCCCTCCCCACCCCAAATTTCTCCCACCCCCCCCACCCCAGTGCTCTACCAGGTTGGCCTCTGTTCCTTCTCCTAGCAAAGCTATGGATGGAGGAGGCAAAGCAGCAGTGGGCATTTTTTAAATCTCAGGAAAGCTTTAAAATCCTCCCAGATAGAAATTTTAGCTCTGTAAAAGAGGACATGTCTGGGAAAGAGAGGGTGCATGGTAACCTTAGCCAAACCTTTCCAAGCTCCTCAGAGACTTGAAAAGTTTACTTAGCATCGAATTTTGTGGACTGGACTTCAGTGGAGGCGGAAAAGTGTATGTCAAATAAAACTTATAAGTCTTTAAGATGTCACTAGACACTTAATTTTTTTGTTTTGAGAGACTGCAGTACTTCTCTGGATATCCATACACAATAGCTTTTGTGGAGTGTCTAAATTTATGTTAGGGCTGTTTCAACATGACAAGCCATTCATACATTGTGACTCTATGCACACATTAGGACATTTTCTCAGTGCTCTGTTGTGTGAATGGCCTTTTACTGCTAGACAATTGCACCGCCATGACAGCAATTTTAAACTTAACATGTCTACATCACTTGGAAAATATAAATCTTGATGGTCCAGTTAAGCAGCAATCCTAGGTTTGATAGGGTTTTCACATACTGAACTTCCTTTTCATTTACATCAAGCGCTGATCCTACCATGAGGCAGAGTAAGGCAGAGCCCTGGTGGTGTGGTAGTTAAAGGCCTGTACTGCAGCCATTCACTCACAAACCATAAGGTTGCAGGTTCAATATCAGTCAAGGGCTCAGGCTTGACTCAAGCTTCTGAGGTCACTAAAATGAATACCCAGCTTTTTGGAGGCAATTAGCTTACAGTTGTAAACTGCTTAGAGACTGCTTAGGCGGCATAAAGCGGTATATAAATGAAGCTGCTGCTGCTATTGCTAAGATTACTGCCTCATCCTGAGGGGTACAAAAGATCCTGAGGGGCACAAAAGAGAGTTAGTTGTGTGTGCCGTGCACTTTGCCCCAAGTTCTAGACTGTTCTCTAGTCAGTACAGTATACTGTTTCATTGTTAATGCTGAAGTAAAATTCAACTGCTAGTCTGGTCTGCTTTTGTTCATAGAACCGAGTGCAGGGGAAGGTATCTTGTCTTTTGCCTGAGGCAGCAAAATTTTCTTAGGCCTGCTCTGCTTACATCTGTCTATTATTATGTGATTTCTCCCCTGAGGACTAACCTATATAAAGAATAGTTATATATGGTATAAATTGTGAAACAGAATAAAAGAGACTCAGAGAAACTTTTTGGTTCCTTGTGTAAAAGGAGCCATAATAATGGTTCTTTAGAAAGTTGCAGATGTGGCCATTTTCAATAAGTTTTATTTTCTCCCTTTGGATGTTTTCCCCTCTGCAGCCTGCTGAAAATCTATTCTACTTTCCCTTCAGCTTCCTCCTTTTTTTCCATCCTCATATTGGTTTATTGCCATGTTTTGTGGAAAACCTTTGGGCAACACATTGACAAATATGAATGCAAAATTGTGTTAACAAAATGCTCTGTTGTTGAGAGCATGAGGCATTCTTCACTCATTCTGTTTCTTGGAGTGAGGAACTACTCTGCCAATCAAGATCAAACCACAGCATTCATTTTGAAAAGAGTTATCTGCCTAAAACAAAACATTGCCTTCATGGTAATAACACCTGGCATTTCCCATTGTGTACCAGCTTATCTGGTAATGTGGGTTGTTTTTTTTTCCTTTTCTTCAAAGGGTGACTATATACTTTGTCCTTTATTTATTAATCTAATGCCAGTAACAGACTGCGCCAAATTATATTCCTGGCAAACTTCTTTTTCTCCTGTGAACAGGAACAACAAAACAAAAGAACATAACCTTTGTGTCTTGGGTTTCATTATGTCAGCCAAACCTAGTGCATCTTCCAATCAATAAACTCAAAATTGGTTCAGTGGTTATTGTAGTCTCTCTAATTAAGTGGTTCTGAATAAATTTCCACTGTTTGTGCAACCATCAAGAATTCATGTTCTGGCTTGAAAAAACAGATAATCATGTGAAATCATCACTTAGGAAAACTCTGGTCTCTCCCCCCCCCACTCCTTCCTTCCTTCCTTCCTTCCTTCCTTTCTTTCTTCTTTCTTTCTTTCTTTCTTTCTTTCTTTTCATTGTTGTTTCAAAAGGCTAGAACTGACATTTGATAGAGCAAATGCTCTCTTTCCATTCTTTCCTAGAGAACAGGTTGCTGCGGAAATAGGTACTAACATATGTACTTGAATATGTGTGCAAATTGTGCCAAAATATTATACATCTTTTCTTCTAGGAAGCTGAAAACCAGGAATTTCCAAGAACCCAATGGGCAGTTGAAGGTTGCATCTGCACTGCAAAAACAATACAGTTTGACACTCCTTTAACAACTATGGTTCAATGCTATGGTATTTAGGGATCTGTAGTTTGTTGCAGCAGCAGAGCTCTCTAACAGAGAAGGCTAGCTCGTTTCTCACAACACTACAAATCCAAGAATTCCATTGTGTTGAGCCATGGCAGTTAAAGTGTTGTGCAGCTTCATTATTTTTGCAGTGCAGATGCAACTGAGGACACTTTGAGCTGTGGCTAACTTGGTGTGATGGTTTGAGAGCTAGCCTAGGATTCCAGGAGACCAGGGTTCAAATTCCTGCCTCAACTCTGGAAACTCACTGGTTATCCTTGGGCAAGTCACATTCTCTCTTAGCCTTATAGAAAGGCAATAGCAAACCTTCTCTGAATAAATCTGGCAGAGAACCAGAGTAGTGAGGTGCTTTGAGTATTGGACTAGGAGTCTGGGAGGCTAGAATTTAAATCCTCACTCAGCCATAGAAATCAACTGTATGACTTTGGACAAGTCACATTTTCTCATTACCTTAAAGGAAGGTAATGCCAAACCTCTTGGAAAATCTTGAGTTTTCTTGGAGGTACTTAACAACAACATCAACAATTATTTAAGCAAATGTCTGCTTGCACAATTAGATTTTCCCTTACTGTTATCCCCTTCCCCCCATATGCCTCCCACCAGGGTGAGCACGCGAGTGTCTCCTATTTATTTGGGGCAGATTTGGAGTAAAATAACTCTTAAGATGTATAGGAAATCTGTTTTGCCAGAGTCTTCTTTCCTGTTGGGAGACTACAGCACTGGACACAGTTCCCTGTGCCCTTGGTAAAAGTAGATTTTTTTTACCATATAAGGTGCAGATCATAAGATAGAATAGCTATTAAAAAAACATATGTAGGTTCTGTCTCCAGATAACTGAAAAATGTCTTCCATTCCAGCTCTGGTATTTAAACATCAAAGAAAAAAAAAAAGGGAAAGATGATCTTTAGAGCAGTATAATGTGATAAGGGGGAATCTGTTCTCACTTTTTAACCTGGTTTGCGCACTAAAGAGTTTCAGTCTTCAGATTTCAAAAGAGGGAATGACAGTCTTCTTCTGCAGGGACTGAGTCACTTCTGGCATGCTTTATATGCATGCATAGTTTATGGTCATAAAGAAGCAGGAAGAAAGAGAAGACCAAGGATTTACTTCTTCATTAAGTTTCTTTTTGAAGATAGCAATGAGCAATTTCAGCAATTTTCTTTCCACTTCAAGAAAGTATGTGAAAACCATTCAATTTTTGAAGGGTATCCACAATTCAGGACTTATTCACATGTGGTTGTTTTGCACAAAAACAGCATTTTCTGCACAGGAAACAGCATTTTCTATCTGGAAAATAATATTTCAAATAATATTAATTTCTGCACAGAAAATGCTGTTTTGTGTGTAATCAATCATGTGTGAATTTTGTGCAAAATAAATCCTCTTTTTTCTGTGCAAAGATATTTTTTCTGTACAGGAATTAATTTTTCCACACAGAAATATTTTCCTATCAGAAAATGCTATTTCCTGTACAAAAAATGCTGTTTTCTGCACAAACTAACCATTCATGAATTTTGCTCAGAATATGTCCCAAACTGAGATGATTCTCATTACTCCAGAATTATTCCCATAAATTTTTTTTTTTGGATACTTAGAAAACATTTGGGGAGGGGGGTTGACAGTTTTTCAAATATTCTTCCTATCCCTAGAAAAGAATGAAAGGGCTGTCATGCTGGAAGCTGATAGGCAACCAATAACTTAAAACAGGAAGAGGAAGAAAAGAAGGGATGTATCAGTGAGATAAGATATATTTTATTAGCAAAATTAATTAAGTGAGGGGAAAAGATCTGTCAGGAAGAAAGACCTACAAGCTGTAGACAAAAACTGAGCAGGAGGCTGTGGTTTAAGGCAAACCTACCAAAGAAGGCTAGTTGCATTTTAAATACTATGGCCCGATGTAGACGGGCAAAAAGAGGCACGAATAGGGCTAAAAAACCCACCTACACCCTCCCTAGGCCTAAAGCGCATGGACGCTGCCATTTAAAGATCTAGAGCGTCATCATGTGCACAGTGTTTAGATTCGCTGTGCACATTATGACGCTCTAGCGCCACGGGAGGGAGCAAATCGCGCCCTTTCCACGGCGCCAAAAAGGAGCTCTGAACGGAGCTCCTTTTTGAAGGCGGGTCTTTGCTGCGGCTTTTAGATAGCTGCGGCAAAGACCAAGGGAAGAAGGGGCCGCGGCAGCGGCCCCTTCCTCCCTTCTGCCTCGCCTCCGCAAGCGGGGTGCAGCAGGTGCCCAGGGCACCCACTACACCCCACTTAGAGGCCGTGGGGAAGCAGCAGTGCGATGGGGCCGCTGAGGCTGCTGGGCTCCAGAAGCAGTGCGATGGGGCCGCTGAGGCTGCTGGTATGGCAGCCTCGGCCCCATCCCGCTGCATCTGGCGGCAGGTTGGGATCGCCCCAAAGGGGGCAGTCTAGATCGCCCTTATATGTTCGTCATGTAAATGTTTAGGCAGACATAACTGTCACTACATTCATCAAGGGTTACTCCTAATTAAGTGCATACAGCCTATCTTAACAATATGTAGAAGGAATACAGTGGACCCTCTGTATCTGCTAGGGTTTGGTTCCAGGACTGCCCCCCCTCCCCGCCATGGATACCAAATCCATAGACAATTGTGTCCATTAAATACAATGTCATAGCAAAATGATCTCCCTGATATGAAATGGCAAAATCCAGGTGTTATTTTTATATTCAGGACTCAGATGGTTGAATTTGTGGATAAGAAGGGCTGAGTGTATAAATAATATTCAGATTTACATTCAACTTGTGATGCCATCTGAAAATTTTGGCTGGAGTTTTGTTGGTAACTTGCACCATTGTAATGATCCATTACACAGGCACAAGGTACTTTTTGAAACACCGTGGGGCTAAACAGACAGGCAGAAAGAGGTGCTTTCAGGCTGGCTTAAAGGTGTGACATTTAGACAACACATGCCTTGATGCCAGCAGTAAAGTGGCCTCTAGGTGTCTTATGCTGCTTCAAAAAGAAGCAGTTTTTTCCCTCTTCTTCCTGGCTTGAAGCCATGCCATGTGGTCATGACATGAGCACTCCAGCTGCCTGGAGTGAACTTTCCTGCTGGCTTCAAGGCATGTGTCATCTAAATGCCACGCCTTCAAGCCAGCCTGAAAGCACCTCTTTCTGCCTGTCTGTTTAGCCCCTATGACTTAGGGTAGCTTTACCACCACCCCCCCCCCCCCCCGAAATAGAAACCATCACCAACCACTGGCTGCACTAAATATTGGAAAGTGGTGCAGATTGACAGAAGTGAAGGGGCCAAATTTTTCTCCAAAGCCCCTCATCACTAAGTGTGTCTTTTATACCCCATTCATCGCTATTGGCTGTATCTTTTGCATCAACATCTGAAGCATCCATGACTTTCTCCTTATTGTCATGTAATCTCTGATGCACATCTAGATACAGATGTCTCTGTCCATACAGTTTCAATGGATATCACACTGAAACGAATGCACCTGAGTGAACATCCTCATTCTATGCCAACTGGTAAACCACGGGGAAGGATGGAAACAAATGTTATCTTTGGTATACAAAGACATCTTACTTAGGGAAAATAGCCTCTCAATTAGTAGGCTTCAGGGCCTTTTTCCATAATAGGATAATTTTCTTTTCAAGGAGCAATTTTATATACTAAGGGGTTTGAACCTTTGACATGCTACATATAATCTAATGCAGTACAGCTGATGGAAATTACTTTGAAGGATGAATTCCATTTATTTAGTAGATGGCCAAATGACACTACTATTTATGAATGCCTAGCCAGGTTGAGACCAAAAATTGGAAAGTTAGGGGGGATATAGACTGGTGGAAAGGGACGGCAAGACACCTCCCCTTTCTGCCCCAGATGGAGGCTGCAGCAGACAAATGGTGCGGCCTCTGGGAGGCCTAAAAAGAACCCACTCCCAGAGGGTTCTTTTTACATCACACGCAGGGTGCCATTGGTGCACTCGTGCATGATCATGATGTCTGCATGGCACAGCATGATGTCATCATGGTGTTCTCCATCTGTACGGGGGCATGTCAAGATGGTGCCCACACACTGATAGTAGGGCTGGGCACTTGTGGATGCCCAGCCCTACCTAACCCTAATTTCGGCCCCAGGCTGGCACAAAGCGTCGGTCTATACGGGCCTATATTTTCAAATAGTTTTGGTTCTGTTACTCATTACAATGGTCAGAATCTCTTTGTGCCCTGCACACCTCAATTCCTCTGCCCAGAAAATGCCTAGGAGGTGAGGGGGGAGGGCACAACCAGACCTTCTCCAACAGAGAGTCCACCAGTCCCACCTAGGATCTCTAGACATCTCCTGAGCCCTCTGGTGCAAGGCTATCTGTACACTAAGCAACTCTGAGCTATAGAGGACCAGATCTCCCAGGACCTATTAGTACATCTTTATCAGTAAGTGAGATAATGAACTAATTTCATTTTCATTTGTGACATAAACAGAAAAAAAGATTCTTTATTATAAGACTCATCATAAGTAAGAAATGGTAGTAATCAGTGAAAATAATTTGTTACGTTAAAAATAGTTTAGTTATAATAATAATGTTGAAAATATTAGCAATAGCAACTTCATTTATATACCACTTCATACCGCACTAAGTCACTAAGAAGAATGCTAAACTGAGTCAATCCTGAGCCCCTGGCTGGGATTGAATTTACAACCTTCTGGTTTGTGAGTGAGTGGCTGCAGTACTGGCATTTAACAACTGTGATACCAGGTGTCATGGCCAGCCAGGCTGGGGACTCGAAGGAAGAGACCCTAGCTCTGCTCTGCCAGCTCCAGCAGAGCCTGTGACTCAGCAGCCCAGCCTCCCCCCCCCCCTCCAGCAGAGATTCCAGGCCTGGGAGACATAGAAGAGCAGGATGAAGAGGTATCTACCTTCAACTAGCAAAGAACAGAAAGGGCATGCCTCCAACGATCCAGGAGGTTATATGAGAAATGCTCAGCAATCACTAAGCACCTGTGATTAGGAACTGGGCCAATATAAACACGTGTGAGACACTGAGCTTCTTCTAATCAAGAGCCTATGTGAATTTCCTGGCAAAATCATCTTGCTCTGACTCCCTTGGACTTTGTTGCCTGCAACCTTGCCTCATGGACTACAGATTGACCTAGAACCCTTGACCCTGGAATTGACTCGTTGACCTGCCCTCGGGAATCCTGAACCCTAGGCTTGCCCCCCTGACTCTGCTCTATTGGACATTGGACTGGTACTGTAATATTGGACTTGGTTTCTTGCTGCTGTTAAACTTTTGTCTGTAAAGCTGGCCTCATCTCTTATCAGCAGTCCATTGGCTGCTTTCCCAGACACCAGGACTCCTAGAAAACATTACAAATTGAGAAAATGGAAGAGATCTATGTTTGTGGTACTGAATTAGATTTATCACTCTTTTTTCCCAGTCATCCTTAACAGCTAAATGTGCAATATGGCAGATACAACAGGGTTCTTCCCAACCTTAGGATAGCTATACCTACGGGACTGGAGCAGTGTAGATTGGTGAGAATTTTGTTTGGTTCATTCTTTGATTAGAAAATACTTCTTGTATTTAATGAGAAGGATTATATATATCAAATAAACCTCACCCAAAACAAACAAACAAAAACATGTGAGGAAAAAGCAAAACTGAGAGATTCATTACTCCTTTGGAGAAAGATAATCCTCAAAAGGGGAACACAACTGACAACTGGAAAGGTCGCTTCTGATATTGTCACCCTCCTGATCTTTAATGGTACAATCAACAAACAGTTGCACTGTAAAAAGAGGTTCATGAAGCATATTAGCCTCTGTTTAGTCAAGTTCTAGGAGAGATATCAGCTTTCCTATTTTAAACTTTCTTCACAGAATGACTATCTTCTAAATGCACCAGAGACATAATTAGTCTATAGTCATTTGTCTTCATTTTGTGAACAAGCTCTGTTGGACAGCAGCATACCATAATAGTACTCTGAGCTATGAACAAAATAATAATGCTTGATTTAAGACAACATGAACAGAGTGCCTAGCACTCCTTTCTAATCAAAAGATTTCTTATATCACTGTTGGGGTTTATCACAAAACTCAGCCATTATGCAGTAGAGTCCCATAGTGAGAAAGTATGCTCTACAATATTCTTTTAAAAAAAGAATGCTAGTGTTTATCTGCCCAGTAGTACTTCAAATCTGAACTTTTAAATGGACACATATGGTTTTGAATAGCTAGGATTGAAGCCTGGATTTCACAAGTGATAATAGCTCTTTAAACTTTATCTTCTGGTGTGACATTTTTGTCACAGAAGTAAATTGGTGGATTTAAAGGGGATCTATATTTTTCAGTATAACAGCTGTAATTTCCAAGGATCAGTACATATATTATTAACACATGTCAAATAGGTGTTTAGAATGCGGTTGAAACTGAAGGTCTATCGCATTCTGAAGAAGAGTGTTTCTAGCTCATATCATTTTGCTTTATGTGGATGTTTCCTGTTCATACAGGGCAGAAGTCAATTGGAACAGAAACAGTTGGTGTTTAACAGCATGAGAATGCATGCACACAATAATGTATCCCACAGTGTGCCATAAAAGAACCAATAAATAAAGAGAAATATCTTCCACTGTACGTTTTTATATGTTAAAGACAACTTTTAAAAAATTGTGCTTGGTGTTTAGCTTAGCAGCATGAGAATGCAGGAACACTCTTGTATGTCCTACAGTGTAACATAAAGAACCCAATAAATAAAAGGAAATGTTGTCTATTGTACTTTTACTTTTATGGGCATTTTTAAAAGACAGATTTCTTAAATTATGGTAACAGAAATGTGGTTTCTGATTTTTAAAAGCTTTGATTTATAAGAAATGAGCAGGGGTGGAACAGATCTGTACACAAATATAGTGATGTTGTGTGTATGGAGTGCTATGAAATGGTAGTCTACTTGAAAAGTTGAGTTCTGTGCATATGGAGGCTAGGGCAGAGGTTCTCAGACTTTGGCCCTCTATATATTTTGGACTTCAGCTTGCAGAATTCTTGGCTACTTGCCAAATTGGCTGGAATTCAGGATTAGAGGACAGTAGCAGGGTGCAATAATGCTCCTCCCACTACCCTTCTGCAGTTTAGGACCATAAATAAGTGGTGCACAGAGAGTTAGGAAAAGAAGGTGTAGGAACACAATGCATATAATTAGGAAAAGTGGGGATAGAAGGAGAAAAGATGGGGGGGGTGTTGCCAGGAAAAGTGGGAAGGGAATGTGAAAAGTGTATGAAAAATTGAGAAGAACACTAGGGAAGGAAGGGAACACAAATGCAACTAGTACATATGGGGAGGGGGAGAAGGACTGAAAGAGAAAGAGAAGGAAAGAAGATAGGATTTAGCTAGGAGTTGGCAGGGAAGAAGGAGAAAATGGCCAAGAGAGAAAGAAGGGTTAAATCAAGAAGTAGAGGAAAGGAAGGATCACGTGCCTAAGCAAAGCTGGAAAAGAAGTCATTTGTGACAAGCTCTTTTCTACCAGTATTGCAACCCACACATGCCTCAGACCAAGAAAGAGAATTATATTGCATTTTCAACTATTTGCGCTTAAAGATGGCAACAGAATTGGAAGAGCTGAGAATAAGGCACAAAGCAACAAGCCTGTAAAACTAAATTTAGTCATTTTTGAAAGCAGGGAACTCTGTGGCAGCTCTTCCTTTTCTCACTTGTATGTGTTCTAATTGCTGAGCATGGGTGCCAGCCCTAGTTGAAGGAAATGATGTAGAGGAGGTGCTAGATGTAGACTGATATAGTTTGAGGGGATGAGGAGAAAGAAGGGAGGTGTCCATGTGGGGATCCCTAGAAAGTTCAGACACTCTGAAGCAGTCTGGAACATGGTGAAGGGTGGGGGAAGTATAGCAAGGGAAATAAAAATAACGTTTCAGGGTAGTGCTCTTGCCCTGAAATTCCTTCTCTTGCCCAAGAGAAAGACTAGGATCTGAGATACAGGGCCAGATTCTGAGAACCTTAACTACAATTCACTCTCATTTATCCAAAATTCAGATCAAACAAAAGGAAGTGCAGTACTTCTTAACACTGTGGAATCCATAGCTACAAAATGTATACATGGCTGCCAGCATGGACTCCTTAGATGATAACATATATTGTGAATATATTATATATTCAGTATAGTAGGCAACAAATTGAACATGAGTCAACAGTGTTATGTGGCAGCTTAAAAAGTCAATGTGATTCTAGGCTTCATCAACAGAAGTATAGTGTCTAGATCAGGGGAAGTAATAGTACCACTTGATTATTCTTTGGTCGGGCCTCACCTGGAATACTGTGTCCAGTTCTGGACACTATAATTCAAAAAGGATGTTGACAAGCTGGAGCATATCCAGAGAAGGGCAACCAAAATGGTGAAGGGTCTGAAAACCATGGTCTATGAGGAGAGACTTAGGAAGCTGGGTAGGATTAGCCCAGAGAAGAGAAGGGTAAAAGGTGATATGATAGCCCTTTAAAAATATTAGAAGGGATATCATATTGCGGATGGGGCAAGCTTGTTTTCTGCTGCTCCAGAGATTAGAACGCAGAACAATGAATGCAAACTGAAGGAAAAGAGATTCCACCTCAATATTAGGAGGAATTTCCTGACAGTGAGAGTTATTTGACAGTGGAACACACTCCCTCAGAGTGTGGTGGGGTCTCCTCCTTTGGAGGTTTTTAAACAGAGGCTGGATGGCCATCTGTCAGGAGGTGCATGGCAAGGGTTAGGCTGGATGGCCCTTGAAGTCTCTTCCAACTGTTTTATTCTGTGATTCTATGATTCTATGAATGCATGGGGTATCATTAGTGACTAATCAGCATAACTATTCATCCTTCCCCATATCAGAGGCAATATGCTACTGTATATCACTTGGTGGGAATGAGATAGAGGCTTCAGTTGCACTAACAGTCAGCTAATAATAATAATAAATAATAATAAATTTTATTTTTATACCGCCCTTCCAAAAAGATCAGGGCGGTGTACAAGATAAAAAGACATTAAAACATCAAGCATAGTTTAAAATCCAAGCAATACAATAAAACAAGTAAAACAATACAAGATTAAAAACAATAAAAAACGATACCTCCCAGCGTAAAGCTATGATGGAAAGACGATGGCAGCATATCTAACAGGGCAAACCACAAGAGAGACCCATTTACAAATATGCCTGTTGAAATAGATGTGTTTTCAGGTCCTTTCTAAATTGGATGAGGGTGGGGGATAAGCGGAGCTCAGTAGGTAGAGAGTTCCAGAGGTAAGGGGCAGAGATGGAGAACGCCCTTTTTGTAGTGCTCATCAATCTAGCCTCTGGAACTCTCAATATACGCTGTCCGGTAGATCTCAGTGTGCGGGGCAGATTATGTGGGGAGAGACGGTCCTTTAGGTACCCTGGGCCCGAGCCATATAGGGCTTTATAGGTAACAACCAGCACTTTGTACTGCGCCCGGAAGCGAATCGGCAGCCAATGTAGGTCTTTCAAGATAGGTGTTATATGGGCGGTCCTGGGAGCTCCAGTGACCACCCGTGCCGCCATATTTTGCACTAGTTGTAGCTTCCGAGTATGATACAAAGGCTGCCCCATGTAGAGCGCATTACAGAAGTCCAACCGAGAGGTTACCAGAGCATGTACTACGGTTTCAAGGTCCCTCCGGTCCAGATAGGGTCGCAACTGGCGTATCAGCCGAAGCTGATAACAGGTGCTCCTGACGGTCGCGTCCACCTGAGAAGTTAGATGGAGCGACGAGTCAAGGAGCACCCCCAGACTGCGTACAGTGTCCCTGACGGGGAGCGTGACCCCGCCAAGGACAGGTGGAACCACCTCCTTACCCGGACCAGGGGAGCCTATCACGAGTACTTCCGTTTTCTCTGGATTCAGGCTGAGTCTATTTTCCCTCATCCAGTCCATTACCGATTCCAGACAGGTCACAAGAGGAGCGACGCCATCCCTGGTCACTGCATCAGTCGGAGACATAGAGAAGACTATTTGGGTGTCATCAGCGTACTGATAACACTGCGCCCCATGCCTCCGGATGATCTCTCCCAGCGGTTTCATGTAAATGTTGAAAAGCATGGGGGACAGAATAGCTCCTTGAGGGACCCCAGATGTAAGGGCCCTCTTATCGGAGCAGACGTCCCCCAGCTGCACCATCTGGAACCTCCCAGAGAGGTAGGACCGGAACCACTGGAGCGCAGTGCCCCCGATTCCCACCTCTGCCAGGCGTTCCAGAAGGATACCATGGTCGATGGTATCGAAAGCCGCTGAGATGTCCAAGAGCACCAACAGGGACACGCTACCCCTGTCGATGCCCAGACGGAGATCATCGACCAGAGCGACCATGGCAGTCTCAACTCCGTAGCCCGCCCGGAAACCGGTTTGAAATGGATCTAGAAAATCCGTTTCATCCAAGATCGATTGAAGCTGGATTGCAACCGCCCTCTCGATCACCTTCCCCAAGAATGGCAGTAGCGAGATTGGCCGATAATTATTGTGAACCAGGGGGTCAAGGGAAGGCTTCTTTAATATAGGTTTAATTGTGGCCAATTTAAGCTGTTCCGGAAATTGACCTTCCCTCAAAGAAAGGTTGGTAATCCGGTGTAATAAAGAAGTAACCACCGGTCCCCCCTGTGCCACTAACCACGAGGGGCAGGGATCGAGAGAGCAGGTTGTCTTCCTAACACTTCTAAGGATCTTGTCCACATCCTCGGTACTGACAGACTCAAACTGATCCAGTACAACTGAGTCCACGGAAGCTCTGGATGCCTCTCTTCTGGTTTCTGTTATAACCCTGGCGTCCAGACCTTCGTTTATCCGAGAGATTTTATCCGCGAAGAAGTTGTTAAATTGGTCACAGCAGGCCTTAGTAGGTTCAAGGATCTGGTTCGGGGCAGGAGGGAGCTGAGTTAGCTCCCTCACTACCCTGAACAACTCTGCTGGACGCGACTCCGCGGACGCGACACGAGCAGCAACGAACGAGTTCCTAGCTGCTCGTATCGCCTCTCCATAGGCCTTTAAATGAAGGTCTAGGAGAGCCTTGTCGGATAAACGCTGGTGTTTCCGCCAGGCGTGCTCTAGCCGTCGCAGAACCCGCTTCCTGGCCCGGAGATCTTCCGTGTACCAGGGCTTCCTTTTGGAAGCAGGTCTGAGAGGGCGCTTGGGAGCGATACTGTGTATAGCCCTAGAGAGGTCAGTATCCCAGATGTTAACTAGGGCATCAACAGTATCGCCGTCACTTCCAACCATATACCCCTCTAGGGCTTCTTGGAACCTAGCAGGTTCCATCAGCCTTCGAGGGTGGACCATCCTAATGGGTCCGCCACCCCCGGAGGGGATCTGGGTTGATGCCTTGATGCTAGCCTTCACCAGGAAATGATCCGTCCATGACAGGGCGGAAATGTTGGTAATTTCCGCCCACGGATTTTCCATGTCCGTACAGAAGACCAAATCGAGTGTATTCCCCGCACAATGCGTTGGACCCGAAACCAGCTGAGACAGGCCCATGGCTGTCATGGTATCCATGAATTCCCGAGCCGCACCGGATAGAACTGCGTTGGCCACGAAGGGAATGTTGAAGTTTGTTGAAGCTGAAGGGTTTCCCAAAGGCAATTGGTTCATCTATGTAAACAGAACACTGGGCATGACAGGATTTTAGACTTTCTGCATGACCGTCACTTCAGATAAAGTGTCAGTCCATGTGTGTGTGTGAATATCTTTGAACAGAGTGGAACCTGGTTCAGATGAGATTTCAAGGAATAAGGTGCTGGACATCAGGGCAGTGTTACAGTGGAGCCTGAGAGTAAAATTTATGTAAAATACAATTTTTATCAACTGGGATAAAGATGGGAAAATTCAGTTAAACTATAGTTGCCTGGAATACAATGTATGTAGCTTCAATAAAATAATTTATCTTCAGATACATGCAAATATAAAGACTTGCTTTATACTCTGAAGGAATAATATGAGATTGTCAAATGTGTAATATTCTGCCTAAACCTCCAGTGTTCTTAAGAAACATCTTCTAAATCCCTTTCAATCTAGGCTTTGTATATTGTGCATAATAAATCCATTGGCACATATTCTAATACTGTTTGGGGTGAGTATTCATCATTGTTTAATTTCATTTTTAATTTAATTTTCCAGGAGTGCCTTTTCAGTCTTTAATGGGAAAGGCTGTAATGTGACATTAACGTAATGCAATCGGGATTATTTCATTTGATTTTTTTTAACTCTTGTTGAATAAAAATCTTTCTGAACATTTCTGTTGCCCTTGTAGGTTTCTTTCTTTTCTTTTCTTTTCTTTTCTTTTTTTACTTTTTTCCCCTTTTAATAATTCACTACTCAACCACTGAAGCAAAATAAGGTGTGAATGAATTTGGAAGAAGTTATTTGCCTGAAGGATTAAAACAGATATAAGAAAGAATGCAGGGTATTGTAATGGAAATGGATAAAGCATTTTCATTAACTTCCAAATATAATCTCATTGGATTTCCTTTGAAATGTATTAAAGTTGGGTTTATCTGTAGGCTAACTTGTTCACACCTGGTTGGTTTTATTCCAGAAATTCTAGTTTCAATTTCTAAGATAAGTGAGGCTGTAATTCACAAACCACTTAAATAGTTTGAGTGCACATCTTTGGGATTAAGCAATTTCTGGAATGCACCATATGCTCCCAACATTTCAGAGATGAAAACCAGGACACATATGCCCAAGCAACATCAGAGTGTGTTCAAAATGAACAAAGGCTATTTATAAGGAAGAATATAGAAACCAGAAGAAGCTGCAGCAGTTTGCTTTTGTCTGAGACTACTGAGAAGGACAAGATATTGCTCCTTCCTCTCCACCCATCTCCTGCTGAGTTATTTGAGTGCAAATGACTTTCTTACTTTGAACTCTTTTTGCAGCAACTGAAGTAAGCTGGGAGAATTGGAGGGTATCAAGGGCGGTCTTCACTGAGAGATTTATGTTATGAAAATCTCATATTCAGCTTGAGTCTCTCTTATTTGAAATGTTTGGGGCCACACGTGTTTGGGATCCCCCCCCCCCCAGGTTTTGGAATATTTGCATATACATAATGAGACATCTTGGAAATGAGACCTAAGTCTAACCATGAAATCCATTTATGTTTCCTATATATCTTTTAAGCCTAGCCTGATGGTAATTTTATACATAGTATTTTTAAATGATATTGTGCATGAAATAAAGTTTGTGTACAATGAACCATTAGAAAGCAAAGGTATCAGTGTTTCAACCACCAATGTGGACAATTTTTGGACTTGGATTTTTGAGTGTTTTGGATTTTGGAATTCTGGATAAGGGAACTCAAACTGTAGCGTAAACTGCTGGGATACAAGTAACTTTAAACACACAATTTTCTTAGGAGAAGAGAAATGTTAGAGAAAGAGAACTAGTATAACTTACACATGTGTATTTCATTGTACTAGTTTAACTTTAGGTTTGAGTACTAGGGCCATGGTGTTGTCTGAGACTAATGTCCAGTAGTGAAGAAACAGAAAGGTTGCTAGTGTATAGTAGTTAATGTCGGATTTTGTCTGAGGACAACTGCATTCAAGTGCATATTAGTCATGCAAGTCACTGGGTGACCTTGGGCCAGACAGTATTTCTTAGTCTAATCTACTCAAAGGGTGGTTGTAAAGAGAAACACAGGAGAAGGAACATGTACACCATCAGTAATGCCTTTGAGAAAAGACAGGACATGTAGCATGCAGAAATGAAGACTGAGCAATTTTTCACTGTTTATGCAAACATTTGATCATTTAGTAATGCAGAAAAGGGATTTTAATAACAATATTATGTTGTTGTTTTCACTAGCACTGTTGTTTTTAATAACAATATTAGCAATGTTGTTTTCATTAGCACTAGTGCAAAGTATTGTCTGGATAGATTCCCAACATTTTTGTGGGGTTTAAAGGGGAAAGATGGGATTTTGAATTCACAGTAGTAGGGCCATATTCTTTTCAGTCCTATTGTCCCCTTGGGGCCCACCATTTTAGCCTAACAGGGCCCTAAGAAGGATGTCACCTTGTGATGTAACAACATTCCATAGAAATATTGGGGGTTGTGTGTGGAGGTGATGGTCCTGGAGCACACAAAGGGAGTTCTTGCCTCAGGTAATAGCAAGAACATCTTTCAAAATAACATGACAATTTTAGAAAGATATCTGCTATTGTGAATAACTTTTTCTTTGGCATGAAGTGAACCTATTATGGCCACCCTATCTCACTTTCATGGAAACAGGATGGAGAGTGGAGTTGGGAAGGTAGGGCATTTTCATAACTACTCTGATGTTTACATTCACATCACAAACCAATCAACATAAGAGGCCACTTTAGGGTGTTTTTTATGAAATAGTGTGTGTCTGAATGTTTTTGAGTGTTTCTAATATTCATTAAAATAAGTTGTAATGAGCGTATAACAATTGGCTGATGGCGAAGCTAAACTTTTATTGCCCTTGGAATACAAAACCACAAAAGGAACCAACTATGTCTAGCCATCTTTATATATGGTAAATTTAGGGCTGTTTTGCAAATTTCTCTACAAAGTGATCTGAACATCAGCTCTTGGAATAATGAGCTGATCAGAACCCAGCTTTCTTCTCTCAGCAAAACAGGTTTTGTTTTTTGGAAATTTAAACATAGCAAAATAATAATAATAATAATAATAATAATAATAAACTTTATTTCTATACCGCCCTTCCAGCGATCAGGGCGGTGTACAACATATACAATACAAAGTTAAAAACAATCCAACAAATACAATACATAATTAAAAACAATCCACAAGATAAAACAGTGTTATTAGGCAGCAATATAGCACTGGTGGCGATGTGATGGTATATCAGATGTATGCCGGCCAGCTCGCAATACGGGGGGGGGGGGGGGAGGTCACAATGAGGGAGGAGGATATCAGGGGTACGCTTGTTCAAACAAATAGGTCTTTAACCCCTTTTTAAACACATTAAGGGAGGCAGCCAGATGGAGCTCGATGGGCAACAAGTTCCAGAGGCTGGGGGCCGAGATGGAGAAGGCCCTCTTCGTGGTAGTTGATAATTTAGCCACTGGAACTCTAAGTAATTGTTGCCCAGAAGATCTAAGTGTGCGGGGCGGATTATGTGGGGAGAGGCGGTCCTTCAGGTGCTCTGGGCCCAAGCCATTTAGGGCTTTATAGGTGATAACCAGCACTTTGTACTGAGCCTGGAAGCGAATAGGCAGCCAATGAAGATCTTTCAAAATCGGAGTTATGTGGGAGGCCCTGGGAGCACCAGTGACCACCCGCGCTGCCATATTCTGCACTAATTGCAGCTTCCGAGTGTGATATAAAGGCTGCCCCATGTAGAGCGTGTTACAGAAATCCAACCGAGAGGTTACCAGAGCATGTACTACAGTTTCAAGGTCCCTCCGGTCCAAATAGGGACGCAGCTGGCGTATCAGCCGAAGCTGAAAGCAGGTACTTCTGACTGTCGCATCCACCTGAGAAGTCAGATGGAGCGACGAGACAAGGAGCACCCCCAGACTGCGTACAGTGTCCTTAACGGGAAGCGTGACCCCGTTCAGGACAGGTGGAACCACCTCCATACCCGGACCGGGGGAACCTATCACGAGTACTCCCGTTTTCTCTGGATTCAGGCTGAGTCTGTTTTCCCTCATCCAGTCCATTACCGATTCCAGACAGGCCACGAGAGGAGCGACGCCATCCCTGGTCACTGCATCACTGCATATTATACAAATATAAGAAAATTATTTGAGAAAAAAAAATGAAAATCTATAAAAACATATAAAAATATGAATTAAAATACATATTTAAAGATATATTTTAAGAAAAGTTCAGAATTTTGGATTAAAAATCTTGAAAAAAGAAAGTGGTCTGCAAAGAGACAACACTGCATATTTTTTCTTTGTCTGTTTGAAAACATGACATAAGAAACAGAAACATAGTTAAGGATTTGAGGATAGATTGGTCACATTTTTGTGCCCTTTCCACTAGCATATCCCCCCCCCCAGTGGAAATAGAAACTTGTGAAAAGTTATTGCAGGACTAATTACTCCCATTTTTATAGTTGCCTACTTATTTTGAATTACCGTATATACTCAACTATAAGTCGACCTCATGTATAAGTCAAGGGCAGGTTTTAGGAACAAAATTATGGATTTTTATATGACCCATGGATAAGTCAGGGTTAAAACTTTGGGGCATCTAACAAAGCAAAGTTTCCAGGAGAAAAGGAAAGCAATGCCAAAGAAAAGCAAAGGAAAGCAATGCCAAAGAACTTACCGTATATACTCAACTAAAAGTTGACCTCATGTATAAGTCAAGGGCAGGTTTTGGAGCCAAAATTATGGATTGTGATATGACCTAGGGATATGTTGAGGGTAAAATTTAGAACCATGTAAGAAAGGATGTAAAGGATGAAGCAAAGCAAAGCAAAACAATGTCAAAGAACTTACAAAATTCCAGGAGGCATAACTGTTTGTATTCATATTAAAAGCTGGATCAATGAGAGAATAGAGGGAAGTCACTGATTCCTGAACAGATTACTCTCTTGCTTTTCTCATATGTATATGTGTGTGTGAGAGAGAGTACTTACCCATAGATAAGTCAACTCAGGTTTTCTAGAATTATACATGAGTATATACAGTAGCTTGAAAATCTTCTTCTACTAATGCAGTCAGATGAACGGCAATCCCATCTTATTTCCTACAACAGACTACTAGAGCTGACAGGTGAATATTAACTAGAACTAATGCCTATAAATCCCTAGACAACTGATTTTCAGATACAAACAAAATCTCCCCAAGATGATCCTGTTCACTTAAATAGCCTTTTACTGCAGAAAGAGCAAAATGCAAGAACCATAACTGGATTTCACATTGTATATCAGAGTCAGGATATTGTTAGAGCAATGCTGGTCGATACTGCTCTGATGATGATGTTTCCTGATACCAATAATTCATCATGTGTCAGTAATAAAACTGTATTCAAGTGAATATACTTGAGGAAAATGAAATTCCTTCCCCAGGGGAGTTCTCCTGGCACCAGCCTTGATGTCTTTTCAGACCTGGTAGAAACTTTGTTTATTTGCTCAGGGACATAAGCATCTTTTATAGCATGTTTTTATGGCTTTCGATGGATTTTATTAACTTTCAAGGTTTACAACTATTGTCTCTGTGACTTTATGTTGTTCTTTTATTGAGTTCTAATGGATGTACTTTTCTTATTTCAAACTGCACACCTCAGTGGGAGTCTTGTACTAAAATCTTTGTAAAAGAAACAGGTATGTTATCCAATCTCTTTGCTGGGAGTATCCCATGTAAATTGTGTAACTTTACAGAATCCTAGGCATTGTTGGACAAACAAGGAACATCTTCAGGCTCTGGGTGATTTATGTATGGCTGAGTCCTTTGGAATCATTATGAGAGCTGACTTTTCCCATACTGAAATGCTGAGGCCTTCCTTTTGAGGACATTACCCCATGATCACCCTTCTTTCCGCAATTGCACTTGTCAATGAAAATGAAATCATATCTGTTTGTATAACAGCCATTATCTCATGTCTTAACAATCACACAATTGGGGCTGCTACCAACATTGTACTCTCTTCTTGACTCCCTCTTCACCCCTCCTCCCTGCCTGTGTCCTACTCAGCCTACCTTTTGGTTATTTTTTATTTTTTAAAATTTTATTTTAACTTTTTTCACACAATTCTGCAGCTCTGCTACTATGATTGAAATTTAAAAGGAAAAAAAATAGGAAAAAATAAAGGCAATCAACATGCTTGGGAATAACAAGGGGGAGGAGAAGAGGAAGAGACAGTGATACCACATAATTGAGAGTATCACAACTTCCTTGACATTTTGCACCTGAGGACTAGTGCAATTGCAAGCTTATTGGCAGGTTTCCCCTGCCAATGAAAAGGTGTGCCTAACTGGGCTTGGGGAGCACACCAGTATCATTGTCTGATAAGTATTACCAAGTCACCTTTTCTTCCTGGTCTAATCCTGGTTTAAAAACTTACTTCTCTCTTGGTAGGGCTGTGAATCCCTGCCAGATTTTAGTTGAAACTTTAAAGGAGTCATTCAAGATGCTTGAACCTATTTAAGGCATAACCACCTTGGATAGTTCCTTTAAAGTTTGGACTAAAAGTTTCCATAGTCTTATTGAAAACAGGCATAGCCTTAGTGAAAACAGACTTGTTATGAATCCATAACTCTAGGGGTTGTCTACATGATTAAAATACTCCTCATTCCAATGGGATACACATTGATCCAGCCACAAGCAATTCAGGGAAATTTGGAGCATGGGGTGAAAAGTTCCATAAACTTTTTTGCAGCAGGGCGTGAAAAAATCCATAAATTCCTCTGAAAGGGGATGAGAGGTTTTTACGAGAGTATTCATGAGTAGCCACAAGGATGCACATTATCAAACATATGGCCATCCATCCAGTTCACAGGTGTTTGCGTGGCTGTGCATTTTTAGCAGAGGAAGAGGAAATAGATGTAAATTTGTGCAGGTAGAGTGAAGACAATTGAGTGTCAATGTGAATATGTGAAAACCCACTGTACTTGGCATAATACATTTATGTGTTGACTAGCCCTAGATTACAAATTCGTAACTGCAATACTGAATATTAGCCATTATTTGAGTTGGATTGAGATTCTCTTATTTTGTTTATGAAATTGGTTTATCACAGCTGGAAAACAGCAGCCAACCAATAACAAATAATTCCATATATGTTATGTCAGATATCATTACCTTCTTTCAACTGATTTTCCCCCACTTTCAATCTTTATATAATGTTTCTGAAGTATTGGACAGGGGAGGGAAGGTAAAACAAGAATAGTTATGAGACAAAATATTGCAGACTCATTTCAAACCTGCCTGTTCCACAATTTCCCTCTCTCATATGGTGGCTCTTATTATATATCCATCCTACATTCTACAGAGAATGGGAAGGAGGGGTAGTAATGAGGAAAGCATTTGTTCAGTATTTGTTCCCTCTTCCAAGCATTCCATGGCATAGAGAGATGATAAGTAAACTTTCCTATCTCAAATATGCTTATTATTCCATTTATTATTCTTTTGCTGTTTTGAGTTTCAAATGCTCAATCTATGCAGTGAGAAAGAAGATGAAGAAAAAAGTTGGAGAAGAACATTCTGGGGTGCAAAATCTTTCTTTTCTTTTTTTCTTTTGCACTGGGACTCATAGAATTCCCCAGCCAGCATGGCCAGTGACTCTAGCATCTGAGGGATTATGGATATTTTTGTCCAAAAACATAACTTTTCCAATTTTGGGAGGGGGGGAGGGGGACATTGCTAAGGGGCTATTGTCCTATTACTAGGCTGATTTGGCCAGGCTGGAAGGGATTCTGTTTGAGGCTGGCCATAACTTTTCACTGTGTGATGTTCTTATTAGTCTGTGGAATTAGTGGTGAATGCATTACTTCCAATGCTGAGTCAGAGACAGTCAGCTGCCCTGCTCTGGTAGTACTGGAACTTGGTCCACACCAATGGCAAGGTGAGCTGGTTGTGGGTAACATATTTCATACTGGAGGATTCTCCATGAGGAATCTCATAAGGGATCTTGGCATGTGGCTTCGAGTCCCCACCACAGACCACAAGTTACAATCACAGCATCATGAGATGCTTACACAAGATCAGCTTGCACCATGATAGACTAAAGATTCAAAGGCAAACCATTCTGGAGAAACTTGCCAAGAAAACTCAATGATATTTTTATGTTAGGGTCACTGTATGTTGGACATGACTTGAAGGCACACAGCAACAGCTTCAAAAGCCTGAAGATTCCTGATCCTTCTGTCCATGTTATCAGATGCAATTAAGCTGCCCAGTAACCAATGGCTCAGTCACACTTCTCCCATTCCATGCTACTGGTACAATTTGGTGTTACCAGCACGTATTGTATATTCCTATATTGTATTTGTATACATTAATTTGAGGATGTGTGTATTTTGTTGAAGAGAATAAAAAGTTGAAGCTGAACTTCCTATTTTCACCAAAAAAAAAAAAGAGAGAGAAGAGAAGAGAAGAAAGAAAGAAAGAAAGAAAGAGAAAAAGAAAAGAAAAGAAAAC
Organism: Urosaurus nigricauda; assembly: GCA_034509955.1. Classification (NCBI taxonomy): domain Eukaryota; kingdom Metazoa; phylum Chordata; class Lepidosauria; order Squamata; family Phrynosomatidae; genus Urosaurus; species Urosaurus nigricauda. Next base: position 97,504,768 of record JAOEGL010000001.1, read on the forward strand.
CAGCCAGCTATTCATAGATAGGGAAAAAAATTGCTGGCAGGCTGACGACTGCTTGTCTGGCTGCTGCTTTCACAAAAGAATCAGAGTGGTTCAGGTAAGAATAGTTTATTCATGAAAGAACAAAGGTCTTACATGAACTTTTCCTGAGGAAGCAATAAAATTGTATGAATAATCTCCAACAATATGTCATTAATATCCTTCAATCCCAAAAGTTAACCTAGCCAATTATGTAGCACGATACATCAAAATCATATTAGCATTTCCCATCTACTATCAGATAATAGCATTATAATATCTGAATCATGTTTGCTAACTGGGTCTTTAGGCATGCCAGTCACAATGAAATACTTACACAGTTGTAGCCAATATTAACATCATTGTACAAATACTTCAGATCAGATTTAAGAAGATGATTAAGAATGGGTATGATGGAAGGTAATGCAACAGAAATGAATATAATCATAGAAGGCATATAGGATCTTCATGTAAAAACCAGAATAACTGGCCTACAGCAAGCAGTATTTATACTACAACCTTTTAGAGTCATTGTTAAGCACCCAGTCTCGTGCTGTGGAACCCATGTATTATGTTACTACACCGAAGTCATACAGGCAATAGGGTTGCCTCAGTGAAAACAGGAGAAACCTCTTGCACCATTAATGACTCTCTAGACATGGGAATTTCAAGCAATGATTGCTTGTTCCCTAGTTGCATGACAAGTGACACCTGTTGAAATTTCCTATTTCACACAACCATTAAAAGTACAGTAGCCTTCTGGCAACCATAACCGACAATCTTTTGATCTCGTTGATGGATAGAGCACAGGATGCACAGGTCATTGAATGGACAACACTGACAAACACGAAAGACTCTATTATGTATCATTGGCCAACAACAACAACAACACCCTATAATTCTGCTACCATTTCATCATTAACATGTCACCCTGCAGAGTTACTCTAAGTACTAAGGAGTCTGTTGGGATCAGGTTCCCAAGAGGACAGGAGTGGAACCCTCAGTTACACATTATAATAAATATATATAGAAAATAAAGTCTCTCACCATAGACAATCATTGCAAACTCCTGAGAAGTATCCCGTGTACCATCTCTTCAGGTTTCTTGGCTTCTGTTTCTGTTTCAGTTGTTGAACCTGATAATGTAGTATGAATTTAAGATATTGGTGGTAACATTCAAAGCCCTTAACAGCAACAGCTTGGAACCTCAATATCTCAGCAAGCATTTTTCATGCTATATAGTCACCTGAGGATTAAGGTGTGCTGGAAGAGCCCTCTTCTCTTTGTCACCAGTAGGAATAATACCCTAAAGTGGAATCGCTTTTCCCAGCCTCACCAGGAAAGATTAGCAAGGTCCCAAGGGTAAAAATTCTGAGTACCATTGGAAAAGAAAAACTCCTTGTGGCATAGGTTCTCCTAAGCAATGTCTTTAAGTAAGAGGTTGTGCTTTCTGGCTCTTAAGTTGTTTGATGGCTGGAACTGGTGTTGCTTAAACACCTAAGCCACCAGAGCTTGAAAAACAAGGGCCAAGGTCTTGTATTTCACTAATGGTGTACAGTACAGGCCCACTATATCCACAAATTCTCTACCCACAGTTTCTACTATTTACAGCATGATTTAAAAATGAATTCCACAAAGCAAACTTTGATTTTGCCATTTTATTATAAGGGACACCAATTTACTATGCCAGTGTATTTAATGGTACTTAAGCATCCAACTCTGCTCAGTGTAGGTTCTCCAGACTTTCTGAAGATATCCAGAGGAGACCCAGTCACCTCTCTAGGCAATTGGTTCCATTCAGCCCCTCAAACATAGACAGGACAGTTGTCCTAAAGCCAACTGTTGAAACACAGTCAGCCACTGCCTGGATACTTCCATCATCCCCTTACCACAAAATGGCTGTCAGGGGTATTTTAGTAGCAAGAGAGATAAGATACCCCAGAATCATCTCACCTTAAAAGCTGTCCAAGTTGTGGACATAGAAAAGTCTCTGGCCTATTGTTGTCTAATAAAGAAATGTGATGCTGGAAAGAAAAAAAAGTGGGATATGCAGTGGCATGGTAGGAAACACTGTAAATCCATATGATCCAATATGCTTCCAGTTCCCACAGTACTTACCTGTAAAGGTGGAGAGAGGAGTACCTCCAGACTTGAAGCTGGCATAGTTGATTTGTCTCCCATAGAGAACAATAAGAGGCAAAATTTTGTTTTGCTTTGCTTTTTATTGTGAAAGACTAGGTAAAAAGAGAGAAAACCCCCACCTTCTCCCCTTTCCATGTGGTGACATGAACCAGGGTGTCATAAGAAACTGTGATTTCTACACATTGGTTCCCCACTTCCCCAATAGATTCCTCTGCCCATTTGTTACTGCGCTCCTAACATCTGAGACAAGCAAGGTGGAGCTGTCCAGCATCAGGCTGCTGATCCATGTTCTACAAGAACTGTTAAATCACCCACCATCCTCCTGCTTTAATTCCTGAAAAACCAACAATGGTATCATTACATTAGCATTTCTGTCTGTAGTGCTCATGAAAATATTTTTTTTTTCAGTCTGAGTGCTGTTGCAATTAGGTACAAAGGGTATCTGAGAAAAAAAAATGGTATCACTGAACAAAACCCCTAGATAACTCTCTTATGTTTCTTAGCTGTGCATCAGTTTTAAATGCTTCACTTTGAAAAGTTAATGATGTGATTGCCACATTACTTTACCAATGAAGTGGGAATATGGATAATGAGGAGACTCTAAAAACACTGACCTTTTTAAAAATGGGAAAATATCTCTTTTCAAAATTTCCCTTTGGCTAGAGGATGCTTATTGAGCTTGTCACATAAGAGTTGACTACTGATATTTTTAAATACTTCTCTTGCTCTCAGTAATTGATGTAGTACCATTTCCCCACAGCATATTTTCTTGTAAAACACATCCATCTTTTCTCTTTTATCCATTAAAATTAAACAGAATGGTCATTATATCATGAAGAAATAAAATAGTCACTTCTCTACTTACTGCAAAAAATGCAGCTATTATCTCTCAAATATACAGATTAACTTTCCCTTCAGGTAAGATTTTAACAGACTTTTAAAGTGCAGAATCACTGCAACATGTGATAAAAATTACTTTTCTTCACTGGGGGAAATTGTATCTTAATTATATGTGAAACTCAAGGGTAGTTGCTGTTGTTGTGTGTTTGGGTCTCCAAATTTATTCCATCTTACATAGTAAAAATGTAAAGTTGTTGTTGTTGCTTTTTAAAAAGTAATATAGATGCAAAGTTTCCAACAGAGTTACGTAAACAGAAAATAAGAGTATATTTTTAACCAGATAAACTAACAATGATTAACTGTGCAGCAACCAAATATAACATTGGCTCATTTGGTTTATGAATGGGTATACAATTGGTGTGTAACTACTAGCGATGTAATTCTTCACTCATTTTCTTCTTGAAGGAAGCAATGAGTAATTTTAGCAATTTTCTTCCAGCTGCATGAAAATCTTTGAAAGACATGCAGTTTTCAAAGTCTCTTTACAATTCAGGACACATTCAAGAAAACAACCATGTGTGAATTTTGCACAGAATAAGTCCAGAATTGCAAAGGTTCTTCTCAGTACATGATTCTACTAATTAAGGCTTTTTGACATTTGAAAACATTTTTATTTTATATTTTCCCCCAAATATTCTTTCCATCCCCGGTATCTATTGGCTAGTTTTCCTAGATAGTGATCCAAAGAAATAGGGTCGGAGAGTACCTAGGTTGAGATTTGCTGGCTGTGTCCACTGAAGCATTATGTACAGCTGAAGAAGGAAACTATTTTTTAAATGAGATGATAGCTTATCTCTTTGGTAGTGGAAGGGCTGCTGCAGAAATAGTAAGTGATGCTCACACTTATATACAGTTCTATTTCATATTGCAGCCTTGATCTGCCTTCCTTATTTTATAAGACTTAAATTTTAACATGTATACATCTCTTGTATTTTTCAATGTTATGGCAGGAGTTATTCAGTACACTTTTATATTAAGATCCAAAATGTGATCTTTGTCTTTGAAACAGAATATCAAGAGTGAGCAAGATACAAACGGTGTCAAGATAAAGGTGGTAGGGTGAGGTGGTCAAGATGGATAGGATAAAAGCAAGACATTTCTGATGATAAGGTGCTCACACCTTACCCATGTAGGTTTTGTTTGAAAAACAGGATACTTTGTGGTTTATTTTAACAACAAGAATAAATTTTATTTTGCAAGTATTGATGGTGAATAAGGGATATATACAGATGAGCCAATACAAAAGAGCTACATAAATAACATAAATACCTAAAGTAAAATAAATGCTGCATCTATTTTCCTCAGAACCTCCCATCACTCTGTCTGCCTCCTCTAACTAATTCTAACTCCCTCTTCCCATGCATTCTCTTCTATCTCCTTTGTAACTCCATTCTGCTCCATTTTGCTTGTCCACCCCCACCTATAGTTTCCTACAGTGGGAACATTAGTAACAGATGGAAAACAACTAGTTCAAAATGAAATTAGGCACATAATATCAAACAATGAAGAAGAAAGTCAACACTTCTGAAAACCAATGGTTGAAATTCTGTTGGAAGAGCATTCTAAAATGGAAATGTAGCCACAGACATATCACTTACCTAGGCCAACACAGCTTTTTAACCTGACGTCTCTGATACATGGAGCTAGGAAGACCACTCAACAGATTGGACATGAAGGATATTGCCAAGAAAAACCTGTGATAGTTTGTTTTTAAGGTTGCCATAAATCACAAGTGACCTGAAGGCATGCAGCAGCAACAACATGTTGTTTAGAACAATAAATCTACACGGATGTAATATATAAAATATCAGGCTTACAAATGTTGTGGTAGTTGTGACATGACAGGCTTCAGTTCCCCTGCTAGTTCTGAAGATCTGTCTCCATATGTTTGGCTAGGAGAGAGATGAGAGTCATGCAGCCCTCCAGAATCATGCAGCCCTTGTTGAATTGTGACTCCCAACATTTTCCTCCATTAGCTGCCTAGGGCTGCTGAAAGATGTACTTCAACAACTTGAAGGCCACATTGTGCCTATCTCTGGGCTAGGAAAAATAAAGAAAGAAAACAGAATACCTGTCAGTATCAGTGACTGATATGACTTTAATAGCTGTGAGCAAACTTAAATTGTTAATATAGCTAGGTTCCTAATGAAGCAGTCACAAAAATCCAATAAGAGAGAAATATTCAGTAGACAAATATAGAATCAGATCTAGATTATTTCCATGACAATAGGTCTTTTGAGGCATTCAGAAACTTAGTTCCAATGATAATCAGAGGTGAACTGTGAGAATAAGAATGGAAGAAAAAAATTATTTAATTTTAATTTTGGTAACTGTTCACTAAAATATTTAATGCATCCTTCCAAATTTGGGGCAAACATAAGTCAATATTTTAAATAAGATTTGATCTGGGAGAAAGCAATCCTGATAGATTTGACCATTATGAAACCCTGTGTATTCAACTATTTTTGTGTTGAAATTGAGTTGTCACCTTGTTTTCGGAGAGACTATTCATCTTTGGCATCTGCACAGGAAACAAGTACAGAATATTCCTCTCCATGCTGGGAATAGTTGTATATACTGAATTTGACTGGTGCAAATTGGGGAGAACTTCATTTCGGTGAGGGTTTCAAAGAGTATGGTGAAATCTTCATGTTCAGTAAAGAACATGAAATTTGAAAAATGAGTGTGAGGAAAAAGAGATATGTTAGAAAATATGAGGCTGAGGCCTGAAAAAAATGAATGTGATATCTTTCCCACTTCTAAAATGAGCTAGACTAGGTCTGTTCCTACTTTTATATCTCTGTTCTTGTTACTTTCTTTGTGTCAACTTCAAAGAGAACATCTGAAGCCAGAAACTTCTTTTGTCTGTGGAGGCTCTATGTGTGTTCCATCTATACATCAGAACACCATTTCTTTCTCTCACCCTCTGTTAGGGTTACTAGCTTGGATATGGGATGAAGCTCCAGTAACTTTAATCCTGGAAAAAATGGAGCAAGATGAGGTAGTACTATAAAATTCTGTCAAGCAGGATGAAGGTGCTTGTCTTCCCACATCTTTCAAATTCCAACTTTCAGGTACAGCTGGGAAATTGGACAACTCCCAGAAATGGAAATCTAAACTGGCCAAACAATAGCCTAGAGGACCTGGTCTAGATAACTCCTATAGTTCCTCCATATTTAATTATGTCCTCTGTACAGAGACATTTCTGGAAAGGAATAAGGGACATTTGATTCATCTGTGTGAGATAAAAGCTCTAGATTTGGGTCACTTAGAAAAGGCAAAATGGATGGAAATAAAGGAGGCCTGGAAGAACTTACCATTCTTAGTAATGGGGCACCAGGCTATGCTACGTATGCAGCTGAGTCCATGTGTGAAAGTTCCATGGGTAATTTGCTGTGCCTGCACAGTGGTGTATTGTGCCTAAACTAGGGTCCTTTTGGTCAGTGTCATTAAAAACATATGAAAACCCATTTGCCTCTCTTTACCTTTGTTTTCTGCATAGAGAACTCCATTGGGCAATTTATAATATTTTTTGCCTGGACATGCTAAGATCTGGGAGAAAAGAATTTGCATTTTACACAGTTGCTAAATTGCCCCCTCCCTCCCATAATTTCATAGAATCATAGAATCATAGAGTTGGAAGAGATCACAAGGGACATCCAGTCCAACTCCATGCCATGCAGGAACTCTCCATCGAAGCATCCCTGAGAGATGGCCATCCAACCTCTGCTTAAAGACCTCTAAGGAAAGAGACTCCTTAGTTTATATTTATTTATATTTTCTGTGACGAGTCTACTAAATTACAGTACATTTCTTTTCTCCTGCCCAAAGTCGTAAATTTCTTGAATGATGTATATAAGCACCAACCAGTTTAATGAAGCCTTTACCTTTTAGGCAAATAGATACACCCTTCGGGCTTCATCTTTTTCTTGGATTTTAAATGCCTTGGAGTCTGGTTGGTTGTGCCTTTTGTTAGAAAACACAAAACATCTTGTGGGCCTTGTAAATCTTCTTTCTAGAACAAGAGTGGAGACAGCAGATTGTATAGGATCAAGGCTTCTTCTTTCTAGAACAAGAGTGGAGATAGCAGATTGTATAGGATCAAGGCCGTCAGGACTGCACTCAAGTTTAACGAAAGAGAGCTTCTTCTAGAAGAATGTTTTTGTTTGGTTTTTTGTTTGTTTGTTTTATTTACCACAAAGTGGATTCAAAAGTGCACTGATAAGCAGTATAAACCCTTCCCACTCCCATAAAAGATCACTGAGGGGTCTGTATGGTTTTTTTATGGAGCAAATATATTATTGGCAAACAAAAAAAATCAATAAACAATCATGAATTTTGTTTCTATAAACGGGCAGTATTTAATGCCTGTTGCTATGCTGCTTTCCTCTCCTTCTCTGAACTCATCCTATCTCCATGAATTCCATTTAATCTGTGCCCTGGAATGCCCTACAATTCTATCAGAAAGAGAATCTGCGACTTAAAAAGACAACCAGAAGTCAAAGGCAGAAGCATTCCTTGTTTCTGGCTTGTGTACCTGACAAAAGATCTCTGCAGTTCTTTTTCTTTTCTTCCTTGTCTTCTTCTGTCATTGTTTTGGTTGCTGCTGCTTAGGTAAGGAATAACAAAGTCTGGATGCTTTTTATCATTTCTGTCATTCAGTAGGATAAATCCAAGATATATCAGAACTCTGCATGAATGAATAATGGAGCTGTGGCAACCAGTTTTATTTTGATTACCAGTTGGTAGGCCTGTGCTATGACAACTACAAACACAATTTATAATATTAAATTACAATTAAACAAATTATTATAATAAAACATCTACCTAATTAAAAACAATTAAAAATCCCATTGGAAGGAGTACTGCACTCCTATTAAAGCCCCTTCTTCAGCAAACATTCAGAAAAAGGCTACCTGAATCTTCTTACAAGGATAAATACTCAGGACTCAAAAAGGATTATATTTAAGAAAAAGCCAACTTGTAAAAACAAACAAACAGAACAGGCAGAAGTGGCGACCAGAAATCCATTTGATAATAAGGACCAAAATTATAAATGGTGTTTATTACATGAATATAATTAACATGATTTTCCCCCATTAGAGTTTAAAAAGCAGGTGAAGAGAAGAAATAGGAACCTTTATTCCTGTGGGCTGTAGATACAGAGGAGATGCTCTAACCCTTTGTCTTTCTCCAGCAAAACTAATCTCATAGCCTTCACTGCCACAAATGGGAGCTTCTCTTGAAATGCAAATTGTAGCTTCAAAAAGATGATCTTTGTCAGGACTACTCTCTCACCATAATTCCCAGGGCCCTATAACTTCTTAGCCTGCTATTTATATAACTTTATGCAAATTATGCAACATCTAGTTGGGCCTATAGTCAGTTAGACACCAGGTAGGAAAGCAAGGAGGGAATCAAAATGTCTGAGATAGCTATGAATTGTCTCTGCTCTAAAAAAAAAAAAAAAAAAAGGGGGGGGGAGCTCATATAACAAGGCAATTTCCAGACACTTGCTCCTTCCTGAAACATGGAGAAATTCAGAATGACAGCACTTTGTAAAAACAAGCCTCAGCTTACTGTAAACCTCTGGTCTGGAGCCTAGCCCACTTTTGTGATGTTGTGATATCTGGTTGTCCAAACTTTGCTTGGATTCTAGGCAAGCTATGAAATGCCCGTTTGGACCATTCCCTGCCCTAGATTCCAAGGTTTTCTTTATTTAGTTAGTTTAAAGAAATACTTTTCTAGCTCTTCTTGGAGCTCTGTAGTAAGACAAAATGTTCAGCCCTATTGCAAGGAAAATCCTCTGCAACATTCTAGCATTCAACTAATGAATAAATTTCATACTATTTTAAACTGTAGGATGTTTCCCTGAATAAATGTTGCAGTTGGAAGAAAGAGAGTGCCAAGTCTGTTTAAAGTAAGATGAGACCTGTTTTTACAGAGCTATTTGCAAACATTGCATAAAAAAGAATAGAGTCAAGCCAATGGAAAGAATACAAAGAAAATACCATTGAACAAATTACCCAAACAATACAGGGTAAAATGGCATAATTTAATAATTAAAAAATTGTTACTATTTAAGGCGCTATTGTCTCTTTAGTTTCTGCTACCACAGCTTGTCTTGGCAATATTATTCATTTTCCCTAGGTTTCCAGAAAAAAACCTTGCAGAGATTTATTGGGAGCTGTGCTGAGTGCTGTCAAGTGGAGACAATGTATTGGGAGAATGTGGGATGAGAGGATAGATCAGGGATGGGAATCGTATAGTCCTCCAGATGCTGATGGACTTCAACATCCAGTAAGGATATAAATCCTCAGTTGGTCATCCTCTCATGCAAAGACTCATAATCACTATAGTTTTCTTCCTGCTGTAGGAGAAACAGAATATTTCTCTGCAGCACTGTCCCCATATTAAAACATCCTGCAGTGTTACTGAGGAATTATGCTGCAAAGAAATATACTATATCTTTTTTCGGTGGGGGGGGGGGGAGATTTTTTCTAAACAAAAATACAGGCATCTTATTAGTTATACAGAAAAGTGTATGGTTTTTGTTGTTGCATTCTTTTCTGACCTTTCCTAGCCCCTGAAATGACCAGATCTTGCTCCTAGGAATCACACGTTTTGTCTGATAGTCCCTGTGAACAGCCATTCTGTGACTAGTGGAGAGTGAAGTGACGGATCATAAAAGTATCTGGCTATGCTTATAGGCAGACACAGACTAATAAAATCATCCACTAATCATCCACTAATCCCCCAGTGGATTTTGACAGAGGATGCTATTGACCTGTGTCTGGCTATGGGGCCAGACACACAAACACACACACATACAACAGAATGGCAATTGATGAAGTTATTGCAGAAAAACCATAAGCCCTAGGGATGGTGAGCAGTAACCCTTAGCAGAGTTCCACCTGCAGAACTGGTATACTACACTTTACAATGTAAGATCTCAGCAACAATGTTTTAAACAGGTTTTTTTTCTGCTCAAAAAACTTATTTTTTGCTCAAAAAACACCTATGCTCCAGAGAATAATACCTTCTGCAATACTTCAAGACATTTGAATGCCAGGGAAAACTGCCAAATGTCTCACTGCTCTAATATTCAGCCCAAGGAGGTTTGGATATGGTGTACAGCTCCCTTTATGCCTTTATGTATATATTAGGATGACATCCCAGCAAAATAACCCATAGCAGAGAAAAAAACCAATAGTATTGGGTGACTGGTAAGGGGAAAGTAGGAGGTATTTATGTTATGCAAATAAAATATATGGAAAAAAACATGTCTGCTCCATCAGACTAGTATTTGCTTTGAATTTTTTTTTCTCCTTATACACAGGAACATCTTTCAAACTTTCCAGGAAATAGTGGTATTAGTGTGTTGAAACAGAACCATCAAAGTGTCTTGTGGTCCCCTAAAGACTTGTAAGTTTTGCTTTTATAGACAGAGGTGTCTACAACAATGTTAATGCCTGAAGTGGGAGAAGCAGCTCTACTAACCCTGTCTTGGAGCTTTTTTCTTGCTACCAGCTTCTACTTTCCTTTTAAAAAAATCTGCTTGATCCTGTCAGCACGGTGCAGTCAGCCCATGTATATCCATCCACTGGGTTCTTGGGCATGCAGTATAGCTTGAATAGGTAGATATATACTCCCTCAGTCATTTAGTGGCTAGGAAAAGGTGGAGGACACCTGGGAACCATCAAGCTGCTCGTTTGAATCTGTGAGCAGCTTACAACTGTGACCCTGCATTTCCTCCATTTCTTTTACGGGGCATTTAAGACTAGAATGAAAAGCAATTGTTCTGCTGTAACAGCAGCACCCACTCCCAAAAACATAGTGTTCTGGACTCCATTCAGAATTGGACTTGATAAATACTTTTCCAGGGCTGGATTATCAATCGTTCAGTTGGTATAGGAGAATAAACTAAAACAAGGAATCCATAGCCCTAAGTTTGCAAGACCTGTTGATAACAGGGTGACTAGACGGCAGTTAACAATAACAGCAACAATAACTGGCACAGTTGCTCCAGATCTGTTCTCCAGATTCACTGACTGTCAGGCCCTGGACTGGGAAAATGTTGTTTGCTTCCCCTTGTTTCCCAGTCACTTCCTGAATCTCCCAATGTTTCTATTATCAACAGGTTGTGTGTTATTTGTTTAAATGAGGAAAAATGCAGGGGATTAGTTTGTAGCACTTAACTGGAGTCACAGGGCTTGAAATCATTCCCCATGTTAAGATTACTGTGCTTATCTTTCATTTGTTAATGTAGTCATTTTCTGTTCCACCTCATTGCTAGAACAGGTCAGCCAAGTGCAATTTCTGGAATTGCTCCAGGCTCACACCCACCATATTCTGACCTTGCAAACACAGCTTGTTTGTTTATACTCTTGAGCTGGTTTTCTAATAAAGGAACACTTTCCCTTTCTTGATGAAGTTATATGGTTCAAGAGGGCCCATAGTGCCCCATAACATTGTCTTCTTCACTCTGCTGACCTGGCTTGGTGGTGGTGTCCACAGCAGGACCAATTCAACAGCAGGATTCTCTATTATCTTGTGCCATTACAAGCTGGATGCATTTGTATCATGAATCAGGCTCTTCCTTGGACTCATCACGTTCCTTGCATAAGGTCAGAAAGGGCTATAGTAGAATCCACCTCATCAGTATTCTTTTGTAAAAGTCAAAAGAAATTTCAACGAGTTGAGCAGATAGTTTATTCTTCAAGGATTCTGACAGGAGAAAAGTTGGCCTGATCACTGCGAGCATTCAATAACAGCTGATGATTGTGATAATGTCTTTTATTTCTCCAAGTTTGTGAGACATGAGAAAATAAGATGGGTTCTAAGCAATAGGATATTTTCCCCCTCACACTGCATGGAAAGATAAGACTACCATGTATTGATGGGATCAGCACTTTAATAGCAGTAATTTATCTGAACATACTGTGGAAGTATACTAAATGCATCTGTCCATAGAGTTAAATGTATAATTTAACATTGGTATTTCCTCAATTCTGTTATCAAAATTATATATTGGTATGTTTTAAGTAAAGTGCCCAATCCTTTTCTTACCAATATGTGATTACACCTGCTTGTGTGTTATTTGTTGCCTGTTTTATTCAAAATTTGACACTACCTGTGTACTATGCACTGTACATATTATAGTATGATGGCATTCCTACTTCAGATTGCTCTCTGGAATCCAGAAAGAACCTGTGAGGCACCCTGAGCCCCTTCTGGGAGAAAGGAGGCATACAAATGAAAATAAATATATAAATAAATTACAGATCATAGAACTAGAGAGCTCTCATTTAACTAGAGATCAGAGTACATTGATGACTTGCAACTTGCATGTCACTGATGGGCAGGGGGTAAATACACTCCAGATTTCATTTCAAATGTTGAAGGAGCTATCCAAGATGATGAACCCATTCTTGGAGTAGGGTTTAGCATTTTGGAAAGCTAAACCCAGCATAAATTAATGGCACAAACATGGGATCAGCTATCCATCACTGGCAAAGAATGCTGTGAGACCAACAAGGAAACAGAAAGGAGAGAGAAGAAGCAGAATTCAAGAACTGAGAGAAAAATGGAGAGCAGATATAGTAGGGGGAATTATTTATTTTCAGTCTGTTGAAAAAGAAGCAAGCTTGTTTTCTGCTGCTGCAGAGACTAGAACGCAGAACAATGGATGCAAGCTGCAGGAAAAGAGATTCCACCTCAACATTAGGAGGAACTTCCTGACAGTTAGGGCTGTTCAACAGTGGAACACACTCCCTCGAAGTGTAGTGGAGTCTCCATCCTTGGAGGTCTTTAAGCAGAGGCTGGATGGCCATCTGTCGGGGATGCTATGATTGGGAGTTCCTGCATGGCAGGGGGTTGGACTGGATGGCCCTTGTGGTCTCTTCCAACTCTATGATTCTATGATTCTAAGAAAACTTGAGTGTGTTTTGTATCTTGATTTTTTATCTGGATGGATTTTTTAAAGTTCCAGTTTAAAAAGTTAAAGGATATAAAATTTCCTCTTTCAAATAATAACTTCATTAATTATTGGGATATCCAACAAGCTCTGACATTTATTTGAGATGAATTATTGAATAAAATAATGATCAAAAAGCAGTACTGGAGTGACCAGGAGGAGGAGCACCACCAGCAGCAAGCTTTGAGAAGAGATGTATTGATTTAATTAAATTTCTGTCATATACCCAGGGAAAAATGGCAAATTGGAGTATTGGTTAGATTCTTGAGATCTGACACAAATGAAGTCTTTATTAATCCTTAGTCTGAGTCCATCACTTGTAGTCACTGCAGAACACTGTTATTTTTGAGATGTGTTGATGCTTTTACTCAACATTATAAATTAGTTGTTGATGCTAGAAAATATATATGTTATGATGGAAATATGAAGGAGTTCCTAGCAAACCATGATTCATTGGTATAACAGATATCTCTTTACAGTGTTCCAATACAGCATAAAATATAATGGCACAGTTTGAATATGTGATGTTTTCTTTTTAGAGCACTGAACAGTTAGGTTTGATGAAGCAGTTGTAGTTTGGAGATGAAAATATGTACCTAACCTTGAAGAATCATTACCTTCCACTCAAGTCCCAGTGTATCTTAATTAGCTGTTGCAAACATTGCTTTGTTTTACATTTAATACAATACACTAGTGAGTTTACATGTAGTTATATTAAAGTGCCTCAAAAATAACTTTTATTATAGGTAAATGATAGGTGGGTGTGGAGAATTTCACTGACACTAAAACAGTAATGACTAACTGGCAACGTTAGTGCTGCCAGATTTAATGCAAAAGGAATATTTAATAAAAAAGTAGCATAGTAACATATTATCTATCATGTTTGGGGGCAAGTAATAAGTAATATACCAATATTACTTTTTTACAGGTAATATGTAATAAGTAATATGTTACTTTTCAAAGTAATATTTTAGAGCACAGATTCCAGTGGGGAAATAAACTGACTGGTGCTAAAAGCTGGCAATGAAAGGTTTACCAGATTATGTATCAGGTTAGCAAAACTAGGCATGGAGTGCTATCCTAGGATAGTGCTATTCTAGCCACCTTATTTTGTATACAGCAACAAATTGTTTGTCCAAAAATCAGCAAATTTAAAGAGCTAAATTGAAACACCTCATGTTGGTGTTACTAAACCAGTTCTGAAGTGACAATTACCATTTCAAACCAGATAGAGTAGAATAATTTGAAAAAGCTTTTTGGCTTTTGGTTTCTTTGTTTTGCGCAAAAGAAGAAATAACTACTGTAATGTATTTTTAGGAAGTCAAGTGGAAATATGGAATGATTGTATAAACAGATTGGATTTGGAGGGGAGGGAAACTGAGGTGTGGAAGAGGGAAGGATTGTGTGTGTGGTGTATTATTATTTGTGTTCATTGGAAACTTTAAAAATTAATTTAAAAAGGAAAGTAAAGGTAATATTATTATGTTAACAATTTATATTACTCTGTTATATTACACAGCTTTTGTATTGTATTGTAATTGATTTTAACAGCTGTTTTGTTTTTCTTTTTCTTCTTTTTTTAAAAAAAGGAATTTATATTGTTGCAACTGTTTTCATTATTGCTTTTGCTGATAACATAGTTTTGCAAGTCATTTGAAAAAATCTTTTGTAAAATGTATTAAAACAATCTGTAAAAATAACCTATGGAGATTAGTGCACAACTAAAAAACACAACTTGCCGCTGTTGATTTTACTTTGAATGTGGGATACATCTGGATTTATCGCATGCATTTGCCATACCCGGGCTGCACCTGGCCAGTGGCACTGGTGGCAAAATGCGTGCAATAAAATATGAATGTATCCCAAATTTGAGTTGACATTGGCAGCCGTAAGTCATGTTTTTAGCTGTGCACTAATTCCTAAGGCAAACTAAATCATGTTGGATCATCATACTTTTGCAAAAGCAGATGCTTATTTAGGGGAGCAGGCATAGAATGAGAGCAAAATCTTGAAACACATTCTTCTGGAAGAAAAAGGCTGAAATCTAGGCTTTCCCATGCTGTGGAGTTACTTGGAAGAGGTCAATTGCCATAGCCAACAAGTTATTTGTTTTTTTCTTTTTCTTTTCAGAGAACTCATTTCTCAAGACTTGAGAGTCAGACTCCCAAGCAGGCCTTTTGAAATACAGTACATCATACACTTTCAGGGTATTAGCTTTCCCCAATCAAAGCTAATAAAATACAATTTTTCTTTCACCATGAACAATATTCTTCCCCTCTTACACCTGCTTCTCATGGCCATGTGTCCATTCCAAATCATAAGTTTGGTGCCCAGGAGAAAACAGCAGAAAATGAATTTCATATAGAAACCTCACAGAACCCTGCTTCCCTCTAACGAATCTCGTCTAGTTCCGATCAAGCTGAATAACTTTCCAACTGTCATTCTCTACTTTAAATTAAGGCAGTAGCAGAAGCCATCAATATCTGCTTCTGTTTGAGGCACAAATGGCTGGATTTTTCAGACCAATTGCCCTTGCCAATTTTGAGCTTGGTCAGCTTGTACTTTACTTTCCTATATTGATATTGCGCTGCAGCACTGAGCTTCAAGATCTTTAGTTCATCTTTCATCAAATGCTAGTACTTTCTTCAGCTTCCTTATTGGAAACCTTCTAAGGTTTCCAGGCCCTGCCAAGACCTTTCGAGTAATGAAGACAATAATGACTGCTAAGCTGACATATAACATAGAGCCATTTCTTCTATCATGTGTGAATCAATGAAATGCCTCCAAGGGAAGAGTGGTGGTGGGAGGTCTAGTCATAAGTCTTTTTTTGTCAGGAAGGTAGAAGTAAGACATAAGTAATGGCAACTTGGGGAATAGAATTGTCTTGACGAAGCAGCCTAAGGTTTGAATACAGTGGTTAGTCCCTATGAGGACAGACACAATGAACCAAGGGAAAATTATAAGTCAAAACATATATAAGTTCTATTAATTCAGTGAGTCTACTTTAGTTCAGATGAACAACTGGTTTTCATACTAAAATAACTAGCAGATTAGAAGACCCTGAAGAATGGCTGCATAAAATGAGGATGAACAAATAATGGGTTTTGTGAACACCATGGATGAGCGCAAACCTCAGTGTATGAATTATAATAACTTCAAAATCCTCTAAGAACATCCTTAAGTCCAAGAGCTCTGGGGGAAAAAAAGACCCTGTGTCCACTACCTTTTCCTGTCCCCAGCATAGAGCCTCTCAGATCCTAGAACACAGTTTCTTCTTGCTTGAAGCTGCAGTGGTGATAGGAACAACAGAGGAATATGCATGGACAAGAAAAAAGAAGGGAACTTCTACAGCCTACCTCAGGAGAAATTACACTTCCCTTATAAGTCCAGTTTTTTGATGCAAACAGGCTAGGGAGTTACTAGTAAAATGACAGCAATCCTATAGGTGGGACAGAAATGAAAACAGTTTGGAAAGGTAGAGGAATCTACACTGGGAATGCATACAGACGGCCCCAAAGGGGTTGGTCTCTGCCGCCCCTTTTTGCAACAGATTGGGGCCAGGGCAACCTCAATGGCAGCCTGGCAGCCCCAAGCCAGCGCTTTTCCAGGCCATAGAGAAGCAGCAAAATACCACTTCCCCATGGCCTGAAAAGGGGTGTCCTTGGGGTTTCATGCCTCTGGACACCCCGGGAGCCACAGCCAGAAGGAGAAAGGGGCTGCCCAACCCCTTTCTCCTCAGGATCATTGGTGTGGCCATGTAGTGACCGCGTGAACGATCCACTCCCCAAAAAGGAGCTCCATTTCTGAGCTCCTTTTTGCAACTCTCCAAGGGCATTGCAAGCGCCCTGGAGCATCATGCTGACATCACGTGCGCATCGCTCCGTCTGGACATGGTGCATGCATGATGCCATCATCACATGAAGGTATGGACGTCATGCTTTCAAAATGTTGCCGTCCATATGAACTAGGGTTTGTGAGTGTGCGGTTGCCACACGCTAGCTAGCCCTAGTTTTGTCTCGAGGATGGTGCTCTGCACCAGTCTGTATCGGGCCCTTAATATCTTATTGTTGTGCATGCCGTATGGTTTGACAAACAACAACAACAACAACAACAACAACAACAACAACATTGTATCAATTCACATATAGGTTCTTTCAGCATTGCCTGGGAAATTGTATTTCCTTCTACCAAGGCCATATTTACACCTCAATTCCTTTGCTCTTTGGAGGAAATTAGACCTTTGATGGTATTTTAATGTACTTTAAATGACTTAATTTCTTTGGGTCTGGAACTATGGAAAGATCTTGATTTCAAATCCAATATCCTGTCAATAGAGTGGGAGACATTTAATAGGCTTAATAGCTCCTTGGAGTTAAATTAGTTTGTTGAAACCTGCCTAGGCATTAAGGTGCTTGTTTGGAATGCATCTGAACGACAATACACATTTAGTAGCATTGAGCCAAAAATATATTGAAATATATCATTTTTATTGGCTTCAGCTAACTAATTTCTATGTTTTTGCTGCTTGCCTCCTTTGTTTCTACCAGACTAATAGCACTGTTGTGCAAATAAAACAGAAGTTGTAAAAACGTTGTCTGACAAAGACATTGACACCTATATTTCCTGTTATTATAAAACCAGGCATTATTGGGAAGTGGCAACTTGTTTTCATGACTTAACAAGGAACATATTATTAAAAAGAAAATGATTATTAAAGGCATTGCATTCACTTTCTGTGCTTTTATACTTTCTGAAGATTTCCTCCAATATGAAGTTCTTCATCTATCTATCTATCTACTGTGTATCCTCAAAAATAAGACAGTGTCTTATATTAATTTTTGCTCCCAAGTAATAATAATAATATAATAAGAATAAAAATTTATTTATAGCCTGCTCCTCTGTCAACCAACCAGAGCAGGTTACAACAATTAAAAATACTAGGTAAAATTTACAAAGATGCGGTAGGTCTTATTTTCAGGGAATGTCTAATTTTTTTTCCATGAAGAAGAATTCACATTTATTGTTGAACCAAAAAAATGAACATTTATTATATACTCTGTCTCTCTCTCTCTCTCTCTCTATATATATATATATATATACACACACACATACAAAAAAAACTTTGCTAGGTCTTACTTTTGGGGGAGGCCTTATATTTAGCAATTCAGCAAAACCTCTACTAGGTCTTATTTTTGGGGGATGTATTATTTTTGGGGAAACAGGGTATTATCTGTCTATAAGCAGGATAGGGGTGCAATTTTACTCTCATGCTCCCCAGAAACTTAAATGCATAGGCATACTGTCTCTGGTAGAGATTAGAAATCACTGATAAAATATTAAAACAGCAAGATAGGAAACCCATATATCACTAATATATAGCATACAGTGTGCTGCTGTATGCCTTTGAGCATTTCCGACTTATGGTGATCTTAAGGTGAACCTATGGGTTCACTTTAAGGGTTGATTGGCATAATTTGTTCAAAGTGACATGCCTAGGGTCACGCAGTAGATTTCCATGGATGAACATGGATTGAAATCCTGGTCTTCCAGTGTCCTAGACAAACACTATACCTCACTGGCTCTCTTGCTATACTTTGTATGTAGAAATATGGTATTTAACTTTTTAAATTTCTTTTCTACATCTTCTTTTATGAATTCAATGGACAATTGGTTTTGATCCTGTAACAGTTTGCTTCACTCATATTCCATTATCACTTTATTATGTTAAATGAATAAAGTTAACTATGGATAACATTTTGCTGTAATTCATGCTTATTGACTAAACAGTGAGACATAATTGAGTTCCTGGATTAATAGATGTATACTGAAATTCTGTACAGATATTAAGAAACACAAGGCACAGAAGTAGTGGCCTCCCTGCCCTGGGTGTCACTTGTTGTGGGAGCAGGGCTCCTGGAGGGAGGGGTTTTAGGGGTATTCTGCTCAGCCATCTCCCTCAATGTCTCAGCATCATCCTGTCATGACTAGGGCAATGACAGCAGCCATTGGGTAATGGCAGTAGGGCAATGGCAGCAGTTCCACCCAACATCAGCCCAGAGCCTGAAAAGGCAAGAGAGGACTCAGGTGGTGGAGGAGGACTGCCTTGCTCCACCCAACATCAGCCCAGAGCCTCAAAAGGAAATGGAGGACTCAGGTGGAGGTTTATTGTTGTGATTTATTTTATGTTTTCTCATTGTTATATTTGGAGTTTTTGTTGTATATGTGAAGAGGGGGAGGAGGAATTATGTGTATTGTGCTGTATTATATTAGAGTTTTTTTGTATTGTATTATTGTATTGCATTCCATTAGAGTTGCATTTGCTATTATTATTTCTGTATTGCGTTAATGTATTGCCTATCTGTTATTTTGCTGCCCAGGGACTGCCATCTAGATGTTATGTGTTAATTAGTAACATGTTATGTATTTTGGATTTTGTAATTTGTATTTTTATTAGGCATTATCTGAGCCAAAGCTAATCTGGGCCAAAGCTAACAAAATGAAAGTCAACACAGAGAAGTGTAAGGTACTGCACTTAGGGCAGAAAAATGAAATGCACAGATATAAAATAGGGGACACCTGGCTGAATGAGACCACATGTGAAAGGGATCTAGAAGTCCAAGTAGACCATAAGCTGAACATGAGTCAACAGTGCGATGTGGCAGCTAAAAAGGCCAATGCAATTTTAGGCTGCATGAATGGAAGTATAGTGTCTAGATCAAGGGAAGTAATAGTGCCACTCTATACTCCAGTTCTGGGCACCACAATTTAAAAAGGATGTGGAGAAACTGGAGCGTGTCCAAAGGATGGTGACTAAAATAGTGAAGGGTCTGGAAACCATGCCCTATGAGGAACGCCTTAGGGAGCTGGGGATGTTTAGCCTGGAGAAGAGAAGGTTAAGAGGTGATATGATAGCCCTGTTTAAATACTTGAAGGGATGTCACATTGAGGAGGGAGCAAGCTTGTTTTCTGCTGCTCCAGAGAATAGGACCCGGAACAATGGACCCGGAACAATCTCTAGGAAAAGAGATTCCACCTCAACATTAGGAAGAACTTCCTGACAGTAAGGGCTGTTTGACAGTGGAAGACACTCCCTTGGAGTGTGATGGAATCTTCTTCCTTGGAGGTCCTTAAACAGAGGCTGGATGGCCATCTGTCGGGGATGCTTTGATGGAGAGTTCCTGCTCGGACTGGATGGCCCTTGTGGTCTCTTCCAACTCTATGATTCTATGATTATATTTATTGTATTCTTTTTTAATTTCTGCTTTTTGTATAATTATTTAATTTTTGTTATGTTTATTGTGCTACAGTTGGTGGGGAGGCTAGATTTTCTGGTATTTGATCCCTTTCTTTGTAACCCACTTTGATTCCATGAGGAAAAAGCAGAATATAAATAAATCATTTATTGTTGTTGTTGTTGTTGTTATAGCAGTGAGGTGGAGGGGGGTCTGGTCCTCTCCCCCACTGCCCCAGCATCATCCTGCTCATGACTAGGGTGACAAGGTGGCAGCAAAGTGGAGCTGTCTGCCTCAGTGTTTTCCCATCTTCCTACTGATGAGTAGGATGACATGGCAGCAGTGAGGTGCAAGGGGACCCTGGCCCTCAGTGCCTCACATTGTCCTACTCATGAATAGAGTGATGACAGCAGCAATGAGGTACAGGGAGGCCCAGTCCTCTTCATCAGTGCCTCAAACAAAAAACAAACAGCTTCATTTATATACTGCTTCATACTGCCTAAGCAGTGTCTAAGCGGTGTACAACTGTCAGTTACTTGCCTCCAGCAATCTGGGTACTCATTTTAGTGACCTTGGAAGGATGCAAGTCTGAGTAAAGCTTGAGCCCTTTTGCTGGTATTGAACTCACAAACTTATGGTTTTGAGTGAGTGGCTGCAGTACAGGCATTTAACCACTGTGCCTCCAGGGCTCCTCAGCACCATCCTACTCATGAGTAGAGTTATGGCAGCATCAGTGAGGTGGAGGAGGGCCCATCCCTCAGTGCTTCCGCACTGTCCTACTCATGAGTAGGGTAATGGCAGTGGCAGTGAGGTGGAGAGCGGCCCTCTCCATCATTGCCTCAGCATTGTAATCATGAGTAGGTGACATGGTGGCATCAAGGTGGAGGAGGACCACTCCCTCTCCTTCAGTGTCCCAGAAAACACAATATGGAGAGCATATAACAGAATAAGGAAAGAGGCAGTACCGGAATATCTAGTTAATCTAAATGAATTTAAGTCTCCAGGATCAGATAGACTAAATCCAAGCATATTAAAAGAACTGGCAAATGTAATCTCAGAGCCACTATTTAAAAAAAAAAAATTATTATACTAGCGATAATCTTTGAGAACTCCTGGCAAACAGGATAAGTTCCAACAGACTGGAGGAGGGCAAATGTTGTCCCCATCTTTAAAAATGGTAAAAAAGAGGATCCCAACAATTATCACCCAGTTGATCTGATCTTGGTTTGGTCCACCCGCCCCACATGCGGGCTTGCTGTATGCCAGTTTGAGGTCATGTAGATGGGAAGCCTGGGGTGACAAAATGGCACAAGCACTTGCGTCACCTGTGCAGCACTGTACACTGGAGTACACCACCATGAAAATCAATGGAACTTGACATCCCGTTTTTACCATACATGGGGATGGGTCCAGAATGGATTCCCCGCATATACAAAGGGCCCACTGTACCAGGAAAAATTCTAGAGTAGATCATTAAACAGAGAGTTTTTTAATATTTAGAAGGGAATCTAATAATCACAAAAAGTCAACATTTGTTTCTCAAAAACATGTCATGCCAGACTAATCTGATATATCTGTCTGTCTATCTATCTATCTATCTATCTATCTATCTCTAAAACTACCAGCTTGGTAGATGAAGGGAGTACTGTAGACATAGCATATCTTGATTTCAGTAAGGCCTTTGATAAGAACCCCCATGATATTCTTGCCAACGAGCTAGTAAAATGTGGAGTAGACAGTGCAACTGTTAAGTGGATTAGTAATTGGTTGCCAGCTGTCAGTTAAAAGAAGACACAGTAATCTGGATGTTTAGGAGGTCTCTTCTCTTTTCTACCTTTTTTGCCAGCAAGTGAAAATCTTTCTTATTGAACAGGCTGGATTGGCTTTTTTTAAAAGGGTCTGAATAATTTAAATGGAATTTTTAAATGGTTTCAATTCTATAGATTGCTTAAATATATCTTAAGATAACTTTTTATATATTTTACTGATGTTTTTGTATGTATTTTAATCTGCATTGGCCTTGAAGCCATTTTAATCCCAGTATTGGTGAAAATACATAATATAAATGAATACTAATATTAATATTATTACAATTAAGTCATAATGATAATAGATGATAATGATTTTGGTTTAATCTAGCTTTCTTTGGTTTAATCTAGATTCAAGTGGTACAGTATTTACATAAAGAGTTGGAGCTTAGAAGAAACAAATTGCAAATATTGAGTTACTTGTAACTCAATGAATGAGGGATTAATGAGAGTTTTTTTTTTCACCTTCAGTAAAACTGTACCTCTTTACATTGTGTTTATATTTATGGGAATGTGGTCTTAGTATATCAGGAACCTTAACAGCTATGCCTTGTACTGCTGCATTTGGATGTGAGTGCTCAAGAAACACTTTAAGGCCCTGTGCATTTGGATGCAAGTGCTCAAGAAACTCTTTAAGGCCCTGTCCACATGACATACATCCTGACTCTGCCCCCAGGGTGCTGTGATGCTGCATGCCACTCCACACTGTGCGTGGCATCACAGCACTCCACTGGCGCTGCGTCCACACAGTGCAGCATCAAAGGAACACCTTAAAGTCACAGCACTATGGCTATCGTGCCCTTTCCAGGGTGCCAAAAGGAGCCACTTTTGTGACTTTTTTTTGTGCCCTGGAAAGGCAAGATCAGGGTTGTCGCGTGTGGATGCCACGGCACTGGACCAGCAAAGACAGAAGCACCTACAGGTCACCCCTTAGGAGTAGTCTGCACAGCCACTTAATTACTTTAGAGAAATAAATATTACTTTAAAAAATAAAAAAATTTCAAGGGGCCTTGAAATTGTAATTGATCACTTTTACAAAAATTTTATCCGAAGTTGTACAATTTATGAATATATAGATAACGTATTTGGTAGGTTATTAACTAAATTAAATAAATATTTGAAAATTGTTCATTCTGAGTTTCGGAAGTGATAATATCCGTATATGTTTTTTTTTTCTTGGCCAATCAGATTTGTGTATTCTTGCTTTGTATGCATGTTACTGGCTAGAGTCACCTCTTCTGCACCTTTTAATCATATGTTGACTGTCAGCTTTGACAGATCGACATCAAAAGCCAGCATTGGGGCCAACTTTGCCCCCATGCCAGCATGATGCTGCGCACTGCACCACATAGCAGGCAGCATCAGGGCACTCCTCTGGCACTGTGTCCAGATGACACAGGGCCAAAGGAGCACCAAAATGCCATGGCACCAGTGACTATGGCACCTTTTCGCCACTTTTTGCTGCTCCTTTTTGAGCCATGGAAAATTGGGGCCATGGTGTGTAGCTGCTGCGGCCCCAATCTGGTGAGGACAGAGGCATCTGCAGGCTGCCCCTTAGGGACAGTCTGTTTAGCACCTGTGTCTTGGTGTAGTTCTTTCAGTGCTGAAGCACTGATATTATGGCATTATCACCACAAATGACTACAGATTGAGGTGTTTTCAAAAGTGCATATATTTCACATATTAGCTTGGGAATGTGGATGCGCAACATTTTAATATACCATATATACTCAACAAGTCTTCATTTATAAGTCAAGAGCATGTTTTGGGGCCAAAATAATGGATAAACCTAGGGGCTTGTAACAAAATATCTAAAGGATGAAGCAAAGGAAAACAATGCTGAAGAACTTACAGAATTCCAGCAGATATAACTGTTTGTGTTCACCCTAAAGGCTGGATGGATAAGAGAATAGAAAGAGGGAAGATAAATTATGCTCTTGCCTTTCACGAGGGGATGGTTCCCTTTTTTATATAAGAGTTAAAATTACATTGACCCATGGATAAGTCGATCCAGGTTTTGGAGACAATTTTTAACTAAAATTTCTAGACTTGTACATGAGTATATACAGTAGATCTCTTAACTGGCTCATTGAAGACCAGGGTGTGTGTGTGTGTGTGGGGGGGGGGAACGGGACAAAAAAGCAAACCAACCAAACAAAATAAACTCAGGTTTGGGGGGTAAATTAGAAGTTGGTATTTCTTTTTTAATTTAAACCAGTTTTGTGGGGGAGGGGTTGTTTTTGTTTGTTTGTTTGTTTTTGTTTTTAATCATTATTGTTAATGTGTAGGACTATACCAATACACAATGAAACCAGAAAATCAATATAGATGTAGATGTTATGCCCACTAGCTTAGATAGAAATTATTTTTTAAAAGTGCTTTATTAAAGCAAGTTGTTTTGGTTGAACTCATGTTAACTTAAGGATTTGTTTCTGAATGGCACTATAAGATAAAGTGATTAAAAAGAAGCAACTGCACAAGATATTGATCTAATGATCAATTACCATAAAATGTTAAAATTAAAACAATAATTGTTTTTCCAATAAGAGGGTTGGAAAATAGTAACAAGAGCTAGACATTTAAATACATACATACATACATACAGACAGACAGCCTTGGTGAAAACTCCTCCTTATAAAAAATGAAATAGACTAGGATGGAAGAATTGTGTTTTTGTTTGTCACTTGTATCTAGCTGGTCTTTATTTTATTTATTTATTTTTACTATTTTTCTTACTTTCTTTCTGCTGCTTCTTTTTGAGCTGGCAAATAACTGGATCAGGGCTGTGATGTGCAGCTGCTACAGCCCCTATATGGTGTTCAAAGGGGCAGGATCAAGCCACCCCTTCAGGGCCATCTGTGTCGGCCCTTAGCTGAAGTCCATAGTGAAATTAACAGGACATAGTGTCCATGACCAGTGCTATTGATTTCCATCGGAACTACATTCAAGTATGTTACCATGAAGCCAGTCCTAATGTTTGCATCCATTGAGCTCAAGAGCTACACTAAAAAGAGTCAATCTACATGTTTAAAATATGGATATATTGTCATAATTATCCAAGTGAAGCAGGTAGCCAAAGCTCATCATTCAGTTTTGTTGAACCAATGTGACTGCCTTTCTCAAGGGTAAGAACAAACTATTCCCTGAACTTGCTGTTAATGCTGTTAAAGCTCTCTGTACAGTAGCTCAAGTGAAATCTCTATCTGAACATTGTTTTAATCATTTCAGCCCAGCAAATACTTTAGAGAAACTATTTTGCCTTATTTCAGAAGCACTTTCCCAATTGCTTATGTCATTACAACTGACCTTCCCAGTGTGGCTAGCATTAAGCTGTTTCAGTGTCTTTTCCCACCATTAACCCACACTTGCTTTTGAGAGGTTATAAACATTGTTATCAAGGTTTAAAACTTGGTGCGTAGACTTTAAGCCCAGGAGCTCATGCTTTTTACAATGAAAAATATTTAGTTTGCTTTTATGTTTTACAACTCTGAAACCTGGAATTTAATAGCCACCAGATTTCTTCACTTCTGCCTCCTTAAATCCCAATGAAGTAGTGGTTCAAAATGGGAGGAAGATATTTCAAAAAGTGTTTCCTGTTCACAGTATAATAATTGTATCTCCATAAATTTTCTTCATTAAAAAGATGTATTTTACACAATATTGCTTAATGGTGTTATTAGATGCTTCCAGCTTAGAGTCTTAAAGCTACTAAGGCTGAATTCTCACTATGATTTGAAGCCAATTGGTGCTGATTGGGTTACATGGCTGTCATTCCCATTTGAAACTGGTTCCGGTCCTACTGTGATCAGTTTCAATTGCGATGAAGTGAGGGAAACGCCAAAAATCCACTCTTTCCTGACACTAGTTCTTTGGTGGCTCTTTTGAAAAAAATCAATTCTGAAGCATGTTCAACAATTGAGAATGAAGGATCTGAATCACATCCTTCTGGAGGGGAGGGACTAATGGCCAAGGGGTGTTTACCATGCCTCCTCAGTTTTTGGTTGATCCACCAAACCCCACCCCCCACCCCCAGCACTGCCTTTGTACTTGTGTTGTGACCTATGGGCACATGATTTTTTTTAAAAAAAATGATAGAAGATATGATTCATTGATTTTGCAATTACTTGCAATTACTCGGATGGCAAGCTGGGTGATTTGGCTGAAAGCAGCTCAGTGAGGCAAGTAGTTGCAAAACCAATGAATCAAATCTTCTATCAATTTTTTTAAAAAATATATAGTTCCCATGCCGGGCTGCCACTTATGTCACTGATGATACACAGATGATTGACAAGCATTTTGAAGTGGCACAAACTAGTGGGGATGACAATCGTGCCAAAAAAAGAAGAAGAACTTACAAGGGGATAATGAAAAGATCCACTTTCATAGTGGGAAAGATGGACCTTTTGGAATCAATTAACTGACACTGAGTGAAAGCGAATTGCAAACTGATTTGAATGTAAGTGGGAATGGGGCCTAAGGCGTTGGTCTCACACAGTGATCTAGAAGTAGAGTATTAACTGTGCTTCTGCACTGTATCAAATGAAGTGGTTTATCTTTACTGCAATGGTTTATATGCAGTATGGTTCATCTATGTGAAAAAAGAAAATGTTGGTGGGTTCTCTAATTAGTTGTTTCTTGACATGGGCCTGAATCCTATTGGTTAGTCCCAACTAGAGTAGACCCATTGAATCAAGTACTGAGTCAATCCATAGGTAAATCCCGTTGATTCACTGGGTCCACTCTACTTTGTAATGAAAGAATTAAGGCTATGGTTTCCTTCTACCTTCCTGTCTATTATCCTATTAATTGTTGCATACCATGTTCCTCAGCACTATTTCCTCATCCTGCTTTTCAATATTTCTTCAGTGTGGCCCACTGTCTTCTCCCTCTCCAATCCATTAGGAGGAAATCAGCTTCTCCTTACCAACCCCTTTCTTACACTGGTGAATATAAGATGTATTTAGTCAGACGACAGCTAGAAGACAGTGTGGTGCAGTGAAGGGGGTAGCTTTCCATGTCTCCTAGCTCCCTGCCTTAACATTCAACAAAACTAGGGCTTTTCTACATTGCTTGTAACCCAGAAATTGCCCTCCAGGCTCACTGCACACTGTTTATATTGTGCATGCCCCAGTCTCAAATTGACTCTGGACTGTTTACACAACAGCTGGAGTGATTTGGGGTCTTGACCCCTTGTCCTGCATTAAAAAGACTTACCTTTTGTTTGGGCTTTCCTGGACAACAGCTGCCTCCCTCATCACATGCTGCTTTATCACACTAGGGAGAAAACAGGATTTAAATGAGAGTTAAACAAGAGTTAAACAGGAAATGTCCTATGATAAACATAGGACATTTCCTGCTTAACTCTCGTTTAAATCCTGCCCCCCCCCCCAGTGTGATAAAGCAGATGGTCTGGGTAAGCGTTCATGCCGAGTTTCTCTGTGGACATGAATTGCTCTGAGATCAGAACAAGGTGCCCAGCATTGATATCATGGCTGGACACCCCATTCTGTCCTGAGAATGACTTGCACCCACAGTGGCAGTGTGGGCTGGCTCACAGGGACTGTGTGGGAAGGCAGTTGCCTGTCATCTGCTGAAAATCCATATCAGGTAAGGGGGATTGAGGAGGTGGGGGTAGCCCAGAATATTCTGGCAAATATAGATGATCCCTTAGATAGTTCCTCTAAACTTCTGACTAAAACACACACTGAATTCATCACCAAACTGACATGGAAACCACCAGCTACTACTTCTAAGATGTTTGTGTAATGAGAAGATGACTGCCATTTTCCCAAAGACATTTGGCACATACATTTGCAGAAAAAAGTGTGTGACTGAGGGATATTTTTGCACTTCTATTAGATAAACAGATTTGGTGAATGAAACCAAGAATCTATCCAGTTGTGGTATCAACAACTGGAGTGCTGTGGCCAAATTTAGGTCCCCTGGGGAGTATTTAGTTAGATTCAGTGAACAAGAAGGTGACATGAACATTGTGACAGCTGTGGGATTTTCTAATTTAATATGACAATGGGCAACAGGAAGCTTATTCACAGAATTAACACATATGCCAGGCTGATTCTAAATTGCATTGAGGAGAATTTGCCCATCACTAATCATGATGAGTTCTATAAGTAGCATCCATTTTGAGTGTTAGCTTTTATTACCTACTTGATTGCTGTTTTTATGCTTTTTATGTCTTTTCCTTGGCTTTATGTCTGTTTCCTCTCTATTACCTTTTTAAGCACACAAATACTTCAATTGGCAACACAATAGAATGTTAACAGTTCTTCAAAATGGTATTAGGAATATATATTTTATGGATTCTTAAAAGATAGAAGACAGGAAAATCAAGGGGAAACTGGTTTTGACAGAAAGAACATGCTGCAGTCACCAAACTTATAGGTGGTTCTTAGGGCTACTGGTATGCTTCAGATAACAAGTCCTCTGCTAATAAAGCTCCATTTTTGAAGGCTTTCGAAACCACTTGACTAGAAGCAGATTCCTACCCAAGCTCCCTGCTTGGAAGAAAACAGACTCCCAGTGGTACCACATCAAGGGATCCTGTTCACCAGGCTTGAAGTTGTAGTCATGAATCAGCTCCTTATGTGTAGTGATATAGCAGACAGACGACTGCTGCTGGGTCTGAACAGGCCAGAACATTCAGGAGCAGGCCAGACTATTCTGGCCCCAGAGCTGGCCCAGCATCCGAGACCTTCCATTGCAATGATGAGTGCCTGTTCATATGTGTGTCCCACTGTGCCATCCAGCACTGCTGCCACAGTGATGAGTTTCCTTGCTATTACATCAGAATGAGGTGCCCAGCAGTGAGCACATGGCTGGATACCTTTTTCTAACCTGAGAACAAATGATTTGCACCAGCAGCAGTGGTGCCAGGTGAGGCTAATTATAAACAGCTGCCCATTGCACAGTGGAAGGTTCTGGAAGAACCAGAGCAATAGCTTTTTAAAAACTGGTTTAAGAGGAGGGGTCTACAGTGGGTTCAGTGTTGAACTGGCCAAACACTACCCAGACACTTAGAATCAGAACTGGGGATTGGGACTTCTCACCAAGAGGATGGGGGGGGGGAGAGATATGTTTTATTTGGCCCATACAAACAACCCCCACATCTTTTCGTTTCAGGAACTAAAATAGTTGGATTTGAATTTTATTTGAAGGCACATAACAACCACAAAAAAGTAAGAGTAGGATGAAGGCTAAAATTGGTATGCTTAAATACTCCTTAATCCAATAAACGGACTCTCTATTTGAAAGAGCTCAACCACACTTTTCTGTCACTTCTTGGGTTTCATTCCTTGCTCCATCCCTTTATGATAAATATTTTCAAACCTGAGGAAAGTATAACAAGCTGGAAGTCTTTTTTCACTGTGGGGAAAGGTGAATTGGTAGACATTGATGGCAAAAGCAAAGGTCACTTCTAGCCATGGGAACTAGTGTACAGAATCTCTTTTCCTATTAGGAACCCTGAGGCTGTTTGCTGTCTGAACAGTGTGCAGAGCATCATTACCTCTCAGAAAGTCCATATGTGGACAAACTTTGTTGCATGGATTTTTTTAAAAAAACCAGACCACCATGATAGCAATGGCTGGTGGCTGCCATGTCAATGGGGCAGTTTATGCACTTTGTATTTCAGCATGAACTTTAATGAAACATCCAAAGTACCCCTTTAGCATATAGTGTGTGCATTGCACTTTGAAGTTTTTAATGTGTTTTAAACAAAGAACATGCTGTTTTACTTGGCTTTGGGTTCCTAAATCAAGGGTGACAGTTCTGACTATTTTTATCTGTTTGTAAATGATTTTTAAATTGTGAATGTATAACTCTTCCAAAGAGGAATTTTAACTTCAGTTTATATTTATTAGTCATATATTAAATGTTCTAATAGCTTTCATTCATTGTGGGTCCTGATGGGTTGAAATGTGGCAAATATCATAAGTAGATGTGTGTGTGTGTGTGTGTGTGTGTATCACATTTTGAGAGCCAGCATGGTGTAGTGTTTTAAGCATTGATCTAGGACCTGAGGGACTGGGGTTTGAACCCCTGCTTAGTTGAGGGAACCTTGGGAAATTAATTCTATTATTTAAGAATTAAATCTTCTCCCACTCCCTTTCACTATTTCCTCACAAGTCAATTTCTATTGGTTGGTCCCATTTATGTCTCATTGCCCTACTAAATAGTAGTAGGGTATTCTATCAGTAGGTTTAATCAAAGTATCAAGGTATCTGTCACAAATTGTAGTAGTCACCTCCAGCAATTGCCTTTTCTCTCTCTCTGCAGTCATATCTCCACATTGCCAGATGTTCACCATAAGTTTGTTTAATTATTTCGGCCTCTCAGCTACCATGTCAGAGCCATTTATTCCCAACCACAAATTCCCAGCTCCCTCCCCTTAGTACCTAAACCAGCCATCAGATTTTTTCTGATGACTCACATTAAACTCAGTTTAAATAACTCTGTTGACATTTCTTGCAGCTGTTTTCCTTGGTTCGGTCTGCTTGATGCCATTATCGGTTGAGGTTTTATCTGTCATCATTCAAAACAAACAAATAAAACATTGTGCCAAAAACCTTTACCAGTCATCTGCCCCATCTGCTGTTCAGTCCCAACCTAATCTCTCCCTCTTTCTCTCTCTCTCTTTCTATCATTAGTATGTAGCCAAGAAAAACATATCTACAAAATGTTTAATTATGTTGGGGGAATTTCCTCCCCTCTGGCCTTTTCCAATACAGTGTATATCCTAATGTTTATCTCACAAAATGCTGATATTACAGAAAACATTTGAACTTTATAATGAGATCTTCGCCCCACATCATTAAGCATAGAGAGGACAATTGTGTAGTACCTAATACATCATCTTAGTTCTTCTTATGACCTTATCACATTACCTTCTAACCCTACAGCAGCCTAACACGCTGCAGCCGGGACATGGCATAGAGGCAGGGATTATCACATTGCAAATTGTCGCCAAATTGCCAGGTGCCATCATCCTGTGTCCCAGCCAGTCCCTTTTTGAAAATGAAAACACCCCGAGTTTTAAAACGGGCTGGCTGAGCACAACTGGAAAACAGGATGCTGGCACCCAGTGATTTGGTACAAATTACAATGCGCTAATCCCTGCCTCCATGCGGCATCCTGGCTGCAGCCCATTAGGCTGCTGCCAGGTTAAAAGGTAATGCAATAAGGTCCTTAGTTGCAGAGGAACGTTACCAATGTACATCAGTCAGAAGAGATAGTAACCCCACCAACAAAAAGAAAGAAAGAAAAGAACCCCTTTCCCATGTCCTTAGAGACAAGTTCTGCAAAAGCCTGTTTCAGGTACTTTAAATACTTACTTGAACATGGGAGCAAGGCAGCCCCTGACTCCATCCCTCTCTGTCATCACTTTCCTCATGAGAAAATTACTTGTGCAAGTGTAACCTTTCCTTGTGAACAAGATCCCTGATTTTCCTGCTCATAGGAAGAGCCCAATGTGGATAGCAAAATCTCTTCTGAGCTTTCCATGTGATAGTGAGCGGACAGATGTCCTAAAAGCAAGGCAAGTCACGCCTGAACAGACCTGGTTTTTATTTTTTTTTTTATTTAAATGTAATATTTAATGGACTTATATTTTGATGGATTTATTACCTGGATAGTGGGAGGGTGGAAGAAGAACTGAAAAGTGGGTGCATAGAGACTAGATGGAGGACTTTATCTTCTGGAGAGGAAAGTAAAATATCCCAAATGTATAGGAGGTGGAGGGTTTGCTATAAAAAGAGGAGACTTCAAAAACAAAACAAAAGTGGTGCTTCCATGTGATAACTTATTGGCTAGATTTTATGGCTTTAAGCTTAGTTGGCATGGATTAATTTTACAGACTTCAGTGTAGCTGCTTTACTGAATTGAATAGATTTATTAATGTTTGTTTCACCAGTTTGTTTCATTCATGTGTAATGTTTATGGTTGCAATCCCCTACTTAGCTACCTCTGTATATTCCACTGAAGTCATTGGGGTATAGTGTAGTATAACGTACAAAAAATATAGCACAGTGCTTAGCTATTAGCTTCATTAACCAAAGTAATTTGAGTTAAATGTTTAATTTTAAAATCAAAATACTGGTATTTTTTAAGCAAGAGGTTCTTTTTCCCCTGATATATATAGCTATTCCTTTATGACGTTCATTTTTTAATTGATAAACAAAATAGTGATGGGAAGACACTTGCTTTAGATCTCATGACATGAGCCTTATTTTCCCTCTCCCTTGCTTTAAGGACTGGTGTCTCTGAAAAGATTGTAAAATAATCCATTACTACCATTGCCACTGTTTTTACAAGCGATAACAATGTTGAGCAATCATTTCATAGGTTAGTAATCCCTAGAAACTCTATAACAGCCTCTTTATCCAGATCTTGCAGCATTTTTCCTTGCATCATTTTTCTTGACTGATTTTTTCATAGCTCTTTATTTTCAAATTTCTTCACCCAAATGTACACTCCTCACTCCCTCTCTCCCTCTCTTCTTTCTGTGTGTGTTGTTCCTTAGCAGCATTTATGGCATGTGTTTAGCTTTCATTTCATTTTCACATATAATCTTGGAAGGTTCTCTCTAAACACCAAGTACCCTGCCCAGCTCTAGCAGTATGCTAGAGAATGCACTAAGACACTTGTGCGATTGGGTAGTGTTCATGCAGGACTCCATGTTATTTAGCACTGAGCTGCACTGATAATAGTAAATACATGCAGAGTTCTAAGCAAAGGATTGTTATTTGATAAACATATGATTAACAACTTAAAAATTAAAATTCTAGACTGGAAACAAATCAACTGATGAGTCAAATTGACCATCTATTTTAGCTTTGACTGGTGCTGCTGTTCTCCTGGGGAAGCAGGGTGGCTCATGGCCCCAGAAATTATGTCAAACCCATAGTTTTGAACTGCCATGCCTTTTTAAGTAACCACACATCTAGTTTATGCTTCTTAAATATTTGATAAACATCTTGTGTCCTATCACTTGATTCGTGGAATATCAAAATTGGTCTGATCTTTAAAAAGTTAGGTCTGTAAATCAGAGGTACAGGTATATTCACCTCAAAGAGATGTGAGATAGAAAACAAATGCTACACATAGCTTGTAGATATTATCCTATCCAGGTGTTCTTCTTCTAGATGTAATAAATGCATGAGCAGGAAAAGTGCACAAACATCATGTATTTCCATCACACTTAACATTTGAAGGGCAGGCTTCAGAACATTTGTATGTTGAGCCTCTCCATGTGATTTCAAACTCTTATTTCCCAAAGTAAGTTTAAACTGTGACATGAGAGCTTGTATGGATTGAGGAACTATCTCCTCGCGAAAGTGGCCCTTCATGTGTCAAGGCTTATGGAAGTGGTGATAGAGGGGCTGGGGCTAGTGCATGGCTCCCATGTTCATTATACACAAAATTACAGTGCTTGGATAGGGCTTTCAACTTCACTTATTTCAGAATAAAACAACAGCAGCAAATGACCAGCAAGTGTAGCTGATGCTTTCTGGCACAGAAGCCAGGCATCTATTAGAAATGACCTTTCAGTGTGATGGAAAACTGGTTCTTGTTTTAGCCAAAATCTTGGTGTGGCAATTGCACTCATGGGAAAAAAATGTTACAAATGTATGAGATGTTCACAGCTGTCATATAATAGCTTGCCATGGACTCAAAAGGGTGACATTAACTGTTAGGAAAAAGCCCAGTGTAGAAACTGAGATGGACAACATTTCAGACAGACAATTAGGTCCCTGCTAAAAACATGTGAAATTAAATAGACTTTTCCAAACTGAGGGAGAGAGAGGAGGTCTTTTCTATGTTCTGGTATTCTAGAAGCTTCTAGAAGGGTAAGAAATGCTAAAAAGCCCAGGACATCCAACCCAGCTTTGGTTCTTGCCAAAGGCAAGGAATGCACCCAGTAATAAAATTAACCCAAGTTGTTTCCACATACATTTGTTGAGTGTTCAGAAATGTCTCTTTTAAGAATGACTTCTACATGGGCAGTAGAATTTAAAAGATAATAAAATAAATACTCTTCCTCATGAAAAGATAGTATTACACATCTCATGCTCCTGATGGAGTTCACTAAGGTTTATATCAAAATACATCTATTAAACATGAAACTGCTACAAGACTCCTAGCTATTTTTGTTTCAGCAGATTAAGAGAAACTTCTCCGAGTTGTATCCATAATATTTTAAGCAAGCTGGAATGTCTCCAAGTTATATCCATAAGCTAGACAGAGAAAGTCAGTTAATAGATCCATAAATAATAGTGTTTTGGATCCAGAGAAGCAGCTGCTTGAAAGAAAAAAAAAATGCTTGATCCACATCCCCTAACTCTCTTTTAATTTCAACCCAACAGGGGTTTGCCAATGTTTGTCCCTGATATCTATCAGCCAGTTTAGCCCCCTTCCCCCACAACAATTATTTACTTTTCTACTTAAGGTTGAGGAAATTGGCAGCACCATAGCCTTA
Source organism: Urosaurus nigricauda (assembly GCA_034509955.1). Classification (NCBI taxonomy): domain Eukaryota; kingdom Metazoa; phylum Chordata; class Lepidosauria; order Squamata; family Phrynosomatidae; genus Urosaurus; species Urosaurus nigricauda. Next base: position 97,539,334 of record JAOEGL010000001.1, read on the forward strand.
TCAAAAGAAACTGGTAACTTCGAGGTATTTAGGGGCTGAACATACCATCCCTTTCAGCTCTGGGTCGGCGCTGCGGCAACTACATGCCATAGCTCCTTTTTGCACCATGGAAAGGGTGCCTTTGACACCATGGTGGCATCTTCTGCCACTCCTTTTGGCATTGTGTCATCTGGACACAGCACCAAAGGAGTGCTGTGATACCACCCACCATGTGATCAGGCACACAGCATGATAGCGGTGTCAGGGCAGCATTGAGGCGTGCATCATGTGGATGCCATGCCCTCACTCTGCCCTGAGGCTGGCGTTTATCAGTGGTCTGTCAAGGCTGAAAGTGTCAAAAAGACAAACATCTCTTTTTGAGTCTTTCTGTCTCAGGGGGTGGGAACTGTACATTCCTCCAGATGTTAAACTGCAATTCCCAACATACCTGACTATTATCTCCAGCATCTAGTGCTGCAAGGAGCTGGAGTACAATAACCATTTATGGGCCATTTAATTCCTCACCACCACCACTCTACCACCTCACAACTGATATTGCTTCTCTTCTCCCTCAAAAGTTGACACCCCCCCCCATTCATAGAGCAGGGAGTTTCTATTTAAACACTTGGGTCATGAGACTATAGTGGGGAAGTGGTGCCTGTTCCATTCTTTATGTATTTGATTTAACATTGCATATTGTCATTGTAATTATGGTAAGGTGCTTTGAAGTTTTCTGTGAAAAAGTGTCAGATTTGTTTTCATTGTTGTGTTTCTGCTGAGGGAGAGCTCTAGGAACTCACATCCTGCTGAATGTCCTTTTCCAACTTTCCTCTATCTATGTAACTAGAGCTGAGCGTGGCCAGAGGTATGAGCCTTTGAAATGTCATCCAGGTATGGTACTCTCTTCCTAGAAAGCTGAGCTGGGTCATCTTTGGCCTTCAGATGAGTAGAAAAAGCTGTACCATTCTGCTGAGTTTTTAATAATTTTTGGTTATAGAAGGCTCCCCTTGGTTTATGGGAATGTCTGTATATGTGTGTGTGTGTGTGTGTGTGTGTATGAACAGTTTTATTTGTTTTTAAATTTATGCTTTTATTGATCTTTTATAAGTCTATTATAGATTACCTCATGCATTGCTTGAACTGAGGAGTGATAAAAATACACTAAATTAATAAAACTAAAACATAAATAGGTTGTTTACCTGCCATATTCAACCATGTGTGTGCATATGCAGCACAATATTTCTTTTTTCTTTTTAAGTGTCTCATTTACAGTAGGAGACAATGCAATCTGTTATTGTCTTATTAGATTAAATCAGGAGCACCTCACAGATTTCAGAGGAATTGCTATATAAAATTCAATTAAGTATATTCCTGGTCCTGGTGTGCCCTACCTTTGATACCCTTGCTAAACAGTAAGCAAGTAATCAATACAAGCTTATTGAATGTGACAGAAGATGTGTTGGGATTGATTTTTCCATATTATAAACAAACAAATATTGATAAAACTTTGCACATAGAAAATTGATCTCTCCTTTACTGTAATGAACAACAGAAATGTCTATAGGAATCAGCTCAGAACTGCACCTATAGTAGGTTATGAAGCAGATGTTTTATTATGTTAATACCAGTCACATTAAATTAATATTTTTAGGCTTGCAGCAGAAATGAGTAAGGAACAGGTTTCATTTATTTCAATATTGAATTTAATAGCTATATACATAATGAAGAATTTAATGAAATAGATAATGGAAGTTTGATGTATGGAATATGCAAAGAGAATATGCAAGTGGGAGGGGAGGGATGGTGGCTGGGTGTTCCGGTCCACTTCACCTTGCAGCTATTAAAGTTTGTGAAGCAAAACAAAAAGAAATTGTAATAGTAGCAATTTTCATTACATGCTATCATGTTCTGATGTCATGGATTCATCCAAGTAATCCATGATTTTTTTGTTTGTCAAAACTCAAGAAATACATTGAATTATTCCCCTCCGTCCCCTGAAATTCAGTACATAATAGTTATTGAATATTAATGATTGCATCTGTATTTGTGTACAGTGGTGCAAGACTGGATTTCCATAAGAACAGAAAGTTGACATAAACATGACCTCATATCCCTTTCCCCTTCAAGGAAGAAAAGAACCATAATGGGTGATCTTGAATAGACAAATGTCAGAGAAGGAGAGAGATAAGGAATCTCCTTAGTCCCTTCCATTGTTTTCACCCTTTTCTAGCTGCTTTTCATTAAAAGGGAACATAGCATCAGGATGAAGAATTTTAGACTTATTGCAATGGTGTCCATATGCCGATGAAATGATCGGCATTTCAGGATTATTTTGTTGTTGTTGTTGTTGTTGTTGTTGTTTTATAGACTATTTTAAACTAGTTTCTGTCTGTATGTACCCTGCAGTCCCAGTTTAAGTCACTGGATGACAGACACCAGGCTCTCATAAGTAAGAGAACACCCAAAAAGGAAGAGGGTTCCTCCAGAGTAGGAAATCTTAGGTTTGGTATAAATGTGTGTACCTGGTTTCAAATAGGACACCAGAGGACCAGTGTATTGAACCTTTCATTTCTGTCCTCAGTATTGGAACAGGTAGGTTTTGTTTCTGTGCAACCTAGGTTCCTGGTGGCTTGGCCTGAAGAATAAGAAAACCATTGGCGGTTTGGGGGGGGGGGGAAGCTGGGGTCAAGAATGCAATATTGCCTCATTGGCTGGTTTTACCTGAGATTTAGCATGTCACCTGGTGTCTCCTTGTAACATTATCATGTAGTCCCAAATTTCATTTCAAAAGTGAATAGATAAGTAACTGCGCTAAATGGTTATTTCAGCTGCATGCTATTTACTATGTTTCATGCTATTTTAATTGTCATTGCTTCATCCTAAGGAATCTTAGTATTTGGTGAGATGTTTAGAAGGTAACTGTGAAAAGAGAAGGACTGAAGGACAAATCAGTTTAATTCTGCAGTTTAGATATGGATTCATGGTACCTTGAGAATTGTAGGTAAAGAAAATAAACTTGAGCTTTCCAGAAGAGAATTCTAAGTCTAGGATTCTCTAGTTTTCATAGAAGCTGAGGTATGAGGCAAAGTCTGAAATAGCGATTCAGCCCAATGGTTATACAAGAAAACAAAACAAAAACAAAACCTTGACATTGCCTTTAGCCAGAGCTGTTATTGACACAACATCTTTGGAATCTTACAGATTTAAAATAGTAATGTCCCACTGATCACTGTTTTGTATGTGCACACACATAGTCTGCAGCCATTCTAAATGGAATTACTAGTAAAAGGTTAAATTGACAGCCATCAACTATGAATGTTAAAACAACCAAAGCATTTGTTAAGAGAAAGTGGTTTTTCACAATTGGATTTTGCAATTTGCCTGCCTTAGGATTGGCATTGGAAGTAAGAGACAGTTGTGTGTAAAATGTGTTCGTCTGTTTGTGTGTGTATGTGTGTGTGTGAGAGAGAGAGAGAGAGAAGGAGGAAAGAAAGTGTGGATGGTGTGGGAGAGTGGTGCGGGAAGCAAAATTCCCTTTCATAGTCACTTGGGCTTTCAAGCTGCATCCTATGGAATAAGACCTATTAAGCTCACATGGTACTGACTTCTGAAAAGACATGTACAGAATTGCACTAAGAGGCAGCTGAGAGGCCGAAATGGAATACTCTTTCCATTCCTAAGCATTGGAAAAGAATCAGAGAATGATATTGATATCTTGGCAGGAACAAATGGAAGAAGGCACTCCTTTAAGAAGAAGAGGCTGAAGACATCCTCTTATGACTTAGGCTGCTGCCACACTGTAGAATTAATGCAGTTTGACATTGTTTTAACTGTCATGGCTCCATCTTATAGAATCCTGAGATTTGTAGTGCATTATGGCACTACATCTCTCTGACAGAGAAGATTTAATATCTCATAAAAATACAAATCACAGAATTCCATAGCATTGAGCCATGGAAGTAAAAGAGGGGCAAATTGCATTAATTCTGCAATGTAGATGGACCCTCAAAGAACTGGTAGATATTACGTCAGCTCTCCTTACTTGAGAAACCTTGAGGAAATGGAGGGGTGGATGCTGAGTGCCTACAAGTCACTTCTAACTTATTGTGACCCTAAGGAAGACCTATCATTGTGTTTTCTTGGCAAGATTTGTTCAGAGGGGATTTTTCATTTCCTTCTCCTGAGACTGATAGCATGTGACTTTCCCAAGGTCACTCACTGAGTTTCATGGCTAAGCTGGGAATCAAATCCTGGCCTTCGGAGATGTAGATATGTTATATTTAGCTACATAGTGGAAAGCTGTAGACCACCTACTTTCCCAAATGGTATGGGCTTCTATGTAGCTTTGTAGCAAGTCGGTCCAATCTCATTACTTAAGTTGCAATATTATGCAGTAATATCTGGAAGTAAGTCTGACTAAACATATTAGAACCTGCTTCTGAGTAAAAAGGTACAGTTGCAAGTTGTTCATTATGGAAAGTTAAAATACAAATTTCACAATGGGAAGAGAATGAAATAAAAATTAAATAGGAAGCATATTGAGCTGTGTTCCCTGGAAAACAACCTTCTTTTTCACTCTTCAATATATTTTCAACCCTTCTGTTGAGAATGTAAGAGCTGCATTAGTGTCTTAAATAGCATAAACAACCAGGAACTTGAGAAAGCTAATTGAAGTGTGCTAAATGTATGTAAAAATAGCTCTTCCCTGTCTTTATTCAATGGCAAAACCTGAAAGTACAAAACAAAGGAAGCACGAAGCTGCATAAGGTGGAAAGAAGTACCCCATAGAGTTGGCACAATGACATCATGATGCATTAGGTATAATTACAGAATCTGAGTCCCTGCTTACCCAGAGTTATAACCCTTTGAAATGGGTACATGCTTTTGTACTCATTGCTGGCTTCATGTACCACTCTGTGGGTTTTACCTGTAACTGCACCAGCGGGGTATTTTCTCAAGACAAAGATGAATGCAGCTTTTTTTTTTTTTTGTGCCAACCCAGCATGATTTGTCCTATATTCTCATGCCATTATCAAGAAAGATAGCATGCATCCATTATAAATATTTGAAACTTGAGCCTACTGCGACAGGCAGCTGCTTCAGCTGCAAAGAAGCTTGTGCTTGCACAATGATATCTCGGGAGGCAAAGACATTCATGAAACCCTTAAATGCCTTCAGAACAGATGAAAGGTTTTTTCTCTGCATTTTTTGCCCTGTTTTTCTTTTGGAGTTTCTTTTAACTCTTTGCAAAATGATTAGGCATTCAAGCTGTCAAAATCAGCCCTATTCATATGTTGCAAAGTCTTAATGCTTTATAGTAGTTAAGAGAAAAATAACAGGATTGGCCAGTTGGGATGTTGAGGATACTAGTAAAGGTTCTTATCCTCATTGAGAAAAGACACCTTGGCACAGCCATCAGGGATGATGATGATGGGGGGGGGACCTTTTTTGGGGGGGACAGGGAACATTTGTACCAAAAAATGTGTTTTTAAAGACACACACACACACACACATTTTCCCCCTCAGAAACTATGTATTTTGTTCACAACACACCTTGCTATGGGCAAAAATTTTCAGTTCAAATGAATTTTTCACAAAAATAGTCTTGAAGTGTTAAAAAAAAGTGTCCCCAAATCCTCATAACCACACCTGGATAGAGGAAAATATTTTGAAATTATGTATTACTGCATTTAATCATGTCATAGACTGTCCAGACTAACTCAACATTTTTTTTCCTCTTCCTTGGTAACATTTGTTAATTATATTTCTTGACTTAATCCCCTTCTCCAACTTGTACCCTCAGAGGACAGTTCAATTTGTACCCTTTTTGCTGTATTTTCACTGGCAGATGAAGACCTTTCTGTTTATGCAGACCTTCAGCCTTAAGTTCCTAGGGTAGAGGGTCATGCAATTAGATGTGCGGGTTTTAATAGTTTCTTCATGTCTTTTTCATTGCTTTTAGGTTAATATCTTAACCTAAATGTCTTAATTCAATTGCTGGTTTGATGCCCTTTTAACTTATTGTTTTTTACTGTTCTGTTTTAGATGTATATATATGATGTATGATGCTTTGAATCCCATTTGGGAGAAAGGTGGAATGCAGATCAATTAAATCAATATATACATGCCCATTAAAGCTGTTGTTCCATAGGGATTAGAGTGCTAACTTGGAAATGAAAGGTCCACGTTCCATTTCACAGTCATGTGAACTAGATTTTGAACTGGTTACTCTCTTTCAGCCCTAATCTACCTGATAAGGATGTTGTGAATATAAAATAGGGAGGAATGCATATATTGTCAACAGCTCACTAGAGGAAAAGCAAGGTATACACTTTGATAAACAAACAAATGTATTAGATCAAAATGTATACTAAAGTGCTGCAGTTGCCTGAAGGAGAAAGAGAGCAATTCTGCCCCCCCCCCCCCCCACAATTGGGGAATATTCTAAGAATGCATGAAAAACCTTAAAAGAACTCTTGGAAATAAGCTCCACTGAAAATAGGATTTAACTTCCATTATAAATGAATTCAGGAGCCTGGTATAAAGCTAATTAAAAAGCTTTTGTGCATGGTCCAGCCAAAGATAAACATGCTTAAATCTCATTGATTTCACTGAGAGAATCAACACACTTAGGCTTGCTTAATTTTGGCTACTTCATGTCATGTGCATTTAAAAAAAGAGAGAGAGAAACTATCAAGTTTGTCCTTTCAGGGGCAAGTCTTCCCTTGGGTTTTTTTTTGCAGATATTTTGATGCCTAGCTGAACCGAAACAAGAAATTTCATAAGGAAAATGGAAGAACTGCTAAGCTATATACATATATTTCTAGTTTTATTCCTAGATTATTTAACTTGCTAGAAGGAGCCACACTTATGAAAAATGCAATATATTTTGAAGTCTATCTAAACTTTCCCTTTCCCTTTCCCTTTTCTTTTTGCATGTGTGTGTTAGGTGAACTTGCTGTAGTTCTTTCCAAAATTGAGTACTGGGAAGGAGAGTTTTCTGAAATCTTTGTAAAAATTAGTCAGCTGGCTTAACAGCATCCACCCAGTTTCTGCCAGGCACTTGCAAAGTTTTCTCTTAGGAAAGTTTGACACAATGTTGACTGGGGAGTTGTTTTCAGTAAACAAGACCTCAGGGGAGTACAGAAAGGAAGGCATAGAAAAGCAGAGCTAGCCATTTAGCAGACAAACTTTGAGCCAAAGATAAACAACAAAAACAAGAAAAAGTTCAAGAATAAATTCTCACATGAATGCACATTTCTTTTCAGATATTATTTTAAAACAATCTAATTTACAACAAAAATATAAAATCAAAGATAAAGAAACAAGGAGGAGGAGGAAGAGGAGGAGGAGGAAGAGGAGGAGGAGGAAAGAGAGGGGAAAAAAGCAGAAGGAGAAAGAGGAAAGAAGGGGAAAAGACATACAGTTAATTCACAGTAGTGCTCTGACCCCCACCCCCAATCCTGACTTTAATAAAAATAAAAGTAAAAAGAGAAATAAATATTCTACCATTATGGAGCCAACCAAATAATCCCACTAAAATTACTAATAAACATAGTGACAGATTATTACATCATTAGAATGTACTGAATTGTTGAATTTGGCCATTGAGTTTCGAACTAGATTGTTAGTTAAATTCTCTCACATTCACAAAGTAATTTTGATTCCTGTGTTCATCCAGCACAGGGTTCTGTGAAACATGGCTGAAGAAAAAGATGTGGATAACTTGACACTATATACGATGGATTGATAACATATGAATGGAATGCAAAAACTGTAAATGTAAGAGTTGTAGGTAGGAACAATTTTCAATGTCTCACTCTTTGCAACTCTAGAAATATGGGAACTGGAAAGGAATCTGCAGACACTTAAAAGGAAATAAGTACCATCACATAAAAGTCTCTCTTTCTTCTGGGAGATAGAAAAAGGCCTCAGATGGTGATTATAAGATGGAGGTAGGGGGATTTGAGAGGAGATAATCCCTCATATCCTCTACCTCAAGCTGTTTAGGGCTTTAAATTTTAAAACCAACACTTTAAATTGGCTGGAAATGAAATGGCAGTGAAAGCAGATGGCAAAATGCCCGGGTAATATAATTATATTGGCATGTTCTGATAAAATTGTTTAGCCATTCTGTTTTGGACCAAGTTAAATTTTCAGACCATTTTCAAGGGGCCTTGCAGTACATTAAGTAAAAGGCTAGTGTTTAATGTTGCAATATCTGTCTTTATAAGGTTGTAATTAGTGCATACCCAAAAGCTGACAAAAAACAATCTCAGCCCCCCAAAGCCATCTGTTACCCAAAAAGATTGCAGGGAGACTTGGGTTATCAACATCAGTTTCAGCGTCCCCTTTGAATGTTGGGGAATTAATTAGGTCAAAAGGAGCTATGCAAGAGGTGGGCAATTTACTAGGATCTTTGATACCTATTTATACCAATACCACTACAAGGAAAGATTCCAGTTTGAAGTAAATAAGATGTTTATTTTTATTTAGAAAATGTGCAAAGAAGCACACAAACATACAAGGATCTCAAGATTCACACCAGGCTACAGAAAAGAAGGTTGAAAGGTTGAATAACAAAAGATTAAGGTTTAAAAAGGTGTATATTTACCAGTCTAGGAGAGAGTGGTCCACTGAAGACTCAGACAGCATCCAAGGGTACAGCAGGAAAAGTGAACAAAAGTGATTGGTGTTGGCGTGTGCATGATAGACCCCAAAACCTGCCCTCGGGGTATGTAGTATATACCCAAAAGGTATAATAAAAGCTTTGATGATCTTCCAAAGGAATGGACAGACTGGTCTGAAAACTTAATAATTTTTAGCACCAAGCTATTAATGCATTGATATGCTCTGAAACAATCCTTTAACAATCAGACAGGCAGGAGAAACATAGGGACTTCAGAGAGAGAAAACGGGTTATGGTCTTTGTCTTTCCTTTGTTTCCTTTGCATCCTTTGCCGTATGAAATATGAACTAGGTAGATAGGGGGAATGTCACATGTTGAGCACAACCCATGACGCTCATCTTTTGTTCTTAACTAGGCTGGACATGCCCTAGATCAGGTGACCCTGGCACTGGTGCATTTTAGCTTCCTTGGGTCATTGTGATTTCCAAAACACATATCAGGTCATCATGACTTCCAGTCCTGCTCCATCCTAGATATTAATAATGAAAACCATCCAGCTGGAGGAGTGGTAAGTATGCTAACACAGCTGATCCACAGACAGAGTTGCAGATCCTCTCATGGACATACATGGTTTCCACTGTATATAACAGATTCTTTACATAAGGGAAACTGACTCATTCCTACCTTCTGGGCATTAGACTGGGATGAATATTTCTGTGATTGCTAGGAATTTTAATAAGAGTTCATTGTCAATGCTAATAATTTGTGAATGATTTCATAAACTAATATTCGGACTTTTTTCAATGAGTGCAACAATGATCTTGATATTGTACCTTATGTAATCCAGAGCAGAGAAACAGCAGGCAAGCAATCTTACATGGAAAAGAGAGGGGAAAACCAAGATGTAGGCTATGGCTGGCAGAATAGAAGGAGGGTGCTTTGATTTATTTGACTCATGGACTGCAGTAAAAATGGATTTATTTATTTTTTTAAAAAAGGTTTAATCTGCATTGTGGTTTTGTGTACCTTCAGGTTATTTTCAATTTATGGTGACCCTAAGGCAAACCTATCATAGGGTTTTCTTGACCAGATTTTTCAGACAGGACTTGCCTTTGCCTTCCTCTGAAGCTGAGAAAAAGTCACTTGCCCAAGATCACCCAGTGGGTTTCCATAGCCCAGCAGGGATTCAAACCCTGGTCTCCACAGTTGTAATCCAACTTTCAAACCACTATACTACACTGGCTCTCACCTTTTTAATTAGTGTTTCTAAATAGAAATTTGATTTAATTATGTTTTAACTTTTGTAATGAAAGCTTTTTAATTGCATTTTCAAAAGGTTATATGCCTCCTTAGATTACATATTGAGAGGAAAAAAATGAGATATACACTAAAATAAAATAAAATAGTCACTGATGGTCTGATTAAATAGAGCACTCTTTGCCTACCAAAGGAACACAATGGGGAGGGGGCTTGCTTAACCTCCTTTGGAAGGGAATGCTACAAGAAGAGCACCAAGAAGTTTTTTATTATTATTTTGATTTAGCTGTTTTTAGCTATCTCCTCCTCCTCCTCCTCCTCCTCCACCTCCTCCTCCTCCTCGCTCATTTCAGATTATTGCCTTACCACTGATTACAGTAAGAGAGAAATGTATTTCTCCTGACATTCATGGGGTGGAACAGAGTTGTAGGAGGGCTTCGGGCCCAGCACATTGACAGTCTGTTGCAGTGTGTCTATGGAATTCCTCATTTTTTACTCTCTCTGACATTAGAGTTTGCCCATCAGTGGACCTTTATGTAGTGTCACTGAGAAGACTTTCAGAGTCCTGTCTCCCTCTTGAATGGCAGGTATCATTATGAGGAGGCCCCTTTCTCAACATTCAAAGATGGAGCACCAAAAAACAAAATAAAAAACCAATAGGGTCTAAGGAATGCCTCCCCAGGGACCTCAGCATTGCAGCCTTAGCAATTATAAAAATAAAGAAATATCATCTGCAATTTGAAATGTAGCTTGTTTTTCCCCTCTCATATATTACAGTTAAGGTTGGGAGTATTCCAGTGCCTCTAGGGCCATATCTACAAATCCAGACCTTTCTTGATTTTGATGGAAAACTGGCTTTCAGCTGCTCAAAACTTTATGGGAATGCAAAGCTAATTGTCTAATCAATTTTGCTTTACTTGCTTAAGCACTTCACTGCTTTATATCTTTCCATGCTATATTTGCTTTTATGTATATGGCACAAGGGACTGTGCTCAAAGCCGAGGATGTGTGAAATTATACATTTCGATGATATAGGAACTGCTTCCTCATTTCCTATACACTCTGTTTTTAACTCAGATAGTGCCATCCTGTATCTATTGCTAGCTCTGCCTTGTTTTCCTCTGGTCAGAAATCCATCATTTCTTCTCCTGCTGGTACTTTCATTGCAAGTAACTGAATAGTATAGAAAAGAAGGTTGTTGCTATCCAGAGAGGAAATCTGTTTCAGAATGTCCTCTATTGCCCCCTGGCAGGTTTCGCACAAAATCCTAAACACTGCAAAAAATATTTCTTGCTAATAAACCCTCTCCCTCGTTTCAGGAAGGAAAAGAATAGACGGTCAAGGACTTATGGTGTTTTATCTTCACCCTCAGGTAACAGGATCCATGATTTTCCCAAGGGTTCTCCAATTCCTTTCAGTTTCTAAATCTCATGCCTGAGGCAGCAGTCTACAAATGTGGATCTGTTCTAATGCACTTATCTTTGGCCGCCTTGCATTTTAACTTTATCTGAGTTTACTGCGGAAGTAAACTTTAAATGCATTTCAGAATCTTCTCAAGGATTTCAATAAAGGCTAACCAATCCTTGGCATTCTGTGCTGATAGAAGTTAGGTTGAAGTAAATGTGGAGTATACACTGGACAGATTGCTTTGAGTCCCAAAACTTTAATACTGATCTGGGTGAACTGTTTTCTGTTGGAGAGATTAATAACAATAGGAATCATAAAGACTTTATGGTTGGGTTACTGTTTTGTATGTTCAATGCTGTGGGCCAAAAATATTATTTTCAGGGGAAGGGGTGTAGTTTTGACCTCATTTGTAGCATTTCACACTATCTATCTCATGAGTTATTCAAACAGTGAAAATAATCCAGATAGAATCTGGGTTGAATCTTTATTGTTCACATGGATTTCAAATGCATTTGATTAAGTTATTTTGGGGGGGGGGGGTTGCTTCCAAAACCCCTATTTAATTTGTGATAATCAATCTCAGGTATTTTTCTGAGTTTTAGTAAAAGATTTGCATGACCCTTCGGCTGTGTGAATAACCAATGTAAATAGACCCAGGATATACCGAGATAAAACTCTGCATGCCTTGAGCTTGCTTCAAATACATTTGTGTCATCAACTCAATCTTTATTTGAGTGCTCACATTTGTAAACAACAGAAGTCACAGACATGTCCACAGATGTGGTTCCATAGTGTGAACAATAAAACCAGAACATGTGAGTGAGATTATTCGCATTTTCACACTTAAAAAAAAGATGTCTGAATAACCCCTCAGAGTGGAAACTAAGGGTCGATCCTTTGCAGCACCCTCATCACATGCTAGGGTTGCCTGGGGGTGGAGCGTATGCACACCCCACAACCCTAGCACGTGATGCTGCCATCATTACATAAGTGCCACATGGCATCCACACAGTGCTGCGCGGTACTTACGCAATGAGTGCGCCAGTGGCACATTTGTTACAACGCTGCTGCATGCTGCCGTGGCTTAAAAAAACCCTGCTTTTTGCAGGTTCTTTTTCCGCTGGCGGGAAGCTGCGTGGTTTGAGTGACCTTTTGGGGCAATCTGTAAAGCCCCTAAAACACCTTTTTCGATTACTTTGTTTTATTTTTCTGATGAATCCTTTAAGCACTTCTGTTAAATCAAATTTCTTTGGCTTGCAAATCATCATGTAACATATTGAAGGGTCAATTATGAGCATTCTTTCCCCTTTCCAGTCTCATAAATGTTTAGCTGTCCTGGTGGTAGCTTGTGAATCCAGAAATGTGTTTCTTCTTAAAATGCAGGGGTTTTTTTCTGTATTGGCTTGGATCCAAATGCCCCATAAATCAAGGCACTCTTTCTCTCTCATGAGGCTTCCAGTAAAATATGAGAGAGAGTGGCTGATTGTTACCAATCCTTCTCATCCCCTCTGCTGCTTCCTACAACATTTGCAGACCTATGGAGCATATTTTCAGGAATGTGAAAGAATATTAGGGGGACTGGAAATTGGCAATAACAATCCTAAAAATATAACACTCATAACAAAACTGTACCTGCTGACATTCTGTTGGGTGCTCATTGGTTGTCATGCCCCGGTTTGTTAATGTGCAATGTGTGAAGTAAACCACAGTTGCCATATTCAGTATTAAGCAATTATATGGATGGTAGATTGTATAGCTCTCTTTAAATAATTGTCAATTTGTACAAGAAAAATACTTTGCATTGCACTAGTACAGTTTGGTCATATATATGTGTGTATGTGTATATATATATGGGACCTAGTGGCAGAATGTGAAGTGTATTTGTTGAATATGCTTTTCTACAAAAGGTTTCTAAACACACATACACACACGCACGTGCACACACATGTGCACATGTGGCCTTTGTGATACTACTCCCTTCATCCTCTTAGATGACTTTCATAGCTCGTAGGCTGAGAATCTATGACTTTCTAATAAAAGGGAAAAGGGAGATCAAGAAAACCTTTAAAGATCTCTCCATTCTTTAATACATTATAGTCCACCCTCCAATTTTTATAGTATTCCTTGTACTCCTGCCTAAAGCAACCTTTGAAGCATCAAACTGCATTAAAAGCCCCTGGTGCTTCCATTTTGTGTGTTTTGCTTGGTTCTTTTTAAAAGAACAACAAAAAAAGGCCAACAAGTTTTTCTATGAATCTAAGGAGGTATAAAGCATGTGAACAAATCGTTTTCAAGTGCTTGAGGGGAAGAAATTAACATATAGTTTTCTACCTCATCAGTGCTAAAAACAGAAGTAATATTTACAAGAGGTATTGTTTTGTGAAGAAGTTAATATAATTATTTAATATCATGAGTTGTTTTTTTTCTTTGAGATGAGATGATATGTCTAGTAATTTGATGAGAAAATTATCATGGTGAATATGTTTTCTATGAACAAAAGAATAAATAGCTTTATAAAATCCATCCTGCTTAGTGACTACTTAATGTTACCCAAGGGCTGTAATAATTTATATCACTTCTTTGTGAACAGTTTCCAAGTTTATTTTCTTTCCTTTGCTTAATCTTGGAATACAAGAACTACTGTAGATGGGTCTTTCCATGCTTCCTGAACTTAAAACTTTATTTTCTAGAACAAAAATGTGCTTAAGGGAGATTTGGAGCAATATAATATAGTTTGCCTTTACCGTTGGATCTTCCAGATCTGTTGGACTACAGCTCCCAACATTTCTGTCCAGCAGATGCCATTCTGGCTTACGGTTATATGGGGCAAAGCCCAACATAATTGGAGTGCATCAAGTCAGGGAAAATCGATACATTAATTTTCCCAGCTTTTCCTTTCTCCTTGGCTTAGCACAGAGGTTGGTAAAGTGAGGCCCATGGGCTACATGCAACCCCACAGGCTGTTTTAGACCCCAAGAGTCTCCCAGGCTGTTCAATTTAAAAATAAATATGCTCTCTCACCTCCAGGCATGATCTTATCATTTGGGCTGTTTTCTGCCTAGAAGAGTTTTGTGGGTTGTTGTTGTTGTTTTTAATGAGGTTAACCTGAAGCATCCCTTGAGCCTAAACCAGGTTGAGGGACAAGGGGCAGGTGTATTTTTAGTAACGTTTTTTTTTTTTTTTTTTTCCAAAATAAAACAGACTGGCAAATTAGGTAAAGCTGTCAACAATCAATTATCACAGGAACACCTTGGATATGAATGCCATGGACCAAGTTAGTAAGCTTTTGCATCTGGAAATCACAAGTCTGGACTGGTAAAAATGGAGAATTATCCAGGCTTATTCCCATCATTCCCAGCTTTGGGATCAACTTGGGGAAAGCAAAGCAAAATAGGGCTTAAAGGTGGATGGTTAAAGAGACATCTGTATTTGGTGACTCCCTTCTGTTATATAGTTCTTGGGATTAAAACTCTCTTTTCACCTGTATTTTGATGAGATTTTACATGAACTGTAACTGTTCCTATTTATCAGGATAATCTATTTTTAGATGCCTATTATTACTAAAAACACTTTCTCTGCATTGGACTTATTTTCCCCACTGAGTTAATTCCTTTGACTTCAATGAGCCTTTAGTATCCGTTGATGTTTGGTTCCAGGATCCCCCACAGATAACAAAATCCATGGATGCTCAAGTCCCGTTAAATGCAATGGCATACTAAAATGGTGTCCCATATAAAAATGGCAAAACGAAGATTTGCTTTTTGGAATTTATACATTTTAAAAATATTTTCAAACCATGGATGCTTGAATCCATGGATATAAAATCCATGGATATAGAGGGCTGACTGTATTGTGTTTGGTGGTGTCTGCACTGATGGGAAATACCCATCTTATCGTCCTGGGTTCCAGATCCATAATCCATGAAAAGGACAAGTTGTCCACACAACAGGCACTCATAATGAGCCACACTGACAACACTGTTTGTATACTCCCCAGGAGACCCCTCTCCCTCTTTACCCACAGATAATGGGTTAATGGCCATCTTATTGAGCATCAGTACAGTGTGCTAATGTTCAGTAGTGTGATCAGTTTACATTCTACAAAAGGAATGGCACCAAATGAATCACATGGTTTTGAAAGTGAAAGTGTGCTGGTGGGGAATTAGCAAGTTCCAGGTAGAAAAATGTCATTGGCTCACCTGCCTTCTGGCTCACCTGCCCCGTACATACACCCATTCCTGCACCTTTGCGAAATCTGAACACTCGGGGTATTCTCTGGAGGTTCCAGCCTGATTTGGAGCAAAGGGGGACTTTGGGGTTTTACAGACCACCCGAAAAGGGCTGTCTGGCACAACCTCTTTTTCATCTGCACCATCGCCACAGCAACCAAAACCAGCTCCTTTTTGCGTCACACCTGCGATACAAAAAGCACCATAGGGTGCATCTATGACGTCACATGTGTGCAGCACCATTTGGTTGCTGTGCACCTGCGACATCATCACTCCATGCACTGTCTGTATGGCACTGCAGATCGACGACGTCCTGACCACGTGCTAGGGTTGTGGAGCATCCATTCGCTCTGCTCCTGGGCAACCGTAACAACCGTCTGTATCGGGCCTTTTTTTACTGCAAAGAATCACTATGGAACACACATTGGGCCTGTGTTCCACCTGTTTTGGCCCTGTGCACTCTCTAAATAAGTCAATGTGTGAATATATGGGGACAGTGTGGGGACATTTATTTTTCTCCCTGCAGACACAACTTAGTAGGCATACATGTGTGATAGAACTATTCATCCTTTACCCTTTGGGCCTGAAACTTAAGTTGCTTTCTAATATGTGTCTCCAGAAGTCAGATCTTGTGTGAACATTAGGGCAAGGGAATGCATTCTTAGGCATATAAATGACACATGGAAATGAAATCTTGTATCACTTTGCTTCCACACCACATCCATGTTTCCAGACTGTTCAGAAGTATTGCTGGATATGTTGCTGGTGGAGTTGCAGCTAAGTTGCAGTAAGAACAATCAGAACCAATGTGAAATTAGCAATTGGTGGGAAATTCATTTTGTCCACATTTCAATATTCATTTAGCCAGACTTGAGCTTCTTAGACCTGAACAGAAACTGGTAAATAATTATATGTTCAAACTTGTACAAATCAAGTTTGTGATACCTCTCTCTTTCTCTCCCTCCCACACACACACACACAAAGCATACAAAAATGCCTACATTGAAAAGTGTGCAAAAATTGCACACTTTTTAACCAGTATATAGAAATGTTCAAGGCCATAAAGGACTAGATACCGAAATGCAAGGTTGCCATATTTCAACTCTTAAAATGCAGATATCCAAATTAAGTGTATCATGCATAGTTTCATGTTAGTAAATTTAACACATTGCATTGTTTTTCTGCCACTATGTTTCAGCTTTGACACTATTTATATAATAAGGACTGATTTGAGAAACGATAGCTGGGGGTATTAACAGTTGTCCCACCTTGAACATAAGGATTGCTGGGAGGGAGAGGAGGCTATCCCGCAAAGCTTCTACCAATGAATCTAGGTAATCTTCAAAGTATTAGAAGACTCCTGATTGTTTTTGCAGCAACAAGTATGCTTATATTCCTGAAAAATTTGGAAATCATTCTACTGTATAAGAAAATATACTTTTTCAAAGCAAGTACCAATTGTATGTGGCAGGCCTATTTTTCTCTCTAACTTTAATCACCCATATTTTATTTCCAGTTTTCCTCTCTCTCTCTCTCTATATATATATATATTACACCTACATATTGCTACTCACAGAATAGCAGTTGTTTGGGTTCCCTGCTAGGGTTTGTATTGCAGTAAGGGAGTAGGGTGTGTTTCTGATAAACAGAAATATATAAATTTCCTATGAACATTTTCTTAGTTGTAAGTATGTCAGAGGAAACTGTTCACATTCCGAAGACAGGTAAATGTGGAGACAGAGGCTTTGCAGACTGCCCCTGAAAGGGTGGCCTGCAGCCGCCTCTGTCTTCACCAGATCGGGGCTGTGGCAACTGAATACCAAGGCCCCGATCTTGCCTTTCTGTGGTAAAAATAGGAGCCACAAAAAGCAGCCTCTTTTTGTACCCTGAAAGGGGTGCCATAGCTGCCAGCACTGCGGCTTTGTTGGGCTCCTTTGGCGCTGCATCAACTAAATGCAGTGCCAGAGGAGTAGTGTGACACTGTGTGCCATGTGGTGCAGCATGTGGTGCCATGCCCAGACTCCATCCCAGGCCAGCCTTAATGTCTGGTCTGCACAGCCCTTTATCTTTCCAATAGGACTGTATCATTTCTTTAAAATTTAAAAGATATTTCCAAAAAACTAAGACAGAAAGCATCAATCTATTTCAATAAATGTCTGTGTGTCTATCCTCTCCTCTTTTATTTATTTAATTTAATTTATACCCTGACCTTCTCCCAATATGTGACCCATTTTGCTTACACTGCAGGTTAAAACAAAATGCAGCTGTAACAATACGTAGTGCAAATTTAAAAACCATTTAGACCATCCTGTTAAAAATAATTGAAAAACATTTTAAAACATATTTAAAATATAGTAAAGATGAAAGTCCCTCATAACCCATTAAAAAAGAAATTCTTCTGCCACCGCCAATTAAAAATTGACTGCTTATCTTAATAAAAAGGCTTTTGGCTGCCAGTGGAAAGGATGCAGAGAAGATATCAAGGGTGCATCTACACTGTAGAATTAATGCAGTTTGACACCACTTTAACTGCCATGAATGCATACCACAAATTCCTCGAATTTGTAGTTTTGTGAGGCACCAACACTCTTTAGCAAAGAATACTATTTACAAAGAATACTATAATTCCACCTCCTGCTGGAAGCAAGAAGAGCCCTCCCTTCAACCACCATCTTGAGGGGACTTAATTGTCTAATTAACAAATTGTAAGCCGCTCTGATAGCTTTGGCTGAAGAGCGGGGTATAAATAAAATGTATTATTATTATTATTATTATTATTATTATTATTATTACTAAAAATCTTGTAAAGCTGCAGATCACAGGATTCGATAGGATAGAGCTACAGCATTTAAAGTGAGGTCAAACCACCTTATTTTTGCATTGGAGATGCAGTGTATTGAGCCTCCCATGGGAGGGAGTGGCATTGTCTGAGAAGAACCATTGAAAAGGCATTTTCTTATGTCTTTTATCAAATGCAGCCATGACATGGGGACTGAGTGAAAGCCTTCCACCAGTAATCTGAAAAACTAAGGCCTGCAGTAATGAGTTCTTCACATTTCTCCTTTCCTCCTAATATAAAATGGGCCTTGTGTTTTTGTCAAAACTCAGGAAAGATGCATACAATATTGCAACATTTTTATTTTTATTTTTATTTTGCTTCTTAAATAATGATTTTGTTTAGGGCACTGAGGCATTTTACTTTGCTTTCCGTGGGCACTTTGGTCTCATTTACTTTTCCCCTTCCTTCCTATAACTTATCTCTGTGTGCTGTTTGTAGGCCGATCTGTAAAAACAGATGTCAACATTCTTGCAAGCATTTGAGGCTTTTCTCAAAAATCACATTTACCCGAGGAATTTATATCTACAATTTAAAACTTTGTGAAACTGTGAGACATTAACAACATCATTTCTAATATAAGATTAGCCTACAGATTTTGCTTTATAACTTACCTTCCAAAAAGGCTAGAATTCTTTTCTTTTCTTTTTAAAAATGAAATCCTGGCTAGAAAATGCTGTCTGGCATCCATTTATCAGCATACTAATAGGTACCACCCATTCTGGATAATAAGACAGTCCTCTCAAAGACTCTTGGTGGCAAGCCTTTACTTGCCTACAGACAGCCTCCAAACCTTAAACAATTACTTACCTATAGAAGATCATGTGGCATAGATGTAGACATTTGTACAAAGCCATGCCACATACCCAGATGCCAACTCTGCCCACACATCTATTATGGAAATGTCATCAGAGAGCCTACTGATATCACCCACAATGTTAGAGGAACTTTCACTTACTCATCCTCCAATGTGATTTTATGCCATACTATGTCAACAATTCCGTTCAGCATTCTACTTTGTGCAAAGAGGCTGGTCCCCGCACTACAAGATAAATGGACATAAATCAGAGAAATGTAAGGTTCTGCACTTAGGGAGGAAAAATGAAATACACAGATATAGGATGGGGGACACCTGGCTGAATGAGACCACATGTGAAAGGGATCTAGGAGTCCAAGTAGACCATAAGTTGAACATGAGTCAACAGTGTGATGCAGCAGCTAAAAAGGCCAATGCAATTTTAGGTTGCATCAATAGAAGTATAGTGTCTAGATCAAGGGAAGTAATAGTGCCACTCTATTCTGCTTTGGTCAGGCCCCACCTGGAATACTGTGTCCAGTTCTGGGCACCACAATTCAAAAAGGATGTGGAGAAACTGGAGCGTGTCCAAAGGAGGGTGACTAAAATGATGAAGGGTCTGGAAACTATGCCCTATGAGGAACGCCTTAGGGAGCTGGGAGAAGAGAAGGTTTAGCCTAGAGAAGAGAAGGTTAAGAGGTGATATGATAGCCCTGTTTAAATACCTGAAGGGATGTCACATTGAGGAGGGAGCAAACTTGTTTTCTGCTGCTCCAGAGAACAGGACCTGGAATGATGGATGCAAGCTCCAGGAAAAGAGATTCCACCTCAACATTAGGAGGAACTTCCTGACAGTAAGGGCTGTTCAACAGTGGAACACACTACCTCAGAGTGTGGTGGAGTCTCCTTCCTTAGAGGTCTTTAAGCAGAGGCTGGAAGGCCATCTGTCAGGGATGCTTTGATGGAGAGTTCCTGCATGGCAGGGGGTTGGACTGGATGGCCCTTGTGGTCTCTTCCAACTCTATGATTCTATGGCATTTGGAATAGGAACACACAAAAACCAGTTGCAGAATACTTCCTGGACAGTCTTCCTGGACATTTCATCTTGCACCCTGGAATAGCAATCCTTGAACAAAAGAACTACAAAGAAAGATTGGAAAGAGAAATAGCAGAATTGAAATGTATCCACAGACTACAGTCCATCAGCAGTGGGCTGAACAGAGAAAATGGTTTCCTAGCACACTACCTACATTTCAACACTAACACACACACACACACACACACACCATTCTCATGAGGGAGCCCTTGACCAGTTCATCACATCTCATCTCTGGTTTCTGCATTACATTCCAATATTCATTCATATTCATAACCTTCCTCCTGCCTTTGTCCCCCAATAATCATCATTAAACTGAACCTGTTAGCTCATCTCCCATACCTAAAAGGTTTTGAATTTCAGTTGATATTCTCACACACCAACTGGCTTATATAGGTCTGTCTCTGGACTTTCCACTCCACCTCATACAATGCAACAGAGGAAGTAGGCTCAAGTCTATGAAAGTTCATCCTACCAGCTTTTTTTCCTTTCAGTTAGTCTCAAAGGTACTATAAGATCCTTTGTATCTGTATTTTCCAGAATAATACAAATGCCAATTGAATTCTACTGATGGGAGAATTAACCATATGTCTGTTTGTGGTCACTGATGAAGTTGGTAATCCCTTCCTCCTCCTGAAGAGGCCAAAACTCTCCCTGGACTACTGAAGAATCACTGAAACTGCCCTCTCATGCCCATTCTGTGCCTGGTGGAGCAGTAGGGGATCATAGAAGCATCTGTATATGTTCCCATGAAATGATTACGCCAGGTGCTGAGACCTCTGAAGGATGTTGGTGGACCTCAGCAGATGATATAATCAGTTTCCATATGGCTGCACTGACATAGCCAGATGCTTCTGTAATCCCCTCTTCGCTGTCCACTGAAGGGCCATGGGGAAGGCTTCAAAAGCTCTACATTAGGTCTATAGCTCAGCGTAGTTACATATGCAGAGTTTCTATGCTATACTGAATCAAGCAGGATTGCAGCCACTGGAAAGCATGTTTAAAATTCAGGTAAAACCTAGCCAACCAAGTAAAGTGACAACTGTACCTTAGTAAGGTGATAAGCATGTGCTTTTTAAAAAATTCCCTAAATGCCTTGGGGCCTTAATACTTGTTGGACATTTCTCCCTACGAATTCCTTCCCTTCACTGAGATATGCCAAGGAAATCCTCTCCTCCGTCCCATTCATGGGAATGGTACATTGTATGAATCTGTTGAGAAGGCCACCTGTACTGTGGCATCCCTGCCATGGCTCCTTCTGGAAGTATCTTTAGCTTTGACAGAATCCTCCTTCTGACACAAATTTAAGAAACCAATTTTTTGAGCCTTCAGGTTCGTGGTCTGACTTCATTGTGTAGCGATGGATACAGTAAGCAGTGTGTACATCAAGTTAAATGTGTTTTATGGTTTTTTTTATTATTGACTTACATTTTTTATTGTTGCTTTGCTTTTTGTATTGTCCCCTGCAATATTTTAGCCTAGGACAGGGTTGTTGTTGTGTGTCTTCAAGTAATTTCCAATTTATGGCAATCCTAAGACAAACCTATCATGTAGTTTTCTTGGCGGGATTTTTTCAAAGGGGGCTTTGAGGTTGTTTTCCTCTGAGGTTGAGAGAGTGTGACTTACCCAAGGTCAACCAGTGGGTTTCCATGGCCAAGCAAGGATTCACACCATGGTCTCCAGAGTCATACTCTAATACTCAAACCACTACACCATGCTAGCTCTCTTTAGGGCAGGATATAAACCAGTAAATAAATAAATAGGGATATATAGTGAAATCACACACAATAGCACTTTATTTAGTGGGAGGTTTGCATTAAAAATGTTTATATGTAAAAAAATGCACTTAAAAGTGACACAATTTTTTTGTGTGGATTAAAACAAACTGATGATGAGACAACATGAGATGAATTTAACAGTGTAAAATATTAGATCATGAGCAAAATCAAACTTGGCAGCTTCATTCAACCATGTACAAGATAAAGGATGTTTTTATAAAAGCAATCTTTGGCATTACACTGTTTCAGAAGCCAGTAAATAATAAGGTATTGAAAAATAAGTGGTTCAAATGGGTGGCAGTGTAGAAAGTAGAGCCTTTATATAAGATAGGTGTAAAAGGAGTGGTGTTGTGAACACACAAGAGCATTCTTATTTTATCAATAAAACATTGGTGGGTTAGGAGCTTCTGGAGATCTCCATACTTTTTTTCCATATTGGCATTCAAATGTAGATTCTTGTCCTGCTTAGCTGAAAGAGAAGAGGCACCTTTGAAGTAATGCTAATAGAAAAAGCCTATGATAAGGTACTATTCCTAAGACATGCCTTTCTTTTTCTCTTCTTTTCTGTTTTTTTTTGGGGGGGGGGGTAGAACAGTTCTTTGAAATCTAGACTGAAAAGAAATAAATAAACCATTTCCCTCTTATCAGCCTTGCTTTAATGTGCTCAGAACAGTGAATCTTTATAATGCCAGGAAACCTGATGGGCGATAACAAGCTTTTCATTTACTGTCCTGATTGTCTGCTGTTTTTCTGTTTCCTGAACACAGAAGGAGGATTCTAAAGAAACGGCAGTTTGTTGCTCATTTCTTTCCCTTTGTGACTTTGTGCTTTGCTGCGTAATATTTACTGAAATGAAATACCACTTTAAGCATATGATGAACATTGATGGATCTTCTTTTGCATGGGGAGGAAGGATAGTTTAGCAATTTCTAACTACGTGTACAGAAAATTGTGCATGTCTTTTATGGTTAAATACACAGTCTTGAGTGGAAATTCTTCTAAACTAGCTTGGATTCATTTCGGAAGAATTTTTGTCACCTTTTATTTATGCCAAAGGAAGAGAGTCTTTTTAGAAGGTTCCTAAGAGCTCAGTATACTTTTTTAAAAAATGTACAAGAGATCTAATAATTTTGATCATAGGGGGACAAAAATGTCAGAAATGAATCTAGTTTCGGGATAACTGTAAGATTCTGGATGTCTATTGGATTATGGTACTGTATTCTTGCAAATTGTGAAAGGACTTCAAGCTGCAAAGATAATTCTTAATAACTTTATTATTCTCACTTAGAAGCAATTAAAGTTAAACTGCTTTTTACCTGCCTTTTGGTGTCATTTTTCTTGTGGGCCCATTAGAGCAAAATTAAGGTATTTGAGTAAGATAGCTCACTCATTCCAAATTACTTTCCTGTCTCATGTTCAAGCCTTTGATAGCGTACTTTGCGTTTGAATTCAATTTTGGATAGACACTAGGCATGTTAATTAGGTCTCTTTGTGCTCCTTGTAAGCTAAGAAAAAGAAGAAGAAGCAAAAGGTTATTTTTAACACTAAGGACTGCAGGGCTTGCATTACAGCCATCGGTGCTACAGTACAGATGTGAAGCATCACTATAGCTAAAAGTGGATTGGGGAATGCATTTTAATCTACTAAAAATAAATTCTAGGTCTTTATTATTTTGGAGTCTTATTGACTGTAGATAGATTTCTTTAGAATTCTCACTAGAACTGCACAGGCTTTCACGAGATGCTCCAAATCTTTTGCTCCAACTCAGCAAGGATGGAGAAGCTCAGGAACAGAGTAGAAGCTCAGGAACAGAATAGAACAGAATAGGGATGGAATTCTTCACTAAGGCTGCATTTGTACTGCTAGAAATAACCTAGCTTGACCCAGCTTAACTGCTATAGCTCAAAAATTATGGAATTCTGGGAAATGCAGCTTGTTAAGGCACCAGAGCCTTCAGCTATGGATTGCTCGTCCAGAGGGGCGGGCTAGAAATAATAATAATAATAATAATTATAATTATTATTATTATTATTATTAACATGATTCTGCCACCACCATGTTTTGTGATTTAGCACTGGGTCTGCGTGAACATGCACTGTGCTACAGGTGAGAGGCAGACCCCTTCCAGCCACACTCTGCTCCCAAGACAGATGGCTCTCTGCACCAGGCTGGCAGCTTTCCAATGCCAACTGAGGCTTCTTGGTTCTGCAGTATCATTATCTTTTTTTTTTTTGGGGGGGGGGAGTTCTGATTTAGAGACACTTAGTCATAATCCCACAGATGGTCTTCGTACAATTTGCTCCTCAGCCACGCACATACACCAAATTTCTGAACTTGCAATTCCTCTCATACTGAGCAAATTTACTATTGTAACAACACTTCACAATTTGTGTTACAACCTAGAGAACCATCTTGGTGATGGTTAACCTCTAGAACTCCCTTTCTAGAGAGTACATGCTCCCTCCTTGCTATCATTTCATAGACATGTGAAGACTTATTTATTCCTTTGGAAATTAACTGTTTTACACAAAAAGGAGACTTTTATTAATTAACATAACAGTACAGTACATTATTGAAAGCCTGTACCAATAATGTATATTTGTCTAAATATCATATGCTTGTTTCAGTTCAGCTTATTTCTCCTGATAATCATATAAATATAACTTCAGCATGAGTTGTTGCTTGTGTAGATCTGAAAATAATCAACAAATGATTTCAGATAATTCCTCACTTCCCCATCAGCATGGATAAGCATGGGGCAATAAGTCTTTAACAGGGAAGAGTAATTTTGCCTAGTATTTCTTCTTCGATTGTAGAGAAAAAAATGAATAGTTCATACTTACATTCAGTAATTGTCAGTAATTCTACTCACTCTGGAAAATGATTGCTGAATACTATATATTTGCACCCTCCCCCCCCCCATTTAGAAATCAAGACCATGGGTAGTGATGTTCATTTCCTCCTGTCTCTGAAAGGGGTGGGAATGTTATTCTTCCTCTTGCTTCTCTGTGGAAAGGCAGATATTTCAACTTGATCACTTTTCACAGATAAATAAACAATCTTCAGCTAATTCCTAATGAAAGAGGGCTATAAAACACTAGCTGCCTTTCCACCCTAACTGTTCTTGCAGTAAACAGTATGAACCATAAAACCCCACTAGCAGTATCTAAAAAGAAAGAATTCCCTTTCTGCCTCCCCTTCTGCAGCACAATGGAGTAATTCAAATTATCTTGTCTGAGACTAAACACATTTAAAATAGGAAGCATCACGTTATATAGGTGAATCTACTGTAGCTGTATATGTGCAATATCAGGTGCATGTGTAGCATGTATGATTTGAAGCTACAATGGATCTTTTGGTGGTGAAGACTGGAGAGCACCATAAAACACTCAGCTGTCATTCCCTTCCACAGCATCTAACAAGGAGTTAAATGAATAGCAGAGGCAATGTTACTTTCATTACTTAAGCAAAAAGCAAACAAATAAAAATCCTTACATCCTGAACATCAAATTTCTCACTGAAATGTCTTCCTTATTACTTTTTTTTTCAAATGAGGAATCTGCAAATTTTCATACCTCAGTCAACCAGATGCCAAATTTTAGAGCTTGTAAATATATGAGTTGAGCATTGAGGTACCTAAAATCCCATACATTTAATGATCAGCAATGAGTGCTAGTCATATTCCTAGCCACAGATAACTGTGGTGTATATTTTGAAGCTACATCTAGCAGGGGACACATAGAAATAGACTGTAGAGCTTAACAGGAGAAATGGAAAGACTTAGTCCCTCCAGTCATTTTGGGCTATGACTGCCAGAGTCTCTTACCATTGACCAGGATGGCTAGGCCTTCTGTGATCTGAAATTCAAAACATCTAGAGAGCCAAAGATTCCCACTTCTGGCTTAAAAGCAAAGAATACCACTGACTCAACAGCTATGAGAATGAAATGCATGAATAATTTTACTCTGTAGTGGTGGTGACTATGACTTATTTTCAATACATAGATGTTCTTCCACAGGGTAAAAAAGTATTCCTTTCTGTCATTGTAATGTTCTGTAGCAGCTAATAATAATTATGAAATGGAGTGCACGTCTGAATCTATCCTGACCTCTCAAAGGATTGGAAATGCAGCAGCTTCAAACAGAAGAGCAGTGTTTAGAACAGAATGGACCCATGGGATCCCATTCTTCTGAAACCACTATGCTTGCAGTAGACTGAATAGCAGAGTATCTAGTAGACTGTTTTGAATTTTTACAGGAATGATAAAAGTAGCTGACTAAATATATAGTTTTAAGCTTCCACTGATTTTGGAACAGTCATGATGCCCCCAAATTCTGAATTTCCAACAGAATACACAGCAACAGAGAACAATGCACCAATCTTTGTAGCAGAGTAGAACAATTGGGAAAAAGAGAAGTATGTGTCAACTCTAATATTCCATTTTTAAAAAAGAAGGAAAGTTTCACAGTGGCTGATAGAAATGTGCATTCTGGACTTCAGTCACAGTATGACTTTGGGGTCATACTATGGATCACTGTAGTTTTGCAATAATGAAACTGTAAATCAAAATGATATACAAGGGGCAGTGGCTCAGGAATGTTCTCTAAGGTTCAATGAGAAAGGGTACATTTTGGGGGAACTTTGAGGAAGAGGTCATACAAAGCCTGTTCATCTGTCAGCATGAACAGGAGGTTGTGCCTTGTGAGTTTAAAACAATGTTAGAGATCAAGTCTGGCAGAGCTTTCATGTCATCAGACCACTTCAGCAAATATCTTTTTCCAATGGAGGCAGTTGAGCAGTTGTACTTCACTGTGTGATGAAATGACAAGCAAAGTACCTGTATGTGAGAATTATTACCCCTAAGTAGCAACAATTAAGGGAGAGTAGGTTCTTAATTTGCACTGGAAGCAGAGGTGGTAGAATTGATAATGAAGGTAAAGAAATAGAAATGGTAGCTAAGATAAGACTAAGCAGTAATGACATACAGAAAAATAAGACCTTACATAAGGGAAGGAGACAAACAGATGGGCATCAACTATAGGAAAGAAAAAGGAAAAGTTTAAAAGGCCTAACGAGCAAAGAAAAATGATAATAGAAATGAGGAATGAAAGGAAAGATAGAAAAGTCTTGATGAACCTGATGAGAAAGACTGCATCACAATTAAGAATTGTCTAGTCACATTAATCGTTTCTAACTTGCTCTGCCCTGTTTCCTGCTGAAGTCTGATTTTATTATCTGATTATGTCAGACCAATCCAGGTGATTTTTGAAACCGTAAATTTTAAATGATGAATTTAAATGTAGAGTATTTAAACATGTATGTGTCTTGTTTGTTCTTTTAAGCTGATGTATGTTTTAACTGATGCATATATGTTGGTCTGTTGCTGTTCCCCGCCTTGATCTATGGGGAGAGTGGGTAAGAAATTATTGTTGCTGCTGCTGTTGTTGTTACTGAAAATTAAAGAAAAATTTTGGAATGGTATGCTTTGTTACAGTCTTAAATTCCTTTGCAATCACATCCATGTTACCCATGCATTTACAGGAACTGAAAAAAAAAAAAAAAAACACCAGTCAATGAATTAATCAGCCAGTTAACAAAATATTTGTATTTACAATTACATCAGGGGAAAAAAACCATGCATTATTTTAACGGACAACAAATCCTACAACCACAATCCAAGATTGTTTTTCTCCCAGCATTTTATTGATGTATATGATATGTATGTGCAGCGGCTGAATACCATACAAATAGAATCTTGAAAGCATGTTATCACAAGCTTTCTTTACACTGAGTTATCACTGTCTGTGTTACCATTGGCAATGTAGGCAGGTGGGAGAAACACATATGAACTTTAAGGAACTGAAAACTGGAGGAGAATGTATACACCATACTTATTACTAAATTCAGAAGATGGAACAAAAGGAACAATTGAGAATTCAGAAAGCATCACTTTCTATCATCATCATCATCATCATCATCATCATCATCATCTCCCCTCATGTTTGAAAAATATTCTGCTCTCCTATATGGTGTATTAGCAAGAAATAGCAAGAAAATCTAGTGGTTTTTTGCACATCACAGGAAGCAGTGAAGGAAGGTGTTTGGTTTTTTCCCCCTCCTCTTGCTATTATCTGAGGAAGTGTAATGTGAGTCTAATTCAGAACCACAGGTAGTCACTGCTGCCAAATTCCCACTGTTTGCAAAATTTGGTGGCTGCAGCCAGGTTTCAACTGCTACAGTGGCTGCTGAAACTGGATGACAAATGTGTCATCAAATGTGGGAGTGCCATAGCAGTCTCACACAGAGACCCTTGTCACTCTGCAGGGCAGAATGTCTCCTTCCCCTCTAGGTGTCATTGTCAGAAGCAACATCTTTCCTAGTGGTAGTACAGTCACCCCTCCATGTCCATGGATTTTTTTTTAATCCACAAACTCAGGCATCTACAACTTGAAAATATTTTTAAAATATATAAATTCCCAAAAAGCTAACCTTGATTTTGCCATTTTATATAAGGGACACCTTATTATTATGGTATTATGTTTAATGGGACTTGAGCACACACAGATGTTGGTATCTACTGGGGGGGGGTGTGCAGTGGTCTGGAACCAAACCCCAGCAGATTAGCATAGTCCTATTGAATGTCTCCATAGTACTTACTTATGAAAGCTTTACCCTATGAATACCAAAGGTCCTGTCTATTGCAGTAGCGGAATAGACATCAGGGCCTATCCCTGAATCTTTAGTTTTTGTGGGTCATTGCCAGGTGAATCTTTAGTTTTTGTAGGTAATTGCCAGGTGAGAGATGAAGGTGCAAATTCTCCAGTTTGGGTGGACTTAGCTCCAGGTAAGAGGAAAGGCTGTATGAAAGTCTCCAGCCTCACTAAGCAGCAGCTTGCTACACTTTTCAAGGCTTAATGGATTCCTTGCTGCGACTCACAAAGACTCTAAGGGAGCCTATAAAACACTGCAAAAATAATCCAGTATGAGACTGCTTTAACTGCCCTGCCTCAGTGCTGGGAAATCCTGGGGATTGTTGTTTGTGGCACCAGAAATCTCTGACAGAGAAGGCTAAATGTCTCACAAAACTACAGTTTCCAGAATTTGCTAGCATTCAACCAATGGACTTAAAGTGGTTTCAAACTGGATTATTTCTGCAGTGTGTTTTGGTACCTTAGTTTACTTAGGAATTTATCAGACCGGAGGAATTTCTTTCTATTTTGAATGGAGCCAATTCAGATCCACGTAAATTCACTAGTTTAGCAAATTTACATGAATTCTAATTGCTTTCAGAATGTGTTCAGAATGACTTCCCATTACCCGAAACTGCGTGAGATACTCTAATACGCAATAATGTGAAACTTCATGATTGTGTTCGGATTGCCATTGGATTATGCTTCCAATTTCCATCGTCTGATATTAGTTATTAGTTAGCTTCCTTCTTCCCACACATGCTGTGGTGCCGGAACTCTCCCTCTGCTCTGCTCAGCTCTACATCGGCCTTCTAGCTAGAAGCAAGTTGGCTGGATTAAACGTCCATTATTCATCATCCTGAGTAGGTGAAAAAGAACAATCACCAGATTTCACTTTGATCTAGGAAAAGCCCCTTTAGCTAAGATACAGTATCTGTCTTAATTTTCACACAGGAAAATATGCACTCTCTGTGTGTGTTTCAATAACAGTGATGCTTACTGAAAGTACCGGGGCAATCCTGAGGTCTTGGGTTTTTGCTCAGAAACCTCGGGGACTGGGATGATCAGGCCTAAATGGGAATGCAACAGCAGCAACAGACTGGGGCATTTCCTGTGTTGCCCGTTCACTATATGTAGGTCACCTTTGATCTATGTATTACTTATAACTGTTCTAGGGTTGTCATGTTTTCAGAAGAGAAAAAAGGGACAGTCAAAATCCATAGAGTGCAATGGTGCAGCACAGGGCTCACAGTGAGGAAATGGCTGTTAACAAGATTGCGTTCCTACCAAATAAAAGTATTATTTTAATAGTCCTCTCTTAAATTTATAAAAAGTCATTATTCTCTCCTCCTCCCCCCCCCCCCCCCCCAAATAGTACTGCAGTTTGAGTCTTTCTGCCTAAAAAAAATCCATTTGCTTCATGAAATTATTGCTTCCCTTCACTGTATGGGGAGAGGGCAAGGCAGTCACTGAAAGCAAGGGATTTCAGGGACCACCCACTTGATTCCAGAGGGCGAGGGGTTGCAGGTGCATCATTCAGCTCCCAATGGAAGGGCTGGAGTAACTTGGTTCCCCTCTCCATGTCAGATTCTTTAGCATGGTCCTATTGAAATGTCTCCACAATACTTATTTATGAAAGCCACACCCTAAGATTTTTTCCCCTCCTCTCTGGGTAAGAGGAGGCAAGAAAATGTATGAGGAGATGAATGGATGGAGCAAAGGGGGGATGCAAAGAAGGAAACAAAAGAGGACAAGATTGCGAGGGAAGAAATGGGAATGTGGCTGGTGTGAAATGGAAATGGGGAGGGGGGATAGGAACAAATCAGAAAAAAATCAGAGTGGAAAGGCAGGGTGGATTGGGACAGAATGATGCAGGAGGGGAAAAAAAAAACCCTGAGAAGAAAATGTTTTACAAGGGGAGAACTGAAAGGATATCAAAATGACTCACTTTGGAAGGATGTGGTGGTGATGGGCTGGATTGTGAGCAGGTGGAGGCAGGAAACAAAGAGACAAAGGAATGAACAGAGGCAAAGGACAGATGAAGGTGAAGAATGGCTTGAGGCAGCCCCTGTGACCACAAGCAAAGCCATTCCTCCTTCTACTGCACCATCTCTTGCTCTCAGAGAGCACTGTGGCCACTGCTTTTATTCCACATCACCAAACCAAATAAAATCTCACAATGGCAAGCCAGCAGCCAATGTGAGGGAAGGAAGATCATGAAGAGTTAGTGAGATGGTATGTGTTTGGTATGTGATTGAGGCCACTGCTACATACCAAACACTTGGAGAGTCTGTAGAGCACATCTGGGGTCTGTTCACACTACAATATGTTTTAAATATGAGAATTTTGGTTTCCCACATAATGTGGATATGAGGCCGCAACTTTGGCCCCTAAATAAGGGATTTTCCACATCTGGAAAACCTATATTGTCCATATCATCCTTGTTTATTTGTGATCTCCCTTGCACCATCCACTTCTAAATTGGACTGTTTCCTTTCTGCCTTTGACACAGCTAAACCCTTTAGCCATGTTGGGCTGTGTCCATGGAAACACAAGTACTGGTAAGCATAAGTTACATGCACCCATTGTTCATTTGGCAGAAATCCTTTTGGTTTTATATGAAAGCTTTTGATCCATGTAAGGATGTGTCAGCCAACTGCAGAAGTGATTTTGGAGTGGCTTATATAGAAGTAGGTTTTGTCCTGCTACACAAATGAGCAGGTAGATAAACAACCTACTTGGAATCTAATATTGCAATTGGCCCTTGTGTTCAGATAGTATTTGGTTTCATACTGAATATGATGGCATAGCTTAATGAAAGAGCAGTGACACAATGGATTTTAAGTAATTTGAATCTGACTCAACATCCTCTGTTTCTGCAAGCTCATGCATTTTAGTTTTTGTGCCCCCAAAATGAAGCCTAGGGTCTCTTTCTGGGAGAAAGGTGGCACAGAAATAAATGCAAAAATAAATAAATAAATATATCTAGCTGTTGTAAAAACATAAATATAAATAGATATTTAAAAATCATGAATGTTATTTTTTTTACTTGAGAGAACTTTTTTTTCCTAGGAAACTCTTAAGGCCTTCAGTGTGACATCATCATAATCATTCCTTGTCCCTACCTACCATGTAAGGACTGAACTTACCATACTTTCTACTAGATACTTCAGCTGCTAGGGCAACAGTTTATACCAATGCCACAGAGCTTGGGTTGTTCTGAGTAAGATACCACACTTACATGGTGGAGTTTATCACATGGGAGGAATTTCTCCCAATTTTGAATCAAGCCAATTCGAATTCATGTAAATTCGCTAGTTTAGCGAATTTACATGAAATCTAATTGAGTTCAGAATGTGTTTAGAATGACTTCCCATTGCCGGAAAATGAGCCCCCATTGCCTTTGCGTGAGATACTTTAATGCGCAATTACATGAAACCCCATGATTGCATTCGGAATGACTTCCCATTGCCCAAAATTTCATGAGATACACTCATACGCAATAATGGGCAATCCCATGATTGTGTTCAGATTGCCATTGCATTATACCCCCAAATTCTGTCATATGATAAACTCCAATGTCTGAGAAAGTACAAACACTTACATGCTGGAATTTCCACCAGTATAAAGCCACAACAGGATTCTGACAACATTTTTATTATCCCTTTCAACAAAGGGAGGTGTGTGTGTGTTGCAACTAAGTCTTGATCTTAGGGGAAATCACCTGTCATATGCATAGCATTTTTGAGGGGGGGCGTGATGTACAAAATACATGTTTGTTGTGAAATACATTCATCCACATGCATACCAAAAAAGTATGCAAAAACTTCATACACAATTTGAAAAAGCTACGGGGTGGTGGTGAGAGGAGGAAGGAGGAGACACCTGGGCCCGCGGAGGCCCCACACACCTTCCCCGGCAGCACAGCAGAAGGGAGGAGGAGCCGGGTCATCTTTGGGCCTATTTTAGGCCCCAGCGTTCCCTTCCCTGGGCGGCGGTGAGAGGAAGAGGGAGGAGACACCTGGGCCCGCTTATACCCCCCAAAACAAATATACTTTAGTTGAATGTTGTCTTTAAAGGGAATATCTCTTTCAAACCTAAAGGAATTTCACGTTGTATAAGTAATTTTTTTCTTTTTTTTTTGTGAGAAGCACAGTTTAGATAAGTGAGTGATCCGTCTCTAGATAATTAAGAGTTGTTTTTGATGATGAGTACACAGAAAACAACTAAGAGGTTACAATAATATGTCCATATCTACCAGATTGCAGACAACAAAATCTCAGGTAAATAGACACGGCTCTATAGAGATGCCACCAAAAATGCAAGACGCTGCACAAATGCAGGCTATGTTTGAAGAATTATTCAAAAATTTTCAAAAAGAGATTAGACAAGAATTAAAAGATCATAGAAAGGAATCAAACGATAATTTGACTAAAAGTCTAGGGAAATTTGAAAAAACTTTGGAGGATTTTTCTAAAGAATTAACCTTAGTTAAAAATGAGGTGGCAATGAATAAAGAAAGAATAGAAAAATTGGAAGACTCTACCAAATACTTGGAAGGACAACAAAAAGTTGAAGAAAATCTAATATTACTTCAAGAACTAAGGTACAGAACTAAGGTACTAAGACAAATATGTCTTAAATTTAGAGGGTTAATTGAGACACCTAATGAAAATCTCTACGGGAAGCTAGTTCCACCCTTGACAGAATTTATGGAAACAACAGAAACATATCTGGAAATGGAAATAGACAAAATATTCAGGATTAATTCAGAAATGGCAAAAGAAAAAAATCTCCCGCGAGATATAATAATTTGTTTCGCCAGATCTAAGGTAAGGGACGATATACTGCAAAAAAGTTATGAGAATTCTTTTCAAATAGATGGCCATAAAAATAAAGATATTCAAAGATATACCAGCATCCATTCTTAGAAAAAGGCAGGAATATAGACAACTAACTCAAGCTTTAAACAGGAACAACATTCGCTATTCTTGGGACAGAATTGAGGGAGTTGTATTTAGCTACAGACAAAAGAGATTTAGAGTTAACTCAGAATTTAAGGTCGAACATTTTTTAAAAAGACTCAAAAGAGACAAAGAGAAAGAACAGGAAAATAAAAACTCTGACAGTGACAATAATAGAATCCTGGACATTTAAACTTGATTAAAAGAAAGGGAAGTCAGAAGCAGTAAGAAGGGGTAATAAAGAATATATATCTCACCTTTGGCATAAATTAGGAATCATTCTAAAATTGAATTTGATTGTCTAACTTTTTCCTTTTTTCTTCCTTTTTTCCCCCTATAATAAAGGCAATATGAGAGACAAGGTATCTATATGTTCTTGGAATGTAAAAGGATTTAATTCTATATATAAAAGGAAGAAGATTTTTCATTATCTGCAGAAAAAAAATTATGATATACTCTGTCTTCAAGAGATTAAGATAAAAAAACCCAGACCTTATATATATAAAAAATTCCAGACTTGGTCAGTTCTATGGCGCCCTACATGAAAAAAGGAAAGCAGGGGTAGCGTTATATGTAAAGAATTCAATATTTACTAAAGAAGTCTTTAAGGACACTGAGGGGTGATATGTGGCAATTGAATTAATTTTTACACATACTAAGTTTTTGGTGGCAGGAATTTATGCACCTAATGAAAATTTAAAAAAGCTTCTTTAAATCACTGCTACATGAATTGGAGAGAAGTATCTATAATGGAGGATACGATAAAATTATTTTAATGGGAGATTTGAATGGTGTCCTAAAGCCTGAGGTAGATAGATCAGGTCAGACGAAAAGTAAAAGGAGACAGGGAAAACTTTCACAAACCTTCTTTTATATGAAGGACAAATTAGATCTTTGTGATGTGTGGTCTACTTTATATCCTAAAAAGATGGGATTTACATTCCACTCCTTGCAATACAATTCCTTTTCACGTATAGATATCTTTTTGATTTCAATGGCATTGTTTCCCAAAGTCAGGAATATGAAGATAATATTGAGAACTGAATCAGACCATAACCCTATAAGTTTGGAATTAGAAATTACCAAAAAGCAATATAATTGGAGGATTAACTCTGATTTGTTATTAGACAATAAATATCTCTCAGGATTAAAAGAAAGCATTAGATTTTACTTTAAAGAAAATGATTTACCACATATTAAACAAAAGACAAACTGGGATGCACATAAGGCTGTTATAAGGGGATTACTAATAAAAAGAATCAGTGAAGTAAAAAAAAAAACAAGGCAAAGAAATTAAGGAAACGGAAGAAAAATTGCGCAAAGCAGAGAGAGAACTGGAAAAAGAACCTAAAAATAGCAGAGTAGTTGAGCATATTAAGATTCTACCAACTAAATTGGATACGATATTAGCAAAAGAAATTCAAAATGACATGAAGAAAACTAGACAAAGAACATTTGAGATGTCTAATAAATCAGGGAAATGGTTAGCAGATAAGATTAAAAAGGAGAGAATAAATAAAACCATTACTGAAATAGAGGACAATGATAGACAAGCAACTACACAACAAGAAATACAACAGAAGTTTCTTAACTTTTTCTCAAAGTTATATTAAAAAAATACAGTTAAGATAAATCCTGATAAGTTAATAGACTGCTACATGGAAAATATAGAATATTTACTCTTAAAGAAGGAAGAAAGAGAAAGATTGGATGAAGACATAACTGTAGAAGAAACTGAGTATGCAATAAAAAATTTGAAACAAAAAAAATCACCTGGCCCAGATGGTTTTACCGGAGAATACTATAAAGCATTAAAAGATGAATTATGAGAACCACTTAAAACATTATTCAATCTAATAGCAAAGGAAGGTATCCCAGATACTTGGAGATGGGCAGACATAGTGGTAATTCCAAAAGAGGGAAAAGATAAGAAAATTATAGATAACTATAGACCTATTTCGTTAACAAACGTTGACTACAAAATCTTTATGTCAATTTTAGCCAATAGGCTTAAACAAATATTAAGTGCCAAGATAAGACCAGGCTGGGTTCTTACCTTGTAGGCAAATAAGACATAATATTAGAATAGTTCTAGACATAATTGAATATTATGAACATAATTGTGATAAAAAATTGGCAATGCTATTAATTGACACCAAAAAGGCATTTGACTCAGTAAATTGGGAAACTATGCTATTGATTTTGGGTAGATTAAACTTCGGCAAAATTTTTTAAAGTCAAATTAGTTACATATATTCGGAGCTAAAAGCTAACATAATAATAAATGGTGAAAAATCCAAAGATTTTGATATTGAACGGGGAGTCAGGCAAGGCTGTCCCTTGTCACCGCTTATTTTCATTATAATTATTGAGCTATTAAATAACAGAATAAGGCAGGATTCTAGGATAAGAGGTCCGAAGATAAGAGGATCAGAATTTAAGATCAGAGCATATGCTGACGACCTAATAATCTTTTCAGAAGACACCCTAGAATGCATAGAAAATACTATGACGATATTGCAAGATTTTGGTGACCTTACCGGCTTTAAACTAAATAAAAAGAAATCTGTAATCATTACAAAGAACTTAACAACAATAGAGGAATCTATTCTACAAGAAAAAACACAATGTAAAGTGGTAAAAAAGCAACGTATCTAGGTATTAACATCTCAAATGATAACATCAATTTATACGAAGATAATTATGAAAGGATTTGGAAACAAATTTAAAAAGATCTACTGAATTGGTCCAGATTGAAACTTTCTTTATTTGGTAGAATCTCTCTGCTTAAAATGGCTATTCTACCAAAATTTGTTTTTTTTAATTCTCTAATTTACCAATTATCTGTAATAATAAACCTTTTTCAGTATGGAACAGAGAACTCAAAAGATTTGTTTGGGAGGGAAAAAAGCCACGCACAAAAATGAAGATATTGATTGATAGAAAGGAAAATGGGGGATGTGACTTCCCAGATCTTGAATTGTATTTTCAGGCTTGTGCTTTAGTATGGATAAGGGAATGGATAACGCTCGAGAATAAAAGGTTGTTGGATTTGGAGGGATTTGACCTATGGGTGGCATGCATACCTATGGTATAATAAAATTGAAGTCCACCAAAATTTTAATCATCATACTGTAAGGAAAGCCCTTCTGAAAGTATGGATGAAAACAAAAGAAGCCTTTTATAGAGGAATATTGGGATGGATGTCCCCACAAGAGGCACTGCTAAGTAGATTCAGTTCAAATACTAAATACTTAAAATACGAGGAAATCACAGTACAGAGTAATCAGATGGAGAATTTAAAATTAAAGGATATCATTTCCATTCAGAGTGTTGACAGTAGTATTAATTGGTTTCAATATCTTCAATTGCAGAATATATTAAAATCAGATTTGAGGACGTATGGGTTATACTTTATAAAAAAATGTCAACAAACAGTGGTTCTAAAGTCTTTGAGATGCCAGAGGGCAGTAGTTATCTCATTCAAGCTCCTTTTACCCCCCCTCCTCCCGCCCCACACTTCTGGAAGGAAAAGTCTCATGGGAGACATTCAGTGCTGTTGGCACTGTCTTAATGCAAGTTCTAAGGCTGGTCCCACAATGGAAGCAATGGTAAGAGGTGTCTCCTTGCACCAGCACTGGGAACCTAGCAGCTGCTATTGTGGAGATCATAGCACTGATCTGTGTACACCTGCATTCATTCCTAATATAACACCTTACCTGCATTGTGCATTAAGCCATTGGTTCCCAGACTCTTTATCCTTGTGACCCTTTACACCAACATGCGGATGTCATGCCCCCTGCCCCCACCCGATGTAGCATATAAATAAAAATACTTTGTTTTAGTGCATATTTTCATTTCACACTATCATGTATATTGATTTTTTAAGAGTGTATAAGAAAATAGCTCTCCTCCTCCTTTCTTCTCCTCCTCCCTCCTTGCTCCATCCAAGCATGCTCCTTGCCTTTCTTTACCCTTCCAGGAGGATAATAAAAGGGAAACAGTGGAGGAGGGATAAGGACCTCCAAGTCTGCACCCTCCTTAAGCAACTATTGCCTCCCCCGGATCCCGCCCCACAATTTGAGAACCACTACATTAAGTTGTTGATAAATCTGTGCAAGGATGAAAGCAAAGGAAAAGAGAGAATGAAAGGGAGAAGTAATTAGTTTTGAACCATAGAAGTTTGCTGGAAAATATCATACAGGTTTGGTTTGGTTTAGTGTTTTGGGTTTTTAAAATCTTTGATTCATTGGCTTATGATAAGATGTAGCATGAGGGTGGTCAGAGTCTATCTTCTATTTAGAAAGAGAGAGAGGTCCATCTTCTAATTCAATTTTTTAATGGGAAAGGGGCCTATTTGCAGTCTGAAATACCAAGCTGCAAATACTGTAGGGCAGTGCAAATGAGGATTTAATTGTTCAGTTTTCATTGGCATACACAAGAGGTGGGAGAACAAGAGAAATTGAACTCCTCTATTGAACAGATTATTCAATGACAGAAAGAAGCTTCTGTTTCAAAATACATGTATTTTGTGCATTTTGTGCAGCTGAGAAAAAAAAGCTTACAAAGCTGAAGTGTGTCTTTATAGGAATAGAGAACAAATAAAAATAAGAAAGATGGTTCTTGATATTAAGTAATATGTAATCAATTGTGGATAGAGAACCTCCATTTTCAGCTGTTAAATCAGATCAATGATCCAAGATAAGAGAGCATTTTAAGGTATTTGACTCATAAATGATCCTATGGAGAACTAAACTGTGTATTTTGTAAGCATTTGCAATTTGTTTTATGGAACTTTTTGTTTACTTCAAAGGCAATGCATTTTTTAATGCTTCATGAGAAAATTTTCAAACTGGTAAGGTTTATTCTTGGACATGTTGTGTTGGCTACACCTATTTTGCTCTTGACAATGCTTTCACATATTAAAATTCACACCCCTTGGGCATATTTCTGAACATTATTTATAAGCCACAAACATTGTTTCCAGGATGCAAACACCAAGTGGCAGACTGCATGTACCATGGCAGATTTTGTGGCTTCCAAGTAATCCTGCCCACATTGGCTTGCACTACTGATATTCAAAGACAAATAATAAAGCTCAATTGAAATGACCATTTCTGCTTTATTAAAAAAAGGCTTGTAGTGTTATAACCAAATTTTTAACAAAGTGGTAGCAAGAAGAGGATACAGTCCATTATAGGTGTTGAGCAGAATAGCCCTGTACCCAACAATATTGTCCACCTCTATTCCACTGGATTCCGTGAAAGGGCTCCATACCCACACAATTAATGTGCAATGACCAAGTGTTACTTAAAAATCTATGGCATTACTTTCTAATGTACAGCTAAGCTCTATGCATATCAACTTAGAAGTAAGGAGAACAGTTCTGCAGATACCATGGACAGCTGAAATGAAAACAAATGGGTCCTAGAATAAATCAAGCCTGAACACTCCCTGGAAGCCAAAATGATTAAATTGAGGTTGTTGTACTTCAGCCACATCATGAGAAGGTCTGATTCATTAGAAAAGAAAATAGTGCTTCAAAAGATGGACGGCAGTAGGAAGAGAGGGAGACTGTTTCCATACTGCAGAAATAATTCATTCTGGCATCACTTTAACTGCCATGGGCCAGTGCTATGAAATTCTGGGAACTGTAGTTTGTTGTGGCATTAGAGCTCTCAGACAAAGAAGCTAAATGTCTCACAAAACCACATTTCCCAGAATTCCCATAGAATTGAGCCATGGCAGTTAAAGTGATGTCATCCTGGATTATTTCTGGAGTGCAGATGCAGTTGAAGACTATACCAGATGGATAGACTTAATCAAGGTGGACACATCTTGGTTGTGGCACCGCGCTTCGGTGGTTCCGATCCTTTCTCTCTGGCAGATCACAAAGGGGGAGACTCGGGGACAGCTGCTCTTCTAAAATCAAGCTTAGCTGTGGTGTCCCTCAGGGCGCCATCCTGTCCCCGATGTTATTTAATATTTATATGAAGCCGCTCGGAGAGATCATTCAGAGGCACAGAGCTCAGTGTCATCAGTACGCTGATGACACTCAGATATATTTCTCCATGACCAGATCGTCTGCTCAGACTTCAGATGGCGTCTCCCCTCTCAATGACTGTCTTGCGGCAGTAATGGATTGGATGAGGGAAAACCGATTGAAGCTTAATCCAGACAAAACAGAGGTGCTCACAGTCACAGGCCTGAAACCAGGTTTGGGAATACAACTTACAGTCCTAGATGGAGTCACACTCTTCTCAAAGGACTCTGTTCGCAGTCTGGGGGTGCTCCTTGACCCGTCACTTGACATGACTAGTCAGGTGAATGCGACTGTCAGGAGTGCCTGTTACCAGCTTCGGCTGATACGCCAGCTGCGTCCTTTCCTGGAGATGAGGCATCTGGAAACTGTGATACACGCGCTGGTAACTTCCCGTTTGGACTACTGTAATGCACTCTACATGGGGCTACCCTTGTGCTTAACCCGGAAACTACAACTGGTCCAAAATATGGCAGCCAGGCTTGTTGCTGGAACATCTAGGAGAGAGCACATAACACCTGTTCTTAAATCTTTCCACTGGCTGCTGATCAGTTTCTGGGCACAGTACAAGGTGTTGGTTTTAACCTTTAAAGCCCTACATTGCTTGGGTCCATCCTACCTAAGGGACCACCTTTTCCCGTATGAACCCCCCCCCCCCCCCGCATACTTCGGTCCTCTGGGAGGAATCTGCTACAGCCCATGAAGACCAGGCTGGTCCAGATCTCCCAGAGGGCCTTTTCAGCTGTCGCCCCTAAGCTGTGGAATGACCTGCCGGATGAGATGTGTCTTATTCCATCTTTAGAAGGCTTCAAAAAAGCCCTAAAGACGCATCTCTTCTGGCAGGCCTTCCCAGAAAATGCGAACACCTCCCGGCTCCAAACCTAGGCCCTAGTGTCTTCCAGCCTTCCTTTCCTGTGTTTTTTCCACTCTCTATACAACCTAGGTTCTTCAGGTTCGTTTCCCTGTTGCTGCTTTTTATTGTCTTAGTTTGTTTTATTCCATGTTTTTACTCTACTGTGATTTAATTTTCTTCTTAATGGGGGTGGTGAGGGAAGAGATGGGATATTTTAACTGACACTGTTTTAACTTTTGCTGTAACCCACCCCGATTGCTTGTTCAGAGGGGCGGGCTAGAAATAAATTATTATTATTATTATTATTATTATTATTATTATTATTATTATTGTCATCATCATCTCTGAGGCAGCAGGACCTGAGAAGGGCTGTTGAGGATAGTGTGTCTTGGAGGTGTCTCATTCACAGGATCACCACGTATTGAGGTTCACTTGAAAGCAGTTAACAGCAACAGCAAGTTTCCTTATATCCAATGGGGCGTTTTTTGTAAGTAAGCACGAATAAAATTGCAGCCTTCATTTACCAACAGTGATAGTAGACTTGGGAGTTCTGACTCGATGTCTCTTACTCAATGGATTAGACTAAAGCTTTCCAGGCCCTCTATACTATCAGAGCAGTTAACACAATGACAGTAATAGCAATTGTCTTGCAGCTGCCTGCCAGGTCTGTCCCACTCATCATAATTTCCAACAAAACTAAAAGATCAGGAATAGGAAAACAGGAGACTGCAAGAGTATAGACATCAGAGAACAAGGAGTTAAAACTACATCAGCCAGAGTGATCAGATATGTTATTTCTATAAATTGTGACTTCATTGTATTGTACTGTATCATTTGTAAGCTGTGTTGCATGTATATATGATTATTTATAACTCATGCTTTCACAATATGAACAACTACAGTTTCTGGGGGTGGAGTGGTGAACAATACAGTTCACAGTAGTTGTGTGCCAGTGTTATTGATTTTTATGGGTCATGAGGTGATGTGGTCTGGAGAAATTTGTTAACATTTGCACAGAGCAAAAATGGGTGAGCCAAGAATAGAATAGTCATCCACATGAAGAGG
This sequence comes from Urosaurus nigricauda, assembly GCA_034509955.1. NCBI lineage: Eukaryota > Metazoa > Chordata > Lepidosauria > Squamata > Phrynosomatidae > Urosaurus > Urosaurus nigricauda. The sequence goes on from JAOEGL010000001.1 coordinate 97,580,951, forward strand.
CTAGACATGCCATTTTATAAGTAAAGGACTGTGCTGATCTATGACTGTAACAAAGATGAACTGAACTGCACTATAAGTATAGGACAAATTTCTTTTATAATGAAAAGATGTGTGTGTGTGTGTGGGGGGGGTGATCTTGGAGGACTACGGAGAGGTGATACGAGCAGCTAAGAATTCGTTCTATGCTGCCCGTGTCGCGTCCGCGGAGTCGCATCCAGCAGAGTTGTTCAGGGTAGTGAGGGAGCTAACTCAGCTCCCTCCTGCCCTGAACCAGATCCTTGAACCTACTAAGGCCTGCTGTGACCAGTTTAACAACTTCTTCGCGGATAAAATCTCTCGGATAAACGAAGATCTGGATGCCAGTGTTAAGGCAGAATCCAGAACAGAGGCGTCCAGAGCTTCCATGGACTCTGTTGTATTGTATCAGTTTGAGTCTGTCAGTACCGAGGATGTGGACAAGATCCTTAGAAGTGTTAGGAAAACAACTTGCTCCTCGATCCCTGTCCCTCGTGGCTAGTGACACAGGGGGGACCGGCTGTAACATCATTGTTACGCCAGATTATCAACACATCCTTGAGGGAGGGGCGGTTTCCAGAAAATCTTAAATTGGCCATCATAAAACCGATACTAAAAAAGCCCTCCCTCGACCCCCTGGTTTATAACAACTATCGGCCAGTTTCGCTGCTGCCATTTTTGGGGAAGGTGATCGAGAGGGCGGTTGCAACCCAGCTTCAATCGATCTTGGATGAAACGGATTTTCTAGATCCATTTCAAACCGGTTTCCGGGCAGGCTATGGAGTTGAGACTGCCATGGTCGCCCTGGTCAATGATCTCCATCTGGGCATTGACAGGGGTAGCGTGTCCCTGCTGGTGCTCTTGGACATCTCAGCAGCTTTCGATACCACCGACCATGGTATCCTTCTGGAGCGCCTGGCAGAGGTGGGAATCTCTGCAGATTGTGCAGCTGGGGGATGTTTGCTCCGACAAGAGGGCCATCAGATCTGCGGTCCCTCAAGGAGCCATCCTGTCCCCCATGCTTTTTAACATTTGCATGAAACCGCTGGGAGAGATCATCCGGAGACATGGGGCGCGGGGTTATCAGTACGCTGATGACACCCAAATAGTTTTCTCTATGTCTCTGACTGATGCAGTGACCAGGGATGGTGTCGCTCCTCTCGTGGCCTGTCTGGAATCGGTAATGAACTGGATGAGGGAAAACAGACTCAGCCAGAATCCAGAGAAAATGGAAGTACTCGTGATAGGTTCTTCTGGTCCAGGGATGGAGGTGGTTCCACCTGTCCTGGACGGGCTCACACTTCCCATTAAGGACACCGTATGCAGCTTAGGGGTGCTTCTTGATTCGTCGCTCCATCTTACTTCTCATGTGGATGCGACGGTCAGGAGCACCTGCTTTCAGCTTCGGCTGATACGCCAGCTGCGTCCCTACTTGGACCGGAGGGACCTTGAAACTGTAGTACATGCTCTGGTAACCTCTCGATTAGACTTCTGCAATGTGCTCTACATGGGGCAGCCTTTGTATCACACTCGGAAGCTACAACTAGTGCAGAATATGGCAGCACGGCTGGTCACTGGGGTTCCCAGGACCTGCCATATAACACCGGTATTAAAAGATCTCCATTGGCTGCCTATTCGCTTCCGGACTCAGTACAAAGTGCTGGTTATTACCTATAAAGCCCTAAATGGCTTGGGCCCAGAGTACCTGAAAGACCGTCTCCCCTCACATAATCCGCCCCGCACACTTAGATCTTCTGGGCAATTATTACTTAAAGTTCCAGAGGCCAGATTGTCAATCACTAGGAAGAGGGCGTTTTCTATCGCTGTCCCGAGCCTCTGGAATTCACTGGCCACAGAGCTCTGCCTGGCGGCCTCCCTTACCCAGTTTAAGAAGGGGTTAAAAACGTATTTATTTGAGCAGGCTTACCCCTGACTCTCCCCCGCCGTCATTCTTCCCCCACCATGGCTCGGATCGGAATACCGCCACCCCTTGGGCCGAAATTGTTAAATTGTTTTCTGATTAATTGTTTTTAACTTTTGTATATGTTTTAATTGTTGTATGTGTACACCGCTCTGATTGTTGGAAGAGTGGTATATAAATAAAGACTTATTATTATTATTATTATTATTATTATTATTATCTTGTGCACCATAATCCTGTAACTATGATCCAATAACACATCTCTGTGCATTCAGATTGGCTTTCTTGTTGTTGAAACAGGAGAGATAAATGTTCAATGCAGCAACTGTAAGAAACACACTGAAGTGCAACCTGTCTGAAGAAACAGTTGCTTTAGAAATAATCAGAGAAAACCTTGTTGTTATCTGACAATCACTGTTCATGATAATTGCTAGCAAACTATAGCAATATTTATTCAGTCCCAAAGAAGGTACAAGGTTAAAACAAATGAAAAGGACTGTGTGGCCTATGTGGCTATGACTCTGTTTTGGGGATTGCAGAACAAGTGGGTGGGCTGAACTGTGAAGCTATGATTTAAACAGACATGCATCCAACTGAAATCTTTAATGTCATAAAATGCAGGCTTCAAATACCTGAATTGTGCTCTTTTAAAGAAAATTATAACTCTGGTTCAGTAAGTGAGTAGGGTTTCCCCCTCATTTTTGGGACCTTCCTTACTTAACATATCTGGCCTCTGCTTTCAGTGTATCAAATGATCCTACAGCACAAAGCCATAAATGCAGAAAGCTATATAGGGCAACTAATTAAATCCAATATAAGCATAGCAGCCTCCTACTAAATGCTCCAGAGGTAGAGACATGGGACCCTCCGGATGTTGTGCTGTAACTTATATCAGGTATAATCAACACAGCCAATGATGGGGAACAATGAAAAGCTGCTGCCTGTAGAACTACACACATGGCATTTCTAGATTAATAGGTACCACAAGCAGGTACCACAAGCAGAAACAGACATGGTAAAGCACAATACTAATGGCCACTGAGCATGTAACAAAGCAACTGAGGTCTAATCTGCACTGCAGAAATAATGCGGTTTGACATTGCTTTAGCTGCCAGGCTCAATGCTATGGAATTCTGGGATTAGTAGTTTTGTGAGATATTTAGCCTTCCCTGTCAGAGCGCTCTGGTGCTACAATAAACTACAAATCCCAGAATTCCATAGAATGGAGCCATGACAGCTGAAGTGGTGTCAAAGTGCATTACAGTTGGCCCTCCACATTTGCAGCTTTGACTTTTTTAGCTTTGATTATTTGCAGGTTTGATTAATATGTTCTCTCTAGGAATCTCTAAGCCCTCCAGCATGACTCTGCCAGAAGCTGACCATAGAGTTGTGCTGAAGAACTTAGAGGTTCCTAGAGAAAACAGTTTTCTAAGCATTTGTAGGTCCTCCAGCATTATTCTATGATCAACTTCTGACAGATAATAATAATAATAATAATAATAATAATAATATTTATAACCCGCCCCTTTGAATGAGCAATTGGGGCAGGGTACAACAAGTTAAAAAGCAAGTACAATTAAAAAGTTACAACCAGATCCCTACCTCCCACCACTTAAAATGGAATTAAACTAACACAGAATTAAAATAAATAGCAATAGAACAATACAATGTATTAAAAATGAACATTCTTGGGCAACCTGAAGGTAGCATCTGATGTGTGGCTGGAAGAGCTGGGTAGGTGTCACTGGAGACCGGGAGAGATTAGCCATCATCCGGAAAGGCCTGCCGGAAGAGATGCATCTTTGCAGGGTTTTTTAAAGCCATCCAGAGTCATAATATGACTCATCTCATCCTGCAGGTCATTCCACAGCCTGGGAGCGATAGCTGAAAAGGCCCTTTGAGAGGTCTGTGACAGCCTGATCTTCATGGGCTGTAGCAGGTTCCTCCCAGAGGACCAGAGCATGAGAGGGGGTGAGATGTTGACCACAGAGTTGCACTGGAGGACCTGAAGTTCATAGAGAGGTGTTCTTTCAGAGAAAAAGAAGAATGCTTTGTTTATTTGCTTTTTTTCCACATTCATGGGGGTCCTTAAGCGCTAACCCCAGCAAATGTGGAGGGACCACTGTATTTCTACAGTGCAAATCAGACCTGAGCTTCACCATGCTACACACAAAGGCAACAATTCAACAAGAATAGTGTTGCCATCCCTCCTAGGATTGCTACTCAGCCTTACTTTGGGACAATCACCCCTTCCAAGAGATATTAACAAGCAGAAAGTGAATCCAAGATATTCTGTAAGACACAGTTACTCTCTAGGACACCGGGATACATTTCAGTTAATGGCCTCCCTCTAAGCTAATGTTTCCCTAAGTGCTCAAAAATCATGGGGCATCATTAGAGAAATTCAGTCCCCTTGGATGAACAAATCTAACATTTATTTGCAAACATATAAACAAAGTAAATAGGATTTCAGGAGGCAACTAAGCTGCTTTTTTGCTTTTCTGTTAAATTTGTATCTGGCCTTTGCAGCAGTGCTCAAGGCAGCTGACAGCAATAAAATACAAAGCAAAAGGAAATCTATGTATAGGCAGGCAAAGGACATCAGTGAAATAAACTGAAGAAAGAACAATGGTAGCACATCTACAATATGTAACCACACATTTAACAACGATTCTAGTAAAACAGCTTGTGAGGCCAAAGGCTGAATTTAAAAAAACAAAAACAAAAAACATTTGCTTGCTTAGATGAGAGCTATTTGGCAAGCAGTTACAAAGGCTGGGAGCAGCCACAAAAGAGACCATCATTGAAGGTCCAAGTAAGCATGCTTCAGGTAATGATCCTGTACCATATCGCCCAGCTCCAACTCAAAATATCCACTCCAGTTCAAAATTCCTAGGTTTCTGTATTCCTGTATTTTGCCCATACTTAGATTGCCATTGCCCTAAGGCTGTCTTGCTTACATCTCATGTCTAGAACTGGATAGAAATTCTAAGCAAAAAGCAGTCAAGAATGTCATTTCAGTTTGTTTGTTTGTTTGTTTGTTTGTGTGATTAGAATTTAACACTATTTCCAAATTTCTTCACATTTGAAGAGAATGAGAGATTTTAACAGGATGAAAGAGAAGCAAAAAACAGGCAGATATATCCATCCAGGCAGAGAGTTTTGAATGTTTGGTCTTCAATGCAGGGGTAGGGCCACACATCATTTTCAGGACCCTTTTTGTGTTTCCTGAAGCTGACAAGGACACCTTTCACAGACCTGTACTCACCCATTCTTTCCAGGGGGAAAATGTCCTGCAATCACCCAGACTTCTCAAAAACAGATGTAACAAATGGTTTTTACTGCCTTTCCTCCATGCTCCCAGCCCTCAGAAAGAAAACAAAACAAAATATAGATCGAAATTGGATGAAAATACAGACAAAACATAATGAAAAGGACTTTTGGGTCATTCAGAAAGTGTCATTACTGCCCATGTGGGGGGAGATAAAAAAAAGTTAGACACCATCCCCAAGGCAATTTTCCACCTCTGCTTTAACTGAACCATGCTGTTAGGGCTGAGTTAGGTACCTCATATTTAATTCTTATTCTAACATGGGCCTTTCCATGCTGGCAGGAATTGTTCCTATTAACTTTGGCTAATGCAGATAATTGAGAAGGTCATTACAGAGTGTTTTAAACAAAGGAATGGTAAAAATGCACTTCTTCACATTCAGGATGACAAATCATCATGCTCAACAAACCAACTGATAACACCATTATTCTTTACATATTTAAATTAATCTCAGGTGCTAGTTATGTTTCCCTCTTTCTACATGTTCTACATGTAGTAGTGAGGTCTCAATATTAATTTCCTATATTTTCAAAAGGAGAAAGACAGAGAGAGAGAGAGAAGGAAGAAAATCTTCAGTGAACTTTTAAGTCTTGTCCAATGGCTGCCTAGTGTCTCTGCCTTCTTTCATAGGCACAGAAAGCTGGACCTAACAGGCTGGGAGATAAGAAGCAGGGGCCTGAGGGAGAAATAGATGAAGAAACCAGAAAGCAGGAGGAAGAGAGAACTAAGAAAAGGAGGTGTCAGGAGAAAGAGCTGACAAAACAAATCTTATAGAGGATCGAGCCATAGAGACTATTCACCAGAAAAGTGTGAATAAATGAGTAGTCTTCAGTGGCAGGAAAGTTGCTGGTCAGAAAGTTAAAAGACTTAACAACTCTAAAGAAGGATAGCTTAAGAAGGAAAGGAGGGCTTTGATAGAAAACATCAGTTTTATCTAACTACAGTACTCAAACCTTTTCTAGATCAATAACTGCTATTTTTCTTAATAATCCCTGAGTTATGCTTGACATTTGGTAGTCCTTGCCTTACTTACCTCCACTCCATGCTGCTGTCATTCTGACTATACACCTCATTTTTCTAGAACAGTTGAATGACTTAGTATCCTATTTACAAAGGCTTTTGCTAATAGAGCCAGTTTCCAACATTATTTTTCAAACAGATGCACAGGACATGGCTACAGACAAGAGGTTTCGTAACATCCAAATAACCAGATGTGAGCCTGACATGTATCTAATGTGCCAGCTTCAGAGCTCATTGCCAGATGTTTGTTTTCAATTCACATTAGACTATTAAGAGGTTATAATATCTGCCCCCTAGGGACTTTCCCTCTTCCATCCATCTGCGCTTCATATGCTTTGAAAAAGCTTGACTAGGCAAAATTTTATTTGTCATCTTAACAACTACCCAGCAAGGTAGGTAAGGCAGTGAAAATAACTGGCCTCAGAAGATCACAAAATAGTTTTGTGAAGGAAGAAACTGTTCTTTTAAAATGTCTGAGAAAACTGAAATGTCTCATAGGCCCAATGGAGAGATTCTGCTGTTTTTCTGTTTTTGGTTGCTACACACTTCAGCAGACCTTAGAAGCCCCCTCCCTCCCTTCCTCCCTCCCTCCCTTCCTTTTCTCACTTCTTCTGAGAAAGGAATATGGGAGGAGTGGAATAGGCATTTTATTATCATGCCTTGTACCCAGGATCCAAGTTTAGTCAATGGCGCACACAGTGAAGCAGAAAGACAGGATGTCATGCTTGTCATGACAGGATGGAGCCCTCCCTCCATCCACCATTTTGAGGGGGAGAAAGGCAAGCCAAAGCTCCAACAGGCCTTGCCTGAAGGGAAGAAGAGCCCTCCCTCCAGTCCATCTGCCTTGGTCCAGGGGCCTCTGAGGGAGAGAAGATCTGCTGGACTTTCCCCCTTCCCCACCACCTCCTTTTGTGTCGTGTCTTTTTAGATTTTAAGCCTGAGGGCAGGGAAATGCCACTCTGATAGTCTTGGCTGAAGAGCAAGGTGGTTGTTGTTGTTGTTGTTGTTGTTATTATTATTATTATTATTATTATTCCTGTGACCCAGGTTCAGGCTATGATACAGACAGGGAAACATGTGCCAGTGCTTGAGACAAACAATGACACTCCCCAGCAGCCACAGTACACAGACATGGACTTGGCAGTATCTGCTGCAGCTGAATCAGATTAGAAAGGGAAAGGCTATGATGCTCAGAGCACTTAAACGTTAAATGCTGATTAATCAGGTAGCATCTGCAGAAGGCTGCCAGACCATAAATATTCCAGCACTTGCATTGGGAAGTTGTTACTGACTACTATTCTATTCTGTATTCTACTATTCTAAAGTAAGCAACACTTTCATCTGTTGATTCCTGGCTTGGATTGATACCTTGGGTTTATAACTCTATCCTAGTGACTGCCAAGGCTCTGAGAATTGTATATGCCTGACTAGTAAGCTTCAGTACATGACGGGGGGAGGGGGGTGCTACTGTCTCATCTTCTTGATGGACTTTGTGAAGTATTTTGGCCTGGCTGGTCTCCATGACAGAACAATTATTCACTTTCTTAATATAAATATAAAATGTAAATAATATTACCACATATTTACAAAACTTCATTTTAAATATTATTATTCTGAGGCTCATTTTGTACTATACAGTGGTAGAACTTGGATGTTCTTTTAAGTACCAACCTTCACCCTATGGTATCCTAGGATTTGTACTGTAAGGAGGGATGGTTTCCCATAGAGCTCTAGCACTGCCTCATACTACAAACCCCAGTACTCCATAAGATGCAACCATGACAGTCAAAGTGGCATCGAAGTGCTGTAATTGTGCAGTGTGAAGGGGCCCTTGGAAACTTTTATTGTGACTCAGCAAAACACATTGTACAACATGTGGATTTTAAACTGAACAATATTTACTCATTCAACTTTTGGATCCTGATTGCAAGAATCCCCTACAATTCTCCATGCCTTCTTAGAACATTAGAGTTGATGGAGTATTCACTGGAAGTTATCCAGTGTCATAGTTTAGGGTTTCATTATGTCACTACAGATTCTGAGGCTGTCAGGATGAGAAAAATCTACCTCTGCAAAAGTGGGATTTTTGAATTCTTACCCTGATGCACATATGTATTAATGACACACCATGTTGTTTTATGTTTAAAAATCTGTGCAATTAGATCCAGTAGCAGTTCTTGTAGGTATTATGTACTTTATTTTCTGGGCCATTACTTGCCCTGAAATCTAGTTTGCAACTAAATTGATCTATGGAGAAAGGAAACTTCAATAAGGGCATAATGATCATGCTTGATGCTCCCTTGTGCCAAGAAAGAAGGATTTAGGTGGCAACATGTGATATCCAAAAGTAGTAGATAATGATTAAAAAAAAAAAAAGAAAAGAAAAGAAAAGAAAATACTGATGTTCCATTTAAGGTTGCCAATTACTCAGGGTGCCCCTCAGTTTCTCATGGACTCTACATGCAAGTAAAACAGGTTTGAAATTGTTGCTAGAGTTTCTCCAATGTGTATATTTCCATAGATATTGAGAATGATAACACTGTGAAGCAGGAGAAGCGTGTCTCCATTTACCACAGTGCTGCAGAGACCTGTGAGTACCCTCGTGGTGTAGAGGAAGGCTGGGACATACATACCCGGGTGACCTAGTGTCAAAGGAAAATGTTTCAACATCCTTACACTACTGCAAAGTATGTGAACCTTTTGTGCCAGGATTAGACTATATAGTTGGATTCTGTGAATCATTTTGTGTTAACTGATTCAACTTGACTTATAGTGGCCATGTGAAAGACACTTCAAAGACCCCCTGTCCTCAGCTGCTTTGCTCAGGTTGTGCAGCCTTGGCCTCGTTGACTGGTATGTGGATCTGATATGTGGAACTTTCTACCAACCTCCACTTCTTGCTAGCATTATTGTTATTTTTTTTTAGCCAGTTATGCCTATTCATGATGTAACCAAAGTATGACAGCCTCAATTTAGCCAGATTTGATCTGTTCCAGAAATTTCTTCTTATCAGCTTTCTTCACTGTCCAGCTTTCACAGACCTACATGGTGACAGGAAATAAATAAATTATTAATAATAATAATAATAATAATAATAATAATAATAAGTCCCGCCTTTCCATCAGATCAAGGCAGGATTACAGCAATGAAATACATATACAATTCATAGTAAAATTAAACCTGATATAACAACATATGCATATAATGCAATATCAACAAAAATACATTCACAGTATCACCTATGCGTAATACTAGTTCAGCTCATACAGTACAATATCAATAAGACAATTAAAACATAAACAGAATCAATCATTTACACTTACATTTCAATTGCAATTACAAGCATAGGTCAGACACTATAACTACAGCTACAATCCCAAAGTCCTCCGGGGGCAATAAGATGTTCCCCACCCCACCCCTCCAAAGTCCTCCATAAGGACAAGGATGTTCAGGTGTTTAAATGGGCGCCGCTCTCACCGGCGCCACGCCCCCTCAGGAATCCGCTGCGGCTGGTGGGCCCCAGCAGGCCAGCTTTTAGGGATGCCGCTCCCACCGGCGACCCCGCCCCCAGAGTCCTCACTGCAGCCAGGTGTTCCGGCTCTGGCACTTCTCTCCTCCTCCGCTGTGTGGGTGGGTGCGTGCATGCATATTGGCTTGGGCAATCCTAACTTTATGTTTCAGTTTTATATCTTTTCACTTTAGGATTTTGTGTAATTCATTCATAGCTACCCTTCCCAGCAATAGTCTTCTCCTGTTTTCTTGAATACACTCTCAATTCTGATCAATGATTGATCAGATATGGTCTGATCAATAATCGATCAGATATGGGAAAACTTTAACTATTTCTTCACTGTCCAGCTCTCACTTGACATCTATACTGAATTCATGTAAATCCTTCATGAATCACTGTCTCAGCTCATTTGTTAATGAGCACCAGCTATGAATTCTAGGGTTTCCGATTTAGCATAATGGGACAAAATCAAGCACTCCATGATATCGTTAAGCATTGTGCATTAAGTACCAATCACCATTGCTCACAGCTTATTCAAACACACAAAAACATGCCTTTTTTAAAAAAAAAAAATTAACTAATGGGGCTGTTCCCAAATCAAAGTAAAACAAGGAGCTTATTTCTTCTCGGTTACTTAGATAAGGAACGTTTAATTTAGCCTCCATGATTCTAGCCAGAAAGTTGGATGCACAGCAGAACAATGGGTGAGCCCTGGTGCCACCAGTGGGGGGGGGGGGAAGGAAATCAACTAAATAAATACATTGGCCCAATCTAGACAGGCACAAAGAGGTATGATAAGGGCTTAAAAAGGCACCTTTAGAGTTAGGGAGGGTGCAGCATCTGCACCCTCCCTAATCCTAAAATGTATGGGTGCTGCCATTTTAAAATGGTGGCGTCCATATGAGCGTGCCATCATAGTGTCATGGCACACACAGCATTTAGAAACACTGCATGCACCATGATACAATGTCGCCACAGGAGGGTGCCAAGAGCACCCTTCCCGCAGTGCAAAAAAGGAGCTCAAAAACCGAGCTCCTTTTTTGCGCCAGGTCCTTGGTGCAGCCTTTAAATGGCTGCACCAAGGACCCGGTGGGAAGGGGCCGCAGTGGCGGCCCCTTTCTCCCCTCGTGGGGAGGGAAGCGGGGTGCAGTGGGTGCCCAGAGCACCTGCTGCACCCTGCTTTGAGGCTGTGGGGAAGCTGCAATTTGCGGCCTTCCGAAGCAGCGGGATGGGGTCTCTGAGGCTGCCAGTGCAGCAACCTTGGCCCCACCTCACCGCTTAAAGGGGCAACTACAGACGGCCCCTTTCAGGCGGTCTGTATTGCCCCATAGATCTTCTGGAGAGTCTTTGCAAGTTGTAGCAACATATCCATAAAGCCTTGCCAATTTTAGCAGGTTGCTATTTTCCCAACTTGAGCTGGAGATTTGCACATAGCCTTTACCTCTCTGTAATGTTCCTCTGAGCCCATCATTTTGTTTTTACAGAAATCTAATCAGAAATCTAGCCATGTTTCCCAATATTTGGAAGCCTTGTCTTATCCCTAAAACCTCTGATCATGTATTAGAACTGGACACCCCCCCCCCCTCAGCAATCTAAGCCACAATCAGTGAACATATTTTGCCTTGGATAAAGAGGCAAAAATCAGATTTTATGTCTCAGGTCATTGGGAAGCTTTAAGTCATGTTGGCCCTGTACTCCAGGGGATTTGTCAAAGCAACAAATCTCAGCTGTGGTTAGGGAATTGTATTTCACAGTGGAAAGTAAAAAGGCCTAAGGAAACCTTTCTCTTGAAGCTGCAAGATTTTTTTTTTTTTTTTTTTGCGGGGGGGGGGGGCGAGTAGCATGCTCCAAAAAAGAAACAGTTGAAGTATGCAAAATACAAAATTTCTAAGCAAAAAGAAAGTGTACAATGTGTACAATGGGATAATTTTTTATTTCTTTCTTGCTTTTTTAATTGATGGATGGAAAGAAAAGACATTAAGTTCTATAACATTTCCTGACTGCAAATGGGCATCTCCACATGGAATTTTAATAAGGGAATTTTCATGTCAGACAAGGCTTCTGGGATTCAAAATGCACTTATTGCAGAGCAGTGGGAGATATTAATGCTTGCCTGCGTTTGATCCGTTTGTTTAGCATTACGCTGCAAGCAAATTAATGGACAGACAGAGGAAGCTTCCTACATCTTGTAGAGATTTGTTCTGTTATTTCATTTTTGTAATTTAAAGTTGCATAGGATTAGTTTTCAGAACCACTATCATCAAAATTCAGTCTCAAAACCCTTAGTGGAGCTTGTGGGGTGGATTTGCTTAGCTCTTAAGACAATGTTCTGGAAGATTACTTCAGAAGAAATAAACATGGGGTTGGTGGCCTGACTCTTATCACATTCTGGCTGTCATGCTATTACTGGTGTACACAGAAATAAGTCCACCTCATACCTTCATATATAGTTTCTTTGCTCATTGCAAATTTTGTTATTCCCTTCTTTGCCCTGCAGTCCCCCCCCCCCTTTATGATTGAGTTGCTGCAGCCCACCTGGCTATGGCTGATACAGAACAAGGGTAGGTGGGTGGAGGATGAAAGAAGATCTGGCTATGTCTGTGTAGTCAATTGTAAAATGATTACACCATCTATTTAGGCTTCCAGCAGACTCCATGCATCTGGCAACATTTCTCCAATTGGTCCCCTCCAGCATGCACAGAATTCCATAGAAACACAAGCACTAGATACATACAAGAAGGCCCTTTCACACTACCCAATTATAGCACCAAAATTCAGTCTTAACTGCCACAGCTGTATACTGTAGTATTCTGTGGTTTGCAGTCTTATGAAACAGTTGAGTACTCATGGCCTATCCCAGGACTCCGTATGATATTGCCATGGCAGTAAAAATGGATTCATAGTGCTATCATTGTGAAGTGTGAAAGAGCCCTGATCCCTTATGGTAGTGGCTCTCTAGGGTGTGAGAAGAGAAATCTTTTCATACTCCAGCTAAGCTGCCAAGAACTGAACTTTGAATCTTTTGTACACCATAGATTTGTTTTTCACTAAGCTGTAGACTTGCTTAAGATATCCTGCAAGAAGGTCTTTCCTACCTGCACCTTTTTCTGTAAATTCCATCCTTTTCTTGCTCCTGATCCTACTCCCCAAGCTGGCTTCTACAGCAGATGTGAAATGTCCACAAACTTGTTTTGCTAGCACTATTAATGAATATTATTGCAAATAGGGATGGAGCAGGAAGCCAGATCCTCTAGGGCAGTCGTGGCGAACCTATGGCATGCGTGCCACAGAGGGCATGCGAAGCTCTTTCTGTGGACATGCTTGCCATCTCCCCAGCACAGAACCCCAAAACCTGCCTCGCCATGGAAGGTGGCTACATCCCTTCCTCCTCCTCTGGCTCTTTCCTCTTCTCCTACTCCTCCTCCTCTTCTCCCTCCCCTACCACTGCTGCTGCCGCCTTCTCCTCCTTGCTGCCACCACTGCTGCCCTCCTCCCCCCCTCCACACACACCCTTCAGAGTCCCATGGGGCATCTGCCCCATGGGGTTTGAGGGCTCCACTCCCCCCATAGCCTTCAGGGTCCTGTGGGGGTTTTGCCCCATGGGACTCTGAAGGCACCACCACCCCAGCAGCTGATGCTAACGTGTTGTGTGGCACTGCATCCCATTGAGGTTAATGGGGCTTTGGTATGTGTCTTCATGTCTTTTCCAACTTATGGTGACCCTATCACAGAGAGAGGGTCCTTTTTTCTTCCTCTGAGGCTGAGAGTGTGTGAGAGAGGTCACTTAGTGGGCTGAGAGGGGATTCAAACCCTGGTGTCTATTCTGGCCTTCAGACTTTACAACATGTCCTGTATTATGCAGTATCACAAATAATAGGGCTATATGATGTTGAATATTATGTCCTCTCACATACAAACATTTCCTTGTTCAACATCCTACAGGCATGGTACAGACGGCCCAAAAGAGCTGTCCCCACAGCATGATTATGGCTGGGAAGCGAGTAGCAACCGCACGCTCCCCAGCCTAGCGCATATGGACAGCACCATTTTTAAAGCACCATCCATACATGCATGCTGCCATGATGCCATCGTGTGCACTGCATTTATACGGTGCGGTGCGCACCTGATGGCATCATGCCATAGGAGGGCACCTAAGGCGCCCTTTCAGCAGTGCTGAAAGGAGCTCTGATACAGAGCTCCTTTTCAAAAGGTGCTTTGTTCCCATAGCAACCAAAGGTGTCCCTTGCCTCTGCCGGTTGGGCTGTCCTTGGAGCATGAAGCCCCAAGGACAGCCCTTTCCAGGCTGTGGAGAAGGGGCATTTTGCTCATTTTCTGTGGCCTGGATAAGCGGTGGATTGGCCCCAATCCACCGCTCAAAGGGGCAGCTACAGACCACCCCTTTTGGACAGTCTGTAAAGGCCCATAGTTTTCTCCTGTTAGAACTTTGTCTGTGTAAGGTTAGGTGCAAGAGATATATTATACATGCTGTGCAGGGTTCACTTGACTATCATGCTCAACTCCTTGAGGCGTTTATCAAAATTAAATTAAATTGCTAGGGTTTTTCCCCCATACAGTTCTTCAGTATTAGTATTAGTATTAATATTAGTATTAGTATTACTTTACTGAAGATAGGAGACTCCCCTATGACCCAGTCTGAGAATTTATAACTGTCAAAATACATCCCAGTCCCCCCGCCCCATGAATATGGAGAAAACCCAGTCTAAATACTCATTTTATGAGGCTTCATTAAGCTTTTGTTATCAGCTTTTAGCCATTTTATAAGCTCTTAGTTGAAGTAGCCCATGAATAGTAGCTCCAGAGACTTTTTTTTTTAAATGGCAATAATCTAAAGCTTGCCAATTCTCTTTTCATAAATTATGGTCATATTAAATAGCGAAATCTCATACCAATAGGGCACTTCCATTTCTGAGCTCAAAGAAAAAACAATGAAAATAATTCACAGAACAGATAACTAGCTTTCCTTGTCTGGCTTCAACACCTATTGATATGTGCTTGTGGGGAGTAACATCCTTGGAAATGTGTGTGTGTGTGTGTGAGAGAGAGAGAGGGGGGGCATTTTTCTAAAGTAATTAGGACTCAGGTTTATTTAAATGGCCTAAGAAGATTTTTATTCTGACCCAAAGGCTAGGAGCAGCAGCAGAAACCCTTTCTCCTTCAATGGCATTTAGAACGAAGGATTCTGCATGGCTTATCATTACCAGTGGCGTAATGTGTGGTTATGCATGCATTGCACATGAAACAGGTTTTCCTTTACAAAATTTTCTATCACCACAGAATATTATGTGTGAAATATAGGAAAGTTTAATATGAATCCTTTGGGGCATTCTTTCAATGAGGACATTTTTTTTTTAAAAAAAGTTTCATTTATTTCCCAACATTTTTCCAAAGTACTCAAAGTATACATAGTAGATTATTTCACACAGAAAAGCTGATGGGACAGTTGCAGGATCTAAAAGACAGAAATGGATTCTATTTCATTTACCCATGCCTGGGCTGTAGGTAGCCAGTATCCACTCAGGGAGCCTGTCTACAACCCAGACTTCTCCCACCACTTTTTCAAGAACATATTTCTTGAAAATGTTCTTGATATGTGCTTGTGGATTCCTATCCAAATTGAGGGAGGTATCATACATTACTTCTATGCATGTAGATATGCTAAGGATCACATCTCATTGGGTACAGGTACACTTCTGACCCCGTTGATCTCAATTAATGCACCTTTTGAATTAATTTAATGCTAATCTACCACAACTATCCATGGCAGTAGATACAAGATTATCTGCAACATATAAAATATCAGAAAGATAAAAAAAATATCCATAGTACCCTGAATAAGTTGCTAAGCCATGTGTTTTGTCTGTGGCCCTTTCCCCATATTATACCCATTCTGGCACCCAAAATGCCATGGAAATATGACAACCTAGGAAATAAACCTGTCTCTCTTGTAACTTTGAATGCACTTTTTCTAATAATTCTGCATGAGAACAATGAAATAAACTTAAAAGCTATTTTATGTTTAATAGATGATAGTTGAAACTGATTGAGGAAACAAACATAGTCAGATTCCATTCAGTTCACATATACTATAGAAATGTGAAGGCAGTTTTCTGTGTGTTCACTCAGGAGAATTAACCGAGGTATTTACATACTAACATTACCTAATTAGCATGGTGACAAGATAATTAAGTTACAATCTACATTTGGCCAAGAAGCAAAGAATGCAAAAATATTGCCACTGGCTTTTGCTTAGCTTCATCTTTCTAGTCACTCAGAATTCATGCAGCTGTTGTCCTTAAGAATTCTCTGAGAAAACACTTGTTTTACTGGAAAGGATAGATTTCTAATTTATATGCTTCCTTGGGAAAAAAGTAAAGGTGCAGCACAGCCCCTACAGAAAGATAAACAGCATCCAAGCTGTTTATGTACAAAGAATGCACTGTTCAAGACATTCAGTCTGGTAAATTATACATCAGAAATGGCCACAGAGAGTTCATGGCAGATGTTCCATTCAAAATGCATGTGCCTTTTAAAATATGCAAGACAGTAGAATTGCCCCATCTGATTTTTGCATTTGTGAATATGATCTATATAAAGAACAGAAAATACATTTTTTTAAAGCATAACAAGATGGGTTAATTGTGAGTTCATAAGATCAGGCACTTGATTCCCACCCCCACCCACCCCATCTCCAGTACCAGAAGGCCCTGTGTTACAAAGGGATCCTGGTAAAAGCTTTGGTACTCAATGGACTATCAAGAGTAGAACCTTTCTAGTTCTATTTTCCAAGTCTACTGAGAAGGGCAGAATGTTACCCCTCCTGTTCTCTTCACTAAACAGAGTCGATTGAGTGCCAACTAATTTTGCACTTTGAATTCAATTTGCAGCACATTAAGGAAGAGGATGACAAAGGGAGAAAGTGAAAGGTGGAAAGAGAAACTAGGACATTTTAAAAGCAGCTGAAAAAGTGGGAGGGCAGAGGATTATTTGAGGATATTTCTGCCAAATCAGCACAGTTGGAGGATATATTTTCAGAACACTCCAAATCTCTTCACACTTATATGGAAGGAAGTGGCATTGAACTCAGTGAACTTTATACCTGAATAGACATGCATAATATAGCGCTGTTTAAGAATCAAATATCCAAGATAGCAAAAATGGATTGTAATAAAAATATGCAGGAACAAAAATGGGATCCCTAATGTATTGTAATGTGTTTTACACAGATAACTTGATATTCCTACCTGTCTTAAAATCAGCCCTACAGCTTTCTCAGTCCCATTTCCCGGGTAAAAATTCCAGCACAGTATCTGAGATGAAAACACAGCTGCTTCTGAAACATAGTTTATTTAAGAACTTTATAACAGAACAACAACAACAAAAAGATAGTATGGTATGTTGCAACAAAGTTTAAAACAGGCAAAACTTAATAGAACTTCCGACACAACCATGGTTATGTGTTTGGTACCCTTTTTACTCTCTTTCTCCTGGAATCTGATAATAAGTTTGGTTGCTTCAAACATTTCAGTTCAGATCCTCACAGGTTAACATGAGATTTTTCTTGTAGGTTCTGTTCATCTTCACATCTGATTGTTATGAAATGGATGAAAGTTCACGGTATGGTAAATGTGTTAGTTTTCAGCTTACCACTGGACACTTGTCTTTGCACCACATAATTATGTTTGCCCACCCCCTCTGAGGTTACTGACCTTTGAAGACGCCTCACATTTTCACACCGAAGGAATTGCACTCCTGCTGTGAGCAGGGATCTCTGGCTGACATGCATAGTTGACACATATCTTAGCTTTCTGACAAAGAAAGCCTGGCCATAAACCACACACTTCCTACCTCCTAGTGTTCACAGCTTCATGCTTCATGTTTAGATTCAGATAACTTCAGTTTCAAAGATTCCCAGATGGCATAATCAACCAATGAGCTTTAAAAAGGATGGTAAAGGACATAAGACACCCTATCTATCAGATTTGAGGAAATGTTCTTTCCTAATCCCAAAGCAGGCCACCAAAAATATCTAGTCTGTTGCCATATGGCAGAGGTAATATAAAGACAAAAGATTTCAAAGCCTGCATCCATAGTTTTCTGTGGGTTTTTCAGGCTTTGTGGTCTGTGCCAGTCACAGATGCTGGTGAAATGTCAGGAATAAATTCTTCCAGAATGTGGCCACATCGCCCAAAAAAGACCCACAGAAAACTATAGAATTAATATACTTTGACACATCTTTAACTGTCATAACTCCATCCTATACAATTCTGGGATTTGTGCTTTGCTGTGTCACTGGAGCTCTCTGACAGACAATTTTTTGCACAAAACTACACATCCCCGAATTCCATAGTATTGAGCTCATGCCAGCCCATAACTGGCATCAAAATGCAATAATTATGCAGTGTTGATGAAGCCCTAGTCATAAAATCAGTTTCCTGGGTGCCATTCAATTGTATCCAATTCCTGTTGTGATATCCAAGATCCAGTTCAAGTGTCTTTTGGTGTCAAATAGAGTTGCCAGTTTTGCAAAACAGCAATAAGAAGCTGTCAAAACTCACAACATGCAGGGCTGATATTCAGGAAGTAACCATGAACAACTTTGAGTTCTACCTAAATACCATAGGAAAGTAATAATTTCTGTTAACATAGACTTGTATTTCTCTGTAAAATTGATGCATTACCATATTCACAAATTACATGATGCACACATTTCTGTCTATGTGAAGGGCCCACACTCCGAAATTCAGTATATATATATTTTTGGCAACTTGTTCAGTCTATATAAAAGAAAGAGGTTTCTAAATCCTGAACAGAGTATATATTTTATAATAAAGGACGTCTGCCAGTTCCAGGCATCAAATATCCTTCATAATAAGGGATATCTGGCAGTTCTAATCCCAAAGCGAAACTCCACCACACAATATGAAAAAGTAGCAATTCTCAGCCTCAAGGCACAGTTTGGATTGTTGTTTTAAGGTTGAATAGCAGGCCATTTTGAAACTATCCTTGAACTTCATTCACCAACTGCTTGTGTGTCTGTCTGTCTGTCTGTCTATCCATCCTCTATCTATCTAACATCATGCATTCCTTTCCTACATAGGAGCCAGGATGACTCACAACATAGATTATAACAAAACATTGTGGAATAACAATAATTATATAGTGGACCCTTGGTATACACAGGGGACTGCCCATGGATACCAAAATCCAAGGATGTACAAGTCCCATTAAATACAATGGCATAGTAAAACCGTGACCCTTATATACAATGGCAAAAGCAAAGTTTGCTGTTTGGAAGATATATATAGACATATATAGATATAATATTTTCAAGCTATGGATGGTTGAATCTGTGGATATGGAAGGCTTATTATCATCAAAAAGTAAAAATCAAAAATTGCTGGACCATGCCAGCAGCTACCAGGTCTGAATGTACAGGGAGGCCATTGGAATCCACAAACACCTGGACAACTTCAACAGGAAAGGAGAAATGCTGAAAGTTAACAAAGTTTGGCTACCAGTTTTGAAAAACACCAAAAACAAAACTCAGCACAAACAAATGAACACCACCCAGGTTCAAGGGGTTTCACCACAGACAAGGGATTGCCACTTAAATAGACACAAATCCCACTTGCAAATCCCCCCTCCCACAACACACCTCCAGGCTGTGCCATTCAACATATTACAACACAAATACTAACTCCACCATTAACATGTAAACCACTCCCTCCCAAACAAATTCCCACGGGTATATCTTCTCCACACACTTCCATGCCACCAACTTCTGAAGATGCAAGCCACAGATGCAGGTGAAAATCAGGAATAAACTCTTCCAGAATATTGCCACATAGCCTGAAAAAATCAAAGAAAATTATGGATACCAGCCATGAAAGCTTTCAACTTCACAAAAATTGATTTACTTAAACTATCCTAATAAAACCAGCTAAGAAAATATTTAACACATAATGATGAGTATAAAAGTACCTCACTTTTCCTCCATTAAAGACCCTTCTGTAAAGACCAGTTAATAGTCCCCAGCCTGCTTTAGTAAATAAGTCTTGACTTGCTGGCAAAAGGAGAGCCTGGAAGGGGCCAGCCTAGGCTCAGCCTGGGAGCAGTCACTGAGGCTGTATCTACACTGCAGAATTAATACAGTCTGACACCATTTTAACTGCCATGGCTCGATGATACGGAATCCTGTGATTTGTAGTTTTGTGAGATATTTAATCTTCTTTCCTACACAACAAACTACAAACCCCAGGATTCCGTAGAATGGAGTTCAAGTGGCGTCAAAATGCATTAATTCTGCAGTATTGGCAGCAGCCCTAAAACGCCATTTCACATGTCCTCACCAAACATGCCTGAAACAGTGGCTGGAGTGAAATAAATTTATCAGCCAAGAATTTTAAAATTCAGTCAGGTTCCTATTGGGGAGATCCAGTTTTTCAGATACTCTGAAAACTAGTCATCTAGGGCTGTAGTCCAACCACAGCTCTTCTTTTCTGGAGCCATCATAGTCATAAAGTCTTTTCTGTGGCTCAGCAACTACATTGGAAGCTGTCAGAACACTATAAATACAGGCGGAGCAGCTGCACCAGTGGCAATGAACGCGGCTGTTAACTGCGCTGAACCTTTAATTTTTTTTTTCCTTGCCGGCTGTGAACTGTGCAGCTGTGCAGGTTTGCCGGCTGTTGGCTGCGAACTGCGCAGCCGCGCAGGTACACCATACAGAAAATTGTACAGTTATGAGGATCTGTCAAATTATCATTGCGGTTTCTCTGCTTTTTTAAACTGTGCAGTTGCACTGGTGCATCATGAATGAACCCCTTTATTTTGTGAATGAATTGACATTTTATGTGCAGTAGAATGACAGTTACAGCATCTCAGAGTCCCTACTGTGCATGTCTAGGGTTCAGATTAGGGCTGGAGCTAGGATTTGGGAGCTTTAAAAAACTGTGCAGTTAAACCCCAGCTTTTACACCTGCAGGGCATTGAGCGTTTTAATTAGAAGTGAACTCCACACCACGCATGCTCCCAACTCACGATCCATTATGATCCACACCTGTATCGGTGCTTTAAAGATACAGTGGCCCTTTAACTGCGCAGCTGCACTGCAGCCTTTAGATGGAGCTGTGCTGTTCCGCAGTTTTTAAAAAAGAAGCTGGGAAAACTAGCACCTTTTTAAAGGCACTTCTTCTCCCCTAAAACACAAAAAAAGCATTTTCATGGCACACTTTCCCTTTTTCTCATCTAAAGGCTAGACTTTCATGCAGCCATGAACACACTTCTTTTTGCCAATCTAGATCAGGCCTTTATGTCCAAAATTGGTCAGAAGTTGCATTCAAAGAGCTAAATTCCTAGCAATAACACTTCTCTAGGTGTTTGTAGGTGCTCCAGCACAATTCTACATTCAACATCTGGCAGATATTGACCATGGAGTTGCGCAGGAGGGCTTAGAGATTCCTAAAGAGATGTCCTCTGAAGTAAAAATAATTAATATATATATATATATATATATATATAGTTACAGTTTTTCTACTTTCACAGAGGTCCTGCACTTTTAACTCCAGCAAATGAAGGCGGTCTACTGTAATGTATTCACTTATGATGCTGTGGTACTTCCTTCATAGATTCTGTGTGTTTGGGGCAGGACATTGTTCATCCCATTTTTGAAAGGTTTTTAATAAATTATGGACTTGTGTTGCCAAATAGCCTGTACAAATTCCAGGAAACTGTAACTAGAGGCTGAGAACCAACATAAATTGACCCTTTGGCGCTGTCAGTATCTCTTCTTTCTCACCACTCCAGAGAGATTTTCTTTCTTGCCTTGATTGACATTTACATGCCAAAAAAAGTGCAAATAGCTATGAATTTGGAGTTCTTGGGGAGGGGGAGGATTTTGTTGGCATTTTAAGTAATATAGATAGATACCCAGAATTGATAAACTGACATGACGATACTTGGGATTTCCTTTCAGGTCTTTTACGGGTACCAATGCTTGAAGAGTGACTAACAATGCTTGACAGTTTGGGTTTTGCTGTAGTTATTGCTTTGACACTTCATGACTTTCTGCCAACGCAGTTGGCATCCAGCCCATGTCCCTTCTGCCCTGTTGGCTGTCTGGAGACTGTAGTAGTTTTTTCTTGTTATCTTCGCTATTTTCCAAAGTGCAGTTCTTTCTTTCCCTCAAAATCCTCAGTTATCCCAAAGGCTCTGCTCTCCGTTGCTCTTTGTCCTCGTTCACCCTCCAGGCTCCAGTGTACTTCCCCCTCCCTTCTGTGGCGGGGAGGGTTGTTTGCTTTTCCATGTTTGTGTTGAATCAACATGACAGGAACAAATTCTTGGAAGAACAGGAGGAACTACTCACTTAAAAAAAATTAATGCTTTCGTGGCCTATTCTGTTTTTGAAGAATTTTTGCATTGGCTTTGTTAAAAGTTTTATGGTATCAGCGTTTCTTTCAGCATTATGGTTTTAACCCTAGAAAACCATGTTCCTATTGTTGTCTTGAGGACATGCCATGATAAAATACTTTAAAGGAGGTTCCTTCTTTGTGGTGCAGCTTTCTTGGGTTCTCTCAATTTTAAACCTCTGAGTAGCATAGGAATGGGAAATGAAGGGCTTTTCAGCTTTTTCTTCCTTGCCTCTCACAGTAAGCTTTACTGACTAGAATCGATCAAATGGTTGAAAATGGCTGTGTCTTGTGTGTAGGGTCACCAGTTCAGGATCATCACAAACCCTGAGTTTCTAGGGTTTAGGGACAGCTGCTCACAATATATCATTCAAACAT
This sequence comes from Urosaurus nigricauda, assembly GCA_034509955.1. Classification (NCBI taxonomy): domain Eukaryota; kingdom Metazoa; phylum Chordata; class Lepidosauria; order Squamata; family Phrynosomatidae; genus Urosaurus; species Urosaurus nigricauda. The sequence goes on from JAOEGL010000001.1 coordinate 97,603,555, forward strand.
ATATCTACAAACAGAGAAAGACAGAAACATTTTCCTATTTGGAAATTAAGATTTAGCTAAAAGGGATGTTCTCAGATCAAGGGGAAAGGGAGGATTTATTCCTTCTCTCTTATTTAAGGAGATCAGGACAAGGTATATTTAATTGCTTCTATCCAGAAGGTGGATGCAAAGTAGAGAGAATAGTGAGCCCTGGTGTCACAACTAATGGGAGAGAAGAAATTTGCCAAGTAAATACATAGACCCCTTGGAGAGCCTTTGCCATTTACAGCAACCAGTCAATTAACTTTTGGAAATTGTAGCAAGCTGCTTCTCTACCAGGTGAACTGCAGGTTTGCACAACCCTTTCCTCTTGCCTGGATCTGACTTCCCCAAAACTGAAGAACTGGCACCTTCATCTCCCACCTGGAGATGGCTCATAAAAACTGGAGATTCAGGACTAGGCTCTGAGATCTGGCAAGGCTACTTGTGCATGCATGATGGAAGGGCATTCATGTGAACAGTAAGACATCATGCAGTGCATACTCTGCTATTTAGCATACACTGGAACTGTTGCGTAATATTTAGAGATGTTCATATATTGTAGGTAGATTATGTCCTTCAAGTCTATCTTTACTAAAAGAACAGGCATCCTCCTGGTTTTTAACAAGAGCTGAATTTTCAGTGCCCATAAATCTGAGAATTACTGGAGGCCATTTTTGTTCTGCTCTTGCTGTGGTATGTATTTTTATATGTCATATAACATAAAGACAAGAGGTAAAGAGACATCAGCAGTGTGTAGTAGTTAAATGGGATGGGGGAGGCTCCTGCCAGTAACCATTCCATCTGGGGGATTCTAGGAGCTGTAAAAAAATTAAGTTTTCCAAGCTTTGTCAATGCATACTTCTGTTTTAATATGAGAAATATACTGAGGGTATGTGAAAGCCCAAGCTATTAACTATTTTTTGGTAACTGTAGAAAAATGCCACATGATGGGGTGAGCTCCTGTCACTAGTCCCTGCTTTTGCCAATCTAGCAATTCGAAAGCATGCAAATGGAAGTAGATAAATAGGTACCAATTCAGTGGGAAGGTAACAGCATTCTGTGCAGTCATCTTTGGGCAGTGCTGGCTCTTTGGCTCAGTAACAGCTTAGTAACCCCTACAGTTGGTTATGACTTTACCTTTACCTTTAATAAGATAGTAAGATATTAGGCCTAAACACACAATACAGAGCAAATGCTAGTGGACATAATGGATTTACTTTTAGGGTTGGCTTAGGGTCACCATAAATTTGAAATTATTTGAAGGCACGCAACAATAAATGTGCTCCATACCAGAAAGATATGACATTTAATCAGTATTAAAATGAAGTACTGATTATCAGTTGTCTGCAAATCCTCTTTAAGATTTCACAGAGCTTGAACTGTTAAGTTTAGAAAGTAATTCATTATGCAACTTGAGGTATACCCCCTTCTCCAAATAACTCACAGGCATTACTCATTGTGTTACTGTTATTTGTTAGATTATTTGGTAATTTTTATTAATCAAAGGTACTAGTTGTAATGAGAAATAGTCAAGAATTAGTTACTTGACACATAGATTAGGGAGTGATGTTGTCAGCCCTTACTTTGAAAAAGAACTGTTGTTACACCCCATTACATATAGGGAACATGATGTTACTTCCCAGCTCTAAGACTTTGCATTTCTAGTTGTCCTTTTGTGGTGCATTTCTGAAAAATATGACCAAGAATGATAGTTTCCAACTGTGCTTAGCATGCCTTGGGAACTACTAAACAGCATGATCCATCTTCCCTGCAGTTTAAACCATTTTACCTATTTCGTATGCTAAAGTGTTGTAGTTAGAATATTATCTTCCTACAATGAAGAAATATTAGCATTGTTAATGCACCCAGTAGCTATGTAAGCTGTGTTTTTATCTGTGTTAATTCTTTTGAATATTTTTTTCTTTTTATTTCTGCATAGAGCATGAAGGAAAAAGTACAATTACAACACTTCCTCAGGATGAGAGTTTGCATATAAGTGACAACACACCCACACAGAATTCAGTTTGATAATTGTCTTGCATCGTCAACAACATAACTATTAATAATTATGTCTAATCATTATTTCTTATATAATGTGTTATTACTATTACTACTGCCTTTATGTATAGCCTGCCTTTTCACTAGGATTGGGACTCTAGGATGTTTACAATGTAGAGAAACATAGAATCATGGAACTGGAAGAGACTACCAGGCCCTTACAGGCAAACCCCCTGACATGCAGGAATACACAATCAAAGCATCTCTGACAGGTGATCATCCAGCCTGTGTTTAAAAATCTCCAAAGAAGGAGACTCCACCACTCTCTGTGGAAATTTGTTTTTCCTAATGTTTAAGTGGAATCTCTTTTCACGTAACTTGGAGCCAAAACATATGGCTCATTTTGGCCAACCTGGGGCTGGCTTGGGGGCATGGAATGTAGATACACCACACGCCCAAGCCAGACAGAAACCAGACCAGTGATTATACACCAGCTAGCTTCTCTTCCACTTGGGGGCATGGCATTTATGCACCATTTACCCCAGAGCCATCTCTTCTGCGGGGAAAGCTGGCTCTTCGGGATCAAACATCAAAATAATTTAAAACATTCACTTCAAAATGATTTAAAAACCAGTTTAAAACCAGCACAGTTTAAAACAACAGACCAATCTCTCAAAAGCCTTTTCCTTCAAAAACTTCTAACATCTATCAGAATAAAACACACAAATCCTTTGCAGCTGGCAAGGAGGGAGCTAATTTAGGAAATTCCGGAGCCTAGTGGCAGCCACCAAGAAGGCCCTATATTTCACCCCATCAACTGTGCTTACAAAGGTGCTAGGACTGAGAGAAGGACTCAGGACGTAGCAAGCTCTGTACATTGCACGTTTGAAAAGGAGAGTTGTTTGTTCATTCCTTTACAATTGCAGATTGACTAGGATACAGTGGGGCTTTCTAGATTGGCAGGAAAGTGTGACATGAAGTTGCCTTTTCCTTAATGCTTAGCAGCTACACTGCAAGCCACAGGTGTGCATTTAAAAGGTACAGGGCAGCTAGACTGAGGGGTGTGGGAATGACTTATCTGAAGTCTTTTCTGTGGCTCAGCAGCTACATTGGAAGCTGTCAGAATGCTACAAACACAGGCGGAGCAGCTGCACCAGCGGCAATGAACGCGGCTTTTAGCCTCGCTAAACCTTTAATTTTTTTTCCCTTGCCGGCTGCGAACTGCGCAGCTGCGCAGTTCCCAGCCGGCAAACCTGCATAGCTGCTCAGTTCCCAGCTGGCAGTCTGCTGGGAATTGTACAACTGTGCAGTTGTGCAGGTTTGCCTGCTGGGAACGGTGCAACTGTGCAGGTTTGCCTGCTGGGAACGGTGCAACTGTGCAGGTTTGCCTGCTGGGAATGGTGCAGTTGTGCAGGTTTGCCTGCTGGGAACTGCGCAGTTGCACAGTTGTGCAGGTTTCCCGGCTGCCGGCTGGGAACTGCACAACTGCGCAGTTCGCAGCCAGCAAGGAAAAAAAAAATTAAAGTTTCAGCGTCATTCCGGTTTCTCTGCTTTTTTAAAACTGTGCAGTTGCACTGGTGCATCATGACTGAACCCCTTTATTTTGTGAGCTTTAAAAAACTGCACAGTTAAACCCCAGCTTTTACACCTGCAGGGCATTAAGCGTTTTAATTAGAAGTGAAGTCCACACCACGCATGCTCCCAACTCACGATCCATTATGATCCGCACCTGTATCTCTGCCTTTAAATGGGCGCTTTAAAGATACAGCGGCCCCTTTAACTGCACAACTACACCGCAGCCTTTAGATGGGGCTGCGCTGTTCTGCAGTTTTTTAAAAAGAAGCTGGGAAAACCAGCACCTTTTTAAAGGCGCTTCTCCCCTAAAATGCAAAAAAAGCGTTTTCATGGCACACTTTCCCTTTTTCTCATCTAAAGGCTAGACTTTCATGCAGCCATGAACACACTTCTTTTTGCCAATCTAGAATAGGCTAGTGTTGTTTTCACAGATAGGGTTGCTGATTTCTGGCATCTGTCAAGGGTCCATACACAAAGAATGAAAAATGGAGTGGAAGTGAGTACAAATTATGCTGGAATTATTGGGTGTGTTAGATAATGGAGCAGTATCAAGGGTATGATCATCTATGCAAATGTTTCAAAGGAATATGAGTCTGTTTTCCCAGACAAAAGATTTGTTTAAAGAACAATTAAATGGTTAAAGATTCAGGAGTCTTGAAAAGAAACAAAATATCGAATGGCTTAATAGTGATATTGAGAGTGCCACTCAAGCTATTTGGATAGTCGGCAACTCTTTCAATATTGTGCTGACCTTGTCTCAGTTGAAATTCCCTATTGGCAGTTATGTTTCTGGCTGTATATAAACACAGTCATGCCATCCATTTGATTTTTTTTCCCCGAGTTTCATTTACCGACCTAAATGCAGAATAATGAATAATTTCATGGCAAAAAACTGCTGAGACTTCTCACTTTTTGAAAGTACTTAAAATATCCCTTGAGGAATTAAAAGGAAAATAACACCACTAGAATATATAGAAATATTTAAAAGTAGATATGAAAGTACTCCCCACCCTCCATGACACAGTAGTGGAAGAAGAACTGAAGTTTAAAAACCCAAATCAGCTATCAAATGTCACTTTGGAAAGAAGTCTAAGCCCAATGGGCCATATAAGAAAGCTATTCATTTTTCTTTACAATATATCCATAATTTAGCCATGCCATTTATTCAAATATAATTTGTTGTGTTTTTTTTATTATGAGTAGGACATATTTCCCTTTTTAAAACATAAATCCATAATAACAAAAAATAGAAATCCACAGTCTGGAATAATGACTTTGGGGCTGCACAGACCGGCCATTAATCCATATGACAAACGCGCTGACTCTACCTCTGGGCTGGTGTAATGCAGCGCACCACACCACATGGTGTGCAGTGTCACAGCACTCCTTTGGCACTGGATCTAGATGATGCAGCACCAAAGGAGTGCCGAAAAGCCGCAGTGCTGGCGAGTATGGTGCCCTTTCCAGGGTGCCAAAAGAAGCCACTTTTTGTGCTGCAGAAAGGTGAGATCAGGCTGTGGTATGCGGTTGCCATGGCCTTGATTCAGCGCAGAGAGAGGTAGCTGCAGGCCGCCCCTTAGGGGCATTCTGTACAGCCAGACAGTTTCAGTGGTATTAGTCTGACCAAGGTCTAGATGTTACACAATGAGATAATTGACACAGGATCATTTTAATTCTCTCTCTCTCTGAATGAGATTATATAGGAAGAGATAGGGCACAAAATCCCATAGGATCTTGGAAGTTAAACAGGGTCAGTCCTGGACTCCTGGTTAGTACTTGGATGGGAGACCGCCAACAAATACCAGGTGATGTGGCTATATTTCAGGGGAAGGAACTAGAAAAACCACCTCTGAGTATTCCTTGCCTAAGGAAATTCATGGGGCCACTGTGAACTTGACCTTGAAGAAACACACACACACTTAGGAGGAAGCCATTTCTATTTCACTTAAATATTATTGACAGACCCCAGCACCATAATGACATAATTTCAACCCATAAATTTTATACACACCAGTAAATGGCAGTTTACAAAATGTGTGCCTGTGTGTTTGTTTGTGTTCTATATCAGCAGAAGCAATATGTTATGTGAGAGGACATGGGGGAGCTTTCTCAGCTGTAGAACCTCAGTTATTCAGTGCCCTTCCCTTGCTGGTTTAACTCTTTTAACTTAAGTGTTGAACATGCTGTTGGTGTGTTTACACATTCCACCTGTACACCACACTTGCATTGCACGAGACAAGGTGGGTTATAATTGTTTTAATGTAGTAAATTTTAAAATGCCATAAGCTAACAGCAAGCAGTGGGGGGGGGGGGGGTAAAATAAAACCAGGACAGAAGATGATGAGAATGGGTGGTGAAGAACAAATATCAATGGGAAAGTACATTATTCAACAGCAGTAGAAAAGATGAGGAGGAGATGCTGACATAACCACAACCACCAAAGCTGGCTTTTCTTGCCACTGGTTACTGCCTAATTTTGAGTTACTGGCCCTCACTGCCATCCCTTTTCCTTGTGTGTTGTGTTTTAAGATTATAAACCTGAGCACAAGAGAATGTTGTTCTTGTTCTTGTAAAGCACCATGTACAGTAATGGTACTAGATAAAATGACGATCTGATCATGATCATGATCATGATGGATGATAAAAGCCTTCGTTGGCAACAACTGTCTCTCTTAGATCCAACTCAGGTCAAAATCATGTCTATTAAGCAGCACCATCAGCTTACCGTCTCAGTGAGAAAGACAGAAGTTTTCCAAGAAGATCTAACTTGCTTTTTTGGGTGTGATCTTCTATAAAAGACACACAGTATGGACGTGGAGCTGCTGTTAATCCTACTCATGCATACTTGCCGGCTGTTGGAATTGAATTATTGCTGCTTTCCCCAACCCTTAAATGTTCAGTCTGTGATAGAAAGGTGTTTATTCACAGGTCCCAGCTAGTTCCTAATATCCCAATTGAGAGACCACTGTATGTTTTGTTGACCTTAAAAACAACAAAAACAGAACAAAAGAATTCTTGGCAGGGATATAGTTTGGTGAGATCATCCTGAGATTTAAACCATTTAAGAAACCAATACTAAATGTAATATATGTTACGTTGGGATATTCATTACCAAAAAATGTTTGAAGTATTATATTTGGTTTCCTTTGGGTAACAGTTAAGTGAGAAGACCACAGGTTGTTTTATGTTTTCGCAGAAACAAAGGAAATATTATAAAAGTTCATAAAGTGAAAAGCTAGCCTCAGAAACTATAGGAAGTTGCAATCGGAAGAAGAATGCTTTTGCAGTGGAATTATGGAAAATGAGAGCCAGACCTAACATATATAGAACTGGATTAAGCTATGTTAATTTTGAAGGGAGTATGTCCAAGATTAATCTTTTTACAAGTACAGTAAAAAATAATAATGATGACATCAGCTTGTAAAATAACAATATTTTATAGATACTGTGTGTTGACTTTATAGACTTCATGTCATGTTTGCCTTTGTTATATAGTAAGTGCTGGGTATATCTTCCTTCTCAGTTTAGAGTTAGCTCAATAATTTCTAGTTTTTAGATATGGCAGGAAAAATGCAGTGGTTTTTTGGAAGTCTTTTTCTGTTTATAACATTGGCACATAAGTGTTGAGGGTGTGGTGTGCACATGCTATTACTATCTAACAAATGTAATTCCCATCCCACTATTGCTCATAGTGAAGAAATTCAGTTACCACACCTCTCTCATAATAAACATATCTGGGAAGTGTGGGATTTTTTTTATCTCAGTGCAGGACAAAAGTTACATAAAATGCCAGCATAGTTTAGAAATTCTAGGAGCAAACATGTACATTTTTCAAGCTTTGTTTCTTGGTTGCTTGGTTTAGTCAGATAATGAAAGTTATATTGATTTATGCAAAATGAGAATAAGGGGTTCACATAAAATAATTTCTGGGTCTTCACTTACAGACCAGCTGGATCACAGAGTTTCATAGATGACAGCTTTAGTGGAAACAAGCAGTGCAACTAAAGTACTATATCTACAAAGTAATTTTGCCTTTTATCTGCTCACATCTTATCACATATGCAAAGAAGATATAACATTCTGTAAAAAAAAGCCAGAATGGTGTGGTGGTTTAGGTGTTGGAATAAGACTTTGGAGAACACAGTTCAAATCGCTGCTTGGCCACAGAAACCCACTGGTCGGCCTTGGCAAGTCACATTCTCTCTCAGCTTCAGAGGAAGGTAAAGAGAAATCCCCTCTGAACAAATCTTGGTAAGAAAACCCCATGATAGGTTTGCCTTACAGTTGCCGTAATAAGGAAACAACTTTCAGTTGTACAACAACAAAAAGAAGGAAAAATGATCTGAGGTTCACCTGTGCCCCCAGGCTATGTTTGTCTGCCCCCTCACATGGCTCCCCCACCACTCCAAACCCCACTCCTAAATTTTAAAAATCAAAACACACTCCACCCTGTGTTACACCCTCTTTAACTGCTTTCAGCCCAGGAGAGGCCTTTATTTAAGAAGGAAGTGGACCAGAAGTTCCATTGCTCATTTTATAACCTTTCCATTACTTTTATTTTTAAGCGAAGCAAGCGTAAAATTTTAAATTTCCCAACCAAATGCCCCTACATATGCATTTAAAAGTAATGCCTGAAAAGTAGCTAGAAATTCATCAATGGGATAATTTCATTCCCATTGCTTTTGAAATGAAATTCAGCACAGAGAAATGTAAGGTTCTGCACTTAGTGCAGAAAAATGAAATGCACAGATATAGGATGGGGGACATCTGGCTGAATGAAAGTATGTGTGAAAGGGATCTAGGAGTCCAAGTAGACCATAAGTTGAACATGAGTCAACAGTGTGATGCAGCAGCTAAAAAGGCCAATGCAATTTTAGGCTGCGTCAATAGAAGTATAGTGTGTAGATCAAGGGATGTAATAGTGCCACTCTATTCTGCTTTGGTCAGGCCCCACTGTGTCCAGTTCTGGGCACCACAATTCAAAAAAGATATTGAGAAACTGGAGCATGTCCAAAGGAGGGCAACTAAGATGGTGAAGTGTTTGGAAACCATGCCCTATGAGGAACGACTTAGGGAGCTGGGGATGTTTAGCCTGGAGAAGAGAAGGTTAAGAGGTGATATGATTGCCCTGTTTAAATATTTGAAGGGATGTCATATTGAGGAGGGAGCAAGCTTGTTTTCTGCTGCTCCAGAGACTAGGGCATGGAACAATGGATGCAAACTGTTGGAAAAGAGATTCCACCTTGACATTAGGAGGAACTTCCTGACAGTAAGGGCTGTTCGACAGTGGAACACTCTCCCTCGGAGTGTAGTGGAGTCTCCTTCCTTAAAGATCTTTAAGCAGAGGCTGGAAGGCCATCTGTCAGGGATGCTTTGATTTGGAGTTCCTGCATGGCAGGAGGTTGGACTGGATGGCCCTTGTGGTCTCTTCCAACACTATGATTCTATGATTCTATGAAATGTTACTCCATTGTGCCCTAGTTGCAATGGAGAAGACCTTGTTCCAGTTAACTAAGTTATATGTAAGTCATTACTTCCATGCTCTGACTTTACTACAGAGCTATGGCCCTTCTTCTCCCTTTGCAATAGAAAAGAAATAAGGGGTTTTACTAGAAGATTGGTATAACAGTGAACGAGCAAAAACAAAACAAAAATTCTAATAAATCCTATATTTCAATACTCTCTGATCACAATAGCTTTGCAATTAGTGGGCTTTCTGTCACTAATTAGAGGACTTCTAGTTCCAACAAATAAGACTGCGGAAGCTTGATAGTTCTGAAATGTTTGCACCTTTAGCAATAACAACACTTCACATTGCTATCAGGGAATCCTTAGGTGTGTGTCAGGAAGGCAAGCTGAAGTACAGAGTAAAAAAATCAGACTTCATTATGGATCTCAGCACGTTTTCCAAATGGGAGGGCCAATTGCAATGACTCTTTCTAAATGAGGCATTGGGAATCAATGCAGTGTAATTTGAGAGGGAGGGAGAGAAAGAGACTTACTTTTCAGATACAGAAGCTAAGAATCACTTCAAGTTGTGATAACCGCTACATTTTTCCTGTCTTTCAGGCATCCCAGGTCATATCCAATTGTGTGAGAATATCAGTATTTCTGTTTCTCTTTTATGAGAAAAGGAGAGAATTTCTTGCAAGTGAAAATTGCTGAGCTTCTCCCCCTCCCCACTTTCCATTCAAATATGAACAGCTGCATTTTGTTCATATTCACTGGATGGATGAGCACTGTAAATTTGAAATCTCTTTTGTTTCCCTGTAAGTTCTGGGGCCAATTGAGTTTTGCATGCCAAGTTCTTTTGCATGTCAAGTTATTTACTCCTGGTGAAGTGATTGCTGAAGTGCTCTCCCAAGAAAGCCTGCCTTAAATAGGGTGATTAATGTAGTTCTGCACAAAGCTGTCAGCAATCTGTCCTTATACTGGCACAGTCTACTGACCACTACTGATCATGAGCAAAGGAGCAAATGCAATTGCTTCAATCTACACCCTGATGCGTAAAAGCAGTTCAGCAGATTATATGAATGCCTTCAGATACTTTCTGTACTATTGACAAAGAGTAAAAAAATAAATATTTGTTGTGAGTTATAGTTCATGGAGGATATGTCATGACATTTAGGGTGCATCTACATGTAGTTCCATCCTATGGAAACCTGAGTTTTGTAGTTTTACAAAGTCTTCTCTGCCAAAGAATGCTGGTGCCTCACAAAAGTACGAATCTCAGGATTCTGTGGGATGGAGCCTTGGCAATTAAATTGGTATCAAACTGTCAACTGCCCTCAAATTGTCCTCTTCTTATAGTGATCCTGTGGATGAGACACATCCAGTTCTCTCTATTGTAAACAGCTCTGCTCAGTTTCTGCAGTTTCAGATCAGTGTATTCTTCAGAAGTCTCAATGGCCACAAAATTATCCAAGACTGGGCATAGTGTTTTGAAAACACTACCTGATTACAACCACTATCAACACATACAGCATCTAGGAGAAATACTTGTCCTTAAAAAACAAAAAACAAACCCTATTTCCATGTATCTTCTTCCAGTGCTTTTGGGAGGTATCATCCCTCATTCTACTAAACTCTACATTTGTTATACTCTGTAATTTTTGCTTTTAAAATCATGCCATCAGCTCTTATCCCTCTTATTTTAGTTAGTTTTAAATATTTAAAAATTTCCATCTTGTTTCCACTCTCACATTCTAATTTTCTTCTCTCTTATCTAAAAAAACCAGTTTCATTTGTTCTATCAGAATTGACTTCAAAACCATTCATCATTGTCCTTGGTCTTTGTGAAAGCCTTTAAAGCTTGTCAACCTCCCTTTTAAACTGTAGTGCCCAGAACTGAAGATATTATTTCAAAGGGGATATTACCAGTACTGAATAGAAAAGCATTTTAAAGATTTAGACATAAATCCAATTGCCAGTTTTAGCTGGAATATATCCACTTCCAAAAGTTTGATTACCATTCAATAATCAACTGGGCCCTGGTTTAGGGAAACAACTGAGGAATAAATAAAGTAGGGATGTAAATATTCAACTGTGTTGTCCTCACATCAAGGATGAACTTCAGTGCTTCATGTAAAGGTGGTTGAATGAGATCAACTGAATACTGTCTCAAAGTGCTCTAAAAGTGCTCTAAAACCAGATTATGGTTAGGCAACTAAAGTACAATGGATTGGTCTGATGTGGTAAGTAGATGACTCTTTGCAGTAATGAAGTACATTTGCAAGTTTATAAATAGATACATTCCTTTAAAAATGAAGAAGGCATGAGTTAAATTCAGGCATTATTGGGTAGAACTAGGCATTCTCCAGTTTATATGCTGGAGAAAGTGAAATAACACCTGAATGGGATGGTAACAGTGGACATAAACTGAAAGAATTGGAGGAAAGGATAGTATATTTTCCTATCCTTTCATTTGCTGCTTCTCCGATAAATATAATTCAAGTGGTCAAAATGTTATTTGGTGAAATATTTTTAAATTAAACTTTCACTTTAACTTTTTAAAGTCACCTTGGATCCCATGCTAAGTGAAAAGTAGTGTAGAAAATAATTAATTAATTATTTAATTAATTCTGCATAAATGCCTGAGGAGGTGTTTTCAGGTAAGACTTCTGTTGTTCACTTTACCTATCTCACAGAATTTTGATGGAGAGGCAGATGTCATTATCTTCAATTGGTATTGTATTTCCAATTCCTTTATATGGTTGTGAAAGCTGTACAGTGAAGAAAGCTGATAAGAAGAGAATCAGCTTCTTTGAAATGTACTCTGGAGGGGGAGTTCTGCAGATACCATGGAATGCCAAAAAGACAAATAAATGGATCCAAGCACCAACCAAGCTATCACTCTTCCTAGAAGGCAGGTGACTGAACCGAGAATGTCACACTTTGCGTATATCATGAGAGGATATGATTCGCTAGAAAATACAATAATGGTTGGTTAGCTAGAAGGCTGTAGGAAAAGAGGAAGGCTGCATTCCAGATGGATACACTCAAAAAAGGAAGGCACAACTTTGAGTCTGCAAGACCTGAGAAGTGCAGTTGGTGACCAGGAATCTTAAAGGTCTCTCATTCAAAGGATCACCATAAGTTGTTGTGGTGGGTTTTTTTGAGCTATGTGTGGCCATGTTACAGAAGCTTGTTTTTCCTGACATTTTACCAGCAACTGTGGCTGGGATCTTCAGAGAATGCTGGCATGGAAGAGAGTGTGATATATATACACTGTGTGACTTTTGTTGGAAGGAAGTGATTTATATTGATTTATATTATAATACTGTGTATTGATCTGTGTTTAATGGCAAGGCCTCAGGGTATCTATTTAATTAGTGATCCATTGTCTGCTGGCAAATTCCCTGACCCTGGGCGGTGTTCATTTGCATGTTTTGAGTTTTGATTTTGGTGTTTTTGAGGACTGGTAGCCAAACCTTGTTTACTTCAAAGGTTTCTTCTTTCCTGTTGAAGTTGCCTAGGTGTTTGTGAATGTCAATGGCTTCCCTGTGCATCCTGTCCCAATAATTGTTGGCATGGTCCAGAATGTCAGTGTTTTCAAATAGTATTTTGCACCCAGGATGGTTTAAAACATGTTCTGCTACTGCTGATTTTTCTGGCTGGCCCAGTTTGCAGTGTCTCTCATGTTCTTTGATTCATGTTTGAACACTGAGTTTGGTGGTCTCTGAAGATGCCAGCTACAAATGCTGGCAAAACATTAGGAAAAAACTCTTCTATAACATAGTCACATAGCCTGAAAAACCCACCTCCTCTCCCCCCAAAAAACGCACCCTATGTCCTTTTCATTATTTACACACAATTTCAATATTCAATTATCCTTAAACTTATTAACGGGACTTAATAATGTCACCAGGAGCTGATTATAGAAATGCTGAATAAGAGTTGGCCAAATCATTAGTCCCTTCAGAACCCTGCTAGAAGCAGTTGTTTGTATTGATGTCTCAACATGAACAATTACACTTTGAGCTGTTTAATTAAATCAATTGATAATCCACTAAACATGTGAGCCCCTCTGATTTTAATTTCATTTAAGGTTTTAGGCACTGTACAATCAAGTAGTGTCCCAGTTTTTTTGTTTTTTGTTTTTTTTGGTAAAATAAAAATAATGCTGCTTTAACACTTTTTTATTTCTCATACCTATAGTTTGTTTATTTTGCAAGGTCCTTTTTATTTTATCTTATTTAAAATGGTAGACTGACATAATTTCAGGTGTGCTGTTTAATTCTAAGCAGATTTGTTTGGCACTAAGTTAGTAACACAATCATGGTTGATACCAAATGTCACCATGTCTTGACTTCACTGTCATTCCTCCACTGTTATGTTTAATGGTAAAGGCATCTCATAATACTGCACTCATGCTTCCCTTCATTGCTAAGGTTTATGAAGTGACTGCCTATGTGCAACTGGACCATCAGAAAAGATCAGGTAGCAAAGTTGCAATTTAACAGTGTAACAGGAAAGAAGAAACATGGAGATTTGTAGGAAGAATTCTGAGATTTTAAGTAACCTCAAATTTACACCTCTTGTAAAAAACATGTCTTGTGGTAAAGTTCCACACAGGTGGAGCTACAATAATCTCCTCTCTCCCAGGATTCATCTATTAGTACTACAGCCCCCACTCAACAGCCTTTTAGTGGCTGGTGAAAAGAAAGGGACATTAGAAAATCATTTATCTATGCCCCTATAGCCAGACGTAAAACATCTATCAGCCACTAAAGTGCAGTGGAGTGGAGGATCTAGCAACTAAAATGTGTGTCCTGATGACTGAGTCCTATGAGGAATTTGGCTGTTGTAACAAGGCAAGTAGAAATTTCTGCCTCCATGATGACCTTCACCCATAAAGACATATAATGGAGTAGGTCCAGCTTATTTCATTGCAAATCACTAAGAGAAAGCCAGCCTTTCTGATGGGAGATGAAAGGGGATTGATGGGTATATGTAAGAAAACAGGTTTCACAATGGAGAATCAGCAATGGGAGGGGGAATGTTCATTGACCAGAAGTAGTTGTTGACCTGCTCTCTGCTGTGCTCTGTCATCATTGTTCAAATGGCCAGAGCCTTATATTGCTGTTATCAGCTCAATAGGAAGGATGTAAACCTTTATTAATCTTATTCTCACAGGGACTAATGAATAATTTTTCTCTTCACTGTAAGCAAGTAATTGAAAACTCCATAATTTTTGAAGACTATTCACTGGGCAGGCACCCAGACATCTGAAGTAGTGGTGACACAACAGAGCAGAAAGCAAGTCCAAAACTATCACCTCAGGTCAATTGAAAAATCAAGTCCCACAGCAAGCATGTTTAAGTGTGATAATTTACTAACTTTTGTTTCAATTTTTATTATAAGATTTTCAGTTTTTTATTGAATTATTCTTTTTGTAAGCTACCCATGGAACAAGTGGACATATCATGGAACAAGTAGGCATATTAAATAAATATGTGTGTGTGTGTGTGTGTGTGTGAAAGCAAGTTTCCTGTGCAGGAAACAACAGTTCTGTGTAGAAAGTAAGTTTCTTGCACAGAAAAGAGACTCTTCTATGCATAAATGTGCATTAATTTTTTAGTTCAGAAAAACGTGTCCTGTGCAGAAAACTGCAATTTTTTTTTAATTTGAAAGAAAGTAAGACAGAAGAAACACAATAAGCATTTTTCCTGTAGAATAAATCTCAAATTGCAAAGATTCTCACCCATCTAGGATTCTCTTTGTCATGGTTTCCTGATGCTTGAGAAGACATATTTAGCCATTAAAAAAAATCCAAATATTATTTCCATCCCTACTCAATAGGGGTCAAGTGACAAAAAGGGGACAGTTAACATGATTTTACCTAGATTGTAACTGTGACTCAGAGCTTGCAAAATATACTTTTGGCCTGCAGATCCTATTCTGGGTGGAGCATTCTGACAAATATTAATTTTAAGGAGTAAATTTTCCAACTGCTACTTTGACCCTCATTGTCAACTTGAGCAATGCTGTATTTAAGAACAGAGTTTGCTGCTGTCACAATTCTTACTGATGTTTCCAGCTGCTTCTGGCCAATTGCCCTTTAGTGGTAATAAGTGGTTTTCTGTATCATTTTGGCCACTGGCATCCATCCATACCAGAATGTGGGACTTCGCTGGCTATGTATGAAGAAAAGGAATGTTCAGCTCAGCCAAGGTGCTAGTTGAAAGGAAAAAAAAATACCAAGTGATAGTAAAAAATAAGCACATTTGTTTTGCGCTGAAGGGGTGGCCTCTTCTTCAGCCAGATCGAGGCCGCGGCAAGCACACGCCGCAGCCCTGATCTGGCCTTTCCAGTGTGTGAAAAGGAGCCACCAAAAAAAAAAAAAAAAAAAAAAAAGCTTTTTTGTGCCCTGGAAAGGGCCTGATAGCCACAACATATGGCACTCCTTTGGCTCTGTGTAGCGCAGATGCAGAACCGGAAGAGCACTGTAATGCCCCACACCTTGTGGTGTGGCATGCAGCATCAAAGCGCCCTGGGCAGAGCCAGGGTGTGCTTCATGGAGATGGTATGCCCTGACTCCACCCCCCAGCCAGCCTTTCAGGCCGGTGTGTACAGGCTCAAAGTTTTCATTCCTTTAGGTTTAATTGTTCATGGCCACCACAAATTTTTAAAAAAATATTTTTTTTGTTCCTGACTACAAGTATTGATGGGACGTATTTAATTATGGGTGAAACCACGTGAAAAGATTATATTGAACAGATATTTTTTGTATGTTCTTAATAAATTGTTGTGCATGTTATTAATAGATTAGCCCACTTGTGTTACAATAAAGGCTGCTTCTCCTTTGTCCAGAGTTCTGAAATACTCCAAAATCAAAATTTCTCCATTATCGGAGACTGATACCTTTGCTTTCAATGTACATAAATTTTGTTTTGTGCATAAAATATTTTAAAAAATATGTATTTAATTACTTTCAGACTATGTCTATAAGTTGTATATGAATCATAAATGAATTTCATATTTAGACTTGGGGCCCATCTCCAAGATATCTTATTATATGTATACAAATATTCTCAAATCCAAAACAAATCAATAAATAAATCCAAAATCTGAAGCATGTCTGGTCCCAAGCACTCTCTCTTTTCAATAAGCTCTTGCTGATATTCTGGGCTACATAGGTCTTAGTTAGAGGGGCCCATTGAAGTAAATGACATGTGAGTCACAACACTAACATGTGACATTGATTTATATAGACCTATTTTAAGTAGGTGTAATGTTGAACTTAGATCAAGGGTGACGATTTTGCATCCCTCCAGATATTGTTGGACTGCAGGCCTCATCAGTCCTAGGCAGCATAATCAATGGTAAGAAATGATGAGAGCTTCAAGTTCAACAACATTTGGAAGGTCACATAACTCCCACACCCGATTTAGACCATTATAGTCTTTTGAGGGGAGAAAAAGTCAACTAGAAAAGCATAGTGCTAATCAAGAGATAGATTAAAAATTAATAAGGCCATAAAGTAATACCTACTCTAGAGGTTATAGTGAATAAGTGCTAAGCTGTGCAGTCATTCAGTAAGTGTTGTGAAGGGGGTTGTATCCTTCCCATAAGCTGCTGTTGAAGCAGATGTGCGCAATCATCTTTCCCCAAGAAAGCCATCAGTGTTTTGAACTATGCTGTGACTGCCCTGTAGGCCTCAGGATCATGCTGTAAGAACTTACATACCATAGTCTTTTCAAATTCCATTAATAGCTTTTAAAGATAAAACAACTTATTGAAGAAGGTACTGTGTTTCACTGTAAGTAGCTGTTTTCATTCCATGCAGTTGTTAGATTCTGAATAGCAGAAAGAAAGACAGGGTTGTGAATTATTTTGCATTGCTTGAAACTAGTAAACAGAACAAACTGGGATTCTGAATCGGACTCATTATAGGAAACCCTCAAGAGAAATGCTACCATAGGTATCATAATTGCTGCAGGCAATTCAGGAAGAAATATAAATCCTCTGTTTGGAACATACAATTATATACATCTCGACCACTGAAATAATTGTTTGTCTTTAGGATAAGAGATTAATTTAATCTCAAAATTAAGACCTGAGATTAAACTGTGTTTATATGTTAATGGTTATGCTTTAAATGAAACAAAGATCTGCATGATAGTCATTTACAGAATTCTAACCTTTTATTATCTTTTAGACTGTGGCTGTGGATTTGGAATACAACATATGGTACTTTTAGCCTTAAGTTGTGTCTGTGTCTATGTGTTTAGTGGAGCAAGAAGAACATTTGGCCATTTCAGATTTAAATACTGCATATATTATTTCAGTTAAAAAATAAGGCTAGAATCCATCAAATATTGCTCAGCACACCTGAAATTAGGATACAGTAGTTTAGGGGAGAGCTGTCAAGTTACAGTCAAAGATACCCCAATGTATCCTGCTACTAAAGTCCACCCAAATTGCTAAGTATCCCCAGGGCTTGAAATGTCCTTAGTAAGCCATTTAGCAATGACTGATACTGCATACCATTAAATTGGTTGCAGAGATGTCAAGAATGCTTGACAGTACAGGAGAGTGAAGTTCAGAGCATGAACAAGAACAGCAGAATTCATAAACAGTAACAGCACATGAACAGTAACAGCAGAGTATAGCATTTCCAATTGGTCCACATTTGCTGCCAGTGTGTACAGTTAGAATGAGTGTTAAGTACCCTATGACCAATAGAGAAAACTAAGTAAGTATATACCAAATAGCATTTACATTTCTATACTGCTTCATAGCGAACTCAGTACCTTCTAAGCAGTTTACAATCTGTAAGCCAGTTGCCCCCAACAAGCTGGGTACTCATTTTACCGACCTACAGAAGGATAGAAGGCTGAGTCAACCTTGGAGCCCTGGGATCAAACTTACAGTGTTGTGGCTGTAGTACCAGCATTTAACCACTGCACCATCAGGGCTCCTAATATAATTTGATCCAATGGATCAAGCAAAGAGAAACATATGGAAAGATTGCTTAGGTGCTGGAGGGTTGGAAATGTCCAGTGAAGTGCTCTATCCTAGAGAGTTTGGGATTTGTGAAAACATAATGAGGAAGGCTGAGAGGCTGGGATCATATTTTAGATGATATTGTCATAAATTAGCAACTGGTCCTTGCCCAAAGTCACCTAATGGATTTCATGGCAGAGCAGAGATTCAAATCCTGGTCTCAAGTTCTAGTCCAGCACTCAAACCATTAAACCACATTAGCTCTGTAAACATAGACTTGTTTAAAATGGTTTTAAATGTCATGGATATGACACTGAGATCTGTATTTCTGGACGGTAAGTTGCCAACACTCAAATTGTACATGACTTTTAGTTTGTAGTTAGCAAGTGTGTCATCTCTTTTCCTTGTTCAAAAGTAAGCATTTGGAAACTTGATCTGGATTGGATCCTTATGGAAGGATGCGATTTTCCATCTCTGAAATTTGCACCATTTTTAAAAGGTCCACGCATTTCTGTGAATTTGGGGGGGGGGGGGATAAGGAAAAATGATCTGGATCAGGACACAGGGCTAGAGTTTCTAGAATAAAAAGTGGAAATTGCTTCTATATCTTTAATGGCTGTGTAGAAGAGAAAAGTTCATCAGGTGTTGCTTCTTACTTGGCTGTGTCACAAGTAACGCTTACTGGATTTCCCTCCTGTACATGACCATTGAAAGTGCAGGAACTGGCCCAAGTTTTCAGTTTGGTGCCCTCTTGAGGGCATAACATCAGGGTTGATCTACCATATATACTTGTCTATAATTCTAAAAATTTATGCCCAAAAACTGACTCCAAAATCCTAGGTCGACTTATTTATGGGTTGCTATGGAAATGTGCTAGCAGCTCTTTCAGATTTCCCCATGCGGTGCAGAGAGGAATTTAGCAAGAAAGAGCCAAGCAGAAAGAGTCCTGGATGATTGTTTGATATTGCTGTTTGTTTAAAAGTCCCCCTCCCGCCCACGCATCTGGCTGAAGCGAAAGATGAAATGATGAAGAAAAACATAAGTGAGAGTCTCTCTTTCCATATGCACACATACACACAGAAGGAGCCTCCAACCCTAGACTGATCCACAGTTCATGGCAAAATCCAAACCTTTGGCCCCAAAACCTGACATCAACTTATACATGAGGTCAACTTATAGTTGAGTATATACAGTAAGACATTTACCTCTCAAAAATAATATATATGTGTGTGTATTTAGGGCAACATGTAGTTTTACCCCTTAGTGAGAATCAAACTACACACTGCTTCAAAGAGATGATTTGCGGTGGCAACAAATTCTAAACTAGATATAACAATTGGAGTTTTTAAAATATTTGGTATGAAAATTACTTACTAAATTTGTTCTACAAAAGTTGTTAGGTAAAAGTAGTAATTATAGCATTCAAGCAGCAAATAAATTTTAATTAGAAAGACTCATGGAAGTATATTCATTACAAACGATACTCATTACTCATTTCCTATTCGAAAAATTGGTTTCCCGATGCTTGGTCATTCAGTATGAATATCGCAGCAGTGAAAATTTTGTTCAGTTTTGAGCCAGTACTCATAGATCTCAAAGTGTTTGGAGAACGTTTCCTCTACATGTGGATTTTCTGGAAAGAAAACAAGGATTATGTGTGAAAAACATGGAGGCTTTGTGCAAAAAATGATGGCTCGCTCCTGTTCAGTAGTTACACGATTGTAATCTGGACTTACAATTTCATGACCGCATTTACAGTTGTTAAAAAAGGAATGTAACTCCTCAAATCTATCTTTTTATGATCTTGGCAGCACCTGAAGCAAAGGGTTTCTAAGGTGCCAAAGATCAGCGTCCTAGGAAAATATGTCTGTAGCACTTTTCTGGTTATGGGGGGCACTGAGACAAGCAGTTGTGGCAGGAGCTCAAAGTTTCTTGTCTGAATGTAACCTGCAACTAGGAGGACATTGCAAACTTTAGTAAGTACCCCAATCTGCAGTATATTAGAAACTGTTCAGTTGGGGTGCTGTCATGCTCAAAAGTCAGCTTTTTGAGGGGATAGCATCATCAGCCATAAGTAAAATTATGGGGCTCTCTCACTGTAGTTATATTCAATAAGTCAGGATCTTGGCCAGTATTTCCTGATAGCTACATGTATGTATGTGTCAAAAATTGCTGGGTTTTGCACAAAAATGTCCTAGCAATTTACACACACAAACATTGAGTAACTGGAAACATTATTTCTTGCATTAAAAATATGTTTATTCTACAAAACATCCTGCATTTTTCCTGCACAAAACACTCTTTCTAGATACTAACATTGGATTTTTTTGTGCATGTGCTAGACTGCTGTTTTGTATTCCTCTTCCCCTCCCCTCCCCAAAAAAACAGTTTTGCATATTCCCATGTGGCTATCTGGAAACTGCTTTGTGCATGAAAAATGTGGAAGGGAGGGAGTACTGAAAAACATTTTTTTAAAACATTGCTGTTAATTGCTTACAGGCAAAACCTTAGTACAGGTTGATTGTCCCTTATCCAGAATGCCAAAATCCAAAATACTTAAAAATCCAAACATGTCCACATGGATGGCTGAGACCATTGCTTTCTGATGGTTCAATATACACAAACTTTGTTTCATGCACACAATTATTAAAAATATTATGCATAAAATTACCTTTAGGCTATTTGTATATGAGGTCTATATGAGACATAAATGAGTTTCATGTTTAGATTTGGGCTCCATCTCCATGATATTTCATTATATATATATATATATATATATATTCCAAAATCACCCTTCAAAATCCAAGACACTTCTGGTCCCTAACATTTGTGATAAGAGACATTTGAATCATACTTCATAAAGTCTTTGATAATGGTTCTGCTTAGACCTTAGAAAAGTTATTTTTGATGGCTGCAACTCCTTCAGCCAGGCTGGCCAATGGTCTGTTTTGTTGTACAAAAAGAAGAAAGTTTCTAAGCTGTTGCTCTACTTGATTCAAAGTCTGTAGGGCATAAAGTTTATATACATTTTAGTTTTGAGGTGCATCTTTTGAAATTGTGAAAGAAATATCCTTTTAAGAAATGTATCAGAGATCAAGATGAAAGATGAAGTGGTCCCAATGGGAGATGAACACATCCACAAATGAGAGACTGTTTTTTGGTTCAAAACCAGAAATTTCAAGAGGCGTTTGAAGCCCACATATCCTCTTGAGACATTTGATTCCTAGCGATAGATGCACAAGATTGTGTGAGTAGCATGTGTTGGTTTCATTTATCTTATATTTGCTTGGTATGGCAGATGTTCATAAAACATAAAACATAATTTTGTCTACTACATGATGTTGTAATTCACTTTTGGTATTGCCATATCGCATGGTGCTTATCCCTTGGAAAGATTTAAAAGTTTATTTCCATAGTCAAAGGTCTAGAAGACAGGGGTTAGAAAGGAGGAAAACTGGAAATGATGCTTGTCTTTGAGTTGGGTGGCTACTCGTTTTAATGCTATTTTAATGCAAGCAAATATTCTTATGGATTAATGAAAATATAATCCTAAATCTATATATTATACACTCAGTTTGGTGGGGTGGAATGGAGAAAAATAATGCAAGTAAGTGTGCCAAGTTAATAGGAATGATATCTGGGTTTACAATATAGCAAAGTTTTAAGGTTTTTATAAACTTTCTGCAGTCTTCTGGCACACATGAGCAGAAACAACCATGTGATTCCCACAGACATCTGGGAGTGAGGAAATGATTATAGGATTCACTTAAATGGCCTTACCTGAAATACGTCTAACCCAAGATCTGTCTTGGGGATATTAAAAGCAGGGAAATGGTCTCATGATCCTGGGCTTTCATCCCCATATAGAACCAACCCAATGCCTAAACTGCCACTCCAATTGGGTCAAGGGTAACACATTCACAAACAAACAGAAACTCATAACAAACAAAAGCAGGCCTTCCTCGAATAGAGCAATCCAACTCACTCTGAGCTCTCCCCACTCCATCCAACATTATATACCAGAAAATCGTTGTTTTTATATTATGTTGTTTTTAACTGCTGAGTTTTTTTCTCTTTTAAATAGTATTATATTTAATTCTCTTTAAAAAGGGGTCTATCTATCCAAGCAATGTTTTATTTAAATCTATTTTATTTCATGTAAGCCGCCTTGATTGCCCAGGCAGAAGGGCGGGATACAAAAATAGATTACTATTATTATTATTATTATTATTATTATTGGATTTGACTATACCAGAATCTCCCTGTAGAGTTCAAATTGAGGAAGAAAGGCTGGAGAAGGTTGATGGGAATCACAAGGGAGCACTCTATGCTCCCTTGAGAGATTGAAAATTACTCCCAACATCTGCAGTAGTGAATCCTGCTCCAGTCAGCCAATAAACCTTCAGATTGGCTGACCATGTACAGGAAACCTGTGCTTGCCACAGGGCTCCCTTGAAAGATGATGTAGAGAATGGTGGTCTCTTTCATCTCTTTCTTCTTTAAAATCATTAAGGCCAGCCAAAAGATTCCTCTTGAACAATAATGACATGGGGAAGAGATAATTTTGCTGCTGCTTTAATTCAACCCAAAGCCCAAATAGGAAGAGGCAGTGAATTGGCATTGATATTCATTTTGGTGAGACTCGAGGCAATTTATAACACATTTATTAGTTTATTTTATTTATGACCCATCTTTCTCCCAGTATGGGACCCAAGGCCTTATAGTAATCCATGCTGGATAATCAATGCATATGTAATCATCAGATCTTACATCTCCAGAAATGGGTGCAGCTGGCCCACTAGTTTTAGCTGTGCAAATGTATTCCTGGCTACTGCTGAATCCTAAGCATCCAGGTTCAGATCCAAATCCAGAATGACACCCAAGTTGCAAGCCTGAGATATCAAGAGGAATGTAACCACATCAAACACAGGCTTAAAACCAATTCCTTGGCGTTGATTCACCACATTGACTTAGGGAACTTGCAAGGTCTTTTTTTGCAGTTCAGAGTTAAGATAATGGTGTTGGCCATTGTGGACAGGAATTATTACAGTTTATCTTTTCTTGTTCCTTTTACATAAAATGGTCTATTTATATTTCCTCATTTTACATGCTTTTACAATTGAAAAAATGTAGATTGTGAATTGAGTTGAAATCAACTGTTATTAGCTGGACTTGATGCAGACCTGTATTTCGTCATGCTCCAATAAATAACAATCAGCAGAAGATATTACAAGTGCAAATGTACTTAACTGCATAATAGAGATACTGATGTTACCTAAGTGGGATTTAATAGGTGGAGTGAGGGAATTGGCCACATTACATGTTAGGTCTAATATGTAAATTAAAAACTAAAGATAGCACATATGAAACCAGCAGACTTGGCTAGTGCTTGATAGAAAAGAAGCCACATTGAAAACCTTTTAAAGCCTTTTTAAAAAGGCACACAGCTGAGGTACACATTCTCTGGCACGATCCACCCAGAAATTTAGGTTGGTAAAGCCAATAGTTATTCTTAATTAAACAGAATCATTGAATTATTTGGGCTTGTAGAAGGATTGGTTTCATGTGTCCCAGTAATTCTAGTTGGGATCTAATCTAGTTGAGACTAACAATTGGTTGAGTGGAGAATTTATTTTCCCTATTAGTTTGGCTTGGCTGGGTTACTTTCTTCTCCTACTATTATCGTTGCAGTTGGGTTACCAGTAGTGAAGGAGACACAAGATGGGATTCTGTCTGTGATATACGTAGATGTGGCATATGTGCCCTCATATGTCTCCTTTTGGATGAAGTACAGGGAGCTTTTCTCTCATCATTGCCCGAACATGTTCTGGGAGATACTTCTGCTACTGCTGATTCCTTGTGCGAAGGGCAGGGAGAGAGGAGGCAGTTCAGACAATGAAAATGCAATTGGCCTAGTCTCAAAGGGGAAAGAAAAGGAGCTTGCATCCAATCTGTGAGTGTGCCCTGTATTTTTTTTCCTGTCCTCTTAGTCAAGCTCTGCTGTTTGTCTTCTTCTGAAATGCCTCCCACTTCTGTCCCTCCCCATCAGTAAGCACCACCACCATCACAACCAACCTTTTTTTGGATTTGACAGCTGCAGAAGAACTGAATTTAAAAAAAAAACAGCTTCATTTATATACTGCTTCATACCATCTAAGCAGTGTCTAAGCAGTTTACAACTGTAAGCTACTTGCCCCCAACAATCTGGGTACTCATTTTAGCGACCTTAGAAGGATGCAAGCCTGAGTCAAGCCTGAGCCCTTTTGCTGGTATTGAACTCGCAACTGGTTTTGAGTAAGTGGCTGCAGTACAGGCATTTAACCACTGCACCACCAAGGGTGGTAAGTTTGAATAAGTGGAACATTGATGGAGGTTCTCAGCCATAGGCAGCAAGTCTCATGTACTGAGCAACTGAGATATTCTGATACCAGCGGACAATAGAAGGCCACTTCAGATAGTGGCAATGACCCCATCACTATGGTTAGCTGTTTGTATAAGAAGGGGGTTGGAGAAAAGGTGTGTCTGTCTCCTATGTGTGCTTTGCACCCTATCTTCATCTCTGTATGTCATTTATATTATTCTTTTTTCTCAGAGTTTGATTCATTCTATTATTTCCTTTGCCCCTGGTCTTCCCTGTCTTTCTATTATATTTGCAGTCATGGATTTTCTGACTACCTGTGTCAGGTGGCAGATCCTGTGTCAGTAAGTTGCTGAGTCCAAGCCAGGTTTTACTGTAGATTTTAAAGGAGATGCCCAAAGCACTGGATCTGTTTATAGAGGGTAGGATTTGCCACCTTTAATATAGCACTTTCCAAGTTTGGACTGCCACTGCTTGAATGCCTTTCAAACTAGTCACAGATTCAAAGTCAGTATTCCCTTCTGGTGAAATGGCTTGGTGATCCTCTGCTCAGTCCCCTTCAAAATGTGAAGCCTTGCTGTCTGTTATATAGAGATATATTTCAGTTAATGAAGTTGGTGTGTTCCTGGGCATTACTTCATTGACACGACAGTGGGGGTGCCAGATGCAGAAATTATATGGAAAAAATAGGAATAGATTCCTACATTACAGAAAAGAAGATCACTTCTAATGTGTTATAGCAAATAAATGAACAAAATACTTTGAATCTTCTAGAGACCACTAGACTTCTTCTTCAAAAATGCATCCAGGAATGACTTTCTCTCTAAGCAGCCTCCACGTTTCTCATTATTTCAGTGGTCAATCTCAGAGGCTTTTCTTTTTTTAACATGTAGTCGGGTCTGGTGAGGCAGGTTTTTCTGATGTCTCCTTTTCTCTGTTTGTCTGCACAATGCTTCGTAAGGGATTCTGGAAGCATCTGCTATTTAACTTGTTTGTTGTAGGCAGGCATACATGACTACTGCAGGACTGAATAGAGCAAAATCCCATTCTTTCCCAGTTCAAGCTCGGAATGTAGTGGAGTCTCCTTCCTTGGAGGTCTTTAAGCAGAGGCTGGATGGCCATCTGTCGGGGATGCTTTGACTGGGAGTTCCTGCATGGCAGGGGGGTTGGACTGGATGGCCCTTGTGGTCTCTTCCAACTCTGTGATTCTATGGGGCTTTCTAGATTGGCAGGAAAGTGTGACATGAAGTTGCCTTTTCCTTAATGCTTAGCAGCTGCACCACAGCCTTTAGATGGAGCTGTGCTGTTCCGCAGTTTTTAAAAAAGAAGCTGGGAAAACCAGCACCTTTTCAAAGGCGCTTCTTCTCCCCTAAAACGCAAAAAAAGCATTTTCATGGCACACTTTCCCTTTTTCTCATCTAAAGGCTAGACTTTCATGCAGCCATGAACACACTTCTTTTTGCCAATCTAGATCAGGCCTATGATTCTATGTTTCTATGATTCTAATGCTAGCAAACATCTGAGCAGACAACAAGGTGCTCCTAAATTCAAGGGGCAATGGATATATTTTATACAAATAATGTTTTATTACCTACTGTATAAAGCCTTCCAATTTCTAAGCAATGGGATATGGCCACACTGCAGAAATAAAACAGCTTGACACCATTTTAACTGTCATGACTATCCTGTGGGATCCTGGAATTTGTAGTTTAGTGAGGTAGTCAGCATGATCTGTCAGAGAGATCTGGTGCCTCACCGCATAAAAATCCCAGGATTCCACAGGATAGAGTCATGGCAGTTAAAGTAGTGTCAAATGACTTCATTTCTGCACTGTACAACCATGTTTATAGATTTCATTAGAATAATTTGTGGGAACTTTAAATCTTTGAGTTCAGCAGTTATGGGTTTTCTGCCATTCCCCATGTTTCATCTTACACTCAGTTACTCTACACTTCTGCAATGTTGGTATAACAAAACAGCATTGAGATATTATTTTCTATGCAGGAAATGCTGTTTTCTGCACAGAAAACGTCGTGTTCTGTGTAAAACAACAATATGCAAATTTTGTGCAGAATAAGGTCTAAGATGTGAATAATCTTTGAAAACAATGTGGTTACCAAATATTTTCTTGCAGTGGGAAGAAAATGGCTGAAAATTCTTATTATTACCTTTGAAAAGAAACTTAGGGAAGAAATGCATCCCTAGTATCCTCCTTCAGTGCTCAAATGTGTCTGTGCACATCTAGGGTGAAGAATTTCATGTTGCTTTTGATGAGCGTCAGAGGAACATTTAGGAACTTAAGTTGAGTGGCATCTAAAATTGCTTTTCGAAAGTGCAGCTATCTGCAATATCAGCATTAAACCTTCTCTTTAGAGCTTAACTTTTTATTAGATTCCTAAAGAGACCACATAGGTGCAATTTACATCAACTAAAATGTTGCCTGAATTTTCATTCTAGTTTCGGAAGTCATGAATGGGGTGGGGTGGGGGTGGAATCACAGGAGACTTTTAGAAATTGTCAATTTAATAGGAGATGATGAGTTGTCTCTGCTTATACACCAAGTTTTCATTTATTTGAAAACTCCTGTTAAATTGGTCATTAGCAAAACAATAGGACCACTCATCTGAAATAAAATAAAATAATTAAAGCTAAATCACTACTGACATTGAAGTGTATTTAAAATCAGCTGCAGTCAATAAGAATGTTGGAGTTTTATTTCACAAAATGAAAGGATTGCAGCTACATGGGACCAATAAAACAGGGTGATTTATAGGAGGGAAGAACCAAAGAGAGAGAGAGAAAAGATGTGCAGAGCAAATCAGCAAAAATAAAAGCAATTGTGTCATAAGAGCCCTGGAAGTGAGGAAAACATAAAAGGTATAGAGGCTCCCTGGAAAAGTAGTCCCTGGAAAATCAGGGACTGAAAAAAAATCCCTTCGAAATGTTGGTTCTGTTTGATCAGGTATCATAGCAAGATATAAGAATCTTGGCATTTAGATGGAATCCTGGCATTTAGATAAAAAGACTTGAACCAAAGCTGATCACAGGCAGAAGACGTTTTCTCTAATTAAGTCATATGAGAAGTGGAGATTATTTTTGCAAGATTCACCATAAGGAAGATCACTAGGAGGAATGACTTGGGCTTGGGCACTTGTTCAGGCCTGTCAGTCAGCTTTTCATGTGCTCTGGGATTTGGAGGACCTCCATGTGAATGAAAACTAGATAATGGCTGCAGCCACACTGCAGGAATAAAGCAGTTTGACATCACTTTGACTGTTAGGATTCAATGCTATAGAATTATGGGATTTGTAGTTTGTGAGCTAGTTAGCCTTCTCTGTCAGAGAGCTCTGATGCCCCACCAGACAACAAATGCCAGAATTCCATAGCATGAGACCGTGGAAATAAAAGTGGGGTCGAACTGCTTTGTTTCTACAGTGTTGCAGCAACCCATAACTGACAAGACTTCAGCTCCATTGCTCCACCCTACTTCTTTGTCTAGATGTACTAGAATTAATTACTGTATAAAGAAAAGTCAGCTGCAGCACAATTAACTCCAGGGTTCATGAAATTTTGTTCTGTACTCTTGAGTGAGGCTGGAGGCTGGGAGGACCAGAGACCCACTTTCCTGCTCTGTAACTTTCACCCACCCACTTCTTTTCCTCCTTCTTTGAGTGCTGACTTCAGAAACAAAGCAATGTGGATGGTGGTAAGGGATATCCAAGGTTTGATTTCCCACTGAAGTTGGGCCTTTCTTTCCATCCACAAAGAAGAATATAATCTATATCAAGGCTTTGAGTCATGTGCCCCCCCCCCCCCCCCATATTACTCCCAGAAACCCTGGTTTTTGGCTGTGTTACCTAGGGCTACTGGGAGTTGCTGTCCAACACCAACTGGAGTCCCACATGTTTCCCAGCCCTGCATTATGCCTTCTGCCCCTAGGACACACAACTATTGACTCCAGGTCTACTCCCAAAGAGACAAGCAGGCATCTTTTAACATTGTTATGGATGAGGATTGCATCTATAGGAAAGCTGCTGCAAAAATTGTTTCTGAAAAAAGAAAGAAGAGAAGAAGTTGAAAAGAAAGAAGATATTACTCTGACTATGGTTCTCTGCTGGGAAAAAAAACCTCTCCAACCCTGGAAGATAGGCGTTGTACAGATTGCCCTTAAGGGGTGGTGGGAGGCCGCCCCTTTCCTGGCTAGATCAGGGCCATGGCAACTTCACACCACAGAACCGATCTGGACTCTGGAAGGTGCAAAAAGAAGCCAAAAAGGGCCTCCTTTTTTGCACCCTCCAAGGGGTGCCATAGCCACGGTGGTGCAGCTTTATCATGCCCCTTTGGCACTGCATCATGTGGATGCAGCACCAGAAGTGCATCATGATGGCATGCCCTATCTGGACCAGTGTGCACCATCATGGGAATAGAGTTAGGACATCCAGTGTCAAAACAAAAGCAAAAACAAACAGCGTCATTTATATACCGCTTCATACCACCTAAGGAGTGTCTAAGCGGTTTACAACTGTAAGCTACTTCCCCCCAACAATCTGGGTACTCATTTTAGTGACCTTGGAAGAATGCAAGCCTGAGTCGAGCTTGAGCCCTTTTGCTGGTCTTGAACTCACAACCTTATGGTTTTGAGTGAGTGGCTGTAGTACAGGCATTTAACCACTGCACCACCAGGGCACCAGGATGCTGCACCCTGACTCTGCCCACAGGCTGGCTCTTTCTGCTGGTCTGTATAGGGCCATAGTCTTCAGATTTTCTCAAGACTACCTGAGCATGTGGAGAAAATGCTACACATGTTTGAGAATATGGCTGAATAAATAGGGACTAGGAACCCATTTTTTAATCAGCACCAATAGCTATACTTTGAATGTGGATGAGAGATGAAAGAAGGAAGCAAGCCTCTCATAGATAGACTCTTCTGACATGTCAGATGAAACCCTGTTGGCCTCTTCCCTTTAAAATCAATAAATCACTTCCCCAATCTGACATCTAAAAGGAGGCTGAATTGAATTCAATGAGTGAGTTTTGCTTGGGTGCAGCTACAAGGGGGGCAAAAAATACTACCCCCCCCCCATGAAACTTTATTCAGTCCCCATATTTCTAGCATTGTAGAGAATGAGACATTGAAAATTGTTCATACTTAGTACTCTCATGCACATATGTATTTGCATTCCTTTGATAACTTTGCCTGCCCCTTTTGCTTGGATGCCTAAACTATGTTTCTTCATGTTTAAATGACACTTAAAATTACTGGAATGCTAGAAAGAAAATGACTGGGGCAAAATTCCATTTGTGCCCCATACCTACACCCCTTGTATTTTTGTACAACCCTAAGGTGGTTGTATAAGGGTAGAAGTGTTGAGTCTGAGGAAACAAAAGTAAAGGTAAAGTGTGTGAGTACAATAAAAAATTAATCTAAGAGAATGTCATCTTCCATGGTACATTCCATTTTGTTCAGCGGCTCCCTCATTGCCCTTCAGGTAAGAGTTATGATAAACAGAATTTCAACCTCTTAAGGCAAAAATGCTCAAAATAATTTTGCAGCCATGGAGACAATCACGTAT
This sequence comes from Urosaurus nigricauda, assembly GCA_034509955.1. Lineage (NCBI taxonomy): Eukaryota > Metazoa > Chordata > Lepidosauria > Squamata > Phrynosomatidae > Urosaurus > Urosaurus nigricauda. The sequence continues at coordinate 97,633,528 of JAOEGL010000001.1, forward strand.
ACAGTCTCTCTTGTCTGACATCTAAGCACAAAGCTTTGATGTCCTTATATTGCTGTATTATTAAGCAGATAACAGCAGAAAAATATACACCTTCCCCTCTGCCCCCAATATGAAAGGATAAAAACATGAAAAAGAAATGACCTAAACTTAATAGAGATATATCTTGAGCTGGAGAAAGGCAAGCAGAATACAAGGCTGTTTGCATGCTAGCAATTAGAAAAGGGACACATAGAAAAAGCAAGAATAGGTGCCTAGGAAAAGGAACACAGACCCCCAACCCATGTACCCTTCCCCTCTCCCCTCCCCCCCCCCAAAAAACAGGTGAGGCTTAAGAAAACATCTCTCCCCCCAATCCCTCAAAAGACCCAGAGAACGGTTTCGGTTTAAGGTCCATATTTAATAAAACAAACAGACGGAATAGAGAGACCTGTGACATTTCACCAGCCTTCCTTTAGAGTTTAAAGATGTAAACGGAAACAACAGCAAAAAGGAATCTGCTTTTGATTTGGTTTGATATTTAACATTTTTTTCTATCATGGAAACTGGAATGAAAAGAGGAAGGGAAAAAGATGTATTTCCATAATGTGTAAAAAAAAATTAAAAAATTTCTTACAAAAAAAAATGCAAGAATACTGGTTAGGAATATGGGAGAAATATTGCTGGGTTCACATTTTAATTCAAGATTGCCCATTTCTTGTCAAAGCGAAACACAAAATGAAATGCATCCTGATTATCAAATCCTTACATATCTGAGGCTTGTGGAGGTGCAGATGGATTAATTAAGAAAATGTGTTTATGCAATTCACACATAAAAGAATGTGTTTATTTGAAAAATATGCACCCAAATGTTTTTCTCAGTGGAAAAATGTCTATAAAAATGTACACATACTTGAAGAATGGACAAATAATTTGGATGTGAAAATATGTATACATTTCTTGGCGGGGGATTAAATCTAGTGTGGATCCAAGTTAAAAAATTATGCTTGGTAGTGGAAAAGTGGGGACCTCTGTGATTCTGTGGTAGGAATGGAAAGAATATTTGAAAATATTTGAAAGATGCTCGAAAATCATGTGTTTTGAGTGTTGAGAAACACAGACAAAAACCAAAACCAAAACAAAACCTTGGACTGATGAGACTCTTCGCAGTTTGGGTCTTATTCAGTGTAATTTTCCACATGACCGTTTTACACAGGAAACTGCATTTTCTCTGTAGAAAATAATATTTGATTGCAGAAATATTTCCTGTACAACAAATGTTGTTTTCTGTGCAGAAAATGCTGTCATTGGGGATTTGTTCTACATAAAATTTACACATTGTTGATTTGTATAGGAAATGGCATATTCTGCAAGGCAGGCAGCATTTCCTGCACCAGAATTTGTGTTGAAATATCATTTCCTACTCAGATAATGATGTTTCCTGCATGGAAAATGCTGTTTTCAGCACAAAGCAACAATGTATGATTTTTTCACAGCAGTAAGTCCCAAATTGCAAATAGCCTTCAAAAACTGTGTGGTTTTTGGAGACTTTCTCACAGACTTCAGAACATTGCTGAAAATACTTGTTGCTGATGACAAGAAGATACTTAGTGAAGAATTACCCATCCTCAGTTCTAGTAGTGTCAATTATATTAGATCATGGGAGACAGTAAGAGCCCTGGCAACACAGTATTTGCAGCCACTGACTCACAAACCACAAGATTGTGAGTTCAGTTTCCAGCCATGGGCTCAGGGTCAGCTCAGCTTAGCATCCTTCTGAGGTTACTAAAAAGAGTACCCAGCTTTCTGGGGGCAATTAGCTTACAGTTGTAAACCACTTAGAGACTGCTCAGTTCAGTATGAAGTGATATATTAATGAAGCTGCTATTGCTATTGCTAGTGGTTTAGGAAAAAGAGACCTATTCCAGATACTTGTAGAAGGGTAAAATAACATAAATTGGGCAGAAAACATATGTTCCTGCTCTTGTGTACTGGTTAAATAATCTGCTGTGTGATTATCAGTGGGGTCACTTGATCCAAAACACACTGTCTGTGTGATTATCATATCCTCCACAAAAAAGAAGGAAGAATAGAGCCCTTGAGTAATGAACACACGAGTCTGCATACATCTCTTTAAAGGCTGGGAATAATTAGTTAAAAATATTTAGACATGTATTACCAATACTAAAATGTCGTTGTGAGCACTTAGCGGAGCAATAATGTCAGTAGAATGAGTCTTTGGTATCAACGGGTTTGGTATCCGTGGATTTGAGTAACCATGGATTGAAATGAAGAAACATTTAAGAAAGTATGTGTGATTGACTGTAGCCAGGCTGAGAAGTGGTCCCAGAGCAGTAGTGGGGCTGTGGCAGCAAGGCCACTCTGGCTATGGGGATTCTGCTGTTTCCTTCAAAAGGCTGACACGATGGCTGGTGTGCTCCCAACAGGAAACAAAAAGAATGTACAATCAGTACTCAAGGCTTGCTGCCACCACCTCCCCCTGACTGATGGAAGTCAGTCCCACTACAAAGACTAAGCCAGGATTTAAACCTCTTCGCACACTCTTTTTCACATTTCCATCATGAAGCCTCAGCTAGATTTTAAACTCCTTCTTCACTTCATTTGCACAACTTCTTCTGCTGCCCTTCCATCCCTCCATTGCTGTCCTACAAGGTGAGACAGTAGGAAAGGGGTTGCTTGGGATGCCAAGGATTTAACTTGGAATCCTGTCCTGAACCTGCATGAAAAGTATGTTCTACCAGTGGTCTTTCCAGACTGTGCCTGGCATCCTGTTACTAAATGACAAGAGTTTTACATTCAACTGATGCTATCATAAATCACTCTCTGTAACTATGTCCTGGAGTGCTATTACCCCCAAATCACCTTTTAAATGATGCAGCCACTTCAACACATCCATTTCCATGTTGCTGGTGATAAGATATATTTTCCTATAGCTGGCAAGGATGTAATCTTTAGGGCATCCTAAGGAACCCCATAAGGTCCCTGAGTAGGCCTGTTGATGCACATCCAGGAAAAGAGTTGGATTCTACTCCATTGATTCCTCTGCTCTTCAATGACATAGAAATGCAATTTGACAGCCACATACAGCAACCCCCAAGATGGTTGATAAACCTCCTGTCTTTGGTACATTTCTAAGAATGCAAAAATTGGAGGCTGATCTGTCAAGTACTGGACGGGCATATTAACATGACTGGTGGGATGTGTTTGGCTTAACAAAACATAAGTTGTGTCCAAGATGTGCACATCACTTTTCCAAAACCAAAGCAATATTTGACATATCATTGTCTTTGGCTGCAGAATGTCTGACAAGGGTTGCTAACCTTCACAAACTGTTTACTTGACAGATCTTTGTTGTTGTTGCTATATATTGTCATTAAAAATATTGATTAAGTGATAGGGTTATGGAAGCAATCTAAAAGGTTGTGCATGCCCTTGCAAAATTTACTGCTCAGATATAACAACAAATATGTGTAATCAGCAAACTTGTTTTCACATGGTCTAAGCCAGAAAATCACATTTCAAATGTCTCTGTAAGTAGCCAGTGCTATATCATTTAACAGCTGAAAAATAAAATACATGTCATATCTTGTCTAAAACTTATTACAATTTTTTACAGCATTTCCTGTTCTCAGAATGAATTATGATAGTGGGCTCACATCACTGCTGTGGGATAAATGCTCTCTTTAACAATGTAAATGACTATATTAATCTCCCTAATTTAGATTTCTCATAAAATAATTATATAGATGCTGTGCTCAGCAGTTGTTGTTCCTTTCCCACACTACCCCCTGTTTAGTTGATGTTTAGGGTATGGTGGAGAAACAGAAAAATCAAGAAGGACTTGATTTAAACAGAAATCTGAAATAGTCAGGGGTCAATCTGGCTTTGGGGTTTCAGTGGCAAACCCCATTCGCCAAAGAACAATTTCATTTGCCAAGTGGCAGCTTGCCAAGTGACAGTTAGTAACCAAACGCAGTAGCATTTTGCTTTTAAAAAATGTTATCAACAGAGAAATTCCAGATTATTAATTCAGTTGAATGGAGGAAAGTCTTTCTCAGGTCCAAAACACACTACAGGAATAATTCAATTTGAGACCGCCCTAACTGCTGTGGCTTATTGCTAGGGAATCCTGGGAACTGTAGTTTATTGTGGCACCAGAGCTCTCTGACAGAGAAGGCTAGATGTCTCACAAAACTACAATTCCCCAAATTCCCTAGCACTGAGTCAGGGCAGTTAAAGTAGTCTCAAACTCAATTATTTGTACAGAAAGGGTATGTTGGTAAAATTTGTCTGTTCAAGAGATGCCTACCCCCAAAGAAAGGCACCAAATTCTGCCTTTCTTTGGTAAAAGGATGGAAATCGGGATGCAGTGCCAACCATGTTTGTGTAGTTTGTGATGTACATACAAGTTTTAAAAAGTTCTCACTGTGGCTAAAGGCATAGATTCTTGATTGCTTTTGCTATTCCTACATTTCATTACTTTCAACAGACATTGCTCCCCCACAAAGCTGTTTGTATTGTGCGGCATGAAAAGCTTTGCTTTGGCATGTTTATAATTGTAGTTATCAACCTGATGCTTTCAAATATGCAGTTTCCCAGCAATTCACTCTTAATGCAAATTCTACACTTAAGCTCTTGGGGAATGCTAAGTCAGGAATCAGACAGGAGAGGGAAATTACAGGGTGCCCAAGCTACCTACCATGTTTAAAAAGATACTGCTTATTTTACACAGAGAGAGAGAAAGAGAGAGAGAGAAATCAGTAGAAATACACAGATTTAATTGGCCTTGATAGTTGGGTATTATTTTTGGTTTTCCCTCCACTGACCCTATTTGAAGTCTTCTGGCACACACTGTTATAAGATACAGGGTTTGGGGCATGGAGAGATCAGCCATTTACTTGGCTGAGAGACTGGGAGAAGCACTGCGAAGCTCTCTTATTGAAGTGTGCTAAGTCAGGAGAATAGAAGACCAGGACTTTGCAGATGGAAATAGCAGCTGTTTTAAAAAAAAGGTCAAACAAACAAATAAAACACCTTAATACTGATATCTTTGGGTTAAAGACAATTACTACCAGATAGTTTGTTCACTGAGATGTGGAAGAGCCTTTGTATCCTTTATGATTTACATTCATATTCATAATTTCCAGTTCATAAGAAGCAAAAGTTGCCCTTTTTATGTCCACTGTTGATGCTGTGTGCTTTCAAGTTTTTTTAAATTTATGACGACACTAAAGTGAACCTATCATGGGATTTTCTTGGCAAGTTTTGTTCAGAGTATGTTTGCCCTTGCTTTCTTCTGAGGCTGACAAATTCTGACTTGCCCAAGGTCACCCATTGAATTTCCATGCTGAGCAGGGATTTGAACCGTGGCCCCCCAGCAATGTAGTCCAGCACACAAGGTCAAAATCACCCACGCCATATTTTTCTGCATTTGTACGTATGGCTGTGAAGCTGGACAGTGAAGAAAGTTATGGCACTATTGGATTTCACCAAGTTTTATGCTTACTGAAATCAGTTTTGTTCAGTTCCAGTGGCTGTTGTTCTGTGCCTTGAAGTCATTTCCAACTTATGGTGACTCTAAGGTGAACCTATCACAGTGTGTGGTTTTTCTACTCCAAACTTCAGCACCAGATTCTCTTGACACCTTTAAAAAAGTAATAAAGATGGATCTCTTTTGGTGGGCCTTCCCAGACTGACCTCCTAAAAACAGAACTATTTGTCTGTCCAAACCATCCCTCCCCCATGCCACTCCTGTTTTAATTGTTTTAAATAATGTTATTGTTTATCGTATGGTTTTATTGTTTTGGTTTATATGGGAACGTGGGAGAGTAGGAGGGTTGGAGAGATCAAGGGAATGTTTTTATTACTGATTATATAATTTGTATTTGAATTTAGCTGTTACCCACCCCAATCCTCAAAAAGGGAGAGGTGGAATACAAATAAATGTTTATTTGTTTGTTTGTTATTTGTTTTTGTTTTGTTTTGTTTTTTGCAAGATTTGTTCAGAGGAATTTCCCTTTGCTTTCCTCTGAGATTGAGAATGTATGACTTGACCAAAGTCACCTAGTGGGTTTCTATTGGCAAAACATGGTCTCCAGCATCACTTGTTGTTGTTGTTGTTGTTGTTGTTGTTGTTATTAACCTTTATTTATTTATTATTAATGTTTATTTATATAGTGCTGTAAATTTCAATATTCAATCCACTACTCCATGCTCTTCAGTAGTTTAAAACAAATTTAAAAACCTAAAGAAATGGTAATTGACCCAATGGCAGACATCAACCTGCATAGCTGAGTTAGGAACTGAATCCTGGTGTCACCCATACAAATCCAGCAACTTACTGTTCATGGTGTTTAATGCATTGTGTGTGATTTTAAAATATTTTATTTCCTTTTACAAACCATTATGATGACTTTGGACTGAATCAGATGGCCTGGAAGTAGAGCCCCAATTGGTCTGGGACTGCGGCAACAGCATGGCCTACTCCCAAAGTGGGCCACCACCACAGTCCCAAGCCAGCAGTTTTTTCTCCCGAAAGCTTATGAATTCATTCATTTTCAAAGTGGTGATAAAGAAGTGTTTCCAATACATTTGCTTTCGGGGGAAAATATTTTTTATTCTATATTTCCCAGAATCACTCAGCTAAGATGGTCGAAAGTCATGCTGACTGGGGGATGCTGAGAGTTTTTGTTCAAAAGTAACTGGTCCAAGCTCTGATGTAGATTGCTCACCTGCTAACCAGTTCTATTGCATTACACTTCCTTATTGCTATAGTACATCCAAATCCAAATCCTCTTGTCGTGTAAACATGGCCTCAGAATGGCTTCCATCTGCTTTGGGGGCATGCGTCATCTAAACGCTATGCTCCCATAGTGTCCAGAAGCCACTTTATTTGGCCCATCTGTTTCAGGCCTTTATTAATGATGCAAGGTAGAAATAAAATTAATGAAATAAAATTAATTAGATCTCTCCCTATTCTCAGAGTTATAAAGAAGAAGAGTTCTTACCACTTCAGAGTGTTCTCAGCCTGGCATGGAGGAGTGTCTTTGGGTGTACCCACACTGCAGAAATAAAGCACTTTGGAACTTTAACTGCCATGACTCTGTCGGAGCAGTCTGGTGCCACAGGAAAGTGCAAATTCCAGGATTTGTAGGATTTTGGCCTCATGCACACTGCAGAAATAATGCAGTTTGACACCACTTTAACTGCCATGGCTCCATGTTATCGAATTCTGGTAGTTGTACTTTTGTTGAGGCATCAGAGCTGTCTAACACAGGTGGCTAAATCTCTCATGAAACTACAGTTCCCCAGATTCCAGAGCCTTGAGCCATGACATTTAAAGTGGTATCAAACTGTATTATTTCTGCAATACAGGTTAGACCAGAATCATGGCAGTTAAAGAGGTGTCAAACTGCTTTAATTCTGCAGTGTTGGCAAAACCTTTCTCCCTTCCGCCAAGCCTCCATAGCTGCCAGAGGACTCAGGCAAGTAGCAGAGATAGTTATTGTTTTCTGTCTAGCAAGACACAAGATTTCCCTCCTCATTCTGACCTTTCTTTGATGTATAGATAGCTTGTCGGACAGCATGTGTCCACATAGTAACAAAAAAGGGATTTATGGTTGCCAGTATCAGCCACAATGATAGAACAATGGTCTGTATGCTTTCTTTAATATCCAGATTATTTGTGCTTTTCTGCCCTCACAATGAACATTTGGAGCACTAGCTTTCCCTGCAGCTGAGGCTATGGTAGTTGTGCAAGGTAATGACAGGAATGTATGCTGAAAACTGGACTTGAACCAAGAGGCAGATCCCATTTCCTCATTCTTAGAATATATTAAACTCCTCCTCAGACTTTCTAAGTGTAAATAAGATAAACACACAAGGATGGCAATACATTAGCCTCACACATTCCAAGGTGATTGCTGATTGTTTACAAGAGGATCTTCTCTTTATAAAATTAACTTCTGTCTGTGGAGAACAACTGAATATTATAATGCATTGGATGGACTAACACACTTCAGTTCCTCAAACATTTGTCTTATTTGAATTTAAGAATGACAAAATAGATCTTAACTCTCACCAGCCATTGCATTTACCCCAATTTCTAAGAACTGGTGGAACTAAAGAGGAAGGAAAACATCACAACCACTCCCATTAATGAGTAACTGTTCTGATACTGCTATCGCCACAGTGCAGAATTAATGCAGTATGACATTGCTTTAACTGTCATGGCTCCATCCTACAAAATCCTGGAATCTGTAGTTTGTTGTGCTACCAGAGCTCTCTGATGGAGAAGGCTAAATATCTCACAAAACTACAAATCCCATAATTCCATAGCATTGAGCCATGGCAGTTAAAGCAATGTCAAACTGCATTAATTTTGCAGAATTCTGTAGATTGAAAATTCTTATACAGTGGTGCTTAGCAAAGGAATAATTAAATAAGAGCAATCTTTAAAATCCGGTGGATAGATTACATTTAAGAATAGAGAGAGAAAATGTGTGTTAAACTGGGTTTGATTGGATCCATTGATCTGATTATAAAAAGTGGCAATCAGATTCTTCATCACAGTTTCTATTAAGGCTGGACCAGAAGTTGAGAAGTAGCCATGAATGAGAAGATAATACTCCTCCCTATTCTGGCAGCTCTTTATGAGAAAGACAGTGTTGTGATATATGATCATTTGATCCTGTTTGGATTTGGAAGTACTACAGCAATAATAAATAAATAAGAATAATAATAAAATTTTATTTATATCTCCCGCCTCTCCCTATGGAGCGAGGCAGGCTAACAACATGGTAAAATACATGTAATACAATACAATAAAATCGATTTTACATTATCCTCATTAAAACAATATCACAATAAAAACATTTTACATCTTCAGGGGGTAGTTCCAGTACAGAGGAAGTTAAATAAGATCAGGTGGATATGCCCGCTGGAAGAGATCCGTCTTCAGCACTTTTTTAAATGCCTCTAGTGTAGGTATCAGACGGATCTCTTCCGGTAGGTCGTTCCACAGCTTAGGAGCCACTGCTGAGAAGGCAAGGCGAGACGTAGATGTAAGTCTCGTATGATAGTAGTTTAACAGTTTTTTGTCGGTCGTTCTTAGGGTGCCGGGCGGATTATGTAGGGAGAGGCGTTCTGTGTAATGCAATAGAACTGGTTAGCAGATGAGCAATCTATATCAGAGCTTGGACCAGTTACTTTTGGACAACAACTCTCAGCATCCCCCAGTTAGCATGACTTTTGACCATCTTAGCTGAGTGATTCTGGGAAATACAGTATAAGAATATTTTTTCCCCAAAGCAAATGTATTGGAAACACTTGTTTATCACCACTTTGAAAATGAATGAATTCATAAGCTTTCAGGAGAAAAAACTGAAGGAGTTTTGGTGGAAACTATTTCCTTTTTGCAAAGGAATGTCACCTTTGTGGGACCTGGAATACTAACAAGCACACAAGGAATCACACGGTAATAGCTGGATATTGCATGGAGATGTTTTTCTCCTCCTGTTCAGCCCATTCCATATGGACATATATTTAATAGTTCAGATTGTTCTTATGTAGTTCTTTATTTTATTTTATTTTATTTTATTTTTGTCAATGATTTTTCCATGGAGTTTTCTCTCGCTGAAATTTTTAAGCATGTTTTTTATGGTTCAGAGAATTGAAGAGAGTTGCAATTACCTGTGAACAGCAGCTGATGCCTATTTAGAATATTTATGCTGTAAATTCTGGCTCAAAAATAACACTGTTAAGCTGATTTGTCACAAAAACTTTGAAAGCTTGGAGAATGGCCACCTGCTCACAAAATGTAGAGCTGTAAAGTGGTTGTAATTAAAGTTGTTGGCTTTAAATTGAGTAAAAAATATTCTTTGCTACATCCAGCCATTTCTAGCTGGGTTTCACAATGACATTAATACAGAACTATAGCTGTACACTCACATAGAGTATATGCATGCTTATTCCAAAGTCTGCTCCATTGAGACAACTGGTATGTTTGAGTAAATGGGATCAAGCTTTAAGAAGCAGAGTTAGGAAGAAGTTGTTTATTTACAGTTACTTTTACATTTTAAAAAGGAACCATCCCCTGGTGAAAGGCAAGAGCATAATCTGTCCTGGAAGCACTGGCCCCCACTTTACTCTCATCCATCCAGCCTTTAGTATGAGCACAATGTCTGCTGGAATTTTGTATTTTCTTTGACATTGAAGGTGTTCATATCTGCCTGCATCACTGCTAAAATGCCCCCCAAATGTTCCTAAAAGGCAGAGAAAGCATGCGTATCTGAACACAAGGTGCACTTCCTGAATTGTCACGGAAACATGGCTCCCTCTAGCATTACAAGGGGAGTGGATTTCCTATGAACGCAAACTGTGAACGCTTCCCAGGAACAATTCAGGAATAAATAATAATAATAATAATAATAATAATAATAATGAATTAATAATTATTAAGAATTAATAATTATTAAGAATTAATTATAATTAATAAATAATAATAATAATAATAATAATAATAATAATAATAGAGGGAGCCACATTTCTATGATAATTCAGGAAGTGCACCGGGTTGTTCAGACAGGTGCACTTCCTCCATCTTTTGGGGGCATAGGGGGGACGTTTTAGCAGCGATGCAGGTAGGTATGAAAATCTCCAAATCTACAAATATCTGGGGAAGCTATTCTATAATGTGTGTTTGAGACTTTGTATGAATTGGTAACTCTTCCTCAATAAATTCCCCCAACGCATACCCTTCTTTTTAGTGCAGCCAGTTGCTTCAAAGAATATCTTGTACATTCCCTTCAAAAAACCTTAACTTGCTTTTACCTCCCCCTTCCTCCTTCCCCCGCCTCTTGTCATTCCTGAATCTGATCAGTTCTTGTCAAATATACATTATCACTCTGTTTACAAAGTCTCCACACCTTTCATAAAAGTCAGAAATGGACTTCAGGGGCTTTGAGGCCTCTGATGAGATGGAAAAAAGTAGTTTATGTAGTGTCTGATGAGGGAGGGGAATGGATTCCTTATTTATAGGGGGAAAGAAATGGCAGGAGCTTGTATGTTCAGAATGATTGAGTTGCTGGGGGAATAATTCAGTCTCTGACTGTATATGTTGCTATATAAATATTGATTTCTGCCCAAGCATATCTATAATCTTCATTTATGATGAAGGGTGGTTTTCTCAAGTGCCACAGTTTTCCAAATGTCAGGTTATAAGAGCATCTCCATTCTGCACAAGAAAATCATTGTCATATAAATGCAGTTGTGTGAAGAGTAAAATAGGCAAAATCCTGCCTATGTTGAATCTCCGCTAGAAATAGATTTATGGCTGTTCACTTTATAGGCAGCTCAGAGTTGGGTCTTTGTCCTAGGCATACAACAAAGACTGCAGGCCACAACCCATCTGAGCTGAAACAGGACAAGCCAAAGTCCCTTGTGCCAGTTCTCTGTTTTATTATTTAACACTGCAGATGTGGGACTAACCAGCTCAATGCTCTTAGCAAGTAAATTTTGCTTTCCAATGGGCTACCCAGAGAACAGATTTGACTCCCTACCCTAAGATTTAACTGCCTACCTATGTGCCACTCTAATCTCTCTGGTGAAGGTATTGCATAACTGGGACACCACCACCAAAATGATCTATTCCCTAGTAACCACCCCCTCACATCATTTGACAGGGGCATCTGATGATATATTCATTGGTCAGGGAATACATGGTGTAGTTTCCACTGTCAATTCTGTAGTTTGGATCCATTTCCCATTGATTTTAGTGGGGTCATGCTAAACATTCCTATGTTGAAAATCAGCCTAATGCAATAAACCAGGTTTGTGATACCTCTGATACAGGAATATTTGCATCTAAAGCAAGGGATTCATAAGGGGAATAAGAAAAATCCAGTAATTATAGAACTATAATACAAATACCAGCTGTCTATTTTATAAAAGCAATGAAACAGCTGAACACACAATTCTTTTCCTCATGAGTGACTGAGTGGACTGGCTGATGCTCTCTATTTTGCCATTTGTTCAGGTGAACAGAATCTAATAATGATTCTCATTAGAGCTGCTCTGAACACAGCATAAATGCAGTTATATTCTTAATCCATCGTTATGAATGTTTCTGATTATAAAGTTAGGTAACAAAATAATGCAGTTTCAGGAAAGAAAAAAAAAGGATTTTCAAATATAGTCATGCTATTTTTTTAAGGATAGTTTGTGTGTGTGTGTTTTTAAAGTGCTGCAGTGCAGTTCTATGGCTGCAATGAGATGGGTCTGCTCCACTGATGGGATAGAAAGGTTTCCAGATACAGAGGGGGAAAGCCAACATCAACTCTTCCATGCAGCCCTCACAGAAATCTCTGTATTTGTTATCTTTCTGGTATCAGAGCTCTGACTATGGAATGTATGTATGCATTAGTGATGTAGCAAGAGTGAACCAAAGGAAGCTTTGGATTTGCAGGGCACAGAGTTTCCCTGCTCTCCAGCTGTGTCCTAAAGTAACCCTAGAGTTGGCATCACTGCATCCCAGTGTCTGCACTTAAACAAATATAAGTCAACGTCTCATTCTCAAAACTGGAAGGAATGGCTGCTTTTCCTCCATTTCTGTCTTGCCAGCATGAGGCCAGTGTACTTTAGGTACACTGGAGGCTCTGACAATGATGAACTTCAAATCACTAGGTGGAATTGCACTTGCAGTGCAGTCTTTTTTTCTCTTGGGGCCAAAATTTTGAACTGCAAAGCCCATGATTGCCAGCTCTTTCCTTCCTCTCTGGGGATGGTAGGTTTTGTAAACCAACAATATTTGGAAATCCAGAACTGAGGAGAATTGCTTTAGTGGAAAGTTCCTATCTTTTAATTGTGGGCTGTCTATGCATTTCACTACAGGTTGAGTTCTCTTATCTGAAATGCTTGGGACCAGAAGTGTTTTGGATTTTTGAGTTGTTTTTTTAATGGAATATTTGCAAGTATATAATGGGATATCTCAGAGATGGGAACCAAGTCTAAACCTGAAATTCATTTATATTTTGTATAAATGTTATACACATAACCTGACGGTAATTTTACACATAATATTTTTAATAATGTTGTGCATAATACAAAGTTTGTGTAAACTGAACTATCAGAAATCAAATGTGTCACTATCCCAGTCATCTACAAGGACAATTTTGATTTTTGGAGGATTTCAGAATTCAGAATTCCAGATAAGGAATAATCAACTGATATTACTCCCAATACTAATTGGCATTGACATCATCATCATCATCATCATCATCATCATTGTCTTCCTGTGTGGCTGGTTTTACTTTCTGATAAGTTGTTCTTGGCCAAACTCCATAGGATGTTGGAAATCCATGAATGAGAGGCAGGGTTATCCCTTTCTTGTTCCTTTATTTTTCCAGTTCAAAATCACCCAAAGGTGCTGCTTGAATCAAACAGTGGGGAAGCAAACAGTGCAGGGGCAGAGGAAAGTGGTAAAGTGGTATGATGGGTCTGCTCTGAACTGAACATGGGGGGGGGGGGGATTTCGCAATTCCCACTCTTGTTGTAAAATAAAAAAAGGGAGCAAAACGAGTAACAAAAATAGTTCACTAATCATGGTGACAAAGAAAAGAAAAGAAAAGAAAACTGCTTAACAGGTTTAGTTTTGTATTTTGAACTCACTTAAATTATATCCCCAATGTGACTATAGGACTGAAATGGAGTTTGCTTCTGCAGCCACATTGATCTCAGAATAATCATCCTTTGTGCTGAAAGAATTTTGTCTTTGTAAATAATGAAACAATGTTATGCAATTGTATGAAGCCTGCCCAACTGTCCTCAGCTAAAAAATAAATAAATAAATCTCATTTCCCTCCTACACTTCAAAAGGTTACTGTGGCTGAAAAAGTGAGATGAGAGAGAATTAATCGGGATAGTCTCTCTCATATTGGGATTTTTGGAGGGTATGATGTCAGTATGCCCAGACCCTGTGATCCATGGGAAATAGAGTCTTCTTCAGGGTTACTAGAGTTTCATAAATCAGCAGAACCATACATACAGATTGCAGTGCCTACTGAGCCACTACATCATCATGCTAAATTGTACAAAAGCAGAGAAAAAAGCTATCTGATCCTCACTGGGCATATAATTACTGGCATCCTATTCCCATTCCAACCCGCTCAGAAAAGCATTACTGGGGAGTTGACTGAAAAGGTGGCTGGAAGTGAAGACACTCTGAAGACTGAGCAGGATTTGCTGAGGGCAGACCATTCATCTCCACTTCAGATTTTAATCTGAGCCAGGGAAGAATTTGGAGCATTTAAAGTTTGAGTTAAATTGTTTTTAAGGCTTCCTATAATTTTCCAAGCTTAGACCAGAGTACCAAAATGCATTTCTACTATTTCAAAGTTGGATTTGTTTCACTTGTGGATTTACTCCTTGTGTAGAGCAATTATTTTTAATATGTTACTTCCAAGTTGTATAAGCTGATATCATTCACATGGCATTTCAAACACAGAGCACCAGATTCTCACCAGATTATGATAAAATGTCATGTTATTATTACAGACTGACTTTTTCATTCTGATTTGGAAACTTGTTTGGCCCCTTGTCTGACTTTTTGAAAACAGCACATTAGCTCTTCATTAAAAAAAAGTATTATTTCAAGATGTTATTTTAGGATGAGAATACTAGGAGAAGCTAAATAAGCATGACTGGCCATGAATGTCATTTGTTTCCACCCACCACCCACTTCTTAGTGAAAAGAGAGAGAGAGAGAGAGAGAGAGAGAGAGAGAAATAATGACAATAGCAAAAAAGCAGTCCGTGAAAATTGATTTCCCTAAACTGGGGCATATGTGGATTAGAGCTAGCCTGCGGTATTGGAGTCATTTCTATCAAGCAGGGAATGGCAAGATTATCACTAACCTGAAAGGACAGCTCAGTCAGAGCGGAGCTGCCAATTATGTGTAATGTACGGTGTGGGTGTTTTGAATTTAATTTGGGAATAAGTGTGTGTGTGTGTGTCTGCATCTGTGTTATAAGGCCATGGAAATCATGGGAATCAGTTGTGAATTTCATATTCCCTTAAACAATTTACTGGGAAAGACTCCAGGGGAAGTGAGAAACTCCTAGAAACATGTGATAGATGTTCACCAGAGTCTTGTTAAAAACAGTCTCCTGGTTTTGTTTGAGGTTTATTACCCTACATATAATTTCAGACTTGCTGATACAGGAATCTTTCTAAGTTTCATTTTTTAAAAAAGCAACTCCACATTTATTCATTCCTCATCCTCAAATAGGTGTGCTATATTCTCATGTCTTTTATGGGAATGAGTCAGATGGGGAGAAAAGGGCATGAAATTATTCTTTAAGAGAAGCAGCCACATGTTCGTTATGGATTATACCTTCATAAGAATAGTTCCTTGCAAAACAAGATCCTTCACCCTTTTTCTAGCTGATATGGCAAAAATAATATTGGCCTAAGTCTGGTTGCTATCACAACTCCCTGAAACAAAATTCTGTGCATATCCCTCCTCCCATATATGTGCAAAAAAAGGAAAAATTACCTTTTTGGACTACAGCTCCAAGAATCTCCCTGATGGCATGGCAGAAAATAAGGTTCCCTTGTAGAAAATGCTGTTTCTGTTCAGGAAACTTTTTTTTTCTTTTTCTTGCCCCCCCCCCTTTTTTCATACAATAAATCTTGAACTGTGAATAATCTTCAAAGACTGTACAATTTTCAACAATTTTCTTACAACATGAGGAAAAAATGTAAAATTATTTGTTCTTACTAGTGAAAATGAGATTTACAAAGATTTACCCCCCCCCCCACACACACACACAAACACAAACACACATACAGTACTCTTTATAGGCAAATGCACTCTTTTAGACTTCACCTCAGCAGATTTACAGCACTCATACTTGCTTGGAGAACAAGATGTGGAATGCCTGTTCTAGGGCTGCATCTGTACTGAAAAATTAATCCAGTTTGACACCCCTTTAACTGCCATGGCTTAATGCTATGGTCTCATGGGATTTTTAGCTTGTTGTGGCACCAGAGCTCTATAACAGAGAAGGCTAAATTACTCACAAATCTACAATTTCCAGAAAGCCATAGCATTGTGTTATGGAAGTTAAAGTGGAGTCAGACTGCATCATTTCTGCAGTGCAGATGCAGCCTTGGAGGCCGCTGTGTCTTCTCACTTTCTGCCTCAACACCCAGCTACTATTGCTAACACTTTTAAGATTACCGCATTGCATTCTCAGAATGTTCTCAGAACGGTACAAAACAGGCGCGAATGGGACCAGAAGTGGCCGTTCCCATTTTGTACCGTTCTGAGAACATTCTGAGAACGTTCTGAGAATACAATGAGGTAAGCTTATGTGACTAGTGCATGCATGGCAGGAAAGACTGTCTCATACCTTGCACAGTGACCAGCTCACAGGAGTGGATGGGTTTGGTGCTTCTCCTGGATGTATGATCTACACAGGCTGCCAGGCTGAAAGAAAAGATGTCTTTTTTCAGATTTTTCTCCTTCCTCCCCAGCTTCTACAGGTTGTTTGGGAAAAAGTTCCTTCAGTTAGTTGCAAAGTACATTTCTTTTTCCTAATCCAGTTTGATGTTATTTGTACTAGATAAAAATCAACAGAACATGGCTTTACTTTGAGGTGACAATACTAAGCCTTATAAATACAATCAACACAATTAGAATTGTAAATATATTTAAAAGAAAGCTTTAAGTTAATGGGGGACATTTTGCTGCCAGGTTTCAGACGAAATGTGTTTCCTGCCCTCCTGTGCCAAAATAAATTGTCTGGCTTTAGGGACTGTATTTACCTAGGTGAGCAAAGAGAGAGGTGGTATTTGCTGCATCATTTTCGGCAGGGAAATGACTTAGTCCATATCTGGTAGTTGCATGTCAGTGTACTTTTGGTGAGCAGAGGAGAATCCAGAACCTGCTCATGTTGAAATTGTCCTAGGAAAAGGCACATGGAAAAACCCATCATAATGGACCCCAGCATATATAGACTTGCCCACTAGAGGCTATGTTCAGATAGTAACAAACATGATGTCAGAACCATCCCTCAGTGTCACCCGAAGGAAGAAATACATTCCCTGAGTAGAAATTGGAATGAACTATATCTGCTTCCACAGAAATTATGAGGAGCAATTTGAATTCAAGTGCCTTTTCCGCCAGTTACAAATCACTGCAGAGTGTTATTCACCATAATGCTGTCCAAACATCATTTTATTTATTGATGTTTATTGCTTCTCTTTTGCAGAGTGATGAGGTTTTGACTGTCATCAAAGCAAAAGCACAATGGCCTGCTTGGCAACCACTAAACGTGTAAGTAGGCAGGGAATTAAACCTCCCATAAGACTTTCTTCTTCACTGTCCGCTGACAGAATGCTCTAAATGTCTTGCCTTCCACCAAACTTTTATTTGTTTCAAAGAGCAACGAGAGTAAAATGCTGTTGATAAATGAGTTCCTTTTCAGTTTGTTTGTTGTCTCCTTTTTTATATCTCTAACAATATTTCAGTGGGGAGAAGTCAAGCAGGGTACCAGATGAAGGGTTTTCTTTATTTGCCAGGCATTATAGATATAAATTGATATCTGTTGTGCTCCTCCTGATCTGATAGTGAGGATAAATCTGCAATACTATAAATTAAAAGGCAATGGCATACATGCTTACTCAGAAATACATATTGCTGCATTCAGTGGAGCTTATTTCTAAGTATTGTGCAGATCTTTACTTTTCTGAAAAAGGGAGCCCAAGGATGTCCAGTGGAAGGGGCAGGAGTCTGTAACAGGAAATGTTCATTATCCTTACAAAACTACCATTCCCAGTTTATGAGAATAGAATCATGTCCATGACTTTGTGATATGACAGTTCCCATTAAAAGCAGGGATAGGAAATTTTTGGCCCCCTTTGATCTAAACAAAAACAAAAACTCACAGTCCATCACTATTGTTCTTCCTAGAAAAGAAGTGAGCAGAGTTGTACGCCTGAAAAATTTGGAAACCCAAAAGTTTTCATCTGTTATTTAAAGAAAAAATGTTACATTAGCTTTTTAGTCATATGTGGTTATTCTTTTTATTGGTCATATGTAGTCATTATTTTTGTTTTCTTCATGTTCAACTGTAAACCTGTCTTTGCATTTTCCCCCTTAACTTTCTTCAGAAACCATTCCAAAACTTTGTAATTTTATTCTAGTAATATGGTGTCATCTTCATATTTTGGGTTACTGATGTTCCACCCTCTTTTCTCCAAATCTGATCCTGCTTTATTTTTATTTATTTTTTTTTAAAAAAATTCTTTATTTACAGACAATTCACATAAAAAGTAGCATGCATGCATAGAAGGAAAAAAAAACATCCATATTGAATCCTGCTTTATGTATGATATGTTCAGCATACAAATTGAACAAATAGGTTGATAAAATGCAGTTTTGCCTAATCCCCTGGCCAATTGGAAACCATGTGGTTTCTTCATATTCCACCCTGATAGTAACCTCTTGTCCTAAGTACAGGTCACACATCAGGAAAATCAAGTGATGTGGCACACCCCTTTCTTTAAGAGTGATCCATAGTTTTTAATGATCTACAGAATCCAAGACTTTGCTATAATCTATAAAGCACAGGATGATTTTCTTGTGAAATTCTTTGGTGCACTACATTATCCAACTTATGTTTGTAATATGATCCCTAGTGCCTCGTACTTACATGAACTCAGCTTGGAATCTGTCTTTTCTCTCCCCATATAGGATAAAAGTCTTTGTTGTAGAATTTTGAGGATCACTTTACTTGCATGGGAAATTAATGCATTGGTCCTGTCATAATCTCAATTTATCATTTCCCCTTTCTTGGGGAAGGAATGTGTATTGAGCATTTCTAACCTGTGGGCCATTGTTTTGTTTTCCATATTTACTGTAAGATTTTAGATAGAATTAGGGTAGATTTTGTCTCTGTAGCTTGAAGCAGCTCTATTGCTATATTATCTGTTCCTGGCAATTTTTTAATCCCAAATGCTCTGAGTGCAGATTTCATTTTATTTTTTAAAACTGCAGGTTCATCTTCAGATGGTTGTTCCTTCAATTGCTATCATTCTTTTACCCCTTTGGTATATTTCTTCAGTGTATCAGTTTCATCATCTTTACATTTCTATTGTTCATGTAATGTGTTCCCCTGCTGGCCACATATCATCATAAAGCTTAAATTTCCTTTCAGTTTCTTAGATCTTGTGGAAGATGTCTCTTGTTCTTCCTTTATTGTTGTCATCTTCTACAGTGGTCCCCCAGGTTACGAATCCCCCGGGGTACGAAAACCCCGGGGCCGCAAAAATGGCCCCGGCTTGTGAATAAAACCCCGGGTTCCGGGAAAAAAAAGGCGGCCCCTTTAAATTTGCCGTGCAGTCCGGCAAAAAAAGCGGTCCCCCGGGTTACGAATATTTCCGGCTTACGAAAGTAATCCGGAACAGATTACTTTCGTAACCCGGGGAACCACTGTATTTTTCTGCATTAATTATTATTGTCCCTGTGTACAAGTTACTGAACAGTTGTAATTAGGGTTCTGACCCTGTTTCTGTCACCTTTTAAATTTTCTTCTCATCTGTCCTTAACTTCCTGAAGAATTTCATTGGCCATCCATTGAGGCCTCTCTTTCTTTTTGGCTACATATAGTATCTTTTTGCATTACTCTCTGACAATGTCCTTGGTTTCAGTCCAGAGTTTCAGTCTTGGTTCCTGGACAAATAGGCTTAATACAGCCAGCCCTCTGTAATCATGGATTTTTTTTTTTTAATCCATGTATTCAAGCATCCATGGTTTGAAAATATTTCTAAAAATGTATAAATACCAGAAAGCAAACATTCATTTTGCTATTTTATATAAGGGATACCATTTTATTATGCCATTATCTTTCATGGGACTTGAGCATCCATGGATTTTGGTATCACAGGGTTTCCTGGACCAAACCCTAGTGGATACCATGGGCCTACTGTATTGTGGAACCCCCTCCCCCCAATTATCTTTAAAATCTACAGTGATGCCCTAGAGGTTGTATTCTGGCATATGGTTGGTTTAGTGTTCTTCTTGAGCTTTACTCTCATTTTTTAAATTAGCAGCTCATGCAACAATATGATCTTGGCCTTGTTTTTTCAGAGAAAATTGATCTTCTCCATCCTTTTCTTCAATTTACAAAATCTATTTGATTTCTATATTAGCCATCAGGTGATGGCCATTTATACAGTAGCTTCTTGGGTTGCTTGAAGAATGTTTTTGGAATGAACAAACTGTTGGCCTCACAAAATTCAGTCACTCTCCTTCTTTTCTTAATCCTGGGTCAAAATGTCCTACAATCTTTGATTGTGTTCTGTTCTTGCCTTTGCATTCCAGTTGCCTATGTTTAATTATTCCTGTTTAGGTGTGTAATCATCTTTTCCTGGACTCCAGTATAAATCTTTCAATTTCTTCTTCTTCTGCCTCTGTAATTGGAGCAAAATCTATTATTATGATTATATTGATAGGTTTGAGTGAAGACTCATTGATATTATTTGGTCAGACTGTGCATTATATCCCCTGACTACTTCTGCTGCATCTCTCCTTGCTATTAATGCAACCCCATTTCTTCTTAGATTTTCATCTCCTGAGTAAACCACAGTGTGATTATCTGATTGCAAATGTCCCATTCATGTCCATGTTAGTTCGTTCACCCAAGTATTGCAGTGTCTGTGTATTCCATTTCTTGTATTTCTGTCTAGCTTCCCCTGATTCCTGCTTCTCAAATTCCATATTTCTATAATATATGATGTTCACAGCTTCAGCTGAAATCCTTTCTACTTGAGTCCAATTTCATCATTAGCCACAGCGCTACTTGTAGTTGTCCTCTGCTGTACCCCAGTAGTTCATTGAGTGCCATCTGACAGGGTTTCTCATCTTCTGGCACTATCTCTTGCTTCATTTTGGATTGTCTCATCATAGGGCTTTTGAGGTAAAAAGGCATTCAAAAGGGGTTTACGATGCCTCCTTCTCTACAGACAGTACTAACAAGTGTTAGCTATTTGTCATTGAGAGACCATCTGCCAGTGTCACCCTCCACTGTTGTTGCTGCCCAGTAGCTATTTGGCACACTTATTCTGGCTCCTTAGCAAAAGCTTATCTAATGTGAAGACCCTACCAGCAGCACTGCTACCATCAGCACAGCCTCTTGCTGCACAACCCCACCACTGTGAAACAATAGAACAATTGATGAGGGAGAGTCCCCATGCACTGTGGAAACTCCTTTACTCTGATAATTTTCTTTCCACGCTGTTACCACAAAAGTGAGGGGGCTTGAAAACCCCACTTTCAATGCCAATATCTCTTTAAAATGTTGGGGAATATTAACTCTAATGGAGGCAGGCAAGAGGTGAGTAACTTGTGATGAGATTTTTGAAGCTAATTTGTATCATTAACAATTACAAGAGAACTTCAGTTTCAAACAAATAAGAGGTTTCATTTAGAACTGTGCAGAGATACACACACACACACCCTGGAGCAAAGCCACATGTACAAGATTAAACAAAGGCTGCAGAAAGTGGGGTTAGAAATGTTTGGAAAGAGACCATTAAGGGTTAAATGGGGACAAAATTATCAGTTCAGCAGAGGGATGTCCGTAGAAGGAGTAATGCTGATTCAAAAATCAAATATCAATAAAGTTGGCAAAAACATCAACACTTTCAGCTAGCAGCCAAGACATACTGTAAAAATACAGTAAAAAAGTAACTTAGGAAAATAAGGAGTTATCCCAGGGTTCATTTTCTTGGTTGTTGACAATATATATACTTGTGTTTTGTATTGTGCAATCATCATCTAGGCTCCTGATTTTTGTTTGGCCAAGCTGTTTTGTTTAAATTTCTTTTCCAAAATGTCTCTTATAATGATTTTGTTATCAACAGCCTCAATGATTCAAGGCTTATGCTTGATTTGGCCAACCCTGTGGCATGTGTACTTTGGCATTTCATCCTTTCAAGGCTTTTGCCTAAACTATATGGCATCCTCACTGTTCTGTCTGTGGTTTGGATCTGTGAAACATTGCCTTTTCCAAGGCTATCATTCCTGCACCTTTGAAAAACAAAATTAAAGAGAAAAATTAAATCACAACTTCTCTGGTCTTTCTTGACCAGGATGTTGCACAGTGAATATTTTAAAAAACAATGCATATCTACCTTTTACTTGTGTACCTATTTAAACATCTTCTAAGCATGCTAGCTCATTCTTTGGCTTTTATGACACTTTTGGTGTTACTTACTTCAATTGTCATGCCAATAAATTTTATCTCATTGCAAACAATGTTCACAAGAAATGATGCAAATATTGGTAATTTAAAATTTCATACAGAGGTTTACTCATTGCTGTCAGGTCACATCTGCATATTGCTTATTTGGGGAATTGGATTTGCTCAGAAAGCATATCTAATTTCCATAGTCCTCACATGAAGTGGTGGCTTTGGAATCACAGCTGCAAGTCCAGAATCGTCTGACTCTGCTATGGATGCAGCCATTTTCCTAGTTTGAGGCAAAATGCATCTTGGAGGAGAAAAAAGTGCCTACCTTTTCAATAAGCATTTACCATGCTAGTATTTCCTCCATGTCCATTGGAATGGGAATTGTGCAGCCCTCCCCACTAAATGTTGTTGGATTACAAATCACAGCAGCCAATATAGCCAATGGTAAGTTACAGTTTACAACTGTATAACATAATTTCCACCCATGTAATACATGTTAAGAGTCTGTGTTTGTGTGTACCTGTACAAATGTCTTTCATTCTGCTAGCAGCTGCACACCCTCTTCTTGTGCCTAGGGCAGGAGTTCTAAACCTTGGGCTCTTCAAAAATTTTGATTTTCAAAACCCAGTACTCCTGACTCTGGCCATACTCACAGAAGGTTAAGAAAGCAACAAAAGAGGAACCAAAGAAGAAAACATTTCTAGACATTTCTTTAAAAATTTCTGTACTATTCAGGATTCCTTGAGGCAGTGGGAAAGAAAATGGTTAAGTGAGCCAAATGCCAAACTGTGTAGAAAATGAGGTTATAAAATAAAGGGGTCCAGGTTGACAGAGTATTTATCAGAGTAAGGTAGCAACCTCAGGCAGCAGATTTTGTTTGTGACAAAAGGGCATCTATTTTTAGTCATTTTCTTTATTTTTGTTGTATTTTCATTGCTGAAAATGTATTGGATTTTCTTTTTCAGGTACCCAAATAACTTGGCTAGCTCTGTGCATTGCACACCTTGCTTTTCAGTGGGCAGAGACAGTGGCATTTTGTGTTCTTTGTCAGGAAAAAAAGGTCTTGGAGCACTACTGAAATGGGTGGTGGGTCTCTGTGTTAGAATCCTGCCTAGTTAGTTGTCCAGGTTATACAAAGTTTTGGTTTTCTTGTCAGCTGTGTGTCTATAGGCATTGTCCGTCTGTCTGCCCATCTGTCAGTGTTTCCATCTATCTTGTTCCCTACTGGCCCTGATTCAAACACTGACAAGAAGGTCTGTAGGTGAGGTAGAACATAAAAGTGACATACAGAATATCTCAGAATACATGTTTTACATACAGAAAATGGGTTAAAGGTTTTCAGTCCCTGTCACCTCTGGAATGAGTCCTCTCTGAAATCTTACCTTCTGTCAGTTAGTGTCAGCATTAGTGGGCTAGAGAGACCAATGAACTGACTCAGTATGAAGCAGCTTTCTGTGTTCATGACAGTATGGGTTTATATACATGCTGTTCAGCTGTGACTAAACTGAATAAACAGAGGTCATGATCATGCACTGAGAGCAATGGGATGCATCTGCAATAGTCTCCTCTCCAACCCCCTCCAACCCACCTTTTTTCATCTGTAGTTCAGGAACCTATAGCATCAGGCACCTGTAGTTCAGGCACAGTGTCAGGCACTTATAGGGACTTCTACAGATCCTTTGGAGGACCCAGTAGATGATGCCATTGCTCTTCATCCAGCTGTATGAAAATAGCTGGATGCTGGTGTGCTTCTGTCCTGACTTTTCATTGCCCAGGAAATGGAAAATTTGCAGGTAAGAAAAGGTCAGTTTGAAAGAGGATTTTGGCCATTGCATAGTTGGCAGTGAATTCCAACTTCTACAACAATTTTAAAAAGCGAGTTGCAATGATGTAAACCTGACTTTATTGTTGTTGTATGTCTTCAATTTTTTTCTGACTTATGGGGACCCTGAGCGGAACCTATCACAGGGTTTTCTGAGGCTGAGAGTGTGTGATGTGCCCAGTGGGTTTCCATGGGCAAGTGGGGAACTGAACCCTGATTTCCAGACTTATTACCAATGCTTAAACCACTATACCACACTGATTCTAAACAGTTAAACAGGGTGTAAACAGTGAAAATTGAATGAAAATCATGCAATCATGATTAACGTTTTCACACAGCATTGTGATTAAATTGCCATTATCCCAGGAATAAACAGGCAATAAACAGTAACAAATCATTCACAGGGAAATCCCATGAATGATTTGTTGATGTTTATTACTTGTTTAATGCCTGTTTATTCCTGGGATAATGGCTCTTTAATGACAATGTGTGTGAAAATGTTAATCACGATTGCATGATTTTCATTTGATTTTCACTGTTTAAACCCCCAATTTTCCCTGTTTAATAAAATTGTAACTTACATCATCTTAATTCACCAGCAGAATGCCAGTCAGAGAATACCTGACTTTCCTTAGGATAAAGTTTGAGATTACGCATTCTTTACCCATTCTATGTGCAGTTTTGCTCTTCCCACCCACACCCACATCCAGTATAGTAGAGAACCACTTAATAAGGACTAGCCCAAGACATTTTGTTTCCTGAGTAAGCGAAACAAATGGCATTCCATTCACCTTATTTCATGATGCATAGAACCTAACTAGTTTATCGCAAAAGGCTCCTGGAATGGTACAAAAGGGTCTGAGAAGGAAATGAAACGAGTGAGGGACACATTTTACCACACACAGGAAGTTCCCGTTACATTCCATTCCATTCCCCATCCACCCCAGAGGAGATTTTTGAGAACTGTTTCGAACAGTTCTCAAAAATCTCCTCCTCTGGGATAGATGAGGAATGGATGGGGAAGAGAATGGGGACTTCCGGCAGTGACGCCGTTCTGTGTGCAGTAAAATGCATCCTTCACTTGTTCTGTTCCCTTATGGGCCCCTTTTGTACAGTTCTAGCCAGCCCTGTGTGATAAACTTATAAGACAGGTCAAGTTATTGTACTTTCACATCTGAGGTAGAAAATTCCAGAAGGACCTCTACCCTCCCTGATAGTAAAAGTATGATAATTCAAGGACACGGGCGAGCCCTATAATGAAGACAATTGCCTTATACTGGGCCCAATGATAAAATAGACCATCAAGACTTTGTTTTTTATCTATCTTACACTGATGTTGCTCAGTATCAGGACTGATACCTTTGGAACTGGTGATGGGAATAGCCTGGGAGCGAACATTAATGTGATAAGGGGGCAGGGAAGGTATGGCGGTAACAGAGTGAACACATGTTACAAAAGAAGTAAGGACTGATGTTTAATATCTATCCCCTCTTCAGTTCACTCTGTTTCCCAAGATAGGTTGGAGAGCATACCAACTGTTCCACAGTCCCTTAATCTGCTCCTTTGCAATATCAGGTCGGCCAAAGGTAAGACCCACATCATCCACGATCTCATCGTGGACATGGCTTGCTTTATCAAGGCTGACATGGCTTGTTTTACCGAGACCTGGCTGGGAGATGCCAGTGCTGCCACGTGGGCACAGGCTCTCCCAGCTGGTTATATGGTCAGTGAGCAGATAAGGGAAAGTGGGGGGGGGGGGCAGTGTGGCTATAGTCCATAAGACCAACCTAACTTTGATCAGGAAACCTGTCCGGAAAACAGTCCACATCGAGTGTGTGTACCTTAGCCTCAAGACCAGTGACAGTTTGGGTATTCCGTTGGTTTACCGGCCACCCCGTTGTTTAACAGACTCCCTGACTGAGCCAACTCAGCTGGTCTCTGAGTTGCTGTTGGAGTCCCCCAGAATTTTGGTCTTGGGTGACTTCACCATCTCTCTAGAGACCAGCCTTTCCAACTTATCTGGAGCAGCTCAGGAGTTCATGGACTCCATGACAAGCATGAACCTATCCCAATTGGTTAACGGGCCTACCCATTGTGCGGGTCACACAATGGGTTAGTACAGAACAGGAATATCCGTGGGCGGAGGTGACCAAAACCTCCGCATTGTCATGGACGGATCATTTCCTCATCAAGATGGACCTTAAAGCTGCGCCTCACCCCCTCAGGGGTGGTGGACCCATTCAAATGGTCCCCCCTCGAAAGCTAATGGAACCGATTGGTTTCCAGAAGGTCCTAGAGGGTTTAAAAGTTGGTAATGCTGGCGATTCCGTCGAAACCTTGGTGAATACTTGGAACACCGACCCTCCTAAGGCTCTCAACTCAATTGCCCCTGAGCGTCCTCTCCAACCTGCTCCTAACCATAAGCCCTGGTTCACGGAAGAACTCAGGGAGATGAAGCGGGAGGGATGATGACTAGAGCGCAGATGGCTTATTTGATCTCTTATTTGATAGAACTTGTCATAGGCAGCACCCTCGCTCCTATTGGGAGGCTTTGCGTGCAGCGCGGAGATCCTTCTGCTCTGCACACATTGCGTCTGCAGAGTCCCATTCAGCAGAGCTGTTTAAGGTGGTGGTGGAGCTGACACAGGTCCTTCCTGCGCCAAATCCCCTGGTTGACCCCACGACAGCCTGCTGTGACGCATTTAACACTCACTTTGCAGACAAAATCTCTTAGATAAGAGCCGACTTATACGCCAATGTTTTAGCAGTAGCTGTAAACAAGGCACTTAGCAACTCCGTTGTTGTCACCTTACTTGATGAGTTTCAATCTGTAAGTACTGATGACATGGACAAGTTCCTTGGAAGTGTGAGGAAGATGACCTGCTCTCTTGATCCATGTCCATCATGGCTGGTCGTCCAGGGAGGGGACACATTGAAGACATTCCTTCGGAATGTAGTCAATACGTCCCTCAGAGAAGGTATAATTCCATCTTGTCTGAAGGAAGCGGCTGTGAAGTCTCTCCTGAAGAAACCTTCCCTTGATCCCCTGGACAGAAACAACTATAGACCAGTTTCCTTGCTGCTGTTTTTAAGCAAGGCGATTGAGAGAGCAGTCGCCACCCAACTTCAAGCTGTCTTGGATGAAACCGATTTCTTGATCCATTTCAAACCGGCTTCCAGGCAGGATATGGAGTCGAGACTGCCATGGTTGCTCTGACAGATGACCTCCGCTTGATTATTGACAGGGGTAGTGCAACCCTGTTAGTGCTCTTGGATCTCTCAGCGGCCTTTGACACTATAGATCATGCCATGCTTTTGGACAGGCTGAGGGAGATGGGCATCGGAGGCACTGCTTTGCAGTGGTTCTGGTCCTTCCTCTCTGGCAGGTCCCAAAGGATGATGCTCAGGGACAGTTGCTCCTCCAAAATTGAGCTTAATTGTGGCGTCCCTCAGGGCGCCATCCTGTCCCCGATGCTATTTAACATCTATATGAAGCCACTGGGTGAGATCATCCGGAGGCATGGAGCGCAGTGTCATCAGTACGCTGATGACACTCAGATATATTTCTCCATGACCAGATCAGATGCTCAGACCTCAGATGGCATCTCTTCCCTTAATGACTGCCTGGCAGCGGTAATGGATTGAATGAGGGAAATCAGATTGAGGCTTAATCCAGACAAAATGGAGGTACTGACAGTTACCAGCCTGAAACCAGGTCTGGGAATACAGCTCCTGGTCCTAGATGGAGTCACACTCTCCTCGAAGGACTCTGTCCGCAGTCTGGGGGTACTTCTAGACTCATCGCTTCACATGACTAGTCAGGTGAATGCGACGGTCAGAAGTGTCTGTTATCAGCTTCGGCTGATACGCCAGCTACGCCCTTTCCTAGAGATGAGGGATCTGGAAACTGTGGTACATGCTTTGGTCACCTCACGTTTAGATTACTGCAATGCGCTCTACATGGGGCTGCCCTTGTGCTTAACCCAAAAACTTCAATTGGTTCAAAATATGGCAGCCAGATTAGTCACTGGGGCATCTATGAGAGCGCACATAACACCTGTGCTAAAATCTCTCCACTGGCTGCCAATTAGTTTCCAGGCACAGTACAAGGTGCTAGTTTTGACCTTTAAAGCCCTACATGGCTCAGGTCCATACTATCTAAGGGACCGCCTCTTCCCATATGAGCCCCCTCGTACACTCCGATCCTCTGGGAGAAATCTGCAACAGCCTAAGAAAACTAGGATGGCACAGACCTCCCAGAGGGCCGTTTCTGCTTTCGCTGCCAGGCTGTGGAATTACCTGCTGGATGAGATGCGACTTATTACAACTTTGGACAGTTTCAAGAGATCCATCAAGACACATCTCTTCTGACAGGCCTTCCCCAACAATGATTGAATCTATACCGCTATTGTCCATCTAGACTCACCCTCAGAGACATTAGTCATTTCGAGGCCGCCTATCATTTTAATGAGAGCCACATTAATGTTCTATGGTTTTATCTACTGTTTTTAATCTAACCTCAGTTTAATTTTATCTTAAGGGGTGGGAGGAGGGATTGGGTTGCTATATTTTAATTGTATCTGTATTTTATATGTTGTACCCTGCCCCGTTTGCTCATCCAGAGGGGCGGGATATAAATAAATATTTATTATTATTATTATTATTATTATTAGAATAACTGAAACTGCAACTACTATTTGGGGTGGCTTTCCATGATACCCCAAACCAGGCTCCTGAGACAGCCCACTTGTTTGACCATCCTGGGGTTCATTCAAAACTCTCTCTTCTTTCTGTGAGTATGGAGTTTCTGCTTGAGTAGCAGCCATGCTTGTTCCAAAGGAGAATTGAATAGTAGGTAAAATAGTATCAGCTTGATGGAAGAGTTTAAAGAATTCAAGTGTTAGATAAGTTCTTTACTACTCCCAAGGCATGAACATTTCTACAACCATTGAGATTTACTCAATTAAAATATGGCTGTGGTTTTGTTTTCTTTGTTTTAACAATGCCCATACAAAAAGGGTTTTCAGTTAGAAAAGTGTGATTTGTGTTCTCTAGAAAAGGACACACTGTGATGAAAAATTAACAGATAAGTCTATTGTAAAACCCATATAGACAGTGGGATTAAATGGCACCCAAGAGCTCTTCTCCAAAATTGGATGTTCCTGGGGGAAATGGTTAAGGGATCAGGCAGAACAATGCAGTGCTTGAATCTCCAAATATCTATCTGTCCCGAACAGGCAACACATTCAGTGAACCGGAACAGCTTTCTTTGTGGGTGGCAGGGCACCAGAGGAGGTAGGTCAGTTACTGGCATGTGAGGACACAGTGGAAAGATGATGAGAGCGATTTGATAAGCATGCAATGAAATGCAGGGAAGCATTATTATTATTATTATTTAAAGTCTGGCATAGAATACCTTCAGCACTGAATGTATCTGCACTATACAGTAGAAGCAGTATGATTCCACTTTAACTATCACAACTCCATCCTGTGGAATCCTGGGATTTATTGTTTCCTGAAGTTCTGGGAATTCGCTATTAGACAGCCCCATCACTGTCACCTGGGGAAATGTAGCCTAGACCTCACAAGTAGAGAACTCTAATGTCCCCAAACTACAAATCCCAGCATTCCATAGGAAACAACTATGACAGTTAAAGTACTATGAAAGTGCTGTAATTGTATAGTGTGGATACACCTAAATGTCACAGTCCCTAGTGTTTCAAGCATGAATAGTAGCAAGTGCGTTGAAAAGGGCCATGCCCTGATTCACCATTCCTCACCATACTCTTCTTGAGGCTTCAGCCTGAAGCATTTTCATGGCACAAGTACTAATTCTCCTTTCAGAACCTTATTTCTGCAATTGTTAATTTGTTATTTCACTATTATTTCAATTCATTTATTTCATTGTATGTCTATGGGGCTAAGAAATGGTAGCTTTACCAACTAAGATAATTTTTACACTTCCGTTTTCAATTTTGCTTTTGCTGCATAAACTATGATTTAGCAATCATTAAAACATTGCCCTGGGTTAAAATAAAATTAGCTCATTTTTATACATAACATAACAAACTAGTGGTAGCAGGTATGTATTGCTAATTCTGCTAGCAAATGAATAGGGATCATTTCTTCAGAATAATCACCAGACTGCCACCAGGAAACTGATTTGCCAAGGCATAGGATTATACAGTATATAACTATGTCAAAAAGGATTGCTATATGTTCAAGCAAGATATTACTACACATTAATTATGCTGAGATTATGATAAGTAAAATGTTTCCACCCTTAGTTGTAGTCTCCAGTGATTATAAAGTTAGACTATGGTTGTCATAAAAAATTATGGCCCTAATCTTTCTGTTTTAAAGATATCACTATTTGGAATAAGGAAACATTTTCTTGTGAGATGAAATATGACTAATAATTGTTCTAGTAGTTATCACAGAAATGTCAGTATTTGCCTGAAGTTAAAATATGTCACGGGTATCTGGAAAGCTGTGACTGCATTGCTGGATTTTTGTATGTTATTTAAAGATTAAGCACTGGCTGCTGTTAGACATAAGTCACCAATCTTTTTTGTTTTAAAATTGTTTTTGTCACTCCTAATTTGTCTGTTTTGGGTTGGATTTTTTTTAGTGTCTGTGTTTTTTTAGTGCCTGATGAAAGAGGAAAATACTAATCACACTTTAATTGCACAAGTAGGTCTAGTATGAACAAAATTACCAAATTTTGAAGCTTACATGCAACAGCCAGCTGCTATTAGTACAAAAAACAAGAGTAGAGCTATGGGGGGGGGGGGGGGGGGAAATAGCTCACGCCTAAAACTCTTATATTTGGGGTGTTTGCATTCCTTTGTTATCTTTACCTGTTCTTTTTCTTTGGAAGCATCAACTGTGTTTCTGTGTCTTCACCTGAAGTTTTAAATTGCTATTGAGGAAAAATTTCAATTGGATGGCAAAACTGTCATTTCTCCCTCCCCCCCCCCAACCTCACAATATCTACACCCCTTGTAGATATCTATACTGACCCCAGGACTGAGAATAGAATGAATGGGGGATGAAGAATCCCTGGCGCAAAGGTCTGGAGGTGCCAGGCCTCAGGAGGCCTGGACAGAGAAAACACAAACAATGCATTAAAAATAAATGTTGGCATCTTGACAGACCAGAGAGGTTATATTTTTTTATTGCTAAATTTAGGAAGAAGGGCCCAATTATGCCTCTTAGAATCATAGAAACAAAGGAGGAGATTCCACCACATTCTTAAATAGTGTATTCCACTGTCAAACAGCTCTTATTATCAGCAAGTTCTTCCTAATGTTTAAGTGGAATCTCTTTTCCTGTAGCTTGCTTATTCCGGGTCCTATTCTCTGGAGCAATAGAAAACAAGCTTGCTCCATCCTCAGTATGACTTTCCTTCAAATATTTAAGCATGGCTATCATGTCACCTCTTATCCTTCTCTTCCCCAGGCTAAACATCCATGCTCCCTAATTCACTCCTCCCAGGTCTTGATTTCCAGACCTTTAACCATTTCATTTACCTTCCCTCTGGACATACTTCAGCTTGTCAATATCCCTCTTGAATTGTAGTGCCCAGAACTGTACATGACTCAGTATAACTCTGAGTGTCCCTAACTGACCCAAGACATTTTGCTACTTGATATGGTGCCCCCTCCCATTCCTAGTAGAGTGTTCAGAGTGACAGTTGAATCTCAACACTAGGGTTGGGTCTGCATTCTCTACAACTACTGAGAATGGTAGGCTGTCTTAGAGAAGGGGGCATGGCACACATAGTTTGGTCTCTCAACACATACTACCTTTGTTTAACTGTTTGAGGTGGCTGCCTCACTCTACTTCAGTCTACTTGGACTGAAACTTCCAGCATCCCTAGGGAGCACAACCAATGGTGAGAAAAGCTAGGAGTTTAAGTCCAACAATATCTGCAGGGCTGCATGATTCCCATCCCTGGCCTAATGACCCTATATACAAATGTACACAGAAAATTGAAAACATGAGGATTATGTTGCAAAATACCAACAAGCAACATACACTTGTTCTCCTCTGTATCATCTTTGTATAAACAATTGTCTAATATGAAGATTCAATTTTATGCAAAACCTACTCATTTTTTATTTTTATTTATTTTTGCATTTTGGAATAAAAACACAGGAATAATAAATTACAAATGATTTTAGAAGAATAACTGAAGATGCAGCAATGAGAAATCATCAAAACCTAGTCATATTGAAAATTCTTTTAGCTTTTGTCAGGACTCTCTTCAATTTCACTTGAAGAAAAATTTCCAAGATTGCTCTAGGCAAAAATGGTACTGACCTAGGATTGTGCAGAATATCTTGGGTAATTCCGCTAGTTTGGTTTCCCTCAAAATTTCTCAGAAGTTTTGCTGGGGTGGATGACCCCATTTCAAATACCTCTACTTCAGGGGGATTTTTTGTAACCTGAATAATGTCTTCAGGGTTGAGAGAGGGCCCTTCCAGTTACTGGTCTAGATGAACAATTTCCCCTATTTATTATATGTCACCACCTCTAGGCTTGAAATTTATAAGAAAGCTTTTCCATATAAATGAGTTCTTTAGATCATGATCATAAACTTGTACTATAAAATAGTCAAACCATAGCAATCAAAAATGTTAGGCATGGTTTGTGTGTCATTCTTCGTGTGGTAAAGTCACCATGAGGTAATTTTACTACATAAAATGTACAGGCTGAATATTTTATTGAATGTGTCCTTACATTGTGATAGATGGTTGGCTTAAATCCAATTATTAGTCCCAACTAGTATAGATCCACTAAATAAATGAGAAGTTGTTAAGTCAGCACCTGTATAAATTTCATTGATTCAATGGGTCTATTGCAGTTAAAACAAACAGTTGGATTTATACTCTAGAAGGCTTCCTATTGTATTGCCCAATTCAGAGTTACTCCATCACAACTCACTGTTTTGGTCACTGCAGAAGTCAGAATTCTGTTCTGACCTTACATGACCAATTCCCCACCCCCCAAAAAGCTTTACCTAACCAGTAATCCAAACTGCCCCTGGCAAAACAGCCATTGCCATGTTGTCAGAGAGGAGAGAGATCACCAAGGACATGTCCAGCTACTTTCCTGTATCTGGATATATTACAAGGACATCATCTGTAGGGACTTCCTGTGAATCTTCAGAGGTTCCTGCAGAAACGTGCACCTTTTAAGTTACAAAAGGCTAACAAGAGCTGGTTTATGTTGCAGAATGTGAATCTGTGATCCAGAGGACAAAGGAATGTGGTTAGTGCATTTCTTATGATAGAAGTGGGAATGCCCCTCTCAATCACCCTCACACCCTGTGAAAAATTTCAGGTGTAAAGTAACTGCCTGAAAGTGATATAATTAAATATGGGCAATCACTGCTTGTGTCAGCCCCGAGGAGAGTTGGAATAGCTATAAAATCACTCCCAAACCACCCAGAAAGATGGCTGAAATTCTAGAATTTGCAACCAGAAGTGATTTGCAGTCATAATTTCTGGTTCAATTTTATCTGAAAACTGGCCAATGTGAATGGTAGCAGCAGTACAGGAACAAAATAGACCCTGCATCTCCAGTGTGATTGCTCACCCCTGCCCTATGTGCATAGTTGCATAATTGCCATGTTTGAGATCCTTGATACTTTGAGAAAAGGGTAATCATTCAATTGGAGACAGCTCCAATAACTTATAATTTATTAGCTACCATTTTGCCTTATAAAATAGAATTACTTAATATCTTCCTACCATAATAATATCCAAAGTTAAACAACAAACATCTGCACTGAAAAATAGTACACTGCTGTCCCAAAAATGTAGTTCCTATAACTCTGTAATTGGTAGCAGGACATGATGATCTTCTGTATGGTGCCCTCAGTTTCCTTGATCCATGCAGTTCTTTGATGTTGTGCAAACTGGGGAGTTTGGTTAAAGAAATGGAAGATGAGTTGAATTTTAGTATAATTCAGTACTTTACATGTTCCACATTCAGTGACTAACACATAGAAAATAAATTAGAAATCCAGTGATTTGAGCTTTGAATAGCTGAATTTCCTGATGGTCCCCTGT
Organism: Urosaurus nigricauda; assembly: GCA_034509955.1. Taxonomy (NCBI): domain Eukaryota; kingdom Metazoa; phylum Chordata; class Lepidosauria; order Squamata; family Phrynosomatidae; genus Urosaurus; species Urosaurus nigricauda. The sequence continues at coordinate 97,667,679 of JAOEGL010000001.1, forward strand.
GGTTGCTGCTGTCAGTGTGATGTTTGAAAAACATTACTCCCTTGCCTTAGCCATCCTTTGGTTCTGAGAACTTTGTGCACAATTTATCCAGCCAAACCATCATTCAGTTACTGTAGTTTTGGTTAGGAAAACCTATTGGAATGCTCATTTTCTTTGAGTGTGCGGCTTGGTTCTCTCTATTAAAATGAATTGAGAACAAATGAATTGGACATTTAGCACATAGCATACATTAATTTCATCATCCAGTTAGTATTGTTGTTGTTAACAGCCTTGGAGTTGACTTCAATTCATGGCAACCCAATTAATGAGACATCTCCAAGCCCCGCTATCCTCAACTGCTCAGGCCCTGCAGGTTCAGGCTCATCATGGCCTCCGTTATTGAATCTAACCATCTGGCATGAGGTCTTCTTTGCTTTCTATTGCCTTCCATCTTTCTTAATATAATTGTCTTCTCTAATGAGCCATGCCTTCTCATGACGTAGTCAATGTATGACAGCCTCAATTTAGTCATCCTGGCTTCTAGGAAGAGTCCAGGCTTGATCTACTCTAGGACCCATTTGTTTGTCTTTTTGGCCATCAATGGTATAATCCTCAGCACTCTTCTTCAGCACTATATCTCACATGTGTTAATTTTCTTTCTGTCCACTTTCTTCACTGGCCAGATCTCTCATCCAAACATGGTGACAGGAAATAAAATGTCTTGGACAATCCTAACTTAGTGTTCCATTTTATATCTTTTTGCACTCTAAGATCTTTCCTAGTTCTTTCATAGCTGCCCTTACCATTCCTAGTCTTCTTTTAATTTCTCCACTGCAGTCTCCATTCTGTTCAATGTTTGATCCAAGGTATGGAAAATCTTTGACTATTTCAATTTCTTTGTCTTTTAGGATGAATTCATGTTAATCTTCCATGGTCATTACTTTTGTTTTCTTGATGTTCATTGTTAAGCCTACCTTAGCACTTTCTTCTTTGACTTTCCTTAGTAATTATTCCATGTCTTTGTAAGTATTTCTATAATAGATATCTCTGGAATCATGCTGATATAATTAAAAAATTGTTAATACATACATTTTGTATTCTATCCTTCCAGCAAGACTGCTTTCTGTAGCATAAGATTGCATAGGTATTTCACATGTTAAAATCAGTAGTCCCGATGGAGAATGGACTCTAGGATGCAAGATTCCCATGAGATTTAGCCTATCTATATGATAAATGCATCTCTACTTTAGTGACAATGGTGCAGTTTCTAGAATCAAAGGTAACATAAATCAAGCTACTATTTATACTGTATGATGTAATGCAAAATATGCCAGAGAGGTGTGGAATAAAGAAAACGAATTGTTATTACATTGGTAAGCATCTTTATTCCTATTTTAAAAGTGGCATGTGCTGTTTGTTTTGCTCTTAAGCTTTTACTTTTAATCTTTCTGTAGCAGTGTCTTCTGTGTAAGCAATGTAAAGAAATAAGCATTGAGTTGTTTTCCAGGGATGGGATGTGAGATATGTGTTTATGGTTTTAATTCTCCTATTTTAGAGTAAGAAGCTTAATAATGGCCAAATGGAGCCATGGTTGATAATTGCCCTCATCATCTGTTTCCTAAGAACATGTGGGGAACATTTGAGCCAATGTGACAGGCGGTGTAATTCAAGTTTGCTGCTGTCCTTTGCTTGCCACTCAGGAGCATTTGCAAAAAGGCTGAGTAAAATAAGCTGACATCTCAATTCCCTGCCCTGTTCACTCTTGTTAATAACGGTGTTGACCCCAACCTGAGGCAGCTGTTTTCATATTCTGGACTATGCAGCCCACCTATGGCCATTCCTAAGAGACACCAACAGGGAAGCAGCCAGGCTTAATGAGTGAACAGCTTGACAGGCATAGCACAAAAATGAAGAGCACTTTCAAAAGTGTCCTTAATTAATCAACACATGTCCAGCTGAGGCAATTAACAATACCCTCCATGTTGTTCCTGTTACGTTTCACACTTTGTCTCAGCGTGAAGCTTTATTTGCCAAGTTTAATTTTTGTTGCGATTGTAACCATCCAGAATCCTGGAGCTTCCATGGTTTTCCAAATAAAGCTACAAACCAAACCTGAGCCACTCAAGATACTTAAAACCACTTGGTGAGGAAGAATTGAGGCTACTTCTTAACTTTCTTTGTTTATTCATTAATTATATTTACAAGCATTTAGATTTCTGGGAGGAGTTTGTTGGTGATGTCTGCAACATCTAACAACAACAATAACGCCAAACCCAAGTATGCAGCATTTATTATGATTTATTATCATTTATCATGTAACCTCAAGGAAGTCTGCATGTCTCTCCCCAGCTCCATTTTATCGTCACAACATATCTGTGAAGTGGATCAGATTGAAAGAGAGGCCCCGGGTTCTACCAGTGAATTTCATGGCTCAGTGGAAACTTTCAATCCAATTTTCTAACCACATTATAGAGATTACCCATATAGGATTTGCTTCTACGTGGTCTAGATCCACACTGTATCAGTAACATCTGCAGTAAGGATATCATATGGTTCAGGATATTAATGTTGCTCCTACCCATATTAATATTATCAGGGTTTATGAGGGGATTATATATTTTTCTAATTATGATGCTAATACACTTTCACTATTATTTTGTAAATTATATAACTAAAACTAAATTATAATGTCAAAGCTAAACTTGCATTCACTTCATTGACTAAGGGGCTTTACAGACAGCCCAAAAGGAGCAGCTCCTTGCCACTTCTAAATGTGTGGGATTGGGGACTCAGCAAGTGGATGCCATGCCCCCAACCTGCCAGGAAAAGAAGCCCCCAAAAGGAGCTTCTTTTGCTGGCACTACAGGAGTGCCATAAAGGTCACATTACACCCTCACAATGCTGCCCATTTGCAGTACCTTTTGCATGCCACACATGAGCGATGTCATCATGCCGCACCTCGTGTAAATATCGGCATGCCAGGATGGTGCTCATGGCACATGGTAGGACTCGGGAGCATGCAGACGTTTCACTCTCCCGAGCCCTATTTTCAGCCCCAGGCTGGCACAAAGCACGGGTCTGTTCCAGGCCTAAACTGCTGATTATTTCACAAGGTCACAGTTTTGAAATCTGTCCCTAAAGGTATAATTCATAGGGGATCAGAATTTACTTGAAGGAATGCTTTCCAGGACAACTTAATGGTATTTGAATCTCAATGCCCATAGCGTTGAAGGCAAATTCTGATGTAGTTTGTAAAGTGACCAGACAGAAGGGGGAGATGCAGTTATGTCACCTTCTGAATAACCTGGAAAGATTACCCATTAGCTGATGTCAATTGCTCTGTTTGATATACTGTGGGAACTCTTATTTGAAAGTAATGAGTGAAGGTTGTGGCTAACTATGGAACCCCTTGTGCAAACTGTGTTCTGTACTGAATAGGCCAATAAATTTGAAGACATACAGAACTGGGGGTTTTTCCCAAAAGGAAACTGCTTTTTTTGGCCTCTTTCATCAGGAATTTTCTGTTTTCAGACCTTCCTTATTGAAAAGTCCAATAAATTTGAAGTCATAGAATTATTTTACAAAAAGAAATGACATTTTTTTCTTACATCATGCATTTTCTGCTTTCAGACTATCCTTCCTTCTTTGGATCTTCAATCCATTCTATATCCATAATAGTATTCTATTTAATAATAGAATTCAACATATCAGGGAACCAAAAAACCTCCACTGATAGCCTTTACAGGCCATTGAAGAGCTTGTTCCGATAATAAAAATATTCATAACCATAATCCGATTATTAATAATGCATTGATATTAATAATAAATCCTGATGATAATGATAAGAGCACTCATATTCTTAGAATATCAGTGTTGTATGTAGCATATGAAAAAGGGACCTGTTTCAAAGTGCAAGGAGTTTACAAATTTGCATGAGAGTTTTGCATGAGAGAGCAAAGGGGAAGGGAGATAAGAAATGCAAACATAAAAAAGGAATGAATATGGACAAATGAGTTGCAAATTATTTCTGTGGATTGTTACAAAAGGGTGTTATAGAAAAGGAGAGTCTCTGAATTAACCAAATAAAAATGTCTTGTGTTGCTTCAGGAGTGTACTGAAGCAAAAGCATAGCTGGATCTCTGATAGAAAGATGCCCAAAAGGCAGTGAGTGGCCACCAAGAATGTCCCTTTTCATGACCTCATAAAGTTTACTCAACTTTGTACAATAAGGTCATTTCAAAATGGCTGCAGTTAAGTGGTTGTAGCAATCACAACAGAAGACTAAGGAGGTGGTGGATTATCTTACCACTTCTCTCCCCATGTTTGCTCATGGATAGTTGTGTTGTCTTGCTCATAGGGGGTTGTTTTTAGCATCTTTTACTACTTGAAACACAATTGTTGGCAGGGACAGTTGCTCTTGGCAGCTTTCCCATTCATTTCTCTTCCACAGCAAGCAACTCCTGAGGCTACAGAGAGGATGGAAGGCAGCATGCAGATAGATGGGCCAGGAGGCATCAAAGAGGAGGCAGCCAGCTGCTTTTCATCAGCTTTCCTGCAGAACAAAGAATTCCCTCTCATGTAGTTGGGGAATTAACAGCTTTCTATAAACCATTGTCAGTTTTCTTTCCCCCTGGCATGATACATCCTGCATCTTCCTACAGGCCACACAGGTAAGGGGAAGAAGAGGTCTCCTGAGCACAACTCTCCCCTGTGACCAAGCCTATAGCAGTGTCAACTCAATTTTAGTGTTCCTACTTTTCAGTAAATGAAATGAATGCCAGGAGAGCATCATCATGTCCTTAATGCTGGAGGAAGCTTAGCCAGGCATGCACTCCCTCAGTGAAATCTGAGCACATTTGTTAAACTTCTGAATATGTTATTCATTTTTAATTTTTTTTAGAAAAGAAACCTAGACACAAATGCAATTTGAGTATGGACTAACAATTTTTTTCAGGACACAAGATGGATCAAATCTCTCATTTATTTTCTCTCTTTTCTTTTCTGTTTGAATAAAGCTGTACTGTAGTACATTATATAGATGAAGTCAGGGTGTTTTTTGTTTGTTTGTTTGTTTGTTTTTGTTTTTGTTTTGTCTAGCAGGACCTGTGGGGAAAATAGAATTAACAGGAAAGTTAATGAACCTTTTCTGAGGGGAGGGATTGCTGTTCAGTGAATCCCTTGTGCAATGTTGCTGCTCCCTTCAAATGTGATTGGTTGAGAAATAACATTTCCACCGCTTGTAATTTTAACACGCTTTGTAAGACTTGATGTTGTGCTTTTAACTTCCAGTTGCTGAAGTTTATAATAATTTTCAAGGTCTACTGGGGAGGTTTTTTTTTTTTTATTAAAAAGGGTATAGTTCTCTGGTAGAAGGACTGAAAACCAAACCCTAGCTAGCTCTGAGAACTAAAGTAATAGAAAGCCAGGGCATTAGAAATGCATGATCACGGTGCTTTTCATTGTCATATCATGATAAAGCTGGTCTTCTACTGATGAAAAATAGGGAATTTGAACCAAGACTATTTTTATGTCCTTTCTATGTGTAGTCCTACAAACAATAATTAACAGTGCTGAATATGCTATTTGGTAGAATGAGGCAGCTGCCTCACATAGCAGATATTGAAGGACATCTTCTTAGCCCGAGCCTTTCATCCCAAATTTCTTGGTCACTCTCCTTTAACAGAGAACATTGCTGTGTGTCTTGGACCTCTTAAACTAACAAGATGTCCCCAGGTGGAGGAGGTCCCACAATCTTGTCAGTACTGCTGAATAAAGGTTCATTTGGCTCCTACACATAGAATGGTGGTGATAGTGGTGGGATTGTTTTCTTTTGTCTAGGGCAAGAAAATATCTTGGTCTAGTCATATTTTTCAAGATTATGTTTCTCTCTTATGTGGGCTTCCAACACAGATGTGTATAAAATTCTACCAGGCAGATCTCTGCAATGTTTTCTCCCTTGTCCTGCCTCCAACCCACCTTTTAGCTGTTGCATCCCTTCTGCCCCCCCCCCCCAAGACAACACAACCATTTACAGCTGGTAGCAAGCAAGGGGGTGGTAAAGACACATTCAGCTGTGTTCCCACAGCTGGACATACATGACTGATGTTACCCTTCAGTAGTGCGCATCCAGCTATGGGAAAAGCTGGGGGTTTCTCTGTCCTTGTGCCCACTCTTTTCTGGCCTGTGTTGGCAAGGGGCAGGCAGGAGTGAGGAAGGAGATAGTGTGTAGTTCCACCTGGAGGGACTTCACTTTAACTTTTGCCTCTCCAGTAAGCATGATACCAACATGTTGTGGATGTTGGAGTCAGAATAGATTGGTCTCTTTCCTTTACATCACAGCCAGAGGACTTGAGTAAGTGAGATGTTGTTTTAAACCAGAGTGGGTAACCTGGAAACCTGGAGTCATATGTAGTCCTGGGACTGGCCTGATGTAACACTCCACCTCAAGTCTCTGCAGTGGTATGGTGTGTTGGATGAAGGAGAAAGGGAGAGGGAGAGGGGAAGGGAGGCAGGCAGGCATGAACAGGGTGCAAAGGAGTGGGCTCACCTACTTTTTCCTGTAGTCCCAATAACTACTTGCATGTGGTTCAACAGATTATCCCTGAGAGAATGGTCCACACACACGCGCACACACACACAGAGAGAGACAGAGAGACAAGTAGTTGATCTAATTGATTACGAGTGAACAATCTAACAATCAATCTGGTGTAGTGAGAAATGGTTTGAATGACTGAAGCCTGAGATTTTCTTCCGTTTGTGTTGTGAAGCATTACATGAGTGTGTCTCTACACAGCCAAACCTAGTTGAATGCATCTTTTTATTACACTATCAGTCAACCCTCCCCCCCCCCCATGAAATGAAATCTCTAAAGCAATTGTGTGATCACTTCATCACACATGGAGAAGTGTAAAATCCCAATTTACATTCTTACTTTATATCCTAAAGCCCAGAATTAACCCTGATTTGGGGGAAAGACATCAAGGCTGTGAAGAGTTTCAGAAGTATGGGGGGGGGGGAGAAATGAGGAATTGCTCTTCAAATAAGATTTCAAACCCAGCCATCCCATTTCTCCTTCAATCCTCAAATTTCTAGCATTGCAGAGAGTGAGTCACTGAATGTAGTGAATGCAGTTTAGTGAACGTAGAGCTCTGATGTCTGCTGTGTCTATCTTCCCTTGGTATTTTCTCTGTCCTTTTTCTTTGCTGCCAGAACTATATCTGTAAATGCTCCACTGAATCTTTAAATTACTGAAATAATAGAAATTTGAAGAGTGAAGGAAAATTTCATTTGGGGTATAATTCTTATTTTGGGGTGCAATGTCCTCATTTTTTCTCTTCTTCCTACACCCCTGTAGTAGTAGGTGCAATGTCAATATGCTGTCAATTATCCTGCTATCCTTTGGTGATATGGACTTAATGTTTTCTGCAGTGTAGTAAATTACAACTTGGTATGGAGTAGCATTCAAACACAGAAAAAATTTCTTCCTCAAATATTTATGTTCTGATTCCAGCCCGCCAAATGGCTATACTAAAATGAAAACAACTGAGAGATCATTGATATTCTGGTGCGCTGGTGATATTCTGGTGGTGTAGTGGTTAAATGTCTGTATTGCAGCCACTCACTCACAAACCATGAGGTGCTGAGTTCAGTACCAGCCAGAACTAAAGCTTGACTCAGGCTAATATCCTTCCGAGGTCACTCAAATTAGTACCTAGCTTATTGGGGGCAATTAGCTTATAGTTGTAAACCACTTAAAGACTGTTTAGGTGGTATGAAGCGGCATATAAACAAAACTGCTATTGCTATTGCTATTCTGTGCTCCAGGATGTTTGACTGTAAAACAATGGCCTACATCCAGTTGCTAGCTCCAGCTATAGGAGAACCACCGGAATCAGTGGAATTTATGTATATGTTGATTTATTCAGCAATTGATTCAGTGAATTTTTCTTAGCAATTGAATTTACTGTAGGTCAAGATTTTGGTGGTATCAACTAGAGTGTATCATGTAGGATGCAAATCACTGAGCACCACAGTTCTCTTGTGCATGCTAACAAGAAAAGAAGTAAACTCACAGTGTTTATTTGTTACTCCCATATCTGCAAAATAGAAGAAGAATCAGAGGAGGCATGAAATTAGGCTATCATTAGGTTATGTAGTTAAGTTTTGAGTTATTTAAATTCCCAGCAAGGGACAGAATAGTAAAAGAAAGGCATTGGAACACATAAATAACCAGATAATTCATGGCACTCTTAGATTCTTCTGTGTTTGCTGAATGAGATTCTCTACTAAATCTATACTAAACCTGCATTAATCAGCATTGACAAAGGAAGATTCAAACCAGTGAGCTTCTCAGTTTTGATAAATGAACAGATTTAGATAAATATTAATGAAATCCCTGAAGCGCCGACCCTAGAGAACTAGCAACAAGACCAAGTCACTATTGTCAATTAGTCTTCCAAGAATATCCTTATTAACAATGCATAAAGACATTTTCTAGTAACACATCATGATCTTCAGTGCATACAAAGTTAAATTCACACAAGAGTATCCAAACTTCTATTTAATTTATAGTAGAAATAATATCTCCATTTCCTTTGCCGGCTGGCATTGTAATTTATTCTGTCTCCAAACTGAAATAACTTTAATAGGAAAATATTTGTCTATGCCTTCCCCTTAAAATAAAACATAATTACATTTGGTTTTCTTAAACTTTAACCCTACCAGGACATGAAAAGAATATGATTCTATAAAGTGCTCTTTTTAATTGGACTGCTTAGCTCACCTTATGTACTACAATGCAATTCAGCCCTATTTTGCACTTCACTGTTTCAGTTTCTGAAAGGGTAAATCACAACTGAACAAATTGGCACTGGAATTATTGTTTTGCTCAGTTAATCATGTCCTTCATCTATCCAGCTGAGAAGTATAATTAGTGAAAAGATGTATTTTGAACACACAAAGATAAAAAAATTCAAAGCATTTGCTTGGAATGTGACTAATATCTAGAATTTTGAATTGTAAAATGCACAGTTCCTCTGAACTCTAATTAAATGACAGTTATGCTCACATTTTAATTTTTATTTGTTATCTTCTTTAAAGTAGAAAGGAAAGCCGGTATAATAGTAATTTAATAAACTATCATTGCATTTCATTAGAATTTAATTATGCTATTTTTGTATTTTTTTAAAAAATCAATTCACTTTAAGGTAGAGTCGAAGGCTTTCATGGCCGATATCCACAGTTTTTTGCAGGGCTTTCGGACTATGTGGCCATGTTCTAGAAGAGTTCCTTTCTGACGTTTCACCAGCATCTGTGGCTGGCATCTTCAGAGAGTGTTTGCCTAGAACAACATAACTATACATTTGCAAATCACTCCTTCCTTCCCAGGGTCACACAGGAGATATATATCCATCCTTTTCCAGGCAAACACTCTCTAAAGATGCCAGCCACAGATGCTGGCAAAACATCAGAAAGGAACTCTTCATTGTAGCCCACATAGCCCAAAAGCCCCGCAAAAAACTACCAATTCCCTTTAATAATTTGAAAGTGAAAATGTGAGTATAATTTTACCTATAGTAAATAGGTCTCACTCAAGAGTTGCATGGAAATGGGGATGAATTTATTATTTCATGTTGTCTGGTAGATGTGTGATTAAAGATAGATGTCTGTTCAGACAACTTCTGCTTATAGAAGGACTGTCATGGGCTTTGCAATCCAAGTCCATCTTTTAGCACCTCTCATTACATAAGGGAGGGCCTAACTGCACCAGCTCTTAACCTTGCTGGGATTAAACTAATTACAAGTTCAGTTAGCCCTTGGCATCCGTGGATTCAACCATCCACAGCATGAAAAAATTCCAAAAAAAATTCCAAGAAAGCAAGCCTTGATTTTGCCATTGTATATAATGGGACTTGAGCATCCACAGATTTTGGTATACTAAGGGCCCACTGTGTGTTGTAGAATCAGCAGCTGGGCTAGGCCCTACCAACCATCAGTTACTTGCAGAGCAGAAGTAAGGAGGGAGACCTCGGGTCAGTTGCAAAACTCAGTTTGTTTATTTAGCTGGCAGACCCAAACGGAATTAGCATTCCAAAGGATTTGGGACCCCCAACAAAAGAAAAACAGTTGCATTTATACACCTCAAACAAAGAAAGTCATTTCTTGCATCTCATTGGGTGTTAAAAACCTTAAACATATTAAAATCCCAGGCAATAGAAATTTGTAGAGTTTTCACTTTAGCAGGCTATGAAGCACTGAAGTAAGGTACTCAGCCCACTAAAAGATGAGAAGATTCTCAGTAGATTGGAGTAGGCTAAGAACTGATTGGAGGGCATACTTAGATTTTGTTGGCCTGCGCTGCCATGAGCCCTCAGTGCTGGCTGTTTCCCAGGGCAGGAATAAAAATTCATTAATTCAATTATGTTGAGTTAGGACGCCCTTTTTAGTGCCACATTGGAGCCATAGCAAACACATGCCACGGCCCTGGTCTCACCTTTCCACGACACAAAAAGGAACCACAAAAAGGGTGCTGTAGCTGCTGGTGCCACTGCTTTTCAGTGCTCCTTTGGCACTGCACCATCTAGATGTGATAACGGCCACCGTGTGATGCAGTGTGCTGTGTAAGACCTGCCTGGGGGGCAGAGTTGGGGCATGTGTCCTATGGACACCATGCCCCAAATCCACCCCCAGGACAGCCTTAATGGCTGGTCTGTACAGGCTCTAAGTCAGCAATTTAAGGGGTACCATAATTAACATAATAAAGGTGTAACATAATTAAATTTATTTTTAATTTAACTGACTGACTTGAGGTGGACTTTTAACATTATCTTCATTCCAGAATTTGGAGAGACAGCTGTGCTAGTCTGGAATATTAGTATGTAAAGGGATCTTGTAGCACCTTTGAAATGAACTTGTGTGGAAGAAATTGTTCCATAAATTTTTGTAGATTGAGGAAGTAGACCAAGTCTCTGAAAGCTTATGCTACCATTTTCCCACAGTTACACAGCTTCTTTCACATATACTGATGGGAATTGTGACCCAACATCTAGAAGGCTACATTTTTTCCTTGGGGAAAAAAGCCACAATGAAGTGCACAATGTGTAACCCTCTAGATGTTTGGTCACAACTCCCATCAGTATGTGTGAAAGAAGCTGTAGCATAAGCTTTCATATAATCATGGAATCATTTTTGTGTAGGGGTGGGAATAATATTTGAAAAAAATCTCCAAAAAATGATTTTAAAAATAATGGCCCATTTTAGATTGGCAAAAAGAGGTGTGATGAAGGCTGCATGAAAGCCCAGCCTTTAGATGAGAAAAAGGGAAAGTGTGCCATGAAAATGCTATTTTGGTGCTTTAAGGGAGAAGAAGTGCCTTTAAAAAGGTGCTTGATTTCCCCACTCCTTTTTTAAAAAGAGCGCGATAGCGCTAGTGCATCTAAAGACTAAAGTGTAGTTGTGCAGTTAAATGGGGCTCTGTCTCTTTAAGGCGCCCATTTAAAGGCAGCAATAGAGGTGCGGATTAAAATGGATTGTGGGTTGGGAGTATGCGTGGTGTGGAGTTCACTTCTAATTAAAACGCTCAATGCCCTGCAGGTGTAAAAGCTGGGGTTTAACCGCGCAGTTTTTTAAAGCTCACAAACCCTAGCTCCAGCCTTAATCCGAACCCTAGACATGCGCAGTAGGGACTCTGGGATGCTGTTACTTCTATTATTCTACTGTGGATAACATGTCAATTCATTCACAAAATAAGGGGGTTCATTCATGATGCACTAGTGCAACGGCACAGTTTAAAAAGGCAGAGGAACCGCAGTGATAAACTGCTGAACTTTTAAAAAAATTTTCCTTGCCGGCTGCGAATTGCGCAATTGTGCAGTTCCCAGCAGGCAATGATAATGTCGCTGTATTGTGTACCTGCGCAATTGCGCAATTGCGCAATTCGCAGCCGGCAAGGAAAAATTTTTTTTAAAGCGCGGCTAAAAGCCGCGTTCATTGCCACCCATGTAGCTGCTCCACCTGTGTTTGTAGCATTTTGGCAGCTTCCCATGTAGCTGCTAAGCCACAGAAAAGACTTCAGATAAGTCGTTCCCAAACCCCTCAGTCTAGCAGCCCTGTACCTTTTAAATGCACACCTTGGGCTTGCAGTCTAGCTGCTAAGCATTAAGGAAAAGGCAACTTCATGTCACACTTTCCTGCCAATCTAAAAAGCCCCAATGTTTCTTTAGGTTTAAGGACTTGTTTTCCGCATGGTTTGCATGTGATATTTTTGAACAGAAAAGTGTAAAAACTCCATGTACAAATTTTGTGCAAAATAAATCTCAAATTACAAACACTTTTCAAAGACTTTCTCAAAGCAACAACAACAAAAAAATCCCAAAAATGCATATTGCTTCTTCTGAGAAATTTACCCACTGTGTGTTGTGCTGGTTTGTAGATGAATATGGCAACATTTAAACGAAAACCAAACCTGCAACTTCGCATTGTTTAGTACAAATATAAATTTATTTGTTAGCTCCTAAATTGAGAAATTTTTGTATGATAGACATTAATGAAATTGGCTACTACTGTTTAAGTAGCCAATGTGGCTTAAGTTTAATCTCATTTATAGACCTCATCATAGGATTTTCTTGGACTATTTGCTGATTTATAGGATGATAGAGTATAACTTGCCCACGATCATCCAGTGGGTTTCCATGGATGAGCAGGGATTCAAACACTAGTCTTCCAGAGTCCTCATCCAACACACAAACTGCTACACCACATTAGCTCCATTGCTGCTACCATATACTTGTGCAATAGTCTATGTTGTTCCCCCTTAGGTCTATTTTTTATATAAGATAAGTGCAATTTTTCTCCAGTGTTGTCAATATAAATCTGAAATATAATATAGATTTAGATAACTAAGGCTAGACTGAGGTGAACATTGTCAGCTGTGTTGAAAAGTTTCTCTGTCTAGAGATCTTTTGTAAGCTGCATCAGAAGAGGGTTTGCTCTTGAAAAGTGAGCAATCTGTGAGCTGATTTTCTCAGATCATCCATGTGATCAGTTCATGAAGAAGAGCCCTTTCACTTAATAGGCATCCTTTTTTCTTCTATGCATCGACATGCAATCAAATCTGATTGGTTTTCAGTGCCCATGATATCATCTGAGATCAGTCACTTCACTGTATGATCACTGATTGGAAGGGAAGACACTAAGAAATGGAAAGATGCTGTAATCATGAGGGAATAAAAGAATAACTACAAGTTAGAAAATAACAGGGAAAGCAAATAGCAGGAAAATTGCTTTTAAAAAGTGATGATCCCAAGGGTGTTTAGGAAATGCTGCTTCTTCCAGCTATATTTTCAACAGGAGAAAGAGAGAAAGAAAGAAAGAAAGAAAGAGTACAGACATTGAGTACTATCTTAGAAATAACATATTTGTTTCCTCAAACTTAGGGTTTATATTTTTATTGAAAGAAAAGACATTTGAATGATTCGAGAGTAAAAACATTTGAGCTGTTGGTGGCTGGTGATTTCCATGTCTGTGTTTTGGTGATCCATTCTGGATTTTAATCCAAATTTTCCACATTGCAGAACTCTGTCCCCCAAATAATAATAATAATAATAATAATAATAATAATAATAATATTTATTTGTATTTCCCACCTCTCCCCAGGAATCGAGGTGGGATTCCAGCAAGTAAAATCTACAAGGTCAATACAATTTTTAAAAACCAGTTATAATCATAAAATATTTAAAATCATTAAAATCTATTGATCTAATATGCGTTGAGTTCCTTTGTCCGTTATTAGTATCATAATCAGTAATAATTACAACAAGTCAGATGGGAAGGCTCACCGGAAGAGATCCGTCTTTAGTGCTTTGTTAAAAGCCTCTAAAGTGGTAATTAGACGGATCTCTTCCGGGAGGTTATTCCACAATTTTGGAGCCACTACAGAAAAGGTTTTGTTAGAGGTCGATATCAGCTTAGTGTTCATAATTTCTAAGGGTGCAGGGCGGATTATGCAGGAGAAGGCGTTCCTTCAGGTAACTCGGGCCCAAGCCATATAGAGCTTTAAAGGTGATAACCAACACTTTGTATTGTGCTCGGAAGCTAATTGGCAGCCAGTGTAAGGATTTTAAAATGGGGGTGATGTGATCAAGTCTGGATCCCCCCGTGAGTAATCTGGCTGCCGCGTTCTGGATTAATTGAAGCTTCCAAACCTGGTACAAAGGTAGCCCCATGTAAAGCGCATTGCAGAAATCCAATCGAGAGGTTACCAGTGCATGTATCAATGTTTCTGCCCAGGTAGAGGCGCAGCTGGCGTATCAACCTAAGCTGATACCATGCACTTCTGGCTGTCGCTTCCACCTGAGCAGTCAGCTGGAGCGACGAGTCCAGAAGCACACCCAGACTGCGAACGTTGTCCTTTAGGGGAAGTGTGACCCCGTCCAGGACAGGTTGACAAATCTCCATCCCTGGGTGAGGTGGGCCTATGACAAGTACCTCCGTTTTCTGTGGATTCAATCTGAGTTTGCTTTTCCTCATCTAGCCCATTACCGACTCCAAGCAGGCATTTAGAGGAGAGATGCCATCCTTGGTCGCTGCAGTGGCCGGAGACATAGAGAGATATATTTGCGTGTCATCAGCGTACTGATGACACCGCGCTCCATGACTCTGGATGATCTCTCCCAGCGGCTTCATGTAAATGTTGAATAGCAAGGGGGACAGAATGGCGCCCTGAGAGACCCCAGATGTCAGCTCTCTTTTTTGAGAGCAGCTGTCCCCCAGCTGCACCATCTGGAATCTACCTGAGAGGTAGGAACGGAACCACTGAAGAACAGTGCCTCCAATTCCCATCCTCTTCAGGCATTCCAGAAGGATACCATGGTCTACGGTATTGAATGCCGCTGAGATGTCCAAGAGCACTAACAGGGTCAAACTTCCCCTGTCGCTGCCCAGATGGAGATCATCGACCAAGGTGACCATGGCCGTCTGAACTCCATATCCCCTCCTGAAGCTGGTTTGAAATGGGTCCAGATAATCTGCTTCATCCAAGGCAGCTTGGAGTTGCAGGAATACAGCTGCCCTCTTGATCACCTTGCCCAAAAATGGTAATAGCGAGACAGGCCTATAATTTTGTCTAATCAGGGGGTCCAGGGAGGGCTTTTTTTAATAACGGTTTTACTATAGCGTGGTTTAAAGCCACTGGAAATATGCCCTCCCTGAGGGACCTGTTGATCATTAGGTGGAGTAAGGTCATTACTCTGTCCCCTCCTGTAACGGCCAGCCATGATGGGCAGGGATCGAGTGGGCAAGTTGTCTTCCTGACACTTCCAAGGAGCTTGTCCACGTCCTCGGTACTGACAAACTCAAAATGATCCAGTGTAACCCAGTCCACGAAGTCACTGGACGCCTCTGTTATATGTTCTGCCTCAATGCCAGTGTCAAGATCGGCTCTTATTGGAGAGATCTTATCGGCATAATAATCATTAGTGTCACAGCAGGCAGTTGTTGGTTCTAATAAAAGATTCAGGGTAGGAGAGGGGCGAATCAATTCTTTGACTACCCTGAATAGCTCTGCTGGACGGGATTCTGCCGATGCAATACGAGCAGCATAGAACGAATTCTTTGCTGCATCGATTGCAGCTCCATAGGACTTTAATAAGTTCTCTAGGAGCATCTTGTCATGTAAGTGTTGGTGTTAGCACCAGCGGCGCTCTAGTCGTCTCGTTTCCCGCTTCATTGTTCTAAGATCTGATGTATACCATGGTTCAACAATTTAGCTGTTCCCTTGGATAGTTCCAGATTGGGGACACTCTTCTACTAACAAGGCAGCTTCATGGTATACCTGAGTTAAAAACTATTCTGCTCTTGGAGTGAATTTATTCTAATAATACAAGGCTGCACTAAGCAGTATAAAATTGTTAGCTAACACTTGCATATTTTGTGTTGCAGGAATACAGCAAGTAGGGGAAAATACCATTAAGGCTGCAATTTTATGCATACATCTTCCTCGGAGGAAGTTCTATTGAGAAAAATGGGACATATTTTATAAGTCTACAGACATAGGATTGTCTTATTAAAGTTGGCAGACTATTAGCAGCTCCAGTCAGAATAAAAGTAGTATTCAGTCATCTAGAATAGAAATTAGACATGCAATGACAGATGTGGCGAACTTCACTACAGATGTGGCGAACTTCACATGCCCCAAGTGCAAGTTGGTAGCTCTCTTGGAGGAGAAAGTACAGCAGCTGGAATCCAGGGTAGCGACACTTCAGCATGTCAGGGAGCAAGAGGTTTTCCTCGACACAACGGAAGGAACTATCTTGGAAGGGGACCACACAGAGAAAGTCGCTGCGGATGAGAAGGTCACTTCATGTACACAGGAGGCAGACAGCTGGAGGAATGTCACACATAGAAGCAGAGAAATCAGGGATAGCTGTAGGAGCTTGCAGCTACAGAATCGTTTCGAAGCCCTTTCACTTGTCAAGGAGGATCAGGAAGAGCAGCATGGACAGACTTCAGGGACACAGCAGGGGAGCCTGGGAGCTCCATCGCAGGGAAGAGTTGCTGCTAAGCCTCAGAGGAGGCGCGTGGTTGTGGTGGGGGACTCCTTGCTGAGGGGTACAGAAGCAGTGATTTGTGGGCCCGACAAGATGTCTCGTGAGGTGTGTTGTCTCCCTGGGGCGAAGATCCGTGATGTGACGGAGAGGCTGACAAGACTGGTCAAACCTACTGACAAATACCCCTTCCTTTTGGTCCACGTGGGAACGAATGACACAGCAAGACACAGCCTTCAGAATATCAGAAGGGATTACGAGGCTCTGGGGAAGAAGCTGAAAGAAATGGACACACAGATTGTCATCTCGTCTCTTCTACCAGTAGAAGGGCATGGTCCAGGAAGAGAGAGGAAAATAGCAGATATCAACAACTGGCTCCGCAGATGGTGTCGCCGAGAACAATTTGGATTCTTGGATCATGGGCTGCGGTTCCATGAGGAGGGACTTCTAGCAAGGGATGGGCTACATCTCACGCCAGTTGGAAGAAACGTTTTTGCCAACAGTCTGAAGAATCTGATCAGGAGGGCTTTAAACTAAGTGATCTGGGGAAGGAAGACAGCAGTCTGGAAGGCAAAACAGCTAGAAAAAATAGTCAAACTGACATAGAGGGAAGAAGACAAACAGTGCAAGGACCCAAGAATAGGAGCCAAAAAAACATGCACAGGCATCAAGTAAAGGGGACACATGGTCTTAGATGTCTCTACACTAATGCACAGAGCATGGGAAATAAGCAAGATGAACTTGCACTTCTAGCACAACAAGGGAAATATGATATAATAGGCATCACTGAAACCTGGTGGGATGAGTCTCACGATTGGAATACAGAAATAGAGGGGTATAACCTTTTTAAGAGAAACAGGACAAACAAGAAAGGAGGAGGAATAGCATTATATGTCAAGGATATTTACACCAGTGAAGAGATCCAGGACATCAATACTGGAAGCCAGGTGGAGAGCATGTGGATAAAAATTAATGGAGAGGGAAACAACAGGGATGTTACTGTGGGAGTCTACTACAGACCCCCAAGTCAGCCAGAGGAAAGGGATGATGCCTTTCTAGAACAGATGACCACACAATCAGGAAGGAGAGATGTAGTAGTGATGGGGGACTTCAACTACCCGGATATTTGCTGGAAGTCAAACTCAGCGCTATCCTCAAGATCTAGAAAATTCCTCACTTGCCTCGAAGACAATTTCATTGTCCAAAAGGTGGAAGAGGTAACAAGGGGATCAGCTATTTTGGATCTGATCTTAACCAACAGGGAAGACCTAGTTGATGGGGTGCAAGTGGTGGGATCCTTAGGTGGGAGTGACCATGTCCTCCTGGAGTTTGTTATACAATGGAAAGGTGAAGCTAAGCATAGTCAGACACGCATTCTAGACTTTAGGAAAGCTGATTTCAATAAACTTAGAGAAATACTGGGGGTGATCCCATGGTCAAGAATACTAAAAGAGAAGGGAGTTCAAGATGGATGGGAGTTCCTCAAAAGGGAGATACTAAAGGGACAATTTCAGACAGTTCCAACGAGGAAGAAGAATGGGAGATGTCTCAAGAAACCGGTATGGATGACTAAGGAAATTACAACTGAGCTAAGTTTTAAACGGAACATGTATAAAAAATGGAAAAATGGGGAAATCACCAAAGAGGAATTCAAACAAATAGCCAGCGCATGTAGGGATAAAGTCAGAAAAGCTAAAGCGCAAAATGAACTCAGGCTTGCTAGAGACGTTAAGAACAATAAAAAGGGCTTTTTTGGGTATGTCCACAGCAAAAGGAAGAGGAAGGAAACGGTAGGGCCACTGCGTGGAGAAGATGGCAAAATGCTCACAGGAGACAGAGAAAAGGCAGAACTGCTCAACACCTTCTTTGCTTCAGTCTTCTCAGGAAAGGCAAAGGGTGCCCAACCTAAGGATGATGGGGCAGAGGACAGAATAGGGGAACTTCAGCACAGAATAAGTAAAGAGACAGTACAGGAATACTTGGTTAACCTAAATGAATATAAGTCTCCAGGACCAGATGAACTACATCCTAGGGTATTAAAAGAACTGGCAAATGTAATATCGGAACCAATGGCAATCATCTTTGAGAACTCCTGGAGAACAGGAGAAGTCCCTGCAGACTGGAGGAGGGCAAATGTTGTCCCAATCTTCAAAAAGGGGAAAAAAGAGGATCCCAACAATTATCGTTCGGTTAGTCTGACATCAATACCAGGAAAGATTCTGGAGCAGATCATTAAGCAGAGAGTCTGTGAATATCTGGAAGATAATTCCATAATCACCAAAAGCCAACATGGGTTTCAGAGAAACAAGTCATGCCAGCCAAATCTGATATCTTTTTTTGATAAAATTACCAGCTTGGTAGATGAAGGGAATGCTGTGGATATAGTATATCTTGACTTCAGTAAGGCATTTGACAAGGTTCCCCATGACATCCTTGCAAACAAGCTTGTAAAATGTGGACTAGACAAGGTAACCGTTACATGGATTTGTAACTGGTTGACTGACCGAACCCAAAGGGTGCTCAACAATGGTTCCTTTTCATCCTGGAAAGAAGTGACAAGTGGGGTGCCACAGGGTTCTGTCCTGGGCCCAGTGCTATTCAACATCTTTATTAATGACTTGGATGACAGTATTGAGAGCCTAGTTATCAAATTTGCAGATGACACCAAATTGGGAGGAGTAGCTAATACCCCAAAGGACAGGATCAAAATTCAAAATGACCTGAATAGACTAGAAAGCTGGGCCAAAGCTAACAAAATGAAATTTAACACAGAGAAATGTAAGGTCCTACACGTAGGGCGGAAAAATGAAATGCACAGATATAGGATGGGGGACACCTGGCTGAATGAGACAACATGTGAAAGGGATCTAGGAGTCCAAGTAGACCACAAGTTGAACATGAGTCAACAATGTGATGCAGCAGCTAAAAAGGCCAATACAATTTTAGGTTGCATCAATAGAAGTATAGTGTCTAGATCAAGGGAAGTAATAGTGCCACTCTATTCTGCATTGGTCAGGCCCCACCTGGAATACTGTGTCCAGTTCTGGGCACCACAATTCAAAAAGGATGTGGAGAAACTGGAGCATGTCCAAAGGAGGGCGACTAAAATGGTGAAGGGTCTGGAAACCATGCCCTATGAGGAACGCCTTAGGGAGCTGGGGATGTTTAGCCTGGAGAAGAGAAGGTTAAGAGGTGATATGATCGCCCTGTTTAAATACTTGAAGGGATGTCACATTGAGGAGGGAGCAAGCTTGTTTTCTGCTGCTCCAGAGAACAGGACTCGGAACAATGGATGCAAACTGCAGGAAAAAAGATTCCACCTCAACATTAGGAGGAACTTCCTGACAGTAAGGGCGGTTCGACAGTGGAACACTCTCCCTCGGAGGGTGGTGGAGTCTCCTTCCTTGGAGGTTTTTAAGCAGAGGCTGGATGGCCATCTGTCGGGGATGCTTTGATTTGGAGTTCCTGCATGGCAGGGGGTTGGACTGGATGGCCCTTGTGGTCTCTTCCAACTCTAAATTTCTATGATTCTATGATTCTATGAATGGTTTACAACAGCATACGAGTGCAGTATTTTGTTTCTTTTTCAAGGAAAAGCAACACCAATGAAAATGAAATTCTACTGTATCTTTCAGTACACTTATTCTTTAAAACAGGATGGGGAAGTGTCTCCTCTACACTACTGTTGAGACTCCCCAGTATACTCCCAAAATTATACATGATTTTCATAATGGAGGCATAAGGGCATTTTCCCCATGTTTTGTCCCTCCTGCCCAGACTGTTTAAAGCCCAGGAGATTTTTTTTTTTCAATTGGGAAGTTTACAAAATGTTGACTAAAACAAAGTTTTTCTGTAATACATTTATCATTTATACTTTACCTTTCATGTAAAGGAACACATGACAGATAACATTATATCTTCCTAAAAACCTGTTTGAGATATGTCATTTTGAAAGAGTAAATGGGTCAAGAAATCTCAGCGAGCTGCATGGTTGAGCCAGAATTTGAACTCTTATGTCCACATAGGCCAAACATTCCACTTCCCAAACTGCTACCTTTTATAAACAAACATACTAGGTGTGATAAATTATTGATGACAATGATCTTTAATAACAGCTCCAGGCAGTGGTGTCCCCACCTGGGGTATCACCTGGGGTAGGAAGGTGAGGTTTCTGGGGGCAGGGCTTCCAGGAGTGGAACCCAAAGCGCGCTCCTCCCACATTTCTGCCATGGTGCATAGAATAGAATGCACTGCAGCAGCAAGGTCGGGGCATACTTGGCCCTCTTAGCAGCCAACCCAATGCCTCCTGAGCCCCATATGGCCTTGGCTGTGTGGGACCCAGGGTGCACTAGCCCACCATTCTCTGATCTTAACATATTTTTTTCTTTGAGGAATGACCACATTGTACTTGAAAAAGCTTATCTCTGTGGTAGCAAAAGCTATGTGTCAAGGCTGATATAAGATTCATCAGCCCTGCAGAAATAATCCAGGTTGACACCACTTTAACTGCCATGGCTCAGTGCCATGGAATTCTGGGAATTGTAGTTTGTTATGGAACTGAAGATCTCTGACAAAGAAGGCTAAATGTTTCACAAAACTACAGTTCTCAGAATTGCATAGCATTGTGTCATGGCAGTTAAAGTGGTCTTGGCCTGGATCATTTCTGCAATGTGGATGCAGCTTTAGTTAACTACTGACTTTGGGACCAAAACCGGCATGTCATTATTAATCAAACTAACATTTGGTCTAGCATGGATTTTTTTTTGAAAATAACTTCCACTCATGAAGCATGGGGGATGATTTGGTTAGGAACTTGCTGTAGAGGGGAAACTCAGGGTCTAACACCATCCCATGGAGACTATTTGCATCAGAAGGAAAGATCTTAAGCTCCACCTGAGTTTGGATCGGGTTATTTTCTTTGGAAGGAAAAGCAACCATGGAGATCACTGCAAATAACTAGTGAGAGGGTTGTTCTGAAAACAAAATCCCTGGTTGAGTGAAAGGGATTAAGTCCCCATCCTGTTGAAATTGAATCAGATCACCAACTTCACCAACTGGTATTCACTTTTCTTTTTAAAAGGATTGCTAATTGCGAAACTCATATCTGCTTTGGTCTTTATCGATAGAATAAAGAATTTCAATATTACTTATTGGTCTATAGGAGCTGATTTTGCAGCCTAATTTTTGATTGGCAGATTTGGCTTTGAGAAAAATGTTATTATGCTTTTAGATGTTTAATTGCCATCTTAATTAAGTGGTTTTATAATTACTTTGGATGTCACCATGGTATAAAAGAAACTGATATATGTAAGCATCTCTAATAATAATGTAAATGCAACTTTTCTTTAAAAAAAAAAAAACAACCCAAAAAACTCTTTTCTATCAATTCTTGCTTTTTTCTCACCAGATGTTTGTATTAAGTTATTCTAGCCTCACACTTGTTAAAATCCCAGTACTGTCAAACCAGTTTGATGGCAGTAACCTTTCACAAAAATGGAATCTTATAGTGGTAACGAAATATGTTTGCAATTTGGGAATTATGGAAAAGAAAGAGGAAGACAAGACAGTCACTTGTTTCTATGGAAACAGTGCAGTGTGCCTAGCTCAGCCATTTTTACCCTTCTTTTTAAAAATCATTTTAAAGATAACCAGGATATATCTGCCATGGAAGCATTCCTTTAATGTTGTCAAAAATAGAAGAGTGGAAAACAATTATACATAATGAAAGGTGCATCTCAAGCATGTAGAAAGAAGAAGAAGAGAGAAGAAAAGTTGTGTATTTGTAACTTCTGACTTCGAACATGCAGCTTTGTGAACCTTTTGTGCTTTTTGGTTGATTAAATTATGAATTATAATGAAAATATCACTGCACTTGTTAATAGAGAAGAACAGAATAGGTTGAGAGGAATTATTTGGAAGTAGCCCCACTTGAAAAGCAGTTGTGCTTATGATTATTCTCTCCCTTGTCTTCTTCCCCATTGCTTATGATTTTCAGTTATCTGGATCTCAACAAAGAATGACTTGTCTACCATTATTCCATTCTGAATTTCAACAAAGGCCACAGTGACTCTTGCCAGGGCTTTAGACTCTTTGCAACATTTTCACTTTCCTGTAAGCTGGAGCAACCTTAGGCAGTCCAGATGTTTTGGTTTCCAACTCCCAGGAGCCCCAGCTAATATAGCCAGCTGCAACAAGAGATGTAAAAAAACACATACTAGATGAGATGAGGAAAGCCAATGTTTCACAGTGTATACTGGCAGTATGATTCACACTTACCAGCTTTAGCCGAGAAAATGTGCGGATTTGGGTGACCAATTGCACTTCAACATTTCCTTCCTTTCAGAATATTTTGTACTAAATAACAACAACAGCCTTGTTTTTTATGCATAAAACACTGGGGGGGGGGGGTTAAGAGACAACGTTTTCCCCTGCTAAAATATATATTCTCCACGTTTGTGTGTTTGCTGGAATTTTGAGGAAGGCAAATACATTTTCTATTCAAAAATGTCAAGTGTTCCACCCAAAAGGCATGTGCTTTCTGTGCAATTTAAGATTACTATAAAGTCCTGATGTGTGCACATTAGTCAAACACTGCACAGAAGTCTTTGTGAGGAACTAGGGAAGCTATTCCCTTGTGGAAAAACTGTTGAAATTACTTATGCTCACCTGGAAGAGCAAAACAAGAAAAGATGTACCTTCCTAATGATAAGACATTATGGGTTTGATAATCCAAAACATCTGGAGGTCCAAATTTTTCATCCTTACTCTCTGTCATGATCATGAATGCTTGTGTTGAGTTTCAAAAACTTTCTACTCTTGAATTCACTAGGGTATAACTGGGTAAATGAACCCACTGTAGTGAAAATGATTACATTCTTAATGGCAGTTTTACTAGGGATATAATTTTTCACTAAGTTTCTTCTTGAAAGGAGCAATGAGTAATTTTAATAATTTTCTTTCCACTGCAAGAACATCTTCAAAGATCAGTTTTCAAAACTTATTCACAGTTCAGGACTTATCTTCACAAAATCTGCATGTGGTTATTTTTCACAGAAAACAGTATTTTCTGCATGCAAAACAGCATTTTCTGTGCAGAAAATAAAATGTCTATGCAGAACTATTATTTACTGTGCAGAAAATTCTATTCCCTGCATGTAAATTTTCTATTTAAATTAATCATGCACAAATTTTGCACTGAATAAATCCCCTGTTACAATATAATTGTACACCAAATAATCTCCAAACAGTAAAGGTTCTCATCAGTCCAGGATTCTTCTCCTCAGGGTTTTTCACGTCTCAAAAATATGTTGTTGTTGTTGTTCTTTCATTTTTACTATTTTGCAAATATTTTAAAATATTCTTTCTTTCTACCTGTATGTTTTACATATTTGCCATTCTCTCTAGCACTTATCAGCTGTTTCTATAGATCTAATGGTTTTTTGCCACTTCAAAGTGTGTGAGCTTTCTCATGGCTCATACAAGTATTTATATTTTAATAAATGAAATATGCCTGTTGTTCTGACAGAATGAGTGGAAGTGTTGGGAGATGGATAGAATTTGCCTTGCTCATTGAAGGAACATGTAGAATGAAATCTCTCTCTCCTGTTGTGGGTCTCTGTTAGCTCTCTCCTGTGGAAAATGCATGAGCATCTTTCATCCACTATATTTACATTTACCCATATTCGTTTTTGTTGTATGCCTTAAATCATTTCTGACTTATGGCTACCCAAAAGCCATAATGCCTAGCACGGGGGTTTTCCTAGCATGGTATGTTCAGAGGAGGGGTTGCCATTGCCTTCCTCTAAAGTTGAGAAGTTGAGAGGAACCCAGTGGGTTTTCATGGCAGTGCAGGGATTCAGATGAAGCACTTGAATTCTGGAAGACACAGATGACTTTCATGGACATTGCAGAGCCACCTCACTCACACACACAGAGCTCATTTTTTAAAACTCAGAGGTTTCCCTGCCCACACAAAGGTGAATGAGGAACAATGCTGCTGTATTTTTTGCCACCTTGATATGTTTTATCCCCTTTTCCAAACCAGAAAGTGAAATGGAAATCACTTCCAGTTTTGTTAAAACATTTATACTGTGCCTAAGACAGACTGAAGGGGGAATGTGTTGAAATGATTTCACAAATCCCTATGGGGTCAGTGATATTTTAAATATTTCTTAAAATCAAATTTAGAGGTTCTTGGAGACACATGTGGTCCATAGGCCACCCTCAGCCTTACCACAAGGTATGTCAAAATATTTTGTTTACTAGGGAGAAAGGTCTTGCTCATTCAGTCTTTCTTTTTTAAAACATACTTACTGCCCAGGAATGTAATTCTTGAGGTAGCTGTAGGAATATATATCTTTTTATTTAATTAGAAAGTCCATCAGTCAACACTAAAATAAATAAAACGTATATTCTGTAAAAGAAGAATAAGAGAGACTGTGTTTCTTATCATGGGAAATAAAAACAATAAATCATATCTGTTGTAATTTTTTACAGCTAACAGGTATGGCAATCCATTTCTTGTGATTAGTTTTCCACTTAAAATTCTTTTGTCAATAAGAAGAACAAATGATCACAATTAAAAGAGAAGTTATATGACCTTTTTTTTGGGGGGGGGGGCTAAGTGTGCATTTTCAAGCCATGACAAGAACATACACAGAACATCCCCTAAGGGGTGGCCTCCAGCCACCCCTGTTACAGCCAGATTGGGGCCACAGCAACTGCACACCATGGTCCTGATCTGGCATTTTCAGGGTACAAAAAGGGCACAATAGCAAAGGCCATGATAGCCGCAGTGTAAAGGGCATGATCGCCACTCCTTTGGCACTGTGTCATGTGGATGCGGTTCCAGAGAAGCACCATGACACCACACACCATATGGTGTGGCACACAGCATCACACCAGTCTAGGGTGGAGCTGACCCTCAGAAAAGTTACTTTTGTGGATAATTGTTTCCAGACTCCTTTACCCAGCATGGCCAGGGAATTTGAATCTGAATTTGATTCAGTTCCTCTCTTTATTTAATATTTTTGTCTTTCCTCACATGGCTGTTAATAGTTGCTTTCAGAAGATTGTTTTCTGTTCTTATGCCAAGATTTGGTGGAGGGGGTTAATTTGCAGGTCTGTCAATATTCACGTAAATACTTGTACTGAAATACGTAACAAAAGTTTGATAAGATTTAAACTGATTTTTCTATTCTACTTTCAGTTCTCCATCTGGTTAAAAAGATTGTGCATGTTAAAGGTTCTGGCAGGCTTTTCTAAAAAACGGTACTCAATACTAAAGGGGTGAGGTATCTAAGTCTTAATAAAGGCATCATGATGTCTGACATCTTTAGAGATTACACAAGGAGTGAAATTACAATTGCAGGCTTGTCACTGCTTATAAAATAGATTGTCCTTCAGACAGAAGAACTGCTATAAGCTCTGAGGAAAGCTTCAGGGCTGAGTTTTGCTATCTCTCATTTTCCAGCTATTATAACAAGCAGCATGGTGATCAGAAAAATAAAAGTAGGACATTTCTTGACCAGGTACAACACTGTGGTGCTTCTTATCTCTGAAATCCAGATGTTTGATTTGGTTCACCTCTGTCAGTCCTTATGGTCCAATGTACAGCATAGTCCATACTGTTGATCTCTTGCAGTGACTGTGGAGGTATCCTGGGAAAAGATAACACCCTTTATCATGGGCATTTCTGCTGTTCAGCATGGTTATTGCCACTCTTGAGCTACATCACAGTATGAAGACCATGGAAGTGTTGCCACGAGGCACTATTCAGGTGCATGCTAAGGGATTCCACCTTTGAGGGGTCAAAGTAGCAAACATTTTATCAAGAGGCAGCTAGCATTAGTTTTCCCAGAGCTGCGGAATGTATGAAGTTGCAGTGTGGGTGCGGCATTATGAATTCCCTGTTAAATTTTGTGGCTGATGAGACAAAATTGGAAGAAAAGGTGGGGGGTTGTAAGATGTGACATGATTAGTGACATAAGGCATGTTCCTAGATTTGACTGTCCATGATGAAAAATGGTTAGCACCATGAGATATTTCAACCTTATGCAATAGCAAAAGAAATAGTTGCTTTTACCATAATTCCATTTTTTAATTATGGTTGCTTTTCTGCGAACACATTGCTTTTATTATAAGAAACAATGTCCAGTATTCTGCATCAGCTGCCTTGTTAAATATAGTTAAATAAGTAGCCTGTCTTGGACCAACTCTTCAATCCTGATGGAAATCTTATTCACACATGTTCTGCTTGCTGGCAGAATGGACCCAATCCAACTGATGACTGGTAAAGTAGGTGAGGGAAGAAACTACAATTGTGGTAACAGTGTCAGAATTATGACTAAATTGCAATCACGACTGGGGAACAGTTACCTTTTAGCACCATTATTTAATTGGTTTTATTTTAGCATGAGTTTATCAAGAAGTCCTGTTTTTCTGTGCAATCAATTTCTAGCACAGAATCTTGCAATTGCTTCTGTTGGTAGTATTCTGCCACCAGGAATGTTGCTTCCACATGAAGGAGGGTTACAGAGGAGGTAGTGAATATCTCCTTTTGCCTTCTCCATAAAATGATATATGCAGGGGCAGCAACAAGTTACAACCATATATGTCACTGTCATATTTTCAACTGTTGTATTGCGTGCAACAAACAATGATTTTCAAATAAAATTTTTAAAAAGGCCAGAAACCTGTTGGTGAGTTAGAAATGCATAAGCACTATAGTTAATCCTATCCTAGTTCCCCTAAACCCACTAATTCAGCTGCAGCCACTGTGACTGACGAGTCTGTTCCCCTGTGGACCAGGAAACAGCTGATATTCCCACCTCCTCCTGTGAGCCATTTCCAGTGTAACAAGCAGAAGCAGGACTCCTTTCGCAATTTCCCCTCATGCCTGAGATTGCTCACACAAGGGGACCATCAACCAGCTGTTTCCTGATCTACAGGGGAGCAGATCCCCATTGCAGATCCCTTTGGTTGCAGCAGCTATTGCCCAAGTAAGGGGGATTGGAGGACTTTTACTTTCCCTATGTATCCTAAAGCAGACGTATATTGGGATCGTGAATGTGAAACAATCAGGAGTGTGTAACTAGGCTTTGCATTCATAACTGCTTAACAGGAATCCAACCATTATATTTCACCTTGTGGAGTGAAAAACTTTGAATTTTTTCATTCTGTTATATGGGACTGAAATATGTAAATTTATATATGTCTGCACATAACTCAAAAACTGTACTCATTTAACCTTTATCCAGATAAATGGGGGTGGATGTTTGCAAAAAAAAAAAAAAAAAGCTTGCATTGAGTGATTTCTTGGGAATTTCTGGATGTCCACAGGTGTATTTCTGCATGCAGAACCAAGAGTGTCCCACCTTACCCAAATACTCAAAGCCAGAAAACACATATTGATATGCGGTAGAACATTTGTTCAGAGTAGTGACATTTAAAAAAAAAATGTAGCCAGAATAAATTTCAATGTTGTAATAATACTTCCACTGTATTATTAATTTTTAAATTATTATAAAAAATAATTTTTATACACTTATGGATGATGCACTATTGGTTTGGGTGTTTGTATGTTTTTTTTAATTGCTTTGCTACAGAAGTAATGGGGATGGGGGATACAGCCTTTTGTGTTGGATGGTGCCAAGGTACATTATTGGCTACTTTGCAGATATTATACACCTCAGTTAGCAAATCTTCCTCCATTTCTACCCATTGAAAAAATGCTTCCCATCACTTTTCATCCAGTGTCCAAATATGGTTCAACCTGTGCTGTCATCACACTGTAATCAAGCTGGGCCTTCCATGGTGTCCTGGGCTGGCTGCCAAGGTAAATGCCACTGTTTTAGATTTGATTTCATAGTACTGCACCACCACCACATTTTTATGCCATATTTTCTTGGTTTAATTGGCATATATTACTGGGATGGGCATTTAGATCTGAAGTCAACCAACTATGCTTCAGTAGTTAAAATACATTCCTGACATGTTTGAAGCACCTCAACAGACATAGCCCGCATGTCCCTAAAGGTTGACAGATTAACTGTGAATCTTCTTTTGTTTCCCTACTGTCATTATTGTTTCTCTCCTTAATTAGGGTTTTAAAACCTCAAGTACTTTGAGAATGCACAAAATCTGCTTCATTGCTTTAAAACAGCAACTTATTGAGACTGGGTGCCACTGTTCTTCCAAGGCTTTTTGTCTTTTTGCTGTTCTTTGTTGGTCTTTGACCGTAATAAAGTTATTGTATTTTGTTGAGTTCATGGATTTCATTGTAAAGAATGCTTTCTGTAAGGAGGAGTGGCAACTTTATTTTGTGTGGGTTTTTTTTTTTTGTTTTGTTTTGTTTTGCAACTGGCTTTGGCTTTGGGTGTCCCTGAGTGATGCCTCCACAGTGAACTCTCTGTGGATGTCTGTACCAGGTCCTTCTGTTGCTGCCTCTTATGACAGCCTGGCATGAGCTTTTGCTTGAAAAAATATGAATGTTAGATTAGATTTGTCTGTTCTTATTAAATGAGGAGAGAACTCAAGCTATTAAAATGAAAAGCTAAATATAATTGAAGGAATTAGTTAAATTACAAGATCTTTGCCCAACGTTGAAAAGATGAAAGGTTTTGACTCCAGGTGTAACTATTTATGAAAGAGTTATACAAGTGGGGGAGGCATATTGCAAAGTCCCCTTTTGCAGTCACCACCACTTCTCAGAAAGGACACCAAGCACGCCCACTGGATAAGAAGCAGGAGAGCCAGTGTAGTGCAGTAGTTTGGGTGTTGGACTAGGACTTGGACTTGGAGACCAGGATTAGAATTGCCACTCAGCCATGAATTGCCACTCAGCCACTAGGTGACTGAGCAAGTCACACTACTCTCTCTCAGCCTCAGAGGAACGTAAAGAACAGATCTTTTAGAGACATGTGTATTTGATAAAGTTGGAGGGGACCTTGGAGGTTCAATGCCATGTTTAATACTGGAGCTGCAATACAGGATGCAACTACAACTATATGCCTAACAGATGGCTGTCCAGTTTCAGTTTAAGTACCTACAGTAAAAGAAAGCCTGCTACTTTCCAAGGCAGCTTGTTCCACAGTCAGACATCCCCATAAATGTGTTGCTCTTTTGTGGGTTCTACTCCATTATATTCATTTCTCCTAATGGTTAGAAAGTTTAAAAACAACATTTTGAATTGTGTTCTGGAATGAGTTAATAGCCAGTGAAGTTGTATAAGAACCATTGTGTTATTTTCTGTCATAACAATACTAGTCAATAGCCCAGAAAGCTATTATATTCAGGGTAAAAGGAAGTTTCTGTGTAATCTTCAAAGGCAATATACAAAGACATATGCAGTGAAATGCAGTAATCTGATATGGAGCCTAAGAGAACATTGATAACTGTTGTCAGACAATCTCTTTCTAGAAAGAATTACAGCTAATCCATTTTAGTTGTTGGAAGGCACTGAAAAAACAACATAAACAGGATAACATTTTCTTCTTCTTCTGGAATGAGCATCTCTCATGGGAACCAAAGCTGTTTTGGCACCAATACCAAGATGGAAGCTGGATTTAAAATGGATCCCAATGCCAGCTAGGAATGTTCTGAGCTGCACAGACACCAATTGCTCGAGCAAGCTGCCTCGAAAGGGAAAATTAGGACCTGGCTGATAATTGTAACTGTCTTCTGAGTCCAGGGATGACTACAGAATTAGTCTCTCAACTGCCTTCTTCAACACAACAGGAATAATTAATCTTACAAAGGTGTTAATCCCCTCCTGAACCCAGCTGGCCACTACTTTTCTATTAGATGATATGAGCCAGGAGAAGAGAGAGTTGATCAGTCATATGGCAGAATATGATTTTCCAATAATGTGATTCACATCCTTATGCCA
Organism: Urosaurus nigricauda; assembly: GCA_034509955.1. Taxonomy (NCBI): domain Eukaryota; kingdom Metazoa; phylum Chordata; class Lepidosauria; order Squamata; family Phrynosomatidae; genus Urosaurus; species Urosaurus nigricauda. The sequence goes on from JAOEGL010000001.1 coordinate 97,698,087, forward strand.
ACTAGGAATACAGACCTGAAAACTGAAATTCATCCATTAACAGGATGGGGCTTCAGACTCATTAACTGACTCCTTTGCAGAAGTGTCTGTCTGTTTGTGCATCATCAAGTTGCCTTCTGACTTATGGTGACCCCATGAATTTCATGGGGTTTTCTTAGGCAAGGAATACCCAGAGTGGTTTTGCCGGTTCCTTCCTCTGATTTATAAGTCTTTCACACACAACTTTTAAACCACTATATAAATTGTAAGTATACCACCTTTGGCCATATCTGTCGAATGACATCATCTCCCTCTCATCACTGACTTGTCCTTGACAGAAATCCTTGCATTCTCTAGCTTGCAATAAATTCTGGAAAAGGCACGTGTGCATGCACATGCACACCCTTTGGCAAGATGTATACATTTCAAGAATGTGTAAAATCTAATGTGCATATTTCTAAAATGCTAAGAAATCTGTGTGCATCAGTAAAGCCATATATGTCCAATATGTAGAAAAAGGAGGACAAATCCCCACCCCACTCTCTTTTGTCTCCAAGAACTCTGTGTACATCAGCAAGGCCATGTATGTCTGAAATGTAGGAAAAGGAGGACACCCCCCCCCAATATATTTTGTCTCTTTGGATGGCATCCTGTTGATGACATATGAATGCATGAAGCTCACATATGCATATGTCTCTTTTTTTGATAAGGTGCAGGGAGCTATTCTGATGCCATTTTCACCCTGCCCCAAATCTTCCACCCCCCTGGAAGTTGGAAGGCACTTAAAGGGCTGCTGCTGCTGCTTGCTAGTTGGTAAGGCAGGAATAGAGGAGGCCATCCAGACAGTGAAGATGCTGCCCTGGGATCTGACGGGAAGGAAAAGGAGGGTGCACTCTATCTGTGAGGACTCCATGATTTCTCCTCCCCTCCATCTGAGACCAATTTCCTAATCTGAATTGCTTCCCCATTCAAGGGAGATAGAAAGAGAACATGGATGCTTTTTCTACTTTGATATAAGTTCTATCTGCATGGAGCTGACATAGAACTGATTTAATGCTGGGAGAAGGAGGAACTCTGTGGAAATGGAGCTGGCAGATGCCGATCTCAGTCAGGAGAACAGAATGGTCCCTGAGAATAGAGGAAATGGATCTTACTTGCTTGTTATCAAGTATTAAAAAATAAGTAAAACAAATGCTCTAAAAATGCTCTTCTTCCCCACAGTTTAGCCTTGTAATATATTCTAGAGTGGGCCTAGAGACCTCTCTGAGCATCTCCATCTCACAACATCTCGGCCTGATTGAAATTGGAAATGGCACCCTGATGTCTGGCAGGGATTGTATTTTTCCTTTCCTGCATTATAAATTATTTGGAGAATGAGAGGTTCTGTTCACATTGGCAGAAGAATTCCACTATTTTTAACTCTTTCCTTGACCTCTATTTTACAGGAAGAAAGGAAAGATGGCACAAGGAAAAAAATTATTGCTGTGTCTCCCATGCCCTACATTTTTATTGCCAAAGTGGCATGACAGGTCAGAAGAGAGTCCCATGCTAATAGACATTTCACATATCTCTAGGATTAACACTGGGGAAATTGCCTGACCTGTCTTGTACCTCCATAAAATACAGAGCCTTGGCAAAAAGGCACTATATTTTTGTTGACAACATACAGACAGTATACAGAGGTTAGAAGACCTCTGTATGTGATACTGGCATTCAGCAATATTACTTTGAGTGAGCTTACATTTTGCAGTCATTTTATTCAATAGCCCACATCCAGAGTTGCTCATTCTCTTTCAAACACAAACTGAACAACTGCTCATTTGTGTGTGTGTGTGTGTGTGTGTGCAGACACACACACACACAAACACACTTGTTCAATGTGAAGTCGAAGGCTTTCACGGCTGGCATCCCTAGTTTTCTGTGGGTTTTTTGCCACATAGCCTGAAAAACCCACAAAAAAACTATACACATGTTGTTTATAAAAAGATGCCTTTTTCTCTCAGAGTTATTCCTGCACACTGTGTGATATCTTCCAACATTTCTGCTTGAAGTTTAGAATTTTTCTTTGTATATACTAACACAGTTCTTCTGCTTTTCTAATATGTGGCACTGTGAGCACTGTTGACTAGAGAAAATGTGATTTTTATCTCATTTTTTCCATCTCCCTGTCCCCAGGAAGAGGTAAACTAACATCATTCATGTGCATGGATTACTTTTATCTACTATGACATGGAAACTCTGGGAATTTACCATGAAAAATGCTTCCTTCCTTTGCTTAGACACAGTGGTCAAATGTGACTCCTCTCTTTTTCCAGCACCAAGACAAAGCAAAATCTCTCTGTAAGTGGTTTGGGAGACTGCTGTGGGTGTAAAGAAGGATGTAAGGACATGGCCATCACTAAGGATAGTTCTTGCAGAATGTCAAAAGAGCCATGTCATCATCTTAGCAGATAAAATGTCTCAAGAAGAAAATGTAGAACTTTCAGCATTTGAAGTGCCAACAGTGATATAATTCTATGACACAACCTTATTTGCTTTGTGTAAGATGTTGTTTGTTTGGCTTCCTAACTGCTCCTCTGTCTTTGACCCTCCAAATGTTTTTGACATCTGCTCCCAGAATTGTCAATCAGTCATCAGTAATTTTGGGACCTGAAACCTGGAAGATATTTATTTGTTTGTTTAATATCCCACCATATAACCATCAAGGGGGTTACATGCTCCACAGAATTCAAGGCAATGTACAGCATTTTAAGCACAATATGATTTTGAAAACTGTTAATACAAAAGTTAAAACACAAACTAAAAAGAAAAGTCAAACATAGCATTAACAAGATGTTTAACACATAATAAAAATAAAAACACACTCCCTATTAAAAGCTTTCTCTGCTGCAACATAGTAAAAACCACATGCCTCATTAAATACTAAGTGTCCTGATGGAAAGGCAACGGGAGGGAGGGGAGGGAGGGATCTTATGGGAAAGAAAGTTCCACAACTTGAAAGCAGCCTCCAAGAAGTTTCTTTCCCGTGTCCTCACCAAATGTGCTTGGTATGGTATGACGGAGAAAAAGCCTTCTCCCATAGATTAAGAGATTACCAGACTACATTCTTATAGCACTGCTGTTCCACTTTTACTGCTCTGGCTGCTTCCTGTTTCAATCTGGGATTTGCTGTTTAAGGAGCAAAAACTTTGGAGCCAGGGGGGAGATTAGGCATTATCCGGGAAGGCCTGCCGGAAAAGATACGTCTTTCTTAAAGCAAACAAGAGTCGTAATAAGATGTTATCTCATCTGGCAGGCCATTCCTCAGCCTGGGAGCGGTGGCGGAAAAGGCCGGAGCATGCGGGGGATCATACGAGGAGAGGCGGTCCCTGAGATAAAGATGGACCCAATCCATGTAGGGTTTTAAAGGTTAAAACTAACACCTTGTACTGTGCCCAGAAACTGATCGGCATCCAGTGGAGAGACTTCAACACTGGAGTTATATGGTCTCTCCTAGATGTTCTGATGAGCAGCCTGGCTGCCATATTTTGAACTAATTGAAGTTTCTGGGTTAAGCACAAGCATAGCCCCATGTAGAGCGCATTGCAGTAATCCAAGCAAGAGGTTACCAGAGCATATACCACAGATTCCAGGTCCCTCATGTCCATGAAAGGGCACAGCTGGTGTATCATCCAAAGCTGATAACAGGCACTCCTGGCTGTCGCATTCACCTGACTGGTCATGTGAAGTGACGAGTAAAGAAGTACCCCCAGACTGCGAACAGAGTCCTGTGAGGAAAGTGTGATTCCATCTAGGACTGGGGATTGAATTCCCAAGCCTGGATTTGGGCCTGTGACCGTTAGTACCTCCGTTTTGTCTGGATTTAGCTTCAATCTGTTTTTCCTCATCCAATCCATTACTGCCGCAAGATAGTCCTTAAGAGGAGAGACGCCATCTGAAATCTGGGCTGACGATCTGGTCATGGAGAGGTTATCTGAGTGTTATCAGCATACTGATGTCACTGCACTCCATGCCTCCAAATGATCTCACCCAGCAGCTTTATATAGATATTAAATAGCATCAGGGACAGGATGGCACCCTGAGGGATGCCACAATTAAGCTCGATTGTAGACGAGCAAGTGTCCCTGGGCCTCACCCTTTGGGATCTACCGGAGAGGAAGGAATGGAACCACCACAGTGCAGTTCCTCCAATTCCCATCTCCCTCAGCCGACCCAAAAGGATGGAATGATCTATTGTGTCAAAAGCCGCTGATCACACTACCCCATCAATGCTCAAGTGGAATTCATCAGTCAGAGCAACCATGGTGGTCTCAACTCCATATCCTGTCCTGAAGCTGGTTTGAAATGGATTGAGATAATCGGTTTCATCCAAGACGGCTTAGAGTTGGGAGGCGACCGCTCTCTCAATCACCTTGCTTAGAAACAGCAGCAAGGAACTGTTCTATAACTGTTCAGAAAATGTAGAGAAAAATGCTGAAGATCAGTCTCTAGTAAGGAATTATGAATAAACAGAAATGTGTATCAGTATACTATTTTTAAAGAGGGACCTGTAAAAGCTTTGGTAAAGATAGCACACATGAGGGATAATACAGTGGTTTTCAAGAAAGGCAGTCCAAACATTTTCCAGGTAACCATTCTTAGTGCTGTATTCCTCCCAATAACATGTCTGGAATTGTCCATTAACTTCAGAAGCCTATTCCGGAAGAAGTGATGTGAAAATTACAGTGCCATGAAGATCCTAGCGCAAGCACTATTGATTTCAGCAGGGGGTGGTACCATCACAGCAATTCTAAAATTGATCTCTGCAGCTGTAATCCTGAACCTGCTAAAACAGTTGAAAACCTTGGTATTTAGTTCACATGGTGCTCTTCAATACATCAAAGGTATTCTCAGTGAAGTGGCATGTTTGTTCAAGGACAGCAACAGCTGAACACTAATGGCTGGAGACACTAGAATTAGAAAGGCTGAAATACTGGAAACCAAAATTAATCTTGTCATAGCTACCAGGTGATGGATGAGATGGTGGCACAAATCTTTTCATCTGTGGCATTTATGGTGTGGCATACTTTTGGCCACAGTCCTTGGGAGACTCTAGTGCTAACAAAGAACTTTCCATTCAGAGACATAGCCATAATAATCTGGAGTGTCAGTATTTAAAGGGATCATATAGCACCTTTCAGTCTAACAGTGTGGAAGAAACTGTAGCATAAACTTTTGTAGGTTTGGTTTACTTTCTCAGATGCATGGGGTAAACTGATGCCCAGGAAGGACCTTTATAATCAAACTATATGAACAGACATAGAAATGTAAAACCTGTGATATGGTGAAGAGACAACAAGTTCAGATTTAATTATGGCTGTCAAGGGACCAATGCAGGAGGAAAGATGTTGCCTAAGGACAAGATGGGTGGATGATTGCATGAATGGCAGGTAAAGTTTTAGAATGTGGTGTGTGCAGGCTGGAACCAGAAAAGAAATGTGATGAACTTGCCAAGAGTATCCTAATTAGGTTGGGGTGTTAATCAGTATTATAATATGGGCCATTGTCTCTGTCCAGTGCACTGTTGATGGAACCAGAAAAGAAATGTGATGAACTTGCCAAGAGTATCCTAATTAGGTTGGGGTGTTAATCAGTATTATAATATGGGCCATTGTCTCTGTCCAGTGCACTGTTGATGCACTCGAGCTTGTGACTATATTCTAATTCAGCATTGAACTTCCCAGTGCTTGAGAATCAGCTCCCAGAATCCCCCAGCCAGTACCGTCCTTCTGGGGATTTTAGTCCCCCACTCCCAAAAGTAAAATGTCCAAGTTCTCAAAATTTGAAGTAAGGTTGTATTGTCAGCCCTACTCATCAACATACTCTTTCTCTGCAGATTCAACTATCCACAGCTTGAAAATATTTTTGAAAAATATATATGTTCCTAAAATAAAACCTTATTTTGCCATTTTTAAAAAAACAAGATACAGTTTTACTATGCCGTTTTATTAAATGGGATTTCAACATCCACAGATTTTGGTATCCATGGGGGTCTTGGAATCAAAACCCAGTGGATATCATGGGTCCACTGTATTGGTATTCTTGACAGGAATTTTTCTTCTAAGAGCATAGCTACTGATCCTATTACTTATAGGCAGGCAAATGGTCACAACTATTTTATTTGTTTTTTCTTTCCAACCTTTTTTAAGTAATAAAAATTCCCCATAGTGGTTCTTAGGGAGAGTTCGAGGAATTCTAAGGTTGCTGTCTCTGGAATGCTGTCTATTATGTGGGCAGGGGCAGCTAGACTGAAACAGAGTGGAGCTGATGCTGGTGTTGGGAGAAAAGTTGGGATTTGATAGACACAGTGGAACAATTTTGCACAACCTGAGTATGTGTACAAAAGGAAAAGGTTCCAAAAAGAACCAAAATAGAATTAGACTACTCATCCTTAATATCAAAAACATTACTGTACAGCTTTTAAAATCACAGCTTGGGGCAAGCCAACAGGAATTGGTGCATCTCCAGATACATTCAGATGAGTGTCCAGCATACGTACTCCCTATGACATGAGACTGAAAAGCTGTGGAACTGAATTATTGGCTCAGAGGTCACAGCAACAATCTAACAACCTTTTGGTGATGTCACTGGAGATTATCGCACTGCCAGTTCTTCTCCAGGATATATGTGGATTGTAACCATAACAGACGGATCTTATGAAACAGCCCCGTACCAGACCGTAGGTAGTCCATCGCGAATCCCATGCTGTTTAACAATTACATGAAGCTGGTGAGATCATCCAGAGACATGGGGCAGGGTGTTATCAGTACACTGATGACACCCAAATATATTTCTCTATGCCTCAGACTGATGCAGTGCCTAAGGATGAAATCTCTCCTCTGAATGCCTGTTTTGGGCGGTAATGGACTGGATGAGGGAAAACCAACTCAAGCTGAATCCAGGTAAGATGGAGGTACTCGTTATAGGAAATCTTAACCTGGGAATGGAGTTATGTCAGCCAGTTCTGGATGGGGTCACACTTCCCCTGAAGGACTCTGTCTGCAGCTTGGGATGCAGGTGGATGCAACAGTAAGGAGCACCTATCAGCTTCGGCTGATATGCCAGCTGCTCTCCTTCCTGGAACTGGGAGACCTTGAAACAGTAGTACATGCACTAGTAATCTCTCTATTGGACTTCTGTAATGCGCTCTATATGGGTTACCCTCATGCCAAGTTCGGAAACTTCAGCTTGTACAAAAACATGGCAGCCAGATTAATCACAGGTACTTCTCGTAATGAACATATAACACCAGTCCCTCCACTGGCTGCCAATTAATTTCCAGGCAAGGTACAAGGTTTTGGTGATTACTTTTAAAGCCCTACATGGCTTGCGTCCAGAATACTTAAGGGACCACCTTCTTCTGTACTGTCTTCCCCGCACACTAAGCTCCTCTGGGAAGAATCTACTCCAGCAGAAAAAAACTAGGCTAACTTCAGTTACCCAGAGGGCCTTCTCCACCACTGCTCCAAAGCTATGGAATGACCTGCCAGAGAAGATCTGCCATATTTCTACTCTTGCAGCCTTCAAGAAGGCTCTTAAAATGGATCACTTCCAACAGGCTTTCCCAACCTAGTTCTTTTCCCCACATATGGTGAACATTGTTCTGTCCACCAATTCTTCTCCAGTTTTAATGCTATTGTATTTTATTGTTTTTTTTTTTAAATTGTGACTATTTAATTGTAATTTTAGTATTGGGATGGGGAGGGTGGAGAAGGGACTAATTTTGAATTTTATTGTATTTTCTTTGTATTTTTATTGCTTTAACCCACCCGGATTCCTTGTGATTGGGTGGGTTATAAATAAATAAATAATCCGGTCTTCTCCCACAGTTTTTCAAGAACAGGATTTTCCTGTTCTTGAAAAGCTGTGGGAGAAGCCTGGATTGGATACAGGTCACCAACTGCTTGGCCACAGGGCTGTCTGGTAAGATCTGTTTGTTACAGTTACAACCCGGGTCTATCCAGATGGGAATTGGCAATGTGATAATCTACACTTTCTTAGTTGGTGGACAACTTGGAGGCAGGAGTTGATCTCTCTTTCATTAATTCCACTATCTTTCATTCATTCATTCACTAACTACCCTTGAACACATTCATTCATTAACTACACTTGAACACTTTCCACTACCCTTGAACACTTTTATCAGCAAATGGGAAACTGTGCTAGCATTTTAAGTTACTACCAGCTGTGGACTTCAGTTCATATCCAACCATGCCAGACTTTATGCCCTCTCTGCCTGCCCCCAACATTGTATGGAACAGTACTTGTTGAGATTTCTCCTTGGAGGCTGCTAATGCAAACAAATTATGGATGCTATCAATATAGCATATTGATAGACATCAGTAAAAATGAGGAAAAACCATGGGCAATCTAGTTGTGCTCCGCTCTTGAATCTGCTTTTGGTTTCAGTGGTCCTTGCGAGGTTGGCACAAATGCATGTTATCTTCATCACAGTACATTTTGCCTAACAAGTAAGGTGGATGCAAGATTTCAATATCTTATTTTGAAAATACAAGGAAGCTTGTAAGTGCAGGCACTGCAGGGTGAGGCATTGCTTGTGGACAATATATTATGAAGAAATACATTTCTGGTTCAGTAGCTTTGTACATTACCAAGGTTGGTTCTTGTACAGGATAGACAGATTGTCTATCACTGAAGATGTTCATATGTTGTTATTAAAACATCACAATTGATTCCATATGCAACCTATCCTCTGTTTAAGGGAATCCTTGGCAATCTCTCAAGAATTAGGGTGTGCTTTTTATCACCATGCATTTACTTTGGCAAGGATTTGCACAATGCTTGGCTACAACACCTTCTGGCTGATGTTGTAAATCTCACACATTAAAATCTAAGTAATGGGGGTTTTGAAAAGAATGCCAATCTCAACATTTTAGTTGTTGCCCAGCTAATACTGTCCAGGGAATATAACTTTTAGAATGCTTTTTACTGCATTCCCTGTGGTTTAAACAAAGATTTTGCTACAAGTGTGAGATCAAGATTTCCTTTGTTGTCTTTTCAAGTGACTTGAAGACTCAATAAAAATCTAAATGAAATCCAAGAATGAAGTAAAAGCCATTTCATCAAATACCTACAGTTCTCTTGCTTTTGGAGGAGAGATAGTGTATTACAACAATATCAAACACCTTACCTTATCAATCTTTTATTGCCATATTTCAGGTACATGCAGAAATCCTCTGCCCATTACTCTGATCCTAAAAGCACTTTGTGGGAAGTGCCATGTCAACTTTAGTTGACTCACAAAAATGTTTTACAAGTTACAGAATATCTCCCTCTTGCTACCCTTAACTATATACAGCACACAAGTTGATAGCTTTTCGGCTTGCAGTTTTTACTTTAACTGTATCATCTCTTTCTTTTTCATTTGCAGGAGAGCTGCTCCCTCTGCTGAATTTTCTGTGGACAGAACACGCCATCTGATGTCGTTCCTCACCATGCTAGGCCCTAGTCCTGACTGGAATGTAGGGCTCTCTGCCGAAGACCTGTGTACCAAAGACTGTGGATGGGTTCAAAAGGTCATTCAGGATCTTATACCATGGGATGCTGGCACTGACAGTGGAGTTACCTATGAGGTATCAGAAATATTTATGTTTGCTTTGAAAAAGTACATTCTTATAGGCCTAAATCAAAATTTCACTCCACTAATATGTTCAAGGTGGGATATAAATCATTAAAGTAGATTCATAATTGTCCATATCTGGCATTTATTATATATATTAATAGCACCCAGTTAAAAGAGTAATCCCATTTGTCATCCCAGTTTTTCAGTTTTGTTTTGAATGTCCCAGTTCCTCTCTCCTCCCACTTCTCCCTTTGCAGGTTCAGCAGTTACTTTGATTCCTACAAACTGAGTTCAAAATGCAAAAGAGTTTGCCCTCAGTAAATTCAGCAAGGTGGGGGGGGGGGGAATGGAGAGGATAAAAGGGGACAGAATCTTTCCCTTTCAAGTAGGCTCAGGCAAATGATCAAATTATCAGTGTTTTATTGATAGCATCAATTATTTGTTTGTATTAGTGGCCTCAAGGAGAACTCAACCATGGAGACTGGCCTAAAGTCACTCAGGAAGTTTTATAGTTCAGCAGGTTTTAGAACCTAGGTGTACGCCCAATATTCCAAGTACAATAAGTTCAAACTGTAGTACCTTGGAAGTACCCCTTTAGTGGAAGGTAATCTAAAGTCTAATGTGAGTCTAATGTGAGTATATATTAATAATTTGTTCCTTTGGATCCTGATTTGGAGCAATTATTTAAACTCTAATTTAGCAATACATGATAATGTAAAAAACAACAACAACAACAACAACAACACCTAATCTTGCCCCACTGATTAAAAGATAGATAGGCAATTGCAGCAGGAGCCAGTTTTCATCCCTGTACACCATTTCAGTTGAATGTGAAAATCACAATTAGAAGTGACTCCAAGTTGCAGCCTCCAAGCATGTTGAGGACTTTATGGGGTTTTTTGTGTGGTTTGGTTTGGTTTTGAGGGTTTGGGGTGTCCAGGAGGTGTCTAGGAGAGGCTACTGGACTTTAGAGTGGTTTTTTTTCATGTGAAAAATGGAGGAAGGCACTGGAGCTTTGAATAGATCAGGAACTTCAAACCCCACCCCACCCCCAGTATGAGAATCCCATGTGACCTGCAAACCATCTCTGGACAACAACTAGAAAAGTAATTGGGAAGGGTATCCACTGTCCATGCTGGTTTGGAATTCTTGGAATTGTAGTTGGAATAAGTAAGATCTCCAGGTTTTACTACTAAGATAGTGATATATATTATAACCTCTTAATGTAAATGTCTGCATGTCTTCTTAATAATCTCTTGAATCATTACAATTCATACTGATCTCTGGAAAACAATGAGAGATGAAAATCTGAGTGATCTATTAGAAATGACTCATTATCATACTGATATTCCATATTTATGTCCAGACTGGGAAAAGCTGATTGTTTCAGTGGACCTGTAGTGGGTGATTACCAATAAGGCATTCTCTTTGATCTGTAGTAGACAATGAGATGAATGCAGAATTTTATAATGGTATTCTTAAATTCTTCTCATTTGCTTCCATGGATTAGTTTTAACAGGACAAAGAAGGCAGCTTTCCAGTTATATTATTCTAGATGTGCTTCAACACAGTTCTCTTTGTCAAGGGAAAACTGGAAAAATACAATATAAAAAATCTATAAACACAAATTTGCATCTTTTTTTCAAGATATGCAAATATGTATCTCAAGATCCATTAAATTTAAGGATGGCATACCTGGTTCCTGTGTCTGTACATTATCTTCACAATAGTCCTGTGAGATAGATTAGATGTTTGATTACAACAAGCATTTTATGTAACATTATACTCTACACACACACACACACACACACACACACACACTTTTATGTTTTAGTTTTATCTTAAAATTCCAGCTTCAGATGGAGAGAGGCAGGCCAGCTCCATTGGGTACAGCCCAAAGTAAGTTGAAGTGCCCTCCCTCCAGCCCATCCACCATCATCCATCTTCAGAGGAAGAAAAGCAGGCCAGCTCCATTGGGCCTAGCATAAAGTAAGATGAAGAGCCCTCCCTCCAGCCCATTTACCATGGCCATGGCCCCAGAAGGGGAGATGAACCAATGAACTTGATCCCTTCCCTACCACCATTCCCTTATTCTTTTGTTTCATGTCTTTTTAGATTGTAAGCGTGAGGGCAGGGAACTGTCTAATTAAAAAAAAAAATGAAAACCATTCTGAGAGCCTTTGTGGATGAATATTTATTTATAAATATTATAAATAAATAAAACAAATAAAGCAACTATAAAATAATATTCTCATACGGAGTAGTGGGTTTTTGACATTCTACACATCGTTTTAATATTCTCTCAATAGGTCTTACAATCTCTTTGAAAGGCTGGTTGCACTGCAGTTTTTCTTGAGTGAAGCTGCAGTAAAATAGCTCTAAGAAAGCCTTTGAAAGTATTAGAAGCAAGTAAGAAATAAGCATTGAATCCTTTGTTTAGTGCTACTAGAAAGTGAGGTTTTATGTATTAACATGCAAGAGTATTTTTTTAAATAATACGTCTAAGATACACTAGCTGTGATCCTGTCAGACATATTTCTGTAAAGCTCAGCCAGATGTATCTCCATATCCTTCTCCACGAAAAATCTTGTATGAAAAATCTACCTCCACCATGCAGATGCTCCCCAAGGCCAATTAGTAACCAGGCAATGGTGGCTGGGCAGTGTCCAGATGTGTTCTTGCTGATGGGTGCACAAAGATGATACCATCATCCAAAACCCCCAGGAGATCCAGAAGGATATTTTTTTTCTTTGTATATTCTAGCTGCAGGAACACAGCTGACCCCTGTTGGACTGCTGCCCCCTGCACTTCCTGGGCCACTAAAAGTTCATGGGTAGGAGCAGAGAGGTGGGCTGCAGGCTAGTGGATTGTTACAGACAGAGGTGCTGGATACCTGCATCTGCAGTGACCTGTTACTTACAAAACTAGGGTCCTGGGAGAGCACCCAGAATTTGTATTCAGTGGGGGAATTAATCTAACATGATAGGTAGCAGCAAGAGGGCTTGGAGAAGCCGGGACGCAAGCTTATGTTTAACTGTTCTGAATCCAAAAAGACAGCTTCCAAATTAGTTTAGTATATTTATAAAAAGGAGAATCAACACACATGCAAAGCTGTCTCTCTCTTTCTCTCTCTCTCTCTCTCTCTCTCACACACACACACACACAAACTAAGATATAAAAGTTGGTAGTGGATAGCAGTATTTAGGATTGTAATGGGTAATATGTTACCATTTCCAGAAACTAGGCTCCAATCTGGGAGAAAGCTGAGTTGGATGGGGCTCAGTGTGATGCTTTGTGGCAGAGACAGCAGTCAAGCTGGAATCCAACAGAGTTACTGCCTGATCCAACTGGACCAAATTGCGGGCAGCTCTACTGAACATATCTTTGGGGTGAACTGCTTCCTGAGGCAGTTCTCAGGAGGTTGAGTGCATTTTATAGGTGTCCCAGAAACAATGGAATTCCCAGCTGGTTGATGGTTTTAACTTCAGAGTTACAAAATGAATATTTTTGGTTGACAGAGGTGACATTGATTCAGTCAAGCAGTGATGAAATCAAGACAGCTTGATGGAGTTTGGGATAGGATGAGATGTTGGGAAATACAACAGAGGCTAGCAGGAAGATTGGCTTACTGCTTTAGGCTGACAGACCTCTTCCGTCTTTGACCCTTCAAGAGGAAATTCACTTGGCAAGAGGTTCGGAAGAACCAATACTTTTTATGTTATAAGGCTCTTTTCCACATGCCCTCAGTTCTTGTATGATGACTCATGAGAAGTTCACTTGACTTTGCAAAGGTCATTATGACCTTTTCAGGGTCATGCTTTTTGGCCTCTGTGTAACTGCTATTATAACAAAATATAGCAAAATATTTGTACCCCAAAATAATGCAGGGTATGCAGGGTGTGCTAACAGACCAGAGTATTCCAGCCAATACACACACACACACAATATATATATATATATATATATAATTTTTTAAAGTCTAGTTTTTTTTAAATCTATGCAAGGTTTTACTTAAAGATTATCTGCATTATGTATTTCGGGTTTTCTTCATAAATTTTTTTCTTGGCTGTTAGAAGGAATAGTCCAATGTCAGATTTTGTGAACTACAGCCACAGCACAGTGGATCACAGAATTAATCCCTGTATTTAGGGAAAAGGAAAAGAAAATGAAGCCCTTCCCAACAGAAACAATATGCAAACATTACATAAGACAAGTCATTTCCCCTGAGTAGCACAGGTATAATAACTTCTAGTACACAAAGAATCAATACATTGTAATTAGACATTGGGCTGCCTTTTGGGGGTAGAGAAAGAAAGCTGGATCTCAACTAAAACTGTTTTCTTTAAAATTAGTCCTTTCTTCTTTTTTCTAGTTTTGAAACAAATATGCACCTAATGTCCTTAGCAGTGTGGGGAAGGAGAGAAATACATGCTTCATTTGCTTATTTGGAGCCTTTTGCTTGCTAGGGATAACTGGATTCTATAAGGAAGGTCCCAATATCTACATGAGTACTAGTAGCTGAGACTTAACATAATTTTTGTGGCACTTAAAAAAGACCTAGCATATACCGGCATATCCAGATAATATATTCCCCCATATTTGGAAGAGTGAGCACCTTTCTCCACTAAGGATGCTCTAGGTCTAGGAATTTGCTGGGATTGCCTCCATAATAATATCCTGCCCTTCTACCAAGACTGGGACTCAGGGCAGCTTACAACATTAAAAGCATCATACAGTTAAAAACATAATGTTAAACAATACATTAAAATAGGATTAAATTACTACAGTAATTAAAACAAATTCATTGCTAAAACTCCTGGGGCAGTTGTGGCCACCATTTTCAGTATGTATGACAGCAGCCAAGCTTTCTAGCCAATTTAAGCAGCTATTAATTTAAGTAGCTTACAGTTGTAAACCGCTTAGACACTGCTTAGGTGGTGTGAAGCAGTATATAAATGAAGCTGTTTGCTTGACTGCTGTAATCCGCTTTGATTCCCCACCAGAAAAGGTGGAATAGAAATAAATCCTATTATTAACCTGTTATTAAGAAAGAAAAAATAATAATGGTCCCTAGGCCACCTTACACATTTTCTGCTTTTTGTTTTAAACAATAATTGTTTTACAGCAGCCCTCAGGCTATTTCATTGAGACTTTTAAAAAAATCCACATGTGAAAATGAGTCTGAAAAGACTTACAGCTAAGCACATGCAAAATGGACACGGAACAACTAATCCATCCATCCCTAGCTTTGATATTTCTGTGTAGACATAAAAAATTATTTACGTAAGAACACTGCAGCTTGTGGTTTTGGGCAATGATGTACAGAACGATAAATCACTGCAGCTTTAAAATAGAGGCAGACTAGATTTAAACTATTTGCATTGACTCATCGTGAAGATAGAACTTCAATGTTCATTTTTGTTTTAAAAACAAATCAAAAACCAAGTTTTTGATATGCTAGTGCACAGGGTAGGTAATATGTTCACACAGCAGTAAGTAATTCTAATATTCTGTTGACAAAAGCAAGCCAATTTTGAAGGCAGTCCGATGAGCATGCACTGAAAATAATTTGTTCTAATTTATGAACATTCATGCTGTGATAGCAAGTGCCATGTGCTGTTTCCTACCCAAGGCTTCTTTGGAGCAGCGAAGAGATGATTTCTATGGTTCACAACTATAATATTGATACCCTACTGTTCTGTCATTGTTTTGCTCCATGTGGTCTTATCAAACTTCCTCCCTACTATCATTTTATACTGTTGAGTAAAATTATTGTTTTTCAAATAATGTGTTGCCTTACCACCAGAGGTTTTGTTTTAACCCTCACCCATTCTCTTTTCTTTTTTTTTTCTTCTTCTTTCTTATTTCATGGTTTATTATCCAGCATCCTTTCTGAGGCCATTTTATACTACTGGTCAACAACTCCAATTTAATATAGCCTTTATTATGTACTGTATTGTTTACTTTCTCTTGTAGTCATTACTGAAGTGGCTAAACAGAGACTAGGACCAGTATTGCATGCTAATACAACAGTTTGTCACTGCCCTTTCATATAGTTTCTTGGTAAAAAGATAAAGAAACTGGAAGTGAAATTTTGGAAACTTACCTTTAAAATGAATGAACACATGCACTCTTCCTGTATTATCTTCCTATATCATATGATACATACAGTAATTACATTGACTTTGGAAGACTTTGGAAGCTCTCTAAGGATGCTGTTTGCTTCCATTGTCTGCTGACACTGAAACAAAGAAATCATGAGAAAAATATATGCCTGGGTATGTAAAAAAATTTTTTGCTGGATTTGACATACTCAGTTTATTTAAAAAAAATCTACTCCTCTTTGCTAGAAAAAACCACACCTTATCTCTAGAATTTGCACATTTGTTGGGCTCACAGAAAATTTCAGAGAAGCAAACTGCATACAACAACTTATACATTTTAAATGTGAACAGTTTAGAATGTTGGAACAAAATATTCAAAATAGTCAATGGGGAGAATGTATACATTAGATAAGATGCATAAATAGATAGGCACATTATAGAAATATATTGAAAATGCCTACAAATTTCAATATGGAAAAGAAAGCACATAAAAAAAAAGAATAGAAAAAAATGCAAGAGGCATTAGAGAAATACCATGAAATCAAGATTAAGAGAATTTCACATAAAGTTAATTGGCCTTGTCCCTTGGATTTCTAGAATTTGCAGGACAACCAAGACAGCCCCATCTATGTCAACTTTAAGGCAGGGGGAGTGAAATACTGTGATTTCCAGGAATGGCAAAAAAAGGTTTAGCATTATACCTAGGGGCAAGTAAGGCAGAGTCATTATAATCAGCATGATGGTGTCATAGTCATATTCTGTAAGAGAGGAGGCATGCTTTAAAAAGGATCAGGACACTGGAGCAGCATCACAGAATTTTACAAAGTTCTCTCTGGCTCATTACAAAAGACACATTAGTTTTTTTATGATAAGCAATTTTTCTGCAATGGCTGAAGAAACCATTCTCTTTAACTGGTTATTGATTGAAATTCTAGAGATATTTCGGAATTACATGAACATGTGCTTACTTAGTTCACACGGGCCAAGTCACTTAATGTTGCTGCCAAAATGAGTGATGAAAATACATGAAGGAACTGGCCCACAGAATCCTACATAGGAAATAGAAATCACTGAATGAGTTCCTAAAATAAACCAAGCTACCAATGGCCTGGTCCACTGCTACCTAGAGAAAGCTAAGACACAAGACTGATTTTGTTGTTGTTTGTTTGTTCCTCAAGATATAAATGACTCCACTTGCTTATTTTTCCATTTGTCTCTTGAAATAGGTTTCAGCTATTATTTCTTGTCTTGTACTAATAATATGGGTGTAAGTTTTTTAACAATGTTCTCTGCACTACTGAATTGATAATACCATAAAAACCAGCTGTCTTTAAAATGAAAAACAATTTCTTCCACTCCAGTGCAAGTTTCTAATGGATGAATCTGATCTGATCAAAAAGGCAAATCTTTCATGGAAATATTTTCTATAGTTTTCCTTCACAAAAAGAAGCATCAGTTTCTTTATGTGCTTCTCCTGCCACCTGCCTGTTTGTTACAGTTACTCCCCATGAGTGACTTTACTACCATAGCTTGAAATGTCAAACTTCTGGTGCTTAAAAAAAATGAACAAATTTTGTAATATAAATTCAGTAGAAAAGAAGAGAGATCACTTGCCACCATGCTTTAATTTTTAAAACAAGAAAATATCATTATATATTTTAATGTTTGTTATTCATGAGATGGTGTAGACTAGAACTTTAAATAAGTAAAAGCTGTTTACATGCAGTGAGTAGAACTGTGATTTATTTATTTCTGGAAAAACTAAAACAGTTCCCTGTGTCTAATTATCACCATGCTAGAACCCTTTAGTGAGGAATTATTTTTCTACAGTCGTCCCTCCTAACTCACAGATCTCAGATCCATGACCTTGAAAATCCATGGAGGGGTGACCTCTGCTGTTTTTAATGGGCCATGCCTCCATGCGCACATACACGGGTGCATGCACAGGCATGCGCCCCATTCAAACCTATGAGGCTTGAATATGTGCGAGCCTCTGTTTTCATGAGAGGGGCTACAACGCATCCCCCATGAAAACAGAAGACCAAATGTACTGTTAACTGAACATGGAAATAAACTAGAGATTCTGTATAACATATAGAAGCCTGCTGTGTCTTCATCATGCCCAAGGAAACAGAATCAGGCATTGAAAGGATTAAGCAAAGCTGTTTTAAGCACCATGTGCAGGCTATCCATCACTAATATCCTAGCCACAATCAACAGGAAGTGATTACATACTCAGGATCCATAAACAGGATGCCAAAAGCCTCTGGAAAGCCTCAGTTGTATTTTACCTGTCCACAGTGATAGGCTGGTGGTTCTGTTTTATTTTACTGCACTTACAAAAACATTTCGTTATATCAGCCTTGACAGCAGATATCTAAAGCACATGCTTTGGATCCAATGCCCCAGTTCTAATCCCAGGAATCTCCAGGCAGGGCTAGGAAAACTAAATGGACCAAAGATCTGATTTGGTAAAGTGGGCTCTTGGTATTTGCTGGGGTTTGGTTCCAGGAACCCCCATGGATACCAAAATCCAAGAATGTACTTAATATCCTAATAAAATAAAATAAAATAAAACTTTTATTTATACCCCACTTTTCTGTAAAAAAAACAAAGTGGCTAACAATTAAAAATCATACAATATTAAAATAATATAGCAACATCTGCTGCTTAAAATAGAATTAAACATATTACAATTAAAAATTAAAGCTTTTAAAATATCTGATGAATAATAAACAGAACATGGGAAGAATGGTAGTATAATATCTGGTGTGAGGGGGTTTCATTTCTGTGGCTGAGCAGAACCATTGATAAAACAGTCTATGCAGGTAATTTGATGGATCTCATCTGGCAGGCCATTCCACAGTCTGGGTGGTTGCACTTAGTCTGGTCTTTAAGGGCTGCAATAAATTCCTCCCAGAGGACCTGAGTGTGTAAGGCAGATTATTTGGAAGTAAGCCATCCATTAAATAGGTTGGACCCAAGCCATGTAGGGCTTTAAAGGTGATAACCAACACCTTGTACTGAGCCCTGAAACTAATAGGGAGCCAATGAAGTGATTTTAGGATAAGTGTTATCTGGTCACTCCTAGATTTTCCAGTGACCAGCCTGGCTGCCATATTTTGTACTAATTGCAGTTTCTGGACTAGGCACAATGGTAACCCCATGTAGAGCACATTACAGAAATCAAGTTGTGAGGTTACCAGTGCATGTACTACAGTTTCCAGATCCTTTACTTCCAGGAATGGGTGCATCTGGTGTATCAGCCGAAGCTGACCGTCGCATTCACCTGATTTATCATCTGAAGCGATGGATCTAGGAGTACCCCCAGATTGCAAACACAGTCCTTTGAGGAGAGTGTGATCCCCTCTAGGAATGGAGATTGCAACCCAATACCTGGTTTGGGGCCCCCTACTGTAAGTACGAGGAGATATTGTATAGTTTTAATGATCACCTTTTCAAAATATTGGCAGAAAGTTTGTTTTGATTTGGAGTTGTTAACTTATCTCTATATAGTCATTATCTAGATTTATACATTTTTCCCCCCAGGGTATCTTGACCCTCTGAATACCCGATATTGTAGAAGTCTGCAGATTGCGCCTTACAAGGGGGTATCATAAAATAATAATTATCACCCGGAAGTTATTATGGCATATTGATGAAATTTTGTCAGTGTCATCATTGATCCCTAAGTGCACGTTGCTGAGAAAAATCAACTCATTGCGTCCTTTATTTTTGTGACTGGCTCTGCCAGAAGTGACTAAAGTGTAAAATTCTTGTCAGGCGCAATCTGCAGACTTCTACAATAATGGTATTTGGAGGGTCAAGAAACGCTGGGGAAAATGTGTAAATCTGGATGGTGACTGAATAGAGATAAGTTAACAACTACAAATCAAAACAAATTTTCTGTCAAATTTTTTAAAGGTGATAATTAAAACTTTATGATACCCCCTCGTACCTCCATTTTGTCTGGATTCAGCTTGAGCTTGTTTTTCCTCATCCAGTCCATTACCACTTCAAGACATTGATTGAGAAGAGAAATACCATCTGTTGTCTGAGCTGCTGACCGAGACACTGAGAAATATATTTGGGTGTCATCAGTGTACTGATAACAAACCGCCCCAAACCGCTCCCAGCAGCTTCATATATATATTGAATAGCATCGGGGACAGGATGGCACCTTGAAGGATGCCACATTTAAGCTCCACTTTTGAGGAGCACCTGTCCCCAAGCATCACCTTCTGGAATCTACCTGAGAGGAAGGACCGGAAACCACCACAATGCAGTGCCTCCAATACCTAATTCTCTCAGGCATTCCAAGAGGATGTCATGATCTATCATATCAAAGCCACTGAGAGGTGTAGGAGCACCAGTGGGGTCATGCTTCCTCTGTTGATGCCTATTTTGTAATATATATATATATATATATATATATTTAAAAAATATATTTGCAAGCCATGGACAGTTGAATCCATGAATAAAGCCTCTGGTTACAGAGGACCAACTATATAAAGGTAGCTTGGTATGTTCTCCTAAAACAGGAAACACTGGGCTGGAATAGATACACAACAACATTATCTACTTTCTTTATAAAAAGTGAATGAACCAGTGAAGATGACTATTGTAGAAACAACCTCAAAGTGAAATCCTTGCTGGTGAACATGGCCAAAGGCCAACTGAACCAATACCAGGACAGTTGAAACTGTGCTGGATCCAAATCCCTGGGCTACCTTCACCCTGGCTTGACCTTATACCAGAATTCCAGCTGTGTCCCTGGGCTAGAAGAGGTTTGGGTCCAGCATTATTTGGCTTCTTATCCACTCTGATCTTCTGTGTCCCGCTGCCAGCAGGTCTTAGACAGCAAAGTAGTTCTGCCAGCAGATTAGTTGTGAGATAGTCAAAAGAAGCATATTACTCTGGCAGAAGGACATTTCTGCTGACAGAAAGAGGCTTTTGCCCAATCCTAACAGCCCACAGATTGCACTTTATGGAATGCATTCTGTCAGGGCCATCCTCACACATAGGTTAACCATATACATATAGTATATTTATTTTGATAGAATGTGCATGTCTGAAGGGGCTAGCTACTATAACTGAGGAGCATTGACACCAATAGCTTCAGGAAATAAACTAAATGTTTACTGAAGTAACTCCATTAGAGATAGGAAAGCTCTCAAAGGGTGCTATGCTATGCTAAACTAGAACAGGAAGATGATTCGGGGTGAAGCACATGGCCCACCAGGAATGACTGGAGGCTACTCCAGCCACAATTACACCAGGACCACAATGACCACACAGCTCACTTCCAAAATGGGCCACCACATTGGACCCAAACTGGCCACCAACAGGAGCTGGATTATTACAGCTTCTTTTTGATCCAGTCAAGAAGACCAGATCGCAGTGCTTCCAGCTGCTTTGGGGGTGTTCATCATCTGAACACCATATACCTAAAGTGGTTGGAAGCCACTTCTTTTGGTTGTGTGGTTTGGGCCTTAGTTAGTCAGAGCAAAAAGGAGGTGAAAGTAAGAGGTGAAATGATTCCCAAGGATCAGGGTTTAAAAGAGTCTGGATAGGTGGATAAGACATAAGGAGTTTTAAGGTCACTGAAACACTCATTATCCCTATCACTGCTGCCCTCTCTAAGGTCTAATCTGCACTGCTAAAGTAATGCAATTTTACATGACTTTAACTGTCATAGCTCAATGCTCTGAAATCCTGGGATATGTAGTTTGCTGTGGCACCAGAGCTCTCTGACAGAGAAGGCCAAATGTCTAGCCAGATACAGAGAGTTTATCTTAGACACTGCAACTTCCTGATGACTCTAGTGGAACTCAGCTTCTATGCCCCCCGCCAGGTATGGAGTAGCTGTGGGGGAGGCTTAGCACAACTCCAGTAGCTCCAGGGTTGTTGTTAAATAGCTCATCATTGCAGAGACCTTTGAACCATACAACTATACACTACAACAAGATATGCTGGATTCAGGCATTGGTCTGTTGCAGATGGGTGAAGAAAGAAAGAAAGAAAGAAAGAAAGAAAGAAAGAAAGAAACTTGTCTTCCTTTTGCATGTTGCCCGGGACTTCAATAAGTGAAAGCATACTTATGACAAAAAATATCAAAGTTGTCAACCACAATATGTCTTGTGGCAATGAATTCCATATCTTAACTGTAGGCTGCATGAGGTCTTACTTCCTATTGTCCTCAGTCTCCCCTCACTGAAGTTCAGCAAATGCCCTTGAGAGAAGAAGAAAACTTTCTTCCTTACTCCACACCATGCATCATTTCCTACACTCTATCATGTCTCCTGTTACTCAGCTTTTTTCATAACAGCCCCTAAAACTGTAATCTTTCCTTATAAGGGAATTGCTCCAGTCGTTTGATTATTTGCAGCACCCTTTTCTGGCTATTGTTTGCCCTTTCTACCCGTATTTCAGTGAAGTTGTGCTTACTTGCATTGTATTAAAAACCATAAGATATCCATAGTAAGTTTTCATTGCTGACTTTTTTTTTTCAGTAGCCACAACAGAAAGGAAAAAGTCTCAAGGGGTCAGGAAACTGTGCTTGTGGTGGCATATGAAAGCTGTTGCCATTCCATTTGAACTTTGTCTTTTATGTATCAAAGTGGAGGATAAAAAAGCAAGGTGTTTTGTTTTGTTTTTAATGCATAGCATGAGAACTTGGTCTTCAGATCACTCAACCTGGAATCATTGTGTAAACTTGGAATGATTTATGAGTACTGGCAGACAGAGTTCATGGACACTAGCTAGGAGTCAACACAAAGTCTTTTGCAATATTCAATTTTTATATTAAATATTTACTTTCCTGAATATGGATGAGAGCAGTTAATGAGGAATGTGCAAGTGTAGAGAAAGTGGGGATTTGAATAATCCAACTTGTTTGTTTTCTGGCTACACTGACTTTTTGAGAAAGGTACTACGATCACACATTCTTGAAACAATTGAGTGTGGCACCAGCTGTGAGGAAACAAGCAGAATTTTCTTAATTGGTTCATCTAAAAAGTATTTATGTTCAAAATTTACAGTGTATTTTGATCTTACATGCAAGTTTGAAGAAGACAACAACTGGGTTTATTGCAGGGATAGGTAACAACAGGGTCTTCCAGACAGATTGCAACTTCTGTAATCCCTCACCACTATGGCAGCACCACATGCTGCCTAAATTTGATGGATGTTACGCACCTGTAGCATCTGGAGGGCCACAGTCCTAGCATATACATTGCACCATCCATACAGGTGATCTGCAGATTTGACCACCTGTGTCGTGCTCCTTATTATTCAATGGCAGTGTATGGGCACTCTCATAGAATCATAGAATCATAGAATCATAGAGTTGGAAGAGACCACAAGGGCCATCCAGTCCAACCCCCTGCCATGCAGGAACTCCAAATCAAAGCATCCCCGACAGATGGCCATCCAGCCCCTGCTTAAAGACCTCCAAGGAAGGAGACTCCACCACACTCCGAGGGAGTGTGTTCCACTGTCGAACAGCCCTTACTGTCAGGAAGTTCTTCCTAATGTTGAGGTGGAATCTTTTTTCCTGCAGTTTGCATCCATTGTTCCGCGTTCTAGTCTCTGCAGCAGCAAAAAACAAGCTTTCCGTCTCCCCAGGGGTGGCGGACCCATTAAAATGGTCCGCCCTCAAAGACTAATTGATCCAATTGGTTTCCAGAAGGCCTTAGAGGGTCTAATGGTTGGTAACACCAGTGATCCAGTCGAAACCTTGGTGAACACTTGGAACACAGATCTTCCCAAGGCTATCGACGCAATCGCCCCCGAGCGTCCTCTCCAGCCCAACCGCAAACCCTGGTTCACAGATGAACTCAGGGAGATGAAGCGGGTTGGATGACTACTAGAGCGCAAGTGGTAGAAAACTCGGCTCATATCCGACAGAACTCGCCCTAGGCATCACCTTCATGCCTATCGGGAGGCTTTACGTGCAGCACAGAGATCCTTCTGCTCTGCACGTATTGCGTCTGCAGAGTCCTGTTCAGCAGAGCTGTTTAGGGTAGTGGGGGAACTGACACAGGTTCCCCCTGCGCCGAATCCCTTACGTGACCCGACGACAGCCTGCTGTGACACGTTTAACATCTACTTTGCAGATAAAATCTCTCGGATAAGAATCAACTTGGACGCCAATGTTTTGTCAGAATCCATTGGCGAGGTGTCCAGCAACTCCGTTGCTGTCAGATTACTGGTTGAGTTTCAATTAGTGAGTACTAATGACATGGAGAAGCTCCTTGGCAGTACCCAGAAGAAGACATGCTCCCTCGATCCATGTCCATCTTGGCTGGTCGTCCAGGGAGGGGGCACATTGAGGACATTCCTTCGGGATGTGATCAATGTGTCCCTCGGGGAAGGCACTGTTCCATTGTGTCTGAAGGAGGCGGCTGTTAAGCCTCTCCTGAAGAAACCTTCCCTTGATCCCCTGGACAGGAACAACTACAGACCAGTATCCTTGCTCCCATTTTTGAGCAAGGTGATCGAGAGAGCAGTCGCCTTCCAACTCCAAGCCATCTTGGATGAAACCAATTATCTGAATCCATTTCAAACCGGCTTCAGGGCAGGTCATAGAGTTGAGACTGCTATGGTCGCGCTGGCTGATGACCTCCGCTTAAGCATTTACAGGGGCAGTGTGACCCTGCTGGTTTTCTTGGATCTTTCCGCGGCCTTTGATACTATAGACCATTCCATCCTTTTGGATCGGCTGAGGGAGATGGGGATCGTAGGCACCGTTCTTCGATGGTTCCAGTCCTTCCTCTCTGGCAGATCCCAAAGGGTGAGGCTTGGGGACAGTTGCTCTTCCAAAATCGAGCTTAATTGTGGCGTCCCTCAGGGCGCCATCCTGTCCCTGATGCTATTTAACATTTATATGAAGCCGCTGGGTGAGGTCATTCGGAGGCATGGAGCTCAGTGTCTTTAGTACGCTGATGACACTCAGATATATCTCTCCATGACCAGATCATCAGCACAGACTTCAGATGGCGTCTCTCCTCTTAATGACTGTCTTGCGGCAGTAATGGATTGGATGAGGGAAAACAAACTGAAACTGAATCCAGACAAAACGGAGGTACTAACAGTCACAGGCCGGAAACAGGCTTGGGAATACAGTTTCCAGTCCTGGACGGAGTCACACTCTCCTCTAAGGATGTCTTCGCAGCCTGGGGGTACTCCTAGATTTGTCGCTTCACATGACTTGTCAGGTGAATGTGATAGTCAGGAGTGCATGTTATCAGCTTCGGCTGATATGCCAGCTGCGCCCTTTCCTGGACATGAGGGACCTGGAAACTGTGGTACATGCTCTGGTAACCTCATGCCTGGACTTCTGTAATGCGCTCTACATTATGCGCTCTACCTTTGTGCTTAACTCGGAAACTTCAACTGATCCAAAACATGGCAGCCAGGCATGAAACTGGAACATCAAGGAGAGAGCACATAACACCGTTGCTCAAGGCTCTCCACTGGCTGCCGATTAGTTTCCGGGCGCAGTACAAGGTATTGGTCCTAACCTTTAAAGCCCTACATGGCTTGGGTCCATCTTATCTTAGGGACTGCCTCTCACCATATGAACCCCCCCGCACACTCCAATCCTCTGGGAGGAACCTGCTACAGCCTGTGAAAACTCAGCTGTCGCAGACCTCCCATAGAACTTTTTCAGCTACCGCAGCAAGCTTTGGAATGGACTGCCGGATGAGATGCGTCTTATAACATCTCTTGATTGCTTTAAAAAAGCTCTGCAGACGCATCTCTTCCGGCAGGCCTTCCCTGAAACCTCCTAGATCCCGGCTCCGAAACAGAACTTATTTTGACCCCTTGTTTGGTGCTATTTTTACCCTCATCTAAGATCTATGAGGATGTATTATGTCTTTAATGTCGTTATGGTTTTAAACTATTGCTAATTTAATTTATTTTTAAGGATGGGTGGTTGGGAATGGGTTGATGAAGTATTTTAATCTGTATGTTTTAATTTGCTGTACCCCGCTCCAATTGTGCTCTACAGAGGAGCGGGCTAGAAATAAAGAATTATTATTATTATCATCATCATCATCATCATCATCATCATCTATACGTTGCTCTTGTGAGGTAGAGCAATCTTCAACGTGTTTTACAGTTTAAAATGCAGTATTGATATAAATCAATATTAAAGATAGAAAGAATATTGGGAAAGTGGTTGGAAATGTGGTATTTTAAAGTTTGGGGAACCCCAAATGAGAAGAATCCTGATAATTTTATTTCAGTATACCTTTGATCAGAATTTGGCAGTGTGTAGAGAGATCTTGTAGCACCTTTGAGGCAAACTGAAAGAAAGAAGTGGGCGGCCTGAACTTTCGTAGACTTAAGTCTACTTCCCAAATGCATCTGAGGAAGTAGACTTAAGTCTATGAAAGTTCATGGTGCCCACTTCTTCACATACTGATTCTACAGATCTACACAGCTATATTTCAGAATTTAGCAGGATTCATAAAATTTGAAGATGAAACAAACTGAAACTGACTCAGTCATCTACTGAAATCATTTGGACTTAAATTAGCTATAGCAATACATCTAAATCTGGATCCAACCCAATGGTTCTCAATTTATGGGTAGCAACAAAAGTGCAACTCTAAATATTTCACTGTGCCTCTTGATTATAGATTTTATGCTAAATGCTTGTTTGTCAATGTAATATTTATACATTTCTTCTATGTGTACCTCTTTCTTTTTTTCTTTCTTTTGTTTTTTCTTTAGTCTCCCAACAAACCTACAATACCTCAAGAGAAGATAAGACCTCTCACAAGCTTGGATCACCCACAGAGTCCCTTTTATGACCCTGAAGGAGGCTCCATTAAATCAGTAGCCAGAGTTGTCATTGAAAGGATTGCACGGAAGGTACCAATGAGACATTCCAGTAAATAGAATATTGAGCAAATGCCAATACAATATTGAGCAAATCTGATCATAAAGCCAATGTGTGTGGTTCAGCTATCAGACTATCATTGGAGTTTTTGAAAGGAATATATGTGTCGCAGAGGAGTTGAAAATTTAAATCTTCTGTATTTTCTGAGTCAGTAGAGTTGTAAGGGCCACAGCCTCCATACTTACATTGGGAGTAAGCTGCAAGAACTGACCTAGAGTAAACTGCTCTCTGTTACCTTACCCCAAGTTTAAGGATGCATTGACACCATCCTCTTGGTTTGGAGAGGACTCTTTTCTAGCTAATAAACATTTGTTCTAATGAACTAACAGAAGAGGTCCCTTGGCCTGCTAACATCTGGAGCACAAATCTTGCCCACCAAAAGTTAGAACCATTCGGTAGCTATAGGAGTATGATGGTCACTTAGATCCCATGCAGAAATTTTCAGGGTTTTTCTTAGCCAGATGTGAGTGGGCACTGGGCAATGTGCTTTCCATTCCTTATTTCCTTGGCCACTCCACCTTCCATCACTCCATAATAACTCCTCCTTTTCATTTGACAATAGTGACAATGACAGCCTCAGCAATCTTTCTCCACCACCTCTCAGAATAAGAAAAGTGAGATATCACTTTTCTCCACTGGTGGTTAACAAGCTGGCTCGATTGTATCCTTAACACTCATTTTAAATTATTTTTTTCTAAGTGTGGGAAAAGTAGAAAATTGAATTAATCAGATGTTGTTTTCAGTGTCACTTGGCCATTCAGGGTACCAGAATAGTCAAAGGTCTCCCCCTCACTTCATTAGTCCTCTCACTGACCACACCAAAGGCAACGTGTGATTAGTTCAGATAGCTGCTACTCTTCCACTTGTGGAAATACTTTGATTTCACTTTTAATTACACTTGCATCTCTCCCTGACTTGTGTGGCATTTTCTTTGTCGCAGAATGTAGGAATGGTGTGACCCATCAGATGTTGTTTGACTGCACCTCCCAGCAGTCTCAGACTGCATAGCCAATGGATGAATGCTGGAGTTAAAATTCAGCAACTTCTGGTAGGCCACACAGGTTCCATCCCTGCTTAATTACATCCCATGGATTGCCCCCTTGCCCATCACCATTATGATTTGCCCTGTCTGCAGGCCATGGGGCCCTCAAAGTCATAGCTATAGCAACACAACTGGTCTCATTAGACCTTGCAGGAGATTCAGAAATGTCTCTGGTGCATATCTGCCTACACATCATTCTGGTAAAAGCCAGAAAAAGAAATGATATCATTGTGATGAATACTTATCTACTCGGCCAAAGTGTCAGTAACACTTTGCTTTCTCAGATTGCACTTGTGCATCTCAGCTTGCTGTTTCAAGATCAGATTTGTAAAGTTTGCTAAGGAAAACCAACTCCTCCCACAATTCAGTAGCAGGGGTGACTTGTGGCTTCCATGCCAGTGGACTAGTGAACATGTTCTGGGTTTAAGTCTGCACTTTAAAGGAACTGGTATAGAAGCCCTCAGATGTCACCAGTTAACAAGAAGTTTAAAAAAGAGAGCGAGAGAAGTCACGAGACCTTAGCTAACTAGGCTCTCTATAGGACCTAAGCCTTAGACAGGCCTTGCGAGTACAGCAGGGTTTTATAAGCACGAAAATCTAAGCATGCAGATCTTGTTTGTACATCTTCCGGTAACTGATTTTCCAGTCCACTGCTCAGAACAACCTTATTTCCTCTGCCCATGTAAACCTTGGAAACTGTTTCTTTGTAGGGGGAACAATGCAATATTGTTCCTGATAATGTTGATGACATTGTTGCAGATCTTGCCGCGGAAGCTCCAGAAGATGAAGGTACTTTTTAATGATGTTCTACTTGCATGCCTTTGTGTTTTGCTTCACCCTCCAATGCAGCTTCTCTGTATTTCATGCTGTCTGTGTTATTATTAGGACAGTACTAAAAAATAGAAGAGGGGGAGGAACCAATTTGCTTAGCCATTTGCAGTTGGAACTGGCATCATTACTTAATAAACACCCACTGGGATGGTGTCAGCAGGCAGAATTTCTGGAATTGAAAGCAGCACTATACTAATTTAGAAGAAGCCTAATCCCACTGACTTTATTATCCAGCACTGAGCTGGTCTTCATCAAGCCCTATTTTCTTCATCTAACAGCTTTTCTTTATTAATGATGGTGTTTTGTCTATAAGGACAGGCTGCCCTTGTAAGTTTATGTATAGAATTCAAATGAAAAGGAACAGTGCGTCCAAGACTTTTGCCCTAGTTTATCTTAAACTGGCCTTTTAGAGATGATGAAATTGATTTTTAAAAGCAACAAGGGGCATTTTGTTCTCCATCTTTTACCATAAGGGCCAAGTGAGAGTTCACTGCCTCAGTATCATCTGTGCCTTTTGTCAACTTTCCCAAGGATGAAAGCAATTTGTGCTGGTTCTTGTGCTATGCTAATGTTCTCCAACTGAATGTTGTTATGTGATCTCATTAAAACAGAACATTCAGTCTGAAGACCTACTTTTCAATCTGTGCAGTAGGTTATAGTTAATTCCCTGGAATAAATGGGTAATTTTCTAAGAAGGATTAGGCTGCTGCCACACTGCAGAATTTGGCAGAGAAGGCCCTAGACCTTGAAAAACTACAAATCCCATGATTCCATAGGATGGAGCTACAACACTTAAAGTGATGTCAAACTGCATTAATTCTACAATATAGATGCAGCCTAGGTCCCTTGTTACCTGGTGGAAGAGGTGTCTTGACATACTGTGTGGCAAAATCTAAAAAGTAACACAGTCTATAAATAAGATAAATAAAACTTTAATTTCTACCCTGCTTTTTGTGAGAAACCCCCCCCCCCTTTAAAACAGAATTAAACAGTAATACAGTTAAAATCCAACATTAGTTAAAAATCACAGTAATATCATTAACAATTAATGGTGGGCAGAATTATTGTAACCAAAGTTACACCAATACAAGCAATATGGGGTTCTTTATGTGGCCAGGGGCTGTTCAGGGAAGGCCTGCTGGAAGAGATCTGTCTTCAGCTTTCTTGAAGCTTTCTAAATTGGATATCAGACAGATCTCATCCTGCAGGTCATTCCATAGAGTGGGAGCAACTGCAAAAAATGTCCTCTGGAAGGTCGCAACTAATCCAGTCCTCGCTAGTTGTAATAAATTCCTCCCAGGGGATCTGAGTGCACGTGACACCATATACTCAGTCTGTATAAATAATATAGAAAGTATTTATATACTATTTAAAATTATAAAACAAACCATGTAGTATTGGAGTTATACATAAAATACTCCAATGACAAAATGTGGTCATTGCCCTCAAATAGAAATTCTGCCTCCCCCCCCCCCCCCATGAAATTTTCTTTTAGTCTCCATTTCTAGCATTGCAGAGAGTACAGTAACATTGAGAATTGTGTGTACCTAGAACTCTTCTGTTTGCTGTGTTTGCATTTCTTTGGTAACTTTTCCTGTTCCTTTTCTTTGGTTTCCTAAACTATATTTCTAAATTCAGAGGCATCCAGGTTATAGTATGGAATATCAGTATACAAAAGGAGACTAATTGAACAGAAGAATTTGTAGCATAAGCTTTCATAGACTAGAGGTGCATCTACTCTGTAGAAATAATGCAGTTTTGCACCACTTTAAACTACTCTGGCACTATCCTACTGAATCATGGGATTTGTAGTTTTGTAAGGCACCAGCACTCTCTGGCAGAGAAGGCTAAAGACTCTGTAAAACTTAAAATCCCAAAGGCTGGGGCTACAGCACTTAAAGTGTTGTCAAATTGCATTATTTCTACAATGTAGGTGCACCTTTGGTCTATTTCTAAAGAGACAGCTATGCTACAACTTCTTTCACTTAATCTCAAAGATGCTACAAGATCCCTTTGCATACTATATGTCTACATGTTCAACTGAACTTTTAAGTTACTGTAATGCTAAAATTTGGGGACTTAAGGAAAATGTAACTCAGCCACCGAGTCAAAAGTGGGAGAGAGGGCTGGGCCTTCACTTATGGAACCATTGTCTGCATGAGGGACCATTACTTGCACTTTCACAATCTCTGAAAAACCACAAGGGCTTTCTCAGTTATTACCAGTGG
The DNA here is from genome assembly GCA_034509955.1 of Urosaurus nigricauda. Taxonomy (NCBI): domain Eukaryota; kingdom Metazoa; phylum Chordata; class Lepidosauria; order Squamata; family Phrynosomatidae; genus Urosaurus; species Urosaurus nigricauda. The sequence continues at coordinate 97,728,805 of JAOEGL010000001.1, forward strand.
GACATGGAATCACAAATGAAAGATGTTGTTTCATTGTTGAATAGTTTTGGGATTAGTTACATGTTTTATTTTATATTGTTTTGGCACTTTGTAGATTTACATTATCTCTCATGGAAATGTTGCTTAATTTTTACAACATTAAGAACAAATATGAAAGAAAATGGTTCATGGATAGAAATCTAAGTGTTTTCTTTTGATTAAAAATACTATGTTCTAACAAACTCAAATTAGTAGAAGTATTACCCTTTTTAAGTTCTGAAGGTTGGGCAGTCATAAATATCTCCTCAGGATTTGTCATATTTATGACTAATACTTGCAGAAATATGGATGTCTTCAGCATATGCCTAAACATAAGAATGATCAAGGCATATCTAAAATCATGTCTAATCTTTTATGTCTGCTGCTCACTTGTCTTGAATTTTCATAGGGCAAGGCAGCAATACAGAAACTGACTGCCAAAATCAGACCAAAGTGGAGTTTTTTTTCATTAATTTCCATGGGAAGAAGGTTGAACACTGACATATTTCAATGACAGAAATCCATTACTACAGAGCGTCCACTTAAAATGCCTCAGCATACAGCTTTCTTTGTGTCATCAAAGCTGTGATTTGACACTGACACACAATAGAACACTCCTGATCCAGCTTTCAAAAATCACTTGTAAAACATGCTCACACGTTTCACCAGTCAACTGGAAAACTGATAGGAAACATCTCTATCATTCCACATGGAGGGACTTAATGTAGGCACAAGTTCTGCCTAGTGAAAGTCCCAGATTCAGTGTCTGGCATTTCCAGACTATAGCAAGTGGGGAGAGGGGTTGTTCTTAAAACTATTGCATTGTGGTAGGAATATCTAGATCAGGAATGATCAGGTGAACTGAAAATTTGCTGGTGTGCATGTGAAAAGATGTGTGAGCTGCAAGTGTGGAATACTATGTGGATACATTTGTGCATAGCTGAAAATGGCAATTTACCTGTGAAGAGTGGTAAGTGATGCAAAGTCTGATAAGATGAAAAAAGCAAGAGGTGCAATAGACACAGAAAGGGTATTGGGGAGAATCTATGTGTTACTATTTTAAGCTTCTTTTTGTTCTTTCTAATCACATTTGAACATGCCTTAGTTACATCCGGATTGGACTACTGTAACATGCTCTACTTGGGCAAGCATGGTTGGTTAGAACATGAGAGAGGGCCCTATCTGTGGCTGCCTCTAGACTGGGGAACTCCCTTCTCAAGGAGAGCAGAATGGCCTCCTCCTTTTTGGCCTTCCACTGGCAGGTTAAGACCTACCTGTTCAGACAGAATGTTTTTAAAGAACCGGCTTAGGGTGTTATATTGTTTCAATGTGTTTTAAACATTTTTTTATCATTTTAAACTGTAATTTTTTATTTTTTTAAATATTTTAATATTGTAATAATTTAATTGAGTTTTAATATACTATTTTTTATGTTTTAATTGTACTGTTTTTTAATATTGTAAGCCGCCCTGGAAGAAGAGTGGGATATAAATAAATATAATGATAGCAATAATTTGTGAAAGTGGCCATTGTAACATCCAGAATAGCAGTGAATTCCAGAGATTAATGTTGTGTCAGCCAAGCAAGCATTTTCTTTTGTTTGTTTCTTTCTCTCTTTTTTTTTTAAGATGACACTCCAGAAACTTGCATCTACTCAAACTGGTCTCCCTGGTCAGCTTGTAGTTCATCCACATGTGAAAAGGGCAAGCGAATGAGGCAGAGAATGCTCAAAGCTCAGCTTGACCTCAGTGTGCCTTGTCCAGAGACTCAGGACTTCCAGCCATGTATGGGCCCAGGCTGTAGCGATGAAGGTAGGGACAAGGACAAAGATAATAGGACCTGAGATCTGTATGAGCTTCTTTTCAAAATTTCAAACTTTGGTGAGATTTAGAGACATGTGGAAATTGCCTTTGCTGTTTCAGATGGTTCTACATGCATGATGTCTGAGTGGATAACATGGTCCCCCTGTAGTGTGTCCTGTGGCATGGGAATGCGATCAAGAGAGAGATATGTAAAGCAATTCCCTGATGATGGCTCTATGTGCAAAGTGCCTACTGAAGAAACTGAGAAATGTATTGTAAATGAGGAGTGCTGTAAGTATTTTATTTACTCTTGCAACATTTAATCAGCATAAAAGCATGGTGTTAAATGAGTGACAGCAGACTGATCCTCTGCCTATATATTGTGAATAGCGCCTAGCAGCTGCTTGGTGACAGAATGGGGAGAGTGGGATGAATGCAGTGCCAGCTGTGGAATGGGGATGAAGAAACGGCACCGAATGATAAAGATGACCCCAGCAGATGGATCCATGTGCAAGGCAGAAACCACAGAAGCTGAGAAATGCATGATGCCTGAATGCCGTAAGTATTTGTGATCCTTCCAATGACTGTGTATGGGAGTGACACTGTACCTGCTCAATATACTTGTGGGAAAGAGGTAATGGAAAATGCAAATGACTTGTTCAAATAGATGGTATTATCCATTGTTGGCTGGCTCTCTGATAACTTTCAACTGCCAAAGGCTTCCTTGATGAGGAATTTCAAATAAGTTTCTGTAGCCTAGCCTATTGAAAGCTTCTACAGGTTGAGTTTCCCTTATCTGAAATTCTTAAGACTAGAAGTGTTTTGGATTTTGGATTCTTTCAGATTTTGTAATATTTGCAGATACATAATATTGTGGAGATAGCATCTCAGCCTAAACATAAAATTATTTATGTTTTTTAACAACTTATACACATAGCCTGGAGATATACATAATATTTGTAATAATTTTGTGCTTGAAACAAAGGCCCCATTCAGACTAGCCCATTTGCCCCGGTTTGATCCAGATGAGATTGTGCATGGCAAACCGATTCTCTCCAGAGAGAAGTTCATACTACCTTTTGCCCCCATTGATGCTTTCCAGTGCATTTTACCCCAACAAAGTTCATACGTGCAAAAGTAACGATTAAAGATGGAGCCTCTTGGTTGTCAATCAAATGATGTCATGGTGACGTCTGATGCAGTCATTGGCCGCGCGAGATGCTTGTGTTTTTTTAAATATATTTTTTAATATTTGACAGCTTATGCACATGGAGCTTAAGCGCTGGGAGCAGTGCGGATTGAGGCGATCCTATCCCCTCCTCCTCCTCCTCCCAGTACTTTTAAAATTATTATTTATTATATGTTTTAATATTTTATTTTTTATTTTATTTAATTTTATTGTGTTTTATTTCATTTATTATTTTATTGTATTTTGTATTTTTTAATTTAATATATATTTTATTGAATAAAATATTTTATTAAATATTTTATTATATTCTATTGTATTTTTATTAATTATTTATTGTATTATTTTATTTTATTTTATAGTTATTTTATTTATTGTATTATTTCATTGTATTTTATTGTACTTTAGTGTATTTTATTGCATTTTATTTATTAGTAATTTATTGGATTTTATTGTAATTTTTTTTGTATTTTTTAAAAATATTTTTTATTTCTTTTTTTTCCCCCAGCTTGACAGCTGTCATTCACATTGGCTCTTCCGTTTTTATGAATGGGGATGAGGGGGAATCCCTGTCCATATATGGACTGGGGTTCCCTTTAAAAGGGCCCCAATCATTCCCCTCCAGTTTAAAGTATGAATGAGGCCCTGAAAGGGAACCCCAGTCCATATATGGACAGGGATTTCCCCTCATCCCCATTCATAAAAATGGAAGAGCCAATGTGAATGACAGCTGTCAAGCTGGGGGGAAAAAAGAAAAAAATATATATTTTTAAAAAATACAAAAAAAAATAAAATACAATAAATTACTAATAAATAAAATACAATAAAATACACTAAAGTACAATAAAATACAATGAAATAAATAATAAATAAAATAACTATAAAATGAAACAAAATAAAATAATACAATAAATAATTAATAAAAAGATATTAAAAATCTTTTTAAAAAATCAGGAGTGCCCAATTTTGCCAGGAGAGGAGGCATGTTCCACCCCCTGGCCTTTTCCCCTCCCCTGAACTTGACCTGATTTATTGTATTTTATTTTAGTATTTTTTAAAATATTTTTTTATTTCATATATATATATATATATATATATATTTCAGTTTGACAGCTCATGCGCATTCTACGAGGCTCTACGGATGGGAAAGGAGCCTTGTAGAATGCGCATGAGCTGTCAAACTGAAAAATAAAAATAAAAAAATATATAAGAAATAATATATTTAAAAATTACTAAAATAAAATACAATAAAATACAATTAAATTACTAATAAATAAAATACAATAAAATACAATAAATACATAATAAATAAAATAACTATAAAATAAATAAAATAACTATAAAATAAATAAAATAATACAATAAATAATTAATTAAAAATACAGAAAAAATATTTTAAAAATGCTGGAGTGCCCAATTTTGCCTGGAGAGGAGGCATGTTCCTCCCCCTGCCCTTCTCGCCTCCCCTGAACTTGACCCGATCGTGATCGGAGCCAAGTTCACATTCCCCGCAAACCAGTTTTTCCCAAAAGAAACGGTAAATACACCGCTTTGGGAGAAACTGGGTTATGGGGGATTTGCCCTGCTACGGGTGTGCAAAATCCGGATTCAGTAGTGTTAAAACCAGTTTCAGTGTGAACTTCTTGATTTTAAACCGGTTTGCTAACCGGTATATAACGTAGTCTGAACGGCCCCAAAGTTTTTGTATGCTGAACCATGAGAAAGCACAGGTGTCACTATCTCAGCCACCCATGATAAAAGTTTTGGATTTTTGAGTATTTCAGTTTTAGGTATTCTGGATAAGGAAGACACAACTTGCAGCATAAACACATTACATTATTCTGTCTAAGAGCCCACATCTTCAAGAAACTGATATTATTATAATTGTGAACAGAGATTAAATCATACTATTTTTCTTCTCAAAGGAAACAATTACGTAATTTTAACAATTTTCTTCATATTGGGAGAAAGACTTGAAAACTGAAATGTATTTGCAATTTAGGTCTTATTTTGTACAAAATTTGCACATGGCTGTTTTGCTCAGAAAACATGATTTTCTGCATAGCAAACAACACAGAAAATAATGTTTTCTATGCAATTTAGTTGAGTATATACGGTACTTATATAGGAATTGGTAGGACTAATACTTATTCATCTGACAGGTAAAAGTAAAGGTAAAGATAGTCCCCTGACATGAATGTCTAGCCGTAACTGACTGCAGGAAGTGGTGCTCATCTCCATTTAAGCCAAAGAGCCAGTGTTACCTTCCCACTGAGAAGTGGTGCAATTTTAGGCTGCATCAATAGAAGTATAGTTTCTAGATCAAGGGAAGTTATAGTGCCACTCTATTCTGCTTTGGTCAGGCCCCACCTGGAATACTGTGTCCAGTTCTGGGCACCACAATTCAAAAAAGATGTGGAGAAACTGGAGCGGGTCCAAAGGAGGGCAACTAAGATGGTGAAGGGTCTGGAAACCATGCCCTATGAGGAACGCCTTAGGGAACTGGGGATGTTTATCCTGGAGAAGAGAAGGTTAAGAGGTGATATGATAGCCCTGTTTAAATATTTGAAGGGATGTCATATTGAGGAGGGAGCAAGCTTGTTTTCTGCTGCTGCAGAGACTAGAACGCGGAACAATGGATGCAAACTGCAGGAAAAGAGATTCCACCTCAACATTAGGAGGAACTTCCTGACAGTAAGGGCTGTTCGACAGTGGAACACACTCCCTCGGAGTGTAGTGGAGTCTCCTTCCTTAGGGGTCTTTAAGCAGAGGCTGGATGGCCATCTGTCAGGGATGCTTTGACTTGGAGTTCCTGCATGGCAGGGGGTTGGACTGGATGGCCCTTGTGGTCTCTTCCAGCTCTATGATTCTTTGATTCTATGATTCTACTCATATTTGCATGTTTTCAAACTGCTAAGTTGCCCGAAGGTGGGACTAGTGACAGGAGCTCACCCCATCATGCAGCACTCGGGCCTCGAACTGCCAACCTTCTGATCTTCCGATCATTAGAACTGGCATCTTAACCACTAAGCCACCTAGCAACTGTATGAAAAACCCCCGCAGTTGTCCACAGGACTGTTACAGCCTTTTTAAAGCTATGGCTAGTCTCCACATATTCAAGTATTCTTGAATCCTTCACTGTGGATCACAGCAACCAGAATCTCATTTTGTGTATAAGGGCCATTTCATATGACATGAACTCCATGCAGTATGTGCCACTACTGAGTACAGTGTTAAATATGTACAGACATATAGCAAAAATGTAGTGTGCAAAATAGCCGTAAGGCAAAGGATAATTAGCATCTCTCAAATCTCTCATGTTATTATTTTTTTCCTGTACTGTATCTGTTTGCTCCAGTGAACCTTAGCATGTTAGAAAAACTGCTAGACATCAGTTTAATTTGAAGTCTGCAAGGGTAGACCTTAATTTGTGGAAACAATAAATAGCACCAATGGGTGGCTGGAGGATGAACCATCTTTGGGCCATAAAAAATAGCAGTGAGTACGTGCAGCTGTATGCCGCCTAATCACACTGCTCTCCAATGTCTATTGCTTTTACACATCATGAAACAGCCACAGGAGACAGTTGTGGTTAATGAATGACTTGATGGTGTGTGAAAATTACCATTGTCCCTTGCTTCCTTCCCTGCCTAGCCAATGTCAACTTCACTTCTGACTTAGTTCTTGCCAATTCACTCACAGAATCATAGAGTTGGGAGAGAGCACCAGTCCAGCCCCCTGCCATACAGTAATATACAATCAAAGCAACCCAGATGAATGGCCATCCATCCTCTGTTTAAAAACCTCCAAAGAAGGAGATTCCACCACTCTCCAAGGCAGCATGTCCCACTGTCAAACAGCTCTCACCATCAGGAAGTTCTTCCTAACATTTACTGTGGCCCGATCTAGACGGGCACTATGAGGCGCCATTAGGGCTCAAAACGGCGCCTTTAGGGCTCAAAACGCCGTGATCTCACCCTCCCTAACCCTAAAGTGTATGGACACCGCCATTTTAAAATAGTGGCATCCATACAGATGCGCCATGGTGGCATCACGACGCATGCAGCTTTTAAACAACACTGTGCATGCCTGACGTCATGGCGCTGTGGAAGGGTGCCAATGGCACCATTTCCATGGCACCAAAAAAGCTCCTTTAGGGAGCTCTTTTTTTGGCACGGGTCTTTAGTGTGGCCTTTAAATGGCCACACCAAGGACCTGGGGAAGAAAGGGGCCGTGGCGGCAGCCCCTTTCTCCCCTCACCACTGCCAGGGAGAGCAGGGTGTGGCGAATGCCCAGGGCGCCTGCTGCACCCCACTTTCAGGCTGCAGGGAAGCAGCAGTTTGCCGCTACCCCGTGGCCTTCCGAAGCAGCAGGATGGGGCCTCTGAGGCTGCCGGTGCAGCAGCCTTGGCCCCATCTTGACGCTTCTTGGGGTGAGTAGAGACCGCCCCTTTTGGGCAGTCTGTACCGCCCCATAGAATCTCTTTTCCTGTAGCTTGAATCCATTGCTCCATGTCCTAATCTCTGTAGCAGAGGATGATGTGTCATCCTCAATTTGACATCCCTTTAAATATTTAAATGTGGCTGTCATATCACCCTTTAACCTTTTCTTCTCCATGCAAAACATAACCAGCTCCCTTAGCTGATCTTCATAGGGCATGGTTTCCAGTCATTTCCCCATTTTGGTTGTCTTGTCAACATCCTTCTTGAATTGTGGTGACCAGAAGTGGGTGAGGTCTGACTGAAACAGAATAGAGTGGCACTATTACTTTCCTCAGTCTAGACACTATACTCCTATTGATGTAGCCTAGAACTGTATTGGCTCTCTTAGCTGCTGCATCACATTGCTAACTCATGTTCAGCCTGTGATTCACTAAGACTCCTAGATGATTTTCGGAGGAACTGCCATCAAGCCAGGTGTTACTCATCCTATATCTGTGTATTTCATTTTTACTCCCTAAGTGTAGTACCCTACTTTTCAATTAGAAATCCACCTAACTGTCACATTAGAGTGAAACAGATGGGCAGGAAAAAGTGGCTTGAAGCTGCCTTTTCTGAAGCCACATTGAGACCCCACCAAACACACTGCCGGCTCCCAAGGCAGCTGGAGTGCTCATGTCATGACCACATGACATGGCTTCAAGCCAGGAAGAAATGGAAAAAAGCTGTTTCTTTTTGGAATGGATTTTCTCTGTATAAGGACACTTTTCTGCTGGGTTCAAGGCATGCGTCATCTAAATGCCACGCCTTCAAGTCAGCCTGAAAGCATCTCTTTTTGCCTGTCTGTTTAGCCCCATTGTCTATTGATATCATGGAGGAACTTGTTGAAGACCATACTAAAATCAAAATATGCTGCATCCAAAGTATTCCCTTCATCAATCAAGTTTGTGACTCTATTAAAAAAAGGTATAAGATTAGTCTGCCATGACTTGTTTTTGAGAAAACCATACTGACTTTTAGTAGTCACAGCATTCCTTTCTAACTGCATACAGACTTTCTGTTTAATGATATGCTCTACAATCTTCTCTAGTATTGATGTCAGGCTAACTGTGCAGCAAATGTTTGGTTCCTCTTTTTTCCCCTTTGAGGATGGGGACAACATTTACCCCCCCCCCCTTTAGTCTGCTAGGTCCTCTCCTGTTCTCCCAGAATTTTCAAAGATTATTGACAGTGGTTCTGAGATTACTTCTGTCAATTCTTTTAATATCCTTGAATATAGTTCATCTGGCCCTGAAGACTTGAATTCATTGAGAGTAGCCTATTCTGTGCTGGATTTTTCCTATTGCATCATTTGCCCTATTTCCCTACAGAGAAGATCAAGGCAAAGGAGTACTTTGGCCTTTTTCTCTGTTCCCTGTCAGCATTTCACCATGTTCTCCACACAGCAACCCTACAGTTTTCTTGTTCTTCCTTTTGGTACAGACATAACAAAGCTAGCAAACATACAAAAACATCCTTTTTATCATTTTGAACCTCTCTAGCAAGCCTGAGCTCATTCTGTGCATTAGCTTTTCTGACTTCCTTTCTACATGAGTTGGCTATTTGTCTGTCTCTTCCACTTTGGTGATTTTCCCCTTTTCCCATTTCTTGCCCCTTTTGAGTCTTAGCTCAGCTGAAAGTTCTTGACATCAACCCTAGTTTCTTGGGACACCTCCCATTTTTCCTCCTCATTTGAACTATTTGAAATTGTGTCTTCAATATCTCACTTTTAAGAAATTCCCATCCCTCATTAACCCACTTCTCTATTAGTATTCTTGACCATGGGATCCCTCCCAGTATTTCCCTAGGTTTAGCTTACTCATCATCACTCTCCTCACTCACTCTTAGATACTTTCCCAGGATCTTCCATTAGGCTTATCTTTTCCAAAACCCTTCTTAAGGCCTAAACAAATGGCCTTAAAAGAGCAGCATCACGCTGCCCCTTTGAGCTCCAGATCGGGGCCGCAGTAACCACACGCTGCGGCACTGATCTGCATTTTTCTGGCCCAAAAAGAAGTGGCAAAATGCTGATTCTTTTTGTCCCAGAAAAAGGGTGATTTTGCTGCCACAGCAGCACTTTTCAATGTTCCTTTTGGTGTGCCGTATGTAGTTGACACACCACCGGTGTGCTGCAATGCTGCCTGCCATCTGGGTGGGCAGGCAGGCAGGCGATGTGAGGGAAGCTTGGGGGCAGAGCCAGGGCATGAGGTTTGTGGCTGCCACACCTCCCACACCACCCCAACAGTGGCCCTTTGGGCCAGTCTGTACAGCCCCTTAGTTTCTAGCTGGCACACAAAATTTTCCTAGGAGAGTTACAGCTGTCAGTTTCTAGCACCACAGTGAGCTGACTTGGGAAGTTTTGATCTGATCCACTGCCAAGTCAGCTTTCTCTGTAGGCACAGCATGCTTTCTTAATGTGGCCATTTCCTCTACAACATTCAGGCTATTTCAGTGTTCCCTTGCTAGGCATGCTCTGATAGCAATGAAGATCCCTTGCTTTTATTTTTGTAGTCTTGCTGTCACCTTCAGCTTCTCTCTTTCTTCATTTTGCTTTAATGCTAGCTGTGAATGAGCAAGTTCCAACCATTACACATACATGCAATGAATAGGTAGCTTGACCTTCCTCTCTTGTACATATGCACCTTTGAAAATTCCTCTTGTAAAGCACAACATGGGACAGGAACAGCCCATCATCAGGCATCTGGGGTGAAACAAAGATGCAAGAGATCCATGCTCAGATTTCTCAACATCTTTTGCTTTATTTAAATGTAGCCAAAAAGCCCAGTCACATGCACTGACTATATATCCCCCACAAATAATGACATTCCCCTGTGCTCTACCAGCTGAAGAAGGGATGTTGATGCTCTCAACAGTCTAAGTAAATGTAGCATTTTAATGCCTTACTTAAAGTATAAACTTTTTTACAAGATGTGTTGTGAGAAGATCTCACCTCAGATATTTGAAGAGAATAAAGGAACAAATTATGCACAAAACAATGGTCATATTTTGAAATTGCAGTGTCTAAACCATATTACTGAAAAAAAGTTACAGAAGTATACAGTGAAAAAAAATATACGGAAGTTAGCCAATGAGGCATATTGCATAATTTGCAATTGAATTCTCCTATGTCATTTAGGTACATTGCACAAATAAATGCACAAACTAAGAACAGTGTAATATTTTAGTGCAGGAAGAAAACACGAAGTCTTGCAGGTTAGTACAAAAGGATAGGAGAAAGTACAGATGGAATTCTATGAAAACAAAATCAATACTGAGTTATTTCCTAATCACTAATTTGACATTAGTTGGAAATTGGGGACACTGTGCTTCAGTGGTTCCATTCCTACCTCTCAGGCAGATTCCATATGGTGTCGCTTGGGGATAGTTATTTGTCCAAGAGGGAGCTCAAATCGGGTGTCCCTCAGGGCGCGATTCTATCCCCAATGCAGTTCAACATTTACATGAAGCCACTGGGAGATATCATCTAGAGACATGGGGTGCGGTGTTATCTATATGCTGATATATTTCTCTGTGTCTCCAACAAACATATTTCTCTATGTCTCTGACTTCTGCAGTGACTAAGGAAGGCAGCTCTCCTCTGGATGCCTGCCTTGGGTCAGTAATGGGCTGGATGAGGGATTACAAACTCAAGCTGAATCCAGAGAAAACAGAGGTAGTCGCGATAGGTACCACAAGTCCGGGGAAGGAGTTTTGTTAGCCAGGCCTGGACGGGGTCACACTTCCCCTAAAGGACAAAGGTTGCAGCTTGGGAGTGCTCCTGGATCCATCTCTGCAGTTGTCATCTCAAGTAGATATGATGGCCAGGAGTGCTTGGTATCAACTTCGGTTGATATGCCAGCTGTGTCCATACCTGGACAAAAAGCACCTTGAAGCAGTGGTACACACACTGGTATGCTCTTGATTAGATTTCTGCAATGCGCTTTACATGGGGCTTCCTTTGTATCACGTTCGGAAGCTTCAATTAGTTCAAAACGTGACAGCCAGATTGGTCACTGGAACATCTATGTGGGACCATATAACACCAGTACTGAAATCACTTCACTGGCTGCCAATCAGCTTGTGCACATAGTACAAAGTGTTGGTTATTACCTTTAAAGACTTAAATGTCTTGGACCCGAGCTACTTGAGGGAATGCCTCTCCCTGCATAATCCGCCCCACACCCTCAGAACAACAGGGGGAAATTATTAGAACACCACAGGTCCAGGTTAACAACATCTTCTCTCAGATCATTTACTGCTGCAGCCCCAAATTATGGAACAGCCTACCGGAAGATCTCTTCCAGTGGGCCTACCCACCTGACTTCTTATAGATTCTATGATAAAACACTCTCCATTTGTCTTTGGCTGATTAGATGATATTTTAGCTAAATTATTGTATTTCTGATATCATTAGTGTCTATTATTTTATTTTTATATCTGTATTTTATGGCTTTATTGACGTAATCCCGCCTCGGTCTGAAGGGAGAGGCGGGAAATATAAATAAAAATATTATTATTATTATTATTATTATTATTTCCAAGGTATTTAAAGTCAATCATATAAAGCATTTATTACAACTGTTTAGCTGACACTAAAGCAGAGTCAGCCTTATCCATTAGTGGCTATAGCTTAATGTACAAAGGAGATTACCTCACTACACTCTTATAGTGCTGCTATTCCACTTTTACTGTTTTGGTTGCCTCCTGTTGCATTTTGGGGTTTCTAATTCAGCGAGGCCTAAGAGCTCTCTGGCTGAGAATTCTAAATGGCCCCTCCCTAAATTGCAAATCCCAGAATTCAACAGTGGGGTAAAATGTCATATTGCTCATTGTTACCTTTTGAAATAAACTTAGTGAAGAATTATATCCCTTATTGATGACTCCTTTACCCAAGCCTCTAGGTGACTATCCTGGACAGTTTCATGTAAACACTGAAAGTGTGTGGATACAAGATGAAGGCTTGTGAAACTTCATAGACTAACCCCCAAGAGACTAAGCACCACACTTCTTCAGCACCATATTATATCACTCTTCCAAGAAGAACTAGAACCACTATAAGACCATTCTTCCTATGACCATTTCAGAGAAATTAAGCATGCTATGGTCAATGATATCCAAAGCCAGTGGGAAAACAAATAGGATTGCAGCTTCTCCCAACCCTTGTGTGACATAAATTATCCACCTCAGCAACTTAGGCTTTCTAATGATGCTTGAGTAAAGAAATGGGATCATCTTCAGAAAGTGTTTCAGCACCTTCATAGTGACACAGCTCATGAAGTATCCCTAATCTGTCTGAAGATATATCTGTCACTAACATGTATAATACTTCATCTGCAGGACTAGTAGAGGTTTCATTCTAATCATAATATACATATTTGCTCCAAAAAGCATTCTCCTCCATAGTACTACCCACTTTTTATCAAAAGGCCCCTATTCCCCTTTACTTCTTGGCTGGATAACAGTTTAATAACAGGGAGTTGAAAAGACCTCAGTTTTTTTGTCCTCATTAGATACCATTCCTTGTATGCTGTCTCCATGGTCTGAATGGAGCGACTGCAGTGTAACATGTGGAAAAGGAATGAGGACCCGACAGAGGATGCTGAAATCTGCAGCAGAGCTTGGAGACTGCAATGAGGAGCTGGAACAGGTGGAGAAATGCATGCTACCAGAATGCCGTAAGTACAGAAAACTGAAGTCTCATGTAATTACATCCTAAGCTTTTCAACCTAGTTAGTATACTGTTTGTTCCTAACTAGATAGCATTATTATATCAAGAGAGGTGAAGCATGACTAAATTATTGTCAAAATACACATCAAGTTGCTATGCTAAGGAATTCCTAATACTTTCCCAGAGACTAACAATGAAGAAGCAATGATCTCTCTCAGATACTTTGAGAAAGTCTTTTAAAGGTCTCCGCTACCATTATAAAGTCTTTAAAATGGCAGTACATCAATAGTCTTAGGGGTTTTTTCCCCATTATATGCATTTTAACCTGCCCTTAAGCAGAGTTCTGAGGACAGCATGTATAAATCCCAAATAAAATAACAAAGGGGCAAAACAGAACGTCAGTAAGTGCTGGGTTGTGGGTGGCATTTGAGTTCAGCGTTTAGATGCCACGTGCTCTGACGCAACCCCCCACACTGCCAGGAAGCTGCATAGCTGACTGCAAATGTGGCAGCTTCACAGTGTTTCAGCAGCACTGCATTTACAGGTGTTGTGCTGCCAAAAAGCCATGACTGAGCTAGCAAGGGTGCCCTTTTTCTGCCCCCAAAGTCAGAAAAATGCTGGATCGGGGCCACATAATGTGGTTGCAGCAGTCCTGATTTGATGCTCAAAGGGGCGGTGTGACGCTGCCCCCTTAGGGCTGTCTATTTCGGTCCATTATTAAAAAGAGTAGATTAGAACAAATAAATAAAATAATGCAAAAATTTTAAAACTTTGGGGCCAGAAAGGTTATTGCCTGGAGCTGAAAATAGCTACTGTGTAGGAGCTGGGCAGGGCTATTAATAGAGAATTTTCATGCTAGGAGGCCACCACCAAAAATGTTCTGTCTGCAGAAGATCTTATTGTATAGACAGGCATATCTGCAGACAAGGAGTGTTTCAGTTCTCCTGGTTTCCCAGCAATTATATAACTATATTCATCCAGCAAGAGCCAGTGTGGTGTAGTGGGTCTGAGAGTTGGATTATGATTCTCTAGGCCAGTGGTTGAATCTCTGCTCAGCCACAGAAATTCGCTGCGTAACCTTGGGCAAGTCACACACTCTCTGCCTGAGAGGAAGGAAAAGGTGAATCCTCTCTGAACAAATCTTTAATGAAAAACTCTTTAATAGATTCATGTTACTATCTTAGAGGAGATTATCAAATAGAAATTCCACGCAGGCACAGAATAACAACATCCTTGAAGGCACACAACAACCACAAAATAGTCAGAATTTGAAAGAACTGATTCCCTCCCCCCCCCCCTTTACAACCCCACTTGTTATGCTTCCCAATCTGGTCTGAGGACTCTTCTAAGCATATTTGAGGGGCTTGAAAAGGGGTGAGGCAGAAAGAGAGAAAGTCTGCTCATATGATGTTAGATGGAACACAGTATTCCTAGATGGCTGACTTCTCTTCACACTTAAGTGACCAAGTTTCTAGCCAAGAGGATATTGTACTTCACCAGCTTTAAGCTGATGATGACTGCAGGGTCATTATGGTGAAGAATCCACAGTGACCTAAGAATAAAAGAATGAGCAGGTAATTATGACTTAAAAGGTGCATTCTATTAAGATTCATGTGTCTTCCTTTGTATTTGTTTTTTGCTTATTTTCCCTTTTTGACAACTTTTTCATAGTTCAGATAAATAGTGTGTGCTCCATTAGGGATCTAAGTGCGCCTGATGCTTTGGGGGAAAATCACCTTTCAAAGTATGCATGCTTCCCATACCAAGCATTCAGGTAACCTGAAGGCTGAGGCTCTAAAGAAGAACAGCACCAGTGAATTCTGTTTAGGAAGAATAAATGGGTATCTGGCAATGGATTTTACAGTGGAAGGTTGAGGAAGGGAAATGGGATGAAATAAAATTGTTCAATATTAATATCCTGTAAAGAATCCTTGAAAATCATGGCAGTGTCTGTGGAAGGGCTACAGAGTCCTTCAGAAAGATACAGCCTTCTTTGACCTTTCCACATTTTGTTGTTTTACAATCCGAAATCAAAATGGATGTTATCAGCATTGTTACCACTTGATTCACAGAAGGCAGTAAACACTGTGAAGGTGCGAAATATTTTTGTTGAGGCACAAAAGTTAAGTAAGGAAAAAAAATGGCATTTGCTGGTTACAAAAGTATTCAGCCCCTTTGCTGTGGCATGCCTAAATATGCTCTTCCATAAGTCACATAAATGGTTTAATAGAGTCCACCATCATCCCATTCAAGTGCCACTGTGATCTCAGGTTAAACCATACCTGTTTCTGGAAGCCCCAAGAGTTTTTTGGAGATCATATGTGAACAAGCAGCATCATGAAGACCAGGAATCTTCCAAAACAAGTTCAAGATAAAATTAGGCAGAATGAACATTCAGGTTTGGGTTATTAAAAAAAAAAATTACAAATTACAAATTCCTGCTCAGAGCACTGTTAAATCCACCATGACAAAATTGTAAGAATGTGGGCCAACCTTGACTCTTTTTAAAGAAAATCACCCATTAAAATCTATAATAATAATAATAATAATAATAATAAGAACAAGAAGTTGTTTTATTTCTAGCCCTCCCCTCTGAACAAGCAGGGGTGGGGTACAAAAGAGAGTAACAATTAACAAAAAATAAAATTAACAAAGCAAAATACATAACAATTAACATATCAAAACAAGCAGAAAGAAAATCTCCATCCTCAACCCCCATCCCAATCCTAAAACAATTTGAACTATACACAATCTAAAAAGAAAAGAAAAGGAAAAAAAAGTGTGTGTGGGGGGGGAGACAAGACTCCTCCCCAAGTCCAGGAGCCAAGGCATGTGAGTAACCCAGGTGGAGGTAGGGCAAACAAACAATCTAGTGGCATGGCAAAGAGGACATTAGTCAGAAAACCATCCCAAAGGCCACTGGTAACACTGAAGGAGTTAGAAAGATCTGCAGCTGATATGGGAGACACTCTCCATGGGACAAATATTTCCGACACTCCACAAAGCTGAGGCTTGTGGAAGAGTGTCAAGAAGAAAGACAAACACATATCAAAACCCATTTGGAGTCTGTGGGGTGGGGAAAGCATCTGGGAGACACAGTGAATATGAGGAGAAAAGTTTCTCTAATCTGATGAGACCAAAATTGAAGTTTTGAGTCTTGTCACAGAATACTATATGAGGCACAGAATGTAGAATGTAAAGCCACAGCCTCAATACAGTGAAGAATATGTAGCAAGACTTGAAAGTTGTTATTTGGCAACAGTTCCCATCCAACCCAACAATGTCAGAGCAATTTTTCTAAAAACGGGCAAAAACTGTGGGATGTGCAAAGCAAGAATGTTTACAGCTGTAATTGCTCCCAAAGGTGCTTCTACCAAGTATTTCCATACAGTAAATACAGTAAACATACAGTAGAAACAATAAGAGAGTAATATGATAGTCATCTTTAGATATCTGATAGGCTGTCACATAGAACACATGGAACTACTCTAGAAGATGAGGCTTGATCCGATAAATTAGAAGATATTAAGACAAACATCCTGATCGAAAAACTAGTGAACAGTCAAATAGACTACCTTGGAAAGTGGTGAACACTAAATGGTTGAAGTTTTTTAAACAGAGGTTAGATGGCCATCTATCAGGGATTCTTGCATTGCAAGAATCTATGGATTCTTGCATTGACAGTGGGTTAGACAATGAACCTTCCAGATTTTATGACTGTGATGGAAATGTTAATGGATTTATTTATTTAAAAAACAACAACTATATAATTATGCAGACCAGTATCCTTTTGGGCAGTTACAAATAGGTAACTATTTGTAACTACTATGTATTCAAAATCCCCATATAGCCTCTAGTTTGGACCATAAAACATACATGATTGCAGCCTAAGAAACAGACCTAGCTTACATCTTTTGTGAATTACTCTAAAATTTACTATGGGGGCGAAACAGATGGGCAGGGAAAAGTGGCTTGAAGCAGCCTTTTCTGAAGCCACATTGAAACCCCACCAACCACACCGCCAGCTCCCAAGGCAGCTGGAGTGTGCATGTCGTGACCACATGATATGGCTTCAAGCCAGGAAGAAACGGAAAAAAGTTGCTTCTTTTTGAAACGGCTTTTCTCTCCATAACGCACCTAGAGGGCACTTTCCTGCTGGCTTCAAGGCATGTGTCATCTAAACACTACACCTTCTAGTCACCATGAAAGCACCTGTTTTTGCCTGTCTGTTTAGCCCCTATTGAGGGTTTTTTTTTCATATTTTTATCTCTTACCTAAAAACAACAGATTGTCCTTCTTCTCTAATTCCAGTTGGCAAGTTAATTTGAGTTTAATAATAATATTCATATTGCATTCTCTCTGCATAGCAATTGACTGTGAGCTAACAGAATGGTCCCAATGGTCTGAATGCAACAAGTCTTGTGGAAAAGGGCATATGATTAGGACAAGAATGATCAAAATGGAACCCCAGTTTGGAGGAGCTCCATGCCCTGAAACTGTACAGCGCAAAAAGTGTCGAATAAGGAAATGCTTGAGAAATCCCAGCATTGAGAAAAGACGGTGGAAAGAGCCTCGTGAGAAAAGGAGAAGTGAACAAGGAAAAGAAGATGTTGATGGTGAGCAATTCCCAGGTATGTGTAGTACACTGCACATTATTTAGAACAGTTGTACCTAGTACAACCACAAGGAGGAGCAAATAGGTACAGAACACAAAACTGTGGCCAGGATCCTGTTAGGGACTTATGTCTTCATAAGTGAATTTAAGTGGGCAGGAATTAGGACTGGGCAGATCTATGATGTGTATATTCAGTAAACCGCTGCTGTTATGTTACTACATAGTGACCAATGCACAATGGGACCATTGCACAATAGGACTGATATGCCTTGTCCCATGCATCAGGGTGCTCCTGCTGGTGTCCCATTATGCATCTTCACAATTCATTAACAGGGTTTATTAGTTCATCAGTTATGTAGCTACACAAAGTTTCATAATGTACACTATGATAGAGAATTCTGGCCTACCTTAACAGTAGCTCCTTTTATCTGATGAAATGGACTGGAGTCCACAAAAGCTTATGGTAGTATAAGCCCAGTAGTTTCAAAGCTACTACTGGATACCTTCATGTTTTTATGCTAAAACAAACTAAGGAGTGGCATGGCTATATCTTTTAATACTGCCTTAACACTGTAAATAGCAGAAAAAATAAAATAAATTATTTAGAATATAGAGTAATGTAAAATTGCTGATTATTTTCTGGATTATTATCCTTTGCATTAATATTATCAGTTACTCCTGGTTTTTAAGACTTGTGTTAATGAATTATTTTATTAGATTAATGTTGTTGGTCTTATTGGTCTAAAACTTGTTAGTCTCAACAAGAGTAGACTCATAGAATCATTGAATCATAGAATCATTGAGTTGAAAAAGACCACAAGGGCCATCCAGCTCAACCCCCTGCCATGCAGGAACTCTCAATCAAAGCTTACTGATAAATGGCCACGCAGCCTCTGTTTAAAGACCTCCAAGGACTCATAGGGCTGATCTAGACTGGCAAAAAGGGGTGTGTTCATGCCTGCATGAAAGTATAGCTTTTAGATTACCCACACTGAAAGTTTGGCATGAACGCACTTCTTTTGCATTTTAGTGGGGAAAAAAGCATCTTTAAAAAGGACCTGCTTTTCCCAGATTCTTTTTTAAAAGGGTGTAACAGTGCAGCTGCGTCTAAATGCTGCAGTGCAACTGTGCAGTTTTTTAAAGCTCCCAAACCCTAGCTCCAGCCCTAATCCAAACCCTAGACATGTGCAGTAGGGACTCTGGGATGCTGTAACTGTTATGCAACTGTGCATAAAATGTCAATTTATTCATCAAATAAAGAAGTTTATTCATAAACTTAAATTGTAACAGATTTAATATCTTTTTAGGGGGGGAGGGATGCAGTTTGTTTTATTGATGTAATAGTATTTTAATGTGTAAGCCACCTCAATTGATCTCAAAGGGGTGGGGTATAAATAATAATAATAGTAACAACAACAACAACAACAATTATTATTATTATTATTATTATTATTATTATTATTATTATTATAAAATAAAGGGGTTCATTCATGGTGCACCAATGCAACTGCACACTTAAAAAAGGGAAGCAAAACCACAATGGTAATTTGACAGATCTTCATAACTGCACAGTTCATGTGTGATGTACCTGCACAACTGTGCAGTTCGCAGCTGGCAATACAATTGGCTGTATGATGTAGTGGTGAAACTGCGCAGTTCGCAGCCAGCAACAAAAAATATTAAAGGGCCAGTGCGGCCAAAAGCCCCATTCATTGCCACCTGTGCAGCTGCTCTGCCTGTATTTCTAGCATCCTGACAGCTTCCAATGTAGTTGCTGAGCAACAAAAAAGACTTCAGATAAGTCATCCCCACACCTCTTCAATGTAGCTGCCCTATGCCTTTTTATTACACACCTGGGGCTTTCAGTGTAGCTGCTAAGCATTAAGGAAAAGGCAACTTCATGTCTCCCTTTCCTGCCAATCTAGAAAGCCCCATAGAATCAGTGGGATGTACTTACATGTTGATTCACTATTTAACAGTTTATTCAGTAGATATATATTTAATTGGGCAGAAACTTATAGGATTCTGGCCATAATATTATTATTTTTAGCAAGTGGTTTTATTCTATCTGTTTTTATTATCAGCTTCATTGAAGGTCTTTAAAAAAATAGAGAAGGGCATAAAATATTTAAAGAGCAATAATACTGGAACAAAATACTACTTCTAAGATCCAGAGATTAATGTTTCAAAAGAAGCTTTGTAACTGTTACTAAAAGCTAATGGGAGCAGAATCTAAAACTTTAAGCCCTTGTTTCCTCTTATCATAAATCTCCCTTGTTTAATTAATAGAAGATGCCTAGATCTCATAGTACACTGGTCCTGATATGTTTAGTCCATTCAGCAGGGAAAGTTCTGTGACTCAGAATATCCAGTATATTAGATTCTGTGGTTGAGAACAAATGCATAATTTGCAGAGAGACACATTAAGCTATTGCCAAATGAAGAATTTCTACATGTACTAAATGTACGTGAGACAACATGCAGAGTGGCTGCGAAAACCTGTTACTCTCATATCAACCATGAGATTTTAAAATTAATTGTCAGAATCTTAGACTGGCTACTTAGTTAAGTTGGCATAACTAAATAGCATCTCCTGCCCTGTCCACCCCCCCAGCCCACCTTAAGAGACTGTAGCCAGATCAGACAAAGGATGTCAATTCAGCTTCCATTCAGGGCACAAAGAAGAGGACGGTTCCATCTTCCTCCTGCCGTTGAGCAGGGCTGCATCAGTCAGAAGTAGAACTCCTATTGCAAGTCCTTGTTGCAGCCCTGCTTGCTGGTGGGAGGGGGTGCAAGCATTATCTTCCTTGCACCGTGATCAGAAGAAGTTGATCCTTCTCTTGAACTGGCCTCTGGCTCTTAAGACAGTTGGGGTCATATTTACTTGAGTTTCCAGTAAGGCTATTTAGTCATATGGATATAGACCAGTTACCCCAGGTTATGAATATGTAACTATGTAACTACTGAATACCAGGCAGTGGCCTTACCACGAGATACTACAGGGAAGATGCTTTAGGCAGCAGATTTTGCATGTTACAAAATGGACAGCAAATTTTTAACTGGTTGGGCGTAAATCCATTTGCTATGTTATCCATTGATACAACTAGATTTTCATAAGTGTTGGCTCACCATTCAGCAATTAATACATTGGACGTACTCCAGTTGAGCCTTGACTTAACATCAAACAACAGCAATAATAACAATGATGATGGTGGTTAAGATCATGACTATGATCCACATGATGATGAAGATGAATTTACTGCAAATAAATGGAAGAGGAAGCTGTGGCATTTTAAAAAAAATCTAGCCAGCCTTGTGTACTGGCGTGACTGGCTTGTGTATTGTATGCTTTAATTTTGGGGAGGGGGCACCCTTTGTTGTTTTGCCTGAAGCAGAAAAATGTCTTGGGATATCCCTAACAAGAAGGGAGACATTTCAAATCAACTCTCACGATTGTTATAGAATTCATTCATTTTTTAATTTCTTTTTTTAAATTTTAGGTTGCAAGATGAAACCATGGACTGCTTGGTCAGAATGTACCAAATTGTGTGGAGGTGGCATCCAGGAAAGGTTCATGACAGTCAAGAAGCGATTCAAAAGCACTCAGTTTACTAGCTGCAAAGACAAGAAGGAACTGAGAGCCTGCAATGTCCACCCTTGTTAGCAAAACCTGAGTCTTTTGAATAATGCACTCTGAGCTAAATGTAAAATCAGCCTTGATTTGATTTTTTTTAAAGAAAAGATATAAATTGTGTATATTAGTCTTCATTTTTGCAGTGTTGTTTGCTTATTAGTCTTGCTGGTGCAAGAGAAATATTTTATAAATATTTCCTCCCGGATGTAAGCTGAGAGTTGTTCCTTGATGCTCCAGCAAGCCCTTAATGCATAAAACTAGTGAAGTCATTGTGAAATCCTATAACTTTTAAAATTATAGACATCTCTGTGTGAACATATCATATTCATAGGAATACTCCTTAGAAATACATGGAGTGCATGCATAATTGACATTTTGCAAACTTAAATGTGGATCCAGTATCAAAACACTCAAAGCAGTGCCTCTGTGATTACACAACTGTGCCAAGGAATTATCTTCGACAATACTACAGATTCACCATCTTTTACCATCACAAGTGTAAAAATTGTATAATAGCAATCCTTTGACACACTTATTTTTCCTTCATAAAAATGCTACTGACCCCTACAAAAGAAAATCATTTTTCTTTCCATTTTCTAGTAGCAAGGGTGGAAATTTTACTGTCTCCTGATCATGCCTGTAAACTAGCCAGTGGACTGCATCCAAGATCACTTTGCACATTCTCTTAGATCATCTTAGTTGATGAGGTACAGTAAACAAACACTCACTTTACTGGGCCCTCCTATCATGAAGTAAGGAAACCATGGCTTCTGAAGAGTTGGGCCTATCTAAATGTTGATCACACTGACTGGGAGATTCTGAGAAGTGTAATCCAAAAAGTAACTTTTCTAAGCTCTGATGAATATACAATATAAATACTCAGTCCAGGAGTGAACCTACCCAGTTCCAAAGGTTCAAACCTTGCCACGGAATTTAAAGAATGTGTAAGAAGGGCAGACTTCTCCACAGTACATCAGATCTTATTTTTGCTTCTTTCATATACAACACATTCATTTTGTTTCTCCATCTCTTCATAGAGATGTATTTAACTTGCTCCCCTAATATTCTGTTACAACTACAATATTTTTGTTTTCCCTTGTTTTTTCCTGCCAGGTCTCAGGGCCTCACTGCCATGTTCCTCAGTAGTTATAGTTCTCACCACTTATATGCAGAAATTAGCTGCCATGTGGGAACCCACAGGTTCACGCTACTTTAAGTATTATATAACAAGTCACAGATTGAAAACTGAGGAATGTAAAGGATGGTAAATGTCAACATCATTGCAAAAAGGATACAATGGGTCCTTGGTATCCATTGGGGTTTGGTTCCAGGACCCCCTGTGGATACCTCAATGTGTGAGTTCTCGAGTCCTATTATATACAATGGCATAGTAAAATGCAAAATAGCAAAATCAAGGTTTGCCTTCTTGATTTTTTTTAAAAAAATATTTTCAACCCATGGATGGTAGAATCTGTGGATTCAAAATCCATAGAAATGGAGGGATTACTGTAATTTATAATTAGTTGAGTTGTCCAGTGGAAAAAAAGAAGGATACAAGCTGACCTACAATAAGGCCTTAGGGCCAAAGTGTAGCTCACTACAAGCTAGGAACTGACCAGGGCTGGAATCCTGTTGAAGACTTTCATTTTTGTAAGTAGACTTAGGTCTGCAGGAATTATGATTGTGCAGTTGCATAACATCCATATCCAGCAGATGGCTGCTGTGCCAGAGCCAGCTAAGTACCTCATGCACAGAAGGAGACAGTTTATCACACAAGGGGGGCAAACAGGATTTAAACAAGAGTTAAACAGGAATTAAACAGGAAATGCCCCCTGTTTGCCCCCTAGTGTGATAAACCTAAACAGCTGTCTCTTTGTTCAGCAATGGAATGCACTGCCTTGGAGTGTGGTGGGGTCTCTTTCTTTGAAGGTTTTAAAACAGAGGCTAGATGGCCATCTGTCGAGAGTGCTTTGATTGTACATTCCTGCATGGCAGGAGGTTGGACTGGATACCCCTTGTGGTCTCTTTCAACTCTATGACTCTATGATTCCTCAACCCATCCACAAAACTGTGTTGGACTGGATATTTCCAAAACTATGACAAACTTGTTGCACTCCTTCAAATGAAATCAACTGCAAATAAACTGAGCAGATAAACCTCAGACTTTTATAAGGTACGCTGGGCAATAGCAAGAGAGGGAACATGTCTTGTACTCTTCTGACATAATCTTGAATGTCTTTGCAAGAACTTTTTGATAATATGGAAAAATTTGTGCCAGGGATAAGGAACATGTGACTCTTCAAAAGTAGTTAGAGTACTTGCTCCCATGATTATTCCTTATTGGCTATACTAGCTATCAAACAACTACATTTATAAGAGTGCTGCATTCCCCACCCCAGCTTTATGCCTTAGCCATTTATCCATTTAATTTTTCTGAGAATGAATCCAACCTAATTTGACTATAGGTTCCTTCTCAAATAAAAGCAATATAGTCACCTAACACAAACTGTACTTGTTCATGTATGAATTGCTGAGCCCCAGATAATGCTTCAGAATCAGCTCTCCATTTTAGTTAACTGTGTCTCTGCCCTTATAGGGGTTCTGTGCTTACTAAGTTAGAATCTTAGGAGACTGAATTGTGGTGGTCATGGCATTTTTAAACCCACTGATGGCAACAACATACAGTTATGAGAAAGGCCCTATTCCCCAAGAGGGAAGGCACTATTTGGAATGTCCATTCTTTTGTTTAGATGCCACACTGTTCTCTTTGATTTTGTCATGATAAAATCAAGAAGACCCTCAACAGAAAAGTTATTTGTAGTCCCAGGTAGTTAACAAAGCTCTTTCCCTCAAAGAGACACGCATACACTTGCATCCACCTTCCTAAATCCTCAATATATTTTTCCATCTCATGAGGTATCCCAATCTTCATCTTCATCCTTGAGTGGCTTGGGGAAGGATATGATCTTGTCAGAAACAGTGCATAGCAGTGGAGGAGGGTCTGCTCATGTAGCCATTTACTTGGGGGGAGGTGTACTGTACTGAGTGGCCAGCCATTTCCTGTATAAATCTACCAAAAGCAATGGAAGGCAAAGGAGTAGGAACATTCAGTAGCCCCATAGGGCTGTAGGATAGTACAAGCAGGAGTGACATGAAGGAACAAGCGCTGTCTGAATTAATGTGTGAATTTGGTTGATGGACCTTTGTTTTTCACTACTGGGTTTCAGATATTTAATTATGTTTTCCTTCAGTAAGATGCACAATCCAAATATGCATGAAATATATATATATGCACTAGAATATGTCCAGTGGCATTTAAGTGCAAAAATGGAAACAAAACTTCCATTAAAAAGTTGTCATATTTTTTTAAAAAAAATGCTGTGCTAATATTCAGTGTCAGTAATTACCTTAGGAAGAATGCTGCTCCACTGGACTAAGTAAGAATGTTGTGCTAAATTTCAGTGGAATTAATTATTTCTCTTTCACTGGTTTTAATATTTGACTGACACAGCAGTTGTCCAGTATAGCTGTCATTAATTTCTTTAATATCTAACAGTATTATGAATGGTTGGCTGACTTTTCAAAGGGTTCCTATCAGAAAGCATGAAATAGTTTGCATCTGAAGGTAATTTGGTTGTTTTATCCTGTTTATATCAACTAATAAATGTAGTTGTCCCAGTTCACAATGACAAATTTATTCTAATTTGATACAAAATGGTGGGGATATATTTAAGATAGTTACAGAAACAACAGTTATTCAAATTTGGGGGGGGGGGGGAATGCAAAGTGCAAGGAAAGAATTTTCCACTCCAAATACAGTTACTACTTGAGTGGGACCTGAATTGTGACTACCTTGTCCCATTAGTTTCAATAGGCTTAATCACATCTAACTTTAGCCAGAGGCCCTTAAAGTGGATCTGTTAAGGAAAATGAGGGAGAAAGTGATAAGGAATGCATATACCTATTTCAGTGTTACTGTAGACCTTCTAGTAGTGTAGTTTTTCCTGCACATCAATAAAAAGCCAAGCTTGTTGTCTTATACAATAATATATGCCTGCTGCACACTCTGGAACTGAAAGCACAGGTATAAGCTCTATGGATTTTATACACACCACCTGCCATTTATTAACAGTCTGTGCAATTTATTTTCTTTCTTTTTTAAAAAATCATGATCTGTAGAAACTTTACAAGCAATGAAACAGAAATGTTAGGGAACTTCTATGTACAATAGGTTTTAATAAAAACAACTTGATTTTTTTTAAAAACAAAAAAGGACCTCTTTGTTTTAAAACTTTCTTTGTTGGTTTTGGTTCACTATGAAATTTCTGAGAAAGCTGTCATGGATATATTTCTTACCAAAGTCTTGTGTAGATGTTTTGTATGTAGTTGTCTGGCTAACACATTATTATTTTGGAATAAAGACATCTTTACTATGAAAACAACACCTCTCGTTTCCGTTTCATAGTACAGGTACCAGACCATCAAACAAACAGTCTAGTGCTTTTTCAGGAGTCCAGAAACTAATTATGATAAATGCATGAAGGGAGGGCATGCTAGCCCACCCAACCCGTTATCATTCTCTTCAAGTGGAGAACAACCTGAAAAGGACTCTCTACTGCATATGGAAGTACTCCATGTGAACCCTTAAAAACAAAACAAAGCTGTGTTCCAATTGAAGTGTGCATAGGAGAAAATTAAATGTAAATATTGAGAAGGTAAGTGTTTTAAGATGTATGTAGTATTCTAAAAGGTAAATCTTAGGGCTAGTGGGCATGACAAAGCAGCCAGGGTCCTCTACATATGTGTAAAAATAATTATTGAAGTCCTTTCCCAGGCATTGTGACCACCAGAATTGCCTTCCTCCTCCTCATTTCTCCCCACCAGTAAGCACCAGCAAAAGCCATTCTTGGACAGAGAGAGAACATGGAATTGTGTGCATGGAATTATGCTCTATCTGCTCACTGTAAAAACTCAACCAAAGTTTCCTGATGGAGACAGCTATTGCTGCTATTTCCCCCTGTTGATGCTTTCATTGCCATTTTCCAGATAAATGAAGCTACACCAAACCACCTTGAAATCTTGCCAAGAAAACCTATGATTGTGTTGCTATTAGTTGGGGTTGGGTTGAGGAAACATAACCATAGCAGCACCAACAGCAGCAATATAGCAGCACCAATAATAACAACAAAACTGATACTCTACGGGACTAAACAGACAGGCAAAAAGAGGTGCTTTCAGGCTGGCTTGAAGGTGTGGCATTTAGAGGACACATGCCTTGAAGCCAGCAGAAAAGTGTCCGTATGCAAAGAAAAGCTCTTTCAAAAAGAAGTGTTTTTTTTTCTGCTTCATCCTGGCTTGAAGCCATATCATGTGGTCATGACATGAGCACTCCAGCTGCCTTGGGAGCCCGCGGTGTGGTCGGTGGGGTTTCAACGTGGCTTCAGAAAAGGCAGCTTCAAGCCACTCTTCCCTGCCCATCTGTTTCGCCCCTACATCAGCTACTTATTCACTTTTACATAACTAACATCTCATCACCTCACCCCACCCTGGCCCACCTTAAGATCCAGTAGCTAAGCTGGAGAAGCAAGTCTATTCAGCTTCCAGTTGGGGCCGAAGGAGGATAACGTTTTTGAATTCTTTCCTGCCAGAAAGCAAGGTTATGTCAATGACTTGAGACAGGAGTACTGCTTCTGATGTGAGCCTCATTCACTGGTGAAGGGGTGGAAATGTCATGCACCCAGATTGGAAGCTGAAGGGACCTCCTTCTCTCAATCCAGTTGCTAGGTCACAAAGTGGGCATGTATGTAGTTTTAGAGTAAGACTACATAGTCTTACTGAATATGGGGAAAAACATGGATCTGTAGCTCTAGGTTATGAAACTGAAACTGCAGTACTGAATGCCTGCCAACAATAACGAGACTCTCACATTAGCATAAATCACCCATAGGGTTCCAGCTGAAAACTCTAGGGATTTATATATGAGAGAGACTGATGGAGAGACAGAGACAGATAGCAGATGGGCAGACAGGTCAATGCAGACATCTGCATTTCTCAAGTCTTTTGGATGGGAGAACTCTTCATGATGAGGGCCTGCAAAATTTACCACTACACCACTAAGATCCTGATAACTGGAGATAATACCTGGTACAGATATCTGCACATGAAGTTGGTATTCTGCCACTGATCTGTGGTTTCTCTCTGCATGCACCACAGAACACTTCTTTCATTGGTTAGCCACAACTCAGACATATCTGGTTACTAGACTTACATAAAAAGACATAAAGAAATCATTTGAGGCTGATAAAAAGAAATTTCTAGCATAAGCCTTGATGATGATGATGATGATGATGATGATGATGATAAGTATTTCCCACATCTCCCATTGGATCGAGGTGGGATTCCAACATATAAAATACAGTTATTTACAAATGCATCTAAAATATCTTAAATCATTATCTAAAACTATTATACAGACAATTCTAAAATAATACAATTTAAACCTTACTATCAGTTGCTATCAATTTCTTCAATTTCTTCTAGTTCAGAGTCAATCTTCAATAATTCATTGTAACAGATTGGGTGGGTAGGCCTGCCAGAAGAGATCCATCTTCAGTGCTTTTTTAAAGGCATCTAAGGTGGTAATAAGATGGATCTCTTCCGGCAAGTTGTTCCAAAGTTTTGGGGCCACAGACGAGAATGCCATGTGGGAGGTTGTCACCAATCTAGTGTTGTTCAATTCCAGTAAATTCTTCCCGGAAGTTCTGAGAGTTCATGAATTCCATTCCATCTACTTGGACTCTGGTCCATAAAAACTTATGTTAGATTTTATTTTTCTCAATTAGTTTCAAAGGTGCTAGAGAATTCCTTTGTGTCACAACTAACACAACTATGACTTTGAATACAGATCTATGTGGTGTAATAATGTTCTCAACAGAGGCATACTTGCCTATGATCACAAAATGTAACAATGCAAGCAGATCAAGGCTCCTGTTTAAACATTGGTACTATGAAGCCTTCCTGAAATTCTAAGATACATATTCTAAGACAGATAGATAGATAGATAGATAGATAGATGATAGATAGATAGGAAGGGGTATCCCAAAGTTTTAATGATCACCCTTTATAAAAAAATTGTCAGAAAATTTGTTTTGATTTGTATTTGTTAACTTATCTCTAGGTAGTCTAGTTTTATACATTTCCCTCAGCGTATCTTGACCCTCCAAATACCTGATATTGTAGAAGTCTGTAGATTACACCTTAAGAGGGGGTATTGTAAAATAATAATTATCACCCGGAAGTTATTATGGCATATTGATGAAATTTTGTCAGTGTCATCATTGGTCCCTAAGTGCATGTTGCTGAGAAAATCAGCTCATTGTGTCCTTTATTTTTGTGACTGGCTGTGCCAGAAGTTACTAAAGTGTAAAATCCTCATCAGGCGCAATCTGCAGGCTTCTACAACATCAGGTATTTGGAGGGTCAAGATATGCTGGGAAAAATATATAAATCTAGATAGTGACTACATAGAGATAAGTTAACAAATACAAGTCAAAAAAGGTGATCATTAAAACTTTTGGATACCCACTCGTATATGTGTGTGTATGTGTGTGTATACACACACACACACACACACAAGTTCGAAAGACCGAACAGGGCATAGGGTTACAGCCTGTGCTTGACGGGGTCACACTCCCCCTGAAGGTGCAGGTTCTCAGCTCGGGAGTGATCCTGTACTCATCACTGAGCCTGGAACCCCAGGTTTCAGCGGTGGCCAGGGGAGCTTTTGCACAGTTAAGACTCGTGCACCAGCTGCGCCAGTACCTTGGGTAGTCTGATCTGGTGACGGTGGTCCACGCTCTGGTCACATCTCAAATAGATTACTGCAACACATTCTACGTGGGGCTGCCTTTGAAGATGGTTCGGAAGCTTCAACTAGTCCAACGGACAGCAGCCAGACTAATAACTGGAGCTTCATATAGGGAGCATACTACCCCCCTGTTATGTCAGCTCCACTGGCTACCGGTCCATTTCCAAGCTCAATTCAAAGTGCTGGTTTTGACTTTTAAAGCTCTATATGGTTCTGGCCCGGCTTACTTGTCCGAATGCATCTGCCCCTATGTCCCGCCTCGTAATTTAAGATCTTCCGGGGAGGCCCTGCTCTCACTCCTGCCAGCTTCGCAATTGCGGCTGGCAGGGACGAGAAACAGGGCCTTCTCGGCAGTGGCCCCCCGCCTGTGGAACGCACTTCCGAGTGAGATACGATCAACCCCATCCCTCCTGGCCTTTAGGAAGAAAGTGAAATCATGGTTGTGGGACCAGGCTTTTGCACATTAATGTAATGCAGCACTTCACTGGGACTGGCTAACGTTGACGGTCATAAGAACACGGATTACCGCTTTGGGATATGGAAGGATCATATATTGAGATTTTAAACTGTTTGATTGTTAATTATTGTTGATTGTACTTGTTTTAACTTGCTGTATTTATGTTTTAAATTGTATACTGCCAGCATCTAATGATTGCCTTGTAAGCCACTCTGAGTCCCCCCTCGGGGGTTGAGAAGAGTGGGTTAGAAATACTGTAAATAAATAAATAAGTAATAATTAAGTCCTATTGATTTACATGGAGATTAGATCAGGTTAACCTGAAAAGATCTCCAGGGTGTAATACAGGATTCATGCCATGTTATTGTAGGATTGCTCATGGTTAAATGTATGTAGAATTTTATGTGAAAAATGACACAAAGAATGTATGAACTACAGCACAGTCCAGGAATCTTCAGCTCTCTAGATGCTGATGAACAAATATATCTACAAGATCTCAACATCCTCCAAGCTAGCTAAAGCTAAAATACTCCCACTCTGCTTAAGGCCTGAGAATTCTGTAGATCTTCAGAAGTTACATCTTCAGATGTCTACGTAAACTAGAACTCCCCCCAGCCTCCCCCAGCCACATATCAGACACCTTCACCATACTGCCAAGAACTGTTGATTTTAGATACAGTTTTGTTTTACTATCATTGTTTTTAATTTTGTGTTAATTTAATTCTGTTTTAAGGGGTGGGAGGTAGGGATCGGGGTGTAAGAACGTTGGGTCACGGAAACTGTTTTTACCTTGTGCTTTTTAAATATTGTGACCCACTCCAATTGATCTGACAGAGGAGCGGGCTATAAATAAATAAATAAATAAATAAATAAATATTATTATTAATTGTAATTTTTTAAAATTTTGTTGAACCCTGCCCCAATTGCTTGCTCAGAGGGGCGGGTTAATTATTATTATTATTATTATTATTATTATTATTATTGGACTGCAACACTCAGTAGTATTGGTTATGCTGGTACAGACAGCTGGGACCTTCAGTGCAACAATTCTTGAGGGCCACATAATTCCCACACTGGCTGTCCTTTCACTGTAGGTAGAATAGGGGTAGGGAAAGGTGCTCCTTCATATTGTTGGATATAAATAACAACAACAGCAATTCCCTTCAGCACTAACCAGCATAGCCAATGATAATGAGAGTTGCACACTAAAGAGCCATAAGTTTCTTGAGTAAAAGTAAAGCAGTGAACCAGAATCAGGAAAATTCCAAAATTAAATACAACTCTTGCTTCACTAATTGTTTTCTACAGACTGTAAGCAAAGTAGGATGGTGTGTCTAACCACGAAGCTGCTCTGAGTCTCAGTCTAGCTACAATTCCACAGGCTGGGTGGATCTGAAGTGATCCTCATAGTTAAAATACATTACACCAATTCAGCCTGTACAAGGAGTGGGCTGCATATAGGCCCCTGCATCAAGGATATTTTTATGGTCCTTGGCACCTCCAGAATCATATCAACTTTACTGTAACTGAAAAATAGAGTGAACTGATGTTCTTAGAAAATTCCAGGTGCAACAAGTTACCTTTTAAAAAAGTTTTAATTAATCCTTGTATTTTTTAATGTTAAACTTCATTTTTGAGAACTAGTAGACTTCCAGACACTTTGGGATTTGTTGTTTTATTTTTAGGTAGTTCACAGATTTCCTGGAGGTTCCTAAGATATTAAAATGGCCACCAGACCTAGCTCAGTTGCCTATTCCTCCTCCACAGTATCCCAATCATGTGCTCATCCTCATCCATAATTGTGGCATACGCTAACCTCTCTTCAGTGCTAACCACATGTTATGGGAAAGTCTTAAATGGAATTCTGCAAACAACCCTTGGAAAAATGTATACCAGAAGTGGTCAGATGCCTACTGTAGGGACAGTACTTTAGGGGGACAGATAAAGCTAGACAGAGTGCAGAAAGGGACACACATTTTTCATGTAAAATTTGAACTCCTAGAACCCTCCAGGAAGGGGAAAAAACTACCTTATTTTTGGTTGGCACCATTTTTTTTCAGCCACAGGCATTTACAGGTAAAAGCTGAAAAAAGTGCTTAGAGCCACAAGCATCCTGTGGGACAGCAGAGGAAAGTAAGAGGT
The DNA here is from genome assembly GCA_034509955.1 of Urosaurus nigricauda. Classification (NCBI taxonomy): domain Eukaryota; kingdom Metazoa; phylum Chordata; class Lepidosauria; order Squamata; family Phrynosomatidae; genus Urosaurus; species Urosaurus nigricauda. Next base: position 97,760,672 of record JAOEGL010000001.1, read on the forward strand.
GTCTCCAGCAAGTGCCCTGCTGTCTCCAACATTTCTCAGGTGAAAATGGGGATAAGGAATATCAGAGTGTGATCAAGATGGCAAAAGTAACTGATGAAGAACAACATACTGTACAAGCTAGGATAGTCTGCAGAAATTTGCTTTTGCCTGAGCCTACTGGATATGCAAGATTCCAATACTGGATATGCAAGATTCCTGGAAGGTTCAAGGAGTTCACATTTTACATGAACCTCACATTTTACATTTTGTAAATGTAAGCTCAGGACAAGGAGGAAAAGGGGGAGGCGGAGACAGAAGCAAACATTTTAAAAGCAGCTGAAGTAGGATGACAGGAGATTGACTGGAATTGCCCCTGACAAATCAGGACAGTTGGAGAGTATGCTGTGTATTGCTAAGCAGTTACTTGAATAGAGCTATTGGAGATTACATTTTCTTGAGGTGGCAAGGCTCCTGGCAAAGCCCATGTCTGTTCTTCTCCACAATCTCACTTGTTCATTTGAACCTTTTATGGTGATAAACAAAAGGCATTAGGAAGGGGCTCTTGCATACTCTAGCCATTGCCTTATAAAACTAGGCCATGAATTCACTCATACAGTCTTTCCAGTATTCTCTTGGGAATATGTATTCTATTTAGAATTGTAAAACCACAGACTATATATTCCAAACCTGTGCCAACTGAACTAAATCCCTCCTGAAAGATGTGTATCCAACCTATGTTTATGCACCAGCATCCAAGGCAGTTCATTCCACTGTCAAACTACTCGTACATAAAACAAATTATTCTTAATGTTTAGGTAGAATTTCAGATCTTAACTTGAATTCATTGGTTCATGATCTAGTCTCTAGAGTAGCAGAAAACAAGCTCACTCCAGCTACTACATGACTTCCCTTCAGACATTTGAAGAAAGCTTGCATATCACCTTACAATCTTCTCTTATCTAAGCTAAACATAGCCAGCTCCCAAAGCCACTCCTTGTAGTGCTTGAATTTCAGATCTTCTATCATTCTGGTCACCCCATTCTAAACATGCACCAGCATATCAACAGCAGCCATGGGCCTGTCCAATTAGTCTTGGGTCCAACACATTGTGCAGGTAACACACTCAATGTGGTCTTTTGTACTGAACTGGCCTGACGGCAGGGAACCGTCTAATTAAAAGATTTTATGTACAGCACTGTGTAAATTTACAGCACTATATAAATAAAGGTTAATAATAATAATAATAATAATAAATCCATGGGCAGAGGTGATTGATGCCACCGCACTGTCATGGACAGACCATTTCCTGGTCAAGGTTGGACTAAAGGCTACTATCCTTATCCCCCTCAGGGGTGAAGGACCTATTAGAATGGTCTACCCTAGAAGGCTGATAGTACCCAAACAGTTCCAGGAAGCCCTAGAGGGGTCAATGGTTGGGAACGACAGCGATTCTGTTGATGCCCTGGTTGATACTTGGAATAACGACCTTACCAGGGCTTTAAACATTATTGCTCCTGAGCATCCTCTCTGGATCACTTCAAATAAAAAACTATGGTACACGGAATATCTTCATAAAATGAAGCAGGTCGCGCGATGACTAGAGCACCACTGGCAGAAACATTGCTGCTTATCAGACAAGACACTCCTTAAGAACCTATTGAAGTCTTATGGAGTGGCAATCGAAACAGTAAAGAATTCTTTCTATGCCGTCCATATTGCATCAGCAAATTCGCATCCCACTATTCACTTCTCTCTAGGATGAAAAGGAACTACTGGTGAGTACACATTGAGTTCAATCCATTAACCAGTTTCAAATCCATCCACCAATAGCAGTGTCTAGCCAACATTTCACCAGCTTATCTGCAAAAATAACTTTTGTCCACAATGCAACATGAAAGAAACAACATAAAAATTGTCAAAATTACAAAATTTATATGGCATTACAAAACAACAGTAGTTGATAGAATACAACATATTAAGAGGGAAGAGCAACAGACAGGTGTAAATATAGAGATGTTTGTGGGAACAAAGACATTTTTATAGACAGCAAACAGTTGCTAAGGACTGTGCCAAAGTGACACTACTCTTACGGACTTTCTTTAAATTACTTGAGTATAATTCATCCCTTTAGGATGAATTCCCTTTAAATATGTTTTACTTGACATGCAATATGGAATATAAGGGCCAAATCAGACCAGCAATAAGTGCTGGCTTGGGGGCACCATGGGAGCATGGTGTTTATAATGCACACCCTGACTCTGCCCCCAAGCAGGTATCACACCACCCACCTGACCAGATAGCAGGCAGCATTACAGTGCTCTGGAGGCATGACATTCAGACATCGCACACAGCATGCTGCAAGGGTGCAGAAGAGCTGTGGTGGCAGCGGCAGAAAGGACAGCTTTTTTCCAGCCCCAAAAGGAGTGACATTTTGCTGTTTATTTTTGGGCCACAAAAATGCTGGATCAGAGCTGCGGTGTGCAGTCATCATGGCCTCAATCTGGTGCTCAAAGGAGCAGCAACAAGCTGCCCCTTTAGTACTGTCTGTACCAGCCCTAACTTCACCTGAAGTTTGAAAATTCTGTTTTTATATTTCAGCTTCCAGAATATTGGCCAGTGGTTTCTGAGAGGTGTTGTCCAAAAATGTAACTTTTCCAAGCTCTGGCTTCACCCAGTTCTATTACTAAATCATGACCACTTTCCTCAAGTTGTACTTGGCTAATTATTTGCTATTTGAACTTTTATGCATATGGAGAAGGTAATAAAGGAATGAAGATATGGCCCCGAAAGACAGAGATGTTGGGAAAGTATCTAGTTCCTGGACCACTAACAAGAAACTTTGGCCCATTTTAGATTGGCAGAAAGAGGTGTGATGAAGGCTGCATGAAAGCCCAGCCTTTAGGTGAGAAAAAAGGGAAAGTGTGCCATGAAAACGCCATTTTGGCGCTTTAAGGGAGAAGAAGCGCCTTTAAAAAGGTGCTGGATTTCCCTACTCTTTTTTTAAACAGTGCGCTATAGCGCAAGTGCATCTAAAGGCTAAGGTGTAGTTGCGCAGTTAAATGGGGCTCTGTCTCTTTAAATCGCCCATTTAAAGGCAGTGATAGAGGTGCAAATTATAATGGATCGTGGGCTGGGAGCATGCGTGGTGTGGAGTTCACTTCTAATTAAAACGCTCAATGCCCTGCAGGTGTAAAAGCTGGGGTTTAACCGCGCAGTTTTTTAAAGCTCCCAAACCCTAGCTCCACCCCTAATCGGAACCCTAGACATGCGCAGTAGGGACTCTGGGATGCCGTTACTGTTATTCTACTGTGGATAACATGTCAATTCCTTCACAAAATAAGGGGGTTCATTCATGATGCACCAGTGCAACGGCACAGTTTAAAAAGGCAGAGGAAGCGCAGTGATAAACTGCTGAACTTTTAAAAAAAAATTTCCTTGCCGGCTGCGAATTGCGCAATTGCGCAGTTCCCAGCAGGCAATGATAATGTGCTGTATTGTGTACCTGTGCAATTGCTAAAAGCCGCGTTCATTGCCGCCCATGTAGCTGCTCCGCCTGTGTTTGTAGCATCCTGACAGCTTCCCATGTAGCTGCTGAGCCACAGAAAAGACCTCAGATAAGTCATTCCCCAAACCCCTCAGTCTAGCAGCCCTGTACCTTTTAAATGCACACCTGGGGCTTGCAGTCTAGCTGCTAAGCATTAAGGACAGTGCAACTTCATGTCACACTTTCCTGCCAATCTAAAAAGCCCCATAGTAATATTGAGAGCATGCCTGAAAGAAAAAAAAGAAAATCCTCTAGATGGTGCCAAAAGCACATCTATTTCCAAGAAGTACCATTTAGGCTGAAAATGTTCTAAACCTTCTCATCATTCTGAGTGATCCATCAGTCTGACTACCAGTTTGTATTTCAAATCAAAACACAAAGTATCTCCATGTGTCTGTGAGCCAAAGACAATTCCTATCTTTTAATGTAAAGCAAAGATTGGAAAATTCTATCCCACATGAGTTACCCATCCCCAAATTCAAGTTTCTTTTCTTTCACTGTATTTCTAAGAGCAGGAGACCCTTCCAGGATTTGGCAGCTGCCATGTGGAGGGAGGTTTTTTAAAAAATGGAAGTCAAGGAGAAATTAATAGTTCTCTGCACTCTGTCCAAAATGGGATTTAGACAGCATCCTGAAGTGTGAAGATATATCAGTAAATATTAAAGTTAGGATTGTCCATGGCATCATATATCATTGTGAGAGCTTTACAGTGAAGAAAGCTGATAGGAAAAAACTCATTTGAGATGTGGTGCTGGAGAAGAGTTATGAGAACAACATGGACCACTAAAAAGACCAATGGATGTGTCCTAGAGGAGATCAGACCTGATCACTGCCTGGAAACAATGATGGCTAAACTGATGTTGTCATATTTTGGCCATATCATGAGAAGAAAGGATTCAGAAAAGACTATAATGCTTGGCAGAGTGGAAGGCAATAGAAAAGGTGGAAGACATCATTCCTGATGGATAGACTCAGTCAGAGAAGCTGATTGCAAGAGCTAAGCAAGCGGTTGAGGATAAGGTGACTTGAAGGTCTCTCATACATATGCTCCCAATGGGTTGAGGTCACCTCAAAGCAATCAACAACAACAAAGCTGCACAGAATCATAGAATCATAGAATTGGAAGAGACCACAAGGGCCATCCAGTCCAACCCCCTGCCATGCAGGAACTCCCAGTCAAAGCATCCCCGACAGATGGCCATCCAGCCTCTGCTTAAAGACCTCCAAGGATGGAGACTCCACTACACTCCGAGGGAGTGTGTTCCACTGTCGAACAGCCCTTACTGTCAGGAAGTTCCTCCTAATGTTGAGGTGGAATCTCTTTTCCTGCAGCTTGCATCCATTGTTCCATGTTCGAGTCTCTGCAGCAGCAGAAAACAAGCTTGCTCCCTCCTCAATATGACATCCTTTCAAATATTTGAACAGGGCTATCATATCACCTCTTAACCTTCTCTTCTCCAGGCTAAACATCCCCAGTTCCCTAAGGCGGTCCTCATAGGGCATGGTTTCCAGTCCCTTCACCATCTTAGTTGCCCTCCTTTGGACATGCTCCAGTTTTTCCACATCTTTTTTGAATTGTGGTGCCCAGAACTGGACACAGTATTCCAGGTGGGGCCTGACCAAAGCAGAATAGAGTGGCACTATTACTTCCCTTGATCTAGACGCTATACTTCTATTGATGCAGCCTAGAATAGCATTGGCCTTTTTAGCTGCTGCATCGCACTGTTGACTCATGTTCAACTTATGGTCTACTTGAACTCCTAGATCCCTTTCACACATAGTTTCATTCAACCAGATGTCCCCCATCCTAAATCTGTGCATTTCATTTTTACGCCCATCTTACATGTGCACTTACATGCACTTACATGTGTTTAAGGCACTAACAGGATGCCAAACAATGCCTGTTTGAAGTCCTTTTGCCATGATTGCTTTTGTATTGCATACCTTACAACTGTCCCAGTTTGGCAGGAACAGCACCTAATTAATTCTCTGTCATCTATTTTTTTCAGCTGTTTTGATAATGTCCCAGTATCTCTCTATTCCTCCCACATTCTCACTTTGTCCTCAGTTCACTTCATTTGCTGCAAACAGAATTCAAAGTTCAGAAGTAGGTTGCTTTCAGTTAACTTAGCAAGAGGGAGAGGAGAGGAGAGGGCAGAATCTTGCCTTTTCAGGTAAAGGTAAAGGTTTCCCCTTTGACAAGATTGTCAAGTCGTGACTGACTTTATCTCCATTACTAAGCCAACAAGCCAGCATTGTCAAAGACAACTCTGTGATCTTGTGGCTGGCATGACTGCACAGAATACTGTTACCTTCCCACAAAAGTGGAAACTATATCTTTGCACCTTTACATTATTTCAAACTGCTAGGCTGGCAGAAGCTGGGACTAGTGACAGGAGGTGCTTGAGTCTTGTCAGAATCTGTGTCTTAACAGCTAAACCACTATGTCCCCCTCTTTCCTGGTAAGCTCAGGCAAAAGCAAACTGTTGCCACCATTCTTAGCTTGTGTGTTCTTTATTAATAACTTTTGCCATCTTGGCTACAGTGTGATGTTGCTTAGCCACATGTATCCCAGTTTCATCTGTGAAATGGAGGGTATGATATCTCCCCCAGTAGGGAGGTCTCTTCACTATAGAGGAAAGTTCACCTGATATTTGGGTGTGTGTCATCCCCACATTTGCTCTTTTTCCTGCCTCTTGGTAAAGAGAAGGAGGGGACATCCTATTACTCAGATAGGGAGAGGATACAAAAGTCACTGGTATCTTGACTATTGCCAAGAAAATCCAGCCTTCCTATTTACCACTAGCAAATTCTCTAAACATTTCCTGACATTAACCTTTTCCACATTTTCACATAACCTCAAGAACTGTTATACTTGCTTTTTAACTTAACTTAAAATACCAGTTCTAATATTTTCTAAGGTTCCTTGGATTTAAAACACTGGTTGACTTTGAGCAGTGAACCAGGATTTCAAAGCAGTGCTTTTGAGTCAATGCTCACCTGATTTGTAGGGCAAGAATATTAGACATTTCCCAACATAAAGCAGTGATTATGTTTGGAAATGTTGGGAAATGTTTAGATCCAGTGTGATACAATGGTCTGAAACCCACTGGGTAACCTTGGGCAAGTCACATGCATTCTGTGTCAGGGGAATGAGATGGCAAACCTCCTCTGAACAAATCTTGCCAAGAAAACCCTATGATAGGAGATGACTTGAAGTTACACAACAAGAGGATGTTAACACGGGTTCTGATTGGGCACTTTTTTTGATGGATAACAAAAGAACTTGTCTGTATGTATAAAAGGAAAGAATATCAAGTTCATGTAGGTAATCTCACAATGTAAGAGCACCATTTCATTATTTCATTCCCTCTTTGTACCAGTAGAGGGGAGCACATAGTTATTTTCTGACAAAACTTCACCATTCGAACTAATAAATCTGCACTTTCCCCTGGAGGCTTAACTAAGCCCATTTTCACAGGTGATATTTAAATCAGTGTTTTTTTTATTCACACGTTATATCTTGCATATACAACCTGAATTCTATTTTAAGAAAGACTTCATGTCTTTTCTGTCTCAGCACCCAAAGGTGACCCATTTATAGGGATGGACAGATCAGATGCAAGCTGATCTGTGTCAATTTTGCAGAACTGCATTGCAAAATTCAGAAAAGCATGAAATCCAAAGGAAAAGCTGCATTCCAATAAGCATATTATTTTGTGTGAACTGTACTGCTTCACTTCAGAAATGAAGACTGAACAAAATGCTTCAACTGTACTATCAATTTGATACCAGAAGACTTTCCCAAGGCAGTTTCAGATGCTTTATACTTAGAGGGTGAGCCACCATTATACAGTGGGTACAATGCTGTACCAACACTTGAGAAACCCAGTTCAAAACCCAACTCAGCCACTAGGCTTATTGGGCCACCTTAGGATAATCACTATGGGGCAATCTAGACCGCCCAAAAGGGGTGGTCCATGACTGCCCCTTAAAGCAGCGGGATGGGACCAAGTATGCCACACCAGCAGCCTCTGCGGCCCCATCCCGCCGCTTCTGGAGGCCGCGGGGAAGCGGCAAACTGCCACTTACCCGTGGCCTCCAGGCAGGGTGCAGTAGGTGCCCTGAGAGCCCTCTACACCCCACTTGTGGAGGCGGGGCTGAAAGGAGGAAGGGGCCGCCGCCACAGCCCCTTTCTCCCTGGGTCTTTGCCGTGGCTGTGTAATAGCCGTGGCAAAGACCCCCCACCAAAAAGGAGCTCCCTTTGGAGCTCTTTTTTGCTCCTCAGAAAGGGCTCGATTTGTGCCCTCCCATGGTGCAAAAGCGTCATCATGTGCGCAGCCTGTCTAAAAGCTGTGCACATGATGATGCTTTGAAAGTGCATCCGTATGGATGCCGCCATTTTAAAATGGCGGCGTCCATACGCTTTAGGCCTAGGGAGGGTGTAAAAGCTATGCCCTCCCTAAACCTAAAGGCGGGCTTTTTAGCCCTTAAAATTCCGTCAAGTGCCCGTCTAGAACGGGCCTATATCTCCTACCTTAAGTTATCTCACAATATTGCTGAGAGGATTAAAAAATGAAGAATACATTGGACACCATGCACTGTTTAGAGGTGGCACATAAATGTAATAAATAAAAGGTGGCACATAAATGTAATAGAAAAGCAAATATGGATAATATAAATAACTGCCTTTTACTCTCTTTCTCTCTGTGAAGAAGATACAACACATGTTTGTTTTAATCCCAGGAACCTTTGAGAGAACATTGGCTCCTTCAAATTCCCCATAGCATCTGCACTTGTCAAAACAAAGTTGTTCCACTGCCTGACACATTATAGTTTTTGTGTGGGGTGTTGCTTTGTTATTTCCCATCAAATCAGCTTCAGCTTATGGCTTTCATGTGTTCCAGGCCCTGTCTTCACCAGCATGGGGCAGCCCAGAGTATTCTGGCCCTGGAGCTGCACTGACACTCTGCCATTGCAAATCCCTCTGTTCTGATGCTGTGTTTTTGACTGCACACATTTCCTGTTAAGCTGCCTGCCATGGAGTGCTTTGCTCTGGGGTCAGAATGTGACACTTGGTAACAAACACATAGCTAGATGCCTTGTTTTGACCTCAGAACGAGTGCTTGGTTGTAACATCAGACATGTTGGGTGGCCCACCAGAATGTATTTCAAACAGCCACCTGACATCAGAATGGATAGCTCTGGATCTTCTGGTAAGATATGGAGCAAATAGGAACTTTATTAAATCTGGGATAAGAGAAGTAAAACCTCATTCTGGTGCTAAGCAGGCTGGCCATTGTCCAGTCTTCTCACACCTGAACCAGATTTTGGGCTCTGCGCTGTCTGGCCTCCTCACCAAGAGAACTGGTGAAGGCCATTACATTTCACTCATGTTGACAGGGCTTTTCCATCAGCAGCCTGATCTTGCAAGAGCAGGGCTTTGGCTTCTTGTACCAAATCAATCCAACTGTAGTGTGGTCTGCCACTACTTTTCCAATGATTAATGCAAAGTACAACTGCCTTACTTTAATCATTTTGCCATCTAGTGAAAGTTCAGGCCTGATTTGGGGCCTGCAGAGCATCCTAAGTACCCTAAAGACTCCAAGTCCTATCTATCTTGGAAGCTAAGCAGGGTCACCCTGGTTAGTACTTGGATGGGAGACTACCAACAAATTCTAGCTGGTTCAAGTTATATTGCAGAGGAAGGGGCTGGCAAAACCATGTCTGAGTAGTCCTTGCCTATGGAGTAGCCATAAATCAACAGGTGACATGAAAGCACACACAGAGATGGTGGTGTACTGAAAATGTCATCCAAACATCAGATAACTCATTCTTGTAATCTTGTAGGATATGGATAAACATATTTCCACTACATTTGTTATAGGAAAGTACAGAACAAAGAAAGCATGCTCTTTTGAGGGTCCTCCCCAGCTCCCAGAAGACAATGCCATTGTCACATGGTGGGGGGAGACAAGAAACAAGTGCCTCCCTGTGATAACATTATCCAAAATTGCACAGTTTTTGAAGACATTCCTGCAGCAGGGAGAAAATTGGTTTGATTATTTGTTTGCTCTTACAGGAACAAGTACTGTAATTTAAATAAGCACATTCCCTACTGTGCACCTCTCAGAGAAACACTTTAAAGGAAACAGATAAATTAGATAATTCTAATTTGCCTTGATGGCATAGCCACCAGACAAGTACCCCTGAGGCCAATTTTAAGTCTGAGGCTGATTCACATAGGCAAAGATACCTTGTAAATATCCTAGTCCCAAACTGTTTATGCATTTAAATGTCAAATGCCAGCACTTTAAAATTAGGCCCAGCACCACCCAGGGCCCAGTAAAGAATTGGCGACCAGTGCAATTGGTGCAAAATGGGTTCACCATATTCCAAATGTCTAGTCTCATCTGCATTCTGTATTCAGAGATGTTTCCCAGCTTAAGGCATATCTGCATAGAAGGTATCACAAGGGTACAAATAAAGCTGCTTATGGTATAATATTCACAGGGGAAAATGCACAAAGAGAAATGGCTTTTCTCTTTCTTTAGGATTCAGTGTAAGCAGCTGCATAACATGAGAAGGAGAGGGATGAGAAAGCATTACAGGCCTGCATGGAACATTCACAGTTCTGAGCTAGGTGCAAGAACTGAGCTCTCTTTCTCAAAAGGAGCCCTGCCAATGCCCATGGTTTCTGAGGAGTGATTATGGGATGGCATAATATGATAAGGCTCTGAATTTAACCAGACTATCTCTTTTTTCTGGTTGTGGAAGATCGTGGAGTTCAGGAAGGAGGCTGTCATTGTCTTCTTGGGAGCCAAATATTCATTTCAGGAACCTCTGCACTGAAATGCAGGCTCCTTCCATGACTGACACAACCTACTAATGGGCAGGTGGCCCAAGTCTCATCTGGAAGTCTTCATTTTTGGATGATAAAAATAGTACTTAGCTGTGCAGCCAGCCAGTCTTCTCACATAGATTTATGTACATATGCATTAGGACAATTTATGCCTCGTCCACAATGCATCCACTTAGAGTTAGGGTTATCCCAGACCTTGAGATTTCTGGGCCAAAACCTGAGGTCTAGGAATAATCTCTAGCATAATAAGTACTAATCACAGATGCCCACAGAATATAATTCAAATATAAACACACACACACTTTCCTGTTTGAAAATTAAGACAGAATTCCTAGCAAAAGAGGCTGTTCCCAGATCGAGGTGGAATGAGGGGACTATTCCCCCACACTGACTTAGGGAGAAAGGACAAAAAACATTTAATATAGCGCACTTGCTTCTAACTAAAAGGTGGATGGAGAGCACAGTAGAGGGTGAGCCCTGATGCCACAATTCAGTGGTGTCAATAGGGTTGGTCCCATCCGGCGCAGTCAGTCATGGGGGGGGGGTTAGGGGATTATTGGGGCAGGACATCTGGCGTGCAACTTCTGGCATGTGACTTCCAGCCTCTAAAAGAGAGTGCATGAGCAGCCAAAAATAGCCTGTGTGTCCGCAGGGAGCAGTCATAATACAAAGGGTGCCTCCATTAAGGGTCTAGGCAGCCTGAAAAGACCCCATGAGGGGTCTTGGTGGCCTGAAAAAGTCCCACGTGGGGCTGGAGAGCCAGCCTGATCTCACCCTACTTCTTGACTGTCACCCCTGTTCTGGAATGTCATCAGTGTGATATACACCCCAAAAGTGCCGTTACTGCCACAAATAATGGGAAGGAAGGAGCGAGCTATCTAGGTAAATACATAACTCTCTTGAGGAGTCTTTGTATGTTGCAGCAACAAATCAATTAAGGCTTGAAAACTGCTGCACAACTGGTTAGCTAGATATCTGTTTACAGCCTTGTCCTCTTGCCTGAAACTGAGCCCATCTTTGTCTCTTTATTGTTTATTGTTAGATGCAAGGTTCCAACAATATGTGCCAGGTGGTGATTCCTGCATCAAAATCCCCAAAATTACAGATATATCATCATCCAACCTGTACAGTATAGCAAACTAAGCAATTAACCCTCGCTGAAAAAGAAAGGATCAGGTCAAGTCAATGCAAAGACAAATACTGACTTCCATTATCTCTACAAACCAATCTGGTATAGATCAGGTGTATTGTGCACTTCTGCTTTGTGATTAATTGGTGCATGGTTCACTTTTTCCAGCACCAGCTTCACTTAAGTAGCATTTTTTTCTGCATTCCATGATCAAGAACCTAGAGAAATTCAAAGAAGCACCAGGGATTTATTTATTTATTTATTTAAATGATTTTGAGTTTTATGCTTGTTCCAGAACTGTAGGAGTTCTGCTCATTTGGAAGAGACAGGAGGATCAGGGCCCAAGATCCTTTGGTATAATATCCTCTTCCCAACCATAGCCAGCCAGATGTTCCTGGAAAGCTGTCTAACAAGACTCACAGCCTATCACCACTCCCGATGAGCCATACTGCCTTTGATCTAGAAATTACATAAAGCCATGGCTACTAGTAGCCATAAATGACAGATTTATCATAGGTAAATAACCTAAGCCACATCCTGTGGCAGAATATTCCACAATTCAATTGTCAATTATTTATGCTATAGATTGAGTCTCCCTATACTGAAATGCTTGGGATGAAGGGTATTTTGATTTTATTTATTGATTGGTTTTGGAATATTTGTGTATACATCATGTGGTATCTTGGAGATGGGACCCAAGTCTAAACATAAAATTCATTTATGTATTGTATATATCTAATGCACATAGTCTGAAGGTAATTTGACAAACAAAATTTTAATTTTGTGCATGAAACAAAGTTTGTGTACATTAAACCATTAGAAAGCAAAAGTGTCACCATCTCAGCCAACCATGAAAAAAAGTTTTTGATTTTGGAGCATTTCAGATTTTGGAATTTGTGATAAGGGAGACTCAACCAGTATTAGAGTTTATCAGAACGTCAGAATCATAGAATCATAGAGTTGGAAGAGACCACAAGGGCCATCCAGTCCAATTCCCTGCCATGCAGGAACTCATAATAAAGCACCCCTGACAGATAGCCATCCACTCTCTGTTTAAAGACCTCCAAAGAAAGAGACTCCACCAAAGGAGACCCCAGCTAGATGTACAGTGGTCCCCCAGCTTACGAATCCCCCGGGTTGCGAAAACCCCGGGATCCGAAAGCCGCCGGACCGCTAACCTATCCCCCGGGATCCGAAAGATCCCCCGGGATACGAAAAAAAACCGTGCGGCCCCTTTAAATTGGCCACGTGGTCCATTGAAAATAGCGGTCCCCCGGGAAACGAAAGCTTCTGGGTTACGAACGGTAATCCGGAACGGATTACCTTCGTAACCCGGGGGACCACTGTATACTGCTCCAGCCTGCCCTAGGTCTCAGCTGTGTTTGTGGGTATGGCAGGAGAGTGGCCTACTTTAGGCTAGCTCCCCAGCCCTCTGGAAGACTGCTCCAGCTTGCCCTGGGTCTCTGCTGTGTTTAGGGAATGTTATTATTGTTATTATTAGTAAATGTCTGTGGTAGTATAAAGAAGAAATCTTTTGCTGTTATTGTTGGCTTGTATCTTGCATTACATTGTATCTTTGTTATAAGGTGAAAATTAGATATTATTAGTTTTTGCTATTTATTGCCTTGTTATTTTGTTGCTTGTATTGGTCAGGGGTTTGGGAAGGGGTTAATTTGTATTTTATTGGAATTTTTTGTATGGTATCTTTTTTACTGTTGTTAGCCACCCAGATTCCCCATGATTGGGTGGGATAAAAATAAATCTATATTATTATTATTATTATTATTATTATTATTCATTACCAAGGGAGTGTGTTCCACTATCAAACAGCTCTCACTGTCAAGATGTTCCTCCTAATGTTGAGGTGAAATCTCTTTTCCTGTAGCTTTCATCCATTGTTCCGGGTCCTATTCTCTGGAGCAGCAGAAAACAAGCTTGTGCCATTCTCAACATGACATCCCTTCAAATATTCAAACAAGTCTATCATATTACCTCTTAACCTTCTCTTCTCCAGGCTAACATTCCTCATAGGGCATGGTTTTCAGACCCTTCACCATTTTAGTTGTCCTCCTTTGGACACACTTCAGTTTCTCCGCATCCTTTTTGAATTGTGGTGTCCAGAACTGGACACAGTATTGCAGGTGGGGCCTGACCAAAGCAGAATAGAGTGGCACTATTACTTCCCTTGATCTAGAGACTAAACTTCTATTGATGCAGCCTAAAATTGCATTGGCCTTTTTAGCTGCTGCATCACACTGTTGACTCATGTTCAACTTGTGGTCAGCAGCCCTGGTGGCGCAGTGGTTAAATGCCTGTACTGCAGCCTCTCACTCAAAACCACAAGGTGGCGAGTCGCTAAAATGAGTACCCAGATTGTTGGAGGGCAAATAGCTTACAATTGTAAACCGCTTAGACACTCCTTAAGGGTATGAAGCGGTATATAAATGAAGCTGTTTGTTTGTTTTTGTTTTTTGTGGTCTACTTGGACTCCTAGATCCCTTTCACATGTAGTCTCATTCAGCCAGGTGTCCCCCATCTATATGTATGTATTTCGTTCTTTTCCTCTCCCCCCCCCCCCCCCAGTGCAGTACCTCCATGTTGAAATTCATTTTGTTAGCCAAGGCCCAGCTTTCTAATCTATTAAGGTCATTTTGAATGTTGATCCTGTCCTGTGGGTTATTAACTACTCTTCCTAATTTGGTGTCACCTGAAAATTTGATAAACATGCCCCCTATTCTTTCATCTAAGTCATTGATAAAGATGTTGAATAGCACTAAACCCAGGACGGAACCCTGTGGCACCCTGCTAGTCACTTCTCTCTCAGACGAAGATCTCAATGAGCTTTCACTTTAGATGTGGACAGATGGCCGGCAGTCCAGTCCCTTTATCTTGTAAGAAAACTGAGAGACAGAAACTGTGAGAAGACAAATAGTGCTTTCTTTCTCAGGATAAGTTTCAGGGACACTGTATGGCACCTACCTGCTTTCTATATCCTGTCACTGACACTGATTTATGATTGGGATGATTTTTAGAACATCAGCTACTATGATTATGCAGAGCTACTTCACAGCACTTTGCCAGATTATTTTAGTTGTTAATTGCTTTGCAGGGTATGGTACTGAAATACTTATTTGCAATAGAAAAGTGCTATGCATTTAAAATGTTGGATTAGCCATGGGAACAAAGCTAATTGAACTCCTATTGGCACCACAGTATTGCATCATATTTCTACCCAGAAGGCCAGAAGAAATAGTATCCACTACTTTCGATTGATTGATTGATTGATTCAACTTTGCCCAGAAGAACAGTAGATATAAAAAAGTCTGTTGTCTTGAGTTGATGTCACAAAAACAACAGACTTTTAGCACATTAAAGACTAACAAATTTATGGTAGGGAAGAGCCAAATTTATTACTACTATCATGTTATCCTCACATGGGTACAGAGAAAGAAATTGTACACAGTGTGCCCAAATGGTCTCAACAAGATAAGCAATAATCCATCTTTTAAAATGGAGAAAGTTCATTAGCTTACTAATGGCTGCATATACACTGCAGAATTAATGCAGTTTGACATTGCTTTAACTGCCATGGTTCAATGGTGTAGAATTTTGGGATTTGTAGTTTATGAGATATTTAGCCTTCTCTGTCAGAGAGCACTAGTGCCACAGAAAACTACAAATCCCAGGATTCCACAGAATGGAGTCATGACAGTTAAAGCAATGTCAAACCATAATTTATTGTGGGCTTTTCTGCCAAATATACCCCCCTCCCTTCTCCCAACATCGTTTGAATACTCCCACTTTATAAAACAGTATTGCAGGAAGATCTTTCTTTAACTGAACTAATGAAATACTTCCTCATCTAAAATAATCATTTCACACAGAAACATACATGTCAGAAAAGATTACCAGCCTTGCTTTCTACTTGACATTGTAGATTTCTGTTGGTAAGATATGTATTTGCTCAAATGGGCAAGTCTATCACTGCAGTATGAAAATACTTTTTCACACAGTGCAGAATAAACTGATAGATGAGGTGCTAGCCTCTAATTCATTGGCTTCAAAAAAGAGATTACCGGTAGGTAAATTCATGGGAGCGCTACCAATAACTACTAGCTGTCAGAACTAAATATAGTATATTGAGAGACTTAGAGGTTGTACAGGCCAGCATTATACGCCAGCCTCAGGGCAGAGTGGGGGCATGGCATCGACATGACAAACACCCTGATGCTGCCCTGACGCTGCCATCATGCTGTGCCCCCAACCATATGGCAGCTGGTGTCATGGCACTCCTTTGGTGCTGCATCTAAATGACACAGCGCCAAAAGGAGCTCCTGAAGGTGCCACTACTGTGGCAAAAGTGCCCTTTCAGCAGCGCAAAAATGAGCTGCTTTTTGAGGCTCCTTTTTGTGCCACAAAAATGACAGATCAGGGCCCCAGCATGTAGTTGCCACAGCCCTGATCAGGAACTGAAAGGGACAGTCTGTTTAGCACTTAAATAGCAGTTTCTGAAGAGCAGTCAACAAGGAAAAGAACCAGAAACATGCTGTTAAGTACAGTGAAGAACCAGCCTTGGGAATAGATCCATCCCATCCATCTCTTTACTTATATCCTTTGTTTATTTATTCTCTGAGATTGGAACTTAAGGCAATTTACAAACTATTTCCACCAGTAGGCTACCTTTTCGTCTAGGTAGCCCTTTGAGTTTTAAATTATCTAATAGTAGTGTGTGAGATGTGATGTAATGTGATGGATTTTATTATTTAATCTTTGATTAGTAATTATATGTTAACTGTTTTAACCATGGTTTTAATAATAAGTACCAGAATCTTATATGACCTTTTACATAATATAACATTGTATTTGCCTAGATAAGTAGCAGAGACACTAAGAACCTCGGTTACTGAATTGCAAATAAGACACCAACAAGACCAATCTGATGCAATTGGGACTGATGCTCATCGGTTTTATTGTGCATCATCCACCAGTGTTCATCAGCCACTTTGCTAGCTCTGGAACATAGTAATGTAACAGCAGACCTCTACTGGAAATGAAATTCTTTGCAATTTTAATTCCTGCAAACATAAGGCCACTAACAAAGACATAAGTCCCAAACTGAATTCTTAGTTTTGTACTCTTGTGTGGTGTAGCTGTTGGTTGTACCAGGTACAACTGTTGTAAGTAATGTGGTATTTAAAGGAACGCCTCTCCCTACATAATCTGCCCCATACACTCAGAACATCAGGGAAGAATCTGTTAGATCCCATCCATACACGCTTGGTATCAACTTCCCACAAGGCATTCTCTGCAGTAGCCCCGAAGTTTGGAACAACTTGCCGGAGGAGATCCATCTTATTACCTCCTTGGATGCTTTTAAGAAGGCTCTTAAGACGGATCTCTTCCGGCGGGCTTACCCATCTGACATACTTTAATCCAGTAGGAATGAATAGACATCACTGGATCTATACTAGATGCAGTAACAACTGTCAGATTAATGATCAAAACCACGTGGCGTGTTTTATTGAATTTATAATTGTTTTATTCTTTTAAAATTGTCTTGAATTGAACTGTATATATTTTAACTGTTGGAATCCCGCCTCGATCCAATGGGAGAGGCAGGAAATACAAATAAACATCATCATCATCATCATTATTATTATTATTATTATTATTATTATTAATTATTATTTAACTCTTTTTTTAAACTTTTCTAAAATAAGATCTTAATCTTAAACTTAAAGCAGTAGTGAACTAGATAAGGAAAAAATGACTGAAACTGAATCCAGATAAGACAGAGGTACTCGCCGTAGGGGCCCAAAATCCAGGTATAGAGATATGTCAGCTAGTCTTGGATCAGGTCACACTCCTCTTAAAAGACTGTGTTTGCAGCTTGGGAGTGCTCCTGGACCCGTTACTTCAGATGTCAAATCAGATAAATACAACGGTCAGGAGTGCTTGTTTTTAGCTCCAGCTGATACACCAGCTGTGTCCTTTCCTGGAACCATGGGATCTGGAAACAGTGGTACATGCACTGTTAACCTCACGACTTGACTTCTTCAATGCACTCTACATGGGGCTACTCTTGTGCCAAGTCCGGAAACTTCAATTAGTTCAAAACATGGCAGCCAGAGTAATCACAGGGACAACTAGAGGTGACCAATATAACACCTATTTTAAAATCTCTCCATTGGCTGCCTATTAGTTTCTGGACACAGTACAAGGTGTTGGTAATGACCTTTAAAGCCCTTCATGACTTGGGTTCAACCTCTTTGTGGGATTGCCTACTTCCATATAATCCACCCCGCACACTTAGGTCCTCTGGGAAAAATTTACGGCAGCCAAAATTTACCAGGCTGGCTGTGGTTAACCAGAGGGCCTTTTCTTTGACCGCTCCCAAATTATGGAATGGCCTGTCAGAAGAGTTCCAAAACATTACCAATCTTGACAGCTTTAAAAAGGCTGTCAAGATGGATCTTTTCCAATAGGCCTTCCCTGACTAATCTACTTGCTCACCCAATGACACAGACCATCATATAGAATACCCCAAGGCATCCATCTCCTTGTCACTGACTGTCTTAATGATGTACATGGTAATTTATTCACTTTATTTTATTTTATTTACTATTGTTATGTAAGAATTATTATGATGTTGTTTTAGGAGGGAGGGGGATAATGAGATTTTTTTTTTCATTGTATATATTTTACTGCCGCTGTAAGCCACCTCAGTCCTGTGGAAGAGGCAGGATACAAACAAAATTTTATTTATTTATTTATCTAGATTTAAATTTCTGTAAATTGCCTTGGATACCATCCCAAGAGAAAAGTAGGGTATACTATTTATAAATCAATAAATAAGAAAGATAAATCAATCAGCTTCCACCCCCCAAAAAACTGGTCAGATCTTCATGAACCATAGGGGTATTTCCTCCCCCCCCCCCCCCCCCCCGGTAGACCAGGAGGTTCAGTGCCACCCTGGTCCCATCTGCTGAAGTAAATTAGGAATGTTTTGTTTCTCTTTATCATTTAACTCCTCAATACAATATCTACCATGGCTTGATGGCAAAAAAATTAACCCATCTGAGTCTAAACCAGTCATGGATGATAGCTGTGCTCTGACTATACAGGGGAGATTCATTTATGGAAAGTCAAAGACTAACCAAAAAACTCACATTTTGATGCTTAACTCTCCATTGCCATCAGAATCAATATATGGCTTTGAAATATTCCCTGGCAGATTCCAATTTGAAAGTCTTTCGTTTGAAGCCTATTTTCCACTTCTCCTCTACAGCAAGATCAAAGCAAGTGTTTGATGCTCCCAGTTTCCATGGTATGTATGTATGTATAAATAAATAAATAAAGGGTTGTAGCAAAGCATATTTACCAAAGAAGAAAAATGAGCTTGGGAAAAAAATTGGAGGGTTTTTGTTGTTCGTCTTCCCAGATGAGCTTTCTTTGAATGCATTTGTTTTATTTATTTATTTTTAACAAACACACACTGTTAAAGAAATGGAAGCATTTCCCTTTCATCTTTGTTTGCTAAAGCTATGGATTTGCTACACAAACAGAAGAAGAGAACAGATGTATCAGTGCCGCCTGGCCTTGCAAAGTGGGAATGCAAGCAAAGGAAACAAAGCAATCCCCTGATTGTGCTTCAAGAGTAATTGACATTTTGCCACAGATCTTCAAACTGGGCTTCTGCAGAACATATTTTAAGGCTCTTCTTTTCAGGATAAAATTTCTAGGATTTGAAAGCTTCTCTTTGTCTCCTGGTGGACTTCTACATTGTGAGCTTCTGTGCAGAGCTGCGTCTCGAATGTAATGGGGAAAGATGTATCTGTAATTTTGCTATGCGTTTAAATACTGTTTACGAAAGGACCTTGACAATGTTACTCAGCAGGGATGGTTGTTTAAATTATCATCAAGGACAATTTATGTGTTATTGTTGTTGTAATTCTCTCAAGTCAACTTTGACTTACAGAAACCCTATAAATGAAAGACCTCCAAGTCATCCTATCAACAGCCCTGCTCAGGTCTTGTAGACTCAAGTCTTCACTTTGCTTGCATGGGAGATGGATGTAATGGTCCTGTAGTTACTGCAATCCCTGGTGTCCATTTCTTGGATACTGGAATATATGTTGAGTACTTCAAATCTGTGTGTCATTCTTTTGTTTTCCAGATTTTAGTAAGAAGTAGAGTAGATACTGTCTCTGTAGCTTGAAGCAACTCTTTTGGTATGTCATCTGTTCTGGTGAACAAGTGCTCTGAGTGCAGCTTCTACTTCACTTTCTAAAATTGTAGATTCATCTTCAAATGGTTCTTCCTTGAATAAATCTGTCATCCATTTATCACTTTTATATTGTTCATCAATATATTATTTCCATCATCTTTTTATTTGTAGTTGGTCATGTAATGTGTTCTGCTGCTGGTTTTATAGTATGCTCACTCTTAGTTTAAATTTTCCTTTGCTTTCTCAATCTTGTGAAAGCTGTTTCCTGTTATTCCTTTTTATTGTCATCTTCTGTTTCTTTGCATTGGTTATTACAGTCGTTCTCTTTGTCCCTGTAATAAGTCACTGAACAGTTGCATTCAGGGTTCTGACCATATTGCTGCCCCCTTTTACTTTTGCTTTGCATTTTTCCTTAAGAACTTGACGAGTTTCATCTGCCATCCACAGAGGACCTGGAGCTTTGCTTCAACTCCTAAAGTTATATGTCTTGGGTGAGAGTGTCTGGATTTGCCTTCCAGCAGAGGTCTGGTTGGGGAGCAACCTAGCAAAATGGGCTGCCTCCCAGGGTCAGGTGTTTTACCCAAGTGAAGGTTGGAGAGGTAATCAGGAAATAACACCTGGCTTCAGCTGAGGCCACATTTAGATTGCTTCTCCTCTTGTGGTCTTCCAGAATTGCAAAATGTCATTAATGAGGTCAATAAAATGGTCTTGCTTTTAACCCAACATTTTGTACCTGGTCTCATTATTCCATGGTGGGTCATCAAAAAACTGTTGGTTTTGCAAAATTAAATCAGTCACCCTCCTGCTACATATCTTGATCCTAGGCTAAATTTTCCTACAGTCTTTACTTCAGCTCCATTTCCTACTTTTACACTCCAGATGCCTACAATTAAAAAGAAGTCCTGTTTTAGTGTATAGTCAATTTCCATCACAGAATCTTTCAATTTCTTCTTCTTCTGCCTCTGTCATTGAAGCATAATCTGATATAGTTATATCAATAGGTTTCCCATGAAGTTTTATTGACATTATTTGGTCAGATTTTGTGTTATATACTTTGACTGCTTTTGCTACATTTCTACTCAATGCCGCAACATTTCTTCTTAGATTTTTATTTCCTGTGCAGCTAGCTGACTCCAAATGTCCCGTTTCTGTCCCAACTATTGCAGTGTTATACATTCCATTTTTTGTTTTACTATGTCTAGCATCCCCTGTTTCATGCTTCTCATGCTCCACATTCCTATAATATGTGAACTTTTCTTTCTCTACTGAGCACATCAACAGCTGAACATCCTTTCAGCTTGAGTCAAGCTGCATCATTAACCACAATGCTATTTGTAATTGTCTGCTGTACCCAGTAATTTGTTAAGTGCATTCCAACCTGGGAGTGTCATTTTCTGGAACTATCTCTTCTTTCACTTTGGACTGTATCATCATAGGATTTTCAAAGTAGAAGGCTTTAAGAGTTATTTACCATTGCCTCCCTCTGCACAGTACTAACAAGTGTTATGTATGGTGCCACTACTGTTGTGTCTGAGAGATCCTCTGCCAGTGTCACCACTACTGCTCCTGTCTAGCAGTTGTTTGGCACATTTACTATGGCACTTCATCAAAAGTCTGTCTTGACATTAGACCAACAGCCAACAGCATTGCTACCATCAGCACAAACTCTTGCCTCACAGGAACATGCAATCCCACCACTATGGAAAGGTCACATACAATTTTATCTTCATAATTTTCAATATGAAAAGAAACCTGAGAAAAAAATGTAAACCAAGGTAGGTTTGAAGTTAGAGAAGCATTGATCAAACCTCTTCTGATCAGCCATATATTTACTACAGACCTTATCAGACATTGGAAATTGGAAGTATAATTTAATGGTAATCCAAATGCAATCATGGGATTTCATGTTATTGCGAATTAAAGTATCTCACACAATTTTGGGCAAAAGGGAAGTCATTCCGAACACAATCATGGGTTTTACCTTATTGCGAATTAAAGCATCTCACGCAATTTCGGACAATGGGGGGGTCATTTTTGGGTAATGGGAAGTCATTCTGAATGCATTCTGAATGCAATTGGAATTCACGTAAATTCGCTAAACTAAACTAAACTAGCGAATTCATGTGAATTCAAATTGGCTCCAATTGGCCCCATTCGCAATAAAGAGAAATTCTTCCCGTCTGATAAGGTCCTACAAAGACATTTTTCCTCCCCAATTTTTGTGTAGTATGTTTGCTCCTCATAATGTATATCTATATTTCTGCAGGGGCTTGTGTGTGTGTGTATGAAAAATTGCCATTTCCACCAGGAAAAATATATTACTATCAAATGCACCCTATTTTCATGTTGTGTGTCATTTCCAATTTAATAGTTAGCATCCTTCTTAATTATAAAAATATCTGTAATTTAAAATATCTTCCACTGCTCATAGCACCTCTCCAAAGAAGGAAGCTTACCCAATATGTTCTTGGTCTGGTGCTTATACATCTAGCTATTATCTACTACAAAAGGTGCTAAAGCAGCAATATTGCACTAGATTGCTTTCTTTATACCTCCTGAGAGGTTGTATAAACAACTCAATATACCAGTTTAAAAACAAGGATATTCACTAACTGTTAAAAAGAATCCATAAATTATATATTTAACGTCTAGTATGAAGGCCCTATACGAATGAATAAGAGATGAAATAGAGACAATTTCATCATGAGACATCTGAGCCTGAGGAGTCATGCCCTACTCTGTTTGATAAAGCAGAGTTTTTATTCAGAAAGAACCTTTTTAATTGAACTTTGCATAGCATCATCTGCACACACACATTCAGAGTAACCAATAATATCTGTTTTACTTTCTGTTCAGTCCTAAAATATGTGACACTATACACTGGAGATCTGGAGGAAGCCTCTAAATGTCTCCTTCACAACTATCTTTCTGTAAATTTTCCTTGTGAAATATTGCACCTGAAAATAAATCTTAACACTTATAGTACTAAAAGATATTTGCAAGAAATAAATGAAATTAATTTTCACTAAAGTATGTACAGCTGTACAGAATCTACACACACACACACACACACACACACGAACTAAGATACAATTCAGACTACAATGTAAGTAAGCATCCTATAGCATTTGCAACAGTTGTAAATATTTTCCCCAATTTCAGCCTCTCCTCACAATCTGCTTTTTTTTTCTACAATAAAATGAGGAAAAACACCCCCATAAATCTATAGCTATTTTTTTCTTTGCTTTATGTACTTTTCCCCCAGCCAGTGTAGAATATTCAGATAAAACAAGTGTTCCATGCTGTTCTTCATCAAACCAGAAGGAGATGAAATCAAAATTCTTCCAATGAAATTAATTAGTGTCAGGAAATACTCTATATTACAATTATATGTTTTATTTTATCTGATTTTATTCAACTTCAATTCAACTTTCTGTACTGGCTATGGGTGTTTGGGAACCTACTTAGTTCATACACTCCATTGGGCATAGCATATTTTTATATGTTGTGTACTGTAGATCAACTGTGTACAAATATGCACAGTGACATTCTTATTGGGGTGAAAATATATCCCACAGCTTCCACAATGCAAATTTTAGCTTAGTGCATGCAGGGTAAATATCAATTTGATACTTTGATACTCTGGTTTAAAACTCCAGTTTGGGGGGGGGGGTGAAACTGCTATGGTTCTCAGGGACTATCTTTTTAGATTGAGGAAGTGAGGACACTTTGTCATGTGTCCTGTCTGGGCACTTTGTCATGTGCCTTTATTATCTCCTGGCTTCCTGAACATCCAACTTGTGATCAAGGTGAAATATAGACGGGAAGCATTAGCTTCAATATTCCACTCAAACATTCTTAAGTATTGGGATATTTCTATGGGAGAATGAGCAGGCTCTCTGTTAATCTTTTAGGCTATTTATGTGGGAGATATGGTCCAAAAATTTAAATCTGACTTGAGCTCTGGCTTGCTTCACTTTGGCCTAAAGATATAGGTGGGTCCCATGTATTCCTCAGCAGCAACAAATTTTGGTTAATGCAACCATAGGACATGACATGTCCAGTCTCAATGTTTATTATGGACACTGGACATAATATACCCATTTTGTTCAGAGAGGGTTTCCCATTGCCTTCCTATTAGAATGAGAGAGTTTGGCTTACCCAGTGTCACCCAGTAGGTTTCTGTGTCTGAGTGGGGATTCAAACCTTGGTCTCCCAGAGTCCTAGTCCCAATACTGTAACCTTTAACCATGCTGTCTATCCTCTGCTCTTAAAAGCAGTCACTAGGCAAGGCTAGTAAAAGGGATGTGATGGCTGAGCAGTTAAGATGCTGATTCTGATGATTTCAAGATCAGCAGGTTAGCAGGTCAAGACTCAAGTGCCACATGACAGGGTGAGTTCTCATCACTAGTCCCAGCTTCTGCCAACCTAGCAGTTTGAAAGCAAGTAGATGCATAGATATCACTTCAGTGGGAAGGTAACAGCATTCTGTGTGGTCATACTGACCACATGATCACAGAGTCATCTTTGACAATGCTGGCTCTTTGGCTTCGTAATGGAAATGAGCATTGACCCCTACATCTGGACATGATTAGACATCTTGTCAAGGGAAAACCTTTACCTTTACCTAGGCTAGGCTACATTATACTGCATATTCCCCAAATTAGTCATCTGCTACAACCTGTTTTTCCTCATCCAATCCATTACTGTCGCAAAACAGTCATTGAGAGGAGAGACGTCATCTGAAGTCTGAGCCGAAGATCTTGTCATGGAGAGATATATCTGAGTGTCATCAGCGTACTGAATACACTGAGCTCCATGCCTCCAGATGATCTCACCAAGCGGCTTCATATAAATATTAAACAACATCAGGGACAGGATGGCACCCTGAGGGATGCCACAATTAAGCTCGATCTTTGAGGAGCAACTGTCCCCGAGCCTCACCCTTTGGGATCTTCCAGAGAGAAAGGACTGGAACCACTGGAGTGTGGTGCCTCCGATCCCCAACTCCCCCAGTCAACTCAAAAGGATGGAATGATCTACTGTATCAAAGGCCGCTGAGAGATGCAAGAGCACCAACAGGGTCACACTACCCCTGTCGATGCTCAAGCAGAGGTCATCAGTCAGAGCGACCATGGCAGTCTCAACTCCATGTCCTGTCCTGAAGCCAGTTTGAAATGGATTGAGATAATCGGTTTCATTCAAGACGGCTTGGAGTTAGGAGGCGACTACTCTCTCAATTACCTTGCTCAAAAAAGGGCGCAAGGAAACTGTCTATAGTTGTTTCTATCCAGGGGATCAAGGAAGGGTTTCTTCAGGAGGGGTCTAACAGCCGCTATTCTTAAACACTGTCTGCTTAAATACGTCTGTACATGGATCCCCACCACCCCCACCTTCATGCATTTGAGAAAGTAGACTCAAGTCTATAAAAGTTCATGCTACCATGTACATTTATGGCGCTTTATAAATAAAGCTAATAATAATAACAACAACAGCTTCTTCCTTTCAGTTAGCCTCAAAGATGCAACAAAATCCCTTTACATACCCATGAAAAAAGTTTTGGTTTTTGAAATATTTTGAATTTTGGAATTCCATATGAGGGAGACTCAACATGGATTTGTTCTTTCTTATGAGAACAATAAACACAGACTTGCATCCCTGCTTCAGACTGAGTCTTTTTTTCTGTGAACACATCAAAAGAAGACAGTGTCATTTTCAGTCTGTCTACAAGCTCATGCTGTTTGTCCATACTTTTTTTCCCCTCTAGCAATTTTCATCCCCAGTTTTCTTGAGCTTCATAGAAGCTGGTTGTTATAGCAGAGCAGTTTTGCACACAGATGCCCAGATCTCTCTACACCATAAATACACGTGCAAGATAATCTAGATTAGTCTGAGCCATGATTTTTCCAGGTTTGAAATGTGGGATAAAATAATGAATTTCTAATTATAGATCCCTTCAATATTGTTCAAGAAAAGCAATGGTTGTGAGATCCATGCCAGACTGGCTTACATAGTATCAGCCTTAAAGGGGATTAATAAGAATGAATAACACAGGCAAGAGCATACTCAAGAAGAGAATCAGTCTTCAAAATCAAACAATGCAAGATTCAATCCAGTTCTTTCCACTAACCCTTCTGAATGCTTCTACAAACTAGAACAGCCAATTTAGTATTGACTTTCACTTGTACCATGGAAACTGCAGCTCCTGAGAGAATACTCTCCCTTTTAAGGAGTTTACTATCCAGACACATTAAAAGGCATAAGAGTTCTTTCTTCAACAACATGTCTTACAGAACTTGAATTGGTAGAGTGGATAAACCTATTTCTCTCTCTCTCTCTCTCTATCTATCTATAGCATCTTCACACGTGACCCTGCAAGGGTCGTAAGATCTATGGGAGAAGACCTTCTCTCAGTCCAACCACCATCACAGGCTTGCTTGCTGAGGACACGAGACAGAGCCTTTTCTGTAGCTGCTCCCACCTTCTGGAATGCCCTTCTATCCACAAACTACAGTCCTTCAGCAATGGATTGAACAAAGATACAGTGGTCCCCCAGGATCCGAATCCCCCGGGGAATGAAATCCCCGGGACCCGAAACCGCTGGGGGCGAAAAAAAGCCCCCGGGATCCGAAGAAAACCCCGGGATCCGAAACAGAAAAACCGTGCGGCCCCTTTAAATTTGCCGTGCGGTCCGTCAAAGAAAGCGATTCCCCGGGAAATGAAAATTTCCAGGTTACGAAAAGTAATCCGGAACGGATTACTTTCGTAACCTGGGGGGCCACTGTAATGGCTTTCTACCACACTATACACATTTCAACACTATCTGACCCCATCCTTTTGTGTAGTGCATACTACACTCATCCGCTCTCTTCACCACAGGCTAATTCCATTGCCAAACTGGATTTGGCACTTCATTTCCATGCACAAAGTCTAGATGATGATGATGATTTATGTTTATTTATACCCCGCCCTCTTCCTAGTTCACAGTTTACAATGCTTTTTTTCACAAATGAACATTGTTAAAAACTGGGCTTGCCACTTCATTTGTGTATACAAAGGCTTTTGAAATCAAATTGACATTCTCATATACCTAGGGCATATTTAGGTCTGTCTCTGGCTTATCACTCCACCAAGTGCATCTGAAGAAGCAGAATTAAGTCTACCAAAGTGCATGCTGCCAACTTTTTACTTTTGTTAGGGCCTGTGCAGACCAGCCATTAAGGCCGGCCTGGGGGTGGAATCGGGGCATGGCATCCATATGATGCGCGACCCGACTCCGCCCTGATGGCGGTGTGACACCACACACCGCACCACACAGCATGCAGTTTCACGGCACTCCTCTGATGCTGCATTTAGATGATGCAGCACAAAAGAAGCACTGTAAAGCCATGGTGCGGTGACTATGACACCCTTTCCACGTTTTGCGCTCGTTTTTGTGCTGCAGAAAGGCCAGATCAGGGCTACAGCATGTGGTTACTGTGGCCCTGATCTGGTTTTAAAGTCTGCACAGCCTCTTAGTCTCAAATGTGCTACAAGATCTCTCTATATACTTCCATAAGAGGCTAAGACTTGGCCCACTGTTTGCTTTCTTTTTGCCAGCAGGTAAAGACATTTTTATTTTAATATATAATCATCTCAGTAAGGCTTCTATACCGGGTGTGTGTTGTAGTTATGCTTTTAAACTTTTCTTTGTTTTGCCATTTTATACTGTTTTTAGCTAGATGGTTTTAATTGCTTTTAAATTTTTATTGTAATGTTTTTTAAAAAATGATTTTATCTGTGAGCAACCTTGGATCCCTTGCTGGGAGAAACTTGCCATGAAAACTAAATAAATAAATAAATAAATAAATAAGATATCTATCTATCTATCTATCTATCTATCATCTTTGCTTGTATTCGATACTGTTCTTTGATCCAACAAATGCAAATTATCTTCTTCCTCCTCTCCAGATTATTATTTTAGAACAAATATATATATATATATATATATATATATAATGGTTTTAACACTACAGAATTCCTTTCTAAAATAACATGTGTTATTTTGTTTTTAAAAAACAATTATAGAGTTAAAATCATCTGAAAATTAATTAAAAGACTATTTAAAAAGAAAACTCCCACTTTCTCCTTTGACCCTATCTCTCCCCCTTCTATTCCATTAAGTTGTCCAACTCTTTGGAACAGATTTGGAGAAGAAGAGAAAGAGCAGGATTATAGAGGAAAGGAAGGATCACAGACAAGTGCCTTCTCCCTTTTGCTCACAGAGACCTTCCCCAGATTGAAGAGCCTTCTATGAATGGAAGGATGATAGTGATACCAGGTAATCTACAAAGGTTGAAGAAGAAGGCCATTCTCCACAATGAATACAACGTGGTATTGAATACATAGGAAGAACAAGAGAGACGTTTTAACATTTAGGGTAATTCTAGAGGGACATTTTGTGTCTATAATGCTGGTTTCTAAAAGCAACATAACTGATTGTTCCTTATTTCAACAATGTGTTCCATGTTTTGAATTTTTATTGCAGAATCCTAAAGCTCTTATGTACTGTTTCATCATTTCTCATTTTAAGTATTTGAAACAGCAGGAACTTTCAGTTGCCATTTCACGTTTACTCTTAAATATATCTCTTTCATCTCTTTTTATTTTAAAAATGTGACTTTATTTTGTGTGTGATTTAACTGTTTAAAACTGTATTTCCTTATTGTTCTACAGTCAGTATAACAGGGAGTAAAAGCTAAGATAGTGAAGTAAATCAATGCCTCTTTGGCATCAGCAAATACACACCAGGGGCGAATATGCCCCATTGTGTTCTAAAAAGGAATTGTAAAGCAAAAAATGTATTTTCCTCACTCACATTGCTCCAAGCCCAATTGCTCCATGTGGACATATGGAAATAGATTGCAAAAGGAAGGTTCGTTTCAGCTTAATTATTCCTGGTATGGCTTCTCACTGAGATAGAGTACAAAAACTGGCTTCTCCATCTAATATTTTCTAGAAGAGCGATTAGTACCAATGGAAAGTACTGATTCTCCCTGGCTCCTGATGGATTGTATTAATAATTATAGATAGAACATACATGGCCTCAAGCTCATTTCATTGGCCAATACAGACATGATAGCCAAATGGGACAGGAGATAATACATAATTTTTTACACATGATTTGACCATGTTGAACAAAGCATGTGAAAAATCCATCACAGGTAGATGCAACTAGCCATTCCTTAAACCTGGTGAATAGATTTTAAAAAAGACTGCATGAATGTGTGTTGCTCCCCTTTCATATGTAAATTACCCACTGCTCACATTAACATGGCTCATTCCTACACATACTCAACATGAGCAAGGATAAATGCTACCTATAGTGAGCCACCATCGTTGCTCTGAGATCATTCTGAGCTTCTGAGCTCTGAGCTTCACAATTGTGGCTGTCGGGGACAAGAAACAGGGCCTTCTCGGCAGTGCCCCCCCCCCCCCTGTGGAATGCACTTCCGAATGAGATACGATCAACCCCATCCCTCCTGGCCTTTAGGAAGAAAGTAAAATCATGGTTGTGGGACCAGGCTTTTGCACATTAATGTAATGCAGCACTTCACTGGGACTGGCTAACGTTGATGGTCATAAGAACACGGATTACCCCTTTGGGGTATGGAAGGATCATATATTGAGATTTTAAACTGTTTGATTGTTAATTATTGTTGATTGTGCTTGTTTTAACTTGCTGTATTTATGTTTTAAATTGTATACTGCCGGCATCTAATGATTGCCTTGTAAGCAGCTCTGAGTCCCCCTTCAGGGGTTGAGAAGAGCGGGTTAGAAATACTGTAAATAAATAAATAAATAAATAAAATAGTGCTAACAAAGGTTTGGTCCCAGCCCATGGTTTGTAAACAGCTTCATACTAAATCTCTTTTTGCAGTCTGATGTTAAGAAAAGGGTTAACTCCGGTATGAACAAAACGAAAAGGAGAGTAGCAGGACAGCATGCTATAGCTATAGCACCACACTACAAAATAGATTTTGAAGTATGTTCAATGTGGATTTTTTTTTTCACATGATGAGTCTGACTACATGAAAATTATTATTTTTAGTTATCTAAAATTACTTATTTAAAATTATTACTATTTTTAGTTATCTAGTTTAGTGCAGGTAACTCAATGGTATATATTTGTGAATAATTTTAAATTGCATTGTTTGAATTATGGTCTGTTGTCACTGTAAAGTGAAAAGTCAAGTTTTACTGATGGAATCCTGATGCAAAATGAACAGAAAAATGCAAAAATGAATGGAGCCTTTCCAGGCCAGAGAGCACTAAAGCAGCAGCATCTCTAGCTGACCTTGGATCTTTAACTGCTCCTGGCCAGGGATCCTAAGAAGGATGGTTAGAGAATAAAGTAGAGCCCCTCCCACCTGACAGACCATAGTCCAGAATCCTTTGGCTGACATAATGTTGGTGTTATTTGGGAATATGTGAACATACATAGTGAGGACTACTCTAGAAAATTTTATGCAGTACCTCGTCACTCAAGTTACTCCCTCTAACACTGGAAGGCAACTGAAATGGGAGCACATCCCTGTGATCATTTTGTTGCTGGGAGCAGGCAGGAAGAACTCAGGCAATGTCTGCTTGCAGCTTTGCAGAAACAATGTAGAATGATGCCTCTTCTCTTCTCCTGTCTCTTCTCCTATCTACCAAACTGCAGTCAGACACTGCCTGGGTGCCCTCTGCCCCCCACCCCAGCTCTAAATGGCTATGCTGGGAAGACGTCTCCAGCCCACATAACATTGGTACTTGACGACTGGCAGGAGGAAAAACAAAAACCATGGATTAGGCAGTTGGCTACCCAGCAAAATCCCTGCCTGCAAGATGAACTCGGGAGTAAGGCTGTCTCATGTGGAGTACTTTTAATGGTGTGCATCCAGCTGAAATCTGGTGAGGCTGGGGGAACTTAGATTTTTTAGACTTAGGTAAGGAAAGGAGAAAAGTTATCAGAAACAATATCTTTTACCTGCCCTAGTTCATGTGAACTGTTTCCTGAATTCCTTGGTTACCGCCCTGACAGACCCTCTTCATATCTGAATCTGGAATACATATGGCCCACTCTACTTATTTACCTGACTTGCTGTCTTGTAGAACTCTGCTGGTTTGAACCTAGATGATGAAGATGAAGGACTTTATCACATTAGGCTTAAAAAGTAGAATTGGAACAGGAGACCAGTATCTGTGTCCATACTGTATCTGTCCAGTTGCTGGTCTGTAGACTATCTGCTGCCAGAATGTTCCTTTTCACTGATGGGCAAAATCTGTCAATGCCCCCCCCCACACACACTGTTTTTTTCATTACTGAGAGAGTATGATAAGTTCTTCCTGCAGCAGTTCCAATATGCAGTCAGTCAGGTGGTGGAAGTGAGCTTGATTATGCTCCTCTCCACCTCTTCCCCCTCCCTTTAGCTATTCTCAAGCAGGCTACTTTTCCTTTCTTTTTTTCAATTTGTATTATTATTATTATTATTATTACCGGCAGACTCTGGAAAAGAAGCAGCAGGACTGCACTTTTGAACACCATGTGATCGCTAGTGTCCCCAATCTGGTATGTTTGCACTTGATAGACTAATGGGACTGTGGCATCTTACAAAAGCTGGTGTGATTTAGTCAATAACACACTGCAGAAATAATCCAGTTTGAGACCACTTCAACTGCCCTGACTTAGTGCTAGGGAATCCTGGGAATTGCAGTTTATTGTGGCACCAGAGATCTCAGACACAGAAGGCACAAAACTACAGTCCCCAGAATTCCATAGCATTGAGCCAGGGCAGTTAAAGCAGTCAAACTGGATTATTCATGCAGTGTGTTTTGGACCATAGTCCTGATAATTATGATATTTATTAATATTTCACCATTTCCCCCCAGTCCATAACCAAGATAGCTTGCAAAAGTTAAAACAGTTGAAACTGACACCAATTAAAATAAATTAAACTATTAATAAAATCAAAAGCTCTTAAAAGCATAATCATTAGAAAAGCGAACAAATAAAAGTAACACAGCACATAAAGGGCTCATTGGCACTGAGCAGTCAGCCTTCAAAGATCTGTCGAAACAAAAAGGTCTTCACCTGCCTACAAAGAGATAACAAGGAGGGTACCAGCCTAACCACTTTAGGAAAGGAGTTCCAGAGTCACTGAGAAAGCCCTTTCCGATGTACTCACCAGATGTACCTGTATGGGTGGCAGGAGAGGAAAAAGTGCTTTCTACCTTTGTATCTCATGTCTCTGGTCTCTGGTGAGATAGAACTCTGGTGCTGGCTTGAAGCCTGTATTTTCTTGAGAGCCTCTCCTTGAAGTGCTGTTGCTTAAATAGAAAAGATCTGCTACTCTTTTCTTGAATCCTGCTCACATCCTGTGACAGAGTTGTCTTAGGCTTGCCATAAGTTGGAAAGGGGTTGAAAGCACACAGTCACTACCACCTGGCATTCAATGGCAGTCTCCCATCCAAATACTAGCCAGAGCAGACCCTGCTTAGCTTCCAAGATTGTACCCTGTTAACTGAATGATAAAATCACAGTACCAAAAAACTGGAGGGTATTAAAGTTAATTTAGTTCTATCACCTGATGGGTAAAGCCCCCATTAGAGGTGGCTATCTTATCTCTATTGTAAACATAAAATAAAAATGCCCACCACCTCCCAAGGCAGGCCATTCCATAGTCAAACATCTCTATTAGGAATTAGGGCCCCTTTTTACCCCGGATGGAGGCTGCAGCAACCACACGCCACAGCTTCTGGAAGAAGCAAAAAGGAGCCCCCAAAAGGGGCTTCTTCTTTGCATCCCAGAAAGGGCGTCATTGCAGCATCTTGACACCCCTTCTGTCCAGCACTGTTTGGGCACTGTGCCCAGTGTGCGTCATCATGGTGTGCGCCATGTGGATGGGCGAGTGCTATAATGGTGGCCAGGTGGCGTGGTAAGGGCTTTGAGCATGCAGATGCTCAGTCCTTACTGTGTGTACAGGCCAGCACAAAGTACTGGTCTGTACAGTTCCTTTGTCTCAGTGTATTAACAGAATCACTTTTCTTGTAGTTGAATCTATTGCTTCTGATTATACTCTTGGAAGAGTAGAAAGCAAACTCTTTCTATCATCTACCTGTCAGATATTTAAAGACAGTTTAGTTAAAATAAAATTATCATATCACCTCACAGTCATTTCTTCCCCAGGCTAAACAGATCCCTCAATGGTTCTCACTAGGGTTTGATTTCTAGACCATTTACCATTTTGGTTGCCCTTAGATGAGGTCTAAGTAAAGTAAAACAGGACTATCCTATTACTTCCTTCAGCCTGGAGACTATAGGTCTGTTTTTATAGTCTAGAATTAAAGTATGTACTTTCAAGTTGCCTGCTGACTTATGGCAACCCCATACAGCTTTCTTCCTGTTGGTTTCCCTTTCAAGTACTAACTAGGCCTTATCTTGCTTACTTTCCAAAATCAGATGATACTTGGTACCTCCAGGGTGCTTTGACAATTTGCCTAGAATTACATTGACTTTTTGGCTATTCTTTGTGGGAGGCTAGCCAGCAATGGTCAGAACCAAAAATGGTGACCTCCTCTTCTTCTTCTGTCACCCCTTTTCTCCCTTTATTAAAATGTTTTCTCTGTTATTCCTCCTCTCTGCCCAGATTGCCTGGGAAGGAACAGATAACTCTGATGAGAGGTCTACTTGAAGAGGGCAGAGATCAGCATCTAGCAGTCAAGCTTCAGGTTGTTCATTTCAGCTTCATGGCTGCTGCTGTTGTTTTTGAAAGTATTATGCACAACAGAAAGAGGTGTTCAGGCAGCAAACAAGTGGTCCAATTTGCTCCAAAATGAGATGATTCTAGGCTGGTTACATAACATGCAATTCTTTTATTCCAAAGGGCCCATTTACTATCTTAAAACCGGAATGCACCAGTTTGGACCAGTGTACAACTATAATCATAAAATGTGAATAATGCTTCATGCTGTTTTGAGGTGGAGACTGTTATTTTTCCTCTCAGCTGAGAAACGTCATGACAATAACCCTGTAATGCCCTAGAACAGCAATCTGATAAGCAGATTAGTTTTTAGAAATGCATTCATACAGCAGTTAAGTTCCTTTATTTATTTATTTCAGATGTCTCCATTGGAGAATTATTTTTAAATAAATGAAGACACTTTGTGTACTAACAGTTCTGGCTTTGCAGAGGATATCAGCCATTATGGGGAGCATCATAAATAATGCTTCTGCGTAAGATCTAAGTGATACAGTTGGCCAGTGTAATCATCTGTTATAGTAAACATTTCCTCTTCAACAAGTTCATATACCAAATCACAAAGCCTTTTAATACAAGGAAGCAATGAGTTTAATATATACTTTATGTTGGAAATATCTTTTATTTCTGGGGTATGATACTAAATCAAGCCATTTCTGTTGGATACTTAATAAAGGACCAATTGTAGGCTATTCTGTAGCTTGCTACAACTGTTAGCCAAATTACCTATGTATAAAGATTCTAAGATTGTCATGATTTATTTCAAGTTTGAGTCACTTTTCTACCAACATATTCAGAGATGTACAATCATAAAAACAAGCTATATACCAATAATTATGAGGTAGTAAAATTATGGAAAACTCATCATTAATCTATTATAAAAGCAAAGGCAGTTGTGACCAAGAAAACATCAGAAGGGAACATATGAAAAAGAAAAAAAAAGAAAAAAGAAATACACAATAAAAACATCAGAACAACAGTCTAAAAATCCTGTTAAAGGAAAACAGTTTCAACCTATGATTTACTGTAACTTTTTGTAAAGAATTTGCTCTTAATGAGCATGTAAGTGTCCAGCACATGCCATTCCAATCTATTTCTAAGTTCAGAAAACTTATGGCTACTTTTCAGAAGTATGACATATAATGTGGAAAAATCTAGCACTGGTTAAAAAAAATGGAGCCAGGAATGTTCACATGCCTTGTTTTAAAGAAGATTTTGTGCTTCTGAGGGGCTTCAGAGAATGCGAATGTATGCACTTTGTTTTAAAGCAAAAGTGCAGTGAAATCACACACAACCCATCTGCAGACTCAGGGAAATCCCAGTTTCAGAACTTTCATGCAACAATGGTGGTGGACCGCATGAATTGCTTGTATAGATGTGTGATAATGGGCCCTCCCATTATCTGGGCCCAGGCTGCCTTCTTCTCTGGTAACAAAGGGTTACATTATGTGAA
This sequence comes from Urosaurus nigricauda, assembly GCA_034509955.1. Taxonomy (NCBI): domain Eukaryota; kingdom Metazoa; phylum Chordata; class Lepidosauria; order Squamata; family Phrynosomatidae; genus Urosaurus; species Urosaurus nigricauda. Next base: position 97,795,644 of record JAOEGL010000001.1, read on the forward strand.
GAGGTTAAATTACATTTTAATGAGGCTCAGTGTCTCAAAGGTGATGAGAAATCAATGAGATGACCATTGGGCCAAACCTTCACGATTGGGATGAAGCTTCAAGATCCTTCTCAGCATAGGTTATAAAAGTCTTGAGAAAGTACCATGAGGGGGGAGTCCAAGAGACTCTAACAATGGCAGCTTGGGGCAGAGTCTCCTCTCCCCTTGAGTGGTCAAGACGGGACAAAGGAGTTGTTACCCCAAAATCTGGGGGGGGGGGTGTTCCCCAGGAGGGCATTCACAAATTAATATAGTTTAGGGAAATTTTAATAGCTCAAGTAAGAATACACCTTGGCTGGAGCAATGTTCAGCCTGGGATCTTTCCCTTTGCATATCGGTTCTAAATCACACAAAACTCCAGAGGCAATACTAAATAGCTTTTGTAGTTTATTAGTGAAATGCTGTAGTCAACACACATTTACACAAGCACACAGACACTCATGCACACACACAAGAACTAATGAAGCAAAAGTGGGAGAAGATGAAAAGTGGGGGCTTTTCTAATGGTTATACTGTACCAATCCTGAATGGTTCAACAAGGGGTGTCCAAAATGGAGATGGCTCAATAGCTACTCTGGCAAGTGGGGTGGCTGGCTTATTGAGGAATCTAGTAGATGTCAAACAGGGGTTCCGTCCTGCTTCAGACTAGACCAAATTGTGCCTAGGAAATGGTATATATACTCAAAATCATGCCCCGGAACAGTCATTTCGGGATTAATGGATTACCTCATTGTTAAATGGTTTTCCCAAGGGAGAAGAATGGTCAGGAGATTGAGGAAATGTTTGAACAATTAGTGTGAATATCTCAGACAAAAAAAAAAAAAAAAAAAACTCCTACTATACTACTGGAGAAAAATCCTTTGTCTGTGTATGCACAACAGCCTTCTTCCTTAGCCAGAATCCCATCATCGTCCTCCATAGACAAAGGGATTATGTGATGTTTGTGGGTGATCTCATTGTGGTGGATGCTCTTGCTTCCTCCTGTGCTGCAGCCATCCAGATTTCAAAATATGGTATAGCCAATGTCTCTTTTAATATTTAATTGATATCTCAATTGAGAGGGGTGATCGGGGACCTGACCTTAGGGTAACATAGTCCAGACCCCCAGCCACTCCATGAACACAAATTAGATGGGATTTGATCCCATCTGATCTGTGAGTAGAATAGAAGAATGCACCAGAAAGTCACTTCAGGGCTTTTATTACTTTTCCTGGTTTGGCTGAATAGATCTAACCTGTCTGTAACTTTTAACTTCTAATCTTGTACCTGAAGGAATGCAGGTCCTTCATATAAGGAGATACCCTTTTGCTATGGAAATGTCTTACTTAGAATAAAACATTCCCTTTAAAAGTACTTTATCTCTGCTCTTTCACATGCCTTTGCTCAGTCTAGCCCTTTCACTAGAGTTGGGGGAGGGAAAGTAACATCTCTGTAACATCAGAGATCAGAAGTGCAAGTGAAATCCCAGCAATGTCCCATTGTTGTACTATAAGGGAAGAATTCAAATCGGTTGTATCAGATAGGATAGGTGTTCTCTAGAGGTTTCATGGAAACTTCTGAAGCATTCCAAGATGTAATGATAAATATTCAGAATTACTTTCTCATTGTTAATTCCAACAGTGCTCCAGTCATTCTATATTTCATTTTATTAGTATTGGTATTAGGAACTGGGACTTGACAGGGGCTACACTGGACTTAATGCCTTAGATGTCATCTACATAGTGTAGTGGTTTGAATGTTAGAATACAACTCTGGAGACCATTGTTAAAATCCCAGCTCAGCAACATGAATCCACAAGATGACATTGGGCAGGTCACATTCTCTTAGCCTCAGAGGATAGCAATGGTAAATCCCCTCTGAACAAATCTTGCCATGAAAACCCCATGATAGGTTCACCTTAGAGTCACCATAAATTGGAAATGACTTGAAAACAGATAACAACAATAACAACGATCATGATGATGACACAGAAACAACCCAGGTCACATTTTACCTGGGATTACAAATAACCAGCTTTGGAACTAAATGAAAAACTGAGAAAACAGAATATCTGGAATAACAAAATACTATTCTGGCATTTGAATACATATTAAAACTGTAAATTCTCTCAAGGGGAGAAGGATTGTGTTCATTTCACCAGCAAGATTAGATTTCAGTTACGGAACTTCCATGAACGAAGCACAGAGGCATTAAGATGTTGGGCTTAATTATGTCTTCTGAGTACTGTTCAAACACTAATATTTACCTCTGTGTCTACAACTAAATTGCATGTTTTCCAAACCCACAGAAGATACTTGCTGGAGTCAATATGCAGATTGCTTTGGGGGAATGCATCTAATAATTATGTTACTGATTGGAAGTTTCTTCAATAATTTACAGGAAGCAATGTTCATAAATTACATTCTTAAAACCAGCAAATCTGTTTGTTGGCTGGATTAATGAGCAGATTCTCATCATAGCTTCCTTTAAAGAAAAGTTCATTTTGATTACACAGATCTTTAATAATGCAACAGGCCTCTGTTTTAATCCTTAAGATATCCTCGGCACAAAAATGGTTACAAGGAGGCCTTTTAAAGATCCTCAGAAAAGTGACCTGTTTACTATGGGGCTTTATTTAAAAATTTCTGGAGGACTTAATAACATGTCTTCTTTAATGTGAAATATAAAACATACTTGCTTGTATTTTTCTGTTTTTTTATATCATATTTTTTTGTACTGAAACTGTAACATGTATATTTCCTTCTCTCCCCCTCCCCATTTTCCATTCAGTGACTATTTTTAGACTCACAAGTCAAATTGTGACTTTTACTGACAGTTTGTTCACCACTGCCTATGCTGACTGAAAGTATATTAAGACATAATAAATAGTAAGTATATGCATTAGACAGTCAGCATGGCGTAGTATTTTGAGTGTTTTGGACTATGACTCTGGAGATCAGGATCTGATTTGCTGTTTAATCATGAAAACCCATGGATGACCTTGGGTGAGTCACACACTCTCATGACTTGTCTATAATATTTAATAATATAATAATATAATATAATATTAAATAATATAATATAATATTAAAAATATTCTCACTCTCTTCTAATTGGTGGTGACCCAGACACATGATGTTCTCACCAATTTGCTGTAGTGCAGGGTTTTTAGTCACCTGAGGATTTCAATCTACAGAAAAAAATATTTCTATTTTCTCCAGAATTTCCTGGAAAATTCAATTGGACAGATGTGCGACCAGTGGAGTTGCATTGATTTTGCATTGGCAGCAGAGGGAGGAACTGGCAGTGGGTGGGGCAGGACAGACAGCTGTTGGTGGTCACACAAACATTCCTGACAGGAAGTAACAATTCTCAAGAGGTGGGAAGTTTCAGTAGCTCATTTGCAATTTTTAAAATGGTGCTGCATTTGTATGCATAACTGGGTATCAATATATCTGCTTGGTAGATATTTATACATGTATCTGCACACCTCCAATTAACTGCTTGGAAAGAAAGTGAGCAATGCCAAGCGATTGTTGATCTTCCAAATTAAAATATTTCAGACATTCTAAATTTACAGGTAGAATCAGGTGGGAAGTGGGAAATGCAAGATGTCCAAACTTAGTTAAGAAAAAAATAAATAAAATAATAATAATAATAATAATAATAATAATTTTATTTATAGCCCGCTCCTCTGTCATCAATCAGAGCGGGTTACAATAATTAAAAGATATCAAGATAAAATAATCCCAATAACCCAAAACTCCACCTCCCACCACTAGAGACCATATTGCAAATACTGGATAGTGGACAGCACCAAATAATTTCAGAAGAAAATCAGCCATTGCTTTATAGATTATGGCAACGATTTTGATTGTATAGATCATAGAAAACTATGGATTGCTCTTAAAGAAATGGGTATGTAACAACATTTGATTGTCTTGATGTGTAGCCTGTGTTCAGGACAAGAGGCCACTGTCAGGACAGAATATGCAGAAACAATTGACAAAGGGGCCAGAAAAGCCTTTATTTTATCACCCTGTCTGTTTAACTTCAAATCTGAAGGTATCATATATAAAAATGGACTATACTGGAAGGAAGAAGGCATGGAAACTGTAAGAAGAAACATCAACAATTTAAGAGATGAAGATGACACTATACTACTAGCAGAAAATAGCAAAGATTTGGAATAAATATTGAAGAAAGTAACAGGAGAGCAAAGGCAGGGTTATGAGTGAACATTAAGAAAACAAAAATAATGACCACATATTATTTACATAACTACAGTAATAATAATAATAATAATAATAATAATAATAATAATTTATTTCTATATCCCGCCTTTCCATCAGATCAAGGCGGGATTACAGCAAAAGAAATATACACAATACAATATCAATAAAATAGCCAAAGAAATAAAGCCCAATACAGTGGTCCCCCGGGTTATGAAGGTAATCCATTCCGGGATTACCTTTGTATCCCGGAAGTCATTCGTTACCCGGGGGACCGCTTTCGTCAATGCACAGCGCGCCAGAAGCGCGCTGTTTTAAAGCTTCCGGGTTGCGAATTTTTTTCGCAACCCGGGGTTTTTTTCAGATCCCAGGGGCTTTTTTTCGCCCCCCGCGGTTTCGGGTCCTGGGGATTTCGTTCCCCGGGGGATCCAGATCCCGGAGGACCACTGTACATCAACATTTCCATACAAAATAATATCTATAAATAGCACAATAAATAGCACATAGTCACCTAGCATATTAACATCAGTTCAACACATATAATGCAATATCAATACCGCAATCCACAATGTATACATATAGAATCAATTACAGTTACTAACAATTTCAATATACATAAGAAACAGTCACAAATCCTCCATCCTCCGTGAGTGGTGGAATGGTGTTCCGTGGGGGGGGGGGAATCCAGTGGGCCAGCATTTGGAGCACTGTGCCACCGACATTCCACCCCCCTCAGTCCTCCACGGGCGATGGAAAAGATGTTCCGGCATTGGTGCAATACTCAGCCCCCCCTTCAGTCCTCCGCAAGAGGGGGAGAGATGTTCCGGCGCTGGTGCTGTTTCCTGCACTAATACTCCCACCGACATCGCTTTAAGCCTACTCCTCACGTGGGGGCCAGGTGTTATACGGCCTGACTCTCTCTCTCTCGGCGCTGGTGCTGAGGGTTGAGGGCTTGGGTCAGCAGGCCGGCTGAAGGGTTGCCACTCCCACCAGCGTCCCTTTATGCCTCCTCCTCCATGGTGGCCAGGTGTTGCTCGGCCTCTCTCTCTCTCTCTCGGCGCTGGCGCTGAGGTTTGATGATGTAGATGATGAAGACAATAAATCAAAGATTTTCTATACCCTGGCTCAGTCATTAATCAGTTTGGTTAGTGCAGTCAAGAAATCAGAAGAAGTCTAGGAAAGGAATTAGATGAAAACTCAACTGTAAAAACATATCATTGAATACCAAATCTGTATTGTCTATTACATCATATAACCAATTTTTGTGTCTAGCTGTGAAAATTGGACAATGAAGAAAGTTGAAAGTGCAAGAATCAACTCATTTGAAATGAAGTGCTGGAGAAGAGTTCTATAGCTACCAGGCACTGCCATAAAGGACAAATAAATGGGTCCTGGAACAAATCAAGTGTTAATTTTTCCTAAGAGTCAAGATGACTAAACTGTAACTCTCCTACTTTGGGCAAAACATGAGAAGACATGGCTCAGTAGAAAAGAATAATGGCAGAAGGCAGTAGAATAAGGGGAAGATTGCCTTACAGGTGGAGAGATACAATCAAGGAAGCCACAACCCTGAGTTTGCAAGCCCAAAGCAAGATTGTTGATAACTTGGCAGTCTTTCATTCATAGGGTCACTTTAAATGAAAGTCAAGTTGGTAGCAATTAACAACAAACAGAGAAAGACTAGATTCTGTACCTCCTCTCCTCCCCACCCTGCTTAGTTAATTGAGTGAAAACTACTTTTGCATTTTGAATTCAGTTTGAGGTAAGCTGAGAGCATAAGGGGAAAGTGGGAGGAGGAGGAGGGAGAAACTGGGGCATTTTAAAAGTTGAAAAAGTGGGAGAACAGAGGATTAATTGGGACAAAATTAATCCCTGTCTAATCAGGATAGACGTACAGTATTAAAAAGCTTCAGTCTGATATAAGGTTTCTACTAGCCATATAAAGACCTCTCGTATTTTTCCAGATTGATGTAGCTCTGGTTGTGACGACTTTGCACATTGTTAATTTTAACTGTGTTAATAGGAGTTTTAATTAATGTGGAAATTTTAATATTATAATTGTTTAATCCTGTTTTAAGGGGGGATTTTGTATATGTATATATTTATATTTTTAACTGTTGTATGCTGCTTTGATTGTTCATACAAAAAGTGGGATAGAAATAAAAGATGATGATGATGATGATGATGATGATGATGATGATTAATGAGTTTTTCCTCCTGATCTGTAAGATCAGGGGTGGGAACTTTGTAGCCCTTCAGATATTTTTGGATTTCAACTCCCTGCATTCCACATCACTGGCTAGACTGGTGAGGGCTGCAGGGAGTTACAGTTCAACAACAACCAAAGGGTGCATAATCTAACTGCTTTTTGGATGAATTTATTATGCATAATAATGATAGCATTTCAAATGACAATATATACTTTTGGAGCTACAAAGGATTGGGCTTTCTAGAACTCTTCATTGACACACAATTACTTTTAACAATTCTTTGTTGTGTTTTGTTAAAACACCAGACAGACATTTACAAGGATTTCAGACAGGAGGCATCTACAGGTACAGGTCATGTATGATTCATAAAGAGCTCTCTCTTAGGGACATTCTATTTGTGCTGCATCCTCCACATCATTTCAGCCAGAGAAGTGGCCATATGGAGCAAGGAGCATTGTCAACCTGGCAGTAGGTGCAGAATTAATATTTTTAGCAGCCTGGCCAACAGATCATTATTTATATTCAACATGTCACCCTATTACATCAAGCAATCATAAAATGGAGCTTAAATGTGCCAGTTGCTTTCTGCTAGAATTTTAAAACTAGGAGGGGAGAAGCCCCCCCCCCCCCATTTTTACTGGTGCCAGGTTCTGTGTCGCAGTCCCATCATTTTGTTTCTTCCATTCAAACACTGAATTGCACAATGTTTCATTACCCCATTTCCAAACTGGCACTTTTGGAAGATGTTCTTTTTGATGTGCTGCTTTTACCTTCCCCCTCCGATCTCCTGAGCTCCCTGCCCCTGCCACAAAGAGGAGGAAAACCTGAGCCAATGTAGCAGAAGATTGCTAATGGACAGAAGCAGCAACATATGCTAGCTAGGAATAGAAGCAATCCCCAGAGTAGCCTGGCATAGGAACCTGCAGTCATATCATAACACTGTAGCATCCTCCCAATGTCTTCTATCTTTCCCAGGCTTTCTCGCAGTGATGGAAAACTGGGCCCCTGTGGGGGTGTATGGCCTGTTTGAATGTAATGTGTGGCTATGCATATAGAGCCACCTCATGCTTCCTTCACAAGAGTGATTACTGATGTTATAACATCTGACTGATAGCTTTGGTTCTTCCTACACTTCTTGCCTGACTGCAGCTACAATCATCCACCTCCTAGCCACAGCTAATGGCTATCCTGGAAAAACAGCTGCGATCCTGGGAAAACAGCTAATGGCTATCCTGGAAAAACCAGCCTCATCACAGCAGCAACTAAAGAAACCAAATCACAGCATGCAATTGGGATGTGGAAAAGGGGGTAACATGCAAGAAGTCATCAGATACCAAGAGGGAACTATTTATTTATTTATTTATTTATTTATATACCCCGCTCTTCAGCCCTAAAGGCTGTCAGAGCGGCTTACAATTATTATTTTAATGAGATGGTTCCCTGCCCTCAGGCTTACATTCTTAGAAGACACGACACAAAAGGAGAAAGGAATGGTGGTGAGGAAGGGGATCAGGTCCAAATGTTCTTTTCACCCTCTGATTCCTGGACCAAGGCAGATGGACTGGAGAGAGGGCTCTGCTTCATTATCTAGGACAGGCCCGATGGAGTTTGGCCTGTCCTTTCACTCCCTCCTTGGCCAGATGCTGTTGCCATGGAGAGAGGGCACTTCAACTTGAAGCCAGGTCCGGTGGGGTATGGAGTATCACCCACAATGGAAATGGAATATCACCCACAAGTGATAGCAAGACCGCTGTATGAGGAGGACTGTGGATACCTCTGCTCATACCTGCGCCACCAGAGCCCTGGTGGCGTAGTGGTTAAATGCCTGTACTGCAGCCACCCATTCCAAACCTTAAGGTTGCGAGTTCAAGACCAGCAAAAGGGCTCAAGCTTAACTCAGGCTTGCATCCTTCCGAAGTTGCTAAAATGAATACCCAGATTGTTGGGGGCAAGTAACTTACAGTTGTAAACCGCTCAGACATTCCTTAGGTGATATGAAGCGGTATATAAATGAAGCTGTTTGTTTTGTTTGTTTTAAAAACCAAGGTTTGGTTTTTAAAACTAAAAATAGTAGGAATAGGAGAAATGAACGTTGTCTCTTAATACCATGTGGAGGACTTGAAGTTGTCTCTTAATACTATGTGGAGGACTTAAAACAATTACTGACAGCAGTGGGAAAGCCCACACTATGGAGATAGGAAGGACAGGTGGTGAAGGAGGGAGACTCCTGTCCCATCATCTCTATCAAGTTCTAGGGCACCCCCCTTCTAAATTGGAAGATTATGTGTTGGGACAGTTGTTTTCTTCAGCGCTGGCAAACCACGCGGGGGAAGCAAACGTCAGCACATTAACTCCAGTTGGGGAATGATTGTCTTGTCAGTGGCTGGCAGGCCGCCCTTGGATGGGAGATCCGGCACATAGGCATTGTTTTGTAGCGGGAACTCATGGGTTGTCTGCATGGTCAATCATTGGCCTTGCTTGAACCGCTTGGTCGGGGGCAGACCCTGGTCGGCAACTCTGGAGATCAGCGGGGAGAGGCAGCGCCGGGGCAGGGGGGTGCCTTCCCATCACAATCATCCTGCCTATGCATCTTTCTTCATCGCCACTATTATTTCTCCATTCAAAATGTCAAGCAGATCCATGAATGTCTCCCAATTATCCATTCTACTCCAAATTATCATTTTTTCCCCAATAAGAAATACCTGAACTAGTAACTCCCCCTATAAATGCCTGGAGGCAATATAGTGTGGGAGGACATGGGAGAGGGCCTTCTCTATTGTGGCGCCCCAAGTATGGAATACCCTCCCCCTCAGAGGACCAACAGGCACCAATGTTAGTGTCATTCCTGTGCTGAGTCAAACATGTTTATTGTTGTTGTTGTTGTTGTTAAAGTCTTTGTGGCTTTGGTTTTATCCAATTTGCACATATGCTATGGTCAAAATTATTTTAAATTGTTTTTAAGTGGGTTTAAATCACCTTGGCTTATATGATAAATTGTATAATAGGTGTTTAGTTTTTTTAAACATGTTGTTATTGTTTTGGATGGTTTTAAATTGATTTTATTCTGTGCCTCCTGGAGCTCTTCAGATATAGAATGGGATATTAATAATTTAATAAAAGAAGAGAAATAAAATGGAGAATTTCACATTAGCAGAGAAAACAATCCAAGGCAGGTTTTGCATCTTTGGTTTTGGAGGTGAGAGACAAAAAATACTGCTTAAAAGAGAACTCCATGGCAGAATAAAATGCAGTCTGTTTTTCCCTTTGGACACAAATATCTGATAGAACAATGTATTACTACATGGAAAATTAGTAGTAATTTTCCTTGAGAATAAGTCCAGTTAAATTCAATGGGAGACGCCTTTGCGTATTCATGGATTAGATCAGGTTCAAGGTTTATGCGATCTGCATCCAATGTGTTTATGTGCATGTAGTGTCTTGCAGATGTATTCTCACACACACACTTGAATTTTTCACATTTTGTTCTGTTGCAACCTGGAACTGAAATGGATTTAAATTGGATTGTTATCATTTGATGAACACAAGATATTCAACAATATAAAGTACAAACCCATTTGCAACAAGTTAAACAAACAAACTGACTCTTGCTGGCTGCATGCACATTTATTCCCTTTGTTGTGAAATGCCTAAATAAACTCTTCTGTAATCCACTGCCTCCAGAACTCACATGAGTAGTTCTATGGGATCCATGTGATTTCTGGTGCCACATGATCCCAGATTAAAATGTACCCATTTCTGAAAGGCCCTAGAGTTTTTGAAGAGCATATCTAAACAAACAGCAGCATGAAGACCAAGGAGTTCATTATTTTATATGCTCTTTGCTGTAAAAACACCAGGTACTAACAGCATCATGTTGTGGGGAACGAGGACTGGGAAACACATCGAGATCAGGGGCATTATGAATAGGGAAAACATTTTGCATTGTTATATCTAACATAAAATGCTTTATTATGCCATATAATTTGAGCATCTTCAAGAAAGAAGAGGAAATCTATTTCAGACTTCAAGGGGCCTGGGTGGTTTAGGCAGAGGTTTAGCTTCCAACAGGATAATGACTCTTAAACACACAATACAATCATACTGGTTTGTCTAGTTAACATTTGTATGACAATAAACCTATTGTACACTGTACTTTCACAACGCTGAATATCTTATATACACCAGCTGCTACCAATGCCAATTAAATATATTTCAGCCCCAGGCTGTAACACAACAAAATGTAAAATAAAAATAAAAATAAAAATAAAAATAAAAATAAATGAAAGGAGGAAGAATACTTCAGCAAAGAAATGTATTTGTGTACACATGTACTTTTGGGATCTCTTTCTTCTGAGTAATCTCATCCAAGTGATGAGAAAGACTGCCTCAGACATGACAGAAAATGGGCCCAGGAAAAAGTGAACTCTGTTCTATACACTTTTTCTTTCCCATATCCTTCTAGCGCGTAGAATGTGGTCACAGAAGTAGCCATGGCATCTGAAAAGATAAGGAAAGAGAAAAGAGGAACAGAGCCAAGTGGGGAGAGGGGAGAGGTCTGGAGAAGAAGGGAAGTTGATTTTCTTCTTCGGTGTGAATTAAAACTGGAACAACATTAAAAAAAATAGGTGTGGGTGGGCAACACTGGGTAGCTAGGGGGTCAGCATTTTTCCTGACTGTCCTACATTTAACAGTGTTTTGTCCTCCTTTGCAGTTATGACATCTGTTCACCCTGTATACACAGGATGAACTGTATCCTCAAGCTTTGTATCAGTGGGAGATATATTTCTACGCCCAAGTTATGCAATCCACTTTCAACTAAATCTGGGACTGTGCAGCAATGTTGGTTATGCTGCCAAGCACTGGTGGAAGTTGTAGTCCAATAGTACTGGAGATCCAAAAATTGTGCACTCCCGCTGCAGGCTCTACATGGTGTATATATATGTGTGTCAAAATATGTCACATGACATAATGGTCTATTTTTCCATATGATGTTCCCACCTTCAAGACCTTGCAGGGCTGAAGGCCGTCCATTAACCCAGATCTGCCCTAGACCAGTGACTATGCAAGTAAATGTTCCAGACCTCTGCAAGAAACCCTGGATGTGTGCAGAAACCTTTTTGCAGACCATTCTCAGCAAAGTTTCCACAAAGGTTAGACTAGGCTCTTAAAGACTGATAAAATTAGTCAGATGAGACCTGGCATTATGTCTTGGCATTTTCATTATTTGAAAAGAAATGTCCACTCTCAGTATTTAAAAATCATGGACATATGGAGAATTGACATTTTGAGCCTCTGAGCTTGAGTTACAAAATATTCATAAGTCATAATAAAGGCTATTGAGTAAAATATTGGCACAGAGAATAAATGGACTTTTTTAAAAGTCTGAAAGTCATTTTTAAAAAAAAAAAAAAATAAGAGCAAAAAGTTCATTTTTGTAATTTTAGTTTGGTGTAGTTATAAAGTCCTTAGACTTTATCACACAAGCTCTGTTCTTGCTTCAATTGCCATAGAGAAAGAAATCGGATGCTTTCCTTATCATATCCCTTCATTAACACCATGGATTCTTGTTCCCAGACTCCTCCTTATTCACCTCCCTTACTAGCATGCCTTATCCAGCATGACTTTTGATGTTTTGTTTGTTTGCTTGTTTCTCTTGTTAACTGATTTTAGTCATGATGGCACTACAGTTTTGGGGGGGGGGGGAGGAGAGAGAAAAAGTAAGTTGGGGGGGGGGACCAGAAAACCAGCTAGTAGGGGGAGGACAAGGCAAGAAGAAGAGGAGACACTGAGAGCATGTATCTGCCCAATGCTGGGTCTGTAGCTAGAGACAGAATTGCAGTGCAGGACTAATGGAATGCATGCACAATTGGGAGAATATTCATGGGACTTCCCCATGAATGAATAAGGATGCCCTAACCATGCCTCAGAGAAATAGCAGCCATACTTTGGAGATGACATCATGAAATAAGTATCATCAAAAGCACATTTTCAGTTTTAATCACAGTTTAAAATCGATGTGTGATAAAATGATTTCTATTACTTGATTTGTTAAATATTTGCAAAGCACAGCATAAACACACTTTTCTCCAAAGAGCAGAACATCAGACGTATATAATAAAAAAAGGAATTATAATACACAACCTTATAATATGCTAAAATACTAAAACAATATACTAAGTATCTTAGTATATTACAGCTTCTCCAAACTTACAGAAGTGACTTCACTTTTAGCTCAATTAAAAATTCCATTGGATTGTGACAGCTACAGTCTATACTCGACTATAAGTCGACCTCATGTATAAGTCGAGGGCAAGTTTTGGGGCCAAAATTATGGATTTTTCTATGACCTGTGGATAAGTCGAGGGTAAAATTTAGGGGCATATAAGAAAGGATCTAAAGGATGAAGCAAAACAAAACAATGTCAAATAACTTCCAAAAGTCCATCAGACATACTTCTTTGTGCTTATTCTTAAAACTAGATGGATGAGAGAGTAAAGGGGGTCAGTGCTTTTAGGACAGATTATACTCTTGCTTTTCACCAGGGGATGGTTCCTTCTTTTAAATAAGAGTTAAGATACAGTACTTACATTCACCCATGGATAAGTCGACTCAGGCTTTTTGGGCCAATTTTTTTTACCTAAATTTCTAGACTTATACATGAGTATATACAGTAATACTGTGTTGTGTATACTGCTTATGAGACAAACATAATATCTACAAAAACAGGGTTGTCATGAGCAGTGATGGACATGCTTCCATGAAGGTGATTACTTTGGACTGTTAATTACAAACTTCCTGATGGGACAGGAAGAATACTATTTTCTGAACATTCTTGCCTGGTTTGTAATGGTGCTGCCTGGATGCTGGTGCTGATGGGGACATTCATCACATACAGTTCCCAGGAAATGGTAGCTCTCAGCATCAACAATGGTAATGAGCAGCTCTAAAATTCAGCTTCCCCATAAGCCTTCCCCACCAAACAGCCAGGAACAACAACAACAAGATTTTTTCATATATGAATCTGAGACAGCAACTATGTATAACACATAGTAGAAACTATCAAATCATTTATCTAAAAATGAGATAAACAGTCATTCAGTAAAAGACTCATTGGTACAAGAGCCTAGGAAACCCTTTAGAGTACAGCTCCAAGAGTGCCCCAACTAAACATCAGCAGAAGTTTGTACATGTACAAAACAGTTAATATTGTCAATCATATGGTCTTTATTGCAAGAGTAATGTCACAGAATCATAGAATCACAGAGTTGGAAGAGACCACAAGGGCCATCCAGTCCAACCCCCGGGTTTAACATTAAGGTACTTGTGCATGCATGCCTACAAATCAGATGTAGTGAGCTTTCTGCTGGGTATTCTAAGTGCACGTAAGTGGAATCTTGCATGATCTTGCCCCCTTCACATCTTAATCACATGAGTAGGGCTCCGATGATTTAATAGAAGTTGGTTCATATTTCTTCCCCTCTCCAATATCAAACCAACTCAGCTTATACCCTCACTCTTGTACATTGGGAAAGTCTCAAAGGAAAGTTGGTTACAATGAGATTACAATCCTCTATTTGGGGACACTTTGGAACACATTTGGAAGACCTTCACAACTAGATTTCCCAATCTTGTGAGAGAACTGTCTCGTGTGCTGGAAGTATTCGTTCAACATGTGGAGGTTGAAGTACAGAACTATATGGACTGGGACCAGACTGGCATGGGTCTGTTTTCATCTAAACCTTTAGGATACTTTCATATAACTCTTGAAGGAAGTTCTTTTACATTTTCTGCTTCAAAATAACTGTGCAGACAAACAGCACTCAATTTGGTATGCAATGGAGTAATTCAAGCTTATAGAATAATACCTTATAGAATCATGGAACTGGAAGGGACTGCAAGGGCCATCTAATCCCGTCCTCTGTCATATTAGAATATACAACTAAAGCACTCAAAAAATAGGCCATCCAACCTTTGTTTGAAGACCTCCAAAGATAACACATCCACCACCCTTTAAGGTAATCCATTCTACTTACTGTTGAACTGTTAAAGTCAAGAAGTTCCTCCTATTGTTTAAGTGAAATCTCTCTTTTTTTAATTTGAATCCATTGGTATATGTCATAGCCTCTGGAGCAGCAGATACTTGAAGATGGCTATGATGTTAGCTCCAAATCTTCTGTTCTCTGAGCTAAATAATGTTGGATTCTGTATCACATAATGACAAACTTTGACAAAATCATTAACAAGGACACAATGCTATCTACAGTATTACCCTACATCAACACTAAGTGGACTTTTGTTCATTACCATGTCTTCATCTTTCTAAGCGGGATGCAGTATATTGATGTGCACAACATTTCAGGGAAAAGGAAAGTGCTAGTAACCATAATTGTACAGATGATGAATTTATAGATTTGAAGACAGAGGGGGACATGATGTCAAAAAACATGACTTTCTGGAGATTTGTGAAGAAGTAAGAAGAAAGGTATATAGTTACCGACTATAAAGTACCCAGTAAACATTAAGTTAGATTGGAGCCTTGGTTTACACAACACAGTACACATCTTTCATGATCACTATGCTTTTTAGTCAAGTCATTGACATTCAGCTTCAAAGGCATATGGTGAAATGACTGAGTGAATGCATGTTTTTTTTAACATTGATTCATCCTAAACTAGTTATTGGCATGATGCAACAAGTGGTTGTGTTTACCATGCTGTGACAAGAAATGGTTCAGCTGCATAGGCTGGATTGTATTAAAATCTAATCCAGGGTGAATTCATCATTAGGGAGATAGTCACTTCACTGTGAGTTTGCAGTCATTAAGCTGAGTGGGCACTATGACTGATAGGGCTGAAGGAACATGCATCTATACTGTAGAAATGATGCAGTGTGATACCATTTTAACTGCCATAGCTCCGTCCTACAGAATCCTGGGATTTGGAATTTTGTGAGGTACCAGCACTCTTTCACAGAAGAGGATATAGATCTTGTAAAACTACAAATCCCAAGATTTCCTAGGCTGGAGCTACAGCATTTAAAGTGATGTCAAACTGCATGATTTCTCTAATAGGGATAAACCCAGAATCAAGTGAATTGGACTTTGTTTGGTACTTCTTAGCAAGAATCTCACTTCAGGCAATTCATTCTGATTTATTCGCTCAACATCACTTAATAACATAAAGTAGGTGAACTTGGGATAATGATAAGCCCAAACCCCAGTGAGCATAAGCCAGGGAAAGGAACTGAATTCTCTTTTCAGTGCAGGTCAATCACTGCTTAACACCTTTTCCTATGCTGTGAACTGCTACGGGTGCCTCTGCAGGGGAAAGTAGCATAGAAATTAAAGTTGCAATTAAGTAATCATGAAATATTCACTATGCTGTACCAAACACTCCCAGCCTATGAAGTGAGCCTAAGAAGATGGAAGATTATCAAAGTAGCTTTGAAAATCAATGAAATACCTTTATAGACAAGTTATATGTTTAAAATAAATATATTTACTTTATTTGTTATCTTCCCCCTTTGCTTTATCTATAAGGGTGAGAATCGCAAGCCTTCTTTAAAAATCATGGGTGACATAGCTGCGTCTTCTTTGTATGATAAAATTTCTTTATTCCAATCAAGGTATTCTAGATGCAATTTTCTTGATGAGCTAATTAGTATTTGAATGGGCTTGATGTGTGGCATCCTTTTTAAAGTGACTAGAGAACCATGCTTTGAAAAATTATAGGGCAAAATTATTCTAGGAACAGCTGATGTCAGTGACATACTGGTACTTTGTTGTATACTTATGTTGCAACAATACAAAAGATCTGCACCATACATATAAGACTTGCCTTCCAATAATTCTTTTTTTAAATCAAGAGGAGAGCTGTCATGGGTCTTAATGTAACTGGCAAGATAAGACAAGATGAACTGTATTTGATAAATGCAAAGTTCTGACAAATGCTCAATGAAAGAAAGTACTAACTATATAGTACCCTATAGACCTGAGTTCCAGACCAGACCTTGTAGATGCAAAAAAATTAATATGTATATCTATATTCAGTCATTCTTATCAGCAGAGAGGCAAGAATCACAGTTGCATAAAGAGCCACCTTAGTTGCTAAGAGTAACTATGAGAATTAATGCAAATAATAAAAAAATCTCTGCCATGATCCCAGACCTTCACAGACTAAAATGTACCCTCAAATCCAAAAGCAGACCTTTGTAAAGAAATGATAAAAGCACATGGGGTTAAAAAAAAAAAAAAACCCAGGAACATGTATTTTGTTCTGGTGGAACTAACAAAGTGTAAGCATTCAAATGTGCACTACACATAACAGGCATACATTTCTTGTAACCACTTGCTCACATCTAAGTTCTGATAATGATTCTGGTGGAAATGTATGAGATCATACTGGATCTCTCAAACTGACAAAGACAGAAGCTGAACAACCATTGCCATCCTCTGAAACTGAGAGAATGTGAATTGCCAAAGATCACCCAGTGGGTTTTCATGGCTGAGCAGGGGATACAAACTCATAGTCCAGCACTCAAACAACTATACCACACTGGCTACTTGTGCACAATCAAACACATGTTCAAAAGAAGGAGAGGGAAGAAAACAAAATGGCTGCAGAATAAAATGATACAGGCAGAGAGAGGGTTGAAAAAGTAAACAGGGAATTCCCATGAATAAATGCTGTGCCTGAAGTCCTACAGGATAACATGCAAAGCAGCAATTAGTGAGTATATATGTATAAAAGCTGGTAAATTTAACAGAGCTTCTACTCTTGTGTTCCAGCTATGATGGAGGCTCAGTTGATAAGGACAAGTAAAGAATCCTGTTCTCTGGCCACACACCAAATTATGGGAATTCTTGAAACCATGGCCCCTTCTTGCTCTGTGTCTTTGCTGATAGTGAGATATTCTGTTTCAGCACACTTTTGTTTCATGTGGTAATGTTCCATGCAAGATTTTAGTTTTAAGTGTAGAACCTGGCTTTGTTTTGTTAATTGGCATTTTGTTGTATATTAATCCATTGCACCATTGGTTTTAATTGTTAGCTCAGCCACTCCAAATAGTAGTCAAAGGGCAAATAATTATAATTAATTGCAGTACTTTGAGAAAGAGAAACAATTTCCATGTCAGATGTCTGGGATTAATCCAACCTGGAAGACTGGAGGAAGATGAGGAATTGAAAACAGAATCATGTGATGAGCAGGGGCCCACTTCTGCTTTATAAAGCAATGGTAAACATTGAGGGAAAGGAGAGAGAAGGAAAACTTAACAGGATTTATAAGACTTCTCTTTACTATCTCTTTCTTTTCTCAAATCTGTGCATTTTAGGGTAAAAGGACAGTTTTTACATCAGACTCTCATATTCTTCAACATTTCACAGTTGAAAACTGGGGCACATGTGGGCAAGCAACTTCAGGGTGTAGTTAAAATGGCAAAAACTATTACTGAGAAGAACTATTGGAATTTATCCCCTTTCCCACCATCATTCCCTTCTCCTTTTGTGTCATGTGCTTTTAGATTGTAAGCCTGAGGGCAGGGAACCATCTGAATAACTATCTGTAAGCTGCTCTGAGAGCCTTTAGGGCTGAAGAGCAGGGTATAAATACAGCAAATAAATAAATAAATAAATAAGTAAACAAATACTGAGGAAACAGCTATTTGCTTTTGCCTGAGCTAACTGAGAAAGGCAAGATTCTGCCTGTTCCTCTCCTGTTGCCCTCCTGAGTTGAGTATAATCTGCCTTTGCCCTTTGAACTTAGTTTGCAGCAACTGAAATAAGCAACTGAAAGGGAAAAGTGAAACAAACTAAGACATTTTAGAAGCAACTAAAAAACTGGTATGGCTTCTGTCAAATTGGGACAGTTGGAAGATTTGAATTCTGTCTCTGGACCCATCAGAGAAGATTGGGTGCCATTTCCAGGCTGCTCTGGAATGTCTCAATAGAAGAACCGGTAATCCTCAAGGAGGTACTTCTGGGGGAATTAAAATATTTAGAAATATTCTGTTTCATGACTAATTTATAAGGATACAGGCGAGCAGCTGTTGAAATATTGATTTAAATAACCTAGTAGAATGCTTCCACACTCATTGGAAGCAAATAATCTTGCGCCAAATCTGTGCAAAGTAAATTGCTAAAGATTGGAGTGAGAGGGAGGAAATGAATACAGCTAAAACAATGGCCATGACCCAGCATGAAGTACATGTATTATGCATTCAGGATTATGCATTAAACAAGTTTTTTTTAAATGTTTAGCAGAATAGGCATGATCAAAAGCTGCACCACCATGTTTGCTGTACCCTCTTAAGAGCTAGGTAACCAGTTGGCATGATTTAGTAGAGGTCACAGTTTAGGGTGGCAGAAGGGTGATGGCACCCACCTGATAGGTATTCCGGTGAGCTACCACCAACTGGTAGAGACCTTTGATGGAAATAAATGGGGAGAAGGAAGGGCAGAGTTGAGGGGTAAACCTCTCTTCTCTGTGGTTCCTATCCCCCTCCATTAGCTGCAAGTATTTGGAAGTCCTCACTTGTCTAGCTTAATTTGCTTAATTTAACATTGGGGGGGGGGGACCAAAAATGGTCAATTCCCTATTTCTAAGAAGTGCTAAAAGTAGCTGGTATTGTCTGTATACAAACAACTCTCTGAAAGAAATGTGCATCACTTCCAATCAATGCTATACATTTTTAAACCTCCTCAGTACAGCTAGCCAAGTAAATGAATAGTTTATTAACCCAATTAAAAATCTGCATTTAAATACATGTAGTATATATAATTTAATGGTACTAAACGTATTCCCTCCCCCTGAAAACAAAACCAGCACCCCATCCTAATTTATTTAAATATGTATGATCCAGCTAGCCTATTTCTGGAAGAGAAATCACAGTTACACAAGTGACAACCCAAAACGTAAGTGTGTCCTCAGATCACCCTGTGGCTTGCCAGCCCCTTGGGTGTTCAGGGATTTCAGGGCAAATGCTTCCAGTCCCAGCTCTGAGTTGTTCTCTTCACAGGAACTAAATTCATTTTTATTGCCGTTGTGAAATTGCAACACTTCAACTTCGGTTTCATGGAATGTGAGTCTGACACTGATTTCAACAAGGTTCATCAAGCAGCATTTGCTAAGCACCACAGAGGGGGAAATATAAGACAGATTTATCATTGCTTTCAGAAGAATGTTGACCTATTGCACTGCATCAAGGCTGTTTAGCAGCAGGAGCGCTAATAAAAGATGGAATCAAAAATTAAGTAGACTAACTGCTGCAAATCTATAAGATCTATTAATCTTTTACCACACCTATGGTCCCCCATAAACCCACCTTCATACCAATTAAGATTCAATTCCCCTTGTATGATCTAGCCTGAAGACATTTTACAGTTACATTCTATGAACTGTCGAGTCTTAACCACACCACACAGAATCCAGTATACCCCTTTTTACTGAGGAACAGCTGGTGGATGGTATGCTCCAAGAACAGTTCCCCAGCTTCCAAAGGGTGAAAACACCTGAGCCCCAAGTGCAATCCAGAAGTGGGTTGCTCCCTGGCTGGCCCGCATGCAGAAGGCCAACCCAAGACTCCCCCATTTAACTCACAAGACTTAAGTGAAGGTTTAAATCTCAGGCCAGCCCCAAGGCAAGTCTCTTTTCCTTTGTGTTTAGTCACCAGACATAAACCTCAGTTCCAGAGACTCACCTTCACCCTTTAGGAGGATACCGAGGTGTTCACCGAAACCTTTATCTCCCCCCGCCAATGCCATAGATAAGGGGCAGTATAACTTAGCCCCTATCTCCCACAAGGTTTGCCAAGCAGGCTTCAACCCGCACTTGCAGGTCACGAAAAAATACTTGGTTCCCCACTTTGGAGAGGTGGATGCCATCCACTCGGTAGAGCTCAGACTTCAGCTTGATAGAGCTCAGGCCTCGTGTGCTAAGTAGAAACCCAGTCATCCATTCATCACTTTGTGAATCTAATTGTTGACCCATCTCTGGGCCCTATTCAGGAGGTGTGGATCACCACCACAACTCCAAACTTGGCATGGCAACATCACCGACCATATCAAGGTAATAAAGGGCCCTTTCTCATGAATGCAATGCATGTCGTGTATGGCCTGACAAACAAGGGCCTTGCCCTTTAACAAACCCAAATCATTGCCACCCAAATGTATTACCAAAACATGAGTGGGCAGAAACTGGCCTTCACCAAATAACAGAGACAGGAGCCCATGCCACCGTTCCTTTCCACTCAATGATGGCCTTGTCTGACAGCCCCAGCTGGCTTCTGAAATGGCACCTCCTGGGTTGGCAGGCTGCCCAGAACACCATGCTTTGTCCGCAGATCCACATACGGTGTCTCATCACAGGGCAAACTGCATCTGAAACAGAACAAACAAAACAACTTTAATGAGACAGAGGTCACACATATGACTGATGGGCTTTTGATTTCCATCGACCAATCCTCTGAATGTCACGTGAAGACATGCCCAATGCAGCCGCCATGGACACAGCCCCTATGTAGAAAGAGTAGGTGGCAAATTTTACTCCATGAAGGCTTAAACCATCCAAAGCTCTGGATGTAACAGACCAAAATTAAAACTTAGAGAGAGGGGAACCAATTTGAATGGCAGAACAAAGGGCCAGGTGAAGTACCTCTAACATTTGGAAATGTCTGTAATTCACTAACAGGACAAAGTAATTTATCAGTGCATGTTAGTAATCAAATCTCTCTGCCTTTGCCTAACTGGTCAGATTTGGAGGATCGTATAAAAAGGAGAACACAGCTATCATGTAAAGTAACGTCTTGATATAATAGGACCTTTTTGGAATGATCGCCTTTTGAAGCTACGAGTTCACTTATTCTTATATCTCAAAAAAAGGCGGTTAAGGAGGATGCATGCAAAAGCATAGCCTCATATGCAGAATTGCATAGCAAAGGCCAAATTGAACTAAGCCCCCTTAAAATAAAGGGGACAGAGGCTTACGTGGGTCTCTAGCTCTAACCCCTTCCCTGGGCCATCCTTGCAGGACCTTATGCATCCTAAAATCACTGGAAGTATTCTGTATGCCCTGTGCTTTTAGCTAAAAGGCTATAGCAGAAAGCCTGCCACAGATAGATGAAACTGCCAAGCCTTTGTTATGTAATGACACACAAAACTGGAGGAAATGTGCCACAGGCAAACCAACCCTGAGCAACGCCAGAAATTCACAATTCATTGACAATCCGGACATAGTTTTTCTTCATCGAAGGCGCCAATGATAATCCCAAAGCCTGGACTACTTCTCTTTGCCAAGGCTCCATAGGTCCATTGGTATTAGGTCCAGGGAATCTGCTGTTTCTGGAGCTAGTTGCCTGAATCACTCCATCTGCATATGGAAGAGAGAATAGGAATCTCATTAACAATTCCAGGGACGTGTGATGCTGTGAAGAGAAGGTTGTGAGAGAGGCAATGCAACGTGAACACACTCACCAACCTCATCACCCTAGGTGACTTAGAAGTCAATGAATTTATAACCTGTACGACTGACATGTTCTTGCACCAAAAGCGGACAGCAGAGTTATCCAACACATCTGTCTACAAATGCACTGCAACCAAAGTGGGAAATAGCTCTAAAAAAGTTAAATGAGAGGTGATTCCTAACTCTATCCATTCAACAGGCCACCTCTGAGCCCACCATCGTCTACGAAAATAAACTCCAAAGCCAATCAATCCAGCAGTATCAGAGGAAATTTATAAGGCAGTATCCAACTTTTTTCCTTCTCTCCAAATCAAGAAGCCAATAAAATTATCCAAAAAGATCAACCAAACTTTCAAGTCTTGCCAGATACCCCCTGTCAGTCTAGTCCTATGGTGGGGTTGTGACACACCACCAATAGCATCTCATAGGTGCCTTAAAGAGGCCCTGCCAGGGGCTATCACCTTACAAGCAAAATTTAGGTGAAACTCTCTTAATGTTGCCTTTCTAAGAGAGGAAAAGTTTTGGAACCTCTGTCTGAGGTCCAGCAGTTTGTCATCCAGGAACCTACAGCATTGCAGGAGGAATTTAATTTGTTTAATTTGCTGGGAAATTTAATTTGTTTTACCATAATTTAGTAATTTTCTTAGAAATTTTTGCAACTTGCTCCTTTCTATCTTTAATTTCTGCTCTAAGAAATTGGTATCTCCCAATAATTTGTGTTTGCTGTGGCATTCTGCTTTTATTTTCTAGAGAAAATTCTTCTAAAGCACATTACTTCTTTTTTTATGTGACTGCTGAAACTGAACAAGATTTTTGGTCCAAATATGTTTATTCTTCTGTATGGTATTATAACTCTTCATGTGAGACATTACTTTACACTATTAAAGAAATACCAAAAAACAAAAACAAAACAAAACAAAAAACCAGGTTTAAACATATTTTAAACTGTTTAAATCATGTTTATAAAACTCAAAATAGGAGTTCTATAAATGTATAAATTGTAAAATTATGAATAATTGAATATAATTGCATATATTGTATGCTTGTATAGCCAATTATACAATATATGCTACACTACATAATATATCTCTTATGCACTAATACTGTAATATGAATTTTTGATTGGGGGGGTGCCCTTTTTAAAAAATGTGGGTTAATTAACACTTTTTTATTTATTTTTAAGCAAAAGTTCATCGATATTTTTTTTCAAAGTTCAACTTTTATATGCCTAACATACATGAAATTTGACATACATATGTGATCGATGATTCTGAGCTTGTTAACTATATTATTTTGGGTAGCATTTCTACATATTCAAATACATACAAGGGGACTGTAAAGAACTTTTTAAAATTCTGGACCTGCAACTGCTGACTCAAGTTGAGGCTGAAGCCTGCCTCAGGAGTTTTCTCCTCTTATTTGCAGGAGTTCAGAAGCTTTAGTCTTACATGCTGTCTCCCTCTGCTTGTGGCCCACCCTCAGACCTTCTACTGCTTTTATAAATTCCTAAGGCATTACCTCCTTTGAGATGTCTCTTGAGTTTTGTCTGACTCTCTTTTGGCTTCTTCTCCTGCTGCCTCTTGAACAGCCTGTCCCAAAGTGCTTTTCCCTGTGTAGAACTTGTCCTTAAATATTCTCTAGCCAGGATCCTTTAACAAATTACTTTATTAGTGGGTAAAATCAAACACATGCACACACTCATATGCTTCAGTCAAAGAACCAGTAAGAATATTTGGAAGGTTCACAGTCCTACCAATCAAAATTAATCAACATTTGATTCTATCCTATTTACTATACATTTACTATACAAATACACATCCCGACTAAAACTATAAATAATTTATAAAAGATAAAAGTATATTAAAGAAGGCAACAATTAAAACAACTTTAAAATCTGCAACAGCTTAGAACCATGCACACATTCACTTTGATGTAATTTAGACTCTGAAAGCTTTAGGGAAAAGCAATGTTTTCGCTTATGCTGGAAAGAAAGCAGTATTGAGTCCAGGCAGATCATCAATGGGAGGATATTCCACAACCGGAGGCCACAACCAAAAAGGGTCTCTGCCATGTCCTCTCATTTTGTATTTCTCCCACTGCTGGGACACAAAAGGAGGTCTCTTCTGCAAACCTCAATTTTTGGGTAAGTATGTACAAGGAGTATCAAGCTCCCAAGCTGATTTGGGCATAAAATGTTAACACTCACACTTTGAATTCAGAATTCAGAACCAAATTGGCAGCTGATGTAGCTTCTTTAAGAGAACAGTTATCTGCTGTCTGTTTGCTATTCCAGTCAGCAATCTTGCTGCTGCATTTTGCAATAACTATAGATTCTGAGTCATCTTCAAGGCAAGCCTACTGTACAGCACATAGCAGCAGTCTAATCAGGAAGTTACCTAAAGTTACCAGTAATACACAGCATGTATTATTGTGGCTAAGTTATCTCTCTTCAGGAAAGGCCATGGCTGACACATAAGTCAGAGTTGTTGCCAAGCACTCCCAGGCACAGAGTCCACTTGGGCCTCCAGTGACAAAGATGGGTCTAGAAGTATGCCCAATCTTTGCAACTGATCCTTAAGGAGGAATGCAACTCCATCCAGGGCATGCTGGTTACCCAATTCCCAAATTTGTGAACCACCAATCAACAGAGCATACATGTTACCAGCATTCAGCTTCAGTTTTCTGACTCTTTTCCAGCCCATTCCAACATCAAGGCTTTGATCCAACACCTGTACAACTTCATGAAACTCAGATGACAAGGAGAAATAGAACTGAGTGTCATCAGTTTCCTGAAGGCAGCCCAACCTCCTAAACCTCTGATAACCTCACCCGGTGGTTTCATATAGATATATAAAGCAAGAGAAGCAAGATGGAACCCTTTGGCACCTATCAGCAGGGGGCTGGACAGGAATCCCCCAATGATATTTGCTAGGACTGGTCCCCTATAAAGGAGCAGAAAAGTGCCACCTACTCCCACCCAGTGGAACTGTTCCAGTAAGATATCATGATCACTTACCACAAAAGCTGCTGAGAGACCCAAGAAAATCAACAGGGCAGCATTCCCCTTGTCTTCACTCAGAACAGCTAATTCAGTTTCAGCACTGTGCTCTGGTCAGAAATCAGAATGAAACAAGTCCAGATAAAAATCTGGATATTTGAGGTTGTGCATTCCAGTCTACTCTATTTGAGACAAAAAATTAGATTCTAGTTCTGATCAGCCAAGCTGGGAGAGGAATGTTGGACCTAACCATCTGACAATGCTCTTGATTTTCTAATCTGGGGAAAAGCCATAGTCTAAATCCAGCTAAAAGCCCATGGAAGCAAAGAGTTTGCTTTTAGTAATTGATTCAATGAGTTTATACTAGCTGGTATTCAGTGGCATCCCTAGGGTTGGTGTCACCTGCTGAGGTCACTTCTGGGGGGAGGGGCTTCTAGAAAACCTCCGAGGTACACGGGAGCATGTGTGCATGGCCAGACATGTTCCCATGCAGTCCTAGGGAGCAGCAGCTATGTCCCATACAGGGTGGGAGAGCAGCTGCAAGGCCTGAAAAGGCCAGAGAGAAGCCACACAGCCCTGTAAAGGGCCAGGGACTGACCAGGTGTCACCCTCCTCTTCTGGGGTGTCACCCCCCCTTCTGGTATGTCACCTGGTGCTGCCTGCACCCCCACATGCTACTGCTGGTACTTATAATTGGATTTTGGCCTTTGAATTTATTAATATTAATATTAATAATAACAAGTGTGGTATAGTGATTTGAGCATTGGACTGGTACTCTGGAGACCAGAGTTTGGTTCCTTACTTGGCCCACTGGGTGATCTCGGATGAGTCACACACTCTCAACCCCAGAGAATCCTGCGATTGCCATAAATCAGAAATGGCTGGAAGGTACTCAGCAAAAAATTATTGAGATAAATATCTGATGTACTAGCAGACTAGTGAGTTCATTGTGAAACATTCTTTCACATCACATCCACAGTAGGTCTCATAAAAATGCAGGCACTTGTATCATCAATTCCAAAGGCAGATTAATGAAGCCATAACAAGTTTTTTTCCCTGTCTATCAAAATACAAGAAATACTTCTATGGCTCAGAGATGTAATGTTTTATCATGCCAGAAAAGAACATAGCCTATTTACTACTGTCACTTTCAGCTGAATGGTTTATGGTACATTTTCCAAGGCTTTTTCCAAACTCTTTGGAGAGATTTCTAAAAACACATGCAGAGCCTTCTTTGGGGGATTGTTTGATGCCATAAAGGAAGAAATTGTTGTTATATATTGATTTCCATCCACTTTAGCCATTTTAAGGTACCATTACTCCAATTTTAAATCTCAAAATGAATGTGCGAAGAGGTGGAATAGATTGCTGAATGTCACACTTTTGGTCCTCAGCAAGGATGGTACTTAAGTCTCCTGAGAATCTTATGTTGTGGAAAATCTCAGTGAGTTTAGTATCTGCTCTAACCCAAGCGAGGATGCCCCCTGCTCTATAGTTCCAACCTTGCAGCCTCTATTTTTTGTGGCAGTTTGCTTTATTTAACTTAATGGGCAAAACTGAAGTAATGAGCAACATAGATTAGCTTGAGGCAGTGTAAGTTTTGTCTCAATGTGTTAAGACTGAAGAAAGCATCATGAATCAAAATATAATGCAGTAATATAACAAAATTTTTAAGGCTCCCATTTGGAATCAAAAATCCCCAGGAAGCATAACAGTAGAGCTAGCATAGACCTTGAAAGATCTCCAAAGTGATTCTCCAAAGGTTGTGCTAGGATGGGCAATTTTAAGGGGTCAAATTTTGTCCTCAAAAGACTTGTGGGCTAAACACTCCCAAACCAGGAGGATTTCTCTCTTTGTTCCTAATTCAGAAATGGCCAGACATTCACTTCCTGCTTTAGAAAGGAAGCCAAAGTGATCCCACTAAAGGAAGCCCCTGTGCCTTGTTCTAGTGGAAATTCACTGCTCCTGTAGGCTGTAATGACCAGTTAATCAATTATGCTCTAATGTATTCAGAGTGTATGCTACAGTCTTTGCAACAACCCTGTACAGTAGGCCAGTCTTACCCCCATATTGCAGATTCAGAGGTGGTTAGTGGGATGAGGTGGAGGGAGAATTGTTTATCTCAGCCCTGGTGGTGCAGTGGTTAAATACCTGTACTGCAGCCACACACACAAAACCATAAGGTGGCGAGTTCAAGAGCAGCAAAGGGCTGAAGCTCGACTCAGGCTTGCATCCTTCCGAGGTCGCTAAAATGAGTACCCAAATTGTTGGGGGGCAAATAGCTTACAATTGTAAACCGCTTAGACACTCCTTAAGGGTATGAAGCGATATACTGTATAAATGAAGCTGTTTGTTTTGTTTTATGTTCACAGTTCACTGTCTGAGCCCTATGTTGGTGTCCTTGTGTGTATGTGCTTTCAAGTCACTTGCCAATTTATGTCTCAGGTAAGGAAACCACTTAGGTAGTTTTGGTAGTTCCTTCCTCTGGTATTTGTTGGTGGTCTCCCATTTAAGTACTAACTAGATCTGGCCATGCTTAGCCTCCAAGATCAATGGGTTCTGGTGCCTTTAGGGTATTTAAGCTGCCTATCCCTATGTTTAGGATTGCCATATTCTACTTCCTCAAATGTGAGTTCCTGTAGAAAACTGGATTCCTTTGCAGATGAGTGATAGAAAGTCTAACACTTTGGTTCTGTAAGTATGGTCAATTGTCATGCAGACTAAGAAGTCTAGGGGCTGTAATCTAAAAAGTAACTTGTCCAAGCTCTAATCAAGAGATGGTTGCCACATATCTGGCAGTTAATGAAAATAAATGTGGCAGATAGAAGCAAATGCACTGGAAATTAAAAATTAACTGTGCTTTTACAAAACGATCAGTTTCTTCTATAGTTCTACTGTTCTTGTTTTTTCCCTTTTTCATTTTCTTTTTCATGATATCTGCCAGCCATAGGTCAGGAGCAGTTGAGATAAAATACTACATCTGGATTGAGATCATTTCCCAACAGGGCACTTAAACTTCTTGCTGAGCAATACAAATGAACCATTTACACCACTGTGCATCCACCTTCAGACTGTGTGCAATATTTTAAAAATCTCTTGACTTTAAGTGGTTGTTGCTGATTTACCATGGAAAAATGTGCCAGACAAAGCAGACATAAAAACAAAATCTACATGTGTCAAATTAAAAGATCTAACGGATTAAAGTACAGATGATGGGAGTACTTTCTGAAACATCTAGGTAGGATCAGCAAGGGTAGCCAGGACTGAAGATAATGTGTCAACATCTTTATTCTCAGGGTTTCTCTGTTCAGCAGCTTATTAGGTTGAAATCAGCTTGAGACAGACTGCATGGCCCATGCTACCTTCACAATTTCCTATCTCAAGGGTGGGCATTTCCCTGGGGGCAAGGGTGACCTATCTATGGTAAGATTACTTGGAACATATTCTGGCAGAGTGCAGACATATACTGTCTATATGCACACCTTCTGTTGGTTAGTGTGAGTTTTATATTTTGCAATTTGTTCCCAACCCACTATCACAACTACTTTGTAGAGCTGCTATTTGATTATGAGCTATTATTGTTAAATCCAGAACTCCACTTTTTTATCAAAATAAGCAATATCTCTTATACTTTATACTGATTCACTTTGGAGGGAATAGATTGGAGAACTGTTTTTTGCAATAAATGGTGTCCTTTAAAACACAAGGCATTGGTCATACACTCACTATTAATATAACTCTACTAACATGCCTTTTGTAAAAACAGAGAAGTATTACTCTGGAAAGTTTCTTCCTTATCTAGTTATCTTGAACAGGTGAGAATATAATCCTAGTTAGAGCCATAGCATAATATTTTATCACTCATCAGGATCTCTCTCTTTTTCCATTCTAAGAAAGGGTGTGTGTGTGGGTATAATAATAATAATAATAATAATAATAATAATAATATCTTTATTTATATACCGCCCTTCCAATGATCAGGGCGGTGTACAGCAAATTCACAAGTTAAAAACAATCCAAGAACAATAAAACAATGTCAACCTAATACAGCTAAACAATAGCAGTACTCCAAGCAGGCTCATAATGAGGGAAGAAGATGACAACAAGGGGAGCACAATCAGGGGTAAGCCTGCTCGAATAAGTATGTTTTTTAACCCCTTTTTGAACTGGGTGAGAGAGGTGGCCAAGCGGAGCTCAATGGGCAGCGAGTTCCAGAGGCTCGGGGCTGAGATAGAAAATGCCCTCTTCATGGTGGTTGATAGTCTGGCCTCTGGAACTCTTAGTAGTTGTTGCCCGGTAGATCTGAGTGTGCGGGGCGGATTATGTGAGGAGAGACGGTCCTTCAGGTACTCTGGCCCAAGCCATTTAGGGCTTTATAGGTAATAACCAGCACTTGGTACTGAGCTCGGAAGCAACTAGGCAGCCAATGGCGATCTTTCAATACCGGTGTTGTATGGCTGGCCCTGGGAACACCAGTGACCAGCCGTGCTGCCATATTCTGCACTAATTGTAGCTTCCGAGTGTGATACAGAGGCTGCCCCATGTAGAGCGCATTGCAAAAGTCCAATCGAGAGGTTACCAGAGCATGTACTACAGTTTCAAGGTCCCTCCGGTCCAGGTAGGGGTGCAGCTGGCACAACAGCCGAAGCTGAAAACAGGTGCTCTTGACCGTCGCATCCACCTGAGAAGTAAGATGGAGCGACGAATCCAGGAGCACCCCCAAGCTGCGTACGGTGTCCTTTACGGGAAGTGTGAGCCCATTCAGGACAGGTGGAACCACCTCCACCCCTGGGGTGGGAGAACAGTACTTCTGTTTTCTCTGGATTCAGACTGAGTCTGTTTTCCCTCATCCAGTCCATTACCGATTCCAGACAGGCCACAAGAGGAGCGATGCCATCCCTGGTCACTGCATCAGTCGGAGACATAGAGAAGACTATTTGGGTGTCATCAGCGTACTGATAACCCCGCGCCCCATGCTTCCAGATGATCTCTCCCAGCAGTTTCATGTAAATGTTGAAAAGAAAGGGGGACAGAATAGCTCCTTGAGGGACCCCAGATCTGAGAGTCCTCTTTTCAGAGCAAACGTCCCCCAGCTGCACCATATGGAACCTCCCAGAGAGGTAGGACCGGAACCACTGGAGCGCAGTGCCTCCGATTCCCACCTCTACCAGGCGTTCCAGAAGGATACCATGGTCGATGGTATCGGTTTTATTGGTCTGAGAGTTGTGGTCCAAGCTCTGGTTGTAAATGCCCTGTGTACACAAAGAGTATGCCCAGACTGTTCTGACCTGTCATTTGACTTTACAGATCTTTTCCAGCTAATGAGGTAAATACTGAATCTCTAGGCACATTGTCAAGTGTTGGAGGTCAGTAAACATCTGAGGGACCACTACAGATATGATGTATAGATTTTTTTTTCAGATTATTCTAGCCTTATTTACAAGCCCTTCTACACATAAATACTTGTTTCAGTTCAGATTTAACCTATGCAAAAGACTAAAGGGAAGCAACAAATAACTGAGAATTTGCTTTCCTTCCTCAATGCCTTTGGACATCATACCCCCAAATCTCAAAGGAAGCCAACCTGAATTGAAAAGCACAGTCCTTCACAAATTCCGGCCCATAACAACTTGTAGAATAGTTAGCCAGACTTCCTTTTGGCCACCCATGCTTTTGGAAGAGTTTGTTATTTGGTGCACAAATGCACAATCTGCAGCCTCTGTGGTAAGTATCAGCTATCTTGGACATGGTATCAAAAACAGTTAAAAATAAAATAAAGAGTCCCCTTTTTAAACACCAGGTCTACAGATTTCATTTATCATATTAATTACCTTTAAAAAGAATGACTTATATAATGTTGGGCTGATACAAATGGCCACTTTGGGGCATGGCGGCAGTGATACTAGGGTTAGGGACCGCTCACCAACTACATATCACCCCCATTCTTAAATCTTTGCACTGGCTTCCAATTTGCTTCTGGGCGCAATACAAAGTGTTGGTCGTTACCTTTAAAACCCTATATGGTTTGGGCCCAGGTTACTTGAGAGAATGCCTCTCCCTACACAATCCGCCCCGGACCTTAAGAACAACTGATAAAAAACTGTTAAATCTTTAAAACATGAGACTAAATTCTACATCTCGTTCAGCGTTCTCAGCTGCGGCTCCAAAATTATGGAACGACCTGCCGGAGGAGATCCGTCTGATACCTACATTGGAGGCATTCAAAAAAGCACTAAAGACAGATCTCTTCCGGCGGGCATATCCACCCGACCTTATTTAACCCCCATTGAATCAGAAATTCCCCAGATTGTTGATATGCTATTGCTGGAAATGTTTTTAACTGTTGATATATTGTTTGGACATTTTATTGTACTGGATTTTAATATGTTGTAAGCCCACCTCGATCCACAGGGAGAGGCAGGAGATACAAATAAAATTTTATTATTATTGTTGTTATTATTATTATTACACGGTCCCTGACCCTAGTATGGAATCGCGCCAGTGTCATTGTGGCCTCCTGTACACAAGGGGGCTGCCATGCTGCTGCTGCTGCTCAGCACCCAAATGGGGGACACAGGAAGTGGCATTGTAATGGTGCCACTTCCTGTAACAGAGCTGCAATAAAGGAGCAGTTCTAGGCAGCTCTTTTTTTCTTTTTTTTTCAAGCTCCATTCTTGTGGCAGCTATACTGCCATGGGAACGGAGCCATGGGACAAAGTAGGGGCAGGTGCAGGCCGCCCCTAATGGGGCAGTCTGTAAAGCCCCATTAATTCCCTTTAAAAAGAATGAAGAGCGCTGGTGGCGCAGTGGTTAAATGCCTGTACTGCAGCCACTCACTCAAAACCAGAAGGTTGTGAGTTCAATAACAGCAAAAGGGCTCAAGCTTGACTCAGGCTTGCATCCTTCCAAGGTCACTAAAATGTGTACCCAGATTGTTGGGAGCAATTAGCTTACAGTTGTAAACTGTTTAGACTCTGTTAATTCAGTATGAAGTGGTATATAAATGAAGCTGTTTGTTTTCCTGTCATCAACATTATGTATAAATGATCAAGTTAACCAGAGATGCTCCTAATTAATCAAAAATCACATCAGGACATAGGGATTCAGCCTGTAGTGAATGTGGTTGAATCCCCTCTGAAGGTGCAGGTCCACAGCTTGGTTTTGCTCCTGAATTGATCCTTGAGCCCAGAAGCTCAGTTTCAGAGGTGTCCAAGAGTGCATTTGCACATTAGACTTTTACACGATCTGTGCCCTTTCTTGATACATCAGATCTGGTCACATTGACGCATGCCTGAGTTGCATCCTGGTAGGACTACCATAACACACTCTACATTGGACTGTTTTAGAAGAATATTTGGAAAATTCAGCTGGTCCAAAGACATTCAGCCAGATTGTTAACTGGGGCTGGTTACAGGGAGCACACAACTCACTTGTTGCAATAGCTTCACTGACTGCTAGTCCGTTTCCTAACAGAATTCATAGGGCTGGTTGTGATCTATGAATCTCTTTGTGAACTAGGCCCCCATTTTTTGAAGGACCATGTTCTTTCTCATGAACTAGACTGTGCTCTGAGGTCTCCTGGAGAGGCCCTTCTCTCTGTCCCACCACCTTCACAGGTACAGCCAGCCCTCCATGTCCATGGATTTTTATTCAAGCATCCACAGCTTGAAAATATTCCAAAAAGATATACATTCCAAAAATCAAATCTTGATTTTGCTATTTTATATAAGGGACACCATTTTTCACTGCCATTGTATTTAATGGGACTTGAGCACCCACATGTTTTGTTATCCATTGGGGGGGGGGTCCTGGAACCAAACCTCAGTTGATAATAAGGGCTCAATGTACATGTAATGGGAGAGGGTGCTTGTAGTATTATTTATTTATTTATTTATTTATTTATTTATTTATTAGCCACCTTAAATCCTATTTTGGGAGAAAGGTAGGATATAAATCCCACAAACAAACAAACAAATTTTAAGATGCCACTTTCCCCCCATATTGGATGCAAGTCCTTTTCCACTAAACAATGTGCTGGATATTCTGTTTCTTGTGGTGGTGGGTGGTGGGTGGTTTTTTTTTTAATGGTTTGTGTTTTAAACTGGTTTAAATTCTTCATCATTTAATCACTTTTGAACTTCTATATTTTGTAAATGTTTAACTATGTTTTTTAAAAAAAATCTATTGCAATGAACTTTGAGTTTGAAGGAGAAACTTCACTGGAAGTGAGCCCTGGTGGTGCAGTGGTTAAATGTCTGTATTGCAGGCACTCACTCAAAACCATAAGGTCGTGAGTTCAAGACCAGCAAAAGGGCTCAAGCTCAGCTCAGGCTTGCATCCTTCCAAGGTCGCTAAAATGAGTACCCAGATTGTTGGGGTCAAGTAGCTTACAGTTGTAAACTGCTTAGGCACTCCTTAGGTGGTATGAAGCGGTATATAAATGAAGCTATTTGTTCACTGGGAAAGGGGACGCGGAGGAGAAGGACACAAGAGCAAGAAATACCACAACCTCCATCTGGAAGAACCCACTATCTATCAAACTGTTGGAAGTTATTAATTAAATTTTAAATTCCTATAAACATGCCATTCAATAGTATTTATACTCATAGCCAGCAATGGTCATTCTGAAACCACCCTCACCCACACTGTTGAGATTGACCTGTTGAGTGATTTTCTGAGGCTGCATCCGTGCTGCAGAAATAATTCAGTTTGACACCACTTTGGCTGCCACCACTCACTGCTATGGAATTCTGGGACCTTTTGTACATTGGTGGCACCAGAGCTCTCTGACAGAGAATGCTAAATCTTTCATAAAACTATGATTCCTAGAATTCCATAGCAATGAACCATGGAAGTTAAAGTGGTGTCAAACTGGAGTATTTTTGCAGTGTGTATGTTATTTCCTCCCTTGATTTCCACTTATGATGGCTGGATATGAACCATCCATCCATTCTCAATGTAATTCATATAAATGACCCTAAAGCATCAGGGCTGTCTTACAAAGCAAGTGTACACTGCCTGCACAGGGAGACATGGGTTAACAGAGTAATGTGCTAGTATCAGAAAAAAATTAAACATAACATTTTGATGCCACATTTTTCTTTTTCCAATTAAAAAATTTTTTACACTGGTAGCACCTAGAACCACATCAGACAGAAGAACCATCTTATCAGCATCCCAGGTTACAACATTTCACACTGCCATTAAGTTTAATGTTCCTTTAGTATAGTAACCGTGGGTGAGTTGCAATAAATAAATAAATGCTAAAGTACTTAAGATCGACATCAATGAAAGTATCACTTAAACTGTTAAATATGCATTTATTCTGCTATTTATGGATAATAAACATCTTGATTAAAACAAGCACAAGTTTATGAGTTGATTTCACATAAATATCAAAGGGGTTTACATGAAGGCTGCTTTCTTCTACTGGCATAATTTCTTTCACTTTAGTGAAGTTTCTCAAGTTTACCTTGGCAGAGGATCTGACATTGCATCATTGGCTTAGAAACTCTATTTTCTCCTCTACCTTCCCAACCTTTTCATGGTATCATAGTTACCAAAGCACACAGCTTCCCTATACAAATCCCAGCTGTTACCTTTCTGCATGGCCACCTGATGAACAATACAAACAGCCGTGTATGACATCCATGCTAAGCAGCTAAGAAAACTCTCTGAAAACCTACCAACTCTTTTTGAAAACTTGCCACCTCCATTGTGATGGTGTTGATGTTTTTGTTGTAGGGAGGAAAATACTTCATTTGTTCGTTTTTCTGAGAAAATGTAGCTGAAGGCAGAAAATTGCAAACAGATGGGAAGTAAATGAGTACATTATTGTAATTGTATCTTTTTTATTACATTAGGGTATATTAGATTTTAGCTGAACCAAAACAAAATAAGTAAAAGATGTTGCTCATGGCATTCAGAGAATACTTCACAATACATCAGTGTGTCCTACACTGGATGAGATATATAATCAAATTTTCACTCTTTCTTCTAAAAATTTCCAAAATTTTTAAGGTGACTCCAGACTAGGGGTAGCTGAAAAAATGTTTCAGTTCAACTCTGATATGAATTTACCAAAACTGACATCTTTCTTCATATTTGGGAACTTGAGACTGTATAAAGAGAAAAGTGGGAGAAATCAAGGCTGAAGGACTTTTGAGTGTTTAGTTAGTAAAGATCTGGGTTGAACCTCATGTGTTTCTGAAGTTGGATTAGAATTACCAACTCCTTTTTCTGAGAAATTCCTTAAATTCCAGAATGATAGAGGCAGGAATACACAAACAAAGCAACCCCAACAGATGCACAATCAAAGCAACCCCAACTATCATTTTTTCATATTTTTATAAGTGATATTATGTTGCCAGGTGCATGTGAAGCCCCTGAAAATGTAATAAAGTCAGTTCTCAACAAGGAAATTTATTTACAAATAAATATCATTTCAAATATGGGCACTTCCTTGGTAGGGGAGGTGAGATGCCATACCCAGGATAGAATTTATGACATTTATCACATGTTTCTTTTGCATAAACAAGTCCTATCTGAATTCAGTAGAGATCACTTCTAGACATGTGTATACAAGAATGAAGCCTAAAGCTCTGTTGATATTCGTAGATATTTAGAGCACATAAAACTTCACAGGACTGCAGCCAGCAAGTGCTGTGAAAAGGCATAAAAGGCATAGCATTTTTCATCATCAACACAATCACAGCATATTTGTAGCCTTGCCCAGAATTTTCTTTGATTATTTGGTAGAGAGAATGGCAGTTTTGACAAGGAACACTGCTACCTGACAATGAAAAAGAAACCTGTAACCTAGTAAACTGTCAAAATCCTCTCTACAAAAGTAGTGAAAATTCCCCCTGGCACAAGTACTCATTTGTCCACCATAAGTCAATTCTTTGTTCATAGTGGGGGTCTTTGTTTTTCCTACAGAAATGGTTTTATTGGTAGTTGGATCACATTCCCTGGAATACTTGAGCAAAAAATTCCTTTAAACGTAGGATTGGTTTGCACACACCCCTTATGAAATTAGCTCTGAAGATGCCATTT
Organism: Urosaurus nigricauda; assembly: GCA_034509955.1. NCBI lineage: Eukaryota > Metazoa > Chordata > Lepidosauria > Squamata > Phrynosomatidae > Urosaurus > Urosaurus nigricauda. The sequence continues at coordinate 97,831,612 of JAOEGL010000001.1, forward strand.
GTTATAGCTCTGGCCTTGAATTCCCTGTTTTAGGGGCATATAATCCTAACCATTTGATTTGAAGTCTGAATTTGCCATGCAGATAGAACCCCAATTCAGTTTGGCCCACTTCAGACCTCATTGGGGACCCAAATCTAAATTGGAAATCCAAATCTTTTCATCTTTTATTGACTTTGTTGTTGTTGTTTTGTATGACTTCAAATGGTTTCCAATTTAAGATGAGCCTAAAGTGTCCCTTTCACATGGTCTTCTGAGGATGAGACTGTATGACTTGCCCAAGGTTACCCCATTTCCATGGCCAAGCAGAGATTGAAACTCTGGTCTCCAGAGACATAGTTTAATGCTCAAACTATGATGCCAGGGAATTAAAATATCTCTATACTACCACCGCTCCTCAACACAGAGTCATTGAATGTGAAAATATGGCGGCCCGCTCAGAGAAGATCAATCCAGTCAGACAAGCAGATCTTGGGGGGGGGGGGGGTTGTAGTATTTGCTTTAATATCTTTATAGTTTGGCTAATATGTGTGCTACTTTTCTACAGATAGTGTTTGTGATTTACATATGGTGCTTGTATACTGGGTGTACTGGTCAAGATCCAACACTGCTCAGGGCAGTATAAGAATTCTGCAGGCAGAACCTTGCTACAGCTCCCTTCTTACCAGGACTCACAGTTTTGCTCTGCTGGTTCCCTTGAATGGCCATTCCATGACTGGTGGAGAGCAAAGGGAATATAGGAGATACATTTGGTTATGATAGGCTTCCAAGCCAGATGCAGACCAATGGCATCTTCTTTTGACATTGCCCTGGGGCTTGGTGATTATGTTATCACTCTGTGTTTGGCTATGGCACATAGACAGATGTTTCTACTGTCCTTACTGTCCACCAGTCACAGAATGACTGTTCAGGAGGGTCTAATACACCAAAACCATGAGTACTGCAAATTGGTTTGGTTGTTATGGGAGGATGGTGGAAGAGAATATCAATCTCTGTAATGACCTGTAGTGACTGGGACCCACCAGTCACTTGGGGGCTTTCTCAGACTACAAAGGGTTAATCTGGGGGGGGCACATGCTAATGAGAGCCTGCAACACATGCTAATGAGTAATTACATCACAGATAACCTATGGCCCTTTAACCAATCAGTGAATTGGACCAGGACTTTTCAAGAACCTTCTATCTGAAACCTTTAAATAGCCTTGAACCCATGTGCTCTTTTGGTCCTCCTTCTTCCTGAAGTCCAGCTATTGAACCTCTGCCAACAGGGCAGGCTGGGATGTGGTCTGAGCTAGCCAAAAGGGGGCCAGCTCCCATATCCAAACTCCCCAAGGACTGCAATCTCATATCTCTATGTGAGTAACTTAGAGTTATGTTAGCTAGTGCGATTTAGGCCTTTTATCACCATCAGATGAATGGCCTGGTGGAACGTTTCCATGCCACCCTAGGAACAATGATACGTAAGTTTGTGGATGAACACTCTAATGATTGGGACCTTGCTCTTCAGCAATTCCTCTTTGCCTATAGGTCCGTCCCGCATCCCACCTTGGGTTATTCACCTTTTGAGTTGGTCTATGGCCATGAGGTGAAAGGACCATTGTAGTTGGTGCGCAGACAGTGGGAAGGCAACCAACCTTTGCCACAAACAAATGTAGTGGATTTTGTCACCAAACTGCAAAATACCCTTAGGGAATCATGGCAGGATGTGCATCAAAGGCTTCAAGAAGCCCAACATGATCAGAAGTTTTGGTATGACCAGTTTGCCAGGGACCACTGCTTCACACCTGGAGACCAAGTGATGGTTCTGAAGGTGACACAAACTAATAAACTGGAAACTGCCTGGACTGGTCCTGCCACTGTACTTCAGCGCGTTGGGACTGTCAACTACCTCATACAGCTCCCAGACACTGCCCTCAAACCAAAGAACTACCATGTCAATTCACTGAAACCTTTCTACGATAGACCGCACCACCTCCTTGCTCTCGAGGATGCAGAGGTGGAAGATGAGGAGTGGCCAGAGGGAGCATTCTATGATAAGAGCGAGGGCGGTGACCTTGGTGATATTCACCTGCCCACACGACTCGACCCTGGTCAACGTGATCAGTTTACTCATCTGACATCCAAGTTCGCCTCTTTGTTTTCTCCAATACCTGGCATGACCATGGATCCTCAGCATGTGGTAGCAGCAGATGACAACGGTCCTTCAGTAGAACAGCCCCGACGGGTGTCACCAGGGGCAAAACAGGCTATTGAGAAAGAAATAAACAAAATGCTGGAGATGGGGATCATTCGACCTTCCCGGAGCTCGTGGGCTTCACCTGTTGTGTTGGTGCCAAAGAAGGGAGGGATGGAGATCCGGTTCTGTGTGGACTATAGGAAACTGAACTCTGTAACACGGCCAGAACATTACCCTATGCCCAGGGTTGATATGCTCCTGGAAAAGCTGGGCCGTGCCAAGTATATCTCCTCTATAGACTTGACAAAAGGTTACTGGCAAGTGGCTCTGGCTGAAGAATCCAAGCACCGCACTGCTTTCATCACCCACATGGGCTTGTTTGAGTTCAACGTCCTGCCGTTTGGGCTACGCAACGCCCCTGCAACCTTCCAAAGGCTGGTAGACTCCCTATTGAGAGGCTGCGGAGACTTCGCTGTAGCCTACCTAGATGACATTGCGATTTTCTCTGACTCCTGGGAGGACCATCTCCATCACTTAGAGACTGTCTTTCAGCACATTCAGGATGCAGGCCTTACAATCAAGGCTAAGAAATGCCAGTTTGTACTTGAACGGGTGACCTACCTTGGTCACGAGGTGGGACAAGGGACCATCACACCTCTGCAAGCAAAGGTTGAGGCTATCAACGACTGGCCAAGGCCGCGGTCGCGGAAACAGGTCCAATCCTTCCTTGGCTTGTCAGGATACTACAGACGCTTTGTCCCTCACTACAGCCAAATAGCAGCACCGCTGACAAATCTCACAGGTTCAAAGAAACCCAATATGGTAAAATGGACCTCAGAATGTCAAGTGTCCTTCGAAGCACTGAAGAAGGCTCTGACATCCAATCCAGTATTGATGGCACCAGATTTCGACAAGCCCTTCACAGTAGCCACCGATGCTTCTGACAGAGGCATTGGAGCAGTCTTGATGCAGGAGGGCCCAGATGGATTTTTGCACCCAGTGCTGTTCCTCAGTAAGAAACTGTCTGCTCGAAAATCCAATTGGTCCATACCAGAGAAAGAGTACTATGCCATCGTATACGCACTGGAGAAGTTAAGACCTTATGTCTGGGGACGCCAGTTCACCCTTCAGACAGATCATGCTGCTTTGAGATGGCTCCACTCTGTTCAGGGGGCTAATAAGAAACTGCTCCACTGGAGTGTATCCTTGCAAGACTTTGACTTTGACATTCAACATGTGGCCAGGACCTCTAATGTTGTGGCTGACTGCCTCTCCCGCAAAGGACTGGTTGGCCACTGAGGACAAAGGAACTGAACATCTCATGAAATGTCAAACTTACTATATTACTTGTTTTTTTGTCTCTCATTTAGGTTATTCTAGTTATAATTCTGATACTATGTGATGTAGGTTTGTTTAATATTTTCTTTCATAGGTAGCAAGAGGACATCCCAGCCAGTGTGACTCCATTCCAGTTGTTTCCAACCCAAATGGACTTTGGGGAGCGTGTTTCATGTTGTTTACATGCTTTCTTTCCCACAGGATAAAATCTCAGCCAGTTTGGCCTCAACTTTCAGTTTCTTCCAAACCGTCAGAGATTTGGGGGGCGTGTAGTGACTGGGACCCACCAGTCACTTGGCGGCTTCCTCAGACTACAAAGGGTTAATCTGGGGGGTGGTACATGCTAATGAGAGCCTGCAACACATGCTAATGAGTAATTACATCACAGATAACCTATGGCCCTTTAACCAATCAGTGAATTGGACCAGGACTTTTCAAGAACCTTCTATCTGAAACCTTTAAAAAGCCTTGAACCCATGTGCTCTTTTGGTCCTTCTTCTTCCTGAAGTCCAGCTATTGAACCTCTGCCAACAGGGCAGGCTGGGATGTGGTCTGAGCTAGCCAAAAGGGGGCCAGCTCCCACATCCAAACTCCCCAAGGACTGCAACCTCATATTTCTATGTGAGTAACTTAGAGTTATGTTAGCTAGTGCGATTTAGGCCTTTTATTATGTTTCTTATGGCTTGCTTGAACTGAACATTTGTGTAACTATGCTCCTGTACCTGCAAGGCAAGGAGATCTTGCATGAATGAGATACCTCTATGCTCTATTCTTGTGTAGTTAGAATAAAGCCATTTTCTTGAAACGCATCTGTTTGCTCTCTATTCCTACAACACATGCCTTAGCTCAGTGGTTTCTTGCTGGTAGCAAGTGGGAAGTGGAAAAGATCTATAATTCCCTTTAGCAAGCCCTAGTGTGAGCTAAACAGGGGAATTCAGTTGTAATTCGCTAGGTGGTGGCAGCGATAGGTATGGAGGACCGCAGGGGTGCCCATTCCACTCAGCAGGGAGTGGAAACAGGGATCCAGGGGACTCCAAGGGGGAAACCCAAAAGAATATCCCTTGGGGTTAAGGGCCAGGAGCAGGGTGTTGCTGGGTTGCTTAACCCCTCGGATCATCACACCACATTGTCAGGAACCTTAGCTGTCTGTCTCACCTTGTACTCAATAAATGGATTCTGGTTACAAACACAACAGTTTTATTGAAGGATTGGAGAAACAAAAACAAAGTAAGACTGCATCTGTGACAGATCTGAGGTTACAATTCAAATTACCAACACTCATACAATTTAGTTACACTCCCATCTCCAAATCCAGAGGACAAATACCATTGGTCAATTTCATCCAAAGTTTCCTGCCACCCCATTTTCACATAATAAAAACTATTGACAAAAATCTAAAATCCTTTCCCATAGGAATGTAATACCATTCCTGTGTTCTTCTTTCTCATCAAGGCTAAATGGCATTGAAGTACATTTGAAACATCAACATGGCTTTTTCTCAGACTGCAGTATCTTCTTCTCTACACACCTGCTATTCTGTAAACAATATTTTAATCCCAAAGTTTTTAAACAATTCCAAACAAATGGTTTCAAACATACAACTGTTGACATTTATGAATTCAATGTTGGTGAGGGGAAAGCAAACTTCCAGCGCAAATCAGGGAACAAGTCTACCCAGATGCAGCAACTCTCTCAAAACCTTTTAATGACAAAGAAAACTTAAAAAGAATCCTGCTCAAAAACATGGGCCAGGTTATTTGATGAGGTACTTATGTTTCTATGGTTTGAAAGGTTCTCAAAAACTAACTTTTCACAAGCATAAGCAGAATATCCCCCATTCAGATCACTACTCCTCCTAAGTAGGACATGCACCTATTATTTCTGTTGTTCAATTTTCTTCTCAGCTGCACTTTCTTGTATCCATGGCAGCAGCAACTTGCACAGTGGGCTTTGCTGAAATACACCCTTAGAGTGTTGTCTCAAAGCAAGGAAATATAGCAGGTTGGGGAGTGGGCTCTGGGGGGGGGGCAACACAACAGTTTCTAAAACATTGGACTACTGTTTCTGAAAGCCTAATTAAAAATGAATGTTCATTATGTCTCACAAGAAAAAGAAAGGGTCAGAAAGCAAACACATGGGTGATGGATAATTAATAGCCCAAAAAAGACATATGCTAAAAAGCAAAGAACCAAATTAATACGATGGATGCATTTGACTTTAAACTAGTGCATGCAACAAGCAATTACCCGTGGGTTGATTTACCATGGGTATAGGTATGAGTATCTGAGGGACACACAAAACATCTTACACAGCAACTCAGGGCAAATGTTCATCTTATTTAAACATTTGCAACCAGAATGAATGACATACAGAGGCTAAATATGGCAGAAAAGCCTTCTCTGGTTTGATGTGCAAGTCAGAAACCCATATTTGTGTATGGGAGATATGTAACAAGCATAGCACACCCACTGCAGCATCCTCTCAATAATCCCTTCAAACTATCCTTCAATAGAGCAGTGGTTCTGGTTCCATATAAACAAGGCTAAAGTTTTTTCTGTTTTTCAAAAAAATAAAATAAAAAATGACTGTCTGTTGTTTTCAACTGAATGCTAAATCCAACAGTGTGCTAGCATCCCATTTCTAGCTGAATACAACTTTCTTCTCTTTCCCCTCCAGCTCTCCACAGCACCCAAAAGCCCCAGCTTTGCAGCATTTCACAATTTTGGGAGGCTTTTTAGCACTGTGTGCTAGACTACAAGAACAAAGGATGGATAACCCTCCACCTGCTTCCAATGAAAGAACTGTTTCCCTCATTGGAACCACTCAAAGAGTGCTGGTGTCAAGTCCAGTGGGATACCAAAGTTTAGAGGCTCAGGCTCAGTAGTAAAAACTCAGAAACCATATTAAGAAACTGTAGATCCAGCTCTGTGACTTTCTAAACCGTTGTTGTTGTTGTTGTTGTTGTTGTTGTGCACCTTTGAGTTGTTTCTCACTTATGGCAATCTTGAGGCTTGGGGTTTTCTTGGCAAGATTTGTTCAGAGGTGGCTTGCCATTGACTTCCCCTCAGGCTGAGAGAGTGTGACTTGCCCAATGTCACCAACTGGGTTTTCATGGCCAAGTGTGGAATTGAACCTCAATCTCCAGAGGTTCAACTACCATAATAGTCCTGCCATGAATTTGAAATTGTATAATATTATGGTAGTTGAACCTCTGGAGATTGAGGTTCAATTCCACACTTTCACTCTTTTCATTCCCACAAGGCCCCTCATATTCTTGTTACTGTTCCATTCTCACAGAAGAATGATCTTGAACATTCCTACAAGGAACAATCTTCCTTTCCGTTGTTACCTCACCACCTGCATATGAGATCATTACAACTCTACAATGTTATACTACTGCATAACCCATCACCCCAACTTCTAAACATATGCAGGCAAGATGCCTAAGCAACTCCTGACAGCTGGCCATAGTTATTTAAAATGCACAATGAGCTGCTGCTTTCATTTTCAGCTGATCACCTGACATCTTCAGTTATGTGACATACCATCCAAAGTTTTAGAAAGCAACGTCATTTCAATGTTTTGGCAAGAACAAAGACTGCTTTGACTCAGGCATTTAACTCTCAGACTACAGTTTATTCAGACTTAAAATGTTTTAGAATTATTAAAATATTAAAACTGATTGACTCTATTTTAAAGTGTTTATTATTAAACTATTAAAATGTATTTCTTCTACAATTAAAACAAATTATAAAATACTTATGAAATACATTGTAATAAATAAATTTAAATAAATTACATTCTGCATTTTAATCACATTTTCAGGGTGGATGAAAAATAAGGTGTTACGAAACACAGCAAAATAGCTAATATGTACAAATGAACTAAAATAGTGACTCTATAACAGCAGCTCTAATACTAACATATGAAGCAGAGTAAAGGTAGATCAACAAAACCTTAAAAGACAGATGGAAATAAAAGAAAAAACCAGTGTTCGTTTTGTGTGTGTGTGTGTGCATTAAAAACCTATTTGATGTATTTTTTCTAAAAAAAATCTGGTTTTGGACTTCTTCACAAATAACATTTTTAAGCTGACAAGCTGTATTGCCACATTTAGAGAAATATGAAAAACAAATGTGGACTGTGGGGGGGGGGACGGGGGACGGGGGAACGGGACACCCAAATATAACTTAGCACTGAAGTACAGCACTTGGAACAGACAACATTCCATTCAAATGCATTTCCTCATTCACCATATCCTCCAGTTATTCCAGCTCAATCAATACAATGCTTGTTTTTCTCCCTTTCATCTCCAAGGCCACTAAAGAGTACTGTCTGAAGTGTGCCATCTTCATAAATCAATAGGTTTTAAAGCCTACAAACAAGAGAAGAAGGAAGAGCAGCTTTTTGGCAGCCATTTTAAGTGGTAAGTGTGTGGATTTTTAAAATCTTTTGGGGGAGTGTGCCTGTTGCAGAGGAGGAGGAGATGTGACTTCTGTGAGTCACATCTGTGAGTCACAAGTGGGAGGAGCTAGGAGACTAGCTATAGAGAACTGCTCAGAGAGCCAACTGCAGACCAGTTGGAGTGAGAGAAAGAAGAAGGAAGAGCAGCTTTTTGGCAGCCATTTTAAGTGGTAAGTGTGTGGATTTTAAAAATCTCTTGGGGGAGTGTGTCTGTTGCAGAGGAGGAGGAGTACACAACATAAGGAGCAGAGGAGCTGTAAACTTTGTTTTAGAGGTTCTCCTTTAGATCTCCTCCTTTTCAAAAGTGCTGTTGAGGGGTTCCCCTCCACCTCAGAGGAAGTGAATACAAGTTAGAAACCAGGACATCTGTATAAAATAACATTCCCAGTAGGTTGAAATCACTGACAGAGATTGGTGAAATAGGCCAGGGGCCTTTGACATTCGTGTTTACTGGGGGATATTCTTCGAGGAGGAAGCCCACAGTCCTCTTTTAGTGATTCCTTAATACTTCATGGTATGGGCACTGAGGGAGCGGCTGCAATCACTTGCAAAACTTGTGGGATGTTTGTCTTCTTGCCTACAGATGTGGGGAACTTCACATGCCCCAAGTGCAAGTTGGTAGCCCTCTTGGAGGAGAAAGTACAGCAGCTGGAATCCAGGGTAGCAACACTTCAGCATGTCAGGGAGCAAGAGGTTTTCCTGGACACAACGGAAGGAACGATCTTGGAAGCGGACCACACAGAGAAAGTTGCTGGGGGTGAGAAGGCCACTTCATGTACGCAGGAGGCAGACAGCTGGAGGAATGTCACACAGAGAAGCAGAGAAATCAGGGATAGTTGTAGGAGCTTGCAGCTACAGAATCATTTCGAAGCCCTTTCACTTATCAAGGAGGATCAGGAAGAGCAGCATGGACAGACTTCAGGGACACAGCAGGGGAGCCTGGGAGTTCCATCGCAGGGAAGAGTTGCTGCTAAGCCTCAGAGGAGGCACGTGGTTGTGGTGGGGGACTCCTTGCTGAGGGGTACAGAAGCAGTGATTTGTGGGCCCAACAAGATGTCTCATGAGGTGTGTTGTCTCCCTGGGGCAAAGATCTGTGATGTGACAGAGAGGCTGACAAGACTGGTCAAATCTACTGACAAATACCCCTTCCTTTTGGTCCACGTGAGAACGAATGACACAGCAAGACACAGCCTTCAGAATATCAGAAGGGATTACGAGGCTCTGGGGAAGAAGCTGAAGGAAATGGACGCACAGATTGTCATCTCATCTCTTCTGCCAGTAGAAGGGCATGGTCCAGGAAGAGAGAGTAAAATAGCAGAGGTGAATAACTGGCTCCGCAGATGGTGTCGCCGAGAACAATTTGGATTCTTGGATCATGGGCTGCGGTTCCATGAGGAGGGACTTCTAGCAAGGGATGGGCTACATCTCAAGCCAGTTGGAAGAAACGTTTTTGCCAACAGTCTGAAGAATCTGATCAGGAGGGCTTTAAACTAAGTGATCTGGGGAAGGGAGACAGCAGTCTGGAAGGCAAAACGGCTAGAAAAAATAGTCAAACTGACATAGAGGGAAGAAGACAAACAGTGCAAGGACCCAACAATAGGAGCCAAAAAAACATGCACAGGCATCAAGTAAAGGGGACACATGGTCTTAGATGTCTCTACACTAATGCACAGAGCATGGGAAATAAGCAAGATGAACTTGCACTCCTAGCACAAAAAGGGAAATATGATATAATAGGCATCACTGAAACCTGGTGGGATGAGTCTCACGATTGGAATAGAGGGGTATAACCTTTTTAAGAGAAACAGGCCAAACAAGAAAGGAGGAGGAATAGTATTATATGTCAGGGATATTTACACCAGTGAAGAGATCCAGGACATCGTTACTGGAAGCCAGGTGGAGAGCATCTGGATAAAAATTAAAGGAGAGAGAAATAACAGGGATGTTACTGTGGGAGTCTACTACAGACCCCCAACTCAGACAGACGAAATGGATGATGCCTTTCTAGAACAGATGACCACACAATCAGGAAGGAGAGATGTAGTAGTGATGGAGGACTTCAACCACCCAGATATTTGCTGGAAGTCAAACTCAGCGCTATCCTCAAGATCTAGAAAATTCCTCACTTGCCTCGAAGACAATTTCATTGTCCAAAAGGTGGAAGAGGTAACAAGGGGATCAGCTATTTTGGATCTGATCTTAACCAACAGGGAAGACCTAGTTGATGGGGTGCAAGTGGGGGGATCCTTAGGTGGGAGTGACTATGTCCTCCTGAAGTTTGTTATACAGTGGAAAGGTGAAGCTAGGCATAGACAGACACGCATTCTAGACTTTAGGAAAGCTGATTTCAAGAAACTTAGAGAAATACTGGGGGTGATCCCATGGTCAAGAATACTAAAAGAGAAGGGAGTTCAAGTTGGATGGGAGTTCCTCAAAAGGGAGATACTAAAGGGACAATTTCAGACAGTTCCAGTGAGGAAGAAAAATGGGAGATGTCTCAAGAAACCGGTATGGATGACTAAGGAACTTACAACGGAGCTAAGTTTTAAATGGAACATGTATAAAAAATGGAAAAATGGGGAAATCACGAAAGATGAATTCAAAAAAATAGCCAGCACATGTAGGGATAAAGTCAGAAAAGCTAAAGCGCAAAATGAATTCAGGCTTGCTAGAGATGTTAAGAACAATGAAAAGGGCTTTTTTGGATATGTCCGCAGCAAAAGGAAGAAGAAGGAAACGGTTGGGCCACTGCGTGCAGAAGATGGCAGAATGCTCACAGGAGATGGAGAAAAGGCAGAATTGCTCAACACCTTCTTTGCTTCAGTCTTCTCAGGAAAGGCAAAGGGTGCCCAACCTAAGGATAATGGGGCAGAGGACAGAATAGGGGAATTTCAGCACAGAATAAGTAAAGAGACAGTACAGGAATACCTGGTTAATCTAAATGAATATAAGTCTCCAGGACCAGATGAACTACATCCTAGGGTATTAAAAGAACTGGCAAATGTAATATCGGAACCAATGGCAATCATTTTTGAGAACTCCTGGAGAACAGGAGAAGTCCCTGCAGACTGGAGGAGGGCAAATGTTGTCCCAATCTTCAAAAGGGGGAAAAAAGAGGATCCCAACAATTATCGTCCGGTTAGTCTGACATCAATACCAGGAAAGATTCTGGAGCAGATCATTAAACTGAGAGTCTGTGAATATCTGGAAGATAATTCCATAATCACAAAAAGCCAACATGGGTATCAGAGAAACAAGTCATGCCAGACAAATCTGATCTCTTTTTTTGATAAAATTACCAGCTTGGTAGATGAAGGGAATGCTGTGGATACAGTATATCTTGACTTCAGTAAGGCATTTGACAAGGTTCCCCATGACATTCTTGCAAACAAGCTTGTAAAATGTGGACTAGACAAGGTAACCGTTACATGGATTTGTAACTGGTTGACTGACCGAACCCAAAGAGTGCTCAACAATGGCTCCTTTTCATCCTGGAAAGAAGTGACAAGTGGGGTGCCACAGGGTTCTGTCCTGGGCCCAGTGCTATTCAACATCTTTATTAATGACTTGGATGACAGTATTGAGAGCCTAGTTATCAAATTTGCAGATGACACCAAATTAGGAGGAGTAGCCAATACTCCAGAAGACAGGATCAAAATTCAAAATGACCTGAATAGATTAGAAAGCTGGGCCAAAGCTAACAAAATGAAATTTAACACAGAGAAATGTAAGGTCCTACACGTAGGGCGTAAAAATGAAATGCACAGATATAGGATGGGGGACACCTGGCTGAATGAGACAACACGTGAAAGGGATCTAGGAGTCCAAGTAGACCACAAGTTGAACATGAGTCAATAGTGTGATGCAGCAGCTAAAAAGGCCAATGCAATTTTAGGTTGCATCAATAGAAGTATAGTGTCTAGATCAAGGGAAGTAATAGTGCCACTCTATTCTGCATTGGTCAGGCCCCACCTGGAATACTGTGTCCAGTTCTGGGCACCACAATTCAAAAAGGATGTGGAGAAACTGGAGCATGACCAAAGGAGGGCGACTAAAATGGTGAAGGGTCTGGAAACCTTGACCTATGAAGAACGCCTTAGGGAGCTGGGGATGTTTAGCCTGGAGAAGAGAAAGTTAAGAAGTGATATGATAGCCCTGTTTAAATACTTGAAGGGATGTCACATTGAGGAGGGAGCAAGCTTGTTTTCTTCTGCTCCAGAGAACAGGATTCGGAACAATGGATGTAAACTGCAGGGAAAAAGATTCCACCTCAACATTAGGAAGAACTTCCTGACAGTAAGGGCTGTTCGACAGTGAAACACACTCCCTCGGAGGGTGGTGGAGTCTCCTTCCTTGGAGGTTTTTAAGCAGAGGCTGGATGGCCATCTGTCGGGTATGCTTTGATTGTGAGTTCCTGCACGGCAGGGGGTTGGACTGGATGGCCCTTGTGGTCTCTTCCAACTCTAAATTTCTATGATTCTAAGACCCAAATTCTGCAATAATGTTCTGTTTGTGTGTGTGTGTGTGTGTGTATGTGTCTGTGCAAGCATTCATTGATTGATTGATTATAGTCAATCTATCTGAAGTCTACAGAGCCATTTTCAGTCAGTAGGCGGCAATCCTTTCTAACCTTCCCTAGTCATCAAAGAGAATGCTGAGATCAGAAGATATTCATTTCTCCAGAGAGTCTGAGGTGCTTCACGTGTTGTTTTCCTCTGCAAGAGGAAAGTGACTTTTCAGACACTGAAAAGAGAATCAGGAGAGAGAGAGAGAGAAGAAGAAGAAGAAAAAGAAGAAAAAGATCCTGCTGCCTAATATGAAATAGGTCGAGGAATGAGAGTATGTGGAAAAGCTGAATAAGGTTTAGAATGGAGAGAGAGCAACGAAAGAAAGAAAGAAAGAGAGAGAGAGAAATAGAGGCAGCAAAGAGCACCAGGGAGGTGAGACAGACTGATTACTTGGGCATGTGTGTGAGGAAAGAGAAAGAGGACCTAGATGAGTAAGAGGAGGGAAAGAAGAGCACATGGTTAGGTAAAAAGGAGAAAAAAAAGAGCAGTTAACTTCATGGAGGGCAGTAGTGGTGTAGGTGGATGGCTGATGGAACAGAAAAAGCACATAGGTGAGGAAAAATCACCAGAATTGGCAGGGTAGGACTACTGGGCAATCCTATGAGTTTTTGGAAAGCTGAGTGCCTCTGCTGGCATCTGCTATAACAAAGTTATGGTAGGTGGTGTTCACAATTCCAAAGAAAATCTTGAAGACTTACAAATGAATGATGATAATCAAACATAATTTGAAGTCACTGCTGCTTTTGTCCTTGTTCATAGTTGGACAATTATCTTGGATAAACATGCCTGAGTCAATAAACTTGAAATCTGAGTTATCTAAAAGACAAAGAAGCATTTTTATATATCAAAAGCAAGAAGCTGAGACAATACCATAGAGCAGAACTCCAGAATAAAAGACCAAAATCTTAGCTGTTCATCCACACAGGAAGCTACCTTTTGCAATCCAGTTTGCTGTCTCAAATATACATGGATTTATACTTCCCTCTCAAACATAACTTCTTAAACTTTCAGCCTACAAACATAACTTCTTAAACTTACAGTTTCCCTCTTTCTTTCTACCTTTAAAATACTGTATTTCTAAAAAGTCCTTCCTCTAAGATTTATACTCTAAGGCTGTATCTGCATTGTAGAAATAATCCCATTTGATACCACTTTAACTGCCCGAATCCATCCCAGGACCATCCCCGCTTCCAAAGCCACTCCTCCCAATTCTTGTCAGATCTGCCAGTTTTCTGGCTTTAGAAAATGCCCAGTGGATTGTTCCTGGAAGCAGGGATGAACCCAGGCTGTATTCGGGTGGCAAGTTAGGCAGCAAAAACCATCTTATAGGATGCCACCCAAATTAAGGTTTAAACCAGATAGAAGTAAGCCAAATTAAAACACCATAAGATAAACTCCATAGCCTTCTCTGTCATAGAATTCTGGTGCCACAACAAACCACATCCCAGAATCCCATAGCATGGAGCCATGGTAGTTAGTGGTGTCAAACTGGATTATTTCTGCAATATGGATGCTGCCTAAGACATTAGTTCTTAACCTTTTCTTTGACAGGGACCTCCTTGAAATATCTTTTGTTGCCGCAGATCTTTAAGACTTAACTCAAGATTTAAAACCCTAAAGTGCATCAGATACTGGTGCTTACTCTACACACTTTGACTTGGGACTGCTTGGGTTTTCTTTTGCTCCATATGTGCTCAGCAGCAAGAGAAGAGGCAGAAAGGGTGAAGGAACTGTGTGGGGCTCCTGCAGACCACTTGTGAGGACATCCATGGACCACAGGTTAAGATCTTCTGGACTAAGCGATACAAAGACAATATAGCTTATTATTATTTAAATGAAATATCAAGGCAATAAAATGGCATCCTTCCAAACAATACAATAAAAACATTATCCTTCCTAATCAGCAGCAAAAGACTATAAAATCTACAAGCAACATAGACAGTATGATCCCTTAAAATGGCACCATAGATATAAAGATTTAACAAAGAGAGACAATTTAGCTCTGTAAAAATTGTAATGTCAGTGCCAGTCATCTTACTGTAGGAAGGACACTCCAGACTTGGGAAAAGAAGAGAGCAGAAAGCTGTATTTGAGGCTACATCCAGTGTTGCTGTTGTTTAGTGCATTCAGGTCATTTCTGACCCTAAGTAACCCTGAGGTGATGCTAAGGTGAACCTATTCTGGGATCTTCTGGCAGAATTTGTTCAGAGGGTTTTTTTCCTTGCCTTCATCTGAGGAAGTGAGACAGTGGAGATTATCACACAAGGTAAAGGAAGGAACGCTTGCATCCTTACCCCGTCCTAATGGCACTGTTGCACTAAGATTTACAGATGACGTCTGTCATTATCCCATCCTGAAGTCATCCTTATTGCATGATCACGATAAGATTTTCAGATGACATCATGCTTATCCTGTCTTTCTCCCATCACTGAGGAGCTATGGCCCCATCACTTTGTATTAACAGAAACTCCCATTAATACAATGACGGGTGCCACTAACAGGAGAAGGATGGGATAAGAGTGGATGTAATAAGGACAACTTCAGGATGGGGTAAGGATGGGAGTGATTCCACCTTACCCCATGTGATAATCTCCAGTGTGAGTTGCCCAAGCTCAACCAGTGGATCTCCATGGCTGAGCAGGGATTCAAACCCTGGTCTCCAGAGTCATAGTCCAATGCTCAAACCTCTACATCATGCTGGCTGTGTACATATTCAGTGTTATACAAACAGATTTCTATTCATGCAACAACACTTTCCCTCCCCCTCCTGCTCCATGCAACCCCTTCAGTCTTGAAACCTGTTCTAACAACTCATTCAGCAAAGGGTTCAGGTGCTGCAAGAGGGAAGGGGAAATGTGTTTCATTCCCCCCAGGGAATATGTATGCACAAAATCAATTTCTTGCTTTTACTAGACTATCTGCTAAAGAAAAGCAAGAACTACATTTCTTTTGTTATATGTTAACTGCATGCATGTCTATAATTTTGGTGGTAGGGTTTGCATATATCTTTGGTCCATTGTACTTCACATCTCAGCACTGGTCTCCAGCACACCATCCCATAACATCATCTTATTTAGAAAATGAAAGGTATAAAAAATTACTTGTATGATGCAGCCCGTAATCCTCCTGTATGAAAATTGAAAAGTGTGCACTGCCAGATTGAGTGACTTCTACAAACCTCTCCTTTTAAAAATATTTTAGCACCCATCACATTTTAGTCAGCTCTTAGCAAAATGTAAGTGCACAACCTCAGCGTAACAGCATGCACTATACAGTTGTTATACTGATCCTAATGACAACAGCACTTTTCTAGGCATAGAAAAGTGGAGAAATATAACCCACAGCATTGCTATTGTCCAACTAAAAGCAGATATTCTTCTTCAGACAGAGAGCTAACTCAATGATAAATTACTATACTGTGATGTATGTTTCTGAGAATTAGAGAAGAAGTAACTAAAGCCAGCACCAAGTGAGGAAGCATGATAGATGGGTTGGAAGGAGAAAGGGAACATTAAGAAATGCTACAGATCCCTTGCAGCAGTGGAAATTAATGGTTCCCTGTCACTTAGCCTGAAATTTCTAGCTGTGGTATATCTAGAATTTATATGATGGATAGTCCAGTGGGTTCAATCAGATAAGGGTACTCCAAAGTTATGATAAGCTGAAATATAGTGAAGGAGAATGATGGGGATTTTCACAAACATGCACACCATGAGATGCCCCCATTTTATTGATTTATCCAGGTAGGAATTGGGGACAAAAGGTGCCTACTCTACCAGCTCATTCACAGTGAATGCAGTGTCCTGTTCAGGTTTGATTTCATAAAAATGTCATGCACCCAGACTTGACTGGCAATATGGTATTGTCACAAAGCTAGTTCTGAATAAGGTCTTAGAATGTAAAACTTAATTTGCATCATACATATGATGTGATGCAGGACCCAGATTGTCAAGAGTTACATTGAAAATCTGAAAAATAGAACAAGGCCACCTATGCCTGATTTGCTCTCTTACATGATTGTTCTCAAAGTTTTTGATATTGCAAACTTGTAGCTGTGCATTTGGACAAAGAACTTCCAAGAGATGTGACACAACTTAGGCCATCATGTCTCTCTCTGTTCTCTGCCTGTATCCAAACTAGAGATGGAGGGGAATTTCATTTAGTCTGCATTTTCAAGCAAACAGACATAATTTAAAATTGCCAGACTGAGCTGCAGATCGTAATCCAGTTGGGTTTTACACTTCTCAGAATTTTCCAATGCAATGTTCAGCTCAAACATAGTGTGTAAAAATGTGCACGTTAGGATAAACTGTATGCCAGATGTGTATACTAGAGAAGGTTATATATAAAATGTGAATATTGTGTGTGTGTGTGCATTTATATGTTTACATACATACATATTTATATCACATTCTGTAACAAAAGAGTTCAGGGCTGTGTACACATAAAATCAATACTAACAGGCTAAAACATTTAGAAACAATAAAGATAATTTAAATAGGCTAAAATACATTAAACAGATTACCAAGTGAAAACATATTTAAAAGATTAAACAGTTTTAATATCTTTGCATACCATTTGAAATAAACCAATGAGGCCCAAAGACTTTAACAAATAGCCACATTTTCACCTTGTACTTAAATGAAGCCAACATTGGCATGAATCAAATATCCAAGGGGAAGACATTCTGCAGTTGAGGCACCACAGATGAGAAGGCCCTTTCCCATGTCCTCACACAGTGTCCTGATTCCATGGTGGAACACCTCAATCTTGATTTACTTATAGGATTAATACAAAACACTATCCTAAGAGAAACTTCATATGAAAATTACTGCACATTTGTGTTGGTTTTCTTTTTTAAAATCACGAATTGATTCAGAGATTGGGCAGAACGAACTACAGCCTGAATATGTGCAAGATTGACATGAATTGGGAAGAGCCTGATTTGTTCATCCTTAATGCAAACAAGAGCTTGGACAAGTTACTTTATTAGAACTACAGCTCTCAGTATGTCTCAGTCAGCACATCATGCTGACATGCTGGCAGAGGGATTCTTAGAGTTTTGATCCACTGCAAAGGGTGATTTTTTTCCTTCTAAACTCTAGTTCAAACACAGACAGTGAAGCTTTTGCTACCAAGAGATCTCTCCTGAATGCCAGTGAGTACAATATCAGCCAGAAGGAACAGTGCTAAATTATAATGCTAGAGCAATGGGGATGCAGGGCCTTTTAAGTCATTTTGACCTGTACAATTTGTCATGTACTTGTTGGAATTGTATGTACTTGTTAAAAGAGACCTTACAGGAAGAGCCCTATCCTTCGTTGCATGTACTTCCCCTGAAGAAATAGTCTTCATGACATTTGTAAATTCTCCATTAATTGTTGCTAATCTTTAATTGTTGCTAATGTGGAATTGTGTGAAGTACTATGTGCACTGAAGGGGAAAGTGGGATCATGTGTATCCCAGAGTGTCTTTGCATAAGATATTAAATTTTAAATAATTGGTTCTTCCCATTTAAAATGCTGTAATCTTAAAAATTAGCTATGTATCAAGTTTGGATTTTTAAGAATGGCCTTTTTTACTGGGTCCACTTGTTTGCCTCCAGATTGTGAAGTAAGTATTAATCTAAATATTGGAATAAAAACATACAGAAAATGCATCTAATATTTATGGGGCAAAAAGCCTATTATTAAGTTCAGAGGTAAAAAAAATAACCTATACAAAGCCAAAAAGAATCTTCTTTTAACATCAAATTACAGTTCAGTTATTCACTTAGAGATGAATCTCAAGGCATTTGAGGATATTTTTAGCCACATTTAATACCAACTTATTCCCCTGACACGAGTACAGCCATCTGTCAGATTTGCTTCTGGAGTTCAGAATTCAAATGTATAGCAAATTTAAAAATTGCAGACTATGTTATGACCTCTGTATAAAGCCATTTTATAGCTTTTGTATCTTATTGAAAAGCTACATCCTTGTCATTTTATAGCCCAGTGTTTGCATGAGTGTAGGAAAGTTAACATATGATTTAGGTTGCAATGATATCCATGGAACAATACTGCCTCAAGACATTTTGTTGTGTAAACAGTAGAACCCATCTCCCTTTCTCAGCTTTTAAATGTCTTTCTGAACAATTAAGTCACTATTTCTTGCCCATCCATCCACACAACATGGTTCCTTAAACAGGTTGCTCAACCCTGCTGCATAAAATATGCACTTCACTTTGCAGTTTTACCTGCTTGCTTTCTGCTTTTCGCTCTCTGTTTAAAGGCACAGGAGTTCTATCTAGGAGTGTGTGGAATGGCAAGAGAGGGGTAATAGAGTTCTGGATAGCCATTTCCAAATACCTGGTCAATTTGTATTATATGCTAACAGGAGGCTGGGTATTAAATCTGAAAATCATATTTAAGTGAACCAAGTTGTGTTAGATGTGCTTTATATTTAGCTTGGAAATGATACTTTTATAGATATCACATTCCAGAATCTTCCAGCCATTGGGGGATTCCGGGAGATGTACTCCACAGAAATAATTTTCCCAAGCTCTGAGCTATCTACTCTTTATTTTATAGAAGCAATGAGATCACATTTTCCACTTCTAGGAGGCCAGGGACAAACCAATGTGGTACACAGTTCTTACACAAGGCAATAGTTTGGAAGTTCAGGTAGGGCAGCTGGAAGAAAGAACCTTTATCTGAGGTGATCCCTTGGCTTTGCCTGAAGAATTTGATTTTTTTTAATTTCTCTAAATTCTGGCATTTTCTCCCTGTAATTTTTTCCTATTGCATTGCAAGAATTGAAAATGAGAGTGTAGGGGCGATAGGAGGAGTTGCATGCACAAATTTTTATTACACAAATTTTCCATTTATTTATGTATATAATTCATGTACTGTATTTTCTTCCATTGATTATATATATTTGTGCATTTATTTTATTTTATTCTACAAATGTGCACATTTTAGTCACTCACATTTTAATTGTTTTTATTCCTCTGAAACTGCCTGTAAGGCTTGCAAGGGTGCCAGTTATCTAAGGCAGATGCTCCCCTTCTCCTGATGAGTTTCAAGAGGTGCAAAAAGGCTACCTTCATTGAAACTGTCAAATCCGACAAAATTATTTTTTCTCTTTAGTTTGAGCAGAGCTTGATCTTTCAATTAATCCTTCAAGAAAGAGTGGATATCTTTGATAGCTTCATATTGAACAGGCAGCATGTCCCTGTCTTGAAAGCCACAATGCCTTGAAAGACATTTCTTGTGTTTTCAAGGTTCCAAACACACACACAAAAGCCATAATCAATTACTTTAAAAGTAGCACAATATTTTAAAGAAAGGAAAGCACCGAGGAGTCATCCAGTATAGTTGCACCTCTCAGACAATATACATTCTTCTTCCATTACAAAGGATTCAATATCAGTATCCATTGGTTACTCCCCCTCTATGAAACCATTCTAGGAAATAGCAGAAACAGTTATTGCTAAGAAAACGTTGAGCCTTTTGTGAATTACACAATGGAATCCTAGAAAAATAACTTCAGAAGCTCCTGACACTGTGGGAGTTCCAAAAAGTCTGGGTACCACAGCCCTTTTATATTCTGGAAATTCTTTCAAAAATTGTTCTATTCTGTGTTATGCACATGCACGCACACACACACACACTTTTTATATAGAAGAATTGGAAGGATCTGATGGCACATATGACTCTAATTAAATGATCAAGGCTAGTTTGCAGAAGACGTTATTAAGAAAAATGTCATCAGTGTGGGATATTTGTTTTCCCCTGTTCTTTGACCTCCAGTTCTTCTCCCCTCAGGTTCTTAAAGATGGTATCCACACGACAAAGCTAAAGTAATTCATAATAATATCAGTCCTATTATCAGGACTATAAATATATCTTATTTTTTATTAATGGCCAGAACTAAATCTCAGAACTGCTTCCATCAGTGGAACTGCTGACTATGGCCTGGTACAAATAGGCAAGAAGTGGTGTGCCGGCGCTGATTCTAGGGTTCAGGAGCATGCACCAACCACATACTCTGGGGCCCTAGTCTGTACAGACACCACTATCATGGCGGCCTCCTGTCCACATGGGGGTGCCATGATGACGATGACAATGCAAAGCGTTCGGACGTCGCTGGCAGGAAGGGGCATCATGGCGGCGCCCCTTCCTGTTTGCGATGCCATAAAAAAGAAGCTGCTCTAGGCAGCTTCTTTTTTGGTGGTGCATTGGTGCTGCAGTGTGCGGCTGCTGCAGCACCAACTCGAGGCAGAGACAGGCAGCATGGAGCCTCCGGTTTGTCAAGCCCCTATGATGGCTTTAATTCATGCAATGAGGGGTATATGACTGTGATCTACTCTGCCCCCTCTGCAGCCTCTATGAGATCCCAAAGACTGCCCTAGAGGCTATAAAATCTCCTGGAACAGTATTTTTTTTTTGGGGGGGGGGGAATATCTGCACTGGAAGTAGAGAGATAGAAAGGCCTGTTCTAGTAGCATTGTCATGTTTCAGTTTCCCCAAATCTGCTATATTATACACATTTATATATACATCAAGTTGAATATAGGATGCAGGTTTTCATATTATGCAAATTAATCCAAGTCACAGAAGACAAGAATACTAGAATCATAGAACCATAGAGTTGAAAGGGGCTTCATGGGCCACCACATCCAACCTCCTGCTCAGTGCAGGATCTCCAGCTCAAGCATCCCCAGCAAGTTGCTATCCTGCCTTTTTCTGAAGACATCCAGAGGAAGAGACCCACCACTTCTCTAGGCAATTGGTCCCAGGCCAAACTGCTCTCACTGTCAACATTCAAGATTCAGTCAAAATCTACTTTTCTGTAACTTTAAACCATTAGATCTCATCCTACCCACTGGAGCAAAATATAACAGGCTTGCCTCTTCTTGAAATGTACTCCTTGGTGTAAGAAATATATATTTTCGAAGAAAGTACCAGTCCAATGTAATAGATTTGTTTCATTCCTTAACAATACCCTTCCACATTTTATTTCTCCTCAACATTAGTCTCTTCCACATTCCCACAACCCCTCTACCTCATAGCTACTGTTTTATTTTCCTGAAGGAAACACATAACAATAGGAAAAAGGATGTGTTCCTAATAAAAACAGGTGATGCTTGGGGCTGCTTTTATGTGTTGTACATAACGGGGGGAGATGGCAACAAGAAACCCTTGTTGGTTGGTCAGGAATCTAACCTACATATGTGTCTACTAATCAATACAAATGTGTAAATGTCCTATCTACATTTATTTGTCTGTAAAATCCATTTCACTTGGTTGGCCATGTCATGCTGAGAATGAGGTGTGAATGTGATTTCAGTATCTCACCCAGACTTACTAGGAGATACTACGGTAGGCAGAAATCAGAAAGATGAACTGGACAGCTCACAGTGAACAAGATTAATTTACAAGTGATAAGAGAGGCTATGTACAGATGCAGGAACTTAAACAGACAAAGTTATTCTCACTACAAACACAGTAGCTCTCTCTCAGTATCTCACTCCAGCTCATAGCAGTGATTCACAATAACTCACCAACTCTGTAACCCACACTACTATAACCCACATTTGTTTACATTAGCCACAGCCTTATATATCCTAGGCTGATCAACTCTTCCAGCCCATAGCATAATACATTACCTCATACTGATGAATCATTTCTATCACTGGTGTATAATACAATCCACATCTTGGTGTCTGACCACCTCAAGCACATTAACTTACATGTTCTAACCTTGCCATACACACCATACACATCATGACTTGGCAGTTCTCTAGATGGTAATTTTCCATAGCCAAATGGCTGATAATATATGAGTAAATTGATCAAAGGACTAAACCACATACCCAAGATATGTATTTCATAATTATTTTCTTATGGTTTGAAACCAATGTCCAGAAATCCAAGATTCACAACACACATCTATCTCCTTCTCTCAGCTCATTTTCTCCTCCTCGCACCCAGCTCAGCTCCCAAGAAGCTTATAGAAGACAAAAGGAAACTTCCATGTTTTGGAAATCTAGTATACTATTGCCCTGTTAAGTTGGTTGCAGAAAAAACAACAGGATCCATGGCACCTTCTGGCATTTTATCGTGTTTTGCCCATATACTTTGTTCTGCTGCATTTTCCCCTTTATTCTATCAGAGATTTTTATTCCTTTTACATAAGCTTTCCAAGGTGCTGAAATAGCTGGAATAGGTTGAGTAGCTTAGATAATGTCTGTAAAACACTGCAAAATCACACAGTGCACTGCCCTAAAGTAAGGGAGACACCAGCCACCTCTCAAATGAATAGAAATCTTTTGTGTAAATGTTTGTTACATAACTAAATGGAAAGAGCCATATTCACATACTGATGTACACCCAGGGCTTCAGTCTTGAGCACACTGATTTGCAAGTAAGGCCCATTAAATTAAAAACAACTTACTTATAAACACACACATGGTTGCATAGTAAGGCTACCACACTGGCATTTGACTTTAAGGCTATAATAATTTTAGTGGGAAATTTTAGGAAATCCTGGTTCTGACAGAAATTTCTATGAGGTTGTCATCCTCAGAGAAATCAGTGTTTTTGCTTTTGAGATGAGAAGCTGAAGAACTAACTGTTAGGATTTGAAGAATATCTATGTTGAGAATACTTTCTCTAGGGAAGCTTGCTTGGCCCCAGCATAGTTGATATTTTGACACCAGGCAAAGATTTTTTCTTCTTCTTCTCTCATAGATCTTTAATTCAGTTTGATCTGTTATCTGAGCTAGTATAATTTTTTTGTGTGTTTTTATGGTTCTGTTATAGGTTGAATATTTTCAGTATATTTTTGTATTCTTAAAAAACACCCTTTTGGTCCTTAAATGTAAGTTTACATTTTTACAAGTCGAAACTGTTCCTTCACCAGAAGTCTGCCAGGAAGGAAGGAAGGAAGGAAGGAAGGAAGGAAGGAAGGAAGGAGATATGGTTTTGCCACTATATCTGACAGCAACTATATAGGACTCCTCTCAGTGTTGGTCACTACTGGGTTGTTATTGATGCTGTGTGCTTCAAATCATTTCTGACTTACGGTGACTCTGAGGCAAACCTATCATAAGGTTTTCTTGGCAAGCTTTCTTCAGAGGGAATCTGCCAGTGCCTTCTGAGGCTAAGGAGATTATTGCACCACATTTTGCCCAAGGGATAGATGTGGGATTTAAAAGTCAAAAATAGATTTTGCCACACTGCCCCATAGCCGGGCAGCATGTACCCCTTATGCAGTCCATGCTTCTCTAGGCTTCTTGCACAGTTTTTCAAACATGGGATTTTCCTGGGTTTGAAAACCTGCTGAGAAGCCTGGAGAAGTGCAGGTTGCATACTGTCTGACAATGGAGCAGTGTGGTAAAAATCCATTTGTGACTTTTAAATCCTGCATCTATCCCATGGGAAAACTGGAGTGCAATAATCTCCTAAGAGAATATGACTTGCCCAACCCTGCTTTCCCTCAGTCCGGGCCCCAACACTTAAGCCAATACATTGTGCTGGCTCTCGCTATGGGGTAGTGCAAGATTTATGAACAAGCAAAGTAAGCATAGTTTAGGACATGAGATTATGTTTTAAAATTGAATTCTAAATTTTACATTATTGTTAGGATATAATGCTATGGGGCCTCTTAAACTTGAAATAGATTTAGGCCTTAGCAGGTCTTAATCTGGTCCTGCTTTTGACAAGCAAACCTACCCAAATCTTATAAGATTTCCCTTTTCCCACATGCCCAGGGGTGTAACATTACTTTCCCAATCATTTGCTTTGTCTGGGAGATGTCTGCATGGAATCAGAATCAGAGACAAATTGCAGAGGAAGTATTTATTAAGCAAATTGCATGCCCAAGTAAGAAGGATAGGGTCTTCTGCCTATGGATACATATTTCAGACAAAGACAACATGAGGAGAAGGGATGAGCAGACTTGAAGACAGATCTGTAGTCAAGGAAGCAACAGCTCAGGCAAGAAGGGATTCATGAGGGGGCTCAAACCAGCTCTCTCTGTCACCCCTTGTAGGCACATAGTTGTTTGTGATAGTACACTTGCACTGCTCTTCACTTCAACTACACCTTAAATGGGGTGGCAAATCAGAGCATGTGGCTGGAGTTCTAGATCAGTTTATGCTTAACTAAGTAACTTTCCCTGGCCCAAATCCCCAAAACCTGATGGAAATATCATTCAACCATGCTCTGATCTTCAACAGAATGGCCCTCCTTCTCCCCATGCAGCTGACACCTAATAAAGTAGGTTGGAAGGCAAGCTACAATCAATGGCAGTAGTGCAAAATTGTGACTACATGGTGATCATGAATACTGCTTGGTTATGCTTTTGACACTGTTGCCATGATTATCACTGACATACCTCAATCTGCTTTACCAGCATTACCTGCATGGGGAGAAGGAAGGGCATTGTCCATTATTAGAGCACCGTTGAATGAAATTTCTGTCAGGATTTGGAGAGTGAGGCCAGAACAAGTTACTGAGGGCCGGAACAGATCACCTGTTAAAGCCTCCTTCTGGGCATCTTGAGAATGGAACGTTTACCTGCTGCATGCTCGCAAGATGCCTGGAAGCTGCACAGAAGTTGGCTGGCCACCCAAAATATGGGCAGCTTCAAGATGCTCTGGCAGCGCAGCATTTACATGCCACATGCCGCTGGAGTGACCAGAAGCCGCCCCGGGGCTGTGGCGGAGCTGCCAAAGGTGGCTCTTTACCATACCAAATAGGAGTGGATCTTTTCTGCTCCTAATTGGGACGGTTTCAGGGTGGATTGTGGCTGCGACACATGATTGCTGTGGTTCCAATGCATTTTTGGCCTTGGGCCCTATGTTAAGTATAAGCTGATACAGGATTCCAGCCTATGTCTTTTCCCCTTTGATCTAACTTTTAAAAGCAGCTGGCAATTCAGAGGTGAAATCTAAGGTATTCTCTCCCATTATATATTTTAAAAGCCAAAACAATACTGAATTACTGGGTTTCATTGGAGAAATGAGGCATATATCAGTGACTATAGCTAGACATTTTAGTAATAATAAAGATGAGAATAAATAGTAAGGGAAGGGCAAGACATTAAGGTCTGTGTGTGGCTGGCTATACTATGAAGAATGAACCAAGCTATTAAAGGAGATGAGGAGAAAAGGATGCAAATCCTTTGAAGTAAGACATTGGATTTTCTTTTTCTTTTTTTCAATGATAATCTTGTGGGACCCAGTATCACAGAATGTAGGAAAAAGATAAGAAACCTGCTGCTCAAGGATCAGACCTTAATCTAGATTCATATGGAGTACATCTCACTTTGCAAGCTCTAATCACTTTGTAAATACGATCTGCTTTTGGCTCTGTCTCCACTTCTGGCTCACTGATGGACTGTAGACAATTCCCTACACAAGAAGTAATGTGCACCTCAACAGGGGGCGGGGAGGGGGGAGGAAGCGATTCCCTTTCTGTAATAAAGGAAAGATTTAGGGAGCATAAAGGATGAATGACATTTTTTTCTTTTCTTTAAAAAAAAAAGGAGATTGCTGCACATTGGCAATAATTTGCTGCACATTTACTACTTGCAATAAATTTATTTTCCCAATAACGCAGGTATTATTACATTAGTCTCCTTCCTTAGAGGTCTTTAAACTAAATCCAGACAAAATGGATGTACTAGCAGTTACAGGCCTGAAACCAGGCTCAGGAATACTAGTCCCGGTCCTAGATGGAGTCACACTCTCCTCGAAGGACCCTGTTCACAATCTGGGGGTACTTCTAGACTCATCGCTTCACATGACTAGTCAGGTGAATGCGACAGTCAGGAGTGCCTGTTATCAGTTTTGGCTGATAAGCCAGCTGTGCCCTTTCCTGGATGTGAAGAACCTGGAATCTGTAGTACATGCTCTGGTAACCTCACGCTTGGACTTCTGCAATGCGCTCTACATGGGGCTACCCTTGTGTTTAACCCGGAAACTTCAATTGGTTCAAAATATGGCAGCCAGGCTTATCACTGGAACATCTAGGAGAGAGAACATAACACCAGTGCTGAAGTCTCTCCACTGGCTGCTGATTAGTTTCTGGACACAGTACAAGGTGTTGGCTTTAACCTTTAAAGCCCTACATGGCTTGGGTCCATCTTATCTTAAGGACCGCCTCTTCCCATACAATCCCCCCCCCCCCCGCACACTTCGGTCCTCTGGGAGGAACCTGCTGCAGCCTATGAAAACTAGGCCGTCACAGACCTCCCAAAGGACCTTCTCTGCCACTGCTCCCAATCTATGGAACGGCCTGCCAGACAAGATCTGTCTTATCACGTCTCTTGACTGCTTTTAAAAAGCTGTAAAGACTCATCTCTTCCAGCAGGCCTTCCCAGAAACTCCTTAATATCCCAGCTCCGAAACTAAGGTTCTGCGATCCCCCTGCTAGTCCCCAACACTAAGACCCCT
Source organism: Urosaurus nigricauda (assembly GCA_034509955.1). Classification (NCBI taxonomy): domain Eukaryota; kingdom Metazoa; phylum Chordata; class Lepidosauria; order Squamata; family Phrynosomatidae; genus Urosaurus; species Urosaurus nigricauda. Next base: position 97,858,601 of record JAOEGL010000001.1, read on the forward strand.
GACACCACACTCCTTGCTGTTCAAGGAATTTTTAGTTTTTATGTTGTTGTATTATGTTTTTCATCTTGTTTACTCAGTTTTAACTTATGCTAGTTTAATCTAATTTTAAGGGGTGGGAGGTTAGGGATTGGATTATGGGAATTGTTTTTAGTTTATGACTGTTTTAACTTTGTTGTACCCCATTCTGATTGTTTGGACAGAGGGGCAGGCTATAAATAAAAATATTATTATTATTTAAACAGAGGCTGGATGGTCATCTGTCAGGGATGCTTTCATTATGATTTCCTGTATGTCAGGAGGTTGGACTGGCCCTTGTGGTCTCTTCCAACTCCATGATTCTATGATTACTGTAATGCTATGAGAGATAATTACTTGACCATGTAAGTGTAATTATAATTATTTTTATAGTTATGAGGTGTGGCTTTGCTAAATGGTGAGGGACAAAAATCACATGGCTTAAGCAGTGGTGTACTTATTTACTTATGTGCAGTGGGGGTGAGGCCAAAAGCAAAAGGGGCAGGGCTTCCATGAGAATGAATAGGGTGCATGTCCGCTCAACCTCATGTCCATGTGCCCCTTCCTGCTTACTTTGGCCTGGCTTTCTCTCAGGGGAAACTTACAAGTTTATTGTGCATTTTGTTTGGCCAATAAAGATGTCACTGATGGATTTTTGTTTGTATTTGTTAAATGACCAACACAGTTACCCCTGCACATTTTCTGTATTGTGAGATACCGCACTGTAGCTGCAATAGGGAAACCATGAAGGGTAGCCCCTGGACTGGGATCTCCAACCAAGGTAAAACAATTTTTTCTTCTTAAATTTGGACTGATTTTGCATGTTTTACCTCTACACCACTAAAATGTTCCTGATGCAAAAACATTGTTTGCCTACAAAGAGGCCTGTGACCTCATTGGAATGGAGACATTTTTGATTGCAAAAGAGGGATCCCTGTTGAGATGCAAATGGACTTTAAATTTCCTGGATTTTGAAAATCTCCCTATTTCTGCATGGCCAGAAGGCGAAGGAACCTGCCTGCAAAAGATATCCTCCCCAGTATACCATCTGTACTAAGGACTGAAACAACACGCAGGCATCTGAGTAACATCTCCAATTGTGTCTTTCTTTCTTTCTTTCTTTCTTTCTTTCTTTCTTTCTCCTGTTTGGTTTGTAACATCTTGCCTGATGAAGAAGCCCATGGTGCTTTGAAAACTTGCAACAAGTATATTGTGCATTTTGGCTGACCAATAAAGGTACCACCGATGGATTTTTGTTTCCATTTGTTGAATGGCCTACACAGCTACCCCTGCATGTTTTGTAGGAAGTAAAGAGTTACTTTTATAATTATAGCTATATTGTAACAACAGATTATTGAAAATGTATAAGAATGGTTCAAATAAATGTTGAAATGTAAATTGAACATGGGGTCTTTTTTCACATGGGGCGGACTTGTGATAAGACACAAAAATATTGGACTCAAATCCAATCACATTTTTAATGTAAAGACACAGATAAAATTAGAGACTGCCTTGCTAGGAATATTGATTGATCAAGCTGACAAGCAATATTAAGAAGATTAGCTAATGAAGAGGACACAACCCATGTGGGTCCCCCTCCTCTCTGCCATTCCTGGATTGAGAGATCCAGACATGGAAGGAGTCTTTTTTGGGAACTGCAGGGCCCCTTCCTCTCTGCTATGCATGGATTGAGTGATCCAGACCTAGCAGGGGTCTTTTGGGTACCCGAGGGGGTCCCCTTCTCTTTGCCATCCTGGATCGAATGATCCAGGCATGGCAGGGGACTTTTTAGGACCCACAGGGTCCCCCTCCTCTTTTTAGGACCCACAAGGCCCCCTGCCATGGCCTTCTCTCTCAGACTCACACTCTCTCAGCCTCAGGTTACACTCTCTCAGCATCACACTCTCTCAGCCTCAGGTCACAGTCTCTCAGCCTCCAAATTCCCCCCCCCCCCAATTTCCAGGCTGGGCTGCAGCTTAAGTCACAGATGATTGACAGGGGGTTCTGAACTGGTACTACTTGTGAGGATGACAATCATGCCAAAAAAAAAAAAAATTGTGATTCCACTCTGGTAAGGGGAAAAAAACCCTTTCATGATAGGAACAGGGGTCCTTTTGGAATCATTTTCAACTGAGGCAAGAGCGAATCAGGAAGCAATTCATCCTGCCAGTGGGAACGACTCATTTAAGTTAAATCTGACTAATGGGGACCCTTAAGGCAACCTATCATGTTTTTTTTTTTTTAGCAAGTTTTCTTCAGAAGGGTTTTGCCATTGCCTTCCTCTGAGGCTGAGACAGTTTCCACAGCCAAGGAGAAATCTGAAGCCTAGTTTCCTAGAGTGCTAGTTCAACACTCAAACTACAACACTAGTTTTGCTGGAACAATAACTTTATTGATTGCTTTTCACATTTTTTTTCTTTTGGTCTGTTCCTGTCATCAGCAGTAGATGTGCCCATGGTCTCATTTGGAGATCTCTCCTAGCCCTGCTAATTGGAAATGCCAGGGTTTAATCCTACAAGGACCTATCATCTGAAAGCATGAACTACAATCCCACCTACAAAAGCAAATTATATTGTATACCACCAGCCACATATGTAATTGCAATGTATTACAAGCTACAATTATGTCTACAATTGCAGAAGGATCTATTTAGTGGATTTTAAAAAAAAAAGACTTATACCAAAAGCCTGTTATTCTTGATCTTTATGCAAGAGTAGTGCTTTGGTGCTCCATTTTTTCCAACGATGGGGGAGGGATGCCTTTTATACGTTCTCCTATTTGAAAAGGCAAAAGATCTTTGCCCAAACTACACAGAATCTTTGAATACAGATAGTGATAGAATTCTGGTTTTGTCAGCTGAAACTGAGCTCACCACTCCTGAAAACATTGCTGCCTGAACAATGAAGACAACAAATGGATTACATAACATTTCTGAAAAAATATATTCTTCCCATTGTAGAATGGCATGAAAGACTTGAAAGTGAATCTTCTTAGAATTACTTTGGAACATCAATCAAGAGCTTTAACTCTTTCCCACCTCTGTGCCCTGGCTGCATTGCAAAACTGGCATCCAAACAAGAAAAAATCATACTGGTAGTACATTTATAGCACATATAGTTTAATGAGATTCATTCCCAGATATGAGAGTATAGTACTGCAGAACTTCTCCCTGAAAGCCAGTGTGGCTTCAGAGCTAATAGGAGCACTACAGATATGGTATTTGCTCTTAGACAACTGCAAGAGAAATGTAGAGATCAGAACAAAGGACTCTATGTAACATCTGTCGACCTTACTAAAGGCTTCGACACTGTGAGTAGAAAAGGTCTCTGGCAGATCCTGGAATGACTAGGATGCCCCCCCCCCCCAATTCCTCAAAATGATTATCTTGCTACATGAGGGCCAGCACGGTCAAGTCAGATATGGCGTTGCTCTCTCAGAGAACTTTCTAATAACTAATGGTGTGAAACAAGGCTGTGTTCTTGCTCCAATGCTATTTACAATCTTCTTCAGCACGATGTTCCAAACGGCTACAGCAGATCTCGAAGAAGAAGACTACCATACTGATGGTAGCTTGTTTAACTTAAGCCGTCTGAAGGCTCGCACGAAGACTCTAAACTATCTAGTCTGTGAGCTGCTTTTCGCTGACGATGCTGCCCTTGTTGCCCATACAGAGGCAGCTCTGCAGCGCCTAACATCCTCCTTTGCAACAGCTGCAGAGCTGTTTGGGCTGGACGTCAGCCTGAAGAAAATGGAAGTTCTCTACCAGCCTGCACCACAGGAAGAGCACTATCACCCTCACATCACCATAGGCAAATCTGTGCTTAAGTCTGTTCAGCAGTTCACCTACCTAGGAAGTATCATTTCCTCAGATGCCAAGATTGATAAAGAGATTGATCACAGATTAGCAAAGGCATATAGTGCATTCAGAAGGCTTCACAAAAGAGTCTGGAGTAACAAACACCTGAAGCAAAGCACAAAAATCAGTGTGTACAGAGCTATTGTATTGTCCATTCTCCTCTATGGGTCTGAAACATGGGTCACCTATCGCCAACATCTACGACTCCTCGAACGTTTTCATCAGCGCTGTCTACGCACAATCCTAAACATACACTGGACTGACTATGTGACAAATGTTGCTGTCCTGAAGCAAGCAGAGATCATCAGCATTGAGGCCATGCTATTGAAAACTCAGCTGCACTGGGCAGGGCATGTTTCTAGGATGGATGACCACTGCTTCCCAAAAATAGTACTCTACGGTGAACTCGCCACGGGTCAGCGTAAGAGGGGCACCCCAAAGAAGAGATACAAGGATTCCCTGAAACAACATCTCAAGCTCGGCCAAATTGATCACTAACAATGGTCTGCCCTGGCCTCACATCAGACACACAATGCTGCAGCCTCTTTCAAGAACTCACGCCAAACGAGTCTCGAAGAGAAATGACAACACAGAAAGAACCACAACTTGGAAACATCATCCAAGAAGACTTTTTGCTGTGCTCTCTGCAACCGGATTTGTGTATCTCAGATTGGCCTTTTTAGTCATCAATGCGTTTGTAGAAAGTGTGGGATGAGACCTTCCTGAATCTTTGTTAGTGAAGAAAAGCCAAAGAGGATTTTTATTTTTATTCATTTTTTGCACTTGTGACCATCTATTTGGTTAAAAAAAGGAAAAAAGAAATTGAAAAAAAAGAAAAGAAACAGAGAATAGAAAGGAAGAGGGGGGGGAGCGGCATGATCATGCCCACTCATGCCACGTGATTGCCTGCATATCAGACTTGCTTCAGAGGAAATCTTATTACACTCAGTAGTGAAAATGCAGCATGACTGGGGGGCCATGATGAGTTTTGCCCATTAATGAAAAGGAGCTTTCATGTGATAAGGTACAGCCACAGACGTTGCTATTCTTCTCTAATTCCATTTTTCAAGCCTGGTGTGATAAAGTTTACATACTTACTTATGAGTAGCTATGTATGGTATAGCCCTTTAACACTTTTTTTTTTTCATTTCCTTCTATAACGAGAGAAGAAAATATCTTTAAAATTAGCAAAGGTCTGCTTTCAATGGTGGTGAATCACATAAGAGGCTTTTACAGAAATAAAGACACTCCGAGTAAAAATGTTAGTCCCATAGTTTACTACTGAATGCACTTAGGAACTGGGAGAGAGAGTGCTGTTAAAGAATTGGATATCATAGCCAATTTAAATCAAAACAATAATCTCTTAGCTTCTAAAACAGTTTCCATAGTAAAACGTCTCATGTAAGAATATCCAACCATAAATAAATCATTTGAAATAATTTTCAGTCTCTTTTTTTCATTCACAGAAGCTTTCTTGTTCATGTTCTAACTCACAGCTCAAGTAGTTTGGAACACATGCTCATAGCAATCTCTATTAGTAGAGTTTTTACTTATGACGCATTGAACTCTTCATCCACACAGTTTTATGCATTCAAGTTGTCACTGCAAGTATTATGAGCAGTTTATGAAATTATGTAGAGAATTACTGCAATTTATTACTGACTAGCTAAACTGTACCCAGTTCTGCCTTGGTCTGTACCTTATACCCCCAAACAGATCAATAGGGTTCCCAATCCTCCCATCATTTTTCTATGTCAGTAATCTTATCCACAGTACCTCAGAGAGCCCTCTGCCATTTAATCCTTCCTTTTTAAGCTTCAGCAGTTTTTACCCAGTGCCTTAGACCTTTCCTGTTTTCAAGCCCTTTAAGAATATTTAATTAAAAAATATAGTTTTTTGGGTTTTTTGTTTTGTTTTGTTTTTACTTCTAGGATGTCCTTTGTTTCGTATTTTGAGTTAAAACCAACAACTGCAATTTGTGTGATAATCAAAAGATGCTTTGTGAAATTTTGAAGTATCTACAGATTGGAGAGGGTGTAAGACAGTTTAGCATTTCCTTAAGTCTGACAACAACAACAAGAACAGTTAAAAATATATAAACCAGTTAAAATACTGGTTTAAAAGAACAAATAAGACTAACACATATCAAAACCACCAATCCACAGTTTAAAATTCAGGCCTGTTTGGACAGGCCTGCTGGAAGAGACTGGTCTTTTATGCTGATTTCAATTCAGGCCGGCTTTATAGAGTGCTGCTCCCAGCGGCACTCTAACCTCCAGAGTCCTCCATAGGGGCAAACAAAAGATGTTCCGGCTGTTGCTGGGTTTTAATCAAAACAACATAGCATAGCATAATGATCTAAACAACAATTCCCAATTCTCCCTTGGCAACAAAAAAACAGTTATCAAATATCAATTACATATCTGAAAATAATGATACTCTGGGCCGCTATAGCCAGGTGTTCTGGTGGGAAGTGGAGCTGGCATTAAAGTCCTCCACCACTCTCCTCCTCATCCTCCTCAGGACTGGCACAGCCAGATGTTCCGGGGGCTTTGGAACCAGTGTTTAAATACTCCTCTGCTCTCCTCCACGTCCTTGTCTGGGATGGAGCAGCCAGGTATTCCAGGGGCAAGTGGAGCCAGCATTAAAGTCAGCCGTCGCTGTCCTCTGGGTCCTTGTCTGGGCCGGCACTGCCAGGATTTCCGGGGGCAAGTGGAGCCAGCATTAAAGTCCTTCGCCGCTCTCCTCGGCATCCTTGTCTGGACCAGCACAACCAGATGTTCTGGGGGCATTGGAGCTAGCATGCTACTCTCCTCCACATCCTCGTCAGGGCTGGTGTTGTTTTGAGAGGGAAGGGCAGGTTTTTATACTTTCACCACTCTCTCTCTCACACACAGCTGGAGCCAGACGTTCTTTCTGCACTGGGGCTGCCTTGGTGTTCCTACCAGTAAGCTTCCCACAAGAAATTAATGTTCTGATGTCTTCTTATGGACCTCTGCCTGGCCACTGTTTGAACAGAATATTAGGCCAGATATGCCTTTAGTATGCACCAGTGAAGCTTTTCTTATGATCTTATGTGTTCATAGCATAAACATTTCAAATATAAAATCCATGATATAATCCAGCTAAAGGAAAGCCTATTTGGATGCTATAACCATGTACTTAACTCTCCCACTGGACTCTATCAAATGGAGAAGTGCCTAACTTTGGGTGGAATATGCCCCCATAACTTAAATCTTTCACAGTAGATTTGAGATAGCCTTTGATGTGCTCTGGCAGACCAGCTCCCATACAAATAATAAAAAAATGAATAGGGCTAGAGGCACAGTTTAAGTGGTACAACTAGAGGCAGCTCTCACTGAAGAATTAGGAAGGCTAGTATTCTTGCTTCAGTTGGTTTTTACAAGGTTTTGCTTTCAGGAAACCTCTTTTAGTGATATTTCAGTGCTTTGCCCATTGCAAGTCACAGTGCATAAAGATAATTTTCCAGTAATATCACAGACTTTTGTGTTAAAGCAGGAACTAGTTTTGTTCATTTATTTCCTTTTTCTCTCACCTCCTAAAGCTGGTTTGCCAATTTACATGCAAGTCACATTTGAAATGTTGTTCAAGAATGTCAACTAGCACTATGCATGCAAAGGGATTTTGTAGCATTTTTTAGACTACCTGAAACAAAGAGGCTGGTAGACTGAGCTTTCGTAGACTTCAGTCTACTTCCTCAGATGCATGACCTGAAATGGAGGGTCCAGGGACAGACTTAGTGGATTGTATGTAAGAGAATGACAATAGAAATGCCAGACTGTGAGGGTATAGAAATGGGGTGATTTTGTGCCCTATCCAAAACCTCACCTCTAAGCAGCTATCAAGTCCCAGGAGGCCACTGTGTCTGCTGTTTCTCAGCTAGGAGGAGGCAATTCAAACAATGAAGGTGGCTTGTCTCATCTATGCCCTGCTGGCACAGTAGTTAAATGCCAGTATTGCAGCCACTAATTCACAAACCACAAGGTTGTGAGTTCAATCCCAGAGAGGGATTCAAGGTTGACTCAGCCTTGCATCCTTTCAAGGTTGCTAAAATGAATACCCAGCTTTTGGGGGGCAATTAGCTTACAGATGTAAACTGCTTAGAGACTGCTTAGTGTGGTATGAAGTGATATGTAAGTGAAGTTGTTATTGCTATGAGAGGGAGTTCTCTTAGGTGAAGTGTGCCCTTTTTTCTTTCCCTCTCATGTCCCAAACCATCCAGAGTTTTTCACAATAATGTTATTTCCAACAATAATGCTATAAATTGCTTCCCACTCCCTCTCTAGCCAGGCCAGTAAATGCTGTAAGAGAACTCTCCTTCCCTTGCCATCCCCACTAGGCTTGACAGCTGCCAGAGGGATAGCAATGAAACACCATGGGTGGAGTGTTATGCTCCACCCCCTTGATCCAGGATGTCAGCTTATATGTCCCCAACAGCCCTATGGAAGGCTGTAAGTTCTTTTGTTATTTTTTATCACAAAAAGTAAAATAAAAAATAAATATGAATTATCTTATTTAGAAGTGTAGGTGAAATTTCCTTTCTTTTGACAATTACCTGTAAAGATGACAATGTGGCTGAGTAATTTTTTGAGTACCAATGTATCAAATTATTCACGAAATACAAAAAGGAAGATGACAAGATGTGAGACAAACAATCATTTACATTCTATTTAAACCAATACTTCAGTTTTAAACTGTTCTTCCCTTTCTGCTATAGTGAAAGCAGTCCTTTGAGAAATACAGCAGTTGTTGTTTTAAAAAATAGACATTTGCTCATAATTTAATATAACATAGCCCCACCACCTTAAAAAAGAAACATAACAGCATCCAACAGCATCCAGCTGTGTTGTTCCACTGACAAAACTGCTTCTGTCAGAAGAACAGGGAAAGGTTGATTTTCCGTCTGTCATCCATCACCCTTGGAAATCAGAAGATTCAGATCTGGAAGGGCTTGCATCTCCAGAAGATGGTTCCATCTCAGACATAGGTCAGTTACAGCTAACCAATGTCTACATATCTAATGCAGATCCTCTGTAGTAGAAGCCTCTGCTTCAGTCAGAGGAGATGGACACCAAGGAGAGGCCATTTTCATTTTCAAGATGACTTCACAAGTGTAGAAAGAGTTGACGCCTCTTGCAGAGGCTTGAATAAGAAAGCTGAGAAGCTAGCCACTAGCAAACTATAAATCTCCCATAAGCGAGGGAGTTCTTGTTGCTGACCTTTTGGCATGCTGATATATGTTTTCATGTGATGTCCAACTGCATGGACTACTGGACCCTGAACCAACTTTATGTTGTGCATCTTGTGATATTGCCTTTTGGTTTTGTTTATTCTGACTGCTTGCTTTGTGTGATTGTCTTTGGAATAGTTGAATTAATCTGCTTCCTTTGCCCCACAGTTTTGGAAGGCTTTCCGTTGGAATGTGTTTGCATTCCCCTTTCCCTTCTTTATGTAGATAGGGATTTCTACTTTGTTTACTCTCCCTTTAAGACTAACTGTATTTTGAGACTAACTGTCTTCTCTTTCTAGAGATTCTAGTTACTGTCCCCATCTTCCTGCTCTCTTAAAGATAGTGAGATTTTTTTCTCTTTACCTGAAATATCACCAGTTATACATCAAATATACATCATATTTGTATATTTTTGCTTCCTTTAAAGGTCTAAACACCTGGGGTCCCAGTCCATTTTGTTCTAAATTTCTTCTCCTGAAGATATAGAACACAAGAAACATGTTACTACTCTAATAATAGAGAATGGTGTCTGCTAATCCTAATCGCACAATGATCATTGAAATATTAACTGGAATAAATTCTAAAACATAGCATGGAAAATGCAAATATACCTGATTACAATGGGACTAATTAAAGCAATAAATAGGCAGAGACCACAAAAGCAGGAATACAACAATACTTTGATAAAAATGCAGAGAAAGCCTCAACTTCTTTTGCTTGTCTATAGAATCATAGAATTATAGAGTTGTAAGAGACCACAAGGGCCAACCAGTACAACCCCGTGCCATGTAAGAACTCCCAATCAAAGCTTACCCAACAGATGGAAGGATGGAATCCTGTGGCACCCCACTTGTCACTTCTCTCCAGGATGAAAAGGAACCATTGTTGAGCACTCTTTGGGTGCAGCCAGTCAACCAGTTGCAAATCCATGTCACGGTTACCTTATCTAGCCCACATTTTACAAGCTTGTTTGCAAGAATGTCATGGGGAACTTTGTCAAAGGCCTTACTGAAATCAAGATATACTATATCCACAGCATTCCCTTCGTCTACCAAGCTGGTAATTTCATCAAAAAAAAAAAAAAAGATAAGATTTATCTGGCATGACTTGTTTCTCTGAAACCCATGTTGACTTTTTGTGATTATGGAATTATCTTCTGGATATTCACAGGTTCCCAGCATTGCATACCATATTCAAGATTTAACGGATGTGAAATAAATATGGGACAAATTAAAGAAAGTGTTTGATTGTACAAGTACTTCTAATCAAGCAGCTCTCATAATCACACTTGTTAACACAAAGTTGCATCATCCTCAATTTTTAAATCAGCATATTAATGGCTTTACGACAACTTTGTCTGGAGTTACAGCACCTGGAAATTTTTTTCCAGAACATGCAAAACTTGGACTATTTTTGGCTAGTCTTCCAAAATATTATTTGCCAATAATCAGTGCTTTGCAAGTTAAAGGAAATGTTTCTTTTACAAGATGCTATTTCTCAAGTTGTTGAAGTTCAAAATAGGCAGAACGTGATGGAAGGCAAATATAAAACAAAAACAACAGACAGAATTAGCTCAGTTTGCTGCAGAAGATTTGCAAAAAGCTTCTTTTTCTCCCAGATCAAATAAAGAAAGAGGCCTGAAACAGACGGGCCTGAAGAGGCGCCTGGGCGGCACCATTAGGGTTCAGGAGCACACAGCATTTGCATGCTTTTGAACCCTAATAACCATTATGTAATACCATTTAGATGGCATTCATAATGGTGCCAGCACAGCTGTGCAGCTCCTAGATGCAGCTGCGCAGTTGCGGTAGCGGAAAGGTGCCCAATGGCACCTTTTCCCCCACTTGCACCACAACTGCAGTGCAAAAAAGAAACCCTGCTACTTTTTTGCAGCGCAACTTCACCACAGCGTCTAGCTGCTACAGTGAAGTTGCGCTGCAAAAAAAAGTGGAGCCAAGACCACCCATTTTGAGCGGTCTGTAGTGCCCCAATGTTAACAAGTCAAAGCCAAGAGCTGAGCATCAGAAGATGCAAAGCTTAGAGCTGAACAACAAAAACAAAAGCAACTTTAAGAAAATAGTTTTGAACCCTAAATAGAAATCTTCCAGCCATGTTGATATTGGTTTGATTCATGAACAATTGTTTCAAATTGCTGGAGATAAACATAAAAACCACGGTTTTTGTTTGTTTGTTTGTTTGTTTTTTAAATAGTGGAGCAAGTGCTCCACTATCTTCAACAGCAAATGATGGTTTATGGATTTTGATGCAAATGTAACTTTTCCTTTCTATCTTGCTAACAGTCAAGAGGTTTTTGCACAGGGAAAAGGGACTGTTATTTTTTGGGGGGGAAACTTGGTCCTGGCAGAATAGGAACCTCACAGACCCCGATCCTTCCTCTGAAAGCTAGCCTACAACACCTGGTATTATTCCTTGGCAGTCTCCCATCCAACCAGGGCTGACTGATACTGCATGGCTTCCAAGCTCTAGATGTTGTTGGACTGCAGCTCCCAGCATTTCTCAGGATTGGCTACCCCAGCTAGGGACTCCTGTACCTTGAGGTCCAACAATAGCTAGACTCCATAACTCAGTTCAGTGCAGCGTATGTTCTGAAGAGAGCAGGATATAGAAAGAAAATTAGAGCTTGGAAAAAGTACTTTGGACTACAGCTCCTACAAATTCCCAAGACTTGTAGACAAAACTGAATCTCAAGACTTCATTGACAAGACAGCTTTATCTTCACTAGTGTGTGAAAATTCATACCCTCTTTCACTCCTGCCATTTTATTGCAATGATACCATAAAGTAAATGTGAGCATCAAAATAAATTTCCCACCTCTGATTGGAATAGGGGATTCCAACCAATATTTGCTTTTACTGCTATTCCACTTGGCTGTAGCAGAGGAAAAGGAAAAAAAAATAGGGCCTCACACCATCAGCTACACCATGAGACCATCTTTACTTGGGTTTTCTTCTCTCTTGACTGTTTCTGTTAAAGCTGCTCGCTATAAGAATTTTGTAACTTTGAGAACTGGTTCCTTAGTTTTCTTGATTTTGTCTTCTTTCCTCATCCCATCTTCCCTTTGTGTCATATTCTTTATATCAGTGGTTCTCAATCTTTGATCACACAGGTATTTTGGATTGTTGAAAGCTGGCAACTATTGTATGCCTATACTCATGAATTTGCGTGGTAGTCTATTCCAGTTTTGGCACAGCATATATTTATGGTAACTTCCTGTTTGGTTGCTTTTCCATAGCAACTCATCCTGCATCACTCTAACCTGCAGCCACCTTTCTCCTCTATTAGACCAGATATTTGATTATGCCAAATAATTTGTAAGTCTACTTTACATGTTTTGTGAAGAAGACTAAGCTTGCTTCTTTCTCTGCTAGATTCTGAGGGTGGAGATTGGTGGTTCTTCATCTTCTGCCTTGCCAGTTAGATTAATTTGGTAGAGAAAACTATTGCTGGCTCTCCACGTGCCCAGGATATTGACCAAGCTGACTGAGACCTCTGGGGACTGAGATAGAAAACACCTGGAGGACTAAAATATGAAAAACACTGCTTTAGACTGTAGGTCTGCTGGGATTGTCTTATTTATTAATGATATTGTGCAACTGTCCCCTGAGATCACTGAGTCGTACAGAGCAGGACAACAATTCAACTTTAGCCAAGTAACTCCCATCTCTTTTTTGAGACCATTTGCCTTCTTTGAATATGGAGAGAGATACCAACTTCTGGGAGGTTCTCCCTTCCCCAACACACACAGACACAGACACACACACACCTCCATTTATTTCAACAAGAAAAACCACTCTGGTATTACTTCAAGTTGGGCAATGTTCCTTTGGAATATTTGGATAGAATTTCTCCTGGGACCAGTACTATGTCTTGATGTAGACTCATTCCCAGAGGCTTTCCTGGGGCATGAGGGCTTTCAGGTGTCTGCCTCCATATGATCTACCATCTTTCCCAAGGGGCATTCTGTCCCAGATTTCAAAGAGAACACAGTCTGTATTCTTCAGGATATTAAAACATATCTTAAACTTTTTCAGTTGTTGTTTTGTCAAAGAAATGACCTAGATCTCATCCCAACTTGCCATACAGAGAATTGGGCTAAGTACCAGGTATCTGTACCAAAATCACATATAAAGAGTGACCACTGATAACATTGCTATACTTCTATAATGTCAGAACCTGCACCAAATGATGAGAACAGCTGGGCATCTACTGAGGTCAATACTGTGGCAGGAGGTCCATAACATATTTGACTGCCAGAGCCAGTGAATCCTGTTAATGCTTGTCTTGGTATTATTGTCTGTTTGCCTTAAACAGAAAAGTCTTCACCTACCAATGGAAGGAGAGCAGGAAAGGAGCAAACCTACCTTTCCATGGAAGAGCATTCCAGAGGGTGGGAGCAGCTACCAAGAAGGCTATCGCTCGTGTTCTCCCCAAGAGAGCATGTGATAGTGGCAGGACCAAGAGAAAGTCTTCCCCTAAAGATCTTAGCATTCTTGCAGGTTTGTGCAGAGAGATGCAGTCTATTCCAAACTCTTCTCCAAATTTTTTTCCAAGGATTGCTTTTAACAACACAGAGAAGCTGTAGTCCAAACAATGAAAGTTTTCCAAAGAAAAAGAGTTTTTGAAATGTTGCTTTTAACTGATTGCTTCCATTAATAACTGGCCACATATATTCTCTTGTTATTACAGTAAGGTTGTGGAATCCTTTCACTTCCCAAATCATCATCATCATCATCATCAGCAGCAGCAGCAGCAGCAGCATGCTACTAATAATCATGACATTTTGGGGGGAAATGTAGATTATGATAATCAACCAAAAGGGCAACTAGCCAATCCTCTCTGTCGTATCTATCTATACATTCAAAAGCAAAGACTATTGATTTCAATGAGATACAGGGGCTTATTACAGAGCTTTAAAAAGTGACTTACCACTCCCAAACTGAATTTTAATTTGGGCTGCATCTGAATCCTATCACATGGATTTTTGCTGTCTTCACCTCCAGGCGGTGCAGTCCATGTAACTTCTGGATAGAATCTGCCTGAACTTGGATTCTATCCAGAATTTGCCTAGGCTGCATCTGCCTGGTGGCACTGGCAGAAAAAAATTCATGCGATAGGATCCGGATGCAGCCCATATTAGAATTCAGTTCAGGAGAAATTAGTCATGTTTTAAAGCTGTACAATAAGCTCCATAGAATTTTAAATGGGAGAGATAAAAAAGGAGGACATGTTTAGCCAAAAGGTGTGGGAAACGGATCAAGAAAGAGAAAGAAGTAAAATCAAGACATGAAAGAGGAAGAAAAAAACACATGCTTAAGCCAGTGGCATCACTAGGGTGTGTATTGGGTGTGGACCACATCAGATGACACCACTGAGGGGTTGACACAATTGTTCCTCGAACATCTGTATTTTGGCAGAATCAGGCTATGGCATTCATGTTTCCCTTTAAAATGCCTTAAGAGATGGTGGGAGTGGGGTGAAACTCAGTGGGAGAAAAAGGGAGAGGCCCTTCAATTTTTAAAATTAAAATTTTAAAATTTTAAATATAGAATATTTTTTTGAAATTTTAAAATTCTTTTTATATTTTCTCTTTTAAAAAATATCATTTTAACCAAATGTTCACTATGTATATATAAATACATATAGTTTGTGCATATATTTGTAATTTGAAGGTGTGATTTTAATTTTGCTAGTTGTTTATATCACAACTATTAGCATTACATTTAGTGACATATAGGAAGTATGATTTATGAGTAACATTAGTGCAAAAAAGTATTCCTAAAGATTCTGTATGGTGTGAAATGGGAGGAGGTCAATGGGGGTGACACCATGAGTTACCGCACCAGATGACACCAACGCTAGTGATGCCACTGGCCTACCCCTCTTTAAGTATTTGACGGGGTGTCATATTGAGGAGGAAGCAAGCTTGTTTTCTGCTAGAGACTAGAATGCAGAACAATGGATGCAAACTGCAGGAAAAGAGATTCCACCTAGACATTAGGAGGAACTTCCTGACAGTAAGGGCTTTTCGACAGTGGAACACACTCCCTCAGAGTGTAATGGAGTCTCCTTCCTTGGAGGTCTTTAAGCAGAGGCTGGATGGCCATCTGTCAGCGATGCTTTGATTGGGATTTCCTGCATGGCAGGGGTTGGACTGGATGGCCCTTGTGGTCCCTTTCAACTCTGTGATTCTATGATTCTATGAAGGACTAAAGCTTAATTTCTACCAGGTTTGTTTGCAAACAACATGCACAGCCTATATGTGCCTTAGAACAAAACAAAACACAGATTCCTCTCCTGTCCCTGAGAGAGAAGATTTGGCTTCCTGAGATCTTGGGGCCCTATTCACTTCTTCTTTTGGTAGGCAGAGGCAGATGGGTATGTGATAATGGTAAAGAGGTCCACTAAGGGCATGTTGTTCTACAAAATGGACCCAGCACTGGCACAATAAAACATGCATGTGAAGTATATATGACAACTTTGTTTAACTTCTGGGGTTTTCTTGCAGAACCATAAATAAAATACATATATAAATTCAGAGTAAACATCATTATGCAGTGGAACTGTAGACTTTAAAAGCTATCCTGCCAAGTTTCCTAGCAACCAAACATTTACTCCTCTCTCAGTTGTGAAAATCATCTCACGCCTTTATAGCTCTCAACTACATTTTCTGTAACTCTTTAAGAATCACGTTAGCATTAAAACTCTCTTTTCTGAGAAAACCTGCCCTCATAGACTTTTTATATACACATTGAATTTTAAGAAGGTGTGCAGTTGCTATAGCTGAACATTTAGAATAAGTGTGTCACCTGCTGAGTCCTTTTGAATTCATGATTTTACACAAGAGTTAGGTAAACTGAAGAGATGTATTAATACAAGTAGAGCTACCATGCCTGGGCCCACTCTGCTAACACTTCTCCAGAGAAGCTTGATGTCTGGAGACTGTATCTCATTAAAAGTGATAGTTCACAGTTAATTTAGTGTGTATGAATACACCACAGCAAGGCTGTATTGAAAAATCTATTCAAGTTCTCCCAAGTCAATTTCATGCATTCACTGAACATAAAAGCCATTGCAGGCTCAATTTTTGTCATTCTTTGACTACAACAAGGAGCCCATTGTCACTGATTTTTTTTTTTTTTAAAAAAATAAAGTTACCTGACACAGAAGTCAGCTGAGCCCTGTGTATCTGTTCCTGTAACAAGGAACAAAATTGTTATAATTCAGACCACTTCAGTCATATAAACATGTTTTTCTAATTTCCTGAAAGTGAATTTGGTTGGGAGAAGTGGTAACCTTCTACTTGGTCGTTCCTTTAAAAAATAATAATAATGGAAGCAAACCCATCCCTTTCAGCTCTACATCTTGGGGGAATGGTGGAAATTGTTTGGAGACAACAGTGTTGTAGAGACATATTGATTCCATGTTCTCCATGTGGCCTTACCAAAAGCATTTAGATGACATGCTGGTGGACTTTTAGTTGTAGCTAGCATAGCTCTTCCTATGTTCTTATGTAAATCAGAGATTCATTTTAGCAGTTTTAAGTCTATGTGGTTGGTTATTGGTTTGTTGAATTGTCAAATGTGTGAAAATGACTGATAATCTCTAGAATACAATAAAATGCAGTAGCCCAGTAGTACTCAGACTTTTTACCCTCACGATCCCCCTTTACATCTACATGTGGACATCACGTGCTCCCCCACTTCACATAGTATACAAATGAAAATATTTTGTGTATTTAGTGTGCATATTTTCATTTGTACATCCAAGTATAGTCATATTTTAACACTGTATATGGAAACAATATCATTCAAATTAGAACATTTTTATTTAAGTAAATTCAATATTTAATTCTACACATGTGTAAATTATAAAAACATTTGGGAAGAAGAGGGGGAGGTATCAGGGCCCCATGTTTCATGACCCCTTGAATAACTCTCGCACCTTCTCAGGGGTCCTGCTCTACAGTTTGAGAACACTGCAGTGACCCTCTTCCTACAGCAGTATAATCCCAAGTGTGGGGAGGCCAAAGAAGCACTGTCATTTTGCAGAAAAGAATATTAGTCAGTGGCTGTCTTCTACTATACCCACCAAGTGGTGCCAATTTGACAGAGGTAGTCCCAATTAATCATCTGTCATCCCACTTTTTCAAATGCTTTTAAAATGTCCTAGTTTCTCTCCCTTTCTCCAACTTTCCCTCTTTGTTCTCAGCTTACATCAGTTGCTGCAAACTGAATTCAAAGTGCAAAATTTGCACTCATTTAACAGCAGGGGGCAGAGGGGAGGAGAGGAGGAAAAGAAAGGAAATGGTAGAATCTTGCTTTTTTTATTCATGCAAAACTAAACTGCTACAGACTCTTCTAGCTTGTGTGTTCTTCCAATAACTTTTGCCATCTTGACCATGCTCTTATATTCCTTGGCCACATGTGTCACTGGTTTTCATATATGAAATGATGGTATGCTATACTTCGGCATAGTGGTTTGAGTGTTGAACTGTGACTGTTTCGATTCCCAGCTTGGCTGTGAAACCCACTGGGTGACCTTGGGCAAGTCATACTCTTTTAGTCCCAGGGGAAGTCAATGACAAGCCTCCTCTGCATAAATCTTGCCAAGAAAACCCCATGGGTCACCATAAGTCAGGCATGACTTCAAGGCATACAACAAACAAACAAAAAACACTATACTTCAAAACTCCATTCCATAGGAGACCCAACTAGCTAACTACTCTCAATAAGTTCATACTGAAAAGGTCTTCAGCCTTTCTGACAGCATTGGGGTTTTGTTTTGTTTTTTGCTGTTGTGTGTTTGTTTGCGTTTTGCATGTTCATTTTAGCTAACTTCAGTTTTATGGATTTGTTTTCATCTTTCTCTCTCTCTCTCTCTCTCTCTATATATATATATATATATATATCCTATATGTTTCAGGTCTGGTGTTGATCTGAATGTCCTTTCAGGGATCTATTACCATCCAATGCCCTGGACTGTGAAGAGATTCAAGATCCCTTCCAGCTCCATGTTTTTTGAATCTTAAGACTTTTGACAGTGGAGCTAATAGTGTGGAAGCAGATGCCGTGAGGCAGTGCTTTTTAAGAGCTAAGGAAAAACTGTTGATAGCTGCTAACATTCTGGTAATGTGTTCCACTGACAGCTAGGATGGTCCAAGAAGCCTTAGGTGATTAGTAGAGATTACTCATCTTTCTCTTCACCCGCACCATAGCTAGATGAGGAAACAGAGTGAACAAGATGTTCTTTCTTTCTGTAGCAAGACGTTAGTCCATCCTAGAACTGAGTTTAAATGAGAGGGAAGGCTGAACTGTTCCCTGATTGAACTTGACTTACATGGTGTTTTTTGTTTTGTTTTGTTTGTGTATACTGTTTGTTGTTATGTGCCTTCAAGTTCACATCAACATGGAATTCAAGTTCACATCAACATGGAATTTTCTTGGTAAGATTTATTAAGAGGAGATTTGCCAGTGCCTTCCTCTGAGGATGAAGGAGGTGTTGTCTGCCCAGGCCAGAATAGTTGGTAGATTTGTACAGATGCTGATTCCAGCTTCCAAATAAAAACATTTAATAATATTTTAAAAGTTTGTATTGTGTTCTGTTTGTCTTAAATTTATATATTCTTTTGTTTAAGGTGTATCCTGTGTACCTGTTAAAAAGCATCTTTAATGTATTAAATTCATAGTTTGTTGAATATGTACTTTCATAGGAATTTAGGAAAGATTTCTGGTTCAGAAATTTTAACCAAACAAATATATTTTGGCCCATTTTAGATTGGCAAAAAGAGGTGTGTTGAAGGCTGCATGAAAGCCCAGCCTTTAGATGAGAAAAAGGGAAAGTGTGCCATGAAAACACTATTTTGGCATTTTAAGGGAGAAGAAGTGCTTTAAAAAGGAGCTGGCCCATTTTACATTGGCAAAAAGAGGTGTGTTGATGGCTGCATGAAAGCCCAGCCTTTAGATGAGAAAAAGGGAAAGTGTGCCATGAAAACACTATTTTGGAGTTTTAAGGGAGAAGAAGTGCCTTTAAAAAGTAGTTTGATTTCCCCACTACTTTTTTTAAAAGGGCGCAACATTGCTATTGCATCTAAAGGCTAAGGTGTAGTTGCACTGTTAAATGGGGCTCTGTCTCTTTAAAGCGCCCATTTAAAGGCAGCAATACAGGTGCGGATCATAATGGATCGTGGATTGGGAGCATGCGTGGTGTGGACTTCACTTCTAATTAAAATGCTCAATGCCCTGCAGGTGTAAAAGCTGGGGTTTATCCGCAAAGTTTTTTAAAGCTCCCAAATCCTAGCTCCACTCCTAATCCGAACCCTAGACATGCGCAGTAGGGACTCTGGGATGCCGTTACTGTTATTCTACTGTGGATAATATGTCAATTCATTCACAAAATAAAGGGGTTCATTCATGATGCACCAGTGCAACGGCACAGTTTAAAAAGGCGGAGGAAACGCAATGATAATTTGACGGATCCTCATAAGTATACATTTGTCCTTTGCCGGCTGCCGGCTGCGAACTGCGCAATTGCACAGTTCCCAGCCGGCAATGATAATCTGACTGTATGGTGTAACTGCGTTTGCGCAGTTCGCAAACCTGCGCAGTTGCACAGCACAAATGTATACTTATGAGGATCCGTCAAATTATCATTGCGGCTCCTCTGCCTTTTTAAACTGTGCCGTTGCACTGGTGCATCATGAATGAACCCCTTTATTTTGTGAATGAATTGACATGTTATCCACAGCAGAATAACAGTAACAGCATCCCAGAGTCCCTACTGTGCATGTCTAG
The DNA here is from genome assembly GCA_034509955.1 of Urosaurus nigricauda. Taxonomy (NCBI): domain Eukaryota; kingdom Metazoa; phylum Chordata; class Lepidosauria; order Squamata; family Phrynosomatidae; genus Urosaurus; species Urosaurus nigricauda. The sequence goes on from JAOEGL010000001.1 coordinate 97,878,534, forward strand.
GGTTCGGATTAGGGGTGGAGCTAGGGTTTGGGAGCTTTAAAAAACTACGCAGATAAACCCCAGCTTTTACACCTGCAGGGCATTGAGGAATTGCGCAGTTCGCAGCCGGGAAGGAAAAAAAAATTAAAGGTTCACCGCGGTTAAAAGCCGCGTTCATTGCCGCCCATGTAGCTGTTCCGCCTGTGTTTGTAGCATTCTGACCGCTTCCCATGTAGCTGCTGAGCCACAGAAAAGACCTCAGATAAGTCGTTCCCACACCCCTCAGTCTAGCAGCCCTGTACTTTTTAAATGCACACCTGGGGCTTGCAGTCTAGCTGCTAAGCATTAAGGAAAGTGCAACTTCATGTCACACTTTCCTGCCAATCTAAAAAGCCCCTTTATGTTCTTTCTATCTATGGTCTTGTCTGTACTGTCCGGGATACTCCAGGGGCAGCCCACAGTATCGTGGCCCCACAGATGCCTTGACCTGCCCCTGTTACATGGCCTTCCATTCCTGCGCTTCCATGGCTGTCTACATGAGTGTCCCGCTGAGCTACCCAACACATCCAGCACCACTGCAGGTTGCTCATTCTAAGGCAATGAGGACAGAGAGACCTGTAAGAAGAGTTTTTTCAACCTGGACTGGATCTGTTCCTGATCAGAAGCAGTTTTAGCCTACCTCCTAACCCTTTCCTGTCCCATCCCTCTTTTGGCCCCAGAATTTCATTGAGAGGGATGATGCTAACCTTGGGGTAGGGAAAAAGAAAATTCATTCCACCTAGTATCTGTTTCATTGGCACAGAAACACACATGGATACAACCTTCTGAGGTTTCTGTGATGGTTCCCAATCGATGGAACACTTTATGCAAAGCAAAGTTAATCCAGAACAAAGCAAACTAAAATAACTAGTTAAACAAGCTATTCCATTTTTGTTGTTGTTGTTGTTGTTGTTTTCCTGGCATGGCTTAATTCAGTAGATTTTCAGATTAATGCTGATAATTAATGTTATGATTTAATGAGCTCATTTTTAGGTCATTAAAATTCAGTAGAGTGTGGCTCTTCATATGGCAGATTCAGTAAAACAAGAAGTCCTTAGGAGAAGAAAGATTAGAACTGGCTTTTGCTAGGCTGGTTAATTTGCATCACAAGAGGATAGAGAGAAAGAAGCAAAAGAACAAGTTCTGGGGATGAAATTAAAAAAAAATAAAAGGAAGAGAGGAAAGTGGGTTCTGGTTTGGAATGGAATAAAGGATGAAGGTGGTGATTTGTCTGCTTAGCCCTCAAGGAGTCATAACCCCTTCAGAGGGGCTTTACAGACCGCCCTTTTGAGGTGGTCTGCAGCCACCCCTTTAACCGCCAGGCAGTCCTAGAGGCCCCTTCCTGCCGCTTCTCCATGGCCTGAAAGCGGGGTGCAGCCGGCACCCTGGGCGCCGGCTGCACCCTGCTCTTCCTGGCACTGATGAGGGGAGAAAGGAGCCGCCGCCACGGCCTCTTTCCCCTTGCGGTCCTTGGCACAATTGTCTAAAGGCTGCACCAAAGACCTGCATCAAAAAAAGAGCAACGTCCCACAGCGCAATGTCATCAGGCATGCGCAACGTTATCTAAACACTGCACGCAACATGAAAACATCATGACGAACCCATATGGACACCACCTTACACATTAGGATTAGGGAGGGTGTAGATGCTGTGCCCTCCCTAACCCTAATTGTGCCTTACAGACGGCCCTTTGGGGCTTTCTGTATCAGGCGAGAATGTTAGATCTTCCTCATTACCATGTATTGGCCTATATAGAAGTTGCTGGAATCTTTCAGGTGGGGTGTGTATTGTATATTGCATCCCATGATCCTCTCTTGATAGTTTTGTGTGGTTTTTTCAGGCTATGTGGCCATGTTCTAGAAGAGTTTATTCCTGACATTTCACCAGCACCTGTGGCTGGCATCTTCAGAGTAGATGTGCTTTCCTGCTCCAGAGTTTTCCAGTCTCTGGTGTCTTGGAACAGTTTCTCCCCATAGAAATTTCCAATGTGAAGTTGAATGCTTTCATGCCTGGCATCCATAGTTTTTTTGTGGGTTTGCCGGGCTATGTGGCCATGTTCTAGAAGAGTTTATTCCTGACGTTTCACCAGCATTGTAGCCTGAAAAACCCACAGGGAGAAACTGTTCCAAGACTCCTGGAGACTGGAAAAACTCCAGACCAGGAAAGCACATCTGCTCTGAAGATGCCAGCCACAGATGCTGGCGAAATGTCAGGAATAAACTTTTCTAGAACATGGCCATATAGCCCAAAAAAACACACAAAAAACTATGGATGCCAGCCAGCAAAGCCTTCCAGTCAACTTCACTTCTCTATTGAGTTTATTCTTTTTTCTATTGCACTTTGTTGTATAATATACTTACAATATAGCTTAAAATTATAAATGAAGCTGTTTGTTTAACAAATTGTAAGCCGCTCTGATAGTCTTGGCTGAAGAGCGGGGTATAAATAAAACATTATTATTATTATTATTATTATTACTATTATTATTATACAACATACAGTATTTTATATGATCCTTATTATTTGCAGTGAGCTGTTACAAACCTCTTTCTAATACTTTAGTGTGTTTAGTATTGCTCACATAATATTAGCTATGTGGGCAATTAAGAGGAAAAGTTTTCCTCAACTACAGAGAATTTCCTTCTTTCTTGGATTCCTTGTTTTTTCTTCTTCTCTCCACTTTCTGCTTCCTACCACCACCCCACTTCACTGGGTCAGATACCTTGAGGATTTGGTTAGAACAGGCCTGCGCAACATACAGACTGTGGGCTGCTTGCACTCCCCCCCCCAAAGGAATTCTGGAAGCCCATGGGAAAGAGCCAGGTGGAGAAGGAGGAGAAAGAGGAGAAGGAGCAAAGGCAATTGTTTGCCTTTCAAGGCCAGAGTAACCAAACATCCTCCTTTTCCCAAGACAAGGGCTATATTTTAACCTTCTCTTCATAGGATCTGGGAAGAATTGCAAAACGTCCTCCATTTTGAGGAGGCTCAACTTCCACCGAGACCCTTCCTTTGCCAGACTGCCTGTTTGGTACAGCTGCACCCACAATAGTAGGAAAGGGAGGGAAGGAGGTGATTAAAAAAGGCAGGGAGGCAGAGTCCTGGCTGGCTGCCATGAGTGAGGGGGAGCCACTGAGGCAGGCAAGGAGAGGAAGCTGTCAGGGATAGAGAAAGAATGGCACCAGACCAGGTTGGGCTGCTGGGACTGATTGGGGAGACAGAGGGCAATCTGTCTGTGCCTTGCCTAGGCCAGGAGGAGGGGTTACCAGGGGACAAGAAGGGAAAGATGGAGCATTGCCACCACCTGTGCCCCCTCCACTGTTGCCTCTGTCTCAGAGAAGTGAGCCAGGCAGTCCTGCCCACACACTCTCCAGCCCCAACTCCAGTTGGGGCTGGAGAGTGTGTGGGCAGGACTGCCTGGCTGAGGGGCACCATCTGAGGAAGGGCTCATACTCCCCCCTTTCCTCCTTGTCCTGCTCAAGGGACTCCAGTGCTGGCAACAATGTGCTTTGGGGAGGTCTGGTGCTGCTGCGGCTGTCTTCTCATGCATGGGAGCCAGCATTTAACCACCACCCTCCATTCCCATGTTTTTGTTGTTGTTGTTGTTGTTGTTGTTGTTGTTGTTGCATGCCTTCAAGTCGTTCCTGATCTCTGGCGACCCTAAGATTACTCTATTATGGGGATTTTCTTGGCAAAATTTGTTCACAGGAGGTTTGCCATTGCCATCCTCTGATGCTAGAGAGTGTGACTTGTCCAAGGTCACCCAGTGGGTTTCATGGCTGAGCTGGGAATTTCACCAGGAACCCTGGCCTCCCGAGTGTTAATCCAGTGCTTAAACCATTGCACCACACTGGCTTCTATTCCCATGTAGTATTTGTGAAATAATTGCAGACTTTTTTTTTGTTCTTGTATGCCTTCAAGTCATTTCTGATTTATGGTGACCTTATCACAGGGTTTTCTTGCCAAATTTCTTCAGAGGTGGGTTGCCATTGCCATTCTCTGAGACTGAGAGAGTCTGACTTGCCCAAGGTCACTTGCCTGGTCACAAAGTGTACATACCTTGCAGTGCATCATCTAATATGTTGGCAGTACCTCCCTCCCTCCCAATTCTTTTCTATTTTCTCCTCATTCATATCTGAACTGGGAGATAGAAAGATTTTTTTAAAGCAGCAAATAAATATAGAATCATAGAAGTGGAAGAGACCACAAGGGCCATCCAATCTAACTCCCTGCCAAACATGGACTGTTTTTTTAAACTAAATGATCCATATGTTATTACCATTACTCAGTTTTGTAGGTATTATTCTAGAAAGACATAGACTGCAAACTGCTCAAATATATTTGCATTCTGGAGTGAGATGTGCTTTTCTAGCTGACTCACCTATAATTAAAGAGGGAGCTTCCAGCGAGGTGAGAGGCTGGGAGCACAACGACATCGGGGGGGGGGGGCATCAGGAGGGGTTTTGTACATTTATATTTGTAGTTTTTATTAATTCATATTATTGTTTTATTTTGCAATATTCTACATTTTTATTGAATGCCCTACATTTTGAGATGCCTTGTCCTCCATTCTGGTTATGACAACTGGTCACCCTGTTCAAGGCTCCTCTACCTCTCAGCTTTCTTTCAAGAAAGAGCTGGATGGAAGCAGTGGAGGATTAATTAATTACTAATTATTATAATAAATATATTGTTGTTGTTATGGAATAATTAATTATAATAATTAATTAAAACTTATCTGCAACCTGAAGAACTTTAGCTGATTTTAATTTTTGCCCATACTTACTGCCAAATTGTGCTGGTCTGGGTAAGAACTATCAAAGCCATTTTGTTAGGTGACAATAGCAAGAAGGGATGAGGTTTTAGGACTTGGCCAAAGAGAACTATCCCAAAGTAGATATTTTAACAATCATCTTTTTCAGCCCCTGAGTAACTGATTTCTTCCTTAAACTTTGCTGCAAACATTTTATCTATGTCATGTGAATTATATGCAGACAACAAAACTAATGTGTATAAACATCACTCTGTTTCATTAGCCTTACAGAATAATCTTGTATTAACAAAAAAACTATTAACTGAAGTGTTCTTGTTAGATACCTAATATTTTAAACTGGGGATATCACAGAATAAATTTGGGATCATTGGTTTCTGCATGCAAAACATGTGCTCTGCCACTTATCTTTGCAGATCACACTTCATCAGTAGGGAGTCAAAGGATATGGTAATTCAGTTATGCAGAAAAATGTTTTTGCATATGCTCAGAGGGACTGAAGACACTTCTGATTTTATTATTCATCCTTGAATCCCTGACTGATCTTCTAAGCCAGAAAATTACTGCTGTAATGGGGGGGGGGGGGCACAAAATGAAGGCATTGGCCCTCTAAATAAGAATTCTATGTCCCCCAATGAAAATTTCCTTCAACCCCCAAATTTGTAGCATTGAAGTAGCTTAAAACTCTCAAACCTAAAATACAATCTTGTCCATAAACACAGGAGCCCTGATGGTGAAGTGGATAAATGCCTGTACTGCAGCCACTCACTCTCAAACCATAAGGTTGCATGTTGAATATCAGCCAGGGCTCAAGCTCAACTCAGGCTTGCATCCTTCCAAGGGCACTAAAATGAGCACCCAGTTTGTTGGGCGCAATTAGCTTACAGTTGTAAGTCACTTAGAGACTGCTTAGGTGGTATGAAACAGTGTATAAGTGAAGCTGCTATTGTTATAATTCCATGCTAACCTTACCAACTTGGAAAGGGCAGAAACAAGAGATGCACAAACCAGTTGTAAGATGAGTTTCCATGATAAGGCAGCCTTTTCCAAGGTAACAGTTTCCAGATGTGTTGGATTCACACCATCTTTAGACAACATTTCTATTATGGGTTTTGTAGTCTATTTTGGTTGGAAAATAGATTGAAGGAAAGAAATTTTTAAAACAACAAAAAGAGCACTTTTGAATGTGCCAGTAACAAAATGTGATCCTACATGTCAATAATTACAATTTCCATGCCATGGTCTGCTTTGATGACTAATGTTTTATATAATTAATCAATTAATTATTGATAATCCAAACCATTAAACAATGTCCACTGTTACCACTGGGGGTAACAAATTAATCTCCTAATGTCTAACATTCAACATTGTCTTAGTCCTTTGTTTTCCATTCTTCATTCTGCTGTTAAGATTTATCTTTTCGGCCCATTGTTTTGATCCTGTTACCCCACTTTGCATATCCCTTCATTGGCTACCTATTCCCTCTTGGATTCAGTATAAATTGCTTGTTTTGACATTTAAGGCCTTGCATAACCTAGCTCATCCTTATCTTGCAGCTCTTATCTCTTCCTAGAAATCTGTGATCTGGGGATTTTTGGCTTCTCACCCAACTAAGGGTTTCCTCTTTCTTGACTCAGCTTTCTCCATTTTTCTCTTGCCACCCCCTATTCCTGGAATCACTTCCCTGTAAAATTACAAACTGCTTCTTCTCTCACCATTTTTAAATCCAAATGGAAAACTTTATTTTCTAAATCTTTTGGAATTTCAGATTAATGCTTTACATTTTTACTGTGATTATTTGTACTGACCATGTTGTTTTATTCTGCATTTTGTGTTTGTGTGTGTGGCTTTTTGGCATTGTTTTTTAATACTGTATTTTCATATTTTATAATACTGACATGGTTATAAATGTTTTATTTGGTTTGTAAAACACCATGAACAACAACAACAACAATAATGAAAAAGGTGCATCAGGCAAAAGACTATTCAAGAGCTGCTGCTCAAGAGAGGTGGTGATAAATTGTTGATTGCCAATTATACATGAGCTGTAAACTAGTTACAAGATGTTTATTATAGGAAATTAATTGGATCCAATAGTGCTGTGCTCATTTGCTACATTTACTGTCTTTAAATAGGAATGATAGTCCAGGTGAAATTTCGCTGTTAAAGGGATCTGCTACAATTAGTATATTTACATTCTGGTAATTGCTTTAGAAAATAGGCTAAAAAAACAGTTGATGCGCACAAGATGTGCACAGCTTTGTATTTCTCTTACATAGAATATGAGGTGATCACAATCTTTCTGTTTGTTTCCTTGGTGTTTTCTTGGTGAAGGATACTTTTTGCACAAAGATGTAGCAAACTGTGTTAGGTAAAGGAATGGCTTCTGAAATCTGTAGAACCATCGTATTTTAAATCGTATTGTAATTCTTCACTAAGTTTCTTCTTGAAGGTAACAGTGAAGAATTTCAGCAATTTTCTTATCGCTGTGAGAAGTCTTTGAAAACTATCCAGTTTTCAAAGAAGTCAAAGGCGTTTATGGCCAGTATCCATAGGTTTTTTTTGGGGGGGGGGAAGGGTTTTTTGGGTTATGTGGCCATGTTCTAGATGAGTTTGTTCCTGATGTTTTGCCAGTATCTGTGGCTGGCATCTTTGGAAAATGTTGGCATGGAAGTGAGTGGGGTATGTATGTATATATACACACACACACACACACACACACACTGCACTGTCGACTTTATCGCATGCACTTGTAAAACTATATTGGGGATGGGAACAGGACTTGCGGGGGGGGGGTGCGTGAACGCATTTTACCGCACACACAAGCGTCCACAAAGAGGCCCCGTTCTGGCACCTGTCCCTGTCCCGTGCCGGGAAGCATTAAATCTTCTACTTGGAAGACTTCCATCTGGCCATAATGGTGTCCGCCGGCACTGAAGAGGGACAGCTTTGGTACAGGTGCTGGAACGGGGCCTCTTTGTGGACGCTTATGTGTGCGGTAAAATGCGTTCTCGCTCACCCCTGCGAGTCCCGTTCCCGTCCCCAAAATGGTTTTACAAGTGCATGTGATAAATTCCTGTGTGACCTTGGGTTGGGAGGAGTGATTTCCATGTTAATCTGTGTATTGTTGCTGAATGACAAGGCCTCGGGATGGGAGCATATGCAAAGAGGATTTATGTCTGTTTAGTTGGAGATCCATTGTCTGCTGGGAAACCCTGATCCTGGGTAGTTTTCATTTGCATTTGCTGGCTCTTGATTTTAGTGTTTTTCAGGATTGGTAGTCAAACTTTGTTTACTTTAAGGGTTTCTTCTTTCCTGTTTAAGAAAGAAGCCTGCATGTGTGCTTCCCTGACATTTTACAAGTGCTTACCCCATGGTAAGCACTGATGTGAAAATCTTCTATGCAAATAAACTTTATGCAAATATTATACAGACTAAATCTCCAAGTATATAATTTTCTGTTCAAAAACCCTGTATTTTCTGCACAGGGTATTTGTACAGTGAAGTATTATTTTCCATGTAGAAAATGCTGTTTCCTGCACAAAACAATCACATGCAATTTTCGCACAGACATACTGCAAAAATTCTAATCAATCCAGGAGTCTTCTCATCAGGGTTTCTCACTTTAATAACATGTTTTTCTATCATTTCAAAATATTTTTGAATATTCTTTCCATCCTTTTCTTAAATTAAAAACTAGAATGGATGTTTGATCCAGTTGTCTTTATGAACAACGTGACTCGATTAATCTTTCATTCCAGTTGGTATATTGTCATGTCACATAACATTCAGCCCCTTGATTTGTAATGTGGACAGATGATATGGAAATTAGTAGAATTATTAATCATTTCATTGGTAAACTCATTCTGAGCACCAAGGTTCATTTTACTACTACTTATATATACTTTCGTAACATGCATACCTTAGTCATACAATAATGTTTATTCAGTTAAATGTAAACCAAAACTGTTACTTTTTGGACAATGGAATCTCTGAGATAAATGGCTCATTCTGGGAGCCGTAGTTCACCAATGTGGTGTAGTGGTTTAAGCGTTGGACTATGGAGAGCAGGGTTCAAATCCTTGCTGGGTCATGGAAGTCCAGAGTGGGCAAGTCACAATCTCTCAGCCTCAAAGGAAGATAAAAGGCAAACCCACTCTGAACAAATCTTGCCAAGAAAGCCCTGTAATAGGACCATACGTCAGAAATGATTTGAGGACCCACAACAACAAAGTTCAAAAAAGTATTTTCCTCCCTGAGATGTAAACAACGTTGAAGAAAGGATGAATACCCCTGAGGAAACACACACAGGAACAATCATCATAGCTTTTTATTTCTGCTGTCTGTATGACTTTGTGAAGACTAACATAGCTATATCTTTGATATCTCCTTCATAGTCATTCCATTAACATATGAAAATGCTTTTTTCATTTCCATATGAAAAAAGACAAGCTAAAAATACCTCTTTGAATAGATTTTATAAAATTATTTAACAGAACACACAATTTAAAAATAAATATTACAGAACAGAATTGGGTAAAATGTAGTCCTCCAGACATCGATGGACTTCAATTGTCATTTTCCCTCACCATTGACAATACTGGCTAAGGCTGCTGGAAAGTGCAGTAGAACAACATGAAAAAAGTCAGAGGTGTTCCCAATATGTGAAATCTAACTGTTCATCTCTAGATTATCCAACATTTATTTATTCATTTTATATCATCTTTCTCTCACCAAAGAAACAAGGTAGCTTATATATATATATATTTAAAGTTAAATTATATTTTAAATTTAATTAATAAATTGAGATGCAACATATTTAAAATATAATATATAAAATGTTATATTGTAGGTGTATGTGTGCACAATGTTAAAAACCCATAACTGATCTAGTAATCACAAAAGAAAAAAGGGTTTCATAATCAAACCATAAAATTGAAGAACAAGGAACAGACAGTACATGACAATCACATGAACAACTGGTACAAAAAACAATCAATACAATATCTGATTTTCCTTCTTCAGGGACTATTGTTATATTTACAAGCCAGCATGAAAGATTACAGCTGTAAAGCTAATTTACTTGGATGCTTTTTTTTCACCACTTAAAGAAGAATTGACTCAGTTTCCTTGTTGTTCCCAAGTGCCTGAGTAAATTGTAGATTTAAATCAAGCCACATTGTAGAGAAATCCAAACCCCGCAGATGATAAACTACTGTGAAAAGTACAGTGACTAGGGAGCTTTTCCAAATAGCAGGGGCAGAAAGGAACTGATGTGATTTGTTCTATCGTCTATAAAACATTGTGGTCTATTTTTTTTTTTTAATCACATCTAATTCAAAAACTCGAACTACAAGAAAGAAAGAAAAATCTATAAGGATTTTCTTAATACATACTTACCTGGGATCCAGTGATAGAATGCCAATAATGGACTGCATTCTGTCAGTTAAATCAAAAAAGAGGCAATTCTACCTAGTCCCTCAACACACACCCCACACAAACATTTTCAAAATATGTGGAGGACTGGGGAACACTTTGAAGCAGACCTGTAGGCTTTGCAGAGTTCTGTAGAAAGGAGGAAAGGAATAGAAGGTTGGTTGGAATGGACAGAGCTACACTAGTACAACACTGCAATTAAGCAATGATTGGGCTAAATACTGGATTTACAGTTTATTTCCAAACAAACATGCCTAAGATTGCACTAGAAGTCCTGTTCCGTTCAGACAGGCTGAGGTTGCAATCTTGTACATACTTATCTGTCAAAATAGCAAGAAGGAGTGATAGTTGTATAAGCCTGTCGCAGCATAAAGAAGAATGAATTTTGAGGGTTAAAGACTAACATGTTTTGTTTACTTTTTCTTAAAATTTATAAGCTAGCCATTTTCCTGGTTTGTCTGAGCCTTCAAAATTTCTCTGTTTAATCCTTTTAAACCTCCCCCCCTTTCAATTGCCATTACCATATTTAATTGATTTGGAAGTAAGTTTATTTCTTTCTGTATGTTTTGACATTTTGGTTTGTTCTTTAATTCTTTTTTCTTTTTCTCTAATATTTTCTATTATTTTTTGTTCTTTCTCTTTTCTCTTATTTTTCAAAATTGATTCTTGTTGGATGACATACTCCTTTTATTACGACTTTTTATGCTTCCCAAGCATTGGAGTTCCTGAATCCATTTTCTCATGTTTTCTTTAAAGTAGTTTTTCAAAGTTTGTTTAGATTTTTCCACAATTGCTTCTTCTTGAAATAGATAGTCTTTTACGGGCTTTCTAGATTGGCAAAAAGAAGTGTGTTCATGGCTGAATGAAAGTCTAGCCTTTAGATGAGAAAAAGGGAAAGTGTGCCATGAAAACACTTTTTTTTTTGCGTTTTAGAGGAGAAGAAGCGCCTTTAAAAAGGTGCTGGTTTTCCCAGCTTCTTTTTTAAAAACTGAAGAACAGCACAGCTCCATCTAAAGGCTGTGGTGCAGCTGCTAAGCATTAAGGAAAAGGCAACTTCATGTCACACTTTCCTGCCAATCTACAAAGCCCCTTAGTTTCCAATTAAAATCAAATTTCCTATCAAACAAAGTCAAAGCTATTGGATTGTGGTCAGAAGTTATTTTGGGAAGTATTTCAAGTTTTTTAAAAATATTTTTCAGCAAACATTTAGATACAAAGAACATATAAATCTCTGACCAAGATTGGTATCTTTCAGAATCAAAAATGAATTCTTTCTCATGTCCATGTTTATAACATCATACATCAAAGAGTGACAGATCATCTAGAGCTTCATTAAAAACTTTCGGAGGTTTTCCTTTCTTTTTTGCTATTCTTTTTGATGATCTATCTATCTTTGGATCTAAGACTTCATTCCAATCGCCCATTAAAATAATATGGTTGTATTCTAATTCAAAAAATCCAAAAATTTGATCCATTAATTTTCTATTAAAATGTTGTTGATTTTCTGTTGGAGTACAGACTCCTACTACCAATGCTTTTTAGCCTTGTAGGTACATTTGTATCCCTATAATGCGGGCTTTCATAATATTTAATATTTCTTTAACTTTGTACTTTTTGTTAATATATATTACTATTCCTTTCTTCTTTTTATCAGCAGTAGATGTAACTACATTTCCTAAGTTTGGGTTTCTTAAGTATTTTATGTCTTTGCTTTTTATATATGTCTCTTGGAGACATATTAAACAAATTATTGTCATTCCAAATAATGATAAATCTGTTTTCTTTTAGACAGTGAATTTAATCCCTTCACATTTCATGAAAGGAATTTTACCACTACATTTTTTCAATGGGAGTCACAGAGATTTATTTTGTTTATTTCTATATTTCTCTCGTTGTTTTTTTTGTTGTTTTTCAATCTTCTTTTATTTCTTCTTCTTCTGATCCTTGAGTTCTTTCTTCTTTTTCTAAACTTTCTTCTTCACAGATTTCTTCTTCTTCCCCTACATCTCCTTCTCTTGTAGGACCTTTAACTACTACTTCTCTTCTGCTAACTTTGTCTCTGTCTCTTTCTCTCTTCTGTCCAGGAAAACTGCCAACACCCACTCCCACAGCTTGGCAAGGGAGTCCTTGGCAAAAGATACACACCAAGCTGCTGAGGCAGTTCCTTCAGCAACACAGCCAAACGTAATCCGAAGACTTGCAGAGTCCTCAGAGTTATCTTCCTTCCCCCCTTCTATTTTTCTCCTCCTTCTTCTTCTTTTCACTAGATGTTTGCTTTTATTCATTTAGTTACAAGAGTATAGAAGTGTGTGTAGCAAAGTGTTATGTAGATGTATAAATCTGTCAAATTAAGTTGTTTTCAATTGTAAAGTCTCTTCATGTAACAATCCTGGTGGAAATTGAAACTTTCTCTAACAATATCTATGACAATGCCCCTATGATAAGAAAGGGAGAAGTGAAGTATATAGAGTCCTTAAAGAGCGAGCTGAAAAAATAGAGTTTAAATGGTCTATAATAGTCCTTAATGTGCTCCAATTAGCGTCCTCTTATGTATTCTTCTTCCGTTTCACCTTCTCCCTGTCCTTTCTCTTTCTATCCTGCAATCTTACTCTAATTCAATCTAGTTCATCCGAATTAAATCACTCTCTTTAAAAAGGCTGCTTTATTGTCTTCTCTCCTCAAAATGTCACACTTTCTCCTAATTTAAACCAGTTTCATAAACTTAAGTTTCAGTTTAATCAGTTATTTCTTTATTTTATTTTCTACAATTTCTGCTCCATGGCTCCGTAGGCTGTAGTCTTCTCCTTCCCTCCTTTCTCCTGTCGCTATCTTCCACATTATTTTCTGTCTCCATCTCCTTCCCGCTCCCTTCTGTCTCTGTCTCAGTCTCTGTTTCCTTCCAAGCTGCATCAGGAAGAAAGGGGCTTCTCTTCTTATCTGGTTCACCCCAGCTCATATTTAAATTCCACAAGGTAATCATAGAACAGTGGGGATATCTCCCTCTCTTGCATTTCAGATCTTTCACTTATATTTTTATAGAGTTGGGGTTTTTTTGTTTGTTTGTTTCAAATTAAAAGTGGTGCCTGAGCTAAGCCTAATAGCTATAAGAAATGGCTGTATCTATGCTTTGTTGGCTTCTCATTGCACCATCCAAGTCTAGAATCCCAATCTTGTATTTTCATTTCATCAAATGCATGATGCAGATTAGATCAAATCAATAAATACTACTGTGACTTCAGATGTCAAAATTTATGGCTACCTGCATGTTAGGCCAGAGTTACCTGCATGTTGTATTTCCAGTATGCGGATACACTTACCTCTGAGCAAATGCTATTGAACTCCAAGGGTCTTCTTTCTGAGTTGTCATAAATTTAACTGAACTATGAACTTGCTATTATATGATAAAGACATTTATGAATATTGACAGTAACAGAAGAAGCATACAGTCATTTGGGTAAAATATTATTCTTTAAATTCTGCTGACAGAGTCAGTTTAACTGTCAGGGTGTGAGGAGAAATAGTTCATGAAAAGTCTTCACTTCTATTTGTGTTCTATTTTTAATGAGACATTGATCTCTGATTAAGTGATGCTTAGAGGATAGAAGTCACGGACAGAAGAGTTACCTAGGTTTTAGAAATCCACAAGATTAAAATGTCAAATAGAGCTTTCTTTTGGTTAATTTGCTTAATAGTAGATCCATTTTCATTGGAAAAGATGGCCAAGATCCTATCCCATCCTGTTAAAATGTAAAGCTCTGCCAATGTACGCACACTGGGCATATGGAGAACAGTCTGCTTCTTCTTCCACTGCTCCACAATGGCACTCAGGCACACTCTCACATACAACCTGCGCTCAGGGAATAGATCTGCATGCTAACACCATCTGACTATCATTGTGCAGTCAGATAAGAAATCATAGACTTGCCCTTCTGGGTGTCCAATGTACTTAAAGTGGATGTCTAGAAGGGTGGAGGCTTCTCTTTCCCTCTTTCTTCATTTACACAGCAGTCAGAGCTCCATCCTGGGAACTGGTCAGTTGTGGAGGTGTACCTTACCATTCTTCATTTGCTTCACTTGCACAAAATGCTCCTGGATGCCTTCAAAAAAGTACTTATGCTATTGTAACACCTGGTTTCAGCAACATAAGTCACCCAGTGGATTCTAGCCCACATCCACTTTCCAAGTGAGCAGCCTAATCTTAGGATCTGCTCCTTGGGGTATTGGAAAGGTGGTTATATTACTTATACCAATCAGTTTTTCAAACTTCATATCTTGTTGACTTTGTGACAGTGTCACTTTCCAAACCTTGGTGAATTTGCTTTCAGAAAGCTCAGAAATATTCTAGGTCAGACATAGGCCATTCTAGTGAATATAGGTGGTTGTATGAGAACCAGCATAGTATAATGGTTTTAATGTTGGACTATGACTCTAGAGGCCTTGAATTACCATTGGGCTATGAAACACTCTGGTTGAAACACTTGGGCAAATCACATCCTGTCAGCCTTGGAAAAAATAAAAGTAAACCTTGGGCAACTCACATTCTCTCAGCCTCAAAGAAAGGTAAAGGCAAAAACCATCTGAACAAATATTGCCAAGGAACCCTGTAATAGCACACCAAAACCTGACACCAAAAGACAGCCCCTTGTGGTGTCACAAGAGGCAAGTTCTGGTGATCTCACCAGGCATGATACATTAAGCATCAATTGCAGTTGCACAACATATGCCATCCAAATTAAAAAAAATATGAGTCTAGCAAATGAACACACACACACTTTCAAGAGCACATTCTTGCCCTAAGATTCCTCACCCTACCCTGAAAACTGGAGAAGAGAGTCCAGACTCTGAGATCTAGCTGTCCTAGCCCTTGTTCCAGCAATTTACTTTTTCAAAAGCTATTCACATGATTGTTTTGTCTGGTAAATGATATTACATTTGGTTGGGACCTATCTGTGACAGTATATAATATAAACCAGTGCAAGAAAGGATATGGCCTATATATCTTTTAACTCTATTAATCCATAGTCAGTACTCTGGGGACCTTCTTATTGGTTGAGCAGTTAACAAGCCTTGATTCTAGTAGGCTCTGTGTCTTCAGGGCTGTTGTGGGAATTGTCTAGGAAAGAAAATAACTAACACAGTGAGTAGCTCCACCTGCTTAAGAGTTTTGGATAATGCCTCTTGGCACCTTGTGCTATTGCTTTGCTAATTCTATTTACACATCCCACATTGTGTCACTTTGCTTTACATCCAAATGCAATGTGAAGTCTTGCTGTTTCTTTTTGCCTCACGAGGGTCCTGTAATTTGTGTGATTTATTACTCACTGCCTTTATCTGTTTACCACTGGAATTGGAGAGAACTCTGATGCATGTTCTTTTTTTCTGCAAAGGCCAACACATTTGAAAGTACCACCTTGCAACCCAGAATACCCTGCAGCAGCCCAGGGGACTTGTGAGTTTATTCTCAATCTGGTGCCTCTGAACCAAACTGTGTTTGAGTAGTATCTATAACATTTTATTATTTATTTTATCATTTATTTTATTGATAGGCCACCCTATACAGCAAAGATACAACCAAATGAAAAACCCAATATTAAGCTTTGCTGACCAGTAGTATTGTCAAGTGCAGTCTTAATAATAATAATAAATCAAATCACAATTGAATTAAAACAGTAACTAGCTAAAATAGTAATAAAAACAAGATTAGAGAAAAATGGACCCAGCCAAGGTTATGCAGAAGTAGAAACAGAGAAGGGAGGCTGGGAGAAAAGGCCACTCTAAAGCCTAGATTTGGAGCCGGGGGATGTTTACATTCTCTGGGAAGGCCTGCCGGAAGAGATGCTTCTTTAGGGCTTTTTAAAAGCCTTCTAAAGATGAAATAAGATGCATCTCATCCGGCAGGTCATTCCACAACCTGGCGGCAACAGCCGAAAAGGCCCTCTGGGAGGTGTGCACCAACCTGGTCTTCATGGGTTGCAGCAAGTTCCTCCCAGAGGACCGAAGTGTGTGTGGGGGGGGGGTTCGTATGGGAAGAGGCGGTCCCTTAGATAGGATGGACCCAAGCCATGTAGGGCTTTAAAGGTTAAAACCAACACCTTGTACTGTGCCTGGAAACTGGTCGGGAGCCAGTGGAGAGCTTTAAGCACAGGAGTGATGTGCTCTCTCCTATATGTTCCAGTGAGAAGTTTGGCTGCCATATTTTGGACCAGTTGTAGTTTCCGGGTTAGGCACAAGGCTAGCCCCATGTAGAGTGCATTACAGTAGTCCAAACATGAGGTTACCAGTGCGTGTATCACAGTTTCCAGATCCCTCATCTCCAGGAAAGGGTGCAGCTGGCGTATCAGCCGAAGCTGATAGCAGGCACTCCTAACCATCGCATTCACCTGACTTGTCATGTGAAGCGATGGGTCAAGGAGTACTCCCAGACTGCGAACAGAGTCCTTTGAGGAGAGTGTGACTCCGTCCAGGGCTGGAAGTTGTATTCCCAGGCCTGGTTTCGGGCCTGTGACTGTGAGCACCTCCGTTTTGTCTGGATTGAGCTTCAATTGGTTTTTCCTCATCCAATCCATTATGGCCACAAGGCAGTCATTGAGAGGGGAGACGCCATCGGAGGTCTGAGCAGACAATCTGGTCATGGAGAAGTATATCTGGGTGTCATCAGCGTACTGGTGACACTGAGCTCCATGCCTTGGGATGATCTCACCTAATGGCTTCATATAGATGTTAAATAACATCGGGGACAGAATGGCGCCCTGGGGGACGCCACAGCTAAGCTCGATCTTAGAGGAGCAACTGTCCCCGAGTCTCACCCTTTGAGATCTGCCAGAGAGGAAGGATCGGAACCATCAGAGTGCGGTGCCACCGATCCCCAACTCTCTCAGCCGATCCAAAAGGATGGAGTGATCGATAGTGTCAAAAGCCGCGGAGAGATCCAAGAGCACCAACAGGGTCACACTACCCCTATCGATGCTCAAGCGGAGGTCGTCAGTCAGAGCAACCATGGCAGTCTCCACTCCATATCCTGCCCTGAAGCCAGTGTGGAACGGATCGAGATAATCACTTTCATCCAAGACAGCTTGGAGTTGGGAGGCGATGGCTCTCTCGATCACCTTGCTGAGAAAAGGCAGCAAGGAAACTGGTCTGTAGTTTTTTCTGTCCAGGGGATCAAGGGAAGACTTCTTCAGGAGGGGCCTAATGGCCGCCTCCTTCCAACAGGATGGAACGATGCCTTCCCTGAGAGACGCATTGATCACCTCCCGAAGGAATGTTCTCAATGTGTCTCCTCCCTGGACGACCACCCAGGACGACCAGTCTTAGCTGGTCATGACGGCCAAGTGCCAGCTGAGTTTGTGAAGCTGTGCTGAAATCAAACCTCTCCAACCCTAGGGGTGCTGGAAATTGTTTAGATCTGGCCTGGCCTAACTTTGTGCTGGCATTAAGACTGGACTAGAGTAGATTCAGATATTTTATAATTCAGCTCCATCCTTATATTGCCTCTTCTCACTCCACCTTCCCACTCTCAACAGCAGATCTTAACCAGCAGAGCAATTTTGCCAACAGTTTGTTCTGTCATAAGATCTGTCACCCAGAGAAAGTAGTGTCGACAGACGGACATTTCTGGTGGCAGAAGAGGCTGATGCCAATTCATAATCCTTTAGAACCAGTACATCTTTGCATTAGCATTGCACTGTCTCACTCATAGAGGAGCCAATCTTGCTCTCTCACAAGTTGAAAGGATGTTAGCCTGAATGGGATTTCAGGCAACATGTTTACAATGTCCAATGACATATTTTAATTATTAGCAGCATCCTATCTTACTTGCTATCTACCATCACTTTTCTCTAACGCTTCTCCCTCAAAGCCACAATTAGAGATTTATTCAGACTCACCTTTGAATCACAGGTAGTGGCATATCATTTATACCGCTACTGTTATTTTCTTTGTATTTGCTTTGATGATCATTTCTGCTGTTTCACTTCCATCATGGTTATTGTTCTCTTGCCAACAAAACTAGAGAGTTTTTTTTATTGAGATATCTTATTGTCATTTCCTTTTGGCCCACCACATTAGCTTATGAAAAAATATATAAAATAAGATAATTTATCTTTGTTATGCTAGAGTTGACATACTTGGCCAATATACTGGCACATGGCAGATATGACACCCATGTGATCCTGTTAAGTAATGGACAAACTGTTCCCAGCTAGGCTCAGAATGAAGTTGTTCTTTACAAGCTTTTTCTGAGAAAGCTCAGTCAACTAAACCCAAAACCTTTCTTGTATCTCCCCACTTCTAAGTAAACCTACCCTTATGAGGGAAGAACAATTCTCCCTAGAGACAGGAGCATGCTCAGAAGTATCATTTCTTTTCAACGTGTTTGACACACTACATATCCCATAGAGGGGTTTAAAGTACTGTCTGACCCATTTCAGTGAATGAACTAATGATATAAAGATTACCCTATTTATAAAATTGGCCAAAATTTGAAGGAATTTGTTTATAACTCATAATGCAGAATGGGATTCTGAAATGAGGAAATTTATTTGCTGTCCCAACTAGAATAGACATTTATTGGGATTATTAGTCAAACTGGCTACTATATTATGCAGAATATGGGAGGAGGGATATGGTGACAAAACATGTTCTGAATTAGTTGACTTTCAATATATGGAAACATGCCTCTCCAGAGCCTGGGGAGCTATCCTTTTTAAACTTCTGTGACAAAGATAAGCCCTTTGCAAAGTTTTGATTTCTAATTATATCAGGCAAGCAGGATAAAATGTAGGACTTGCTCATTTAGGCTGAACATAATTGTCCTCCTAGAGTAAGTCTTTATACTTTAGCAGGAGGCAAAAAATCATTACAAATGGTTAATGACCAAGTTGATCTCTCCAGGGACATATAAAACTGTTTATATCAGAATATTGACAACATATAGTGCCAGAGTCATTTTTATCATTTCAGTTTCCATGGATACCATTGCCCTGCATACGCCACACTAAGAAGTATGTCAAAGTCAAATCACATTGCTTTAAACTATATAAATTCTGAAGTAGTGAGGTAACCCAGTCTTGTTACAGGGAGTTCACTTGTCCAATTTACCAATGAAGGTACATTAATACTAGTTATGTGCTAAGTCTACCAGAAGGATTCTCTTACTACTTGTGTTCTGAGGTACAAGCAGTAGATTTTTTTGGAAATTTGACTCCAAATCTAAATTTCAACAGGTTCTATTTGTGCCATCCTTCTTTTAGAATCATCAATTGTTTCATTCGATTCAAGACGCAATAATATATTTTACACATGCAGGTTTAATATACTATGAGTTAGGTGGTCGCAAAGCTAAGCAAATCTATCTTGGCCATCTTTATTTCTTTTCTTTTTTTAAAGTCTCAATTGTTCAGTGGGGCCCTTGGTACATGGATACAAAATCAATGAATGATCAAGTCCCATTATATACAATGTCTGTCACAACATGTTCCAAAATAACTCCTCTTCAGGCATTGTTATTACAAGCGCATTAAGCCTGTGTAAATGCTCTAGCCCCACTTTCCTGATGTGCTTTTTCTATCACTTTCTGTATGTGCTGGACACTGCTCTGAAGAGAAGAGTCTCTGTTTTTTATGAAGGTTTCCAAAGCAGTTTGGAACCCTTAAAAAATCAAGTCCAACTTATAGAGATAGCCTCCACAGACACAGTTCTCACCTTCAGAAAAATCCCTTCCACATGTGACAGAAAATGCAAGATGTCAGGTTCCTCCTGCTCCTCATATGTGTGTGTTCCTCCTGGTGCTCACATGTGTCTCTGCCATTTTAGCCAATATCTGAGACCAAAAGATGAAACCTGAAAACAAAGCATCAATATATATTTAAAACAAAGAAAGTTGTTACATATCCTGTATTTAGCTTTCTTCACAGTGTTGATCATACACAGAAGGAGGTAATTCCCTGAAAAGAAGCTAACAAAAAATGAGGAAAGCCAAGACTTGCTGTTGTTTTTTGCCTTCGCATCAATTTCAACTTATGGTGACCCTAAGGCAATCCTATAATGGGGTTTCTTGGCAAGATTTGTTCAGAGGAAGTTTGCCATTGCATTCCCCTAAGGCTGAGAGCATGTTATTTGCCTGAGGTCAGCCAATGGGTTTTATGGCCAAGCTGAGAATCAAACCCTGGTTTTCAGAGTCATAGTCCAACACTCAAACCACTACCCCATGCAGGCTCTCTTACTGAATACTTATTTTGCTTCATGAAATGTTGTCTCATCAGTCACATTAACGAAAATACCAAGAGCATTAGTTTCTGTTTCATTTTGTTTCTGAAACAAAGCTTTTCCAACATGATGCTTGACAGGATCCTAGATTACATTCCTGAGCCAAATACCTGAAGATGATATTTGGTAACATTTGAGAGGTCATTTCCAATATCATCTTGTATGTTTAGAAATCATGAAGGGTAGGGGAAATAATGAGTAGGGAGCAATATATAAAGATGTTGTCTCCAACATTTTATTCATTATTGTTAAATAAAATATTTCCCTATCTATCTCCTCCAGCCCCAATTTGCGGAAAGAAAACAACAAAAATTGTGGGAGAGTCCACTGACTTTTCCAGACCTCTGCTCTGAAGATTTGCTATAGTCCAAGTTGTATCTTCCAAAGTTGTGTGAGATCCTTATATCTGAGCAGGAGATAATATGCATGCAAATGCATCTATGAAAAGGCCAGGAATTTTCTTTTTTTAAAGAATGATTTGTTCTGGAATGTCATATGCATGCTCTTTTTCTTTAGGCAGCCATATGCTACTGGCAAAACTAACCAGGTCATGCTCCTCAAAGAATGAGCTCATCACTAAGCTTATATTTTAATAAGAAGGTTTATACTTGATTCCTAATCTGTTACCTTTCTTGGACTTCCAGGACAGAGTTCTTTGTACATATAAATGAAATAGCCACAGTGAAATGAAATAGCCACACTATCTATGAACAAAGTATACAATCATGACTTTGAAGCATAAAATAGGGTAAAGTTAACAAGGCTGCCTTTTAGAAAAAGACAGAAAAGCCCTTATGTGCTTTTAAAATGTAGAATTTGAAGACAGAGACAGTTGCTAGAATTCGTTTAGGGCAAGGGAGAAAAAAGAGAGGCCACCCCCCCTTTCTGGGCTTTATTTGAGGGGTGCCCAGCTTGTCTCATTTTTTTTTTTTTAAATGGCTAAACGTTTGCTATGTTTCCTCTCCCCAGGCCTTTATATGCACAAGGTGCCTTTTTCAAGCAGAAAGTGATACAGAAGTCAACATTCAAGTCACTTCTTGTTGGAAAAAATGCCTAAATTGCTTAGAGAGGACCAAAGCTGTAGTGACATTGCCCCCAATGCTCTGTAACTGATTTGACCACAACTGATTTAGGGTTAAAGTCACCAGGTCTCACAGCATGAAATGTCAAGGAACTATTGTATTTTTCAATAGATGCACAGAAAATAGACAAACCTGAGAGCTAGTGACATTGGTGAAGTAGTCTTTTTGCTTATGAGCCATTTAAAGGCAGAATGTCCATCTCTATCCATTCCCAGTTCTCTGGCAAAGATGTTCGTATGTATGCTGTGCTTGTGCAACATCTGCACATCAGAATCTAGGGGAGGGGACTGGGAAAAGATGTTGGGTGCATGCATTTGGACCCACTGTGCCAAATGTTGTATGGCAGGAGATGCATGTATTGGTAATTGTTGTACAAGACCTAGCAGAAGCACCACAAGGCTTTTGGAAGAGAAGCTTCATGAGGGCTGGTGGTGAGGCCTTCGCAAGTCCTAGCAGCTGCTTGGAGAAACTACCAGCCTGTCATTTGTACTGTATGTACATAAAGCTGCATGGGCTGCAATTACTAAAAGAAATGGAGGCAACTGATAAAGGTGCAATTTGCAGTCTCCCCTGCTGCCAAAAAGTGCTTTGTTATTATTGGGTTTTTCCCAACAGATCAGTTTTACCATATTACCTAATTATCCAGGTATTGCCCCACTTCTGGAGCTAATTACTTGAATTACCCTTATGCTCATTTCCTCAATCTGATGACATCCCAAACCTTCCTTTTGTGATGTCCCAAACACCCACCTACTCCCATTACAGCTTTTGGTCCTGAAGGAATAGAATGACCTGAGAAGTGTAATGTTTAGTGTTGTGTTTAAAAATTGCTTTTAAAATATGATTTTATGGATAACTCATTCATAACACATTTTTATCATTTTTTAAAAGAAAATACAAAAGTGCTCACACATGTCACCCACATCAGCTTAAAACATATGTTTAACTATCAAGTAAACTTGACTTGTCACACCCTTGAAAAGTAATACACTAACTAGTGTTAACATTGAAATGTAAAAAAGGGCAATCTCTAGGATATCAGATTGAGGAGGAGGTTGATTTCAAAAGCTTTAGGGCTGAGACCCATGACCCTTGGTGCCATGAATATTTCATTTGAGGGAATGATATTGGAGCCATCAGTATTTCATTAGATTGAACAACAACAAGAGTAACAACAACAAAAACAGGAACAGCAATCATTACTGATGCCAATTTTTCAAAACTCTGTTCATCCACTATGAGATTGAATTTATTTTCAGTTGCTTTTGTATGTATGGTAGATTTGATCCTTCACCTGATATTCTTATTTGTTCATTCACATCATGTGACACACAGCCTCTCTTTCAGAGCATGACATTCTATTCATGCTATGAGTGTTCACTGAGGAAAATGAACATTGGATTGCAGTTAGTCTATTTGGATGCAATTAGACATTAATTTCTCTTGTATTCTTTCCAGGAAACTAAAAGTGGGTAAAAAACAATAACAACAACACACTTTTTCCATCTTGGAAATGCCAACATGCAATTGATAAACTGGTCTTTTGTATGGGAAGAGGAAAAGTTCATATAATTTAAAGTAATGTAAGGAGTTCTGTGCATGACTTAGCTGTACTTGGGACTGCATCCTTAATATTATCACTTCTTTTTAAAAGATATGTGTGCCATTCACACCTGCAGCATTACTTCCTCTTTGCAATATGCCAAGCTCTTACAGTGAAAAAGGATAATTTGCAGCTTTATTCAATTTGTTAAAATATAACTTGTTATTGTTGTCATGGTTGT
The DNA here is from genome assembly GCA_034509955.1 of Urosaurus nigricauda. NCBI lineage: Eukaryota > Metazoa > Chordata > Lepidosauria > Squamata > Phrynosomatidae > Urosaurus > Urosaurus nigricauda. The sequence continues at coordinate 97,901,888 of JAOEGL010000001.1, forward strand.
TTAAAAAAATAATCTCGTGGGCTTCTCATGACAAGCTTGAAATAAGAAGACCCATCAGAAAGGGAGAAATGACCATAAGAAACAAACAAACTGATAGTTGTAGAAAAGGAAAAGAAGATATTTCAAAAGCCGGGAAACAGTATGGCAAAAGACTCTACCAGAGCTCCTGTTGAAATGTTTAGGTACATTGAAAGAGAATTGGTATATAATGTGTTTGGATAAGCAGGTCTTGGGAGGGATGCCATGTAAAAGAGAGAGACCAGGTCGCCATAGCTTTAAAATAAGATTTTCTTTCTCAGAACAGACCCCTCACTCAATGGAGAAAAATGCATAGCCTTTTCAAGACTGTTAAAATAAATGGGGGGTGGGTTTCAATATATACACAGTAGCATCCATACACAAGCATAAATTTAGTTTCTTTCCCTTTGGCCTAAGAAGGGGAAATGCTCTTGGGTCACAAGCCAGCCAGAACCGCTAGACATCACCTGACCCACCACACCTAGGTTTGCCAGAGTGAAAACTGTATCTTTAATGTCTCCTGTACCTTTAATGGCTGTGTAGAAGAGGGAATTTCAGCAGGTGACAATCAGGTAACAAACCAACACCTACTAAAATTCCCCCTTTTGTGTAAAAATTAAAGTTACAACAACTTTTTTTGGTTTTCACTCTGGCAATGCCAACTCCCCTCCAGTTCCTACCACAGAAGGGGAAGGAGTGTAGGATGGAGAACATGGCAGTAGTGACTCTAGAGGTCTGCAGACACCCAGAGGAAAGGATTTCTCCTTTCCCTCAGTGGCATGTCAGATTTCTGTAATGCATTGTACATGGGGCTACTTTTGTATCAGGTTCGGAAACTTCAATTGATCCAAAACGCAGCAGCTAGATTGGTCACAGGAACATCTGTGTACCACCTTTGTACCACACTCGGAAGCTACAATTAATCCAGAATATGGCAGCACGGTTGATCACGGGGGCACCTAGGACCCACCATATAACACCAATCTTAAAAGATCTTCACTGGCTGCCCATTCGCTTCCGGGCTCAATACAAAGTGCTGGTCGTTACCTATAAAGCCCTAAATGGCTTGGGCCCAGAGTACCTAAAGGACCGTCTCTCCCCATATAATCCGCCCCGCACACTTAGATCAAGCGGACAACACCTGTTAAGAGTTCCAGAGGCCAGGCTCTCGACAACTGCCAAGAGAGCGTTTTCTGTATCTGCTCCGAGCCTCTGGAACTCACTACCTACTGAGCTCCGCCTGACTGCTTCCCTCCCCCAATTTAAAAAGGAGTTAAAAAACGCACCTATTTAATCAGGCTTATCTTTGATTGTTACTGATATCACCATCTTCCCCCCAGATAAGCCGTTGGAATAAGCCATTCTATATCGCATTGGGGAGGATAATGTTTTTTACCTGTTTTTATTTCTTGTGTTATTGTAAATTTTTTATTGTATTGTTCGAAGTGTTTTAACTGTAGGTGTTGTGCACCACCCTGATCTCAGGAAGGGCGGTATACAAATAAAAGCTATTATTATTATTATTATTATTATTATTATTATCTATATCTGATCATATTACCCCCATTCTGAAATCCCTTCATTGGCTGCCGATCAGCTTCTGGGCACAATACAAAATGTTGGTTAATGCCTATAAAGCACTATATGGCTCAGGCCTGAGGTACTTGAGGGAACACCTCTCCCTACACAATCCACCCACACACACTCAGGACGTCAGGGAAGAAATTATTAGAATATACAAAAACAAGATTGACTAAAACTTCCCAGAAAGCCTTCATTGCCTCTGTAGAGTGCATTGCAGTTTATGGAATGACCTCCCAGAAGAGATCTGTCTTAGTTCCTCCTTGGAAACTTTTAAGAGGGCACTTAAGACAGATCTCTTCCAGCGAACCTTCCCACCAGATCCCCTATGAGAATATAAGAACTATGATGGCATGGATACAGACAATGATGGTCATTTTAGTGAGTAGTAACTTATTGATTTTATTGCTTGGATTTTTATACTGTTGTTTCACATTTTATATTGTTTCTTTTCATGTTGTAATCCCACCTCAATCTGCAGGGAGAGGCGGGAAATATAAATAAAATTTATTTTAATTTATTATTATTATTATACAGTTGGGAATAGGGAGAATGATGGATATGTTAAAGAGTTAAAGTTAAAGAGCCCTCCTTCCTGACAACACCATCTGGCCAAGGAAGGAGTGAAAGGACAGGCCTAGCAACACCATTGGGCCTGGCCTCAAGTTAAAGAGCCCTCCTTTCTGACAACACCATCTGGCCAAGGAAGGAGAGAAAGGGCAGGCCTAGCAACACCATTGGGCCTGGCCTCAGGTTGAAGATGAGCAGAGAGATGGGGTAGCAATGGGGAGCCCTCTGAGCCCTGTGATAGCAAACTTTTACATGGAGCACTTTGAAAATCAAGCCCTGGAAACAGCACCAAAAAAGCCCACAACATAGTTCCGATATGTGGACGACACTTTCATCATTTGGAGCTATGGAGAAGAAGATCTGGCTGTATTTCTGAACCAATTGAATAACATCCACCCTAACATCCAATTCACAATGGAAAAAGAAAAGGAAGGAACACTACCATTCTTGGATGTCCTAGTCATTTGCAAACTGAACCTATGTTTGGGCCACACAATATACAGGAAACCTACACATACAGACAAATACCTGCACAAGAACTCCAACCATCACACAAGACAAAAAAGAAGCACAATAAAAACACTGGTAGACTGGGCAAAATGGATCTGTGAACCCCACTTCTTGGAAGATGAACTGAAACACCAAGACCGGGCTCTACAGGCCAATGGTTACTCCAGCGCAAACATCAGAAGGGCTGCCAGGCATAGAGGAACCCAGAGGAGGGAGGACAAACAACCATCCAAAGGGAAGATATTTTTATCATACATCCAAGGAGTCACAGACAGAATAGGGAAAGTGGTGAGAAAACACAACCTGCGAATGTTTTCCAAACCGACGAAGAAAATCCAGCAAATGCTTTGCTCAGCCAAGGACAAGAGAGACCCTTTCACAGCCGCAGGAGTCTACCGCATTCCATGCAACTGCGGACAGGTCTACATAGGGACTACCAAACACAGTGTGAAAACAAGAATCAAGGAACATGAGAGACACTGCAGACTGGGTCGGCCGGAAAAATCAGCAGTAGCATGCTATAAACCATCCTGGGCATAAAATGCTGTTTGAAAGCACTGAAATTCTAGACCATGCCAACCACTACCATGTCAGAATACACAGGGAAGCCATTGAAATCCATAAACACCTGGACAATTTCGTCAGGAAAGAGGAAACCCTGAGGGTAAACAACCCTTGGCTACCAGTCCTGAAGAACAGCAAGGTTAAGACTCAGCCAATGCAAATGAGAATCAGCCTGGGGTCAGGGGATACCCAGCAGACAATGAGCACCAATTAGCAGACATTAATCCTCATTTGCATATCCTCCCACTGCCATTAGCAACAGAACAATATGTTTGCAAATTACTCCTTCCTTCCCAGGGTCACACAGGATATATATATTCAATCCTTTTCCAGGCTATCATTCTCTGAAGATGCCAGCCACAGATGCTGGCGAAATGTCAGAAAGGAACTCTTCTAGAATATGGCCACATAGCCCCACAAAAAACTATTAAAAAAAAACTATAGAAAGAAAAAGCTTGCATATTTGATAAAGAGGGGACACCAGTTAATCAGAGATAGAGACACTTGGGTTGTGAACTGATCAGGAAAATAAATAATAGCTTGGCCTGTTTGACTGCTTTTAACAATGGTGTAATCTGGAGAAATTAGAAGGCAAAGCCTTTCATGACATGGAAAACAGAATGCTATGCCTACTGATGTTGTCAAATCAAGCCACTATCAAAGGTGCAGCCATCAAGGCTGACTGATAGCAAACCAAAGAAAAGCGCAGCAACAATTTATCAGTGAGAAGAATCAATTTGTGGGCAAGTTTTTTCAGCCTGAATAGGTAGTGTGAACCTTAGTCTTATTTCCAAGCCATTTCCAGTTATTGTTTGTTTGCTTATTTGTTTTAAGTAGTGGCTCTGGAAGACATCATGGGAAATGGACTGCTGTAGTTGCTCTCCCCTAATGGGGAAAGAAGAACTATCTGTCAGTGAGAGATCCAGAAGTAATGAGGCACTATAGTTTCACTCTTCCTGAGGGCAAAGTCAAGCAGCAGAGGCTGTTTGCCAAGTACCAGTCATTTCCTGACTCAAAATGGACAAGAAGTGCTTTCTTTTTCTTTCTTTCAGATTACCACTATTTATAGCTGGATAAAGTTGTTAAAACATATCCCATTGAAAAGGAATGCAAACACTTCGGCTTCACTCAGTGACAGACTGGAGGAGAGAGGTATCCGATAAATAGAAAGTTACACATTTACAGTCATTTGATTATCAAACAATTCTTGCTACAGTTGAACCTTGGTACACTGGGCAAAATCCAGAACAGGGAAAGTTGACATCCAATTCCACAGCAGCATTCCCCTCCCCCTTCTGCAGTCATTTCTCGAGGGTTCCCCAATACTAAAGGGAATTTTGCTCAGAAATATACAGCTTACCAACTCAAAACTGCATTTCTCCCCATATTCATATCCCAGAGATGCAAAATGGGTTAATCTGTCTCGAGAAAAATACACCCTACAACAGAATGGATTTGTCACCCATCCCCATGCTTTCCAGTATACACTTACTCTCAAACATTTTTTAAAAACTATGAAGTAGTATTCCCTTTCCCCCTTAGCAGAACTATAATCACAAAGCAATCTCCTTGGGTTCTTCATTATTTTTGACTTCATAATATTTGCATCTGAAGAGGTAGACTTAAGGGGCTGTAAAGACAGCCCCGACACTGCCCTTTTTACAGCAAGATCACAGCTGTGGCAATTGCATGCTGGGGCCCTGGGCTCTGGCCTTTTCAGGGCACAAAAAGGAGCCATGCTAAAGTGGTTCTTTTTTGCACCCTGCAAAGGGTCTGATAGCCTGGTACTGTGGCTTTATGGTGCTCCTTTGGTGCTGAGTCTTGTGGACACAGTGCCAGAGGAGTGCTGTGACACTGTGTGCCATATGGAATGGCACACAATGCCACGACACCCTGGAGCAGAGTCAGGGCATGCATCATGTGGATGCTATGCCCCGACTCCACCGCCAAGCTAATCTTTAAGGCCAGTCTGCACATTTATTTTTCTCTCTGAGATCTTGTAGCACCTTTGAGACTAACTGAAAGAAAGAAATTGGCAGCATGAGCTTTCATAGACTTCAGTCTACTTCCTCAGATGCATTTAGTCTATGAAAGCTCACGCTGCCAATTTCTTTCTTTCAGTTAGTCTCAAAGGTGCTACAAGATCTTTCTATGTAATGATTCTAAAGACTAACATGGCTATATCTTTTAATTCTTTTTCTCTCTGAGTTAGACTCAATGGTGCCTCAGGGTCCCTTTGCATTATTTTTGACTGGTTATCAGTGTAAACCTCCTTCAAGCATTTCTCAATTAAAAGTTGAACAAGGCACAGAGAGGAGATTCACTGCTTGACATTGCTTCCTACCTGTGGAGTAAGTGTTTGAGGTCATAGGAAGAATAGGCATGGAAAGAATATTTTTAAATATTTTTAAAAGTTAAAAAAATATTTCCTGAATGTTAGGAAACCTTGATGAGAAGAGACCTGGACTGATGAGAATCTTTGCCATTTTCAGTTTAATTTGCACAAAAATCTCACATTTTTAAATAAAAAAACCAACATATTCTGCACAGAGCACAATATTTTTTATGCAAAAACACCATCTGTGAATTTTTGCAGAATAAATCATGTATAGCAAGTTGTTTTTTCAAACTGCCCACATTTTGAAGACTTTTGTACAGAATGAACACAATTACTCAAATTACTTTTTTAGAGAGTAAAATTAACAAATAATTACATCCCAAAGGAAAAACCAAATGTGCATCCAGCAGGTGTCCCAAATGAAACATGATATTGAAAGCAAGGGAAGTGGAAGGTGTCCCTGCCTCTCAACGCATGATTGTCAATTACTTGAGAAGAAACTTCTGAAGTGGGGTTTCCTGAAATTAGGTTAGGGCTAATGCTAACATACTGGTAAGAGAAAATTTGCTCTTCATGCTAAAAAGAAATAATTGCCTCCTCTATGCAAAAGAATAAGTGCCTGCGGCTTTGTAAAATCTTAAACCATAGCATCTTATTAGTCACTTATAATTCCTGGACTCTCTGAACTGCAAAAAAATAGATCTCAGAACTAGGTGGTTCAAAGGATAAGTAGTGAAAAATCCATACTATAAGTTTAAAATATCTCATGAATCCATAGCATTAAGAAACAGCTGTAACATCGACTGAGATGGGTAACAAAGTGAGAGTGCTTTGAAGGTAAGAGTTTCAACGAACAGCAGCAGTGAGTAAATATTTGAGTAAAAATAAGTAGTGTACAATAGTAAGGGTGAGCCAGTGTGGTGTAATGGTTTGGGTGTTAGACTACAACCCTAGAGACCAGGGTTCAAATCCCAGCTTGGCCATGGAAACCCACTGGATAAGTCAAACAAGCTAAGAGGATGGCAATGGCAAACACCCACTGAATACCCACTGAACAAACATGAAAAGAAAACCCTGTAATAGAGTCACCTTAAGGACACCATAAGTCAGAAAAAACCTAGAAGGCACAGAAAAACAACCACAATCTATTTCCTAACTATACAGACTGAAACATTGCCACCTGTCTTCATGAGCAAGTTGATCTAGCTCCTTGATCAGTTTGGTTGCACTTTTCTTCACCTATTCCAGATCTACAGTAGTGTATCATTTTTCAGTAACCAGAATGAGATGCAAATTCCTAGCAGAGTTATGCCATAGATTTGAAATAGAGCAATAACATAGTTGTCTTATTTTTATCTCTTTTGTAATGATATTTAATACACACTTTGCTTTTATTTTGTAACAGCAGTAACACATTGATTCAGCCACTTCATAGAGCTATCATCACATCCCCAAGATCCCTCACTTTATTAGTCACAGTCAGCTCAGATTCCATCAGTGTATCTGAAAAGCTGGGGTTTTATTTGCCCCATTATACATTACGTAGTTTACAATTGTTTACACTGAATATCATTTGCTGCTGTAATGCTTAGTCCCCTAGTTTAAATTTGGCAGTCTATGTTTCTTCTAACCACCATAAATATTTTAATATGGCCATCTCACATCTCACCTCTAACTCTAGGTCATTTATGAATTAATTAAAAAACCACTAGTCTCAATACAAGATCCCTGGGGGATCCCACTAATTATTTATCCTCCCCTCTGAACACTATTCTCTAACTGGTTTGCAATCCATAAAAGGATTAAAACAGTCTTATACCATCACTGTGAAAGTTATTCAGGCGTCTTTGATGTGGGACTTTGTCAAAAGCCTTTTGGAAGTCCAAGTAAACTGTCTGTCCAATTGGCACTATCTACATGTTAATATTTTCAAACAATTTAAAAGGTTAGCTGATACAACTTTGCAGTGCCATTTTGCTTTTTTCTCACCAAGACTTACCTTACTTCATGCTTGACATTTTTATCTTTAATAATGCTTTCCAGCAATTTACCAAGAACAGACATTAAGCTAACTGCCTGTAATTTCCTGGATGCCTCCTGGATCCCTTTTTAAAAATTGATGTTATATTTACATTAGCAACTCTCCAATACTATGCTGCTAAGGTTCATCCTAGGGACAAGTTTTATATTTAAGTTAGAAAGTTACCAATTTCACTTTTGAATACTTTAGAAAGTCTTAGATGATTACTACCTTGACCCAATAATTTGTAATTTGTCAGTCAGTAGAACATGGATGGGGAAACTTTGTCACTGTCAATCACAGGCACAACCTCACAATCCAGCTCCTCCCCACTCTGCCTGAAAACCCCAATGATTTCTATTCACTTCCAGGTTGGATTTTCAAGGGACCCTTAGTCCACTGGGGTGCAGTGGCCAAAGTTCACCCCTGACTCAATACACTTCCTATTTGCACCAATTCTTCAGTCTCCACTTCTAGAAATAGTAACGCAGGGATGGCTGTCTCTCCTCTTTCTTTTTTTGCAATGAAAATACATGAAAACAATTAAATTAGCTTCTCTGCTAACTTGTTTTTCTCCTTCAGTACTTCCTTGTCATTCGATGATCCATCTGCCATCCTTTTTGCTTCTGATGTATATCAAGAATCATTTACTGTTAGTGCTGATGGTATTAGCAATACACTCTCCCAAATTCAGTTTCTATCATGTCTGCCTACATTTCCTTTCTGCAAATTTGTATTTCTTTTTTGTTTTTGTTTTTTTTAATTTTTATTATTCAAAACTTAACCAACAAACATTTAACAAAGTATAAATACATAACAAAAAACCCATACAAAACAAACAAGAGAAAAAACATATACACTGCATACAAAAAAATGAGCAGTGAAACTAAAATACTTCCGAAGATTCCTACTTGCTGATTCATAAGTTTTCTTCTTGACTGCATATCTGATTTCTTAAATGAAAGCTTTACCATATTTGCTTACCCTTCTTATTTTAACTATAGCTTAACATAATTTGTGATATTTAAATCATAATGTTATGTAAACCTATATACTATATAGTACACACTTACATATATATTATACACCATATATTGTTTCTTATTACAATATCTTAGCTTTCCAAACAGTATTATATCACAAATTATACCACAAATCATATATACCTTATTGGTTCTCAATTTAGTTTTGTTTTCCCAACTTAAACCATAGGCTTAATAGGCAGTTTACATCCCCATTTTTGCTTTACATAATTTATTATTAGTTTCTTTAAATTCACTGTCTAGTTTCTTTATGTACTCTTTATGTAATCCTACATGTACTCACCTGGGAGTATTGTATTTTCTGGAACTTACCACTGAATAAACACATTGAGACTTTAAGAAAGAGAATTCTTTGACTTTGAAAAGATATCTGTTTCCAACATATCTGTTAATCTACATGCACTTCCATTTCATTTTCCGATATCTGGCACATGTTAACATATAAAACACAACATTTCTATATTTTCTCTCAATGTTCTCGTCTATCATATTTAAAAGCAGAATTTCTGGCTTAAAGTCTATTTTTATGCCTAGTATTTCTTTTATATTCTCACATATTTCCTTCCAATATTTTTGGGCGTATGGACATGTCCACCATAGGTGGAAGAAAGTGCCCTTTTCTTTCCCACATTTCCAACAATTTTTATTTCCCTTGCCATAAATTCTGTTTAATTTATCAGGCATTAAGTGCCATCTATACATGATTTTGTAGAAGTTTTCTTTGACATCTTGGCTCCTAGAAAAATTCATTCTTTTATTCCATGACTGCTCCCATTGTTCGAGTTGTAAGCATGCCCACAGTCTTTTGCCCATTACTGGGAGCAACTGCTGGGAGAAGCCAAACCTCTTAAGGCTACACAAGGCTTGGAGAGGCTGCATTTTCCTTTAAGAAAGGAGAAGAAGGAGGAGGAGGAGGAGGGGGCTTTAGTCCATGTGCTTGGGTGAGATCTAATCTAATTTACTCTTGAGCCCATTGCATTACTGGGAGCAACTGCTGGGAGAAGCCAAACCTCTTAAGGCTACACAAGGCTTGGAGAGGCTGCATTTTCCTTTAAGAAAGGAGAAGAAGGAGGAGGGGGGGCTTTAGTCCATGTGCTTGGGTGAGATCTAATCTAATTTACTCTTGAGCCCATTGCATTACTGGGAGCAACTGCTGGGAGAAGCCAAACCTCTTAAGCTACACAAGGCTTGGAGAGGCTGCATTTTCCTTTAAGAAAGGAGAAGAAGGAGGAGAGGGCTTTAGTCCATGTGCTTGGGTGAGATCTAATCTAATTTACTCTTGAGCCCATTGCATTACTGGGAGCAACTGCTGGGAGAAGCCAAACCTCTTAAGCCAAACCTCTTAAGGCTAGTCAAGGAAGTTTTTAGACAATAGAAGGGAAGCTGGCCTGAAGCATCAGAGGAAGTGAATCAGAGACTTGCCTTTGGAAGGAGCAAGTAGCCAGGAGCTCTCTACCTAACTATAGGCCCCGTGACTTGAACTCAGTGTCAGAGCTTGGGAACAAAGACCAAGCCTAGCAAGGGAAGCCCACAGTCTTGTGTCAGTGTCTCTTTAAGACTTCCCAGTATGGACACTGAAGGCCCTGCAGCAGTCACCTGCAACATCTATGGGATGTTTGTCTTCTTGCCTACAGATGTGGGGAACTACTCCTGCCCTAAGTGCAAGTTGGTAGCCCTCTTAGAAGAGAAAGTACAGCAGCTAGAGGAGCAGATATCTGCACTCCAGCATCATAGAGAGCAGGAGATTCTCCTGAACAGAACAGGCCAGAATGTCTTGGGTGGGAAACACACAGAGGAAACTGCTGGGGTGGAGGAGGTCACTGCACATAAAACAGAGGTAGATGCTTGGAGGAAGGTCACACACAGAAGTAAGGAAACCAGGGAACGTTCTGTGAGCTGCTTACAGCTGCAGAATCGCTTTGAATCTCTCTCTGTTGTCAGAGATGATGAGGAAAAGCAGCAGGGACAGCCATCAGGGACAGAGCAGGGGAGCCTGAGAACAGCACCAAAGGGAACGACCACTGCTAAGCCTCGGAGGAGGCGCGTGGTGGTGGTGGGGGACTCCTTACTGAGGGGTACCGAAGCAGTGATTTGTGGGCCTGACAAGATGTCTCGGGAGGTGTGTTGTCTCCCTGGGGCAAAGATCCATCATGTGACAGAGAGGCTGACAAGACTTGTCAAGCCTACTGATCAATACCCCCTTCTTTTGGTTCATGTGGGAACCAATGATACTGCAAGGCACAGCCTTCAGAATATCAAAAGGGATTATGAGGCTCTGGGAAGGAAGCTGAAAGAGATGGATGGACAGGTTATCATCTCATCTCTTCTCCCGGTGGAAGGGCATGGTCCAGGAAGGGAGAGGAAAATAGCAGAGGTAAATAACTGGCTCCGTAGATGGTGCCGCCAAGAACAGTTTGGATTCTTGGATCATGGGCTGCGGTTCCATGAGGAGGGACTTCTGGCAAGGGATGGGCTTCATCTCACACCAGTTGGCAAAAACATTTTTGCCAACAGTCTGAAGAATCTGATCAGGAAGGCTTTAAACTGAGTGTTGTGGGGGAGGGAGACAGCATTCTGGAAGGCAAAAGGGATGGAGAGAATAGTCAAAGTGGCATAGAGGAAACAAGGCAAACAGTGAAAGGACCCAAGAGTAGGAAGCAAAAAACCATGCAAAAGCAGCAAGAAAAGAGGACACATGGTCTTAGATGTCTCTACACTAATGCACAGAGTATGGGAAATAAGCAGGATGAACTTGAACTCTTAGCACAACAAGGAAAATATGATATAATAGGCATCACTGAAACCTGGTGGGATGAGTCTCATGATTGGAATGTAGAAATAGAGGGATATAACCTTTTTAAAAGAAACAGGCCAAAAGGGAAAGGAGGAGGAATAGCATTATATGTCAGGGATATTTACACCAGTGAAGAGATCCAGGAAGTCAATACTGGAAGTCAGGTGGAGAGCATCTGGATAAAAATTAAAGGAGAGGGAAATAACAGGGATGTTACTGTGGGAGTCTACTACAGACCCCCAACTCAGGCAGAGGAATTGGATGATGCCCTTCTAGAACAGATGACCACACACTCAGATGGGAGAGACATAGTAGTGATGGGGGACTTCAACTATCCTGATATTTGCTGGATGTCAAACTCAGCCAAATCCTCAAGGTCTAGCAAATTCCTCACTCGCCTGGAAGACAATTTCATTGTCCAAAAGGTGGAAGAAGCAACAAGGGGATCAGCCATCTTAGATCTTATCTTAACCAACAGGGAAGACCTAGTTGATGGGGTGCAAGTGGTCGGATCCTTAGGTGGAAGTGACCATGTCCTCCTGGAGTTTGCTATACAGTGGAAAGATGAAGCTAGGCATAGTCAGACACGAATTCTAGACTTTAGGAGAGCTGATTTCAATAAACTTAGAGAAATACTGGGGGTGATCCCATGGTCAAGAATACTAAAAGAGAAGGGAGTTCAAGATGGATGGGAGCTCCTCAAAAGGGAGATACTGAAAGCACAATTTCAGACAGTCCCAATGAGGAAGAAAAATGGGAGATGTCTCAAGAAACCAGTATGGATGACTAAGGAACTTACAACTGAGCTAAGTTTTAAACGGAACATGTATAAAAAATGGAAAAATGGGGAAATCACGAAAGAGGAATTCAAAAAAATAGCCAGCACATGTAGGGATAAAGTCAGAAAAGCTAAAGCGCAAAATGAACTCAGGCTTGCTAGAGAGGTTAAGAACAATAAAAAGGGCTTTTTTGGATATGTCCGCAGCAAAAGGAAGAAGAAGGAAATGGTTGGACCACTGCGTGCAGAAGATGGCAAAATGCTCACAGGGGACAGAGAAAAGGCAGAATTACTCAACACCTTCTTTGCTTCAGTCTTCTCAGAAAAGGCAAAAGGTGCTCAACCTGAGGACAGTGAAGAAGGGGACAGAGTGGGGGAATTTGAGCACAGAATAAGTAAAGAGACAGTACAGGAATACCTGGTTACTCTAAATGAATACAAATCTCCAGGACCAGATGAACTACATCCAAGGGTATTAAAAGAACTGGCAAAGGTGATATCGGAGCCATTGGCAATAATCTTTGAGAACTCCTGGAGAACAGGAGAAGTCCCAGAAGACTGGAGGAGGGCAAACGTTGTCCCCATCTTCAAAAAGGGAAAAAAAGAGGATCCCAACAATTATCGTCCAGTTAGTCTGACATCAATACCAGGAAAGATTCTAGAGCAGATCATTAAGCAGAGAGTCTGTGAACATTTAGAAGCCAATGACATAATCACAAAAAGCCAACATGGGTTTCAGAGAAACAAGTCATGCCAAACGAACCTGATCTCTTTTTTTGATAAAATTACCAGCTTGGTAGATGAAGGGAATGCTGTGGATATAGTTTACCTCGATTTCAGTAAGGCCTTTGACAAGGTTCCCCATGACATTCTTGCAAATAAGCTTGCAAAATGTGGGATAGACAAGTTAACTGTTACATGGATTTCTAATTGGTTGAGTGGCCGAACTCAAAGGGTGCTCAACAATGGTTCCTTTTCATCCTGGAGAGAAGTGACCAGTGGGGTCCCACAGGGTTCTGTCCTGGGCCCAATGCTGTTCAACATCTTTATTAATGATTTGGATGACAGAATTGGGAGCATACTTATCAAATTTGCAGATGACACTAAACTAGGAGGAGTAGCTAATGCCCCAGAGGACAGGATCAAAATTCAAAATGACCTGAATAGACTAGAAAGGTGGGCCAATGCTAACAAGATGAAATTCAACACAGAGAAATGTAAGGTTCTGCACTTAGGGAGGAAAAATGAAATGCACAGATATAAAATGGGGGACACCTGGCTGAATGAGACCACATGTGAAAGGGATCTAGGAGTCCAAGTAGACCACAAGCTTAACATGAGTCAACAGTGCGATGCGGCAGCTAAAAAGGCCAATTCAATTTTAGGCTGCATCAATAGAAGTATAGTGTCTAGATCAAGGGAAGTAATAGTGCCACTCTATTCTGCTTTGGTCAGGCCCCACCTGGAATACTGTGTCCAGTTCTGGGCACCACAATTCAAAAAGGATGTGGAGAAACTGGAGCAGGTCCAAAGGAGGGCAACTAAGATGGTGAAGGGACTGGAAACCATGCACTATGAGGAACGCCTTAGGGAACTGGGGATGTTCAGCCTGGAGAAGAGAAGGTTAAGAGGTGATATGATAGCCCTGTTTAAATATTTGAAAGGATGTCATATTGAGGAGGGAGCAAGCTTGTTTTCTGCTGCTGCAGAGACTAGGACGCGGAACAATGGATATAAATTGCAGGAAAAGAGATTCCACCTCAACATTAGGAGGAACTTCCTGACAGTAAGGGCTGTTCGACAGTGGAACACACTCCCTCGGAGCGTAGTGGAGTCTCCTTCCTTGGAGGCCTTTAAACAGAGGCTGGATGGTCATCTGTCAGGGATGCTTTGATTTGGAGGTCCTGCATGGCAGGGGGTTGGACTAGATGGCCCTTGTGGTCTCTTCCAACTCTATGATTCTATGATTCTATGATTCTATGATTCTATGCCTTTTTACCATGTTCAGTAGCTGCAATTAGTTTAGAATGCGGCAGCCAGATTGATCACCAGAACACCTAGATTGGATCACATAACATTTTGATCCTAAAATCTCTCCACTGGCTGCCAATTAGCTTCCGGGCACAATACAAAGTGTTGGTTATTACCTTTAAAGCCCTACATGGCTTGCGCCCAAGGTACTTGAGGGAATGCCTCTCCTTACACAACCTGTCCCGCACTCTCAGAACATCAGAAAAGAACTTATTGAAACATCCAAAAAACAGGTTAATATCAACTTCTTATAGAACATTCACTGCTGTGGTCCCCAGACTTTGGAATAGCTTACCAGAAGAGATCCGTCTTATCACCACTTTAGACGCCTTCAGGAAGTCACTTAAGATGGATCTCTTCCGGTGGCCCTATCCATCTGATCTCTTATAAGAGATTTTAAGAAAATATTCCACCTCTAATCTGTTTGTATGAATGTTAGACAAGTGCTAAAGCTATTTTAATTTATTTAAAATATTTTTTTTGTTTTTATCTGGATTTGTTTTAAATATTTATATTGTCTCATTTGTATGCTGCCCTAAGATAGAGGGCAAGAGAGATATATTTGAAGGAAAGGGAAAAAATGACCTACTATTTGATAGTTAACTCTAATAGGAACTAGTAATTGCATTCAGGCCTTGGAGCTCTTTGGTTTAGAAAAAAAATTGAGAGAACACTAGAGAGGTGTAGAGAATTATTCATACATTTTTGCCTTCTTATAGATTGATCAATTAACCAATCAAGGAAACTATGGCCCTGAGTTTGCAAGATCTGAGCAGTGTTGTCTGTAACAGGAGGTCTCTCATTCATAGGCCTGCCATAATTCAAAATTGATTTGACAGCAATTAAAAACAACAACAACAACAACAACAACAACAACGGAAGTCAGATTTATCCAATGAAGTTAAATGTTGGGAAAATTAGGACAGATAAAAGAATGTGCTTGTCCACATCAAAAATAATTAAAATTTGTGGAATTCGATAACACAAGATGTCACTCATGAAGGAGGAGGCTTCTAAGGGCACTTGTCATGATGGCTATATATTTCCTCCAGTATCAGAGGCATTTGCTAGGGAATAGAAGCAGGATGGTGCCATTGTCCTACTTGTAGACTGCACAAAGGTGATCATTCAATGGACCTAATTCAGTCCATGCATCATTAGCAGCAACATCATAATCATGAAGTTTAACAAGGATCTACCCAGATTCAATTAAATTTGCTTAGAAGTAGACATGTATAGATTAAGGCAGTCAGTGTCTTAATTACAGTCCAGCTTTTTACTTCATCTGAAAGAACATAAATGCCCAAATTGTTTTTAAAAAACAAGCAAGCAAACAAACCTGTCCTGCACTGAAATAGTACTTCTGCTACAATCTTTATTCACAGGATGAAGGCATTCAAAGTTCCCACATAACAATACCAGAAGGAATTCTACAGGCTGTTCAGGAAATTTCCCATGGAGGTGTAGAACCAAATCCTTATTGACACACCGCAGGAGCCCCAACCAGGTCCATTCTATCTATTACCCAGAATGTATAAACAGGGCAACTCTGGATGACCTATTGTGTTCAGCTTTGGAACACTCACAAATATGTGGATAATATCCTTAAACCATATGCCACCAATACTCCCAGCTATGTGAAAGAGACCACAGAATTCCTGAGGAAAATACAACCCATCCACAACCTTCCAGGAAACACTGTGTTAGTTGCTATGGATGTGGAATCCCTGTGCACCAAAATCCCACATAAGGATGGACTACATACCATCAGGAACATCATTCCAGATGAGTACTTATCAGACCTAGCCATCAAGATCTGCCAGTTTGTTCTCACACACAATTACTTCACCTTTGGTAACAACATATACTTTCAAGTTAATGGTACTGCCACAGGCATGTACATGGCACCACAATATGCCAATATCTTTGTGGCCAACCTAGAACATTTGAACACTATGTAACCCACATCCTCATTGGGGTCCCCTTGGTCTGTTCATCACATCACTCTCTGTTTCCCACACACATGTATTCTCCTCACCTACAGGCTAGTTTTCTCTGGATTTGCCATTTCATTTTCATACACAAAATATTTTGAATTTGAATTGACATTCTCACACACTAATGGCATATATACTGGTAGGCCTGTCCCTGGCTTTCCACTTCATCAAATGCATCTGAGGAAGAAGACTTAAAAGTCTACAAAAGCTCATGCTGTTGACCTCTTTCTTTCAGTTAGTCTCAAAGGTGCTGCAAGATCTCTCTACATAAGGATGAAGGCATGAAATTGTTAAGTAGAAATGAATAGAATCCACAGGGCTGCACAGCCTATGGAGAGTACGAGGCTGATAGCAGTCCTTGGCATCTTGGCACTGGCTCATGGAATCAGACTTCTTGGGAATTCAGCAGAACACAAGCTCTGTCTAAAATGACATGTCATGAAACTGATTGCCATGTCCTGTAAGGTTGTGTGCCTCTTGTTTATCATGTGCATTTATAAAAGAATTGAACATATGCAGGCATACCTCAATTAACATACCTTTGTATAAAATTTTCTTAGGCTAGGCAAGCCCACCCTCCCTTTCCTCTTCATTTCTATCTAATTGAAAAGAGGTGGGTTGTTTTTTTTGTTTTTGTTTTTAAAAAACAGCATTGTCATTGGGAGGATGGAGGACTGAAGAAACACATACTTTTGCTATTAGGTTTCTGGATCATGTCTGCAGTAAACAAGGCAATAAAGTCTGAGCTGGGAAAGAATAGAATTATGTTATAGCCAGTCCTTCCATACCTGTGTATGCTAGCCTACAGCAGGCAAGGTAAACAACAGCTACCTCCAGAATCCCTTACTGAGCAAAATTGAACAACCAAACAGGGATAAAGGGGGAGAGCTGATAAACTTGTCTCACCTGTTCCCCATAGCATGTTAAATAAACCATAGCTTGGCTATGTTTGGCTGTCAAACTATAATAACACCCAAAACCCACAAGACAAAAAATATCTTTATTTGGACAACCAGCATGCACAAGCTTCCAAAGTTTGACTGGCTTTTCATGAGGCAAAAGCATGAAAATTATGCAGGAGAAAGAGGTGAAAATGATGCTTTAATCATAGATCTCATTTTGTCAAGACGTTGTGGGTTTTTTTGTCCTCAGTTCAAATGGTACAGAGAAAATTCGAAAAAGTCATTCCTGGATGTGCTTTGGAAGAACTCTCAAAGTGGTTGCAAGAAGGTTCAAAATGTTTTTGTTTACTTATGTAATGCTTACCTGACTTGGATATTTTACTTCATATGTTCATATGAAATGTTCATATGAACAATGTTTATACAGTTTCTTGAGTGTGTGGTGTGTGCTAAAACATGTTAAAATGCTATTCTTATTTTATGGTACAGGGATCTATCCCTATTCTTCCCATTTAATTTCTGCCTCTGATACCAAATGTTCTGTTAAAGAAATAATGTACAGGAACACATCTACTTTGTTGACTGAGGTATACCTATGCCCATCTGTGAGAGAACAACCTGAACAGAATTGAAAGCCAAGGGGGTATTGTGCAGTGAAAGCAGGTGGACAGAGATGGGAGAACCAGGGGGGACTAGGTAAGCTCATAAAAACTTGCAGAGAGCTCTCTGGCTCTAGGAAAAGGAAATAATTAAGGGCCTGTTAGCCAGCATTTGAAAATTTTCACTGCCTTCCACATTTTAAAGAAAACCCTAGGAGAGTAGTCAAATGTTCTCTGTGTATCTAGAGCATCTGAGAGGAAGGGAAGAACAAAGCACAATGTACAAGCATTTTGAAAGAAGGCATTCGGAAGATATTAGAAAGAAAAGACTAAAAGATAGGAGGGAAGCACCAAAAAGCATTACAGATCAAGTAGACTACTACCTTCAAGAGAGTCAGAGATGAAAGGAGAACTGGGGAGACAACACTAAGCTAACTGAAAATTCTCCTTTAAAATGTTATTGTTGTTAATTGCATGCATTATAATGACACCTTTCATTGGCCCTCATACAACCCAATACAGAATCTAAGCACCTGCACAGCCCAGCAACTCTGATGACAAGGAAAAGTACAGCTGAGTGCTGTCAGTGTACTGATGGCAACTCCAAACCTGCATATGACCTCCTCATGTGGCTTCATAAAGATATTGTACAATATGAGGTACAAGATGGAATCTTACTCAGAATCCCTACACAGAACTGTGTGGCATTTCATAGCTTACTGATCATGGGGTTGAACAGGAATCCCCCAATGCTAGTCTGTGGAACTGGCCCCATAAATACAAGCAAAAGTATTTCCAGACAGTACCTTCTACTCTCATTTGATGGACCCTATCTCAAAAGCTGCTGAGAGTTCCAAATATATCAACAGAGTACAATTCCCCACATCTTTCACCAAGACTTAAAGCCCAGAATGTTTGAAGTTGTCATTTCATGTTCAAACACCTTGCCCCAAGAATGATGTTTGCAACAGGGTAATAGTTGTCATGTACCTCTGGGTCCATGGAGGCAGCATTTACCACCCACTGGACCACACAGTGAATCAATCCTACCACATTTTGTCAGCCAAGATGGACAAGTATCAAGTTCCCATGTGATAGGATGAATTGCTTCAAGTGTCTTCTCCACATCATCAAATATTCTGAAAGAGCATTGCCTAGTTTGGAAACAATCTACAATCCAGCATTGTCACTTGATGCCCAGGTGGCCTCAATAGCACTGAATTTTTTTTATGGCTTCGTTAACTTCCCCAGATAAAGCCATTTTCTTTCTATGCTATCATACTTTTTGTGAGGATTAAGAGGAGATTCAAAGTATTGCAAATAATGAAATGCCAGTGAGAACTCTGATTTGCCTCTCCCTGAAAAAAAAAATCACCTTCCTATATGAAAGAGAATAAAAAAAAAACTGGTCGCAATAATGGACAACTGGTTTTATCAGTGTGATGGAGTTCATTACTGTATTCATAACAACAGAGAGATAATTTTGTCTGGTTGTTCAGACCAGATTCCTTAAATTCACCATTATGGCCTGAATGCTATTGGATAGTCCCAAGTAGATAGGCATATTGAATGCTGAATCAGCATATAGATGAATCCCACTCATTCAACTATATTTATCTATTTATCTGCAGTTCAGTTCAATGACCATAGCCATTAGTAGACCAGTCCTTCATCAATTTCTCTCTCTTTTTAAGCCATCTAAACTATAATTGCCATAATTGCTTTAGATGTTATATAATCAGTTCTGGATATATTTTCTGCATGAGCAAGTTAAAAAAGGGAAAAACATAACATAATCCTCCATTCTCACCCCCAAAAGTTTGGCATTTATATTAGCAAATATTCACATGGTAAAGGAGAATTGCCTGCAATCTCAGGATGCTGTGAACAGATTAATATGATTGATGAATTCATTTGTACAAGAAGAAATTCAAGACAAATTAGCTTTAATTTGATTAAATCAGGTTAATGGTTATGGCTAGATCCCTCATGCTTTTATAATGTTGATAATAGGAAACACATATTATAAGGACTTGGCTGTTCCTTTTTTTAAAAAAATTAAGGCTTACAAATTGAGTAATGTGTGGTGATGTTGAAGGAGAAGGAGTGGCAAATTAGGTAAAAAGAAATATATAACAAAAGAGTCAATGAAAAAATATTATACCATCCTATGAGTGTTCAAATAGAAATGAGATGTATAGCCTATTCAATAAATAATACAGTGTATGTGTTACATCTTCTTGTAATGTGTTATTTATTCTATATTATAACACTATTTTCTTCTGGTTTACCCTCATTGTTTTATGCATTGAGCAGGAGAAAATGGTCATATAGTTACTCTCATTGTCAGAAAAGTGAGGAAATTTAAGTACAAATCAGATAGTAAAGGTATATGTTTGGTGTGGTGTGACTTCCATGCTAGCTTCATATTCATAGGAACACTCTTGCTCTCAAAAAAAGCAAATGAGACTACATTCAGACTTGGTTCACTCCTAGTTTTCAAAGAGCTAATTTTCTCCAATACTGGTATGCAAACACTTTACAGCAGTTCCAATAACATCAGAAATTTACAAACAGTGATATCTTTATGGGGCCACCCAAAATGCACTATATACATGTTGCAAAGTTTTGAAGCCCCACTAGCTTCTTCATCAAGGTGTTAAAAACCATATAGGTTTTTTTTTAAATAAAAACCCCATGAAATTCTTGCAAACAAGCTTGTAGAATGTGGGCTAGACAATGCAGCTGTTAAATGGATTTGTAATTGGTTGACCCACCGAACCCAAAGGGTGCTCAACAATGGTACCTTTTCATCCTGGAGAGAAGTGACAAGTGGGGGTCCCACAGGGCTCTGTCCTGGGCCCAATGCTATTCAACATCTTTATCAATGACTTGGATAACAGAATTGGGAGCATACTTATCAAATTTGTGGATGACACTAAACTAGGAGGAGTAGCTAACACTCCAGAGGACAGGATCAAAATTCAAAATGACCGGAATAGACTAGAAAGCTGGGCCAATGCTAACAAGATGAAATTCAACACAGAGAAATGTAAGGTCCTGCACTTAGGGCGGAAAAATGAAATGCACAGATATAGGATGGGGGACATCTGGCTGAATGAAACTACGTGCGAAAGAGATCTAGGAGTCAAGTAGACCATAAGTTGAACATGAGTCAACAGTGTGATGCAGCAGCTAAAAAGGCCAATGCAATTTTAGGCTGCATCAATAGAACTAAACTGTCTAGGTCCAGGAAATTAATGGTGCCACTCTACTCTGCCTTGGTCAGGCCCCAGCTGGAATACTGTGTCCAGTTCTGGGCACCACAATTCAAAAAAGATGTGGAGAAACTGGAGCATGTCCAAAGGAGGACAACTAAGATGCTGAAGGGTCTGGAAGCCATCCTCTATGAGGAGTGACTTAGGGTGCTGGGGATGTTTAGCCTGGAGAAGAGAAGGTTAAGAGGTGATATGATAGCCCTGATTAAATATTTGAAGGGATGTCATATTGAGGAGGGAGCAAGCTTATTTTCTGCTGCTCCAGAGACTAGAACGCAGAACAATGGACTCAAACTGCAGGAAAAGACAACATTAGGAGGAACTTCCTGACATTAAGGGCTGTTCGACAGTGGAACACACTCCCTTGGAGTGTAGTGGAGTCTCCTTCCTTGGAGGTCTTCAAGCAGAGGCTGGATGGCCATCTGTAGGGGATGCTTTGATGGAGAGTTCCTGCATGGCAGGGGGTTGGACTGGCTGGCCCTTGTGGTCTCTTCCAACTCTATGATTCTATGATTCTATGATTCTAGGAGGGAAAATGAAGATGTTAGCCATAGGCCTACATTTTGCTGTTTCTGTTCTGTTTCTGTTCTTTGTTAAGATGGTATGGAGGGGTATCTCTTGCAGGCTGGCTCCTCCTCCTTATGGCTATGTGGCTACTGGGAGATTCTCAAAATCCAGGAAATTTAACATCCATTTGCAATGCAAAAAGATACTTCCTTTGCAACCCAGTATGTTTCCATCCTTTGTGAGGTCATAGGCCCATTTATTAGGCAGAGGACACTGAATTTCTCAAGAAGTCTTCATGCTTTATCTTTACAGCAGTGCTCCTCAAAGTGATGTTTTGTGGGCTGGTGTCCATCCATGAGACATTGTCTGACAGTACCTGACAAATTCCCATGAAAGAAGGTAACAGTTGTAGTTAATGGACATAAAAAAATATGTCAGGTTCTGGCATATTAATTTTTTTTAAAAAAAATCCTTCCTGGTCCCCCAGATCTGTTAGCTTAAGAAGCACTGCTTTAGAGGATATCTGGATGGGGTAGATGGCAGATGGGGTCCCTTTCTTAAATAATAAAAAAAGAAAGATTTCAGAAGTTTAGAATTCAGAAAGATTGTGGGCAAGATTCTAGATCAGCTGTTTAGTTAGGTATACTTTTGGTTATGCATTTGTAATTGCAATCATGCTTTCATGCCTATATTCCTATATTCCATTACTTCCACATGAGCTTGTCGTTCTAATCTCTGGTTGCCTGTTGTTATTTTCTGCCTACATCAGAATTCTTCCTGTCACCAGTGACCTTTTCTCATTTCCCAGACCTTCAAATGTTTAATCTCTAGGCTGCTCACTATGTTGTCAAATGCCAGTTTTACTAAACACTTTTGCACCTTTATACAACTACTGCATTGACTGAGTAAAGTTAGAGGTTTTATTTAAGTTTTACATAGTTAGATATGGGAACAGAGTTATCTACACGTGTTCAGCATTCAGGTGGGAAGGAAAACGTAAAATAAAAAAATATAGTACACTCCCTGTATTTGCAGGAGATACATTCCTAGACCTACTATGGAACTGTGAAACCACAGATAATAGCAAACTCTATTGAAATGAATGAATTCTGGTGGAAGTTGACCACAAAGTTACACTGAAGGCCCTAGAGATTCGTAGAGAAAATGCCTCTCTAGACATTTCTAGGTCCTCTAGCATGACTTTATGGTCAAATTCCACTGGATGCATACCATAGAATCATGTTGGAGGACCTAGAAAATGGCTAGAGAGGACTTTTTTAATGTGGGTAAGTGAAACCATGGGTACTGGTCCCATTTATATGGGGATTGTACTGTATGCCTATCCCTAGATTGAACTAGGTAGAATTCAAGTTGAAGTACACATTTAGACCATATCCTGAATTTCATAGATAAACACTGTGTTTATCCCCTCACCTATTTTCATGTGGGACAGTTAATATTTAAGATGTAGTGGAGTGTGTCATCCCCCTTGAAGGAAGATACTGAAACAAAAGTTATGTGTTGTACCTAGTTAGCTTCCCCCTGCTTCGCTCCTGAATTTTTCAAAAGGGAGGTGGAAAAGAAAAAAAACAGAAGAGGAGGAGGAGGAGGAGGAGGAGGAGGAGGAGGAGGAAGAAGAAGAAGAAGAAGAAGAAGAAGAAGAAGAAGAAGAAGAAGAAGAAGAAGAAGAAGAAGAAATAGTAGTAGTATTTATTTATATTCTGCCCCTCTGGGTGAGCAATCGGGGTGGAGTACAACATTTAAAAATACATACAGTTAAAAAACACTTCGGTCTCCCCTCCCACCCCTTAAAAATAGATACTACTGCCAATAAAAGAGGAAAAGGGAGGAGGAAGGTGAGCAAAGGGAACTGCTAAATTATCATCATTATGCATGGAGAGAAGGACCAATGAGAAAGAAGAGAATGGAAGAAAAGAAAGGGCAAAGAGCATAGGACAAGAAAAGAGTGCAGGAGAGAAATATATGTTTGGTAAATAAAGGAGAAACAAGTTCTATGGGTGGGAGTTAAGGGGGATGGGTGAGGGGGGAAGATGACTCTGTGGGTTGGTGGAAGCAAGAGAGAAAGAGACACTATCAAGTGTTTCAGTAACTACATCTTCTAATGCAAACCCTCAGAAACTTACAAACCCACCCTTCAGCCATTTCTGTGTTGCCAAAGAGCAGATAAGTGAAGATGGGTCGAATTATTTTCCAATAGCTGGATACCTGTGTCAGGATGCCTAAAAGGTAGGGTTTTTGTGGTGGTGGTGGTGGTGTCATTATGTGGTCAGAAAATTCCATCCTGCATAGTAAAAGTGAATTGCAATGGCATGAGTGAGACTTATAGCATTATAGTTCATGAATAGGATGTCAGCCAACATGTTGGTGGGTGGGAGGGAAAATGCACTAGGGTGGAGTGAAAGACTAAGAAGATTTTAACCTGTGTGAAGTAATGGATACTTCAGTTAATGGATGCATGCAACAGATCTCCTCTCCAGGTTGCTCATTCAGATACCACCCCTGCAGTTCCTATCACTCACCCTGCACTTAGAACTTTAAAACCATTCCTTGGGTTTATTATCTTATCTGGGCTTTGACCTGACTATACACTGGATAGTCAATGTGCTCTATGTTTTATTCAAGCTGGTAATAGCAAGGCCATTTTTTGCCAGAAAAAGGTGTATGATAACAAAATAACAAAGATTAATTGACTAACAGACACATAAATCATCTAGCATGTAACTAGCTCTGTAGATGTTTTGGTATAACAACTAGAATCAAAACAATGACTTTTCCATGAACAATTTATTCATTATATCACTACATTGTCAGTTCCCAGATGAATGAATGTCTATTTACATCTGGCCCATCTTCTCACTGTCTCTGTCAAGATTCTATCCATTGCTATCTGCCCCTGTCCCTATCTCTATTCCTGCCTGTCCCTACCTGACAGTTGAACAGTCAAACCCTCTCCTTTTATATTCTTCCACTCCCAGGACTCTTTCAGACGTCGGGAATTGGAAGTGTAATCTAGGGTCAATCCTAATGCAATCATAGGGTTTGACGTTATTGCAAATTAAAGCTTCACACGCAATTTCGGGCAAAAGGGAAGTCAATTCGAATGCAATCATGGGTTTCACGTTATTGTGAATTAAAGCTTTGCACGCAATTTCGGGCAAGGAGGGGTCATTTTCGGGAAATGGAGCGTTACTCTGAATGCAATGGGGATTCCCGTAAATTCGCTAAACAAGCGAATTTACAGGAATTCGCATTGGCTCCATTCGAAGTTTGGGAGAAATTCCTCCCGTGTGAAAGAGTCCCCAGTTTCTCCTCTTTTTCAGCATTCCATATGTTGTGGTTCGCTGTTTCAACTCAGGCTATGAAGTCTAATTATTTAACCATCTCATTACAGTAGGTTTGTGAAGAATTATGGATACCATAGTCATTCCTCAGGAATTAATTCCAATGCAAATAGCATAGTCATTTTGGAACTGATACATTTTTATTTTATTTTATTGCAAATCCATCTTCTGTCCAATTCTACCTGGATTTATTTTTCATTGTTTGGATAAGTGCAGAAATGTTACCAATATGATCAGATTCATGAGCAAGTGGACTAAAGGTTTAAAAATGGATATATGCATCCAAATATTCATCACAGTGAAAACAAAGAACACTGCCCACATTTGAATGTGTATATGCTGGAGCACCTTCAACTTATGCTTACAGTTCATAAAAACAATGATATGGAAGACACCTGATAGTGGCTTCATGAATGTATGAAACCCATGGGTCAGCAAATCAGAAAATTCCATGGGAACAAAGGAATAGGTTTTGCATATCTTTAGAACAAATGTAACCTTAAATGCTTTCAGAAATGGTCAAGTTGTTTCCATTGTGAGGGCATTAGTAATGCCCAGTGCCCATTTACCATGGAGACTGGTGCTGAATAGAAGCATTTAGAATTTTTAATTCTTAAAAACACAAAACAGAATAATAAAATCATCTAATTATAGAGTTGCAGTGGACATGAGGTCTTCTAGCCCAGCCCTCCTCTTGTAAACTAGCATAATTCCCACATCAGACCCATCCCAGCTTTAGAAATAAAAACACTGCCCTCTGAAATTACTCTATGGCCTGTTTAGAAAGTAGAGTAGCACAAGGTGCTCAGGGCAGATGTGAAGGCAAAAACAGCTTTACAGAACAATACATATGAATCAAATAATTCTTGCAACAGCTTAATTCCAGAGTACAAAAAATGTGTGCTTTGTAATGTTAAAGTACAGCACTTAGAGTCCTTCTATTCATCATAAATAATATATTTCCAGCTTTGAGTGTCTCCATCTTCATGTAAAGTGTCATTTAGAGCCAAACCAAATATACACATTTTATTTATTTATTTATTTATTTCCCAGTCTTCTTTCAAGGGTGGGACATAGGGCAGCTGACAACATTTTAAAAAAACCATACAATTAAAAACATACATACAAAATAGTATATTAAAATAGAATTAAATTACTACAACAATTAAAACAAATTCCATACTAAAATACAATTTAAAATATTAAAATGCTTAAAATACATTAAAATAATAAACCAGCACCCTGTTGCTTGACTTAAAAACATCTGTTTTAAAAGTCTGCCTAAACAAGTAGTTCTTAGCCAGCAGGCAGAAGGATAACAAAGAAGGGGCCATCCTGGCCTCCCTAGACAGGGAGTTCCAGAGTCTAAGGGCAGCTACAGAAAAGGCCCTCCCTCATGTCCCCACCAACCATACTTGTGATGGTGGTAGGATGGAGAGAAGGGCCTCCCCTGAGGATCTCAGAGCTCGGGCTGGCTCATATAGAGAGAGATGGTTTGCCAAATCGCCTGGACCTGAGCCATGTCAACCTATAAGTAAACTGCAGTGAATTCAATGGGATACCTCCCAGGCAAGCACAGCCTAAAATGCTGAGAGAATATGGACTACAATTCCCACCAGCCTTAGTTGACATAACCAATGATCTAGGGCAGGCATGTATAACATACAACCAAAGGATTTCAGGTGGCCTGTGAGGATATGAAATATCTTCAAAGGTCCAGGGGAGAAGGCCAGGTGGCAGAGGAGGAGGAGGAGGAGGAGGAGGGCAAATAAACACTTGCTTCTCAAGGCTCCTCCACTATCCAGCTTTCTCCCCAAGAGATGGCCAAGCAAAGGAGGGGGAGGGCAGGTAAACACCTGCCCTTCAAGGCTCCTCCACTGCGCCATTTTTGCCGGTGGATGAGGGTGGGCAAACATTCATCCTGTAAGGCTCCTCCACTGCTCAGCTTTCTCCCAAAGAGAAGGATGAGTGGAGGGGGAGGACGACCAAATGCTTGCCATGCAATGGTTCTCCTGCACCTAGTTTTCTCCTGAGAAGGCTGGGTGGCGGAGGAGGATGAGGGACAAGCTCTCACCCTTCGAGGCTCCTCCATCGCTTGGCCTTTTCCTGAGGAGAGGGCAAGGCAAAGGAGGAGGAAGACAGAATTAATATTAATTCTTACTAATATTATTAATTATTATTAATTAATTTATATTTAATTAAAATCTATCTGTGGCCCTAAGAAGTTTGGCCTATTTTAATTTTGGTCCCTACCTAATGTCAAATTGTGCAGGCCTGATCTAAGGTGATTGGAATTGTGCTCCAAAAACAGTTTGAGGGTTGCATGTTCTTCAGTCCTGGCTGCAAACATATGACTCTGTGCATAGGGGTGATGAGAGGCATTCCATTCTTTCATGATTCTACACTTGGCCCAGGATATTTGCCCTGGTGGTGCAGTGGTTAAATGCCTGTACTGCAGCCACTCACTCAAAACCAGAAGATGGCGAGTTCAAGACCAGCAAAGGGCTGAAGCTTGACTCAGGCTTGCATCCTTCCGAGGTCGCTAAAATGAGTACCCAGATTGTTGGGGGCAAATAGCTTACAATTGTAAATGAAGCTGTTTGTTTAACAAATTGTAAGCCGCTCTGATAGTCTTGGCTGAAGAGCGGGGTATAAATAAAACATTATTATATTATTATTATATAATGACCATCCCCACTTCTGGCTAATGTCAGTATTATTATTATTATTATTATTATTATTATTAGCTTTATTTGTAAAGCACTGTAAATGTACACGGTGCTGTACAAAAACCAAATAAAATCAAGAATCTGTAAAAAAAATATGTATAAGAATTAATGCTGCACCAATTAAACATCAGTCCTTGCATTTATCGCCCCACCCCACCACACCATATTTATTGTGTGAGCTGGAGTGAATTTCTTTGGTCTGTGTCAGGTGTTGCTTATTGCTTGTCCTGCCACAATGTAGAAATAGTAGTTATGGCATGTTTTGGGAATGTTTGAGAACTGTATTTTAGTGGGTGAGTTCTGTCCAGGTGGTGAGATAAGACTGGAAAGGAGGAAAGCATGCCCAAAGTCATTTAGTGATCCACAGTATTTGCAGAACTCTTCTCTGCACCACACCTCAAAGGAGTTTTCTTTCTACCAGCTTTCTTCACTATCCAATTCTCAAACACATGCATAGTAATGGAAAATATGATAGTTTCAATAATCTTGTTTGGTTCTTTTATAGCTGCCATTCCCAGCTCTAGTTTTCTTCTGATTTCATGATTGAACTCTCCATTATAAACAAACAGCTTCATTTATATACCCCTTCATACTGCCTAAGGAGTGTTTAAGTGGTTTACAACTGTAAGCTACTTGCTCCCAATAATCTGGGTACTCATTTTAGTGATCTCGGAAGGATGCAAGCCTGAGTCGAGCTTGAGCCCTTTTGCTGCTCTTGGACTTGCCACCTTATGGTTTTGAGTGAGTGGCTGCAGTACAGGCATTTAACCACTGCACCACCAGGGCTCCATTATGATCAGTGATTGATCCAAGGTATGGGAAATATTTAACTATTTCAAAAGAGTTTTATTATATCAAACTGTTTATCAGGAGTGATTCCATTTAAAAAAGATTCATGTACACATTGCAAATATTGAAAATTATATTTTCTTCAAAGAATAGAAAAGGAAGCATTAAGAATTAGACAGCACTGATGGTAATGTTCAGAAATTAGTACAAGTTATTCTAATAGTATAAGTAGTGTTCATTAAATTAAGCAACTTTGTTCTAATACTTTGGAACTATACATTGGAAGTGAGATGCATGGAGGAAGAAGCAAGCCATTTATTTATTTATTTACAGTAGTTATACCCCGCCCTCCAGCCCTAAAGGCTCTCAGAGTAGCTTACAATTATTATTATTTTTAATTACACAGTTCCCTGCCCTTGGGCTTACAATCTAAAAATACATGACACAAAAGGAGAAGGGAATGGTGATAGGGAAGAGAATCACGTCCAGCAGTTCTTCTCTCCCTCTGGGGCCTCAACCAAGACAGATGGACTGGAGGGAGGGCTCGGTTTCTTAATCTAGGCCAGGCCTGATGGAGCTGGGCCTATATCTCTCACTCCATGGCTGGATGGCACCAGATGGACTGGAGGAAGGGCTCTGCTTCTCAAGCCATGGGAGATAATTTCATTTTTTACTATCCATTCCTACAGTTTTCACAGAAGTGGCCCATTATACTTAGAATGATACAACTGCATTCTAAGGACAGTTGTTATACAGAATATTCACAGAATATTCATATTGAGAGGTGAAACTGTTAGGTTAAGATTAGGGACTTTATCACACAGCCAAAGTGATGGGAGCACAGCAGGATGCTCCTGTCATTACAGCACAAAAGCGTGAAGATTATTAGATGACATCGTATGACCTTGCTATAATTCCATCCCATGAATAAGAGTAATTCTAGTCTGACTTTTCATTCACGAGACTTTCCCATGAATGAAAAATGGCATTAGAATTACTCTTTATTTGCAGGATAACAATGGAATTATGGCAACATATTCTTCATGAAATTGCACAATTGTGATGGGAGCAACTCGCTATGCTACCGTCACTTTTGGCCATGTGATAAAGTCCTAGGAGATGCAGCTAGCTGAAGAAATATTTGCCAGTATGCAACAGAAGATTAAGATGAATAGATCCTCATGTAGTTAAGGTTAATCCTGATTCAAAATGTTATGCACATTTTTCAAGGAGTTGATCTTCAAAAGCTACTTTTTAAAAGAAATTTGATATATAACTGGTTTTGAAGCATGACTACATGAATGTGTGAATATGCACACTAGGAGGAGGAGGAGGAGGAGGAGGAGGGAAGAATGAAGGAAGGAAGAGGAGAAGGGAGGAGGAGGAGGAGGCAGTTGTGGTGGCAGAGGGAGGAGGAGGAAGAAGGAAGAGGAGGAAGAGCAGAGATGGAAGCAGTGGGGGAAGAGAAGAAAGAAGAAGAGGAAGAAGGAAAAGGAGGAGGGAGGAGGAAAGGAGGAAGAGCAGCAGCAAGGGAAGAGGAGGAGGAGGAAGAAAAGTGGAAGGAAAGAAGAGGAGGAGGAGGAAGAGATGGTGGCAGCAACAGGAGGTAAGAGGAGGAGGAGGGAGGAAGAGGAGGAAAAGCGGCAGTGGTGATGGGGAGAAGAGGAGGAGGAGGAGGAGGAGGAAGAGTGGTGATGGGGAGGAGGAAGATTGGTGATGGAGAAGGTAAGAGGAGAAGGAGGGAGGAGGAGGGGAGAAAAAACAGAGGAGGAGGAAGGAAGGCAGCCACCCGCTGTGGCGAGGTGGGCTTCGGGTGGGGTGGGGTGACAAAGTCCCATTGTCCCCAATTGTGGTCATGCCACCATTGAGGACAATGGCCGCTTGAGCATCTGAGGATTTTGGTATCCATGAGGGAATATGGAAAAGATCCCCCGTTGATTCCAAGGGCCCACTATATTCCTACAAAAATACATACAAGGTGTCTCTTAATGCTGTTGGCATTGTAGAAAACAAAATACGTTTGCCTATATTTGATGGTCCTTTCTGCAGTAAAACAATAGTGGACCACAACTTAGAAATAGTTAATTAACTCATTTTTTGTTAGTTTGTTTCAGTGCCTTTTTTTCTAGTGCGTTCATCCAAGGGGCAATACAGAACAGCAATAAGTGCCGAGATGGGGGATAGCATCTGAGTACAGCATTTAGACGCCACATATTCTGATGCTGCCCTCTTGCCACTGGGAAGCCACATGGCTGACCACATGTTTGGTGGCTTCACGGCGTTTCAACGGTATGGCATTTACATGTGCCACACCGCTAAAATGCCAAAAGCCATGGTGCCGATGTAAGTGCTCGGGCTGGCTTATATAGGGAGATATGGTCCTTCAGATGATGATGATGATTATTATTATTATTATTATTTATACCCTGCTCTTCAGCCCTAAAGGCTATCAGAGCGCCTTACAGTTACTATTTTTAATTAGATGGTTCCCTGCCCTCAGGCTTACAATCTAAAAAGCACGACACAAAAAGAGAAGGGAATGGTGGTGGGGAAGGGGATCAGGTCCAGCAGTTCTTCACTGCTTCTGACACCTGGGCCAAGGCAGATGGGATGGAGGGAGGGTTCTGCTTCTTAATCTCTTACAGGCCCAATGGAGTTTGGCCTGTCCTTTCACTCCCTCCTAGGCCAGATGGTGTTGTCATGGAGGGAGGGCTCTTCAACTTGAGGCCAGGCCCAATGGTGTTACTAGGCCTCTCCTTTCTCTCCCTCCTAAGCCAGATGGCTTCACACATTGTAAACTTAGAGACTACTGAGTTTTATATTAAGCGTTATAGAAATGTTAATGCTAAATGCTATGAGATGACCCATGGATGGATGGATGGGTGGATGCTTGGACGGAAGGATGGATGCTTGGATGGGTAGGAAAGGTGGGTAGGGACACAGCCTAGGGTTAGAAGAAAATATGGTCTTTAATTGCTTTGTGATGGGACTCACTGAGTCCCTATTGTGAAAGGATACGTGGAGAGCTTGGGGGAGGATGGCATGATCAGTAAACCCATTTAACCTTTATTTAGTGTTATCTAGATCCTCCATATTTCTTTGGATCAGGGTGCATTACCCATGGGAAACTTCCTAGTGTTCTAAAGGTCATTGTGACCTTTTAAAAATGCCTGACTCTAGATACTAATATATGAAAATATTAAACTCCATATTCTACGTGGAGGTGTAGGGTATGCTAACACCGCTTATTGTTACACTTGTGCTGAATCAATATCCCCTCACTGAAAGACAGAATTTCTTATTTACGTTTAAAATACAAGGCATTTCAAGAGTGCGTGAAATGTACATATTGATGTGAGTGGAAAGAAAAGAGAGACAGAGATCAGTGACACACTGAATTGAATGGATTGCAAGATTAAATCACATGCCTTTCAATACAACAGTTATCAGATGTGTTGTATTCCCACCATTCACTTGCAACAGTTATATTATAGACTTTGTTGTCCAGCTGGAAAAAAAATAATTCTAGGTTGCAAGAATTTTACAGGGATCAAAACTTTAAAAGAAGTCAATAACAAAATGTGAGCCTTATCCCACGAGGCAGGTATTGGAACTGTGTCAGGATAATAGTGCCTTTGGTTGGCGCTTACCTCATGGCATCATCTCAATACTGTTATTATTCAATTGGAGACTGTTTTTAAAACACTTTTTTGTTGCTAAAAGAAAAAAAAATAATGATCCCCTTTCCTGCTTCTGTAATACAAGTAAAATCAATTGTGCTTTTCTGGGTGGGCATTCTTTGGGTGGGGAAACATAGTGATCAGGGAGAAGGAGAAGCTTCCCCTAATTTTCTAACCCTATTCTGTTGCTATAACACTTCACTATAAAGGCATGGTGTGTTAATGGTACCCCCATTCTCTCTTTCTCTCTCTCTCATTGAAACACACACACGGTCCACACATCCCGATGCATGCCAGGGGAAATGATGTTGTTTAGCAGCTCTGGCACATGTGCCACAGGTTCACCATCACTGGTCTAAAAGCATTGTGGAAAAGACTGAATAAACTCACATAGGGTATGCCATGAGGTACAGTTCTCTGAGATTTCCCACCCTCTTGCACCATGACCCGCCTCTACTCAAATCAATGAATCTAGGGTTACTATCAACGATTGGCTTGAGCAGTTTTTATCATAGTAGGTTTGATAACTTTGGTAAACATGTAAATGTAAAGAAGCAAGTCATGTTTTTTCCCAAATAATTATGCTCAGCAGCAAGAGTTCATTTATTCTTCTGATATTCTGGGATTTAGTTTAAGTGGAACAAAGAAACAAGTCTTTGTTAACACCTCTGCTGCGGAAGCAAGGAGGTACCCAAAGCTGTCAACCAAAAAGCACATCATTTGAGTAGGTGCCTTCTAAATCACAGCTCATGTTAATTTGATGTATTCATGGAGTGCCAAATCTCACTATCTGTTAGAACTCAGACACTGAAGCACAGTCACAGCAAGAGCTTCTACTTTCTCAGGAAAATCTGTTTTTTAAGATTGGGGGCTAGGAAAATAAGGGCTACTTGGATGGCTCTGTTCATTTTCTGCCCATAGCGAATGGGATGGTTAAATTTAAACATTCAGTGAAGGTCTTTCAATATTTAAATGGATTTCATAAACTAATAGAATCAACTAGCTGGAGAGAGCACAAGGGTCATCCAGTCCAACCCCTGCCATGCAAGAACACACAATCAAAGCACTCCTGATAGATGGCCATCCAGTCTCTGTTTTAAAACCTCCAAAGAAAGGCTAGATTCATGCACTACATTCTTAAAGTGTTGTTATTCCACTTTAACTGCTCTGGTTTCCCCCTGTTGCATTCTGGGATTTGCAGTTTCAGGAGGGGCATTTAGATTTCTCTGCCAAGGAACTCTTAGGCCTCACTGAACTAAAAGTCTCAGAATGCAACAGTAGGTAGCCATAGCAGTAAAAGTGGCATAGCAGCGCTATGAAAGTGTAGTGAGGTAATGGGGGGGGGGGAGAGAGACTCCGCCGTCCTTATCCCATCTGTGACCCAAGTGAAATTGACGGAGCAAGTCACTTTCACATGAAAGCGAGCTGAAAAGTGCTTTCAGCTGTCTTGATAATAACATGTTCTTCCCTTATTACAAAAGACTGGAAATGACAGTAGAAAGCTCTTCCAGCTGACAGCTGAAAGTGATTTTCAGCCTGCTTTCATGTGAAAGTGATTTGCTCTGTCACTTTCACTTGCACTTCCCAGGCAGCTGAATGACAAGTTCAGCATGTTTGCAAGTGAAAGTGATTTGCACGGTCGCTTTCACTCTTGCTTCCCTTCCGGGTCAAATCTGGGTCATGTGTGAAAGCCCTTCCTGGCTGCGATCAGGCAGGAAGGCCAGGACAGGGATGGGACAATGATGGCAGCCTATTCCACTGTCTAAAAGTTCTTACCATCAGAAAGTTCTTTCTAATGCTGAGGTAGAATCTCTTTTCCTGTAGTTTGAATCCATGGCTTATCTCTGGAGCAGCAGAAAATAAGCTTGCGACATCGTCAACATGTCACTCTTTCAAATATTAAACCTGGCTATCATGTCACTTTTTAACTTTCTTTTCCCCAGGCTAAACATATCCAGTCCCCTAAGCTACTCCTCATAGGGCATGGTTTTCAGACCTTTCCCCATTTTGATTACTCTCCTCTGGACATGCTCTAGTTTGTCAACATCCTTCTTGAATTGTGGTACCCAAAACTGGACATAGTTTTCCAAATGAGGTCTGAACAAATCAGAATAGAATGGCACTATTACTTACCTTGATCTAGACATTATACTCCTATTGATGCAGCCTAGAATCATATTCACATGTTTTAACATTTCCACAATATGGGAACTCCACATACCTGAGGCCATTTGGGGCCATGCAGGCATACTCATCATGAAGGAAGGATAGGGTGTACATCAAGGCACTAAAGCAAGGCAGAGCCTGGGGTTGTGAAATGACTAAATAATGGCCAGAACACGATCTGGCCAAGTACATATTATTCTCTGAGAGAGCTTAAGAGCAATATTCATAACAGATAAGAGGAGAGCAACCAAAGAGTAACAGTCTAGATGAACTAGTAAGAGAAAGATTTTGACCTGGATTTCATTGGCTTTGATAACATTTTCCTAAATAGCCTATGTGGGTGAGCCACAGCACCATGAACTGTTGGACACCCCTGGTAACAAATTATAGGCACAAGAATCAAAAGGAAGAAAATGAATTAGTCATAACTAGTTTATGAAAACAAACCAGACACCTGGAGTGTTAACTCTGTTGTGCAACTATGTTTTTTTCATACTGTGACAATCTTTTTTCATACTGTGCCATTTTAAATCTTCCTTATAATGCTTTATTTATTACAATACTGTATTATGTATTTTGGTTTGGTCTTTTTTATTTTTTCAAAAGGTTTATCCTGACTACTGAGGCATTGTCGGGTTTTAGTTTAGTGAGGGTTAGACAAGGGCCAAAATGTTTGAATGTTATTTTTTTGGGGGGGGGGGGGTCAGGAGGATAGCAGGCAGGAGAGTCAAAAGACTTACTTAAACTACAAAAAACAAGAACAAAATGATCCCAATCTATTTTAAAAACATTTTATCTGATATAAAAAAAGGTTTCAGATTACTTATATTTTAATACAGATGCTTTTTATCATTTTTAAAAAAGACTTTATTTTAATTCATGATGTAAGCAGCCTTGGGCCTCATGCTGGAAAAAAGATCAGATGATTAATTAATTAATTCCTAGATTAGATAGATCAGTGATCTGACTCAGTATAAGACAGGTTCTATGGAGTAAACATTGCTATTGGCTGTTGTATTGTTTGTGAGTGGCGATTACCATAACCATCAGCAGTAATTGTGTGTGTGTTTGTGTGTGTGTGTGTGTTTTAAAGTAAAATCCAGTATACTTTCCCCCCCCCCCAAAAAAAAAATCCCAACAGACTGATTGGGTTATATACTTGTGGTTCATATTGTGTTCCTTGTGTGTTGTGTTCTCCTCACTGATTTAGGGTATGGGTGGGATGGAACAGACATTCCCTATAGTTTCATTAAGGTTTTTAGGACACTGTTCCTTTAAATAAAGAAGAAGAGCAGAGCTCAGCGGAAAGACAGTCAAGAGATCTTCATGCTGATACGTATTTCCAAGTTTCATGAGCACTGACCAATGACTAGCTAAGGTGCATACAGCCTTTTCCAGGAGCTAAATTCTGTCTGGTTATGGAAGTGACATGAAGACACTCCATATGCTAATAGTCAAGGCTCTCTGTTGTAAGAGCTCATGATTCTTTACAGTAGTCTGAAAAAGCCCTTCATTTCACATACTTGTTTATGATCATTTCCTAGTTGAAATAAATGGGATATTTGCTATCAGATTTGCTCTTGTAAACACAGCAGGACTTTTTGTAATACTTAAGTAATTTGGATGTGGTTTCCTTTGCTCAATGCAGGACAAAATATCCTACATTTCTGTATGGACATGCTGTGATGGAACCACCTTGCTATAATTCACTAAGCAAAAACCCTTACAATGCTGTTTAACTAATTCTGGCACACAAGTAGATTACAGGACTCCCATGGAGTAAATTTATGAAAGCTGTATAAATTATTGTTCTGAAAACTGATGTACTGTAATATATTGGGACTCATGAAAGGAAGATAATAGATGACACCTGCTTCGATACAATGAAGCAATTAAAAATCAGAATGTGACAAACAAACCAAACTAGAAAATCAGTTTATTCAACACTTCTGTCAACAATTATTCCATCAGTTAGAAAGTGACAAACAAACCAAATTAGAAAACCAGTTTATTCAAGAACTTCTGTTAACAATTATTCCATCATGTGAAGCTGAGGACTTTGATGGCCAGCATCCATAGTTTTTTGTGGGTTTTTCGGGCTATGTGGCCATGTTCTAGGAGAGTTTATTCCTGATGTTTCACCAGCATCTGTAGCTGGCATCTTAAGAGAATGGTAGCATGGAAGAGTGTGTGTGTTTGTGTGTGTGTGTGTACACTATGTGACCCTGGGTAGGGAGGAGTGATTTCCATGTTAATCTATGTATTGTTCTGTGTTGATGGCAAGGCCTCAGGATGGGAGGATATGCAAACAGGATTAGTGTCTGTTTAATTAGTGATCATTGTCTGCTGGGAAAACTCCTGACCCTGGGTGGTTTCTCAGTTGCTTTTGCTCAGTTCTGATTTTGCTCTTTTTCAGGACTGGTAGCCAAATTTTGTTTACTTTAAGGGTTACTTCTTTCCATTGTCCCACTGAAAATAGCTTGTGGTGAGGCAATGTTCAAACAGGGCTGTGATGCCTTCAAGAAAAATTTAGCAGATGAGTGCCATGGTGTCCATTAAGGGGACTTTGGTGAACAGGATGAGTACCATGGGGTCCATTATGGGGACTTTCCTTATTCACCAAAGTCCCCATAATGGACACTGTGGCACTTACCTGACAAATTGGATTGGAATATTTTAACAGTTATGTTTTAATCCGCCCCGATTGCTTTGTTCAGAGGGGCGGACTAGAAATAATAATAATAATAATTATTATTATTATTATTATTATTTTCTGGAAGACATCACAGCCCTGTTCAAATATTGCCTCATCACAAACTATTTCCAGTGAGACATTGGATCCTATGAGCAGATAGATGGGGTAGCAATGGGAAGCCCTCTGAGCCCCGTGATAGCATACTTTTACATGGAACATTTGAAAAGCAAGATCTGGAATCAGCACCAAAAAAGCCCACAACATGGTTCTGATATGTGAATGACATTTTCACCATTTGGAGCCATGGAGAAGAAGATCTGGCTATGTTTCTGAACCATCTGAACAACATCCACCCTAACATCCAATTCACAATGGAAAACGAAAAGAAAGAAACACTGCCATTTTTGGATGTCCTAGTCATCTGCAAACCGAACCAACATTTGGGCCACACAGTATACAGAAAACCTGCACACATGGACAGATACCTGCACAAGAACTCCAACCATCACCCAGGACAAAAAAGAAGGACAATAAAAACATTGGTAGACTGGGCAAAACAGATCTGTGAACCCCACTTCTTGGAAGATGAATTGAAGCACCTAGACTGGGGCTCTACAGGCTAGTGGTTATTCCAGCTCAGACATCAGAAGGGCTGCCAGGCCCAGAAAAACCCAGAGGAGTGAAGACAAGCAACCACACATCAAATGAGTCACAGACAGAAAAGGAAAACTGGTGAGGAAACACAACCTCCAAATGGTTTACAAATGGACTATGAAAATCCAGCAAATGCTGCGCTCAGCGAAGTACAAGAGAGACCCTCTCACAGCCGTAGGAGTTTACCGCATACCACGCAGCTGCAAACAAGTATACATAGAGACCACCAAATGCAGTGTTCAAACATGAATCAAGGAACACAAGAGACACTGCAGATTGAGTCAGCCAGAAAAATCAGCTGTAGCAGAACATGTTATAA
Source organism: Urosaurus nigricauda (assembly GCA_034509955.1). Taxonomy (NCBI): domain Eukaryota; kingdom Metazoa; phylum Chordata; class Lepidosauria; order Squamata; family Phrynosomatidae; genus Urosaurus; species Urosaurus nigricauda. The sequence goes on from JAOEGL010000001.1 coordinate 97,939,812, forward strand.
ACCATCCTGAGCATAAAATGCTGTTTGAAAACACTGAAATTCTGGACCATGCCAACAACTATCAGGTCAGAATACACAGGAAAGCCATTGAAATCCACAAACACCTGGACAACTTCAACAGGAAAGAAGGAAGTGAACAAAGTTCCCATCCTGAGGCCTTGCCATCAACAGAACAATACACAATACATGGCACCTCCTGCCCTGGGCAGGCAAGCGCAGTTGCCGTGGGATGGGGGAGCCCCAAGCCAGCTTTTAGGCTGCACGCAGCGCTGCCCACCAGCGGGAAGCCTGTTGCGTGCCTGCTTCCCGCCGGCAGGAAAGCAGCCGCACCCACTCTGCTCAGAGCGCGCCCGCTCAGTCCTGGGCTTCCAGGCGGGCACATCGGGGATCAGCTCGGCCGTCCCACCTCCTGCTCCCTTGGCTGGTCAGGCCTCGGGAGGAAGGATGCTGGTTGGTGGCCTCCAGCAGTGGAGGCATTTGTTGGCCGGCGCTGCTGTGTCTTCCTTGTGTTGTGGGTTGCTTGGCTCCCCACCCTCCCTCCCTCCCTGGGATTGGTGTTGCTTGTCACAACTTGTTGGGGCGGCAGTACAGGTACTGGATCTGGTGGTGGGCTGGTTGCCAGGGCTTGGTAGCACTGGATCGGGATTCCTATAGGTCGACCTATAGGTCGACCTCATGTATAAGTCAAGGGAAGATTTTGGAGCCAAAATTATGGATTTTTATATGAACCATGGATAAGTTGAAAGTAAAACCTAGAGGCTTGTAACATGAAGCAAAAAAAAAAATGCCAAAGAACTTACAAAATTCTGACAGAATTCTGGCAAAATTCTGTTTGTGCTCACGCTAAAGGCTGCATGGGTGAGAGAGTAGAGGAGGGTCAATGCTTCCAGGACAGATTACAATATTGCCTTTCACCAGGGGGTGGTTCCTATTTTTTAATAAGTACAGTATTTTGACCCATGGATAAGTCGACTCAGTTTTTTGGGGTGATCCCATGGTCAGGAATACTAAATGAGAGGGGAGTTCATGATGAATGGCAGTTTCTTAAAGGTGAGATATTGAAGGCACAATTTTAAACAGTTCCAAAGAGGAGAAAAAATGGGAGGTTCCTAAAGAAACCAATATGAATGTTTAACTTGTAACTGAGCTAAAGATATATGTATAAGAAATGGAAAACAGGGGAAATCATCAAAGAAAAATTTAGTCAGATAGTGTAGAGAATATGGCAATATGCTAACAGAGGGCAGAGAAAAGACAAACCTACTCAACATCTTCTTTGACTCAGTCTTCTCTGAAAAGTAGAACAATACTCAACCAGGGGGAAACTGAGCAGATAATGCAGTAGCAGAAATGCAGCACAGAACAGGTAAAGTGGTAGTATAGGAATAACTGCGAACTCTAAATGAATCTAAGGGGCTGTACAGATGGGCGGCTCCATGCCGTCCGTTTTTGCCCCATGTCTGTGAAGCAGCATCCACATGCTGCAGCACAGATGCACCCTCCAAAAGGAGCCGCTCTAGGCATCTCTTTTTTTGTGGTGTTATAAGGGCTGTGATGAAGCCCTATGATGACTCTTCCTGCCAGTGCCATTTGGGCACTGTGTGATGGGGACTACCATGATGCTGGTGCCATTACAGACTAGGGCTTGGGAGTGTGTGTTTGCTGCACACTCCAGAACCCTACAGTCGGTGCCGGGCCGGCACACCACTTCCTGCCCATATCTACCAGGCCTAAGTCTCTAGGGCCAGATGAATTTCATCCAAAGGTATTAAAAGAACTGGCAAAAGTAATTTCAGAACAAATCCCAGCAACTGGAGGAGGGCACATGTTGTCCCCATCTTCAAACAGGGAAAAAAAGAGGACTCAATTACCACCCATCAGCCAGACATTAATACAAGAAAATATTCCACAGCAGATAATTAGACAGTCTGTAAGCACTTAGAAGGGAATGCTATGATCACTAAAAGTAAAATTTGGTTTCTCAAAAACAAGCAAAGACAGACTAATCTTATTTTTTTCATTGAGTTACAATCTTGGAAATGTTGATAAGGAAATGTTATGGATGTATCATTTCCCCCTTTTAATGAGATCTTTGATAAGATCCCCCATGATATTTTTGGAAACAACTTAGTAAAATGTGGGCTAGAAAATGCTACTGGATGTGTAGTTGGGTGACCAACAGAATTCACAGGGTGCTCACCAATGGTTCCTCTTCATTCTGGAGACAAGCGACCTGTGGGGTGCCAGAGGGTTCTGTCCTGGGCCCAGTGCTACTTGGATAATATAATAGAAGGCATGCACACCAAATTAGGAGGGCAGGATCAGGTTTCAAAATGATCTTAACAGATTTGAAAATGAATTTTAACATGGAGAAATGTAAGATACTACACTTGGGCAATAGAAATGAAATGCACAAATATAGGATGGGTGACACCTGGCTTGACATCAGTTCACATGAAAGGGATCTAGGAGTCTTAGTGGATCACATGCTAAACATGAGTCAGTAATGTGATGTGGCAGCTGAGAGAGCCAATGCAATTCTAGGCTGCATCAATATGAGTACAGTGTCTAGATTGAGGGAAGTAATGGTACCAGTCTATTCTACTTTGGTCAGACCTCATCTGGAATATTATGTCCAGTTCTGGGTCCCACAATTCAAGAAGGATGTTGACAAGCTGGAGTGTATCCAGAGATGGACAACTAAAATGGTGAAAGGTCTGGAAACCATGCCCTAAGATGAGTGCTTTAGGGAGCTGGATATGTTTACCTATAAAAGAGTATTTTAAGGGGTGACATGATAACGATGTTTAAATATTTAAAGAGATGTCATATTGAGGATGGAGCCAGCTTATTTTTGTTGTTCCAGAGACTAGGACAAGGTACAATGGATGCAAACTACAGGAAAAGAGATTCCACCTAAACATTCAGAAGAACTTCCTGATGGTAAGAGCTGTTCAACAGTAGAATCTGCTGCCTTGGAGTGTGTTAGAGTCTCATTTTTTTGAGATTTTTACACAGAGTCAGGGTGGCCATCTGTTAGGTGTCCTTTGATTTGTGCATTCTTGTGTGGCAGAAGTTGAATTTGCACAAGGGCTTCCAGTGGGACTCAAGCCCTAGTATCCTGAATTCCTAGTCCAATACTTAAACCATTACCTGTACCTCACACTGGCTCTTGTGGAGAAGTACAAATTTTTAAATGAGAATATAGAAATGCTGAAAAATTAACCTTTTCAAAATGGCTAACCAACCATTCCAATCATGGAAGGCAAAGGAATGGAGAACAACCAGTTTTCCTGCCTGCAATCTCTTCTACTAATCAGGATTAAAAGTGAAGATGAGGAAAAATATTGAAAAACAGCCTCTTCAGCTTTCTCCTAAAGATAGCCATAATACCAGGCTGGAGAGTATATTTTTGAGTTTCACATGTGATGCAGACAAAACAACACAGAGGGGGAAAAAGCAGAGTGTGGTTTGCCCCAGTACCTTCTTCTAAATAATTCAGAACATCATATATATATATATTATATATATATTTCTTATTCTGTTTGCTATCCAGGAAGGTTTTCAGATTAAATCTGTTTACTTTAGCATTAAACATATAGCATGTACCTTCGAATATTCTCTTTGCCTAAATCACTCAGGTGATTATAGGTTTTTTGCGGGATTTTCAGGCTGTGTGGCCATGTTCTAGAAGAGTTTCTCCTTGAGGTTTCACCAGCATCTTTGGCTGGCATCTTCAGAGAAGATGTGATTATTACAGAGAGGGTCCAATGGCTGAAAAAGAAAATGGCAACTATAAAAGGATAGAAGCATATAACCATAAGACTCAGTGGACTAACAAATTGTCTACTTTTCATTGGTTATCTCCAGGAAATCTCAGGAACATCTCCTAAACTTTTCATCTCTTCCTAGATGACTTCAGAAATCTTCTGCTAAAGGGACTGATGTTCTAATAATCCTTGAAGTGCACATGTGCATTACATGAAAAAAAAAATTGATATCATTGCCTACTTCCAGCTAGCTGCTTCAAACAGTGGAATTTAAAAAGCAGTTTGAAAAAAAGGATAGAACTATCTCTCCTCATAGAAAAGAAAAGAAGCTGCTGTGGTTAAAGACTACTGTAATTACCTTTCTCTTTCAGAAGGAGTTAAGCATTAAAGCATCAAGAGTAATCCAAAACCTCGAAATATAATCTACCCCCGATTGTGTATGTGTATGCGCACACACACATACACACACATAAAGTCTTCATCTAGCACACATCAAATTATCTGAAAACCCTGTGATATAATAGAGATTTCTGAGACTCATTGTTATCCTCCACAGTAACTTGCAATTGATTTGTTGGTGATTAAAGGATTTTTTTTTTTTTTTGAAAAAGAGAAGAAGCAATGAAATCTTGTTGGCTCTGTATCTAGCTGCTAAGCAGCTTGTAGTAAAATGCTACATGTCTTTAAAATAGCCAAATAGATGTGTCATATGATTAAGTCTATTCCTGACTTATACACAGACACATTTTTTCGTTTACATAAAAAGCTGTTTGTGTCTTCATTTTGCAACCAAAAAGGCTCTTTTGTTTCATGCTGTAAAATATAAATATTTTTTTCTCCAATAGTCAGTAGCGGGTCTATGAGCATGCATTATTTATAGAAAATATTTGCAGGACAATTAGCTGAATGTCTGTAATGATTTTTGAATGGGAGCATGTAGCAAGACAGAGAAAACATATGGTATTTCACCAACTGTTTATAAATATTATAGCAGAACTGTATAGAAGAGTGGCTTCCTCTTCTAGGAGAATCAACAAGGAAAATCACTAAAGTGCCTGATTATGAGGGCTTTAAATTGAGTTACATGGTGGAGTAGTAGATTAAAAAATAGGGGGCCACTAAGTAATGGGGATAATAGCTTCAATGATACAGGGGGAATTGGACTAATAGCATAAGAGCCTAACAAGAGGTAACAAAAAACCACGGAATTAGCTGGAAAAAATGACCCATGGTCTTAGATGTCTGCACATGGGAAACAAGATAAATTTGGTTATTAATACTAGGAAGGCAAATATGATTTAATAGGCATCTCTGAAACCTGGTGGGATGAGTCTCATGATTAAAATATAGAAACATATGAGTATAACCTTTTTTTAAAAAAAAGACAAAAAAGAAAGAAAGAAGTGGTGTACCATTCTGCCAATTTAAAGCATGGAAAACAAGATGAGAGCATTTGGGTAAAAATTAAAGAGGAGCAGAAAAACAGTGATCTCACTGTAGGCACCTACTATACCACCCCCCACTGTCACCCCCCAGCTATACTGAAGGTTTGTATGATGCTTTCCTAGGGCAAATGACCAAGTATTCAAAAAGGAGAGATATAGTAATAATAGGAAACTTCAACCACCCTGCTATTTGTTGGAAATCACACTCTGCCAAGGGTCCAAACAACTGTCAATTAGCCTTGCAATAAATTTCATCATACAATAGGTAGAGGAAGCAATAAGGTGATCAGCTGTTTTGTATTGGATCCTAACCAACAGAGCTGAACTGGTCAATGGGATGGGAATAGAGCAATCTTTGTGTGGGAGGGACCATGTCCTCTTGGCATTTGTTATATAGAGGGAAAGGGAAAAACCAAAGGTAGTCAGACACACACTCTCAACTTCAAGAAAGTTGATTTCAATAAGCTTAGGGAGATACTGGGTGAGATCCTATGCACTGAAATACAAAAAGGAAAAAGAGTTAATGGTGTTTGGAAGTTCTTAAGATGGGAGAGCAAACACACAACTACAAACAATTCCCATGGGGGTGGGGAAGGGATGTGTCTAAAGAAGCCAGAATGGATGTACAAAGAACTTTCAAATGAGCTAACACGTATAAGAAATGGAAGATGAGAGAAACTACTAAAGAGGATTACAATTAAATAGCTAATGTGAAGTTGAAGGCTTTCATGGCCGACATCCAAGGCTTTCATGGCTGGCATCAGGAGCAAACTTTTCTAGAACATGGCCATATAACCTGAAAAACCCACAAAAAAATGTAGGAGGACATTTGGGATGGGGGAGCTTCAGAATGAGCTCTGGCTCACTAGAAAAGTTTAAAATGATAAAAACAGTTTTGGGGGCTATGTTCAGAGCAAGAGAAAGAACAACAAAATAAGATCACTGCATAGAGAATACTAACAGGGGGCAGAGAGAAGGCTAATTCTTTGATATCTTCCTTGGCTCTGTCTTCTCCCAAAAAGAAAACAGTGCTCTTACTAGTGAAATTATGGCACACAAAATTTCATAGTAAAGAAAGGCTTAGAGCAGAGAGCAAAGGGTAAAGTGGGGGCTTTCTTTCAGGGCTTTTTCTTTACTTTTAACCATTTTATTTCTTTAAGGGGCTTGTGGAGGGCTTTTGCTCAGAGGAAGTGAGTCAGAGATTTGCCGCAGGAAGGAGATAGAAGCCAGTAGCTTTCTATACAGTGATAGACCCAATCTCTTGATCTCAGTGACTGGGGAACAAGCCAGGTCAGCAGGGGCGTTTTCCTGGGTGTTTAATAGGCAGTTTTTCAGGGGGAAGTTCACAGTCCTGTTTCAGTGCCTCCTTAAGAATTCTGACGATGGACAGTGAGGTAGCTGCTGTAATCACCTGCAACACTTGTGGGATATTTGTCTCCTTCCCTATGGATATGAGGAACTTCACCTGAACCAAGTGCAAATTGGTAGCTCTCTTGGAAGAGAAGGTCCAGGAGCTGGAGGTCCAGGTATCAATGCTTCAACACATTAGGGAGAAAGACGTTTTCCTGGACAGAACGGAATGGGCTATCCTGGTTGGGGAACACATGGAAGAAGTTGCTGGGGAGGAGGTCACTTCACATACACAGCAGGAAGACAGTTGGAGGAATGTCACATACAGAACTAGGAACACCAGGTATCGTTCTGGGAACTTGCGGCTACATAACTGATTTGAAGCCATCTCTTTTATCAGGGATGATGAAGGAAGGCAGCAGGGACAGTCCTCTGGGAAAGTGCAGGAGATCTTGGTAGAATCACCACAGGGAAAGGGTACTGCCAAGCCTTGGAAGAGGCGGGTAGTTGTCGTGGGGGCTCCTTGCTGAAGGGTACAGAATTAGTGGTTTGCGGGCCTGACACGTTGTCTCAGGAGGTGAATTGTTTCACTGGGGCAAAGATCCATAATGTGATGGAGAGGGTGACAAGACTTTCAAGCCTACTGACTGTTACCTCTTTCTTTTGGTTCATGTGAGAACTAATGAAACTCAAGGCACAGCCTTCAGAATATCATAAGGGATTATGAGGCTCTGGATAGGAAGCTGAAAGAGCTGGATGCACAGGTTGTCATCTCATCTCTTCCCCAGTTAAAGTACATGGTCCAGGAAGGGAGAGGAAAATAGAGGATGTAAACAATTGGCTTTGCAGACGGTGCCACCAAGAACAATTTGGATTCTTGGATGCACTGCAGTTCCATGATGGGGAACTTCTGACAAGGGATATTTTGGCAGGAATGTTTTGGCGAATAGTCTCAAAAATTTAATCAGCAGGGCTTAAAATTGAGTTATGTTGGAGAGGGAGACAATATTTTGGAAGGCGGGAGTTCATCAAGGGCTGGAGATAATAGTCAAACTGTTATAGAGGGAACAGGGCAAATAGTACAAGGACTCAACAGTGGGAAGCAGAAAACCTTACACAGGCAGCGAGTGCGGGGGACCCATAGTCTTAGATTTCTCTACACTAATGCACAGGGCATGGGAAATAAACAGGAAGAACATGATATCCTAGCACAACACAGCAAATATGATATAATAGGCATCACTGAAATCTGTTGGGATGAGTCTCATGTAGGAATATAGGGGTATAACCTTTTTAAGAGAACTAGACCAAACAAGAAAGAAGGAGGAATAGCATTATATGTCAGGGATATTTACCAGTGAAGAAATCCAGGACATCAATCGTGGAAGCCAGGTGGAGAGCATCTGGATAAAAATGAAAGGGGTGGGAAACAACAGATCAAACTGAGGAATTGGATGATGGCTTTTTAGAACAGATGACCACACACTCAGAAAGGAGAGGTGCAACAGTGATGGGTGACTTCTACTGTCGTGATATTTGCTGGAAGTCAAACAGCCAAAAGCTCAAGGTTTAACAAATTCCAAACTTGCCTGGAAGACAATTTCATTGTCCAAAAGGTGGAAGAGGCAACAAAGGGGTCAGCTATTTTAGATCTGATCCGAACCAACAGTGATGACCTGGTAAATGGGGTGCAAGTGGTGGGATCCTTAGGTGGGAGTGATCACATTCTCCTGGAGTTTGTTATGCTGTGGAAAGGAGAAGCAGGGCTATAAATATCCCAGCACCTTGTTACCTAAATTGCAAGTGGTTTCAACAGGGCACCCACAAATTTTATTCAATTGAGAAATTGGTTTAGCTCAATGAGAAGCTGTGAGAGGGCTTTGGTAATATAAAGCCAGAATCTTAGGCCTTTACATACCAGTTCTGAACCCAAAGAACTCCAGAAGCAGGTTCCAAATTAGTTTTACTTTATTTATAAACAGGGGATCAACACACATGCTAAACTCATGCTCTCTCTCACAAACAAAAGAGGCAGAAATGCAAAGGCAGAAAAAAATAGTGAGTTGCAGGGTTGCAAAGAGGCAATACTGTACCAATCCTTTTTTTCCCATAGTAAGAGTAGTGCTATACTTTTTATTAATGAAAAAAAGGAAAAGGAAAATAGAATCAGAGATCATTATTACTCTTGCCATATGTTACAAGTAACAGGTCTTAGGGTTTACAACTAAAGTATATTTCCAGAATTTTAGATGATGCTTGGTAGATGATAAAAAGAATGCTCTTTATTGACAAATAAAACTAAATGAGTAGTATAAAATCTTATCCACTTTTGGCATTTTTCAGGAAACCAAGGAACAGATAGCAGGATTAAGAGAAACATCAGAGTGCAAGATCGTGTTAAATTATGCTTTCAAAGACAGCTGAGCAATAGTAAATACAAGACTCTAAAGCTATTACCTTGATAACTGCAAGAAACATAGAAATGCATTTTTGCTAAGAATTCTGTACCAGTCTTGAGGTGTAGTTCCAGTCTTGATGCTAGCAGAATGAAGATGGCTTATTAGCCACCTGCAATTTTTGGGGTGGTCAGCTATTGAGGCGTCAAGCCAAAACTGAACAGAAATTCTGTCCGGTTCCAAGCTAGACTGAATTGCTATGTTCTAGGTATGTGTATGTATAGCAAGAAATGGACCTTAGGGCAGTGTTTCAGGAGTTAAATGACTTTCCCAAGGGGGAAGAATGGAATGAGATATGCAATAACGGACAATCAGTGTGCATGTCTTCAAAGAAAAAAAAAGTCTCACTCTCAGAAGGAAAATCCCTTTGTCTGTAGTATGCAAGCAATTTCCAGGTCAAACATTTACCATCACACTCCTTGGTGAAGGGATTATGCTGCTTCCAATCTTTGGCAATCCCATCACAGCTAAGTGCGGGGCTTCCCCCATGCTGAGCCATCCAGATTTCCTAATATGGTATAGCTATTTTCCTGTGCTGGGGCACCCCCATTTGGCTACCTGCCTACAACATCCCTTTTGATATTAATTTGATATCACTTAAGGAGAATTGATTGCGGGCTGGATCCTGAAGTAACAACCTTCCTTGGTCCAGCATGGCTGACAACTATCTGTCTTCCATGGAGGAAATCTTACTGTTACCTTGTTCCTGGATTGATTGCCAGTTGCCTTGAACTCTGCCTGGACTTTAATGATTCCTTCTACCTTTGGGCTGGTGTATTGGACTGATTGCTGACTTATGAAGGATCTGGTCTGGATTAAACAACCACTGCTTTCTCTTCCACCACCTTGAAGTCAGTCTATGTTCTCTTGTTGCTGAGGACATTGAAGCTTCAGACTGGGAGTTTGGCTAGCTTCCCAAGGGGAAATACAGGGCAGGATGGGTGACACTTGGCTTGAAAGCAGTACATGTGAAAAAGATCTAGAGAGCTTAGCAGACCACAAACTAAATATGAGTCAACAATTTGATGTAACAGCAAAAAAGTAAAATAAAAATAAAATAAAAATCCACTGCAGTTCTGAGCTGCATTAACAGAAGTATAGTATCCACAGCAAGGGATGTAGTAATACAACTGTATTCTTCTTTGGCCAGAACTCACCTGGAATACTATGTCCAGTTCTGGGCACCATAGTTCAAAAAGGGTATAGAGAAGATGAAATGTGTCCAAGAATGGCGACCAAGATGATCAAGAGTCTGGAAACCATACTTTGTGAGGAACAACTTAGGGAGCTGTATATATTTAGCTTTGAACAGAGAAGACTGAGAGGACATGATAGCTATCTTTAAATATCTGAAGGGAAATCATGTTGAAGACATAGCAAGCTTATTTTCTGCTACTCCAGAGACCAAAATAAAACCAATTGATTCAAATAACAAGAAAAAATTCCAGCTAATCATTAGGAAGAACTAGGTTTGTTTGTTTGTTTGTTTGTTTGAACTGTAAGAGCTGTTCAACAGTGGCCTCTGATGATTGTGGATTCTTTATCTTTGTAGGTCTTTAAACAGAGGTTGGATGGCCATCTTTCAGAGGTGTTTTAGTTGTGTATATTATGCATGGTCCTTGTGGTATCTTCCAACCACATGTGAGTTGCCTAAGAAAACCCTATGAAGTTCATGGGGTTAGCATGAGTTGACAGGTGACCTGGAGGCCCATACACACACACAACATAATGGGTGAAGATACACTCTAGTTAATACCCAATGTTGGGCCCATTACTGTTTACAGATGGTAGAAAAATGAGATAAGTCCATGGGGGTATGATCATGCTAATAACACAATTAAGCACGAGAAAGGATGCTTTCCTTTCCCAAGTGATAATTGCTTGATGGGAAAATGTAGGACATGACACAATCAAAAGCCACTCATATAAATATGAAATTTGTGCTTCTTAGTGACGCTCAACATGGAGGATCTGTTGGGGTTTCTCCTAGACAGAAATGGAGGACACACCCTAGAAAAGGAGGACCTGAGGTCACCCTGGCCTATGATAGACCTCAACTGGACTAGCCAACCCTGGTGATGGTCCCCCATGACCCAATGCCCTCACCACAATCGAGGACAAGGCACTGCAAATGCAGGACACCAAAGAAAAGGGAGGGCATACCCAAGTCAAAGCCAAAAGCACTCCTTGAAATACAAAATCCATGGTTCTTAGTCCTGCTCAAAAATGGAGGGCAACTGGAATTCTTCCAGTACAGAAGCCTGAAATGTAGGGGACGTCCCGGAAAAGAGGGCCTCTGGTCCCCCTGAGAAAGAGGGGCTTCAACTAGAAAAGCCAGGCCACATTTCCCTCACCACTGACCACCACCAAGACCACCACCTTCTCCTCCTCCCCCTCTTTCTCCTCTTTGTTTTCCTCCTCCTCTTCTTCCCCTCCTTCTCCTTTTCTCCTCTTCCTCTATCCTCTTCCTTCTCCTCTTCTTCCTTGTTCTCCTCCTCATTCTCCCCCTTGTTTTCCTCCTCTTCATTCTCCTCCTCCTCCTTCTCCTTGTTCTTCTTCACCTCCTCTTGTTGTCCTCCTCCTCCTCCCCTCTTCCTCTTCCTCCTCCTTTTTCTACTCCTTCGTCCCTTTCTTTCCCCTCCTTCCTCCTCTTCCTTCTCCTTCTTCCTTCCCCTCTCCCTCTTTCTCCTCTTCCTTTTCTTCTTCCTCCTCCTCCTTTTCTTCCTCTTCCTCCCTCCTCCTCTTCTTCCTCCTCTTCCTCCTCCTCTTCCCTCTCCTTGCAGAGAGAGTCTCCTGCCGCCGCCAGGGGGCGCTGCTGGGGCGGCGCTTGGAGCATCCTTATCCATCCATCCTCAAAAGCAGCGCTGAAGAAGATAGGCGCCTCCTCCTCTTCTCCTTCTTCTTCCAGAGGAGGAGCAGCGCACCTGGCCCTGGGCGCAACTGGTGGAAGCGGAGTGCTCCTCTTCCTCTTCCTCTTCCTCTGGTGCTGCTGGTGGGGAGCCCTGGAGGGCTGGGGCCCGGCGGCGTAGCGGGGCGAGGGGTCTGGTGGGGCGCTCCCTCCGAGGAGGATGCTGCTGGGGGGCGCCGAGGAGGATGATGCCCGGCGGCAGCAGCAGCAGCAGCGGCAGCGGCAGCCGGGAGGAAGGGGTCTGCCATCGGGCGCTGCGGCTCCTGCTCCAGCTCTGCTCCGAAGGCACCCTCGAGGCCGACGCCTGCCGCCCCTTCCACGCCTACCTCCGGCAAGGACCCCGGGGCCCCGGACACGGCCAGCCAGGTCGGTCCCAGCCGTTTGCTGAGAGGCTGAGAGAGGGTCACTGGGGAGAGTCACACTCTCTCAGCCTCGCAGGCAGAACGACACAAGTCTCTAGCTTCAAGAGACGGGGGTGCTTGTTGGCTTGCTTGTTTGTTTGAGTGCAAGCGTCTGTTTTGTATGTTTTGTGCAAAGGAGAAAAAGGTATTCCAAGTCTAGGTAAGTGCTTCCCCTCCTTCTCCCCCCCCCCCCCCCTTCTCCTCCTTCTTCTGCTTCTTCTTTATATCAATCCCTGTGTTCTTCTGGGAGAAAAGAAATATAAAAAGAAATCTTGCCTAGAAAATCCTAGGAGAAGAAATTACTTGGAAGGAACACAAGAAGAAGAAAGAGAAGAAGGAGAAGAAGGAGAAGGAGAAAGGTGAAGGTGTGTTTCTAGGAGTGCTTTGAGCTTTTATTTGCTCATCATGCCCTACATAACTCTTTTTTTTTTCCTTTGAACGTCCTCCAGTTTGTCCTCCTTTGAGATAAGGATTTTATTATGGGAGAAGAGCAGGATATAAATTAAAGTTTAATTAATTAATTATTAAGTTATTATTATTATACTTTATTATTAGTAGTAAGTAATTATTAAGTTATTATTATATTATTAAATTATACTGTTATTTTTATTCAATTATTATTATTACTGTTATTATTAAGACACCTGGTCACCTTGCACCCAGTCCTCCTTTGCAACTGGGTTTGGCCCATCCCCAGGAGCCTTGTCTTCTTCTTCTTCTTCTGGGACCCCTGGCTCCATCTGGGTCTCCCCCCATCTCTGGACCAGGATCTCCCCCAATCTCCAGTGTGCCCCGTTTGGGGGACAAGAAAGGCCCCCCTCCAACCGAGCCTCCCTTCCAAACCCACTTGGCAAGATTTCAGTGGCAGCTCCTTCCACGCTTCAGAGTTGAGAGCTGAGATGCTGGTGAGAAGAATCAGGTCAGTTTGACTAAGGAGTTTATCACACGGGAGGAATTTCTCCCAATTTTGAATGGAGCCAATTCGAATTCACGTAAATTTGCTAGTTTAGCAAATTTATGTGAAATCTAATTGCATTCAGAATGCATTCAGAATGACTTCCCATTTCCCGAAAATGACCCCCCGTTGCCCGAAATTACGTGAGATGCTTTAATACGAAATAACGTAAAACCTATGATTACGTTCGGAATGACTTCCCTTTTGCCCGAAATTGCATGAGATAGACTCATATGCAACAACGTGAAACTCTATGATTGCGTTCCATCTTATGATAAACTCCGAAGTCTCCTCCTCTGGAGGTTTTTAAACAGAGGCTGGGTGGCCATCGGTCAGTAGGGCTTTGACTGTGAGTTCCTGCATGGCAATATGGGGTCGGACTTGAAGGGTTTACACAGAGGTAAGACCTGCACAGTTACTTGCCAGTGCAACCCTATGGAGTTGATCACCCAAAGGAGACTGGGAGTTTATCCCGTGAATATCTGGTGAAAAGAGCGCAATTACGCATCACGTCACACAAAACCCACCATTAAAGTGGTCACAAAGAAGTATTGTGTTGCACTGAGAGGCAGGGGACATTTTATTATTATTATTATTTATTATCTTCCTCCTTTCGGGATTTCAGCAACCATGCATTTCCGACATCGCTTTATTTGCGCAATTGCATGTGATAATCACTTGCGCAGCTGCTTGCCATTTCCGCTTCATTCGCAGGATGCTTTAAAGGCACTTTAATCTCTCTTTCATGCCAAAGTCGGCCCAGTGTGACGAAAAGTTCCCCTCAGGGTTGTCATAAGTCAAAATGGCTTGGAGGCACAACAAGCCTTGCACGATTCAGTGGGAGGCACTCCCCCGTAAATGTGCGATAGATTGCAGCCGGAGGCCAAGCTAAAGTGGCACCTGGAGTATTTTTAGATCCGCTCATTGCTGCTGTTAAGGACAGCACATACCTGAAGGATGAAGTGAATAAACACCTCTCCAGGAACCAAAGAAGGAAAATAGCCCTGAATGAACACAATCCTGTGATCTGGCTGCATCCACACTAGAGGAATAACCTGATTTGGGACCGCTTTAACTGCCCTGGCTCAAGGCTATGGAATTCTGGGAGTTGGAGTTTGCTCCGCTCTGGGCTCCACAACAAACTCCAACTCCCAGAATTCCATAGTCTTGAGCCAGGGCAGTTAAAGCGGTCCCAAATCAGGTTATTTCTCTAGTGTGGATGCAGCTGGGGTTTGCTCTATGATAAGCAGAACATGTTTTTCTTTTCCTTCAAAGTAACAGGGATTAGAGAGCTCCCAGATACAAATCATATTGAAATAGCTTCTCTCTGTTTTCATACACCTACAGATGATTCTCCCTCTTGACACACACACACACACACACACACTCACAGACACGCAACAGTCAAAAGGAATAAAATGTGATAGAACTGCTAAGTTGTCCGTATTACCTCTCCTGTCATTCACCAGATGATAAACCTCTTTTTTGTTTTACTTTTTACCTTGCCTTCCATTAGAAGCAAAGTGGTTCTGGAAATCCACTGGCAGGAAATCTTGTTGGTCTTAAAAGCATGTTTCCTGACAACAACTGGATTGGAACGGCTTAAAGCAAGAAGATTGTCCCGTAGCATAATAGCAAGATTCCTTTGCATAGGCGGAAGTTAAGCTGGGAAAAGTTGTTTGCCTTCAGAGTTTGTTTGAACCCGGTCTTTAGGCTTTGATAAATTCATGGTTAAGCAAGGATAGTCCTCATTTAGATACATGTTTTAGCTTTTTCTAACTTTTGTGTGATTTTTCAACTGATTTTATAGTGTTTTAGTGTGACGATTTAAATTTGTTTTTGAAATCATTTTAATTTGTTGTTTCTGGAAGGCGCCGTGGGTCCTAGTCTGGGAGAAAAAATGGCTTCTAAATAATGTAAACAAGCAAAGAAATAAATTCATCTCCACTTCATCTCCTCTTTGTGCTTTGCAGCTACGAGCCTTGTAGCATTTTAAAGATTAACACATTTTATTATGTCGTAAGCATAGTCCAGGAAGGTGTGTGTCGGTAATAACATTTGTAGGTCTTTGAGATGTCAGAAGACTTGGTTATTTTGCTTGATGATAATCGGGAACTTCAAGGAAAGTTTGTGTGCTGAATTGTCAAAGTGATCAAGGTTTATTTTCCTTCTTGAAATGACTTTGTGGTCTGTGATCCTAAACATGCTTATTCAGAAGTGTACTTATTTGAATCAGGAGGGATTTACTTTAAATAAATGCATTTAATATACAGGGGAAAGCAAAAAGTTGGAATTTGCAGCAGCTGCAATGACTGTATCTTATCTAAATCATTGTTTTCCTGAAGTACAATCCCATTTAATGTCCGATAGTGGCATTTTTTAATATACTGGTGAGCGCATTGAGCTTCTTTCCTGTGATTTCTGACCGCACAGCTTGCCAGCCTTTGGGACTGATTATGGGATTTACATTGGATTATGTCTTTAGAGTAGCATCTTTCATTGCTTAATCTTTTTGATAATGTTTGGAATTAAATTCTTCCTTGAAGAAGCCCCCCTTTCTAAAGCAACAAGAAACATTGTTTTTACCCATGAAAATGTGGAATTGACCATGCTGTTGATTTTAAGGAATCAAAGTTCTTATGGCTGTACAGATTTGTATTTCATCAAAGGCATGTTTCTCAGAGGCCTAAGGTACGTGTGAAGGTTGCATCCAGAGCATGTCTAACCCTGTCTTCAACCTGAGTGCCCATTATCCCCAGCAAGCCATTGGCTATCAGCAATGTGAGTTGTAGTATAACACATATGGAGGGTCTGGATTTGAGAAGGCTTGTTTAAATATGCAAACAAATCATCATGTGTGACTCTATCCATTTGCACTGGAGATGGAAGTGTCTGGGCCATGGATATAGAAGGTATTTCATGATATATGATACTTGTTCTTTCCATGGCCCGCTTTTGCTCTTTTCAGTTTGGGTCGTCTTTGCTCTGCTGCTAAACCATGATCTTTGAAGCATTGCATCCTTAATGCCTTTTTATTTCTGGTGGAACCATAGATGGTCTGATTTTAATGTACTGGAAAGTACATCACATTAAATTCAATGTAAAATCCATTGCAGGGTGCATCAATCTGGTTTGACACCACTTTTAAGTAGTGTAGCTGCATCGTAAGGAATCCGGGAATTTTTGGTTTTGCAGGGTATTTTGCCTTATCTACCAAAGAATGTGGTTGCTTCACAGAACTACAAATCCCAGGATTCTGAAGGATGGAGCCATGGCAATTAAAGTGGTGACAAACCACATTATTTTTACAGTGTAGATGCACTCTAATAAAATATATTTTGTTCCACTGACAATCAGAGACTGTGGATTCTGCTGTAACGTATGTGCATATTTTAAAAAGTCTTTGAAGCCCAATCTGTATATAAAGACAACCATTCTCAGTGTATCACACTAGACAAATCCTGCTCAGAACTGGGATTTAAAAGTAGGGGAAAAAACTGCAAATGTGGGATGTTTTTCAAAAGATGTTTCTTCCAAACAGCAATAACGCGAAAATAAAGTGAATGGAAAGTAGACAAAAGTTCCTGAAAGTAAAACAGGTGTCATTTTTGTCCACTTTCCATTCACTTTATTTTCATGTTATTGCTGTTTGGTGCAAACATGTCTGAAAAATATCCTGCATTTTCGGGTTTTTTCTATTTTTAAAATTCCGTTTCTGAGCGGGATTAGTCTAGTGTGATAAGGCTGTAAGGCAGAAAAGGATCAGGTGTTGAATGTTATTGAGTGCTGGCTTTGTCCTGGGAGAAGTTCTGAGAGGGAAGTTTCATTTCTGCTGCAACCTGAGAGATATGAAGGATTTTTGACAGTATAAACATATCAATCTCAGGGCCAAATGAGTATTAACATACCATGAGCTGGTCTTTTTAGCACTACCTTACAGATCAGAAGCACAAGAATGAATGTGATTGCAATCATTTTATACATTAGTGGCTTAGCCCAACCTGAAAAGGAGGAATGACAGTAGTGAATAACACTGTAGCCTTGTTGGAAGATGCTCTTTCAGCTTCCCGTCACCTGTTATAGGGTTCTGATGTTGTTGGAAATCCCTCACAGCCTAATCTGCACTGTTGAGTATTTGCACGAATATCCTCAGCTACTGTATCTCATCCACAGACCTCTAACCAGCAGTGTGAAATCAGTAAATTTCTTTCATTTGGAATGTGTGTTTGGAAGGCTGTATTTAAAATGTTTCACACTAAATAAGATCTGAGACAAGGAACTCATCTCCCTACTGTTACCTTTTGCATTAATTTGGCAACAGGAATTGGGTAGACACACTAGTGCCCAGTCCTGGCCACAATAATATTTTGAATTTCTCTGGTCATTTCTCACTTTTGTCTATAGAAAAGTACAATAGCATCCAAAATCCACAAAACAGTCATACCTTCATTGAGCCAACCAAAATGCACAATGTACATGTTGCAAGCTTTCAGAGCTGCACTGGCTTCTTCATCAGGCAAAGATGTTAAAAAATCATGCAGGAGAATGAAAGAAAAATGACAATGTTCTTCATAGGCATGAATTTTGCTGTGGTTGTTGTCTTCAGTTCAGATGGTTTGGAGGGGTATTCATGCAGGTGGGCCCCTCATCTTTCTGGTTGTGTGGATAATGGGAGATTCTTAAAGTCCAGGAGAACCACAACATCTTAACACAATGCTGGCCTATGACTAACATTATTTTCCCTCCTCCTGAATGATTTTTCACACTTTTCCCTGATGAAGAAGCCAGTAGAGCTTTGAAAGCTTGCAACATATATATTGTGCATGCTGGTTGGGCTGATAAAGACATAGCTAGTTTTTTGAAGGGCTTTCGGGCTATGGGGGCATGTTCTAGAAGAGTTCCTTTCTGACATTTCTCCAGCATCTGTGGCTGGCATATTCTTTCTCTGAAGATGCTAGCCACAGATGCTGGTGAAATGTCAGAAAGGAACTCTTCTAGAACATGGCCACATAGCCTGAAAGCCTTACAAAAAACTATGGATGCCGGCCATGAAAGCCTTCGACTCCACAAAGACATAACTGTTTTGTTGATTCTTTATGTCAAAAACATGCCCTGGATATGTTTTCTGTCTATAGAAGTGTTTTAAAAATAAATACTTTTCAGTGTGAATCAGGAAATGTCATCAGTGAAGGTGTGCTTTCTGAGTTTATGTGTGTGTGTGTGTGTCTTGGAGGAAGGAAGAGAAGTAAAGAAATTATAGCCATGAGTCTTACATTCTTTCATTCTTTTAATCTCCAGAGAGAGACTTAGGTACTGTAACTTTCTCCTCAGTGTGGACTCGAAGGCTTTCATGGCCAGCATCCGTAGTTTTTTGTGGAGCTTTCGGGCTATGTGGCCATGTTCTGGAAGAGTTCCTTTCTGACGTTTCACCAGCATCTGTGGCTGGCATCTTCAGAGAATAAGGATGGAGATATATATCCTGTGTGACCCTGGGAAGGAAGGCATAATTTGCAAATGTCTTGTTCTGTAGCTAATGGCAGTCCTCCGGGTGGGAGGATATGCAAACAAGGATTAATGTCTGCTAACTGGTGCTCATTGTCTGCTGGCCAGGGAGTTCCTGGTCTGCTGGCCAGGCTATCATTCTCTGAAGATGCCAGCCACAGATGCTGGCGAAACGTCAGAAAGGAACTCTTCCAGAACTTGGCCACATAGCCCGAAAGCTCCACAAAAAACTATTTCTCCTCAGTCTTTCCTCAGCAATATTTTGAAGTCATCTAGGTACTTTGTGTGTATACAGAGCATGCTCAGTTCTCACTGGACAGAACAAATAATTAAAGGAAAACAAAACAAAAAGTGGAGCAGAACAAAGCATAAAAAATTTATTTTGGAGGGCCAGTTACCCATTTCAGCTCTGAAAATGAATCCATTCAAACTTTTAGCTTATGAAGATTGTCTCTGATTCTCCTGCCCATCTAAACCACCAGGATTTATTGTTTGTAGCATGTTGTATTATAGAAGGAGGTAACCCTTCCCCATTTTAAAGAACTTTCCTTGCCTGGTCATCTGGAAGTAATGATAGGTATCTAATTGAAGGGATGTTGATCAACCTTAACCTCTTCTGATGAACAATTTCTTTTATCAGATTTGATAGGGATAACATTAAATATGAGCTGGGTTTACACAACTTCTGTTTCAAATAATCCTAAGCATTTCAAGCACTAGGCCGTAAACATAAAAGTTAAAAATACAAAATTAAACATGGGTTTCACAAGATGAGCTGTAGATATAAATTATACCAGGTGTGACTGATGGATAGCTGTCAAGACATTTATAAAATGATTGTTTCATTCTGTCTTTGTCATGCTAGTCAGATCTATGTAACATTTTTGAGATAGCATCCAAGATGATTTTGAGTTGGATTTTGTTGAATTAATTTTTTGCCTTCTGAAATTCTCAGTGCTCTTTTTCACATAGTTTTCATCCAGGTCCTATTCAGGAATGTTCTCAGTTCAGCTCCCAATTATGCTTCTTTTAAAACTTTAGATGCACTCAGAGGTTTTTGGAATCTCTTGCAGAAGACACTTTTCTTTGATTGGGAAATGGAATACTTTTATATACAGTTGTTAAAGTGTCCCCCTTTCCCAGCTGAACTCATTCTCATCTTAAAATGGTGGTGAAAAAAAATAAAATAATGTGCACTGATACAATTACAGCAGCATTTTGCCCAGGGAAGGAGGAATATCCGGTGCTCAGCATTCCTTGAATTAGTGTGTGTTTTATTTTTTATTAACATCCTGCCTTTTTACCAGTATGGGACCCAGGGACACTTCTGGTATAGGTTAAAGCAAAATAATTATGACAGTACAGAAGTTGCAAAACTACTAAAAACCAGTTGAGGTAAAAGTATTCTTCTAAACTTTTATTTTTCTACAAGGAAGATTTTTTTTTCTTTTGCTAAAGTAGCACCTTGCATTTTATCTAGGCCTCTGGACTGATCCACCTGGGCTCTTATGTTCACCACCTCTCCCCCATTCTAATATTTGTCTCTAATGTTTGAATGGATCTTATCTGTATTGCATCTTTGTTGTTGTTTAAATTCTGGTCTGTGTATATGTGTCTGTCTTTCTGAGGGGCATATATATACTGGCAACAAGAGTCTAGTAATACTTAAAGTAAGAGTACAGATTGTTAATAATAAATAGTGTGATGTGCATCACCATTAGCTTACAGTTAATAAATTTGCCTTGTGACAGATTAGGATGGACATTTCCATCCCTATCAGAAACTGAGGAGAAGTCACAATCCTGTCTACATTCGTGTAGTTCAGAAAATCTGTTGACTGGCCTATTAGCGCTTCCTTTCCCAACCCATGTGTTAGTCAGCACTGTCATAGCAATGATCATGGTGGGGTGGTTGTGGCAGCAGCAGAAAGCAGAATGGGCACCTGGATTGAGCAATTGTATGCTTGAGATGCAATGTTGTGTCTGCCCTGAGGTTCTGTGATAATCAGAAACTCATGTGTGCTGTCTGATTATTCTCTTGAAAGTAGGAATCGCTAAACAAAACATGGCTCTTCTGTTCATGGATTATTTGTGTTGTTTGAACCCAACCCCGTGGCTTCTTTGTTTCCAGGCAAACTACATTGCTGGAGTTAAACATCATAATAGACAATTTGCAGGTAGAAAAGATGTGGGGTGTGTTTTTTTAGCTGACCCCACTGGAGTGGTTAGGTTGGATGCATAAGCATGCTGCTTTGTCCTGAAGATCCAGAATGGGAAGAAGGGTATAAGAGCACTGCTGGATCAGTCCAAACGTTTTAGTAATAGCCTTCTGTCCCCAAAGCGGTCAACAAGTTGGATATGGGAAGCCCACTAGCAGGGGTTGAATGTTATTGTCCCTTCCATCTGGCATTCTCCAGGAGTCTGATATGCAGAAACATATTACCTCTTGTATATTCATAGTCAGGCAGACTAGTAAGCATTGATGGCCCCATCCTCCATGAATTCAGCTAATGCCATTGTAAATCCATTCATGTTGGCAGCTATAACTATATATTGTGGCAATGAATTCCATAGTTTAGCTATGTGCTGTGAAGAAGCATTTCCTTCTACTGATCTTCAGTCTATGACTACTCAACATCAGTGGATGCTTCCAGGTTCTAGTATTATGAGAGGAGGAGAAGAGCTTCTTCTTATCTTCATCATGCAGAATTCTATGAGCCTAAAGGACTCTTGATTTATCATGGTGCTTCTATTTGATTCTGTATGGCAGACTTGCAGTGCAACATTTGAAACATGATGTGCATTTTCACCTAGGAGACCAACATCTTCAAGATTTAGTTGCATGCACAAAGCTCAGTCTTCATATGCAAAAGGTCTATGCATAGCTGTTTTTTTATGTCTGATGCTGCTCAGTAAAATTGTTACATACTGTATAAACACAACACAATTGGTAGTTCTTAAAACAGTGCTTGGTTTGTTATTGGTTCAGATGCCAGCCACTGAAAAATGACCAGAATGTTTTTGTGGACAGTGCATTTAGGTTGTTCTGGTTGTTGAATTATCCCCACATCATGATTAGAAGAACCCTTGTTGTCTGCTTTTTTGGCCCAGAAGTCAGATGTCTTACCCTAGTCCAGAAAGTATGTTAAATTTATGGGAGAGGGGAGGAGGAAGACAAAGCAGGCAGGCTAAGCTTTCTGTGACTGAGCAGAAACCCATCGATAGCAGACAGGCCAAAGACAGCTTGATTTATTCAGACAAGCAGTCTCATTGAGTTAGTGGAAGGCAATTAATGGGTTCTGAAGAATGTCTCTTTAGGTTTTCAAGGACTGGAAGAATGGTGGTAACAGCATGGGGTCAACTAAGAAAAAAAACCCTATACCTAATTAGTGCTGTTAGCTTGATTCTAACGTTATTAATATTGCAACTTCATTCATGTGAAAATGTTTGCATTAGAGGATTTGGTCATGGTTGGGGCAAGTATATAAGGTAGCAAATCTGTTAGAACAGTAAAAACAATGAAAAGTCAGTAGTTTTTGAAAACACTTTTTCATAGGGGTGACCAGTTTTGTCAATGGTTCTGCAAGAAAGGAGGGATGACTGTATATACCTATAACCAACCTGCTTTCTGGGTTGTTTTTTAACTTAAGCAAAGCAATGTGGCCCACTGCACAGTTTCATGGTTTTGGATTTTGATGGACTTGAGTTCAAATTAGACTATAGTTGATTATTTTCAACACAAAGTCCTCTTACTCTGTACAGATGATAGCTTTCCAAAGCATTAGGGTGAAGTTGCAAAGCTGTCACTGAGAAGAATAAATCACAACAAACCTGGAGTTCATCCGATTTCTGACGCTAGTATAATTATAAAGGGGGGAAATTGTCAATTTTGCTTCAGTTTTTTAAATTAACCATAGCTGGTTTGAGGCTGTCTTGTTTTAAGAAATCACTATTAAGATGACTATAAATTGTCAGATTTGGATAAAACAACAAGGGGTGATTAACTGGAAATTATGAAGAAAAATTTTTCTCTCCTAACAACTGCTAGGGATGGAGAGTAAGTGAGACATCTGAACATGATGCATTAAGTCATGGTCCCTGGGCATACCAGTGTGGGAGTCATCCTGATTACTCTGGAAGAAGGGAGAGCCACAGGGTACTGGCAACTCCCAAGCTGACCCCTGGATAGCCTTGGCAACAAGCCCCCTGGGCTGAAAAATGCTCCTGCTCAATGCCAGGTCGGTGAATGGAAAGATACCATTGAACCAGGAATTGATAGTGGATGAGCATGCTGACCTGGCTTGTATTATGGAGACGGGATTCCATCTCCCCTACCATGTGCCCTGTCCCACAATCTACTGGGTATGAGTGTGTTTACTTTAAGATGGGTGGCTGGGACAGAATAAGGATTCTGTTGGTGGTGTACCGCCCATCCCACTGCACAACAGTCTCCCTTCCTGAGCTGACTGAGTTGGTCTCTTCAGCGGCATTGGCGTCCCCTTGGCTTGTTATCCTGGGGAACTTCAACATCCATGCAGAGACTGATCTGTCAGGAGCAGCTCTAGACTTCATGTCCACCATGAAAACTATGAGGCTGTCTCAAATAATATCTGGTGCCACCTGTGTTGCGGGACACACTCTGGACCTAGTTTTCTATTCAATGCAAAATGATAATTCTCTGAGAGTGGAGGAACTCTGTAGTTCTGTTGTTATGAACTGGTCACTACCTGGTACGGTTCAGACTCACTGGGACTCAGAGCCTCTGCAGGGGTGGGGGGGCCGATTAAGATGTGGGACCCCAGGAGACTTACGGATCAGGATGGATTCCTGATGGCTCTTGGGGAGTTTACTGTTGCCTTGGCAGGTGATCCTGTTGAAGCCCTGACTGATCTCTGGAATAAGGAAATGTCCAGGGTGGTGGAAAATGATTGCCCCTAAGCATCCCCTCCCATAAAGTGAAGCAAATCTTGGTTTACCAGGAAGCTGATGTTGATGAAACAATTGGGACGGGGACTAGAGTTACGATGGCGGAAGACTTGAAGTGAATCTGACCAAACATGGGCTAGAGCTCACTGGAAAGTCTATGCTGTGGCAGTAGTGAAAGCAAAGACATACTTCTTTGCCACCATTGCACCTGCACAGTGTCATCCAGCAGAGCTGTTCTGACTGGTCAGGGCCCTTTGACATTTTGGCTGCCAAGAAAGACACAAAGAGCACTCAAGAGCTTGCTGTGAAGAATTTGCAAGACACTTTACAGACAAAATTGCTCTGAGTATCTCTACCCTTGCTTTGTATTTCTAGTAGAAGCTGGTGTGAGTGAGAATACTTCCAGGTTGATAGTGACATTCAATGCAAGAATAACTTATCAACATTAACGTTTGGACAACTTGTGACAAGAATGTCTTTTTCAGTGGTATCCCTGGAGGAAAAGGAAAATATAATCCACTTCTAGGCTACCTTGCTCAGGTAAATGACATTTGAGAGGAGGTTTACTCATCTGTAAATATTTCTTTAATAATATGATCTGCTTCCTAAGCTCCCTTGAAGATAGGGTAGTAAGCTTCTTACACAGATTAGCATTTATGAGTATGCATGTAACTGATACAGGACAAAGGTATAACTGGGTTACTAGTCACAAAAATGGTTTTCAGAACTTCTGTAATCTATGGTTTTCATTTTTAAAAAACACTAATATCTGTGTGACTCTTCCCTGAGAAACTAGTAAGAATCTGACCTTAGGAACCTACTATTAAAAATTCATAAAGGTCATAGAAGACTGTTGGGAAGCTCCAGAAGGGGATGAAAAGAAAGATCAGGAAATACTTATGCAGATAAAGATGATAAATTGAAAGGCCAGACCATTAATCATGGTGAATTTCATTAACATCATACTGTGTGGAAGATTGGCACTATTTGATACTAAGTAAAGCTTTCTAGTCTGTATTGCCATGCTGGGCTGTACATTTTTGAACCCCAGAAAATAAATCTAATGGGTTGCTGATACTTATGTGTATTAAGAAAAGTTCAGACAAATTATAGTGTAAATAAACATTGTTGGTTTAGCAGCAAATATGGAATTTCTGGTGGTTCTGAACAAAAGGATTAAGAAGTTGTATTTGATCATTTATTCAAGTTAAGGGCCAATGCATAAATCCATAGGGGAAAGAAGTCAAAGATATCACATGGGTCTATGAGGCTTTTTATGCCCATGGGATCAGGGTCTCTGCATTAATATTTTAATAGTATATGACTATTTATAACTTTGCCTTTATTTCTGTGTGCTGTAGAGAAATAAACGAACTTAAATTATCAGTATGAAAAATAAAAAAGTTAACTCTCTGAATAGCTTTTATATGCAATATTCTTCTTGAGTTTCATTTTTTCTCTGTGAACTATACATAGAGATGTGATCTCAAACCTAAGGGACAAGATAGTCTTAATTTGAAGGTAGTGGGTAAGTAAGTTGCGCTTGATGTTTCGCTGACATTTAGCCCAGTATTTGTAATAGTGAATTTCTCCCTTCTGCTGCTGGTTATTGACCAGTAGTATAAATCAGAGGAAGTAGCATAGTGTAATGGTTTGAGCATTGGACTGTTACTCCAGAAAGGAGGGTTCGAACCCATAATATATAGAATCTTTCTTGAAATCCACTAGGTGACCTTGGGCAGGTCACATTCTCTCATCCTTAGAGGATGGCAATGGCAAACCCCATTTGAACAAATACTGCCAAGAAAACCCCAGAATAGTGTGTTCACATATGCATATTTACAACACACTACTAAAATAGAATTTTAGGTTCCATGACAGCTTATTTTAAAGACCAAGACCAGTGACACTGGTTTGATACCAAACATAGTTTAAAGCTAAAAAGAAGCAAACAAAACCCCTGTATCAAATTTGCTTGTTTGTTACAGGTAAAGTTTGAGTCTCCCTTATCTGAAATATTTGCGACATGCTTTGGATTTTGGAATTGTGTTTTGGATTTTTTTTACGGAGAGGGGGGAGTTTGGAATAGCTGTATGGGACCCGTCTAAACACAAGTTTCATTTATGTTTCATATATACCTTATACACATAAACAGAAGGTAATTTTATACATTTTAAATACTTTTGTGCATGAAACAAAGTCGGTATACACCGAGCCATCAGAAAGCAAAGGCATCACTACCACAGCCAACCATGAAGAATGCTTTGGTTTTTGGAGGATTTCAGATTTCCAGATAAGTGAGCCTGAGCCTGCATATGACAATAGCATTGAGTTTTGTTACTTATCACTAGTGTTAAATCCTCTGGGTTAATTGATCTCTGAAACTCTGCTGTTGCATGCTGTTGCATCTGTCATGGCTGGCCCTACCCAAAGAGTCCAGACTGGAGCTGCCATCTGTCACAGTACCTGAGACAACCATTAGCAGGAACAAGATGGTAGTTGTTCAGCAACCAGGAGATACAGCCAGAGCTGAAGTAACAGAACCAAAACTGTGGCCAAAAAAAGGTACAAGCTTGTAGAAGTATCGGGGGGGGGGGCGCAAAAGAGTAGAGGCATTCTTGGGAGCAAGAGGAGGCCTTTGGAGGCAATGGTCTTACAAGGGACAGGGATGTTTAGAAACCAATATATCTGGGTACATTTAATACCATTTCATAAGAAAGCTGTTTTTTTTTACCTCCAGAAACAACTTGACCTCAGCTCCAACTCCAGTAATCATGCAAAAGCCAAGCCTGTGGAAGTTCATGTTTGGCTTCAGCTGGTCATCTTGAAGGACTTCATGAAAACTTCAGTATAAAAAGCAAAAGAAAGTCAACAGCAGGAATATTCATATGGCATGAAGTAGTACCAGTGGAAGTTTGCATAGTCCTGTGGGGTCAGTTCTGAAACATACTTCTGAAGCACCCGTATTACAGATTTATTAGCAGGTTTATCAGAATGCCTCTAGGCTGCCACTTGCCTGGACTATATTGAATCCTTTATAAAAGACAGGGAAAAATGCTATCATATCAAGATGTTTGTTGTTATTTTAAGAGTCAATTTGCATTGTTATTGATAAGATAATGAAGACTGCTTGTAAGTGTGCTGCTCAGTCAGTGACATCATAGCTAACTTGCTACTTCAGCTTGAAAGAGTTATTCCACCTACAAATCCACAGTTCAACTATATCCTGACTTTATAAATGTTTTCTCCCTTTGGCTGAAATTTGTCATGCTTCAATTAATCTTGAAGAGCTTGTGCTGTACAAAAAAATGTTGGACCAAAGTCAGTTGAACCACTTTTGAGTTATTCAAAGATAAAATATTATATATACTTTTTCTTTTTAAATTAAAGTGTTTTTAAAAAGGATTTTTTTGTTTCTTTTACCTTCAGATTTGCTTAGAATTTAGCCCTAGTAAAAGATGAAGAAAATTAAATAATAAAACATGGAAAGAGAATGGGCTGCACCAAATGTTTACATGTGGACATTTTCAGAACATTGTGTTTTTGAAGGAGGCAAGACTATGTTCTGACTATGTTCCACTCCATAACTCATTGTTACTATAGGTTGCAGATGCATTATTTCATTCCACTGATCTCTTATTTCCTGGAGTGATCTTAGCCTGTGACCGTGTAGTGACAGAAATCATACTATTGAGGGCAAATATTACACTGAGAGCAACACTTATGTGTTTCATTGTATACCTGATTTTACAGAATCAGGAGCTCACTCTAAACAGACAAACATCCTGCAGATCAAGGAGGGGAAGGGATATACAGCAGGTTGCCCCCAAATTTGCAAGCCTTTTGCCATTATAATATGGAACATGGTCTAGTCTTTATTGCTCATTTATCAAGAGAAGAGATGGGAATTGTCACACTACATAATCCTCCTTCAAACTGGGAATGAACTCTTAATCCATTTAAAAGAAAGTAGACCACAATTTAAGCCTTCCCTCCTTGTTTGGCTTATCACCAGTTGACCAAAAAGGGGACCACACACATGTTTGCACCATTTGCATGCCCACTCCTCACCTCCAAACCTCACCAAATACAAATCAATTTCACAGGGATGTTATTCTGGCTCAGCTCTAGAGCTGTCTTAAGGTCTGTTTGAGGGAAAATGCAAGCTTTTTTACAGGTTTCACAGAATCACAGAGGAACAGTGAAAGGATTGGGAGCACATGAAATCCACCCACTTACCACTTAGTCCTGTTGTATGTACACTACGGATAGAGGATTCATCAAATCATGAACACAGAATTATAAAAGATTCTGGCAGGTAACCAATATTTGGCTCTCCGAAACCAGGAAATTTCAAAGCAAGCCTGTTGTTGTTGCTACTCACTGCCCCCCCCCCCCCCATAACTTACCATCCATGGCCCACCAGGATTTATCCCCCATTTTGACCCCAAATTAGGAGGAATATTTCAGCAACAATTTCAAAATCAAAGCAAATTTTAATTGTAATAATTATATAATGATGCCAGCAAAATGAACAGCTCCACACTATCTAAAGTCACTCTGACACCAATCTACCATAACTAGGTATCACACATAAAAGGTGCTTGCAAAATCCTACAGTGTGGGAACATGTGTAAGCTAACAAAGAGAGGTTTGTTGCTGCTGCTGCTGCTGTTGTTTTTTTATGACCTCAATTTGCTTCCAACTTATGTTCCTGGAGGTAAAGAAAACAGCTTTTTACAGAAATGGTATAAAATTTACCCAGATATATTGGTTTCTAAACATTCTTGTCCCTTGCAAGACCCATTGCCTTCAAAGACCTCCCCTTGTTCCCAGGAATGCCTCTACTCTTTTGCCTCCTCCCCCTCCTGCTGATACTGCTACAAGATTGTACCTTCTGAGGCCACAGTTTTGAATCATAGAATCATAGAATTGGAAGAGACCACAAGGGCCATCCAGTCCAACCCCCTGACATGCAGGAACTCCCAGTCAAGGCATCCCCGACAGATGGCTACCCATCCTCTGCTTAAAGACCTCCAAGGACGGAGACTCCACTACACTCCGAGGGAGTGTGTTCCACTGTCGAACAGCCCTTACTGTCAGGAAGTTCCTCCTAATGTTGAGGTGGAATCTCTTTTCCTGCAGCTTGCATCCATTGTTCCACGTTCTAGTCTCTGCAGCAGCAGAAAACAGTTCTGTTCTGTTACTTCAGCTCTTGCTGTATCTCCTGGTTGCTGAACAACTACCATCTTGTTCCTGCTGATGGTTGTCTCAGGTACTGTGACAGATGGCAGCTCCAGTTTGGACTCTTTGGGTAGGGCCAGCCATGACAGATGCAATAGCATGCAACAGCAGAGTTTCAGAGATCAATTAACCCAGAGGATTTAACACTAGTGATAAGTAACAAACCTCAATGCTATCGTCATATACAGGCTCAGGCTCACTTATCTGGAAATCTGAAATCTTCCAAAAACCAAAGCATTCTTCATGGTTGGCTGTGGTAGTGATGCCTTTGCTTTCTGATGGCTCAGTGTATACCAACTTTGTTTCATGCACAAAAGTATTTAAAATGTATTAAATTACCTTCTGTTTATGTGTATAAGGTATATATGAAACATAAATGAAACTTGTGTTTAGACTTGGCTCCAATCTCCAAGATACCTCATTATGTACATATATACAGATATAGCTATTCCACCCCTACCCCCCTGCAAAAAAAAAATCCAAAACACTATTCCAACATCCAAAACGTGTCGCAAGTATTTCAGATAAGGGAGACTCAAACTTTACCTGTAATAAACAAGCACATTTGATACAGGGATTTTGTTTTACTTCTTTTTAGCTTTAAACTATAGTTGGTGTCAAACCAGTCTCACTGGTCTTGCTTGATTTTTAAAGTAAGCTGTCATGGAACCTAAAATCCTATTTTAGTAATGTGTTGTTAATATACATATGTGAACACAATTTTAAACAAATCCTAGAACATTTCTGCTTTATAGAAAAGTAAAGTTTCTGAGACATATAAAAGAAATTTATGCAACTTGTTCAGTTCAAGATGCTGAACTTGAGTTAATTAGCTTCAGCCAAGTATTAACTTTAATATTGAGGCTTATAACCTTATTAGTTTCAGTGGATAATGTTTGAATTTTAGGTAATGGGGCAAAAAAGCTGTTCTACAGTAATAAATGGGAAATAGCTTTGGAGATAAAGACTAGAAGATAACTGTTAATAAGATCTTTAGGGTTCCTGCAAACAGCTTGTCCCCATTTCACTAGCACTTTACATAATGGTGACACTGCAGATTTTAGTGCTTTATGTAGCATCTAACATTATTGAATATAAAATTGAATTTTTTAGTTACAGCAATGCATCTATAGTTCATTACTTTAAAATTATGTCATTTAATTGGGAAGCAACAAAAGCATTGTCTTAGACCTTGTGGGAAAGTTTCTTTCACTTGCATTTGTTGCTCCTTTTTATTCCCTGATTCAGTAAGTATTATCCCCTCCTTTTTAAAATTTCATTCAACAACCCATTTACCAACTGAAAACTTAATTGCCAAATTGAATTGGAGTGCGAAATATTTTATTAGCACATCACAGTTGAAAACTTGTGGATACTCTGAGGCTGCTGCCACATAGTAGTTACCATAAATGCCAAATCCCTCCTGGCCTGCCTGCATAGATATCCTTCCACAGAACAGCACAACTGTCAGGGATGATGGGAGGTGTTGCACTTTCCCCAGACTTAACTCCACACCATCTCGTCACTGCTGGGCTGATCAAAACTGATCAATGGTGTGATGTGTTGCAAGTAGCAGAGTTGCCCATGAAGCGGCTCAGGAACAAAAACATCAGCTCTGGAACTTCTGGAATCACTGTTGCTGCTTCCCTCTTCTTGCAGTCAACAAACCACACGAGCTGTACACTAAACTATCTTTATTGGCTACTTGAATAATACAAACTCTATAATAAAACAATAAACATCTTTGCAACACATTTCTTGCTAAACACACTCTGGCTATACTAATCAAGCTATATACATACACATCTCCTCCTGCACAAAAGCTTAGTTACAGGTTCAGGTTCAGGTTACATTCTTGGTTCTTGGGGGGGGGTGTGTGCGTGTGTGGCATCGTGGTGTAGAGAAGGTTGGAGGTCGAGGAGGAGGTAGGAGGTGCAATGGCTCACCGGAACAATACAGAAATAGTTCAATTTTGGTTACCACCCACTGGGTGTGCACTGGGTGTGTACTGGGTGTATACAAACAATACTATTGGTTAATTCCACACTTTCCCATACCATAGTCCAACCTCTTACTATGACCTAATCACCCATGTGATGTTTTTCAGTGATGTCGTTGTTTACCTTTACATGACCTTCCTTTCCGGATCTTGTGTTGCTATTTTTTGTGTGTTATGGCTATACTCACATCTGTTGTTGTTGTGTACATGTCTTACTACACTATCTCACCTCGTGCTGGAAATTTACAGACTTTGGTTCCCCCACATACAGCTTTGCATTTCTATGACTATAACGCCCATGCTTCTTGCCTTAACAACAACAACATCTTGAGAAAATGCAGGTCTGTGACTAACATCGTGATCTGATTTCCCCCCCTCCTGTATGGTTTTTTAAACACCTTTGCCTGATGAAGAAGCCAGTGGAGCTTTGAAAGCTTGCATCACATATTTTGTACATTTATCACTTTTTTGTGGATTTTGAATATTATTGTACATCATTGGAAGAGATGAAAATTATCTCAAACTCCAAAAAGTGTGCTAAGAGTGAATCTGTATTTACTTTAAAATGTGAATTCTGTGTTCTTATGGGCTGGGTTTAGGCAAGGAGTTTTCAAACTCAGCCTGTACACAGTGGCTGGTAATTGTGGTACAGTCCTTTGTCTATTCATTCATAAGCCCAGTTTTTTCAACAAGGTGCACTCCCAGGTAAGCATGTAGAACTGAGGACTAAGCGTTGCTGTAAGGATAACGTGGGCAATATTTGCACCGTTTAGGGTAAAATACCATATGAAAACTTATGTGTGCACAGGTTTTCAGTTGTAAAGCGCAACAATGTTGTGATAAGGCTTCTCATTTGGCACCTAAGAAGTTCATTAATACAGGGTTGGTGTCACCCAGTGCAGTAACTCCTGGTGTCACCCCCTCCCCCTTGCCCTCCTCCCATAATATACCATGCAGAATCCTTTTTGCACTGATGTTACTCGGTGTAAATTGCAAATTGCATATAATTAATAATAATAATAATAATAATAATAGTTATTTATATGTCCCGCCTTTCTGTCAGATCAAGGCAGGATTACAGCAATGAAATACATATATAATTCGTAGTAAAATTAAACCTAATATAACAACATATGCATATAATGCAATAGCAACAAAAATACATTCACAATATCACCTATGCGTAATACTAGTTCAGCTCATACAGTCCAATATCAATAAGACAATTAGAATATAAACAGAATCAATCATTTACACATACATTTCAATTGCAATTACAAGCATAGGTCAGACACTATAACTATGACTACAATCCCAAAGTCCTCCGGGGGCAATAAGATGTTCCCCACCCCACCCCTCCAGAGTCCTCCATAAGGACAAGGATGTTCAGGCATTTAAATGGGCACCGCTCTCACCGGCGCCATGCCCCCTCAGGAGTCCGCTGTGGCTGGTGGGCCCCGGCAGGCTGGCTTTTAGGGACGCCGCTACCACCGGCGACCCCGCCCCCAGAGTCCTCACTGCAGCCAGGTGTTCCAGCGCTGGCGGTTCTCTCCTCCTCCG
This sequence comes from Urosaurus nigricauda, assembly GCA_034509955.1. Lineage (NCBI taxonomy): Eukaryota > Metazoa > Chordata > Lepidosauria > Squamata > Phrynosomatidae > Urosaurus > Urosaurus nigricauda. The sequence continues at coordinate 97,972,327 of JAOEGL010000001.1, forward strand.
CTGCGCGGGTGGGTGCGTGAGTGCATGTTGGCTCCTCATATACGACTGAATATAATGCTGTTAAGGTGGAAAACTAATAAAGCCATTGATAACCAACTGATAACCAATAATCTCTGCTATTAATGATCAATAATGAATAGTTCAGCCATAGTGAGAAATAGAGCCAAAGGAAAAACTTGTCCTTTTGAATCTGGCTTGTAGCCCCCACCTTAGGAGGGAAGAGGGAAGTAAACAAAGAGACTTTGAAATTGTCCCTGATAAGAGGAGAATTGGCTTAATGCCCAGAAAATCAGAATGTTACAAGGACTAAGCTAAAAACAAAAGGCTTCAGTCAGTAGGGCAAATAGATTGATAGAGATATATATACAGACAGTGAAATGAGGTGCAAAGAATATATATAAATGAATGTTAAACTACGCATGCTCAATGAATATTTGTGGGTTAATAAAAACTGTTTACGCCATTTTAAGGGATTCAGTCAATGAGATGACTTTTGGCTGAAGCTCTGCATGCAGACTGAGACTGTTTGGAATAAAATGAGTCTGATTGGAAATCTTCACAAATGCCTGATTTGCATAATTGGTTGTGAATGGGTTAATTGACCCTTTGTTTACCTTAACAATGCTAATAGCTGTGACATAAACAATTAACAAAATTAAAATTATACTTTCAAATTACAATATTATCATCATCATAATAATTAATATTTATTTATTTATACCCCGCTCTTCAGTCCTAAAGGCTATCAGAGCAACTTACAATTATTATTTTTAATTAAACGGTTCCCTGCCCTCAGGCTTACAATCTAAAAAGACATGACACAAAAGGAGACGGGAATGGTGGTGGGGAAGGGGATCAGGTCCAGAAATTCTTCTCTCCCTCTGAGGCCCGGACCAAGGCAGATGGGATGGAGGGAGGGCTCGGCTTCTTAATCTAGGACAGGCCCGATGGAGTTTGGCCTGTCCTTTCACTCCCTTCTAGGCCAGATGGTGTTGTCATGGAGGGAGGGCTCTTTAACTTGAGGCCAGGCCCGATTGTGCTGCTAGGCCTCTCCTTTCACAATCCTAGGCCATATGGTTTTGTCATGGAGGGAGGGCTCATCCACATAAGGCCCGTTGGTGCTGCTAAGCCTCTCCTTTCACAATCCTAGGCCAGATGGTTTTGTCATGGAGGGAGGGCTCATCCACATGAGGCCCGATGGTGGTGCTAGGCCTCTCCTTTCACTCCCTCCTAGGCCAGATGTTGGTGTCATGGAGGGAGGGCTCTTCTACTTGAGGCCAGGCCCGATGGTGTTGCTAGGCCTCTCCTTTCACTCCCCTCCTAGGCCAGATGGTGGGAGGGAGGGCTTTGCTTTTGCTCCAGCAAAGGCAGACACTCTCTTGGAGTGTCCCCCACAGACTTCTTGGCTAGTCCCTTCTTGCTCTCTTCCCAAAGAGACCAAGCCCTGGTCCTCTCTCTGTCTCTCTGGGCCTCCAAGTGGCTTCTTATCTTATGAGGATCCCCTGAACTTCACAGGGCTTCCTTAAACACAACCTACATGTATTTACATGTACATAGTGAAGATTTGGTTAAAATGTGATGTTTTAAAAGAAAATTTTAAAAGAACACTTAAAAAAAGATTGTTAATTTAAAAAAAAAATAAAAATTTAATTTTAAAAAATTCTGGGGCCTCTCTTTTCTCCTTCCACTGAGCTTCACCCTACTCCCACTATTTCTTAAACTATTTTAAAGGGAAACAAGTGAATACCACAGCCCATTTCTTCCAAATGGTAGGCGTTTGAGGAGAAGTGATGTCACACATCCCCTTTGGGCGTCACCTGGTGGTCTGTACACACACACTCAGCGATGCCACTGTATTAATGGATTGGTGAAACGACTGCTTCAGCCTCATTATTCTGTTGTAAAGTGGGAAAAAGGTCTAAAATCACTTAGTACCAGCTGGAATAGATCCACTGAAACAATGAGGTTTTGGTGAAATCAATATCTACTAAGTACTGCTGTCTCGGTGTGCCCTTTTGTTTAAATTCGTTGGAATAAAAGACGTGTTGTACTTCAGCCTTTGAGTCTTTTGAAAATGACTTAGATTATCTGGAGGACTGCTATTTTAGATGAACGAACTATTAATTATTTGTCTTTGAAACCTAAGCAAATGTCATAGAAAAATGACATCTTTTCCTATGACATTTGCTTAAGTTTTCAAGATGAATATATTAATCTATGGGTCACTTTTGTTTTCAGTACTAATAAAGAATGGCTGTGTATTTTTGCATTAGAGCCTCAAATTAATCAGAAATAATGTTTTGCCCACTGTAAATCAAAATTTAAGGTGTTTCTCACCAAAACAAATGAAAACCAAATTAAACGTACCTCAGGCTTTCAAGCAGACATTAGTGAAGAAAATTAAATGCAGAAAAACAGTAGCCCTTTTGGCTTGATTTTGAAAAGTAAAAGTAGCACCAAGTCTTTTATTCATTACCACTACAATTTGTGTTGTCATCTTCATCATTATTTCTTGGAAGTTCTATTTAAAATACATGAAGTTATTACTTGTTGTCTGCAGGGACTACCTTTCATATTTGTGGAGGTTTTAAGAGAGCCAGCATAATTAGTGGTTTGAGCGTTGAACTGCAACTCTGGAGACCAGGATTCGAATTCCCACCCAGCCAGGGAAACCCACTGGATAACCTTAGGCAAGTCATATTCTCTCCACCTCAGAAGGAGGCAGAGGCAACTTTCCCTGAACAAATCTTACCAAGAAAACCCTGTGACAGGATTGCCATAATTCAGAAACAACGTAAAGACACACAACCATAAGAAGATAAAATTGCACCGAACGAAGGAACTCACCAATGCATATTTATGACAATCATGTTGGAGTTAAGTCACACACTCACTCTTATTTAGTGTGCATGCATAGTACAAAGACCCCTTTACTGAGGATGGTTATTTGGTCTAAAACAGTATATGGGATGCTAATATGGCCATTCCTAAAAGCTGATTACACACACGTTAGGATGCTTCTGTGTTCTTTAAGTTATTACATCCCTGGTTATTAGCTCCACTTTGGATATCCTTGGACACAGCAGAAGGCTATTTGTTTGCTAACGTAAATGAAGATTTTCAGTGGGGCAGATAATAATCCCACTGTAATCCCAAAGTATGGATTTCTGATCTTGAATATGTTCCTTTAGTTGTTCATAGTGGAACAGAGCATTTAATTTATGCACTTCCAACATAGAGCTCTGTACTAGCAAAAGTATACATCTACTATCAAAGGAATGAATTATTTTTGCCACCTCAGCAGCTCATGCTGAATTGTAAACTCATTATACTAACTACCGTGTAAAAATGGTAGCTGTATGTTTTTATATACCACCTTGAGAGGCCCTTGTTAATTTAAAAGTGTTGTTTATAAACATGTTTATGTTTATAAAAAGTAAGTGAAGCTATATTTATAACTTCAGTTAGTGAAGCAATATTGATATAATATATAGTATTGGAAAATGAAGGTAGTCTAGGGCCTTCTTAAAATGTATGCTGCCTTATGCATAAATGTATTTTCTTTTCTCAGCATTTTATAGTATTAATATACAATAGAAATAGATTGGTTAATGTTACATCTTCCCCACATGTTACTGAAAGACTTGCCTATTTTGCTGTTTAAACAATAAGGATAGATACAATTTTGACATGCATTTTCCTCCTGTCACAGTTGTCTATTTGAAATTATCCCACCTTACTCTGTTCTGTGACATCATGAACTATTATTATTATCATTCTATTTATTTATATCAAAGCAAACAATTCAAACATTAGATTGTTAAAATTTAATTAAAAAAACAAAACAAAACATGTCAGTGTGTGAAAGCCTGGCAACATAAAAATGTTTTTATCCGCTGTTGAAAAGAAAGTAAAATGGAGCCATCCTGGTCTCTCTCGGGAGGGAGTTCCAGAGCTTGGGAGCAACCACCAAGAAGGCACTAAATGAACCTGAGAGGGTGGTGGGACAGAGAGAAGGGCCTCTCCAGATGATCTCAAGACTTTAGTGGGCTCATACAGGGAGATATAATCCTTCAAATATCCTGGACCCAAGCCGTATAGGGTTTTATAGGTCAAGACCAGCACTTTGAATTGTGCCTGGAAACAGACTGACAGTCAATGGACCTGTCGTAACAAGGGAGTTGTATGCTCCCTGTAGTCAGCTCCAGTTAACAGCCTGGCTGCAACTCTTTGAACCAGCTAAAGTTTCTGTGCACTTTTCAAAGGCAACCCCACATAGAGCGCATTACAGTAATGCAAACAGGGTGTAACCAAGGCATGTACCACCATGGCCAGATCTGGCTTCTCTAGGAATGGGCACAGTTCACACATGAGTTTTAGCTGTGCAAAAGCATCCTGGTCACCACTGATACCTGGGTTTCCAGGCTTTAGCGCTGAATCCAGAAGTACCCCTAAACTATTAACCTGAGTTTTCAGGGGGAGTGTAACACCATCTAATACAGGCTGAATCCCTATTCCCAGATCTTTCTTTTGATTGACCAGGAGCGCCTTTGTCTTGTCTGGATTAAACGTCAATTTGTGAGCCCTCACCCAGTCCATTACAGCAGCCAAACACCAGTTTAAGACATAACAGCTTCCTTAGAATTAGGTAGAAAGGAGTGATAGAGCTAGGTATCATCAGCATACAGGCTTACTCCAAAACATGTGGTTTTTCAGTGGTTGAAAGGTATATGTTGGGAAGGGATATATTTGTGTGTCAATGGGCTGAGACAGATGGCCCAAAAGTGGTGTGGCGGCAGTGATACTAGGGTTAGGGAGCAAGCAGCAACCGCATGCTCCGTACCCCTAGTACGTGTGGGGGCTGCCATGATTGTGCAGTTCCGCCTACATGTCACACGCATTGGTGATGTCGCACGTGCACTGTGTCCAAGGTGTCACTGCACCAACGTACGGTGCTTTTGGCGCCACAACTGTGATGCAAAAAGGAGCTGCTTCTGAGTGTTCCTTTTTTGCTGTGCAGCAGTACTGTGCCATTTGGTTGCTGCAGTAATGCTGCGCAGCAAAGAGAAGCAGCTCCAGCCCACCTTTTCCAGGCACTTTGTATTGGCCCCTTGTTATCCCATATCAGAGGGTTACTTGATCTTTTAATTTGTAGAGCCCGAGAATGTGGACACGATCCTTGGATAAGTGAGACCTGCCATGTGTGTGCTAGACCCTTGCCATTCTTGTCTCATTCTTGGCCAAAGGGGCATTAGCTGAGTGTGTAAAGGGGATAAACTCCTTGCAAGAAAACAGAGTTACAACTTGCCTAAAAGAGGCAGTTACAGGGTCTTTGTTGAAAACTCCTTTCCCCATTTCCACTCTCGTGGATAATTGTCTTCCAGTGTCCAACATTCTATTTTGGGGCAAGGTATCAGAGCATGTATTCAGAAGCCGAGCCCTCCCTCCAGTCCATCTGCCTTGGTCCAGGCCTCAGAGGGAGAGAAGAACTGCTGGACCTGATCCCCTTCCCCACCACCATTCCCTTCTCCTTGTGTGTCGTGTCTTTTTAGATGGTAAGCCTGAGGGCAGGGAACCGTCTAATTAACAAGATTTTATGTACAGCGCTGTGTAAATTTACAGCGCTATATAAATAAAAGTTAATAATAATACTAATAATACTACTACTAATAATGTGGTGGCCTCCAAGTTCCAGAAATGCCAATATAAAATGGATAATCTTTGAATACTTCAGTCTAGTTTTGTGCCTGGTTATAAATCAGAGGGCCCATTCCCACTTAAAAAATAATCCCGTTCGAAACTGGATTATTTTGAAAGCGAATTCTCTCTAGGGCTGTTTACTCCACTTTTACTCCACTTTGTCGTTCACATAAAGAGGAGAAATAATAATAATAATAATAATAATATTTTATTTATAGTCCGCTCCTCTGTATACAACCGGAGCGGGTTACATCAATTAAAAATTATAAGATAAAACATACATTGCCCATGCCCGACCACCTGCCCCTTAAAATAGAATTAAACTAACATCAAATTAAAACAACATAATTAAAATTTCAATATAAAAATAACAGCTGTTGCATGGATATCCAGGTCAAGATGTTGAAGAATTAAGAGGGAAGCTTGATACAAACCGAGCCAGGAGTTAAGAGCTTTCTGGGAAGGCCTGCCAGAAGAGATGCGTCTTTAAGGCTTTTTTAAAGCAATCAGAAAATGTAATAAGATGCATCTCGTCCAGCAGGCCATTCCATAGCCTGGGAGCGACAGCCGAAAAGGCGCTCTGGGAGGTCTGTGCCAACCTAGTTTTCATGGGCTGCAACAGGTTCCTCCCAGAAGACCGGAGTGTGCGGGGGCGGGGGGTTGTACGGGAGGAGGCAGTCCCTCAGATAAGATGGACCCAAGCCATATAGAGCTTTAAAGGTTAAAACTTTAAAGGTTAAAACCTTGTACTGCCCTCGGAAACTCATCGGCAGCCAGTGGAGAGATTTGAGCACCGGTGTTACATGCTCTCTCCTTGATGTTCCCGTGACAAGCCTGGCTGCCATATTCTGAACTAATTGAAGTATCCGAATTAGGCACAAGGGTAGCCCCATGTAGAGGGCATTACAGAAGTCTAATCGTGAGGTTACCAAAGCATGTACCACTGACTCCGGGTCCTTCAGCTCCAGGAAGGGGCGCAGCTGGCGTATCAGCCGAAGCTGATAGCAGGCACTCCTGACCGCCGCATTCACCTGACTAGTCATGTGAAGCGACGAATCAAGAAGTATCCCCAGACTGCGAACAGGGTCCTTCGAGGAGAGTGTGACCCCACCTAGGACCGGAAGGTGTATTCCCAATCCTGGTTTTGTCCAGATTGAGCTTCAACCTGTTTTCCCTCATCCAATCCATTACTGCTGTAAAAAGTAATGCGGAGAAAAGGGGGAAAATGACCACGGAGAGAATGGATGGAGGAGGTGGAAAGGAAAGGGGAAAAAACCTTCCCTCTTTCCCTCTTTTCTCCTCCATCCTCTCCCTCCTCTCTTTCCCTCCCTCCCTCCCTCCTCCCTCCCTCCCTTCACTGGCCTACCTGGCAGGGGGCTGGTGGTCTTCTCCTCCAGTCTTCTTCCTCCTCCTCCTCCTCCTCCTCCTCCTCCAGGCCGGACCTTCCTCTGCTGCCAGCCCAGCCTCCTTCTCCAAGATCTCTGCCCCGGGAGGCCTCCTTAGAAGGAGGCCTGGGCAGAAGGAGAGAGGCAGGCAAGCATCATGGAGGATGCAGGACCGGAGGACTGGAGGACTGGAGGACGTGCGTCCCTGCCTCTATGGTGTGCGTGCCTGCGTCCTCCTAAACAGACGCACATCCTCCAGCCCTCTAGTCCTCTGGCCCTGTGTCCTTGGTGCCTGCCTGCCTCTTTCCTTCTGCCCAGGCCTCCTTCTAAGGCTGGGCAGAAGGTCTTGGAGAAGGAGGCTAGGCTGGAAGTGGAGGAAGGTCCATCCTGGAGGAGGAAGACTGGAGGAGAAGACTACCAGCCCCCTGCCAAGTAGGCCAGTGGAGGGGGGGAGGGAGAGGAGAAGACGATGAAGGATGCAGGAGGAGGAAGACCAGAGGAGAGGACTGCTGCTGCTGCTGCTGTTGCTGTACCACCACCACCAGCCCCCTGCCAGGTAGGCCAGTCATGGGAGGGAGGGAGGGAGGGAGGGGACGGGGAGGAACCCATGAGTTCCCTCTGGGGCCACCGCCAACCGTGGATCACGTGATCCAAGGGTGGCAGTGGGGAGGGAGTGTGAGGGAGGAGGAGGAAGGGGGAGGAAGGAAGGGAGGCTGGTGACTGGGAGATGGCAGGGGCCATTGCAGGTGCCCCTGTCATCGCCCGGTCACCAGCAGTTCCCACTTGGCTGAATCAATTTATTCTCAAATAAATCAATTTGTCCCAAAAAGGAGCGGTAAAAACCAGCTCCTTTTTGACACGAGTTTAATGGGGGAAAACCCCAGCCCCCCTTGGCGAATCGATTTCAAATCAATTCGCCAATGGGAACTAGAGTGGTTTAAACCGGATCATGCTTCCACATGATCCAATTTAAACTTCAGTAGGAATGGGCCCAGAGATTACTTTAGTTGCCTCTGAGGACAAGCAATGTCAGGAAATGGACAGGGGGAGTGTCTACCTGTTGTTTCTTCTATAACCGTCAGTGGCTTTCAGTACATCAACCATGTTATCCTTCTAAGCTGCCTCTCTGGAATGGGTTTTGGAGTCACTATTTTGCAGTAGCTCTTGTCCCTTCCTTGTGTTAAGAAGACCAGAAACTGGTGCTGCCCGAGTCCTGTTCAGCTCCTTGACTGCTGACTTGTAAAGATGTGTGGAGGGATCTGTTCTTCCCCCATCCTCATGCTGTTCAATATCTATATGAAACTGCTGGGGCGATTGTCTCGAAATTTGAAGTTGGTGCCACAGGTATTCAACCGTGTTTCTCTATTGCACTTAACACTATGGAAGCAGTTTCATTTCCAAACCAGTGACTATCATCCACAATGCAGTGGATAAAGGTAAACAATTTGAAATTAATTCACATGATGTAGTGGTTTAAGCACTGGACTATGAATCTGGAGGCCAGGTTTCAAATCTCCAAGCCTATAAACACACTGAGTGACCTTGGGCAAGTCACACTCTCTCAGCCTCAGGATGCCAATGACAAACTCCCTCTGAAGAAACGTTCCAAGAAAACTCTATCATATGATTGCCTTAGGGTCACCATAAGTCAAAAATGACTTAGAGGCACACAACAACCAGGCAAAACAAAGGTGCTCATCGTCAGTCGAAAGGCAGATATAACCCCATCCTCCAGTACAGGTATTCATCCTGTGCTGGATGGGGTTACCCTCTCCCTTCAGTTGCAGGTTCACAGTTAGGGTGTACTCTTGTATTCAGCTTTCAGCCTGCGGTTTTCTGTGGTAGCTGGGAGTGCGTTTGCACACATTAAGCTTATATGCTAACTACATCCATTAGTGGAAACACCTCATCTGGCCACAGTGGTACATGCCTTTGGAGACTGTTCAGAAATTGTATTGATACAAAGAGCTGCAGCCAAAGTGTTAACTGAGGCAGACACTGCTGTTAAAACAACCTGGGTCCTGCATGAAGAGGAAAGCAGGCTATGAATCAAATGAATATGTATTTAAACAAATCCACTGGCTCCAGGTCTGTTTTGGGAGACACAGTGCTGGTTCTTACCTATAAAGCCATATACTTCTTAAGTCCAGGGAATCTGGCAGACTATCCATCTCCTAGGCCCTGGCCCTGAGATCCTCAGGAGAGACCCCACTTTCAGTCCCACCATTTCTATAGGCACAACTTGTGAAGACACAACATGAAGTCTTCTCAGCATCAACCTGTAGGCTCTGGAACTTCCTTCCTAGGGAGTCCGGAATGGATGGCTCCTTGTTGTCCTATCATAAGCATGAAAACACATTTTTAAAAACTCTTAACAGGCTTTTAGAACAGTGTGTGATTCTGATTCCTGCAGAGGGAAATTTACTTGCAAATGTGCAATGTCGCATGAGCATTGCAGCTCTTGTTATGTTTTTAGCTACATTGTACTCGTTTCAAATTGTAAGCCATCTTGTCTTCACCATGAGTCCCAATTTTGAGGGAAAAGCAAGGAAAAAATGATTGATGATGATGATGATGATGATATGTAGAAGGCTTCATATTTTCAATGTTATTTCTATTTCTGTTTCCATTACTGAATCATTTCTCCTTAATCAAGGCCATTCTAGGAATCATAGAGCAGCTCTGGTTTATATGTAGCAACTCCAGGTATTTTAAGCACAGTTGTGGCATAGCCAAATCCTCTGTAGTTTTAATGTGTCTTCTCCTTGGTACTAAGTTGGTTATGCAAGAAGTGCTGTTGATTGAGTCTACCCTAAATAGATTCATTTCGATCAGACATAGCCGGGGGGGGGGGGGTTGGTGCTAAGAACTATACAAAAGCCAAGTATAACAAAGAGAGTAACTTTACATTCAAAGAAAGTTGCTCCCAAGAAAGTGAATGCATTGCTGTCTTAGAAAACAAGTCTTTTGGAACCTTTGAATGTTGTGCCTGCCTAGAACTGTGATACCATTTATAAATAATCATTGACTACTACTTGAGTATGTCTATTTGAGTAATATTCCTCAGGCATATATTTTTTTATTTGTTTGCTTAGTACAAAACTGTACTTTACAACTTCCTATATATTTACTGATTTCAGCTGTATTTGGCCTTCATTTAAGTTGTTTTGAAGCTTTATTTAGAATGAGCTGAGAATGATTGTTTTAGTTTAAAGCTATGTTTTGCTTTTGATGTAGATCCTTGATGTGCCTGCTTCCAAATTGATAGGAAATCAAATAAGAAGCAGTGTAAGACTGTTATTTTAATTCACTGGAAGTAGTAGAGGAAGAAAGGAACATTGGTAAATTTTTATGCGATTGGAAATCTTTATATTTCAGAAAGTGTTTATATTTGGATTCCAATGTATTTCTAATTAAATAATCTATCTTCCAATCTACTGCATTAACATATGAAACAAATATTTTAAAACAGTGGTTATTACGTTCTTTGTTCAATGGACAAAGCATTTTGTTCTGAGACAGTTGATATTTTTAAAACTGTTTTTGTACTATCATGCTTGATGTCTGCATTTTGTTTAAACCTAGATTGTTCACAATGTTAAGCAACCCTGTACATAAGTCAGTGGTACTTAACAGGTATGTATGAATTGGGTGTTATTTTGGGATGCAAGGGTTCAGTGGTTAAGATGTCAATTCTGATGATCAGAAGGTCAGAAGGTTGGCAGTTTGAGGCCCAAGTGCCACATGATGGGGTGAGCTCCCATCACTAGTCTCAGCTTCTGCCAGCCTAGATGTTCAAAAGCATGCAAATGCAAGTAGATAAATAGATACCACTTCAGTGGGAACGTAACAGCATTTGGTGCAGTCATGCTGGCCACATGACCACCGGAGTCGTCTTCAGACAACGTTGACTCTCGGGCTTAGTAATGGAGATAAGCACTGCCCCCTACAATCAATTATAACTAAATATTCATGTAAAGGGACTACCTTTACCTTTATAAATTATAGCCATTGGTGAGTAAGGCCAGTGTTCCCTTCCTTTCTAATATAATGCTGCCCAGCACAGGAATAAATCCTTATACTTTCTACTGATTTAAAAACAGACACTCTCCAGTCACTGGTATGGTCCTTAACTTGGCTTAGAATCTCCACTTTTCTAATTTGTATTCCTAGCCATGGTGGAATACCCCATAAGCACTTCTCCCTGACAATACGAATACAACAACAATAATTACTAATTTGGTAACACTTTATGGTACCCAAAGTGAGCTTCCACTCATTAATGGTTGATCCAGCCCTTTAATGAATTCAGCATTTAGTTGAGCACCTTTTTATTGACTTAGGTTTAAAATCAGTTAATCTCTAGCCTATGGACTGAGTAAACATTACAGTGGACGTGGCCTTGCAGATGTTGGACTCTGTCTCCATCATCCTTCACCACTGCCCATTCTTCATGGGGCTAGTGAGATTGACAGATGTTCCATAACATCTAGCAGCCATAGGCTCCCCCACCTGTGAATGGCAGTGCTATTTAAAAACTTTCTCCTCTGTTCCAGCCTGTTATTTTGGGAAACACAAGACTGTAGTTTTACATTACCCTTTGGTCAACATTTGCCCCGTGGCTTCCCATAGAGCTGCTACAGTATTGCCCATTTTCTTAGGTGGAAGGGACAATTCTGCACAGATGGCTGAGTGGATACAGATGCTTCAGAAGTTCACACACTTCTGCCAATGAGATGAGATGGAAAGACGTCCACATGCCCACTTCAGATTTTTGTAACATCGCCATCCTCTCATGGGTACCCCTTGGCTAATGCTCCTGCTTTTCTTCTATTAAAATATGTGTTTTTCATTGCATAAATTCTTTTTTATCTTTAGATTAAACAAAATTCAAAAGACAAGAGTTAAATATTTTGCCTGTCATGGTTTATAACTGCTAATTAAACCTTGTTGCTGAAGTAATATGCAGTCCCTTCTTCAAAGCTCTAGTTTTAGCACAAGCCTTATTGTTTCCTCACATTTGTTTGTCCATTTGATATTATGCTTTCTTTCATCTCCTATCACTTCAGATATAAAGGTGTGAAAATGAGTCCGCTCACAAGTTCTGCTACTTCACTTCCTTATTTCCATAATACCATTTCTTTCTTTGACTTTCTCCCACATAATTAATATTATCATTCTTTTTGTTTATCTGGAAGTTTTTCCACTTTGTAATGTGTGCTACACAGATCAAGAAAATAGAGCCCTCATAGCAGAAGGGAAGCTAAAAAAGACAGAAGAAATCAGGCCCAGCAAGGTGTAATGGCCACCTCAAGGCAATATCAGAACATAACCCACTTCCCATTTATGTCTGTCAAGGCAACAGAGCTGCATGCCCTACCCTCCTAATTCTCGGCTAGGCTGTTACCTTCAACTACCATTGTCAGTACTGAGACTCAGTGCCAATCTGGTTGGTTTTCCTATGTAGAATGGAAACTCATGCAGAAAATGTCTTGAGTTTGTACCTTCTATTGGACCAGCTTCAGGTCTCAAAATAAGGCCTTTTCTAAGGTAATTCTGCCTAGCAAAGGACTAAATCCTTATACTGTACTTTTCATTGTTTAAAACACACACACACACACACACACACTCCAGTCACTGTTGTGGTCCTTAACCTGGCTCAGAATCCCTACTTTGCCAATTAAATGATTAAAAAAGTGAGGGAAATCCATTCTTTCTCCTACTAAGTTCACTAAACAGTGTTGTTGATTAATTAGCTTTAAAGTAATTAATTAGTGCAGATGGAGGGTATGGGTTGTAAGCTTGAATAGCAAATACAATAGAACATTTTACAATGGGAGGTTCACACAACACTCTGTATTTGATGAAAGTATATTGTAGGCTATATGGGTTAATGCTACTTTGCTGGAGCTACACACTCCCTACCCTGACAAGTGTCCAGTGGGCATTTGTGAAAGTGAGCTTTCTCAATGTGTACATAAAGGCCCCCTGAATGCCCTGGGTGTCATCTAGAATGTAGGAGATCTACATTTGTGTAGATGTGTTATTTTAGCAAATTTCTGCAAACTTACATGGCATTTTTGAGGAGACATTTTTGAAACCACAACTTGACTGATCAGTTGTTTCTGCTGATGTGGGAAATGGTATTGGCAAGCAACAAATGCTGAATAGAGAGGTGGTACTTGATTCGTCCCGCTAATACATGCTACTCATTTTTCCCCCCACTTTTTCTCTCTCCATCCAGTTCTGAGATTGAAATAAGACCGGCTGGCTAGAGAAAAGAGAGGCGTAAGATACAGGAGACCTGACAGGCAGCAGAAGGGTTTAGCAAACACCCCCTTACTGTTTATATGTTTGCTGTAGTAATGTAGTTCCACACTGAGCTAAGCTTTGATGCTCAACTAAGGATATTGAGAACAGCCTTATGTTGTCAGACTGCCAATTCAACACTACTGACTGTTTGTGACAGGCAGAATTTTGGGGGAAAGTGTGGTTGGGGATGGATAATGCAAAACAACATATTGCTATATCTGTTTAAGGTGATAGTTGTTCAATTAAAGTGAAATGCTTGCAATCACATAATTCAAACAGAAACGGTAAATCAGCCCATCATGGGGATATATAATGAAGCAAATATGGACATGGAACAGTATGCAGTCATCCCTCCCTATTAACAGATATTTTAATCTATGGATTAAAACCATCTATAGCTTAATTTTTTTTTTTAAAAAATGTAACAATTCCAAAAAGCAAACCTTGATTTTGCCATTTCATATAAGGGATACCATTTTACTATGTCATTATATGTAATGGAATGAGCATCCATGGATTTTGGTATCCACAGGGTGTCCTGGAACCAAACCAGAGAAGATACCAAGGGCCCACTGTATTAACTTCATAATTCCATATATGGTTCCACATAGATATAGGCTAGATGCATATTTCATGAGATATTAAAGTCTTTGAAGGCATTTTAAAGTCTTAAAATTTGGAATATTATAATGTTGCTGTAATGTGAACAGAGTACATGGAAATCAGAAATCTGTCCTGAAAAATTGGCCTTATTTGTACAGCTTTTGATATGGGTCCTTTCTCCAGAAAGGATGCAATCAGAGCAAGATTATAAAATGAAATATTTACCAGCATCACATCTTTACTGTGCAATATTGCTTTTGTATGTAGTTTTGTTGCACTGTATTATGCCTTATTTTATAAAACTGTCAAGATATATGTTTCATGAAATAACATTATTGTCCTTTTATATATTTTATGGCACTATTAATTGATGTATGACCTCATATATGGTTTTTCACTTCAACATTTGCTTAAAGATTTATTCTAATGGTAGGCTGTTTTATTAAACAAACACAAAGTTCCATGCTAGCAAGCATTTTATTTGATCTGTTTATGTAAACTCATGTTTTGTCAATAATTGTGAACAATTGTGAATATTAGTTGTTCTTATTTTTGAGAGCATCCTATTTTTAAAGGGGTCATAGATTTTAAAACATTGGGGTTTGTTTTTCTTTTGTTTTTTACCAAACTTAAAGGTAATTTTTTTATTTCTCTTACAAGAAAGAGATCTTGAAACAATATAACTTGGGAAATGCCATGGTTGCTCTGATGGACAACCTCCGCTTGAGCATTGACAGGGGTAGTGTGACCCTGCTTGTGCTCCTGGATCTCTCTGCGGCTTTTGACACCATAGATCATGCCATCCTTTTGGAGCGGCTGAGGGAGTTGGGAATCAGTGGCACCGCGCTCCGGTGGCTCCGGTCCTTTCTCTCCGGCAGATCCGAAAGGGTGAGCCTCAGGAACAGTTGCTCCCCCAAAATCGAGCTTAATTGTGGCATCCCTCAGGGCGCCATCCTGTCCCCGATGCTATTTAACATCTATATGAAGCTGCTTGGTGAGATCATTCAGAGGCATGGAGCTCAGTGTCTTCAGAACGCTGACAACACTCAGATATATCTCTCCATGACAAGATCGTCCACTCAGACCTCAGATGGCGTCTCTCCTCTCAACCGCTGCCTTGAGGCAGTAATGGATTGGATGAGGGAAAACAAATTGAAGCTCAATCCAAGCAAAACGGAGGTACTCACAATTACAGGCCCAAAACCAGGTTTGGGAATACAATCTCCAGTTCTTGATGGAGTCACACTCTCCTCTAAGGACTGTGTTCTCAGCTTGGGGGTCCTTGACTCATCGCTTCACATGACTAGTCAGGTGAATGCGATGGTCAGAGTGCCTGTTACCAGCTTCGGCTGATCCACCAGCTGCGCCCTTTCCTGGAGAGGAAGGATCTGGAAACTGTGATACACGCACTGGTAACCTCACGACTGGACTTCTGTAATGCACTCCACATGGGGCTACCCTTGTGCTTAAATTGGAAACTACAACTGGTCCAGAATATGGCAGCCAGACTCATTACTGGTACATCTAGGAGAGAGCACATGACACCTGTGCTAGAATCTCTCCACTGGCTGCCGATCAGTTTCTGGGCACAGTACAAGGTGTTGGTTTTGACCTATAAAGCCCTACATGGCTTGGGTCCATCCTATCCAAGGGACCACCTCTCCTCATACGAACCCCCCCCCCTCCCCTGCACATTTCGATCCTGTGGGAGGAATCTGTTACAGCCCAGGAAGACCAGGTTAGTGCAGTTCTCCCAGAGGGCCTTTTCAGCAGTCTCTCCCACGCTTTGGAATGACCTGTTGGATGAGATGCGTCTTATTCCATCTATTGACAACTTTAAGAAAGCTTTGAAGATGCATCTCTTTCGGCAGGCCTTCCCGGAAAATGTCTAACATTTCCCGGCTTTATCTCTTGCTAGTTCTTAGTTTCCATCTGGTTAAACAGCTCAGGAAGTCTCTTGGTATGACATCGTGGATTTTGTTTATTTGTAATTGTTTTAACTTGCCTTTGGTTTAATCCTTTTTAAGGGGAGGAGTTGGGATAGGGATTGGATATTTTAATTGTGATTTTTTTTTAACCCCACCCCGAAACCTTCCCCTATGAAGAACGCCTTAGGGAGCTGGGGATGTTTAGACTGGAGAAGAGAAGGTTAAGAGGTGATATGATCGCCCTGTTTAAATACTTGAAGGGATGTCACATTGAGGAGGGAGCAAGCTTGTTTTCTGCTGCTCCAGAGAACAGGACTCGGAACAATGGATGCAAACTGCAGGAAAAAAGATTCCACCTCAACATTAGGAGGAACTTCCTGACAGTAAGAGCTGTTCGACAGTGGAACACACTCCCTCAAAGGGTGATGGAGTCTCCTTCCTTGGAGGTTTTTAAGCAGAGGCTGGATGGCCATCTGTCAGGGATGCTTTGATGGAGAGTTCCTGCACAGCAGGGGGTTGGACTGGATGGCCCTTGTGGTCTCTTCCAACCCTAAATTTCTATGATTCTATGATTCTATGATTGCCCGTTCAGAGGGGCGGGCTAGAAATAAAATTTATAATAATAATTATTATTATTTCTCAAAATAAATTTGTTCCAGACAACATTAAATTCATTTTCTTCATTTATCCAATCTCAGCTTCTGTACAGAATTGTTTTCCCTCCAACCTGAGTTTGCAGGCTTAAATTATTGCATGTGAGTTATAAAGACCAGGAAACTTAAATAAGTACAGTAACATCCAATAGCCACCAAACAATTGTACCTTTATTTGATCAACTAAAATGCACAAAATACATGAATGCTAGTTTTTGAAGCTCCACTGACTTCATTATCAGGCAAAGGTGTCAGGCAAAATCATACAGGAGATTTATTTTTTTTTAAATGATAGTGTTAGCCATAGGCCTGCCTTTTGTCAAGATGTCATCATTGTGATATTGGGAATATTTTACCATTGTTTGTGTATCTGTTATACTGGATTGCTGTTACCCACCTAGATCCCAAAAGGGAGAGGCGAAAATAAATAAATTATTATTATTATTATTATTATTATTTATCGGAGATGGTTGCACTGCCCTTTACTGTCCTTCCCTCCTGACCTTGGTGCGGGATGAAAACTTTTAAGCACAGATTTTATTGCACACCTCCGTGCCTAGGTCAGAGGCATCCCATACGTGATCATCTGGGCTTGTGCTGTACTTTGTCAAGAACAAGAAAGTCCTGTTCTTTCAAAAAGTGTTGGAAAAGTCTGGCTCGGGTATGGGATGTCATGATCAGGTATGGGATGTCTCTGATCTGAGCACAGAGGTGTGTGATAAAATCCATACTTAAATGTTTTTATCCTGAGCTGAGGTTGGGACGGAAAGATGGAAAAGGGCAGTGCAATCATCTCCATTGTTACTGTGTTGAGAGAATGTAGAGGGATATCTGTGCAGGCAAGCCTTTCTTCTCTGGCCCTATGGCATTAGAAACAAAGCATTCTAGAGCCCAGGAGATAACTTTTGACTTCATTAGCAATACAAAAAAGGTGCTTCCTCTGAGATCCAAGATGTCTGTGGTCGTTGTGAGGTCACAGCCGAGACCATTGAATCTGTCAAGAAAAACCTCCATGCTTTTGTATTAGGAACACTTTATCTGCTGTTTTGGTAAAACATGCCAAATGTAATCCCACATTTTTTAAAAAAATGTTTTTCTTTGTTCGAGGTAGAAATCTCAAATAGGAAAGTCCCAATCTGTTGGCTCTCTCTTTAGGATTATCCTGTCATGGCTAAAAACAGGTACTGTATATTTACATCCAGGAAGCATATTCCTGGAACCTTTAAAGTAACTTTTTGCCACCTTCTTGAATTAGCTGTTCATTCATATGTGGTAGTGTCAGATCACACCAGATTGAACAACTGACTAGCTTTAGAGAGTTGGGCAGAGGCTTGTGGATTTCTGATGATGATCCATCTGACCACAATTGCTTTAGAGTGGATTAGGCTTTCCCCATCATAACAAATATCTGTTCCTTTCATTATAGCCTGACCTGCAACTCCAGCTGGTTCTTTTGCTAACAAGCTGTTACTGTAAAGAGTGATTACATATGAACATGTGTAAAATAAGTTATTTCCATTCTCCAATTACTTCTCTCTTAAATGTAAGCTGAAAAATATTCCTGATGGCAGTCTATCTCTGGTACACTGTTTTTGTTTTTTTCAAAATGAAACAAATAAGCTGGGAAGACAAACAAAATAGTTGATGAGATAACAAGAGGAATGATTCCCTAGTGTGTGGAGCTAAGTATGTGGGTTGAGTATTTTCAGTAGTTTACTTTCCACAGTGCTTATATACACATGGTTGTGCTACAGATCTGTTGAAAACTTCATTAGATATATGCTGTTCAAGAATACCTCAGGACATGTGGCTGACTGAGGCATTCTCTTTGGCTGCTTTTGTCACTTATGGGAGCATTCTGCTCACTTAAGTTCATCCATTTTGGCTGTGGCAGTTTGTGTTAGAAAGATGTTGAAGCCTTGAAATATATTGTAATGGATTGGTTTGAATAACTTCTCAGGAAACCAGTTCAGTCCAGTGCCTCTGATTGCAAAAAGATTCATTTCCTCCTCCCAGCTCTGTAACTGTTGATTCTAAGACTTAGTATATGTGGTATCTGCACATGTCAGAATACCCTGAAGCAGCAGGGAGTATTCTGGCCCCAAAGTTGCCCCAGTGTCCCCCTGTTACATGGGCACATTTATTTTGACGCCAGGTAGCTGTTCATATGCACATGCTGCCTGGCGCAGCCACTTCCACTGTGATCCATTTGCTCTGAGGTCAGAATAACAAGACACCCAGCCATGTGAGCAAGGCTGGGCACCTTGTTCTGACCTCAAAGTAACTGACCAGGTGGCACAGTGGGGTGTTTTCTAAACAGCTGCCTAGGGTCATAATGGAGGCTCCAGATTTTCTGGGAAGATTTTGGAGCAAAAGGTGAGATTTTAATCTGTTATAAGGGGTTGTATCTGAAGTTCAGTTCTGAACTGGCTGGATGTCATCCAGATTGTTTACACCAGAACCAGGGTTTGGGCCATGCTTTCCCCAGACTCCCCACCAAGATGATGGTGTGGGGACATTTGATATGGCCCATGCAGACCTTCAATAAGCAGAGCTGTCAATTGAGTTACTTTGATGCAAAGTTGACAATTTGTGGTTGGTAGTTGGTAGCAACCTTCTGTTGAAGGAAATTGGGATTGCCATAGAAAGCTCAGTGGTTGAGTCACGTTTCTTTTACACCTCTTTAGAAAATGTATTCAATTCAGAATTTTGTGAGTACTGCTGGAGTCTGTGTGTGAGGCAGGAAAAATTTTATGGCTTATTGCCAGAGACTGGTGGACTACATTGGACTCCTGGAAAACCTTGGAGGACTATAGCCCCACCTGTGCCCTCAACTCCACCACACACCCCACTGTCATAATTTTTACTTTAATTTTTTAAATATATATATATATATATACATACTAAAAATCACAATCTTTCCCCAATACCCAAGCTTATTTACACCACGAAGGCTTCTGTTTAATCAGGAGGTAAATTAGAACTTTGCTTCCAGGTTGTCCCTAGTTAAAGAAAAGCCTTTTCTAGACCTAATACAGTCTGGAGGTCACAGACTGTATTTTGCCCACTCCTGCCTGTATTTGGTGTCTCAGGCAGAACAGGAATCTCTTGGGGAACGAATGCTGTGACCTTCCACCATATGTTGATATTGTCATTCTGTATGTGTGTGAGGCCTCCTTCTGAAAGACTGAAGCCTAGATAAGTCTTGGAACCTCAGAATTATTTCACTGTTCATAGACTGGAACCCTAGAAAGGTTTCACTACACATACATACAGTATAACAATATTTTCATGAAATTGTTACTGCTGAAACCCCACAAGTCTCAGTTATATGTTACTTTGCCTGCATGAGTGCGCTGTTTTAATAAGTGAGGAAAACAGCTTGCAGTAGCACTTTGTGAGAATGGGCAATCTTATTTGGGAAGAGGTTTCCAATAACCCTTGACCACTCCTCCATGGATCAGATAACATCAGAGGGTATGGCCACACAAACACCAACAACATTATACGTTTCTCATGTCATCATGGAAGTTTGTTTAACTGCAAACAGGCTGCATACAATGAATGTGTATCAAGCGAGGAGCCATGTAGTGAATGTTACTGTACACAGGCTTTTCCTGGCTGGAGGAAGCTTACAAACACATGTGGGACATCCCAGTCCTAGGCAATATCATAGGCCTACGAGAACCATCAACTTACCTTTATTGACAGAGTGGTTCCACATGCTACATAACAAATTTACAAGTAATGTATGACCACTGATGAAGACGCTATCGTCGAAACGTGTTTGGTCTAGGTTTTGGTATTTCTATATGTTATGAGCCAACTGCATTATCCCTTATAATTCAGTCTCAGTGATGTCTCTTTTAACTGTAATTACATTCCCTTTCTTTTCTATATTATGAGACACAGGAGAATTGTTACTTGAGTGATTTTCAGTTTTTAGCCTCATTTATGGTATTTTTACTTGTCATGAACAAACTGTGTTATCCCTTGTAATTTAGCCTCAGATGTGTCTCTTCCAACTGTATCATTTTTCCCCATGTTATGAGACACAGAGGAATTGTTACTTGTGTGATTTGCAGTTTACCTTGCACAGCACTGACTGGCTCACCAGCCAGTTTGTGTTTTGTCGTCATTTCAATTTACGTTTTTTTATCACTTAAGTAAATATATTGTTTGTCTACTACATCACTGTGTGTTTTTAACATTCATTCCCCTTAAACTTTGTGTTCTCCCACTGGGATTTAATAAGGAGGAGGAGGAGGAGGAGGAGGAGGAGGAGGAGGAGGAGGAGGAGGATATCTCCCAGTATGCCTGGTTAAGAGATCTTCATGAGAGGCATTTCTCTCAGTCACACTACCTTCACAGATATGGCAGGTGGGAAGATGAAACAGGGTGTAGAGAAGAGGCAGATTTAGGCTAGGTTAGCAACAGCCAATCATGAGCCAGCTAATGTTAGCCAGTTGAATGCTGGCTGGGAAAAGATGAAAATTCCATTGGTAGGAGTGGAAAAGATAGATAGGGTCTTGAGTCCAGAGAGGGATGAATCATTGAGGGTTCCAGAGAGGAACTGGGTTATAGTCCAAAAGTGAAGGATTTGTAACCAATAAAGAGCTCCAAGTGAGGGAGTTGTTTTAAAGAAAGATCCTGTGGGGTAGAATAGTCTGAGAGACAGGTTTATTAAATAGGCTGAGGGATAGTAAGCTAGAAGAAGAAAGGTGTGAGTGTCCTTGAGAACAAGAACATTGGTGCAGTACAGATGGCCCAAAAGGGCCATCCCCACGCCGTGATTAGGGCTGGGGAGTACGCAGCAACTGCATGCTCCCCAGCCCTAAAACATATGGATGGCACCATCTTTACATGGTGCACACTGTGTTTATACAGCACGGCGAGTGCCGCGGGAGGGCGCCTAGGGTGCCCTTTCTGCGGCGCTGAAAGGAGCTCCAAAATGGAGTTCCTTTTCAAAAAGCGCCTTGTTCCTGTGGCAACCAGATTGCCGCAGGAACAAAGCAAGGGAGAAAGGAGTCAGGAGGCCTCTTTTGCCCTTTCCTCCACCGGTTGGGCTGTCCTTGGTGCTTCATGCCCAAAGGACAGCCCTCTCCAGACTGCAGGGAAGGGGCATTTTGCCCCCTTTCCATGGCCTGAATAAGTGGCGGATTGGGGTCTCTGGGGCAGCCGGTGAGGCTGCCCTGGCCCCAATCTGCCGCTCAAAGGGGCGGCTACAAACCTCTCCTTTTGGCCAGTCTGTAAAGGCCCAGTAATACTCTGTAGAGAGTTTTATAAGGAAACTGATATTGTAACAAAGTTAAAACTAAGAAAGTAAACTTACCAATTGAAACAAATAACACAAGTGCCTGAAACAACAATCACTCTATTTACACATACTCAAGTACCTTTTGTTTGGAACATCTGTATAATAAAGTTTTGGCATTATTTTAGTAAAAGCTTGTCTGCAATTTGAATTACATCCACAGTACCAATATAAATCCTTTTGTAACTATTTTGCCCATTTAACTCATGTTAAAAAGACTCTGGCAAAATGGGGTGTTTTGTTGGGCTGAATTGATATATTTAGAAATAAATCGATTCAGCCCAAGTGGGAACCAGGCAGATTTGAATTGGAATCGAATCTGCCCTTGTTCCCACTGGCAGCCCAGTGGGGGAGGGGGAGCAGCTGGCTTGGTCCAGCCTCTCTTGGCTCCAAAGTCCCTGTCCCAGCATCCTTACTGTCTTCTTTGGTCACTGACCGGGTTCCCTGCACCTTTTTTAAAATTTCCTGCAGCCAGGGAGACCTGAAGGAGGTTGCAGAGAAGCCACCAGCCTTGTGACCTCCTTTCTGGCCCTCCCCCGGCTTCTCTGTGACCTCCTTCCGGCCTCCTCCGCTGCAGGAAATCTAAAAAACGGTGCAGGGAACCTGGTCAGTGGCCAAAGAAGCCGGTAAGGAGGTTGGGCCGGGGATATTGGGCCCAGGAGAGGCCAGAGATGGGCCGAGCCATCAAGCTTCCCCCCGCTGCTAACCCCCCCCCCCCCGATGAATTGTATTTTATTTAAAAGGAGAAGTTCATCATGCACTTGTCCACCGATTCTTGAAACCAGCGCAAACGTAGTGGGAACTATGTTTTTCAGAACCGGTTTCAGGAATCAGTTCAGGAAACGGATTTTCCGATTAGTGGGAACGGGCCCAGAGAGTGTTAAAAGGGTCTGTGTTAATTTGGGGACAGTGGTGGGGTAGAAGGCCCAGGGTGCTGCCATCCAAAAAAAATATAGTGGTTACCAGAGAAGTGTGAGTCAACATAGGGCCTTCTTGGTGGCTGCTCTAGACTGCTCTAGACTCTGGAACTCCCTTCCTAGAGATGTCAAAATGCCCCTCTCCCTGTTACCCTTCCATCTTCAGATGAAGACTTCTTTATTCCAACAGGGTTAAAGAACCAGAGGTTTTTAAGGAAAGGGCTTTTAAGAAGGTGATGTACTCTTGTGATGGTATTGTTTTTAAATGCATTTTATCATGTTAAAATGTGTTCTTTAAATTGTTTTAATGCTGCTAATAGTTTAATTTTATTTTAATGTTGATCTTTGCACATTTTAAACTATATTGTACTTACTGTACTTTGTAAATGGTATAATAAAAGTATTAAGAGAGGTTTCAGGACAGGACATCTTCAGGAACCTCCAATTAACTGTATCTGATCTCACGGTGGCTTACTATAAATTTAACTTCAGACATTAAACAATTACAAACAATCTGTTAAAACAATCTTGAATAATTAACAACAACAACAACAACAACAAAGATTCTCTCCCTTGCTTTAAGTTGTTCTTCAAAACATTATCCCCCTCTAAACTGTTGCTGGATTTGTCATCAGGTGTACAAAAAAGCAGAGCTCGCGATGGATTCCAATAACAGAAAAACTAAAAGCAAAGAAGAATGGAACACGATTGATGCCTTTTGCCTACTTCATGTCTCATAGAGTGCAATGTATCAGTATTTTTAGACAGTTACCAGCTGCAGTATTTGTGATTACAGAGCTCCATACAAAGAGTCACTGATATTTCAAAACTCCTGGTGTTTGGCACTAATGTACTGGAATATATATTCTTCCTGAATACTAGCACTTATTTTCTGCAGAAAATTTCTCAGAGCAGTTTGCTGACTCATGCTTAAAATTCAAATAATTGGATAGTATGACACATCTTGTTTAGATGAGAAGTATGAAAAAGCACTTGAATTATAAAGTGTTAATGCTTCCTAATTGCTCTAAAAGTTCTTAAAATGCCCTGTGACTTGTTATTACAGCAATTCAACACTTCTTTGGTGAGTTGAAGAGAAAGTGTGTTTTTAGCAAGGTTTTTGAAAACACAATATAAGTGGAGAGGGGAAGCATAATGGGCATGGACACTTACCTGGCAGTCTCATGAGGACATTAGTTACATCTGAAACCATTAGTTAAATCATCTTATAATCTGTTAAAAATACTTCAATCTTCTCTCTGAAAATTCCTTGGGTAGGTATGAATATGAATCCTCCAACTGTCCCAGTTTGGTACAGATAGTCCCAATTAATCCCACTTTTTTGGCTCTTATCATCCCATCTTTTTCAGCTACTTTTTAAATGTCTCAGTCTCTCCTCATCCCACTTTCCCCCTTTGTCCTCGCTTTACTTGAATTACGGCAAACTGAGTTCAAAGTACAAAAGTAGTTTGAAATCCATTAACTCAGCAAAAAAGAGAGGAGAGAAAGGAATGGAATTTTTCACTTTCCAGTAGTCTCAGTCAAAAGCAAACTGCTGCAACCTCTCCTAGCTTGTAGGTTCTTCTTTATTCATAACTTTTCCCTTATATGTCCCTGTTTTCATCTGTGACATGTTGGAGGCTGTGTAACTAGAAAGCTCACAGATTTGATCACCCCTGTGAGCCAAAACAGGTCTCTTTTCTTCCCCTTCCCCTACCCCAAGCCCAGCATCATCTTTGCAACATTTTTAGGAGGCCCCTCACATCTGAATTAGGAGCCCTGGTGGCACAGTGGTAAACTTAAAACCATAAGGTTGCAAGTTCAAGACCAGCAAAAGGGCTCAAGCTTTACTCAGGCTTGCATCAGGTCGCTAAAATGAGTACCCCAATTGTTGGGAGCAAGTAGCTTACAGTTGTAAACCACTTAAACACTCCTTAGTCGGTATGAAGCGGTATATAAATGAAGCTGTTTGTTTTTGTTTTGAATTAGTCTAGAAAAAGAAAACCTGGTTTTAGCAGGTCCTGAAATGTTTGAATCTACTATTGATTAGTTTTCCATAGAGAAAGATAGATGCATCTGCTATGTAAAGATATGTGCACAGCCTTTATCAGACTTATATTGAGGAGGAACAGAGAACTCATATTTCAGGGTTCTGAAAGTTATCAGTCAGTGCCATTGCAACAGGGTAGGCAGCAATTATACCCGAGCACCTACTGGAGCCCTTTCATACTACACAGTTTTAGCACTACTTTTAACTGCCATGCTGGCATCATACGGACCCATTGGCATTATAGTTTGGTGTGGCACTAGAGCTCTCTGCCTGAGAATCTTGAATGCCCCTCCCTAACCTGCAAATCCAAGGATTCCATAGAATGGAAACCTGGCAGTTAAAGCAGAATCATAGGACTATGATTGTGTGGTGTGAAAGGGCCCCTGATGTTCATAGACTGCAGCTCACAGGCATCCTAAACCCCACCAGTTATGGGGATTGGAACACTGGGATTTGCAGTTCAACAACATATGGACGGTTCATCATTCCCACTTCAACATTAGAACTTCATTGGTTGTCTGACACTGTAATGATTCTATATAAATATGCTGTCTTAAGCTACCTCTCTGTTAAAGTAGCTGCTCTGAGGTGCTCTTGAGCACAAGTGGAATAATTAGATTTACAAGTATTTGATTAAGATTTGCAAATAATAATACAGAGAGCTTCCATTGGTCTACTAACCCAAACCCTTCATCTCCAAACTTGTCTACCCTTAATCTCTTGCCAGCTCTGCCCTATCTAAGGCCTTTTCTGCATGGGCCAGAAGGCACAACTCTGCTCCCATACTGGTGTTGCATGGTCCAAACCCCATGGACAGTCTGGACAACATCCTGTATGTCTTGCACCAGAATTGGGGCATAGCAAAGTTAATGCGAATTAAAATAACTTACCTGTTGCTCCAGATCTTCCAGGAAGCTGCAGAGCTGTCAGTTGCTGCACTGTGGTAGCTGCCTGCACAAGTATCCCACTGTGCTGTCCAATGCATTTGCCACTGCCATGGGTCATTTGTTCTGAGATCAGAATGATGCACCAAGGATGTAACCATCACTGGGTGCCATTGCTGGGCAGACAGCCATGCTGATATGGAAACAGGCTGAGGTAACGGGGCAAGTTGAGGCAAGTGGAGCAGGGTAATCTGGCTGCCCCAGAGTATCCTGGTCAGTGCAGACAAGGATTTAGCCTTGGAAGTCTGTGAAAAGCAGAGGGAACAGTCTCACATACCAGTTTTCAACATGGAAATATCATTTTGTGTCATGTTAGCTGAGACATAATTAACAGATTTTAATTTCAGACATACCTCTGCACATCAGAAGAATGGAGGGTGCTTGGGGTGATTGTAATAACGGTTTTGGTCATATTTTTCCTTTTGGCAGAGAAGCAGTTATTTACTATAAATCACAAGCAAGCAGGCAAAGGATTGTGTACTAGGTTGCATGTTTGCATTGATGACACTCAAATAAAACCAACCAAGGTAAGTTGAGAGGGTGTTGCTTGCAAAAATATAAGATGTTCAGAAATCTTTCTGTATAAACAAAGTGTGGATCAATAATGCTGTTGACGGTTCCCAAGAAGACAACAGCATTTACTTTAAGTGCTAATAAATCAAGGCAAAATAAAGATTTGTCACTGTGTTCTAACAGAAAGCTCAAACATATAGATAAAGGCTTGAACTTTTTCAAGGAGGCCCTTTTAAATGGACCAGGCTTCATTTGTGAATGTCCCTTGGGGTAACTGCAAAAAGACAGCATTACTTATGACTGAGCACGTTTCTTTATTCACTGGGTTTCTTCTCAGTATTTCTGAAAACTTAGACTTAGAACACAGAGTTCTCCCAAGGTTTTTTGGTACAGTGAAGCAAAGCTGTATAATTGTGTTAAGGGTTTTGTTTGCAACAAATCAAAAATAATCATAGTACTGCACTTTGGTAGGGCATTATTGCTCTTTTAAATTGCATTAGCTGGTAATTTGTAGGAATACTTCCTGTACTTGTCCTTCCTGATTTATGATGTGGGTTTATCAAGTCTCCTGGTTGAACACAGCCTGCCTTTTAAAAAAAATTCCATTATCATGTACCTACTTACATCTAGATTAATCATGATTTTGTTGTTCTTTAGATTTTGTTGTTCTTTTACCCTGTTCTTTTCTTCGGCTCAGAGTGCAGTGCAATACAAATAACACTCTATATACCCCAGCTCACACACACATTATACTTTCTAAAAGTTACTGTAAGATTAACATTTATAAAACTGTGTACTTTCAGGTAAAATTCAACTTAAAAAGCTGTTCAAAATCCTAGCCATACTCCCTTAAGGTGTCACCTGGAACAGCCCGCATTCCCACCACCATCTCAGTGACACCCCTGCTCAAGAGGAGCTGGTTCTAGAAGACAGAATGGAAGAGGGGTTTTTTTTTCCATCTTCCACAGCATTCAGGTCGAAGCATCATCATTATTCCATGTTGTGGCCTCAATATACATCTGCATTCTTGGTAAAGGTGGCAGGTGAAGTGTGTGGCAGACAGGCATGTGGAGGAGGGAATGATTCTGTCACTACTGTGACATGTGTCTTGTTCCTTCTCAGTCATGCTGTAGCTAGTTGCACACACACACACCAGGAGTTCATTGGCTACAGCATCTGCTCAGATCAGAGACCTTGCACCCATACTAGGTATAGACTTCTTTCCTCAACTCTCCCCTTCAGATGTAAACAAGATGTGGCCCAGTAGAGCCAGAGTGGGTCCACAAGAGCTGCTTTTTCAGACAGTATTCATTTATTTGTTGAGATTTTTCTTTTGGCTGTGATCATATGGTGTTTACATTCCCTGTGGGAGCTCATCTGGCTTAATTTGTTGCCGTAAAAGGTTCTGTGTAATGTTTAATTGGATGCTTGTTCCAAAAGCAGCACAAAAGGTTAAACAGGTATCACAGAAAGGAGAAGATGAAGGTGTTTTTCACCAGTGACTTCAGGTTAGTTCCCCTAATTGCAGCCAGTCATTTTTGTCCTATTATTTTTTTCTTTATAAATATATATATGTATAATTTTAATTCAAAATTTAACACATAAATATAGACATATAACACCCTCCTCCCTTAAAAAGACTTTCTGCTTATTTGGTTTCTTAAGTAATTGTGTTTTCTCCTCCTTTAATCTTCTAAATTCCATTCTAGTTTGTTTATCATTATATATTAATATTACTCCACATTCATTAAAAAATGAAAAGAAAGAAAAATATTGTGAAAAAGAAACAGATTTCAATTGCTTAACTATCACCCCAATAACACTAATGTCTTCTTTTAATTGCTTAACATAAGGCTGCAGCAGACAGGCCAGTGCTTTCCTGACCCTGGTGCTCACTCCGACTTGGTCCCTGGAATGGGTAGCTGTTCCAACACTTGTCCAAGAATAAGGGCCAAAATAGACAGCCTAGATGGGGCAGCATGAAGCTGCCCTGCCTAAAGACGGATTGGGGCTGTGGCAGCCACATGCTGTGGCCCCAATCCACTATGATGCTGGCCAAAAAAAGGAGTGGTTTTCAATCACTCCTTTTTTGGCTGCAGAAAAGCCACCTTTAGCGGTTCTTCCACAGCCTTGTGGTGGCTTCCTGCCACGTTGGGGCCATGTGGTGTGTAACGCCACACCCCCAAGACCCACAGATGGCAGCACAAAGGGGCAGTCTGATTCACTTCTAAGTAAATTTTAATCCCTTATTCTAGATTCCCTCCCATTGTTTCATATATAGATGTAGATATAGATATTCCCAAATTGGTCACCATCTAACCATGTATTGCTTACGGTAATTTATTCTTCCTCAGTACTAATTTCAGCAATGTTTTATACATTTTGCTAATCAAATGATTTCTGTCCTATTATAGTTTTCATAGTCTGGCTATTAGATTGGCAATGAGGACCCATCCCCATCAACAATAGAATACATTTGCTGTTGGAAAAATATCAATTCATGTGTGAAAAATATTTTAATGGTGTTTTTAAAAATCTCACATGCTTGATTTGATTTCAGATTCCTAATACTAGCTCATCTCTGCTGGTAATGCTTGTTGCACTTTCCCAGTACTTACAGGAAACTCCCTTGTGAATTCTGTTTCTTATGGTCTCAATCTCCTTCTGAGTCTGAGTACTTAGCATTGATTGCTTTGGCTTTATATGACATCCTCAGATGCACAGTCTAATCAAATATTCATAAATATTGGTTTTCCCCATGAATTTTGCATTTTGAATAGGATTCACTTCCTATCATCTCTTGGAAGATAATATAATGTAGTCCCCCCCAAATTTGTGAACATGCAATTTAAGAATTTAGGATTTCATAATTAATCTAGATAAATTATGCATTATACATAATTATATAAATAAATAAAATAATGCCAGTTCAGGGCAAAAATTTATGGGTTTTTTTTGTTGCCATTTGTCACTACAATCCTTATAAAAGATTCTTCAAAATATAATCAGGGGTCACTCTGCTGATGGCAGCTTTAGTAAAGCATTACTGGATTTCTGCTTTGGAGTTTGGTTTGATCCTGTTACCCCAAAAAAGAGTGGGGACTTGAGGTCCCTACCAATTGTTTTAGTGTCTTCTTAAATGTTAGGGGAATTGTTTAGCTCAAGGGAGGCCAGCAAGAGGTGGGGATCATTTCACCTATGTATCAGTAATATGCAGGAGGATTCTGAATTTGGTGAATAAAGAAGGTTTTATTTAGAAATATGTGAGAGTGTAACCAAACATACAGTACCAATTCAGTCTGAAACACCATCCAAGGCTAACCAAATTAGAGGCTTGGAGAACTGGATAGCAGAGACTTAGGGTTTAAACAGGGAGGTATTTACCAATTCTGAAGAGGAATTTACAGAAGATATGGTGTGGTTCAGACAATGTCAAAGGGTGATACAGGAAGAGGAAAGCTCTGGACAGCTGAACAGAGTTCCGGTAGCTGGCAGTTGTATGCACAGAGTGACCATGTGTGGGTGGAGTATTTATATCCTGTCCTGTCCTGTATCCTCGAGGGACACTTAATGTTCTCACATGAAGTACAAAGAGTTTGATTGCTTTCTCATAGAAATGAAAAAAGGGGCAATATTGGTTGATGGTCTAAACTCCAGATTAACAAAACTGATTGGATATGGCACAACCCCAAGATGGATGGATAGAGAACTTGGCTGGGAACACAGCAGGAGGTAGGTAGGAGATATGACCTTACTCGCCTTCGTGCAATGGGACCACCTTTGTCTTCAGTGAAAGAGGACATGCAAAAAGCCTGGGGGATCATGGAGTGATCAGCAACCCATGTCTTTGGATCAATGTGCTTTTCCCATTATGGTATTCCAAAGGTCATTGTGACCTCTTATAATATGCCTGGCTCTAGAAATGAAAATATGAAACCCCATATATATGCTAATAACCTGTTGTTCCAGAGATTGGCTTTGAAGGTTTGTCATTCGACAAACAGGACTGTCATTAAGAAAAGGAGATAACTAATTAGATAACAAATCCAGAGTGGCCCTACATAGCTCTGTAAAAGCAGAGGTTCTACCTTCCATTAAAATCAGTGGAATTCCCAGAAACCCAGATTTGTACACCACAGGTAGAATCGTATCCACTTCTCCCAACATGGATCCCATTGTTTCAGTAGTTGAATAGTGAACAAGCATACAATTGTGTCTCATTGGCCTGATACAGATGGCCCAAAAGGGCCTTTCCCACACCGTAAGTAGGGCTGGGGAGCATGCAGCATCCACATACTCCCCAGTCCTAGCACGTATGGACGGTGCCATTTTAAAATCGTGCCATCCATATGCGTGCACATCATGGCACATGCCGTGTTTACACAGAACAGCACGCACCTCATGTCACCATGCCGCTGGAGGGCGCCTAGGGTGCCCTTTCCATGGCGCAGAAAGGAGCTCCAAAATGGAACTCCTTTCGCGAAAGTGCTTCATTCCCATGAAACCAAATTGCCGCGGCAATGAAGCAAGGGAGAAAGGGGCCAGGCTCCGCCAGTTGGGCTGTCCTTGGGGCATGAAGACCCAAGGACAGCCCTTTCCAGGCCACAGAGAAGGGGCATTTTGCCCCTTTTCCAAGGCCTGGAAAAGTGGCAGATTGGGGCCTCTGTGGCTGCTGGTGAGGCTGCCCTGGCCCCAGTCCAGTGCTCAAAGGGGCACCCACATTATTTCTACTTAGGACTCTCAGTAGGATCCAGACTTTTATCTCCTTTGCACGCAGAGGACAGGAAACTGGTGGAACAGAAGAACAAAAGTGGACAAACAGATCCAGCCGATCTACTAGTAGCCAGGAAGAATGTCATACCTTCTAACTGTCCCAATTTGGCAGGAACAGTCCCACTTCACTTTATCAGCTGCTTTTAAAAGTTTTTATTTTTTCTCTCCTGCTCCCACTTCCCTTCTTTGTCTTCAGCTTATTTCCCTTTGTGCAGACAGAGGTCTGAGTGCAAACTATGGAGCTTATAGGCGGCATTCCAACATGCGATAAAATGGGTGATAGCCCCCATTCTGTTTCCATCCTGTTCCATTCCATGCTGGAAGCATCCTAGGGGGCTGTGCGATAAGCTCCTATGTTTGCACTCAATAAATCTAGTAGGGGAAGAGAATAGGAGGGGATGGAGTCTTGCCCTTCCTAGTAGGCTTAGGCAAAAGCAAACTGCTGTAGCCTTTCCTAGCTAGTGTGTTCTTCCTCATTAATACGTTTTGCTATCTTGACTATACTCTGATGTTGCTTGGCTACATTTATCTCAGTTTTTCATCTGTGAAATACTGATGTGTATGGAATTGTCCTTACAATGTACTCCGTGAGCTTTATGGTAAATGGAGGAAAGTCTGAGACCCAGAACCACCTCTATGTGTAGACTAGACATAAGAATCATACGGGATTCCAGATGTTGTGAACTGCAGCTCAGTAACAGCTTGTTGATTCCATAATTTCCCATGTGAAATTTTGGAGGGATTATAGAGTGGTCTGTATCTGGATTGTTGAGGAAGGGATGGAGAGAAGCCTCTCCCACTCCCAGTGAAGAAAGAGGTGTACTGCATGTTCATTCTTGTGACCACCAACATCATAGGTGGTAAGAAGATTGCATACCCTTGTTTAGAAACATGGCTTTTATTTGACAGTAAACTGAATGGCAGATTGGCTCCCTGTGTCTGTTATAAACTGTCAAATGCCATCCCTTGGTATTAAGAACTCAAGTGGTCACATTCCCCAAACTTCCATCTGAAATTGGTCCCAAAAAATTTTTTTAATTCATTGTTTTTTATAGATACATGCAGGAATATATTTTGACCATCAATTGGAAATTAAATATTGCATTACATTTTCAAAACAAGCTTTGCAACATTCATCCTTATAATAGTTTTAAATTTTTACATTTTAACTCCAGTAGGCTACTCTGGACATTTGGGAGGCTGAGTAATAAATTGTTTTTATTATCCTGTTCATGGCTTTAATTAATACAAGACAGATTAATGCAGTTGTTCTTTGTCCATTTCAACTACCGTACATAGTGAAATGGTCTGTATATAAACAAAGGTATAGGCTTAATAATACTGTTCTTTGCACTTGACTGTGCCTCTTGCTGTGATTATGTAGCAACATTATTATTGCTATGATTATCTCACAGTTTAGTTGCATCAGAATTTACAAATATGTAGGTCCACTTACAGCAAAGTGTTTTACATAGTGTGGAAGAAAAAATATTTGAGTATTCCTCCGTCTTTTAGAACTAGCTGGATAAATATTAGTCATTTGGAAAGGAATAGTAGTATTCTGACAATCTGAACCCTTTTTGTTGGGTCATACACTGTAATCACGACAGCTACTGTGGTCTGAATGTAGGACTGAGACTCTGGAAACCACAGTTTGGATCCCTGCTCAAACATGGAAACCCACTGGGTGACCTTGGACAAGTCACATGCTCCTAGCCTTAGAAGAAGTCAAGGGTGAACCTCCTCTGAGCAAATCTTGCTAAGAAAACCCCATGACAGGTTTGCCTTAGGGTTGCCATAATTCCAAAATGACTTGATTATAATCACTGTAATCACACAGGCCAAATAAATAAATAAATAAATCACCTAAATCCAATTGTTAGTCCCAACTAGAGTAGACTCATAGAATCAGTCAATTCTATGAGTAAGTGTTGACATTGCTATCCACCGGGTGGTGGTGGGGGGGTGGGGGGTGGTGGTGGTCCAGAATGGATCCCCCGTAGCAAGGGACAACTGTATAGCAAAGCTTTTGATTACATAGATCATGAAAGGCAATGGAACACCCTTTAAGACATGGGAGTGTCAATATATTTGATAGTCCTGATGAGGAATCTATACTCAAGGCATGAGGCCACCATCAGAACAGAACATGGGAAACAGAATGGTTCCTAATTGGCAAAGGGGTCAGGCAAGCTTTCATCTTATCACCCTACCTGTTTAACTTATATGCAGAACATTTTGTAAGCAATGGACATAGAAGAAGGACTGAAAATAGGAGGAAGGAACATCAATAATGTAAGATGTGCAGACAACATCATAATACTAGCAGAAAACACACAGACTAAGGAAGATCAAGGAGGAAAATCAATGGCAGGCTTACTCTTGAACATAATGAAAACAAAAATAATGACCATGAAATATCTACATAAATTCAATCTAGACAATGAAGAAATAGAAATAGTAAGAGTTCTCATACCTGGGATGAAACATTGATCAGAATGGGGAGTGTAGACAGGAAATCAGAAAAAGATTAAATTCATGGCTGCTCTCCCCATTCTTAAATTGGAAAAGATCCTAAAATGCAAAGATATATAACTGAGCACAAATGTTAGAATCATACAAGCCATTGTATTTCCTATTACCATGTATGGATGGGAGAACTGCACAGTTAAGAAAGAAAACAGGAAAAAAATCAGTTCATTTGGGATGTGGTTCTGGAGAAAAGCTGAAGATCCTGTGGACAGCCAAAAAGACAAACAAATCAGTCCTAGGGCAGATCAAGACAGAAATCAATTGGCAAAATTGCTTAGTTTGAAGAAACTGTAATGTCCTTTGTGCACTGATTAATCTCATGTTAGATTATTATATTTCTAGCATTTAAAAACACCTTCAGCATTAACCTTATATCCCACAGTCATTGCATTTAGGGGCAGATCATTACTCTGTTTTGCTTCCTTTGTTAAATCTAGTTCTGAATATTTTAAATGTGTTTCTTAATAGTGCCTTGAATTTCGCCATCCTTTTTGATCTGCCTAGCATTCTTAATATAACCTTGATGCAGATTGGCAGTGTGTTGCATAAAAGAGCCTGTTACCTTTATTTTGTCTTACAGTCAATTCATGTCATTGATTTTACAAGAATTAAGAATTCCCCATTCATAAGAGGTTTTTCATGTTGATGGAAGTAATGGAAAGGCACAGGCAGATACATATCAAAAAGACAATTTGCATACTTTTTCCTGAGTACCTTGATTACGATTTGACATTGGCTAGCCCAGCTTTTCACTTGCAGAACTGTGAATAAAATTCAGCCTATGTGTAGAAGAGGTGACTTTAGTCTTCTTCTTTTTCTTCTCTTTATTTAGCCCACTTTTTCTTAAAGAGTGAGACTCAAAAACTGAGATATACTAGTTAATATAGTTAAAAATAGTTAAAAACATACAAAAATCAACAATAGAATAGAATTGAATTGTTAGCAATATTAAAATACGATTTATTACTTTACTGCTTGTATAACTTGGCTGGGCATAAAAAAACACCTTTGTATGTAAATTCAGGAAACGTATTGTACATTGAAATTAAGGTTTTTTATATAATAAATTATAAATAAATTTTATATAATAAATTATAACAATGAAATATATACAGATCAAAAAACAATTGAGGAAATCTTTCACAGCTATTACTCAAAACTATATAAAGAAAAAAAGATTGAAACGACAAAAATAGAAAAATATCTAAGTCAACAGAAAATAATTAAAATCTCAGAGGAGCAAAAAGAAATTCTTAACAAAGAAGTAACTATTCAAGAAATCCTGGAAATAATTAAAAAAAATGAAAGCAGGGAAAACACCAGGCCCAGACGGACTAGGAGTGGAATACTATAAAACTTTTAAAGAACAACTGATAGTACCCTTGCAAAGAACTATAAATGGAATATTAAAAGGAGAAGCGCCCCATACATGGTCACAGGCTAATATAACACTTATACCCAAAGAAAATAGAGATCTTTTAGATCCCAAAAACTATAGACCAATATCGCTATTAAATTGTGATAATAAAATCTACACAGGAATTTTAGCAAACCGGCTTAAATCTTTTCTGACTAACTGGATTCATGAAGACCAATCAGGATTTTTGCCAAACAGGCTAATAAAAGACAATATTAGAAATGTAATTGACATTATCGAATATCATGAAAAGAAAACAGACAAACAACTTGCATTGATATTTATCGACGCAGAAAAAGCGTTTGATCAAGTTAGTTGGAAATTTATATTCAAGACACTTGAAAAAATAGATATAGGTTCAAACTTCATGAGGTGGTTAAAACACATCTATAAGAACCAAAAAGCTTCATTAATAATCAATGGTGAAATAACGAAAAGTTTAAATATAGAGAAAGGAGTGAGACAGGGTTGTCCACTTTCGCCACTACTATTCATAATGGCATTGGAAGTGTTAAATAATGCTATAAGAGCAAATAAGAAAATAGAAGGGGTCAAAATTAAAAAAGAAGAATATAAACTGCGCGCGTTCGCAGACGACCTCATGATATCATTGGCCAATCCATTAGAAAGCAGCATGGAATTAATTAGAATAATGAAAGAGTACAGTGAGGTATCAGGTTTGCGAATTAATGAAGAAAAGTCTATAATGTTGACAATGAATATGAATGAAAAAGAAAAAGAATTATTGAAAAAACAAACGAATTTTCAAATTGGCAAAAAAGTAAAATATTTAGGAATTACTATTACAACAAAAAATTTAGAATTGTTTAAAAATAATTATATGTCCAAATGGCAAGAAATTAAAAAAGATTTACAAAAATGGGGGGATATTGGGCTATCTTGGCTAGGAAAAATTTTGGTTATAAAAATGAATATACTACCAAAAATTCTTTTTCTTTTTCAAAATATTCCTATTATCCATACTGACAAACCATTTTATAAATGGCATAAAGACATATCAAAATTTCTATGGTCGGGTAAAAAACCAAGAGTCAAATATAAGTATATGCAGGATGAAACAGATAAAGGAGGTTTAGCATTGCCAAATCTCAGAATATATTATTACACATGTTGCATGGATTGGGCAACAGACTGGATCAGGCTAGAGAAAGAAAGGATGTTAACACTAGAAGGCTTTGGAAAAAGATTCGGCTGGCACGGATACCTTTTCTATGATAAAGTTAAAATAAATAAAGACTTCAAAGATCACTTTGTCAGAAAGGCCCTGTTAAGGGTTTGGCTAAAATTAAAGGATAAATGGTGCACAAAAGAACCAATGTGGGCTTCAATTAATGAAGATTTTTAAATATAGCCAGATTAAGTGAGGAAAAATGGATTACATATGAGGAAATATTGAGTAGAAAGCAAGGGAGGATTGAACTGAAGACAAGAGAACAGCTGCAGGAAATGAATTTGAACTGTACATGGTTTATGTATCATCAATTGAAGGGAAAGTTCATGATAGATATTAAGGACAAAGGAATTGGTGAGATAGATAAAGAATTGGAATTAATTGTAAAATCGAATGAAGGTCATAGAATTAGTAAATATTATAAAGCAATATTGAAAATAGAAATGGAACAGGAGGTTATTAAACCACAAATGATAAAATGGGCCCAGAATCTGAAACAAAATATAGAATTGGAACAGTGGGAAAAAACTTGGAAAAAAAAAAAGAAATTAAGGTTTTTTGTTTTTGTTTTTGTTTTTTTTAAAAAACAAAAAACAAAACCTGTCATTACAAATGGAGTCAAAGGATCCTGAATTGTAAGAAGCAACTGAACTATCAGAAATGTATTTGTTCTTGACAATTTATAAGGCAAAAATAAAATAAAATAAAATAAACATTGGTAAATCAAAGGAATGTTTTTGTTTCCTCCAGTTGTTCAGACAGCTAAAGCACTCATTTCCATAGAAAGAACTGAGTGAACAAACCAAGACCAGTGAGTACAAAAGATGCACAAAGATTGTTCACAGTCTTACATAAATGTCAATCTGCTATATAGTTTTTAGAAATAATGTGGGGAGAGTAAATATATCAACACCTTGCCTTAAATATTTTATTCACTCACAAAAGAATATTCCATAATCCATTTTAAAAAACTCTGGGGCAAAAGAACTCCAGAGGAAAAAATGCAGGGAAGGGTGTATTTTTTCCAAATTGTTTTCACATCTCTACAGCTGTCCCATCTTTTTAGCAATTTACAAACAAAATAAAAACTCTGAATTCTAGGTGTATCCAGACAACCCCACAGATGTTTATATCTTGAGTTTATATCCCCGCGCAGGTCGATTTCAGTAAGGCCTTTGACAAGGTTCCCCATGACATTCTTGCAAACAAACTTGCAAAATGTGGGATAGACAAGTTAACTGTTACATGGATTTGTAATTGGTTGACTGGCCGAACTCAAAGGGTGCTCAACAATGGCTCCTTTTCATCCTGGAGAGAAGTGACCAGTGGGGTCCCACAGGGTTCTGTCCTGGGCCCAGTGCTATTCAACATCTTTATTAACGATTTGGATGACAGAATTGGGGGCATACTTATCAAATTTGCAGATGACACTAAACTGGGAGGAGTAGCTAATACCCCAGAGGACAGGATCAAAATTCAAAATGACCTGAATAGACTAGAAAGCTGGGCCAGTGCTAACAAAATGAAATTCAATGCGGAGAAATGTAAGGTTTTGCACTTAGGGCGGAAAAATGAAATGCACAGATATAGGATGGGGGACACCTGGCTGAATGAGACCACATGTGAAAGGGATCTAGGAGTCCAAGTAGACCATAAGCTGAACATGAGTCAACAGTGTGATGCGGCAGCTAAAAAAGCCAATGCAATTTTAGGCTGCATCAATAGAAGTATAGTTTCTAGATAAAGGGAAGTTATAGTGCCACTCTATTCTGCATTGGTCAGGCCCCACCTGGAATACTGTGTCCAGTTCTGGGCACCACATTTCAAAAAAGATGTGGAGAAACTGGAGCATGTCCAAAGGAGGGCAACTAAGATGGTGAAGGGTCTGGAAACCTTGCCCTATGAAGAACGCCTTAGGGAGCTGGGGATGTTTAGCCTGGAGAAGAGAAGGTTAAGAGGTGATATGATAGCCCTGTTTAAGTATTTGAAGGGATGTCATATTGAGGAGGGAGCAAGCTTGTTTTCTGCTGCTGCAGAGATTAGAACGCGGAACAATGGATGCAAACTGCAGGAAAAGAGATTCCACCTCAACATTAGGATGAACTTCCTGACAGTAAGGGCTGTTCGACAGTGGAACACACTCCCTCGGAGTGTAGTGGAGTCTCCTTCCTTAGGGGTCTTTAAGCAAAGGCTGGATGGCCATCTGTCAGGGATGCTTTGACTGGGAGTTCCTGCATGGCAGGGGGTTGGACTGGATGGCCCTTGTGGTCTCTTCCAACTCTATGATTCTATGATTCTATGATTCTATGAGTTATAACTTGTCTCTCTCTTTGTCTCTCAGTAAACACACTGTTTTGTTAAATTCTCATGGGGTAGGAGAGTAGGAGAGTAAAGTTGTATTGTATAATGTTTTGTATTAATCCCATCTATTAGTTCATCCACACTTTTCAGTTTTTTTAAAGCTAAACTAAATATTCTATATCAATAAAAATACTTCATAAATAAGTAATTCTGAGTATCACTATTGCCCCAGTTCATGTTAAACTATCATTTTTTAAATTAATTTTCTGGCTCTAGTGAAGAGTAAAGCTTCTTTGTTTTTTCGGTTTTTTGCCATGCCGAAGTGGATAGATTTCAGAGTGGCCTTTCTCTTTTGGTGGTCTGGCACAGTAAACTTATTTTAGATTTTCTGATTTTTCATCTTTCCATACTTCCAAAGGATAAAGGTCTCTCTTTACTGAAATCCCTGCAGAGGTCTTTTCTTTTCTTTTTCATGGATGCATTATATTTCTGTAATATATTCAGTAACACTTGGAATCAAGTGGGAGGAGGAGAAGTGAGCGACAGGAAAGGAGAAATATCCAGTATATATATATTTGCTCTTTTTAAAAACAAACTGTAACCTCATAAATGTAAACTCAGTAATAAGCCAGCAACCTACAGACAATTGTGCTTGTTCATGAAAAAAGGAAAACTAAAAATCCATCTCATTTTCTGTTTAAAAAAAAGGTTTAGTGTGAGCTACTCTACTACTACTGTGTTATGGTCTTTCTATATTTTGGATATTGGTTATCTAAATTCAAAGTAATCCAACCTACTGCAAGCTAAAAAAAGTACTGACTGTCATATCTACTCAGATGTGTTGGTCATTAATAGATGCAGCAGTGTCACTGTATCCAAAACTATTTTTAAAGCTAGAATGTGTAAAGTTTTCCTTTGTATGTGAGTAGAATGCTTATATTTATTGGCAATGCTGAATGTAGGTGTCATCACCTACAAACTACTGACACAGAAAAATTAATGGTGTCACACAAAAAAAATGTCTCTTTCACCCACACAAAACGCCATTATTCGAAATCAGGAGTCATGTGTGCTTACCTCTACCAGCAATCATACTGGTTTCTATCTGTCTGTCACACAACATAAGGCAGCCTTGCTGGGGAAAAAGTGGGGTGTGTTGTTAACACATGTGCTTTAAATAATTATACCAGACACTCTCTGATACCTAAGCATTGCTTAGTTTTGCCTGTATGAAGGGAAAAATGGAGGATTATTTGCTCTCTAAAACTTCCATGATCAAGTCATGAAGGAAAATAAAGTCATATCATTTTAAGAATAGTAATATTTCTCATTTTTCAACTTAAATATGCAAACTCACCAGGATCCTTTATATTTTGAAGCTTTAAAACTTTACTTTCAGCTGTTATGTTAATGTTAGTGGCAAATAAAAGTCACATCAGATGTGACTTGGGTGTAATGGTGACTCATATCATTTTCTTTTATTCTATGGTTAGGAAGGTTTCTATAATAAAAGGGATCTGTTGCATGCTTGGGCTCTCCCACCCCACCCTTTGACCTTTCATGTTCACAAGATGCTTATATTGCATGGTTGTCTTGTAGTTTCATGTAAAGGTGAAACATTTCCCCTGTGGCAAGAAACAATTGAAGGAACATGAGGGAAAAATGTATTTCCCCTCACAACTCATCTTACATACAAAATTTAAATAATCTAGCCACTTGTAGTTCCCCATTTTGCCACTTCTAACTATGTACAAAAATCTTGGAATGTGATTCACTAACACAAATACCTCTTCACACATAGAATGGGGTTGCAAAATCATGGCTCCAAAAGAGCAAGGGGTGCAATGCAGCTGAGTACACATAGAGGTTTATGCATGCAAGCATCCCAATGTGTGGACATTGGGGAATTGTGTTTTGGGGGTCCGCCAGCAATGACTTTGGGGGTCAGCCAGCAATGTAGCTTTCAGCCTCCTCCTCCTCCTCCTCCTCCTCCTCCTCCTCCTCCTCCTCCTTTTAAAACTTGAGTTAAATCTTTGGTGTGTCTGTTGCAACAAAATATATTTAAAGGGGGTCCCTGGTAAAGAAAAGATCATGAAACACTATGGGCTGCTCTTAAAGAAATGGGTGTGCCACAACATTTGATTGTCTTGATATGTAACCTGTACTTAGGACAAGATACTACGGTTAGAACAGAATACAGAGAAACAGAATGGACTCCAGTCAGAAAGGGAGAGCAAGTAAGGCAGCATTCTGTCACCATAACTCTTCAACTTGTATAGTTGTGTTAAAAAAAATTGTGAATGACCCCCCCCCCATCCCACTTTCCCCCTTTCTCCTGAGCTTACTTCAGTTGATACAAATTGACTTGATACAAATTGACAAATTGAGTAGTTTTCATTTAGTAAAGTTAGCAGAGGAAGAGGAAGGGAGAGAATGGAGTGTTGCACTTCCCAGTAAACTCAGGCAAAAGCAAATGACCTGAAGCCTCTCCTAGCTTGTATGTTTTCCCTTATTAACAACCTTTGCCACCTTGATCACATTGTCATGATAAACAGCCACATGTGTGAAAGATTTTTAGGGTATTCTACACTGATTTAACTTTTGTTAGCAATCTGTGGTTATTGCAGAGAAAACATTCCACAAAATGGATGGATGGGAGAACTGAGAATTATTTGGGATTTGGAGTATGTTAGCAGATAGGCCTCTGAAGCTACCGTGCTGCATTTACTGAGTGCTAGGGAATTATCATGGAAATCATGTTTGTTTCCATGCTAATTCTATCCCAGGAAATACTCAGAAAAATGGAATGGCTCTCATTTAACAAAGATAACCCACACTTATCCTCCTCACAAAGCATCTTTTAGAATTCATACTTCTCCACCCCCACTTTAAAATACTTCCTGTAAATGTTTGTATGGGGGCAAGAAATTAGGAATATTGTTATTTAAGAGAGAGTAAAAATGCTTGTATTTCAGCTTTCTCTCATCTCCTTGCCTTTGTTGTTGTGGTGTCTAACTTCTCTCACCCTTTAAATGGGTTTTTTTTTTAAATCATCTTTCATTTGTTACACTTCAGTACTCCCTTTCCTTCTGTTTTGCATTTCTTCCTTTGGGAAAGACAAAAGAAGTGACATTAGACCATGTATCTAAAATGTAGTTTCTGAAAACTTAGCAGCCTTTAAACCATCACTTTTAGTCTATGGGGACAAAAAGCTTTCTCCTATATATTCATTTTTATCCTCGCGGTATTCTAACACTGCCAGATCTTAACAAGAAAGAAAGAAAAGTTTTTGAGTTCCGCTCATATTTCAAAAGATAGTTTAAAATAAATTCTCTGTAGATAAAAATAATGTTTTCTTCCTGTCGTGACCATGTCACCTGGCACCACTGAAACCTCTGTAAACAATGAATAGAGGGCAGTGTCTCAAAAATCTCTGAAGAAAGTTACAGGCATTGATTTGAGGCATCATTGTGCAACCCATTTCTGCTGACCTCAATTTAACTTTATAGAAATCAGAAAGAGAAACAAAAGTTGATAGGCAATCTCATTTATCATCTTGGATGACTTGCAGACTTACGAGAGTTGCGATGTTCCCATGTTGTTTCCACATACATGGGGAAAGTATAAAAGTTCCGTTAGCATATAAGCAAACAAGTGATACCATCTTTTGGACTTGGAGAATATCATTGAACCATAGAATCATAGAGTTGGAAGAGACCACAAGGGCCTGCCAGTCCAACCCCCTGCCATGCAGGAACTCTCAATCAAAGCATCCCCGACAGTTGGCCATCCAGCCTCTGCTTAAAGACCTCCAAAGAAGGAGACTTCACCACTCTCCAGGGGAGTGTGTTCCACTGTCGAACAGCCCTTTCTGTCAGGACGTTCTTCCTAATGTTGAGGTGAAATCTCTTTTCCTGGAGCTTGCATCCATTGTTCCGGGCCCTGTTCTCTGGAGCAGCAGAAAACAATCTTGCTCCCTCAATGTTACACCCCTTCAGATATTTAAACAAGGCTACCATATCACCTCTTAAGCTTCTCTTCTCCAGGCTAAACATCCCCAGCTCCCTAAGTTGTTCCTCATAGGGCATGGTTTCTGGACCCGCTCCAGTTTCTCCACATCCTTTTTGAATTGTGGTGCCCAGAAATGGACGCAGTATTCCAGGTGGGGTTTGACCAAAGCAGAATAGAATGGTACTATTACTTCCCTTGATCTAGACACATTGGGGCTTTCCACCATGACGCCATCATGGCACATCCGTATGGACGCCACCACGACGTGCTAGTGTTCGGGAGGGACTAAACCGTATTCATGCCGCCAAGGCACCTCAAGATGCCTGTCTAGATTGGGCCTATACTTCTATTGATGCAGCCTAAAATTGCATTGGCCTTTTTAGCTGCTGCATTGCACTGTTGACTCATGTTCAACATGTGGTCTACTTGGACTCCTAGATCTCTTTCACATGTGGTCTCGTTCAGCCAGGTGTCCCCCATCCTATATCTGTGCATTTCATTTTTCCATAAGTGCAGAACATTACATGTCTCTGTGTTGAATTTCATTTTGTTAGCTTTGGCCCAGTTTTCTAGTCTATTCAGGTCATTTTTAATTTTGATTCTGTCCTCTGTGGTATTAGCTACTCCTCCTAATTTGGTGTCGTCTTCAAATTTGATAACTATGCCCCCAAGTCATATAATAATAAAGATATTGAATTGCACTGGGCCCAGGTCAGAGCCCTGTGGGACCCTACTGGTCATTTCTCTCCAGGATGAAAAGGAGCCATTGTTGAGCACCCTTTGGGTTCGGCCGGTCAACTAGTTACAAATCCAAGCAACGGTTACCTTGTTTAGTCCACATTTTACAAGCTTGTTTGCAAGAATGTCATGGGGAACCTTTTCAAGGGCCTTAAAGAAAATTAGATATATCCACAGCATTCCCTTCATCTACCAAGCTGGTAATTTTATCAAAAAAAGAGATCAGATTTGTCTGGCATGACTTATTTCTTTGAAACTCATGTTGACTTTTTGTGATTATGGAATTATCTTCTAGATATTCACAAATTCTCGGTTTAATGATCTGCTCTAGAATCTTTCCTGGAATTGATGTCAGAGTAACTGGATGATAATTTTTGAGATCCTCTTTTTTCCCCCTTTTTGAAGATGGAGATGTTTGCCCTCCTGCAGTCTGCTGGGACTTCTCCTTTTCTCCAGGAGTTCTCAAAGGTTATTGCCAATGGCTCCGATATTACATTTGCCAGTTCTTTTAATACCCTCGGATGTAGTTCATCTGGTTCTGGAGATTTGTATTCATTTAGATTAACTAGGTATTCCTGTACTATCTCTTTACCTATTCTGTGCTGAAATTCTCCTATTCTGTCCTCTGCTCCAAATGGTGAGAAGGCTATTAAATGTACCCCTGCATTTCATACTGTGCAGACCACTGGCCCACCAAAAAGACCTATCTAGCTCATTATCTTCAGAGGATATATTGCCCTTAACTTTAAGTAACCTTCCACTTTTCAAAGGCATTGTTCATCCTACTCATTTGGGAAAGCAGCCACAAGTCATCTTCTGGGAAAGGGCTGCATTAGGGTGGCCATCTGGACACAGTGACATTGCATCAGTGCAGAGCACTTACTATATGAGAACTTTATCACACTCCTTTTGCTCCCAGTTATAGGAACCAGAAGGGGTCGCTCGCGTGCAACCAGGAACGAACACGTTTTGGTGTGCGATGAAATCTGTTTTTTCCTGGCCGTGCGTGCACACGAGTGTCCCCTTCCCGTTCCTATAACAAGGATGAAAAGGAGTGTGATAAAGTTCAAAGTTTGTTCATGCATAGTGTAAGGCAT
This sequence comes from Urosaurus nigricauda, assembly GCA_034509955.1. NCBI lineage: Eukaryota > Metazoa > Chordata > Lepidosauria > Squamata > Phrynosomatidae > Urosaurus > Urosaurus nigricauda. The sequence goes on from JAOEGL010000001.1 coordinate 98,016,707, forward strand.
AGTCATCCAGAAACTTTCCTGAAGCAAATATAATAGGAGCATACTTTCCAACATTACACAAAGAAAAAGGAGGCATATAGTAATCCAGTACTGCACTATGATCCACTACTTGTGTCAAAGATTGTGTTGAAAGAAGCGCTGAAAGGAACGCTCCTCACACCTTAAGCAAGGTCATTCAGCAATGGTGTAACAGTTTTAAAAATTCACATTTCAGGTGTCCTGATTTCAGAGATCTGTATAATCAATGGGGAAAATACATTGTGGACTTAAAAAGAGGGTTTTGTGCATAGTGCTTTTGGGGTGCCATCCCAAAGAAAATGTGATTGGCATCAGCCTTGCTTTCTTTTTATTGTCAGACCTTGGTATCTGTGGGAGATCTGTTCCCATGGATACCATGGATACTAAAAGACATGGGAACTCAAGTCCCATTCTGTCTTAAGGTGGTGTGATGTGCACATGCCCGCTAGTGCACTGGGGACAACAGGGGCTTGCCATCCATGGATGCTTAAATCTGTGGATGGCAAACACATGGATAATGAGGCCCCATTGTATGTATTTTTATCATGTCTGTTTCTGGTTTTGTTTGATGAATTGAATATAGATCCTATGCCTCTTACTTTATAATTTTTTTGTTACTGTTATATTGTATTTGCCATAACCTGTACTCTTTAGAATTTGTTGAAGAAGCTTATAAATGACCTAAGTCAGTGTTTTAAAACATCTTCACTTGCTAGATTTCCATGAGCACAGGGTGGTTTTTTGTGGTGTAGTTTTTTGGTGTAGGGACAAAGTAGCTCCCTTGGGAATTATTTTTTAATTGGGAGACAGAATATCAATGGCTATGGGGAAAAGCAGATGGGCAGGAAAAAGTGGCTTGAAGCTGCCTTTTCTGAAGCCACATTGAAACCTCACCAACCGCACCACCGGCTCCCAAGGCAGCTGGAATGCTCATGTCATGACCACATGTCATAGCTTCAAGCCAGGAAGAAGCGAAAGCACTTCTTTTTGCCTGTCTATTTAGCCCCTAAATATCCTAATGATTTAGCAAAGTATGAGTCATTCTTGTTGCAGTTTTCCTGTCTGTTTCCTACTCTTGGAGCTCTTGAAGGTGGGGCTTCTGTTGCTGAAGGGGGTCACAGTTTCCTGACATTCAAAACAATGAAAGATGTGATCTTTCCATTGCCCCTGTTCAAAAAGCTAGCTGTACTGTTGCAGTAGCTAAGCCTTGACTGGTCTTATCTAATCCATCACCTGGTTCCCACGCCTATTGGAAGCCTTCAAACTGGACACAAATATCCTAGCTCTTCTGCTTAGGTTTTCTAGCAAATTTCCCTGGTATTGTTATTACCATGTAATAACAATGTAATAACATATTACCATGTAATAACATATTACTATAATGGAAGAAGAGCCGGATTATGCCTCCTGAACTCTGCATGTGATGTTGTGCTCTTCATCTCTTGAATATCAGTGCAAATGCCTGTGTACATTCAATTGCTAAGTTTCCCTCTTGCAGATGTCCTATTTGACTCAAGGTGATATCTAGGTGGATCACAATGTCAAGAGCAGACCCAGCACCAATCCTACCCATAGACCCCAGCATTAGCAACAGACTAGTCTTTGGTGTACAACATAGCAGCAATGTTTCTCTCAACCACCTCCACCCCAACACAGGTTTACTGTTTATGAATGCTTCATTTTTATTTAAAGCAAACAACTTAAATAAAGTTTTCAAAATGCTTGAATTGCTGTTTGTTTCAGTCTTTTTTGTTCTTCTCAGTAGTAACCTAGATGTGTCAACATAAAATAGTAGTACGATTTTGTGAAAGGTGGGCAGATAGTCCAAGTGATCAGTTCCCTGATTTCTGGTCATGTGGTTGTCAAAATATATATTTTCCAATGAATATATATAGCCAAGAACTGTGTTTCAACATCCAGAGAAATGTAAACTCAGTTGGATAGTTATGCTGATCCATGCATTCAAGTGGGAGCTATAAATATAAATAATTGTGTTTATATCACAATTTACAAAGTCCCAGTTCCTCTTATGCCCATAATAGTGCATACTGTTAAAATGGATAAACATAAATTATTGGTTCTTGAAAAGCTGTTTCATTAAATTCTGACTCTGATTTTTTTAAAATTAAAGATTTCACATTATAGAAATTGTACACAGCAATACCTTGGATCTTATGAAAGTTAGGATTTTTTTTTTTAACCACAAGCTTTTATTTTACTGTTAACATGTGTTTCTCCATTTTCTTTTCAGAGATCACAGTGAGTTTACTTTCCTTAGTTGTCACAGCATGTGGACTTGCTTTGTTTGGGGTGTCCCTGTTTGTCTCATGGAAACTTTGTTGGGTTCCTTGGCGGGACCGCGGCCTGCCTGAAAACAAAGACAAACAGGAGTCCCTGAACTATACAGATACAGAGACCAATGACATCGAATACAGTGAGGATTACCAGGGGCAACCTGCCACGTACCCTGACTCTTCCATGAAGATTAGCCACACCTCACCTGACATTCCATTGGATGCCAAGAAAGGATCCAAGGAAAACTGTGTACACAATGTTCGGATGCATCGACAAATCACAGAACCAACTCCCTCGGCTCGGTCAGTAGTTCTGATGTTTTGTAATAAGGAAGAGATTTTTTTTTTTACTCGACAGGCTCCCTAGTGATAAAGAAAGGCATAAGTTGAACTTCAGGGATACCCCATTGCTTTACCAAATGTAAGAGGAGGTTCCTTATGGGAGAGGATGAAAAAAGCAGACCAGGAAGTAGTGGATTACATGGAGGCAAGAAGCCATTGATGCTGTGCCTCCCATTTCTTTAGTTAGCTCCCTTAAACCTGAGAAAAACCTGCCATTAATAATGGCTGGTGGTTGTATATCTCAGGGAGCAAGGAACAGCGTTGGCTAGAAAACCAAGCACAAACAGAAAAGAGCATGGTGGCCAAGGAGGAAAGAATTCTGTATCTTTCTGTGGTTAGAGAGAAGTGAGGATTTGATGAGAATAAAGCCCTTCATTCCCTATCTGAAGATAGAAGTACATAAGGCTTTTCCAAGCTGCCTAGATTGAGGACACAGCTAGTGAAGCAGAGTCCTTAACTTAGTATGTTGTCCTCTGTCTCATTCAGTTTCAGAATGTAAGCATTAAATTTGTTTCTTAACAGCTTTTGCACTCTGTCCTATTGCAACGTCTAGTCATTTTGGATCAAAGAGAGGCCCATACACTTCAAAAAGCAATGGAAATACAAATTTCCATAATAAAGAAAATACCCATTTTCCTACATGTAGCTGGGAGCTGGGCTTTCAGTAAAATCAGCAAATTTAGGCACCATGTTGTTCACTCATTCACAGTGTAATACAATGCAAATTGATGTAAAGGTCTTACAGATAGATGTTTGCTTGGGAAATCTATATAGGCTTCCTGGTCATTGGTTGTCTTTATCATTTTTATTCACACAGAGAAAACCTTATCTCAGAGAAAATAGTGTTGTTGTTTTCAGAATAATACTGCCAGTTTATATTGACAAGTATTGGTTTGTCCAAGGGAACGGGACCTGTTCAGTGAGAGTTCAGTTTCAAAGTAGAAGGTGGGGAAAGTATAAATATATATGTTTATTGAAGCACATAGGCAGTATTAAATACTGCCAAGTTTCTCCTTTGTTAATCGTGTGCAAGGAGAGTGCAAAGTTATTTTTTTCATACATAAGGTAAAATAATTTCACTGCAGAAAATTAGTGATGTACTGGAAGCAAATGTAATGATTGGAGCAAGTATTTTAAGTTCCAGTAGCATCACAGGAAAGTGGTGGCTTAGTGGTTAAGACGGCAGTTCTGATGAGTGGAAGATTGGAAGGTTGGCAGTTTGAGGCCCAAGTGACGCATAATGCTGTGAGTTCCTGTTGCTAGTACCAGCTTCTGCCAATGTAGCCATTCGAAAGCATACAAATGCAAGTACATAAATAGGTACCACTTTGGTAGGAAGGTAACAGCATTTGGTGCAGTTATGCTGGCCACATGACCACCAGATTCATCTTCAGACAACTCTGGCTCTTTGGCTTAGTAGTGGAGATGAACACTGCCCCCTACAATCAGTTGCGACTAGACATTCATGTCAAGGGCCCACAAAATTGCTAGGTTGTTAAAGCTCCAGAGTTAGTGGAGACAACTGCAATTTAATCTTGCAAAGTGTGTTCATTTGCACTTCTCTATGCTTCAGTGGATGCTTTTATATCCCTGAAAAGATTTCTGGGGGGAAAAATAGAACAAGTTAACAAAAACACTTGTGAAAGATAGAAGATGGAAGTGCCAGCTTTTAGCCACAGCTTTGATTGGGTAGGTGGCATGTGAAATCACAAACCAGCTGAACAAAATTATATAAAGAGGAGCATAGAAAAAGCAATGCTATGATTATTTTACTTTATTAGATCATTGATCCAACTAGTTTAGTGTATTCTTTCTGACAATGGCCAATCGTGTCACAAGCAAGATGAAAGGAAGCTAACTGTACTCTGTTTTTTGTCCCAGCATCTTTTTAAAAAGTATACCATCTTATTAAACATAAAGTCTCCCCCTTTTTCAACTGTCATAGCTAACATTCATTATTAGATTAAACATTCATTAATACTGGTAGATTTAACCAAACAGGGTTTTTTTAACAACATTTTAAAATTGAATAATTTTAAAATTATTTAAAACCAATCATGTGGCAATGGAGTCTAGTGAATTCCATTTTCCATTAAAGGAAGCATATACTTCTAGCACAGCAATAGTATTGTATAGGAAAATATATTATTTTATTTAATCTCCTAAATCTTAAAGGCAGGAAAACACTTTAGAACAAGATTTAAGAGCTGAAATCCTTTGCCTTGCCAGCTGGCCCAATAAATGACACATACAGATAAGACTGGAAAGAATAGAACAAATCAACACCAGGATAGAGCAAGAATGTCTCTGAGAGTATGAAAATAAGTTACTGAAGGCCACCCACTTAGTCCCATTCCTGCTGAAGCTGACTTCTTACACATATAGATATTAAACAAGCACTTTTTAAAAACTGCTTTGAATCATGAGTAGAAAACTGCCGGCCACTTTAGTGCTGTTCTTTTTCTGTTTGCAAACTGAGGTGCAATTGACACCACATTTACCAATCATCTGCAAGCAATTGTCATGCAGAAGAATGCTTTTTTAAAAGCTATCTGTGGTGACACAAATCACAGGGAGTCAAAGAAATATGAAATGCCTTTCCTAGATGTAGCCTGCTGCACCACTTGGACTCCCAGCTACTTGCCTGTTTGCCCATTTATGACTTGGACTTTGCCATGCTTTAGTGACAATTTATTTAAAATAAAAAGGTTAAGGCTAATTTTGTTGACATCATTCCTCTTTTTACTCAAACGTTAGTCAAACATTTATTTTATTGTCATATTTTAGGGTTGGTTTATAAAACTCTTGGATTGTTGTTTGTATACACCATCTTAAACTGTTATTTTGACCATCCAATAGTCTAATGAAAAAGTTTTTGAAAATAGATGGATAACATCAGTCCACTTGATGTTTGCAAAATGTTTCAGTCTATCAAAAATGTCTATGATTAATGGCCACACAACTGCTAAAATAGTAGTATCCAAGTAGCCACTTTAAATGACCTTGAACAGTTCAGAGTTGTGGAAGGGAAGTATGAGTTATGATACAACATTTAGAGAGGTATGGCTTAAACTGTAGCCTGTTGTTCCCTTTCCTAGCATGGAGAAGAGTGAAGAAGAGCAAAGTGTTCTCAGCTGGTATTTGCAGGTGCCACCTGATTCCTTACCACAGGACTCAGCTGGTGTCTGCGAACACCAGCTGAGAGCATCCAGCTTTGCTTCTTCCACCTTGTTGCTATACAGAGAGTGTGGAACAAAGCAGAGTGAGAAAACCTATTGTTAACTTCAATCCTTCCTAATAAGTGATGCAAACATTCTCCAATATAAGCACCCTCCAAAATAAAATATTGGTTATATTTTTATGGTGGAACTGAAAAAAATTAAAAAGAATTCTTAACTACATGTGTAACTCTTAAAAGAGTTGGATGGATAGCTCAATGGTAGATCAGAAGGTTTGCATGAACCAAGTCCCAGGTTTAATTCCTAGCATCTCCAGTTTTGAGTGCCAGTGTAGTTTGAGTGCTCTGAGTATGGAATGTGGGCTCTAGAAGACCAAGTATAAACCCCTGCTTAGCCGTGGAAGCCCATAGGATGACCTTGAGCAAGTCACATTCTTTCAAGACCAAGTCTGCATCGGCTAAATATCACATCCTCCCCCAGTCCTCATGGCAACTAGTCTGGGTGACGCAGGATCCAATCACTGGTTGTGGTGCAAACTATCTGGATGACATATGGGCTGTTTCAACACTGAACCAGTGGTATACCATCTTTACAATGGATTTAAATAAGTCACCTTTAGCTCTAGATCTTCCCAGAATATTTAGAGCCCTCTGGAGTGATGCCAATGTGTCTTGCTGTGCTGTCTGCTTCCACTGTCAGTCGCACACTCTGAAGTCATAACAAGGCACCCAGTCATGTGGTCAATGCTTGGTGCCTCATTTTTGGCTTCAGATGGAGCAACTCGCAGCAGCAGTGAGTGAAAAAGCAGGACATGCAGGAAAACAGCTGCCCAGTGTCACTGCAGAATACAGGTAACAGGAGGATGTTGTAACTGCTCCTGGAATATTCTGGTCTGTTCAGATATCTTTTCAGTCTAAGAGAAGTGCAACAACAAACCTCTGAAGAAATCTTGCCACGAAAATCCAGTGAGAGGGACACTGTTAAGTCAGAGTTGACTTGAAAGTGCATAATGACCACAAAGTGTTTAAAACAGTGTAAGGGTTTGTTGTTTCTACTAGCTAATCAAGTCTGTCTAGTGATTTATGATCATTGTTTTATGCTTTCATTTTTAATTTGTCATTTGTTCTGAGAACACTGTGGATTTCTTAAATATCATTAATAAATACACTTTGTTATTTTTATTTAAGGCACAATTCAATCCGAAGGCAGCTCAATCTCTCAAACCCAGACTTTAACATTCAGCAGATCCAAAAGCAGGAGCAGCTGACAGGGATTGGGCGGATCAAGCCAGAATTGTATAAACAAAGATCAGTGGACACAGATGATGGGCGGAGAAATAACAGCAAGTCTTGTGGAAAGCTCAACTTTATTGTAAAATATGATTGTGATTTGGAACAACTGATAGTGAAGATTCACAAAGCTGTGAACCTGCCAGCGAAGGACTTTTCTGGAACTTCAGACCCTTATGTTAAGATCTACTTACTTCCAGATAGGAAAACAAAACACCAGACTAAAGTACATAGAAAGACCCTGAACCCAGTGTTCGATGAAGTTTTTTTATTTCCTGTTCCTTACAATGACTTGAATACAAGAAAACTCCATTTTTCTGTATATGACTTTGACCGATTCTCCAGGCATGACCTGATTGGCCAGGTGGTAGTAGATAATTTTTTAGAGTTGTCGGACTTCCCCAGGGAATGTAATATTTGGAAGGATATTGAATATGTCACCAATGTAAGTATGGCTCTTTTTTATTTCAGATGTTATTTTCCAACCTAACTACTTCATTAAGTTGTCCACCTCTTTAGCCAAAATGGCAGTGAAGAAAATGACCTCCCAACTGAGATTGTTCTAAAATACCATAAATAGTTAAAACATTCATTATATAGGAATTACTCTTTGGACTTTAGCAAACAAGGCAAAAAAGCAGAATTTTAACAGGATAAATGCATCTTTGGCCAGACAATGTCATATCTGTCCTATTGCTGCCCTGTTACTGTAGTGTACCTTTTTCATTGACAGGCAAAACTCATCAATGAGCTTTCAATCTCATGAGACCCAATCTCCCCCCCACACACACACACTATTTCAAAGAAGTTCTCTGCCTGTTGGATTGTTTTATTATTATTATTTTATCCTTGATGTGTTTGTGTACTCATAGCAAAATCATAAAATAAAAAATATTATAACCCCTTTAAGAGGGGAGGATTGTAGTTACACAGACACAGCAAAATTAGAAATAAATAAGCCAACAGACATGGAGTTAGACTGCTTTGAAACAGCAAGTGGGGGGGGGGGGGGCAGGAGGAGAATCAAGCCTCTTAATGGCACATCATGGCTGTAATGCTGGAATTGAAGGGAAGACGTTTAATACTTGGTGGCTTCCAAGCAGTGCAATTCTTCTAAAGAAGAGAGGTGTACTGGCAGATGTTAACAAAGCAGTATGAGTGTTCTTGTTTCCTTTCATAACAAGACTAGCATGAGACCTGAGACTCGTTTGATAATAGCCTTTGTTTCTATAGAAATGTGTCACGTATCCTTGAATGATATCCCTATATTCCTTGTTCCACTAGATTTTTCCAGTGGTTTACAGCAACATAACCACCCAAATGGCTTCCATACAGTGTGCATACATACACACACACACACACACACACACACACACACAATATAGTCACATGTACAGCTCTGAAAATTTTCAGAGTAGTGTTTTTTTCTGCTACAATCCTAAATTCTTTCCTCATACCCAATGCTTTCACAATACAGATGGCAAGTGATTCAGAGAGGGCATTAGCAAGTTACTTCATATGGCCCTGCATATTTGAACTCCCTATTAATCTTGATTTGTGATCTGGATCCCTTGCCAAGGTCTATCCAAATCAAGAGTCTAGGACCCTACCTGTATATCTTTTGTATCTGGTCCTGTCTAGTTGACCTTGGAGTCCTATTTTTTAAAAAATGGGTCCAACAAGTCTACCCATTTCTCCTTATCCTGCTGGAATCAAATCTAACTATGTATAACCTCAGTATACACATCTTTGTTCCCTGTTTATCCCTGCATGGTTTTTCCTCATCTTTCTCCACATCATCTATGCTGAAAGTCCTTTGCATTAGGAAACTATTTTCCCAACCTTTACTAAGAAGTGAAATGACAGCTGTCTTTAAATATTGAAAGATATTCTGTCAAAGATTAAGCTAGGGTGTGTGTGTGTGTGTGTGTGTGTGCAAGAGACTGCAGGACAAACCAATGGATTCAAATTAGAAGAGAGGAGTTTATACCTAAATATTAGGAAGACCTTTTTTTTACTGTAAGGACTATGAAAGTGGTGGAAGTCTTTAAACAGATTGGATGGTATCTTTCAAGAGTGCTGTAGTTGTGTATTCCTGCATGGCAAGGGGTTGGACTATATGGCCCTTGCAACCCCTTGCAACTTGATTATTCTGTGAAGCTATGTACATAGATGGCATTACTTTTATATTAGCATGGGTATCATCTTTGAAACATGTTCCCGATCCTTGTGAGGCTTCTCAGGATGCACTAGTGCTAATGTCCTGTTTACCTCTACTGAGGACAGCACAGCAGGGGGAGTATATAAAGTTGTACTCCAGAGTCTGATCCAAAGATTACACGATAACAGTTGATCAGTCACAGTAAAGGGCAGAGCCAGGAGCATAGTCACAAGGCAAATCCAGAGGTCAGATAATCAGAGTGGTAAATCAGATAGAAAGGAACACAGGTACAATGAGGTTACAAGACGGATTGTCAGCTGCAAAGAATCTCAACAGCTGGAGTCTTTCAAAAGGCCTCTGCATCTCTCAGCTGAAATCTATTAGCATTCATCTTGGCTTCGTCTAGAAGAATGTTTCAAAGACTTCTTGGCCTGTCTTCACTCCACAGGTTCTAGCACCTGCAGTCTAGAGTTTATAGAGTCCATTTCTCCCTCTGCAGCTTCCTGAGCTGCAGCTTCCTGGGCTGCAACTTCTTGAGCCTTATCATAGACTGCAGACCCAGACAACCACAGATCTTCCCATGCCTCAGACTCCTTCACATCTTCAGAGTCCAAATCTGACTGTGCCTCTAAGTCAGGCCAAAATAATGGGCTTTATATTTTGAAAGGTACTGTTTCAGAAACCTATAGACTGGCCATCATTCCTGACCATTGGCCACACTGATTGCAGCTGATGGGGATTGGAATGTAATAATGTTTGAAGGACTACAGATTGTTCACTCCTTCCATAAGCATTAATATTTTTTGCCATGGCAGGAAAGTGTCGCAACAAGGATCACAAAACCCAAATTGGCAGAGAAAAGGCCATAACTTTATTCATTAGAGCAACTAGGAAGGGTTGGCCTGAGAAGCATAAGGTCTGGATCTGTTATCCACCAACCCTTGTTGGTTAGTGAACTGAAATGCATAGTCACAGCCAAGCTTTAGGATGACAGAGGGGTAACCAACTGATTGTATTCTTACAATTCAGGAAGCCGGTTGAGCTCATGTTTGCATCTCCACCCCCTTGTCACATTGGCAACACTGCTCCACTCTCAGCACCTTCAGGTCTCTGGGGGATTCCTGATCTAGCCTCCAGATCCAAGACCTGTGCCACTGCCACAAAAGGCAGGGCTCCTCCCCCAAGGGCCCACCTTTTGCCAACTCTTGGAAGCTGAAATCACCCAGAATTATCTCCCTACCACCCATAATGGAGTACCACACAAGAGTCCTTTTGTGGGCATATGTAGCCTGCAAATGCCCCTGATTTCCACCTGCCCATATTCTTTATAGAGTCAAACAGCAAGTCACATCTCACCATTACGATGGCAGCCCTGATGCGGAACGAGTGGCCACAAAACTTGGCAGGGAGTCCAGTGAGCTGAATTGCCAAATGAAGCACTGACAGCACCTGGAACCGTGTCAGCAGTGTGCCATCCTTGTGGGAGAACAGAGTGCCTTTTGCTCAGGGGCAGGATACTATGAATTTCTGCAGGGTCCAGACAGGGCACAGGCTGTGACTGAGTAGAGTTCAGAGGATGATGGCAGCACCCTTGCCCAGTTGGACACACTTCGACCTGTGGAGAACTAGACAGATAGCATTGCTCACAAAGAAACATTGCCCACCCGGGGTGAACACCCTGAGCTGTCTACCTTGGAAGAGGGAATGAGTTCTACCACCCTTGGAGCCCCAAAGAATGCTGTAACAAATGCAGCTCTGAACAAGCGGGCCTCTGCTCTGGAGTTGCAGATTCAGTCCAGCTGCTCAGAGAGCTTCCAAAGAAGGCTGAAGCAAATAGGTCTCCTGTTTTCAGTTCTGCTTCCCCCCGTCCTTCTTGACCCTTCTGATGGCCTCTTTACAAGAAAAACAGAGCACGGGTCTCAAAACCATCATCACCCTGCCTTGGAGAAGAAGGAAATGCCCGCCAAATGAATTGAAATGGTGCAAGGGACAATTCCAGCCTCCCTCAGCCAAACCAAAATTTTTAGAATAGTGCACAACCATATTGGCCAGTGGGGCTAAAGGCCAGACACACTAAAGAATGCATGCAGCTTAGCCACAGCTCACCTGTATGCTCTGAATGTAGCTGGGGCCAGCAATGTCAAGATGCCCTGCATCTCATCAGATTTCCATCCTCACACAGTTCTTCTGGAAAGGGCATGGATCTGCTCCAGGCACCAAAAGCTGGACTCTGGCCTCCTGAAAACGAGAAAGAGTATCTTCAGTGTTATTCTTGAGGCTAGGTATGAAGCGGGCCCTAAACGTGATGTTCTTTTGGAAGTAGAACAGGACAAAATGGCGCAGCAGGAGCATGCTGCTTCAAAATGTTGTAATCCTGTTGTGTCAACAGATTTTTGTCCAAGCTCTTTTAGGGCTAACAGTAGGGCAACCAAATTAAATCACATACAGAGCAGCCCTTAACATTTGTAGGTTCCAAATATTTTAATGGTTCTTTTTTTCAGACAGAAATCGGTTGAAAATGATTTGGCTCTGATAATTCCTTTGGAGTATTATATTGAATTTAGTTCATCCAAGTTGAACAAAGTATTCTGACTTCTCCTTTGGCTGTGCTGTGAACTCTTAAGACCCCTCTGTGGTCTCCAAACACCATCAAATGTTCTCTCAGGAACCCTAAGAGCACACCCTCCCTTCAATGTCACTCTCCCTCAAAAACCCACAACTAAAACCCACTTTTCATTCTCCGCAAGGCCCTTTTTATAGCCCTGCCTAGCCATCTTCTCATTGGCTGGTCTCATATTGCTCTGTGATTGGCTGATAGATCGGTCTGTTCACTACAAATGCCTTTGGAATATTATATTGAATTTAGTTCATCCAAGTTGAACAAAGAATTCTGACTTCTCCTTTGGCTGTACTGTGGAGTTGTTGTAGTTTTGTTTTGTTTTGTTTTAACAAAATAGTGCAAGTGATTTTCAATAGGTACCTTAACTTAATTAGACAGAGTGCTGGTTGCTAGATAATAAATTCAGTAAAAGTTTTTGTTTTTGTTTTTTTGTTTGTTTTTTTGCAACATTTACAAATGAGTACAGTATTTTCCAATTTTCTGTTTTTTGAACCAACAACATAATTTCAGTCTTCTGCATACTCTCCTCCTCTCTTTCTCTTTCTCTTTTTCTTTCAAACACAGTAGATTCAGTTTCAGCTCTTTCTGTAGCACACATCAGAGCAGTATTAAATTCATTCATATATTTGGATCTCTGACAAGATTTCTGAATATTTTTGATAGAGCTGAGTGACAAGAAAAAAACAACAACTGTGTTTTATGCTGAAAATAAAACATACATATTTTGACATTGCTCAGTTTTATATTTTAGCTTTTTTCAAACTTCAAAGAGAAATCTATTTTTAAGTATCCATCCATTTTTATTTTTATTTTTTGCCCTAAATATATTTATCATTGAATCCCGTGCTCTTTAGTACTAGGTTTTCACACTGCTGTTGTCACTATTTATGATGAAGATGTGTGATATTATCCACATGTGGAGATAGTGGACTAGAAGAAGCTTCCTTTTTCCTGCTACCTGAATGCAGGGTCATCTACTGAAGCTGAATGGTGCAAGAACCAACATAGATAAAAGGAAGTCATTAATCGTGCAACTCAGAACTTTAGAACTGTCAAGTTAGAAGGGACTACAACAGCCATCTTGTCCACTTCCTACCATGCAAGACACACGTCTGTGTCTAAATCACTTCTGACAGATGGTTATCCAACCTCCATTTGAAGACAAATCCAATGCTTGTCAGATTTGTTCTCATAAAATGTAGTGATGGCCACCAACACAAACAGCTTAGACAAATGTATGGGTGATAGGCTGTTAATGGCTTTTAAACATGGTGGATATACAATGAGCACTTGGTATCTGCTGGGGTTTGCTTCCAGGAACCTCCGTGGATACCAAAACCATGGATGGTCAAGTCCCATTATATACAGTGATGTAGTAAAATGGTGTCCCTTCCATAAAATGGCAAAATCAATGTTTGTTGGTGGGAGATATTTATATATATTTTTAAAATAAATAAATAAATATATAATTGTTTTAATTAAAAAAGCATTTGATTTTGCCATTTTATAGAAGGGACACCATTTTATTACATCACTGTATTTAATGGGTCTTGACCATATATGGTTTTGGTATCCACGGAGGGTCCTGGAACCAAACCCCAGCAGATACCAAGAGCCCATTGTAGTGGTGAAGAAAGGAACTGGAATGGATGAAAGAAGAGTGAGTGGATTTAACTGAATTAGGGGTGAAGCAGACAGTCCCTTTACAGTAGCTTCCTAGCAGCTTGGGGACATGTGGTTTAGATGACACATGCCCCCCAAGCTGGCAGGAATCCTCGATGAAGCTAGCCACCCACATGGGTGGCAGCTTTGTGGCACTCTTGGTGGCATAGCATTTAGGTGCTACATGCTGCCTCAGTGCTGTAAAGCTGCAGTGGCAGTGGAAAACCCGGCATTTTGCAGGTTCAAAAAGGAGCAGTTTCCTGCTGCTTCTTTTGGTGCTGGCAAACAGCTGGGTTGGGGCATGGTGTACGGTTTCCATGGCCCCAATCTGGTGGTCTAAGGGACAGGGTCAAAGGGGCACCTCTTCAGGCTCTTAGTGGCCTTTCCCCCCGCCCCCTTTAACTTCAATGTGATTGTGTAAGCCCTTGGTTTTAGGAAAACCTAAAAAACTTCAAGGAAATGGTCTTCCTCAGGACAGTTGTTAATTACTATTTTTTTAAGAAATTAAATTCTTTTTTTTTTCTTTTTCTTTTTGTTTTGTTTTGTTTATGGGAAATCTGGAGAAGTATGTGTGGGGAAAGTCCAGTTGATTTAATTAATCTATCTTGTTCAAGAACAACAAAAGCCCCCCCCCCCATCCAAACCTTGCAATCCATGCCACCTTAATATTTTTATTAGATGAATCCGAAGGTCAGAAATACCATGCAAGATTTTGAGCTCTCCAGAACTATTAATGAGGCTAGACAGTAAACAAAGCAAAAGAGGTGGGATGGAGAAAAAAGCTGGTTGCTGATCAAGAGATGGAGTCTATATCCTAATTCAGGTTTAAAGGCACGGGGGTCATATATTGAAATCAGACTGTACCAGTAAAAACGTTTCAGTTTATACCTGTGATCCTTCAAAGGTTGCTAGGAAAGAGAAGCAAACAATAGTAGATTTCCCATTTTGACATGGCTTGAACATTGGTCAGCTCTGCCTTATTTGGTTTACAGTCTAGCTGATGAAGAATTCTGAAGTACTTGGAAGTTTGAACAGAATTTTGTAACATTTGAATTGGCCCGCCTAAGTTATTATAGATATATAGGTTTTGGCTTCTTTTTTTAAAAAAAAAATTAATCACATGGCTAACTTCCCATTTTCATGTATAGTACAAAAGAGCTCCTGCTGTTTTTTAAAATTAATAGCTCCTAGTTCCATTGCATTATACTCAGTGTCTCTATTCTGATCAGTATAGTGTGTTCTTACTTCTGCTGGTGCAATTTATTATATCATTTCTAAAATTGCTCTAATTCAATGTGATATCATAATGTTGTTGCTGATTGCACAAGATTATACCTTGAACAAAAATCTACCATTTCCCAGCATTTGTTCTAATGAAGAAAGAAGCTAGACAGCCTCTGTCTCTGTCTCTGTCTGTCTCTGTTTCCCCTGTCTCTCTTTTTTCTCTTTGTTTCTCTCCCCTCTCCCCACTGCATGCCTTTTATAAAAGAAATACCATTTTATATTCTGGGGCAGAACAACTTCTGAAAACTATCTTCTTTATCGCAGCAAGGAATGTATATTCCAGATAGGAAGCATCACTGAAAATTTAAAACCATTTACAGCCTGAACCAGTGGGCTAAACAAGGCATGAGTGTGCAGTAAGACCGCTGAACATCCTGAAGTAGCCCATTCTGTGCTTCTGGACACACTGGACTCAGCCTGTCCACTGACATTTTATATTTTATTTTATTTTTACCCCACCTTTCTCTTCACATGAGATTCAAGTCAGTGACACACAAGAAGGTTTCCACCAAAAGATATCCAGGAAGGTACGGAGCCACTGTAGGAACAGAGCCTCCAATCCCCATCCCAGAGAGGCGGTCCAGAAGGATATCATGATCAATGGTATCAAAAGCCGCTGAGAGGTCCAGGAGAACAAACAGGGACACACTCCCCCTGTCCAGTTCCCTCCATAGATTATCCATCAAGGCGATCAAGGCTGTCTCTGTTCCATAGCCAGGCCTGAAACCAGACTGAAATGGATCTAGATAATCTGTTTCATCCAGAAACCCCTGAACCTGGGAAGCTACCACACGTTCCAAAACCTTGCCCAGAAATGGTAGGATAGACATTGTCTGATAGTTATTCATTATTGTGGGATCCAAGGATGACTTTTTTTAACAGAGGCCTCACAACAGCCTCCTTTATGATGGAATTCTGCCTTGTTTTAAGGAGGCATTGATTACCTCCTTTACCCACTCAGCCAGTCCCCCTCTGGCTCGTTTAATAAAGCCAAGAAGGACAAGGGTCCGAGATAGATGTGGTGGCTTTTACCTCTCTAAGGATCCTGTCCACATCATCAGGCTGCACAAGCTGAAAAGTATCCATTAACACTGGACCGACAGGAGTCAAGGTTACATCAATTGACACTGTATTACCTGTAGCATCCAAATCGGAGCAGATTTGAGAGACTTTATTTGCAAAATGTCATGCAAATTCTTCACAGTGAGCCTCCGAGTGGTCTGCATCCTCCACTTGAGGATGACCACCCCTGACCACCCAGAACAGCTCTGCTGGCTGGCGCCTTGCAGATGCAATGCTTGCATCAAAAAATGATTTCTTTGCTACCCGCATTGCCACAGAGTAGGCTTTCAAATAGGCTCTAGCCCATGTTCTATCAGATTCACTCCGAGTCTTCCGACAATATCGTTCTAGTCTCTGTTTCATTTGCTTCTTCATCATCAACTCCCTAGAGAACCAGGGGACCGGTTTGGCTCCACTCCGTGAGAGGGAACACTCTGGACTAATTGTGTCCTCCGCCATGGCTATTTCCTCATTCCAAAGGCTGGCCAGGGCTTCAACAGAATTGCCTGCCAAGGTGAAAGGAAACACCCCAAGAGGCCTCAAGAATCCATCCAGATCCATTAGCCCCCTGGGGCGGACCATCTTAATGGGTCCCTCATCACTGCAGAGGTTCTGAGTCCCAGTGAGTCTAAACCTGGCCAGATAATGATCTGTCCATGACAATGGAACTGTGGAGAGTTCCACCACACCAAGATCATCATCATCCCACCCAGCATGGAAAACAAGGTCCAGAGTGTGCCCAGCAGCATGAGTAGGGCCAGATACTTGGGACAGATCCATCGTTGTCATGGAGGCCATGAAGTCCTGGGCCACTCCTGAAAGCGCAGTCCCATTATGAATGTTGAAGTCCCTCAGAACTAATAGACATGTAGACACCAACACCAATCCCAAGGCCATCCCGGCTAGCTCAGGAAGGGAGACTGTTGTGCAGTGGGGTGGGCAGTACACCAACAGAATCCCTTTTCACTTCAAGCAGCAGGCAAGATCTGCAACAGCAAATGCATTAGATAGTGGGCTTGAGGTGGAAGTTTCAGAAGTTTCAGAAGGCTCCTCTGTAAAGCATTGCCTAACACACATGATGTTCCCTTTGAGAAATGTACCTGCCTCCTTTTTCTATTAAAAGCTGGCTCCCAAACCTGAGACTCAACTTGATACTTGACTTGAAAGTATTTTGCAAGGACTTGAGACTCAACTTGAGACTTAGACTAAAAGACGTGAATACATCTTAATAGTTACATGTTACAGAATAGACTAACTTGTTTCAGCCAATTGAAAATAAAAATAATTCTAACACAATGAACTAATACATTCTCCTAACTTACTCACAAATTGTGGGAATAATGAGTCTTGAATGATCACAAGGGTTGCCAGGATTCTAGAGCTCTCCTCAGGTGGGACAGAAATCCCCCCAAGGCCCCCCAAACACCCCTTATGTTCCTCTTTTACTCTCTCTGCTCATGGTGTTCTTATGTTTTTATAATGTCATCCAGGAATGATCTTGAAAATTAATTCTTGTAGCCAGTTGTCTTGCCCCCATTGGGTATTTGTCCATAGTGTGACACTGACCCAATACATGCAGTTTAACACATCACATCATTAACCCTTTGTAATCTGGAAAAGGGGACTCAGGAGATTATGAGGTGAGGGGAAAGCTGCGAGTAAAAGGCATACTCCTGGCATAATCATGCAATCACACTGAAGATTTTCAGACACATCATGCTCACCAGGACTTATACTCTGAAGATCTAGGAGTGCTCCAGCAATGCTCCTGTGAATTGTTTGTTATTGGAGCATTCCTGAATCTTCGCGGGATAAGTCCTGGATGAGTGCAAAATTGTCTGAAAATATTCAGCACAATCGTGTGATTATACCAGGAGTATGCCTTTTACACCAAGCTTTTCCTATCTGATAATCTTCTCAGTGGTGTTGCCCATATAATGGGAGAAGCTGCATTATGAAAACAGATAGAATATACTTTTTTTTCCCCCAAAGAGTTGCAGGTGTAGTGAGAAAAACATAATGCCTTGGATAAATACACTCAACCTGTGCATAGAACCCATATTATGGTTTTTCATATTGTTTCTGCAGTCTTTCAAAACCTGTTTGATAAGAGTCAACAGCAGGAGAAATGCTATGTCACCAGTGGGAATCAGTGCTTTTGTCACTATCGTTTTCAGCTTTCTTAAAAATCATTAGTCTTGTATAAAAGGTGTTAGCCATATGATCCTTGACACTGCCTGGTACTGGAACTATTGCTCCATGTAGTCTAGTCTTGTTGTCAGTATGACTGTACTAAAATGCCCATGACTTTCTACTGTTTAAGGTGGGAGATGGAGGAAGGATTATGTGAATTGTTCATTTCATAAGCCATTCCACATAACAGGAAAGGAGCAGAATAAATATTCAGGTGCATTAAAGTATGCATTATGGAGCCCTGTACACTGAAGATTAGAATTCTTCCTCTTAAGCAAAACCAATTTGAGCTTTTGGTCTCCATTTTCTGATCCAAACTCCATGCAGATATGCACTGTACTGTATACTGGAAAAGTGGAAATCTTTACACTAACCAATAAATGTTTGTATCTGGGAACTTTCCTGCTTTAGCTGTAATGAGGCCCAAAAAAAAGATAAATGTGTAGAATATTAAATATTTACTCTTTAGGACAGTAAGCTTCTAATGCACAAAACCTCAACACTAATGTATTCAGACTATTGTATTCACCATCACCATGTACAGATATAAGAGCTAAACAGTGAAGAAGGCTGACAGGAAGAAAATAAACTCATTTGAGATGTGGTGCTGGAGAAGAGTGTATTGATAAAAAGACAAACAAGTGGGTCCTAGAACAGATCAGGCTTGAACTCTCTCGGGAATGGCGTCTGCATGACATCTCTACATGGCATCTGGAGCTATCTGATCAATGCACAAATTAATTAATGCCCTAACTGAAGGGGTTAATTTTACTGCAGTTTTTACCTTAGTTGGAAGTATTTGTAAACTACAAGAACAACAAGTCATATCTTTTTTCCTTCTACTTTTCTACCTTTCCTTCTTGCCACCAGTTCATCATCATCATCATCATCATCATCATCATCATCATCAGAGAAACATGTTTAATACCATCCTTATTCAAATTCAAAATTCAATACAGTAAGCATTAAGAAGCACAAATGGAATTCTGAATTGTAGTTATAGAATCGTAACCTAGTGTTACAGATCCATAACTGTTCTGTATTCACAATCTCATGCTATTGCCACAATCATAATTGCCTCCCCCAAACCTACCTTCAGAACCAGTAGTTACATCGAAGGAGGAAGGTCTGTTCATCTGGCGACCAGGATACAGGGGGATGACATTTCCATCCTCTCCTGCCAGTGAGCAAGACCGCAGCAATCAGAAGCAGGACTCCTATTGTAATTCCTCATTGTAACCTTGCTCAGTGGTGGAAGGGACAGGAAATGCCATCTTCCTGGTGACCTGATTGAAAAGTGAACAGACTTCCCTTGCTTGATGTGGCTGCTGGCTGTTAAGGTAAACTTGGGAGATTGGGCCAAGAAGCATTATATTTGGTCCTCCAGCAGGTTTAATTTCTGAAGATATTGTTATTTGTGAGTTTGTCCAGAGGTGAGGTGGGAAGAAAGGACAAAGAGAGAGGGAGAGAAATTGGGCTTCATCCCTCCACTGTCCCAGCCATAGGAGGAAAAGGCAGGGCAGCCACCCAGCTGTAAGAGAAAGAAGTGTAAGGGTAAGCAAGCATGCCAGGGACCATGGCAGTAGCAGAACTGGCATAAGAGAGGCTCCCTTCCCTGCCACTCTACCTGGCTGTCCTCCAAGACTCCTTCCTTCCACTGTGCCCAGAACCTCCATGTGAGCCCCAGCCACAAGAGAAACAGGCAAGGAGAGAGGACGAGAAGGTGTGGAGAAAAGGGAAGGAAGGAAGGAAGGAAGGAAGGAAGGAGAATTCCCCTTCAGGTACCATGGTGGCAGCACCCTGTCTCCCCTCCTTGGCACCTTGCTGATATGCACAGTTTTTCCACATTCTTGGGGGTTCTGCACCTCTACCCCATGAATATGGAGGGCCAATGTAGGTTATTCAGTGTGCAAAGGGATCTTGTAGCACCTTTGAGACTAACTGAAAGAGAAAAGTTGGCAGAATGAGCTTTCGCAGACATGCATCTGTGGAAGGAGGCTCATGCTACCAAATTTTCCCTTTCAGTTAGTCTCAAAGGTTTTACAACAACAACAACAACAACAACAATAATATTTATATGCCGCCCAATCACGGGGAATCCGGGCAGCTTATAACAGAGGGAAATACAGAGTAATGACAATTCAAATGAAATAAAAACAAATGTAACATAACATATTACATGTAACAAAATATATTAAACAATAAAAATAAAATACAATGAACAATTACCAATTGCAGTAAATAACAAAAACAAAAATACATAGCAAATCAACAGCAGCAAAAAATACATAACAAGTAACAATGAACAAAACCCCTTTGCATAATGATTTTCCAGACTACCAGGAATGAGACATGCTTATCAAATTTTCAGATGACACCAAATTAGGAGTAGTAGCTAATATCCCAAAATGACCTGAATAGACTAGAAAGCTGGGCCAAAGCTAGCAAAATGAATTTCAACACAGATAAATGTAAGATACTGCATTTAGGGCAGAAAAATGGAATGCCTATATATAGGATGGGGAACATCTGGCTGAACGAGACTACGTATGAAAAGAATCTAGAAGTCTTAGTAGACCATAAGTTGAACATGAGTCAACAGTGTGATGCAGCAGCTAAAACTGCCAATGCGATTTTAGGCTGCATCAATAACAGTATAGTGTCTTGATCAAGGGAAGTAATAGTACTTCTTTATTCTGCCTTGGTCAGGCCTTACCTGGAATATGTGTCCAGTTCTGGGCAGCACAATTCAAAAAGGATGTGGAGAAACTGGACAAACATGTCCAGAAGAGGGCGAATAAAACAGTGAAAGTCCTGGAAACCATGCCTTCTGAGGAAAGACTTCAGGAGCTAGGTATGTTTAGCCTGGAGAAGAGAAGGTTAAGAGGTGGCATGATAGCCTTGTTTAAATACTTTAAAGGATGTCATATTGAGGAGGGAGCAAGCTTGTTTTCTGCTGCTCCAGAGAGCAGGACCCAGAACAATGGATGCAAGCTACAGGAAAAGAGATTCCACCTCAACTTTAGGAGGAACTTCCTGACAATAAGAGCTGTTTGACAGTGGAACACACTCCCTTGGAGAGTGATGGAGTCTCCTTCCTTGGAGGCCTTTAAAGAGATACTGGATGTTGGCAATCTGTCGGGGATACTTTGATTGAGAGTTCCTGCATGGCAGAGGGTTGGACTGGATGGCCCTTGTGGTCTCTTTCAACTCTGATTCTATGGTTCTATGGAAATACATACAGCTTTATCTTTGAATGTAGGATATTGGGAAACGTAAATAACCTAATAAGAGTATGTGAATAAAACTGCAAAAACAGTACAGAAGAATTATATTTTTTAAAAAAAATTCTGTGTAAATAAGAAAGTCTTAGCATGTTATCCAATGGGCTATAAAATAGGTGCACGGTGTACTTCCTTGGGAAAGGTATTATAAAACTTCAGAGACCCCACTGTAAAAGTCCTCTCCTACACAGTTACACAGGGCATTTTCATTCAGGAGTGTGATCTCAGTAGAAGACTATTAAGCTGTGACATTCTGAAAATCTCCTTCAACTGAAGTAGTAATATGTATGAGCAATATGTTATCCTCCAGATGTTGCTGGAGTACACTTCCCAGAATCCCACCATTACCTGTGCTGGCAAAGGATTATTTTCTGTCTGACAATATCAAGTGCACACTTCATAATTATAGTGTTATGATCCACTAACTGCAAAATGTGGTCATAATTTGGCGAGGCACTAGCACTCTCTGAGTGAAATTTCCAAGTACCACACCACACATTGCAAATCTCAAGATTGCATAGGATGTTACCATGGCAGTCAAAGTGGAATCATAATGCTATAATTGGGGAGTGTGAAAAGGCCCATAGAGGGTCTCAAGTTGAGCATCTCTGACCTGACATAGCAGAATTGCAAAATAATAATTGAAATTGAAGAAATGCACTTTTCTGTAAGGTCCATATTGTGACCATCTTCATGTTTATAATTCCATACCATTAGCAGTAACATTTTCAAGCAGCTACTAGACAATATAGCATATAGCAATGGAAAATTTCATTATCAGCCAAATGGATGGTTATCAGACCATTTTTAATTCAAGGATCCCCAGCCACGTAGAAGCTGCAGCTATGCTCCAACAGTTCTTAAGAATAGACTCTTACATTTCTCAAACTCTGTAAACAAAGCTTAAATATCCTGCTTATGTTCCACATATGACATACTTTCCTTATCTTATCAGTTTGTTTTGTTAGCTTCTGGTGGTGAATCTGCCACACAGTAACACAACTAATCAATTGGGTCCAAAAAATTCCAACCTGGATTGTATGCAAAGAGAAGTATAAATTAAATCTATAACATGTTTGTGGTAACAGAACCGAACTCTAGATTGTTACTCATTGTAAGTGTTCATGTATATGTTAAATTAACAAGACTTAAATACCTTTTACATATCTGGATTTCTGTATAGAAATGAATCTGGTAGCCACCTGCTGGCTGCGTCCCGTGTACTACACTTGTAGCAAGGTGAAATAGTTTAGTTTAAGTAGAAAACACTGGAATGTGAACCTAAGAAATGATCAGAGAGCACAGCTAATTTTTTAATTACAGGCACACCATTTTTGTAAGGGTTTTTAAAAATTAATTTTCTGTTAGAATCAATGAGGAAATGCTACAGGACCTCTGGACTGACAAGCACAGTATATTACATATATCGGGCTCATTCTGCTGCTTCTTTCATCCCTACTTTTGTGATTTATAAAACAAAACTAAAACACTACTCTTCTCTTTACTCAGAACTCTTGCTGAGTGTTCCTAAAATGGAGAGTTGGACTATTTATCAGCCTTGACTTTCATCTGAACCTTTTCAGCTTGATCCTGTGTCCTCTTCACACTGTTCTAGTTCTCTCTTTTCCAGAAATCAGTCCACCATGAATTCACCGTGCATATCTGCATGTGGCTTCAAGTTGCCTGTTGACTTAGGGTGAATTCACAAATTCCATAGGGTTTTCTTAGCAGGGAATGCGCAGAAGTATTTTGCCATTGCCTTCCTCTTCGTCCTTGCAAAAGTCCTTGATAGCTTCTTTACATTTCACTCAACTGAAGACCCAAGCTCCCATGTCCTGACTTCATTTTTCCTTGATGTGTTTCCTCCCTCTGCCTTCTTTCCAGGTGGGCCCTAGTGCTTGCTCTTCTTCTCTCGTGGCTACCTTTTCAGTTGCTACCTTTGCCTTATCATCTTTATTTTGATGCAGTTGAATGGCATATTCTGTTTCTCTGCACACTAGTGGCCTCTATCTTCTTTTCATGGGATTATGGAGCTAGGAGGAACCTGAAGGACCATCTCCCTGCTATGAAGGAATACTCAACTAAAGCATTCTGGAAAGATGGCCATCCATCCTTTTCCGAAACAACTCTAATGAACTCTACCACACTGTCTATACGTGTTAATATGGCTTGTGTTCTGGGCATGTTGGAAAATACATACACTGTGTGGCGTAGGCAAGCTACTGTGCAGCTATCTTATTGCTCCTCTCTGAACCTGAGCTTTTTGCATCTGCTTATTCGTAGCCTGAATAATATTATCTCTGTGTTCAGTTTGGTGATTGTTCTTTTACATAATCTCTGTGTGTGTGTGTGTGTGTGTGTGTATCAAATGTCTGTGACATTCACAGAACAAACAAATTTTAACAGAGGCTGATCTGCTGGTATAGCAGGAAGTGCACATGTACAACAACAATTGTTTTGTTTTTATTAACTAGCTTTACCCCTATAGCTTGCAGTGTTTGGTTTGATATTTAATTTGATAAAGTGTAAGAAACTGATGAATTCATTTACTACCACCAGTACTGATCACTGCAATTAGTTAAGTTGTCCAAATGCATCTGAGGAAGTAGACTATAGTGTATGAAAGTTCCTGCTCCCAATATCTTTCTTTCAGTTAGTCTCAAAGGTGCTACAAGATCTTGCTACATATTGTTCCTAATTAGTTTTTTTTAAAAAAAAAATGTTTGTTTTGCAACCGATTGTGGGCTTTACAGGAAGTGATATGGACTGTTCACACTAGGGGACATGTTTTGTTATGTGCAACTTCAAAAGTGCTTTTTTTCTCTATGGACACACTAGCAAGATTCCACAGAGAAATGGGATTTAAACTAGATTTAAATTAAATTAGAATTTAAACAGAACCCTCAAATTTAGGAAGTTTATCACAATGAATTGCTGCTAAAGTGAAATGACATGAAGTTAAACCAAAGTCAAAGTGTATAAAAACGCCACCTTTTTACTTTTGGAATTTCCCAAAAGTAAAAAGCTGCCATTTCCCTCCATTTTCCTTCAATTTAACTTTGCGTTATTTCACATTAACAGCAACGTCGTGTGATAAACTTCAGGCATTTCTGAGTTTTCTCTAATTAAACTCTTGTTTAAATCCCATTTTCCTCTGGGATCTCGCTAGTGTGATAAACTCCATTGTAAATTTGCCTCCCAGAAACCTTGATTCCCCCCACCCCCATGAACCTGGAAAGCCCATAGTAATTTGTTGCCTGGGCATGGTGGGAATACAGCATGTCAGGAGACTGTTAGGTTTGGAAAAGCTCTCCCAAAGGATGGGATCTCAGCTTATGACTTGTTCAGTTTTTCATTGATCTGTTTCTCTCTTCTGTTCTTTCTACACTTTCCTAGCCTTTTTATGTTTTTATTGGCCCCATAAAAGTACCTTGTTTATAAAAACTTTATAAGTGTTGATATGTAAGTTTAAGGTAGAGGACACTGAACTACTAGAAGTCTAACAATAACTGGCTGTCTGCAAAGGTCAGTCAGTTAATTAAGGATGCAGAACTTTTATTTAGAAATGTTTTGATGCTTCTGGGCATATGCAGAACACTTTTTTTCTGCAGAAATGACTTGCTGCATTCTCTCTGTATCCACACTCCCTATCATGAAGTGTGCTCTGCAGAGGATCAGCAGCAGTTCTTCACTTGCTTCTCTATTACTCTCCTGGGTTCTACTGCCTAGCAACAGAATTCTGTGATGATTTCCTCTGGTCCTAATCCTTTCTCTCTTTAGGCTTTCCTGTTTTACTGAATCTGCAAAAGGAAGAGCTACCCACTTCTATGAATTCCAGTGTTCAAAAGTTAATTAATTTGTTAGCCCATGGGACTAACTTCAGCATTAAAAAGGAAATCTAGTAAAGTAAATATCAGGAAATCTAGTAAAAAAATAGAAGAATCTGATGACTAAAAGAATTCATTGGCTTAATCAACTTCTGCCAACATTGATAAAGAACATATTTTGATTCTTGGGTCAGACTATAATACATCAAACTATTTGACAGTAAAGCCAGAGCTTTACAGTTAAATAGTTTGATGTACTATAGTCTGACCGAAGAATCAAAATGTGTACTTTATTGATGTTGGCAGAAGTATACAGGATGTTTGAACACTTCAAACACAGTTAATTTTTAAATGGGTTTCTTCTTTTCAGATGAAGCTATAGGGAGTCCATTACTAGTCTTGAAAACTCATTTCAAAAATCCCAGTATTCTAGTTTCTTTTTCAGTTCATGAAGTGTAAATTGATCATATTTGGCCCTCTGAATTGCACTTACTGCACTTATTCAAAATGCTTCAAGGTATTTCTATCTTGTAATCCCTACCAGATATCAGAACCATCCGTCATCTTCATCTGCTGGACTGTTCTTTCTTTCTAGTTTTTAGAATTTCATATATCGTGTGTACCATCTATACTCTGCTATTTTAAGCCCCCCCCCCCTTATTTTAGAAGCCTTTCCCCCTTCTTTCTCTTTTCTCCATCTCCATCTCCATCTCTGCATAATTTAATATTGGATACAGATAAATGAGGTTCTATAGTGCTTGGAGTCCCTCCCAGTTCAGTCAGTCTGGGTCACAGGAAATAAAGGAGATAGGAGCATTACATTTGTTCTGATGCGTATTACTTTCCTCTTGCACATTACTTCAACGTAGTACCAGAATGGGCTAAGGAGGCTATTTTTAAATAAGTAAATTTTAGTATCGTCATGTTTGGGTTTTTTTGTTTTGTTTTGTTTTAGTCGTCACAGAGCAATACTGAGGAAAAATTACACAAACTGCAGCAAACATATCCAGGGGTTGCCATGTTGGCCATACTCCAAAGTACAATAACATACAAAATGCCCAAAAGGCAGTATCTTTATTAGGCCACCCAAAATGCACAAAATACATGATACAAGTTTTTAAAGCTCCACTGCCTTCTTCATCAGGTAAAGGTGTTAAAAATCAAACAGGAGAAAAGGGGGTAAGTGGCAATGTTGGAATCATAGACCTACATTTTTACTAAGATGTTGCTCTTGGAAATAAACTCTGGCAGCTTTCTGTATTAAGAGCACTGCAGGCCATATGACTATTCATATTTGTCCTGTCCTTATGTTTGATCTCTTGGTTAGCTGTTTTAAAGCCTCTTCCTAAAACATCATAATATGCCTGCTCTGGATGATTAGTGCTGCTCCATCATATGGAGGGTTGGATGCAGTGGCCTATGCATCTGAATAATAAAAGGGTTCTGAGCCTTCATAGTGAAACAAGTATCTTCTGAGACAACTTATCTCCACAGGCCAAATACTATGTGTATCACACGCACACACACACACACACACACACACACCAGCCTCATGGAGACCAATCCCCAGGTGTTAAAAAGTGAGATAGAAGGAGTGGAATGGTTCTAGATCTGCCTGAGAAGAGGTGATATGACTTCCTACTCCATTTCACTCTATTAGAGTTTCACATAGTATCTGCATTGTTGTCACTGGTATTATATTATTTGCTGTGGTCTACCATTTTGACTGGTTGATTTTTATCAAGCTGCTGCACATATCTAAGTTTTGTAATGATGCAGTGAAAATTGGCAATATGTGCTATGAACTGCCATACAGATATGAACAATACTGATTAGTGTATTTACTTGTTGCTAAGACAATATTCTATTTTATGCCTTCAGTACCAAATTAAGATTTCAGGATAAAAATGTAAACATACCAAAACCTCATTTGTTGGAAACGAGTGCACTACTATATCTTTTTAAAGCTTCATTTTGATCTGTAAGTAAAATTTAAACCAATCACAGGTGGAAATGACAAGAAATTTCTGGCAATAGATGTTAGGCTCTTAGAGTGTTACAGAAATAGATCTTGCTCTTACCTTTTTGCGAGAGTGTGCTTTGTGATACTTTCAATTCCTGTGTTAGCAGTTCTGTAAGGTGAAGTTTTAATGATTTTTCCCCTGTTGTATTATTTCTCAACCTATATACAACTAGATGGAAGTTAATTTTGGCAGTGCCAGATTGCTGTGGAGCAAAGATTTGAGGGCACAAAATGTGAGGAATTGTGAGCAAGGGTAAAGGGACAATTTCAAATGATTCTGATTTCCTAAATATTTATTTATTTGTTTGTTTGTTTATTTTTGTCTTAGTAATTCACACAGATGAGAAACTAGCTGTTTGTAGGATTACACAGAATCCTGACAGAGACTTTTTTAAAATACGGTAACATGAAAGGTACAAAGAAGCAAGACTGGTACAGAGAAGGAAGAGCTAAGTAATATGGGAGGTACAAGACTGATACAAAGAAATAAGACCTCTTGCAATAGAGCTCTTTATTTGGTGCTAGGGATTGCCAGTTTGTGTTCCTTCAGCATCCACTCGCCACTTCTCATATGACGTAACTTTTTCCACTCCTTCTAAAAAGCAAGGGCAGGAGGAAGTGAAAATCAAGAAAGCTCTATGACATTGTAGTGGAATTGCCAGGTTGAATACGGAACAGGACTCCATTAACTTTAATCCTGAATAGATCATAGAGCAAGATGAAATATCACAAAACTCTGTCAAGCAAGGCAAAGGTATCTGTCCTCCAGTACCTTCCAAACTTTACCTTTACCTTTCAGTGGCAGCCATCCCATCCCAACATTACTACTGCCTCTTTGGTGGAGAGTGGTGGAGGGGACATGGGGTCACCAGTGACAAGAACAGAGCTGGATGCTCTACCACCACCACCCTGCTTTTCACTGGGGAGACAAGAGCCATGTTATGAGTTGGGACAGCTGTGGATGAAAGCATTTGGAAGGTAAAAGTGAACAGATACCTTTGTCCTGCTTGACAGAGTTTTACAGTAGCTCATCCTGCTTCATGAGTGAAGGCTGAGCCAGTCCAGATTTAAGAAAATGGCTTTCTGGACAGAAGGCATGGCTCTCAGGTAGTCCATTCTTTCTACTAATTAGCCACAACCTTTGCACTAAAACATTTTTGCCTGGGGGTAGGGCTGCATTGTCCAAATTGCCTGGGTTCCTCCTGACCTCATGTTGCTATGTTCAGACAAATAGGGCCAAAGGCCCAGTTCAGCTGTGGATATAACGGAAGAGCAGTCCCTTAATGCACTTGAAACAAAAATTTAGCTTTTGCTCTCGGTCTTTCTAATAAGTCCAGAGCATTCCAGTGTGATGCCAGGTGGTTGTCTGCACAGCATGTTTCTGTGCAGCCCACCAGCGTGAGTCACTCCTCTAAGGTCAGGATGGAGCACCCAACCTCTCTTCTGGCCTCCAAAATGCACCAGTAGTGGCAGGCAGCACAACTTGGCACTGTGTAGACAGTTGCTCAGCATTGCTCCAGAACACACTGGTAACAGGAGGAAGTCAGAGTAGCTTCAGGACCAGAATATTTGGGAACAGCCCGGAGTATTCAGACCAGTGTAGGCCACCCCAAGGTAGTCTCTTGAGGACATAAAGCTTCCCACTCATGGCTTGCCCACTTTATTTTGATACTAAGTGTCAGGAGAAATATTGCCTCTCTCAATCAGATTTTGACATAAATGATAGAACTTTGAATAATATTTGTAGTGTAGATCCTATTACTTGGACATTTTAATTAGCACCATCAACACAATTCTAATCTGATCTCATGTAGTTTAGACTCTACAAGTCACACTGACACTATCCCATCTGTACCTTGCTTTGTATTTGAAATATTCATTGAAGAATCTCAGAGGCTCTGCCACACCTTTCCTTGCTGGATTAGGGCTCCAACAACCACACACCATGGCCCCAATCTGGCCTTTCTGTGGTGCAAAAAGAAGCCGCAAAAAAGGCTCCTTTTTGTACCATGGAAAGGGCACCCTAGCCACCTCTGCTGCTTTTTTGCACTCCTTTGGTGCAGCATATTTAAATGCTGCACCAACTGAGCACTGATGCCACATACCCACGCTGCCCCTGTCCCGGTGAATAACACTTGTCTGTACAGGCTCCCAGTCATCAATATCCCCTTTATCCAGGACAAATTGTGCTTCTTTTTAAAATGTTACTTATTGTTCAGACATGAAGTTCCTTCAAGTTGCCGATCAACTTATGGCAGTCTTCTGAATTTCTTAGGGTTCTCTTAAGCAAGGAACACTCAGATGTGATGTTGCCAGTTCCTTCCTCTGAAATACAGCCTACAGTCCCTGGTATTCAGGCATAGAAGATTTAAAATTAAAGATTAACTTTTGTTTAAGATTTGCTTAAAATACAATACAGCATAAAGTGAAGTGGCATCAAATGTGTAGCTGTTAAGCACATGAGAGACTTTAATGTATCTTTTAACTACAGATTCCAATTTTATCACTTTATTGTTGAGTGTTTATATTTCCTCCTGACTACTGAAGCAGTACAAAACATTTATAAGGGTACATCACATGCAGCATCAGGAGAGCATAGTAGTGTTAAGAGATTCCTGCGCGAGTTTTCTTTTATTGCAAATTCTAATAAATTTCATATGTACTTCTCTTAACACCTACCTATATTGTTTCAACTATTGTCTACATGATAAGAATATTATGGAATTGTGTATTGATATTATCTGTATGGGGTTTTTTTTTAATTACACTGTTGATATTTTGTAAATATATCATATTTTAATGTTGGCTTGAACTGCTTTTAGCCGCCTCGAGTAGAAGAGCAGGATATATGTTTTTATGTAAATAAATAAATAAACATAAGGCAATATCCTATTCAGCAATTACAATATTGTAACTGCTGGAGATCCATGTTTATGATCATGAATGACCAAGCAGGACCAGCCAAACCTTCTCAGCCTGGCGGTGCACCTACTGAAATGTTTCCAGTGGCTGAAGACTGGAACGCTGGGAAATGACATCCACAGCACATTCTGCACAGGGTGCCTTGAGATAATCAGTTGTGGCAGGTGGTCCTAAGTGGTCTCTCCAGATGCCTATTCTCAAGGCATCCTGTGATGAGGAGAATACTACAGATTTTATTTCTCAACACTCCAATCTCCAGTGCCAGTCTCGAAAACAAAGGTTTTCTGACATACTATACATATGATAATACTGTTTAACACCTTGCCTTCATGTGTCCATTTCACCACATCTCCTTATTGGTTCCTAGCCAGCCTCTTTCTGGGATTGTTGTGTGCCTTCAAGTGATTTCCAGCTTGCATCAACTCTAATGCTGAATCTTCTGGAGCTGAGAGTATGGCCCGATCTATATTGTCACTAAAGAGCGCCTTTAGGGCTCTTTAGTGCGCCTTTAGGGTTAAGGAGGGTGTAGCATCTACACCCTCCCTAACCCTAAAGCGTATGGACGCCACCATTTTAAGATGGCAGTGTCCATATGGACGCACCGCATGAGCGTCATCATGTGCGCAGCTGCTAGATGTGCTGCGCACATGATGATGCCTTTGCGCCACAGGAGGGCGCAAATTGCGCCCTTTCCACGGCGAAAAAAAGGAGCTCCTTTTTGGCGGCGGGTCTTTGCCACAGCTTTTAGATAGCTGCAGCAAAGACCAAGGGAGGAAGGGTCCGTGGCGGCGGCCCCTTCCTCCCTACCTCCGCAAGCGGGGTGCAGCGGGCACCCAGGGCACCCGCTGCACATCGCTTAGAGGCCGCGGGGAACCGACAGTTTGCCGCTTCCCCGCGGCCTCCAGAAGTGGCACAATGGGGCCTCCTTGGCCTCATCCCACTGCATCTGGAGGCAGGTTGAGACCGCCCCAAAGGGGGCGGTCTAAATCGTCCCTATATGACCAAGATAAAAGGCCCTCCCTCCTGGCAGTTTCTCCTGGACTTCATCCCCTTCCTCACTTCCATTCCCTTCTCATAACATTTTAGATTGTAAGCCTGACAGCTGGGATCTGTCAAACTAGCAATCTGTAAATCGCTTTGAGAGCCTTTGTGGCTGAAAAGTGGAGTATAAATACTGAAAATAAATAAATATATTTAATGTTCCAATATAATGTTACCTGATTGCTATTCATATTTAAGTGCTGGTTTAAAGGCAATTTAAATTATAAGGAACTAGGAAATTGTGATTGTAGTACTTTGCATTCCAGTTGTTCACTGACAAGAAAGTTGTGAATCTCCCTCTGTCACTCAGCTAGTCTTCTTAGTCCAATAGAATATACGACTACTCTCTCATAATGGAATGAATTCTACATTTACCATATTAACTATTTAAGATTCCTTTTTCCTTCTATTTTAATATTTTGTTCACTTGATTAGATTTTAGTACCACTCTTCACAGTTAAGAGTCACATCTTTTATACCAGTAGCCCAAACCATCCACTGAGTTATCTTTGGTAATTCAATAGTCTCCTTAAATTCTGGCTGCTCTGTTTTAAAATACTGAACTTTTTTCTCTACAGGCCATTGAAACTTATTGCTTAAAAGTAAATGAAATCCTGGTGGAAATTGTTTGACTGTGATTAAGAGTGTGTTATTTTACAAGACTAATTCTGTGGATCAAATGAATGTGACTCTTTATTATACTTATAGGGGCTTTCTAGATTGGCAGGAAAGTGTGACATGAAGTTGCCTTTTCCTTAATGCTTAGCAGCTACACTGCAAGCCCCAGGTGTGCATTTAAAAGGTACAGGGCAGCTAGACTGAGGGGTGTGGGAACGACTTATCTGAAGTCTTTTCTGTGGCTCAGCAACTACACTGGAAGCTGTCAGAACGCTACAAACACAGGCGGAGCAGCTGCACCAGCAGCAATGAATGCAGCTTTTAACTGTGCTGAACCTTTAATTTTTTTTTCCTTGCTGGCTGCGAACTGTGCAGCTGTGCAGGTTTGCCGGCTGCCGGCTGCGAACTGCGCAGCTGCGCAGGTACACCATACAGAAAATTGTACAGTTATGAGGATCTGTCAAATTATCATTGTGGTTTCTCTGCTTTTTAAAACTGTGCAGTTGCACTGGTGCATCATGAATGAACCCCTTTATTTTGTGAATGAATTGACATGTTATGCGCAGTAGAATAACAGTTACAGCATCCCAGAGTCCCTACTGCGCATGTCTAGGGTTCGGATTAGGGCTAGAGCTAGGGTAAACCCTGCGCAGTTAAACCCCAGCTTTTACACCTGCAGGGCATTGAGCGGTTTAATTACAAGTGAACTCCACACCACGCATGCTTCCAACCCATGATCCATTATGATCTGCACCTGTATCGCTGCCTTTAAATGGGTGCTTTAAAGATACAGTGGCCCCTTTAACTGCGCAGCTACACCGCAGCCTTTAGATGGAGCTGTGCTGTTCCGCAGTTTTTAAAAAAGAAGCTGGGAAAACCAGCACCTTTTTAAAGGCGCTTCTTCTCCCCTAAAATGCAAAAAAAGCGTTTTCATGGCACACTTTCCCTTTTTCTCATCTAAAGGCTAGAGTTTCATGCAGCCATGAACACACTTCTTTTTGCCAATCTAGATCAGTCCATAGTCTCATGAATTTTTTTCTTCCTAGAAAGCTGCTGAGTATGTTTTTGTTTTAATAATAATGTTTGGTAGTTTTTTGCACTTTAATTTCAGTTGATTAAGTATATGGTGTGAAGCCTCATACTTAGGAGTAGCTCATTTATTTTAAAGGGGCTGTATATAGGGAAATGACTGCAGTCTTAATTAAGAATGGTAGCTTAGCAGTATGGTGCTTGATGCGGGATCCAAAATTTTATTGCAATCAGATGTTTGGTGTTTCTAAGAATCTGCAAGATATGGTTTGACATATGATCAAGACTTCCTTTTTTTAAAAAAATACTAAAATCTTTTTGTTACTCATTTAAACAGAACCCAGGAGTATCACCACTTACAAAGCCCCCCTTTTTGTGAGCTCTTTAAAGCTGTTCCTTTTATTAGGGATGGGTTAAAAAGAAAGTCAGTTGAGCATAGTTTATGCAAGCCCAATTATACATCATTCTGCACTTAACAAAAGTTTCTTGTACAACTTGGAAAGACATCTCTAACATTTGCTGCTGCCATCTCTGTTGCCCTCAATATTTGTTGCTTAAGTGTTTAGCTTCTATCCCTTTCAATATCATCTGATTAGAAAGAGACTTTCATATATGGTGCATGAAATCAGTGGGCAGGTCTATCTATCACAGCTGGTGAGATAACACAGAAGAAGCTATTCTGGTGTGGAACATGCTGGGTGTCTTCCAGACTGGTCATACCAGAACAGAACTGGTAGCAGACAAGACATCATTGTTGCTGGGGATGCCTAATTCCTCTCCAGCTAATGTGGGGACTGCAGCTAAACTCAAGTAGGAGCAGAGAAACCTGCAGGGAAGTCCCTGATATTGTCTCTGCTAATCAGAAATTCCCAGGGATTGGACCCTGCATGCGCTACCCCCACTACACCACTCGTCTTCAGACATACTGGGTTTAACTGGAACCTCACAGCTGTTCTCCTCCTTGAAACCTTGGCTCAGGTTTAGTAGTAACTTCTTCAGATTTCAGTCTCCAACTGCCACTGGAGTTTCCTCTCTTCTCAATCAGGCTGCCACAGGAATTTTTCTCTGCTGACATTCTTCAACCTCTTGGTTTCCGTGTGGTGGCTGTGCCCTTACTGTCTTTTCCAGGTGATGAAAATTTTGACATTCTTGCAGTCTTTACTGATTAACTGACTTCCATCTTCTGGAAGTAGCTGCCTGTTGTGTATTCTCCATTCAACTTGCCCAGTACTCCATCACTGAATCTTGGACATTGCACATTAACATATTTCCTTAGCATTCTGAAAAACTCACCAATCAGTCTTCATCATTTTGGATTCCTCCTTTCAACAGAATTACCTGGAACCAACCTTCCAAACATTATTCTCACTGACAGATACAATTTATCAGCCAAACATCCATGGCATGCAGACAGATGTCTCCACTGACTGAAGCTGGATCCCCCCTCCTTTCTTTTGGTTAACCTAGTCCTTATTGAACAGAAACATACAAGCCTTTTCAACATTTCTCTTCACAACCTGGCAATTTCTTTATCATCAGTTTCAAAACTGTTTGTTAAGATAACCTGGTTCAGTTTTGCTATCTTCCTTTTTATTGATAATAGTGAATCATTCATGTTGGCTGAGTCATAGGAGATTATCTCCTGTGACAGTCTCAAAGCATTCATGCAACAGCCATTTCTCCAATAACAGGAACTTCCATTATTGGAGAAATGGTTGCTATGCTAAAGCTTTGATAACAGGAGAAGATCTGGATGCCTCCCTGATGATTTAATCATGGGAAACAAATGTGACTGGCGAACACACCATCATAGTTTTTGGATGATTTAGCCACTTTTTGCAACAGTAAGCCTCTGTATGATTATCTCCATATACACTGCACCCGCATTATATGCAGGAGCGACTTACGCGACTTCTAGCATAAGCTGGAAACTGTGCCAGAAAAAACCCTCACGTGCCCCAGAAGAAGTAATGGGGCGCGCCGTGGGCACAAGCCCCATTACTTCTAATGGGACTTGAGCATACGTGTTTTTTTCCCTTATGTGGGGAGGCGGGAGGGTCCAGAATGGATCCCCCACATAAGGGAAGGCTCCACTATATAAAGTCTCTTCCAACTATGATTCTATGAAAATTAAAGCATGGTTAACTTTAGTGTGCATTTTGCTGTTGACATCTGCATATTTAAGGATTTCAGTGGATTTTTATCCCCCCCCCCCCCCCAAAAAAAATTAATTGGGTAGGGAAGCTTGTGAAACAGACGGCTAGTGAACTGTCTTCCACTTACCTGTCCATTGGGCTGACCCACCATGTTATCTTCCTACAGATATTCATCTCTTTACTTTGCAAAAAAAAAATAAAAAAATAAAAAATTAGTATGATCCTGGTGTGACCATTAAACACTTATGTGGCCACTAATCCAGATAACAAGCATATGTTTATCGTGGAGATTCTGCAGTCCTGCCTTCCCCATTTTGTAACACCTTTTACCCATAGTGTTACCTAATATTTCAAAGATTTTACCACTGATGGAGGTAGAGGGACACTTTGTTCCAAAAGATTCAACAGCTGTTACTTGAGTATCATCCACCTGAAATTCTGATTATTGTTTCTCTGTTTCAATTTACCATGGGAGGGTGGAATTAAATACCCTAAAATACCAGATCCCTATAACCTTGGATGCTAAGCAGGGTCAGCCTTAACTAGTATCTACATAGAAGACTGCCAATGAATACCAGGTACTGTAGGCTATATTTCCGAGGAAGGAACTGACAAAACCACCTCTGAGGATTCCTTGCCTAGGAAACCCCTATGAAATTCATGGGGTTGCCATAAGCCAATAGGAGACTTACAGGCCCATATACACACACTATGGAATCTCTTATATGTTCTAATTTAATTTTAGTTTACATTTCTTTTCCCAAAAAATAAAACCATTCTGAAAACATCATTTCTACAGCAGAATATTCTATTTAGCATTTCAAAGACAGTTGACATATTGTTTGTGGTTGTAAAAACTTCCATAAACACAGTGTTAACTTTGAGTCTGTGAGAAGAGATATGGGATCCGGCTTCACTCTGTCATTTGAAAGGCATGAGCACAAGGAAGCTTTTTAAATCTGCCAGAAAATTTTGTCTATAAATGTTTTTGAAGTAAGATTCCAACAAATAGGAAACTATGAAAATAGATTATATTTTGAAGGGAAGAGAAAAACTGAAGAAGAGAAGTAGCCATTATGTACTTTGAACAGGTTATACAGTCACCTCTCTGTGCGACTGTATAACCTTATACACAGATTCAACAATCCACATTTTGAAGATATTTAAAAATATGTATAAATTCCAAAAAATACATCTTGATTTTGGCATTTTATATAAGGGATGCCATTTCTGTGCTATTTTATTTAATGGCACTTGAGCATCCACTGATTTTGGTATACATGGGGGGGGGGTGTTCCTGGAGCAAAATCCCAGTGGATACCAAGTGCCCACTGTATATAGATCCATTACAATGCCACTACAAAGAAACCCCAGAGATTTGAATTGGTGTTTGTTGAAAAGACCTAAACTCAAGACCGTTTTGACCATAAGCTTCATGTGGTCAAGAGCAACCAGGTACGATGGAAGGTATTCAGTATTTCTTCCATTTCCATGCTTTTTCACACACTCCAACATTTTCACTGTTGAAAACTTGGACATGTGTGGCCGAGCAACAGTGTAATCAAGATGGCAAAGGTTATTAATGAGGAAGATCACACAAACTACAAGAGGATCCAGGAGTCTTGTTGCCTCAGCCAACTGGGACAGGCCAGGTTCAAGCTCTTCTTCTTCTCTTCCCCTTGCTGAGTTAATTGAGTGCATATTACTTTTGCCATTTGAACTCAGAGTACATTCAATGAAATAAGGTGAGTACAAAGGGAGAAAATGGGCATAGGGAGTTTATCACACGGGAAGAATTTCTCTCAATTTGGAAAGAAATGGAAGTGAGGCCAGTTCGGAATTGAGTAAATTCGCTAGTTCAGCGAATTTACGTGATTGCGTATTGACACTGCATTGCATTCAGAACTGCCCAAAATTGCCTTCCAGTGCCTGAAATTGTGTGTGATAGTTTCTCACACAATCACACGAAACCCCATGATTGCATTCGGAAGGACTTCCCTTTGCCCGAAAATGTGTGTGATCAGCTTTCATGCAATCACGCAAAACCCCATGATTGCATTCAGATTGCCATTGGATTATACTTCCAATTCCCTTTGTGTGATAAACTCCTAGGAGAGAGAAACTGGGGGTATCCTAAAGTTTTAATTATCACCTTTTAAAAAAATTGATGGAAGATTTGTAGTTGTTAATTTATCTCTACGTAATCACCATCCAGATTGACACATTTTTCCCAGCATTTCTCGACCCTCCAAATACCGTTATTGTAGAAGTCTGCAGATTGCGCCTTATGAGGATTTTACACTTTATTCACTTTTGGCGCAGCCTGTCACAGTAATAAAGGATGCAATGAGCTGATTTTCTCAATATCATGCACTTAGGGACCAATTGTGACACTGAAAAAATTTCATTAATATAATAATAATAATAATAATAATAAATTTTATTTTTATACCGCCCTTCCAAAAAGATCAGGGCGGTGTACAAGATAAAAAGACATTAAAACATCAAGCATAGTTTAAAATCCAAGCAATACAATAAAACAAGTAAAACAATACAAGATTAAAAACAATAAAAAACGATACCTCCCAGCGTAAAGCTATGATGGAAAGACAATGGCAGCATATCTAACAGGGCAAACCACAAGAGAGACCCATTTACAAATATGCCTGTTGAAATAGATGTGTTTTCAGGTCCTTTCTAAATTGGATGAGGGTGGGGGATAAGCGGAGCTCAGTAGGTAGAGAGTTCCAGAGGTAAGGGGCAGAGATGGAGAACGCCCTTTTTGTAGTGCTCATCAATCTAGCCTCTGGAACTCTCAATATACGCTGTCCGGTAGATCTCAGTGTGCGGGGCGGATTATGTGGGGAGAGACGGTCCTTTAGGTACCCTGGGCCCGAGCCATATAGGGCTTTATAGGTAACAACCAGCACTTTGTACTGCGCCCGGAAGCGAATCGGCAGCCAATGTAGGTCTTTCAAGATAGGTGTTATATGGGCGGTCCTGGGAGCTCCAGTGACCACCCGTGCCGCCATATTTTGCACTAGTTGTAGCTTCCGAGTATGATACAAAGGCTGCCCCATGTAGAGCGCGTTACAGAAGTCCAACCGAGAGGTTACCAGAGCATGTACTACGGTTTCAAGGTCCCTCCGGTCCAGATAGGGTCGCAACTGGCGTATCAGCCGAAGCTGATAACAGGTGCTCCTGACGGTCGCGTCCACCTGAGAAGTTAGATGGAGCGACGAGTCAAGGAGCACCCCCAGACTGCGTACAGTGTCCCTGACGGGGAGCGTGACCCCGCCAAGGACAGGTGGAACCACCTCCTTACCCGGACCGGGGAACCTATCACGAGTACTTCCGTTTTCTCTGGATTCAGGCTGAGTCTATTTTCCCTCATCCAGTCCATTACCGATTCCAGACAGGTCACAAGAGGAGCGACGCCATCCCTGGTCACTGCATCAGTCGGAGACATAGAGAAGACTATTTGGGTGTCATCAGCGTACTGATAACACCGCGCCCCATGCCTCCGGATGATCTCTCCCAGCGGTTTCATGTAAATGTTGAAAAGCATGGGGGACAGAATAGCTCCTTGAGGGACCCCAGATGTAAGGGCCCTCTTATCGGAGCAGACGTCCCCCAGCTGCACCATCTGGAACCTCCCAGAGAGGTAGGACCGGAACCACTGGAGCGCAGTGCCCCCGATTCCCACCTCTGCCAGGCGTTCCAGAAGGATACCATGGTCGATGGTATCGAAAGCCGCTGAGATGTCCAAGAGCACCAACAGGGACACGCTACCCCTGTCGATGCCCAGACGGAGATCATCGACCAGAGCGACCATGGCAGTCTCAACTCCGTAGCCCGCCCGGAAACCGGTTTGAAATGGATCTAGAAAATCCGTTTCATCCAAGATCGATTGAAGCTGGATTGCAACCGCCCTCTCGATCACCTTCCCCAAGAATGGCAGTAGCGAGATTGGCCGATAATTATTGTGAACCAGGGGGTCAAGGGAAGGCTTCTTTAATATAGGTTTAATTGTGGCCAATTTAAGCTGTTCCGGAAATTGACCTTCCCTCAAAGAAAGGTTGGTAATCCGGTGTAATAAAGAAGTAACCACCGGTCCCCCCTGTGCCACTAACCACGAGGGGCAGGGATCGAGAGAGCAGGTTGTCTTCCTAACACTTCTAAGGATCTTGTCCACATCCTCGGTACTGACAGACTCAAACTGATCCAGTACAACTGAGTCCACGGAAGCTCTGGATGCCTCTCTTCTGGTTTCTGTTATAACCCTGGCGTCCAGACCTTC
This sequence comes from Urosaurus nigricauda, assembly GCA_034509955.1. Classification (NCBI taxonomy): domain Eukaryota; kingdom Metazoa; phylum Chordata; class Lepidosauria; order Squamata; family Phrynosomatidae; genus Urosaurus; species Urosaurus nigricauda. The sequence goes on from JAOEGL010000001.1 coordinate 98,056,011, forward strand.
GTTTATCCGAGAGATTTTATCCGCGAAGAAGTTGTTAAATTGGTCACAGCAGGCCTTAGTAGGTTCAAGGATCTGGTTCGGGGCAGGAGGGAGCTGAGTTAGCTCCCTCACTACCCTGAACAACTCTGCTGGACGCGACTCCGCGGACGCGACACGAGCAGCAACGAACGAGTTCCTAGCTGCTCGTATCGCCTCTCCATAGGCCTTTAAATGAAGGTCTAGGAGAGCCTTGTCGGATAAACGCTGGTGTTTCCGCCAGGCGTGCTCTAGCCGTCGCAGAACCCGCTTCCTGGCCCGGAGATCTTCCGTGTACCAGGGCTTCCTTTTGGAAGCAGGTCTGAGAGGGCGCTTGGGAGCGATACTGTGTATAGCCCTAGAGAGGTCAGTATCCCAGATGTTAACTAGGGCATCAACAGTATCGCCGTCACTTCCAACCATATACCCCTCTAGGGCTTCTTGGAACCTAGCAGGTTCCATCAGCCTTCGAGGGTGGACCATCCTAATGGGTCCGCCACCCCCGGAGGGGATCTGGGTTGATGCCTTGATGCTAGCCTTCACCAGGAAATGATCCGTCCATGACAGGGCGGAAATGTTGGTAATTTCCGCCCACGGATTTTCCATGTCCGTACAGAAGACCAAATCGAGTGTATTCCCCGCACAATGCGTTGGACCCGAAACCAGCTGAGACAGGCCCATGGCTGTCATGGTATCCATGAATTCCCGAGCCGCACCGGATAGAACTGCGTTGGCCACGAAGGGAATGTTGAAGTCTCCCAGGACTAAAAGCCTGGGGGACTCCAACACCAGCTCCGAGACCAACTGTGTCAGCTCGTTAAGGGAGTCTGTTAGCGCACGGGGTGGCCGGTAGACTAACAGAATCCCTAGACTGTCTCTAGCCTTCAGGGTCAGGTAAATACACTCGATATAGGAGGTCTGACGAACATGGTTCCTGGTTAGAGACAAGGTGTTTTTATGCACCAAGGCAACACCCCCCCCCGCCCACCTAACCTGTTCTGGTCCTTCACCGAGTACCCGGATGGGAGGGCCTGAGCCCACACAGCGTCACCCTCAGGCCCTAGCCAGGTCTCGGTTATGCAAGCCAGGTCACAGTTGTTATCCTCAATTAGATCGTATATAATGTGGGATTTTTTCCTAATGGACCTGGCATTGCACAGGAGCAGAGACAGGGTTTGTGGTATGGTTGGAGTAACCCTCAGGCCCTGTTGGTTAGGAGAAGGACTGGAAGGAGAGATAGATATTAAGCATCGATCACGCCTTCCCCTGTAACGCCTGTCCTTTCTCCTACCGTCATACTTCCCCTTGCCCCACACAACTTGGATCGGAGCCCCGCTCACATCATCAGAAAGGTTACCCTCTCCCTCCCCAAGTAGTTCATTCTCTCCTCCCATATTAATATACTCCTTCTCCTCCACAACATATCAATATAATAGAGAGGGGGATGAAAGAAGACCAAAATTCCCCACAACAGCATAGCGTCCAAACAGGATTGGATGATAATAAAGGGGGTAGTGGTGACTCGGAGGGGCAGGTGTGCTTTAGCTGTTCTATGCTGCCCTTGCACGTCCGTACATCCTCCCACTACCCTCTGGGCTCTCTGAAGGGAGCTGTTGGCAGGTAGGTCGCCTGGCTGGCCCCAGGCCTCTACACTTCCTTCTTCCGCCGCTGGTGCCGCCTCTTTTGCGTCACAGTTCACTGTCCGCGGGTGTGTTAGCATCGTTGCGCCTAAAAGGCCTCTGGTGTTCCGGCCACGCCCCCACCTGCTGCTTCTGCGCTGCTGCTGGGGAGAGAAGGCTGCTGCTGGGCCTAAAAGGCCTCTGGTGTTCCGGCCACGCCCCCACCTGCTGCTTCTGCGCTGCTGCTGGGGAGAGAGGCTGCTGCTGGGCCTAAAAGGCCTCTGGTGTTCCGGCCACGCCCCCACCTGCTGCTTCTGCGCTGCTGCTGGGGAGAGAGGCTGCTGCTGGGCCTAAAAGGCCTCTGGTGTTCCGGCCACGCCCCCACCTGCTGCTTCTGCGCTGCTGCTGGGGAGAGAGGCTGCTGCTGGGCCTAAAAGGCCTCTGGTGTTCCGGCCACGCCCCCACCTGCTGCTTCTGCGCTGCTGCTGGGGAGAGAGGCTGCTGCTGGGCCTAAAAGGCCTCTGGTGTTCCGGCCACGCCCCCACCTGCTGCTTCTGCGCTGCTGCTGATAATATGCCATAATAACTTCTGGCTGATAATTATTACTTTACGATACTCCCTCATAAGGTGCAATCTGCAAACTTCTACAATATCAGGTATCTGGAGGGTCAAGAAACGCTGGGGAAAATGTGCAAATATGTATGGTGACTGTATGGTGAAATAAGTTAACAACTACAAATCAAAACAAGCATTCTATCAAAATTTTTAAAAGGTGATAATTAAAACTTTAGTATACCCCTCGTAACAGCAACTGAAAAAGTGGAATGTCATAGGATTAATCAGGACTGTCCCTGCCTAATTGGGACAGTTGGAGAGTACTTGAAGACATGAGTAATTCTCCAATAAGTCCCATCATGAAAGCTGAGGCAAAGAATCTATTTAACTGTTCTAAAGTCTTCCTCTCTCCTTCAAAACAGCTTTCACTTCCAAAGGGCCTATAATCTCCCTTTATTCCAAAAGGGTTGGGTTCAGAGTTGCATTTGTGAAAAAGCCTGCAGTCCAAGACTGAAGGAAGTGTGGGGGTTATAAAGATATAATTTTGTTCCTCTGTCCTACAGCCCACATGTCACTTTCCATGCTGTTTCAGAGTAATAAGTGAAGATCCCTTCCTCCAGTGGGGACATTTTCTAAGAGTCCAACTGATAAGAGCTCTGAATCTCTTTGTATTCCCTTATTTCCTTGCCTTAACTACCTTATTTTCCATCCCTTATTTTGTTTTGCTAGTATTTGTATTCTTTTTTTTTTTAAAAAAAAATCATCCTTATTTAGGCAAGACTTCTAAAGATGGTATGAGAATTTTACAGCCCTCCAGATGTGATTAAAATTTTCATCATCCTTCACTAAGTGCACTGGATAGGACTGATAGGTTCTGCAGTCCAAAGACATATACTCATGCCTGCCTTAAAGGATAATTTAGTGCTTTTTAATGGTTTAATGGTTTCCTGGATGGTGCTAACTAGCTACAATGGAATCCTCTGGTCCTTGTATACCATGTTTATATGGCACATATTTTACTACTTTTGTACTTTGAGCTCAACTTGCAAAAATTGAGTTAATCTAGGAACAAAAATTGAAGAAGAGCAAGAAACATGAACATTTTAAAAAGACAGAGTGGGATTCTAGAGGGTTAATTAGAACTGTCCCTGCCAAATCAGGACAATTGGAAGGATTTTTTTTTCTTTTACACCTCATCCCTCTGCCTCTGGCTAATCGTTATATTTTCCCCTAAAAATGCAGCTATACTCTCCAGGCGTGACGACTGTCCTACCTTGCTGCTTTGCAGGATTGAGTGTTTCTCTTCCTTGCTCCTTCCATTCTTTATGTGTTTGGGAGGTATCATAAGAGCAAGGAAGTTTTGATTTTACTCAGGGAACAATCACAATAGCAGCTTATTTTAATTCTAATGTTCATAGGAAGGTGGCTGTATTTGAAAGGGTCCTCAGGCTTGATTGTTCTCAAGATGTAATGGACTCTGACAGTCTGATTGGAAACTAGGGGTGCGAAATAATAAAGATGTCGACCATATGTTATTAACACCACACTGAATTGTTAACAGTCCCTTTGGACCAGTCAACTATACTTCACTTGTTTTTCAGCATTTCCAAAGAGCTCAGCTCATAGTGTAAGCTCTTGCCAATTCTGTGCTACAAAGTAGCTTTAGGCCGTATGAAAAATGTTCAGTGTGATTTATCGGATTTGCTGATGTTTGCCACACAAGTAATTCCTTTGTCTATCGGTTTTATTAAAATTTGCTGGAAGCAAACATAGATGCAAATTTGCATACCAAAACCAATGGGTAATGCTCTAAGGACTTTGTTGCAACTTCTGTTTGATTTGTAAAACTGTCTTTTGAGCATAGGTGCACCACATGTTTTCTGAGCTGACAACATATTGCTTGGGGCAAAATTTAAATTGTACATCTGAAGCTGTACTGAGCTCCTACGTGTATCATAAATGTACTAAGTCACATACATTTTCAAGCTTTTAAAGTGAATGTTTAGGTCTTGAATTTACTTTTTTCCCTTTAGCCTTTTATTTGAACGTAGTTATCTAAAGTGTATACATGTTATCTGTTTAATTTTAATTCATGAGATAACTAGTCTTTTGGGTGGCATGAGGCAGTAGTTTCTCCCGGATGCACTAAATTGCCATAACTGAGACTGATTATGGCATTCAAGCACAAGCATTGCCAATGTAGCCCATTTACAAGTTCATATTTGATGAGCATCTGCTAAAGAGGAACGTTCTTGCAAAATCCTTTCATTCTTAGAGAGTCTTTGGGGATCTTCCTGTTCTTATTCGTACACAGAGATTTCAGAAAGAGAAGGTTGTGTTACACAATGAACCTGCTCCTTTTGTAGCATAAGTAATTTTATGATCTTACCTTGTTTTGATTTTTGTGGTATAAAACAAAAGTATAAAACATAAGCAATTGCTATCACTGAGAAAATAATCTGTAGATACAAATTATATAAAGTCCAGAACATTAACCCGGAAACTGATTATACAAGGCAGGCTTTCTCCTGTAGTTAATATGATTTCTTCAGGTAAATTTGCTTGAAGCATTAGCAGCAGCTCTGTTTTACTCAACTCATTTTCCTGATTAGATACAAAATGGCATGGAAATTTCTTGTCTCAAGATTACATGTTAAGATGATCGCAGAAAATGAATGGAAATACATTCAGGTTTTTGTTTTGTTTATTAAGTCCTTTCCAAGTGATTCCAAAATCAGGTCAAATGAAATGGTTCTAAACATCTGATATGGCCTCTTTCCTGGAATAGTTTCTGAGAATGAAATTTCATGGGAGATCCACTTGCTGATATTTAGGAAAAGATAAAATTTAAAATGTCTCCCTCTCTTGCATATATGCATGTGCATATAGCTTTCCTTCCACCCTCCCTTCTTCTCTTGACAGGAGGGCATTGTTTCAGTTACCATTACCATCTTTCCCAGTAGCAGTTCATCTGAGAAATAATGCTGTTTCACACCACTTTAACTGTTGTGACTCCATCTTACAGAATCCTGAGATTTGTATCTTTGTGAGGCACCAATACTCTTTGGCAGAGAGAGGTAAAAACATTGTAAAACTGTGAATCCCAGGTTGCTATAGGATGGAGGTACAGCACTTAAAGTGTCACTTAAAGGAGTAAATACACCCACTCTGCCACACCACAGTCCCTCCAGTCGAAGTAGTAGTAAGAGATCCGGAGGTAAAAGGTCCTAACAAAGCAGAAGCGGACAACTGCGCAAGGCACAGAAGACTATTTTTGTGCCCCCTCCCCAACCTTCACCCACCTGAAAATCTGAGTGAAGTAGATTTGTGTAATTAGACAGCTTCTGTCCTAAAACATTATTCCCTCAATGAACTCAGTCAGGGTTATGGGATGAGATTTTTATCTCTCTTTGCTCTTTCTTTACTGACAGGCAAAAATCTTTTAATTTAGACAAGTCTTTGCTTTTTCACTGGTTTTACGGAAAGGTTTTTCTTGGCATGTCCTGGACCTTTATTGTGGCTTAAGTGTGTTTTAAAATGTTTAAATGAATTTTAAGAGATTGTATATTCAGATCTGGATATTATATATTGTTTTAGTTGTATTCTGCTTTATCCTACCCAGTAAGCCACTTTGGGTCCCATATTCATAGAAAGACATGATACTTCTAAGGTAAGGTAAGTTAGGTAAATTTGAGGCTCTTCTTTTGAGCCTCATTGGTCATTTTGTAATTTCAGCACTTTTATGGCATTCAGGCCTATCTCTTGAACATGTACCCTCCAGCATCATAAATGAAAACCAGGACACATGCAGCCAAACAACATCAGAGTATGGGCAACATGGCAAAAAGTATTAAGCAGCCTGAACACACGAACCAGGAAAGGCTGCAGAAGTTCATCTTGACCTGAACCTTCTTATAAGGGCAATATTCTTCCCCGCTGAGTTAACTGAGTACAAATTAGTTTTTCATTTTGAATTTAGTTTGCAGCAATTGAAATAAGCTGAGTGTGGGACTATTATTCTGGAGACCAAGGTTTGAATTCTGGCTCAGTCATATTACCCACTGGGTGACCTTTGGCAAGCCATATACTCTCAGCCTCAGGGGAAGGCAATGGCAACCCCCTTCTGAAGAAACTTACCAAGAAAACCCAATGATAGATTAGCTTTAGGACAGCCATAAATTGGAAATGATTTGAAGGCACATGACAACAACAAGGACCAAGGGGAAAGGGGAAAGGATGAGATAGAAACTGGTACATTTTAATGGCAGCTGAAAAAGTGGGGCAGCAGATGGTTAACTAAGGCTGTCTCTGCCAAAATGGGACAGTTGGAGGTCATGTGTACAGGAAAGGCACATGAGCCCTAGAATGGCAAGACTGCATTTAGACTTACAAACATTCCTTGTAGTAGGAATGTGGCAATAGATATCTTGCTTCTATCAGGCAACTGTGACAAAAGGAAGCGAGCCACAGAATATGAGAGACAACCCAACCATGCTTCCAAAAATCAACACAGTCACTTTTCTTGTTAGAGAGTAAGGTTGGTTGAGAAAGTTCTTGAGTTCATTGTTTAAAAATAAATATGTAGTTTGCTAAGAAAATAGTCCCTTTTTTGGTGGAGAAAGGACATTCCTCTCCTCCCCGGGCAAAATGAAAATGCAGGCTGTTAGCCTTTTAGATAGCTGGGGAGATAGATGGCGCATTATTAAACAAACCTGGCAGGTAAACAAAAAACTGTGTGTGTGTGTGTGTTTCTCTATCCTCATGACTCTCATTTTCCTTGGGTTGTAAAAGCATGGGAGAGCATTGTAAATGTGTCATTTTTACCAAATGGATTATTTCAGCTTGGCAAGTGGGACACTTTTATGACACCTTTATGACCCTCTCCCATGGTTTTACAACTGAAAGAGAACAAAAGAGAACAACATCATGCAGAGGGAGGGGAAAAAACATGTGTCTTTTCATTTGCCTGCTGGATTTAATAATTGATAAGGCCTTCAAGGACAGACAGACGGACAGAGTAGGCTTGTTATTTTTGTAAGCTTATTCAGATGATACTATTAATCTCTGTAATAATTAGCCCTGCCTTACTATTTGATGGCAGTGCTGTAGGCTATATTTCAGAGGAAAGTACTGGCAAAACCACCTTTGAGTAGTCTTTGCCTAGAAAAACACTATGAAATTCATGGGTTGCCATAAGTCTACAAGCAATTTGTAGGTATATACAAACATGCCAAGTATACTCTACACAACTCAACTAGGATTTGGCTCTAGTCAAGCAAGAAATTCCCCCAATGGAAAGCAGCTTATTGGATTCTATCAGCCACCTAGTGGCCAGTTTCAAATATGGAAATCCCATTTTGACTCCACTGAGCATGACAGGCTGAAGGCTTTCGCTTTTATCACATGTTCCCTAAAATGGAAGTGTGAGAACAAATTAAAGGACCTACCTGTAGGTAATTGTGCCCTGACCTTTCCTTTTGCTCCATACTCTCTGTGGCACCCCCATTCCTCTCCCAACACCTGTAAAGTTGAAACAGAAGCATCACTTGCCACTAGGGATCTGTCTTCATAGTCCAGGGTTTCCTATGTCTGATGTGCTGCTAAGAATGCTTTTGAAAATATCTGAAGTATAAAAAAAATCCTGGTAACCCTTCTGAAAGTATACCTGAACTTGCTGACTACATATCCAAAAGCTTATCTAGCATCCTCAGAAGAACTTCACTATGTTTTTAAAGTGCTTCTTCTTGACATTGGTTCCAGCCAACAGACTGTTTTAAGATTCTCATGAAGTCAAATCAGAGTGAAGGAAGGCAACTCTGAATATACTTCCTCAGAGTGACATGAAACTAATTAGATTCAGCTATGTGCTGATCTTATGAAGTCAAACCAGTGCCTCTTTCTGCCTCTTTCACAGCCTCAACCTCAAAACGATGGCTAAAAATGATCTGCAGAGCTACTGTAATATTTTCCTTCAGACTTATTGTTCTTCTGGCTGAACTATGTATGCTCAAAAGAGACAATACATTTAATCCACAGTTATCTTGATGCCAATTAAGTACAATTCAGTACCTTTATTTTTATTCTTTGCTTTTATATATCATGTTTCATACTGACTTGAAGTAATTGCACAATATTTTATTAATTCACTTGAGGGCATGGCAGGCTGTACCTCTGAACAGTTGCATGCTACACTTTAATGTTTTGTTCAGGTTACCCTTGTCGTAGAATAATAGGCTCTGATAGACTTCTCCTCTAAGTTATGTATTCTTAAAAAAACATAAAAACTGTATCTTATGATTATAGATCCCACATCAATGTTATTATCATTGGAGAAGTCACTCATTTCCACAACAGCTACCCAAACACAAATAATACGAGACAGGGAAGCAAGTGAAATACTTGAATATAACTTCATCAATAGCATATGACTCCAGCAGGCTATGGTAGTCTTTCTTTAGTACAGTGTTTATTTGTTATCTTTACAAAGACTGCTGGTGTTAAAAATTGGCCTTTTGTAAATGCCTGATAATATTTTAAGTCCTTTAAAGGCAGATGTATTATGGATGTTTTGACCTATATAGAGAGTACATTTTTAATATTGTCTAAAATGTATTTTATTTTGTAGGACAAAGTAGATCTTGGCGAGTTGATGTTTTCACTTTGCTATCTTCCAACTGCTGGTAGACTAACCATTACTATAATAAAAGCAAGAAATTTAAAGGCAATGGACATAACAGGAGCATCAGGTAGGAATGCTTTTATTAGTATTCCAAGTAGCATACATACTGTATATACTCGTTTATAAGTCTAGAAATTGTAGTCAAAACATTTACCCCAAAAAACAAGTTGACTTATCCATGGGTCGATGTAAGTATTGCGCTTTAACTCTTATTTAAAAAGGAACCATCTTCTCATGAAAGGCAAGAGCATGAAAGTACTAACTCCACTCTGCATTCTCATCCATCTAGCCTTTAGTATAAGTACAAACAGTTATGCCTCCTGGAATTTTATAAGTTATTTGGTATAGTTTTTCTTTGCTATATCCTTTACATCCTTTGTTACATGGCCCTAAATTTTACTCTCAACTTATCCATGAGTCATATTAAAATCCATAATTTTGACCCCAAAATCTGCCCTCGATTTATACATGAGGTTGACTTATAGTCGAGTGTATATGCTAATTCTCACCCGACAATGATAGTTGTATCAACGCTATGAGGTATGTTATGATGAGAAAGATGAGAAATACCCAAGGCCATCCAAAGGGGTTGCTGAACAGTGATCAGGACCACATCCTAGGGCAAAACTCTACTCTCAGGTGTCCCAGTTGCAAAACAGCGACTCACTTCCACTGCTTTTTTCAGGGTACCAAGAAAGGCGTTAACTTACTGAAATGAAGTCACAAATACATTGAGTCACAATAGAAAAAAATGTTCCAAAAATACCTTTTGTGTGTAAAGCCTGAATATTCAGTACTGTCTGTTCCCAAAATATCTTCTTCAAGTGGGTCAAATCTTTCTTCTTCTTCTTCTTTTCCCCCAGGGAGAAAAAAATCAGAGATGATCTAGGGCAACTCCCCTAACCAGTTGCTTGGCTTGGCTTAGGTGCATTCAGACATGGGTCTGATATACCCTGGAAGTGCAATCACATTCTATAAGGGATCATTGTCCTTTGATGATCCACAAAATTAGTATCTCCATAAATATACTTTCCTGAGGACTGAGGTCTAAATGAGAGGCTCTGCTCTATGTCCCAACCTTGGGTGAAATACAATATGGGTGAGCATGATGTGGCTCCCCACTTCTGGAATGCTCTCCAGTCAGATCCCCGCTGGTGCCAACACTGGTATCATTTCAGTGCTGAATAAAAACATGGGTTTTTATTAAAGCCTTTGAGGACTAATTGATTTTATTCACATCTGGATATATATTACAATTTTAATTTTTTTTTCTTCATATTGACCTGCTTTAGCTTATCAAATTGTTTTATATGCTTGTAGTCTGTTTAAACAATTCCTTACTGTTTATATTTTAAACAGTATGGGAGACAGCAGAAAAACTAAGTAGTGTCCTGTACTGTAATACTGTAATGCCACTAAAGAAGAAGAAGAAGAAGAAGAAGAAGAAGAAGAAGAAGAAGAAGAAGAATTAATAACCCACCCCTCTGTGCGAGCAATCGGGGTGGGGTACAGCAGGTTACAATTAAAATGTTACAATTTACAATTAAAATGTTACAACCCCATCCCTACCTCCCACCCTTTAAAAAAAGATTAAACTAGAACAGATTTAAAAGCAAGTAAACAATACGCAATAGACAGTACAATACAATCAACTCAAAACAAATTGGGCAGCTTCGAGATGGTACATAATGTCTGGCCGGTGAAGGCTGAAGACCGGAGAGGAATTAGCTATTATCCGGAAAGGCCTGCTGGAAGAGATGCATCTTGGTCGCTTTTTTGAAGGCGTCCAAGGTCGTTATAAGACGCATCTCATCCGGCAGGCCATTCCACAGCCTGGGAGCGATGGCAGAGAAGGCCCTCTGGGAGGTCTGCAACAGCCTGGTCTTCACAGGCTGTAGCAGGTTCCTCCCAGAGGACCGGAGTGTGCGGGGGGGGGGGGGCTGATATGGGAAGAGGCAGTCCCTAAGATAAGATGGACCGACCCATGTAGGGCTTTAAAGGGTAGATAACTTGGGTATGTCTCTACTTCACAATTGTAGTTTTTTGATACCACTTTAATTTTATTATACCCTTTATTATACCCATTATTCAGATCCCTATGTGAAGGTTTCACTAATGTGTGAAGGGAGGCGCTTGAAGAAAAGGAAGACTTCCACCAAGAGAAATACCCTCAATCCTGTTTACAATGAAGCCATAGTCTTTGATGTCCCTCCAGAAAACATTGATCAGATTAACCTGTCTATAGCTGTTATGGATTATGACCGGTGAGATATCTGGACATCTATTAACAACAATAAGATAATATTCTGATCCAGTGACAATAAAGTCGTTGCTTTTGTTATCATGGTTCTTTTATATATCATACTCTTGATTCCAGACAATGCTTAAGAAAGAAATCTCTTGGGTTTAATTTATAGACTATACAATCAGTTACCATACCAAAAGTGATCTCTCCTTCCTTACTATCACAAATTGATTCCCTATTGATTCTTCATTTCTTCAAGGAGAGGGGTGGATGGAGGGGGTGGTGGTGGCTTCAAACAGTAGATTAGAAGTGAAGTATCTTCAAGAGAACCTCCTGAATTTTCTGAAAGGTTCACCAGAACCACACTAGGCATACATCCTCTTTTTGTAACTGGACAGCAGGACACCTATACAGTACCAAATGGAACATTGCTTCCTGACTTGAGTAAGCCCAAGTGAATTTGTTAGGTTTCACACTTGCACAATCAGGTATGGGCAATAGTGAAAATGCAGAAAGCATGAACTTCTAGGGAGTCAGTTCTGCATCAATGTCCATGTTGTGGTAATACCTTCATTAGGCCAATCAAAAAGTTAGAAAAATCTCGGTGCAAGCTTTTGAATTGTGCGAATTAATGTGCTTGAATTGATTGGATTAAAATAATTTATATGGATTTTTTAAGATTCTGAAGAGCCTTTGCTCTCTCACCATCTGAAGGCAACCTGCAGACTATTTGACTGTAACCCTGTCATACCTGCAACCCTGCCCACCACACAGTTTCCCTTGCATGCATTTTAAAAATATTTTTGATGAAGAACCATTTGTTTTCAAACACTTGCACAAACAATTTGGGCCTTTTTGATCAGCCTTATTTATTTATTATTTCTTACCCACACCTCCCAATGGATCAAAGCAAGGAACAACAACAATTACAGATAAACAACATCAGTTCACATATTAAAACAATCCACTTTTAAAATTCACAATTTAAAACCCATCTGGATAAGCCTGCTGGCAGAGACTGATCTTTAATGCTCTTTTAAATAGGGGAAGCATATTCAACTGTCAAACCTCTTCTGGCAGACATTCCACAGTCTAGGGGTAGCTGAAGTAAAAGTCCTCTGGCTGACAGTTACTGCTGATAATAAACCAATGCCATGATATACACTCTGGAATTTGTCTTATGTTCAGCCCAACTACCCTTGCATTTGAATGGGCTTAATATTTATTTAATCTAGTTTTTGGTTCACGTGATACAATAAACCACACACAGAGTGTCCATGGTTTGCTTAGACATTCCAACTTGCTGGGATAGGCAAGCAGGAGTGTTTGAAGCACATGCATTAGTTCTCTGGCATAGTCACTGTATTTGTATGATATTAAAAAGGGGAAAGAAAGCTTGCTCACTGTCATTTTGAGCTGTGATTTGTTTGTAAGAGCTATGCTTTAGTACCTGAGGGTCAAGCTATACATGACATAAAGTGCCTCTCTGCATGGTAATGTACATTTCCCTCCCATACAAATTGTTTCAGGTGAAGGAGTTGATAATTGATGGGATCAGAGCAGGTATAGAGAGAGTTACACCTTTATCTTTACCTTTCCCTGCTGTGGTCCTGAAGAAATATCTCCTTTAAACCAAGTATTTGCATTAGGGAGAAAGCTTCTGTTGACACCACTGGCAGAACTCCCACTCCTATGTAAGAAAATAGGAGCTTCAGAGGAGGAGGATTAAATTCCTCCCTTTAGGTATTATGATCCCATTAACATTAAATGCAGATATATATATTTGACGTCAAGTCTAGTTTACTCCTTAGATTTTTTTTCCCCCTTGAATGAGATTTTAATTACATGGTTTCTGAAAGTAAAAAATTTAAGAAATAAATATTATTGAACCTTTTCACAGTGTAGGTCACAATGAGGTCATTGGAGTCTGTCAAGTAGGCAACGATGCAGAAAGCCTTGGGCGAGACCACTGGAACGAAATGCTCTCGTACCCTCGGAAACCCATTGCACATTGGCATCCACTGGCAGAGGTAAGACTCCTTCATCTCACTGTCTTATATTTTGTTAAAAGAAAAACCCACTAACATTGGAGAAAAAACTCCCCATCCCACCAAAATCCATTTGCATAGATTAAATCCTATTTAAAAATGCCAGAATCCATAGGCTTAAAGCAAGTTTGGTGTAGAGTGCAAGTAAAAGCTGATCCACCAAGATTTTCTTCTGAATGTCACAGTAAAATACATCCAACTTAAAGTAAAATCCAAATATTATGTATATAAGTTTTCATTTATTTTGTTTTTGGTTTCAATATTGAAAACTTTGAGTAGATAAGTGTCTGGTCTACATTTCCTTGACATGTTTGAGTAACCAGCATCCTGGTGTACTACATTACCTCTTTCACTTAATGATTATAACATCCACTAATCTGCATATATGGAATAACAATTAAAAGGGCTTATTGTTATGTTTATGTACAGAACAGAAGTATGGCTTACTATCATGTAAAATGTAACTCCACTATGGTGTCCAGAGGGACATGCGCTCAAAACTTCTCCTCAAGTTACAATTAGATTCCTTTGTTTCTTTTGTCTTTATTTAGGGCCCTATTCAGCAGAAATGTTATGCGGGCCTTCTGCGCATGGATGGCTGCCGAAGAGGCTTCCTCACTCTTTTAACCTATTCAGCAGAAATTTGGCATTCCTGTTGAACCTTTTCTTAGCCATTTTCTCAGGGGCCATTCCGCAGAGAGTCCAAAGGGGGTAAAGACATCCCTTTAATTCCATTATTTGACCCTTACCCCTTTCCCAACATTAGAATACATGAATTCTAAACCACAAGATGCAAAATTTTGTTTGTTAGAAACAAATGTACTTTGGTTTCTGTAGTTTTCTATAGTTTAACTTTAACATAGATACCCATGTTTTAATGGTAATCACCCATTTTGTCATCTATTCCCCTTAAATCCATTCCATTGTTTGTCATGTTGTCTTCATCTAGGTGATGACTCATGTTTATTCACTTTTTTAAGTCATGGGAAAATGTAGTTTTCAGAGAAGTAAACGTGTTAGTCTCTTGTAGCATAAAAAGAAAGGAAGGGGGCAGAACATTAGTCCTATTCCATTTCCAACCCCACAACTGTGCAAATATACCTGAGCATTTATTATCACTCTGTACTGCATCCAAAGAAGTGGGTTTATATCCCCTAAGGTCATGGAAAAATAAAAAAAAGTTAGTGTTAAAGGTGCTGCCACATTTCTTTTTCTTTTTTCTTCCCCCTTCCTTTCTCTTTTCATGGCAAAATGTGTTTCTGTTTATTATTAGTAGTAGTATGAGTATTATTTTAAATGAAAAAGATTGACTTGCACTCTTACGTTCCTTACCCAACTGTCAACAAGTCCAGCGGTCTTGTAATTAGTAGACAGTTCTCTGCATTCATAGTGCATGTATTAGGTGTAATATTAGGGATATAGGGTGTTATGTATCTAACCCCTTTCAACAATCAGTGGCAAGTAGAGATGGTCTACACTACACATAGCAGAGAGCTGTTTTAGTCCACTAGTGTGTCTGTATGATTTATTGCACAGTATATAATAAAAACTGTGTAGGGACCAATACTGTACAGCACAATGACACACTACTCCCACCATATAATTTTGAGAATCCTGGTTTAAAACATGTTCTTTTGGCAAACTTGTGAATCTTATTTCTTTGTCAGGTATATGTTCCAAACAATAGCAAAGTAAAAACAGGTTTGTGTTATGGCCAGACTTGTGGTGTTATTACATGGTCGTCTTTCAGTGGGTTTTGTTATTTAAAATACAATTTGTTTGGCCTAATTCAAATTTGTTTTATTTACTTTGCAGCACTAAAGAATTTGAAAAACTTCAGCCCCAGGCATTCTTCCTTTGGAAAAGGCTGAATAAACTGTAGTCCAGTTAGCAAACTTTGGAGAGAGACCCAGCACAGCAGCCACATCTCATCTGGGGGAAAATTAAATCTTTTAAGCAGTTCTTATATGACATGTAAAGATAATAAACCAAAATGTGAAATGACTGTTACTCTCCTAGCAGAGTAGAAAATCTGCAGAACAGTACATCTTTGTTATATCTTTAAGGGTAGGGAGTTGAGTGTTTTGATTAATCAGATTCTTAAAAGCCAGTTTTGAGCATGTCTGAGATGCACAAATAGGTATGGGGGGGGGGGGAGAAAAGAATTTCGAAATTCCTTATAGTTCCAACTGTTGTGAACTTTGTCCACTCAGTAAAGATCTCAGTAACTAAAAGCTTTATCACATAAAAAAAGAAAGCCAAACTGTAGCAGGAAAATAGCAGCTTTCTCCATATGTCATATCACTTCTCTTCCTGAAGAGATGGTCATAAAAGCATGCTTTTTGTCAAACAGTTTTTTTCAAACAGAACAAAAACCAGACTTTTATTATTGTATCCCTCAGGAAGAGGATGGCAGTGCTACAACTGCATGCAGAGAGGCACAGAGAAAGCCACTACTCTCCTGCTCTGTTTGGCTTTCTTTTCTCAAGTGAAAAGACTCTAAATATTTTTATTTTATTTTATTGAGTACAGTATATGATTCTATACTACATTTTCAAATTGCTTCAAAGTTTCAAGTTCTGTAAAAGAACCATCTCTAAAAAAATCTTGTTTTGTGTACTTTCCATCTATAATGTCAAATATTCACTCAATTTCCATAGTTACATGGTAGATTTTAAAATTTGTGGGAGTGATATCAGCCCCCTCCTTCCCACATTTCAAATTGGACCCAACTTGTCTGGGATTGGGATTCTGAGAAGCTCAGATGTCGCATTTTCCATGCTTACTTGTACATCTGGATGTTGCCATATGTATTTACAGAAAAATCCAGCCCGAATGAATCCTGAGACTCTGTACATGTGCCAAGCCTTCATGTTGGTCCCAGAAACATCATTTCATTTCCTCAAAATAGAACAGGCAGCAAGGACGAAGGTCTCTACACCACCTCTCTCAGATGGCATCATGCAGCAGTCTTTGTCCAAGTTAATGCATTTTAATCAGCCTAATTCTAAAACAAAGCAGCAGAAAGGCTTACATATAATGTGCAGACCCAGTTTTTCCTGGAACCATATTTTTTATCAGAGAACAAAATAAGGGTATTTGTAGAATTCTAGTTTTCTAGAATGATACATACAACTAGCAGACAGTTCTTTTTATGATAGGCGATATAAAATACCAAAGTCATTATGGGATGTGCTGAAATACCATGCATTTTAAAAGCAAACTGAAAAGTGCTATTTTTGTCACATTGTATTCAAACTAAATATACAGGATCATAAGTAACACTAAGTTGCTTTCACAAACACACAAAAATGATTAATCATGTGTCATGTAGCATCATCATATATCTCAGGTGCCCCTTTTGATACTTCCCTTCATTCTTCATTGATTTTGCTACTCCATATCAAATTTTGTGACAGATATTTTCAGATGCAGGAAGCTTCTCCCAATAGGAAATGCTTGAGAAATATAGTTATGGTTCTTGCAGAAAGTTTCACTACCCAAACAACTGTGAAGAATATATTCCCCCAATAATACTGTGAGAAGTGTTTCATAATAATAATGACTCATGGCAAAAATGGCAACCTTAAATTTAATCAGTTTTCATTAGAAACAAAGGACACATGACATGATGATCAAGGGAACTATGGAGAAACTTAGGTATGAGATTCAAAGTAGTGAACACTGTCCAGAAAGAATCCATAGTTTGTTTCTGATTTCCTTGGCTTTAGTGTCCAATCATTCCCACCATGGCCGCAACCATTCAAGTTGTATGTGCCTGCAGCTGATTATAAATGATAAGCCAGAGTTCCCATGGTTGCTGCATTTAATGTGTTGTGCAGCCAAAGCCATAGATTAAGATTTCCTATATCACAGCTATAACTTGTCTATTTGTAGACATGAGTTGTATCCAGAGGAGGCTCCCTGACCATTAACAATTCTACATATGGAAGAAGGGAAGGGTTTTTGCCAGTTCCCTCCCCCCATTCCTAATATTCGCACAGCCTCCAGTGCCACCTTTCGTACTACTCTTGGGAGCCACCCCACCCAATCCATGGCAACAGATGTACAGGTGTATATGGGAAAGTGGGGCAAAGAAGCAGGAATAATTCGCCCCTCTTCCACTTGTGGGAATGTCCAGTTCCCAGTATTGCAGTCTACCCTGTTTGGGATCTAATCTGGAGGTGGGCAAAATGGGGTCCTGGGACAACAGCCCCCTTCAAAAGGCTGTTTTTGTATCAGTTAAAATTTTCCCCAGACCACCCTTTTTCTGGTCAAAAGTCAAAAGATGCAATTGCTTCTCCCATTAAGCCTCCAGGAATAAATAAAGAAATAAATAATAGTCTGGCATCCTGTTCAGTAATTAACAAGCCCCATTGGCAGCATCGTAATTTCATGAATTCACTTTTACAGTTGCTGCATCATTACAATGACTGAAAGTACCCACAAAAACCTTTGAGCCCAGAGGAATTTCTGAGGCACTTGAGAGCAAAACAATAGTTATTATGTGCTCAGCTTTCTCTTGGTTTCAGGACATGCTGTGACAGTCCTGTTGCATGATTTCTTACTACCAAGAGAGGGCTGAGCATGTCATTACTCACTGCCCCACTCTCCAGCATCTCAGAAATCCCCCTGTGGAGGGTAACATGGTTTAAAAGGTATGGTTGGGGAGCTGTAACATTGGGAGATGAAGCCATGCTATTGTCACTACATCACATGGTCAGATGAGATACAGGCTTCTGACTTCCTACCCTTCTCTCACTCCCACTTCCATATATAGTTTACACTTCCATGTTATAGTTTACAGTGCAGTCTTACATATATCTTGTTCAAATAGGGGCTTTTTAGATTGGCAGGAAAGTGTGACATGAAGTTGCACTTTCCTTAATGCTTAGCAGCTAGACTGCAAGCCCCAGGTGTGCACTTAAAAGGTACAGGGCTGCTAGACTGAGGGGTTTGGGAACAACTTATCTGCGGTCTTTTCTGTGGCTCAGCAGCTACATGGGAAGCTGTCAGGACGCTACAAACACAGGCGGAGCAGCTACATGGGCAGCAATGAACGCGGCAAACGCAGTTACACCATACAGTCAAATTATCATTGCCGGGTGCGAACTGCACAATTGCGCAGTTCACAGCCGGCAGCCGGCAAACCTGCGCAGTTGCGCAGGACAAATGTATACTTATGAGGATCCGTCAAATTATCATTGCGTTTCCTCCGCCTTTTTAAACTGTGCCGTTGCACTGGTGCATCATGAATGAACCCCTTTATTTTGTGAATGAATTGACATGTTATCCACAGTAGAATAATAGCAACGGCATCCCAGAGTCCCTACTGCGCATGTCTAGGGTTCGGATTAGGAGTGGAGCTTTAAAAAACTGCACGGTTAAACCCCAGCTTTTACACCTGCAGGGCATTGAGCGTTTTAATTAGAAGTGAAGTCCACACCACGCATGCTCCCAACCCACGATCCATTATGCTCCGCATCTGGAGCACTGCCTTTAAATGGGTGCTTTAAAGAGACAGAGCCCCATTTAACCGTGCAACTACACCTTAGCCTTTAGATGCAATAGCAATGTTGCACCCTTTTAAAAAAAGTAGTGGGGAAATCAAGCTACTTTTTAAAGGCTCTTCTTCTCCCTTAAAACTCCAAAATAGTGTTTTCATGGCACACTTTCCCTTTTTCTCATCTAAAGGCTGGGATTTCATGCAGCCATCAACACACCTCTTTTTGCTAATCTAAAATGGGCCAGCTCCTTTTTAAAGGTGCTTCTTCTCCCTTAAAATGCCAAAATAGTGTTTTCATGGCACACTTTCCCTTTTTCTCATCTAAAGGCTGGGCTTTCATGCAGCCTCTTTTTGCCAATCTAAAATGGGCCAGAAATGCAGGACCTCCTGGTTTGGACTCCCATCTCCTGAAACATTTCCAGCAAATTCTTCAACCACATAGAATGTACAGTGAGAGCACATGCCAAAATTCAGGCCTCCGGCATTCTGGGTTGCTTAAAAGTTTTTGCCTTCGGTTAGCAAAGCACATTTGTTTTTATATAACTGTACTCTTCAAATACAGTTGGAGAGAGTTGTGGTATAGGTAAGCATGAAGGCATTGTGACAGTTTCTTCATTCTGTCATTCTGGAATCTCCTCTGACTCTCTGTACTTAGGCAAAAAACCCATGACCCTGATTTAAACTAACTAGAAGGATTTGAAAAAAATGTACTGGCTTCCTTTTTGTTCCTGTCTTGTCCCCCATTTTATTATGTTGCTACTGCAGTTTCTAATTTACTTTTGTTCATTTCAATCAAGATAGGGACCTGTAGTCCAAAAACTTCAAACCTCTCAGCCTCATTTTAACAGCCCTCAGCAAGCTCTGACACTTAAGAATAGTGCTCCCCTCCATACACACAGCTCATGGGTCAAGGAAAAAAAGAGGGAAGACAAAGAGAAAAGGAGGGCCAGAAAGAGAAAATGGGGTGTCAGAAAGATTACAAAGTAGGTGTCACTCTAATTTAAAACAAAATACTCTAAACACTTCTAATGGCACACCCCATAAAGCAGGCCTTCAGCCCAGGGTTTTTGCCAAAGCTGGAAATGACAACCGGGACCAGAAATCATGGCTGTCGTTTCAAAGTAGAAAGATGTGAGAAGCTACAGAGGGTCCATTCATTTCTCTGAAGCAAGAAAAGATTGGATTCCAAACTACCCCCCCCCCCATGATGCCAGGCTTACATGGGCCTAGAAGCTGCATTGGCGTTTTTTTTTAAGGCTGCTGCCACCGCCATATTGTGAGTCTTAACCAAGTTTCTGTTTACACTGTGACAGTGTTACACACACACACACAAATTAGGGGAGTAACTACCAATCAGGTACATAGGCTGATGTTTAGACTAAACTAGCTTTTGATGTTATTTTTAGTGGGAAAATGAGCATGGCCTGATATGCTTTTAGGTTAGGAACTTTATTTAGAGAGGCTTGTTTCAGATGTAACACATGAGCAGGCTTTTGTCTCTCCTCCTCCTCTTAATGTGCAAACTGGATAAATATCATCCTAAACTAGCTCCAAGGCAAAACTGGAAACCACAGTTCAACTAGGTTTCCATTTTTGACTCGGACACAAATTGTGGTTTGCATAACCAAGAAGTTCAAGAAAAGTATAGGAATAAGCAAGAGAGCACATGCAGTGCAAGGAAAGGAAGAAGAATATAAGCAAGAAGCCCTTTAGCAGAAGCCAGGTCCTGTTTATCTGTTAGGCTAAAACCAGTCCAGTGAGTCCCATCATGTGCATTTGTCTCAGGTATGATATATAAAATAATAATAAGACTTTTATCCTGCTTTTTGTCAAAACAATCAAAGCGGCAAACAACATATAAAAGCAAACAATGATATACACAATATCCCCCCTTAAAAAAGAATTAAACAAATTGAGATTAAAATTACATAAATAATATTAAAATCTAATAATCGTGGGCAGAGTCATGGCATAGACCAAAGTGTCCATGGTGTATGGGAGTGAACGTTATGTGACAGAGGACTTTATTCTGGAAAGGCCTGCTGGAAGAGATTGGTCTTGACAGCTTTTTAAAAAGTGTCTAAATTGGTGATTTGATGGATCTCATCCGGCAGGCCATTCCACAGACTGGGAGTGGTTGTTGAAAAAGTCCTCTGGGAGGTCACAACTAACCTGGTTGCAAAAATTCCTCCCAGAGGACCTGAGTGTATGAGCCAGATTATATGGAAGTAGGCAATTACTTAAATAAGTTGGGCCCAAGGCATGTAGGGCTTTAAAGGTAATAGAGAAACAAAACGAGCAGGAGGGCTTTAAAGGTAATAACCAGCATCTTATACTGTGCCTGGAAACTAATGTGGTCACTCCTAGATGTTCCAGAGATCAGTCTGGCTGCCATATTCTGTACCAGTTGAAGTTTCCAGACTAGGCACAAGGGTAGCCCCATGTATAGCGCATTACAAAAATCGAGTCATGAGGTTACTAGTACATGTACTACAGTTTCCAGGTCTCCCAATTCTAGAAAAGGGCGCAGCTGGCGTATCAGCCGAAGCTGAAAACAGGTGCTCTTATATAGTCCACAGCATTCTTCCAGTTTCATTAAGCATCATACAAACTCAGGTTAAATCACAGATTTGCATGTTATTTACATTGCACAACAGGATGGTATGAGGGGCACCTTAACAGTTCAATTGCCCTATCTTACCACAACTGTATTAACCACCTGGCCCAACCTGGTGCCATTCATATGTGGTGCAGAGCTGCCATTAACTAAGGTATGGGTGATCTAGTGAAGGTGATCTAGTGAAAGCCATGATATCAAGAGACCTTTGTAGTTGTCAATGTTGTTTTCACATTTAACTTTAAAATTTAAATTTATAACTGTACCAATCTCCTTCCATAATATTCTACATTCTACCCAGAGATGGACAAGTACAGTGACCAAAAGGCATGAGTCCAGTTTTCTTTTCTTTCTGTCTTTTTCGTTTTTGAGGACTAGCCATCAAATCTGACTTTGCAATTCATTTAATTGCACCATTGTTGAGCACCCATTAAAAATACTGAAGATTATAGCAGTACTTGGGAAATATTGGGTAATAATAAATCAGTCAAAGTTGGAAGAAACCAAAAATAGGCTAAAGGAATCTCTGAAGGACTCATTTTCTTATACTCCTGATCAATACAACTTAAAAGTACAGTTCTTTAAAGGTATTAGTAAAACTGATATGATAAGGAAGGAAGGCAGAAAAGTTAAAACATAGTATAATTTAAATTTGATACAAACAGGCTGGAGTGTATGTTCTTTCTTTCCATGAGCACTATACTATAAAATGACTGTATCTCAGACAAAAATTGGAAAATAATGATACTCACAAAAAAAAAAAATCTGTTGGTGACCTATTTTTATAAAATAGCCCATTCAATTAAAACCAGAACAGTCATTCTTATCCCCAAAATGAGTTACTATTGTCTGTTTCACTTTGGTTTCCATTGTGTTAATGACTCATAATTATGCTTCAGAATAGCCCTATCCCCTCCTCCAAAAATGTTGCAAATTATATGTGATGTAAATGGAACTATGCATTCCATGAGCCATGTATCTTTAAGCATTGCATTAAAAGGTGATTTCTAATGCAGTGGGTTGGGCAAGGAACTACAGCTGGAAGCATGCCAGGGTCCTGCAGTTCTCTCAAAGGGCCTCCATCTCCATGAAGGAATATGAACTATATAAATCCAAATGATTATTGATGGGACTACACTCAGGAAGGATGACAACATGGATGCACACCTCCACTTCTAAATAAGCTAACAAATTTGATACAGACCAGGCATGTATTGAAGATGAACTGGTTTGGGGTTTGTTTGTTTGCTTGTTTTGCTATTTTTGTTTTCCTTCAGCCAATACACAATGAATACAGGTGACCATTTATCAGGTGAAAACATCTAAAGTTTGTATATTCCTATTTGGCAAACAGGTGGTATTAATCATCTTGCCAAGGGACTTAGGGCGCTTTCACCCTACACAACAACAGCACAATGATTAGACATTAACCACTATGGTTCTCCTATGGAATCCTGGGATCTGTAGTTTAGGAAGGGATATTTAGAATTCTCAACCAGAGAGCTCTAGTGCCTTACCAAACTACAAACCCAAAAATTGTATAGGATATTGCCATGGCAGTTAAAATGAACTCATCATATGCAATGTAAAAGGGCCCCTGGAGAAAAGTACTCCCCTTCCACACCTCAAAAATCTGAGCAGATAGGGGACCCATTCACACAAAACAACAATAGCACTATGATTCCACTTTAACCGCCATGGGTACATTCTGCAGAATCCTGGGATTATTAGTTTGTTGGGACTTATTAACCTTTATTTATATTCCTCTCTGGTTGGAGAAGGCTAAATACAGTCAGCCCTCAGTATCTGTGGGTTCAATATCTGCAGATTTGAGTAACCGCAGATTGAAATGAAGAGAAATTTAATTTTTTTAACCTGCGATTGCCAGGCTGAGAAGTGCCCCCAGGGCACTAGCAGATGCTGAAGCAAGACCTGAGCCAGTCAATGCCTCCCTCCCCCAGAGAGGTCAATCCCACCACAAAGCCACTGTCAGAACTTAAACGTCTTCCTCAGTCTTTGTAACCACCTTCACATCACAAAACTGCTGCCCACATTTAAACCCCTGCCTCTCCATTTCCCACCATCTCACAAGGAAGCCTCTGCCAGAATTTAAGCTGCCTTACCTCATTTCCCACTTTCTCACAAAGAAGCCTCTGCCAGAAATTACACTCCTGCTTTCCCACTTTCTCACAAGAAGCCTCTACTAGAATTTAAACCCCTTTCCTCTTGATACACCTTGATGCCCCCCTTCTTCTGCTGCCTCTCCCTGAGATGGATCAGTGGCAAAGGGGTTTAAAATCTGGCAGAGGATTTATAATGGAAAGGCTGAGAAGGTCGGCAGAGCCTTCATGATGGGAACGTGGGGAAATCTGTAGGAAGAATGCCTCTTGGTGCCCAGACCTTGTCGCCCAGGTAATTTTAAATGTTAAATACTGACTTGAGCATCCCTAGTTTTCGTATGTAATTGGCTCTGGAACTCCTGTGGATACTGAGTGCCAACTGTATCCCCTTCCTAAACTGCAAATCTGAAAATCTCAGGTTCCCATAGGATGTTGCCATGAAAGTTAGTGGCATCAACACTCTGTAAATGTGTAGTATGAAACAGCCCAGGGAGTGATAAAAAGAGGGGAGGATGACAGCACAACTAGCTTACCCATGTGTCTACAAGCACACCATGACATAAATTCGCATAACTTGGTAAATGGTAATCTATATTCATGAGGAGTCATCTTTCAGACTGGAATGTTTTATTCTGTTGCATGCTAGACAGCCATCCCCTTCATTTTTCTTTTTTTTAAAAAAAAAAAATATTTAATACTCATCACAAAAGTTATATAAAGAGATACTTGTGTTAGTTGGATAATATATGACTTTGTTTTTATAACACACAAACATTGTATTATACTTTAATATTTGTTAATCAATAAGTAGTCCTTGTACATCTATGTTCAATGTCAAATTTTGGAATGTAAAGCCACATCTTTGTCAGGATTTTGTCCATTAGGTGGACGCCCTCCCCCTTGTTTAATAGAAGTAATGCATGATTCATTTGCAGTTAACAGTTTGAGGGATGAAACAAAATTAACATTTCTTAATTTTATAAAAGTATAATATTCTTATAAAGGTAAAATGTACTGTGGTTTTATTTATATAGGTCTCGTCTGTATGAATAACTTTGTTCTTAATAAAATACATGAGAAATTGTGCCATTGTAATATATGCCTATTTTGTATTTATATATTAAAGTCAGTGTTAATATTTGAAAAGCTTACATTCAGTGCTTTAAAAGTATTTTAATTCCATGCTCTATCTGCAGCCTGTGAGGTAATTTTATTTGATGCAAAGCATTAAGTAATGCTGGAAGTATAAAAAGCAAGTGTCTTATGCAAACTAGGAGAGAACAATGTTGCAAATGCATTATTTGAGTTACCTATTGCAATGAAAATCTGCAGGATAAGAATCTGTTTCTACAGAGTTAAACTTCGTTTGTTTCTTTGTTTCATTCATTCATTCAGTCATTCATTTGCCTCCTTTCTCCCAGAGGATCAGTTAAAAAACCTTCACAATAAAATTGTAAAAACAATTAAAATCACCACATAAAACAGTATATGATCATTTAGAGGACATAAAAAAAGTTTTAAAAGATAAATAAAACATTCCAGTAAGAAGTTTTCATGCTTACACATTAAAAACCTGCTTTAAAAAAAGCCCTTTGCCTTCAAGCAAAAGGGAAGCAAGAAAGGGGCTAGCGTAGATACCTTCAGAAGAGAATTCTAGAGGGTGGGAAAAACCATTGAGAAGGCTCTTTCTGATGTCTTCATCAAATAAGCCTATGGTGGTGGAATCAAGATAAAGCCTTTCTCTGTCGATCTTAGGATACTGCCAGCTTTGCATAGGGACATACGGTTTTTCAGACAGTCTGGATCTAAGCCATATAGGGCTTTATAGTTCATGGCCAGCTCTTTGAATTGTGCCAGGAAAAGAACGAGTAGCCAGTAAAGTTATTTTATCAAGGGAGTAATATGCTCCCTATAACTGGCCCCAGTCAGCATTCTGGCTACTGAAGTTCTGAATAGTTTCCAAACGCAGCCCCATGTAGAATGTGTTGCAGTAGTCCAAATGCTTTGTATTCGAGGCATGTGTCACCGTTGCCAGATCTGACTCCCAAGGAATGGACGCAGCTGGTACACTAGTTTTAACTGTGCAAATGCGCTCCTGGACACTGCTCAGAGTTGAGACCAGGAGCATATTCAAGCTGCAAGCCTAAGATTTCAGTGGGGAGTGTAACCCTATTTAGCACAGAGTCCCTATTCCGTGATATGCCTTTTGACTAAGCAGGAGCACGTCTTGTGTGGATTAAATTTCAATTTGTGTGCCCTCATCCAGTCCATTGTTGACAAATAGAATTGGTTCATTTCCAAGACAGCTTTCATGGAATCAGACAGGAAGGAGAGTAGAGTTGGGGGTTATCAGAATATTGGTGATACTGCACCCCAAGATTCCAGGTGACCTCTCCCAGCATTTTCATGTAGATGTTAAACAGCATGGGGGACAAAAGAGAACCCTGAGGGACCCCACAGGTCAATGGCCAGGGCATTGAACAGGAATTCCCCAACACCACCCTCTGAGTTTGCCCCTCCGAGAAGGACCAGAACCACTGCATAACAGTGCCCACGTA
The DNA here is from genome assembly GCA_034509955.1 of Urosaurus nigricauda. NCBI lineage: Eukaryota > Metazoa > Chordata > Lepidosauria > Squamata > Phrynosomatidae > Urosaurus > Urosaurus nigricauda. The sequence goes on from JAOEGL010000001.1 coordinate 98,081,973, forward strand.
TTCCCTCCCATAGAGGCAGCCCTGAAGGATACAATGCTCAATGGTATCAAAAGCTACTGAGAGGTCCAGCATAACCAACAGGGGGACACTCCCCCTGTCCATTTTGCTGTGTAGGTCATCCAGCAAGGTAATCATAGCTGTCTCCATCCCATAACCTGGCCTGAACCCAAATTAAAGTCTAGGCAATCCATCTCATCCAGAACTGGAGCTGGGAGGTCACCACACACTCCAGAACCTTACCCAAAAACAGTGTTAGAGACCGACCAATAATTATTTAGGAATGGCCTCACAAGAGCCTCTTTTAAGCAGGATGGATGCCATTCAACACTCCTCTTACCCTCTTGGCCAGTCTCCCTCTAGCTGTTTCCTGAATCCAGGAAGGACAAGGATCCAGTTTACATGTGGAGGCTCCCATCTCTTCAAGGATCCTGTCCACATTCTCAGATTCCACAAATTGAAATGCATCCAATAATATAGGACAAGCAGATGCAAGATTGCACAGCCCCTGTCTCTATTACAGCATCCAAATCAGAGCAAATACAAGCAATGGTGTCTGAGAAGTGTCTTGCAAATTTGTCATTAAGCACCACTGAGCAATTTAAGGGCAGTGTTGTGATCTAGCTTACCCAACCACCACATACCATATTTTAATGCAATTTTTCAGAGTGACAAGAATATAATTTTCTTGTTTAAATGAGTAAGACTGACTTTCTAACTGCCACTTTTTGACATGTCATTCAGCAAAATTAGTATGTGCTGCTCAGGTACATTATGATCACACATGGAAAGAATTTTTTTTTCTCACCAGTTTACTACATTAAACCCAATGACACTAATGCTGAGGTCATATGCAGACTTACCTCTGAGTAAATGCGCCCACAACTAGGCTGCAGAGACTAAATTATAAGGTACACACTGGTATCCTAGATCATCTATGTATGTATAACTAAGTAATATCTCCTCACCTGCTTCCAACCCACCTTAAGAACCAGCTGTCTGATTGGGCAAAGGAGGTCTACTCAGCACAAGGAAGAGGATGTTTCCAGTCCCTTCCAACAGCAAGTAAAACTGCAACAATGATTTGCAACAGCATTCCACTTCTGATTGTCACTTTCTCACTCAGTGATCGGGGAGTGGAAATATCATCCCACTCTGCATTTCTGCCTGAAGCTGAACACACTTCTATGATCCTGTGATTTTAATTCAGGACCACTCTAAACATAAAGACAGTGGCCAATATCCTGTTCTTGGTGGCGTAGTATATATATGGAGTTACACATTGATTATGCTTCATGTTTGTTGTTGTTGTTGCTATGTGCCTTCAAGTCATTTGTGACTATGGTGACCCTAAGACGAACCTATCATGGCGGTTTCTTGGCAAATCTCTTCAGAGGGGTTTGCCATTGCTATCCTCTGAGGCTGAGAGAATGTGACTTGCCTAGGGTCACCCAGTGGCTTCATGGATAAGTAGGGATTGAAACCTTGTTGTCCAGAATCATAGTACAACATGACACCACTAAACCACACACTATGGAAGTCTTATGTTGAATGGCAAAGTGGGAGAATTGGATACACACCTGGAGGTGCAGCCAAATATACAACTGGACATGCATCCTCAGTTGTATGTGCCATGTAGGTACAAGGGACATGCCATCAGATGTGGAACTCCATTTCTCAAACACTGAACTCGATGGAGATTTTCCACAATTGTAAAAATGTGTAATTGCTTCAGTATGTAAACTTTTACTAGGGATGAAAAGAATATTCGTAATTATTGATTCCCAGATCAAAGAACCAGTCTTCTGACAGCTGGGAATTTTTTTGCAAAATATCCTCCCAGTAGTCACATATTGAAAAGTGTTGTAGAAGACTTATTCTGTGGAGAAATACATGTGGGTCGTTTTTGTGCAAAGAAACTGTTTTTTATACAGAAAATAGGAGTTTTGTGCAATGAAAAATCCCACTTTTTCCATATTTTCCCTTCACATCCCTTGAAGACATTCAAATACTGGGAGGAATACTTGGGAGGAATATTTGTATTCTCCATCAGTAGGGAGAAAACTAGTGATATATTCAAATCTTTTACTCCAAGTCTCAGGTCAAGTCTCAAGTCTCTACCTTCGAGTCTCAAGTCTTTTCAAGATACTTTCAAGTCTAGTCTCAAATTGAATCTCAAGTTTGGGAGCCAGCTTTAACAGAGAAAAACAGACATGAAAAGAAATTTTTTAAAAAATTGCACAAAGGTTAAAAAAAAATATGATATGCAATTCACCAAGATTACCTTTTAGAAAAATGCATCCTGTTCCTGCTGCACTTCAGATGAGCCTTCTAAACTTTTTCCTAGGAGCAGTAGGCAAGACTTGCCCCCACAGCATGTGGCATGTTTCTTGGAAGGGAACAGTAAATGTGTTAGCCAATGGGCTTGAGGCAGGGATCTACAGGAAGTGTGGCAATCCTGTACAACAAATGTAAAGTACCAGTCTCATCACATGACTAGTAGTCAAAAATGCAATGAGATGGAAATGTTGTTCAATGAAAGAAAACTGTTTTCCATTCCGTAATGTTTCAGGATGAAGTTGGCTAGCAAATCAGTCACTAAAAATATATGAGTTATGACTTATGAGTTGAGTCATTTCTCGCCAAGTGGAGTCATTGAAGCTACTTGAGTCAGACTTGACTCTGAGGCATTGGAGTAAACTACCACCATTATTCATCCTCAAATAAAAGGATGAAATCATAGAGGATTTACATTCCCAATTTACACATGCATAAGACACCAACAGGATTTCCTCCAGTATGTTTTGGGCAGTCTGCAAGGAGCTTCTCCCTATATAGGCTTCCCTGCTACTTTCAACACATGTAACTGTACATGCTAAACTGTCATTTCACAATACATAGAGAGATCTTGTAGCACCTTTGAGACTAACTGAAAGAAAGAAATTGTCAGCATGAGCTTTCGTAGACTTCAGTCTACTTCCTTAGATGCATTGTCTTTTCACAGATGTGACTACAGTAGCCTTGGCAGGAGAAGAAAGTCCATTCTAACCCTGTAGTAAAATGGTTCAAAGCTGGGAAAAAGTAAGTCTTTTAACAACAACTGTCAGTATTCCTCAGCCAACGTGACCAGAGGAGGATTGGTTGTTATAGTCCAAAAAATTAACTTTTCCAAGTTCAGGATATAATGCAAGATTTTTTTCATTTGCCAAAGGATCTCAATGCCAGTTAATGTAGGTGAAACTCTCCACAGCCATAGGGAACTTTTGGAGAATTTGGATTTTGGCCATACACAATTGTATTGCTGCTAACTTTATAATTTAATAATGTTGATAATGTGGAATTTAACACTGATGTCAGTTTTCTTAGAATCACAGCCTCAACACTATCACTCTTTTGGCTAAATCTCTGTTTATATTATATGCTACAAGAGCTTAGCATTGCCATCATATCCTTGCAATTCATTCCTAATTGTATATTCCAATATGCCACCATGAAATGACAAGCCATTTTAGGGTTTACTGCTGTGGTCCTCCACAAGTATATAAATATAGCTTATGATTCCATGAATACAAAACTCCATAATGCATTTGATGGTTAAGTAAAGCATAAGCACATTATTGTTTTTTTTAATCTAATTATAAACAGATGAAATCACTTCTTGCTATCTCCATTTACCCCTGAGCTATTGCTCAATGCCTACTTTCTTTTTGTTACAAGAGGAAAGTAATAAAGAGAGAGGGGAGAGAAGCGAAAAATAGAGATTTTGTGCTTATCACAAAAGCCAAATAAACAGCAAAGGTTGTGGTCTTCTGTTAAATGCCATTTTATTGTCATTTATGTTGGAAATGGTGATGACATTTTGAGAGCATATTCTGCACGAAATGTCCATAATTCTTCTGTTCCCAGCCTTATCAAATGCACATTTCTACTACAATACACACACACCGAGAGACATTTTTTTAACATTTACGTAGACTTTTTAAAATTCTGACTGAACAAGATTGATCTTGGGTGTTGTTTTTTATTAAAAAATGCCTATTGCCACACTTTTCATGCACTAACTTTTATTGTATCAGGGTCAGAATTAGTATCAGTGGACAACTTAGCTCAAGTTTAATTTTGACAAAATTTACCAAAACAAATACACCCATTGAAATAGAATTCTCCTTCAACAGTCTAGCTTCAGAATATGTAGTTTGGGTCTCCAGACATAACAGCATTGCACACTTGGATGGGTAGGTGTGCAATATTTAAACCATCATTATATCAAGGAAAGCCACCCGTACAATCTATATTACACAAAATTGCTTACGCAATCATGCATATGAAATAAAAGTAGAAAAGTTCACGTGCATTTTCATGTCAACGTTTTTTTAAAAAAATTACTAAGTGATGCAGAAACAAGAAAGAAACAATCTAAGTATAGGAGAAAATGAAAAAAATAACATAAAGTACTTTACTCTTCCTTAATTGCTGGTGCTTCTACTTAATTATTCCCCTAGAAGAATGGGAAGAGGGCTGAATCTCACCCAGATTTCTCATTCCCCCAAGAAGTCTATCTTTTCTAGCCTGGAGTTCCACAGGTGGTGCTCCAAATGGTTTTGACCTGCAGCGACCTTCAGCCCTTTCCAGCATAGCCAGTGATGAGCTATTATGGGAATTGAGAAACAAAACGTGCAGGAGGTTTACCTCCCTTATTATGGGAATTGCCATCCAATGACATTCAGCAGGCTAAAGTTCATTTGTTACATTTGTTACATTCCTTAATTTGTTGCCTTATATCCCACCTTTCTCTAATGAGCTCAAGGCATCCTCTGAGGTTGAAAAAAAACAAAATAGTGCAACTGGCCCAAGATCACCTAGTGAATTTCATGGGGCACTAGGAACTGGCACCTAGATCACCAATGTCCCTCTTACCTCTACACCAAACTCTCTCTTTCACTGTGATGTGCTTTTAATGGCATTCTGTGCTGTTCTGTTGGTTTGTACAGTCAGCCTCATTCATGCATTGCATGATTTCAAACAACCTTGACTCAAAAATATTGCAAAAAAAAAAAAAAAATCCCAAAAAATAAACTTTTGAGTTGTTCATTTTATATAAGGAATGCCATTTTACTACACCATTGTACGTAATGGGACCTGAAGCATGCACAGATTTTGATATCCATAGTAGTGGTGGTGGAATGTTCTTGGAACCAAAACCCAGCAGACGCCGAGGGTCCACTGTCTATAGTCTTTTAATGCATTTTAATGGTTTTAATTTATTTTATTTTAAGTACCATTTATATTTCCACTTTTTGTTGATGTTTTTCTATACTTTTTAATCTATATTGTTTTGAATACATTGTAAGATGCCTTGGTGAGCACTGAACAAGTTATGGGTGACACTGGACAAATTATACACACTCAGATTCAGAGGAGGAAAAGGCAAAATCCTGAACTCTTGCCAGGAAAATCCTGTGATAGGTTTGCCTTAGTGTCACCATATTTCAGAACCCATGTGAAAGCACACAACAATAACAGGCTGCCTTCAGTCTCATTATTGGAGAAAAGATAGGATATAAAAGAATATAACAACAACAACAACAACGATGATGATGATGATGGTGATGGTGATTAGACTAAGACTCAAAATAGATTTGCCACCTCATTGACACTGAATAAATAATAAAATAATAAAAACTTTATTTTTACCCCACCTCACTGTCAAAGACAATCGAGGCAGCTTACACTTAAAATGAGATCATACATGTCTCATATCCCAAACATTTCCTGCTCCCTCTAAAATACCGGTTGGTGGACAGATTTGGGGAAGGCCTGCCGGAAGAGATCTGTCTTGACAGCCTTTTTAAAGGTGTCCAAAATGGAAATATGATGGATCTCCTCCAGCAGGCCATTCCATAATCTGGGAGCAGTTGAAGAAAAGGTCCTCTGGGAAGTTGCAGTTAACCTGGTCTTTATGGGCTGCAATAAATTCTTCCCAGAGGGCCTGAGTGCACAGGGTAGATTATCTGGAAAAGGCAATCAAAGCACACTCTCTGAGAGAAACTCAGAATATCAACCATGTTTGGAATCCTGTTCTGTAGGCCACAAATTACAGCTATGTCTGATTTCTTCCTATGTGTCACATTGTGCCAGACAGGTCCTGTGCTAGACTACTTTGCCTGGTCCTTAATGAGAAAAAATGCATTTCAGTGACCATTTAGAATCTCTTTTGTCTCTGTCTTTGTGCTCATTTGCCCTTTTAACACTGTGATCAATAATCTACAGACTAAATATAGAAGTGTTTGCCATTTCCAATTTAATTAAACCACAAGCCTCAATTTCTTTCATGGAGTCACTGGGAAGGTCAGAGATTTTAATTTATGTGATAAAAACCGGGAAACTTTTAAACATTTTGGACTTCCAAATTGCTTTATTTATATTCCATCCCCAAAACTACTATGGCTGTGGTTTATAGTTCTAGGGAATTTGTAATTGTTCCAAAAAGATCATATTATGTCACTTTCAGTGGAATCTTTATATGAACTGTTAAACATACAGCATGGCAATGCTTTATAAACTACCAACATATTAACCCTTACATTTTTATTCTACCCCAGTAGGCAGACTAATCACATAACAAGTTATGGAAAATAGCCAAGTTATGCAGTGTATATGTGTCATTAAGTTTGATGGAATTGATCAGTGTGTGTGGTACTGACACCAAAGGACATTTTTCATGACGCAAAAAGCTATAATTAAATATTTTAAATGATCTATTATTTTTTCTGTACAGCCATCTATCTAATGATTCAGAGCAGAAATGCACCAAGCATGGCAACCACACCATCTTCAGCAACATCTGAGTGCAATCTGTGTATGCTGCTTGTTGTTGTTCATAGAATCACAGTTGGAAGAGACCACAAGAGCCATCCAGTCCAACCCCCTGCCATGCAAGAACTCTCAATCAAAGAAGCTGTCCAGCCAATGTTTAAAGACCTCCAAAGGAGGAGACTCCACTATTCTCTGAGGGATTGTGTTCCAATGTCGAACAGCTCTCACTGTCAGGAAGTCCCTCCTAATGTTGAGCTGGAATCTCTGTTCCTATAGTTTGCATCTATTGTTCTGGGTCCTGTTCTCTGGAGCAGCAGAAAACAACCTTGCTCAATCCACAGTATGATATCCCTTCAAATATTTAAACAAGTCTACTGCATTAACCTTCTCTTCTCCAGGCTAAACATACCCAGCTCCATAAGTCTCTCCTCATAGGGCATAGTTTCCTGGCCCTTCACCATTTTGGACACGCTCCAGCCTCTCAACATCCTTTTTGAATTGTGGTGCCCAGAACTGGACACAGTATTCCATATGAGGCCTGACCAAGGCGGAATAGAGAAGCACTGTTACTTCTCTTGATCTAGAGATTATACTTCCATTGATGCAGCCTAGAATCACATTGGCCTTTTTAGCTACCACATCACACTGTTGACTATATTCAACTTGTAGTTTACTAGGACTCACAGATCCCTTTCACAAGTAGTCTTGTTCAGCCAGGTGTCCCCCATCCTATATCTATGCATTCCACACCCCCACACCCCCCCCCCAAGTGCAGTACCTTACATCTCTCTGTCTTCCTTCAAGTCATTTCTGACTTATGGCAACCCTAAGACAAACTAATCATGGGAGTTTCTTGACAAGATTTGTTTAAAAGAGCTTTGCCTTTGCCTTTCTCTAAGGTTGAGAGAGTATGATTTGCCCATGGTCACCTAGTGGGTACCCATGGCCAAGCAGGGATTCGAACCCAGGTATCCCGAGTCATAGTCCAGCATTCAAACCATTACACCAAACTTGTGCAATCAATGTATAGTGATGCATATTCTGGTATATATAAATATGAGAAGGGGCTTCTGTAATGGTACAGACTGCCCACCTCTTTTTGCTTCGCCACAGCAGTTAGATGCAGCAGCGAAGCTACACAGCAAAAAAGGAGCGGGCAAACCCTGCTCCTTTTTTGTGCCACAGTTGTAGTGCAATGAAGATAAAAGGCGCCATTGGGGGCCTTTACATCCCAGCAACTGCATAGCTCCATCTAAAAGCTGCGGAGTTGTGGCAGTGTGCTTACGCACGCTGTTTAAAAGGCTTTGCGTGACAACACAGGTGTCGTCACATGCTATAGTTAGGGAGTGTGCAAATGCTGTGTGCTCCCTAACCCTAATCCCGCTGCACGGACAGCTATTTAGGGCTGTCTGTATCAGGCCTTTAATTCTGAAAATAGGAGCAGGATGAGGATCAGGCAAAAGGAAACTGTTACAGCATTTCATAGCTTGTCTGTTCTTCCTCATTAATAACTTTTGGAATCTTGACCACACTTTGATGTTGCTTGGCCGAACACATCCCAGTTTTCATCTTTGAAATGTTAGAGGGTATGTGAAGAAGCTGCTCCAGTGGGTAAGATGTAAACCGACGAATTTAAATTACAAAGAAAGAAATTCCCACAAAACATCAGGATGGACTGTTTGGCAGAGGAAGAAGACAGCCTTCTAAAGTGGTGAACTGTCCTGTGTGGAGATTTGTGAACGAAGGCCATCTCTCAAGGATGCTTTAGTGGTTGACGAGATGGCTGTTGGTGTCTTTTCCAACTCTATCATTCTCTGATTCAAAGGATATTTAGTTAGCCATGATGAAACCAACACCAATTATGCTGGTTAGATAAACTGGACTTTTTAATGGCTTCTGAACAAGGTCTTTGAGATACCCTTGTGCAAGCATTTCTTTAGGTTGAGCAATAATCTGTGGCACTTCAGTAAAGGCTTGTGGGTACAGTTCCCCCCTCTACCCCAGCAATCAGACAGCTTTCTTCTGAATCCCCTGGATTAGCCTGTAATTCTCTGTACATGTTCAGCTGATAGTAAGGGGATGTGCAGAGCTCCCCTTTTAGAGCCAAATTGGGGCCATGACAACCACATGCCATGGCCCCAGTCTGGCCTTTCTGTGGAACAAAAATGAGCCACAAAAAGCAGCTCCTTTTTTGCACCCTTGAAAGGGCACCAGCCATTGTGCCACAGCTGTATGGTACTTCTTTGGCATTGTGTAATCTAAACGCAGTGCCAGAGGAGTGCTGTGACACCACCCACCATGTGGTGTGGCACAGGGTCTCATGCCACCATGGTGGTGGGGCAGGGGTGGGGCATGCATCATGTGAACACCATGCCCCAACTCCACCCCCAAGCTGGCCTTAATGGTCAGTCTGCAATGGCTGTAAGTTCCCTTGACTTCACTGGGACTTGCATATGAGTAGAAAAAGATATGTTAGCTTCCAACATAATCCTTTCCATTAAAACCAATGGCATTGAAAGATTGTGCCAAAGATTTTTAATGGGCTACCACATGCCCAGATAGAATGCCCCATGCCACTTTCCCTTAAGTCTTGTCTGCCTCCAACGCCTTCAGTCTCTAAAAACATGTTTTTGTTTGTTTTGCTGTTCTGCTCCCTCCAAGACAACCAGCATGGGCCCATTTTGCACTTTGCCTAAAGTTGCAACTGGCATGTAATTACTGTCTGAAACTCAATTAATAAGAGCTTGCAGCATCCTGAAAATATATAATTAGGGAAATGATTTGTACATCGATTTTGCAGGCACACTCAACCATCAATTAAATCATTACCCCCTAATCCTGTTCTCAGGCTGGGAAGTGTTTCTGTGAGTCAGTAATTCCTAAAGCGACCAGAAGCTTGTTTTTAGATGGCTTTTAAGTGAAATTATTGAGCTTATTGAGTGAATTAAGGTAAGTACATTTATGCTATGGAAATGAGGATTGGAGTGCTTTCCATCACACTGAAATGTGAAAAATCTTTCAGTCTCCTCATGGCAGTTAGCTCCTATGTAATAAGCCCCAGAAGATTGTTGTTGTTGTTGTTGTTGTTGTTGTTGTTGTGTGCTTTCAAGTCATTCTGATTTATGGTGACCCTAAGGCGACCCTATCATAGCATTTTTGGGGGCTAAGGGTGTGTGACTCGTCCAAGGTCACCTAGTCGATTTCCATGGCTGAGCAGGGAATCAAACCCTGATTTCCAGGGCTGAAGTACTCAGGACAAGAGGCTGTCATCAGAACAGAATAAAGATAAACAGAATGGTTCCAGTCAGGGGGCCAGGCAAGGCTACCTACTATCACCCTATATATTCAACTTGTATGCAGAAAATATTGTATGCAGAGCAGGCTTAAATTCAGAGGCAGGAGGAGTGAAGATAGGAGGAAAGAACATTAGCAACCTAAAATACACAGACAATGCAATACTAGCAGAAACAAACAAAGACCTGGACCAATTATTCAAGGAAGACAGTGCCAAGGTCAGATGAACGCTGAACATTAAAAAAAATGATCACCGATTACTTAAAATAATTCACCTTAGGCAACAAGAAAATTAAAATAATCGAAGAGTTCATCTACCTTGGCTCAAATATTCATCAGAACAGAGAATGCAGTCAAGAAATCATAAGACTAGCATTGGGAAGGGCAGCTGTGAAAGAACTGGACAAGACCAAAAAATATAAAGACATATTGTATTCCTCATCACCAAGTATAGATGTGAGAGTTGGACAGTGAAGAAAGATGATAAGGAGAAAATAAAGTTATTTGAGATGGGGTGCTGGAAAAACATGCTGAGGACACTGTGGATGGACAAGAAGAAAAACAAATGGGTTCTAGAACAGATTAAGAATTCTCTCTGGAAGCCAAGATGACTAAATTGAAGCTGTTGTACTTAGGCCATGTCATGAGGAAAAATGAATCATTAGAAAAGACATTGATGCTAGGAGAGATGGAAGGCCGTAGAATGAGAAGACCACATGCCAGACGGTTAGACTCAGACAGAGAAGACATGGGCATAGGTCTGCAGGAACTGAGCAGAGAGGTTGAGGACAAAGGGGGCTGGAGGTTTTCATTCACAAAATCATCATGAGTCAAAGTGAGCTCAAGGGCAGTGAACAACAACAACACCAAAGTCCAATGATCAAACAACTACATCATGCTGGTTCTCCCAGAGCTTTAGGTTCTATCAAACCATGATGGGATCAAGGTGGTTGCTGAGGTAAACTGTTTTCCATATGTTGATTGTTCCATGTAGCTGCTCAAATGCATGTGTTTCACTTCCCATATGGACTATCTACTTTGTATGGCAAGTACCATTTCCATCCTGCATATCCCTATAGAACTAATACAAGGATGGGACTAACATAACCACTCCAGATGGTCCAGGTAATCTTGGACTGCATTTCCCATAAGTACCAGCTGGAGTGGTGATGGATAGGGGCTGCTATAGTTCAACAACATTCAGAAAGCCACTCACTTTGCATCTCTAGGCTGGTGTGATAATATAAGATGACACATTATAGATGCAGGTCTAAGCATTTCTAGAAATGCAATCATATTTCCACCTGGATGTGGGAGCTGCCATTTAGATCAATTGGCCATGATCATTAGTTTCCAGTTGAAACTGACCTCTAACTGCTCTTTCTTATACTACTACTACCCCACCCCATCCCTCCCCATCCATCCTCCTCAATTTTCAGGGAATTGTAATGATGTAAATGAGGGAAAGAGACACAATCAAGGTCAGAAACAGCAGCAGAGGGGGAAAAATTAAGTTATAATGAGGGACAATATGTGCTTGCTAGCTCTGGATATTTCGGCATTGTGGAATATTCTTCATTCTACACTAACAAACAGTCATCTTGATATCAGGCAATTTATGTTGGAATTCAAATAGGATCAAAACATACTCCCAAAGACATTCAATGCATTGGGTGGGGGTTAAATCAGTTTGAATGCTAATACCCAGTATCTTGAATGATGCTATTAATATTAGACACTGATACAGAGTATTATACAATATCCAAACCATCAGAAAATAGAGACCCTCAACAATGTGACATTTTACATACATGTGTGTGGAAATTGGCCAATAAATTCAGCTTTGTTGCATGTTATTTCCAAAGATGGATTTTCCAAAAATGAAGGTATTTGCTTAAAGGAAGTTGAAGTAGGGTGTCAGTAAAATTAAATTTCTTCAGGAAGGTTGGAAGATATTGAAAGATGTAATAAAATACGTACAATAGATCAGAAATCGTATACAGTGATTAGAGAAGGATACTATTGTAGCTAGTTAGCAGCAGTGTCAAGGAAATCATTAAAGGACACTAAGTATTCCTTCAATACAGAGACAGGCAGGTGTCTTTCAACTGCAGCACCTATCAGTTTACCTAATTGCTGCAAGTAGTGGCAAGGGAGATGGGAGTTTCAGTCCAGCAACATCTGGAAGGCTGCAAATTGCCCATGGACAAAATATTGCCCATATGAGGAATTTTTTAAATAGAGTACAAAGACAGCAAAACAAGATAATAAACAAAAACAGCTTCATTTATATACCGCTTCATACCGCCTAAGGAGTGTCTAGAATCATAGAATCATAGAATCATAGAAATTTAGAGTTGGAAGAGACCACAAGGGCCATCCAGTCCAACCCCCTGCCGTGCAGGAACTCCCAATCAAAGCATACCCGACAGATGTCTAAGCAGTTTACAACTGTAAGCTACTTTCCCCCAACAATCTGGGTACTCATTTTAGCGACCTCGGAAGGATGCAAGCCTGAGTCGAGCTTGAGCACTTTTGCTGCTCTTGAACTCGCCACCTTATGGTTTTGAGTGAGTGGCTGCAGTACAGGCATTTAACCACTGCGCCACTAGGGCTCCTTAATAAAAACACAATTTTAGGAAATAAGGGAGTCCAAAGGGATTCAGAGCTCTTGTGAGTGGAACTCCCACAAAATAGCCCCACTAGAGGAATAGATCTTCCTCTGACATGTAGGGCGTAAGACAGAGGAACAAAACTGTGTCTCTGCAACCCACCCATCCCCATAGGAGTCTCCAGCCACAAATTGTAGGCCTTTCCACAAAGACAACTCTGAATCTAATCCTTTAGGAGAGATTATATGACCTTTGGAGGAAGGAGGAGGATTGCCAAAATGTGAAACAGATTCTTTGTCTCAGCTCTCATAATGGAAGTTAATGGAGAAATATTTTCCAATGGTCTTATTTTGGCAACCCAAATTAATTCCCCGCCATCATTATTTTTTTCAGTTGCTTTTAAAAGGTCCCAGTTTCTCTCTCCTCCTTCCATTTTTCCTCTTTTCTTTAAGCTTATTTCAATTACTCCATATAGATTTCAAATTGCAAAAGTAGTTTGCACTCAATTAACTCAGTAGCAGGAGAGAAAAGAAACTTGTCCTTCCCAGTAAGCTCAGGCAAAAGCAAACTGCTGCAGCTTCTCCTAGCTTGTGTGTTATCTTGACTTGGTCACACATGTTCCAGTTTTAATCTGTGGAATGGTGTAGGATATGTGTCTTCTGCTCTATTGTTTTTGGAAAGCACATCTGAAAAGATGTGCTAAATATAAGTGACAAAGGATGACATCTCAGAGCTACTTTACACATTACAAATTAACAAGCTTTCAGAGCTGAATGACATTCCCAAAGAATTCAAATGCAAAATGTATGGATCTTTTAACAAAAGTATGTGTCTAATTAAAAACAGTTTCCTGCTAGTGCAGACAAAGGGAACCTTTCCTCACTGTCCATCATCCAGCTCATGGAGGTTTGTTGCTCAACCCACAGAAAGCCCTGTGGAAGCTCTTCCTCCAGCCATACACCCTGCTAGGAGAAGAGTCCCCAACATACCACCATTCTTCTTGGTCTGAAGAGCACCTTGGGAAATGGGCTTCAATTTATTTGCCCACATCTACTCGGCTATTGACATCAGACATCAATTCCTTGGATTAGAGGGAACAGGACAAATAGAATTGGGTATATCATTTGTATGTCAATGTCACTAAACCCACAAATCCTGGACAATCTTAACTGGATCATTTTAGCATAAGGAACAAGATGTTCCTTGTGGGACATTGTAAGCCAACATGCAAGACATCATAAAACAACTTCCAGAACAACTCATTCAAGAAGGACTAGAACCATCATGAAATAATAATAATAATAATAATAATAACAACAACAACAATAATTTATTTCTAGCCCGCTCCTCTGAACAAGCAATCGGGGCGGGTTACAACAAGGTTACAAAACAGTACAATTAAAATATACCATCCCATCACCCAACTCCCCCCCTTAAAACAGGATTAAATCACAACAATATTAAAATCAATAAATGAGTGTATAAAAATAAAATAAAAACAGCTACAGAAGTTCCAATCTGGAAACCTTGGCTGTATAAGGGTGAAATAATGCTGGAGAGAGAGATGGAGAAGCTCAAAAATGAATTTCAGGGCTGGGAGGTGTTACAATTCTTTTGGGAAGGCCTGCCGGAAGAAATGCGTCTTTAGGGCTTTTTAAAAGCCTTCGATGGATTGAATAAGACACATCTCGTCCGGCAGGTCATTCCACAGCTTAGGGGCAACAGCTGAGAAGGCCCTCTGGGAGGTCTGAACCAGCCTGGTCTTAATGGGCTGTAGCAGATTCCTCCCAGAGGACCGAAGTGTGCGGGGAGGTTCGTATGGGAAGAGGCGGTCCCTCAGATAGGATGGACTCGAGCCATGTAGGGCTTTAAAGGTCAACACCAACACCTTGTACTGTGCCCTGTGCCAAACCCCATCCAACCTGGTAGTTCAAAAAGGATGCCATGCTCAATATTAAAAGCTGTAGTTAGGCCTAGACACCAGTAAGGAGTCACCCTATTTATAGATCATCCATCAACTGTTAGTCAACTCTGTCCCATATCAGAGAAGAACTCATGTACTTCTGTTCTTGATTCATAATACATGTATGTCTGAATGACAAGCTGTAAGTGGCTGTAGTTTGCACTTAATTCATAATGCTTTTATGGCATCATTGGGGCCAACCTAGATCTCAGATTTTGGCCCAGAAATCTCAGGGGACACCCTGTACTAGAAATCCTAATATTGAGCAACCACTGTACTACTATGGAGGACCAGAAGGTTCTGGGGGCCCTAATGGCTGAGGCTGATGGGACTAGTACTCCGGCACATCAGAAGGGTGCCAGGTTAGATAAAGTTCATCTATACACTCAGTTGAGACAAATATGTGTTTGCTGTATTATTCTTAATGGGAACTCAGCAGGGGCTTTGATAAATTCTCAACATTCACTTGTAATTGCACATTTCAGAAAACATTTGGAAGTGGTGTAGATGTTGTCTTTGGGGGATGTCATAAACCAACAGGGAAGACATCAAACCAACAGGCAAGATACCAAGATGCTTTTCAGGAAAGCTTAGGCAGAAATTATTGATTGATTGATCATGGATGTCCATTAAGGATCCCCTAATAAGCTTCTCAGGACCACAGGTTTCCCTGGAACAAAGGACAGAAACTACTGTCCTAAATTCATTTCCAAATCTTGTAAGGCTACAGTATTTAAAATAGAAAACAATAAGAGATAATTACAGTGACAGCATATGCAGATCTGCTGAGAGACAAGTGCCATTGAGTTCACTGGGGCTTACATCTAAGTGTGTACAGGAGAACAGCCTTAGAGAGAAGAAAACTATCTTGGACAATAGCAAATATGTAAATAATTGTGTTGTACATCTACCTCCCATCTTTCCATCAGAAGAACAATCTTCTGCCAGTGTTCTTGCTGTATGAAATTACTACAAATTATTTCATTTGTTACTTGTTCTGACCAAGGAGGATAAATTAAAAATATCATAAGCCTGGTTCAGGGCTGCATGTACGTTTCTTGAGTCTTCTTATGTTTTATTACTTTTGACTTGATGGCCGGCAGCTGAATTAATGAGGCACTGAGAAGCATCCCATCAGATATGGCATGAAAGGTCCTTTGATCTTTGATGGCCTGTTCACACATGCATGTCATCATGATGTTTCAGTCAACTGTGAGACATGCAACTTTGATTAATTTCATATGGCCATTGGACATTACTGTTTCGTTCAAGACTTTTCCAATCATCAAGGCCAAGTTATGAATTCTATATATTTCTGCTATGCTTTTTCACAAGGTTTTTCTTTAAAGAAAAAAAAAGTATAGCCATGAGAGGATTTGTACAAGTCAGTGAAGAAAACTGTTCCTTCTGTGACAGCCTTTTGTCTGCTCACAACTATCCTATATCTGGATTTCCCACTCACTCACTGTTACTAATAGTTAACAATAACCTAATGCCAATAAAATGTTTGGTGATGAAATTGTTAACATCCAGGGAACAAGTGGCTGAAGTTGATGAGAAGCATGCCTCCAAAATGAATCTGTCCCTGGAATGTTTGCATTCCTTGCACCTCCCCCTGTGCATTCCTCTTTCCCACATCACTTCAGTAGCCCTGGCAATTCTTTGTGTTAGTACTTTGATCTTTCATGCACAAAATCACCCTTAAATAATAGTATTTCAACAAAACTAATTAGTTTTTGTGGAGCTTTTGGGCTATGTGGCCATGTTCTAGAAGAGTTCCTTTCTGACGTTTCACCAGCATCTGTGGCTGGCATCTTCAGAGAATGATAGCCTGGAAAAGGATTGGATATATATATCCTGTGTGACCCTGGGAAAGAAGGAGTAATTTGCAAATGTATTGTTCTGTTGCTAATGGCAGTCCTCAGGGTGGGAGGATATGCAAACAAGGATTAATGTCTGCTAACTGGTTCTCATTGTCTGCTGGGAATCCCCTGGCCTTAGGCTGTTGCTCATTTGCATAGGTTCAGTCTCCACCTTGCTGTCCTTCAGAACTGGTAACCAAGCCTTGTTTACTCTCAGGGTTTCCTCTTTCCTGTTGAAGCTTTCACGACCATAGACAGAAATGAGAAATATTATGGCATGGATGGTCCAGACTTTGGTATTCAATTATATATCTTTACACTTTAGGATCTTTTCTAATTCATTCATAGCTCCCCTTACAAGTTCTAGTCTTCTGATATTTTTAACTGGAATCTCCCTTTTGGTTTATCACTGAACCAAAGTATACAAAGTCTTTTGACTATTCCAGTGTCTCCATTATCCACTTTAAAGCTGTATAAATCATCCTTGGTCATTATTTTTGTTTTCTTAATGGTCACCTGTAGTGCTGCTTTTGCACTTTCATCAATATGTAGAGAGATTTTTGAACTAAAGGAAAGAAATTGGCAGCATGAGTTAATAACATATCTTTGAATACTTTCAACAATAGTTTGTCAATAGCTGCTCCTAATCTTTCCTATTTTCTGCTAGTAGGGTATATCATTTACTATACTACCAATATTTACAATGAGAAAAAATTTATGACAATATTTAACTTGGATATTTTAGGTATACACATCTACCACTTGACAAGGCGATTGGGTGCCTTGAGTATTTTAGGATGACTATCTAGTAGCACATGTGGGTTGTATGTACTGACAGGACTGAAGGGAAAAAAAAAAAAAAACAGAAGCACTGAGAAACCTGAAGGGAATATCAGCAAGAAGCACAGTGAAAGGAATCCTGAAATTTGTAGAAACAGGATACTGTGGGTAGTGTGGCTGGTGCAATTCTCTGTGTGAGCTGTAGTCCCAAAACCTTAGATTTCTTTTGGTCTGCATCTAATTGCATGCATGTGATTGCATTTTACTCCTGCTTCTTACACATCTAGTCATTCTGTTTGCAATTAAACAAGCTAAACAAGACTTGGACAAAAATGGGAAACAGGCAGTTGAATGCAGTTGCTATTTATACCATTTCTGTTATTATTTAAGCAATGCAATCCAAGGTATTAGTGCTTTCCAAAGACGTAACAGAAATGATTAAAAAGTTGCAAATTTCAAAGCAAGTACATGAAGCAAACATGAATTTATTTTAAATGAAATAAATCCTGCTGGATTAATAACTGAATCAAACACTGGATGCTGGAATATGCTTAATTAGGTATGACCCTTAGCAACTAAAAACACAATTATTTTTCTCTTTTTATGTAAAGAAAAAATGCACCATAGATTGAAATGCTAAAAAGAAGTGCCATATTTATACTGAGACTCCAGTATATCATAGGAAAAATGAGTTTCACTTCTACCAAAGTTGATGCTTCCATTTAATGACATAATAATAAAAGCAGGCTGCAACATTTATTAAGAGCGTTATTCTGAATTATCAACTTTGATGCAGTATGAAAATTAGCACCTTTAAATGATAAATCAGAATGATAGGCACTTCACAATTGGATGCTAATTGGAGACAAGACAATCTCATTCTGCATGAAATTGAATTCGAAACAACTGGAGATGTGCTTGTTTTTATAACAACTGTGAGTTTGTGATCTGAATCAGTGATTGTGCCTCTAAAACAAATTCCCAGTCCCTAAATCAAAATAAATTACATGCTTTTACAATACAGTCTTGTCAAAATGCACAACGGGGTGATTTTTGGGTTTTTTTTTTCTAAGCAAGTCAGCTGTTTTATACTCTGCATGGTAGTAGCAGCTTTAATAGTGGTGTCTGCTGGTTTCTTTTAATAATAAGGTGTCAATGAGCAACTAGCCATTGATTCACGTAGGGAAGATATTTAACTAATCAAAAAAGAACAGTAGTGCTCATACACTAATATGGTATCTCCATGGAGAAAAAGAAACATCCCTGCCCCATTCTTGAACTGACCTGGACTGTAATCTTTGCTGGAAATCACATGGAATGGATGGGATTCACATGCTCTCAACCTCAGAGAAGGGCAATGGGAAACCACCTATGAACAAATCTTGCCAAGAAAATCTCATGATAGGTTTGTGTTAGGGTTGCCACAAGTCAGAAATGACCTGAAGGCACACAACAATGAGAGACTTGCTTTTGATTGCATTGTTCACCTTGTGTATCATTTCAGCCCTTGAGAACATTTGGTCTTCTACAAATGTTTATTAAGATGGTAGGACAAAGATAAGAGCCTCCCCAGCAGATTAAAAAAACACAGGCAGGTTTGTAAGGAGGAATATGGTCTTTCAAAGAACTTGAACTAAAACGTGAGTGGTATCTGACCCTACATATTTTCTGGAAAAGACAGTATAGCTACACAATGGCTTTTGATTGATAGTGTGAGGAGCTATTCATCTGGAAGCAATATAAAACCACTGACAGCACACAAGAAAACCAGAAGTAGAAACCACAGGCAGGGTAAAATGGTGTGAAGCCCTAACACAGTAGATATCTCAGGAAATAAAAAGAGCTGCATCTAGCACTAAGAAGAAAAGTCTCCAAGTCCTGGCTGTTACCACTGAAAAGGCTCTGCTGTCTTGTAGTTTTCCACTCCTAGAGTAATCTAATGGAGCCCCTTTCTACTACAACCTTGTCATGTAGACATGTTTGCACTAACAAGAAAATAGTGGCCCAGAATATAGAATTCATCTTGGCATTGTGTGTTACTGAACTGCAGTTAACACTAGACTTTCACATTTGTTCTGACACTAATTACACAAGATCCTACTAATGATGCTTAACTTCATCTGCAACAGAGAGCTTCAAAATCCCAAGGCACTGGGAACTGTTTTATCCATTGTGTGCATTGTGTGGAGCATCTTCAGTTGGCAGTCTTGGTAGCCCACAAAGTCTTGGTAGCCCACAAAGCATGGTGATCTCCAACATTAACTCTGGGCACACTCTTCACCAGTCTAGCTCTTCTAATGATTTTCATCATATATTTTTTTAAACTTCCATTGACTTCTGAGATGAGGGGGGCACTGTAGCAAAACAGTGCACAACACTTAATTGCATAGTGTTTCTCAAACTGCTGTTTTCTTACCAACAGGCAGCATATAATCTCTATCAGACATGTGCTACATTCCTATGCATCAGGGAATTTGAAGGATACAGTCCATGGCTTTTCATATAGCATGAAAGATAAAAGCATTAATATAGTCCCGCAGTGACTCATTAAAATGTTTTATCATCAAGGCAGAGTGCACATCTCACGCAAATGATTTCTCCCCCTTCATTTCCCCCAGGATTTGAGTTTTTAAAATGTATTCATAAAACAAATGTCCCACAAATCCTTAGGAGGAATTAAAACTTAATTCTATGAACTGTCCCATACATACAATAAATGAGATATTTAACAGAAGGAAGAAATAGCTTCTAAGGCTTAAGACAGATCTTCTCTGACTAGTGAAACCTGTTAAGATTTATGGTTTTCTATCAATAAATGGTAGGAGTTGTTAATTTTTTATGGAACCATCTATAAATTATTTTGAACTTCAAGGGGTTGAAGGAAAAATAACAAATATGATAATAGGTTTTAGAATAAAACACCAAAGAATTTTGTGCACTACCAATGTACTAAGTGTTGGCAGTAGTGGTAGATTAGGGTTAAAGTTAAGAATAGGGGTTAATGTATATTTTTAGTATAGCCTGAACTCATTGAGAATTCCAGTATCCTGCCCCTACAAATGAGGTCAATCTATAGGGGTATCACTTCTGCTTCTGGCCATCATGGTTCACCAAGAACAGTAATGGAATTTTCCTTTTTGTTTCAATATGTTACATTTGGCTGCAACAAAAAAGTACCTCAGTGGCAAAAAGCAGTAGATCAGGTGAGACAAATTAAACAACTGTAAATGGAAGATGGATAAAACTCAGGGACTTCAAGTGACATTGAACAGTCCCAGAAGGGACATATGTTTTCAAGTTTATAATATTTGTAACTGTAGTTCTTGATTTTGAAAATTACTCCTGGGGGAAGAAAGTGCACCTTTTTGTTCCCAACCTTCACAAGATGTTTTCCCCCTGTTTCTATGTCTCCTGAAGCAAGCCAGGGTAAATCCTACCCACTTTTCCTCCAACAACTACTAAAAAGGAGAGGGGGGATTATGATCTCTGTCTCTTTGCAGAGGCAGCACCATCAGTATCCAACCAGGATAAGCTGTCCCAGTATATTCCACATCTTTTGCTGGTCTGGATCTGCCTACATCTTTCTAGCTGGATTCTTCAACAAAATGTGGCACATGTAAACCAATTGAAGTATGTGTAGATACCATATTATTTCCACTGTTGTCTACCTTTGGAAAAAGACTCCATAATGCTTTGTAAATAAATAAAAGAAAGAAAGAAAATTGTGCAGTATTGACTTGATAAGAGTCTATCCATCTATTCTGTATTAATTATTTTCACAGCTCATATAAAAATACATAAACCCAAACAAAGTGACTGAGCATCAGCAATGAGAGACTAGTAATCATTTCTGTCAGATTTCTGGTGAACAAGCCAAGAGAACTTCCTGCTGCCTCACATTTTTAATTGCTCAACATTTACATTACTCCATTACTACCTCAGTCCATCAATACAGGAAATGACAGCAGCGAACAAAAAACCATTTGACTTCAATCACTTGGGCCTATTCATGCACTAGCAAGCTTGATTTGGGAACTGAAGATACCTGGAATGCAATTATGGAATGGTTGTCCTATAATTATGGTTCTCATTTCTTCAGAATGGAAGTACATTATTGTCATATTCAGGATGAAATGTGAAAGTAAAGACTGAATTAGTGGCTTGTTGCCTAGTGGGTGACCCACAGAAAATACTTCCTTGGATTTTAATGAGACCTAATTTGCTTCGGTAACAGAAGAAATAATGGATTATTTTTGTTGCCTTTAAATGGAACCTGAGCCCAGGAAGCAGGGGCTAAAGGGACTGAATGTTGAGGCTCTGCACAGTAAAAAAACCAGCTATAAGCAGGCAAGAATAACATTTGAAAATTAGTTTTGGAATGTCAGTCTTTTAGTATAAATTTATATCCTCTTGCTATTTTTTTAATGGACTTGAACATTCGAAGGATAGCAAAATATTGTCTCCTCCCTCATAGTCTTCCTTAATTTTCTAGTTTCCCTTAAAGGAAATAAAAATGTCTG
The DNA here is from genome assembly GCA_034509955.1 of Urosaurus nigricauda. Taxonomy (NCBI): domain Eukaryota; kingdom Metazoa; phylum Chordata; class Lepidosauria; order Squamata; family Phrynosomatidae; genus Urosaurus; species Urosaurus nigricauda. The sequence continues at coordinate 98,103,817 of JAOEGL010000001.1, forward strand.
AATTCAGCTGACAACACCATCCATAGCAATAAGTTAACTGAGACCATTGCTTCAAGAAGTAACCAAATGCTGAAGCAGCGTAGTGATCCCGTAGCTGTTTCTCCCAGACTTCACAACCATTCACATCTACTGGAAGACACTGCTGTATGTGCCATGTAGTGTATCCTGTCAGTGGCCTCACTAGGGTGTGTTTTCGTACGGTCCACACCAGAAGAAGAGTGACACCCTGTGGGGGGGGGGGGCGGCTAGTGCCGTCAAGATATGTTCTCAAGGGAAGCCATGTGCGCTCTCTTCCCCACATGTCAACCCACACTTCTCTTCATGAGGAGAAGGACGGGAGGGAGTGGTAAGGGGGAAGGGAGTGTGCATGGCCTCCATCAGTGCCACCCTGACCAGCCCAATCCTTATCCTCATGAGGAAAAGGATGGGACATGATGGCACTGGGGAGAGGGAATGTATGCCGCTCCCCAAAGCCCTTCCCTCATAAACTCTGCCCCTGCACTGGGTGACACCTGCTGTGGGGACGCTACTGTATCTTTTCCTCTTCTGAACTAACCTACTGTATCTGACTGGGCTAACCTACTGTGGGGCTTTCTAGATTGGCAGGAAAGTGTGACATGAAGTTGCCTTTTCCTTAATGCTTAGCAGCTGCACCACAGCCTTTAGATGGAGCTGCGCTGTTCCGCAGTTTTTAAAAAAGAAGCTGAGAAAACCAGCACCTTTTTAAAGGCGCTTCTTCTCCCCTAAAATGCAAAAAAAGCGTTTTCATGGCACACTTTCCCTTTTTCTCATCTAAAGGCTAGAGTTTCATGCAGCCATGAACACACTTCTTTTTGCCAATCTAGAAAGCCCCTGTATCCTTCCCTCTTCTGAGCCCTAAAATGTGATTGAGGATGCTATTCCCAGTGCTGAAGGAAAATTCATCTGTGGATCAGGTCTACTTCTTCACAAAGAACAGGAAAGGGGACCATCTTGTTCTCTGCTTCAGGAGAGATTCAAACACATAATTAATACAGGTGCCCATAGTCATATTGCGTGGTCTTTGCCACCAAGCAGTGCATTTATCTGATGAAGATTAGAAATGCACTTATCTGTTGTAGGGATCTTCTCTTACTAAATCATACTGTTGTTTTGGTGTGCGCCCTTGAGGTAAGCATTCTCATAACCTAACTTTCCATTATGGTTGTTTCAAGCAGTAGATAATGGAGTACAGTGGTGGTAGTATCCTGACTCTTACTTTTAAATTTTATGCAATTTTATATTGTTTAATAATACATTTAATAATAATATATTTATTTATTTATTTGTATCCCACCTATCCAAGTTTAATTGTAAAGATTTTAACTGTTTTTATCTGTGAGCTGCCTTGGGACCCTTTCTGAGAGAAAGTTGGCATATAAATTAAATATTTTTTTTTAAAAAAAATATATTACTCAATGACATGTAAATTTGTTCTGAATTCACTAAATTAATCTGACACCTCAGTTGTACTGGAGGATTATTTTCTATTACCAATGTTGATAAGAGACACTACATTGTCAGTCCAACCAGTTTCTGTACATGCACTGCAGTACCATCTTGTCTGTCACCTCAGACAGTAAAATATCTTGGGCCAACTGTGGTTCTTTCTTCCATGCAGAATCTAGGGGAAATTTCATTTCGAATTTAATGGAGTGATCAGCCATCATTACTAGGTGTTTAAGCAGTCATTAGATATCCTGACCTTGGGCCATTACTCCCTTGCTCATCCATCAATATGGGCTGGGCCAAGATTTAACACATGTAGGGTAGACCTGTTAAAATCAATTTGATATAGTTAATCATGACTGAGTCATATTGTAATATTAAATATGGACCCACATTTATGATTAGAGCTGGATTGGGCTCATGACTTTCTGAATTATACAAGAACTGCATGATATCTTTGTGTTTTTCTGTTGAAGGCCTCTTAATAGACACTTGCTGATTTCGGAGCTGTTTTAAACATAATTGCACTACAAATATTCTAGTCTTTGACAGCATGATACACATTATATGATTGTCTCTTTCCAGCTCTTTCTTTTGTCTTTGGTAGTACAAACTGTCTTTATTCAGATTAGAGGTATCAAGAAGAATCAATGTTCTGGCCACTGCTAGAGATAATCCAAAATAGCCTCCTTTGGAGGCTTGAGCTAACTGTTCTTATTTGGAACTGGGACAGACATCTAGGAAGTTTCATGTGGAGAAAGAAGACTTTATACCAAGCAGTGGGGATGAGTCAGAAGCAAAGAAATGGAAAGTTTGTTTGTTTTTTAAAGGATGGAAAAATGAGAGAGCATTAGAATAAAGAGCAATGATGTAGGACACTGCCTGACAACTCTAGGAGGGTGAAAAAAGAAGACTATGGTAAACACAAAAAGAAAGCACAAGCAACATAGATATTTGTACAGATGGATGAAATTAGCTTCCTCGGTTGTTTCAGTGTTCCAGAATCAAATGGGCTTTCATAAACTTTGACCCATGTCAAAAAAAAAAAAGAATGGAGCAATAAAAGGATACATTCTTCCTTTACTTGGACTATAGACTACCAAAGATGTATAGATAATTCAAAGTATATTAGCAAGAAAGATGTTAATATGTATTAGTCTTAAACTTTATGACAGTCTGCCTGAGTCTTAAGGATCTTCAGAGAGGACTTTCTCTCAGGCTGTATCTGCACTTCAGAAATAATGCAGCTCGACACCACCTTGTCATGGCTCGATACAACAGAATTATAGAATTTGTAGTTTTGAGAGATATTTAGCCTTCTCAGTCAGACAGCTCTGGTGCTACAGGAAACTACAGTTCCCAGAATTCCATAGCCCTGAGCCATGGCAGATAAAGTGGTGTCAAACTGCATTATTTCTACAGTGCAGATGCAACCTCGGTCTCACCAGTCTCACAGGCTGTCTAGTGAGGACACCAAAGAAAGCCTTCAGGGCTGCTCCCAGGTTGTGAAATCTCTCCCACAGAGGCTCACTTGGCTCCTTCTGTATTCTCTATTTGCTGGCAGGCAAAGACCTTTTTTTTTTAATTGAAGAAGAGATTCACCTTTAAATTTGTGGCAACAGAAGCATTTTTAAATGGGATGGTATGTATTTTTACTGAGCCTCAAATGTGTTTTTTAACTGCTCTGAATGTTTCAATTGTTAATTTGCTATTTATTTTTAAAATATTTGTATTATATTTTGTTTTTAGCAATATTTTGTTTTAACTTCTAAGCCGTCTTGGGCCCTTTACTGGGAGACAGAAGGGATAGAAATTAAATTAAATATATAGACACTGCACAGGTCACTTCTTGCAGGACAAAGACTCAGCTTTAGTGACGTCATCTGCTAGCATATCCAGAGCCAAAACAGAACCTATCATCAACTGAAGTCACCTTTGCCATGCCCTGTTTCTTTAGTCTTGTGAGGTCATATTTGAGCTGCCTAGAGTAAACTGATTCAAATACCCGTTAATACCAAATGATGGGTCCATTACACTTCACCGACAGAAGAATGGGAGAAGTGTGTAGGGTGTGATCATCTTTGCTCCATTCGCATGCATGGGATGGGATAAGGACTGGAGCAATCCATTTTGCTCCCGCCCTTACCCTCAGTGTGATAATCTCCACTGAATGAGAAACAAGAGAGAGAACAGATGTCATTAAATGGGTGAGGAGAAAGGGATCTGGCAGTCAGAACAGTGTAGCCAGGCCAAGGTGCTGACTACCTCATGCTTCCCAGTTGCTGAGATTTCTGCACAGAACATTGGTTTGATTTGATTTAGCAAATGCAAATCCTTCTTCAGGAACATATACTCCCCATTCTTCAGTTGTTTTATCCCTCTAAAACATATTACTAAATTGATACTGAGGAGGAGGAGGAGGAGGAGGAAATAGTAGTGATGTTGGTGTAAGTCTGAAGCTAGTCAATTCCTGACTGACAGTTTTATGAATATCCAGTATTCTTTTCTTTTCTTTTAAAACAAAGTCCAGTAAAGATGATAAAAATAAAGACACAGGGCCCTTTCACCCTACACAATCATAATGCAATGATTCCATATTATCTGCCATGGCAATAACCTATGGAATCTTGGGATTTGCTGTGTGTGTGTGGGGGGGGAGGTTATAATTCTCCATTGGGAAGCTCATCTTGTGCATTACCAAACGAGCCTGTGTATACTAATTCCAAAAAAAAAAAAAATGAACTCCAGACTGCAAGATTCAAATTTAGTTTTATTAATCTGAAAGAAGTCACCACCCACACTCTCTCACACACCCATTCCAAGAACTAGCAATATTGAAAACAGTAGCAGAGAGTGAATTACGAGAATGCTACACCAGTTCCAGAAGCGGATCTCCAGTCAGGGGTACACCATGAAGTGGAATAGGCTCAACAAGCTGCCTGGGGATCCTTACATGAGTTTATCCAATCTCAAGAGTTTGTCCAGTCTCAAGCAAGACCAAATTGGTGGTGCCCAAGCAGGCATATTTATAGCACAAAACCTATCCTGGGGCAGAATTTGGGATTAGAGTGAAGTTTCCAGGAGAGAAGAATGGGAAAGGAAGTTGGGAACAGTTGAAAAATCAATGCTCAGTGCAAAAGTCCCTGGACAAAGGAATACCGCTCCCAGAGGGAGGTACTCTTGGCTTTCTGTTTATTTGTAAATATAAGGTTGCTCCCATCAGTGAAGGGATTATGCAGATTCTGAACTTGATCTATCTCTCTATGGCTATGTGTTCTTCAACTGCTCCATGCATATCCCCAGATATGGTCCCAGATCTCCTTATATGTTTCATCGCACTGGAGGCATGTTCGGGGTTACGAGCCTCAGATAGTTCCTATATATCAACTTCATAGCAGAAAGTAGTGAGGGGTGAAAGTAGGGTGAATCTTGGGGTAACAACACTGTACATTTGATTTTTGCAGTGCACATTAATATATGCAAAATGTTCACTGAAGGCAAACAAGTGCCCAGTCAAAGATACTTTATTTCTGCTCATGAGCCTTCTTTAGGCATTCAGAAAAAGAGTTAAAATCAACCCATAAGTACTAGCACCTTCCTCTTCACTGACCCTTTCCACATATGGAGAGCATGGAAAGTGACAATATCAAAAGAATGGCATTGCCTTTTCTTCCTTCCTCTTCAGGTGACCTGGACCCTCTGATTCAGAGTTTTCAGGTACAAAGGAGGCTCTCTTTTACAAGAAAGTTACATAGAGAATGTGAAGGGCTAGCAAGCACTCTTCCTCAAGTGTTTAGCAATTTTCTTTTACAAAAAAAAAAAAAAAAAAAGGTCACAGGGGCTGCAATCTAAAGTGGAAAATGTGTGCAGGTATGCACATGGACACAGGAGGGTACATCTTAATGGTTTGTCTTCCATCAAAATGCCAGAGCAAGAAGGTGTGGTAGCCTCTATAACTGCTTTTTGTAAAACACACACACACAACACAACACAACACACACACATGGGGGTTGGGCAACTACATAGGACCATGTACTGAGGACCATGTGTCATTTGAACCCTTGCCTTATGTGTCAAAATTGCCCTTTAGCATTTCTGCATCTATAATCCAGTAGGATTTCAAGCTGCTGTATTGGGGGCAACATTAAGTACTACAGGCTAACACAATAGCATAAGTATTTTAGATATCTCCATGAATGCTGATGTGCGTCATTACCATAAACCCATCTTGTAAACATGCTGCACTTTTCATCCAGCACAATGCATTAAACCAGCATGATCACATAATCTTTTTTAAGGACATTCTGCTCTTTTGAGCAATTACACTGTTCCAAAAAAAAAAAAAAAATTCTCCCTCCCCCAGGAGGTTCCATCTCTGACAAAAAAAATCATTAAAAATACAATGGAATTGAAACAAAGGGGGATTATTTTCTATTAACTTGACTACATTGTTTCTTACATTAAGTCTCCATCCCACAGTTAGCAAATGATCAGAGACATCATGACCTCCAGACTACTAGCTTATTAGTGTGTGTACATTTGCACCATTGCCCTCAACTCAAGAGTGAACAGGCAGCTCAGAGGCAGAGCTGAGAAATGTTACATTTTTAGAATACAGCTCCCAGAATTCCCTAACCAGGATTGTCAGCACCCACATGATATAAGGGAACCGGTTACTATGGGTCCATTTCCTTCTCCCCTCCCTTCGCCCAAAATGTCTCTGGAAAAAACATTAGCAAAATGGGAAAATCTTAAAACCAGCATGGATATCTGCCCTATCACTTGAGCTGGGGATAGACCTCTGTGTTACTGAAAGAAGAGAGGAGTCAGTACCGAGTTTCCTCATTTCTGATCCTGTGATTATTGTTTCTTCCCAATAGTTTAGAATTATAGACTCATGGGGGATTATCACACCCAAGTGTTACTGTGCTTAAATCGCTGGCAAAACACTCCAGAAGCATGGTGGTGTGATAGCCAGTCATGCTTCTGAAGCATCACTGAAGTGTCCCCTCTCCTCTCCCATCAGCAAACCATTCACGGAGCAGCCATGGAAGTTCCTGTTATAGAAGAAATAGCTGTTCTGCAAACGCTTTGTTGACGGCAGGGGAGAGAAGGCGCTTTAGTGACGCTTCATAAGCATGACAGGCTATCACACCTCTGTGCTTCTGGAGTGTTTTGCCAGTGATTTAAGCACGGTAAGCCTCAGATGTGATAATCCCCATAAAGCTGCAAGAGACTGTAAGAGCCATTTAAAAAAAAAATCTCTGTGAAACACGCAGCTAAAGCATTCCCAAAAGCTGACCACTGTTTTAAAACCTCCAAAGGAGAGTCCACCACCCACTGAGGCAGTCTGTTTCACTTTTGAAGAGCTTTTACAGAAGTTCCACCTAAAAATTAAGAAGTTTTTTTTAGTGGTTTGTGTCCTAATCTCCAACAGCAGCAGAAAACAAATGTGCCCCATCTCCTTGATGAAATCCCTTCAGGTATTTAAACGTGGTGACATATTTGCCCTCTTTAATTCCTTCAAGGGCTGCTACAAAGAGGAGGGTGCTGGCCTGTTCTCCACTGCCTCAGAGGGTAGGACTGGGTCTAATGACTTTAAGTTACAGAGGACTAGATTTTGATTGACATTTAGAAGGAACTTCTTGACAGCGAGAGTGGTTTAGCAATGGAACCCACAAATATGTCCACATGTCTCGGATTTGTTTGGGTTTTTACATGTATACTCATCAGAGAATCCAGAAGAGTGGCAGATCCCCAGTGAATGGACCCAAGCTTCTCTCTGTTTAATGTATAAAACATCCTGGGGCCAAATATAACATTATCAAATTTCACATATTTGCTCCCTGTGTCTTCTCAGCAGTATCTAATAAATGAAGGTGCATGACATGACCCACATATAGGCAAAGAGAGAAGTGACCACCTCAACCCCTGGCCAGTCCCCTTTCGTAAAGGACTGCACTTTGTCTGCCATACAACCTGCCCTACATAACCTAAACTGGGGTGGGCAAAGTGTAATTCATGGTCCACCCATTTGTTTTTTTGCAAGAATAAAAAAATTCAATGTTTTTGTCCCTAAATGCCCTCTAGGACATAAGGGGGCATTTTGTCATGTTTTGGGGGCACCCAGGTCCGTTTTAGGCCCAGGAAAGGCCTTCAAAGAAATTAGAAAGCACTTCCTATTGCTTAAAAAAAGCCTTTCTTGGGCCTAAAACAACTCATGGGGGACTAAATACATGATGAAAATGGGGGGCAAGATTTGCAGGTAAAAAAGATTAATGTTTTGCAGGGGTTGTAGTAGGGAAGGTGTAGACATCCATGGTCTCCTATGGGGCTAATGCACCCTCCTACAGTTGCCCATCTCTGCCCTAAACCATCTTTTCACCCTCAAATGGGGTAAAGTATTTTATCCCCATTGTTCATGCAGAAGTCAGTTTCAACAGTTGGGTTCTGTACATCGAATGGAAGGGGGATGAAATTATCCCCCCTTTGCCTCAGACAGCCAGATGTATGGGTCCAGGTTTGATTCCTTTATATGCTACTTGTATTTTAAACTACAAATACAGCCTCTCCTTTCCATGTTGCCATATAAAGAACATGCACTCTTTTGCTCTTTACAAAAAGAACAGTGGACTGCCACAGCCCTGAAAATATGGAAAGTGACAAGTGTTGGTAGGCTGTAAAGGCTGTACATCAAAACAACAAAGTTGCTACATGCCACATTTTAATATGCCAAAATAATAACCAAATGAGATGCAAAGGCAATTAAGAAATAAATAAATAAAAGAGTGTTACCATGGAGACATCAGCAATATCCTTGAGTGTCAGGAAACACAATTAATTTGCAGGATGGCTTTCAAACACTTTTCATTTCCAGCACTATAATTTTCTATGTGAGAGAGCTGCTGTCTTTTTGTGATGTCAGTGAAGTGTTTTCCTGAAATAATTATTTTAGCTTTTTACTGTGTGTCGATCCTGTACATTTCATTTCATGATCAGGAATGGGGAAAATCCCCTGAAATGTTGTCAGTTGATATTTTCATGTAACTTGGCTTAAGCTTTGATTGCTTTATATGGAAGACAATATTAGTATGGCTTCTATAAATGCGGGAGCATTTCTCAGAAATATAGCCCAGTTTTGGTTTGTAGGGGAACATTTGTTTTGATCTTTCCTTTTACATACATGTCAGATACCTCAGTTATGTACTTTATTTTTCTACTACACCAATTTATGCTATGGAAGAGAAAATCCATGTGAAGTGAAATGATGAGAAGGGGAGGTGTAAACAGCAACAAAGGTACTAAGAATTATAATCAGTACTCATGTACTAAAACAGTATGCTCTTGTATGCATTCTGACACACTCATTCCCACTGTAATTACCCAATGTAAGCATTTCCTTGCACATTATTGTTCATTTATAATAGCAAAAGCTGAGGTATCTCTCCTAATTTGGTTTTGGGCAAAGAAGAGCCTCCTAAGGACACAGATAGCTTTAAATTATATGTTTGCAGAGCATGATGCCTCCTGATTTCATTCTCTCACCTCCCCTGAAGCCTCCAGAAATTCCTCATGGAAGCCTCCAGAAATTCAGCTTTTATATCACTTGCAGACAGACCCACTGATTATTCAAAACCAGAAAATACTGATTATTCAGAATAGGAATTGGCTGGACAATTGTGGGTTTAGGGGAGATTTTTTTGGTCATTTTTGACCAGACTCGCCTCCCATCCGACAGAACTCACTATAGACTGCACCTTCTCAGCTATGGAGAGGCTTTGTGTGCAGTGCGGAGATCTCGCTGCTCTGCACGCATTGCGTCTGCAGAAACTGATTATCTCAATCCATTTCAAACCGGCTTCAAGGCAGGATATGGAGTGGAGACTGCCAAGGTTGCTCTGACTGACAACCTCCGCTTGAGCATCGACAGGGGTAGTGTGACCCTGCTGGTGCTCTTGGACCTCTCGGCAGCTTTTGACACAATTGATCACTCCATCCTTTTGGATCGGCTGAGAGAGTTGGGGATTGGTGGCACCCCGCTCCGGTGATTCCGGTCCTTTCTCTCCGGCAAATCACAGAGGGTGAGACTCGGACACAGTTGCTCTTCTAAAATTGAGCTTAGCTGCGGCGTCCCTCAGGGCGCCATCCTGTCCCTGATGTTATTTAACATTTATATGAAGCCGCTTGGAGAGATCATTCGGAGGCATGGAGCTCAGTGTCATCAGTACGCTGATGACACTCAGATATATTTCTCCATGATCAGATCATCTGCTCAGACCTCAGATGGCATCTCTCCTCTCAATGACTGCCTTGCGGTGGTAATGGATTGGATGAGGGAAAACCGACTGAAGCTTAATCCAGACAAAATGAAGGTGCTCACAGTCACAGGCCCGAAACCAGGTTTGGGAATACAACTTCCAGTCCTGGATGGAGTCATGCTCTCCTCAGAAGACCCTGTTCGCAGTCTGGGAGTACTCTTTGACCCGTCGATCCACATGACTAGTCAGGTGAATGTGACGGTCAGGAGTGCCTGCTACCAGCTTCGGCTGATACACCAGCTGCACCCTTTCCTGGAGAAGAGGGATCTGGAAACTGTGATACACACGCTGCTAACCTCACGTTTGGACTACTGTAATGCGCTCTACATGGGGCTACCCTTGTGCCTAACCCAGAAACTTCAACTGGTCCAAAATATGACAGCCAGGCTTCTCATTAGAACATCTAGGAGAGAGCACATAACACCTATGCTCAAATCTCTCCACTGGCTGCCGATTAGTTTCTGGGCACAGTACAAGGTGTTGGTTTTGACCTTTAAAGCCCTACATGGCTCGGGTCCATCCTATCTTAGGGACCACCTCTTCCCGTATGAACTCCGCCCCCCCCCATACTCCGGTCCTCTGGGAGGAACCTGCCACAACCCATGAAGACCAGACTGGTGCAGACCTCCCAGAGGGCCTTTTTCGGCAGCCGCCCCCAGGCTGTTGAATGACCTGCCAGATGAGATGTGTCTCATTCCATCTTTAGAAAGCTTTTTAAAAGCTCTAAAGACGCATCTCTTCCGGCAGGCCTTCCCAGAGAATGCGAACACTTCCTGGCTCCAAACCTAGGCCTTAATGCCTCTCCAGCTGTCCTTCTCCAGTGTCTTTGCCACCCCTTTACAGCCTAGGTTTCAGGCCTGCTTCCCTGTTGCTTCTTTTTACTGTTGTAATTTGTTTCATTTTAAGTTTTTAATTATATAGTGGTTTAATTCTCTTTTTAAGGGGCAGCGGTGAGGGAAGAGATGGGACATTTTAACTGATATTGTTTTAATCTTTTTGTTGTAACCCGCCCCGATTGCCTGTTCAGAGGGGCTGGCTAGAAATAATTATTATTATTATTATTATTATTATTATTATTATTATTATTGAATATGTTCTTCACACTTGTTCCCTGGGTTTATCACAGTTGTCCAACCCTGTCCTAATTAATTACATAAGAGGAAGGTTTTCTTTGGAAACTGTTCCATGTTGCACCGGTAATAGACAGCTAAGACAGAGTTGTCAGCTACTGTTTCTTCTGCAACCCTTTGCACTGTGTGTCTGCTCTTCTGTCACAGCACTTGATTCTGATCCTGCTTTGCTGAATGTGAAGAGAGATACACATACTCATCGATGCCCCACTTCTAAATCTAATGTGCAGAAGGATCTCCTTTCCTGGACAGTTTTCTTGATTGCTTGTGTCAGCCTTCCACCAAGCATGATCAATATTAGGAGGAGATGGTGGTACCTGTAATCCAACACATCTGGAGTTCACTGCATTGATGTCATGCTATAGATCTACAATACTTGCATGGTTTCAAGTTCCATTCTAGGTTGCTCAGAGAGGAAATTATGTTGAACCCTCCACATTAGGAATGCTAGCAAAAGCCACCATGGAATCTGCTACAGTAGCATTGAATTTTACCTATTCCCAAGGTGCACTATTCTTATGATGTTGGATAGCTGTATCTCAAGAGAATCAATTTTTTTTTCTATTACACCACTAATCTATGTTGTGGAAGAAAAAAATGCTCAGATCATTATTTAAGCATTTTACGTATTACATTATCTTTTTTAATTCTTGTGGTGGGGCTTCTCCCAGCCACACCAGAACAGATTAAAGGTACCCAGATTAAGGTCATGCAAATGAAACAAGAGACTATTTTTATTGAAAAGAACGCATTTCTGACTCACATTCTGACAAACCAGAATCTGAACAAAATGAGAGCCCTCAACGTGTGGCTTGTGCACCTGAATATAGTTTCCCAAAATTTGCCAAGTCACTCCTGAAAAGTTCCTGTGCTGGTAAATGTCCATCAAGCTAACATTTCTGGAAGATGTTTTGGTATTCATTCAGGCCAAGAGTGCAGCTGGTCATCTACAGCTTCCTTTCATATAAGAAACTTGGTACCAGGAGGGTAGAATTGAGATATGCTGGGAGAAATCTTTACTTGAGCATCACCATCTTGGGATATATCGCCCTTATAAGAATTAATGGTCACCTCTTCTGAGACCTGTACAAGCTTTAAATAAGGCTGCATGATGCTGCCTGACCTCTTTTCCTGCCAGTGATGCTGCATCCACCTTGCCACTTCGGTCATTTGAATTTCCCTAAACATTTGCTGGTCACCTTTGGGGGGGCTACATCTTCTTCTGGCAGGTATTTCTTTTTAAACATTTCCCTGGTGATAGTTTTTTTGTGGGTTTTTCAGGCTATGAGGCCATGTTACAGAAGAGTTTATTCCTGATGTTTCATCATCAGCTGTGGCTGGCATTTTCAGAGAATGCTGGCATAGAAGAAAGTGGGGTATATATACTGATTATTGAGAGGAAGGGATTTACATGTTAGTCTGTGTATTGTTCTGTTGTTGAATGGCAAAGCCTACAGGGTCCTTTTTGCTGTGAGAAAATATGGTATGGTATCTGTAGCAGAGTAGCAGGAAAGTTAGTGAGCAGAGTAGATGTGTTCTCCTGGTCCGGAGTTTTTTCAGTCTCCTGGTGTCTTGGAACAGTTTCTTCCCGTAAAGATGTCCAATGTGAAATCAAAGGCTTTCACAGCCAACATCCATAGTTTTTTGTGGGTTTTTGGGGTAAGGTGCCATATTCTAGAAGACTTTATTTCCTGGTGATTTTATTTGTAGGACTGGGGATAAGGAGGAGAGTGAGAGTGATAAGTGACTAAAAATAAGTTTGGAGACTGATTTGAAAATAACACATCTTAGTTTAAAAAAAGGGGGGGGGCAGACAGGCTTTAGGTCTGGCTGCTCCACTATCAATCAATGCTTAATTTTTACACCATCTGGCAGAGAAATATAGTGCAAAGTCTCAAGAAGCACTTCATGCTCCATTTATTGATATCAAATCAGCATCCAGTAGCACTCCCAAACCCAACTCTATACTAAACTGGAGGCTTTCTCCCTTGACCACAAATTATATATAATTATCCACACACTAAATTATATAACTCCTTAAGAGCAGAATATCTTTTGATCCCTGGGAGTAGTAGCAGCCAAATTTTTGCATTCTGTTTTTGGAGTTCCATCCTCTGTCTTCCAAATGTTATACTCAGAATGGAGTCTGAGATGGTCCCACCTGAGGTGCATGCTTGGTTCTATGCATTCTGTTACTGGTTTAAACTGAATGTAATTTTATCCAGTTTACCCTCCCTGAACCTATCTCATAAATTTTGCTCCACCTGGTTGAAGTATATTAAGGAGAAGTTGCATAAATATGGGTTCTCTTTTTTATTCTTCTTGGGATTCCCCAGGGCTAAGGAAACAATTAAAGAATGGATCTGGAATGTAGCTCTGCAGAATGACAGAGCCAGAAGCCAACATTCCCTGTAGCAGGCAATCATAGCAAGAACTTTGTTCCAGTTAACTACCTTTACACTATTGGTGTTCCTAAATGATGCAGAGCCTTTGCTCTTGTCCATCTTTACATCCTGCCATCTGCTCTACTAAAAGGAAGATACTTGCAGATCCCATATGTACAGCACATCAGGTTGTACATAGGCATGGTTCTTCTATATTGACCATGTTCTGCTATATTGACTGTATTATAAGGACATTCATTCATAAATGATAGACCCAATTTGGAAGCAATTCCCAGGCAGGCCTGCTCATTTTTACAGATCATTCCTTCTCTCAGATTCTTCCAACGAATCCATTCTGAAGGTAGGCAGGTTTTATAATTTAGCATGTTCTACCAGACGTAAGCTGATCAAACCACATTGTGGTATGTCTCAGTTCCAGTAAATGCTATGCACGGTATCTGAGGCTGTCTTTGGAAACTGTTCAGAAACTTCAGCAGTTTCAAGACACTGCAGCTAGAATGCTGACCTGGACCAGTTATAGAGAGCATATAACACCCTTCCTTGTTAAAAACAGTTTCACTACCAGTTCATTTGCAGGCACAATTCCAAGTGCTGGCCATGACCTATCAAGCCTTGTACAGTTTAGGTCAAGATAATTTGAGAGATCACATCTCTGTATATGAATCTGCTAGAGCCCTAAGATCTTCAGGAAAAGGCTTTTACTTGGTGAAGACACAAGAGAAGGCATGCTCAGTGGTTGCTCCCACACTCTGGAACTCCCTTCCACAGGAAGCTAGGCTGACCCCCTTTCTGCTTTCCTTTCGCTGGCAAGCAAAAATATTTTTATTTAGGCAGGGTTTTTAATATATAATCATGACAGGGTGGCTTTTATATGGTGTGTGCATTTTAGTTATGTTTTTAACTTTTGTATGTTTTTATTTTAATTTTATACTGTTTTAACTAGATGCTTTTAATTGTTTCTTAATTCTTATTGTAATTTTTTTTATCTTGTAAGCCATATTGGGTAACTTTCTGGGGGAAAGGTGGCATACAAATGAAATAAACAAATAAGTAATAGTGCTATGTTACAACTGACAGGGATTAAAGTGAATGAGAAGAAACTTGTATACTAAGGCCTGTATCACATGGTTGCATGCCCTGTGTAGAAGGTGGAGATTCGAAGGAAGAAACAGAGGAACCCAGCCTTGAGCCTGGCACCACTTCCTCAATGCCCAGCAGAGACTGTTGCAATGAGTACAGGCAGGAACCTGGCACCAGTGCAACAGCTTAAGCACTGAGGAGAATGAGTAGTCAGACTTACCTGTTCAACCAATGGAAGTCAGAAAGAGAGAACGTGCAGCATTCCCAAAGAATTTATGAGAAACACCAAGCAATCAATGATCCACTGCATCAGTGAGAACTACAGATAAAAGCCTGGGAAGAACAGCAGGACTTTGTCAGAGGTTAACTGATGGTTCTGGTGAAAGCACTCTTGCCTTGAACTCTTGTGTTGCCTGACTCTCTGGACCTTTGGATCTTTGGACCTTTGACTGAAGATTCTATGTGATTCAACCCTGAACCCTTGGACTGCTTGATGACCCTGCTCTTCTGAACTCTTGGTATGCTCTCATTTCTTGAACATCTGATACTCTGTACTTTGGCTTGTTTCTGATACTGTGTTCTTGTTACTCCTTTGCCTGGTTGTTGTCTGGTAACCAAAGACTCTGTAGCTTCATTGCTATTGACTGCCTCAGCTTTCCTGGACACATGGCAATATATAGCAGGAACAAAGTGTCGCAATTCAATTTTTGTAGCTTTTTTATTGCACAACAGAATGTTCCTCACATGTCTCTATCACTAGAATTGTGTTATCGAAACATCCCTTTCCATTTACAGGAAGAAACTGTGATTCTGCTTCCTAACTGAGCTTTTCAAACATGTGGAAAACCAACCCATTGTCATAGTGAGAAAATGAGAATTGTTTTCCACTATTTCCCTTCTTCCAAGGCATGATTAGAGCAATCATTTCACTGCTGATTTCCAAGGAAGATGGCTTGGCAAAATGGTATTATTATTATTATTATTATTAACCTTTATTTATATAGCGCTGTAAGTTTACACAATGCTGTACATACAATCTTAAATTAGATGGATCCCTGCCCTCAGGCTTACAGTCTAAAAAAGACAACACAAAAGGAAGAGGGGAAGGTGATGGGAAAGGGGGTGAGGTCCGGTGGTTCTTCTCTCCCTCTGGAACCAGGACCAAGGAGGGAGGGCATGGCTTCTTAATACAAAGTTAAAAGGGGGCATCCTGGGGTGGATGACACAGTCCTGGGAACACTTCCCTAAGTAATATAGTCTTTAACTCAGTTTTGAACTTGGTTAGGGAAGTGATGAGGCACACTTGTGGGGGAAGAAGGTTCCAGGAGTGAGGGGAAGCAAGTGAGAAGGGACGAATCTGGGACGGGGCAGTGGAAATCCTCGGCTGGGACAGGAGACCTTGACTACCAGAACGGAGGGTACGAGAAGAGTGTGAGGAGAAAGAAGTTCAGACAAGTAAGGAGGGGCCAGTCCGTGGAGGGCTTTGAAAGTCAACAACAAAAGCTTGTGCTGGATGTGGAAGGGGAAGGGGAGCCAGTGAAGGGAGGAGAAAAGAGGAGAAACATGGTCAAAGCGGCGAGCAGATGTGATAATACGTGCAGCTGAGTTCTGGACAGAGATTAAAGGATGGAGATGAAAGAGAGGAAGCTCTGTCAGAAGGAGGTTACAATAATCTAGTCGTGATACCACTAGGGCATGGACCAGAGTCTTGGCGGCAGAGGCTGAGAGGAAAAGATGGATTTTAGCAATGTTGTAAAGAAAGAATCTACAGGTCTTGGCAGTGGCCTGAATCTGGGGAGTAAATGACATCGAGGAATCAAAAATGAAGCCAAGACTGCGGGCTTGCTGAACCAGTTGAATAGAAATGCCGTCAACAGAAACAGAAAAGGAGTATTGAAGGGTGGGCTTAGGTGGGAAGACAAGAAGCTCTGTCTTAAACATGTTGAGCTTCAAGCGCCGATGCCGCATCCACTGAGAGATGGCAGCCAGACAAGAGGAGACTTGCTGTTCGAGCCCCAGCGAAAGGTCAGGGGTTGAAAGATACAGCTGAGTGTCATCGGCATACAGATGATAGGAAAAACCAAAAGAACTGATGAGTTTATCAAGGGACAGTGTGTATAGAGAGAACAGAAGGGGACCCAGGACAGAGCCCTGAGGAACTCCTACAGATAAGGGAACAGAGGAGGAAGTCTGACCACCTGTGACCACGGCAAAGGATCGGTCTGATAAGTAAGATTTAAATCAGTTGAGAACAGAGTCGGAGAACCCGTACACACCTTTTCTACCCTTATACAGGATTTTTCTTCTCCCTTTTACAAATTATTATATTAGAGTTACTATGCAATTGCAAGCTATTGATGAATTGCCCTATTAGTCACACCGGCTTTGCATTCATGTGTACAGCAGGGGACTAGAGAGCCACCAGATTCCAACTGTGATTCTTTCCTTGGCTGAAATAGGGTTCTGCATCAATGTTCTGCTGTGCAGCAGGTGAGGCCTCAGCAAAGTGGCTATTTGGAACATTGTTGCCCAGGTCGTTCTAAAGTTCCAAAGCCACAGATTGTCAACCCAAAGACTAAGCACCTCTGTTGTTCACCAAAGTTGCTGAACACTAGGTCTAACCCACCACCATCTAGGTGTGGAATTCACTCCAAAAACCAAGCAAGGACAACATCTTCTGTCTCTAAAAATAATTCCGAGCAGGAAGCCATACCCAATCTTTGTTTACCCAGATATTGGGAAATGGCACTGTGCCACCTAACATGTCGATATTGTTCCTTCTGTAAAAATTCCCTCATCAGCTGGACCATAATTGTGAGTAAGATCACAAAATCCATGACTATAAGTTACAAAAAGAACAGACATGAAATGGTAAAGTCTGACAATGCAGGAAAAGAAATGATGAGAACATGGCACATCACATCAAATCACACGATCAAAGCATTACGAGATTATATCCACCAATCAAACTCTTTACGTGGGGCAGCATTTGTCAACATGATAGTATGAAGTCTCGTGAGGGGCTCAATCTGTGAGCTCATACACGCATGGATGGCATGGGCAGTACCCCTTTGTTTTTGTATGGAAACTCAAGATAGCACTCTTGCACCATTTCATGGTTTTTCAGCAAGTGTGTGATACTGACTGATCAAAAAGTTGCAACTTTCCATCCATTCTAAGAAAGCTAGTCCAAAAGTTTGTTCCTGCTATATACTGCCATTGATAAAGGCCTAAAGGGGGTTGGAAATATGGGCATAGGAGGAGAAGGGGGACATCATGGAGGAGTCACCTATGATTTGGGGCAATGGCAGACTGGGACTCAGGATTTAGCTCCTTAATTCTTCCTTAATCTGGTAGTATTTGATTTGGGCTTGAATCTGTAGGGGAGGCTGATCCAGAAGGAATATTGAACAGGCAAAAGCAGCCAGATGAGCTCTACATGCACCCCTCTCCACCTGCATATTGTGTAATGTTTTATGTAAATAAAGTTGTGTCCTGTTACAAACCCAATCAGGATATCCAACTCTTATACTGAATCAGTATTGATGGCACCTTCCAACAGTAGCCAATCGTGAGAGATCAGAGTTTCAATCCAATGGCATCTGAAAGTCTGCAAGATTTCTGCTCTTTCACAAAGGATTTGTTTACATGAAGTAGTCAACAGTGTCAATTACAGCTTTTCTTATATCCTCTTTAATAGCTGGTAAGGCAAACTTGGTTGTAAGTTTGGCTATAAGTAAGGTAAAGATATTGCTGGGACTGCATAAGGACTCAGTGATTTATCATGAGCTTGTTTACTTAGGAATAAGTCATACTTTTCCAAGCAAAACATGTCTATAAATTATACTTGCCAACTAAAACCACATTCTCCCAAAATTCTGCATTGCTTCTAAAATATCCCTTGGCAATCAAGCTGAAGTAGCAAGGTTTTCGGTAAGTAGTTCTGGGATAAGTGTTCATAATGACCTCTTTCTTGAAAGATAAATGGCTTTCCTGTACACAGTGCATAGGTGCTTTATCACACTAGGGGGCAAACAGGATTTAAACGAGAGTTAAACTAGAGAAAACCAGGAAATGTTGTGTGATAAACATCAGGCATTTCCTGGTTTTCTCTAGTTTAACTCTCATTTAAATCCCATTTCCCTCTAGTATGAGTCGTTGTTGCTGAAGAATGGGGTATAAATACTTTAAATAAATAATGTGTTTTCTTAATTTCTTTGCATGTAACACAAGGACACAATCCCAATGTATTTTGTAGATCCCTATGGCTCCTTTTCTTGACCATCTCTTCCTGTGCCTATAAGACAGATGTGAGAAAACACTTGCAGCAGCACCCCCCCCCCCATCGGTGTTGCTTTTTTTGCCCTTGGTGCTCTAAATGCCCTTTTGGGGCACTTTTGTCATGTTTCCCCACAGACACAAATTTAGGCCAGGAGAGACCTTCTTAGAGACAGAAATTAAACAGGAGGTGACTTCTGTTCATCTCCTGTTGTTAAAGACAAGTCCTCTCCTGAACCTAACATACCCAAGTAGCTCTTAAAACATGGAAAAATGCCACATGCCTCCTAGGAGTTTATCAGACAACGGAAATTGGAAGTATAATCTAATGGCAATCATGGGGTTTCACATTATTGAGTACTAAAGTATGTCACGCAATTTCGGGCAAAAGGGAAGTCATTCCGAACGTAATCATGGGTTTCACATTATTGAGTATTAAAGCATCTCACACAGTTTCGGGCAATGGGCAGTCATGTTTGGGTAATGAGACATCATTCTGAATGCATTCCGAATGCAATTGGAATTCACGTAAATTTGCTAAAGTAGCAAATTCACATGAATTCGAATTGGCTCCAATTGGCTCCATTCTAAATAATGAGAAATTCCTACCATCTGATAAACTCCCTAAAGAGCATCTGAAGGCAAAACATTGCTTATGCAGGGGGGTGTTGTGATCCTACACATTCTCTTTTGGGGCTAATGTAGCTTCCCAACCTTCCACAGTTGCCCACCCTTACTTTAAGAGCTGGAAAAGCAGCACATATTCAATAATTATAGCTTTCCCACATTAATCCTTTGCATATCCTGCCACCCTGAGGACTGCCATTAGCAACAGAACAATACATTTGCAAATTATGCCTTCCTTCCCAGGGTCACACAGGATGTATATATACAATCCTTTTCCAGGCTATCATTCTCTGAAGATGCCAGCCCAAAAGCTCCACAAAAAACTATGGATACCAGCCATGAAAGCCTTCGACTCCACAAAAGTTGTTGTTGTTGTTGTTGTTGTTGTATGCCTTCAAGTCACAAAAAAAGTATCAGCTCCCGTTTATTGCAAATAGAGCCAATACAGATTGAGTCTTCCTTATCTGAAATGTTTTGGATTTTGCATTTTTTACAGGAATACCGCTATTTATTTATATATACATACATTTTTATATACATACATAATGAGATATCTTGGAAATATATGTTTCATATATGCCTTATATACATAGCCTGAAGGTCACTGTACACAATATTTTAATTATTTTGCACATCAAACAAAGTTTGTATACTTTTTTGTATACAGAAAGCAAAGGTGTCCCTATCTCAGTCACCCATGAAAACAGTTTTGGGTTATGGGGTATTTTCAGTTTCAGAATTCTGGATGCAGGAGACTCAAGCTGTATTGACAATAATTGTTCAAGGGATTCTTTAGTAAATATTTGTATGAGATGTGGTCCTCTCACTCTTTGTATGTAGTGCTTTATGTATGCAAAGTGAAAATGCCCATGCAAGCTGAGATAATAAAAGAACAGGTCCAGGGCAGAATAACAAATAAAAACTCAAAAGGTCAGGCAGGTGTAAAACTACACCATATGGCACCTAATATATTTTGCTGTTTCTAGCATTCATAAGTGGGTCTGACATTTTTTTTATTTCTTTTTAATGCCAAGCTTTATCTGAAATAAGGCATATGTGAAGGGACATTGTTATTCATTTAGTGCTCTGTCACCACATACATCTATATTAGTTTCCATGATTGAAACAGCCCCTGCAAGACAATTATATAGACACAAAGAATGGATCACTGGGACTGTAACAGAATATCCCTAAGACCACTTTGCTTTGCAGGTTATGGTTCCTAAATCTGATCACTTGATTGTTATATGCAAATTGAGCCCTTATCCATACTTCAGAAGCATTTGTATCTGTTCCAGCTTAGTCTAGTCACAATATTTGTCTGCATTTCAAATCAGAGCAGAATGTATTGTGTGGGCTACAGACATTGAAAGAATATACCAAAGAATGGGGGGGGGGTGGTAGCAAGTCCCAGAAAAAAAGTAGCAAGTGCCAATGGCCATGTTGACAGAGGATTCTGGAAATTATAGTTTAAAATAACATTTCCAAGCTGTATCCTGGGAGATCCCTTACAAAGAGATCCCTTACTGGGAGATCCCTTACAAAGGGAAGCCTGGTGATTCTCAGTGTCCATTTGGATCGGGTGAGTGCTTAAAATTTAAAAGTGGGCCATTTCTTTTGGCTCACTAGAAGGAGGAAGTAGAAAACCTCATTCTATACAACTGCTTCCAGAGCCATTCTGGGAGATCCCTTACAAAGGGAAGCCTGGTGATTCTCTGTGTACATTTGGATTGGGTGAGTGCTTAAAATTTAAAAGTGGGCCATTTCTTTTGGCTCACTAGAAGGAGGAAGTAGAAAACCTCATTCTATACAACTGCTTGCAGAGCCATTCTGGGAGATCTCTTACAAAGGGAAGCCTGGTGATTCTCTGTGTCCATTTGGATCGGGTGAGTGCTTAAAATTTAAAAGTGGGCCATTTCTTTTGGCTCACTAGAAGGAGGAAGTAGAAAACCTCATTCTATACAACTGCTTGCAGAGCCATTCTGGGAGATCCCTTACAAAGGGAAGCCTGGTGATTCTCTGTGTCCATTTGGATCGGGTGAGTGCTTAAAATTTAAAAGTGGGCCATTTCTTTTGGCTCACTAGAAGGAGGAAGTAGAAAACCTCATTCTATACAACTGCTTGCAGAGGCGTGCGCCTAACGGCGCATGAATTTTTCTTTCTAATCCATTCAAATTTTTTTAGTAGTGAAGGAGGGGTGTGAATACAGAGGTGAAGGTAACCTAGGCACAGTGTTAGAAGGCAACTTATTCAATTTTAACATTTGTCTGTTCACTTTCCCCTTCAGGGGTTGTGGATATTCAGAGGAAGTGCCTCTGGAAGGAGCTAGCAGCCAGGAGCTCTCTAGAGAACTATAGGCCCAGTTGACTGAGCTCATTAAGAGCCACACAGGGATTCTTTACGCTGGTGTTTAACATGAGAAGCCCACAGTCTTGTTACAGTGCCTCCTTAAGACTTCTCAGTATGGACACTGAAGGACCTGCTGCAGTCACTTGCAACACCTGTGGGATGTTTGTCTTCTTGCCTACAGATGTGGGGAACTTCACATGCCCCAAGTGCAAGTTGGTAGCCCTCTTGGAAGAGAAAGTACAGCAGTTGGAGGCCCAGGTATCTGCACTTCAGCATCTTAAGGAGCAGGGGGTTCTCCTGAACAGAACGGACCGGAATGTCTTGGATGGGAAACACACAGAGGAAGTTGCTGAGGTGG
Source organism: Urosaurus nigricauda (assembly GCA_034509955.1). NCBI lineage: Eukaryota > Metazoa > Chordata > Lepidosauria > Squamata > Phrynosomatidae > Urosaurus > Urosaurus nigricauda. The sequence goes on from JAOEGL010000001.1 coordinate 98,125,829, forward strand.
AAGAGGTCACTTCACACACAACAGAAGTAGATGGTTGGAGGAATGTCACACACAGAAGTAGGGAAACCACAGTTCGTTCTGTGAGCTTGCAGCTACAGAATCGCTTTGAATCTCTCTCTGTTATCAGAGATGATGAGGAAAAGCATCAGGGACAGGCATCAGGGACAGAGCAGGCAGCCTGAGAATAGCACCAAAGGGAACAGCCATGGCTAAGCCTCAGAGGAGGTGTGTGGTGGTGGTGGGGGACTCCTTGCTGAGGGGTACAGAAGCAGTGGTTTGTGGGCCTGACAAGATGTCTCGGGAGGTGTGTTGTCTCCCTGGGTCAAAGATCCATCATGTGACGGAGAGGCTGACAAGACTTGTCAAGCCTACTGATCAATACCCCTTTCTTTTTGTTCATGTGGGAACCAATGATACTGCAAGGCACAGCCTTCAGAATATCATAAGGGATTATGAGGCTCTGTGAAGGAAGCTGAAAGAGATGGATGCACAGGTTGTCATCTCATCACTTCTCCCAGTGGAAGGGCATGGTCCAGGAAGGGAGAAAAAAATAGCAGAGGTGAATAACTGGCTCCGTAGATGGTGCCGCCAAGAACAGTTTGGATTCTTGGATCATGGGCTGCGGTTCCATGAGGAGGGACTTCTGGCAAAGCATGGGCTGCATCTCACGCCAGTTGGCAAAAACATTTTTGTCAGTAGTCTCAAAAATCTGGAGGGCTTTAAACTGAGTTATATGGGGGAGGGAGACATTATTCTGGAAGGCAAAAGGGCTGGAGGAAATAGTCAAACTGACATAGAGGGAACAAGGCAAACAGTGCAAGGACCCAACAGTGGGAAGCAAAAAAAATTGCACAGTGACCATGTTCTCCTGGAGTTTGTTATACAGCGGAAAGGAAAAGCCAGGCATAGTCAGACACGCATTCTAGATTTTAGGAGAGCTGATTTCAATAAACTTAGAGAAATACTGGGGTGATTACATGGTCAGGAAAACTAAGAGAGAAGGGAGTTCAAGATGGATGGGAGTTTATCAAAAGGGAGATACTGAAGGCACAATTTCAAACAGTTCCAATGAGGAAGAAAAATGGGAGGTGTCTCAAGAAGCCAGGATGGATGACTAAGGAACTTTCAACTGAGATAAGCCTTAAGCAGAACATGTATAAGAAATGGAAAAATGGGGAAATCACCAAAGAGGAATTCAAACAGATAGCCAGCACATGTAGAGGTAAAGTCAGAAAAGCTAAAGCGCAGAATGAACTCAGGCTTGCTAGAGAGGTTAGGAACAATAAAAAGGGCTTTTTTGGGTATGTCCGAAGCAAAAGGAAGAGGAAGGAAACGGTAGGGCCACTGCGTGCAGAAGATGGTAAAATGCTAACAGGGGACAGAGAAAAGGCAGAATTACTCAACACCTTCTTTGCTTCAGTCTTCTCAGAAAAGGCAAAAGGTGCTCAACCTAAGGATAATAGGGAAGAAGACAGAATAGGGGAATTTCAGCACGGAATAAGTAAAGAGATAGTACAGGAATACTTGGTTAACCTAAATGAATATAAGTCTTCAGGACCAGATGAACTACATCCAAGGGTATTAAAAGAACTGGCAAATGTAATATCAGAGCCATTGGCAATAATCTTTGAGAACTCCTGGAGAACAGGAGAAATCCCAGCAGACTGGAGGAGGGCAAACGTAGTCCCTGTCTTCAAAAAGGGGAAAAAAGAGGATCCCAACAATTATCGTCCAGTTAGTCTGACATCAATACCAGGAAAGATTCTAGAGCAGATCATTAAGCAGAGAGTCTGTGAACATTTAGAAGCCAATTCCATAATCATAAAAAGCCAACATGGGTTTCAGAGAAACAAGTCCTGCCAGACAAATCTGATCTCTTTTTTTATATATATAAAATTACCAGCTTGGTAGATGAAGGGAACGCTGTGGATATAGTATATCTTGATTTCAGTAAGGCCTTTGACAAGGTTCCCCATGACGTTCTTGCAAACAAGCTTGCAAAATGTGGGCTAGACAAGGTAACTGTTACATGGATTTGTACCTGGTTCACTGGCCGCACACAAAGGGTGCTCAACAATGGCTCCTTTTCATCCTGGAGAGAAGTGACAAGTGGGGTGCCACAGGGTTCTGTCCTGGGCCCAGTGCTTTTCAACATCTTTATTAATGATTTGGATGACAGAATTGGGGGCATACTTATCAAATTTGCAGATGACACCAAATTAGGAGGAGTAGCCAATACTCCAGAAGACAGGATCAAAATTCAAAATGACCTGAATAGATTAGAAAATTGGGCCAATGCTAACAAAATGAAATTCAATGTGGAGAAATGCAAGGTACTGCACTTAGGGCGTAAAAATGAAATGCACAGATTTTGGATGGGGGACATCTGGCTGAATGAAACTATGTGTGAAAGGGATCTAGGAGTTCAAGTAGACCATAAGTTGAACATGAGTCAAAAGTGCAATGCGGCAGCTAAAAAGGCCAATGCTATTCTAGGCTGCATCAATAGAAGTATAGCGTCTAGATCAAGGGAAGTAATAGTGCCACTCTATTCTGCTTTGGTCAGGCCCCACCTGGAATACTGTGTCCAGTTCTGGGCACCACAATTCAAAAAGGATGTGGAGAAACTGGAGCATGTCCAAAGGAGGGCGACTAAAATGGTGAAGGGACTGGAAACCATGCCCTATGAGGAACGCCTTAGGGAACTGGGAATGTTTAGCCTGGAGAAGAGAAGGTTAAGAGGTGATATGATAGCCCTGTTCAAATATTTGAAAGGATGTCATATTGAGGAGGGAGCAAGCTTGTTTTCTGCTGCTGCAGAGACTAGAACACGGAACAATGGATGCAAGCTGCAGGAAAAGAGATTCCACCTCAACATTAGGAGGAATTTCCTGACAGTAAGGGCTGTTCGACAGTGGAACACACTCCCTCGGAGTGTAGTGGAATCTCCGTCCTTGGAGGTCTTTAAGCAGAGGCTGGATGGCCATCTGTCGGGGATGCTTTGACTGGGAGTTCCTGCATGGCTGGGGGTTGGACTGGATGGCCCTTGTGGTCTCCTGCAACTCTATGATTCTATGATTCTATCCTCTCCTGAACAAGATCATCTTTAAGGTGACAAGACTGTTTGTAACTCTGTAAAGCTTCCCTGCAGCTTTTCAAAAGACTGAGTAAAGCTACTATATTCTTTTTGTTTAAGTCTGTTACATGCATAGGAACAGTGGTAGGAAAAAAAAGTTATTGATAATACAACTCCCATATCACGACAGTATGGCCATGAATTTGGGAATAACAATATAATCATGTAGGATTGCCAACTAACCAACAAAAAATAGCAGCTTGATCTGGGGCCCATTCCCATTTACTAGAAAATCCATTGCCTGAACCAATTCCTGAAACCAGTTCTGTTAAAATGTGGTTCCCACTATGTTTGCACTGGTTTTAGGAATTGGTTCAGTGGTGGGGGCAGCTCAGCCCAGCCCAGCCTCCCCAGCCCAGCCTCCTTACTAGCTTCTTTGGCCACTGACCAGCTTCCCTGAGGCCTTTTTAAAAATTTCCTGCGGCCAGGGAGGCCGGAAGAAGGTCGCAGAGAAGCTGGGGGAAAGCCGGGAAGAAAGTCACAAGGCTTCTGGCTTCTCTGCAACCTCCTCCCGGCCTCCCTGGCCACAGGAATTTTTTTAAAGTCCAGCAGCCAAAGAAGCCAATAAGGAGGTTGGGCCAGGGATTTTGGGGCCAGGTAATGTCAGTTGCCCCCTGGGCTGGGCTGCCAGTGGAAACCAGGGCAGATTCAATTCCGATTCAAATCTGCCTGGTACCCACTTGGGATGAATCGATTTATTTCTAAATAAATCAATTCAGCTCAAAAAACATCCCATTTTCCCAGCAGGTTAGGATTTTAACGCAGGCTAAATGGGCAGAACTGGGCAAAAAGCATGCCCCCCTTTCTGAATTGATTTCTAAAATCAGAATCAGTGAGAACCATGCCCGTTTAACCTGGATCACGATCCGGATTTAACCTAGTGGGAACGTGGCCCTGGAGAAATCAGGATGTAGTAAATGTTATTAGAGCTATTGTGGTGTAGTGGTTTGAGTGTTGGACTAGGCCTTTGGGAGACAAGGGTTCAAATTCCCACTCAGCACTGAAAATCCAATGGGTGACCTTGGGCAACCCTTGCCAAGAAAACCCCATAATAGGTCCACCTTAAGGTCACCATAAGTCAGAAAAAAATTAAACACACATACAACAATAAAAAATGTTATCAGCTATAAAAATGTTATCAACTATTGTACCTGGGTTTGCACACCAGCTTAAAACTTCAAGAAGGCACTGGTCTGAGATGTGAAAGCCCCACAGTAGATATATTATAAATCCCTTCCATATTACAATTCTACTGATGAAAATAGTTGGCAAGGAGGGTTTCCAATAACTGTCAATGCTGCTGTCTCCCCAATAAATTATGTGGTTAACTATTAGGTCAGGACAATTTGACCCAGAGCCTCAAATATCACAGCCACAAATGTGATCTTCCAGTTCCCAGACATCAGCCCTGCAGTTTACAAGGAAAAGGAGAGTTAGCTAATATGCAAATGTTCAGTAAAAGGAACAGCTACATGTGTGACACTGTTACATGGATTTGTAACTAGTTGACTGGCTGCACCCAAAGGGTGCTCAACAATGGTTCCTTTTCATCCTGGAGAGAAGTGACAAGTGGAATCCCACAGGGTTCTGTCCTGGGGCCAGTGCTATTCAATATCTTTATTAATGACTTGGATGACAATATTGAGGGCCCAGTTATCAAATTTGCAAATGACACCAAATTAGGAGGAGTAGCTAATACCCCAGAGGACAGGATCAAAATTCAAAATGACTGGAATAGACTAGAAAGCTGGGCCAAAGCTAACAAAATGAAATTCAATACAGAGAAGTGTAAGGTTCTGCACTTAGGGAGGAAAAATGAAATGCACAGATATAGGATGGGAGACACCTGACTGAATGAGACCACATGTGAAAGGGATCTAGAAGTTCAAGTAGACCATAAGTTGAACATGAGTCAACAGTGCGATGCAGCAGCTAAAAAGATCAATGCAATTTTAGGCTGCATCAATAGAAGTATAGTGTCTAGATCAAGGGAAGTAATAGTGCCACTCTATTCTGCTTTGGTCAGGCCCCACCTGGAATATTGTGTCCATTTCTGGGCACCACAATTCAAAAAGGATGTGGAGAAACTGGAGCGGGTCCAAAGGAGGGCAACTAAAATGGTGAAGGGTCTGGAAACCATGCCCTATGAGGAATGACTTAGGGGTCTGGGAATATTTAGCCTGGAGAAGGTGATATGATAGCCCTGTTTAAATATTTGAAGGGATGTCACATTGAGAAGGGAGCAAGCTTGTTTTCTGCTGCTCCAGAGACTAGGACCCGGAATAATGGATGCAAGCTCCAGGAAAAGAGATTCCACCTCAACATTAGGAGGAACTTCCTGACAGTAAGGGCTGTTCAACAGTGGAACACACGTCCTTGGAAAGTGGTGGTGTCTCCTTCATTGGAGGTCTTTAAGCAGAGGCTGGATGGCCATCTTTTGGGCATGCATTGATTAGGAGTTCCTGTGTGGCAGGGGGTTGGACTAGATGGCCCTTGTGGTCTCTTCCAACTCTATGATTCTATGACACAAGATACAGTGCTGAATATCTTCTCTCAATGTAGGGTTACCATTTGTCCTGGTAAATTTTGAAAATCCCAACTTGAAGAGTCTAAAAATGTCCCAGCTGGGTCTGGCAGTAAGTCCCAATTTTTTCCTTCAATGTAAGCTAATGGCTAGATTAACATGTGGCAATGGCAATGGAGCAAGATACCATGTAAGACTGGCACTGGCGGGCACCTCATCCACTCTGCAGTCTCAGTTTGTCACCTTGTTCTTCCATTCCCTCCCCCACTTCCCCCAACAGACCCAGAAGGCAGAAAAAGAAAGGATGCAAGCAGAGATGGCCTTGTATTATGTGCATTATGTGGTGATTGTGTGTTGGTGGCTTGAGCCCAGGGCTAGGCAGCACAGTGGAATTTTGCTTCCAAACAGCCTCAAGAGAATTTAACTCTCTGGAGCTACATGGAAGCCTCCCTCTTTTCACACCAGTGGGGGTTGAGGGAGAGGGGGTATAGAACTCTGTTTGGTACTGGTACTGAGGTTGAAACATAATGGTAGGAAAAATACAATGATTAATGTGTTGAAATTGCATAATCAAGATGCAAATTAATAACACACATAATTATAATAATTTCTATAATATGCAAATTAGATGTCTGGATGTGAGGCTCTGGAATGCATCTTTATGTTAGGAACAACGTCAATGGCTGATCCACTCACTAAAGGAAGGGGTGCACTATCTAATTAAAAGAGGGGCCAATCCCACTTTAAAACAGGATCCCATTGGCAATTTCATATTATGTTGGACTTGATGAAACCCATTCCAACTATGATTCTACATAGAATCTTGTCAACAGCCACTGGGATGCTTCAATGGGACAGCAAGGTAATCTTATACATGGTATTTACTGGTTTTATGTGAGGGAGAAGAAAGATATTACTTCAGTTGTAATTATCATCCTGTACTATAACATCCCCCCACATCCTGCCATTTTGTGCTTTACAACTGTTTCTGTGTTCATCATGTGCTTAAGCAAAAACAAGAAAGACCATTTGCCAATCCTGTTTTTTTTAAAAACAAAAACAAAAAATGGTACAGTATGTGCAGTGTTGCATTCCAAATTTTCTTTAACTATAACACCAACATGACTACAGGAATAAAATGAAACCATTTGTAATCCTGGCCACAATATGTGTTCCAGTGATCCTATACCAATTCAAGTATTGACACTGGGTCTGTGGACATTTTTTCCATCACCACCCCCAGTTACAGGATCCTGGATTTTAACCTCAAAGACCAATCCAAATTGTACTACTTAGATGTTTTCTTGTGCAACCCCCTTCAAACAAGTGGGGACTGCAAACATGAGAAGACTGCACTCTTCACATTTAGAAACTGACAATATCTAACCAGAAATATAGTATGTATGTAATTATCCTGCCATGCTGTTAATATTTCCAAAACACTGTGATTCCGTACTTACCCAACTGCATCTGTGTGACTGTCTGCATATTGCTTAATTATGTAATGAACAGCAACACAAAAATGAGTCATTTTCACCTGCTGTAAAATTAAAGCAAGGAAACTGACAATCTGTTTTGTGAAGTCATTTAGCACAGAGCTGGTAAGGCAAGAGACTCGGCCTTTTTATTGCCATGTTCGTTATTGACAACTTCAAAGATCAGCTGAACCCTGTTAACTTGAAGAGAAGGTTGCAAGGTGACATTAAGAGCCATGTCTAAATATTTGAAAGGATGCCATGTTGAAGATGGAGCAAGCTTGTTTTCTGCTGCTCCAGAGACTAAGACATGGAGCAATGGATTCAAATTATAGGAAAAGAGATTCCATCTCAACATTAGAAAGAAGTTCCTGACAGTAAGAGCTTTTGACAGTAGGTCACACTTCCTCAGAAAGTGGTGGAGTCTCCTTGTTTGGAGGTCTTTAAACAGAATCTGGATGGCTGTCTGTTGGGGGTGCTTTGATTGTGTATTCCTACATGGCAGGAGTGGTCTCTTTCAAATCTTTGATTTTATGAAGGACAATAGGAAACAACTGTTGAAGTGGGCTTAGGAATGAAACTGCCTGGCATATATGTGGACTTCAATGGTATCATATAGCTGTAGGGACTTGGGAGTCCCAGGCTGTATTCTGTAAGCAGCCAAATGCTAAAACACTAAAGGCAAACAAGCTTGAAAAGAATGAAATGAAACTGAAACATAAACTATATTGTCTAATAAAAAGCAAAAGTTGCTGCCATAAGGGGAGGGGCATATACATGCAACCCTTTTTATCAAAACATCCAATGGATTACTGTGAGCCTTTCAGATTTTCAGCTCTGTGTTGTCAGATAATGGTTTCAAAAATCAAGGTCAGAGGAACAGGAAACATCAGAAGAACTGGGCTTGATGCTGAACCTGTGGAATGATGGCACTGAATTCACTGGGCATATTCAGCTTGCTGTAAGTCTTCAAGTAAAACAGCCATAACTAAGGCACGAAATGGCACAAAGAGGTGAGAGTCAAATGTGGCATATGATGTGGAAGCAAAAAATGGGAATACTAACTGATCATTATTAAATCTATTTTTAATTTGGAAAAGAATGTGCACTTGGGTGCCAGGAAAAGTACATTCTTGGATGCTATGCAAGGAGGTGTCAAGTCTCTTCTTCAATTGTGATTTCCCTCCATCTGTGAAACAGCAATTAGGAGATGGCCAGGCACAATTGTACCCCTGCACCCAAATTAGCACTGTTTGGTTGTAAGGGTACACCCAGACATAGTATGGCTGCTGCTGTGAGACCTGAGGAAAAGGGAGCAACCTTCTTGGATCCCTGACATAACTATGTGACATAGGATTTCAGTCACTATGCCTTACTCCTCAGGAAAGGTGGGCAGGTTTGCAACTTAGCATAATGATACTAAGAAGCAGAGTATTTCCCAGAAATAATGCATGCCTTGTACCTCCCTGTTCCTGGCGATACCTGGCTTAGGTGAATGTTTTTGTTGTTGTTGTTGTTGTTGCTTTTGTGCTCTTTTTACCATTCACAGATGCGGAAGCAGCACTAATAATTTCTTAGCCTTCAGATCAGTGCCTGGGTACAGGTCTAATGACCTAATAATAGCAAAGTCTCTTGATGGGATCAAACACTTCCAAATGAGCTTAAAATATAAATCAGGCTAAAAGCCATGATTAGAGGCTTCCAGCAGCTGAAATCAAGTGAACTGTTCATCACCATTTGATCTTGTGAAAAACATATTTTGTAGTCACTTCCACCATTTCTTTTAAAAAAAATCTACCCAACCCATTACAAAATGAGGTGTAGTCTAATCCCATGTTTGTTTCCTCACAATGAAGTTCAATACATTTAATGGTGTTTAAACCAAGGTAAATGGATGTAAAGTGGCAGCTTTAATTAGCTCCATCATATCTTTGCAAGTTCCACTAGTGAATTTTCTGTAAAGTTTTAACCCTCTTTCTTTACCTTTGAAACACAGCTATCTGTTGTTACTGAGCGCTTACAGGAATTAATGTTTTTTAAAATCTGAAAGGCAAATAAAATTATTCAGCAATACAATAACTCAGAAATGAGATAAGAACAAACATCTATGGTATTCAAAAAGAACCATCTTCCTGCATTTCAGATTATACCTAAAAGGCACATATAATGGTCCATGGCTATTATAATCACTCTCCCAAAGAAAAAGTACACTGTAGCATTGATGGGCAGATGCTGAACAATGGATTGTGCAATGTAACTGTGGTACAATGTAACTGTGCTACATTCCACATAGGGAGTTCTGGTAGCACAGCGGTTAAATGCTAGTACTGCAGCCACTTGCAGCCACAAGGTTGCGGGTTCGATCCCAGGCAGGGCTCCAGGGTTGACTCAGTCTTGCACCATTCCATCGGCTGATAAAATGAGTATCCAGCTTGTTGGGGGCAATTAGCTTACACATTGTAAACCACTTAGGGAGTGCTTAAGTGCACAGATAAGCAATATATAAATGTACTTGCTACTACATTCTGTAGAAAAACCCAAATACTGTATGCACTAGGGACTGTACATACACAGATAAAAGAGTGTTCTGTGCTTGCAAAATGCCAGTGCTGTGCTAGTGAATCTAGTCAGCATTACATATACCATGGGTTCAGTGAGGTGGGGTGACTAGACTCTTTTTCACAAGTCAGGAAGAATCAGGTTGAAATCCCTCTTCACCATGGAGTTCTAGTGTAGGTCTTAGCACAGAGGTGAGGAACTGGAATGGGGTAGGGATGAAGATTTCTCTACCAGAAGCACACTGCAGGTCAGATGTCAGGGCAAAAACCATGACCACTGGCATTATTTGGCTCCCAGCAGAAACATGGTCTGGAGCTTTTCCATGTGGTATTTCTGTCTTGAACCAAACCTTGCCCTTCCATCCTCTCCGTTCATGCAGAGGGAAATAAATGAGACACTCTGAGTTAGCTGTACCAGAGGCTCTCTCACACTACACAGATATAAGCCATGAGATTCCACTTAATTGCCATGGCTCCATCCTATCAAATCCTGGGGCTTGTAGTTTGAGGAGGCACTAGAGGGCTCTGACAGAGAATCCTTCTCTGAACTGAAAATCCCAGGATTCAATAGGATATTGCAGTGGCAGTTGAAGTGGAATCATAGCACTGTAATTGTGTGGCCTGAAAAGTCCCCTGGTTCAGTGATCTCAGGGTGAATCCTGAGAAGGGTGTGACAACAATTGCTTGGAAGCATCAACATGAAGATTTCATATGAGGAATGTGAGAGTCCATTTGGATCATAATTCTATCAATTTAAAAGAGTTTCACTGGTTGCCTATCCACTTCTGAGTCAAAGTTATGCCACATAGCCCTAAGTAGCTTTGGAGTAAGGTGCCAAAAGATACACCTAGTCCTGTTAACAATTTACTCATGGTCTAAGGTCATTAGAACCATATAAGGTCATTAAACCCTTCCTCATGTGCTTTCTCTCTCAGAAATCAACCAGGTGGCAACCTCAGAAAGACCCTTCTTAGCTGCAGCACTGTGACTGCAGAATGTCATCCCTACATCTTCCCTGGCACCAATGTTGCTTCCTTTTAAGTGCCAGACAAAAACTATGTTATTTGCCCTGAATTCCCAGGTGATAACAGCAGGTTTGTAAGGGTTGTTGACTGTTCTGTTGTGTAGCTTGTTTCATTGTGGTCTTATTTTTGTCTTTTTTAATTCAGGAAAGCAGTCTTGAATCAACATGTATGCAAGATAGTCAAAAGTGAGTTTAAATAAATGGTGATTGTTCATCATAGTGACAGACCAGTTGTATGTTGAAATGGAAGTTTTACCACCGCGACTGCCTTTTGAGTTGTTCTCAGGAGAGAAGAAAAGGGCAAAAGACTTCATCTAAACACTCAAGTGACAAACATTAGAATGAGATCTTTGTAGGCAGTTTCCAGAATAGCTTGCAAAATAACTCCCTACAACCTGTACTCCAATACTGGTGCTCTCCAGACATATTGGAGCTCCTATGAGCCTCATGCAGCATGTCTCACAGTCAGATTGGACAGATCTTTTAATTCAAAGCACCTAGAGGGTTCCAGGTCAAGAAAGGCTACCCCACAAGTGAACCAGTTGTAGATGTATTGGCAACTGCCCTTCTTTGGGATACATCTTATGACATCAACATGGGCACTCAGAGCCATAATGTTATGAGAATTTTGAAGCAGATAGAAGCAGAAGACACTTCATCCTGGCTCTCATCCAAAGAACACCTGTAATTGGCATCCTATTATTTTACAAAAACAGATGGTTGCCAACCAAAATGTCTTGTAAACATCACAGGAAGGGAAAAAAGATGCTCAGACCTTGTAAAATGCACATAGGTTGGCTATTGTGACAGATTTGACAGCTCATTTAACAGAGCCTGCTAATTGGAAGACTTTAAATGTCATAAGGAAGGTAGACATACATGGCATTTCCTAAGTGTTAACCTTTTATTCAAATTGGTTATCCAGCTGCAATTTCACACAGCTTTAGTTATCAGGAACAAGGATTCAGTGCAACACAAGGAACCAGAGACATTAGAATTTACAGATCTTACGTGCCGGTTTACTGGGTATACTTAAAAGGAGCAGCAGAATGAGCCCTGATGAGCCCTGCATTTCTTCCTTTTTAAAAGTTTACAGTTAATTTTCTGCTATAACATCATCCCTGAGAGAGACTAGACTAGCACACAGTTTACTATCTTTCTAGAAGCAAGTAAAACCCTTTCTATTCTGGCAGGTATGTGAAAACTGATTGTTCAGGGGAAACAGGCCTTGTACAATTTGTTGTTGATGATGTTGTTTTAATTTGTCTTAACTGACTTCAGTTTTAAAATGATTTAACTACTTTTTACCTTTTGTATGCTGTTAATTTTTAGCTGTCTTTGTTTTAACCATTAGAAACTTCCTTGAGTCCCAGATGGAGGGGAAATCAGGATATAAATAAATATGATGATGGTGGTGATAGTTTTTTCTTTACACAATCAGCCCAAAAGACATGAATGCCTTAGATAGTCCAGTATTATTTTTTTTCACTCCCATATATTCAATTAAAAAAATTCTAAATCACAATAACATTGTCTTTTTTCTTTCTTTCTTTCCTTTAGCTATTTGAAGCTTGTTAATTAAGCTAGTTGCTGTACTCCCTCTTGGCAAATTAAAAAGGGACACTCATTTCAAATACCTGCATATCAGCTTCAGGCAGATATTAAATAGCTTGGGGAGAAGATAGATCAAGAAAGCATTCCCAAAATCCAATGACAATCGAGCAGAACAGGAGTCTCCCAGCGTCACAATTTGAATCCTCCAAAAAGGACTGTCATGTTCCACATCCATCAGGAAATGCTGAAGGATGACATAGTTACTGATATCAAAGGCTGTTGATACATCCACGAGAACTAACAAATTCACACTAACAGAGAGACACTGCAGACTGGGTCAGCCAGAAAAATCAGCAGTAGCAGAACATGTTATAAAAAACCATCCGGGTCATAAAATGCTGTTTGAAAACACTGAAATTCTGGACCATGCCAACAACCATCAGGTCAGAATGCATAGGGAAGCCATTGAAATCCACAAACACTTGGACAACTTCAAAAGGAAAGAAGAAACTCTTAAAGTAAACAAAGTTTGGCTACCAGTCCTGCAAAATCAGGACTCAGCAAATGCAAATGAGTAACCACCCAGGTTCAGGGGATTTTCCAGCAGACAATGATCACTAATTAAGCAGATGCTAATTCTCCTTTGCATATCCTCCGACCCTGAGGCCCTGCCATCAACACAGAACAATACACGTATTAACATGGGAATCACTCCTGCCTACCCAGGGTCACACAGTGTGTGTGTGTGTGTGTGTGTAGATTTAGATATAAATTTAGATTGTAAGCATAAAGGCAGGGAACCATCTAACTGAATGATTGTATGTACAGTGCTGTGTAAATTTACAACAACAACAACAACAACAATAATATACCCACTCTCTTCCATGCCAGTATTCTCTGAAGATGCCAGCCACAGATGCTGGTAAAACATCAGGAATAAACTCTTGTAGAACATGGCCTCATAGCCCAAAAAACCCATAAAAAACTATGGATGCCGGCCATGAAAGCGTTCAAGTTCATAATGTTATGCCCAGGTTTTGTAGGGCAGTTCTTTGTTTCCTAAGAGTGTGTAAATGTAAATTCCCAGCTTCAAAAGGATCTACCCCAAAGCCAGGATGAAACAGATATTTGAGACACCAAATTTGGTTTAACTCACCATACATGTAACATTTATTTGGAAAACAAGACATACAGAAACCAAGCACCAAGAGAGCTCTCTCACACACACACATACACACACATACTCACAAAAAGGCACTTTGCTGAAGTCGGGGATCAGTCGCCTTCCCAAAGTGCATGGGTGTTCTGTTTGCCTAGGAACAGAAGCACACCTTTGCTAGGAAAGCCTCTTCTTTTTAAACCTTTTGCAAAGTTCTTCACTTTTGCAATGTCCAACGCCCTTTGGCTCTTCTCCACAAACCTTTGCTTAAGCCAAAGCTTCATACTTGATGTTTTTCAGGTGTTCCGTCTCTTATCAGTTCATGTCCAAGCGTTCTGTTCTTTATTGCTGTTCTCGCAGTTTTTGGACATCTTACAGATACAGGTTCTTCTTACAAATAACACAGGCAGCTGCACCCTCTTTTTCACGGATACGCCATTGCCACATCACCCTTTCAGGAATCTTCGCTTTGCTTGCCAGGTTCCTTCCAATGTCATGCAATGCAATTCTCCATTTTGTTTCTCCTCAGTCTTACAGTGCCACCTAAAAATCCATTCACTCCTCACAATAACAAGTGTTATACTCTGTCCCATCCATTTCCCCAGTCTAAGTCATCCAGCAGGTCAATGGGGGGCATTTATGTCCTCAAACCTGGGCTGTAAATCAGAACTAAATACTACATATTATCCAAGATTTCCTAGGGTTCTCCCAGGCAAATCTTTTATTGTCAAACTGAACAATCACATTGGTGGAATTTTATCTTTCTTGTTTCCCCACCACTTCCTCTATATTCAGCAGAAAAAAGAAAACAATTAATAAGAAAAAGATGGAATAAGCACAATGCCTTTTGACTGGTGGCACTGAGAGTTCACCCTCCAGAAGTGTCCGTAGAATGAAGAAGCCACCATCTATTTCAGCATGTCAGAAAAGAATGCAACATCAGATGCTAAGCAATGGGTTCTGCTAATTCTCTTTCTAGTGATTTTTGTGTAACTTCTGATCATGCCAACCATCTCCCCTATCAAACAGGGTAAAACATTGTTTCATATCACGAAGAGTTGGTTTCTTGGCTATAACTCACCAAGAAACATGTCCCTCAAGCAAGAAAACCAGACAGATGTTTTAACATCTAGATTTTTTTAAAAAATCCAGATTAAAAGAAGAGTAGCTGGAAATAGATGCTATTGATTTCAGTGGGAAACACATCCTAATAAGTAGTTTAGTTTGACAAACCTATCCGTGTTGTAGATAAAATTACCTTTTAATGATGACTTCCTTTTAGCTAGGTCCTGTTCTTCAAGGATAAAAGTTAAATTATAGCTGTAATCTAATATGACTTTGTCTGGCCTGTTTTAACTGTGCATTATGAAGCTGAGCCCTCCCTCTAGTCTATCTGCCTTGGTCCAGGCCTCAGAGGGAGAGAAGAACCACCGGACCTGATACCCTTCCCCATCACCTTTCCCTTCTCCTTTTGTGTCGTGTCTTTTAGATTGTAAGCCTGAGGCAGGGAACCATCTAATTATAAGTTTATATGCACAGCACTCTGTAAACCTACAGCACTATATAAATAAAAGATGATGATTAATTAATAATATAATAATAAAGGAAAAGCCACTCTTTCATATTTTCCAACTGTCCTGGTTTCAAAAGAACAATCTTGGTTAATCCTCTGCTGTCCCACTTTCTTCTTTTCAAAATTTCCCACTTAGTTCTGATAAAGTGAGGTCAAATAGTTTGCACTCAGTTAACTCAAGAGGTGGGACAGGTAAAAAATGGAATTTGGCCCTTCCTAGTAGGCTCAGGCAAAAGCACACTGCTGCACACTTTCCTAGCTTTGGCACATTGCTGTGCAGTGTGGCTCCAAATTTCTTCTAAGCTAAGCAAAAGCTTCATAAAAAGCTGGGAAAAGAATATTTATTCTGATATTGCCTAGCCACATGTGTTTCAGTTTTCATATGCAAAATTTTGAAGGATATGCTCCTTTTGCACTGTGACAATGTCATTATGGGGTGAGGTGGATTCATTAAATGCAAGAAAAGGAATATCACATGGTTCAGGTGGAGTCCTGTGCTTTGCCTTGTAGGTGTAAAGATGCAGGGGGAGAACTTTCTTTTGCATTGTTTCTGGAAAAACTGACAAACAGGAAAGTGAAGTGTTGCATTTTAAAAAGCATTGCATATATAATAATAATTTACTCATTTGGACCCCTGGAACTATAACTGAAACATTTTTTTTCTTTGCTTACCAATTTATGGTTAAATCCAAGCACCCCAGGCAGTATAAGGCAGCTGTGCATTGTAGGCAGTTAAAGCATGCAGTCACGTGGGTAAGTTACAGGGCTCCATTTATTCACTTTGCTGCCCACCACCCTTTCATCAGATATTTAAACTTGTAAAAAGCAACATCTTGTTCTCAATCCCATTACAGCCCCTTGCAGTGGCAGGCCTTGTATCTACTTTCATACAGAAATAGACCGTGAAATATTAAGCTGACCCAGAAAATATTACGATCATCCGCTACTAACCAAGACCCCCTTGAGCATTGTCAGTGCATAATTAAAGCCATTTGGAAAATCTTAGATGAGGTGGAGCAAGCTAATTATTGCAAATACTTATTGGAGAAAAACCTGAAAGCTTAGACATAATACACAAAATCTCTAGTGGTGAAGGTGTGCTCCTATTTATCAATAAGATTTAGCACTACACAGTCTGCCTACACCATACGTGGGCTTGCCATCCGCAGACTTGAGCTCATGCAGACGGCAAGCCCCAGTGGACAAAATGGATTGGGTGCTGCAAGCACACCACTGCACATGGGAGTGTCTCTCTCTGTCTCTCTCTCTCTCTCTCTGGCTTTTCTTCACTAACAAAGATTCAGGAAGGACTCATCCCACACTTTCTACAAGTGCATTGATGACTAAAAAGGCCAATCTGAGATTTAAAAAAAGTCCTGTTACAGAAAGCAGAGCAGAAAGTTTCCTTGGGTGATGTTTCCAAATTGTGATTCTTTCTGCATTGTCATTTCTCTTTGAGACTCATTCAAAAGAGGCTACAACATTGTGGACAGTGCATCTCCATGCCTTCCAATGTGAGGCCAGAGCAGACCATTGTTGGTAATGAATTTGGCCGAGCCTGAGGTGTTGTTTCAGAGAGTCCTTGTATCTCTTCTTTGGGGTGCCCCTCTTACGCTGACCCGTGGCGAGTTCACTATAAAGTACTATTTTAGGAGGCAGTGGTCCTCCATCCTGGAAACGTGCCCTGCCCAGTGCAGCTGCGTTCTCAATAGCATGGCCTCAATGCTGGTGATCCCTGCTAGCTCCAGGACAGCAACATTCGTCAGATAGTCAGTCCAGTGTATATTTAGGATTGTATGTATACAGCGCTGATGAAAGTGCTCGAAGAGTCTTAGGTGTTGGCAATTGATAATCGATGTTTCAGACCCGTAGAGGAGAATAGACAGAATAATGGCTCTGTACACACTGATTTTTGTGCTTTGCCTCAAGTGTTTGTTGCTCCAGAGTCTTTTGTGAAGCCTTCCAAATACACTATATGCCTTTGCTAATCTGTGATCAATCTCTTTATCAATCTTGGCGTCTAAAGAGATTATACTTCCCAGGTATGTGAACTGCTGAACGGACTTAAGTACAGATTTGCCTATGGTGATGTGGGGATGATAGTTCTCTTTCTATGGTGCAGGCTGGTAGAGAACTTCCATTTTCTTCAGACTGACTTCTAGCCCAAACAGCTCTGCAGCTGTTTCAAAGCAAGATGTTAGGTGCTGCAGAGCTGCTCTGTATGGGTAACAAGGGCAGCATCATCAGCGAAAAGTAGCTCGTGGACTAGATAGTTTAGAGTCTTTGTGTGAGCCCTCAGACGGCTTAAACAAGGTGCCATCAGTACAGTAACATACATAGATGCCATCTTCTTCAAGATCTGCTGTAGCCCTTTGGAGCATCATGCTGAAGAAGATTGTAAATAGAGTTTGAGCAAGAACATAACCTTGTTTCACACCATTAATTATTAGAAAGGGCTCTGAGAGAGCATCACCATATCTGACTTGACCGTGCTGGCCCTCATGTAGCAAGATAATCATTTTGAGGAATTTGGGAGGACATCCTAGTCGTTCCAGGATCTGCCTCAGACCTTTTCTACTCACAGTGTTGAAGGCTTTGGTAAAGTCGACAAATGTTAGATAGAGTCCTTTGCTGTCTACATTTCTCTTGCAGTTGTCTAAGAGCAAATACCATATCTGTAGTGCTCCTATTAGCTCTGAAGCTGCATTGACTTTCAGGGAGAAGTTCTTCTGCAATAGCAGGAACTAATCTGTTCAGGAGTATCCTTGCAAGTATTTTTCCAGCAATGGAGAGCAGTGTTATACCTCAATAGTTTGAGCAATCGGATTTTGCTCCCTTTTTCTTATACAGGGTGATGATAACTGCATCTCGGAGATCTGATGGCAGTTCACGTTTTTCCCAGCAACTCACAGGGAGCTCGTGGCAGGATTGGCTCTTTAGCCTTATGGCAATCATCCTAGGAAAAGGAAAACTCCAATCCCAAACCCAGATAGATGGTGTTCATCTAACCCAGTAAGGTAAACCATCCAAGAGAAGGAAACTCTAATCAAACCTATGACCCAAGAACATGGGAGTGTACCACCATAGGAATCCATAGGATTCCAGCATAGGCAGTTTTTCCCATATGGGGTGTGTGTGTGTGTCTAGAACAGATCCCCCACTTAATCCCACTGTAATCCTATGTACATGACCTGGAAATAAGGGCCACATAAAAAAATAGAACCTCCAGTGTTTATAACAATTATTGTATTTAGTGTTTCAATAAAAACAATAAGAGTGTGTGTGTGTGCGGGGAGAAAACAACAGAACTTCCTACTACAGTGAGCCCTTCCCTTATGCAGGGGATCCATTCTGGACTACCACCACCTCCACATAAGCGAAAAAATGCATATGCTCAAGCCCCATTGAAAACAATGGGGCATGTGCATGTGGTGCAGTGCGACGCGCTTGCCATTGCTTTTCCCGTGGCACAGCTTCAGCATAAGCTGAAAGCCACATATGGTGACCTGCATATGGTGCAGGTGGCACTGTACTTAAGCACACACAAGATTATGTGATTAGTAGCAGTATAGTGGCAAAGTTTTAAATCCATGGAATTCATTATGACAACTCCATAGATTTGCCTCAAAAAAGAATTCAGTACACACAGTGGATAGTTAAATTATGTCCTACTTTTTGTGTACTTTGTACTCAGGAAAGCTAACTCTCCTTGAAAATTCGATTGTGAAACACAAATATCCAAAACAAACCAACCAACCACTAATAAAATGTCATTAACTGGGAATTACTAATATTGTTATATATATAAAGTTATACTGTTATTGAAATCCATGGTGCTTAGTTCTGACAGCATAAATTCAATTTGCAAAATACACTGAGCTTAAACAAAAGTTCTTCAGCCAGCTGAAATGCAATCTTTCAGTTGTAATTAGAAACGCACAATGTGGCAAAGAAATGTTACCATTGTAAAATGGTGTTCAAATTGTGCCAAAGAAAAAGTATCCAGACTATATGGGCTGATCTAGACTGGCAAAAAAATGCCTGCATGAAAGTGTAGCCTTTAGATGACCAACACTGAAAGTTTGGAATGCACTTCTTTTGCATTTTAGTGGGGAAAAAGCAGCTTTACAAAGGAGCTGCTTTCCCCAGCTTCTTTTTAAAAAGGGTGTAACTGCGCAGCCACGTCTAAATGCTGCAGTGCAACTGTGCAGTTTTTTAAAGCTCCCAAACCCTAGCTCCAGCCCTAATCCAAACCCTAGACATGTGCAGTAGGGACTCTGGGATGCTGTAACTGTTATGCAACTGTGCATAAAATGTCAATTCATTCATCAAATAAAGAAATTTATTCATAAACTTAAATTGTAATGGATTTAATATCTTTTAAAGGGGGGAGGGATGCAGTTTGTTTATTGATGTAATAGTATTTTAATGTGTAAGCCACCTCAATTGATCTCAAAGGGGTGGGGTATAAATAATAATAATAATAACTATTATTATAAAATAAAGAGGTTCATTCATGGTGCACCGATGCAACTGCGCACTTAAAAAAGGGAAGCAAAACCACAATGGTAATTTGACAGGTCTTCATAACTGCACAGTTCATGTGTGATGTACCTGCACAACTGCACAGTTCGCAGCTGGCAATACAATTGCCTGTATGATGTACTGGTGCAACTGCACAGTTCGCAGCCAGCAACAACAACAAAAATATTAAAGGTTCAGTGCAGCCAAAAGCCCCATTCATTGCCACCCGTGCAGCTGCTCCGCCTGTGTTTCTAGCATCCTGACAGCTTCCAATGTAGCTGCTGAGCAAAAGACAAGACTTCAGATAAGTCGTCCCCACACCTCCTCAGTGTAGCTGCCCTATGCCTTTTTATTACACACCTGGGACTTGCAGTGTAGCTGCTAGGTATTAAGGAAAAGGCAACTTCATGTTGCCCTTTCCTGCCAATCTAGAAAGCCCCAATGTGATTATTTTCTTAATCCTCTGGCTTTCACTATTTGAAGCTGCCTCAAAAATAGTATAACCTGATAGGCTAATTATCATCTCATTACACTTGCCAGGACAAAGTGTATCTCTCAGTTTGGGGCAGTGAGAACTGAACCAACACATTGCTCCCAGATCATTTTGAGTTGTGTCTCTTTTTATCAAGATAAATTATCTTGTTTCTAAAACTTTCTGAATGCCTTTAAAAACCAGCCTAAACTGGAGGTCTTCTTTGCTCAATCAAACGTGAGGCAGTTGGAAGGAAAGGAAAGGAAAACAAAGAATGAGAAAAGGACCTAAACGAATCTTGCAGCATCTTTCCAGCTGAGAAAAAGGAATTTCTAGTATAAGCTTTTGTTGGCTCCAGTCTACTTCATTGGATGCAAAGAATGAGGAAAATAAGCAAAGAGGAGTTTCAAATAGGTCAGGAACAACATATAGGTGCAGCTGTCTTTTTGTTTGCGTTTTTGGCTCTGCAGTTGCCTTTAATCCATAACAACCACAGCAACAAGGTGGATTAAAGGCAACAGCAGAGCCAAAAACACAGACAAAATTTGTAAAGGAACATTTGTTGCCTGTGATGAAGTGAAGTGTAAGAAACACAGGGCCCAAAGGTTCAGGACTTTGTTCAGAGCAGGTGCAATAACTTTGGTTGGAGCAACAGAGTAACCTGTTGCTGCTGTTGTTGTGTGCATTCAAGTCTTTTCCAATTTATGGCAACCCTAAAGTGGTGAAGCTACACAGTGTTTCCATGGGCTAAGAATGTGTGACTCACCCATTAGGTTTCCAAGGCTGAGCTGGGATTTGAACCTGCAGTTAGGTGCATCTTAATCATAATCCTCCAAAGAAGAAGAAAAAAACATATGAAAATCTGAACAGCAGTGAGCATTTTAAATTGTAGTGATCTGTGATGTAGAAGACAATTCAGTCTCTCTCTCTCTCTCTCTCTCTCTCTCTCTCTCACACACACACACACACACACATATATATACCAAAAACAGGTCAAAATAAAATAAAGAAGGGAGAAATGGAAATGAGGGTTAAGCTGCACTTAAGGCTGCAATATTAAACATAGAGTCATAAATAAACCCAACTGAATACAATGAAATTTACTTCTAAAGCAGCATGTATAGGATTATACATCTCTTATTGAAACTTGTGTGTTGTGAGTCTTCTTAATTTTTGTATGGACTATCCCACTGTTTGAAAAACAGAGATGAAAATCTGGTACAGAACATTCTAGTAACCTGATATTGCAGGCTAAGGGTCCTTTCACACTACACAGTTATAGCACTATAATTCCACTTTAACTGCCATGGCACTATCCTATGAAATCCTGGGATTTGTGTTTTAGGGAGAGGCATGGAGGCTTCTTGGCAGGATTGTTTAAAGCAAGGGTTACATTTGCATGCCCTGTGAAGCTAAGAGAGTGTGGCTTGCCTAAGATCATTCAGTGGGTTTCCAAGGCAGAGCGTGTGTGAATCCTGGTCCCCAGAGCTGTAGTTCTGCCTCTAAAGTGGAATTTAGCACAATAATTCAGTATTGTAAAAGGGCCCCTTTCAAGATACTCTGATATGATTGGTTAGAATTCAGCGGACAAGGGTTGAGCTGTATGACTTTTAAAGGCTTAGGCTCACCTTTTCCTCCAGATGTGTTACATTGCAACTTCCATCATCTCAGCTAAAATGGTTTAGGCTAAATGGGTGCAGCTTCCTATGCTGTTTGTTTGTTTGTCATGAACTCAAATATCAATCAAATATGACCTTTTTGGTCTATCTTCCAGGCACTAATGTTTAGTCAGAGAGTATATAAGCATATTCAGTTACAGAATTCCTTTACATAGAAAAATCAGAAGGTGATAATATTTTGAAAGTATTCTGATTAATATATTTGGACTGCCATTTTGAGAATCACAGTAATGTTGTGATTTACCGTTGGAAGAGTAATTAGAATTTTCTGCCAGAGATCTATAGTGTCTTGCCAGACTACCCCAAGATTCCATAGGATGTAGCCATGGAATTTAAAATAGAATCATAGTGCTTTAATTATGCAAGGTGAAAGGGCTCCTGGTTCCACCATAGTACCTGGAAACGTAACAGCCTGGATATTGCTACTTTCATGACTTTTGGCAGCTAAGTATAGTCAGAACTGTAAGTGTTTGGATAGAAGTCCAGTTGTTTAGGAAGGGGCAAGAAAAATTGGTACTTAATGGATGAGGCTGTTGTATTTTGGACACATCATGAGATGATGTGACTCATTGGAAAAGATTATAATGTCTAATAAGGATGAGGCTGTTGTATTTTGGACACATCATGAGATGACGTGACTCATTGGAAAAGATTATAATGTCTAGTAAGGTGGAAAGCAGTAGGATAAGAGAAAGACCACATTACAGGTGGATAGATCTAATCCAGGAAGCCATGGTCAGTTTACAAGACCTAAGCAGGACTCTAGTAGGAATCTCAGGCTATTGTTCAATGCTGTGAAATTCTGGGCTTTGGAGCTTTGTGAGATATTTAGCTTTCTCTGGTGCTACAAATCCCACTTGAGAGGAAAAATCCACAACAATTAGAATCATCTGCCAGAAAGCTCAGGTGCCTCACCAAACTACATACCTTGGGATTCAATAGACTGCTGCCCTGGCAGTTTAAGTAGAATTATAGGAGCTTATCACTTAGTGTTTTAAATTTGCTTCAGCCTCCCAGGCTGCAGCCAGAACATGGGATGGAGGCAGGGATTATTGCACATGAAATCACCACTGAATCGCTGGCTGCTATCAGCCTGAGTCCAAGCCATACTCCTCCAGCAGTTTTCAGAAGTCAAAAAGCCTTCCGACTTCTAAAAAGTGGTGGCGGAGCATGGCTTAGACCTGGCTGGGACCCGGACTGATGGCGGCTGGCAATTCAACAGTGAATGATTGTGCAATAATCCCAGCCCGAGAAGCTGGAGCCAATTTAAAATGCCAAGCAATAAGATCCATAGTTGTATAACTGTATCATGTGAAAGGGTCCTAATCTGACCTCAAGGCTGTCCCAAGTGGCCATGCCTTTTCCCTTGATTCTCTGGAATTACCATAGTTCATTTCTCACTCTGAAAAGGTCAAAATGCCTTTCCTACAGCTTTGTTATTGGCAGTAAGAGCTTCACACTAAAATATTTGGATATTCTTGATCCCACTTCTGCCTCTGCCTGTCCATGGGATGCGTCTCCCTCTGAACTTCTCTAAATCCAACCCTTGTGGAGAAAGAATTTCTCCACCCTTGCAATAGAGATCCTGGTGTGTAACATTTCTTACCCCATTTCCCCTGTTTTTTATCTTTTTAATTATATACAATCCTTAGTTTCCATTATTGTTAATCTTTTGTTGTCACATCAAAGTCTTTGTGAATTCTAAATAACAACAGTTACTCCCTGTAATTCTTTTAAACAATGGAAGCAAAGTTTCAGCAGGGGAAACCATCCATAAAGTTTTGTTAGTCTTGTAAAACAGTAACAAACATTTATCCAGCAACTATTTTTGTTTTTAATTTTGCTGAGCTTCTGATACAGTATAAAATTGCTAGTGACCTAAAAAGAAAACCCCTCCAGGGATGCTGAGGTCTCAATTCCTGCTTCAGCAGCAAAAGTAGCAATACCTTTGCAAGCCAGTACAGCAATATCTAGTATTTTCTGACAGTTGATAAAATGGCAGTCAAGCTAATAATATTCTGTAATAAGAGCTACTAACTCAGGGACAAAATTACACGTGATGTGAGATTTTAGTCTGTTTTCATGAGCAGGGAAGTATAGATCTGTAGAGCAGAATACAACCTATATTCAACTTGCACCTGTCTTTTTGACAGAGGTTAGAGCTTCACTGATGTGTACACATGCTCTCACCTTGCTTCATAATAGGACTATTATTTATTTATTGAATGTATATCCATGCCTTCACCCAAAATGGGGTACAAGGTGGCTTACAATAATTTAAAAAGGATGCAACTAAAACATTATAGAAGTGTAAAAAAAGAATTAAAATTGTGCTATCATAAAAACATTAACAATTAAAAGCACAACATAATTATAACTATGGTGGTGAATGGAAAAAATATAAGCAACGATACATCTTTTTACAACTCCATAAGAGGAGAAAGCTGTAAACACACCTGGCTTATGAAACACTTACATTTACAATAAATATTTGTTTGTTTGTTTGTTTGTTTTCTATCCTGCCCTTCTCCCAGTGAAGGACCCAAGCTGACGCACAATACATAAAACACAATACAATTTTAAAACTCTTAATATGAAACCTAAAATACAATTGAACTAATTTAAAAACACATGGAAAAACAAAGTTAAAACAGTGTTAAAAGGCACTTAAAACATGAAAAAATTAAAAAAAACATGGTGAAATAGAAAACACAATATAAATTGAAGTGGAGAATTTGTTGTTGAAGAGTAAAATATGTAATTGAAAGTAGAACTAAAAGGGAAAATCTTTTAGAAGGATTTATATGCACTCTGCGTGGTTGGAATAATTTTTCATAAGAACATAATTTTCATAAGTCTACAAAAGCTCATGCTACCAGTTTCTTTCTTTCAGTCTCCAATGTACTACAAGATCCCTTTACATCATGAGTTTCCAGACTAACACAGCTATCTCTTTATCACATTAGGGGGCAAACAGGATTTAAACGAGAGTTAAACAAGAGTTAAACAGGAAATGTCCTATGATAAACATTGGGCATTTCCTGCTTAACTCTCATTTAACTCTTGTTTAAATCCTGTTTGCCCCCTAGTGTGATAAAGCAGTATGTCTTTGAATTCAGATACCAAAGAGTTCTGCCTGGAAATATTGCCAGTCTTCACCATTATGCCAGTTTTAGAGGCAATAGATGGACCAGCTTCATTATTATTCATTTTCCTTTTTCTACTTACCCTTGTGGTTTACCTTAGACTTGCCTCAGACTTCAGGCATAAACTGAGTCTCTGGATAAACCAATGTGCTAGCTACTATCAAGAGCTAGGCCTCTTGGTGCATTTCAAATTAAGATTCAGTCACAAATAGGCCATTTCCATATGGGTTGTGCCCACCGTTTCAGTGGTGAGATCCCACTGAAACAGAATGAATTCTGCATGCATTTATAATAATAAATTTCCACATTTTTTCTTTTACCACCCAAAAAGTGATATTTTTTTACAAAATTCCACAGTAAACAGATTTACAGCTACATACCAATCTCCCAAGCTATTCCGAACATATGTCAATGATTCCCCTCCCCTCCTTTCTTAGGATAGAGGTTTTATTTCAAAGGGAAGCATTTCATTCCATTAAAGAAAGATCTTCTACAGAGGCATTTCTACAAAATTCAATTTTAATGAGATTTTCTTCTGTAGACTTTAGGAGATTAAGTACTGTTGAAAGGAAGCCATTAACTAATGCAAATGAACTGTTTAGGGGAATTTTGCTGCCAGAGTTCTATTTAAAAAATGGTGGCAGCTCATGCCCACTAAGTGTAGTGGGGAAGTAGGCTAAATTAGCCCAGGGATTACTGGAGGTGGAACCAAGATGATCTAATTTTCTATTTCTCCTACTCATCCTCCAATCTTGCCTTGAGACCTGGGCATTGCTTTTTCCTGAAATTCACCCAATGCTATGGGGTTATTTCTTAATTTCCATTGGTACTCTACTAATAAAGAATACATTCTGCTAACTTTTATGGTCAAGGAAGGGGAGAAATGTCCTTATGCATGCATTCACTAGGTATATTAAAAATGCACCTTTTTTCCCCCACCTCTGCCCTATTTCAGTGAAAGAACAAAGGAAAATGGAGACATCTCTAGACATTGCCTGGAGATGGATGAAAGTGAGAAGATTTATAGGCTCTGTTTTAAATGTATAAAGAGGAGAGAATAAGTACTTGTAAAGTGCTATTATTTTACAAATTAGCCCAGTACTAAATAAATAATCTCTCAGCTCATTTGAAATACATTGATTCAGATCCAGAGGATGGTGGGTTGTTGTTTGTTTAGATAATTAATTCAAACTGTGGTTTTTGACATTTGATGCAGTTTGAGAGAGAAACCTGAAGCCCTGAGGTTAAATACAAGTTGCAGTCAACATGTAATGGGAATAGGGTAAGGGATAATATAAAAATTTCCTTGAAGGTGTAGCTTTCAAAAGATTGACTGAAACGTGTGGAAGGCAGTTGCTCATATATATTTTAAAAACTAGTTTGAAAGCCAAAAAGAAATAAAGAATCCCATCTCACTGAAAGCACTGTTTTTTAAAAAAAGAACCGTAGCCCTAGATTTAAATTTAAACAGAGCAATAGCCCTAAATTGTAAATTTATTTAGAGGCAAGATGGACTCTGTTGCATTTCCAATCTTCTCCTGTTAAAACATACACTGCAGGAGCAGCAGAAGTAAATCATCCTCACACAGTGCAGGTCTGTATTAAATGCCAGTCCTAGCAATCTGAGCCAAATTCAACATCTTTGTGCAAATGCTACTCCTACAGCTTGCCAGAGACCTAAGAGAACAACCACAGTTTATTGCAAAACCACACACAACTGCCCAGAGATCTGCCTTTTCAGTCTTCTCTTCCCAGAAAGAGCAACTTAAGTTCTCTTAAAGGAGCAGTAACACAATAGTAACCAATAAAACAGTGTAAGCCAAGAAAGAACTAGGTGGCTAAGATGATACAAATCATCTATTAAATCTATGTTTAAATTGTTGCTTATATTGCTTATAGATTACTAAGTAATCCCCATCCACTAAAGTCTCTTCTAGGGTTGTCAGATCCCAAGTTGTCAGGAACTGAGGCATCAACTCCAAGTGTAATGGGTTGTCTCTATGAACATGATGAGAGTGCAGATTCTTCAGTTTGGGAGACTCAGCTCCAGATGGGATGAAAAGGCTGTGTGTAAAGCTGCAGTGTGGCTATGTGAGCAACAGCTTGCTACAATAACGAGGGTTAACAAACATTATCACAAAAATGTGATAGATCTACCTAAGGGTTGTCGTAAATCAGAAATGAATTGTGATACAACACAGCAAAAAACAATAAATTGATTTCTTGCTGCTACTTGCAAAGAGTCTCCAGTTCTTCCATTTTGGCTTTGCTGGCTATGGCTGCTTGGGGGTGCAGTTCAACCACACCTAGAGGGTAGCACATTTCCCATCCCTGGCCCAGGAATATTCATGCCCAGCTTAAATGGGGAAAAGGTGTTGTTGTTGTTCTTATATCCCACCTTTTTCCCAATATAGGGACTCAAAGCGACAGAGGGATCAGAGCTGCTGCATTCCTGATGCTCTGTCTTCAAGGGGTATAAAAAAATTAAAATAGAAAGAAACAAACCAAATTTCTGCTTCTGTTTTGTCTAATTCTGGGGCATAGTGATGCACAACTATTTCTAGATGATTGCACACAGTGAATTGGGCATGCAGCAGTTTCTATGCCATGGGCTTACAGTTGTAACACAATTCCTGATAGCTCTGCTGTGGTTGTTTGAACAAATTGCTATTTCCTATTTTGTGGTATTTTCACACACACATACACACCTTAATCACGGGCCTTGTATGATTAACAACACATCAAATGTCTCCTAGCACTGAACACACATACAACATATGGTTCTGAACACTGTATGATCAGATGTAGTCCTGGAGGATTTGAGAGATCAGGCAGCTCATCTGTAATTTTTATGCAGCTGGCATAGTTAATCCCTTGACTTTCAGCCTGTTTATTGGTCTTTTCATCTCTGTGTATTTTTAGCAGAGATTTTTTTTTCACTTCACTGTAGTCATAATCTCTGTATTGCAAGATCCTTTCAAGTGTATATAAAAAGTGGCTTTTCACTATTATGAAAATATGTGTATAATATTTTTTTTCTCAGATATTACATTTATATCCCACCTTTTCTCTAAAGTCTTTGTGGCAGAGCACATGGTACCCTCACCTCCATTGCTGCTACTGTTTTGTATACATTGTGTATGTATTGGGTTTTTATGTATGTATGTATTTCAGTTACAAGCCATAAGGAACTGTGGACAATACTTTATGCATAATGCTTAATGATAGCTCTGGGGACTGTTTCTGTGTCTCAGGGTTTGGCTTATTTGATTTCTCGTGAAAATATGAAGCACCTTATCTGTGCCAGGATGTCTAGTTTCCTATTTAATTGTTGTTTAACAATACCAGTTAAAGATAAATGCTCATTTTTTTAAAATTTACATTCCCTCACATCTCACTAATGACATCTTTCCACCACAGCTGTGTATATAAATGCCTACCGACTGAGGCAACACTCCATGCAGTTGATGAAGTGGGTTGCAATCCACAAAAGTTTATGCGTAATGTATAGTGTTAGTCTTTAAGAGAAGATACTGTTGGGTATATAAAGGTAGATACTAGATTGTGCTGTTTTTACTGCAGAAGATTAACACAGCTATTCTGCTGAAAACTTTGAAAGCTATTCATAAGTGTAAGAAAAAGATATTGCAAAATAAGTGTCTATCCAATGTGGCAGACATGTTTTCCCCACCCCAACACCATCTTTATACCTCTTCATAGAATTCCTTTCTACATCCTGATCGTTGCAGCTTTGGTGCATCTACACTGTATAAACAATGCAGTTTGACACCACTTTAAGTGCAGTAGTTCCATCCTATGGAATTCTGGGATTTGTAGTTTTACAAAATATTGGTCTTCTCTGCCAAATGGTACTGCTACTTGCCCTCTGCTGCTCATACTGCATTCTCATATTTCTCCTACTCCCTCAACTTTCCTCATGTCTTCACGATGTATCCTCTCTCTTGATGGTTGCACTCTTCCACTCACCCTGTTTGATTTCCCATCTCTTCAGCTCCCCTCTCACCCTCACAAAGTTTCCTTCACTTGCTTCTTGCATTTGTAACACCCTGCCCTCTTCCAGCATGATATGTGCTTGGCCTAAGCTAGCAAATATATCTCTTCATAGTCACTGTTCAGCTGTTTCTTGAGCAACAGCCGTGATAGATTGAGGTGTACAACATATTACACCATATGTGCCGCAACCCTTTTTGCAGTCCTCCTCCCCTCCCCCAGTGCTTCCCAGAAATTATTTAGATGCACAGAAAAATAAATACAAGATAGACTACATGAAGAGGTAACACGAAGAGCAAATTGTCAAGGCAATATTGTGTTTCTCATTGGGGTTTGGTCAAAGAGCCCTCCTGTGACAAAGACCTCACTTTAAATTGTAGTGCTCATTGCTGAGTTGGGATGCTCTGTAGCCCTGGACTCTGATGTGAGCTTTCATCCCAACATTATGAAAATAACCCACATGGGAAGTTGCTCTGTATAATAAAAGAAAGACAATTTTAAAGATACTCACTTGTGAAAGCCTGCTTTTGTGGGGAGCTCCTTGGCTCCAAGAATCTCTCCAGCAGGCATATCATTCAGTAAGCAGAGCTTCCTAAAATAAACTGAATGTTGGCAAAAACATAAACACCTGAACTGTTGTTGTTTTTTAAGTTGCTACTGACTGAAGCAATTTTCTACTCCAGCTGCAACATTAGGGTTTTAGCACTCGTGATCATGCTGGTAGTCCAGAATACAGCTAAATGTATGACAAATGTGGGTGTTGTAAAAAAAAGTGTATTTTTAAAAACATTGTAAAAATTTGTAAGAGTCTCTAGAGCTGTATTTACAGCTTTATTGGTATTTTTCGCATTACACCAAAGAGATATGTAGAAATGCATCTCCAGAGAAAGTCAGACTTAAATTGCAGTGGGTTCCAACAATTGCCATTGTTCTTGACTGCTGTCAAATCTGCTTCAACTTATGGTAACCCTATCAATGAAAGACCTCCAAGACACACTGTTTTCAGCAGCCCTGCTCATATCCTACAAACTCATGTCTTTGGTTCTTTTGATTGAATCTATCCAGTTGTAATACAGGCTTCTTCTTTTCCTACTTCTTCCTTCCAAGCATTATCATATTTTCTAATAAGTCATGTCATTTCATGTTATGGCCAAAGTGCAATAGTCTCAGTTTAGTGACGTTGGCTTCAGGGAAGAGTTACAGCTTGATTTGCTCTTGGACCCATTTATTAGTCTCTTTAGCAGTCCACGGTATCCATAGATCTCTCATCCAGCACCATATTTCAAATGTGTTGATTCTCTTCTTGTCAGCTTTCTTCACTGTTCAGCTTTCATAACCATACATAGAAATCAGAAATATGATGGCATGGATGATCCAGACTATGGTTCTTAATTAAAGTCAATTAGATTAAATTAAGAATCTTGTCTAGTTCCTTCATAGTTGAGCTATCAAGTCCTAGTCTTCTGAGTTCTTCACTATAGTTTTCATTTTGGTTAAAGACTGAGCCCAAAGTATAGGATATCGTTAACTATTTCAGTGTCTTCATTACCCAGTTTAAAATCATGCAGATTATCTTTGATCATTATTTTTGACTTCTTAATATTCATCTCTAACTCTTCTTTTCCAGTTTCTTCCTTTCTTTCTTCATCAATACCGGTAGTTTTCCAAGTCTTTGCTATTTTCTGCAAGTAATATTGTATCATCAGCATATCTTAAACTGCTGATGTTCTTTCCTCAAACATGGAGTTGCTCATAGCCTTATATGATCCCATTGCCAATGGGAGACGACATTTTGTTAGTCTATATTCTGTCTTAACAATAGCCTCCTGTTCTGAGTATAGGTTACAAATCAGATGAAGCAAATGTTGTGGCACACCAATTTTTTCTCTTTTTTTAATTAGAAGAATTATTTCTTTTGGAGCAATGTATAGTTTTTCATGATCTAGAAAACCCAAGGTTCTGAACAGGCTGAGTCTCACCTCCTGAAATTCTTTGGCGTGCTCCATTATCCAACCTATATTTGCAATATGATCCCTACTGCCTCTTCCTTTTCTGAACCTCACTTGGACATCTGGCATTTCTCACTTGACGTATGGTTTAAAAAAAATTTCATTGTAACATTTAGAGCATAACTTTGCTTGCATTAAAGTTATGTGCAATGGCCCAATGGTTACTATATTCCGTGGTGCCTTCTTTCTTGAGAATCAGGAGGTGGGTTGAACATTTCCAGTCTCTGGGCCATTGCTTTGTTTTCCCTAGTTGTTGGGAGATTTTAGTTAGAAGTTGAAAGGATTCTGTTTCTGTAAGCAGAAACAGCTTATGGGTATACTGTCTTTTTTCTGATGATTTATTTCTCTCAAGTACTTTGAGAGCAGCTTCCACTTCACTATCTAGTTCCTGCAACAGATTTTTTTAATTGAGCAGCTTGCACATTTGACATTAACACCCGTTCTAGAGATTGCTATGGTTTTGTGCACTGTAACCTTGATCTCCATTTACTGGGG
Organism: Urosaurus nigricauda; assembly: GCA_034509955.1. NCBI lineage: Eukaryota > Metazoa > Chordata > Lepidosauria > Squamata > Phrynosomatidae > Urosaurus > Urosaurus nigricauda. The sequence continues at coordinate 98,157,168 of JAOEGL010000001.1, forward strand.
ATAGTTTTTGCAACTTAGGTATCTGGGCAGGGGGAATCCATGCTGCACCTGATTGAATCTCTCTTCCCCCAGAATCTGTGCAGCTGTGAGGATCCTGGGAGCTATCAGGGCTCAAAACACCTCATCTAGAAGCTTGAACTGTTGGCAAGGTTGAGACCAGTACAGCTGACCAGAGGCTTTACTTGGGTCTATCACCTGGATATAAAACAGGGAATACTGCTAGTCCTTGAAACAACCTGTGTTTGCATGTACACCCATCCATTCCTCAAATCAAAGCAGGTTGGTTAAGTTAATGTGTTGTGTGAAGGGAGGATCTGGGCAAGCCAAGTTGGTGCCAGCCAATCACAGCTGAGGAAATGCTGTGAAGATGGGGTATGGGAAGGGGATGGAGGGAAAGGATCCCAAACTGAGGCTTGTTTCTAACAGAAGGCATCTAGGGGAAAACTGTATTAGATAAAGGACAATCAGTTGGAGGGAAGAACTGGGAAGGGTTTGAGGGAGCTATCAATGATTAAATAGTTCAGGGGCTAAAGGGTGATCTAAATGTGTCTAATAAAATTCAACTTTACTCTTTTTTTTCAGGTTCTATCCAATTCTGCCTGTTAAGTGTTGGTAAATAGTCTGGCCACACTTACCACAAGGAACCCACAAACAACGCACCCACTGGTTCACATAGAGATGTCCTTGAGGCCCAATTATCCAATCCAGAAAGGGATCTTGAATTGCAAGGGTGCAAGGTGAGTGACAGAAGCCCAAGAAGTGGGACTGTGAGGGTCAGTTTGGGGAGGGGATCCATCACATACTAGGCATAGGTGATCACCAGTTGATGGGGCTGAGAAGACATTTTAGTTGAGTGAATATTGGCTCCTGTCCTGAGAGGCTTTTGCTTCCTTCCTGCCAGGGTTATGGTTGCTGACCACATTTTCATGGTCACAACATTACTGAGAGGAGTGGTGTGTTTTGGTCAGTAGGATCCAATTTTTGGGAGTAAGTAGACTTACCACCCCAAAATATATATTTTTCCCCTTTAAGGGGCCTTTGGGGTCTCTTTGGAGTAAGAAAGCGCCTTCCTAGGACCTAGTAAATAGAGTTAAGTGAGAAAGTGAATTTTTCTGTGTGCCATAAAATTCAGGCTGGAAGGTTTCATATGCTCTTAGTTCACAAACAAACCAGTACAATCAGAACAAAGCAATAGTTACCATCAGTTATCCCCAAAACATTTTTGTGACACTGATTCTTTGTGAAGATCTGCTGCTGAACTATATTTCCACAGGAAGCTACAACTCACCCAGGGCCTAGGACTGAATAAAAACATATCACAGAACAGCACTGAGCATCTTGACAAACTCATTAACACAAATGCGATTTCAAGAGCCTGGAAGCATGGAGATGTCACCTCAGTATTCAGATGAGGATGCAGGATTGAACTGGAGAAACAGCACAAGCTACTCATCTGTAACTAGGAAAATGCTGGGAGGTGGGAAGATGTCAAATACTAATTAGAAGCAAGTTATAAAGTCCTTGCAAAGTAATGATATTACATGGAACCATCAACATGGATGTTAGAGGCAAGGAGACTTTACTGCAACAGACAGGAAGGTTATAGAGCAGATAATGCCAAGCAATTTATGTTGTCCTGGGAGAATATGTAAGGTGAGCACTAATTTTCTAATTTATGCATTTGTATTTATATGTATAAACAAATTCAATAAACTGCCATTTCAAGTATACATTGAGCTGTACCAAAGTTGGGGGTGGAATGATCTCTGAAATTGTTACTTTACCACTGAAGAAAATATAAATTGTATACTGTAGTGTAGGTTTAGTTCCAGATTAAGCACACCAGTTGTAGTAGTTGAAGACATAACTGTGTTAGTCTGTATCAGCAAACAAAGGTATCTTGTAGCACCTTTAAGACTAACTGGGGAAAGAAGTAGCATAAACTTTTGTAAGGAGCTCTGGTGGCACAATGATTAAATGCCAGTACTGCAGCCACAAGGTTGTGAGTTCAATCCCAGGCAGGGTTCCAGGATCCACTCAGCCTTCCATCCTTTTGTAGGCTGGCAAAATGAGAGTACCCAGCTTGTTTGGGGCAATTGGCTTACATGTTCTAAACTGTTTAGGAAGTGTTAGTTCACTGATAAGCTGTATAGAAATGTACTTGCTGTTGGTATATAGCCAGTCTGCTTCATCAGATGTATCTGATGGTGTAGACTAACTTTTCTACCATACTACACTCTTACAGTCCTGCTATTCCACTTTTACTCTTCTGCCTGCCTTCTGTTACATTCTGGGGTTTGTAGTTCAGTGAGGCCTAAGGTAAGAGCTCTCTGGCTGAGAATTGTCTCTCCCTAAATTGCAAATCCCAGAATGCAGCAGGAGGCAGCCAGAGCAGTAAAAGTGGAATCGCAGCACTATAAGAGTGTACTGCAGCAATATACTGAGTTTACAAAAGCTAATATTGCAAGGCTATTTCTCCCAGTTAGTCTAAAGGGGCTACACGATTCCTTTGTAGGCAACCAGATAAGGTAGCTTATCACACAGGCCCTTGGGATAGGATCGGGGCAGAATGGGTGAAATCACCTATTTTATCACACACCAACATGCTGAGTTCCATTCCTCATCCATCCCACAGGATTTTCAGGAATGCTTCTGAACAATTCTTGAAAATCGCTTCCTGTGGGACAGATCAGGAATGGAACAGGAACTTCCAGCGGCATCAGTGGCATTCTGTTCCCATCCTACCCCCTTCCGTTCCACCCAATCCCGTCCCAAGGGCCTGTGTGATAAGTTCCTATAATTCTGTGGGAACCTGGACATTCCCCACTTCTGTTCTGTTTGGTCTACTGTTATATCATCATTCCTGCTAGGGTATCAACAAATTCTCTCTAGACCACCAGGAATGTGGAGGTGGACAAGTTGCCTGTTGACTTATGATATTCCCATTAATTTCATAGGATTTCCTTAAGTAAGGTGTGCTAGTTCCTTCCTCTGAAATATAGCCTACAGTATCTGGTATTCATTAGCAATCTCCCATTGAAGTACTAACTAAAGCTGACCCAGCTTACCTTCCAAGATCAGACAGGATCTGGCACCTTTAGGGTATTTGGGCCACAGAGTGATGGAGGTTGAAAGTAAATGCAGTGAGGTTATTTGCATACATGAATAATTAAAAATAAAACTTCCTTTCCTGAGAACAAGTTTCTAATTGAGTTTGATATTCTATAATACAATAGGACAAATTTTATTCCCTGCACTCAATTCTTTGTGGCAATAACGTGAAAGAATTGTGGAATTAATAGGTTGCAGAAATATGAGTAAGAGAAATTAGGGCATGCATGTTGAAATATCCTACAACAGCCACACCTGTAACATCCTCACATCCTGTGAAAAATGGGGAAGTCTGTACAGGGAGTGGGGGACTTGGACTTGATTAGAAATTTTGGACATGATTGTGAATCCTAACAAAGCAGGGTTCATAGTCATATGAAGGTTTCTGTTTAAATTCAAGAGAGCAGATGCTTCTGAAGATTTCTCTGCTCAACACAGGAAGTCAGGGACATTAGGATGGGACTATCTGTCTTCCATAATTCCACTTTTATGCTTTATCAGAAACATAGGAATAATGGCCAGCAAATCTACTGAGTTTTTGGTGGAGCACAATCAGTGTAAGGATGGCCTAGCATGTACTTTCCAAAAGAGGCCAGTTTTACCTAGAAATGTTTATCACTTCAGCATCAGCCTTTGAGGAGATCCTTGGAGACATAGCCTTATAGGAAGTGTGGCTTAGGAAATCTCCTTCTACAACATTTCTAAAAGTAAATAAGGTGTCATATCAGTTTTATGCAGAATTCTGGACATAAATTATGCTGTGAGTTAGTTTGGGCTTCTGAGCAACTACTACTCTCCTCTCCCACTCCATCATCACATTCCCATTAATCTTAGTCAGACTACTAGTTATGTCTCCATAATATTCCTATGACACAGCAGGGACCTCTTCAGTGAAGCAGTAGTGTCATGGGGGGGGGGAGGGGAGGCCACACTAGGTTATACCCTAAAGTGGGTATAAACCACTGTTCCTCAAACATCTCTGAGCAGAAACAGGCTGTGACACTTGCTTGTTTCCCTTTCTTACTTGCTTATAGATTTATTGATTATATACTACAATTATTGATGTACTGTTTAACTTTGTTGTAATATTGAATTTTTAATAAAAAGTGTAAAAAAAAAATGAAAATGCTGAAGTGATGTGATGAGTGGGATGAGGCTTAGAGGGAGGAGAAAGGATAGCCCCCAGGTTTAAAATTTTCAAATTAAAAAAATATTTTTTAAAAAAATATTTTAAAACATCACATTTTACCAGATTCGACCACATGAAGCTATGTATATGGGTATGCATTTAGACTGTGTATATGATTAACTCTAGCTGTCCCTCTGTTCAAACCTCCTGATCCCACCCACTGGGGATTGCACTCGTACTGCCCATCAACTGCACTTTATTTTTATTATTTTAAAATGTTTCAACTGATGTCAATTTTAACTAGTTTTGATTTAATCTAGTCTTAAGGGGGGAGGTTGGGAAGGGATTTGATTGCTGTTTTATTCTTGTATTTTTTAATTAGCTGTACCCCACTCCGAGTATTCTATTAGAGGAGTGGGTTATAAATAAACATTATTAAGTATTATTATTATTATTATTATCATCATCATCATCATTATCTTGTAATTTAAAGGCATAATTTAAATTTTGCTAGTTGTTGCATATCACAACTATGTATGTGACATTCAATGATATATGGAAATTATGATCTATGAGTAATATTAGTACAAAATTTTTTTACTAAGTATTCTATATGGTGTGGTGTGAGATGAGGTGAATGTGTGTGTGGGTGACACCGTGAGTTACTGCAACAGGTGACACCAAACCTAGTGATGCCACTGCAGTGAAGACATACCTTATATTCGTATGACCTCGTGTATAAGACAAGTATAGGTTTTGGGGCCAAAATTCTGGATTAATATATGACCCATGGATCAGTCAAGGGTAAAACTTAAGGGCATAGATTCATGGATGTAAAAGGTGTCCTGCTCCCTTGTCCTGCATCTTCCCAGCCTGGCTGCCACCTCCGGAGTCAACTGGGCTGGGAAGAGGCTTGAGGAGTGAACAATTGCTCTCCCTGCTGACTTATTACTAATTCATGTATAAGTTGACCCAGTTTTTTGGGGTTAATTTTGTTGTATACTTTTTTGACTTATACATGAGTATATATGGTATATTCAGTAAAGTGCCTACTTATGTAAGGCCAGAAAAGAGGATATGAATCATCAAAAGGTGCTGCATAAAATTTACATGCTGATTTGTATGTATAAACAAAAATGTATAAGTAATCAATATATTTTAAATAGAAATATTCCCTGTTTTGTCATAATGTGGACAACTGTGACCAGGTAATCTGCTGGTCTGGTGCTAATTGCAGAGAGACAGCTTCATAGTCACTGCTGTCCTTCTTGCCACTCTTTATCTTTAAATCAGGCTTGGATTTAACAAACAACATTTCAAATATAGTAGTATCTTGAGGATTGTCCTCAAACAGCACTTCAAACAGAGGACTGTCCTCTGTAAAACAAAATGCAGGGCTACCCTGGACTTAGGTCTCCACCATCACAATGGGACTGAGTAAGTATCCCATTCTTGTTCATCCAAGCATTAGGACAGGATTAAATTGGATATTATTCTTCTATCATTTGTTGATCTTATTCTCACAGATATTTTGGGAACACATTTTTTGAGCTCTGTTAAAAAGAGAAAGTAGATACAATTTCTTAAGCTGACCATGCACTATCTTTAGAGTGAATCTAAAATAAGAACATGACCTACTTGGCATTTAGATCCTTTTACTATAGATCACTGATCTTATGCAAAAGATATCTGACTAAATTTATTTATTTTTACCACTCTTTTGACTTTACACAAGCCATAAAGAATTCTTAATAGGTTCGGATTCTTCAGAATCATATGTTGAATCCTGAAAATCAAGAAAAGTAACACAAATTCCACTTATATATACGTGTGTGTTTTAGAGACAGACAGACTGACTAACTGGAGATTATTTACAGATGGATTTTTAATGTTAGATCAACTGAGAGGACTTTCAGAAGAGTACGGTACTACTACTACTACTACTAATAATAATAATAATGTTTATTTATAACCCGCTCCTCTAATGAAATACTCAGAGAGGGGTACAACAAAATTAAAAAATACAAGGTAAAACAGCAGTCATATCCCTTCCCAATCTCCCCCCCCCCCTTAAGATTAGATTAAACCAGGACTAGTTAAAATTGACATCAGTTAAAATTGGTTAAAATAGTAAAAACAAGGTGCAGTTTCATGGACAGTGCGAGTGCAATCCCCAATGGGTGGAATCAAAAGATTTAAACAGGGGGACAGCTAAGGTTAATCCCCCAGTTCTATTTACATTTTCATTTGCATTTTTCAGGGTCGGGGGTTAGTGTTATATTTATTCCCTCCTCAGGGGAAGGCCTGCCAGAAGAGATGCATCTTTAAGGCCTTTTTAAAGCTGGCCAAAGATGTAATGAGACGCATCTCGTCCGGCAGGCCATTCCAAAGCTTAGGGGCGGTAGCTGAAAAAGTCCTCTGGGAGGTCTGCGACAGCCTGGTTTTCATAGGCTTCAGCAGATTCCTCCCAGAGGACCGAAGTGTGCGGGGCGGTTCATATGGGAAGAGGCGGTCCCTAAGGTAAGACGGGCCTGAGCCATGTAGGGCTTTGAAGGTTACATACAGCCAAAACTAGTTGGGTGGCAGCAGGACCATGCTGGCATTCACAGTTCCATAGCTCTTTTTAAAGAAATGATGACTGGCATCTTGCTAGTCAGTTAAGATGTCATAAGTTAGGACATCATAATTGCTTAATATTTTCATTTGTCATCATGATATCATTATGATGACTGCAAATGACCCTGAAGCCCATCTTTAAAACCAGTCAGCCATCTGGAATTATGGAGATCTATGATGCTATTGAGCAGGGTGCTGCAAGATCACCAGACCTTCCCGCCAGCGTGTGTTACGCTGTTGGGTCATGTCACAACACTTCATTGCAGCATTGCTTTCTTGCCAGAGGGGGCTGGTGATGTCATCCTACAGAACCCTCTTCAGGACCAACACTGATCTCTATTGCTCCCAACCGTGAACTGGCTTTTATGGAGGGCTCTAGGAGTCATATAGGTAGCTATGTCACTGTAGTTACATGTTTAATGCAGGATGTTATTGTAAGTTTAATGCAGGTTCTGAGTCAACATTTTTAAATTAAACTTTTTCAGGTATGCCTTCCCCAAAGGGAATTAAGAATATAGACACAATTGGTTTTTATTCCCCCTTTGTATTTTATATCAAATTGAGACAAGATAACAAATATACAAGATGATAAAAGTTCATCATAATATTTGAAGTGTTTTTCCTCTTCCTTGTGTAATTTCCCTGTTCTACATGTTTTAAATTAAAATGTCAAAAAGAAAAAGAAAAGAAAAGCCCAGATAAATAATGGAGTCATCCAAAACTAGAGCACATCAAATTCATTTAGCTAATTTTCATTCATATCTTTTTGAAGTGAAAAGCAGATCTGAAAGGTCTATAGAAGCCAGTCTATGCTGTCAAAGATCATGGAAGGATGGTTGCTGACTAAAAAGAAAGTCATTTATCTTTCATTACATCGGGTTCCACATAGAGCAACAGGGGGTGGGGTGGTAATGCATTCACTACTAAACTCCTGCAGTGCTGAATATATATTAACCATGTTTCAGAATCCAAACATTCATGCTCTTCTTATTTCTTAAATGTTTATTTTATGGTCTGGGAACCATGCCCAATGAGGAGAGACTTAGGGAGCTGGGTATGTTTAGCTTGGATAATAGAAGCTTAAGAGGTGATACGATATCCCTGTTTAAATATTTGAAGGGATGTCGTGTTTAGGATGAATCAAGCTTGTTTTCTGTTGCTCCAGAGAATAGGACCCGGAGCAATTGACTCAAACTACAAACAAACAAAAAGCAAACAAGCTTCATTTATATACCGCTTCATACCGCCTAAGGAGTGTCTAAGCAATTTACAGCTGTAAGCTAATTAGGAAGAACCTCCTGACAGTAAGAGCTGTTTGACAGTAGATCATATTTCCTCAGATAGTGGTGGAGTCTCTATCTTTGGAGGTCTTTAAACAGACTCTGGATGACCATCTTTTAGGGGTGCTTTGATTATGAGATCCTGCATGGCAGATGGTTGGACTGCATGGCAGAAGGTTGGCACTTTTAGTCTCTTCCAACTTTGATTCTGCCTTGAAGCCCTCAGAAAGCATGCCTCTTCAGTTAAAATCACATTTGCTTTTATCTGAGTTTTAGAGGCAGCTTGATGAATGGCTCCAGATGGCCTGTGGAAGTGGCTGCAGCATGAACTGACGTGTGGAGCAATTAAGTGTTTTCAGAACATGTACCTTGGCAGGAAACAGGTAAGTTGTTTCAGGATAAGGCTTTTCTGGGAGCTGGTGAGTGTTTGCAGAATGAGCAACTTGAAGGGCAGTGATAAATGAGTGTAAGCCGAGGAAACAACAGAATGAGATAATTATAGTTTCAGCTGTTTCCATTTTTCTCTGGTTAAATTCCTCCTGGATTTAACCTCCATGTTCTTGCAGATAGGTAAAGCTTCAGCTGAACTCCTGTGCAAATCCTGGGTGACAGCCCTTTGGTCTTTTCAGGCTTAATTCAAGAGAGTGTGAGATGATGACTATGGAAATCTGGGTTCAAATCCCTGCTCAGCCATGTAAAAGCACTGGGTGACCTTGAGCAAGTCACAGACTCTCAAACTCAGAGGAAGGTAAACCACCTCTGAACAAATCCTGCCAAGAAAACACAGTGAGAGGTTAGCCTTAGTGTCACCATATGTTGGAAATGTCTTGAAGGCACACCAGAAAGCATTTATAGAAATAGATTGACACATCAAGTAAACAGGTTGAGAATTAAAGCTAGGAGAATGCAACAACAACAGCAGTGTTCAATATATGGCAACATAACAAATGGGTTAATATTTATTATATTTTTGCAATGAGAGAACAGGCGAATACTTCTCATGTGAAATTTTACAGCATTCTTAAAATGCTACAAATTTTACAAAAAGCAAAAAAGTGCACACGAAGCCCAACCATAGTTGCTTAGCATGAGCATAACAGTTTTTTGTCTTGGTTTTGTTAGAGTCATTTTATAAATACACAGTTTTAAATGAGCTTAGTATATACATTTCCCATTATCACTACAATTTTCTACTTTTTGACAATTCAAGAAAATGTTGGTAAAAATTCTTCATTGTCATTTCTATAGCAGTACCTGTTCAATGACATATTTTTGCCTAACATTAATAATGGTGTGAAGAATAGCTATGGAAACATATTGATTAAATTACAGTAAGTCAACTTAATTGATTGGGCAGGTAGATGTACTTCTTGTTATGATGGATTTAATACTACCTAGCTGCACATATTGCATTTACATCTTGTGAATATTAGACAGCCCATTCTAATGTGTTCTCCATTCTTCTTCACCTGCTGTTGTAGCAACCCAAGCAACCTTACTCTAAATTTAGCATGCCAGAGACCTCAAGGGTAAGAGCCACTATTATTTAATCAGAATAACGAAGGCAAAGTGATATTCTTTTTCTCTGAGATTATATACATATGAGACAGAAAATGGGGGGAGGAACCAGGTTTAATATGAAGCTGTTCTTGTCAAGAAAACCCTGTGATTGATTCACCTTAGAGTCTCTATAAGTCAGAAATGACTTGAAGGTACACAACAATAACAACAACATTTGATAATTATTTTTTTCCTGCATTTTACTCTTTATTAAAAACCTATTATTAAAAATATTTCTAATCCAATTACATTGAAATATCAGCCTGACTGTACTATGAAGGACCAGCAGGGCAGTCAAGAGCTGTGTAAATCAGTCCTCTATCCTCTCTCACAAAACTGGTCTATATATAAAGATGTGAAACAACATCAAGTTTTACAAGTGCTCTGCATGCTGAAAATTTCAACCCTTCTCACAACCTCAAGAGGTGCTCAGGGCTTGTGGTGAACAGAAGAAATATTTATTTGTATATTTGTTTGTTTAAAGCATATATACCCCGTCCTTCCTCCAAAAAGCCTCTCTTAGATGGCTTGCACATTTCTAATTTGATCATTCCCTTTCTTCAGGCTTACAGTCTAAAAAGACAAGAACCAAAGGGAAAAGGGAATGACAGTGGAGGAGGGGATCAAGTCCAAAAATGCTGCTCTTGATCACTCCCTCAGAGGCCAGAGCAATGGCAGTTAGGGAAGGAGGGAGGACCTTTCCTCTGCCACTGGAATCAAGGCACAATGGTGACATGCTGGCTGCTGTTCTCTTCTTCAGAAGACAGAGTAATGGCAGTTAGTATAAAGGGAGAGCCCTTCATCAGTCGCTGGAATAAAGACACAATGAGGTGCCTGGTTGCTGTTCTCTCCTTCAGAAGCAGGAAACAGCAATTGGAGTGGAGGGAGGGCCTTTCATCAGCCACTGGAATCAAAGCACAATGTTGATGTGCTGGCTGCTGTTATCTCCCTCAGAGAGAGATCATGCTAGGAGCCAGTCACAATAAGGCAAGGTTTCAAATTGCATATCAGTATGTGGCTCAATTTTGTGTGGCCCCCAGAGATACCACCATGATCTTGCCCATCACCACAGTATATTCAGAACAGCTGTATCATATTTAATGAGAGCACCAGGTGCCCCTCCTTATAAATATCCTTTGTAACACAACAAGGATTGATCACATGATATCATAAGCCTCTAAGTCTCAGGGCCTGGGATAGAACTGACCTGGCAACCCTAGGCATGATTCTCCATTTAAATGATACTGGAGTGGGAATGCTTTTTTATGCTCTGAAAAGCATTTTTTATGAAACGAAGTATTTTTCAGTTCAGCTTCTGTTTTGTAAAAGTAGACAGCCACAGAATCTGGGATAGGGAATGGTGTGTAAGTAAAGTTCCTGGCCCCTCCCATGGTCTAAATCAGTTCTCAAATGTTTTATCCTTGTTATCTCCTTTACACCTACATGCAGACATCATGCCCTTACACTCATTGTATGCCCTTGCACTCATTGTAGTATATGAATAAAAATATTTTGATTATTTAGTGTGCATTTTTTTTCATTTGCACATTCATGTATATTAATATTTTACATTTTATAATGAAATAACATCATTCAAATTAAAACAGTTTTATTTAAGTAAATTCAATATTTAAGTCAGAACATGCATAAACTTTCCACATTAAAAAAAAGTCTGGGAAGAGGAGGGATGAGGGCCTCCAAGTCTTGAAACACCACAACCCCCCCCCCCCCCCGCCCATGGATGTTCGGTCCCCAGGAGTCTTGGCCTACCTGGAGAGAAGCATGGTGGTACACTCCACTCTGGAAAGCAGACACCCCTCTTTTAGGTGTCACTTGGTGTGGTCCACACCCCCTACACCCCCCTAGAAATGCCCATGTCAGCACATTCTTAAGGATGAAGTTGCTGAGAAAAGCAGAAGGCAGCATAGGAGGATGCCGGAGGGACTGAATTCCAGGGCACAACAGTCTGTAAGAACCCTTCACATTTCTACTCATATGGCAGGAAGTGATGAGGAAGAGTGATTTCTAATTCAGAAAGTGTCTTTTAAGAATAAGGATTTATAAATTCACCCATTCACGAATGACCAAAAATAAGCTATATGAAGGATATACTTCAGTTCTGGGATATTTTATCTTTAGAGTTCATAGCCTTAAGTAAATATATTATTCAATTCTGTTTCTAACCTACTATTGCTCTGAAGCCTGTGGTTGATTTGGTTGGTTGGTTGGTTTTTTTATCCACAGAACTTTCTCTCTGGTGGATCAGAAGGGAAGAAGATATGCGCAGACACTTTACCACTGAAAATTCTTGGTAAGCTTTGGTAATCGAGAACAGTAAAGGACTTGGTCTTACTGTGGGATGTCAAGATGAGAAGTGATGCTCACAGGAAAACCCCTAAACACCTGCTACAGCCAATGACACTCTTGTTTGTCCAACCAAGGCAATGAAGAGGGTCAGTAGACATCTGCTGTACAGCTAACACAAGTTTCTGTAGCATGGAGAACTGAACACAGGCACTGATTGATCCCTTAGATCTAGCCTTTATTGGAAACAGTTTGGAGCTGTCACCTGGGAGTTTGGGATATGATATAATAACAACAACAACAACAATAATAAATTATTTATTACCTGCCCCTCTGAGTGAGCAATTGGGATGGGGTACAACAATTTAAAAACAAGTGCAATTAAAATGTTACATCCCAATCCCTCCTCCCACCCCTTAAAATAAGATTAAACTAGGTTAAAACAGCAACAATAAAAACAAAGATAATACAGTGTATCCAGTCCAGATTTATGGGGAGCCTCAACGTGAATCTGATGTGGCTGGGAAGGCTAGATGGGTGTCTTGGAGACCAGGGAAGGTTAGCTGCTGTCCGGAAAGGCCTGCCGGAAAAGATGCATCTTGGCATTTTTTTAAAAGCCATCCAGGGCCGTAATAAGACGCATCTGATCCGGCAGGTCATTCCACAGTCTGGGAGCGATGGCAGAGAAGGCCCTCTGTGAGGTCTGCGGCAGCCTGGTCTTAATAGGCTGTAGCAGATTCCTCCCAGAGGACCAGAGCATGCGAGGGGGCTCATATGTGAAGTGGCGGTCCCTGAGATAGGATGGACCCGAGCCATGTATGGCTTTAAAGGTTAAAACCAACCCCTTGTACTGCACCCAGAAACTAATTGGCAGCCAGTGGAGAGACTTGAGCAAAGCTGTTATGTGTTCTCTCCTCTATGTTCCAGTAATAAGCCTGGCTGCCATGTTTAGGATCAGCTGAAGTTTCCGGGTTAAGCACAAGGGTAGCCCCATGTAGAGTGCATTACAGTAATCCAAACGTCAGGTAACCAAAGCATGTACCACAGACTCCAGGAAGGGGTGCAGCTGGCGTATCAGCCGAAGCTGATATCAGGCACTCCTGATATCAGCATGCTAATTACACCCAGCTGTCTCTCCCCTCCATCCCATCTGAATCAGGAAATGCTGTGCAGGTGTTAGACAGATGGCTGGTTTATTATTCATGCACAATAATGATCTGGATGATATGTGTGATAGGGTAAGAAAAGCTTACTATATCTGGCAGTGGGACACACACACACGCATAGTGGAAGGAAATTGGCACAGAGGCATCCCAAGAACTTAGGCTGGCACAACAACAATGGTGATGAGTAGACTTTCACAATTTGTTGCCTTGCTTTTAGTGTTAGTGTTTCAATGTCAGTCTATGTATTTGTAATATCTGTACATGTTCTATGTTTTATGTTACAATGGTTTGTATGTATGGTGTTTTTTTAAATTAAAGTTAAAAAAAAACACAATTTGTTGCCTTGCAAAGTGTTTAAAGTATTGTGACAATTCTTCTCAAGAATGCCTGCCTTGCCCAAGTCCAATGGAAGGTTTACAGACACCAGTATCCTAACCACATGAGAGCACTGGACTGTCTGTTAGCGCCACACACTACAAGAGGCACTCCTCACCATAGTGACATAGATTATTTTCCCACCAAGAAGAAGACTCTCCATGCAAATGGAGACAGCTCACGTGGAAAACAGCTGCCCTCTTAGTTTCAAAGGTGCTACAAGATCACTTTGCATACTCAGTTTCCACACTAACATGGCTGGGTCTTTGAATTCTAGGCCTGTTATAATTATCATATAAAGTCATCTTGTTAAAGTACAATCAATTGGAAGTGTCTCCAATGGACAATGTCTGGGGGAAATGGACTAAAAATGGTCTATCCATAATTATTTGTTTCTCTTTTCTAGAGTGTTGTCAAGTATTGTGTGTCTGTATATGTGCCTTCAGGTTGCCTGTTGTGTTATGGTGACTCCATGAAATTCATAGTTGTTGTTTTTTTCCTTAATGCAAGTAATGTTCAGAGGTGGTTTTGACAGTTTCTTCCTCTGAAATATAGCCTACTACCTTCAGCAAAAATAATTGGATGCTGATGTACAATTTTCAATTTTATTCAATATTTTATTTCTATAGGCATTATCAATTTTGTTTTCACAGGTAATGGTTAAAAAATAAGAGATACAATCCATTGCATAATATGATACTTAACTACTAAGAGAAGTTCAACAGAATATATGACAGTCCCTGTTGGAGTAACAGCAACAGCTACAAAATGGACCTTAAACTAGTAGCCATATGAAGAACCAATTTCAGCACAGCACTCCAGATTTCTAATAGAAATATGGCAGCATGAAAAAGGACAAATATGCAGACTGCTATACATTTCTCTTTTCTGACTACAAATTGTACACACACATTCTCATTCTCTCTCTCTCTCTTTGTGTGTATGTGTGAGAGAATGCAAGTACACACTCTCAAGAAACACCTCTTGTTTGGACAAAATTATTTAATAGTTGTATCATTTGTTTCTATGACAACCTATATTCTATTTTTTTTCCTAGAAAATAGGTAACTTGATAATTCAGCCTTAATACCATTCTCGTATTTAAAAAAATCCCTTTATCTATCATAAGACATTTTACTCTCATCTTCTGGTCTTCATGCTATAGACAGAGATATCATTTGCCCTTCAGTCTTGGTAACAATTTGTTCAGGTTTGATTGCTCTTCTAGCCTTTTGCTGAGTCTGAGAGTAGCATGGCATCAAATTCTTATTTTCCCAGTTATAATAACACACAAACTACAGAATGGTACCATTCCTCACCATGCCTCTGATTCTTCAGCATCACCATCATCTGATAGTTCTGTTTTCACTCAGCTTTTCTGTTCCAATTATTTTCATTTGCACACAGGTTTATCCAAAGCTCATGCAATTGTTCTAGTGGCAAAATAATACTAATACCTGTTCACAGACAGTTCCAGGAGATTACAACCAAAAGGTAGGATAAAGTAATCACAAGCTTAATTTTATGTTGTCATAAAATTACTTTTTTTTTCCTTTTTGAGCTCTCTCTTTCTTTATGCACATGGATACTGTTTAAGCCAAGGATGGGAAACTATCACAGAAGTAGGGTGCATCTGAGTTTTTAGAACTGCTGAAGGGGCATACATACACACACAATTTTAATTACTTTCTTCCAATAAATTAATTATACTTCTTTCATTAAAAGTAGTAAAACATAGTGATTTTATAAATTTCAATATCATAAGATATTTTAATTGTCTCTCATGCTGACTGACTTCTCTCACTGAATTTAATAACTTAATTCCTTAATATTCACACAGGTTGGCTGCTACTTATCATGGAACTCTATGGTTGTTGCTTGGTGGCTAGATAGCTTTCAGCAATGGATAACAAGAGTTAGCAATATATGAGATTATCACACAGAGAGATAAGGACGGGAGCAAAGCAGATTGCTTGCATGCTATTCGCATGATCAGGGCAAAGATTATCACACCCAGTGTGCTTCTCCTGTTCTTCTCCCGTCTGTGAAGTGTAATGGACCTGTAATTTGGTATTAACAGGAGTTTCCTTTAATACACTTCATAGATGGGAACAGGAGAAGCATGCGGGATGTGATAATCTTTGCCCCAATCACACAAATGGGACAGGATAAGGACAGGAGCAATCTGCTTTGGTCCCACCTTTACCCTCAGTGTGATAATCTCCTAAATCTTTGAAATGAGGAAATTATCTGGCAAGTCTTCCTTCTTTCCCCAGAAGGCATCTCCATTTTCCTTAAACATTATGCCACCTGAACTGAACTATTTTCCTTGACCAAAGGTGGGGAGCTTTTGGCCCTCCAGTTGCTGTCAGATTCCATCATTGTAGCACTGTCAGATGAAAACGGGAGACACTCTTGTACTTTTAATGATTATACAGAAAAGGGGATTTCAGAAGGAGTTGCTTATCACACAATTAAGTACATCTGTTAAAATTATCTCTTCTGCACAACTGTTAAAGATACAGGAGCCATGTCCACTTTTCACTACAGCAACTCTAACTCCATGTCCCATCAGCACCTACCAGTGTGGTCATGGATGATGAGAGCTATATTCTAAAATTATCTGAAGCCAATAGGTTCCCAACAGTATTTATTCAAGTTTTACTTTGTATCACATCCAAGGATTCAGACAATTGTGTCAGCTCTCTGTGATAAATGTGGTTACAGAGCATCTCCCTGAACCACAGAACCCTGCTGGATTAACTCTTTCCCTTCCAAAAGATGGCAGTTTTAATTGGTCCAATTGTTTTGACAAGTCTCAGCATCATCACTGATTTCAGTAGTCCTGTTTTGTTAGTGGGAGAAAGAGGTGGTGTGAAAGCAAGAACTAAAGAATCTGTGGACCATGTGTTGCCTTCTCTTTCTGTACAGAGATGCACCATTAGATGTGAATGTCTTTACTGTTGTGATAGTTTTATCATTACTTTTTATTATGACAGTGAATATCCTAATATATGGCTTTTCTCTAGAGGTCACTGTAGATACTGTCTGAACATTTGATACCTTCATTTCTCTATCTCTGACATATTCAGAACAGAATGTAATGCATTCCACTTGAGAACCTTTTCATCCTGGAAGCAACTCCATAATGAATTATTGCAGGGTATATTCAGCATTGTCTTGGGAGAGTAGCCTTACATCTTAGTTAATTGGTAATGCTTGTGTTGTCATGGAAATTTAATTAATCAAAGTCAGGCAGAACATCTGGTCATACACCAAAGCTGTCAGAATCATAGTAATGATGTTTCACAGGTACTGAGACAATTCAGCAAGGATGGTGTGCATGCCTAAAACAATCCTCTCCCCAAAGCAGCTTGATAAAAGATGGATGCTATTGCCTTTTCCGATCTTGGGTCCCCAAATATTGTTGGGCATCCCTCAGAAGTGGCCATATTAACCAAGAGGATGCTAAAAATCATGGTTCAATATCCAGGGACCTATAGTTTAGAACAGTAGAGCATAATAGCAATTCTGAGAAACCTCCATTGCTGAGGAAAACACACACAATCTACCTAACTTCTGGTTAAATGTGTTTATAAACTAGCAGCTGTAAATAGTGGGATTTAAGACTATTTGAATTGCACAGTTTACAGCAAGTAGATTAGAAACAGATAAATAATAGAAGTATTCACTAGGGCAATCAACAAGGCAGTGGCAAGGCAGTGGATTGTCAATGATCCTAGAAGAGAAAGCAGCCTACAGATTCAGATCACACCAATGGCTGAGGATGTGGGGAAGACACTTTATACAACACCTTTTGTACTTATCTACCATCTTTGCAGACAGGAAACTTTCTCCTCATAGACTCCCAAAGGACTACATTAAATTCTGAACAAATTAATTTTGATATGTCTTCAGCACTTTGAGAAAATGACACCCTGCTATGTAAACAATCAAAGACTTTTCTATTCTGACAGCTGTGTAATGAGCAACTATATAAGACCCATCTACCACAATGCACTGAATATAGCAATAGCAAGTACATTTCTATACTGCTTATCAGCACACTGAAGCACCCTCTAAGCTGTTTACAATGTGTAAGCTAATTGGCCCCAACAAACTGGGTACTCATTTTAGCCACATAAGGAAGGATGCAAAGCTGAGTCAACCCTGGAACTCTGCCTGGGATCAAACTCACAACCTCATGGTTGTGAATGGCTGCAGTACTAGCATTTAACCATTGTGCCACCAGGGCTCCCTAATTATTTCTAATTATTGTGCTGGGGTATATGTTTGTGTGTGTTTTAATGATGTATGCTTTAATCTGGTTTAATCTTGTTTTAACTTTTGTTTCTTGGATTTTTAATAAAAACAGACCAGCAAGAAATGCACACCACATGTCCCGACTCCACCCTGATGCCAGCATCACGCCATTTTTTTGGCACAGCATTTAGACGCACTGCACCAAAGAAACCTAAAAAGTCGCTACCATTGTGGTTTAAAAAGGAGTGGCATTTTGCCAGGTTTTTTTTAGAGACAGCAAAGTGCTGGATCAGGCTCGCAATGTGTCATTGCTGCAGCCCCCATCCAGCGCTGAAAGGGGTGGTGGGATGGTGCTCTATTGGGGCCATCTATTCAGCTCCAATGTCTGTTTTAAATGTTGTAAACCACTTTAAGTCCTGATCTGGAGAAAAGATGAGATAGAAGAGATGATGATGATGATGATGATGATGATGATGATGATGATGATGATGATTTGAGCAATGATTTTAATCATCTTTAAGTATTTTCTCTATGTAATATTTTAGTTCGTCAGCTCTTAAGACATTGTTTATATGTGTATATGTTCTTTTCTATTGTTCTAATACAGTGGTATCTTATTGTAATGCTGGAAATGTTAATTATAACACCAATTTCTAAAACTGTGATTTAAAGGGGAAAAAATTAAGAGTCTAAAACTCAATAGATAGGTCTCCAGAAAGATATGTGAACCCAATTCTGCCAGCAAGAGTATTCCTGGTGGTGTTAACCTGCAACGGGTGCTTAGACATATATTTCAGAGGTGGGGAAGGGCAGAAGCTGCTTTGAATCTGTTGAATTCAAAGTCTCTGTATTCCTTCAAAATGGCCCCAGGAGCAGGACCACATATCCATGCCAGCCTCAGGACTTTTACTTAAGTGATGCATTCTCTCTCCCACTGATTTCAAGAGGAAGAGAAATAATTAAAGCAATGAGGATCCACCTTATTGTCATCACCCATGCTGCTTACCTGTATTCAAACAAGGCTGCAGCAGATCTATTTGCTGGGATAACTTAAGCTTGCTCTGACAGATGATGGCTTTAAGAGGAGGATTAAACAATTCGTAGAAGATATGGGTCAGTGGCAGTAAGCTGCTATAGCTAAATGGTAAAGCTTTGGAAAATTACTTTTTTTGAACTTCATCTCCCATCCACCATCACCAGAACCCATGCTGATTGGGCCATTCTGAACATTGTAGTCCCAAAAGGTAACTTTTTTGAGAAATTTAGAGTAATCTCATGACCAGAAGCTATCGACCTCTGTATATCAGAACAATGAAGGACCTCCGTTAATGTTTTACACTCTGCTGTCTAAATTCCCAAAATTTATACCTACCACTGTTGTAAACAAATGCAGGACTAGTTGTAGAGGCTGGGTACTTTCCAAGTTGGATTCATTGGTCAGAGTGAGCAAGGCTCACTTTTGTTCTTATACTAACCCCATCTTCTTCAGAAGTAAATTTATTTGAAATCGGCAGGACTTGCTTTTCAAACAGCATACTTTAGAATCAGGGTGCCAGCCCAGGCATTTCCTTCTGAAGCTGATTATCTGCCCTACTTTCCCAGGGCTTTCGGCCTAACTGGATGTAATTGCAGCCCCCTTGGGGGAAGCAGCATCTGTTGAGGAAACGCAGCTTATCACAGAAGCATTTTGTAACATTATTTTCTCACAACTCCCAACACAGAAGACATCATGCCGAGTTAAAAGCGCTGAGGTGGGGAGGAATGAGAGACATATAACACACACACACAAAAATGGCAAAGCACAGATGACGTCAAGAAACAAAACATAATTAAACCTACTCTGGAATCT
Source organism: Urosaurus nigricauda (assembly GCA_034509955.1). NCBI lineage: Eukaryota > Metazoa > Chordata > Lepidosauria > Squamata > Phrynosomatidae > Urosaurus > Urosaurus nigricauda. The sequence continues at coordinate 98,176,821 of JAOEGL010000001.1, forward strand.
ATGCCATTGATGCATTGATGATCCATATAAGCAGGATTACTTATATTCTTAAAATAGAATCGTAGTGCTTGGAAAGGAATTCAGAAGTTGATTTAAAAGATACAGGTCCTGTTACAACTTCTGAAATAATTTTAATACAAAATTCTTAAGCGTATACTATTTTAGGATATTTTATTTTGGTATATTAACAAAGAACAAACATATGGATGTGTTAAGCTTAGAAGAAACAAACAAGGATTTTTTCCCTTTGGCCCTGTAGGTTTTCTATGGGGGGGGGGGGGGGAGGGGATGAAAAAAGAAAGAAAGAAAGGGAGGGAGGGGAAAGAAAAACAGTACTTCTAGTAAGAAATTCAGTATCTCAGGTGCTATCCACACTGCAGAAATAATCCAGTTTGACTCCAATTGCCACAACTCAATGCTATGGAATTTTGGGAACTGTAGGTGTGTGAGACACTTAACCTTCTCTGTTAGAGAGCTCTGGTGCCACAATGAACTACAGATCCCAGTATTTCATAGCATTAAGCCATGGTTGTTAAAGCAGTTTCAAACTGAATTATTACTACAGTGTGGATGCAGCCTCAGAAATACCAGCTTTCATTTGAAAGGCAAGGACAGGTTGCATCTATTACTTAATCATGGCACCAAAGGGGCGAGGGATCTTCCAGATGCTTTGGACTTCAACACCCAGCAATCCAAAATAGCATGGCCAATGGTCAGAAAAGTTAGGAGCTGATGTTGAAAAAGCAAAACATTTGGAAGGTATGAAGAACTGATAAAAGATTGTAAAAGTAAATAGAGGAGCTAGGGCAATTCACCCCAGAGATTTACAATCTTTTTTTGGGGAAAAAATTGATTAGAGATTTAACACTTTAAGGTGAGGGAGAAATTTAATCCTGCTACTTCTAATTCTGAGAGGCCTTTAAGGACACAACTCTAACCTTTGGCATTAACCAGTAAGACTGCTGCAGTTGTCCTCCTCTGCCCTACCCTGCAGAGAGAATCACCTCATACATTGTTGTCCTACGACTGTATCCAATGCTGTCCATCCATCAGTGAAAGGGAAACTGCTACTGGAAGTAACCTCTTATGTCTCCCATATAGCCCTTCATGCACCTCCAAGTCTGGTCCGGAGGTTAGGAGAGATCTCCCAGGCTGCATCCACGTTGCAAAAATAATCTAGTTTGACATCACTTTATCTGCCATCACTCAGTGCTATGGAATGCTAGGATTTGTGGTTTGTTGGGGCACCAGAGCTCTCTGACAGTGAAGGCTAAATGTCTCACAAAACTGCAATTTTCAGAATTCCATAGCATTGAGGCATGGCAGTTAAAGTGGTGTCAAACTGGATTATTTCTGCAGTGCAAATGCAGTCCTAGAGGAGGACTAGGAGTCACATGAGTGCAGGGGAAGGAAAGCATGGAGAAATGTCACATGAGTGGAAGTCCCTTTTCATATCACTGGATGGTGCCTTCTGGCTCTTGACTGTATTCTCGCTACATGATATTCCAGCTATTTTGTGTTTTGTTTTGTTTGCTTGTTTTTTTGCATTGTCTTGACTTCTCTGCTCCCCAGCTCCATTTTTTGGAAACGTTTGGAAACGGGTCATGGGATTGTTTTAATCTATGTTTTTTTTTACTTGTACCCCGCTCCGAGTGTATGTACAGAGGAGCGGGCTATAAATAAACTATTATTATTATTATTATTATTACTATTATTATTATGTCCCACCACCAAAGACATAGGACAAAACCAAAAGGCTACCACAAAGGGCACTGTACCTTCCCACTAGTATGAAGAATATTTATTTTGTGTTGTTTGTTTCCAAGTCATTTCTGACTTACAATGAGCCTAAGGTGTACCTATCATGGGATTTTTATGAAAAAAATTATTCACAGGTTTGCCGTTGCCTTCCTCTAAGGCCTGTAAGTGTGATTTGTCAAAGGTCACCTGATGCATTCCCACGACTGAGTTCGAACCCTTCCTGGAGTCCTAGTCTGAGAGATAAATAGTTATTGTTTGATTCATATGTAAATAATGCACAGTTATAACACTATATGAGTGATAGCTGTATACATGTTAAAACTGCAGCAAAATATTGCAGCATGGAACAGTGCTGCTCAGGTTCCAGGCAGCAAGCACCTCTGCAGGGTATTTGGTTCCATTTCCATCTCTCTCTTTATTTTTCATCCACATAATGTCAATCATCATTCCATACCTATCCCATCCTCATTGGGTTGTTTGGCTATTTTTAGCTTCTTTTAACATTAATAATAATAATAATTAATAAATAAATAAATAAATAAATAAATAAAATCTTTATTTTTATACCGCCCTTCCAATGATCAGGGCAGTGCACAACATATACAACAATTAAAAACATTCCAAAAATAAACAATAACAGTATCAATACAGCAGTACAATAGCAATATGCCAAATCAGCTCACAGTGGAGGAGGATGAGGGAGAAATAACAACAGGGAAAGGAATATCAGGGGTAAGCCTGCCCGAATAAGTGTGTTTTTAACCCCTTTTTAAACTTGACCTATGTCTGCCTCTCTCTCAAGATTGAAAGCTCACAAGATTCAAAGCAGATACTGATAGAAACAGATAAAAGGAGATGAAAAAGTGGTTTTGCTTTCCTAAAGTTTTGTTATTGTTGTTTTGGTTCCTGCTGCTGTTACTTTTTTCACCTCTGCAGGCCTACTAATACTTTCATCTTCCACCTGATACCACCATTTTGGCCAGTGGTACCCCAGTCTGAACATTAAAGAAATTAACCCAGTTGCAGATCCCACCTTGGATAACCATTCAATCTAAACTCTGGAGCAGATTCACCATCCAACTGACATTGGAACCATGAGACACCACTGGCTTTGTTTATAGATGGATCCAATTTTCAGAACTGGGTTTACTAGTAGTATATTTAGGGTAAGCTATTTTGTCTGTTTCCCAGAACAAATATTTTGTGTTTGGTATTCTTTCTGATATTCTATCATCACCAGTCCCAAGGACAAGCAAGCTGGCAAGATTATGTGAAAATTTTCATAGATTGATTTAATCCTTCCTGAATTCAATGCCTATAATTTTTAGTGCCAAAATATTGCACAATCTTACTTTCATAAAAAGCACTGAAAAGCTGAAGAGTTTGTTCTCTTTTTGTTTCAAAGCTCAAATTCTTATTTACAGATTGCTACACTATAATTATGCCAGCCTTTTATTTTACATGGAACAAATAAATTATTTTGGTATCATTAAATAGTCTATTAGTTAATTATCTGAAAACTGTTCCGTGAAGGTATTATCACTAGAGGGAAAGCACATCTCAAGAAAGCTCTTTTGAAACTTCGTGATGGTATGAATTCCATCAAGCAGTTTTTGCATACAAAAGGCCAACATCAAAATTGTATGACTGTGCTAATAAAATAAACATTCATCTTATCACACAACCTTCTCCTCTGTGGGTTGTATTTTACTTTTAATTCTCAATTCTTTTTATGAATGAGTTAGCAAAAAGAAATATTAAAGAAGACTGTGCCAAATATTTTCAACATGGCTTCAATATTGAAGGGTGTGTGTGTTGGGGAGGATTAATTCACTAATGAAATATTTGTTTATATAATGTGATCATTTGCCATAACTCTCACTTGCCACTTGGCAATATCACCACATCACTAGATCTAATTGGATGTGATTTTTACTTACTTACAGCTTGGGGTGTCATAACATTATCGAAAGCAATATATGACTTACGGGTTACATGTATCCCCCCTCCAAGTGTTTTATGCACCTCCCCAGGACCTGCCATTTTTGCTGAAGTTCTCTCCAACACAAAAATTCCAGTGATTCTGCTAGGAAACATGGTGCATGGAGGGAGAGTGTGCCTTGTTTTCCAGCAGCATTGCATCTGCAGCCAGCATGCTGTCAGGAGGGTTATTTTGCTGGAAAACAAGATTTGTGTTCCTGACAGGCTCGTGTTTCCCAACAAAATCACTGGGATTTTTGCAGTGGTAGCACTGGAAGCTCCAGCAGCAGAGGGTTTTAGGAGTGGCACTTGGGTTTATAGCCCCCTGTGAGTTTAGGGAAGACCATGCCACCCCAGACAACAGAAGGGGTGAGGAATGTGTGCCCTTCCAATGTTACTAGACATCTCCCACCATTTCTGAGCACTGGCATACTGGTGATGGGCCACGAGTTCCCAATGAGCTCTAGAATAGCCTTCATACATCATGTCATTCAGGAAGAGGAAGGAGCAGTTAAATATAAGCTGAAAGTATCAAAGAAACAGCAGCAAGGGACTGAACACAACTGGAGAAAAGGTGATTAACCACATTTCTGTGACCTTTCTACCTCTTGGAAATCATGTGTTAAGCAAAAGATGCTCACTGAATAAAGAAATTATTACCTATCACAGAAAATAGATGCAGTGGGATGTGGTGGCTCAAGTGGTTAAGACACTGACTCTGTTGATTGGAAGATCGGCAGGTTGGCAGTTCAAGGCCCAGGTGCCACATCATGAGGTGAGCTCCCATCACTAGTCTCAGCTTCTGCCAACCTAGCAGTTCAAAAGCATGCAAATGCAAATAGATAAATAAATACCATTCCAGTGAGAAGGTAAACAGTGTTCTGTGCAATCATGCTGGCCACATGATCACAGAGTAGTCTCTGACAATGCTGGCTGTTTGGTTTAGTAATAGAGATGAGCACCACCCCCTATGGTTGGACATGACTTGAAAACCTTGTCAACGGGGAATACCTTTACCTTTTTACAGAAAATAGAATTATTAACTTCCATCTAGCACTCTACACATTTCAATTAAGAGAACAAACTTGTAGAAATAAATAAATATATGCACCCATCTTCCCTCCACTGCAATGAAACAAACAATTTCTTCTAACAGACTCGTTGGGATTGTTTGGCAGGGATACAAGATGAAAGTTAAAGAATTAATATACTGATGGCAGGTTCTTTTCTTCCTGCCACAAACTACTGTATTTTAACAAATTATCCTTTTTTTTTCCTCTTAATATTTAAGCCAATCAAATTTTAATATATGCTTGTAATAACTTTTAGAAATGTCTGTACCCTATTGGTGGACCCAGTAAATGGACTGGATGGCCCTTGTGGTCTCTTCCTACTCTATGATTCTATGCTTACACATATGGATTTTGGAATTTTTCTTGTGGCTACTGTGACAACTTTTTCTTTTTGTTGAACTTTTAGAAATGTACTTTTGACTAATCCAACACAAATTGGGTGTTTTGGAACACCCAAACCTTCATTACATATGAATAGCACATGGTTAACTTCCTTTGAACTTGATGGTTGGTTTTTTATTTATAGGAGCATAGTTAATAATACAGCACCTTATGCAGGAAGGGAAGATAGAATTCAAATCACATTAATATTTTGATAGGAATTTATGCTTCAAAACCCACAAATGTAAAAGTTCTCCCTTTGGAGGATATCTGGAATGGAATGAGTACTAAGTAAAACATTTGTGTATAACAGTAACCTATCCATTGGCGAATGCCTTCCCTAGGCTTATGTGAATGAGGCAGTCCACCCAGCATTACTGAGAAGAAAAGAAGGAGGTTGAGAGAGGCACTGCTTTGCAGTGGTTCCATTCCTTTCTCTCTGGCAGGTCCCAAAGGGTGAGGCTTGGGGACAGTTGCTCCTCCAAAATCAAGCTTAACTGTGGCGTCCCTCAGGGAGCCATCCTGTCCCCGATGCTATTTAACATTTATATGAAGCTGCTGGGGGAGATCATTCGGAGGCATGGAGCTCAGTATCATCAGTACGCTGATGACACTCAGATATATTTCTCCATGACAAAATCATCCGCTCAGACCTCAGATGGCGTCTCCTCTCTCAGTGACTGCCTAGCAGTGGTAATGGGATGGATGAGGGAAAACAGATTGAGGCTTAATCCAGACAAAACAGAGGTACTGACGGTTACTGGCCCGAAACCAGGCTTGGGAATACAACTCCCAGTCCTAGATGGAGTCACACTCTCCCCGAAGGACCCTGTTCGCAGTCTTGTCGCTCCACATGACTAGTCAGGTGAATGCGACGGTCAGGAGTGCCTGTTACCAGCTTCATCTGATACGCCAGCTGCACCCTTTCCTGGAGATGAGGGACCTGGAAACTGTGGTACATGCTCTGGTCACCTCACATTTAGATTACTGCAATGTGCTCTACATGGGGCTACCCTTGTGCTTAACCTGGAAACTTCAATTGGTTCAAAATATGGCAGCCAGACTAGTCACTGGGTCATCTAGGAGAGAGCATATAACACCAGTGCTTAAGTCTCTCCACTGGCTGCCGATCAGTTTCTGGGCACAATACAATGTGCTGGTTTTGACCTTTAAAGCCTTTCATGGTTTAGGTCCATCATATCTTAGGGACTGCCTCTCCCCATATGAGGCCCCTCACACTCTTCGGTCCTCTGGGAGGAACTTGCTACAGCCTATGAAAACTAGGCTGGCACAGACCTCCCAGAGGGCCTTCTCCACTGTTGCGCCCAGGCTATGGAACGGCCTGCTGGATGAGATGCGTCTTATTACAACTTTGGATTGCTTTAAAAGAGCCACCAAGACACATCTCTTCCAGCAGGCCTTCCCAGAAAATGAAAATGATTAACTTCTCCGTCATCTATTGCCCTTCTAGTCTCATAAAATGATACATTAGATACCCTAATGGCCGCCCACTCATCCAATTTTTAGAGCCTTTAATGTTTAATGTTTTAATGTTTTACTGTTTTACATTTTATTCCTAGTTTAATTCATTTTTAAGGGGTGGGAGGGGAGACTGAATTGTTATTTTAACTGTATGTATTTTTAAATGTTGTACTCCGCCCCGATTGCTTATCCAGAGGGGCGGAATATAAATAAATATTTATTATTATTATATTCTACTGTAATTACACAGAGATTTTGGTATTTATCGACAGTATTATTTATTTATTTATTTGTAAAGCACCATAAGTTTACATGGCTCTTTATAGATACAATCAATTCAAAACATTAAATCATGCCAGAGGCAGGAATACAATCTAGGGAATAATACAATCTAAGGAATAATAACATATAAAACTGTACAGTAATTTTAACAAATTATACAGGTAAAGTACATTACTATAAAAGCAACTAATACATGTAATCAAATATAAAATTATAAAAACAGTATTAAAATAAAGTTCCAAATGCTTAAGAAAACAAGAAAGTCTTCAATTCATATTTAAAACTAACAAAAGAAGAGGCAGTCTGAAGGTGTTGGGGGTGGGGGGAATTTCAGGATTATGGTGCAGCAAGTGAAAAAGAATGAAGCCAAGCCAAGAAAAAGAAAACCCTTGGCTGGGTAAGAAGTCCAGAACTCTTGGAACATAAGCGGGGCTAGGTTATGTAAGGTTTTAAACATTAAAAGAAGACGTTTATACAAAATCCTAAAAGGAATGGATATCCAGTGAAGAGATACCAAAAGTGGGATAACATGATCAAAACGACAAGCCAAAAGGTTAATCTTAGCAGCAGAATGTTGAATGGAAACCAGAGGACTAAGGTGAGACCATGGGAGCCCCGTCAAAAGAAGATTGCAATAATCAAGGTAGGAAATAACCAAAGCATGAACTAAGCAGATGAAGCAGAAAGAAAAGGTCTAATTTTTGCAATGTTATAAAGAAAAAATCAGCATGACTTGGTTACTGCCTGAATCTGGGGAGCAAAGAACAAAGAAGAGTCGAAAATATAGCCAAGACTACGTGCTTCCTTCACAGGATGAATGGGAATATTATTAACCATAATAGATAATGTATATTGTGGAGAAGGTTCTGGAGGAAAGATAAGTAGTTCTGTCTTTGCCATATTGAGTTTTAGATGCTGGTGAAGGATCCATGATGAGATAGCTGAAAGACATGCAGTGACAGGATGTTCAATGTGTAATTAAAAATAAGAATTCTAAGCCGCTCTGAGAGGCTTTAGGACTGAAGGGTGGGGTAGAAATACTGTAAAAAAAATGTCAGGTGAGAGTTCTGGAGTAAAAAAAAATACAACTAAGTATCATCAGCATAAAGATGATATTGAAAACCATACAAGCTGATAAGATTACCTAAAGATAATGTGTACAGGGAAAATAACAATGGACCCAAGACGGAACCCTGCAGAATCTCCACTGAAAGAGGAAAAGAAGAAGATACATGATTTCCAGCTACCCCAATAAATGACCGGTTTGAGATATATGATATGAGCTAACTGAGGACTGAATCTGGTTGCAGAGATATCAAGGAGAATAAGGACTGAATATAGGCCTTTTGACTTGGCCTGAAGACCATCTTTGACTTATGTAAGAGCTGTCTCTGTAGAGTGAAAAGGATGAAATCTAGGTTGAAAGAGATCCATTACAGAATTATTAGAAAGAAACTAGAGGCAATGTATATAAACATCATGTTCCAAAACCTTCGAGAAGAACGACAACAGTGAAATAGGAATGTAGTTAGAAAGAGAAAATGGATAAAGTGAGGACTTCTTAAGAACTGGAGAGACAGTAGCATGTTTAAACTCAGAAGGAAATAAACCAGTAGAAAGAGAGAGATTAATAATATGGAGAAGAGATGGGAATATGGCAGAGGCAACAGTAATTAAGAAGCGAGATGGAAAAGGATCAACAGAGCAGGTTCAAATGTTTGAAGACATCAACAGCTTGGATAGTTCATCTAACAAGGACGAAAAGTAGAAAATGTAGAAGATACAGACATTTGATGTGTTGGTACTGAAGAAGGGTCAGAAACAGTAAGATCAGAATGGATAGGTTCAATTTTAGTATTAAAGAAGATTGCAAAATCATTAGCAGAGAATGATATTGGAATGTTGTAACTGTATGAAAAAGTAAATAATATTAGCTTGCGTTGTGTATGCAGAATCACAATAATGGAAGTAACAAGCCTTCTACAATAAAGGAAAGTACTATACCCACAAAGCAATCTCAAGAGCTACAAGGCCAGCAAACACAAATTACCATGTCAATCAAATAGGCCCTTATTGATTCACAGCATTTATATTAACTGGCAATCCTCTGTAGATTTCTTGGCAGTTGTGTATGTGCTCTCAAATTTTATTGAGACAGAACCAGAAGATAGAGAGGATTCTTAAAGCTAAATGCCCCATGTTCTGCCACACACTTTTCCCTTCCAAACAGAAATATTCAAAAGCAGTGAGAAAGAACTCTCTGAATGTTGAAGATGGCCATCTGAAGTGTTTGGCTTATTTAATGGCATGCTGTATTATTTTGAAATAAAGGCTGATATCTGTTGGGAAGTTACATCAACTTAATGATCGTGAAAATGTTCAATTGCACTGTTTTGCACAGTTCATTTCCTCAGGAGGAGAGTGGAATATAGCTATGCCACTTGGGACCATTGTCCAAACAGCTAGCAGCCTATCCATTGCACAATAGGCCCACTAAGCTATATGTCCCATAGCACAATGGGACACCATGCATGATGCCCCAATGAGCATCATCACAGTGCACTGGAGGGTTGCTCATAATGACAGAGACAAAGCTAGGTTATCATAAAGTTGTGCATCATAGCCTGTGATGCAGGACCATGGCTAGAGTTTAAAATACATTAGACAAAAACCACTCAGGCAATGGCTTTCCCACAAAGAAAGGTAAGGCAACTTCCTCAGACAAAACAGCATAGGGGGGCGACAAATCCTACCCCATCCCACCCCACTTCCTTTGGCTAGTGTGGCTAGGGTATCCATTTTCATTAACGGGGGGAACTCCATCAATAAGCTCCCAATTGCACTGCAGTCCCATTAGTCCTCAGGTGTGAAATATTGCTGCTGAAACAATTACAACACTGAGCAGTCATGTGGAATAAGTCATTTTTTCTCCCCCTCGGCCCCTCCTCCTAATCTTTCCCAAGACACCTGATTTTCATTATTATTATTTTCTATTTCCTTTCCTTTCTTTTCTTTTTAAACTTAAATAGAATAACTGGAATTACATTAAAAAGAAAAAAAAATTAAAAATCCAAAAGGCATGCTGAGTAGGACATAGGGCAGGAAGGCAGTGTTAAGGGGGAGTTGTTATGGCAAAGACATGCAGTAATGTCTGCTCTCATGTTTCCATTTTCTTTAACTAGCTCAACTGCAGCATATGATAATGTCCTAAAAATCAACCACAGTCACACACATAACTCCATTCTATTTAAAAAAAAACACAAAGTAAATATTTGTTTATTTATTTATTCAATATACATCTCACCTTTCTCCCTATGACTTAAGGCAGCTTACAGTACACTGTTAAAACAATTGAGGAAATTGAGTAATCAGGAATGAAATATATATATATATATATACTCACATTTTTCAAGGCAGTACTTTACCTTGACAACTGGGGAAGAAGGGCCAGGGCCTGAGATTTGGGAACCTTAGCCTCCAGCACTTTTTCAGAAAATCTGTTTTGTCATGGAGTCTTGTCATTTTCTGTTGTGTGGTTCACAGTACTCTTCTTGGCTGCTTCCTTGTCATTAGAATGAATTGCCCTGATTATCACCATCAGAGTCAACATGGCCCAAAGTCGAATGTCAAAATACAGAAATCAAGGCTTTGCTGTGGCTTCAGTTATTAAGCTAGTCTCCCAGCTTCCAGTCAGCTAATTTCTGAGATTCAGGGCTGCCTTCTGCTACAAAGCATCTAAAAGCAAGTGAAAATTTCAGTAATAAGATTAAGCTATAATTCCTCTTTTCTCTCCCCCCCTCCCAATTATTTGGCAGCAGCATACTACATAAAGGGCACATGTTTAGCTGTCTGGGCAAAGAAACCAAGCTTTTTCCAGTGGTCGCATCTGCTTCCTCTACAAGAAGAAGACAGTTGGGCTAACAGCTTCACAGATGCCTGTGGCTCTGTTTTGTGATCAGACTGCAGACGCATTACCTAGGTTGCCAGATACTCTAGGTATGTTTTCTTTGATTTACCTTCAACATCACAGCGTTTGCTCATTTATAAGGTAGAAAATAAGGGTTTACCCATTTTTCTGTATGTCCTTGTAAAAAAAACATCTTTTTTAAAAAGTTTGAGTTCTAGACTTATTTCCCTGCTGATACATATACAGAATCTGAATAGCACAGCAAGAAATGAGGCATTATTTTGGAACTGGGTATGATGTTACTAATAATGATTTATTTATATTCCGTCTTTTCCTTGCGGAATCAAAGCAGATTACAAGCAAAGGTAACAAAAAATACAAACACAAAGTATAAAATACACCCCCCGTCAATTAAATCACAGCAAACATAATAACAATAAATTAATTATACAAAAAGTCAAAATATATAATAAAGAATACAAAGTACAAAAATCCAAAATACATGGCATAGCATAATAATTCAGATATCATAATTATTCTTTCTTTCTTTAATTTAATTTTTATCCTCCTTTCTCCCAATATGAGACCCAAGATGCAGCATGATTTTAAAAAAATTAAAATAATATATAGCATGAAAGTTTTTAAAAAACATTAAAGGTCAATATATACCACACACTATTAAAAGATTCTTCTGCCACACCCAGATAAAGATCAAAGTCCTGTATATATAAAAAGGTCTTTACTTGTTGCTAAAAAGAGAGCATAAAGGGGCCCAAACTAGCCTTCCATGGCAGGAAGTTCCACAATGTTGGAGACACTACAAAGAAGACTGTCTTCCATATTCTCACCAACCATACATTTGATGGCAGTGGAAGAGAATGATGCTTTCCCCCAAAGATCTTAAGATTAAGATTGCCTTGTATAGGAAGACAGGTTCTTCCAGATAGTCTGGACCCAAGCTGTGTATGCAAAGTGACCAAATGTCTTCCATTTCTGGGACATTTCCTACACTTCAACCTTCTGTCTAGGAGGAATTCCAAAATGTCTTCTATTTTGAGTATGATCGAGAAATGTCATTGTTTTTAGCTTTTATTTTGTAATGTCCTATATTTTTCTTGAATGTCCTACATTTTTCAGTGTCTTCTCCTCCTTTGGAGTTATAACATCTATTCCCCCTGTGTGTATGTGTCTGCATGTACTGTATGTCTATGTGTATATAATTTATATTAATCCTTTCTCCTTATACATGATTCAAGGCAGCTTCCAAAGATTTAAAAAGATGTGGTTCAGTTTTTACAAGTATTCATACACAAGTTAAAAAGCAATTAAATGCTAATTTAGTTAAAAACACAAGGTGAAAACAGCATGTACTTTATAGTTTTTTGTGGAGCTTTCGTGCTATGTGGCCAAGTTCTAGAAGAGCTCCTTTTTGACGTTTCACCAGCATCTGTGGCTGGCATTGTAGTGAGCAGGCCATGGAAACAGCCAATCACAGAGCTCCAGGAATCCAGCCAATGAGAAGCTGGCTGGGCAGGGCTATAAAAGAGCCTTGACAGAGTGAGAAAGGGGTTTTTATTTGGTTGGAATTTTGAAGGGAAGGGACACCTCAGAGGGAGGGTGTGCTCTTAGGGTTCCTGAGGGAACATTTATAGGTTAGTTTATAGACCAGGGAAGGGTCTGAAGAGTCCAGTAAGGGACTAGATAGGCTTGAGGGAGTCTAGGAGAGAGACTCATAGCAAGTCAGTTGTGAAACTGAAGATAAGGTTGCCTGAGTGGCTGTAGTATTATTGTTTAAGGAACTTTTGTAACTAAGGAATAAGACAAACAAGGCTTTAAATATATTTCAATATTTGTTTCTTTATTTTATAAATAAACTTCATTCATGTTTTGAAGTATTGCTTGGCCTCTGTTAAACTATTGAAACACACTACCAAAGATATCAGTGTCTCAGTAGGAGATAGGTGGTGGGAGAACAAGAGGGGGTTATCACGTTCGGCATGGGTTCGCACCACATATAAATAAAGTGGTGGCAGCGGTGGGATCTAAAAGCCCAGCATGCTGTCATCCAGGAAATGGAGGAGTGAACAAGAAAGTGTTCACTACAGGCATCTTCAGAGAATATAAAACTATATGCCGATGACCTGGTATTGTTTCTAGAAAACCCTTTATCCAGTATCACACAAGTAATTTCAATAATAGGTAAATTTGGAGCTATATCTGGCTTCAAAATGAACAAAGGTAAATCCATCATTATAACCAAGAACATATCTCAACTTGAAGGGAAAAAAATAACTGAAATTTCCCAATATAACATTGTTAAAAAAGTTAAATATTTAGGAGTGTGGATCACAAAAAAGAACATAGATCTCTTCAAGAATAACTATAACAAATTATGGAACAAAATTAAACTTGATAGGATGGTCTAAGTTAAGACTCTCAATGACAGGCATGATAGCTGTTATAAAGATGGGTATACTTCCTAAGTTCAACTTCCTTTTCGCAAACCTTCCCATAATATTAAACAAAAAACCCTTTGTAAAATGGAATAAAGAAATTTAAAAAATTCTTATGGGAGGGTAAAAAACCCTAGAACAAAGTGGAATGTATTAACTGACTTAAGAAAAAATGGTGATTTAAATTTACCGAACCTTGAGATTTACTATCAAGCAAATGCACTATCAATGATATCAGATTGCATGAACCTGAAAGATCTAAAACTCCTGAAATTAGAAGGATATAATTTATGATCAGGTTGCCATGCATATATGTGGCAAGGAAAAAACAAAACAGACCATAATTTTGAACTTTATTTCTTGAGAAAATCATTATACAAAGTCTGGGGAAAAAAAACTAAAACAGATTTTTATAGAAATATCTCAGGCTGGGGTTCACCACAAGAGTCCTTATTGGGAGGGTATCAATCTACAACTAGCTGATTAAGATATAAAGACATACTAAAACAAAACAAAGACACTGGGAATTTTGAAATCAAAGACATTAATGAAATACCAACCCTTCAAAGAGGGAAACACTGGCTAATATACTGGCAGCTAAAAGAAATCTTTAAATCTGATAGGGAACAAACCAGACGCACGATAGAAGATAACGACACAGATAAAATCTTGACAGATGGAAAACCTAAACAAATCTCAAGACTTTACAAAGTACTAATTAAAAGGAAATTAGAAACTGAAACGGTCAAAGAACACATGATAAAGTGGACAAAAGACCTCAAAAGAGAAATAGAGAGCTGGTCATTTGCAAGAAAATACACATACAAATTTACCAAAAATCAAAACATCAGAGATAATTATCATAAGATGGAAACAAGAAGGTATATTACACCAATTACACTGAATAAAATATACAAAAATCAATGCCCTAACTGTTGGAAGTGTCATGATGAACTAGGAATATGGAAACACATGTGGTGGACTTGTCCACACATACATAAATTTTGGAAACAAATTCATGAAATCATGTATAAGATCCTTAAGATAAAATTTGACATGGAACCTGAAATCTATTTACTGAACATGATAAACAAAATCCAAATCCAAGACAGAAATAAACATTGGAAAACCATCTTACCGGTATATATGATCTCATTGGCGAGAGTGCTTATTGCTCAAAAATGGAAAGCCTCAGACACACCAAAAATTGAGGAATGGTTGATAAAAATATATGAGGCCATTGAGATGGATAAAATCTCAATGGCAATAGATGATGTTTATTCAGATGGGAAAATCTGGAATAGTTTTTGGTTATATTGTAAAGAACACTCGGATGTATAATCCAAAATAATGTAAATACTTTATTGAGTACTCTTTACCTGGTTGCTCAAAAGAAGACAGATGCTATCTGCTTCTCCCCTTTGTAAGAACTATAGCAAAAATGTTACAAATCGAAAACAGAGTCTTCCCCCCCCCCTTTCTATAGATAAGGTAAAAGAAGCCAAATGTCTAATTTAAACAAAGGAAATGTAAAACTCGTGAAATATCTGCTTATAAAACTACAAGAGAATGTAACCATAGAACATAAATATGCATATGTAAATACGGTAATGTATAAAGATGACCACCTCACCACTGTATTTTTATGTAAATATCTATGTTTTGTTTGTTTGTAATGGGTATGTCTTTTCAAATTAATAAAATTTTTAAAAAAGAGATGTCAGTGGCAGTACTAGCAGTGACATCACAGATTTCTCCACTTCATGCCACCATTGCCTCCCTTTCTCATTCAACCAGCTGCTAGGCTGCAGCAGCAGCTCCCCACTATCACCATGTCCCATTCTGATTCTCCACTGCTTGGATACTCTCGGCCAAGATATCCCAAGGCAGCAGAGAAGCATGAGGCAGTGGGGGTAGGGAGTAGGTTGTAGTTCAGAAAGGGGGAAAATAGTTGCCAGGCAGTCCCAGCAACAAGTGGAGAGGGGTGGCTGGTGTATGTACCATGCAGCTTGGGCAGGGAAGAAAAGGTGGTGAGGTGGTCAAGAAGGGAGATCAATGGTATCACTATGGGGGTGCAAGGGGTTCAGACTGCACCAGGTGACACTCTAAGGGGGGGGGGAGTGACAGCACTGCTCCCCAAACATCTGCCTTTTGGCAGAAATGTGTTGTGGCATTCACCTGTGTCCCATTAAAACACTGAAGAGATGAAGTGAGTGGGTTGAGGCTAAGTGGGAGGAGAAACCTAGGAGGCCCTGGGTTTTACAAAATTTTCATTTTAAGCACATGAAACTATGTATATGTAAATACATTTAGGCTGTGAGTATGATATTGTAATTTAAAAGTATAATTTACATAGTGCTCATTGTTTATATCACAACTATTACCATTACATTCAGTGACATATGAGGATTACACTTTATGAGTAACATTAGTACAAACAAATGTTCCTAAGGATTCTGTGTGGTGAGGTATGGGTGACACCATGAGTTACTGCACAGAGTGACACCAACCCTAGTAATGCCACTGGGAGACCGGATGGCGAAACCCCCCCCCCACCTGTTGCCACTTTTCCTTTCATTGCCTGCTCCTTCCCCTGCTCCTTCCCCAAGTTGTCTCCCGTGCCTATCTAGGGGTGACAACAAGGGTTACCATACTGGAATGACACCAATCCTAGTGAATCCACTGATAGGACAGAGAGAAAGCCTGCTGTCATAAATATCAAAAGTCAGGCAGACTCATACAGGGAGATACAGTCTTTCAGATACTGTGGAGCTTTATACGTATAGGGCTTTATATGTCATAACCAACACTTTGAATTGTGTCTGGAAAGGGATCAGTACGGCTATTTCAGTAAATGAGCTATAAGTTGTTTCAAAAATATTTTAGACTATATTTTATTATATATATTTTAGTATATTTTATAATATATCACAAAAAGTATAAATAAAGAAGACAAATATAAAACAAATATTGGGACATCACAGTTAGTTATCTTTATGGTTTAAATTATACATGGATCCAGAATAGTGTTAATTATATAGTGCATGTTGATAAATTCTACATTGTTTCTCCTTAGATTAGTGTGATAGTCTCCACTGAATGAGAGTCTATTGTGACTCCTAAACTGGGCTAGATCTTTTGGTGGATATGCAAAGTGGTCTTTAAAAAGAAGGAAAGGGGAAGGGGGAAAGAAATGTGGCCAAAACTTTAAATCTAACATTTTTTTTTCACATGATACTTCAGCATCAAAGTACTTTTTATACCACAAGAAAGTAACATGGCTACTTTTTTTAAAAAACAACCAAAGTGGTCTTTGTTAAGAAAATAAACTGTGCTGAAAAAAAAGTTGTCATTTGTATCTATTCCTTTCATAGTCTTTATTTTGCAAGTTAATCTTTCATTCAGAGCAATATACCAGATTTTTTTCTAGATTGGATGTTGAATGATTGAATGTTAAGTGCTCCTAATTTTGGGGGGGGGGGGGGGAGTATTGCTGTTTCCAGGCTAGATGTCATTAAGAATATACTTATTAATGCTTTATGGGACTCTGAAATAAAAAGGTGAGCTTGGACAACTTTGATTAATGCTATGTGACCCAGAATGAACAGTTCAATTCTGTGTAAAGTTTTAATTTCATTCTTGTCCATTAAAACACACACACACACAACTTTTGGTGTTTCTTCAAGTCAGCTGATTGATATCTTTGACTAATATCACTGCTAGGTATTTCAAGCTGGAGTAATATAAGATGAAATACTTAGGAATGATAGTAAAGAAAGATATCAATCAATTAGAGGAAAGGAATAAAATAAACTCATTCAAAATGTGGTGCTGGAGAAGAGTACTAAGGATTCCATGGGCAGCCAAAAAGACAAACAAATGGGTCCGGGAGCAGAAATCTCCCTAGAAATCTTCCTAGAAGTGAAGATGGCAAAACTCAGGTTGTCGTACACATCATGAGAAAGCATGAATCACTGGGAAAAAACAGTAATGCTAAGAAAGATAGAGGGAAGTACAAAGAGAGGAAGGCCGCATGCAAAATGGATGGATTCTATTTAAAAGATTACAAATATGAGTTTCCAGGAGTTGAGCAGAGCAGTGAAGGACAAAGGGTCTTGGAGATGTCTCGTCAGATGTCACCATGGGTCGAGATCGACTCGAGGGCATTTAACAACAAAAAAGAGTGCCAGCATGTTGTAGTGGTTTGAATATTGAACTACGACTATGGAGGCCAGAGTTTAAATCTCTGCTCGAGCATTAAGAAAAAACACAACTGGGTGACCTTGAGCAAGTCACATTCTCTCAGCTTCAGAGGATGACAATGATAAGCTCCCTCTGAAGAAACCTGACAAGAAAACCCTATGATAGGTTCACCTTCGGGTTGCTATAAGTCCAAAATGACTTGGAGGCACACAATAACAACAATAAAATATAAGGTGGCTTCAGTCATCTGTTTTATCTTAAGTTGGTCCAGTACTGTTTTGTTTAAACAAAGCGTTTCTGAATTATTATTAGTTCTTTAAATGAGGTGGAAGATTTTACTGGGTCCGTCATGTAAAGCAAGATATTGTCAGTTTTTTTTAAAAAAAAACTGATAAGAAGTCTTACCATTTATGTAGACATCTGGGTTAGTTCTTATCAATTCAGACAATGGTGAAAGCAAAGAGCAAAGGTGAGAGGGTGCAACCTCTACCCATCCCAGTTGAGTCCAAATCCTCCCTGCTGATTTTTATTGTTGCTAGAAATCTATTTGCATAATAGAAACAAAGTTCCAAAGTTTAATTTGTTGAGCAACTGAAATAAATATGGGCATTCAGTCCTGTCAAATACCTTAAGGAATCTGAGAAAATGTAAACTTAATTTGTTTTTGTGTTGTTTACTGTAATGGAGTACATTAAGGGTTCTGTGTAAGGCATCAGAATACCTGCAGGGTAGGAAGACTATTTGATCAATTGTCAATGTAACTAGTGACAGATGAATTTATCCTTCTTGTTAATATTGCTGGGAATAGTTTTTTATCTTTGTTAAGTAGTGAGAACGACCAGTATTCAGAGGGCTAAAGATGGTCTTCTCTGGGACTTGAGTTTGTAACTATTCTGGTCTCTTTTCAAATATCATCATCATCATCATCATCATCATCATCATCATCATCATCTTGTTGTTGTTGTTGTTGTTGTTGTGTGCCTTTAAGTCATTTCTGACTTATGGCAACCCTATCATGGGATGATGATGATGATGATGATGATGATGATGATGATTTCCCATTGCCATCCTCCTCCTCCCAGATTTCTATCCACCCCCTAGCCTGTTCCACACATAGAGGAAGCTCTCTACTTTATACAACCACTCTTCATATGAGGAGAATGATGACAGAGAAGAATGGGGCCCATATATTCTACCTTGTAGCACATTTAGGTTAACTATATTCTGAATACCTGAACTATCCTAGTGTCAGAGTCTTTCCATATAATCTATTTTGAGATGATTGATTGGTTTATTGTTTGTGAAATGCAAATTTCTAAAGGAATGCCTTCATTTACTATAGCTTTCGGGGTTGGCTTTAGCAGCTGGACCAAGAAATTTTGCTACATGCAATGAAATACAACATGGTATCTTCTTCCATTCCATGTACCAGTTTTCCAATTGACTCTTATGTCAATGCTGGTGAAGATGCACCTGGTGGTGCTGCTAGTGGTGGTGAAGGGGCTACAACTTCCACCACAGCTGAAGATAGCAGATAGCTTAGGTGGCAGGGTACATGTTTCATGGTGGATGTAGCTCTGTTCTCCAACAACATGCCTCCTAGCCTCTTCTGTCTGACTCTGCTTAATGGTAGGACTGGTCCTACATATATTATATTCTGAGCAAACTGCAGTGAACTTCTGCTAGGAAAATATACTCACATACACTGTGATTGGCCAAGAGGTATGAGCATCTATTGGACAGCAGCTGGGCAGCATTGGGATGAAATCTGTCTTCCAGATACAGAACAGAGATCAGAAAAACAGGATCATGTCTCTAAAATCTCATTTCATTTCCTCCCTAATTCTGAGCTCATTTCTGACCCTGTTGTACCCTGATTGTGCCACTGAAGGCATCATGGTGTTTCATCCTTACCCAGCCTCTTGGTAATGCACCCTCCTTCCACATGCTTGCTCACCTTCATCCCAGCCTCTTCCCTCCCACAAACCTCTCAGCAAGCCATTTCCTTTTTGCCTGTTTGTTTCAGTTCCACTAATGGTGATGAGGAAATGAAGAAAACAAGGAAAGTCTCTCTCCATTCTTTAGCATGTGCCAAACACAGGAATCACTGGGGAGATTACGACACATGGGTTTTAAACATTGATTAGATCCATTAAAAAAGTGGCTTTGGAGATACCTATCATACAATGAAGCCTCTGACCCATAGCTGCTGTGCTTCCCCAAGTGCCCATCAATGCCCTCCCAGCTAAGGTAGTCCCCAGGTGTGATATGTCACTGGGAGGACAGTTGCGATATTGGCAGCCATGTGGTGTCATAGGCATGTTACAGATAGCCCAAAAGGGCCGTCCCCGTGCCTTGATTAGGGCCGTGATTAGGGCTGGGGAGCACACAGCATTCACACGCTCCCCAGCCCTAACACATATGGGCGGGACGATTTTTAAATGGTGCCATCTATACAGGCACGCTGCCATGACGTCATGGCACGCTGTGTTTAGATGGCGTGGAGAGTGCCTGGTGTCATTGCACCACAGGAGGGCGCCTATGGTGCTCTTTCTGTGGTGCAAGAAGGAGCTCCAAAACGGAGCTCTTTCTCGGTGCTTGTCCTTGGTGCGGCCTTCACACAGCCGTGCCAAAGAGCCCAAGGGGAAAGGGGCTGCAACAGCAGCCCCTTTCTCCCCTTGGGAGTGCCGCAGACAGTGGGGTGCAGTGGGCACTCAGGGCGCCTGCTGCACCCCACTTCAAGCCACAGAGAAGTGGCAGTTTGCAACTTGTCTGTGGCCTGGGGAAGCAGCAGGTTGGGGCCTCTGGGGCAGCTGGTGAGGCTACCCTGGCCCCAATCTGGCGCTCAAAGTGGTGCCTACAGACCGCCCCTTTTGGACGGTCTGTAAAAGCCCTTAGTATCCTACTCTGCCTTTGTCCCCACTCCTCCTACAATTGCATGAAAAAGTTAAAAGAAAAAGAAAAAAATTAAATTAAAATTAAAAAAACCCTTAAAGGCATGCTGGGAAGGGCATGGGGGGGGGGGGGTTAAGGAAGAGTCAGGAGGAGAATGTGATGATGGTGGCAGCAGCCCAGTCACACAATTGTGAAAATGTGTTATGTTGGCTATTCTTAACCCAATATGTTCCATTAAAAAAAAAAACTGATGCAATTGCTGTGGGAACAGGCCTCATGTGTTAATGTCCAGAGAAATGTCATCTTTTTGTAGCACAACTAATAACTATAAAACTGAAAATGACATTTCCCAGTGCTCCTTTGTTCTAGCATGCTGGTATAACACTGTGCCAGGTATCAAAAAAGGAAGAAAAGGGAGAATATTAGAGCCATAATATTCATCTCCTAATCAAGCAAGCAGTTATTACAAGCCCTCTAATTTGCATTTGTGAACCCTGAAATAAAGGTATTTGTTCACTGAAACAGTTTTCAGTAAAGTTTTCTCTATGGAGGCTTACATTGCAGATGAGAACAATCCAAGAATAACATAGAGTACAAAGCAATTAAAACAATTGAAATTAGAGAATAACACTATATGCATAACAAACCGGCACAATTATAGTCCATTAATAGCTTGAACAAACAAAACAGCCTCTAATTGATACTCCCCTCCCCCCCCCCAAAAAAACAGAGGTGCTCAGGTAAACATGTTTTTTAAGGGAAACTTGCATAATGTGACAGAAAATGTTCTATTTCACAGACAGCCATTCATCTAAGGCAGTGATTCTGGTACCTCTCGGATGGTGAAAAGATCCAGGGGGGTAGTGAGGGGAAAAGGGAGCAGCAGGGAGTTTTGAGGTAAAAAGGGGGTGGCATGGGGGCTTCAGTTAAAATATTGGTACACAAGAAAGACAAGTGCAACTAGTAGGCTTTAGGACCATAGCGGGGATGAGGGTTTCATGGTCCCTTTAAACCACTATGAAGCATCACTTTGTGTGATAGTATCACCCACTTATCACCTGTCCACATGAGCTCCCTGTCTTAGCTGCAACTTTTACTTGTAGTGGCAGGAAACTCTTATGAGAGTTGGGAATAAAGCATGGTTTGTATTGCTTGGAGTGGCACCATTTTGGCACATTGACTGATGTAAGGAGTTAGAGCACACGGCAGTGGGGAAGGAGCAGCAGCAAAAAGGACCTTTCAGGCTTGAGACCCTGCTTAAGCTTTGTATGCTCCAGCTTGGTCTTGCTTTCTTTCATTAGACAGGCTGAGAGAAGAGGTCTCCAATCCAGAGCATGTAGCCTCTGTAAATCCATTATACACTTACCAGCCCCTCTCTGCCCTGATGAAGAAGGATTGAGAGTCCTTCCTTGCCAGAGAGACACTTCTCTCTTTGCACTCTGTCACTTGGGAGCAATGATCAAGTAGCTAGCTGAGCAGTGACCAAGAAGCTTCAACAAAGCAGTGACCAGGTGCAAAGGGAACAGTGACCAAGAAGCCAGTTGAGCAGCAACTGAGAAGCCTCTTGCCTGTGCCAGCCTTTACTGCAAGATTGGCACAAGCAAGAGGCTTTTTGGTCACTGCTCAGCCAGCTGTTCAGTTGTTATTCCCAAGCTATTGAAGATGGAGCAAGCTTGTTTTCTATTGCTGCAGAGAATAAGACCCAGAACAATGGATGAAAGCTACAGGAAAAGAGATTCCACCTTAACATTAGGAGGAACTTCTGGACAGTAAGAGCTGTTCGACAGTGGAACACATTCCCTTGGAATGTGGTGGAGTCTCTTTGTTGTTTTTAAACAGAGGCTGGATGGCCATCTGTCGGTGGTGCTTTGATGGTGAGTTCCTGCGTGGCAGGGACTTGGACTGGATGGCCCTTGTGGTCTCTTCCAACTCTATGATTCTCCCTTCTCTACTTTGTTTCAAGTGGAATGTTTCTGTTCCTGTGAACAGGATTATAAATCAGCTGTTTATTATAATAATCTCCACAAAATGTCTCCTAACAGGGAAATGGATGATAAAATTGCTCACCTCCCAGGACTACCGTCAGCAGAGAACATGAAAGTACTAAAGTTCTCTTGAAAAGCAATCACTATAAAAGTATGCAAAGGGATCTTGTAGCATCTTTGAGACTGAATGAAAGATGTTGTAGCATAAGCTTTCATAGACTTGGTCAACTTCTTAAAGACTAGACGTATGAGGAGGGAACTACAGTAAATGGTGGTTGTGTGATGTGTGTGGGAGGTGCCCAAGCCTGGGCAGAGCTAAGAAAATGCACACTTTTCAAAAGGTATTAAAGGCAAAGCAGTAGAATGGCTACTATGAAGCTGTGCAGACTGGCTTGAAGCTTCAGCATGGAGACAGCATGGAGTCATGGTGTTTGGACAATGCACACCCTGATGCTGCTCCCATGCCAGCATCATGCTACCCACCTGACTGCACAGTGAGTGGTGTCACAGCATTTCTTTGGTATGGTGTTTATATGCCACACATCAAGAGGAATGCCGAAAAGTGCCAGCGCAGCAGCAAGGGCAGCACTTTGTCATTTCTTTTAAAGCCAGCAAAGCAGCAGATTGGGGCCATAGTGTGTGGTTGCCACAGCCCCGATCCAGCACTGAAAGGGGTGGTGGGATGTCTCTTTATCAGGACAGTCTCGAGAGCCCCTATGTTAGCAGTACTTACAGACTTTAATGTGATAACTTCGTTTGATTTTCTCAGAAAAGCTGATGAAAAAAAAATATTATTCAAATCCTTCAAAGCCCAGGTCCTCTCAGTGCTCCTGTGAGCAGAAGCATCAAAGAGCTGCTGCCTCCATTTTGCCACCCAGGCAATCCAAAAGGCCAGAACTGGTGCCACAGCAAAGAGAGTAGAGGGGGTCAGTGCTTCTTTTAGGTTCTCCTGGGACAGACTAAGCTCTCACCTTTCACCACTCTAGTCATAGAAGAAGATGGTTCCTTATTTGATAATAAATAAAATAAAATTTATTTTTATCCTGCCCCTCCACAAAATGCAATCGGGGTGGCTTGCAAATATATATATATATATATATATATATATATAAACCAACAATCCAAATCCCTAAATCCCCCCCTTAAAATACTATTAAACAATGTAAGAGTTAAAACATACTTTAAAAAAATACAATAAACAATAGACCATGACTAAAGTGAGGTCAGCAGTTAGATTTTCCTTCTAGTGGCTGGAGAACTGTCCAGGAAAGGCCTCCCAGAAGAGATCCACTTTCTAGACATATACATTGGGCACTTCATATCCACTAGGATTTGGTTCAAGGACCCCCTGTGTATACCAAAATCTGTGGTTACTCAAATCCATTAAATTTAATGGCATAGTGAAATTGTGCCCATTACTTTATAAAAATAGGAAAAATCAAGCTTTGCTTTTTGGGACATATATATTTTTTGAAAATTTTCAAGCTGTGAATGATTGAATCTTTGATTAAAAATTCATAGATACTGAGGCCCTACTATACATGAGTATAATAGTATGGAGCCCTGGTGGCACAGTGGGTAAATGCCTGTACTGGAGCCAGTTAACTCAGTCTGGTATCCTTTCATAGGTTAATAAAATGAGTACCCAGCTTGTTGGGGGCAATTAGCTTACACTTTAACTGCTTAGTACACCAAAGCAGTATAGAAATGTACTTGCTATTGCTATTGCTATTGCTAATAGTGCCATCTTATTCTGGTTTGGCCAGATCTCACCTGGAAAACTGTGTCCAGTTCTGGGTACCTAAACATCAAGAAGAATATTAGAAAGATGACAAGAACTGTCCAAATATGCTGCCTCAAAGCGTGGTGAAGACTCCTTCTTTAGAGGTTTTTAAACAGAGGATAGGTGGGCCATCTGTTGGGAGGGTTTTGATTGTGCATTCCTTCATGGTTGGGCATGGTTGGGCATGAAGGTAGTATGGCACTTGTGGTTTCTTCCAACTCTGTGATTCTGTGATATGGTAAACTGGCCAAGAGCATCCTTGTGAAGCTGGAGTGTTAACCACTCCAGCACACTATACATATTATAACACTGGTTGTTCTTGGCCAGTTTATCATTTCTTCTTTCTAGCTCACAGTCTACACACACAACATTCCAAAACTCCCTCTACCATTCATATGGTCATCTTCCCACCCTGGCTTTAGTCAACATCTTTCTATATGCCTTTGTCTCTCGATGACTATTGTTAAAACTGGACTTGTTTTATGTTTCTGTGGCTATTCATACAGTATGATGGGCATCAATTACCCCCATGTATCTGAGGAAGTAGGCCAAGTCTACGAAAGCTTATACTACAATGTCTTTTGCTCAGTTAGTCTCAAAGATGTTAACAAGACCCCTTTGCGTACTGATAATGCAGATTAACACAGCTATGTCTCTGAAGTTAGGCCAGTCTGCTTCACTGTTATTTGTCTTTTGGTGTGCATTATGCAAAAATGTTTAATTTCCCTGGAAGCTGATGAAGAAATGGAGACATCAGTGCCTGCCCATTGCAGTCATTATTTAGTTTTTTTTCTCTCTGAAATATGTTCCCCTTCATTTATGTATGAAGCTTTTTTCTTCCCTGTGTATTTTCATTAAAAATGTGGGTGTTTTCTTATCTTTTTTAAAAAAAGATTTTTCTTCATAGAATGTAATGAA
The DNA here is from genome assembly GCA_034509955.1 of Urosaurus nigricauda. Classification (NCBI taxonomy): domain Eukaryota; kingdom Metazoa; phylum Chordata; class Lepidosauria; order Squamata; family Phrynosomatidae; genus Urosaurus; species Urosaurus nigricauda. The sequence goes on from JAOEGL010000001.1 coordinate 98,201,924, forward strand.
TAAAAAAAAATAGGGAGATGCATATTATTTGTCATTGGAGGGCAGATTTTACTGAACAGGTTTTTTTCTTTCCCTCCTATCTGTGAAGGTATTATGCAGTAGGTAAGGAGTAGTGAAACAAAAATAGGTAAAGATAATACTGTATACTTGTCCCAAAGTAGCCATTAACAGATATATAGCTTCCTATACAAAGAATTTGTAATATGAACTTGTATATGAATAAGCTGGCTGTCTTCTACTTATACACTGACCTCATGGCATGTTTAATTCCTATCACTACCATCTCCTTCACTCTCAAAGACCACTCCCTTTGCTTATTCCCTTGGAGATTTTTCTCTTTTGATGCATTGATGTCCCCTGGTGGTTGTTCCGAAGTTTAGAGTTTACATTTCAGGCAATTTCTTTTCAAAGTCAAGCACAGTTGTGCTTAAAAGCTCAGCCAGAAAAACACAGAGATTTCACTATTTATGCATTTACTAATTTATTCTCAGTTTTGTTCAGTGACAATATTTTAAATTTCCCTTGATGTGTATACCCAGGGTGATTTATGACAAAAAATTAACAAAATTCAAGTATAAATACAAAGCAAGAATATTAACTTAATACTCAAATCACACATGATTTTTCCAGATGAGGCAAATGTGTGTGACGAGGCGGCAGTATTTGTTGCTGGGCATCCTGCTTTAAAAAAAATAAATCCAGATAACATTTTTTCAATCACACAGTGGAGCTTATCGCATGAACTTTAAATTGTCTCAAGCTTCCTGTGTTGCATGCAGGTCACAGGATGGAGGCAGGGATTATTGCAGTCTAGGTCCAAGCCAGGTCCTAGCCATTCTCCGCGAGCACTTTTTCAAAGTCGGAAGCTTTCTGGGTGCTAAAAAGTGCTGGCGGAGTGCAGGTGGGTCCCAGGCTAATGGCAGGCTGTGATTATGTGGATATATAGCATGTGATAATCCCTGCCTCCATTTTGCATCCTGGCTGCAGCCCAGGGTTTTTCCTGCCTTTTTCAAATTATTTTGTTCCTCTGCAACAGGTGACTTTTTTAAAAAAAAAAACTTATATATTTGATCATCTTATGAACAGTGTTTTAAATTCTAGATCAAGGGAAATAAGTCTAGATCAAGGGAAGTAATAGTGCCACTCTATTCCTCACTTGGAATACTGTGTTCCGTTATAGGCACCACAATTCAAAAAAGGATGATGACAAACTGGAGCATGTCCAGAGGAGGATGACAGAAATGGTGAAAGGTCTGGAAACTATATGCTATGATTAGGGAGATGGATATGTTTAGTCTAGAGAAAAGTAGGTTAAGACATATTATGATAGCCCTGTTTAAGTATTTGAAGTGGTGTCATATTGAGGATGCAACAAGCTTGTTTTCTGGTGCTCCAGAGAATAGGACGTGGAACAATGAATGCAAGTTACAGGAAAAGAGATTCCACCTCAAGATTAGGAGGAACTTCCTGACAGTAAGAGCTGTTCGACAGTGGAACACACTCCCTCAGAGAGTGGTAGAGGTCTTTAAAAAGAGGCTGGATGGCCATCTGTCAGGAGTGATTTGACTGTGAGTTCCTGAATGGTGGGGGTTGGACTGGATGGCCCTTATGGTCTCATCCAACTGTATGATTCTAAATATGTGTTTCGGTATTTTGCCCCTTCCTATTTTCAGTATGTTTCTACCCTATTTCCTCCATGCCTCTGTTTAATACCCTTATTTTAAACAAAACAAAACAAAACAAAACAAAAACTCTCTACAGCTGTAGCAATAAAGCAGTATGCTCCAGTGCTGACCCTCCTCCATCCCTGCACTGGCACACAGTCTTCATGCTCAGGGAATTATCCAGAGTTTCTGCCCTGACCTGGAGCAAAAGGGGACTATTTTTACTCCAGATAATTGCTCTGAGTGCACATTGGGCCCATGTTTTGCCCGTTTTGGCCCTGTGTGTCATCTGAACAGGTCAGTGTAGGAATGGGATTTGGAAATTTTCTTTTCCTAAAGGCAGGGACCATCCTGGAGAAGTTTGGACATTTTGGTGCCTTGAACAAGAGTCCTTGGCATTAGATACTACACAGAATTAGTAGAACTCTTTAAAGTACAGTATAAAACTGGTAGTGCAACAAACATCTACATGCTCTCAGAAGGCAGTGGTGCTATGAAAGCAGAAGTGAAGAAAATGTGGCCCCCAAGATGTCAATTTATGACCTCTGAAGCCCTCCCCCCAAGCTCCCAGACGGTTTATTTTTCTCTGATCCTCAATATCCTCCATAGTACAGTACAACAGTTTTGCTTTCATAAAGTCCTCCATACCTTAAAATGGGGGAAAGGTGGAAAAAATAATCTGAAAATTAACAACAACAAATGAACTGGAAGTGATGTAACTTCTGCTCATGTTGGTTACAATGGTGCAGCCTGCTGCAGGAGTTTAATAAGCATGAAAAATCTCTCCATAGTTGTCCTCTTCTGCTGTTACTATAAAACATCCCAACTAGCTAGACATCTTCATTTGTTATCAGTGTCTTATATATCGTGTTGCTATACTCTACATAGCTTGTTACTGTTTCTTAGGTGTTCCTTAGAGACAGGAAAACAGATGGATTGCACAGAAGAGTGGGAGCATTATTAGCAAATGCACAGTTAAAAAGTGACTACTATATACATTATTGATGGAGAATCCCATTATGGCTCATCAGAGTTGATGGTTGTATTACTGTATTACATTACTCTGTGCACATAAAGCTAGATCTCTTAGGAGCCATCTGAATTGCCATTAGAAAAGGGAAAACAGTTTCTGCAACAACAAATGTGGTTCTATTTACATGTGCTCTTTGTGTCTATTCTGGTTTATGGCATCTGAGAGGGAAAATTATTAGAAAAGGGGAGACAAACTGAACTTAATTGTTGTCAACAGTGATGTAATTAGGAAGGTATGCTGCATTAGTCCTGGAACTGACAGGAACTCCATTTGACTGTACATATCCAGACATTGTGTTTTGAACCTGTGAAATGAATATTATTCATATGAGATCCCTGGAGTTTTAAAAAAATTCTATGAGCATCCCATTTACAAAAATCCCAGAAGAAAGGCAGTAGACCATTCCCAAGTAAGGGCAAGAAGAACACAGCATTATGATTTGCATTATTCATTCAACTAGCTTCCTAGAGAGAGAAATTAACCGAGTATGTCAAAACTACTCAGTGCCAATCAGTAGCCTCTTAACAATTCTATATCTTCCTGTTATGCAGCATAGTCAAGGGTGGTCTTTCCACACTTTCTATCCATGCTTGCATGGATGAGTGTATGAATGACATGGAGAATTTAATCAGGGTTAATAAGACAACAGGACTAAGGTCACAGTACTTATTCTGGATCATTTAACATATAGCATAAAACTGTCATCTTGAGGGTTTGATGTTAACTTTCAACCATTTTAAATGATGTTTAAATGTTGCTTTTTAAATTTTCCAGTTCTATAACTCAAACCTTTTCTAAAAGCCCTGTTTCTTCCACTGTCCATCTAGCTATAACAAGAGCTTTAAATGATACATACTAGAGTAAAATGTTGTCACAGCATTATTTGTAAAAAGAGTTCTCAGTTCATGGAGAATCATCAGTAGCTATTTTATGTATGGTCAGTGCCATCTCTCCCCACAGTACCCTAGGGTGGGGATACCACTAGTTGGTTTCAGTGTTCCACACATACAACAGTGTTTGTTTATTAAATGTATTTCTTAGTGGCCTTCCACGATTGCATAATGTTCCACTTTTGTTATTATATATCTAGTCCCATTTCTGTCCCTTGTGCATGGCCACATAGGCCTGATCTAGACAAGCCTGAAGAGGCGCCATTGCGGCGCAATTAGGGTTCGGGAGTGCAAATTGTATGCACACTCCTGAACCCTACTACATAATGGCGCCGGTGCCATTACGTAACACTGTTTGGATGGTGTACGTAATGGCGCCGCCGCAACTGCATAGCTTCCCCACGGAGCTGCGCAGTTGCGGCAGCACAAAGGCGCCAAATGGTGCCCTTTTTAAAAATCGTGCTGCAACTGCGCACCTAAAAAGGAACTTGGTTTCCCCACTCCTTTTTAGGTGTGCAACTGTGCAGCAGCATCTAGCTGCTGCGGCGCAGTCACAGCGCCAAAAGAGGTGGCGCCAGACTGCCCTATTTGGGCAGTCTGTACCACCCCATTGTAATTACATAAGCATGTTCTGAAAATATGGTGGTTTATGTGTTAGACTAGGACACTGGTAGACCTAGGTTTGAATCCTTGCTCAGCCATGGAAACCCACTGGTGACCTTGAACAAGTCACACTCACTAGCCTAGGAAGACTGGAATGGCAAACTGTCTCTGAATAAACTTGCCAATAAACCCCACGGGGGAAATCCCATGAAGAAATGGGGGTGTAAATCGGGGAAAAATGCAAAAGTTTATTTTCACACAACATTGCTATTGAAGTGGTGTTAACAGGAATGGAAAGCAGATGGAAAGTAGACAAAAGCTGCTCTTTTTTTATTTTCAGAATATCCCAAAAGTAAAAAGGACTAGCTTTTGTATGCTTTCCGTTCAGGTTAACCCCAGTTTAACAATGATGTGTGTGTAAATCAACCCGCTTTTGCGGGGTTTTTTTTCAGCTTTTAAATCCTGTTTTTGCACATGTGATAAACACCTATCCCTAAGCTGGAGTTGCTATGAAAGAACATAACAACAGCAAAGTATGGACTTTTTCACACAGGGACTTATGTGCTTCCATCCCGAAAATGGTTAAAGTGTTGACATCCCCAAAAATCAAGCAAATTTGCTAATGCTTATCACACAGAGAGCACAACAAGGGGTTGAAAGCACATTACTTAAGCAAGAGAGTGGGTCGAAAGTGAATTTGGGTTTCAGACAGATGTGGACAAATCCCGTTGTTAGCTTGGAAATAACTTTTTTGTGCACGCTCCAAACTGTCATTTCCAACAGTGCATACACACACATGCTCCAAAGAGGGAAGGGAAACGGGAGGAAAATCCTCTTTGCTCCAGAAGCTGTTTCAGAGGAAGGAAGGCTGAGGTTTCCCTTTGCAAACTCCCATAAAACCACACACACAATCATGCACACACACACACACACTAGAGAGAAAGGGGATGGGGCTGGTCCATAAACCTGCCTGGTTTCAGTGAGGGCTGAAACTCTCAGATGCCCTCCTTTTCAGAACATATCCTCCATTTCTTCCTCCTGTACAGGAGGAATTCCAAAACGTCCTTTCTCTCTCTGCCTTCTCCCACCAGCTGTGGCCTTAGACTTAAGGCTTAGAGGCTGCAGGAAGGAGAGACCAGCCATGTAAGGGAAAGAGGTTGTGTGTGTGTCCATCCCTTTAAGAGCAAGGCTGCCTCCCTCTTCTTGGCACAGCAAGGAACCTTGGGAAATCTGGGAGCAGGGAGAATCAGGGACATGTTTTTCAGACTGCTGCAATTACATGAAGAAAGCGAATTCGTGAATGAACTGAAAATGAAAACATGGTATTTTTGTGAAAATGCTTATTCTCTGATTCACCTCACTTTCTCTCTGGAGTCTAACCGGTTTGTGTGCAGCATTGTCTGGAAAAGCAATTGCAAAATTGTCCCTGATGCCCTGGATGACCCTGCATTGTGACCAGTTTAATCTTCCAGTTTTCCCCATCTGAAAAGGTTTACTCAGTTTGGCAGGGGGAGAGCAAGCTAGTCCCCTCCATTGTCACTCCCATCATGCTCTAAACATGGATTGGGAAGAATCTGAAATGGAGATTGTCTAAGAGAAGGAGATGGGGTTAATGGAGAGGGCAGGAAGAGCAGCAGCAGTCCCGGTTGCACAAACAGGAGAGGTGTGGAGATGGAGATGGCTTCTCTACAAGCAGTATGTTTGCATTTTATTGTACTTCCGTGACTGCAGTGAGAAAGAGGCTGGTGTGATAATGCACTGTACTGCGTATCTTGCCAAATGGTAAATCTTTTGAGACTGAAGAACTGATAATTAAAGAAGTAGAAAACTGATATTATAGTGTAGTGCAGCTATGCCTACTGTCACTCTCTGCATACAGAACAGCAGTAGAACCAGAGACAGAGCCAGGGTGGGTCTATTGTACATACCTTCTTGTCTGCTGAGTAAATATGCTTTAATACAAATTAAATAGGGCTTATGTGGTGTCTCCCATACAGGTGTACTGATGTACTGTTTTTGTTTGTTTGTAGGCTTCTCTTTGAATCACTGGACCATAAACCTAGATCTAGCTCCCCTTCCACCACCATCCCAATTACTAGCTCTCAGGTGCCTCCTCTCCTTCAGAGAACATGCCAGCCACAGCTGCTGGTGAAATGTCAGGAATAAACTCTTTTAAAACATGGCCTCATAGCCAGAGAAACTCACAAAAAAAAAAAAAACTATAATGAAGTGTACATTTGCTGTGGCGTATACTGTCCAGCTGTCCCAATTTGACAATCCTTATTATTCATCTGCTGATCTACTTTTTCAGATGTTTAAAAAGTGTCCCAGTCTCTCTGTCCTCCTTCCAAGTTCTCTTTTTCTCCTCAGATTATTTCCATTGCTGCAAACTGAGTTCAAAGTGCAAAAAGAATTTGCACTCCATTAACTCAGCAAGGCGAAGAGGAAGAATCTTGCCCTTCCCAATAGACACAGTCAAATGCTGCTGCAGTGTCTCTTAGCTTAAGTCATCTTCCTCATTAAGAACTTTTGCCATCTTGATCACATTCTGATGTTGCTTTGCCACATATGTCCAGGTATTTATCTGTGAAAGATTGGAGTGTATGGTAATGCCAGATTGCTCAGTTTTGAATGCTAACATCTGGACCAGCATGTTTTTAAATAAATGTCTGTCTCCAGTTCATGAAAGTCTCTGTTCTTATACCCCAAAAGTGGCACATTTCCCCTACAGATTCTGCCCGTGGAAATGGCTCAAGGTGTTGTGATTCAGAATAGGGACTTGTTTGTGGACATTATAAAGAGCAATTGACGCTCACACTTTTGTGTTTTAGACAACAGTTGAGAACATGACTCATTTATCCTCCAGGCTTTTGGAGTGTAACATGGCCCTAGACCTTTACTGCTTTAAGGCTCTCTGTGTATTGTGTTGCTATTTTTAGTTCTGTGGTGGGATGTTTGCACCATTATTACCTCTAAATGATGAAAAATTTATTATGCTGTGCAACACCATGAGCTCCCTTGAGAAGAAGAGTGGTATATTTCATACACACATACATACATTTTATTTTCAAACATGCATATAAAATTAGGTACATCATCAGATGAAGATTCCAAATTGTGGTGGGCTGTTTACTGCTTTACATCAGGAGTTGTGTTTCCTAAAATAACCACTTCAAGAAATATCCTGGTTATATACTCAGAGTCGCTCACTTTTATTCTAGATGAATACAAAAGCAAGCCAATAATGTGTCTTGCAATTATCATCATCTGTACAATCAGCCCTTCATATCTATGGATTCTGCATGTATGGATTCAACCATCCATGGGTCAAAAATATTACCAATATTATCCAAAAAGCAAACCTTAATTTTGCCATTTTATATAAGGGACATCATTTTACTATGGCACTCTGTACTTGGACTTGAGTATCCATGGATGCAGGTATCTGAGGCATGTCCTGAAACCAAACCCCAGTAGATATGAAGGGCCCACTGTAATAAAAAGCTTTGTCATGATGGTTTTATGCAGATTTGTGAATCCTTTTCATAGTTTTTGTCCCTCATTTATTCACATAGCCAGCAGAAAATTAGGCCTGAGACAGACAGGTAAGAAGCAGCGTGGCAGCAGCGATAATAGGGCTCAGAAGTGCTCAGTAACCACACACTCCCAAGCCCTAGTACATGTGGACAGTGCCATTGTTATGCAGCACCATCCACACATTCCACATAACAATGACGTCACACATGCGCTGCATCTAAACAGCGTGGTGAGCACGCAATGTCTCTGTGTTGCCCTAGGCAACTTATGGAGGCCTGGCGGTGTCACTGCAAGGAGCTCTGGAATGGAGCTCCTTTTGGGTGTGTGGATCATTCCCGTGGCAACCACACCCATGTGGGAATGATCCTGAGGAGTGGGATCCTGAGCCATGGGAATGATACTGAGGAGAAAGGGGCCACCCCTTTCACCTCTTTAGTGCTGGGGCGCAGTGGGCATCTAAGGCACCAAGGGCATCCCTTTGCCAGGCTAAAGAGAAGCAGTATTTTGCTGCTTCTCTTTGGCCTGGGAAAATGCTGGATTGGGACCGCAGGGCTGCTGGTGAGGTTGCCCTGGCCCCAATCCAGTGCGAAAAGGGGCAGCACAGAGCCAACCCTTTCAGGGCTGTCTGTAGAACCCCTTTATGTAATGAAAGGATATATTTGGTAACATTTGTGATTGGCCATTAGGCCTGCACAAAACACTTTGTTGCTGGAGGCAGATCAAAAACAATCTCCCTCATTCAGCCCATTCAAGAGACATGTAACCTCTAACTGTCCCAATTTGTAAGGGACAGTCCCAATTAATCCTATGTCATCCCACATTTTGAGCTGCTTCTAAAATGTCCCAATTTTTTCCCTCCTCCTCCCACATTACCATCTTTTTGCTCAGCTTACTTCCATTGCTGCAAAGTTCAAAGTGCAAAAGTATTTGCATTCAATTAACTCAGCTATCTTCATCATTAATAATTTTCATCAGCTAAGCTACTTTGGAGCCAGCATGGTTTAATGGCTTGAGTGTTGGACTATGACTCTGGGAAGCAGGGTACAAATCCCTGCTTGGCCATGAAAACCCACTAGTTGACCTCAAGCAAATCACACACTCCCTTAGCCTTGTGGCAATGGCAATGGCAAACCCCCTCTTGAAGAAACTGACCAAGAGAGCCCTGTGATAGGGTTGTCATAAGTCAGAAACAACTTGAAAGCACACAACACAAACATGCAAACTACTTTGGCATATGAAGTCTCAACCTCCCACAAGCACTTTTATCCATACCTGGCAGTAAAATTTCCATAATAGCACATTAAAAAGCTAACAATTTGTTTTCCTTTGAAAACATTTTATGAAAGGACAGCAAATTATTAGCTATTTAAGGCCTGTTGTCTGAGTCAACTGCCTTCAGAGTACTTAATGGTGACTGTCACTCACTGTGTCAGAAGCACCATTAGATCATACCACCCTTGCCATGAAAAAAAGAACAGCCAAAGTACTTCTGAGCATGGGCATCCAACCTCTATTTAAAGATCTCCAAATAAGAAGAGCTGTCAACTTGTTCCTCTATTTTTCCACTGTGTCTGTTGATTTTACTGCCCATTCTCTGTTTTTTTTTTCTTTGTTTTTAATTTGCTTGGTTTTAATACATTGTATTGTGCTTTGAAATTTGATAAGCTGCTGTGGGAATTGAAGAGTGGGCTTTAAATCCCTGAAACAAATTAATTAGTAGAAGCAGAGCACTGGAAATGTGAGCACAATGAAATATCCCTTTGGGAGCTATTTCTATAAGTCGTGGGTCTGTAAAATACCCTCTTTCAAACAGACACTCTGTGGACAGATACAGCCAATCATTTTATCATGGGATAGTGCTTGTAAACATACTGCAGTGGAATGAATGTGGGCCAGCTGATTAACAAAAGCTGAGGTTCAAAGAGACAAATAGGTAGAGATTCCCAAAGCAAAGCAAAGGATGCCAGGTGATGCTTTAATCTGCTGGTCTCTGGAGGTGAGGAGACTTGGGAACTGATCAATCTAGAGATGAGGACATGTATTTCCTGCCAAGCATTAGACTAGCCTATGTAAGGTACATTCATGGATTGATTGCAGTGGTGGATGGAAGGTCACAAAGCTATTTGCCTTCCTATATTTGGCTTCCTATTCATTCCCATGAGGGTCAGCATGACATAGTTGTTTGAGTGCTAGACTAGGACTCTGGAGAACAGGGTTCAGTTCCCAGCTCAACCATGGAAACCCACTGTTTTCTCAGCCTCAGGGGAAGGCAATGGCAAACCTCCTCTGAACAAATGTTGACAAGAAAACTCTTTGATAGGTTTGCCTTAGGGTCACCATAAGTTTAGAATGACTTGAAGGCACGCAACAGCAACAACAACAACAACAACAACAACAACAAAATTCATTCCCATGAATGAACTCCAGTTACTTTCATTTCAGTAAAGGAAACATTTGTCTTCCCATTAATTAATTAGTTTCTAGTAATTGATTTCTCTGCTGCCTTGATCCCCCTCGCCCAAGCCTCAGACTAATAAAACATCTTAGAGAAAATGCTACAACAAAATAAAGAAGAAAAGATATTGTGGCTAAGCGTCTCTGTAACAAGATAATGATAAAATTTGCATTATCGTGTAATTAGTTGCTACAGAAGATTCTAGGCTACTGTTCCAAACTAATGGTTATTTGCATCCACCTATTTTTAAAACCATAGGAGCCAGTTCTCCAAGCATTTGTTCAAAGCTACAGGCACGGCCTTGAAAGACAGTTCCAGAGATATATAAAACTAAAATGCCTAGTCATCTTACTGCCTCAGAGCCAGAAGACCCATGTACACCCAAACAAAGCTGCTTATTTAATATACAGAGAGCAGGGAATTCATAGGAATGAATGAGTAACCCCTTCTGTTTGGACTGGCAGCATGCCATATCAAAATATTGTGGGATGATTAAACTGAAAACAATTATCATGTAGTTTGAGAATACAGCTTCTGAAAGTGTCTTATACACAAAATGGATTAGAACCCAAGTTTTTAGTAATATCCTCTAGAGAAGTAGTTGAGTCCCCAAATGTTGTTGGACTACAACATTTGGTTCAAGAATCCCTGACGATTACCCATGCTGGGGACCAAAATTTGGGTAGCACTGCTCTAGAAACTTGGCACAAAGCTTGGCACACTTTTATTTTCTTTGTGTAGTATAAGACTGAAAATATTCACATGTGATATACCATTGCATGGATATGAAGGTTATGCACAAGTCTAAACTAAGCAGATTCCAAATCCAGAATCAAACTGGGCTTATTTAGACAGATTTGGAAGATATCTGAAAACAGGATTCCTCTGAAGCAGACTGAATCCAAATCTAAATCCTAAGTTCTTTAGATAAAGATAAAGAGAAGGAGAAAGCAGAGGAGGGGTAGTTTTGTGTCAAGCAGTTCTACTTTGTAATCTTCACTAGTTTTACCAGGGTCCTTCAAGCGCAGTGTTTTTCCAGAGAGATGATGAAGTAGTTTACTGAAGATCTATGTCACTGTTCTATTCCTATTGCTGGTTTTCTCTCACAGGAGGAGGAATGTGAAAAGAGTTTTGTTGCCACCTGTAGGACCTGGATGGAAGGATGTAATATTGGATGTTTGGTTGGAGAATATAAAGTATTCATGTCTTTCTGTCTCCGTTACTGAATCACCCACATCTATTATCTAGCCTTGCCTTGTTGTAATTTGGTGCCAATTAGTGAGTAGAAAACCAAATAATTCATAAAATTGTGTTTCAGTCATTGGAACATTCCAGCTACAGGACCTATCCTTTTGAATATCTGCAGGGTTTCTTTTCTTTAAGCAACTCAGTAATATATGCAATTCTCATACAAATTGTTCTTCCTCTCACCACACTGCAAAAACATGGAGGAAAGTAAGGGATAACAAATCACTTCCCAGTTTGAATATTACCCTTTTCAATAAATAAATAAACCCATCAAACAAATTCCACAGCACCCGTTTTTTCTGAAATTTTGCCAGTTGTGCACAAAAACCTCACTTGATATTGTGTGGAAACTCCCAAGCTGTAAAACATTTGCAAAATTTCCTTCCTCTGTTCAACTGCAACTTGGTAGTCTTGATTCATTTAGAGCAGGCACCTATCCCTGAAAACTTAATACAGTTATATTGTTACTACCACTACTACTATTACTACCATAGTTTTTCCCTGATTCAGGATTCAGAGCAGCTTAAAGCAGATTTAAAAACACATAGTTAGAAATTCACAAAATGCAAAAGTTAAAAAGATATTAAATTATATATATATATATATATATATATATATATATAATCAGTTAAAATATAGACCATTAAACACACACACCACCAGCACAACAAATTTTTAAAAAATCCAGCAAATTGTTTAAGGGGAATGGGTCTTATACAATCAATCTTCAAATTCCTGTCAAAACAGAAGTCTTTGTATGTCTTCAAAAAGAAAGTACAAAAGGTGTCTATCTTCTCTGTGAAGAGAGTTCCAGAGCCGGGGGCAGCCACTGAGAAGGCTGTCTTCTATGTTCCCACCAGATGTGCCTGTGGGGGTGGTGGGACAAGGAGAAGGCCTCCCCAGCAGTTCTCAAAGCATAAGCAAGTTCATAAGAAAGAATATAGTCCTTCAAATAACCTGGACCTGAGCCACATAGGGCTTTATTGGTCAACACCAGCACTTTAAATTGTTCCTGGAAACAGGGTGGCAGCCAGTAGAGCTGTTGCAACAAGGGAGTTGTGTGCTTCCTGTATCAACCCCAGTTAGCAACCAGGAGGCAGTTTAGACCAGTTGAAATTTTGGAACACTCATTAAAGACAGCTCTACTTAGAGTGTGTTATAGTAACCAGCCAAGATGTAACTAAGGCATGTGTCACTAAAATCAGATCTGATATCCCAAGAAACAGACACAGTTGGTCCACAAGCTTTTACTGTGCAAATGCATTCCTAGCCACCACTGAAATCTGAGCTATAAAACTTAGGGCCCATTCCCACTTGCGGGGAAAAACACATTGGAATGGGGCTCTGCTCCGCTTGAGAAAGCGATTCCAAAAGGCCCCTCGTTCACACTATGAAAAGGGGCCTTGTTTGGAATTGCTTTCTCAGCTGGGAATGCTTGTCGTTCCTACTGGAGCTGCCAGGGAAGGATGACAGCCCATTACCCTCCAATCTTATTTTTGGGTAGGTGGAGGTATTGATCGCAAATGTGATCACTGTAAAGGAAAAAAAAAAAACCACACACATACACCCACACACCCACTGATCCCCAGTTCCTTTGGGGGGAATCCTTCCTTCCCCCTTTCCTTCCTCTTCCTTCCCCTTCCTTCCTTCCTTCCTTCCCTCCCCCCTTACCGGAGGAGGGCTCTCTGCTGCTGCCGCTGCCTCCCTCACTGCTGCTCCCAGGGCTTGCAGGGCTTGCGACGTTTCTTCCCTGCCACTCACTGCTGCTGCTCCCGGCTGGGTCCCACGGGCCTTCCTTCCGACAGGGAGCCCGGCAGCAGCAGCAGCAAGCGGTGCAGTGCCGCCTCCTCCTCCTCCTCCTCCTCCTCCTCCTCCTCCTCCTCCTCCGGGAGTGTGTCCTGCTCCCATCACCCCAGGGACGAGCATGGGCTCCAGCAGCAGCACAGCTGTGCTGTGCTGCTGCTGGGGCCTGTGCTCCTCCCGGAGCTGATGGGAGCAGGACGGGCCCAGTGGCGGCGGTGAAGGAGGAGGGAGAGGAGGTGCTGCGCCACTTGCTGCCGCTGCTGCCAAGCTCCCGGGCCTTCCATTCCCTGTCAGAAGGAAGGCCCGTGGGACCCAGAGGGGAGCAGCAGCAGTGAGCGGCAGGGAAGCAACGCCGCAAGCCCTGCAAGCCCCGGGAGCATCAGCAGCAGCAGCAGCAGCAGCAGAGAGCCCTCCCCTGGTAAGGGGGGAGGGAAGGAAGGAAGAAAGGAAGGGGAAGGAAGAGGAAGGAAAGGGGGAAGGAAGGATCCCCCCAAAGGAACTGGGGATTAGTGTGTGTGTGTTGGGGTTTTTTTTCCTTTTCAGTGATCGCAAATGCAATCTTTTGCAAATGCACAAGACTGCATTTGCAATCAATACTCCCACCCCAAATTAAAAAAAAAAAGTGATTCTGACCAGCGTTCCCATTTACTGGAAACGCTTCAGAATCGCATTTTCCAAAAAAAACCACTTTGAAACTAGTGTCAGGAAAGCCCGGATTATTTGCTTTTAACCCGGTCCTTTCCTCCACTGATCGATCCGATAAGGATTGTAAATTGATTCAACGAGGGTGGTACAGCCCTCTTCACACTTTGAATCAAAATGTAGTGGGAATGGGGCCTTAGTGTTGAATCCAGGAGCACATCCAAGCAGCAGGCCTGTGTCTTCATGGGGAATGTAACCCTGTTCAGCACAGACTGAATCCCCATTCTCTGATCTGCCTTTCAATTGATCAGCAGCACCTCTGTCTTATCTGGATTAAGTTTCAATTTCTTCACCTTCATCCAGTCCATTACTGATGACAGACACTGGCTTCCTTTGCTTATGGTGAAAAGGTGTAATAGAGCTGGGTGCCATCCACATACTGATGGAACCAAATGCCAAAACTCTGGATGACCACTCCCAATGGTTTCATGTACTGTATATGTTAAATAGAATGGGGGACAAAACCAACTCCTGAGGGACCCCACAGGCTAACAGCTAAGGGGTTGAACCACCAGCACCACTTTCTGGATTCACATTTCCAGAAAGGAACAGAACCACTGAAAAAACAGTGGATTTTATCACATGGGAGGGAAGTGTCCTTGTCCCATCATTAAATCATCATTAAATCCTGTTAATAGAATGCTTGGGGGAAAGATTATCACACCCCTGTGCACTTCTCCTGTTCTCCTGTTCTTGTCCCATCTGTAAACAGTAACGGAGGCCTGATTTGGTATTAACAGGAGTTTCCAGGGATGTGATGATTCCCCTCCCCCCCCCCATCCTCCCACCCCAGATTGTGCTATTAACAGGATTTTATGGAGATTTAATGATGGAAGGAGGACGCTTGCCTCTTCCATGTGATAATCTTCAGTGTCTCCAAGTCTCTTCCCAGCAAGGCAACTGAGATGGATACCATGGTGAATGGTATCAAAGGTTGACCAAGAAGTCCAGCAGAACCAACAAGGATACATTTCACCCTCTAGTTCTTGGCATAAGTCATCCACCCACTGAAGCAGTGCCTCTAACACAGCCAGGCCTGAATCCAGATTGAAATGGATCTAAATAATCTGTCATCCAGAAATCCCTGGAGCTGGGAGGTCAACACATGCTTCAGAATCTTGCCTTAAAATGGAATGTTAGAGACTGGCTGATAATTATCCAGAATGATGGGATCCAGGAAGAGCTTTTAACAATGGTTTTAAAACTGCCTCCTTCAGGCAAACTGGAACTCTGCCTTATTTTAGTGGGGTATTATTAACCACTCCCTCCATCCACTCAGCCAGTGCCCCCCTGGCTTTTTTTATTGAGGCAGGAAAGGCAAGGATCTAACAAGTGTAGTTGCTCTCCCCTATCCAAGAAATCTATACACATCCTTGGGCTGCACAAAGTGAAAAACATTTATTATCATCTAGCAGGGGCTAAAGTTACAGGCACTGGATCTGTATCAGTTGTAGCATCCAATTCAGAGGAGATATTAGTGTTTTTAGCTATAAAGTGATGGGCAAGTTGTTCCCAAAGCACAGTGAAGTAGTTGGAAATATTGTGGTGGTGGTGGTGGTGGTGGTGGTTGGCAGTTTCTTTCTTTCTTTTTTTAAGTAAAGATGTGTAGAACAGATATCCCTGTTTGTTTAAATGTTTGTATGACAACATCACTGAGGAGTTTATCAGGCGGGAGGAATTTCTCTTTATTGCGAATGGAGCCAATTGGAGCCAATTTGAATTCACGTGAATTTGGTAGTTTAGCAAATTTACGTGAATTCCAATTGCATTCAGAATGCATTCAGAATTACTTCCCATTACCCGAAAATGACTGCCCATTGCCTGAAATTGCGTGAGATACTTTAATACGCAATATTGTGAAACCCCATGATTGCGTTCATATTGCCATTGGATTATACTTCCAATTTCTGTCATCTGATAAACTCCCAAGTAGCAGAATACCATATCTGCAAATTTTATAAAAGGTTAACAAACACACAATCTATTTCAGCCATTTGCTGGTTTCCAATGATAGTCAATGTGAGAGTTTCCAAACTGTGACTCTTATTTTAACCTGAGTTGAATGAGATTCTTTCTCCCACCCTCAAATTCTGCCCAAGCTTAATAACTGCATTCTGACTGAATCACCATATTGGATCTGAATAAAATAATGTGGTTCACGCACATCCCAGTTTGAAATTGCTAAACCTGCAGATACAGACTGTGTTATGGATAGCAAGACTCCCTAAGAGCACATCTGCCAAAAAAAGCAATGCATTCGTCACACATGATGGTGTAAATGGATTTCCTATGCCAATGTACACCCACTTAGGGAAAATATCACGTATAACACAGTCCTTACATATCTGGCTGAGCTTGCTTTTTTTTTTTTTTTTTTTTTTGCAAACAGTAAAAAGAATGCTAATCATTCAGCAAGATAATTCCTGAAACAGGAATTTGTAAAGATACTCTAAAATCAGAACACTTTCTATGTTACGTGGTTATTGCAAGGAATGGAGGAAGGAATGAAGGATCATTACTTACACTTTTGCTTAGATTTTCTAGCTTGTTTGCTTTGTACGATTCCCTTCTGAACATCTGGACCCAATCAAAAGATCTCAAGCTGGAAAGCAGACTGTTGGCTCCCAGAAACAAACTTATCTAACTGAGAGCTTTGCACAACTTTATTGTGTTAATGAGAGACTCTAGGAACCTAAACAGCCATTTTAAATCATTCCAATGCTGTGTTATTTAGCTGGTCTGAAGACACGAAGGCACACATATATCAGTGTTTGGCAGAAATTACATGAAGTCTCGGATGTCAAATTTGGGGTGTCCCCACCAGTATTTCAGAAGGCTTAATGAAACAATGGCAGCCTTACAGCTCAAATTCTTATTAGTTTTATTTTTTACAAGCACCATGGGAGAAGCACAATATATAATGCAGGATGCTGGATTGGTGCACTACATCGACCGCCGAATTGTCTCAATAGAGGTATGTACTATCTGAACATTTCAGTGGGGATAAGCTGGTTATATCAAAAAAATGTATGTGATGTTCTTTATGAAGAACATGTGTACAATCCTTCCATATCAGTGAAATAAATTGTTTTTCCTTAAAGTTCTGTAACTGTAACTTTAAGCATGCACAGTTTAACTAGAAGTAAAAGAAAAATGCCAAACACAAAGTTGTTTATAAACATAGGTCAGGACAATTGTATTAGTTTATTGTTTTTATGTGGAAGTAAAATTCAAAGTTAAGCATTTCTAAATTCAGTGGATTTCAATGGGAAAGAACACTTAATTTGAGCTTACTATGGTTTAGAGTATGCTAGGTATTTTAAAATAATGCTAATGCTAAAATAATTTTTAAAAATCAGAGAACAGTGCAGGGATCAGAATGAGTTTAATCTTTAGGACACATCTGTGTGAAAATATATCTGAACTTTTAATTCCACAAGTACAGCATCTGCTTTTTTTGAAAAAGATTTCTCTGCTAAACCTCTGCTCTGTTGATGATTCTGCTAGATGTTCCAGTTTATAATTCTACAGGGTGCTGTGAGGAACTTAAATATGTCAGTTTTCTAAATGATGAAAAGGTACATTAAAACTTCTGCATTGTATGCTTTCTACAGAGCTATGAATCATATAAATTATTCCCCTGTAGTAAACAAAAAACATCCAAATTTGGATTACAATTGCTTGGAAATATGTGGGATTAGTAGACAGCCATTTGCTCCAATTATGGTTGTAGCAGTTCCGTACCTTGAGTCTCAGAAACTCCAATTCCCATCATTCTCAGCCAGCATAGCCAATCAACCTGATGGTAATCATATTCCAACAACATCTGCAGGGCCAGAGGTTCCTCAGTCTTTCTCTATAGATGCAACCATGCCCTATGAAACTATGTCCTATGAGGAACATCTTAGGGAGCTGGGTATGTTTAGCCTGGAGAAGAGAGGGTTACGAGGTGATATGATAGCCCTGTTTAAGCATTTGAAGGGATGTCATATTGAGGAGGGAGCAAGCTTGTTTTCTGCTGCTCCAGAGAACAGGACCCAGAACAATGGATGCAAAAGAGATTTCACTTAACATTAACTTCCTGACAGTAAGAGCTGCTTGACAGTGGAAAACACTTCCTCGGAGAGTGGTGGAGTCTCCCTCCTTGGGGGTCTTTAAACAGAGGTTGGATGGCCATCAGTCAGGGATGCTTTGATTGAGAGTTCCTGCATGACAGAGGTTGGACTGGAAGGCCCTTGTAGCCTCTTACAATTCTATGATTCTATGCACTTTGGTCTCTTTCACATTGTACAATTATTGCACATGATTGCAACAGATTAGGAGAAAGTTTTATTGTATTCAGTGAAGTTAGCTCTAAAGTAAGTGAAACATTCTGTGCATAGTTTTCCAGGAGTAAGTCCCAATGAACCCTATGGGCATTTAAAGTAAACAAGAATTAGACTGTGGTGTGACTATTGGCTTTAAAAGTAGGATTGAAAGACAAATGTTCTTCATTCTGAGTATACCATTCTGTGTTCTGGAACTATTTTAAAACTCAGTGTTTTGAAGTTAATTTTTGTGAACATGCTAGAACTACAGAGCGAGAAATATCCAGCTTCTGAACAGCTTTCTAAAGTACAGATTTTAGTTTATTATCACAATTGTCACTTGATAAACTGGATTAGTGCTGTAACCAATCATCATGTGATCCTTTGTCATGGCTCAATGCCTATTATATCCAGAGTCACATCAAAATGAAAAGCATCACATTCCAACCTAACTGTGGAGACCCCTCTCTGGCTTTTCTTCGCTAACGAAGATTCAGGAAGGACTCGTCCCATGCTTTCTCCAAGCACGCTGATGACTAAAAAGGCCGTTTCGAGATAAACAAGTCTGGTTATAGGAAGCAAAGCAGAAAGTCTCCTTTCCAAGTTGTAGTTCTTTCTGTGTTGTTATTTCTCTTTGAGACTCATTTGGCATGAGTTCTTGAAAAAGGCTGCAGCATTGTGGATAGTGCGTCTCCATGCCTCCCAATGTGAGGCCAGGGCAGATCATTGTTGGTGATCAATTTGGCCGAGCTTGAGATGTTGTTTCAGGGAGTCCTTGTATCTCTTCTTTGGGGTGCCCCTCTTACGCTGACGAGTTCATAGTAATAATAATAATGTTTTATTTCTATATCCCGCCTCTCCATTGATCGAGGCGGGATTACAGCAATTTAAAATGCAAAACATATACATACAATTAAAAACAATTCCAATATAACATTATAACAACATCATAAAATTCAGAATATACCTTTCCAATACATAATTTAAACTGTAGTAAGACAATACAATGTTCAGTATCAGTGGTTGGTAGTCTGCTCTAGTGCAGTCCTGTATGTCATTAATTATAATATATCTAGTGGATAGGCCTGCCGGAAGAGATCCGTCTTAAGTGCTTTCTTAAAAGCATCTAAGGTGGTAATAAGACGGATCTCCTCCGGCAGGTCATTCCATAGTTTTGGGGCTGCAACTGAAAATGCCTTGTATTTTCAGTACTATTTTTGGGAGGCGGTGGTCCTCCATCCTAGAAACGTGTCCTGCCCAGCACAGCTGCTTTTTCAGTAGCATGGCCTCGATGCTGGTAATCCCTGCTTGCTCCAGGACAGCAACATTCGTCACATAGTCCAGTGTATATTTAGGATTGTACGTATACAACACTGATGAAAGCATTCGAGAAGTCGTAGGTGTTGGCGATAGGTAACCCATGTTTCAGACCTATAGAGGACAATACAGTACAATGGCTCTATACACACTGATTTTTGTGCTTTGCCTCAGGTGTTTGTTACTCCAGACTCTTTTGTGAAGCCTTCCAAGTGCACTATATGCCTTTGCTAATCTGTGATCTATCTCTTTATCAATCTTGGCATCTGAGGAGATTATGCTTCCCAGGTAGGTGAACTGCTGGATGGACTTAAGCACAGATTTGCATATGGTGACGTTGGTAGTGCTCTTCCTGTGATGCAGGCTGGTAGAGAACTTCCGTTTTCTTCAGGCTGACTTCCAGCCCAAATAGATTTGCAGCCATTGCAAAGCAGGATGTTAGGCCCTGCAGGGATGCTTCTGTATGGGCAACAAGGGCAGCATCATCAGCGAAAAGCAGCTCATGGACTAGATAGTTTAGAGTCTTTGTGTGGGCGCTCAGATGGCTTAAGTTAAACAAGCTACCATCAGTACGGTAACATATATAGATGCCGTCTTCTTCTTCGAGATCTGCTGTAGCCCTTTGGAGCATCATGCTGAAGAAGATTGTAAATAGAGTTGGAGCGAGAACACAACCTTGTTTCACACCATTAGTTATTAGAAAGGGCTCTGAGAGACCGTGCTGGCCCTCATGTAGCAAGATAATCATTTTGAGGAATTTGGGGGGGACATCCTAGTTGTTCCAGGATCTGCCACAGACCTTTTCTACTCACAGTGTCTAAGGCTTTGGTAAGGTTGACAAATGTTACAAAGGGCCTTTCCAGACCACCCAAAAGGGGCAGTCCGTATTCGCCCCAGGAAGCAGTGGGATGGGGCCAAGGCTGCCACACTGGAAGCCTCTGCAGCCCCATCCCACCACTTCTGGAGGCTGTGGGGAAGCGGCAGACTGCCGCTTCCCCGTGGCCTCAAAGCAGGGTGCAGCAGGCGCCCTGGGCACCCACTACACCCCACTTCCTTTGGCGGGGCTGAGGGGAAAAAGAGGCTGCCACCACGGCCCCTTTCTCCCCAGGTCTTTGCCATGGCCGTTTAAAGGCCATGGCAAAGACCCATGCCAAAAAAGGAGCTCGGTTTACGAGCTCCTTTTTGCGCTGCGGGAAGGGCGCACTTGGCATGTGTCTAAATGCTGCGCACATCATGACACCGTCATAGCGCGTCCTTATGGACGCTGCCATTTAAAAATGGCAGCGCTGATATGCTTTAGGGTTAGGGAGGGCGTGGACCCTAAAGACGATCTTTTAAGCCCTTATCGCGCCACATTAGGCCATAGAGTCCTTTGTTCTGCTCTCTACATTTCTCTTGCAGAGCAAATACCATATCTATAGTGCTCCTATTAGATCTGAAGCCTCATTGGCTTTCAGGGAGAAGTTCTTCTGCAATAGCAGGAACTAATCTGTTCAGGAGTGTCCTTGCAAGGATTTTTCCAACAATGGAGAGCAGTGTTATACCTCGATAGTTTGAGCAATCAGATTTCACTCCTTTTTTCTTATACAGGGTGATGATAACTGCATCTCACCTTTTCCCCAGCAACTCTCAAGGAGCTCATGGAATTTAGCATGGAGTACATGACCTCTGTGTTTCCAAGCCTCAGGTGGGATTCCACCAATCCTGGCTGCCTTGCCGTTTTTCATCTGCTGTATGGCCTTAATGGTCTCTTCCAAAGTGGGAGCCACATCCAGTTCATTTTTCATCAGTTGTATCATATGTTGGATAGCTGAGCCTTGGACTACTCTGTTGGCACTGAAGAGACTTTGGAAACATTCGGCCCATCGATTCAGGATGGAAGCATTGTCTGTTATTAGTGTTTGACCATCTGTACTATATAAGGAGCTTTGGACCTGATAAGTGGGTCCAAACACTGCTTTAAGAGTTTTGTAGATTCCTCTGGAATCACCCAGATCTGCACAATGTTGTGTCTTTTCTTCTAAATTGATCCACCTCTTGTTCTGAAAGTCAGAGTTTTTGTTGGAGTTTACTACATGTGTGACGGAAGGCTGCTTTTATTACATGGCAAGATGGCCGGGTGAGGTGTGCTTGATGAGCAGTTCTCTTCTTTGCCAACAGCTCCTGGATCTCTTGGTTGTTTTCATCAAACCAATCTTGGTTTTTCTTGCTGGAGAACCCGAGGGATTCATCCGCAGGCTGCAGGATACTTTTTGACATGTTGCCAAAGCACTGTAGGAGAAGAATCTATAGGATGGTCTTCAAGTTTTGATTGCAGATTTGCCTGGAAGTTATCTCTCATGGCAGCTTGTTGAAGATTGTTGTCTTGGAGTCTCCTCTTTAAGATGCCACCCGTCTTTGGTTTGAGCTTGATGAAGATTTAGTTTGCATCTTACAAGGCAATTATCTGTTTGACATTCTGCACTGGGCACCACTCAAGTATGATGGACATCACGAATGTTTCTCTGGCACACTAGAACATAGTCAAGGAGGTGCCAGTTTTTGGATCAGGGGTGCATCCAGGTTGTCTTCAAGCTATCTTTCTGCTGAAAGATAGTGTTTGTAATAGCCAGCTGCTGTTCTGCACAAAACTCTAGCAGGAGGCATCCGTTATCATTACAGTTTCCAACATCATCTTACCTAGAACATCTTTCCAGGCTTGGAAGATCTTTCCTACTCTGGCATTGAAGTCACCAAGGATAATGATTTTATCTTCTGCAGGGACTTTTTGTATGAGGTGGCGTAGGTCTGAGTAGAATTTGTCTTTCTCCACAGGGTCAGCTTGCATAGTTGGGGCATATATACTGAAGAGAACAACATGTGGGAGGGATAAGGAGATAATGCAATCAGAATGACCTGTTTGCAGGGTTTCGAGTTTGGAGGCAATGGGGTTTTTAATCATAAAGCCTACTCGTGAAAGATGTTTTTCAGTTTTTGGTTTTCCAGACCAGTAGAGTGTATAGCTGGCACCGTGTTCTTTAAGGCTGCCTTCCTAATGGAGACGAACTTCATTAAGAGCAGCAATGTCAATATTAAGTTGTGATAGATCATGGGCTATTAGAGCAGAACGACACTCAGGACATCCACTATCTGCAGAAGCTTGCATGGTTCTGATGTTCCAGCATGCAAGCGTCAGTCTGTTTGCACCTTGGGAGGCTGGTGTGTGCCTTTGTATCTTTATTTTTGTTTGACCGCATCAGAAGATGCCCGTTGGCCGCAGCAAGCCAACAGGGTAGATTGTGATGAGCTTTTCTTAGGCCACCTTTTCTAGGCCCCTTTCCATATGGAGCAAGCAGTGCTCTCCTTAAAAAAAGGCTGCTTGGTTGTTCAGGATGCTGCTGAACAAGACTGTGATCTCCCAGTCAGTCTCAAGTCCTGAACCACCTGCATGCACGGTTGGGTCTATGGCTTCCAGTGCATCTTTTACTCGCCGTTTCATCCCTCACCTATCACTATGGGGAGAGGATCAGATATATCCTTTAAGTCTGTGCAATGGATTTTTCTGGTGGAGAGCAGTGTGCACAGAACTGACCTCACCCTTTAAACCAAAGGTTCGTCTTCTGAGGCCAAGCGAGAATGGATGGTAGCAGTGAGATCCTCGGGTCATAGGTTTGATTAGAGTTTCCTTCTCTTAGATGGTTTACCTTACAGGGTTGGACGAGCACCATCTGCCTGGGTTTGGGATTGGAGTTTTCCTTCTCTATCCTGCCTTTGGATCCTTTGGTTATGACCTGTCTGGCATGGGAGGACCTACCGGTGGCTATTTATGCCACCGCCAGTATAGCTCACAGCTTCATTAGGGCACACAAGCTTCTCCCCCACGACAAGGGGGCATCAATGGAGAAATAGAGACCAATAACTATGGAAATGCCATAGAAACTTCTATTTTGTGTCCCAGATACCCAAAGATTATAATACTTGAATTAGAAGGCAAGTATTTGTTGTTGTTCTGATGTGCTTTCAAGTCAACTCTGACTTATAACCCTATCATGAGGTTTTAGTGGCAAAATTTATTCGGAGAAGGATCGTCAGAGGGGGCTGTCCACTTATTCATCTGTTTGGTTAGATCATGTTTACCTGAGCTATTTTTGTCTTGGGGGAAGAATAGCTTGGATTTATGAGTCAATCCAGGACTTTATCACATGAGACAAGAAGAGCAGATAAATAGGATAAAACCTTATTTTGCTGGTACTTATCACATGACGTAGATATGCTGCTGCCTTGTATTTATTTATTATTTTTATTTATTTATTGTATTTATACCCCACTCTCTGGAAATGCTCTCAGAGGTGTTTACAAATGTTAATTAGACAGTTCCCTGCCCTCAGGTTTATAATCCAAAAAGACATGACCCAAAAGGAGAAGGAAATGGCAGTGGGGAAGGAGATCAAGTCCAGCAGTTCTACTCTCTCTCAAAGGCAGAGCATTGGCAGATGCAATGGAGGGAGGGCCTGGTATTGCTGTGCCTCCCCCTTCTGTCCCCCTGAGGCCAGGGCCATGGCAGATGGAGGGAGGACCCTTCCATAGGTACTATAATGTATCTTTTAATTGATGGGCAAAACCCATCAATAGGCTCTCAATCATATTGTTGTTCCATTACTGACTTTGTGCAATAGTCCCTTCAGCTGTAGTTCCACTTCTCAAGCAGTCATGTGGTATGAATGAGCATGATTCTGCTCCTGCCCCTCTTCCCCCTCCTCCTCATAGTGATTGTGGCAGCCAACACATTCCTGAAGCCAGCTGTTGTGTGCACATTCAGATTGCTGCTGGATTCAAGAGGTGATTGGCTCAGTAGCAATTATGTGGGGCTGCTGTGTGAATATGCTCACACAGCAGTCCTGCAGTTTGAGAAGGTGGCAGACCAACGATTGTGGTGGCCAACACTTACCCAAAGCAAGCTGCTGTATACACATTCACACAGCAGCTTGCTTTGGGAGGCGGTTGACATGCTTCCTCCCAGAAGGCAGCATTTGACAATGCAGAAAACAGAAGATGTGACTATGGATTGCCAAAGCACTATCATAGTTCAAAATGTGATAAGAAATAATGCAAAACTGATATGCTTCTATTGTTAAACTAGTATGATTGTGATGGGTAGCAGGCTGTGATAACATCTCCAGTGCAACTGTGAAGTGGTCCAACCATCAGAAGGTACCTCTCACTAACATTAAGTGTGCAAAGTGATTCACTATATGTCCATAGGTGGTGTAAAGAAAGGCAACACTTGGATTGTTTTTCCCATGTTTCCTTTTCCATAAATTTACAGGCACACAAATAATTCTTAATATTGTTCACATTAAGCAAAATTTAAAAACTCACATATGATTTCTGCACTCCCATTTTTGGGATCAGAAAGATAGAAGAATGGCTCCTTTCTTTTCCTCGCTCTTCCTGGCAAAAATGAGGGAAGGGAGGGCAAGCTGCCTACAAAGGAAATTGCAAAGCTACAATTCCAAGTAACAGTACTCAGTTGACTCTTTTCTTTGGCTTCATTCCTTCCAGCTGTGCAACATCTGGTTCATCAGGGGCCTCACTGCTGTCTTCTGCCAGCACAGCTACTATTTTTGCTGCCTTGTGGAAATAAATTATTAGACTCTGGTGAAATTCTTCAAGCAGCTGTTGTCCAGCTTTCTTAAAGTTCAAAGGACAAAAGCTCGTGCTTGCTGAAAAACATAGAAACTAAAGGTTTCTTCCATTCTGTCTTTCAAAGTGTGCACTTAAAAATATAGTGTAAATATGGCAAATGTTCACAAATATGGGTATATATAGTCAGGCTGGAATCAGGACTGGGTTGAAGTTCTTGTCAAAGGGCTTGTCTACACCGGTGGAAAATCCCACACTCATGCTGTAGCAGCTGCAACCTGGCCACAGAATGTTCCTCGGAATATACAGGCAATGCAGGACTTTTATCTAAAAATCTGGATGAAACTAACCTTCCTTTTACCACTCATTCCCCTGGAAAAATTAGATCAGTAGCATGGCCATGACCATGCAGCCAGAAATACTCCACATCATAGGACATGTGATTATTATAAGACTGCCCTTTTCTTCTGGTTTGCTCCAAACTTGCATAATGCATGTGGTGTTATTGGGATCACTATGGACAGGAAACCTGTGCTGCAGTTACAGGTTGAATTGGGGTTTCCCACCTGTGTAGACAACTCCAAAGACAGATTGATGACAAAAATGATATTTGATGGATGCCCAGTTTTGGAGCCTTCTACTTTTAAACTAGGGTGCCTATCACATTACAAAATAATATCACTATGATTCCACTTTAACTGCCATAGCTGCATATTATGGAATCTTGGAGTATGCCATTTGATAAGGCATTAGAGTGCCCTGGTTAAGAATTCAAAACAGTAGAATCATAGCAAGATAAATGTCTAGTCTGAAAGGTACCTAGTTTTCTGTATGCAAATTGTATCTGTTTCCTTTTTAAAGACCAGGTTGAACAAATGCAATCAAGATATAGCAGATTATGTGCAAGATTTCCGGGAGTTTTCAAAGAAAATGATGTCACGCTTAGAAGGACTTGGCATTTTAAAGACAGAACTAAAAAATGACATGGATCATTTGCTAACAAGAGTGGAGAGAGCTCAAAGGGAAATTGACTACTTTGAATCTGCAAAAGAGTCACCAAGTCCATGTGTGGAAGTAGATGAAGATCTACTGGAGCAACAATTAGTGGAACAAGAAGAGTCGCAAAACAAAATCAAGCTTATGCTTAACGCAAGTAAGAGGTGTTTACATTTCATTTTTACCTCTTTAATCAATGCATCAGTTTATCTTAGTTGTCTTTATGTGAACCTTTTATTACATACCCATGGAATCATGTGAAGTGAGTTCTTAGGAGAAGTCAGGGAGCAACTTTATGGAAAAATCTGGTGTAAAAACAAAATGTAGGCCCTAACTATAGAGAAACTGCCCCCACAATTAACCCTTGCATCTCATCTTTTGACATGGCAATGCCAATCAACTAGCACCCATTTTAACCAAGCAGGATTGTGATAGGTTTGATTCTGTCAACCATTATTTATTTTATTACTGGAGTCCTTCTGTTCATGGAATGTCTAACCTAGATCTAACCCACTGCCTACATAGCATCATCTTACAATACTTGAAGCCTATTGGGGTGAGGTGTTGCCCCCCACTGAGAATTCTGCTCCCCAATGAAATTTTCCTTCAGTCCCCAAAATTCTAACATTCCAGAGAGATAAAAACTGAAAATCATCCATACCTCTTTGTGTGTGTGTTTGTGTGTCTTCAAGTCACCTGTCAACTTATGGTGACCCCATGAATTTCATAGGGTTTTCTTAGAGAAGGAATACTCGGTGGTGGTTTTGCTAGTTACTTCCTCTGAAATACAGCATCTGGTGTGCATTGTTGGTCTCCCATTCAAGCAGGTCTGATCCTGCTTAGCTTTCAAGATTAGATGAGATCTGGTGCCTTTAAGGTATAATGGCCTGTTCATACTTAGAACTCTTATATTTGTGGTGTTTACCTTCCTGGTTACCTGCCACACTTCCCACACCAACTCAAGCATGTTCTAGCTTATTCTACTTATTCTATTTACATGTTTAAAGTTTTGCAGAATTTTAAAAGATACAGATTAGTATGGAAACTGGGTAGAAAAAGTGTGAAACGAACACATTTCCTTGTCTTCCAAACAAATCTGGAAATTTCTATTAGCCATTGCACAAAAGTTATTCCATTTCTTATTATGGGAATTGTCTGAAAGTAAAATAGACGTCTTGGGGAAATGTTTGCTTTTATTACTGCGATTCTCTGCATAAAATATAAATTTAACTTTTCAATTTTTCTAAATCTCTTTTAATTTCTTTCCATGCTTTATAAAAATTATTTTGAAATAATAAACTGCTGTTCTTCATAATTATAACTTACAAATAATCAATCCCACATTTCCCCACTTTAAAACTGGAAAAAAGCAGTTAATTCATTTTCCTCTTCAGTAATATATTTTAGCCAACAGTTTTGTTTTATCACAGTTCACTTTAAACCCAGACCATGTTCCAAACACTTTATTTTTCTCCAGCAGAGTGTTCATTGAGTCCAATGGATTTTGCATCATTATCACAAGATCATCCGCATAAGCTCTCACCTTATATTCTCCTTTTTTAAAAACCTTCACTCCATGAATTCAGCTGTCTTGTCTACTCTCTCTCAGTAAATCTCTAATACTAAAATAAAAAGCAAAGGTAAAAGGAGACACCCTTGTCTGGTTGTCTTTTTGTATCTCAATTGGTGTTGTGACATTGCCATTTACCAAAATCTGGGTTTTTGAACTACAGACTGGAAATATACTGATCTGTTTATCTCTTTCTGTGTTTATGTGCATTAGGCCACCTGTCAACTTATGGCAACCACATGAATTTTATAGGATTTTCTTAGACAAGGAATACTCAGAAGTGGTTTGCCTTTGCCTTCCTCTGAAACTTAGCCTAGTGCATCAAAAACACAGGTGATATCACTTCTGACGTCTTCAGCAGTTAGTGTCAAGCATTATTTTCCAAAAACAAATTCATTTTTCTTGCAGGCTGATAATGAGCACTAATCACTGTTTGGAATATTTCAACTGAAAGAGTGATTGCCCAAGCTGTAGCTCTATGAGAGGCCACATGTGTGCTCATAAATCTCTTGACAGTTCATTTCCAACTTTGCTGTGGCTAGAAGTAACACTTGTCCTACTTTTAAATGAAGTCTAAAACTCTCATTTGATGTGGATACAATTCAGGGTAACCAACTACACAAGGTTTTCAAGGCTGCTAGTTTTCTCCCAGATGTGTACATAAGCCTTAGCCACCAGCATCCAAGAAAATAATTTCCCTGAAGGGAATGGAAATGTATCTACTTGTGAAGCTGAAGGAGGGGCAGTGATAAAGCTAGAGAAGTTGTTTTAGCCTGTTGCATAACATTCTCATGTACCACTTCCTGCCTTAAGGGCTTCTTTACTGAGTTTGGCTACAAATGCTGTAGTTTATTAAAAGACATTCTTTAAACTTCAGATAGTGTTTCTCCTCAGTTGTCTTGCCTTTGGCAAACTGGTATTTTTGTGAGTAAACTATATTAAGTGTCTCCCAGAAAACATGGCTCTTTTTAACAAAATATTTGTGTCCTGATCCCAGTATGACCTGGGTAACCCATTCTTCAAGTAAGTGTGTGTGTGTGTAGGAAGGAGAGAGGGTGCCATTTGTTTGCCCCCCTCCCCATGATGTGATGAAGAGGTTTTCCAGTATGATCAAAATTGAGAGCTGTTCACATGCAGTTTTTAACCATGAGTTGGCATACAATTTATTTACAGTTATACTGTGTGTAGTGGATTGAGTGTTGGACTATGACTCTGGAGAGCAGATTTCAAATCCCAGCTTGGCTCAGCCAAGGAAGTGCACTGGGTGACCTTGGGTAAGTCACACTCTCTCAGCCTCAGAGCATGGCAATGGCAAAACCCCTCTTAAGAAATTTGCCAACAAAACCCAGTCATAGGTTCACCTTAGGGTTGCCATAAATTGAAAACAACTTGAAGAAACACAACAACAAATAATGTGGTGAAGCGTAGGAGTAATGTACAGCTGGGTTGAATATCATGTCCTCCAACTGTCTCGATTTAGTCCAGGACAGTCTCAATTAATCTTCTGTTGCCCTACTTTTTCACCTGCTTCTCCCTCTTCTACTTTCTCCCTTTGTCTTCAGTTCAGCTCTTGCACTCAGTTAACTCAGCAAGAGAGAAAAGGAAAGGAGAACAGAGCCAGACTCTTGTCCTTCCCAGCAGGTTCAGATAAAAGAAAACTGCTGCAACATCTCATAGCTTCTGTGGTCTTCCTCATTAAACTAAATTTTACCATCTTGACTATCCTTTTATGTTGCTTGGCTACACATGTCCCAATTTTCATCTGCAAAATGTTAGGTGGTATATAAAATGTAGGTGTGAGTTTTGCATGGATTTCAGGTCAAATCTAGTTTTTCAAGGTCCTTAGCCTTTGCTACCAAAGAGTATTGGTGCCTCACGAAAGTACAGATGCCAGGATTCTGTAGGATGGAACTATGCATATAAAGAGGTACCAAACTGCATTATTTCCACAGTGGAGATGCATTCAAAGTTATAATTATCAGCCAGAGAGCTCAAATGCCTCAGCAAACTGCAAATTCCATGGGATGCAGCCATCGCAGTTAAACTGTAATCATAATGTTATGACTGTACAGTGTGAAAGGCCCGCAGTTGTGATATTGTGGAATTTGGACCAGCTGTTCAGTGCTCCATTTTGTAAAATATTTTCTTTAACAAAAACAATTATAACAATTATTAGTAAGGATGGTGCCCGTATTTGGAAACAATTTTGTTCAATTGGTGATGGAGTGGAGGGACTGGGGGAAATATTCATAGTAAAGCTAATAACTTGTTAAAACTGTTTTGATGACAAACAGATTGTCCCCCTCCCCCTGCCACTGACTGAAGTTGTTCTTTTCCCTTAAAGGTTGCAGCTACATGATTGCAGGCATCAAATCGCTAAAGATAGTGAAGAGATCTGGAGATGTGCATGGTTCGTGGTTGAAAGACCCAGGCAAGAATCACCAAAAAATTTATTTCTTAACTGGGACAAAGAATAGAACTGTCATGGAATTTGCAAATATCCGGACTTTTACCGAAAGTGGCAAGAAACCATCAGCTCGGAGAGTTATTTTGCCATTTCCCTGGCAAGGAACAGGCCATGCTATATATAATGGCTTTCTATTTTATCATAGATATGGTTCCTTAAATGAGGTAATTAAGTTTGATGTTCAGAAGAGAAATGTGACAGATCAGATGCTTCTGTCTGGTGCAGGAGAGACATCTGCCTATGAACTTAATCCATCTACAAAAATAGACCTAGCTGTGGATGAACTGGGATTGTGGGCAATCCATGCAGAGCCAGGTAGCCACAAAAAATTGGTCCTTACTAAAATCAACCATGAAACCATGACTGCAGAGTATACTTGGGATACACCATGCAAAAGCCAGAATGCAGAAGCAGCTTTCATGATGTGTGGTGCCTTGTATGTAGTATACAATTCAGCAGGAGGAGGCACTCCTCGTATAGAGTGTATTTACGATACTTTAGATACTATCAGTCCTTATGAAATCCCAATGATTCATTTTCCAAAACGCCAGACAAGTCATTCCATGGTACACTATTATCCCAGAGAAAAGCAACTCTTTGCCTGGGATAACAGATCCCAGGTCATTTACAAGCTCCTGACAAAGCAAAAGAACTAGAACAACAACAACTTAGAGGATCACTTTTCTCCTCTCTCTGCCTATCCCAGTAATTGACTAGGTTGCAGAATGTGGTTGTTTTTCTATTTACATTGCATACATTTTAGAATTGGTTTTTACAGCCTTATTATACTTTAAAAGAAATTTCCTCCTCCTATCTATCTTCAGACATCTGTCAACACTGTAGAACTCTTCTTCCTTGTAAAGAAAACTGGTCCTCTGATGCCACAACCTTTCTGCTTCATGTGGCAGATGTAGGAAAAGGTACTGAATTTCAAGGTTGTTGTTGGTGTTCTTGTTGGGAGGTTTCAGAGCTTGAACAAGTGACTTTTTTGGACTATAACTCCCACTGGTCATACTAGCTGGGAGGATTCTGGGAACTGTAGCCGAGAAAGTAATTTTTCCAACTTCTAAAAGAATGCAACTCTGTCTAGGATTGAGGAAGACTAAAGAGAGGAGAAGGATAAGGAGATTGAACAACAATGGCTGAGGAAAGTGTTGAACATATATATTTTCTGTCCTGGGTCCAATGAGGAAAATGGAGTAACATAGGTGTTAGCTCACAAACAGCACCCACATGTTTACTGTTGAACATCCTTCTCACTGCAGATCTATTTGTCTTTTCTTTCCTGCTTGTTTCCCCTTTTTTTCTCTCCACTTTTTGCTCTCCATCCCACTGCTCCCACTGACAGACACCATGAAATGATTTCCAAGAGCAATGTCAGAAGACAACCAAAAAAATTAGACAGAAACCTGCCATCCTGTTAATGGGTTGGCTGTTTGTATCTGAGTCAAAAATGCTTTAATTGTACACTGTTAAAAGGCCCCTGGTGCTTTGATCCTGTAAACCTTAGACCCATTACACCAGGAATGGGAATTGGGTGGCCCTCCAGATGTTGGACTGTAATTTGCACCAGTCCTAGCCTAAATAGCCAATGGTGCAGAATACTGGGAACTGCAGTACAACAACACTGAAGGTCCACACAATATCAACTTCTGATCTACAGTGCTGAGTGGTTTTGAAGCTGAGCTACACAGACTAATAGAGCTACTGATGTAGCTTTTATCTTCCCCTTTCTAGCTCACTTTCTTTTCTGTCCACCTCCCTCTCCCTTCCCTGGTGACAAGAGCAGCAACTTCATTCATGAGGATGAGAGGGGAATGGAAGGGGAAGCTGCTGCTCTTCCCCTCTTCAAGGCTTTTGTCCAAAACAGAAAGTGCATTTATGACTAAGGGTTGGTGATGATTCATTACTCTTCTGTCTTACATCCTTTCATGGCTGAACCCTTTTTGTGAAGGGAACTTTCAGAAACATAATGTCTCTGAACATCCATGACTATTCCCCTGGCATGAACACAAATATGAACACCAGGAAATAATATTCACAAAAACCTTTTAAAAAGAAGATTGCAACACACATTTTCTTAGCCATACAGATACACTCCATAAAATTGGGGGGGGGGGCAGTCATTTGTTGCCTAAGGTGGTCCTTCCCTTTGTTAACAGTTGAAGAAGCCACCTGGACTTGCAGCTAAATCTTGCTTCTACCCTTGCAATCTTCCACTGCTTCTTAAGTCAGCAATTTTATTAGTGATGCAAGATAATTCTGTGTGGCACACACAGCTCTTTCCTCCAAAAAAGATCAGCTAAAGAGGAACACTTTGAAGAGCTGCCACTGGTGATCCTTAACATCTATCACCAGAGTCAATTACTTTGCCTAATGGCAAAGCTAGTGTTGGGGAGACGCTTCTTGGTGCTACACAGAAAATAACAATGCATCTTGATACAGCAAACAGATGGTCAGTATGGGGTGGGGAGAAGGAGCTCCACACAGGCATAGTTAGTTGAACAATCCTACTAGGTACATAATGGATCTTGTGGAACACAGGTGATTACTTCTTGATAGCTGAGGAAGTTATTTTGTCTCATACACATGGTAGGGAAGAACCTAATAGAGAAGCCCCTTTCAATACTTAGGTTTCCCTCTAACCAAACTGGGCTGTGTGTATAAAATTCTGGTTCTTCTCATAACCTGAAATCTCTGATATCATCAGTGCGAGTGGTTCCTCCGCTAATATAGAATCACAACAGTTCTACAGCATTGTGTTCAGAGCCACTGCTGCCAATTCATCAGTTTGTAACCATACATCAGCTGAAAATTTCTCCATATTCAGCTAGGCTTTTCATCAAACATCAGAGATGTAATTCCACTGGCACTCATACTCAAAAGCTTACCAGCTTGATAGAAGCTGCCAACGCTTGTGCTCTGCTGCCATAGCCTTGCAAGAATATTACAAGTAAATCTGATAGGATGCATGATATCTATATATTCTTGTAATTGTCTGTGTGCTAGTGTTCCTAATGTAGAGGATATATTTTTTAAAGAAATGAAATAAAAATGGTATATTGGCATATATGGCTCATACAGCTTTCAGTGTATTTGAATTCATACTTGGAGGGTAGCCCTAGGATGGTGAATGACAATGTCCCACAGAAGAATCACATCTCATTTTATTAAGTGAATGTAAGATTGGTTGTTTCTTTTAAAAGTAACATCACCAGAGCAGCCAGACACCAGGAATGCTTTTCAGAAGTAATCTTAGAATGCAACCAGCAAGAATAACAGAAACTTGCAATCATGTTAATGCTTTTGTGGCTTAAATCTGAATCAAAGATGTTTGAACACCATGTTGCCCTTCCCAAGATGTCTGTGTTCTTCTGCCACCCAGGCTTTTCTTGGCTGTCTTGGGTCAAGGGTTTCCACACTTTGGCTAAACCCATCATTATATCCATATTGAAAACATTAGTTTCATCTCTAGCTATGTGCCATTCCAACTACAAATCTTTCTTCTTCAGGGCACTAACTCTTTTGGACAGCACTCAGAGACAATCACAATTTAATCTTACTTCAACATAGGGATTGAATAGTATCTTCTATTTGTTGGTTGGTTTGTTTTCTCTGTCACCTTTCTCCCAGAGTGGGGCCCAAGGTGCCTCACAAAAAGAATCAGATAAAACTAGAACAATACAATTTTAAACACAATTAAAATAATATCAAAACAACACATTACACACTGTATAAAAGCACACAAAAAGTAAAATAAAGTGTGCACACACACACACACTGAAAAGGGCTTCCTTCAAGCAGTTACTCATTACTGTTGCCATGTTGAAC
This sequence comes from Urosaurus nigricauda, assembly GCA_034509955.1. NCBI lineage: Eukaryota > Metazoa > Chordata > Lepidosauria > Squamata > Phrynosomatidae > Urosaurus > Urosaurus nigricauda. The sequence goes on from JAOEGL010000001.1 coordinate 98,235,969, forward strand.
AAAGAGGTCTTTCCCTGTTAGTGTAAAGAAAGCAGAGAGAAGGCCCGTCAGTGTCATCACCAAGGAGTGCAGGGGTTTAGCTGGCACCAGGTGACACTGCAAAAGAGTGATGACATGTGGTCAAGCACTCTTCCTGCTTGTGTGTGTGTGAGAGAGAGAGAGAGAGTAGGGCCATGTGCACTCCTCAAGGCCTCTCTGGAATGGCCTCCTGAGGAGGGAGCCACTGCCATAGCGCTCACCCTTTTGGACATCCCCCCATTAGTGCCCCCCTCCCTTGCAGTCTCTCTGCACCGGGTGACAACAGGGGGAGACACTACTGGGGCCAGGCCAGCCTTCCGCAAAAGGGAGTTCCTAAGGGTGGGAGCAGCCACTGAGAAGGCTCTCTCCTGTCATCTCCAAACAAACCTGTAATAGTGTCAGGACCAAGAGAAAGCCTTCTCTTTTACCTCCTTTGATGAAATGGACTAGCTTCAAGAAGGCTTGTCTTCCAAGAGACAGAAGAGAATGGCTGCATAATTCAGAACAAACATGTTCCCAGCAATAAAAATAGGACTCTTAAGGTAGGAAGAGAAGGATTCCACTTGCACCTCTGGTGGTGCCGAGTTTGATCAGAGAGGCGGGTTATAAATAAAACCTATCATCATCATCATCATCATCATCATCATCATCAGTCATCTGCATTCTGAGGCAACTGACTCACTTGGATTAATGTTATGGCCAGTCCTGGTGCTAATTTGAATTTGATGCAGGAAACTGATTTGATGTTGATCCACCATGTGATCCATTTTGTGGTGGTACCTGAAATGTTTCAAAGAGAACAGCATATTTGTAAACATACAGTGGAAACAAGCTAGTGAAATGCAGTCTCATCCCTGCGTTGACAGATAACAGATCCTCTTAATACTTTATGGGGGTGTCCACATATTACATTCAACACAGGTACAGTCTGTGTACATGTGTGCACAAATAGTTGATCAGGACACAGGCAGAGGTTTTCACACATAATATTTAACACAGGTATACTGTACCCAGGTTGTTGCTATGTATTCAGAATATTATTCACATGTAACAGAACATACATGTGTTCATACAAGTATTTCTGGGTTCACATTGCTTTTCCAATATTTAAGCACCTTAACCAAAAGGTATTTATGATATTATGTAAAAAAAAAAGCATAAAACTGCTACTGAAATAAGAAATTTGGGCTGTTGTATAAACTGATTATTTTTAAAAAAAGAAGAAGAAGATTAAGCTGTTATTCATAAAACTGCTGCTACCCTACAAAAGATGAACCTACAATTTTAGAAAGTGAAGTGGAAGCGGCACTCAGAGAATTTGAGATAAATAAATCACCAAAAGCAAACTGCATACTAGTAGAGCTGCTTCAAGCTACAGATACAAAATCTATTCTAGTTTTAACTAAAATCTGTCAATAAATATGGAATACAAAACAATGGCTCACAGATTGGAAACACTCAATATTCATTCCCATATTCAAACTCAGATCCTGCAAGCCCATGCCAATAACCCCCCTGACTGAGTCCATCCATCTTGTCTGTGGTCTTCCTCTCTTTCTTCTACCCTCTATCATTCCAAGCCTTATTGTTTTTTCTAGTGATCCGTACCTTCTCATTATGTGGCCAAAGTATGATAGTTTCAATTTGATCATTTCAGCTTCCAAGGAGAGCTCTGGTCTGATCTGTTCAAGAACCCATTTGTCTTCTTGGCTGTCCATTGTATCCTTTTATCATTTTACTCTTCTCCAGCACCACATTTTGAATGAGTTTATTTTCTTTCTGTCTGCTTCCCTCACTGTCCAGCTCTCACATCTGTACATGGTAACTGGGAATACAATAGCCTGAACAATTCTGACTTTAGCGCTCAGTTGTATGTCTTTGCTCTTCTGTATCTTTTCCAATTGTTTCATAGCTGCCCTTCCCATTCTTAGTCTTCTTCTTATTGTATAAATTTATTATAATCAGCCAATCAAACATCAAACAACCATCACAATAAATCATCAAATTATAAAAATAAATATTAGTTAAAAATTCAATTATAAAATTATATTAAAAAGAAAAAGTAAAATTTAAAAGCATAAAATCATTATAAAAGTATAAAATCATTATAAAATTTTAAATAAACTAAGGGACATTATGAAATCTTAAGATACCATCTTACACCGACAGACTATGGCCACTGCACAGAAACTGGCCACCCTTGTTGTTATTGATGGGCATTGGTCCACCAGCAAATAGAATATATAAAACTCATCAGTTCTTGCAGGAAAACGACTAAGAATTGGATAAATAAAAATGTGATGGTAATCATAATAAAAAGGGCAGTACAACAATACATGACCTATCGTCTCCACTGTGCCAGTTCCACCAGGGCATGTGCATGCATCACAGGGGGTATTATTGTATCTCCCTTCCAATAAAGCTTAAGGTAGAACATTACATTTCGCTAAAGTGAATGTTATCCTCTATTTTGGAAGAGTAAGAAGTCTTCTTATTTCTTGACTACAGTCTCTATTCTGGTCAATGTTTGATCCTAGATATGGGAATTCTTTAAGTATTTGCATTTGCTTATTAGAATTGAGTCTGTGTAGGTCTTCTGTGTATGTCTTTCTTTTAAGTTCAGCATCAGACCTGCCTTTTCACTTTCATCTTTGATATTCCTTATTCACTGTTCCAATTCCTTAAAGTCTTCTGCTAATATTATGGTGTCGTCAAAATAAAAACAAACAGCTTCATTTATATACCGCTTCATACTGCCTAAGGAGTGTCTAAGCAGTTTGCAACTGTAAGCTACTTGCCCCCAACAATCTGGGTACTCATTTTAGTGACTTTGGAAGGATGCAAGCCTGAGTCGAGCTCACAACCTTATGGTTTTGAGTGAGTGGCTGCAGTACAGGTATTTAACCACTGCGCCACCAGAGCTCCTATTGTCCACATATCTTAAGTTGTTAATGTTGCTTCCTCCTATCTAAAGTCCTCCTTTTTCTGATTTCCTTTACTGAGCATTGAAGCATATTTTTTACTAAACATCAAAACACAGAATGTCTCAGGAGTCTGATTCCCCCACTCAAATTAAGAGATTTAGTGTGCATTGTATAGATATAGGCATAAAAACCTATAAAATGGATGAACTACCATCAGAAAGTAGCACTTCACAACAACTTCTTGCACTATATATGAATCCTGCACAATAATGATGTGGCCATTAGATGGCGCCAGATCCTTGCCTATACCTTTCCTGAGTTTATTGGTAAAATTCCCAGAAAGCATGTTCAAACTACATTTTAGAAAATTTCAGTGCTGTTGTTTTAGAAAAGGATTACTGTATGAAATGCATGTGACCTTCTTTGAAATAGTACTTTCATTGCTGGGAATTTCCCACTTCTTCCCCAACAGAGCTCGGAATGTTACTTTTCAAGTTATGAATTGGGTAACTTGTTTTAAAGTCGCTCCCACAACAAGAAAATTTAGTAGCTTCTTGTATTATGCTAATTGCCATGTTTTTGTTGTTTTTCATTAATTAAAAAACTATGAGATTTAAACTTGAAAAATTCAGCTCAAAATATTTTATTACAAGTAACATATAGAAAAGAGGCGTGCACTTCACAAAAGTGATGGTAACTCATGTTACTTTAATAAAGTTATATTCATTTGTTACCAAAGGTAAAAGTAAGTTGCAGGTAACAGTGTTACTTGCAACACGTCATGTCCAGGTCATGTAGAAATGCACTACTTTACCCAGTGCTTTCATGACAATAATAACTTGGTGGTACTGGGTACTATGCACCTTTATATGTGACTTCATGTCAATTCCAGCTTGTGGATGGAGCATAGTTCTCTCAGTCCCAGTTTATTAAAATACTTTAAAAGCTGAAGATGATTTACAAAGTTGTCATGTAAATTAATTTTTGACTTGCTGCCACAATGAGTCATTCACTTCTGAGATCAGAACAAGGCACCCAGTCTCGATCCCCATGGCTGGTTGCCTTGTTCTGACCTCAGTGTGAAGTGACCAGTGGTGATGGTGGCCATGGCATGTGGCACAGAAGGCAGCACATGAGAACAGTGTCCCAGTATTGGAGCAGAGGACACTGGGAATATCTAGTGTAACTGTGAGTTTTTAAAACCTGTGTTAAGGCTGTTATGAGCCAGTCTGCCATAGTGGTTTTAGTGCTGGACTACAACTCTGAAGACCAGGGTTCAGTTCCAACACAGCTATGATATCCACTGGGTGACTTTGAGCAAATCACATGCTCTCAGCCTCAGAGGAAGGCAATGGCAAACATCATCTGGGCAAATACTGCCAAAAAATGACTTGATGACACACTACCATCACAACAAAAGAGTGTTAAACCCTAGTTTTGCTGTGGAATGACCCAGACTTAATCCTGTGTTGTCTAGACTTCCTGTAGAGAGGATGGGGGGGGGGGAGGCCTGTTTATTTGGCCTGTGCAGAGATGGCCCAGGTGTGTTCAGCATAAGTATACTGGGCAGTCTTAACAACAACTGCAGGGCCACACTTGCCTAAGAGGTATAGCTTCTTTGTTCTTTGTTTTAATTTTCTTACTTGACCTTATAACAACAAATTATCTAGAACAAGGGTGGGCTTGTGCTGGTGGCTGACTGGCTCTGTTGGATACTCAATGGGCCACGGTAGCACTCCTGGGGACAATAGAACGTTATGACTGGAAGGTACACAGAGTAGTTGTACCACAGGATGTTTTTTGTTTTCATTTATTTATTGCTGTTTTGCTGTGGAGTTGCATAATTGTCTCACTTCCTCCACAGAGATTTTGTTTTCTTAAGGGGTAAAATCCTCCAAATAGTGGGGGCTGGAGGCCTCATGATTCCAACTCCTGATCAAAAACACTAGGCAAAAATAACCCCATGTAACTTTGCTGTTGTAGCCCTTTTTCTATGCATTAATTAGGAGCGGAGTGAAGAAATAGGAGAGGCACTGCTGCAGTAGGCTTTGTCACCAACCTATGCACAGTATAGGCAGAGCCACCATGCATAAAGCAATTGATATTTTCCAAAAGAGGTTTTTGACTTTTGCATTAATTGCTCACGGAGGCAAGTGACAGAGGCTGCATATGCACGGTACAATTAATGCAGTTTAAAGACACTGCTTTAACTGTCATCACTCAATGCTATGGAATTCTGAGATTTGTAGTTTAGTGAGATATTTGGCCTTCTTTTTCAGAGTATCCTGGTGCCAAAACAAACTACAAACTCCAAGATTCCATAGCACAGAGCCATGGCACTTAAAGCAGTGTCAAACTGCATTAATTCTGCAGTGTGGCAGCAGCCACAGATATCACAATACACTATTATTTTACTTTCTTGTCACAGTAGACTTTAAAAAAACAAAAACAAAACAAAACAAAAAAACTATACTTCTTAGGAGGACCAGGCAATTTTGGGGGCTAGCATCCAAAAAAGTTACTTTACAAAGCTTTGGTATGAAATGAAAAACAAATGTGTAGACTAAGCTGAGATCCAGCATGGTATACAAGTGCCAGTGTGATGTAGTTATTTGTACACTGGACTCTGGAGACCAGGTTTCAAATCACTGCTCAGCCATGGAAACCCATAGGGTAACTCTGAGCAAGTCACATTCTCTCTGACTCCGAAGAGGCAAAGGCAAACCCCTCACTGAATGAATCTTGCCAAGAAAATCCTGTGATAGGGTCACTTTATGGCCATTATAATTCAGAGGCACACAACAAGAACAAAAATAAGTTGCAAACAATTATTTCGCATGCATACACACACGTACATGCACACACCTATATATATTTTGGGGGGGACCAGTAGTTCCTATTCTTTTTTCATATATATATATATATATATATATGTGAAATAACTGGTTTGAAACTAATTCTTGTTGAGATATATATATATATATATATATATCTCAGCATGTGTGTGTGTGTGTGCGCACGCGCATGTATATGCATATATACATACATGTATACAAACACATTAAAATAGTGGCAAAAATAATTATTTACAGATATAATAAATTAATTTCTGAAATTCAATAGCTGTTAAGCAATGATAATTAAAAAGACAAAGAGAAGTAACTTGTTAGATGTGTGTGTGTGTGTGTGTGTGTGTGTGTGATGAAAAAGAGATTTACTGCAGGTACTATTTCTCAGTTTCTGTCTGTTTGTCTCTCCCCCCCCCCCCATCATGCTTTTGGGGGGACCTGTAGTTCCTATCCTTTTTTCATAAATGTGGCCCATTGTTGCTGTGGAGAAAACAGACTTTTAATACGGACAGAACTTTCTTTGTGACTTCAGTATGTCACCACTGTTGCTGAACCGAAACAAATAATTCTTTGTGACTGTGGAAGGATTTCCAGCATGATCAATTAGCCAAGAGCCCAGGACAGCTGAACTAGAGCAAGATCCTAGAACAGCTGAGCCTTTAATCTGCAGTGGCCAAAAGTTTTGTGCTTAAATATGAGTTCAACTGCATGCTTATCGCTTATTTCACTGCTGTGCCTGGGCATGTAGATGTCAGCTGTGCCTGATGACCCCAGAATGAGAATATACTGTTAATGGAGCAGAGAGATCTTGTGCTTGTATGACAATGTATTAACAGTAATATAGAGGAGCTTCCCTATCCACAGCCAAATTCAACTTCAATCATTTAAAGCTGAGGTTCACTCATGAGGCATGTCCTGATATGCAGCTTTTGTATGTACAGTATTTAGTGTATGCAATGTTTAGAATTATTAACGTCCATAAAATGTCTTCCACTTGCTCCACCTACCATCTATTTACTGAAGAAGACTATAAAGATACTTTCTCAGCTGAAATGTACAGGGATATTTTGTGACATAAACTTTTATTCTTTCTGATATTCAATGTATCTCTTATTTACATCAGATTCATTTCCTGTTTCTTCCGCTTGAGTCCTATGGGTATCAGTGGCAGCCCTAGGGTGGTGCAGTGTGCATACTGCACTGGGTGACATCATCAGAAGAGATGATACCAACATGACTGTATAAAATTTTTGTGGTCTAGGGCATCCTGCATTGTTCCAGCTGCTGCCCCTGGTCATGCTGTTAAGGTAGTGGTTTTAACAAGCCCCCATGTCAAACAGGCCAGAGGCAATGACAGTGCCTGTTGCAGTTCTGGATACAGTGAGAGAAATGGAGAAGACCGAAGGAGTCAAAGCACAGAGGGAGGGGAAAGGGTACCACTGCTTCTTTCTGTCTGAGTATCATGGCCCTTTGCTGCATGGGACAATACATGTGATGACATGGGTCAGATTTAGAGCAATGGTTAAGGAAAAAGTTTAGTGGACTATAACGTGCAAAATTCCCCAGCCAGGTCTATTTTTAACTTTTGGGAGGACTACAAATCTCAGAATCCTTTGGGCAGAGCCACCCTTTCACTATTTTGGAGATCACAACTGCTAGAACTCTTGTGCAGAGTCCTCTTTCCTGCAGGGAGAGGAAAATCGTAACTCCCAGAATTCTCAGTTATGCAAAGGCCCCTTTTCACTTTCATGGGGGTGACAGAATGAGTTACCACATTGGATGATACCAACCCTAGTGATGTCACTGATGAGTACCATTTTTTTAACACCAAATGTCTGATAGTCCAAGACAGTTTCTCAAAGCCAGCCAAATTATTCTGGCACATTAAAAAGAAAATCCCACATTCCCTGGCAGTAAATATATGATAATGACAAATAACTAACATTCTCCTGCCTTTTCAGGACACCCTGGGTCTGCTGATTTTGCAAGGGTGGGCTACAGTGATCCTTCAGATGTTTTTGGACTGCAGATCCCATAATCCTTCAGCAGTAGCTATGCTGCTTTTTGCTGATATGAGCTGCATGCCAAAAACATGAAGAGGACTCTAAGTGGCATAATAGTAGGGCTACTACTGTTGGGACAGAGCATATGGTTTGCGTGGAGAGCGTTGTGAGTTCAAACCAAGGCATCTCAAATTTAGAAAGAGTTTCAAGTAAAAGGGCCCAAGAAGATTTCCGCCTGAGGCTCTACTGTAGAGTTTACAGATTAGAGTAAATCCACAACATGCCAGGGACCATTACCATTTTATTGCAATCACATAGATGATGGTCAGCCAACCAGGATCAGTGCATGGGTTACTAGTCTGAGTAGCACTGCTTGTTCTCCCAAACATGTGAGACTCCAACATCCCAGCTAGCATGGCCCATGGTGAGTCATCCTGGAAGATTAAGGAGATTATCAGACAGGGGACGGGATGGCCTTGTCCCATCCTTCCTGCGCGATCATGGGAAGGACTTTTAGATGATAAAGCACTGATCCGGGCATTGTCCAGTCCAGGAAGTGCAAATGACAGCAATTGTGCAAAAGACATCATCATCATCATCATATTTATTTATTTCTTACCCGCCCCTCTGTAAAACAATCAAGGCGGGGTACAACAAAGTTAAAAAACAGAGTACAGATTAAAATAATTCAAGAATTCCATCCCAGCCTCCCCCCCTTAAAATAGGATTAAACTAGTTAAGTTTAAAATTAAATTACTAACAATAAAAATACAATACAACATAATACACAAAAACCGCAATGCTGGCCACAGCATGGGTAGCAACAAAATACAGAGGGGGGGGGGGATAAGGAGTTGGGAATTGGCTGAAAGATTTTAGGAGCCGGGTAGATTATACAGTTTCAGGGAAGGCCTGCCGGAAGAGATGTGTCTTTAAGGCTGTTTTGAAACAGTCTAGTGATGTAATGAGACGTATCTCGTCCAGCAGGCCATTCCATAGCCTGGGAGCAGAAGCAGAAAAGGCCCTCTGGGAGGTCTGCGCTAACCTAGTCTTCATGGGCTGCAACAGATTTCTCCCAGAGGACCGAAGCGTGCGGGGGGGGGTTCATATGGGGAGAGGCGGTCCCTGAGATAAGATGGACCCAAGCCATGTAGGGCTTTAAAGTTTAAAACCAACACCTTGTACTGCGCCCGGAAACTAATCGGCTGCCAGTGGAGAGCTTTAAGCACAGGTGTAATGTGCTCTCTCCTAGGTGTTCCGCTAACAAGCCTGGCCGCCATATTTTGAACTAGTTGGAGTTTCCGGGTTAGGCACAAGGGTAGCCCCATGTAGAGCGCATTACAGAAATCCAAACGTGAGGTTACCAAAGCGTACACCACTGTTTCCAGGTCCCTCTGATCCAGGTAGGGGCACAGCTGGCGTATCAGCCGAAGCTGATAACAGGCACTCCTGACTGCCGCATTCACCTGACTAGTCATGTGAAGCGACGAGTCAAGGAGCACCCCCAGACTGCAAACAGGGTCCTTCGAGGAGAGTGTGACTCCATCTAGGACCGGAAGATGTATTCTCAAACCTGGTTTCGGGCCTGTAACAGCTAGTACCTCCATTTTGTCTGGATTGAGTTTCAGCCTGTTTTTCTTCATCCAATCCATTACCGCTGCAAGGCAGTCATTAAGAGGAGAGACACCATCTGAAGTCCGAACCGACGATCTGGTCATGGAGAGGTATATCTGAGTGTCATCAGAGTACTGAAGACACTGAGCTCCATGCCTCCGAATGATCTCACCCAGCGGCTTCATGTAGACATTAAATAGCATCGGGGACAGGATGGCACCCTGAGGGACGCCACAGTTAAGCTCAATCTTGGAGGAGCAACTGTCCCTGAGCCTCTCCCAGAGAGAAAGGACCGGAGCCACCGGAGTGTGGTGCCCCCAATCCCCAACTCCCTCAGTTGACTCAAGAGGATGGAGTGATCTACGGTATCAAAAGCCGCCGAGAGATCCAAGAGCACCAGCAGGGTCACACTACCCCTGTCGATACTTAGGCGGAGGTCGTCGGTCAGAGCGACCATGGCAGTCTCCACTCCATGTCCTGTCCTGAAGCCGGTTTGAAATGGATCAAGATAATCGGTTTCATCCAAGACAACCTGGAGTTGAGAGGCAACTGCTCTCTCGATCACCTTGCTCAAAAAAGGGAGCAAGGACACTGGTCTACAGTTGTTCCTGTCCAGGAGGTCAAGACAAGGCTTCTTCAGGAGGGGCTTAACAGCTGCCTCCTTCAGACAGGATGGTAAACAGCCTTCTCTGAGGGACGCATTGATTGTATCCCGAAGGAATACCCTCAATGCGTCCCCTCCCTGGACGACCAGCCAAGATGGACAGGGATCGAGGGAGCAGGTAGTCTTTTTCATACTTCCAAGAAGCTTGTCCACGTCATCGGTACTCACAGGTTGGAACTCATCCAGCAAAATGACATCAATGGAGTTGTTGGACGCCTCATCTATTGGTTCTGGTGGAAAATTGACATCTAAGTCGGCCCTTATCCAAGAGATTTTATCTGCAAAGTAGGTATTTAATGCGTCACAGCAGGCCGTCGTAGGGTCAAGTAGGGGATTTGACACAGGAGGGACCTGTGTTAGCTTCCCCGCCACCCTAAATAGCTCTGCTGGGCGGGACTCTGCAGACGCAATGCATGCAGAGCAGAAGGCTCTTCGCGCTGCATGCAAAGCCTCCCGATAGGCGCGAAGATGCTGCCTATGGCGAGTTCTGTCGGATAAGACCCGAGTTTTCCACCACTTGCGCTCTAGTCGTCGTCCAACCCGCTTCATCTCCCTAAGTTCCTCTGTGAACCAGACTTCCATGTGACATTATGCTAATTCTGTCATTGTCCTGTCAGTCAGGTGGAATTCTCCCATCCTTGCCCTTCATTTTGCATTAATAGAAGAACCCATTAATACAATTCCAGTTCACTGACAGGTTTAGGATAAGGTCAATGCATCAAAAGTATAAGTCTTTCACATGATCGCTGTCATGGATGGGATAAGGATGGGCTTTGCTCCTGTCCCCCATCTGATAAACTCCAGAGTCTAGTAACATCTCGAAGACCATGGGTGTCTCCCCCACATATGTACATATGTGCCTTGAAGTCACCTGTTGACTTATGGCTACCCCATGAATTTCATAGGGTTTTCTTAGGCAAGAAATACTTGAGAGATGGTTTTGCCAGTTACTTCCTCTGAAATACAGCCTATTATACACATTGACTAAGTAAAGCCTTGTGATTTTCAATGTGGAGTTGAAGGCTTTCATGGCCAGCATCCATAGTTTTTTGTGGGGCTTTTGGACTATATGGCCATGTTCTAGAAGAGTTGTGATTTTAACATCCTACTAAATGTACAAGGTCTACAATCATATTAACCTATCTTGCAATGAGAGACCATGCTTGCTTCATCAAAGATCTGCTCAGCTTAGGGCTACCTTCTATGTCAAATGTTTGATGATGCTAATTATATGAGGGTAAAGAGCTGGTTGTCTGACCAAAGCAGTCATTGAAGGAATTCCATGTTTCTGTTAATGCCTTGTCAGAGACTCAAGTAACCATTTCCCTGCTCACTCAGAAATCTTTTAAAAACTTTTAAATGTGGACGTTAGTTGTTTAGTGAGCAGGTTACCACTGGAAGCCAATTTCATAAATAATTAACAGATGCTCTCTATGTAAATGTGTTTGGATCTTTACAGCATTCCAAAATTCCCAGCATTTCAAAATATACGGTGTTAGCAGAGTTGAGCAATTTTGGCTGAGAGAATGGGGATCTGTACTATTAGCTGAAAAGTCATTAAAGGTGCACCAGGGTTGGGAACCCATGAGCCTACAAATGTTGTTAGGACCCCAAATTCCCGAAGCCAACCAAATGACCAGTAGTGGTAGATGATGAGGCCTGTAATCCAAAATATCTAGGGAGTCATGGGCTTCTTCATCCTTACTACACACCCTAATATGGGAATAAGTTCCCTTGATTCCCATGGAGATCATGTCTAAGTAGATAGGTATCATGAAATTGCTCTGTAAATTCACCCCACTTTCACAGGATTTCATTCTGATGTAAGTGCACCAGAGAAGATTGTCAGACAGGGATGGGATAAGGATGGGATCTCTCTCCCATCCTTATCCTGTCCTTAACCCTCATGGCATGAAAGGATTTCAGCTTGTTGCTCCGATCTTGTCATTAACCGCCATTAACCTGTCATTAAAGCAGCATTGTATTAATGTGAACGTACATTAATACAAATTGCCGGCCAATGTCACTTTAATGATAGGATAATGCCAGGTTAGTGATGGGATCAGCACGACTTCATCAGAAAACCTTTAGCACCATTGCAGTTATTCGCAGTTATTCTGGAATGGGATAAGCACAAATTAATTGCTCACAGAGGCAAGTGATAGAGGCTGCATATATGGTGCATGTGGTGTGAAAGTCCTTCCTGTGATCACATGGGAAGGACAGGACAGGGATGGGACTTCCCTCATATGATAGTCTGCAGCCATAGCATAGGGATGTTAGGAAAGGCAGAACATACCCTATCTTGCCACAGGTGGCAATGCATCTTTAATTCTAAATAAATAATATACATGGGATCATATACATAGGATCAATAATATACATAGGATCATGCCGCAAACTTTCATTCTGCTTAACGTCTTGTTCTTATAGCCAATTTATTAATACCCACTGATTTGGAAGCCAGTCTAGTACTGAATACTGCACTACAGTTATAGCACTATTATTCCACTTTTACTCTATGCTGCCTCCTGTGGCATTCTGGGGTTTGTAGTTCAGTGAGGCCTAAAAGCTCTCATTAGAGAATTCTAAATGCCCTTCCCTAAACTGCAAATCCCAGGATTCCATGGGAGGCAGTGAAAGCAGTATAAGTGGAATAGCAGGGTCATAACAGTATTAGTATTTTAATGCAGAGCATGTCCAGCAGAGAAGCAACGCATAATAAAGGAGATGGGAAAGGGAAGTATGATTTGTGTTGGATGAAGAGGCAGGGCAATGAGATAAAAGACCATGTCTGCATTATTTTTGTTTCTTCTTCCATCATATGCACTATGGTAGTGGCAGAGTAGTTAACTGAATGAGAGCCAGCATGGTATAGTGGTTTAAGTGTTGGAAACCTCAGCCATGGAAACCTGCTGAGTGACCTTGGGTAAGTCACACTCTCTCAGTCTGAGGGAAAGGCAATGGCAAACCTCCTCAGAACAAATCTTGCCAAGAAAACCCCAGGACAGGTTCACCTTAGAGTCTCCGTAAGTCAGAAACGACTTGAAGGCACACAATAACAAGTTAACTTTTTACATTATTTCAAATAGGGGAATGGGTTGCACCTGAAGCTTTTCCTCTATCAGCTTACCTGTTTCCATACATTTAAATTTTATTTACTAACTTGATCAATGAGACTGGGCTGAATAAATATTCATGGCTGAAAATTAGGAAATCCTGGTCAACTAAGGCCAATTAAAGTAACCAGACTAGCTAGGGAACCCATGAACTAATGTAGCGCAGAGCTCATATTGGAGGTGCCTTGAGACCCATCCTGGGAGGAAGGCAGGGTATAATTGCTATAAATAAGCAAATAAATAACCATTGCAATGTGCATATCAGGCATGATTGAAGATTTCTCAATGCTTGTAAAACAATGGGATTAAATTATGGGCAAAACCAATCCTATGAATTCATTAGCCACATTCTTCAGTCCCATGATGATGCATCTCAAAATTACAATGCTAATCAGCAGTATTTTGCAAGTGTACAAGCAGCATCTGAAAACTGGGTGCTGATGTTGCTAGTTATACTATATCATCCACCCTATTTTTATACTCTGCCACTTTAATTCACAGACAGAGACATATTCTTTCTAAGACTGCGTACATGATACAACCATGGTGCAATCTATGTGGATGCAAATGGTGGGAAATTAAAGTTGATTCCTCAGAAGGTAAAACCTACCACTTATTGCACTAATGTACATTTACCTCTATATAAAATTATGTTCAATTTGCCTTCAAGACTGCAATCCTATGTATCAAATCAAATCAAATGGCAGTAATACACCTGGCAAAAATCACCAACTTTGCTATTCTAAGACAGTTTTGTTTTGTTTTGTTTTGTTTTATTTGTGGCATCAAATCCTGTGTGACCTTCCACAAATAAAAGCCAAAATATAACTACATTCAACTACTTTGAAACTGCGCAGCCAGAGTTTACTTTTTTCCCCTGATGGTTCTTGTTTTCTCAGCCTTTAGAGGTCAGGCACTCCCTAGCATTATGTTACCACAAAATCTTAGGCAGTAATTTGTTTTTTAAAAGAAAATACTGAAAGCAGAGATTCCTATGATTTCAGTGGTCAGGATTTTTAAAAGCAAGTAAAATGGAATGACCTACTATAAAATTAGAGGAATTGGCAACCTCCTCCACATTTTGGAACTACTGTGTAATGCTGAAGTAGGCTCTCTTCAAGTGGAAATACATACATTAGTTCTTTCACGCAATCCCTTTAATTTGAGAGGCATCTGAAGAGCAGTAGGTTGCTTCCAGACAAGGCTTTTATCTTGCAAACACTCTGCCTCATTAGGAGATTTTTACTCTGTCTCTGTGTGTGTATCTTATTTGTGTTATATTCCACTTGGAATTGTCCCATCTTTTCCACTTGGAATTGTCCCACCTGTTACAACACAAAATCTACTAAATGAGAAAAAAGATTCAGTAGCTGCCCAATATGTGTCGACTAATGGCTCTAAAAACCTAGAATCCAACCAAGGTCTAGACTCTCATAGGAGCTTTTTCTATTAATTGTGCAACCACAAGCGAAGTTATCCAAAAAAGCCAGTCCTGCTGAAATCAGTGGGACCATCTTTCACACTACAGTTGGCCCTCCATATCCAGGGATATATTTTTTTTATCCACAGATCTATGGCTTGAAAATATTCCAAAAAAAATATAAATTTCAGAAAGCAAATATTGATTTTTCCATTTTATATAAGGGACACCATTTTACTGCACCACTGTATTTAATGGGACTTGAGATTTTGGTCTCCACGGGGGGTTCTGCAACCAAACCCCAGCAGATACTAAGGGCCCCCTGTACACAGTTATAACATCATGGTTCCACTTTAACTTTGATGGAACCCTGGAATTTGCAGTATAGGGTGAGGCCAGGGAGTTCTAGTGCTTCCCCACATTCCAAGCCACAGGATTCATAGGACACAGCCGTGCTAACTTGCAAGGCATATGTGCATGCGCAACTAAGAATTATTTGCAAGTAAAATAGAGATAGGACTTTTGCGCAAGAAGTTGCATAGATGACTGCTGTCTCTGTCTACTGCACAGGGTGACCGGATGTCCTCTTTTCCAGGACATGTCCTACATTTCAGATGATTCTCAAAGTCCAGTTGCCACATGGCCAGAAGGAGGAGGTGCCAGCCTACAAGTGATACCCCTCCATACCATCTGAACTAAGAACAAAAACAGCAAAATGCAGGCCGATGATAAACATCTTCAATTCCCCCATCCCCAACCCCGCATGGTTTTTAACACCTTGCCTGATGAAGATACCAGTAGAACTTTGAAAGCTTGCAATGTGTATATTGTGCATTTTGGTTTTTCCAAGAAAGGTATCGCTGTTTGGTGGATTTTTGATGACTACATGGAAACCATACTTGTCCACATGGAACCAGTGAAGCATACTTGCCCATAGGGATACATGGGAGAATAGTTGCCTATAGAGAAACATTGGAGAAAACTAGGATACCTAAGAGAATACTTGCCCATAGAGAAAGACTGGAGGATATTTGCCTGTAGGGAAAATTAGGGGAATATTAACCATAGGAAAATACTGGAGAATACTAGGATACATAGGAGAATATTGGCTCATAGGGATACACTGAAGAATACTGTACTTGTCTATAGGGAAACCTAGGGGAATATTTGGCCATAGGAAAACATTGGAGACTACTGTTTCTCTATGTGCAGAAGACTGAAGACTACTAGGATACATAGGACTTGCCCATAGAGAAACATTGGAGACTACTAGGATAGATAAGAGACTACTTGCCCGTAGGGAAATATCAGAGAATACTGGGATACATATGAGGAGGTATCCAAAAGTTTTAATGGTCACCTTTTTAAAAATTTGACAGAAAGTTTGATTTGTATTTGTTAACTTATCTCTATGTAGTCACCATCCATATTTACACATTTTCCCCAGCATTTCTTGACCCTCCAAATACCATTATTGTAGAAGCCTGCAGATTGTGCCTGCAAGGATTTTACACTTTAGTCACTTCTGGCAGAGCCAGTCGCAAAAATAAAGGATGCAATGAGTTGATTTTCTCAGCAACGTGCACTTAGGCGCCAATGATGACACTGACAAAATTTCATCAATATGCCATAATAACTTCCGGGTGATAATTACGGTATTATTTTACGATACCCCCTCGTAAGGCGCAATCTGCAGACTTCTACAATATCAGGTATCTGGAGGGTCAAGATATGCTGGGAAAAAAATGTGTAAATCTAGATAGTGACTACATAGAGATAAGTTAACAACTACAAATCAAAACAAACTTTCTGACAATTTTTTTTTTAAAAAAGGTGGTCATTAAAACTTTTGGATAGCCCCTGGTAGGTGACTGCTTGCCCATAGGGAGACATTGGAGACTACTGGATACATCCTCTCTTTGCCTCCTTGGCTTTGGGGTCACGTGGGAACAAGAATAGCCTCTCTCTGGAGCCTGTCTGGAGCCAATGGCTGCCTCTTTTCCTCCGTCCTCCTCCTCCTCCAGCAGCCAGCCAGCCACAGCCACAGAGGGACCCAGAGGCGGCCAGAGGGAGCCGGGCAGAAGGTGAAGGTCCTGCTGCCTCCCCTGCCTGCTTGCCTGCCTTCCTTCCTGGTCCCGTGGGACTCTCAGCAACTCCAGAGTGCTCCAGTCCCTCAGGTGAGTTGGCTGGCTCTCTCTTGGCTGCTTCCAGGGCTGTGTTCACACTGGAGAAATAAACCGGTTTAATTGCCATGGCTCAATGCTGTGAAATTCTGGGAATTGTAGTTTGTTGTGGGGCCCAGAGCGGAGCGGAGCTCCGCTCTGGACCCCACAACAAACTACAATTCCCAGAATTTCACAGCATTGAGCCATGGCAATTAAACCGGTTTATTTCTCCAGTGTGAACACAGCCCAGGTAAGAAAGAGAAACACCGGCTGGAGGAGGAGGAGGAGAGAAGAAGAAGGACAACAACAACTTCAGTAGCCTCTCAGCCAGAGTGACCCGGCGCCCTCCTTTTCCAGGACGTGTCCTCCATTTCAGCCCTCTGTCCTCAAATGTCCTCCATTTTGAGCATGCACTTCTATTGATACATGAGTTTGGTTTTTCAGCTTTTCTTTGGTCTCGTCCTCCTCTCTTTTCTTTTCTTTTCCTTCCCCCCTTTGGCTGCCCAGCATTTTGAGGTGCCTCATCCTTCTTTTAGTTAGTCATGTCCTTTGAGTGTCCTACATTTTGAGGTGGTCACATCTGGTCACCTTGGAAAGGAGGGGGGACAGCCTCTCCCTCCTTCCTTTGTGCATCTACACTGTAGGGATAATGCGGTTTGGTACCGCGTTAAGCTCCGTAGCGCCATCCTGTGGAATCTTTTACAAAGGCCTGACCAAGAGTGCGGGAGCCTGACAAACGGAGTGATCAGAGGTCCTCCTTTTTTCTCCAGGACCTGTCCTTCATTTCAGCTTCCTGCCCAGGAGGAATGCCCAAACGCCCTCCATTATGAGCAGGGCTAAGAACAGGGTGCCCAGACGTCCTCCATTTCCAGGACCTGTCCTCTATTTCAGCCTTCTGCCCAGAGGATGTCCCAAATCTCCTCCATTTTGAGCAGGACTCAGAAGCATGAATTGATACTTCTAGGAGTGTTTTTAGCTTTTCTTATGCCATGCCCTAAGTTTTCATTTAATGTCCCACTAAGTGCCATGAGATGTGTAGTTTGGTGAGATAGCAGAGTGCTCTCTGACAAACCAGACTGATATACATCACCAAACCACACATCCCCAGGTTTTTGTAGAATAGAGTCATGCCAGTTAAAGCGATGTCAAACCACTTTAATTCTGCAATATGGATACATCTTGTATTGTTGTTGTGTGCCTTCAAGTCATTTCTGACGTATGGAAACCTATCACAGGTATTTTGTGCATTTTGGTTGACTGGTTAAAGGTATCACTGTTTTGTGGATGCTTCAAGATTGGTCATTGCCATCCTCTGAGGTTGAGAGAGTGTGACTTTCCCAGGATCACTCAGTGGGTTTCATTGGCTGAGCAGGGATTCTAACCTATTTTTCCAGAGCCATAGTCCAGCACTCAAACCACTACACAACACTGGCACTTACCCACTCTAAAACATCCTTTTCTCACTCAGGTTTCTCATCCTTAACTTTTCTTCTCTTGTTCGAGGTAACAGGAGGAGAAGAATGGCAAATGTTGGGGGAAGCGGAGGGAGGCGGGAAATGAATATTCTTGACCTTCTTGTTGGTACTTATGCAATGCGGTCCTCCACATCGCATGGAGTTAGAGGTAAGTCCCATTGGAATCAGTGGAATTCATTACTGACTGTAGACACTCCGGATTGTGTCTGTGTTTTCTGAACAGCTGTTTAATAGCTGCAGAATGACACAGGCATGGGTATCTTGGGGTGGTGCTACATCCCACATTGTATTGTGTATTCTGAAGTCCAATGAAACAGTCGGACCGCAGTTTATGGAGGTATGTTATACTGAGACCAGAAGGACTGACTTCTGAATAAACATGCACAATGTTGGACTATAAATAAATCCTTTTAGTGTGAGCTTGGCAGGAATGTACCTGTTGTTGCCACTGGAGTGTGACTTCTTGAATGGGACGTAGCCGAACTATTACTTTCCCAGATCAAACTGTTTATATATCTAGTTCACTGTTGGTCCAAAACACACTGCAGAAATAATCCAGTTTGAAGCTACTCTGGCTCAGTTCTAGGGAATCCTGGATACTGTAGTTGGTTGTGGCACCAGAGCTCTCTCTGGTGCCACAACAAAAGGTTAAATGTCTCACAAAATGCAGGTGCAGCCTTAGTGCCTATTCTACTCACTCACCTGAAAACAAACTTTGTTTATTTATTAAAATATCTACTGTATATCCTATCTATATTATAGGATCTCAGGCGGCATACAATAAAATCAGTTTGACACATTTAAACAGTCAAAACAGTAAAAACAATTTAAACAGACTAAAAATTAGTTTTTTTGTGGAGCTTTCAGGCTATGTGGCCATGTTCTAGAAGAGTTCCTTTCTGACATTTCACCAGCATCTGTGGCTGGCATCTTCAGAGATGAAGATGCCAGCCACAGATGCTGGCGAAACGTCAGAAAGGAACTCTTCTAGAACATGGCCACATAGCCCGAAAGCTCCACAAAAAACTATGGATGCCGGCCATGAAAGCCTTTGACTCCACATCAGACTAAAAAATGCTGAATAAACAAACTGGATTATTTCTGCAGTGTGTTTTGGACCTATTTTGTCACTGACTGACTACAGGTCCTTCAGATTTTGGGCAGACGTCTTTTGAATAACCAGCAACTTGCTCTTTAAAGACAAGCTAACAACAGCAACAACAAAAAATGGAAATGCTAGGAACTGAATTTGGGGTCAGTAGAGCTTGCAGAGTCAGCATACTAGGATTTTAAAGAAGTAGTCAGATACTGTTTTGAGTAGAGCCAGCCACTCTGAGGTTGGGAGAGTATGACTTGCTCTGTCCGGTCTCCAGAGTCTGGCACTGAAACCACAATACCACCTTGGTTTACTTTCAAGTAAATATTGTGTAGTGGTTTGAGCATTGGACTAGGACTCTAGAGACCAGATATTTAGGCTCGACCATGGAAATGCACTGGGTGACCCTGGGCAAGTCTCATTTTCTTAGCCCCAGAGGATGGCAATGGCAAGCCCCCTCTGAACAAATTTTGCCAAGAAAATCCCAACCTTAGGGTTGCCATGAGTCAAAAATGACTTGAAAGCACACCACCACAAAAACTGGTGTGAGTTCTAATCTAATTGGGGTTGATTAATCTTGAACAGGAAATTAAAACTCATTAACTTTACAAAATACCATCTCCTGGTACTGATGAAAACTTACAACTGGTTTGCTGAACTGGACCTGCCTGATTTTTGCACTCCAAAACTGTCCTGTACATACAGATTTATATGCATAGGCTCAGCCAGATCTTTGGCTGAATACATGCATGGATGGTGGGAAAGATTGTGGTCAGGGTGACCAGATGTCCTCCTTTTCCAGGACATAGCCTACATTTCAACCTTCTGACCAGGAGGAATTTCAAAAATGACCTTCGTTTTGAGCATGATTGAAAAGCATGAATTTATATTTATATTAGTATTTTCAGCTTTTATTTGGTCGTGTTCTACATTTTTCTTAAATTTCAAACATTTCGTGGTGCCTAGTCCTCCTTTGTGGCGAGGACATCTGGTCACCCTGATTATGCTTCCTTTATCTTATGCATGCTACATACTTGGTGTGTGCAGTTTCTGCTTGAATTATGTTTCATTTTCATGCCAGCTTCTAATAGTGGGTAGCCCAATGGCACAATCCTACACCTCTTTTGTTTTCCATGGGAGATTCCTAACTCAGTGGTGGAGGATCTGCCATGCATGTGTGTATGCAAAAAATCCAAGGTCCAGTCCGCAATATTTCCAAGTACAGTTGGGAACGAAATCCCAGGGTGCCTCCAGTCAGTGCCAGTAGTACTGAATTAGCAAGGCTAATATTGTGACACTGGATTAGGCAGCTTTCTGTGTTTCTAGAAGTAAATCCCATGGTGTTCCATTAGGCTTGTTAGTATTAAATGTGCTCATCAGCCTAAAGATTCTGTAGCCTTGATGCACTTTAAACTGTGACTTAGTTTATCCCACGAAGGAGAACTGGAGTTTATCTCTTATTTCACACAACGTCACACAAAACCCGGAATTAAAGTGGTCACAAAGAAGCATTAACAAGCATCTTTTTACTTTCGGGATTTCAGTGACAATGCATTTCTGATATCACTTCATTTGCGCAATTGTGTGTGATCATCATTAACGCAGTTACTCACCATTTTCGCTTTATTTGTGGGATTCTTTAAATGTGCTTTAATTTTTCTTTAATGCCAAAATTAGCCCCAGTGTGATAAACTCTTCACTTGGAGACTGACTTCCAAGTAAATTACTAGGACAGAAGCATATACAGTACATTGACAGTGGCAAAACCTGCAACTTGTGTTTAATTTTAATTAAGTACTGCTTAAGGCGGCAATCCTGTGCCTTCATACCTGAAAGTTATTCCCATTTAGGTTGGACTTATTTTTGAGCAGACATGCCTAGAATTGTGCTTTCAATAAAGAAGGCTGTTGGGTGAAATGGGTGTGTGCATGTTTTGTCTTTATGTGCATTTTGTATTGAAGCATCAGCCTTTTATTGTATAAATGAGATCCAACTCCTATAAATCTGTGTCAGTTAATCCAAAACAATGGCACCAACTGGATATGACTGTATTTATCAGTACAATAGTTTTATGAGGCATAGGTTGAATTTCTGCACCATCTGTGCATCATCCTAGTTGGGAGGTACCTGGTAAGGTGAGTGCCCTGATCTTTGACAACAACCTTAAACAATGTGTCTTGCCTTTATCTGGATTTTGCAAGATTTCAGAGCTCTGCCTCCCACCCTTGTTATTTTGTTGTCTTCTTGTGCCTTCAAGTCATTTCTGACTTATGGCGATCCTCATGTGACCCTATCATGGGGGATTCCTGGCAAGACTTGTCCAAATGGAGTTTGCCTTCCTCCTTCTCTGAGGCTGAAGGAGTGTGACTTCCCAAGGTCATCCAGTGGGTTTCCATAATAATAATAATAATAATAATAATAATAATAATAATAATGTTTTATTTATAGCCCGCTCCTCTGTATCCAATCGGAGCGGGTTACATCAATTAAAAAATGCAAGATAAAATATACATGACCCATACCCAACCACCCGCCCCTTAAAATTAAATTAAACTAACATCAATTAAAATGACATAATAAAAATTTCAATTTAAAACGGCAACCCATTGCATAGAGATCAGGGTCAAGATGTTAAAATGCTAATGGGAGAGCTTAACCCAAACAGAGCCGGGAGGTTAAGAACTTTCTGGGAAGGCCTGCCGGAAGAGATGCGTCTTCAAGGCTTTTTTAAAGCAATCAGAAGATGTAATAAGACGCATCTCGTCTGGCAGGCCATTCCATAGCCTGGGAGCAACAGCCGAGAAGGCCCTCTGGGAGGTCTGCGTCAGTCTAGTCTTCATAGGCTGCAATAAGTTCCTCCCAGAAGACCGGAGTGTGTGGAGGGGTTCGTATGGGAGGAGGCGGTCCCTCAGATAAGATGGACCCAAGCCATGTAGGGCTTTAAAGGTTAAAACCAACACCTTGTACTGCGCTCGGAAACTAATCGGCAGCCAGTGGAGAGATTTGAGCACTGGTGTTATGTGCTCTCTCCTTGATGTTCCCGTGACAAGCCTGGCTGCCATATTCTGAACTAATTGAAGTTTCCGAGTTAGGCACAAGGGTAGCCCCATGTAGAGCGCATTACAGAAGTCCAATCGTGAGGTTACCAAAGCATGTACCACTGACTCCAGGTCCTTTGGCTCCAGGAAAGGGCGCAGCTGGCGGATCAGCCGAAGCTGATAACAGGCACTCCTGACCACCGCATTCACCTGACTAGTCATGTGAAGCGACGAATCAAGGAGTACCCCCAGACTGCGAACAGGGTCCTTCGAGGAGAGTGTGACCCCATCTAGGACCGGGAGGTGTATTCCCAATCCTGGCTTCGGTCCTGTGACAGTTAGTACCTCCGTTTTGTCCGGATTGAGCTTCAACCTGTTTTCCCTCATCCAATCCATTACTGCCGTAAGACAGTCATTGAGAGGAGAGACGCCATCTGAAGTCTGAGCCGACGATCTTGTCATGGAGAGGTAAATCTGAGTGTCGTCAGCGTACTGAAGACACTGAGCTCCATGCCTCCGAATGATCTCACCCAGCGGCTTCATGTAGATGTTAAACAGCATCGGGGACAGGATGGCGCCTTGAGGGACGCCACAATTAAGCTCTATCTTAGAAGAGCAACTGTCCCCGAGCCTCACCCTTTGGGATCTCCCGGAGAGAAAGGACCGGAACCACCGAAGCGCAGTGCCTCCGATCCCCAACTCTCTCAGTCGACCCAAAAGGATGGAATGATCTACCGTGTCAAAGGCCGCTGAGAGATCCAAGAGCACGAGCAGGGTCACACTACCCCTGTCAATGCTCAAGCGAAGGTCGTCGGTCAGAGCGACCATGGCAGTCTCAACTCCATGTCCTGTCCTGAAGCCCGTTTGAAATGGATTCAGATAATCAGTTTCATCCAAGACAGCTTGGAGTTGGGAGGCGACTGCTCTCTCGATGACCTTGCTCAAAAATGGGAGCAAGGAGACTGGCCTGTAGTTGTTTTTATCCAAGGGATCAAGGGAGGGTTTCTTCAGGAGGGGTCTAACGGCCGCCTCCTTTAGACAAGATGGTAAAGAACCCTCCCTGAGGGACGCATTGATCACATCCCGAAGGAATGTTCTCACTGCGTCCCCTCCCTGGGCGACCAGCCAAGATGGACAAGGATCGAGAGGGCAAGTCGTCTTTCTCAAACTTCCAAGGAGCTTGTCAACGTCCTCGGTACTTGCAGGTTGAAATTCATCCAGTAAAGAAACAGCAACGGAGTTATCGGACACCTCACCTATGGGCTCTGACAAAACATTGACATTCAAGTCGGCCCTTATCCGAGAGATTTTGTCTGCAAAGAAGGTGTTAAACTCATCACAGCAGGCTGTTGTTGGGTCCAGTAGGGGATTTGGCGCAGGGGGCACCCGCGTCAGCTCCCCCACAACCCTAAACAGCTCTGCTGAGCGGGACTCTGCAGACGCGATGCGTGCAGAGCAGAAGGATCTCCACGCTGCACGCAAAGCCTCCCGATAGGCGCGAAGATGCTGCCTATGGCGAGTTCTGTCGGAGAAGAGTCGAGTCTTCCGCCATTTGCGCTCTAGTCGTCGTCCAACCCGCCTCATCTCCCTGAGTTCCTCCGAGAACCAGGGTTTGCGATTTGGAGCGGGTTGGAGAGGACGCTTGGGGGCGATTGCGTCAAGAGCCTTGGGAAGATCGGTGTTCCAGGTATTCACCAAAGCTTCGACGGAGTCACCGGCGTTGCCAACCATTAAACCCTCTAAGGCCTTCTGGAAACCAATTGGTTCCATTAGTCTTCGAGGGCGGACCATTCTAATGGGTCCACCACCCCCGGGGGGGACAGAAGTGGCTTTTAGTTCCAACTTGATCAGGAAATGATCCGTCCATGACAGTGCGGAGGTTTTGGTTACCTCCGCCCACGGATATTCCTGTTCCGTACTAAAGATTCCATCGAGTGTGTGACCCGCGCAATGGGTAGGCCCATTGACCAACTGGGAAAGGTTCATGCCTGTCATGGATTCCATGAACTCTCGAGCTGCTCCAGATAGATCAGAAGAGCTGGTCTCAAGAGGAATGTTGAAGTCGCCCAATACAAGAAGTCTGGGAGACTCCAACAACAACTCAGAGACCAGCTGAGTCAGCTCAGTCAGGGAATCTGTTAGACAACGGGGTGGCCGGTATACTAACAGAATCCCCAAACTATCCCTGGTCTTCGGGCCAAGGTACACACACTCAATGTGGATCGTTTTCCGGACAGGTTTCCTGATCAAAGTTAGGTTAGTTTTGTGAACTATTGCCACACCGCCACACCGCCCACTTTCCCTTATCTGCTCACTAACCGTGTAGCCGGCTGGGAGGGCCTGCGCCCAGGTAGCAGCGCTGGCATCTCCCAGCCAAGTCTCGGTGAAGCATGCCAGGTCGGCCTGTTCATCCACGAGAAGATCGTGGATGATATGAGTCTTACCTTTGGCCGACCTGACATTGCAAAGGAGCAGATTAAGGGATTGTGGAATGGTTGGTGCGCTCTCCATGTTATCTTGGGAAACAGGGTGAACTGAAGAAGGGATAGATATCAGACATCGATCCCTTCTTCTTTTGTAACATTTGTTCACTCTGTTGCCGCCATACCTTCCCTGCCCCCACACAACCTCAATTCCTGCTCCCAGGCTATTCCCGGCTCCATCATCTGGTGCTGGAAATGATTTATCCGTCAGAAGTTTCTGACCCAGAATAGGAGCTCCATGTCTAACAGACAATGGACAGATATTAACATTTTCCTGTCTAGTCAGCTCTCCATGGCCAAGCAGGAATTTGAACCCTGACCTCCAGAGTCTAGTCCAGTACTTAAACTACTACAGCACATTGGTTTTGACCTTATCTGAGTTGTCAGCAAGTTGTCAGTATGCTTGTCTGGGTGTCTTGCAACACAGTCAGCTGAAGATGCTGATCGTCAAATACTTTCAGTGATACTGGGACTTGCATCCACTGGTACATTAATTTACGCTTACTGTGGATTTAACAAACTGACCAATCCTGTCCATGTTCACTTGGAAATAAATCTTTCTAAGGACTTTATTACATGGGGAAAGTCGAGGGTTTAAACAGGGATTTTCCTGTGAAAACCACACAAAATCTCTGTTTAAAACCCTCATTTTCCAGTGTGATAAAGTCCTATGTTTAGTGGGCATTTCTTCTCACCTTTTGGAATGCTCTTCAAACAGAGGTATGTCAAGCCCTAACACTATATTGTTTTGAATGGTATGTGAGAACCCGACTCTTTAAGAAAATGTTTGTTTAACAGTTTTATTAGTCCTTGTGTATGTGCCTTGTCTTTATGGTTTAACTGCTCTCTTACAAACCTGTTCTGTTATTTACTTAAGCTTTAAATAATGTTTTCAAAAATTACTAGTTTATTCATCACTTTGTGTTCCCTTTTCAGGGAAACATGTGAAATATCAATATATAAATAATGGTACCTAAATAAATAAATGCATGCTTCCTGGGAGTAAACAGGACTTACCGGTAGTTGCCCTGGACAACACACTTATATATTTGCAGGAATTATGGTAGGTCTTGGAGCTCTCTGTTTTGAGAATTTCTGGAGTCCATAAAACATATTATTCAAAGACATGTAATATGATTCCTGGCAATCAACTTTGAATTATACATTGGGGCTCTTTCAGACAACGTAGTTATTCCACTTTTATCATAAGAAGACAGGATTCGTTAAAAGGAAGACTGCACTACAGGTGAGTGGATCTAATCAAGGATGCCACAGTTCTGAGCTTGCAGCACTCAAACGAAGTTGCTAACAGGGAGACTAGTAACAGGGAGACTTGGAGGTATCTTGTTCATAGGGTCACCATAAATCAAAGTCAACTTAATAGCAGTTAACAACAAAATTCCACTTTAACTGCCATGGTGATATCCTGTGGAATTTGGTGATTTTTAGTATTGTGAGGTACTAAAATTCTTTGGATGAGACTTCTAAATCTTCTTCCCTAAACGTCACATCCTAGGATTCCATAGGTTGTTGCTATAGCAGAATCACTGTACTGCATTGTGTGAAGGTGACCAGGATGCTTGGAAATGAGTGTGACTTTCATGATAAAACTTTTTACCTAAATAAAGGATGGGGAAATGTGTTTCTCTCCCGATATTGTTGGACTGTGGTTTCCTTATGTCTTAGTGAGTATAGCCAATTGTGAGGAAACAAGGGAGTATTTCTCTTTCCTGGTTTTAACTATGACAGAGAGGTCTGGCTGCAGCTGGATAACCAGTAACAAGAGCAGCCTAGTGTATTCTTTGTGAATTTTGTAAAACTGATGAATTTCCAGCAGTTTTCAGTGATAAGCCTGCCATAAGTCAGAAACTACTTGAAGGCACATAATAACAACAAAATTTTATCCCAAAACATATTTACTTGGCTCTAGAACAAGGATGGGAATCATACAGCCCTCCAGATACTGTTGGATTGCAAGTCTCAGAGTCCTCACTTTTTACTAAGCTGGGTATGGCTGGCCATGATAGGACGTGCACTCCAACAACATCTGAAGGGCCTTGATCTAAAAGGTCTAAAAAAGGGTTTATGTTTCTTGGGGCTTTGTATTAATCATAACAATACTTCATTGAGAAATATAGATCTGTGTAATTGATAATACATACAAAAGAGTTATTCAGTGATTTAACCAAGGGGTAATTAACATAATGACAAGAGTGACACTTTTCCAGCCTTGACAGATACCTCATAATATGGATAGGAAGGTTATTATTCAGCACCAGCCGTGTCCTATTTAATAAATATGCTTTGATATCTGTATTCATCAACACATTTCCATAAAGAACCATAGAAAACTGCTGAAGTCAATGGGATGTTCTATTGAGTAAGACTATTTGTTTTGGGGTTGGGTGTTGGTGTCAACTGAAACTTTGTCTCAGGTTCAAGGAGCAAAAGAAGCAAATGTAAATTTAAAATTTGTGGTTCTACCCCACATATGATAAATACATGGATTGTAAACCTTAATGACATTGCTTGTAGAAACAGGGCATGCAAATATATACCTATAGACACATGGACATCACCAGATGGTCAACACAAAAATCAAATAGATTATATAATTGGAAATAAAAGATGGCGGAACTCTATACTGGTGGCCACAACTAGACCATGTGCCGACTGTGGGACAGATCACGAATTACTCATATCAATAATAAGAGTAAGACTCGAAACCAAAACCAGTGATTATACCAAAATATGATCTAAATAATAACAGAATTTACTGGCAACATAAGAAACAGATTTTCATACTAAACATAATGGACTGAGAACCAGAAGAACTATGGTCTGAAGCCAGGAACATAATAAAAGAAAAATGTAGACAGACACTTTCAGTAAACAAAAAGAAAGAGAAAAATCCATGGATGACAGAAAAAACACTACAAGCCATAAAGAAGAGAAGAAAAACAAAGGGGAGATAGGAACAAACTAAGAACTATGAATGCTTGTGCAGAAAGAGAATTACTACAATGACCAATGCAGAGAAATAGAAGACAACTACAAAAAGGGAAGATGCAAGAGATCTATTTCACAAGATCTGGGAAATCAAGGGAAAATTCAAACCAAGGACTGGGATGCTCTATGACAATAAAAATAATACAATTCAAGACCAGGAGTGAATAAAAAGACGTTGGATGCAATATACAGAAGAATTATACAAAAGAGATGACAAACTGAAGGATACATATGATGAAGAGCCACATGAAGATGAACCCCAAATTCTAAAAAGTGAGATAGAAACTGCAATAAGAGAAATTGTGAAAAACAAATCACCAGGAACAGATGATATTCCAATTGAACTGCTGCAATCTACATTGACAGAGTCAACTCTAGTGCTAACCAACATATGGTCAACAGATATGGAAAACAAAATGATGGCCAACAGATTGGCAGCGATCAATATACATCCCCATCCACAAAACGTGAGACACAAGAGACTACAGTAACAATAGAACCATAGCACTCATCACCCATGTAAGCAAAATCATGTTCCAAATTCTGCAACATAGACTCCAACTATACATGGAGAGAGAAATCCCAGAGGTTCAAGTAGGGTTCAGAAAGGCAGGCTTAATGTTGAACATAAAGAAAACAAAAATAATGACCACCAAGGACCTTCACAAGTTCAACCTAGACAATGACGAAATAGAAATAGTAAAAGAATTTCCATACCTGGGATCAAACATTGATAGAAATGAGTACTGCAGGCAGAAAATCAGAAGAAGATTAAGAACGGGGAGAGTGGCTATGAAAGAACTAAAAAAGCTTCTAAAATGCAAACAAGTGAGCACAAAAGTTAGAATCATACCATTACAAGCCATTGTATCCCTATTACCATGGATGTGAGAGCTGGACAGTTAAGAAAGATGATAGGAAGAAAATCAATTCATTCAAGATGTGGTCCTGGAGGATCCCATGGACAGCCAAAAGGACAAAGAAATGGGTCAGATCTAGAGCAGATCAAGCTGGAAATGTCCCTGGAAGCCAAGATGACCAAACTGAGGCTGTTGTACTTCGTACACATCATGAGAAGAAAGAACTCATTGGAAAAGACAGTAATGCTGGAAAAGGTGGAGGGAAGTAGGAAGAGAGGAAGGACACATGCCAAATGGATGGACTCTATTAAGGAGGTCACAGGTATGGGGTTGCAGGAATTAAGGAGGTGTCTCATCCATAGGGTTGCCATGAGTCAATATAAACCTGAGAGCAGTTAACAATAACAAATATGTTGCAGTGGCCACTTCCTTCCATTCCAGATGCCTGCCATCCATCCATTCATCCATCCATCCTTGCTCCTTTACAGGATATTGTAGGGTGAGAGTATGTGTGTTCCTTCACTCTAATTAATTTTTTAAACTTTCTGTGGTTCTACAGATCCTGCGTTCTCCCAAGCCTGCTAATACATTTCTCTTGTGCATGTGAGAAACTCTTTTGGCTAGTCTAGGGTCCACATTTGGAAATATAGGGCAAGGATGGGCACATGTGGCTCTCCATGTATTGTTGGATTATAGTTCCCATCAGCCCTAAATGACATTGACAATGGTGAGAGATCATGGGAGGTGTAATCTAGCATTGTTATTAATATATAAGAGGTGGAATAGGATTGGTTAATTAATGACCTTTTTGATAAGTTTAGGTTCTACAGTGCCTGAAGTTGAAATACCACAAGCTGGCATGACAAAGTATACTTGGCAACAGAGACTCACTGATATTCAAGCCCCATAGGCTTGAGTGGGCTGCGTGCCTGCAAGTGTATGCAGAGCGCATGCCACAGGAGTGCACCCCATTGAAATTAATGGAGGTCTCCCCCTGTGAATATTCAAGACTGCGTATCTCAAGTCTGCAAGAACAGAGGAGCAACTGTACTTTTAAAATGGATGCTACCACTTTTAAAAGTAAAGCCAACTCTTCTGCATCTTTGTGGAGAATTCCCCTGGATTTTGCTTCCAAAAATTTCTTGCTGGCACCATGTCATATAACTTTAAAAAGATATTATTTTCCCATTTCTGGTTATGAATAAATTTCAAGCAGTGGCAACAAACTGAGAGACCCAAACAAATAAGAGGCCCTCTGTATGGGAACTTCTGGTCCCATCTCACCCTCAAAACAAAGTAGAGGACTTTTGCCAACAACTTATTTTTTAGCATCTAAAAACAAAATAGTATACCATGCTGATCCATGAATGGGGAAAATCATAACTGATTAAAGAAAACAAATTATTTTGTATCATCTGGGTCTTTCCTATAATAAGTCTGCAGTACTTAATAGCTAAACCACAGTGTAATTGCAACATTAGCTGTTGCTTTCCAAAGAAGCTCCTAAATGTGTTATTAACTGATACTGGGGATTATAATTTAATTGAAATATATTCTTAAAACACTCTGTTTGTGTAATACTCTAGTGCAGAAGGCAGGA
Organism: Urosaurus nigricauda; assembly: GCA_034509955.1. Lineage (NCBI taxonomy): Eukaryota > Metazoa > Chordata > Lepidosauria > Squamata > Phrynosomatidae > Urosaurus > Urosaurus nigricauda. The sequence continues at coordinate 98,266,306 of JAOEGL010000001.1, forward strand.
GAGGCAAATTCCAGTTTTCAGTTGTGTAAATGAGTTCCTGCATCCCATGAACTATGAAGTAAGCTCTGTAGGGCAAAATTATAGCTTTGGTGTACAAAGCTGGGGAGGTTAAAAATCAGTACTCCAAAGTACATGAAATGAAGCAAGTGTCTTTGCAGGGAAGATGGGTTTTCATTTGTTCTGTTCTAGCAATGAAAACTGCAGGGCAGTATTAGATCTGGGGTCAAGACCCACTTGTCCTAACCTCTGTTCTTATCACATGCTGAGACTGGTATTAAAGTCTGCATTTTCTTCTTCTTCTTCCCAATAGCTCTGCTGAAGTGAGTGAAGTTAAGCCAGTTAAAGTGATCACAGAATTACTTTGTTCCTGAAGTTTTCAGTTTTCAGATGTTGATAGCTCTCTGTAGTTGCAGGGTAGTTGTAATGGGTTGGCGGATTAATGACCCTTGAGATAAGTGCAAGTGTATGTGTGCATGCATGTATTAGTAGTTAATTGAAGCTAAGCCATGAAGTGTTCAGCTTTCATCTTAATAGCTAGCTAGACATTAATAAAATTTACCTTTAGAGTAGAGAATGCAAGGATTTTCCTTACATTTATATGTTGAAGAAACATTACTGTTCTTCAGTAGGTTACACTTGTAGTGCCCTTGTATTCTTATTAATCTGACTTTGGCTCATGAGATTTATTGTAGTCCCTGGATACCTACAGTGAAAAGACATATGTTTATGTCTGTGTTTACTGGCCTGCACAGCTAGTTTGAGGCCCAGTTTATACTCAGTTTGGTTTAAAAAAAATATGTATAATTGTTCCTCATTGGTTGTGTAGGAGGCAGATAATTTCTCTTTATGAACCTATTTGGGGGAACTCCTACCATTCAAGCAGTTGTTCCTGGAATTACACATTTTCATTTCCCAGCTGTGTGGAATGTTCTTGTTTGGGGTGTTGTGTGGAATGTGACACAAAAAGAATGCTAATGAATGGTGCCTGTCACATAGTCTCTAAGAGACAGAGACATCTTGCCAATGCCATCTTGTACCTTTCTCATGTAGGTGTGGCAGAAGACATGCAGGATATGTTTACTCTAAGGTAGGTCCTACTGACCAACAGCCAGTGGCATACTTCAGTGGCCAACACTAGCAGAAGTATGAATTTATTTTCTTCCCATGAAACAGTCCTTTGTTTTGTCAAAACTCCTATAAAAGGTTTCCCACCTTTCCAGAGAAAGTTCTAGTGTGTATGGAAGCTTGCAGGTGGAAAGGGGATCTTGATTCTTGGGGAGGTAGCAGAATCCAACATGTATACCACTGAATCTTAGTTATTAATTTCAATGGGACATATGCCCAGTTCAATGGGCAAAATCTAAGAGTCCAGAGGCCAGTTATGCACCCTCTCAAATTGCAGGTTCTTTGGTTCCTTTTCTAAAATTGGAAGCTTCTAGTTGAGGAGGGGGGCAGAAGACTGCCCCTTGATAAAAAGAGTTGCTATACTTTAAGAGGAGCTTCACTGCTCTGGAGAGGAGCGGCTAAGAGAGGGATGCAAAACTACCCTAGCGGGCTCTATGTGTTTCCATTCATGTATAGGATTGTACACCCAGTCTGCGCAGTGGAGCCTAGTTTGGAAATTCATTCATTTATTTAGAATAAATCCATTTAAAACATTTCTTTATTTCTATATTGCCCTTCATTTAAGGTTTAGATGTTTCCAGTGCAGTTTGTGGTAATAGTAAAAGGCAGTGTTAAAAACAATGCTGTTAAAGTAAAATGCATTTGATCTTATAAGCCTGGTTAAATAAAAAGGCCTTTGCCAAATGTCCAGAAGTCTTTAGCATAGCATCTGGCAAGTTTTCCTGCAGAAGGAGCTGTGCAGGGAAGATGCCAAAACTTGAATCCCATTTTGGAAGAAAGTTGAGATATAAATCCCACAGATAATTAATTAAATAAAACTTACTGGCTCAGTTCATACATTGTGAGAGGTGCTTATGAAACCTGTCCCAGCTTGAATGAAGCAAGGATTCTTGGCCGCTGGAAAGCATGCTAGGAATTATTAGGAAAATAATCTAATAAAACTTTCTGATATTGAAGTGCATTTATTCAAAGTTATAATGCCAACACATTTGGAAGGCTATATAAAGGAAAAGGATGCTTTAGGTCTGGAAAAGCTGTAGAAAATGGCAGTCAAAGAGATGGCTGCAAGTCACCTATTAGGATGGGCTGCAGACGTGTTAGCAGCAATTTAGTTGATGTAAAAAGGCAGATAAGGGGAAGGGAATAGGATTGAAGGGTATAATGTGCATGATATAGCAAACATGTCTAAGAAGTTTTTTTCCCTCTCTCATAATACTAGAACTTGTGTTCATACAATGAAACTGAAGCAAGCATGGGACTTTTGTGGCTCCCTTGGTGTTGGATGGTATCTGTCACCATTAGCCATGCTAGCTAAGGCTGAAGTCAGTTGTAATCCATGAACATCTAGGGATGTCAGTTACACAGCCCCTCAGTAAATCGTAGAAAATTTAGAACACACACAACCAAGTATTTTATACAATGCATATTTTAAAAGTATAGCTTTTAAAAAAAGTTCACTTCAACAAGATGTAATGATGACTGTTAACCATGTTAAAAGAGGATTGCACACATTCATAGAGAAGAAAAGTCACAACTACCATAATATACTGAACTATAAGTTGACTTTATGTATAAGTTGAGAGCAAGCTTTGGGGCCAAAATTATGGATTTTGATAAGTCATGTAACAAAAGATCTAAAGGATAAAGCAAAGGAAAACAATTGCAAATAACTTAACAAAATTCTAGCCGGCATAACTGTTTTTGCTCACCCTCAAGGCTGGATGGATGAGGGAGCAAAGGGGGGGGGGGGGGGTCAGTGCTTTCAGGACAGATTACAGTATGCTCTTGCTTTTCACCAGAGGATGGTTCCTTTTTAAAAAATAAGAGTTAAAGTACAGTATTTGCATTGACCTATATATAAGTCAGCAGTTTTTGGGTCAATTTTTGGACTAAAATTTCTAGACTTATACATGAGTATATAAAGTATATATTAGCTCTTGTATTGGAGACCAGATAAGAGTCACCAAAGCAGTGTGGCACTGATTTATGAAGTTACCACTATCTACATTAGTTGGCGCTAACAAGATATATCTCCAAATACTGGTTGCTGGAATACACAAGCCAAATGGCAAAATAACAATCATGTGCAGTTTTGGGATTCCCATAATAAATGGATTGCTGGACTAGATAAATCTTTGTTCGGGGTCAGCTGCACTAAATTGGGTGAGGACACATCTTGTCATACATCATAGAGTTGGAAGAGACCACAAGGCCTATCTAGTCAATCCCACTGCTGTGCAGGAGTACACAATCAAAGCACTCCCTAACAGATGGCTATTCAGCCTCTGTTTAAAAACTTCCAAGGAAGATTTAGATGCTACAGTCCTATTGATACAGCCTAAGATCATAGCTTTTTTTAGTTGCTGCATGCACTGTTGACTCATGTTTACCTTGTGATCCATTAAGATTTATAGATCCCTTTCACATGTACTGTTGTTTAGCCAGCTGTCAACTATCCTGTATTCATGTGAACAATCAATATGAGAATTTATTCCTATGTGAATTAAGGTATGTATGTATTTATGTACAGTACCTATGTATACACACAGATACAAAGTTCATCTGATTTAAAGGTGCCAAAGTATATGAGAAGCAGCTTCTCTTAGACTTCTCTTACTGTAAGGCTTTCAGCAGAGATCACAGCTGTGTTATATCTTTCTTCTTACTGAGAAAGCTAATGACATCTGATCAGTTTTGTCTGGCAAGATCTGAACATGAGATTATATAGTTGCATACCTGAACCTTGGGTTTGTTGGTTTTGGCAGAAACTGGTTGTTGATTACACATGGATTCTTATTTTAATGTTGAGGTGTGGATGTTCAGTTGAATATTAAAACAAGGGATGATCCATCCATGATCTGTGTTGCATCCATTAGACTATGGGCACCTTGTAATAAATGCTTAGTGCTTTACTTGAGACTGGATCTTACAATTAAAAACCAAAACTTATAAAAGTTACTTTTTATCCTACAGCTGAAAAAACACCTCAGCCAGCCTGGTGGCTGGATTTGCTGGCTAGGGGATTGTGGGAATTGTAATCTCAATTCCCCCCCCCTAAAAAAAAAAACTCCAGTGAAAACAGATTGAATATAAATTTTTATTAGTTTTTAAAACCATGGTAAATTGAAATCTGAACACAAGATGAGCCTTATAGATTTTGAGGAGGTTGTACGATGGTATTTGCATGATTTAATCTCTGACTCAAATGTCTTTGGAACTTTTAACAAGCCTTTGTTTGTTTAATTTGTCATTTTTCAGAAACATGAGCATAGTTGAAAATTTTTGGATAAAAAGCTGTTCTCAATGTGCAAGCATCTCTAAGTAGATGATGGCTTTGATTTTGAATATGCAGACCATATGTTTCAACCTAAAGCTGGTGTGTGCATGCATGTGCATTTGTGCAAAGTGTAATATCCAGCTCAAATGGTAGCATCTGTTCCAGAATCTGCATTTAGTACACTTTCCAATGACTCACTGCACTAAGACTTGAAATATAATTTAATCTGATGATGAGTTACACTAATGGTGCTTTGTCAACTGAAGCAGTTTAATGGTACCCTTTTCCAGAATGATGCCATGGAATGTATCCAGTTTGATAAAGAGACATGAGACTAACATTAAGGCAAAATCTTGGAAGTAATAATGTCTGCCTTCTACAGACCTGTACAACAGCAAATAGGATGCACATTGTGAGGTGAATCTTTCCTATTTCAGTGTCCCTACCTATATAGATACCTATATCTGAGTTGGTAAAAGTTGGGCTAGTAATCTTAACATTTTTCTGGGAAAGCATTTCAAGACCTAATGTTTAAGATGTTAAGCAACACCAAAACTGAAATAAGACAAGCCCAAATAAAGCCCAAATAAAGTTTTATGCAATTCAGTAAGGATACTAAAATCAAGATTCAATACACATAAATTACACTAAATAGAGTACCTGGAATTACCCTACATCAAACACTAGAGTTCTTCTGTGTTTCTTTCCATTATTTTATTGTGATATTAGGTGAAGTCAAATGCTGATTCAGCAATGACATGTATATTTGCTGTATATTTGCTGTAATTTTTTCTGTGAGTGTCATACACTGTAGTCAATATTTTCTCCAAGTCCTGCAGATTTTTGGTCTTGTACAAGAAAATATATGTATGCAGGGGTGGTAGCCCTGTACCGTAGACTGTTATTCTTTCTTTTCAGTGACATACTCCTAACATAACAAAACAAAATTTGTTTCCTCAGAAAACATATAGCAATAGCAGGTACATTTCTATACTGCTTATCAGTGAACTAGCAGGTTTACAGTGTGTAACCCAATTGCCTTCAACAAGCTGAGTACTTTTGTTAATGACCTATGAAAGGATAGAAGGCTGAGTGGACCTTGGAGCTCTAGGATGGAATTTACAATGTTATGGCTGCAGTACCAGCATTTAACCACTGCGCTGCCAAGGCTTCTTCATGGTGTCCCAATCCAATATTTCAGTGTGGGAGATTATGGGACTAACAGGGCAGGCTGTGCAAATAGTTCCTAATTATCCCAGTGTCTCCTGAGTTTATTCTCCTTTCCCTTCCCCTTCCCCTTCCAAGTCAATCATATTTCTGTTGGTGTTAGAAAACAGATGGCAGGGTGACTCTGTGAAATGCTGGGGAACATTTTCAGAAAAGAATGTGGTCAGGAGGACAGTTCTCAATCCTGTCTTGTTCACAGATATGACTTGCCAAATGCCTTCATAGGCCTTCCATATCCACACATTTTTTTTATCCATGAAATTCAAGCATCCACAGTCTGAAAATATTTTAAAAATATATAAGTTCCAAAAAGCAAACCTTCATTTTGCCATTTTATAAAAGGGACACCATTTTACTATATCATTATATTTAATGGGATTTAAGCATCCATGGATTTTGGTATCCACAGGGGGTCTTGGAACCAACTCCTGGTGTATACCAAGGGCCCACTGTATTAGCTTTATGAGGAAATACAGGGCTCAGAATGTAGTGTTTGTGTTTAGACAAGATACTTCATTATGAACATATATGCAAATATACCCTCCAGACAATAGACAAGACTGGATATTGGTTTTTTTAAAGGTATACATGATAGTTCTAAAATATTCTTCCATCTGGAGTCAAGGAAACATGATGAAATGATGCTAGCAGAGAGGATCCAGGGTTTTGTTTTTGTTTTTTTGGATTTACTTGTCTGTCTGTCTCTTTGTTGCAGTGTTGTGATGAATATAAGACAAAATCTTTCTGAGGTTGCTGTGTAAGAGTAACATTAGTATAGTTGTCTGCTTTCCCTAGCCATCTATATTATATAAAACCACACAGATAATGTTAATCTAGTGTTGGACCCCCAAGGATCCTTGCAGCTGATGCTTCATTCTAAAGCTTGGGTGGGCAATTGAAAATAGGGCAGGGGCCAGTTTTCCTCCTGTGCCCACATGGTGGCACATAGAAGTTTAGCCTATTTTAATTTTAGCCCCGACCTACTGCCAAGTTGTGCAGGTCTGCTCTACACTGTGCTATAACCCTTCTCATTGCATAGGTGCATTCTAAAGGAGTGTGTTTCAGCACACCCAAAGTGATGTATGCCACTTCCAGCCACCATTTTGGCTCCCCCCCCCTTATTTTTTATCTCTTTTGGGGAGATTTGGAGGCCTGGAAGGGATTAAAGGAACACACTGTTGCCTTTTAAAGTAGTTTTTAAAATGGGGTGGGGGAGGCTTCTGTGGTCTTTGAGGAGCATCTGGGGGGTCTCATAGGATACTATAGTTCTGCAGGATGCACTTATGGTCCCCAGGGCTGCATACAGCCCATGGGTTGCACTTTGCCTACTCCTATTCTACAGCCTCTCAAAATTCCAACCAGTACCATTAAAGAAAGAAACAAAAATTAATGAAAATGGTTTTGTTGTACTTCTCACCTTTTGGTCTTCCAGAAGTTTTAGACTTTAGATTCCATAATCCCTGTTCATTGGCTGTGCTGGCTGGGGCTTCTGAGGATATTTTCCTCTTCAGAGACAAAGTTGAAAGCCAAACCCTCTTCTCTAGAACAATAGTATATTTCTGAAGATATCCAGATTCAACCACTGCTTCTGAAACTTGATTCAAGCTTTTGCTTTAGAATGCACCTATGCAATGAGAAGGGTTATAGCACAGTGTAGAGCAGACCTGCACAACTTGGCAGTAGGTCAGGGCCAAAATTAAAATAGGCTAAACTTCTTCAAGCTGCAAATAGGTATTATTATTATTATTATTATTATTAACCTTTATTTATATAGTGCTGTAAATTTACACAGTGCTGTACATACAATCTTATAAATTAGATGGCTCTCTGCCATCAGGCTTACAATCTAAGAAAGACAACACAAAAAGAGAAGGGAAAGTTGGTGGGAAGGGGATGAGGTCCAGTGGTTCTTCTCTCCCTCTGGGGCCTGGACCAAGGCAGATGGACTGGAGGGAGGGCGCGGCTTCTTAATACATAATTAAAACGAAGCATCCTGGGGCAGACAGTATAATCTTGGGAACACTTTCATAAATAATACAGTCTTTAAACTCAGTTTTGAAACTTGTTAGAGAAGTGATGAGGCACACATGTGGGGGAAGAAGGTTCTAGGAGTGAGGGGCAGCAAGTGAGAAGGGATGAATCCGGGACGGGGCAGTGGAGATCCTCGGCTGGAACAGGAGACCTTAACTACCAGAACGGAGGATACGAGAAGGTGTGTGAGGAGAAAGAAGTTCAGACAAGTAAGGAGGGGCCAGCTTTAATTAAATATTAATTCATTAATAATATTAATTCATATTAATTCTATTCTCCTCCCCCTCTGCCCGGCCCTCTCCTCAGGAGAAAGCCAAGTGGCAGAAGAACCTTGCCTGTTCTCCTCCTCTACCAGGACTTCTTCTTGGGAGGAGCCTTAAGGGGCGAGCATTTGCCCCTCTTTCTTGTCCACTGTTTGGCCTTCTCAGGAGAGAAGAGGATCCTTGCAGGATAAGCATTTGCCTGTCCTCCTCTTCCATCACCTGGCCTTCTCCTCGGAAGGGCCAGGCAGTAGAAGAGCCTTGAAGGGCAAGTGTTTGCCTGTCTTCCTCCTCTTCCACCACCACTACTTAGCCTTCTTCTTGAGGGAAAGCTGAGCAGTGGAGGAGCCTAGCAGGGCAAGCATTCACCTGTCCTCCTCCTGCCATACATGGCCCTCTCTACAGGAGGAGGCTGAGCAGCAGAGAAGCCTTGAAGTTGTTCCACATTCTCATTGGCTGCCCAAAATTCTTTCGTGGGCTGCATGTAGCCCCCAGACCATATGTTGTGCATACCGCATGTAGAGCAAAGGAACCCAGTCACTTTCATATATGGGTAGGACTGGGAGTAGTGGACTGTCTGAAACTCTGAAGTGTCACTACCAGTCAATGTATGTGCTACTGCCAATGGCCTGGTTCATTATCATTTTCTAGTATATTGTGTTCATAAATACAAGTCTTCTTGGTTTGAAATGAATGTCTCTTTTTTTCTGGAAAGAAACAAAAGGGAGGGATAAACATCAGCAATTTCAGAATTTTTTATGGTCCGAAGAGTTACTTCATTAATATTAGCTGTTTTATGTACTTTGTTTTTGAATAGCTTGTTTGCTTTTTGATTGTTCTATCTGCTTTTATAGTATTGTTTTACACTATGGTGTTACATGCATTTATATTTCAATTCATATAATTACAGTAATATTTTTAATAGAAATAAAACGCTGGCATCCTGATTGTCAGGCCACTTTTTTAAAAAAAAATCAGGCACAGATAGACACAGAAATACACCAACAAAAATCAAAGTCTGAAATGGTATATCCTCTGAATTGAAAATGTTTATACTGTTCTGGAGAAACCTTAGAATGTGTGCTGAGCTCTTCATTAATATAACTATGCTTATCAACATTACTTAGAAATTTTGCAATTGATTCCTATGTGTTTACATTAGTTTTATTGGCGTACCTGATGTCCAAACATCGCCTGTATGTACAACACACTGGAAGGCCAATGGTGGCTAAGAACTCCAGGCATGTGAAGCATGCTGCTGATAAACTGTGCTATATATAAACAAAAGCATTACAGTGTTTCTCGTGTCATGTCATCTGATAGGACAGACTATTTGCATTGCCCTCAACACTTCATAATTTTTTTAGACACTTTTCTTCAGGCAGCCTTCCCAAATGTCTGATTCTGCAGGGCTGATTGAAATCAAGTCCTTTGTCATACATTTGGAGCATGCAAAACAGTATCTCGAAAGGATCATGAAGCACTCCAGCTGTTGTTAAATTGCAAGTCCCAGCAGCCTTAGCTGGCATAGTTAATGGTAAAGAATGCTGGGTATTTCAGTTCAAGAACTGAGTGCTGTACAACTCCCACTCTACCCCCACCCCCCACTGAAGACTTTTTACTCATCAACCTGCAATAGCTTTGTGGCCTTAAACTGTATGGAACTGACTTTGTGAATGAGTTCATGTATTTGTGATGACTGTTGACATGTGTTATGTCAACAAATATGGACGTTATCTAGTGTATATGTGTAATCAGTTGGCTCTCTCATTAGGATGCAAGTTTTATTATACACTGGATGTAAACACTTCACATTTTGACAGTTTCTCTGCTTAGGGCAAACCATTTTTGGAAGAGGGCAATCTTATAATGATGGAACAGTAAAAAATGTCCTACAAATTCTTTCCATTGCAACTCTTTTCTTCTCCTCTCATCACTTACTGATAACTGTTCATGAGAGTAACTTCAGAGTTTAAATGTGTAGGCATTGGCAATGATTTTTCAGAACAAATGGCAAAGTGTTTCTGATAATATACCTGAAGCTGAAGCCACAAAATCCATAGGAAACTTACAGTTCTTGACTGCCTTCCATTAACTCTAGAGTATGTGGGCTTTGTAAATGGATGAACTGCACTAAATTTTGCTAACATGATTTTTGCCTGCCTGCCTCTAAATCCAGGTGTTAGTCCCAGATGGAGCAGGCCCATTCAATCAGTGGAATTTACCTAAGGGTTGATTTATCAAGTTCCCTGTGATTCAGCAAGGTCAACTCTAGTTGGGATCAACTTTAATGTTTAAAAAAACTGCCTACTGCCTACTGAATTTTAAACAGTTGAATCTAATTTTCATGTTTTCTGGAGATACCAAAGGAAATGTCTGTCTATGGAAACTGTATTGCACACCTCAATCTGAGTGAATGTTTTTGTTTCTTATTCTAGTGGCAGTGCTGAAGTTTAGCTTGAAATGCCAGGGTCGGGGTGGGGGGCCTTGGTAGATCCACACACCAGAAAATCATGATAGATGCTTTAAGTTGTAGTGGCTGTTTTCAGTCAGCCAAGGGACTTTGAAACATCTTTCTCCCCACGGTTTTATAAAAGTTTATACAAAGTTTTATGATAAAATAATTTAAAATACGCAATCTGACTGATGGGTTTTCACAAAACTCTCTAATCTTCCTTCTTGCAAGGGCAAAGAAGGCTACATATTCCTCAATAAAAATACTATCTTTTCCTGTGTCAAGTCATCTAACAAAACAGCCAAATAATAAGATGAAGATTTCTCTTTAGGATATTTGTACAGTGGGTAATAAAAAAAGATACTGACAGAGATCCTCAATATTGCTAGCTCCCCACACACATTCCCTCTGGGTGATTATGGTTTTCACATATTTGCTAGTTAGAATTGCTGTTGGCATTGTCTGGAATTGCAATTTGGCAATTGCTTTCATTATCTGTGGGATGATTATTGTCCCCAGATAACCTGGTCAACAAAATGATTTTCCATAAACAGGCTATATCATTTGGAGAAGTGGCTAGACTGGATTAAGATATTATCAGTGGATTTGTTATAACTAAGTACCTGCTCTCTTAATTTTTTCCCCTAGTCTTAAACTGATCGATGTATCAGGTGTGAGCCTGTACGTAGATATGGATGGGACAATAATGTGCCCATCCCCCACTTTGCTAAATTGTTCAAACCATGGCATTTTGAGGAGGCAATCATTTTTCAGTTGATTCATCTCAAGCCATAAGTTCAACTTGCACAGTACACCTCAGGCTGAGAGGGAGGGCAAATGTATCTCAGCTCTTAGCATGTTTGCTGGTGTTCCAGATTTTAAATCCAGGAGCTTTCTCAAAATCCATTCCACATGATATATTTTCCAGATGGGCCATACTCCATGTTTCAACCCCATGTTTCAGCCCCATAATAACCCTGCCAGGATGTTAGATGTATGTACCTCCTTTTACCCTATCTGTTCAGCTTGTTTGCAGAACATATTGTACCAAAAGCAAGCTTAAACACAGAAGAAGGAAGAGTGAAAATAGGAGGAAGGAATATCAACAGTTTAAGGTAGATGACACAATATTAATAGCAAAAAAGATCAGAGACCTAGAGCAACTACTAAGGAAGATCAAAGAAGAAAGTGCAAAGGCAAGCTTACTGTTGAACATAAAGAAAACAAAGATAATCACCATGGAGAATCTCCTCAAATTCAACCTAGACAATCAAGAAATAGAAATAGTAAAAAAGTTTTCATAACTATGACCAAACATTGATCAGAGCAGGGACTGCAGTTGAGAAACCATAGGAAGACTAAAAATGGGAAGGGCACCTATGAAAGAACTAGAAAAGATCTCAAAATGTAAAGAGATACAACTCATCACGAAAGTTAGAATTGTACAAGCCATTGTGTTTCCTATTACCATGTATGGATTCGAGAGCTGAACAGTTAAGAAAGCGGATATGAAGAATATCAATTCATTTGAAATTTAGTGCTGGAGAAGATTGCTGAGGATACCATGCACAGTCAAGAAGTCAAACAAATGGATACTAGAATAGATCACACTAGAAATCTCTCTGGAAGCCAAGATGACTAGACTAAGGCTGTCATGAGAAGGCACGGCTCATTTGAGAAAACAATACTGCTAGGAATGGTGGAGGGAAGCAGAAAGAGAGGAAGGCCATACGCCAGATGGATGAACTCTGAAAAATGGGTCACAGGTATGGATTTTCAGGAACTGAGTAGTGGAGTGGAGGGCAGGGAATTGTGGAGATGTATCATCTACAGGGTCGCCATGGGTTGAGATTGACTCAAGGGTGGATAACAATAACAAACTTTCAAGATTTGGTTTACCAGTTGTCTTCCCTTAGTATAATAGAATTCCAGACCTATTGGCAGCTATTATACTGCTATTCTTTATATGAGACTTTCATGTTGAGTAGGTACTGAAAAATGTCCAAGTATTTAAATGTGTTTACTTGTTCTATTATCTGCCCATTCACTCTCCACATGTGCCTCATACACTTTCTACCAAAGACCTTTGCCTTTGAGTAGTTAATGTGAAAATATTCTTGTTTCCCGAATTGGCCAAACTTTAAAAACATCTAAGTTCAATCAGTGAGAGAAATCAAAACTATATCATCATCATATGTTATACATGAAATATTCTATTCCCAGTTGTTGGTGCATGGAAAGCTGTATAGGCAAAGGTCAGAATGATACTGTTGAAGTAAAAGTTAAACAGAATGGGAGCAAAAACACATCCTTCCTTGATTCCATTATAAATGCTGAATTTTTTTTGGTTAGGGCTCCTTTGAACTCAACTCTAGTATGCATACTATTTTAGACATGTTGTTTCTACATTAGCCAAAGAAGACACTTTTCAATATTAGTGTTACCAAGTTTATCTCAGAGTTGCTACCAAGTAACTACTAAATTCAAAGCTGATGAAAGATCCATGAAAGCTGTAAAAAGACTCTCTGTGCGACTGAAAATAGATTTTGTAATTATACGATGCAGAATAAAGCATTGTTCTAGTATTGAATGCCCCTTACAAAAGACTGTCTGATTTTCATTTATGGTTTCCCACTATTCTAGTTAATAAAGAAGATAGCGTGTGTACAGCTGGGATGCCACATCTTATAGGTCTGTAATTAAATGGGTCATCTCTGTTCTCTCCTCTTTTTAAATTTTATTTGCAGATGGGTACATCTGTAAATCTGTAAGACTACTATGTGAGGTGACCCACCTGAAGGTACATTCCCTGTATTATGTCTGTAAACAATCTGGATAGAATTGGCACCCACCATTCCATATTATTTTTGAATATTTCTTAAGGTAACATATTCTCTCTGGATGCCTTGCCAGGTGTAAGTGTTTGAATCGATCCTTCAATATCCTGTGGGATTACTGAAGGCCAACTAGATCATTCTTTTTCATGATCTGTTGGATTCAGTAAATTATTCAAAGTCCCTTTTCTAAAATTATTCTCAAAATAGGTTACCCAAGTGATAACAGATATTTCTGGTTATAGCCTTCTTTCCTCTGGCCCTATAGAAACAAATGCCCGAAGTTTCATTTCATTGTGTTCCACAATTGTCTGAATTAGCTCCATTTGTTAACAAAAAGTTCTTATTTTTTCCTCCTGAGTACTAATTTTTATGTTTATTTTGCATCTGCACTAGTCTTTATGACTGCCCTTCTGCTCTTTCTTTCTATGAATTCCCTTCTACAATTTCCAACACTTTTTTCATTTTCCTATAGTCCTGATCAAACCAGCCAGTAGTATATGGGTTGTGATTCCTTGGAGTATGCATATGGGTTATTCAGATGATGAAAACAATCCAACATGAATCCGGAATCTTTGTTGTTCACATGCATTCTGAATGCACTTGATTCAGTTTGGGGTGGGCAGGAGGCTGGCAAAACAAACAAACAAACACACTTAACCCAGGATAAATGGTACTTTTTTTTTAGTTTTTAAAAATGATTTGGATTTTGGCATTGTGAATAACAATATGAATACACTCAGGATTTAACCCTGCATGCCCAGCTGTGTCTTTCTCCTCCAATGCATGGAGATGAATTTTCCTCTCTCATTTCTCCCTTTCCTTACTGTCTCTTGGCAGCCAGAGTGGGAGCCATTGTTGCCACTGTCTCAAGACGTTCAGATGGGGACAGTTTCTCACAGGGGTTGGCATCATCCTTGAGGGGGAAGATGCAGGGCTGGTGAGCATGTCTGAGCAACAGGACATGGAGAGATGTGGTTCCAATGATAAAATGCTGTGAATAACAAACCCAGAATGCATGAATTGGCTTATTTGCATCATCCCGCTTAAAAAAAACTGTCTGAATGACCCCATAGGTGACAGAACTGGCTTAAGACATGCAGGGATTTGTTCATAGACACTCTGAAATGTCACCATATCCCTCTGATGCTTGCCTCCTCAGATCTAGCATTTGCCAACTTCAAAATGTGCAGGTTACACTTTCTGCTGAATATATTGTAGACCATTTTGGTTGTTTACAGCCTGTAACTAGGCCCTCCATTTTATGCTTTATGTCTAGTTTGGAAAACCAGCTCAATCCAATTTATTGCAATTGGAGAGGTAGAACATCCTCAACGTTTAGTATGCTTATCAAAGCGTATAGTGCAATGGAAACACAAATGTACTCCACTAGGTCCTAAATTTGATATGTATACGAGTTTTATTAATGACATGTATTGAAAATATTACAGTCCATTGTGAGACATCCACAATGTAAAACTCTTTTCTGGAAGGTTGTATTTTCCGCTGAGTGGGATAGAAGGGCTCTTTAAGAAATTTGAGGTGCTTCTAGAAGAGACTTTTATTGTAAAGAATTCCTGCCTCATTTGTCAAATTTTAAAGTTGGTGGCATATTTAGATGATTGTCATCTTTCATTTGTAACTTTATTTTGTCTTCCTCGTTTCTTCCATATTCATTTTTACCATGCAAAATCAATTAAGGGAGTGATAGGTATCATAACCACACAAAGTCTTTAAACTGGCAATACAAGGAAACTTCTGTCTGGAAATCTTCCTCAGCTATACATGTGGTATTGGAATGTACAATCTATAACTGTGCATGCCCATTCACTAGTATAAATCTTTTTATTGATTTGAATGTGGTCTGCATAGTATTTTTAAGGGTATCTTAATCTCTACTCCCTTAAGAGTAAACAATTCACTCCTCACTTGGTGATATCTGCTTGAGAAATAATTTCTATTTGTGTTCTTTGTGAAACAGTATCTCCTGAGTTCCTACAGTTTAATCCTGCAATATTACTGATTGAACTGCTGGCAGAAGCTATCTTTAGACTGTCTGGTGCTTAATACTTTTCATAATAAAATGTTTACAAGATTTTTTTCCCCTTAAAGATTTTCGCTTTCTTGATGGCAGATTTTCTGATAGTGGAATTCCAAAATTCCCAGTAGTGTAGCCTCTGGTCTGTTTCTTTAAATGCTGAGACAACAGGGTGTTAGGTTTTTTTTTCCTAATTAGCAACTGCTTTCATATTGAAAGATAACAAGGGCAGGTAGTTATTGAACTCTGAAGTCATTTGGTATTGTTGCAAACACATAATACCGTGATGCATAATTAATGCATTGTGGTATGTGAACTTGCTAGGATGAGCACATGCTCACAGGTTTCCCTTGTATTAATGATGCATGCAATTTCTCATATCTGATAATGTAGACAACATACTTACCTAGTTTAAGATTGCTCCTGATGCATGATGAAACCAATTGGCTTTGTAGTCATCACAGAAAGGAGGAACAGGGTTAGTGGCAAGACATTGTGTGACTATTTTTAAAAAAACAATAACACAACTGTCTGAAAAAGATGAGAGCAAACCCAGGAAAATTACTTTTACAAAATAATTAAAAGTTGTAATTTTAAGATTCTCAAAGTAAGGAGGTAATAATATTTTTGCAGTTTTTAAAAAGTACTGTAACAAATGTTACTAGCTAAATGTTACAAGAAACTTACTTCCCTTCCACTTCATCATTGCTTCAACATCCACAGCACTGCAAAAATTAAAACTTCAGGAGGCAGATGGCAGGCCAGCTTTTGAATCACATAATACACTCGTCCCTCCCAATTTGCTGAGGATCCGTTTTGGACCTCCCCCCCCCCCCCCCGCGAATTGGGAATATCACAGCTATTCAAGCCCCATTGGTTATAAGGGGGCACACTACCTTATGCACCACTGAATCCATGCCCTAAGCATGTGTCCCTTTTTGTCCTTCCCTACCTGCTGTCCACGAAGGACCAAAACTGCAGATCCCAGGTTTGTGAACGGGGAGGGACAAGTGTATTTCTTCTACACCATTTAGTGAGGATACACCCTTGTAATTATAAAAGTAACTGAAATAGCTGTAGTTACACTGTTAAAAGCAGTGAAATTATGCCCTTTTAATTTACAATTAGAATGTAAAACAGGAATTAATTGCATAGAACACCTTGTTTGTAACTAGTTCTTTCTAAGCTATGGAAGAAATCATATGTCCTTGAGGCTGTTTGCTACTTGAAATCCAGAAATAAAAGGAGTCTCTCTGTTGTGGTCTCTGTACTCTCTGTGAATGAATAACACTCCAAAACTTGCTAGCTGCTTATAATTCTGACAGTTCCCATTTAGTCGAAAGCTTATGAGAAATTATTATAAAATGGATCACAGCATTTTGTTTGTGGGTTGGACTTTGAATTATGACAAGCATTTTATTTATGGGTTGGGCTTTTTTTTTAACCTCTTCTAAGCATGTGGCTTTAGGGTGGAGGTTGTGAATGAAAGCTGTCATCATTCGCTTTGCACTGAGGCAATCATTTGTAGCAATGAGACTTCTTGCAGACAACAACCGAAATGAACTTTCTGCCTGTGAGGATTGGTAAAGGTGAGTGTCTTGAGAGCTAATTTATGTTTCCCACCCTAGCTTGAGAGAATGTGTTTATTCTGGCATAGATAGAACTGTGTAGCTTCAATAAATCATCTAAACAGACTTTCTTTGATAAATTGGGTTAAAATTTACCCTAAATCTAGATTTCATTCTCTGTGAGCATCTTGATTCCCCCTCCCCCTATTATATTATATGGATAGACTCAATCATGGGGGTTGTAGGCAAGGGCTTGCAGGTTCTAGGCAGGGCAGTGGAAGATAGGGATTCTTGAAGATGTCTCATCCCCGGGGTCACCATGAGATAGAACGAACTCGAGTGCAATTAACAGCAACAACAAATGATAAAGATATTAACTACTCTCCCATCCACCCCAGATTTTTCAGTGGCAGGGGAAGGGATTTATATTTCAATAGGGCTGTTTTTTTTTATAAGCACAAAGAATGTGAGCTTGGACATTTTTTATCAGATTTCAGCAGCAGGTAAAGATAATAGTTATATACCTCATAATGCTATTGTAGGAATTATTGACACAATTTACTCAGAGTGCTTTGATGAATATCAGAGCCCTATGTAAATTGCTAGATGTTTTTATGATCATAGTTTTAATCGAAGAAAGTTCTGTACACAACTTGAAAAAGCTCTAAGGAAATTGTAATATTTTAATAAAATTAAATGCAACTTTTCCTAGGATCTGGCCATGTCAGAGAACCTCCACCCCCACCCCAAAAAATTGAACAGGAAGTGCTTTATAATTATACCAGCATCGTAGATGTACTGAACAATCTCTCTCCCTTGTTTCAGAGAGACTTGAAAGTTGCACATTTACACAAGTGAGAATTGTCTTTCACAAATAATCACAAATAATATAACACAAATAATCCAACACTGTGTTAGCAAAGAACATACAGGATTGTGTGTGTTAGTTTGAAACTGTTTGAGCTAGGCAAATAAGAGGGAGTGCCTGGGAAAAATTGACTCGCCTGAAGCTGCAGCAACAGGTATGACTAGAAAAAGATGCCCAGCCAGTAATGTTACCTTATTGGTCCAAAGCAGAATGCCGAGTTGTTCCTGGTTGCTTTTCTAAAAAGAACGTCATTGATTTTTTGGTATTATCCTGCTTCATTACTCTCAAGAATCTGTCTGTCTGTCTGTCTGTCTGTCTGTCTCTCTCTCTCTCTCTCTCTCTCTCTCTCTCTCTTTAGTTTTATAACAGTTGTTTATTTCCCTGTGTTATTGGGGGAATTAGAGGTAGCTGTGAAAATATTGTTTCTTCAACTGAGAAAGGAGTAATGGCAGACACTGGGAAAAGGGGAAGGGGAAGCAGATAAACAGGGAAAAAACACAGGGTTCCTGTGTTAGCCATGCTGCAAAATACAACAAAATCGAAGAGCAGTGCTACCTTTTGGGGCCAACTCCAAAAGCTTAAATTCATTGTGCATGCTTTTGAAATTTCACTGTTTTCTTCATCAGGCAAATATATTAAAAATCATACAGGAGAACAAACGATTTTCCATGTGGATAAAATGATTAGCCAGTTGCTGTGTGGATCAGGGTTGTGAGAGAGAGAGAGAGTGCTGTGAAAAGCCTCCTTTACATTTGTAAATAGTTGTATTGTGGACACAGTCCACTCTGTGGACTGTGTTAAACTGGATCATTTTGAGTTTGTTAATACCGATGAAGTGGTCAAGCTTCTTGGAAGTGTAAGGAGGACAACGTGCCCTCTCAATCCTTGTCCATCTTGGTTGACCGTTCAGGGATGGGATACAGTAACAACATTACTTCAATCTATTATTAATGCATCCCTTAGGGAGGGAAAATTTCCATCTAAACTCAAGCAGTGGTCAAACCACTTTTGAAAAAAAAAACCTCCCTAGATCCCATGTTAAGAAACAACTACAGGCCAGTCTCTCTATTGCCATTCTTGGGCAAAGTGATTAAGAGGGCAGTTGCCTACCAACTCCAGGCTGTCTTGGATGAAGCCAATTATCTGGACCCATTTCAAACCAGCTTCAGAGCGGGATACGGGGTTGAGACTGCCATGGTTGCCTTAGTCGATGATCTCCATCTGGGCATTGACAAGGGAAGTGTGACCCTGTTGGTGCTCTTGGACATCTCAGCGGCATTCGATACCATTGACCATGGTATCCTTCTGGAACACCTGAGGGAGTTAGGTACTGGGGACACTGTGCTCCAGTAGCTCCATTCCTATGTCTCGGGTAGATTCCAGATGGTGATGCTGGGAAACAGTCGCTCTCGTAAAAGAGAGCCGGCATCTAGTGTCCTGCAGGGCACCATTCTGTCCCCATGCTGTTTAACATTTACACAAAGCTGCTGGGAGAGCTCATCTGTAGACATGGGGCGTGGTGTTATCTGTATGCTGATGACACCCAAGTCTATTTCTCTATGTCTCCGACTGTTGCAGTGACTAAGGATGGCATCTGTCCTCTGGATTCCTGCCTCGAGTTGGTAATGGGCTGGAGGAGGGAAAACAAACTCAAGTTGAATCCAAAGAAAACAGAGGTACTTTTGATAGGTACCCAAAGTCCTGGAAAGGAGATTTGTCACCCTGTCCTGGACGAGGTCACACTTCTCCTAAAGGACAAAGTTCACAGCTTGAGAGTATTCCTGGATCCATCTCTCTAGTTGTCATCTCAAATAGATGCGATGGCCAGGAGTGCTTGGTACCAGCTTCGACTGATACGCCAACTGCATTCTTACCTGGACCAAAAGAAACTTGAAGCAGTGGTACACGCACTGGTAATCTCTCATTTAGATTTCTGTAATACATTCTACATGGGGCTACGTTTGTACCAAGTTTGGAATCTTCAGTTGATCCAAAATGCTGCAGCCAGACTGATTACTAGAACACCTAGATCAGATCATAATACACCTTTATTAAAGTCTTTACACTGGCTGCCGATTAGCTTCCAGGTGCAATACAAAGTGTTGATTATTATCTATAAAGCCCTATATAGCTTGGGCCTGAGTTACTTGAGGGAACACCTCTCCCTACACAATCCTCCCCGCACTCTCAGAATATCTGGAAAGAATCTATTGTCGTACCCAAAAACTAGGATAACAACAACGTGTGATAGTTCATTCACAGTTGCAGCCCCCAGATTGTGGAATAGCTTGCCAGAGGAGATCTGTCTTATTATCACCTTAGATGCCTTCAAGAAGGCACTAAAGATGGATCTCTTCAGGGGAGTCTATCCACCTGATCTTTTATAAGAGATCCATCCTCCGCTTCCAATCTATTTGTATGAATGTTTATATGACTGCTAGCCGTTGATAGCAATTTTAGTAAATAAATAGCAATGAGTGTTTTTAATGATTGTATTTTATATGGAACTGTTATATCGTTTACTGTTGTAATCCTGCCTCAATCCATAGGGAGAGGCGGGAAATATAAATAAAAACTATTATATTATAGGTGCCATAGGAAACACCTAACCCTAAAGTGTTGCACAGTTCCCAACATCCTTCACCAATGGCTACGTTGACTGGGCATTGTAATCCAACAATATCTGGAGGACCACATGTTGTCCACTCCTATTTTAAAGCAATGACCCCATGGTAAACGGTTAATGTATTTAAGTTTTAATTGTAGGCCTTTCTTTTAGAAATGCAGCACCAACCAGAGTATGTTCTTGTGGCAATAATTTTTACCCTTTAAATTGCCTTGTGTGGGTCTTTGCTAGCAGATCTGTTTGAATTGCATTAGGCTGTTTAACCATGTTTCTGATTAAAGTAGCAAGTCCATGCCTTTCTCTTCTTCTTTAGTACACAAATTTTCTCATTTGCAGAGTGCAACAGTGTTAAGTATGGCACCATAATTATTTTATAAAGATCTCAATAGAACTATAGCACTGTACATGTTTTTAGAGCTCCCACCTGCAGGTCTAAAAACATCTGGTCTCTGCTTACCTCAAACCACAGTTTGTCAGGACAGTTCTAGGTCATTCCAGACCATGTAGGCAAATAAAAAATTAGTATGTTTAAATAGATAACTATAGATTAATGCTATTGTTTATTTAACACATCAGTACTGTGTGATCAAAGATTATGATGTGATGTAACACTAAGTGGTCTTCAGTTTCTTGTTCTAGGTCAGGAATTCTGAAACATCTGTTTTCTAGCCAAGTTATTTCTCCAGGTGGTATGAAGTTGCTACATGAAGTTGCTATAATATGGAAAGCAATTGTAAACAAGTTATGGCAGGAAAGTCCCTTGCAAAACTAATTTTTCTTCAGGGGAGGCTCATTATCTGCATTTAATGAAAAGATGGATCAGTGCTCTTGCACCCAAATAAATAAGTTTTATTCAGGTTAATATTCTCTTAGGAATGTAGAAATGAGGCATGTGTTTTTCCACCATTAGTTTCCTAAAAATGACACACACACACACACCTGGCCAGTGTTTTGAACTAAATTCAGAATGCTGCTTGGAACCTTTTTGCTCTAGGTAGGATAACTGAGGGGCCATTGGACCAGCTTATATTCTTAAGAGGATACTCCTAAGGGGAGGTCTGCAGACAAAGTGGTCTATAGGCAGTGGAACTCTTAGGAACCTGAAGCATGGTTTAGAGTAGACCCTTATTTCAATCTTCCAGAACTGTTTCAAGGCCTTATAAAAGAGATTTTATGTTTCGATATGCTTTTGTAGTCATTCCTGGAGTTCAGGTTATTGCAATTTTACAAATTGTTGCTGCTTGGTCTTCATTTTTTTTAAAAAATTGGGGCTTGCCATTACACTTTGCAAGTCCCACATAGAACCACAAGTCCACTTTTAACATTATATAAAGTCTCCTTCTTCATTTGCTGAAAGCATATGAACTACCTAAGCAAACTAGAAAAGTTAATGATAGTCTATATACAAAAGGTCACTGCTTGCAATAATGTTTTAAAAGCAGGCTAACATTGAGGTGAAACAAGGACAAAATAAAGTGAGTTCCAGCCACTTTGAAGTCACGGTGTTTATATGATGCATGTCTCTAAAGTAGATGGAAACCGAAATGAAGCCACACTCTGGGGCTAAAAACTGGAGCAAAATGAAGTTGGGATAGTTGACTTAAGATGGAAAATGCACATCTTTGCTGCTCCATATAAATGCCCCAACATGCATGCAGGGCTGAGGCAAAACAAAGAAATGAAAGGACAACAAATCCAATGGATGTAATAGCAACATACACAAACCAGACAGTCCACCATTGGGGCAGGGGAAGCAGTGATGGGAGGTGAAGGAGGCATGTAGAGGGGCCTCCATATGTGTATCACTTGCACACCGATGCCCTGTACTGGCCGAGCAGCATATATGTGACTGTGTGGCTGATCAAAGGGGTGGCCAAGCAATGGGATGGCATCTGGGCAGACATGGGAGGCACTTGGAGGTTGCAGGCAGTGTTTTTGTGCAACAGTACACGTATATAGTGGGGAAGCAACAACACTGCATCATGCTGTCAATCTTTGTGTATTCAGCCCTCCTTGGGAGTGGGCAGTAGGGTTTCAACCTGCTTTTGGGAAAAGCAGGATTGAGCCCCTTTTTCCTGCTCATCTGGTGTGGCCTACTGATAACTAGCTGATTTTTTGCATGCGGTTTCAAGACACTGAGAAGTCTTTTTACTGTTGTTGTTCTGGTAATTGTTCTTTGTTTGTAGACAGGGACACTCTTTTTTTCTGTTGTTGTCCTCGTTCTTTTTCTCTAATGTCCAAAATAAAATTAAGAGATCTAGCATGATGGATGATGAGTGGCCCAGATTTCATTGAAAGATTCATTTACTAACAGTAGGAATGGAGGATTATGAAGAAAAGATAATGGTAAAGAATTTATATATACAAATAAAAGATAGAATACGATAAAAACAGAATAATAAAATAGCATTTCAAAAAGAAATACATGTGTAAGTAACACAGGGAAATATAAAATAGTTGCAACTATTTTGAACATGTAGATGTTAGGAAGTCATTTTATTTTGTTGAGTGTATATACTGAATGTTGTAGGTCCAGAACACACTGCAGAAATAATTCAATTTGAGACAGATTTAACTGCCCTGGCTCAGTGCCAGGGAATTCTGGGAATTGTAGTCCATTGTGGCACCAGAGCTCTTTGACAGAGAAGGTTAAATGTCTTACAAAACTACAGTGCCCAGAATTATTATTATTATTATTTATTATTATTATTAAACTTTATTTCTAAAGCGCTGTAAATATACTCAGCGCTGTATAGAATTCCCTAACATTGAGCCAGGGCAGTTAAAGCAATCTCAAACTGGATTATTTCTGCAGTATGTTTTGGACCTCAGTTGGTATAGGAATATATGTGTATGTGTGTTGATAGGAATGTTTTGATAGAATTCTGTTGAGTGTTTTTTTATATTCTTTTTGTAACTTTTAAAATTGCTGTTTTGTGTATTGTCTTTTATGTGTCCTAATTAGTGTGATAAATACATATTTAAAAAAGAAAGTATAGAGGGAAAGAAAGGATGCACCTACGGCTGGGCTGTATCACTTCAGACTGAACCTATTAGCTCCTGTGTCTGACTGGTCCTCTATACAGAATGTAGTATATCAGTGAGAAAGCTAGACTAGAACCCATTTACTTGGGTTCTTTTTATTTTATTTTATTTTCAAAGTCAATTAAATGGTTTCTGTACTAGTTACGTAACTAACGAGTGTAGGAGGCTTCTTTCTGGACCAAGCCCTGTCCAATGTGGAACACACTGTCTTAAATCCGTTGGCTAATCCCAGCATGATTAATCTAGACATTATAATTCCCATGTTTAGGGGGAAAATGGAGATGTCATCTTGACAGGAAATGTGACATCTTGTGTCGAACAAATTTTAACACACATTCATTTGCTTAGAAGATACCGTTCGTTCCAAACTTGTAAATACACAGCGGAGTAGGCATTTGGGGCGCTTTCTGTCCATGTTAGGCTTGTGTATTTATTATTCTGTGTCTATATCAGAAAGTGTCTTAGAGATGTGTTCCTTTTTTTTGTAATGTAAATGTATATCTGCTGTCTGTATAAAAAATGATGCATACAAAGTAGACAGTTTGGAGTCTACTTGTAGCCCCAGACCACAGTTAATCCACCCTGGATGTAAGAACTATGCTACAAATCCCTCTCATGTACTGAGGTGTAAGTTGCTTCTTTATGTTTGTGGAGGTCCTAATAGTCAGTAAAACAATAGTTATACTTAAGCAGACATGTCTACATACTAAGATACAAATACTTTTTTATTTTATAAAGTTTAGGGTTGATAAGATTTTTTGAAAGGGGAAACACAGATTTATTTGAAATAATCTTATTTTCTGAAATGCACTTTTAATCAGCTTGTGCTGGCAAACTTGAAATGAGATTTTGTTCAGGAATGCTTGACTTTGAGCCAAAATTGCTTTGCTGGCACTCCTACCTGAAGTGCTCTGTTAATCTGAGGTTGAGTAAGTGTGGGAATGCTGGAAAACATCAAAGTACTTCAATTAACTATTTGTAGGTGCCACAAAACGGAAAAATGTGAAGCTATTAAAACAAGGATGCCAAGGACAATACAGATAACTTTTGCCACAAATTTGCATTAAAAAAATTATTTGCTGCTTACTAGTGATGAGATTTTACAGTACTTATGTTCTGTCACTTTTCATCATTTTGGGAACCAGGTGGGAAATATGCATGATCAACTAAGTGCAACACTTAGCTTCCAAACATATAGACAGATATGTAGTACTTGCTTTACAATATTATTTGTGTGCATTTGTATTTATAATATAGTATTTCATTTTATTGCTTTAGTTTGGAGATTTATACACTTTTCAATCCAGTTATTCTCCAGTCAACTGACATGTAAAAAGATATAATAATATACACACACACACACCCCAGGGAGGGGAACACTCTAGGGACAGCTTGTGATCTGAGCATTGATAATCTTTTTCTAACGTTCATCCATATATGCAAACAAACATGTATGTACCAGGGGCAACTTTTGGTCCAAGGTGAGGGTCACATCACCCCTCCAATGATGGGAGAAGTCTCTGTCTCTCACACACAGTTATGGACACCCACAGATTGGGCCATCAGCCTCCACATAGCAACAAGTATGATGCCTATCTTTCTTCTAGTTAGAGCCTAGAGATTTGTCTGACAAGGAGAGGGGAAATAAGCTCCATTTAGTTGTTCATAATAGCCTCAAATACATACAGAGGCATTTTTATTCCCTTAACAAAATCAGTAAAGATGGTAAGATGTTTTGTTTGCTTGTTTTTCTCCCTTTAACATGCTGGTTCTGTGGTCTGTTTTGAGTAGTATAAATGCTGATTCTATTTCTCCAGGTCTATGCAAAAGGAGAACATTGATATGAATGTATAGAAAATGCAGTTTTCAGTCAGATGTTTGATCAGTAAAACAATAGTTTAAAATTTGGAAAGAATGTATGAGATTGGTCTTCTCAAGCTTTTTACCAAGTATAATATTTTAGCAGTTGATATAGTGAAACACTGTAAATTGTGTAGGAAAAGAACATTTATGTGTTATCATTAAGCCTCAATGCAGTATAAAATATTCAGAGACTTATCCATGAGGTTAAAGAATACTTAGGGCATCAGTTGAGAGGAGTAGTCATGTTAATTTACTGGAGCACTTGGTAGGTTTTTTTCTGTCAGATTATTTTGTATACTTACTTGCTTTATCACACTAGGGGGCAAACAGGATTTAAACGAGACTTAAACAGAAAATGCCCTATGTTTATCATAGGATATTTCCTGTTTAACTCTCGTTTAAATCCTGTTTGCCCCCTAGTGTGATAAAGCAACCTTCAAAATGCAAATACAGCTTTAAGATTAAATAACTTGCTATTTAAAGCTCAGTTGGGAATCATTCCGTTTCAGTTAATGCACATTAGCACTATTCTCAGGTTCACAATTCCCTCTTCAAATGAGACAGTGCACTCCTCCAGCCACTGAAAGAAAATATGCCTTTTCTCCACTTGGCTGTTGCCTGAAACAAAACTCTTATGCAGTATACAGATAATCCCTAGCTAGCCCCACAATCATTTCTTTCACCAGCCCCTCTGTTTTCATTTCCAGCTGGCAAGGCTGGGAGGTTGTTTGCTTCAGGCAGCAATGAAGGAAATCTGCACAGAAGTGGGTTTCCCCATCACAGAGACAGAGGAAAGAAACCAAAAAGGGCAGGGTGGGAAGCATGACATTCCCAAATATGGAACTGGGGAAAAATACATGAGCAATAACCCACATATACAATTTCTCCCTCCTTCCTAACATACAGCAAGGTTGAAATGTGATTGTAAATCCACCATCCTGCATGTCCTTTTTTATAACCCCAATTTCACTACCAGCAACAGAACACCTTATCGTGGACAAAACTATTTATTTTTCCTATTTGTTTGTGTAATAGAAATGGAAAGGCAGCCAGAGCCATTTCTAGGTTAATAAAAAGAAATCAAGTTGTAACTCTTGCAAACTACATGACATCGCTCTTCCCAAAGATGGGGAGGAGAGAAAAACAAGAAAACTCAGGAACCAGTTCTTAACTTATATGGGTTTTAGAACACCAGGTGTGAAGTTGTTGGTTTGCTTCTCATGATCATCTGAAAGGGAAAAAGTTTGAAGAAAGGAGGAGTCCAAAATCTCAGGTCTCTAAGACAAGCAGATACAATGATCCCACTTGATGTTTCTTCCTCTTTTACACCCTGATGAAATGGCTGATGGATGACACTAAGGAGTTTATCACACAGGGAAAAATTGAAAGTTTAAAATGGCCAGAACCTGTTATTAACTCACAATTGCCCCAAAGGTTTTCACACGCGAAGCGCTGTTATCCCATGCAGAATCTGAGATCAATCTGCACTTGTGTGCAAATACGCAAATGGTTTCCATAGGACCAAATGTGCCTCCATCCCTATAATGATAAAACTGTGTGTGCTATTTCTTTAAGGGCTCTGGCTTCGAGGGAAGGCTGAAGTGATCCCCAAACTGTCCCCTTTAAGGGATTTAGGACTTCAGCTCCCAGAAACCTCAACCATGTTGGCCAATAGCCTGGGATTCTGGGAGCTGGAGTCCAAAAGGGGACAGTTTAGGGATCGCTGAAGCAGGAGACAGAGAGAGAGGAGTGTACTGGGACTCAGACAGGCATTATTTTACTTATTCCGCGGCACTGGAAGTAAACTCACCCCAAAAAGAACCATGGGAAATTTGGCAACAAACACAAAAACTGAGAATCCTATGAATAAACTGCAAGTGGCTTTCTTTTATTTTTATTTTTACTTTTTGTATTTTATATTTCATTGCTGCATAAAACATACACTATTACAGTTATAAACAGAAAAGGTGGTTATTACAAACATAACCCCTAAAAGACACTTAACATAAAAAATGACTTCCAAAATCTCTTCAGTAACGAATCCCATCTTACTGACTTTTTATTTAAAAAAAAACATTAAAAAAGAGAGAGAAATAAAGAAATGTAGAAAAATATATAACAGTTTTCCTAGAGCATTTTAGCAAAAACATATTCTAATACAATGGGCCCTTCCCTTACTCAAGAAATCCATTCTGGAACACCTCCCCCCCCCCCCCCGGCATAAGGGAAATATCGCATATGGTAGAGTCCCATTAAAAATAATGGGGTTTGTGCCTGCAGCTCAGTGCGCACATTATTGCTCCATCTGGCGCGGCTTTCAGCATATGCTGAAAGCTGTGTATGGCACACCTGCGTATGATGCAAGTGCACTATATTAATATTTGTTATACATTACGTGTTTACGATTCAAGAGACAGGTCAATTTATCCATCTCTATCATTTCCAATAGTTTACATAGCCAATCATCTATCACTGACATTTCATGATTTTTTCCAGTTTTGAGCTATTATCATTCTAGCAGCTGTTACGATATATAACATAATACTGTATGCCAGTATTTTTGCTCAGTCATTGGAGGAATATTGTTTAACATGTTTAAAAGCTATATGTCTGGCTTCATTTCAAATTTAATCTGTAACATCTTTGCTATAACTATGGCCCTGTACAGACCAGCCATGATGCATGCCCCGACTCAACCCCCAGGGTGGCATGACACCGTGTATCACTCCACACTCTGCACAGCATCATGGCGCTCCTCTGGTGCTGCATCTTTATGACATAGCACTGAAGGAGCGCCATAAACCCACGGCTATTGTGCCCTTTGCAGGATTTCATATTGAGAATGGAGCAAGCTTGTTTTTTGCTGCTCCAGAGAACAGGACCCGGAACAATGGATACAAGCTACAGGAAAAGCGATTCCACCTCAAGATTAGGAGGAACTTCCTGACAGTAAGGGCTGTTCGACAGTGGAACACACTTCCTTAGAAAGTGGTGGAGCCTCCTTCCTTGGAAGTCTTTAAACAGAGGCTTGATGGCCATCTGTCAGGGATGCTTTGATTGAGAGTTCCTG
This sequence comes from Urosaurus nigricauda, assembly GCA_034509955.1. Lineage (NCBI taxonomy): Eukaryota > Metazoa > Chordata > Lepidosauria > Squamata > Phrynosomatidae > Urosaurus > Urosaurus nigricauda. The sequence continues at coordinate 98,294,593 of JAOEGL010000001.1, forward strand.
CATGGCAGGGGGTTGGACTGGATGGCCCTTGTGGTCTCTTCCAACTCTATGATTCTATGATTCTAGGGCGCAAAAAAGGAGCCACTTTTTTGGGCTCCTTTTTGCGCCCTGCAAAGGTCAGATTGGGGCTGTGTCACGCGATTGTTGCGGCTCTGATTCAGTGAAAATGGAGGCATCTGCAGGCTGTCCCTTAGGGATGGTCTGCACAGCCTCTATGTGTATCTGATTCCAGAGCCTTTTACATTTCTGGCAATGCCAATGCCACCATACATGAAACCAAGAAACAACTGCAGAACTGCACTTCCAGCAAACATTTGAAGTATTTTTTATAAATCTTTGCCATTATGTTAGGTATTAAGTACCATCTCTGTTCCATTTTCCAGTAATTCTCTCTTATGTTTTGTGACTAGTAAAACAAAACAAAAAATTGTTCTATTTCTGGCATATTTCCAGCTTTTTGAATATACAGTAACCACAGTCCGATGCCCATTTGATCATCACCTCTGATATTAGTTCCTCTTCTTGATCACGGCTCCATAAAAATTTATATAACTTAGCATCCCTCTTGCTTTTGAGACTAAATAAAATCTTATCTAACTCCAACTAGTCTTGAAATTCTTCAATCTTTTTATCAATTTTAAATCTCTCTTTTTATTGCATATATAAGAACGAATGCTTTGTAGGATCAAGTATTGTCAAGTCCTCTACTGATTTCATTTCAAATTTTAACTCCTGTTTTTTGTAACAGATCCTTATATGTAAGCCACATATCCAATGATTTCCATCTGCCGATAAAGGCCTCTTATGGTGAAATCCAGAGAGGTATTTTCCTATAGAAACTCACACTTATTTTTCCCCTTATAAGAGATCTTTTTGTAACGTGGTGTCTGAATTCATTATGAACCTTTGCTTTATCATACCAGTTAGGCGTGCCAACCGAACCTGTTTTCAGCACCCTCTAAATTAAGCAGTCTTCTAAGTGTTATCCACTCTGTCAGCCAACTTAATACATTTGCTCGGTAATATAGGCTCAAGTCCTCCTTCTTCAGTCTGCCTCGTCATAGTTTTCCCTTTTACTCATGCTCTTTTGTGGTTCCAAATGAAGTTCCTAATATCCCTCTGCCATATTTTCAATGGTTTGTCACTATTCAAATTTGGAATACTTTGAAACAAAAAATTCATTTTGGGCAAGACCATCATTTTAATAGCTTCAGTTCTTCCCAATAAAGATAACTGCAATTTACTCCATTTAATTAAATCTTTTCTAATTTCTTTCCATTTGATTTTGTAATTGTTGTCGTATAAATCTGTATTTTTATTTGTTAGCCATATTCCTAAATATTTAACTTTATTTTTAATCTGACTTTTTAATACATCCTCGATCTCCTTTTTCAATAGAGTTTTGACTATTAACAATGTCTTCTGTCTATTAATTTTAAAGTCAGATATCTTTCCAAAGTCCTCTATGACACTGAACACTCTTCCCATTTGAGAGTTGGGGTCTTCCAGGATGATCACAAGATCATCAGCCATAACCCATCAATTTGTATTCTTGACCTAATTGTGTTGGTTAATACTTCTAAGACAGTAATAAACAACAAAGGAGACAGGGGGTAGCCTTGTCACGTTCCTTTCTATATTTCAATTTTTTAAGATTTTTTTTTCCCATTCACTATTAATTGCTCATTTTGATTTTCATAAATCTTCTTGATCCAAATGACAAAGTTCTCACCCAGACTCATTCTTGTTAGTATTTCTTTTCCTTTTATATCTTTATTGTTTTTTTCCATATAGAACATACAATCCAAAGATGTTAGCTATATAAACAAAACATTGGTATCACTTTGCTAGTAATATTTACAAAAAAGAAAAAAAAGGAGAGAATCTTCTTTCCTTTTCTTCATCTTCCAGGTTTTCTTCTTAATTCCAATATTCCCATATCCCTTAGGCATTCCTTAGTTATTTCTCTTTGGTTCCTGCTATTTTAAATATACATTCCTTCAAGTTAAAATACATCAAATATAAATCCATATTAACAATGTGCATCTAAATCACATTATTTCCTTTAATTATTTTGGGAAATTAAAGTACATCAAATACATTAAGTTTTATCTTATTTATTTATTTATTTATAACCCGCTCTTCTGTTTCAACAATCGCTAATAACTAAGAAATTGTATTCATAGAATATAATTCTTTCTTAATTCTTTCTTATTTTATTAATGTTGGAATGTATAATTTATGTATTCTTATCCTATATTTCTGTCCATAACTTTGGTTTTCCTGCACTTATTTACTTCTTCCTGAAAAGAAAAAAGAAAAAAAAGAATAAATAATAACAGTGTACATCTAAATCACATCATTTTTTTTTTACAAATTTTCAGGAGTTTATATTAATAATTCTTTGTCAATATTCCATTCCCCCCCAATACATTACAATTGAAGACCATTCATCTTCCAGTTTATCTAATCGCTTAGCTTCTAACATATATGACAGTCTGTCCATCTCTCGAGCGTCATTAATTTTTAGTAACCAATCTTCTATATTCAGATCTTTCTCTGTTTTCCAGTTTTGAGCTATCATTATTCTTGCTATGGTAATCAAATATATTTTTTCTCATCTTCTGGTCTTACAACTGAGGTCATGTTCAGTAGGTATAGTTCTGGTTTTTTTTAAAAATCTTATATTCAACAATTCTTGCATTGTTTTGTGTATTTTATCCCAAAAAAGCTTAACCTTACCACACGTCCACCACATATGTATAATTGTACCTCTTTCTTTTTTTCATCTCCAACATAGATCAATTTCTAATCTGAACATTTTTTTTAGCCTTACTGGTGTGTGGTACTATCTGTTGCTTATTTTCTTTTTAGTTTTCTTTTAGATCTTGACATTTCGTAAACTTATTGGTTCATTTCCAGGCTATTTCCCACACTTCTAGCTGAATTGGGTGTCCCAGATCATTTGCCCATTCGATCATGTATTTTATTGGTTCTTTCTCTAGTTCTCTATTTATAAACAGTTTATAATATTTTGATACATCTTTACATTAGGCTTCATTATTATTTCATCTAACTCCGTTTGATTCGTTTCTATCCCTTCTGGTTTTTAATCCAGATTAAACCTGTATTTTAGTTGCAAATAGTTGTACCAATTCAATTCATTTTTTTCGTCCCAAAGCTCTTCTCTAGTTTTCAGAATGACTTCTTGTTTCTCATTAGTTGTAGTTAAGTCTTTATATGTCAACCATTTTGCCCTACATTCCCATCTGTTAAAAAAAGCTTCTTGCAAAGAGACCCAGAGTGGTATTTTAGAGTAAAATTTCACTTTAATAATTTTTCAAGTCTCCGTCAATACACATCTTATCGGGTTATTATAAAAGTCCTTATTAACTGTTGTCTTATTATACCAAACATACGTGTGCCAACCAAAACGTAGTTTGGCTCCCTCTAAATTTAGCAGTTGTCTATCATCCAACTTAATCCAATCCTGAATCCACAACGTATTAGAAGCCCATCTGTATATCTTAAGGTCTGGCAATGCACATCCCCCCTTTTCTTTATTTTCTTTCAGATTAATCCGTTTAATCCTCGCCTTACCTCCCTCCCTTCCAAATAAATTTTCGTAGATCTTTATTCCATTTAATTATTGTTTTTTGGTTAATGACAGTTGGTAAGTTTATTAATAAAAATAATATCTTGAGGAATATACCCATTTTTATTACAGAAATCCTTCCTAAAATGGATAAATTCAATTTCTTACACCTGTATAATTCCTCTTGTTAGTATTTCAAACATGCAATTCCAGTTAACCTTATCAAATGCCTTTTCTGCATCCATGAATATTAGGGCTATTTTTTATCATTACAATATTCTAAGATATTAATCAGCAGCTTAATGTTATCCTTCATCTGGAGTGTAGGAAGGAATCCAGTTTGATCATCATTTATATATGCACTCAACATCTGTTTAAATCTTTCTGCAAGAATACTTGCAAGGATCTTATAGTCTGTATTGAGTAGCGAAATGGGTCTATAATTTAACATTTCTTCAGTGTCCTTACTTTCTTTGAGAATTCAGGCTATATCCACACATTTCCAGGAATCTGGAAGTCTCTTACTTTTAATTTCATTCAGTGTCGATTACAAGAGAATTTTAATTTCTTCCAGAATTTTTTTATAGTACCAGGTAAGAAATCTGTCTGGACTAGGTGCCTTATTTATCTTTAATTTTCTGGTCATTTCTGTGATTTTCTGTAAATGCCGCATTCAAAATTTGTTTTTGCTTATCCAAATAGTAAGTTACTGCCTGAAACAATACTTCTTCCTTTTTGTATAAATTAGTGTAATATTTCTGAAAGGCATCCACAATCTTTACATGGTTATTGATTATTTCAACATTGGCCTTTATTTCCAAAATTGTCTTTTTCTGTTTTTAGTGTCTTAATCTATTTGCCATCCATTTTCCTGCCTTATTTGCATTCTCAAAATGTCTTTGCTTTATAATTTTCATTTTTCTTTCTACTTCATTCATTATTACTTTATCCAATTGTCTTTTAAGAAATTTAATCTACTTAGTCAATCTATCCGATGTTGGTTCTTTATTTAATTTCATTTCTGTTTTGCTGATCTCTGTTTCTAACTTTTAAAGATGCCTCTCAGCTTTGTGCTTAATCTCTGATCCTTCCTGGATCAACAGGCTAGGCATTACTATTTTACTAGCATACCATGCTCTCTTCGTTGGAGTCTCAGCTGTGATATTTTCCATAAAGTGATGCTTCAATATGGATTTTGCTTTTTCTAAAAAGATATTATTATTATTTAAAAGGGAATTGTTGAGTCTCCAGTTAAATTGTTTCCTACCCAGTTCTAGTGACAAAGTAATTAAGTTATGGTCTGAAACAAAACTGGACAAGATATCCCTTTTCATGGTCTGTGACAATGATAACCCAGAAATTAGAAACATATCTATTCTGGCAAGTAGCTTTCATACTACATCAATTGCACCCAAAAAGTGAATTCGTGAATGAAATGGAAATGAATTTCCGATATTTTTTTGAAAATGCTTATTTCCTGGTTCATGTCACTTTCTTGTCAGAATCTAAGTGGTTTGTGTGCAATGTCTTCTGAAAACCACTTGCACAATTGTGCCAATATGCGGGATAACTGTGGGTTCTGACCCTTTTAAGCTTTCAATTTTCCCCATGTAATAAACTCCTTAGAAGCATGTATAACGGGACTCCATCCCTCTTCTTCTTCCCTCAATTGATCATCACTTAGAGAAACAAGGTTCTTTTACATTACAGAAATATTTATTCATAGTGCTGTAATTTTGCTTTAGCTGCCAAGATTGATTCCTATAGAATCCTGGGATTTATCATTTAATGAGGCACTAGGGATCTCTGGCTGGGAATTCTAAATACTCCTACCTAAACTCCAAATCCCATGATTCAGAAGGGTAGAACCATAGTGGTTAAAGTGGAATCAACTGTATAGTGTGAAAGGGCCCAGTATCTAGATATATAATCTGAAGCTGCAATGCAAGAGTATGCTTGCACTGCACAGTTAAGCATTTGCAAACTACTTAGAACTTTCTGTTAAAGGTCTTCTAGCCTAGTGCTACTCAAAGAGGCTCACAACAGGTTTCTAGGAAAGAAGAAAGTGTTGTAGCCAATGGGAACAAACATGATACCAGTCCCTGGCACACTAAGGGAAAAACCTACCAGTCCCCCACATCATTTAGTATAAGCAGCACTGCTCTGCCGATTCCTACAGAGAATTCTAACTACAGTACTTCATAAAACAACTCCTAGTTAAAATGCCTAACTGTGCAGTGCAAGTATACTCTTGCATTCCAGCTTCAGAATATATCTAGCTATTGGGCCCTGATAGGGAGAAAGAAACTACTTCTGCCATGAAACAGTGAAGTTTATCCACTATCAGCTTCAGAGACAGGGAGAGATGAAGTCTGACACTAGGACTGTATTTATATGACACAGTTATTGCAATTGTCAGTTATCAGTTTCATTATCATGATTTTTATCTTGGATAAAATTGTGACAATTAAACTGATAACTGTATCCCTGTTGCTGAAGCTGCTTCAGAATTACCTTCTGGTGAAAACTGGGAAATTGTTTTCCCATCCTTTATTCACTTTCTGTAATTAAAACTTTGTCTTGAAGGTAGGTTTTGTAATATGAGTATTCTTATAAAAAACCCAGTACTATTTTGCGTGATGGTGGGTGCCAGTTGTTTCAATAGCTGCAGTGGGGTTTTTTTAAATTTGTATTTCTGCTTTTAGTAAATAATTTTAATTTGCTTGCTTCCTTGAGCCTATTAAAAGAAAGCTGGCATGCAGGTGATAGAAATGAATATCTTTATCTTCTTCACAGAAACTATTGCAATACTAGGTCAATTATAGAATAGCCTTAGCAGTTCTAGGGTACTGAAAGCTCTATTTCTTCTTTCTTTTCTTCTTTTAAAAGAATCATGCTCTTTGCTGTACAAGATTTTTTGTGTTTTGACTTGAAAACATCTGCTTGAACCACAGCCTGAAATTAGATCACAGTGTATTCAAATTTTTGCATCAGTCAGTTGAAAAAGCTCTTACTACACTGAATAGGTTTTCCCAGCATATCTAGTACACCCAAGAATGGAAATTTGTCTTGCAACATGGATTATTGTCTTGCAGTATGATTTAATGTCTGAGGAGCACCAGTATCTGCTGTCATAACTGTCCCACCTATATTTCTTTAGTTCTTTCAGGCATTGCTTGTTGGTTAGCCACTTTATTGAGGGAACATACTGCTGCTGTAACTTAGATGAGATGTGGTTATCAGATACTTAATAGTCTTGTTTTCCTCACAACACTGGAAGAGTAGAACTACTGATTGCCTCATGCACCCACTAAGGTTGTTGTTACTTGTGGTCAAGTTGGCTTCAACGTATGGTGAACCTATGAATGAGAAAACTCCCAGAGCCCTGGTCATCAACATCCTTGCAAACTCAGAGCCAGGGCTTTCTTTATTGAATTAAATCATTTGTAATGTAGTGTTCCTCTCTTCCTACTGCCTTTTCCAATTAGACACTGTATTTGTTTGTTTCAAAATGTGCCACTCTTTGCAGGTGATCAGTTTAACTCATATGGTAAAACTGATGGCAATCTTGCTATGATTTAATAAGTATGAGCTTTCTCTCCTTTCTTTTAGGCCAAGAAAACAAACTCTGAGCAAGATAAGAAATCATGACTTCCGATGCTAGCCATATGCTTGAAGCTGCTCTAGAGCAAATGGATGATATCATTGCAGGTATGGTAATTATTTCTTTTGAAACCATTCTAATAGCAGACTTGTCTTCAAATGTCTTGAGTTACTGTATTAAGAAGAGAAATGTTTAAATGTCCCTACACTCACCTCTTCCCATCCCCAAGTTTTTCTGCTATTATCACAACCCCAAGCTGCCTTTTATTTAATGATGAAAGCCAAATTTAATGTTGAGAGTTATGTACAACTCTGTATAATATGAAGCATAGCCCTCTGAAAACTTGCTTGGCTGTTGGTATATCTTTTGATTAGGGGTGCCAGACTGAAAACTGGAGAAGGCTCCTGTGCCTTTAATGGTTGTACAGAAAAGGAATTCTAACAGGTGTTGCTTTTCACATAACCAAGTAACAAGCCATATCTGCTGAAATACCTTCTTCTATACAACAATTAAAGGTACAGAAGACCTCTTCAGTTTTCAGTCTGGTAACCTTATTGCTGATGATCTTGTTAGAGAAAGTTGGTGATGGCATTTTGAAGGAAAGGAAAGGCAATCTTAATTCAGTTGTGTAATTTAGAAGAGGGCAAACAGACTGTCTGGAGTGACTGACTGGAGGGCATTGATATGAAAATGTGGTTGTCACATTAGGTAGGCTTACCATATCCTGTCTTCAAGAGAACACTTGAACTGCTTTGTTACTTAATATATGGTTGTGTGGTGTAATCCTAAGAAAATGAATGGGGACATAAATTAAAGCAGTCTAAAATTTAACAGTGTGGTATCTATGCATATCTGCTCTGAGGCAAGGTTTATTATTTATTAAGATTCACTGACAGGTGAGCATGTAGGAATCCAGCCTAAACCTTTCTTTGATTGTACTTCTAAAATTAGAGGCAATTCAAGCTCTCCCATTGCTTGGGGCAGAAAGCAAAGTGCCACGGTTCCCACTCCCCACATTACACAGAAGGACAAGGAGAACCTGAAAGCAGTGGTGCTTCCCTTCCAGCCCCTTCAAAAGGAGGATGCATTGGCATCACCTTTCCCATGCCCTAGCATGGGGCGGGGGGGGGGGGGGAGGATGCAGCAATGATGCACACACACCCTCCCTGTTCTCAAGATGAAGGTAGTGCCATCCTGCCACAAGAAGGAAGAGGGCACAGCCACAACCCCTCTAGAGGCTGGCTTTGCTAGAAAGTCAACTCTTTCATTTGTGCCGGTCTATGACCATAATAAAGATGAACTGAACTAACTCTTTGATCAAATAGCTAGCTTTGTGTTGAGACTTGGTGGAGAAGTGGGAGTAACAATTTTCCCTTGCTCTTTTTGAAGTGGTATTGAAATGGTACTATTACTGCCTTATTCTCTGGAGTAGTGAGCATGGCCACTGCTGCTGTGCACTCTTCTATTCTGGGCAGCACGGTGGGGGGGGGGGGCGCTGTGGTAATCTCTGTGTGGGATGGGAGTGTGAGCAGCAAGGGATCAAGGCAAGGGGAATGGCTGCCTTTACCTCTCTCAGCCACCACTGAGCCTGGTAGCAGTTCTGACCCTGCCTGAAATATTGAGTGTAATTAGTAATGAAACCGATGTAATCCAATGGTGCTGTTCAGGAAGACTGAACCCCCCACAGGGACATATTATCATAGTTCCAAAACACACTACAGAGATAATCAGTTTGAGACCGTTTTAACTGACCTGGCTCAGTGCTAGGGAATCCTAGGAATTTTAGCTTATTGTGACACCAGAGCTTTCTGACAGAGAAGGCTAAATGTCTCACAAAACTACAGTTCCCAGAATTTCTTAACATTGAGTCAGGGCAGCTAAAGCAGTCTCAAACTGGATTATTTCTGTAGTGTGTTTGGACCTTAGATTTATAGTGTTGCAGCTCCTCCACACAGGATAATGTCCCAAGAGTCACTTGTTTGAAATTTTAATCTAACTCAAATAATGTTTGGTGAGTTGTAGCCTGTATTTGTGCTGTACCACACCTAAAGAAGGAGCTAATCTCTTTTTTAAAAAAGCACATGTCAGAGTGTAGAAATTATGTTCTGTGATGGAAAAAACTTAACTACCTCTTCCATAGAGATGGACATCTGAAAAGGAAAGAGGAAAACCCGCATATTTAAACCGATACTGTATAGCACAGTATTTCTTGTTTGTCTGTGTGGGAAATTTAATGAGCATAATGTAGAGAACAGAAATTGGGTGTATCATAAAAGGACAATCTGCCTCCCTTTTTTATGGTTTGGCATGTTTCCAGAGCTAGTAGAAATAAAAGCTTTCTTGCTCGCAGATCTGCACAATTTAAATATGATATGATTGAAGCGTATGAGGGTACAACTGTCTGACCAGATCACCAAGTGGAATTGCATTTGATATGATCAAATGTGACAGATAAGTCAGTGTCTCTAGGCTCTTCTGCTTTGTTACAGCTACATTGTTAACTGCTTTGAGAATTAAGGATGTTTCCATGGTCAACCTTAGTTAGCTAGCTCAGTTTAGGAAATGCAGGAAAGATTATAATGAGCATGATGACCAATCTCTTGGCTAGCATGTTGGTGTATGTATTAGTTCTGCAAGGTTTGCACTTAAAATATCCCTATTTAAACAAGTCAGAGAATCTATATATACAAATAAAAATGTATAGAGTGTCCCTAATATTTTGCTCATTTCACACTGACAGTTGCTACAGAGTCATAGCTATAATTCAGAGATTAAAAGAAATGTTTCCTCCTAAATATGTTGATGCTCAAACTTATAGACTGATTTAAGCTGCTTTGGGACCCAATCTGAAAGGAAGGTAGGCTTTAAATAAAGTGTTGGATGTGAAGATATACAGCAGTTGTGCAGAGAGACAGGACCACAGAGACCATCTGGAGGTAGGAATAGGTTGCTGTATGCTGATGCTGCCTTTGACCTCTGTTTCACCAGTGGGACTCTGATGCCACCATTGCAGTTGCAAGTAGGTGCCCATCAGAGTTGTTTTGAGTGGTCAGAAGTCTATTACATACTGGTCATCAAGTAGAGAATGCAGCCTGCTGTGAACAATTTGCATGACACTTAGCAGATAAAATTGTTCAAACCTTCTTCAATTTGGATGCTGTGGTTGACTCAGTTGTAATGGATGTAATCTTGGCCTCAGATGTGTTATTGAATACTTACCAGTTTATTCAGCCTGAGGATGGGTACAAGATCCTTAGAGAAATTAGAGTCATCTCATATGTAATAGGCTCTTGCTTATACTGTTTCATTAAATAGGCCAGAGGGGGACCGGCTGAGTGGGTGAAGGGGGTAGTCAGTGGCTCTTTATAACAAGGCAGAGTTCCACCTTGCCTAAAAGAGGCAGTTGTTAGGCCTTTGTTGAAAAAGCCATCCCTGGATCTGTCTATAATGAATAATTAACAGCCAGTGTCAAACATACCAATTTGGGCCAAGTTATTGGATTGTGTGATAGCCTCTCAGCTCTAGCAGTTCTTAGATGAAACAGATTATCTGTATCCATTTCAACCTGGTTTCATGCCTGGTTATGGAACAGAGACAGCTTTTGTTACCTTGATGGATGGTCTACACAAGAAACAGGATGGGGTAGTATGTTCCTGATACTTCTGCTGGACTTCTCACTGGCTTTAGTACAATCAACTATGGCATCTTTCTGGACCACCTCACTGAGAAGGGACTTGAAGGTATTGTTTTATAGTGGCCATTCCTTCCTGGAAGGGTCAATTCAGGTGGTGCTAAAGGACAGATCTTTGATCCCCCCAGTCTCATTGTGGTCCATTGGAGTTCTGTTTTGTCACCAGTGCTATGTATTATATGCATGAAACCACTGGGAAATGCTGTCCAGAGTTTTGGGGTGCAATGCCATGAATATGAGGATGATACTCAGCTCTATTGCTACTTTACATCACAGTCCAATGGAGCTGTCTTGTTCTAAACCAGTGCTTGTAAGGGAGTCGATGAAAGAAATAAACTTGATTCAAACAAGACAGAGATGCTTCTGTTTAGTCAAATTGCAGAACAGGAAATAAGAACTAAACCTGTGTTAGATGGGATTATACTCCTCTGCAGATGCAGGTTTGCAGTTTGGGTGTCCTCTTGGACTTAGTTTTGAACCTGGAAGCCCAGGTTTCTTCTAGGGCCAGGATGCTTTTACACTTGTAAAGCTTGTGTGACAACTGTTCCTTGAGACACTGGATCTAGCTACAGTGGTGCCTATCATAGTTACATCCTATTTAGATTACTATAATGTGCTCTGCATGGGCTGCCTTTGAAAAGTGTTCAGAAACTTCAGCTAGTTCAAAGAGCTACAGCCAGAGTGTTAACCTGAACGGGTTGCAGTAACCATGCTACTCCCCTATTACAACAGTGCCAACAGCTGCCAGTTTGTTTTTGGACACAATTCAAAGTGCTGGTTATGTGTAAAGCCCTACATGGCTCAGGTCAGGGATATCTGGCAGCCCATATCTTCTCATATAACTCTACATGGACCCTGAGATAATCAGGAAAGGCCCTTCTCTCAATCCCACCACCATCAGGGATGTGAGATAGAACCTTCTCCATGGTTGCCTTTAGATTCTGGATCTACCTTCTGAGGGATACCAGAAAGCCCTGTCCTTGCTGTCCTTCAGTTGGTAGATAAAATTCTGTTTATTCCAACAGGCTTTTAAAACAGAAAGTTTTTAAAGAACAGACTAAGGGATTGTTTTAAAATGTATTGTTTTAAAATGATCTGATTTTAATAGCTTTTTTTGTAATTGAATTGTATTTTTTCAACTGTTGGTCTGAATTGTTTTAATATTGTGAATAGTTTAATTCTGTTTTGATGTACACATTTTGTATGTTTTTAGTAGTATTGTTCTTTGTAAATTGTAAGTCAGTTTTTGAGAAAGTCAGGATACAGACAAGTAATAATAATAATAATAATAATGGTGGTGTACTGTTAAGATGGCTATGGTAAAGTTTCTTTAAATCCATGTTTCCTGTATAATTTTCCAGGAGTATTGAGATGTACTCATATTTCACCTTAGGGAAGGGTAACTAACTTTAAAAGAGGCAGAAAGAGCTATTTTAATTTGATAGTGGTGTCCTTGCTTATCTTCTGTCATGGAAATAATAATTTCAGAAGTTTGTTCTCAGTACTTCACTGACAAAGGTTGTTCTACTTCAGTCCACATTATTTTAATTGTAACTGAAAAGAGTCATTAACTTTGAGTCTAGTAACTGGACACTAATAGCTGTAATGTCTAGGAGACTGTTGAGAGTCTTCATCTGTAAAATTTTCTTAGGCTTTCAGAATAGATTTTAATTCCGTCAGTAGCGCATGGTTCATTTGCATTACTTCATTTCTTTTGTGTTGCTGGACTGTTATGATTTTCCTGTTCTTATTTCTATTGTGGTACATGAACTCCATAAATGGAACAAATTAAGTATCCTTTTTTTCATCTCAATTGAATAATGTACTAGGAGTTAGTGAGTGCAGATATTGTTAAAGGCTATTCTTACATTTGGAAAACAGCCTTAAATTGGACAATGCAACAGTCCTATTGGTCTTGGTGACATTAAAAATTGTAAAATCTAGACTAGAGCTAGTGTTGCCAAGTTTTCAAATTAGCAATAAGGGACAGTCAAAATTAATGATGTGAAGGGTTGACAGTTAGGATGTAGGTATTAACAAATTTGTGTTCACCTAAATATAAAAGAAAATGAATGATCTCATTTAACTTAGCCATGTATTTCTCTGTAAAATTACCATGATGTCCACCTTCATAAATTATATGATGCACAGATATCTGTCTTTATGAAGAGACCCACTCCTAAAAATGTTGGGATGCTTTGCTGTCTTGTTCAGTCTATATAAAAGGAAAAGCTTTGCAACCCTCAAATGGGGATATACCTTATAATAATAGCCCTTTATGGGACAAGGTTTCCATCCCTGAAAAAACGGATGTTCCAAAGTGTTGAAAATGTATTTATTGTTACTGAAAAATAATAAAAAGCCCACCCATTTTTAATTTGCTATCTGATGAATTGATGGTGAGTCCTTTTAGCCAATCTACTGCATTAAAATCAAACATTGCAGCAATAGGGATAATATTTTAGTTTAAGTAGATAACTACCAGTAACCCATTTCAACCCATGTATAAATGATAGAAGGACTAAAGCAATTTTTTTCCAAAAGGGAAATCTAAATATAAATAGTAGTTAAAATAACAAGTTATTGAAAAGGTGTGCCGATGTAAATTATGGTCTTATACTTCAAATTTTAATCATTTAGTTGCTTACATTTAGTCAGTCTACTTATAGAGAATATTCAAGAGGTAGTGTCTGACTGGTATTCTTGGTATTTAACTAAATAAAATTTTACTATGCTGAGGTACCTACTCCAGTTCTTAGCCATGTATTTCTCTGTAAAATTACCATGCTGTAATGCAGTGTACAGATTGTCTAAAGGCATATAGGAAATGAAGTAGAAGTAGGGAAAATACTAGCACTTCCAGGAGATGAAGTGGGAGTGATGGGAGCAGCATTAAATTTGGAATCAGCTGTGTCCATAGCAGCATGTATAGCATGGCAGCAGATTTTCTTTTTAATCAGCGCATTTACGTTACTTAGTGGCCAAACACATTGCAGAAATAATTCAGTTTGAGACTGCTTTAACTGCCTTGACTCAGTGCTAGGGAATTCTGGGAACTGTAGTTTTGTGAGACATTTGTCTGAGCACTGTGGGGTCACAATGAACTACAGTTCCCAAGATTCTAACTAGAGCAGTTAAAGCAATCTCAAACTGGAGTACTTCTGCAGGAGTTTTGGACCTTAGTCTTGATGAATCACAATGAAAGTTAGATATCTCTCTGTAATTAATTGTGCTTGTGTTTCTCTTCCCTTTAGTGGAAAATTCCTGTTAAACTATTAACAAAACAAAGGATTTTTTAAAATCATCATTTTTATTTAAACCCTTCTTTCCCCCAAGACTGAGATTCAAGGTGGCTTACATATTGAACTGATTACAATATAGTTAACAACATACAAAAAAAAGTTAAAAGAGAATTGGGCTACTGATGATATTAAAATAATTTAGAACATACACTTAAAAAGGATTAAAAAGCAGTCAAAACACTACAATTATGCTTTTTTACCTTTGCATCTGCATATAACATACTCTTACATCATACGGAGTATTACTTATTTACAGAACTTAACCATCTCAAAATATTATGTATCTTTTAGGGCCTTTATTGCATTTCAAAAAAAACGCAGCAAGAGAGAAGCATCTTTCTGCTTGTTTCTCCACATGATGTTGAAGTACTTCCATTCTCCTGCCAGAGGGAAATGGTTGTAAAAGCTTCCCTTTTGCCAAACAGATTTTTCCAGGGCAAAAAAGGGATGCTTTTACAGAATCTCTCCCATGCTTTTACAACCATCTCCTCCAGGAAGAGAATGGATGTACTACAAAGTCATGCAGGGAGATAAGCAGAAAGCCCTTTTTAACTCAATGTCTTGTCTTACTCTTGTCATGCGATAAGGCTCAATATCCCTTCCATGCCATTGCATAAGGTAGTGTTCTTTATTTGTATGGTGGGATACAGTATTAGAACGACTCAAAAGCTTACAATGTTTTAAATATTCTTTTGAAAACCAGACCAAAAATGATTTTAAAAATTGCTAATGTCATACATTCATGCTTCACTGTTGCTATGACATGTTATCTGATTTTATTGATTTCTGATTAGATATTAATATGTAGTTCCTTTTCATACCCTTTTGCCCCTTTGTAAATGGTCTATGCTGTAAATAAACTCAATACAACAGAACCAATCCATTTAAGAATATGAATTGCATGATCTGTGAAGATAAATCTGTAGCTCAGTTCTAATCTTTTAACTTTAACCACAGACACGTTCCAAAGTAGTCATAATTGTGACTAGGACAGAGGAGACACATCTCAAAATGCAAAAAGGATGGTTATTTTAGTAGCACAGCTTTTCTGCTAACAACAACAACAACAACAACAATAACCTTCCTTACAGAGTATCATGAGCAGTGCTCCCAGTTTTTTCTTTGGATTCTTCTGTGGTTATTCTCCAGTGTCTTTTTCCTGTGTTTTTAATTAAGGTTACAGCAAAGCTTCCTTGAACAATATCTGTTAAACAGTTCTCTATTTTGAAGAAGCAAGCAACAATGTACTTGTAGTTATTTTAAGTTATATGTAAGACACCTCACAGCAGGGGTGAAAACTTTGGGGCCTTCCAGATGTTTTGGTCTACAGCCCACATAATCTTTTACTATGTCCACACTGGTTGAGTTGAAATGCAAAACATCTGGAAAAGCTAAATGTTCCCACCCCTTTCTAAAAAAGAAACACACACAAAACAAACAAACAAACAAACAAACCTCTGATTCTTTAAACAGTTCTTTTAGTGGTCTGTAAATTCATGTTAGTTAGCATAAACTGAATCTTATAAGGCATAAATATTGCATAATTCTCTCCTATATGATACAGTTTCAAGTGCTTCTCCCTGTATATACCTGCCCAAACACTGAGGTTTGCAGGAGGAGGCTTCTTTTGAGTTCCACAAGTATGGGCTAATGTAGTATGGGAGGGGCAACTGACTTCCTATGATACCCATGAGAAAGATCAGAGTGGTCCAGTCCAGAACAATTGAGTAAAAATAAATGGAGAATGGAGTAAAGGCAACATTGTGGTAGGAATTTATTACAGGCCACCAAACCAAGAACAGGTGATGGATGATGCTTTTCTGAAACAAATCGCAAAGATCAAAGAATTAATCATTGTAAGGCACTTCAATTACTCTGACATCTGCTGGGAGACTAACCCTGCCAAGCATAGGCTCCAACAAATTTCTGAAATGCCTTGCAGATAATAGAGGAAGGAACAAGGGGAACAGCAATCCCGGATTTGATCCTAACCAGCAGGGCAGAGTTGATCACTGGAATCAAAATAGTTACTACTTTAGGAGGAAGTGTCCATGTAGTTATAGAGTTTGCAGTTAGTGGGATGGGCCAAAGGAGAGTATAGTCAAACACAGATGTTGAATTTCAGGACTTTATCATGCTCAGGGAAATAGTGGAGGAATCCCATGACAGGAGATGCTTAAGGAAAAAGATTCTCAGGAAGGGAGCTCATAAAGGAGTGGTAAAAAAATGCAACTCCAAACAATCCCATGAGGGGAGGGGAAGGGGAAAAATGTGGCTGCACAATATAAAATTAAGGAGGAAGTGAAAAGGAAAAGAATATGTACTGTATACAGATTGGAAGGAAGAATCACTCACCAAGGAAAAGTACAGATGTTTACCCCAAAGCTTTCAAGAATACTGTAAGGGAAGGAAAGTTCAGAATGAAGCGAGACTGGCTACAGAAGCAATGAAAAAGGGGTTTACAGATGCATTTGAAGGAAGAGAATTACCAAAGAAATTATGGCGCCTCCACTCAGTAAGGATGGTAAAATGCTAACAGATCACAATGAAAAAACAGAATTCTTGAATACATGTATTGCTCCAGCCCCCCCCCCCCCCAAGTGTACATTTCATGCATCAAGAGATACCCTGGTAAGGAATCCGAATTTCAAATCAAGATTGACAAAGAGCTAGTCAGGAACCACCTAGTTAACCAAAATGAGTTAAAATCTGCAAGGCCAGATGATCTGCACCTCAGAATACTGAAGGAGCTTGCAGATGTAATCTCCGAACGAACCATTGTGAAATCTTGGAGAATGGGTTAGGTGCCAGAGCAAACATTGGGGATAAACAGACCACTCCTCTGTGCTGCTGTCTGGGTGGCTTGAAAGTGTGGCATTTTGATGCCGCACACTTTTAAGTCGCCCGAAAGCTGGCTTCATGCAGCCCGTTTGCCCACATGTGGGCCACCTTCCAGGCTTTCCAGGGTTTAGATGCTGCTGTAAAGCCATTTGCCACTGTTTCTTGTGCCAGCAATAAGGCAGATTGGGGCTGCATTATGCAGTTGCTGCAGCCCCAACCCAGCTTTATCAAGGATGGTCTGTTTCACTCCATTGTCTTTCTTTTCAAAAGTGCAGAAAAGATATTTGAGGAAATACAAACCACTCCTCCTGGCTTCCATATAATGAAAAATATTAGAACACATTATAAAGATATAGTTATAAAGGTATGATTATATAAAAGTTTTTTTAAGGGTTTTAAATTTCAGATTTTAATAATGCAGTGTTTTTAATCTTTTGAAAATGTTTAATTGTTTTTTAAACATTGTATTTTTGTATTTTTAATATTTCATACTGTTGTAACTGAGGGGCCCCAACTCCGCTCCCAACCTGGCCTTTAAAGCTGGTGTGTACAGGACCTTAGATTGTTTTAAATTTTGAGTCCCTATACCAGGATGAAGCAGGGGTAGTAGTAGTAGTAATAATAATAATAATAATAATAATAACTATTTGCAAGTAACTGGATGACAATGAAGTGATTAAGATGGGCCAGGATGGGTTTATCAAGAACAAATCATGCTAAACTAATTGTACGTCTTTTTCCTTTGGGTTACTAGTTCAGTAGATAGTGAAAATGCTGTGAATTTCATCTGGATTTCAGCAAAGCAAGGTTCTCCATGATATTTTGATTAACAAACTGAATAAATGTGGAATAAATTAAAACACTATCAAATGGCTCTATAATTGGCTGAGAAACTCAGTTCAAAATGTTGTCATCAATTATTACACTTCCAACTGGAAGGATGTTTTCAGCAAAGTGCTGCAGGTTTCTGCCCCTGGGCTGGCACTCTTCAACATTTTTGTTGATGACTTAGATGATGGGGTAAAGGCACTCCTTGTAAACCTTTTAGATGATACAAAACTGGGAGGGTAGCTTATAGGAATTCAATAGGACCTTGATAAACTGTAAAATTGGGCTAAAAATAATAGAATGACAATCAACAGTGGCAAATGCAAAATTCTAAATTTAGGCTGTAAAAACAAAATGAACAGATATAAGTCAGGGGATACCTGGTTTAGCAGTATTGCCTGTGAAAAGGGCCTTGAGATTATTGCTGATATATTGAACATGTCCCAACAGTGTGATGCTGCAGTAAAGAAGGGACATAGTATTTTATCCTGCATTAATAGAACCAAAATTTTCAAGTAAAGGGAAATAGTAGTCCCACTATATTCTGCACTGTTTAGACTTCATCTGGAGTACTGCATTATTTCATTTTAAGGAGGGTGTAGACTAGTTGGTGCAGGTGCAGAGAAAGGTGACAAGGAAGATAAGATACATGGAGAAAAAAATAGATGAGAAGGGGGTGAAGAAGTTGAGCATCTTCAGCTTTATGAAGAGAAGACTGGGATGGTGGTAACATAATTACATGTTAAGTATCTAAATGGCTGTCACACAGAGAAGGGTGCAGGTTTGTTCATTGCTGCCACAGAGAGTAGGACCAGGTCTGATGGTTTGAAGTTACAGAAGGACAGATTTTGTTTGAACATTAGTAGGAACTTCTTGACAGTAAGAGCGGTTCAGCAGTGGAACCAATTATTTAGAGAGATGGCGGAATCTCTTTTTCAAGACATCTTCAAAAATAGGTTGGACAGCTGCATAGCTGACATTCCTGCATGGAACTGGGTATTGGATTCGATGGACTTTAGAGCCCCTTCCATATCTCATACTGGTTGTGGAACTGGCACCAGTGTTGGGTGCTGATTCTGATTCTTATATCAATGGTTTCTTTTCTTTTTTTAATATACAGTCAGACCATCGTATTCATGGGGGATAAATTCCGGACATCCCCCCCCCCACACACACACAGATATAAAAAAGCACAGGACCTCAGGTCATGTGTGTCACCATTTGGAACAATGGGGCTTTGTGTCCACGGATGTTCAGATCCACAGATGGCAAGACCTCACTATGTACATTTTTCCTATGTATATAACCAAAATTCAATCCATTCTGATTCCAAATAAAAACATGACTTTTTATTAAAGCCTTCTGGCCTAATTGAGTTTACCTAGCTGCACAAATGTTATCTTTTAAAATGCTTTGTAGAAGTTTTAACTGTATTTATTTGGTATATAGGTAGAATATAGAGATTTTAATAAGTAAATAAAATTTGCTTTCAGGTGAGTGGGTAGAATAGGCACTAAGGCTGCACCTGTACTGCAGAAATAATCCAGGTTGACACCATGTTAAGTGTCCTGGCTCAGTGCTATGGAATTCTGGAAACTGTAGTTTTGTGAGACATTTAGTCTTCTCTGGGAGAGAGTTCTGGTGTCTCAACAAACTACAAATCCCAGGATTCCATAGTATTGAGCTATGGCAGTTAACATGGTGTCAACCTGGAGTATTTCTGCAGTGTGGATGAAACCTTAGACTCCAGCACATCATGGAGGGAATAGAATTTGTTTTACATCTTTTTCCATTCATAAACATATGCTATTATTTTGTACTGTTATTTTTATCTGAAGTTGCTGGAGCTGCCATATTAGCTATTTTGATTTCTGTCTGAGAAGACAAAAGGACATTGCCTGAAGAGGAA
Organism: Urosaurus nigricauda; assembly: GCA_034509955.1. Lineage (NCBI taxonomy): Eukaryota > Metazoa > Chordata > Lepidosauria > Squamata > Phrynosomatidae > Urosaurus > Urosaurus nigricauda. Next base: position 98,314,363 of record JAOEGL010000001.1, read on the forward strand.
CTCATGATCAAAAGGGATTGTGTACACAGAGAGGGGGAAGTGATGTAGAAATTCAAGGAATGATTTAAACCATACCATTTTCTATTTTTAACCAGGCATAAACATGACACTAAAGATACCAGGATTCTGATTTCTCTCATTTAGTTCTTAACCTGGCTCCATATTTATGTTTATTCATCCAGTAAGACATACAAATCAAGTTACATAAATTAGAAGCAATAAATGAAATGAGTAGAAATGATGAAAGATACAACTTCATTTTGCTTCTCCATTCTCTTATTTACATTTCTAAAATATACCCACTGAAAATATACACTTCTAAATGTATTATCATTGTCAAGGACTTCAGTACAGAAAAATGTCAAATCATGCACAGAATGAAAATGTTAATAAATAGTAAAACATCTCCAAGCATTCCGAATGATAGCAGCCATGCAAAGAGGCTTCAAATCTGATGATACCTTTCTGGAACTTAGTCTCATCCATGTTAGCCTGTGTTCCTAAAGACAAAGGGCTACATCTGATTTTAATTCTACCTAGAGTATGCCCAATGAAATGACTGGAACTTGTTAATCAACATTTAACATTAACACAAGTGCTGTTGTTTGAATGTATCCATTCTAGTTAGGGCTCAATCCAATTTTAGTCCCAAAAAGTTTAATCTCATAGAATACAGCCCAAAATAGTGTGTGAAATCTTACACCAAATATCTTGTTCATTTTTACAATGCCACAGCAATCTTATTCGCTCTTTCTCATGAATTTTACACATCTTATGAAATCTATTTTAGAGAACACTCACATAGGTTATCCCTATGCCATTTTTGTAATATGTAGTAAGGTTTGTCATATGGCTCTTCCTGACTACATAGTGAGTTTGACTACATACCTAGCTCCCAAAGTCTCGTAGGTTATGGTTTCCCTATACCCTTCATTGTTTTCTAGAGCTATGCTGAAAGATCTATCACAGCTAAGTACAACATACTATCCAATTCTTTCCACCACCACTAGTCATTACATATATGCTTGAAAAATTCCTTCCCTGTCCATATCTGTACTTGACAATATACCAGTATTTTCAAACAGTGGTTTTGGGGAATGTGCTGGAGTCCCTTGTTGGGGCTAAAGAAATCCTGAGGAACTAGCCACTTCCTCAGAAAAAACTTGGAGACCATAACAATCTATTATTTCAGATAGAACAGTATACAGGATTCCTAGAGCTTTTTTCTATAGCAGTGACAACCTACACAAGATTTTGGTGAAGGAACAGCAATGTTTTGGCCATCACTGTGTTCATGCTAAGCCCTCTCCCAAGTCCACAAATCCTGGAAGCTGTGTCACAACCAAGGACAGAATTTGCAATAGGATTATTTTGGTTATTTCTTCTTTTTGGGCAATTGTACTTTTTCAAGCCTTTGAGGCATCTTTTTTTCTTGTCATTTTTGTTTGGCCTGAAAGAAAAGCTGGATGGACAAATCAGTATCATCTTTTACTAGGATTATGTCAGTGAACAGGGCTGGCTTGACATATATTTGAACAATGAAAACTAGCTTGAAGGACTGGAAATCCCTTGTCTTTCAGATATGTTGTAAGTACAGTGATGAGTCACTGTTCTTTGATTTGCACATAAAGAATTCTTGTTCACTGATCTTCAGTTTCATTTCACGGGTGAAGATCATTTCTAGATCACTTCTTCTAGACCTGCCAGTATGTGTTATGTCCTTGACTGAGTGTCCATCTGCATCTTCATCAAACATTGCTGTAGCTCCTGGGTAATTCTTGTGTACATAATTAGAATACTGTTTCATGATGACTAAATATGACTAATTCACAGTCATCACCAGACCCAATAGCAAAGAGCCTCACCATTCAGCACAAACATCAACCCTCACAATGGCCTACATGCTCTAGCACTGTCTGTCTGAGATAAGGTTTTAACAGTATGAATTAGTTTAAATTTATTGGGTTTTCAGAAAAGGAAGCTGCTGTTGGATATGAGCAAAATGAACATCTGAATCAACTTGCTTCATATATGTAGCTGGATTTAGTAATGAAGATGAATTGCTGGAACAGAAATAGTGCATTCAGTTGTTTGATTACTCATATTGATATTTGCCTTATAGATATTTGTACAATTTTTCCTTTCTTTTAAAAGGACAGAATTGAACTTGCCAGAGCAGAAAAGTGCAAGCGTATGAGACACAGATACACACATCCAGCATTGAATTACAATAGGCTGTTGGAGGTAGGGGCCTAAATAACCTAATGGCACCAGATCCTGTATGATCTTGGAAGCTAAGCAGAGTCAGCCCTGGTTAGTACTTGGATGAGAGACTACCAGTGAAAACCATATGCTGTGGGCTATATTTCTGATGAAGGAACTGGTAAAACCACTTCTGAAGATTTCTAGCCTAACAATACCCTATTAAATTCATGGAGTCACCATAGGTTGCCAGGTGACTTGAAACCACACACACATACTCACTGGAGGTAGGAAAGCTCCAATGAACTGAGAATACTCATTGGCCTCCAGGAGTCATCAGCAGGAAGAATGGAAACATGCTTTTAGCAACCTGGAGGGGAAATGAGTACTTCATCTCAAGGGCTCTTAAAGCCCATCATACCCCCTTTAAAGTTAAAATGAAAAGGGCAGATCTGTGAGGGATACATCTTGTAACTCCAGCTCCCTCCCTGCTCTGCATCACTCAGTTTAGGGTATGTGAGCACCTTATGGCACTTGTCACTCTAATCCTCAATACTGAGAGGTAGACAGATCACAGCACTAGACTGCTAAGAGTCTGGGTTAGAAAAATTAGAAGCTACTTAATTAGTCTTGAAACAAAACAGGCTCATGCTGTGGTGTGGGGGAAGAGGGGAAATTTCTTAGTTAATCCCAGATTTTCTTTAAGCTTCTTGTGAGCTCCAAAATTATGTTACTCAGATCTGGACAACACAAATTCAGGACTCACCAGTACTAAAGGAATCATTGAGAAAACTTGTGCTCTTTGCAAAAACATAGAAGAATAATGTCCCCATATCAGTGCCAAACAGTCCATGGCTCATCTAAGCTAGGTATGTGGGAATGAATATATTTCTGGGGGAAGAAGGAGAAGGAGCAGCAGCAGCAGCAGCAGCAGCAGAGGAAATAGTCAGGTTGCCTATTCACCAAACTTCTGATCAGACACCGATTCTTTTCCATAAGCATCTTGAGTATCATTGTAGATGAAATAAGGGAAGATAAATTTTTTAAAAATCATTTCAATTTGAAACATTAGAAATGAAAAGTAAATACCAAACAGTTTTCCTCTTGCTATAAGATGAATTCAGCATGCCTAACTCATTTCCCTGTTTATGTTCTGGTCATGGTTACCAGTTGTCTCTTATTATAAGGAGAATTCTTTATTTGAGAGCAAGAAATCTTGTCCATTATTGGATGGGCAAGTATCCCTTTAGAAGGTGTGTCCCTTGTTTGAGGGCTGCAAATCTTTCCTTTTGTATAGATTGAATTAGATGCCCCCAAATCTGGGTGTGGGCCATTTATAAAGATAGAAATACATGGCTTTCATTTGGTACTTAGGTAGCATACAAACTCATGATAGACTTACCCTGTATGTCAGGAATTTTTGCTGTTCTGTATTGTTATTTTGAAAACCTGGCAACACTGGTTTGTACAAATGAAGTCATTTGAGTGTTTATGTGAAAGTTCAGTAAAAGTATTTATTAATTATTTAAATGAAACTTGATTAATTTTCTGGAGTATAATAAAAATATACATGAGACTGTTTTCTTCAGACAGTCTTTCATGGTGCTTTCTGTGATATGTCTCCGAAAAGACAGTGACATCTAATGGTTGCTACGGACTATTGCAGGTTCCTCATGATTCAGAATACAAAATGATTTTGGTATCTACCTTGACATTTTTACTAGAATGGCTGAATAAGAACAAGCTAATGTTAGTAAATTAAAAACTTATGTTAACTTGCAGGGGATAAAAGAGTACAGAAAATGAAAAACCTCCTTGAGGAAGTTATTTCTGTATGAGAGTGAAATCATTTAAATCTTAGTAGCTTTTCTTTTATGAGTTTTCTTTCTAGGGTTAATTTTAAAGGTGTGTTTCACTTTCCCTGTTTTCAGAGTTCTGTTGTTTGATAATTCTGTTGTTTGTTGTCTGAGTGCCTTCTGAGAATCTATGGAAATTATGCTTTTGTTGTTGTTGTTAGCATTTGTTGTGTTAACTGCTGTCAAGACATCCAGAGCTGTGGCTTCCTTAGTTGAGTCTATCTACCTGTAGTGCAATCTCCTTTTCATACTGCCTTGCCAAGCATTATTGTCTTTTCTGTGAATCATGTCTTCTCACAATATGTCCACAGTATGATAGTCTCAGCTGAGTCATCTAGGCTCCTAGGGAGAATTTAGGTGCGATTTGCTGTAGGATCCATTTATTTATCTTTTTGGCAGTGCATGGTATCTGCAGAAATCTCCACCAGCACCACATTTCAAATAAGATTATGCTCTTCTTACCATTTTTTTTTCACTGTCCACCTTTCACAGTCCTGTACAGAAATTATAAACACAATAGCATGAAGAATGCTGGCATTGGCATTCAATGATAATATTTACACTTAAGGATCTTGTCTGGTTCCTTCATAACTGATTTTCTGATATATTTTTTTTACTGCAATTTCTCTTTTGATTGATGAGTGGGCCAAGGTATAGAATATCAGTGACTTTCAGTGTCTTCATTGATTATTTAAAAGTGTTATAAATCATTCATTGTCATCATTTTAGTTTTTTTAATGTCCACCTCTAAATGTGCCTTTGAACTTTCTTCTTTGACTTTGTTCAGTAGTTGTTCCAAGGCTTTGCTGTTTTCTAATAGTATAGTATCATCTGCCTATCTTAAGTTGTTGATTTTCCTTCCTCTGATTTTTACATCTCCTTCCTCAGAGTCTAATCCAGTTTTATGTTTAACCAATAAATTAAATAGCGTGAAAAATGCAGGCTTCTCTGATAGCATGACAAAATGCCCCTTGCCATTTGGAAACAATTTTGTTTGTCCATGTTCTGTCCCAACAGTGGCCTGTTGTCCTGACTACAGGCTACACATTAGGATAATCTAATGTTGTGGTACACCCATTTATTTAAGAGCAATCCATACTTCTTAATAGCCTACGCACAGGCTGATTTTCTTCTGAAATTCCTTGGTGTATTCCATTACCCAGCTATTTTTGCATAATACCTATTCCCTTTCTGAATTCAGCTGAGACAACTGGCATTTATTGCTCCAAATATGATAAAAGTCTCATAGAATTTTTAACATCACTTTCATTGGATAGAAAATTAATGTAATTGTCCAATTGTTGCTCTAATCTCTTGTGCCCCTTTTTTTGAGGATTGGAATGTATGTGTTTTCCAATCTGTGGGACATTTTTTTTCCTTTATTTGTTGACCGATTTTAGTTAGAACTAGAGTAGATTCTATCAAGAAGCACCTCTATTGGTATACTGTCTGTTTCTGGAGACTTATTTCTCCCAAGGGTTCTGATTGCAGCTTTCACTTCATTTTGTAAAAGTATAGGTTCATCTTCAAATGGTTCTTCTTTGAATGAGTGTGTCACCCTTTCCTCTCTTTTAAATAATTCTTCAGTGTATTGTTTCCATCATTTTTATTTCTGATTGGTCATGTAGTATTTTTCCTTCCTGGCCATTGAGCATTCCCATTCTTGGTTTAAATTTCCTTTTGATTTCTCATATCTTGTGGAAGAGATCTCTTATTCATTCTTTTTTGCTGCATCTTCTTTTTCTCTTCCTTGACTATTAGAGCAGTTCTTCTTGTGCTTACACACAAATCACTGAACAGTTTCCTTCAGGGTTCTGACTCTATTACTGTCACCTTTTCTTTTCACTTCTCATTTCTCCTTAACTGCTTTAAGAGTTTCTTCTGTCATCCAGTGAGCCTTTTCTTTCTTTTGATCTATAGATAGTGTCTTTTTGCATTCTTCCTTCACAATACCCCTTGCTTCAGTCCAGAGTTCTTCTGGCTCTCAGTCAGTTCAGTTTAATAGTGCAAAAATATTTTTACAGTACCTTTAAATTCTACAGGGATGTTCTTCAGGTTGTATTTTGGCACAATGATTGATTTAGTGTTCCTTTTCTGTTTTTGCAGAGGAAATTTAGCTTCTCCATCTTCTGCTTCCAATTATGTAGTCTATTTGAGTTCTCTGTATGCCATCAGGTGCCATCCATGTATACAACCACCTCTTTGGTTGCCTGGAGAATGTGTTTGTGATAAACAAATGGCTGGATTTACAAAAATAAAGCAGTTACTCTCTTGCCTTAGGTGTTCATCCTATGCCAAATTCTCCAACAATTTTTGGTTCTGCTCTGTGTCCTACTTTTGCAATCCAGTGACTTATAATTATCAACATGTCCTGTTTGGTTTGTGATCAGTTTCCTCCTGGACTCTGTCTTAGAGTCTTTCAGGGTTTTTTTTTCCCTGACTCTGTAATTGGAGTGCAAACTTAGATTATGTTAATGGGGTTTCTCTGAAGTCTTGTTGATATTATTTAGTGATGCTTTGTATTATATTCCCTGACTGCTTTTGCTACATCTCTGCTGTCTTTTAATCTCACACCATTTTCATTTCCTGGGTAAAACATTATGTAATTACCTGTTTGAAAATGCCTCATTCCTGCCCTCCTCAATTACTGCAATTTTTATACATCCCATTGTTTGTTTAACAATGTCTACTTCCCCTGATTTATGTGTCTCACATTCCATGGTTCTATAATATGTGTTGTGCCTTTTCTTCACTTCAACAGCTGAACATCCTTTCAGATTGAGTCCAGTTTTGTCAGCATAGATGGTAGAAAAGAATGATGGGGCTGGATCAGATTACTCCTTTCACCTCACACTTCATTGAGCCGATTCATAGAATGTATAGGTGTTCTCATAATAAAATAAGACATATCTTAATACTGTTTGTAGCTTCTCAATACTCACTCATAAAATCTCACCAAAGATATAGTGGCATTGAGGCCAATGAAGATATACATTTTAATTGTATATCTATTTTAATTGTATATCTATTTAATTTAATACATTTTAATCAGCCCTGGTGGCGCAGTGGTTAAATGCCTGTACTGCAGCCACTCACTCAAAACCAGAAGGTGGAGAGTTCAAGACCAGCAAAGGGCTGAAGCTTGACTCAGGCTTGCATCCTTCCGAGGTCGCTAAAATGAGTACCCAGATTGTTGGGGGCAAATAGCTTACAATTGTAAATGAAGCTGTTTGTTTAACAAATTGTAAGCCGCTCTGATAGTCTTGGCTGAAGAGCGGGGTATAAATAAAACATTATTATTATTATTATTATTATTATTAATCATTGAAGCCTTATTATAAAATTATTAAGCATCTATAAAAAAGAAAATGGTCTTGAAGATCAGGGGAGGGAGGCTTTTGATGCAGAAGTGTTTGGTAATTTAAAGCCCCTTGTCAATAGATTTGCTGTTTCTGTTTGTAATCAATGGTTGGAGTTCAGTGATAAATTGTAGCTAATTTTTTTTAAAGTACTCAAGTCTAGTACTTTTTGGACATAGATGGATTCATATGGAATGCATTCATATGATGCAGGAATATTTTGTATATATTAAAGTCATTGGGACGACTGCCCTGTCATGGACGGACCATTTCCTGGTCAAGCTAGGGTTAAAGGTCATTACCCATAGCCCCCTCAGGGGTGGAGGACCTATTAAGATGGTCCGCCCTTGAAGGCTGATGGAACCCAAAAGGTTCCAAGAGGCCCTAGAGGGTTATATGGTTGGGAATGACGGTGATTCTGTTGATGCCCTGGTTAATACCTGGAATCTCGACCTCACCAGGGCTATAAACTGCATCGCTCCCAAGCATCCTCTCCAACTCGCTTCAAATAAAAAATCATGGTATACACAAGATCTCCGGAGGATGAAGCGGGAGACGAGACAACTAGAGCAATGTTGGCGGAAATATCGACGCTTATCTGATAAGACACTCCTAGAGAACTTATTGAACTGCTATGGAGCAGCAATCGATGGAGCAAAGAATTCGTTCTATGCTGCACATATTGCATCGGCAGAGTCTCATCCAGCAGAGCTATTCAGGGTGGTTAAAGATCTGATCCGGCCCCGTCCCACCCTAAATCCTTTACTGGAATCAACAAATGCCTGCTGTGACGATTTTAATGACTTTTTTTGCCAATAAGATCTCTCAGATAAGAGCCGATCTAGACACCAACATTGATACAGAAATTATGAGAGAGATGTCCAGTGCCTCTGTGGACTTGGTTAGACTGGATCAGTTTGAGTCTATAAGTACTGAGGAAGTGGACAAGCTCCTTGGTAGTGTTAGGAGGACGATGTGCCCACTCGATCCCTGCCCATCCTGGCTGACCGTGCAAGGAGGGGACATAGTAATGACATTACTTCAACTTATTGTCAATACATCCCTCAGGGAAGGTATATTTCCATCTGAACTTAAGTATGCAGTGGTTGAACCACTGCTGAAAAAACCCTCCCTGGATCCCTTAATAAGGAATAATTACAGGCCAGTCTCATTATTACCATTCCTGGGCAAGGTGATCGAGAGGGCAGTCACCATCCAACTCCAAGCCATCTTGGATGAAGCCGATTATCTAGACCCATTTCAAACTGGCTTCAAAGCGGTCTACAATGTTGAGACGGCCATGGTCGCCTTGGCCGATGATCTCCGTCTGGGCATCGACAGGGGAAGTGTGACCCTGTTGGTGCTCTTGGACATCTCAGTGGCATTCGATACCATCGACCATGGTATCCTTCTGGAACGCCTGAGGGAGTTGGGAATTGGAGGCACTGCACTCCAGTGGTTCCGTTTCTACCTCTCGGGCAGGTTCCAGATGGTGAAGCTGGGAGACAGCACCTCTCGTAAAAGAGAACTGACATCTGGCATCCCCCAAAGAGCCGTCCTGTCTCCCATGCTGTTTAACATTTGCATGAAGCCGCTGGGAGAGATCATTCGGAGACATGGGACGCGATGCTATCAGTACGCTGGTGACACCCAAATACATTTCTCCATGTCTCCAACTGAAGCAGTGACCAAGGATGGCATCTCGGCTCTGAATGCCTACCTGGAGTCGGTAATGGGCTGGATGAGGGAAAATAGAATCAAGCTGAATCCAGAGAAAACCGAGGTACTTGTGATAGGTTCCTCCGACCCGGAGATGGAGGCTTACCAACTTGTTCTTGATGGGATCACACTTCCCCTAAAGGACAAAGTTCGTAGTTTGGGTGTATTCCTGGATTTGTCTCTCCACCTGACTTCTCAGGTGGAAGCGACAGCCAGGAGTGCGTGGTACCAGCTTCGGCTGATACGCCAGCTGCGTCCCTATCTGGGAAAGGAGGGCCTTGAAACATTGTTACATGCGCTGGCAATCTCTCATTTAGATTTCTGCAGTGCGCTTTACATGGGGCTACCTTTGTATCAAGTCTGGAAGCTTCAATTAGTCCAGAACGTGGCAGCCAGATTGCTCATGGGGAGTCCTAGAACGGAACATATTACCCCTGTATTAAAATCCTTACATGGGCTGCCGATCAGCTTGTGGGCACAGTACAAAGTGTTGGTCATTCCCTTTAAAGCCCTATATGGCTTGGGCCCGAGTTACTTGAAGGAACGCCTCTCCTTATATAATCTGCCCCGCACTCTTAGAACAACAGGGGAGAATCTGCTTGAAGTCAAAAAGACGAGGCTGGTGTCAACCTCACATAAGGCATTCTCAGCCGCTGCTCCAAAACTATAGAAAGACTTGCCGGAGGAGATCCGTCTTATTACTACCTTAGATGCTTTTAAGAAAGCACTTAAGACGGATCTCTTCCAGTGGGCCTATCCATCAGACATATTATACTAGATGCTGCCAAAGGCTGCACTTGCATAGACCACTAACTATGACACAGAACAACTGCACTTGGCTGTTTTAATTTAATTTATTATTATACTTAATTATATTGTGAGTTTATTTAGTATTGTTATAATGGAGTTGTTTTAACTGAATGTGTATTTTATGTATTTTACTCTGCTGTAATCCCACCTCAATCGATGGAGAGGCGGGAAATAGAAATAAAAATTATTATTATTATTATTATTATTATTAAAAAGCTGTTTTTCCATGTTTTTTTCCTTTAATTTTCTTTGTTTTTCTTTTAGGTACCAAAGCAGCTGCAGAATATACAAATGGAGTCTATGACATGGTGTCACCTGCTCAGTCAATGTATTTTGGCACACTCCAAATCCTTCACCTATTAGAAGATTTGAAGCTGGCACTAGAGATGCTCAAGGATCCTCAAGAAAAAGAAGCTTTACGAAATCAAATACCAGGGACCACAGCTGCTTGTATACATGATTGGCTGGAGGAAAATCTGGTAAGCAGCAGGAGAAATGAGAATGTGGATGTGTGTATTGGGGTAAACATGAACCCCTCTATTAAATTTGTTTTTGACTCAGTTAACAAATCCTCTGAACAAAGCTCTTTTTTATCAAAGCTTTTTGCCCCTGTCCAGTTCCCTTCCCTTTTTCTCCTAATCCTCTCCTAGGGCCTGAACAGGCCAAAATAAATCTGCTTCGGGTCACTTTGGAGGCATGCTGTTTAAATGACACATGCATCTTAAGAGGCCAGAAGCTGCAAGCTGTGCTCCAGTCCTTTGAGATGCTTCCTAGATGAGAGATTAGAAAAAAATATTGCAACAAGGCACAAGAGAGATCTGATACTTGAGCCATTTTGGGACTGGTGGAGAGGTGCCACGTGCCTCAGTCCTCCTAGGAAGCTTGGTCATAGGCTGGACAAAGAGGTCCAGACTCTCAACTTTCCATGAACATCCAAAGACACAAACAGCATCTGTACTATGAATGCAATAGGAATGCTCAGCTAGTTGCATTAGGTATTACGTTACTTTCTAACCTCACCTGAATATGATCTAGACTGCTTTGGAACTTTGGAACTACTTGTAAGTAATAACCTGAAGGAAGTTGCCTTCATGTTCAAGATACCCTTTTGCTAATGCAAGATTGCTTGCTTAGAATAAAAGTTTTTCTTAAAAGATCTCTTTTCTTCCATTCACTCTTCACATGCCTTTGCTCTGTGTGTGTATGTGTATGTGTGTACAGGATTCTCTTCTCTCATGGGAGATGGAGGCAAAATCTCTGCAGAGTCAGAAGTGGGGAAAAGTGCCTCCCAGTAATTTCTCATTAGGTTACTGGGTCATGTGGGGTGAACTAGTGGGTCATAGCAGCTAGATAGAATCAGAGGGTCTCTCTCCTGCTTAAGAGCAGGAGACAGGGGCAGAGCCTGTTAAAGTGGTTTTATTAATTTGGCTTATGTTATTGTTTGGGGAAAAGTTCCTAAAAATGCAAGAGAGACTTTAGTTGTCTTGTGAGTTAATATGTCCTAACACTTTGGAGCAAGTTAATATGTGCTAACACTTTGAAACACTCAGTTTGATTGTTAGCAAAATGATCTGGCTTCACATTGCTTGCTGTAAGGTATTATATCCCAGTTAGAAACTTAACACTGAGAATTGGTTTCTAGTGCAGATTTCAAAGCATTTTATTCTTTGAATAGGTTTATTCTTTTTCCAGTTAGCCTTTACTAGTTGTGATTTTACTATATGAAGTTGGACAGTTTGTCTAAGGGCAAAAGCCTGTGTGCAAGGAAATTGCATCCCATGGAAAGATCGTGGAATTTGTCATAAAGTGCATGTCTACCAGTTCACGAGCAATGTTTTTAAAAATAGTACTTACATTACAGAACACTCTGAACAATAAATCTAATTATCTTTGTTTCTAATTTTTGTTGTCTACTTCCTCTGTTGTAGTTTTAATACTAATAAGAAGTGTAGCAGTGGAGAGAAAGGCATTATTCCATTTTGACATCTGACTTGTTGTTCTGTAATAATCTTGCAGATAAATGAATGTGTTCCCAGCTAGTACTTTCCTATACAGGAAATTGCCCAATATTGAGAAACCACAAGAAAAATAAAAATATTTTTTTTCTCTTAATTGGTATTTGTCGTACTACTCCTGTTCTCTCATTAGTTGTATTGATTTCAGTAAAACATCCAGACAGGCTTGCAAATACATTTCCTTGTTAACATTGTTTCTGTAATGACCATAAATATAAAAAATAGTGCTAACATCACTGATAATAGATTGGTTCCATACGTTCCCTTCAGTAGGTAAATAATTGTTAAGGATCTAATCTAATCTGATTCTGTAGCCTGGTTATTTTTTTTAAAAGAAAATTTAACATTGTACCAAAATCTTTTAGTTAAAGGAATGTATAACTTTCACTTGAAATGTAACCATTTTGACATCCTCTTTCAGGTTAGGCAGGATACTAGAGGTAGAATACATTTGTCACAGCCTTCCTTTCTTACCAATTCTTTACCAGTTCTTCTAGATTAAAAGATTTGTATTGATCTAATAGAATTCTGGATCTTCTCTTAGGTTATGAAGACAGTCTTTCTAAAGGACCAGTACTTTTCTGCATCTTAAAGTACAGTTCACTAGTAAGTTCCTGGGTATAATCTTTGCAACTGCACACTTAACAGTCGGAGATTGTGGCACACTCAAAAAATATTCATTGTTGTGATACTTTTATTAATCAAAGGTACTAATGAAGTCAAATGGTACAAAATACATTACTCAGCTTCGAAAGCTCACAGATTCATCAGCCTTGGATGTTAAAAATCATTTTCGGGGGAGAAATATGATGATGGTAAGTCATAGAGATGTGTCCTAGGATATTAAAGCTGAGTTTAAAATAAAATAATAATAATAATAATAATAATTTTTATTTATACCCCGCTCTTCAGCCAAGACTATCAAAGAGGCTTACAATTTGTTGATTAAACATTTCCCTGCCCTCAGGCTTACAATCTAAAATAGACACGAAACAAAATGAAAAGGGAGAGGTGGTGGGGAAGGGGGAAAGTCCAGCAGATCTTCTCTCCCTCAGAGGCCTGGACCATGGCAGATGGATTGGAGGGAGGGCTCTTCTTCTTTTTAGGCAAGGCCTGTTGGAGCTGGCTTGCCTTTCTCTCCCTCAAGATGGTGGATGGAGGGAAGGCTCTTCTTGCTTTCAGGCTCTTCTATGGTGATGGAGAGAGGTTTGGTGCAGGTAAAGGCCACACCCCTTGCTGGCCATGAAGTGATTGGGACAAAAGCAAGGCAATGTAGTAAAAAAAAAACACACTATTGTTAGAAACAAAAGCAGTTCTGTTGAGATTCAGCTTGCATCTGTCCTTTATGAAGAAACAAGCAGCTTTAAAGCAATAGTAATAGCAAGTACATGTCTAAACTGCTTATCAGTGCACTTAAGTACTCCCTGAGCAGTTTACAATGTGTAAACTAATTGCCTACAACAAGCTGGGTGCTCATTTTAGCGACCTCAGAAGGATGCCAGGCTGTGTTGATCCTGAGCCCCTGGCTGGTATCAAACTCATAACTTTGTGAGTGGATGAGTGAGTAGCTGCAGTACCAGCATTTAACCACTGCACCATCAGGGTTCCTGGCTCCTAGGCAGAATACAGCAAGTCACTTGAGAAGCCTCTATACTAACACATCTGGAAACAAATGTAGGTGGGGTGGAAGGCAAAATGTGCCAGTGATCACCAGTTTCAGATAGCTTTACTTTAGCCGGAGATGAAAACTTCACAGAGAGAGTCCCAGTCTATATGTACCTTCTTGTTTAGGATTTCCCTAATAATACTGAATTAGATATATTCAAATCCAAAAGGTTTGGATTTAGGGTTAGCCATGCTATACAGCAAATACAGCTATACAGCAAAATATAGCTATACAGCAAAATATAATAAATTCCAAAACAAACCCACATTGAAGTACAGTCAGCTGTTTTGGGGGGGATCTGTTCTGGACCCCCTCCCCCACATATGGGAAAAAATGCATATGCTCGAGCCCCATTAGAAGTAATGGGTCTCGTGCCTGCGGCACACTGTGGGGCGTGTGCCCCATTACTTCTTCCAGGGCATGCCAGGGTTTTTTCCAGTGCGGCTTCCAGTGTATGACATGGGCACACTGTATATTCAAGCCCCATAGGCTTGAATGGGGGTTGTGCCTGTGAGTGTGTGTGGGGTGCATGCCACAGAAGCACGCCCCTTTGAAAATAGTGAAGGTCGCCCCCCTGTGAATATTCAAGATGACGGACTTCAAGTCCGTAAGAAAGGAGGGGCAACTGTAATACCTTTATTGAACCAACCAAAAGGTGTACAATAATTACAAAAGCATTTGAAGTTTTATTTACTTACTTACTTACTTAATTTCTATGCTGCCTTTCTTCCAGAAAGGTACCCAAGGCAGCTTACAAGATAAAACATCTAAAAACAAAACTTCACAATAAAATTTTAAACAATTAAAATCCTCTATTTAAAACAATATTAAATGCATATTAAACATACCAAGTTAAACGTGTCACTAAAATACATATACCACATAAACTACCTCTCTTGATAACACATTAAAAAGCTTGCATGAATAAAAAATGTTTTGCTTGCCAGCAAAAAGCAAGCAGGGAGGGGGCCAGCCTAACCTCTCATGGAATAAAGTTCCAGAGGGTGGGAACAGCCACCGAGAAGGCTCTTTCTCATGTTCTCACCAAATTAACCTGAGATGGTGGCATGACCAAGAAAAAATCTTCCCTGGAAAATTTTAGGGCTCTAGGTGGTTTGTATGGGGCGATACAGTCTCTGAAATAGTTTGGGCCTAAGCCGGGTAGGTATAGAAAAATTCAAAGATTCAATTGTGCCCAGAAATGAACCGGTAGCCAGTGCAGCTGTTTTAATGCGGGAGTTATATACTCCCTGTAAATGATTCCAGTCAGCATTCGGGCTGCAGCATTTTGAACCAGCTTTATTTTCCAAAGTTAGTCCCCATAGAGTGCATTACAGTAGTCCAAATGAGATGTAATCAAGGTATATGTCATCGTCACCAGATATGACATCTCAAGGAACAGACACACTTGGTGCATCCAGGCTCAGAGTGGAGTCCAGGAGGACACCCAAACTGCAATCCTGAGATGTCAGGGGGAGTGTAACCCCATCCAGCACAGGCAAGGTCCCTATTCCCTGATTTGTTTGCCCTCATCCAGTCCATTACTGACAGCCGACACTGGTTCAATACAGAGACAGTTTCCTTGGAATCACATGGAAAGGAGAGATAGAGCTGAGTGTCATCTTCATACTTGTGGCATCTCACCCCAAAACTCAAGATGACCTCTCCCGGGGTTTTCGGGTAGATGAATAAAATGGGGGACAGAACAGAACCCTATGGGATTCCACAGGCCAGTCGTCAGGGTGTCGAACAGGAACCACCTAACACCACCTTTTGAGTACACCCCTCCCAGAAAGACTGAGACACTGCATAACAGTGCTTCCAAGTCCCATTTCAGAGATGCAGCCCAGAAGGATACCATGGTCAATGGTATCAAACGCTGCTGAGAGATCCAGTATTCCCCCTGTCCAGCTCCCTGCATAGGTCATCCACCAAGGCGACCAAAGTTGTCTCCATCCCATAGCCAGGTCTGAAGCCAGATTGAAATGGATCTAGATAATCTGTTTCATCCAGAAACCCCTGGAGCTGGGAGGCCACCCCTCGCTCCAGAAACTTGTCCAAGAATGGAATATTAGAAACTGACTGATAGTTATTCAGAATAGTGGGATCCAGGGAGGTCTTTTTCAGCAGTGGCCTCACCACAGCCTCCTTTAGGCAGGAGAGAAATCTGCCTTTCTGGAGTGAAGCATTCACCACTCCCTTTACCCACTTGGCCAGTTTCCCGCTAGCTGCTTTCAGAAGCCATGAAGAGCAAGGATCCAGTATGCATGTGGTGGTCCTCACTTCTCCAAGGATTCTGTCCACATCCTCAGGCTGCACAAATTGAAACTTATCTAATAATGCAGGACAAGGAGGCATCAAGATTACATCACTTGGACCTGTGTCAACTACAGCATCCAAATAGGAGTGAATCCAAGTGATTTTGTCTGCAAAGTGTCTAGCAAATTCTTCACAGCTGTCTGGATAGTAAATTTCCATCAGACATGGACAGTAAACTGTGTCAAACTTCCTTCCACCATAATCTTAAACTCAGTTTTAACATCTCAAGAAAATGCAACTTTTCTGACATCCCCTCCTCACATTTCTTTCCCTAAAATGACTTTTAACAACTATGCCTAATGAAGAAGCATGTGAGCTTTGAAGCTTGCTTAATCCATTTTGCATCTTTTGGTTTGGCTAATAAAGATATCAGTGAAATGTTTTTTCCCCAATTTAATTTAATTTAATTTTGTAATGTTTTGTTGCATGGCCAACATGCACACATATCATTTGGAAGGGGGAAAATTGGTTTCAGTGTTACCTTTAAAAATAGATGTAATTGGAACAGTGCAAGCTTTTTTAAAAAAAATGTGGTTGGAGAAAAGACTTTCAGTGACAGCAGCTAGATTAACTTCCCTGAAAGACAAGTTCTATGTCATTACCAATCCTCTTCTGCAGTACTTGCAGTCTTGGGTCTGAACATTTAGTTCATATGAGGAGTTACAGTTGGCCTTCTGTATTCACACATTCTTTCTCTATGGATTCAGCCATCCACAGCTTGAAAATATTTAAAATAAAATCCAAAAAGCAAATCTTGCTTTTGCCATTTTATAGAAAGGATACCATTTCACAATGCCATTGTATTTAATGGGATTAGCGCATCCATGGATTTTGGTATCCACAGGGGTCCGAGAACCAAACCCCAGCAGATACCAAGCACCCATTGTATATTTGAAGTCAGGGCTCTGTATTATAACTCATCCCAGAAACTTCTGCACTGTGTAACACTGGGTTACTTGCTTCTCCATGCAACCTTTCACACAACCCCCTAGTTCCCATGATCTCATTCTTGGCTAGGAACATCATGGCCCTCCAGAAGTTAATGGACTGCAGCTCCCTGCATATCTCTGACCATGCTGGTGAAGAAAGTTTGCATAATCAGTTCAGATGAACCTTCCAGACCAGGAGTATTAGAAATTAATTATAGCCTCCCTCACTCTGGCCTAAGTTTGTGCCAGTATTATAATTTTATTCCCAGGCTGTAAGAATTTTAATAATAATTTTATTCCCAGGCTGTAAGAATTTTGAATCCAGCATAAATCACCTCCACCCCAGCTCTTCTGCTTCCAGGGTTTGGCCTCTTCAAGCAGGTTATTTCTGCCAGTGGAAGGTAATTTTCACTGACAGACATCACTTGTGTCTAATCCCAACCCCCTGTGACTGGCATGTCTTTGAGTTACATTTGCACTGAAAGCATGTACTCAAGTACCTCTACATGTATATGAAATGTTTTTCCCTGGTAGTCCTGCTTTGTATTCTCCCCTGTTTGTTGTTTTTCCTATATTTTACTTATTATTTTTTGTGTCCTCTGATGCTCTGTAAAGTGACATACATATTGGTATTGCAATGTTGTGTTGATGGTGATAACAACTAAAACTACAACAACTACTTCTAGTAGTAAGCAGATTAATTGACATGGAAAGTAGTTTGCTGTGACACTTCTTTCATTCTGCACTGACTTCTGATTAAGGAGATTTCTGTGTTGTTACAAACAATATGACCCCTAATAGAAAATTAATGGGCAGGATTCTTACAAAATATTTCTGTCTGAATCTTTGCTGAAATTATGTTTACTTCCATCCTCAGTGTCATAGAATCATAGAGCTGGAAGGGGCCCCATAGGCAACTGAATCCAACCCCCTGCTCAGTGCAGGATAGCCAACTGCTCAGTCCAGGAAGTAGCTGTCTAGCCTGTTTTTGAAGACATCCAGAGACGTCCAGCACCCTTCTAGGGGTGGAATCATAGAGTTGGAAGAAACCACAAGGGCCATCCAGTCCAACCCCCTGCCATGCAGGAACAGTCTAAGCACTCCCAATACATGACCAACCACCCTCTGTTTAAAAACCTCTAAAGAGGGTTTCAACCAAGGCAGCATGTTCCATTGCCAAACAGTTCTTATTGTCAGGATATTCTTACTAATGTTGAGGTGGGATCTCTTGTACTTTCCTTGTACTTTGAATCCATTGCTCCATGTCCTAATCTCTGGAGCAGCAGAAAACAAGCTTGCTCCATCCTCAAGATGACATTCTTTCAAATGTTTATTTAAACATGGCTATCATGTCACCACTTAACCTTGCATTCTTCGGGATAAGTATACCCAGCCCACTAAGCTGCTTCTCACAGGGCATGATTTCAACACCTTTTACCATTTTGTTCACCCTCCTCTGGACACACTCCAGCTTGTCAACATTCTTCTTAAATAGTGGTGACCAGAACTGGACACAGTATTCCAGGTGAGGCCTGACCAAAATAGAACAGAGTGATACTATTAATTCACTCAATCTAGATACTATACTCCTATTGATGCAGCCTAGGTTTATATAGAGTTTTTAAGCTTCTGCAGCACATTGCTAGTTCATGTTCAGCTTGTGGTCTACAAAGACTCCCAGATCCCTTTTGCGTCAAGTCAGGTGTCTCCCATCTGAGACTTTCATTTTTAATTTTTGCGTATGTGCAGTACCCTACATTTTTCCCTTTGAACTTAATTTTGTTAGTTTTGGTCAAGCTTTGTCATCTGTTAAAATCATTTTGAATGCTGATCCTGTTCTCTGAGGTATTAACTCAGTGTCATCTGCAAATTTGATAAGCATGCCCTCTATTCTATTGTCCAAGGCATTGATAAAATGATGAATAACAGTGGGGCTAGGACAGAATCCTGCGGCACCCAAGTAGTCACTTCCTCCAGGATAAAGAGGATCCATCGATAAGCATCTTTTCCATTCGGTTGGTCAACCAATTACAAATCCACTTAACAGTAACACTGTCTTGCCCACATTTTACTAGCTTGTTTGTTAGAATGTCGTGGGGGACCTTGTCAAAGACCTTACTAAAATATATATCCACAGTATTCCCATCATCTGTCTTGTAAGTCTGTCAAAGAAAAAGAAAATTACCGGTAGTCTGGCTTTACCTGTTTTTGAGAAACCCATGTTGATTTTTAGTGTTCACAACATTCCTTTCTAAGTGCTTACAGACTGACTGTTTAATGATCTGCTCTAGAATCTTTCTCAGAATCTGGCATTGATGCCAGGTTGACTGGAAATTGGTTCCATTGTTGAACAGTTCTTACTATCAAGAGGTTCCTTCTAATTTTCAATTGAAACCTGTAACATAAAAACATTAGACCTGATCATGTCCTCTAGGGTACCAGGGAACAAACTTGCACCCTCCTCTCTGTGACAGCTCTTTCGATATTTAAAGAGTGCAGTCATTTGACCTATTAGTCTTCTCTTCACCCAGCTCCCCCAATCTTTCTACATATGTTTTGTTCTCCATACCCCTTATCATTCTTGTTGCCCTTCTCTGAACCTGCCTCACCTTCCCACAACTGAATACATTACTCCAGATGAGGCCTGACTTGTGTGAAATAGTGAGCAGCCCTGGTGGCGCAGTGGTTAAATGCCTGTACTGCAGCCACTCACTCAAAACCATAAGGTGGCGAGTTCAAGACCAGCAAAGGGCTGAAGCTCGACTCAGGCTTGCATCCTTCCGAGGTCGCTAAAATGAGTACCCAGATTGTTGGGGGGCAAATAGCTTACAATTGTAAACCGCTTAGACACTCATTAAGGGTATGAAGCGGTATATAAATGAAGCTGTTTGTTTGTTTTTGTTTATTACTTCCCTTGATTTGTAAACAGCAGTTCTACTAATGCAGGCTAAAATATCATAAGCCTCTGTGAAAAAAAATATCAGTAAAGCGGAAAGAATGTATCCCTATCAATAACCTTTCTAGCTAGTATCTATTTCCAAAGCTTTAAAAACAGACAAACTTGGAATTCAGTGTTGGTTGTAAGAATTTTTTCTTTCCTTGCTATTTTTATATAGCCAACCACATGCAGAAGAGAATAGAAAGCAACGTTCATCAAGGCTTATATAATATGACCAGTACCTGTCATCTATAGGTTATTAGCTTAAATGTGGATGCAAGGTTCCAAAGAGTCAAAGACACTGTGATCTGTTTAGTTAGTAAGTGATCTACAGAGCTAGAGGTCAGAGTCTCTGTTTGCATTCTTAGTGCTGTATTGCTGTTCTTTAAGCCCAAACAACCAGATCAACATCCCTGTTATTGATAACCAACATGTAAATAACAAGACCAGACACAGAAACTTGGGTCAAACAAAGGCTATTTTATTTGATCTAATGTATTTAAAATGTTCTGGCCTGAAAATGAAACGGGGGGGGGGGGGGGGAGCAACCTGATACAAGTCCAGCTGAGACCAGGTATCAGCCCCTTGATAACCTCCTCTGGCTTCCCTTGGGCAAAACACCTCAGCCCAGAGGATAATCCAAATACTTGGGTTCCTCCCTGCTGGCTGCAGCTGGAAAGTAACTTAGGGGAGTCCCACCCAAGCTTCAGAGCAAATGAGAGCCCAGATCTCAGATATTAACCTATCTCAAGTGTAGCCTTCGTCCCCAACCTCCAGGCTTCAGAATCATACAAGAGGTTTCAGGGTCCTGCCTTACACCAAAAGTGTGCCAAAGGTGATCACCAAAGACTTACATTCACCCCCCCCCCCCACACACACACACTACCTGCCATAGGCAACTGACAAGCATCTGCTCAGTCCTTTTCACTCACAAGGCCAACCAACATGGCCTTCATCCCCTGTTGCAACTCTCCCAGGAACAACTTACTCCCCACTTCTGACAAATGAATGCCATCAGCCCTGTAGATCTCCGACTGACAGAAAAATATGGTGGGATGTGGGAGAAAGTAGCCAAATCCCTTGCCCACGTAGGCATTCTATTTAGAAATACTATGCATATATTTTTATATCTTTAAGAAAAAGTACAAATGCCCCGATTTGGCAATAATTTCTGCTGTCCCACTTTTCATCTGGCTTTAAAATGGCATAGTTTCTGTCTCCTCTTCCCACTTTCTCCCTTTGTGTTAAGCCTACTTAATTTGCTGCAGACTGACTTGAAAGTGCAAAAGTAGTTAACACTCAAGAAAGCTAATTGGTCCAATCCACTTGATTGACAGGTCAAAGCAGTCTTAATATGGTATATTCCTACAAGCGAAACATTTCAGTCTTGGAAAGACAGGAAGTTGTATGTTTTCATTTTGTTCTTTTTTGTTCTCAGATGTGAGAAAAAATATGTCTATTTCAAGCCAAAGTTCAGACAGTACGCAAAAGAGCAGTGTTTGAGACAAAAATACAATGCAAATTTTCTAACTGTAGGTTCATTTATGACTCTGAGGTCCAAAACACACTGCAGAAATAATCCACTTTGAGACCACTTTAACTGCCCTTGCTCACTTCTAGAGAATCCTGGGAATTGTTTGTTGTGGCATCAGAGCTCTCTGACAGAGAAGGCTAAATGTCTCACAAAACTAGATTTACCAGAATTCCCTAGCATTAAGCTAGGGCAGTTAAAGGATGTCAAACTGGATAATTTTTGCAGTGTGTTTTCAAGCTGAGGGGCTATGCAGATTGCCCCTAATGGGCAGCATGCAGCTGCCCCTTTCCTGACTGGATTGGGGCCGCGGTAACCTCAGGCTGGGCCCTCGATCCAGCTGGAGAGTGCAAAAAGGAACCTCAAAACCAGCTCCTTTTTGCACCCTCCAAGGGGTGTCTTAGCTGCAGTGGTGCAGTTTTATGACACCCCTTTGATGCTGCATCATGTGGATGCAGCACTGTAGGTATATCATGATGGCGTGCACCGTGTGGACCAGTGCACACCAAAATGGTGCCATGGGGGCAGAGTTACGGCATCCAGCATCAGGATGCTGTGGCCTGACTCTGCCCACAAGCCAGCACTTTCTGCTGGTCTGTATACGGTCTGAGTCTTCTTTTTAAGCCAGGGCTATCACAGCTTCCACAGCTGGATCTTGAGTTGTCCTTTCATGAATGGAAGGGGCTGAAATCCAGCATAGATTCCTGCTAGAGGAAGAGAAGAAATGGTTTTTATTGAAAGGACAAAGCAAATCATACTAGTCTTGCAGTTAGAACTTCACCTCAGTTTGAAATTTCTCCTTGTTCACAAGTAGTAAAACAGGAAAAATTATATTTTCTGTTGGTGGTAGTCATATTATTGTTGTTGGTAACTGCTCTCAAGCTGACTTCGACATAGGGTGACCCTTCAAATGAGAGACCGCCCTGTTACCAATAGCCCTGCTTCGACCTTGCAGATTCAGGGCCATGGCTTCCTTTTGAGTCTTATCACTTTGTAATGCAGTCTTCCTCTTTTCCTACTGTCTTAACAAGGATTATTATCTTTTCTATTATTATTATTAATTTATTATTAATTTTATTTTTATAGCGCTGCAATAAAATTAGACAGATCCCTGCCCTTAGGCTTACAGTCTAAAAGAGACAACACAAAAGGAAAAGGGGAAGGTGGTGGGAAGGGGATGAGGTCCAGTGGTTCTTTTCTCCCTCTGGGGCCAGGACCAAGGCAGATGGACTGGAGGGAGGGCAAGGCTTCTCAATACATAGTTAAAAGGAGGCATCCTGGGGGAGATGGCACAATCCTGGGAACGCTTCCCTAAACAATATAGTCTTTATTGTTTTCTAGTGAGTCTCATCCTCCTGTGGCATGACCAAAGCACAACTATCTCAGTTTAGTCATCTTGGCTTCTAGGGAGAATTCAGGCTTGATTTGATCTTGGACCATTTATTTTTCTTTTTAGTCACCAACGATGCCCATAGAATGGTTCTCTAGCACAATATTTCAAATGAGTTGATTTTCTTCCTATCGGCTTGTTTCACTGTCCACCTTTCACAACCATACATAGAAATGGGAAATAAGATGGCACAGACAATCCTAATTTTAGCACAGTGAGCCCACCATATTGGCTAGTTAGCCATCTGCAGTTGGAGATTTTGTAGGCCACCCCATCCCCATATTAGCCAATGCAGTGTGCACATGTAGGCGCATTGACATGAACATGCACATGTTGTCACTGATTAATATGGACGTGAGCTCCTGCAGTTTTTCTTTCCAAACCGCTGTGGATCATAAGGGCCCACTGTATTCAATGATATATCTTTACACTTCAAGATCTTGTCTAGTTCCTTCATAACTGCCCATTGTAGGTCCCATTCTTCTAATTTCTTGACTGTAGTGTCCATTCTGATTAATGACAGAGCCAAGGTATGGAAAATCTTGAATTATTTCAATGTCTTCATCATCTACTTTAAATTTATGAAAATCATCATTATTTTTTCTTAATATTCAACTGTCAACCTGCCTTTGCACTTTCATCCTTGATGTTCTTCACTAATTGTTCCAAGTTTTTGCTATTTTCAGATAATAGTATGGTATCATCTGCTTACCTTAAATTGTCTGTGTTCCTTCCTCCAATTTTCCTACGATATTCCTCTGTAGGAGTCTAATCCTGCTTAAAATATGATATGTTCAGCATACTGGTTAAATAGATAGGGTGATAAAAATACAGCCTTGCCTGACCTTCTTGTCAATTGGATACCACTCTGTTTCTCCATATTCTGTCCTGACAGTACCGAGTACTGGTTATGTGTTAGGACAATCAAATGATATGACATAACTCATTTCTTTAAGAAAGATTCATATAATATACACAGTCAAAGGCTTTGCTATAATCTGTAAAGCACAGGGTGATTTTCCATTATCTTTTATGTAAGTGTAATACCATATATACTCAGCTATTAGTCGACCTCATGTATAAGTAGAAGGCAAGTTTTGGGGCCAAAATTATGGATCTTGACATGACCCATGAATACATCCAAGCTCCTTCAGTGTATGTATGCAAGCAGCAATCAATCTGGGGCTTCAGTGTTTCAGCCTTCACTCCCAAGAGTGGGTGGGAGAGGGACTGTTTGGGCACTCGGTCTCTATTTCGCCATCAGTGTCCTAGCTGCTCCTAATAACCTCCTTAAATAATCAACTAAAGATCTGTCCCAATGCCAGGTTATGTCAGGTGCGTTTTGTCAGAGCATCTGTTCTGTAGAACTACTTTGCTATTCTGATTCATTCTTAAAGAGACAGTACCTTAATCTCAAGGGCATTTGTAGAAGAGTAATGTCTTTGATTTTATCTGTCTTTGTTTACTGTTCTTCTGGTTGGATCTTGTTTTACTGCACTGTTGTTGCTATTTGTTGACTCCATGATAGTTTTAATGTTGTGATCATATTTATATTTGAGCTGAAAACTACATTGCGTGTGACATTTTGCTCTTAGAGTAAATTGACAATTTATAAATGTTAAAATTGTTACAGCAATAAGGTACAGTGAGGAAGAAGTGAAATATAAATCATTAATTCGTATAGGCAAGGAAACTAAGGGATTTTGTTCCAGTTGTTTTGTAAACTGAAGGGTTAATTCTTTAGATTATGTTCCAGGAAGTTACAGTCAGTTTGTACAATGACAGTGTACTTTTATTTTCTGACATGGAGAGATGACAGTATACTTTTCAACAAAAGTAAAATATTAAATGAATATACAAAGTGAAGAAAGACTAGACCATTTTCAGTAGATTTCTGCATTTGTAAGTAAATAAAGGCAATTAATAAACGTAAGTAACCATGTTTCAAAAATTGAAAATGCAAACATTCTGGTTCTAAACAAAACAAACAAATGGCATGGGAAGGGCTTTATTAAAATAAATTGTTTATAGAGATGCCCTTTGGGCAATGTTGATACTATCCAGTTTGCTTTAAAAAAAGTGAATAGTGTTCAGATTTATACTTACATTTCTTGAAGTTGCATGGGGCCAAAGCTCAAACCTGGCATAAAACTAAGGCGCAGGTATGAGGTAGCTTGTGACTCAGTGGAATGTACTTCCTCAGCATTCCTAACCCATAGCATTCTGAACTGATAGGGCACTGAATGGGAGTGCCAGATAAAAGCCTTTGAATTTCTAATTTCCGTTTTGGCCAACAAGAAGAACAGCAACAAAAATCAAGGTGCAGTCTCACAGAACCTGGAACAAGCTACTGAAATAGGAAAAGGTATGCTAGATATTTTAAATAGTCCTTTTTCACAGGGACATTGACATCCACGTGACCAAATGTTCAGCCGGGCAAACAAGAGAGTTGCTTTGCCAGTTTTCTAGGAGGGGATGTGATTCTAGGTAGGGCAAACTAGACTTAATTGTCATGTTTAAATGTGGTAAGGCAGTGGGAGAGGTATTAAGCCCGTTTAAACCGGTGCCTTAAATGTGCATTTATAGACATAACTTGTGCATTATGGCTGAATAGGGTCCCTGAATACAGTCCCTGGAGAGAATAAAGCTACTTTTTCTATTGTAGCTTCAACAAATAGTTTGTTGCTGTTGTTGTGTGCCCTCAAGCTGTTTCTGATGTATGGTGACCCTATCATGTGTTTTCTTAGCAAGACATGTTCAGAGGAGGTTTGCCGTTGCCTTCACCTGAGGCTGAGAGCATGTGACTTGGCTAAGGTTACCTAGTGGGTTTCATGGCTGAGCTGGGAATCAAAATCTTCAGAGTCATAGTCCAGCGCCCAAACCACTATACCATGCTGGCTGTCCAAAAATACATGACTTTAACATTTGGAATTATTTGATAGAGTAACTGATTAGGAACTCAGCTTAATTAAATTTGTGTCATCACGTTATCCAGCCCTTTAGGTGTTCATTTATGTTGCCATTTTCTAAACAGTTCGATATTAGCTGCAATGTTGGTGGCTGGCTTCCATTTCAGGGGTCGGTGATTTCACTCCAGATTTTAAAGTTTGGACTAAAGGCTGGAGCAGACTTACTCCTCGGTGACACAGAAACCACAAGCAACACTAATTGGTCATTCTCCCTAGGCATAAATAGTTGGTCCAAAATCATGTATATAGGACCAAAAGTGGGGAAATGTTATCTTTATGAACCTCTGCTTTTAAAGTGACACACAATTTGACAATGTTCAGTCATCTTTAAAACATTTTTTTCCTGTAGATGGTGGTGTGGTGTGTGTGTGTGTGTATGGGTGGTGAAACAGTTTCTGTTGAAAATCTGCCAGAATAGATGTCCTCCAGGCTAGAAACTTAATTGAATTGTCTGATCTCCTTTCCTGACGTAGAAAGCAATATGTGTGGTCTCAGGGGGAGATTGGTTTTAGTGATCCTGTGTAAACATTTCCACTAAGCCCCATGTTTGTTTGTTCTGTTAAGAAAGAACCAAACTGTTCAGTACCAACACACCTATAATGTACCGTGTATATTTTTCCATCTGTTTTTGTTTTGTTGTTGTTACATAGTCTTTTGAGATGAAGCATCCTCAGATCAATTTACAAGATTATAAAACAATATAGTTTTGTGCAAATTATATGTTGCTAAAGCAGTGATTGTCTACCCACCTGTCTGTGGCTCTCTACTAACTAACTTGTTAAATAGTTTCTTTCTAACTTGACCAACAGGTGTAGGTAGGCTGCAGTTTTTATCAGGATCCAATTTCAGAAGTGGGATTCCCATAAGTACATAGGACTCTCCCACAGCTGATGTTTAAAGTAAGAAAATTGAACATTTACTAAACTGTGCATTTAAGATACACTGTATAGTAGAAAAATCTACTATAGTTACAATCTGCCTACTGGTGTGAAGGGGCAGGACTCCATTTTAAAGTCTTCTTTCTTTGCAGATAAGTTGAAAAGCCGAGTTTCACATATATTTTTCTTATTAGGTCATTCTTATTAATGTTAGGGCCATGCTGATTGTTTAGCCAGTCCCAATGCCTAACATAACTGCAGTTCTAAAAGATGTTGTGGTGGCTATGTGATGGAATGGAATACCCTATACCAGTGGTTCTCAACCTTCCTAATGCTGCCACCCTTTAATACAGTTCCTCATGTTGTAGTGGCCCCTAACCATAAAATTATTTTTGTTGCTATTTCATAACTGTAATTAAAAATATGTGTTTTCCGATGGTCTTAGGTGACCACTATGAAAGGGTCATTTGACCCCCCCCAAAGGGTCATGACCCACAGGTCGAGAATTGCTGCCGTATGCCAGTGCTTCTTCAGCTATCCGATGTGAGGGAATGACAGGTTTCTTTTTCCCCTAATGTGCCAGAGACCAGGACCTTATTTGAGCCCATTGAATAAAATTGTTTATTTCTTTCCTGGAAACTCACCAAGAATTGACAGGCAATGGCTTGTGTAACATTGGTCGAAGACACCACTTTGAGTAAAACTGTCCTGTACCATTCTGATGTTGTTGTGTGTCTCCATCGATTAGTTTCATGTTTGTGTGTTTTTGGTTCATGTTGCATGGGTTCCTCATTCACGTAGTAAAATAAATGTAAAATGGTCTTTAATCCCTTCATTTTGTTTAATAAATCCAAATATGAAACTCTGTCTTCTTTCCTGGCATAATAAAACTGGTTATTCAGGGAGTGAAGCCTATTCATCCCTGTGAAAAACAAAGGAGGGCTACTTAGTTGGTCCACTTGACCATGATAAAGAGACCATTGAGTAATAGCTTTTATCCATACTTAGCATATTTATGAGAATAAGCAAAAATTCATCAGGGGCATTCTATTTGGCAAGGACAATACTTCAGTGATAGAAGACATGTGTTGCATGCAAAAGACCATGTCTCCAACCTGACATACCGTTAGGGAGATCTGGAAAACTGTCTGGAAACCCAGAGAACAGCTGCTAGTCAACTACAGTCATCATCCCTCCCTTTTCACAGCCGTGGGATCTGCAGCCTCGCTCTTTGCAGACAGTGAGCAGAGAGGGAACCAAATGGTGCCCAGGAGTGATAGCATGAAGCCATTGAAATACATGGGACCCCAATATTGGCGAGTTTTCAGATTCACTGGGGGAGGAGGGAATCCAGAACGGATCACCTGCAAATCAGAAAGGACAACTGTATGGATCAACAGGCTGACTTGGACTATAATAACTTTTTTAATAACTTTATTTTATATCCCGCCTATCTGCCTGGGCAATCAAGGCAGCTTACATAGAATAAAATAGGTTTGAATAAAACATTGCCTGGGTAAAAAATAGAACCCCCCTTAAAAAGTATTAAATATAATAGTATTTAAAATGGAAAACTTACCAATTAAAAATACAACATGATATTGAAACAGCAATTTTCTGGTAATGTTGGATGGAGTGGGGAGAGCTCGGAATGCGTTGGATTGCTCTGTTTGGGGTAGGCTTGCCGGAAGAGATCTGTCTAAAGATCTGTTATTTGACGGATCTATACTGACAAGGTGTTCCATAGCCTGCAAGCGGCAGCAGAAAACAACCTTTGGGAGGTTGCTGTTAGTCTAGTTTTTATGGGTTGCAGTAGATTCCTCCCAGAGGACCTGAGGGTGCAGGACGAATTGTATGGAAGGAGGCGATCCCTTAGGTAGATTGGACCCAAGCCATGCAGGACTAAGGCAGCTTCCTATGTATCTCCTGAATAAATTCAGTTTAAAAAGCATTTTAAAATTGTTGAACTATACCAAAAATAGCACAGTAGGCATATGTTACAGACATATGTACCTTGAAACATAATTAGTGACAGTTTTCAGATGCCAGCTTTTCACTCAAGTTTTACACACATCATATGATGCTCAGTACCTCAAATCACAAAGCTAGTGGTATTGTGTAGAAGAGAAGGGGGCACATTGATTGCATTGATGGTACCCTCATGTGATCATAACATCTCTTAAATACTGCTCTGCTAGGCAAATTCAACCAGTATAATGAATGTAAAAAAATATTATTCATTTACAATGAATGTTGAAATCTTGTTCATATGCATTGCTCTGCCTTATAAAACTCCTTACAGAGTACTTGGCTTTGGGCTGAGGATACCATCCTCACATATTTGTGTCTTTGTGAGATTGCAGTAACTAGCAATTCTCAAACAGCAGGGCTTATTTTTAGGCTTAGTCCCAGCCTGAAATAAACTGGGAAGCTGAGGAGCGTTCCAATAACACAGAGTAAAACAGAGACAGGAAATAGAGGGTCTTGGAGTAATGAGTTCCAGCCACACTCACAGAGAGCTCGGGAAGGCATTGCTTGAAAATAGTTTCTCTATGACAGCCTGGCAATTTTTAGCTTGTTATTTTACCATTAAAAGAGAACACTCTCACTGCAGATTTCAACTGTGCTACAGAAGCTTCTCCCCCTCCTTCCTGAGACCATCTGGCATTATGCATCTTTTGAAGCCTTTAGATTGATATTACTGCCTGTTGACGACTGATCTCTACTTTAAAAAAACAAAAAACCAGATGCTTTGAGCTAGGGAGGTGAGGGAATGCAGAATGAAGTTTATACAGTTGTAATATATACACCCAGTGGAAGAGTGTAGAATCAGCCTGCAGGACAATTTTCAAAGTCAAATATGCACAGCCATTCAGCTTGCTAGAAGTGGAAGAAGACAAGGTGAGGGAGCCGGCACGATTGTGGTTCTCCAAAACGAACCTGTGATTGTTCCAAACCCAAGGAATTACAGTTGCTGAAATGGGCCCGAAGCATGGATAGTGAGATTGATATTTACAAACACTTCACGTGGCTAAAGAGGGTAAGTGTCTCTTTGAAGTTCCAATACTTAACAAGTTCATGGGTAAAGAAAACAGAACATATGAAAACTTCCACCTCCTTGGGGGAAACTATGGCTTGTGGTCAGTGAGAGGAGGAGAATGGGGAAATGATCAATAGTCCTTTGTCTTTAAGAGAAAGAGTTTTGAGCAAAATGATGAAGTGCTCTTTTAATACTGCAAGTAAAACAACTTTCCAAATGGTTTGGCTGATGGCTTTAAAAAGTCAGTATGGTGTTTCATTATCCTAGCTTTCTTATTAAGTTTTTCTTTGCTTATGTAACTTTTGCATAGATATTTGTATGCTTTTTAAATGAAAGAAGATTCTCTTTCAGACTAATCAAGCTACATATCTTGAGATTTAAGTCATGTAATCCCATTTTCTCCATTAGGATTAAAGCCAATTAGTCCAATTAATCTTGCATTAGATCTCGCTGACCAATTTAATTTTGTTCTGATTAAATCAAACCTAGAAAATAAAAACATGTTAGCCAGAATTTTCTCTTTGAGGAGTTATTTCTGAATTGACCTTTCTATGGAACTGCCTAATTTATAGTTACAGTAAATATATACTTTACATTTAAAAAATTATATACTATATTATCTCAGTAATAGAACAGAATTTAAATGTGTATTTTGTATATATCTTTGTACACTACGTTCTGTATTATTTCTCAAGGTATTTTATCGACTTTTTGTCTTTATCTCTGCCTCTGTTAACAACTGAAGTTTGAAAAGGTTGGGAACAAGAACTTTTGTTTTGTTTTGTTTTTCTGAAGGAAAGTATTGTATTATAATGCAATAACAGGAAAGTCTACTCAGAAGTAAATCCCATCTTGTTGAGTGGTGATAGGACTGCAGCCTTAGGTCTATAGTTTTGGATACTCAAAAGGACAGGAAATAGCACTTCTTTGTGCAAATGCTATGGATGGTAACGTACAAATACCTATTATATTGATTTTTGTAGCAAATCAGCTGTTAGCATCTAAACTGAGTTGTAAGGTTCCACATTCACACTTCAAATTTTTCCAAAAAATAAATGGAGAACCAGGAACACAGGAGCTGAGACATGTACCATGTGTTTGAAATGGAGCTTAGTAGTAGCTGTTGATCTTCTTTCCATAAACAAATGTGCTCAAGATGCAATTTCAAGAAAGCCATACTGGAATTGCAAACTAATCTCTGGTTTCCTATCGCAGAGAGGACATTGACACTGTGTAACATTCTTGTGGGAGAACTCATTCTTGAAATGCAGGCGTAATTGGGATTCTTTCCAAACATGCTTTTCCACGTATATGTGCTCTGGTAAGACAGCCTATAGTGTCTCTGTCCTTGTTCTAAGGAAATGAAAGTGTGATGGAATTCCAGTAGCTGTAAGTAATTTGTTTTTACATGGAGGGTTTCTAAAAATCACAACACCATCTAAAACTCCTCCTCCTAATAGTGATTTTTAATGAATGGGAGTGGGAGTGAAAATGTAAGAAGTGAGGCAGTGGTAGATTATGAGAATCCAGGTTCGTCTAGATTCCCAAAGTGTGGCAAGAGGGACTTCATTTCCATTGTGCTCACAAGCTCCTTTGATAAGCAATTAAACATTTGCACAAAGCAGTACATGAAATTCTTTCTTGTGCCACATGATCCCTTTGCAGTTGCATGCTTGGGCACTGAGTGTTGTGGAAATCTGATACCCTCTGGCTGTTAATAAAAAGCCCCGTTTCCTTCACCAGAGGGGGTGGGGGAGAGAAAAGAATTGGACTTCCATCAGTTCTTTTTGGAGTTGGACTTATCAGTTTGTATTGACTTTGTCCAAAGCAAGGTCTGACTTTACTTAAGAGAGCTGTTTGGGGGTTTGGAGTGAATGAATCAGATATATTGTTAGTTCGTATATTGCAAGAGTCCAGAGTTGAGTTTCCTGTTTTGTTTGCATTATACATTTAGAATAAATGAGTAAATATAAAATTCTAAGGTGAAATGAAACCTTTAAAATGCTGATGAGATCAACTATCATTTGTCTGCTTTACATGAACCAGCTGACAGTGTCATGCAAGATTTCATAAACCTCATTCAAGCAGATGTCTTTTAACAAAACAGTCTTTGCCTGAATCATTTCCAGCCTCAAAGAGACTGGTTCAAAGGGCAGTGTCAACAGAGGCCCTGACCACGTGGGTGTCTGCTTGGGGTGAGGGGGAACAGAGAGGAAGTAATTGGAGCCAAACAGACAGAAATATCTTCTTTCATAAAGCAAGCACAATGAAAATAATGCCCCATATGCACACACTTATCAAGGAGTCCCTGGTTATAGGTAAGAGAGAAGTTGATTATTTGTCTTTAGGAGAGGAACTTGTGATGTGAATTATTCTTAAAGATCACTTCCTTATTTTATTTTATTTTTGTGTTGAGTGTATATCATATGTACTTTTATCTTGTTTCCGTTTGGACAAGACAGAATTTCAAGCAAACAGTAGAAAATTGAACCCTACTACTGCTAATGAGAGCCAGCATGGTATAACATGGTATAGCCGACATAGTAGAGTGGTTTGAACATAGGACTTGGGCTCTAGAAATTAGGATTCGATATCCTGCTTGGCCATGGAAATCCACTGGGTGAGTCACACACTCTCCTCCTAGAAAACCCTTAGGTTTCGCTTTTAAAAGGTAAAGGTTTCCCCTTGACATGAATGTCTAGTCAAAAGTGACTATTACTCCGTTACTAAGTCAAAGAGCCAGCATTGTCCAAAGACAACTCTGGGGGTCATGTGGTTCTCCACCACCGACATGATACCTATTTATCTACTTGCATTCGCATGCTTTGGAAATGCTAGGTTGGCAGAAGCCCTAGGGTTGCCATAAGTCAGAAATGACTAGAAGACACACAACAGTGAATTCCTGCTAATAGTAACAACAACTGCTACACCCCAATGTAGCAGTGACCACTAGGCCACTGAGGGCCACATGCCTGCATCATTTTCTGTCTGTTGTATGTGAAAGAACTCCATGTGAGAGATCTGTCACAGCTACCAGGCTCCTGTTTAGAAGAAATATAAATCTCAGAAGCCTTAGCATCACTCATCAAGTTCACATACTGTACATTGTGTTATGTCTCTGTAATACAGACAATTCCCAGTATGTTGTTAAGAATAAAATAATAGTTGTGTGGTGATTAGTTTGGTGGGTGAGATCTAGAATAATAGCAGTGAGGTAATAGTTGGCCACAGAAATAAACTGGAAAATGCAAGCAGCATGGCTCTCTTGTCCTTTGAAATCTGAGTGCGTATTATTAACTATATCCAGAGTCTTCAGAATAATCTGTGAGGATGAGCTACTGAACAAATAATTGGATGACCATTTTTGTTGGCTCTTCCCTGTTTCCTTCTGTCAGTTCTCATTAAAAGAAAATTGGAATACATTAGACATGTCTCATGTTTGTTGCACTTTTCTGCACAAGTAGTTGCTTTTATTGTCAAAGGCAGTAGTTCTCAAACTTCCCCTGCCCCTCCTTTACATCTCTATGTGCATGTTGGGGACCCCTTTCAACAAAATACAGTGGAACCTCAGTATCTGTGGGGATTTCGTTCCATCCCCCCCATCCCTCCAAAGAGCAGGTGCTCAAGTCAGTATTTAAATTTTAAATGTATCTCTATGGCAGCTTCCAAGCGGAGAGGCAGTCTTGGTGCATGAAGAGAGGCTGTGACAGCAGTGCCTGAGCACCAGGGACATATTCTTCCTACTTCTGCTTCTGATTTGACACAACAGCCTCCTGCTTTGGGGGTTAGGAGTGTGTACCCCACATCCGAAGCTGGTGGCTGCTGTGTCCCATTGACACACCAACCTCCTCCTTTCAGAGTTAAGAAGATGAAGAATCCCTGGATTCCTCCTGCACCTCATTACCAAAGCTGGAGGCTGTTGTCTACCATTCTAACAAGAGCCTTCTTCTTTGGGAGTGAAGAGGATGAAGAATCCCTGGATTCCACCTGCACTCCGTTGATAAAGCTGGAGGCTGCTGTCTCCCATTGACACAGCAGCCTCCTGGTTTGAGAGTTAAGAAGTAGAGGAATCCCTGGGATCCTCCTGTACCTGACTTGCTTGGGACCTCTCAGATACACTGTGTGTGTACATGTATGTGTGTGTGTTGTATATACACCAAAGTGTGTGCAAACTGACAAAAGAGCAGAACCCCAATTGAAGTAATGGAATTTATCTGTAATTTGCAAGCGTTAAAAAAGCAATACTACTTTTGAACATGTGCAAAAGCTAAATTATATACAGTCACTCCTCCATTTTCACAAGAGATCCGTTCCAGAACGCCCCATGAAAACAAAAAGTGACAATATTCAAGCCCCATTGGTTTGAGTGGTGGTGCCCCCCCCATTTTGTCCCCCTCCATTTGCCACTCGAACTTAAGCAAGGATCCCAAGTCCGCAAAAACAGAGGGGCAACTGCATATGGTGTGTTAATTTAATGTTTGCTCCATTCAAAAGTGCTATAGTGTGTCATTTAAGTTTTCAATGGCCAAAATGCATTTGCATCTCTCAACCAATTCCACTTCTAATGGTCCTCCTGTCCTTAACCCCTCAGATAAGCAGGAGCTTCCTTTATTCTTATCCTATTTCAATCCACCGATGTTTCACATTTCACAGTCTAAATAAACCATAGACCTCTGCCAGGAGTATCTTTATTTATTGCTCTTTTTACTTCGTATTCTGCTTTCTTCATGACACTTGAACTCAAGACCTCTCTCTCTCTCTCTGACATACAAACAAAAATGCAAATTAAAATATAAGTTGTAATATGGAAACAAAATAGATGAAGTTATAATATAACACACCTGAATTAAAAAATAATTTCAAAAATGTGAGGAGTTTTTTTAAAAAAACAGGACAGCGCACTCCCTCCAATTCATAGCCTTCTTCAAGCAACTTCAACTAGTTGCCAAAAACCAACTCAATTTTTAAAAAGCTCTTTTACAGCCAGCACAATTACAACCACCAACAACACAGTGAAAGAGACAACCAGCCCTTTCTTGGTAGGGATTTCTACAGCATTGGTGCCACCAGCAACCAAGAAAGACTTTTCTTGTGTCCATACCAAAACGGCTTCTATGGCCATCTGTCAGGGGTGCTTAGATTGGGAGTTCCTGCATGGCAGGGTCTCTTCCAACTTTATGATTCTATGACCTGTTAGGCCTTTAAGGGTTTTCTCATGCATTGACAGTGTAGCAGATAGCCACCACTCTTTGTCTATAGGAAAGATGTGTGCTTTTCTTACACAGGTTCATGCTAGCTAACATATAAATTATTTCAGAATCCTGTGGTGCATGCCTTAATTTTTTGTGATAAGTTCTCCATTTCCTCTGTGGAACTACTTTCTGGTAGTCGTGCCTGTTCTAGTCCTGAGGGTTAGGCCCAGAATAGGTGTTCTAGCTGTCCTCATCCTTAGCTCCACTCTCTGCAGTCCAAATTTTCATGTTTATTTGGAAAAGTATGAGTAACTGTGCAGCCTCTGTTGGACTCAGGAAAAGGTGTACATGTAGGACACAATATTCTTACACAAACAGCTGCCAAAACTTCAAAAATGCAAAAGTGCAAAAAGCAGATGTTCCAGTAGGTTTTTTCCCCCTCTCTCCTGTACTGCTTAAATGACCACAGGAAGTTCCTCACATATAGCCATGGCAGCACTTAGTTCTAGTATCATCCACACATGTATACCCTTGGGTTATATGACTATTTATTATGTTGTCATTACCCTTGCTATAAAGATAGCCAATATTACAGATGATGCTGACGGAAACAGAGCAGATGTTTGTTTAGTAGGTGAGCTTGTCTAGACTGCATTTGTCTATTCTTATTGAAGCATGCAGTAGCTGATGTTTTGGCAAAGCTGGTATTTTCTCCTTGAATTACTTTCTCTGATGTGGATGTTGGCTAATGTTGCTTCTCAGCCTTGGATATTTTAGAAAGATAAATTAGAGTAGAAGTCTATTTATGACAATGCAGAATAAATCTTCATCTGGTACTAAGTGAGTTGAAAAAGAAAAACAAAAATTATTGCAAGTAACAGGCAGAATACACCTGCAGTTTGGGCTGCTTGATGTCTTCCTGTTAGACAAAAGGTGTTTTTACCTTCAGGTTTGTCTTGTTATGGATTTTCTGTGTTATTGATATCATCCCAATCTGTGATCAGACTAGGAAGATATGTCAGATGTTGTTTGTCAGATGAGCAAATTTATAAGCCAACCCGCAAGGCCTTTTTCTTAGGAATAAGACTCTTTTTTTCCCCATGGATGCTACTTCCAGGTAAGGGTGCATAAATGGTTGCCTGTTACTTCTGGTTCCAGTGATTTCTGCATGATACTGATCTCAGGACAGTTTCATAACCTGCATGTAGTTTTTAGTACAAATGTATAGTCCTAGGCGCCAAATGCAAATCTAGCTGAGGAGCTTGGACAGTGTCTCTCAGGCTAACCTTCCTCACTGAGTAGTTGTGAGGATAAAATGGAAATAGGAGGGGGAACAGGGGCAACCATGAATGCTTCCTTTGAGCACCTTGACACAAAGATTGGACATACATACTCTGGATGTCCTAAGGGAGGTAGCTTTCTCATGTTACCCTTCTACAGCTTGCCTGCAACATGTTTATCTTTGGGGAACTGTTGTGATATATCAGGATGCCAAGAATGCACTAATTATAAATAATTCTATAAAATAATTCTATGTGAAGCTGTACTGTTCTGTCATTTAATCTGTATTTCTTTTATTATACAAAAATTATTATACATAATAATATGTTTTCATTCTCTGTCTCAATATGCAAATATTAAAATATAATAAAATATTTAATAAAATAAAATACAGTATATAAAAGTTAGTGTTAATATGCAATGTGACTTCTTACAATTCATAGTCTATTTTATTTATAAATTACTCATGAACTGTCACTCATAATCTAGACATTGGATACATGCCTTTTAAAATTCCCTTAATAATAAGAAATGGCACAGCCATGGGTTTTGTCTTATCTCCCTTTGTATGCCCCTTACCCATCTGTTGGGTGTGTTTGGTATCTTGCTCACCATAGAAGCAGAGTGGAATAGTTGACAAGCCCAAGGAAAAGAGTGATGGACCAGATGGAGCTAAAAGGCTTGTATCCAATGAACACCCATTGAGTAGGTCATCCATATGATACCTTATGCATTTTCTACTTTGAAAAGGAGGGACATTTGTAGATTGCTTATGAGGGGGGGTGTGTGTGTCTGTGCTGGGATTGTACTGTGGACAGCAGTGGTTTGACTTTGCAGCTCGAAACTTTTTACCTGTTCTTTGGGACATCTATCTCTGGTTCCTCCTCCCCACACCCTAGATTCTCAGAGAAGAAGTTTTAGCTTGGTGATTAAATTCTAAGAAATGTGGGGGTTTAAATTCCATTTTAAAATCCACTAAAGGTTTGTGGTTTGCCAGTCTTTGTTGAGAAAATTGTAAGCTATGTAATGCATTCATGTTATATTTGTATAACTGTTATTAAACTTTGCTTTGAAGTTCTACTCTACATCTAACAATATAACTGCTTATTTAATTTCTTGCATTATTAGTCTATTGTTCTTTTTTAGTCCCAGGTGAGTCACCATACTTCAGCCAGTAATGAAACCTATCAGGAACGTCTGGCAAGATTAGAAGGCGATAAAGAATCTCTCATATTGCAGGTACGTACTTTACGGAACTTTCAATGGGCTTTGGAATTGCATCAGTATCTTTGTTAATTTGTTGTAGATTAAAGATAACATTAGAAAAAAACAATTTACAATTTATTATTTGAAATATTTACACTGTTTTTCAAAACAAGGATCTTGATTATTATTTTTTATAATGCCTCGCTGTGAGAGAATTTTGGAATTAGGCAATATAAAAATGAAACCAATTTAATTTACCTTTTTTCATATATCATTTAAAATGTTCTGTATTATGATTTGATGGAAGTTAATTATAAGAATTTATTGGTTATCACTTCATCTCTGATGTAATGCCCTATGTAAACTTTTAACTTTAGTTTCCTATCTGAAAATCCTGCATACTTTTTAGATTCTTCAGATACTTCAATAACTTGATCAATACTGGTAGCAAAGTTAAAGAAGTCTTGATTCTAGGTTTAAATTTCTGGGGTAAATAAATTATGGTTTCATAAAGAATGGAACCAGTGAGCATTCTTTAGTCCTTCATATTGAGATGATGCAAATGACTTAGCAACAGTGTTTCCTTATTTTAAAAACTGCACTGACCCTGTTTGTTTTTTTACTTATTGACAATTTTTGCTTCCATGTTAGTCCTATAAAACATTTTCCAAGTATTATTAATTATCTAGGTGTTATTAATTACTATTTATATGATATCATGGAGCTGCATGGCATAGAGCAATAGTAGCATCAAAAAAGGAAGATAAGAAATCCATTCTCTTCCACCAAAAAAGGCCTTTAATGGGCTGCTGACATTAAAGTTATGTTTATTACACTGTACTCTGGGTTAGTATCTGGATGGAAGACTAGTCATGATTACCAGGTACTGGGGGCTATATTTCTGAGGAAGGAACTGGTAAAACCACCTCTGAGTATTCCTTGTCTAAGAAAATCCTATGAAATTCATAGAGTTGACATAAATCCACAGGTGACTAGAAGGCACATACATGCACACTCTGTAGTCCTTGAAGAGAAGAACTGCTATTATTAAAAAACAATATAAATTTACTTAACTGATTTTAAAGTTATGTCTTATTACAGCATTAGACTGTTTCAAAACAGCTTTAAAGACGTATCTCTTTCGGCAGGCCTTCCCAGAAACTGTATAATCTACCCGGCTCCTACTATCTACAATCCTCCCAGCCTATTCTCTGTCCCCTCCCCCCTCCCCGTACTTTGTTGTTACCCATGCTGTGGCCAGCATTGTGGTGTTATGTGTATAACATGTTGGTTGTTTTATTCTTGAAATCTAATTTTAAACTCAGCTAGTTTAATTCTATTTTAAGGGGTGGAAGGTTTGGAATGGGATCATTGAATTATTTTCATTGTAATTGTTTTTTAATCTTGCTGTACCCCGCCTTGAGTGATTTTACAGAGGGGCGGGTAAGAAATAAACATCATCATCATCATCATTATTATTATTATTATTATTATTATTATGTATGTACACTGTACTCTGGGTTAGTACCTGGATGTGAGACTAGTAATGTAAGACTAGTCCCCCCATGGATACCAAAATTTGTGGATGCTCAAGTCCCATAGTACTCATAGCCATGCCGCCATTGAGGACAATGGCACTTTGTCCCCTTCCTCTCACCAATATCAGTTTTGCCGTTTTCACTGCAGCAGGTTGCCGGGGGGGGGTACCTCTTCTTCCTCCTCTTCCTCGCATCCTCCCCCTCTTCTCCTCCTCTTCTTCCCCCATCACCATTACTGTTGCTCTTTTTCATCCTCCTTCTCTTTCCCGCTTCCTCTTCTTCGCTCTTCTTCCTCCTCCACTTCTTCCTTGTTGCCTCTAGTGCGCCTCTTCCTCCTCCTCTTCCCTTGCCTTCTCCGCCTTCCTCCTCTTCCCCCCATCCATCACAATGCTGCCACTTGTCCTCCTTTTCTTCCTCCTGCTACTTCTCTTTTCTGCTGTACCTCCTCCTTTTCTTTCTTCTTCCTCTTCTTCCCCACATCCTCCACTTTCTCCTCCTCATCTTACCCCTTCTGTTGCCCTGCCGCTACTCATCCTTCTACTCTTCCTCCTCCTCTGCCAATGCCAGCCCCCGTGGGCTTGCCATCCACGAATGCTCAAATCTGTGGATGGCAAGTCTGCGTATACAGAGCGCAGACTGTATGCTTAATTACATTAATTGTTCCATAGAAGCTTCTACAGTTAAACTGTTGTGTGTAGTTTTGCTAAAAATCTGTTGATTAAAATTATGATGTCAGTGTGACTTAGGGCTGAAACAGATGGCCCTAAAGGGTCAGTGTCATACTTCCCCTTTGAGTGCCAGATTGGGGCTGTGGCAACTTCATACCACGGCCCTGATCTGGCATTTTTCTGCCCCCAAAATAGATGGCACACAATGTCATGTGAAATTCAGGTGTACAAAATGTATTTGATGTACAAAATTAAACATCAAATGCTCAAAATATGCTGTGACTAATAGACTTATCTGACAAATTCCATACCTTCATTCACTTATTTCACAGAAGATAAAATTACTGCGCAGGTCGGGCACCGAATAATAGTCAGACAACTGGCTGGAGGAACATGGCCACAACTTTATTAACTGATCCAACAAGCATAAACACATAACTGTAGGGTTGGCCCAAAGCATAAGGTCTGGATCTGGTCCATCAGCAACACCCTTGGTTGGTTGATGTATGGTTGCTTGCAGAACCAAGCACCAAGCTTGCAGAACCAAGCCCCACCCTATTACACAGTTACGCAACTGCGCTCCAACAATTTGATTAGCAAGGCACCCTAGTCACCGGGCATTAATCGGCTGTGGCCTCCACACTGGCCACACTGAATCACTCAATGCACCTGGGCCACACAGACCCCCGATCCAGTGCCAGCGGGCCCTAGAAACCCCTCAAACCAGATCTAGGCCTATGCTGCTGCCAAACAAGTTGTAACAATCCACTCCCTGCAGGGAGGGTGGGAGAGCCGAATTGGCAATGGCGCTGAGGGGCTCCTCACAAGGCCTTATATAGGCATGCCAGCCAATTAGAGGCCAAGGAGGATGGAGGCACCACCTTCCTTGACTCTCCAGCCAATTGCTGCACTGGGTGGGGCCCCGGCCAGCCAATAGTGAGGCAGGGCACCGCCGCAAGGGAGCCTGGGACTTGGAAGTCCCCAAAATTAGCAGCTCCTTTTCCCACTCGCCCCAGCGGCTAATTGAAAGCGAGCCTGCCCTCACGAAGGCCGCTGGGGCAAAAATACCCTTCAAACGCTGGATCAACAGCCGCCCTCACCGCGCGGCAACAGCACCATCCTGGTAAGTCGGGCAGCACCATTAAGTGAGATTGTTCATAAAAATTAATTGATTTAATTATTTGAAATATGTTTAATCATAATCCATGTATTTTAAGCAAGTCATCCAAACTTCTTTTGCCATAGTATTTCTGGTATGATTGTGAAAGCTGGACGGTGACAAGAGCTGACAGGAAGAAAATAATTTCATTTGAAGTGTGATGCTGTGGATATTGTGGACTGCCAAAACGACAGTAAATAAATAGGACAAGCTAGGTCTGTCCTCTCTCAAGAAGCCACAATGACTAAGTTGAAGCTATTGTACTTCGGACATTTCATGAGTTGGCATGAATCATTAGAAAAGACAATAATGCGGTAGGAAAAGGGGAAGGCCACATTATGGGTAGAGAGACTCAATTAAGGCAGCCACGGCTCTGAGTTTGCCAGAGCTGAGAAGATGATAGACTTGGAGGTCTCTCATTCATAGGGCCA
Source organism: Urosaurus nigricauda (assembly GCA_034509955.1). Lineage (NCBI taxonomy): Eukaryota > Metazoa > Chordata > Lepidosauria > Squamata > Phrynosomatidae > Urosaurus > Urosaurus nigricauda. The sequence continues at coordinate 98,355,459 of JAOEGL010000001.1, forward strand.
TCATAAGTTGAAGCTGACTTGATGGCAATTAACTACAGACCAAACCTCCTTGATGAAGTACTGAAGCATTTTTAGAAAATAGAAGTGATGTCTCAAAATAATTTTCATGTCCTTATCACTTTTTTTTTTCTTTTTAAGGACAATGATGTTAAGTCATAAAGGACACAAAATGAGGTCAATCAGATTAGCAGAGAGAGGGGAATATAACAAGTAGACATGGAGGCACTGAAGATGGTTCCTCTGTCCATACCCATTATATAATTAGGCTAGGTCTGGAATGCACACAGTTCCAGATGTGACATGAAGGTGACTTTGTCACGTTCTTTTTAGTGTCTCATTTTAAAGGATATGCAAATAGTAAAGCACTGTGTGTGGAAAGTTCATCAGAAATTATTTGCAACAGTTTTGTTGTTAGCAGCTTATAGCACCTTGTAAAAGTGTAGATTTACATGACAGTAAATCATGTATGTCTTGTAGTCTTTTGGTATTTGCCTTGCAAAAAATAATAACCTGTGGAAGAACTTGGACTTTGCCTGCCTGTATATACTGGCTTGTAGTTTATGGAGAATCTGAAAAGCAATGGGGCTCACATTATTCCATTTTAAAAGATCTTAATAAATCACCAAAAACTCTCAGCTGTAAGCAACTAGGCATGTAATGATTTAGAAGCCTCTTTCTAGATATGACTGGGCTTGCTGTGCTTCATAGCCAACATCCTTCTCCCTAAATTTAAATTACTCAGAAAAGCCTACAATTACGTGCTTTTACCAAAGTACAAAAGGTGTGTCTCTGACGCATACCTCTGCAATATTTCTTTCCCAATTTTTATTAATAGCAAACTTCTCAGAAAGAAAGAAGGTGGCAGGCAAACATAGAGAAACTTCAAACTCTTCCACCAGTCCCCCTGACCCCAGGATTCAAATTTATTTGGGTAAAAGAACTCTGGAGTTCTACTGTATGGTAGGCAGTTTTGTGAACCTTCTAAAAATCTTAAATTTTCAGAAGTTGTGTAAATGCTGTTGTTTTTAAAACTACATTAGATGTCATTTTCCTGATTACCATTTGGGTTCAGTTGCTTTTTATGTCTCTATATGACAGTTCATGTTTTTGGTAATGGTGGGCAACAGCATTCTTAGATCTCCTTGGGAGTTATTACTAATTATTTCTTTCACAGCAGCTCCACTGTCTAAAGTTTCTATTCATGTTTAAGCTTGCAATGCTTTGAACCTGTGAAAAGCAGAGCTGTGCCAGTGTTAAAACATGTCTTTTGCTCATTACATTATTTAATAGTTGCAAAAAGCTTTATTGATAGGTAAGAATGTAGTGTTGTAAGAATGAAGATAATTGGTTGGCTACCTGGAGAACCTTTTCCTAGTGTTTTCTGCTGTTTATAAGGAGAGAAGTTTTGGCAGAAGCTGAAAGGACGCTGCATGATCGGAGCCTAGTTAAAAAAATTAACAGGATACAACAATAGCATTTTCCTTTGAAAGATTATGTACTGAAAATACTAATATATGGTTTTCAGTAGTAATAATTTTTCTGGTTCCTCAAGAAAATGGTCTCTCCCTCCTCCTCTTTTTTTTAAAACTTAAGAAGTTTTAACAATCATTTTAAAAGTGTAATGTAATGGCTTCTTAAGGTAAGAAACAAATTTGTCCTTTTGAATTTAGTCAATCATTTAGGAACTTTCTACGACCAGGTAAATGTAAATAATACCAGAAGGATTAGAGAGTGTGGTTTTTAAAAGAGCCAATGTATCATAGAGATTATAGTTTATATTTAGGCATGGAAAGATGAGGGTTCAAATCCCCACTTGGGACTTGAAAAGCTCACTTGGTTACCTTGGGTCAGTTGGTTGCTGTCTCTCAGCTTAGTCTATCCTACCATCTTGTTTTGAAAATATGGTGGGATTACCCCATGCCATCAACCTGAAGACAGAAGAGTGTGGAACTGATACGTGTATGTGTGTGTGTGTGCGCGACTATAATATCCTTAAGTAAAAGAAATAGATTTTATTACATAAAGTATAAAATGTTTTTTCACTATCCTGTGTCTGATTATTATATTCAATTACAGGTGAGTGTCCTCACAGACCAAGTAGAGGCCCAAGGAGAAAAAATTCGAGACCTAGAAGTTTGCCTTGAAGGACACCAGCTGAAGCTTAATGCCACTGAAGAGATGCTTCAACAGGTAGGACTACAGTATTTTTATGGACGTTCTTTACAAACAAGGAAACTTCCTGAACATACCCTGTTCTGTCATCTCTTGAACCAAGATGGCCTCCAGTTTTTAAACAAACTGATTTTAATAAGTGGTATTTGCTTGTTTCACCGTTGCCTGATAATATATAGTTCTGTGGAACAATGCCATAGCCAGTAGGGATGTAAAATGACTCTACTGCATGTATTATTCATTATAATCCAACAGAGAAAAGTCAACAAGAGAACTAGATGTGGCTTGAAAACCTGTTAGCCTGGTTGGGGTTTTGTTTTGCTTTTTAAGTTATAGAGTTTAATTGAATAGAGTTGACAGCTTAGAAACTGTTTTTGCATAGTTTGGCTTGAACCTGAACGTAGAATGAGATTTAAAATGAACAACTTTTAAAACTGGGATATTTGATTTCAAGTGTTCATATTGGTGCTATTCATTTTAATTGAGCATGGTGTAAATATGTTTCTTTACACCATAGAGTTATTTGGGAAACTCAACCCTTGCTATTTTTCAGTGCAGCAAAGAGACATTAATACATTTTTTACTCACAGTAAGTGTGGCTTATGCATTCAAATAGTAATAAGAGTTAATTTATAAAACAAATTCTGATGAATTTACTACTCACACTTCCCATTCTTATAACCTGAAAATTCTAGGTATACATTTTGATCATAGTGTACTTAAAAAACTGATTCTATTCTGTGTTGCACAGAGAACAAAGTCAGAGAACAAAGATTTGGGGATCATATCCCTGCTGTGAGGAAACACCCCTCCATTTTCTTCCTGCAGCACTGGGAGCTAGCCGTGTGATGATGCAGTTGATATTGCTTCCCAGGCACATATCACTTGCATTCCTCCAGATGTACTGTACATGTTTTCCTCTTCAGATGTTTCAGGAAAATATGTGGTCAGCCTGCAGGCAGTCTTTTTTCTCAGGGTAAAAGCAAAATGCAATTTTTCTATTCCATGTGAAGTGGCATATCTAACAATATTTGGTAATATCATTTGAAATGAAAGTTTGATTTGAATTTGTGGTTGCAAAGAACACAATCATAACAATTTGGGGATAAGCCCTAAGAGATATCCGTTTTCTCCCAGGGAGTATCTAAAATGCATGGTGCTGAACTCATTAGATAGCCTTTGGTAAGCCATGGTCTTTCAGCTCCAGCCCTCCATTTCCAGTGATATTGGTCTACTTTGTTATACATCTACTTTGTTATACATCTTATAGTGATATTGGTCTACTTTGTTATACATCTTACTAGATAATGCATATGAAGGAACATGAATGCAAAAAATTTGTTATGAATTTTGTCAAGCAATATTATTCCAGCATAATTTGATGCATAGTAGGCTTGGTCTTTTTCTCTTTCTCAAACAGTGAGACTACAAGTGGCATTTTTAGTTATGATATTAAATGATTCACATAACTCCCCTCCCCTTACACACAGCTGACAGCATTGTGGATTTTTTAAAAATATTCTTTTTGGGCTGCCAGGATGAATTTCTGAATGCTAATGAAAATGTATTTCTACAAGGCTATGTTGCATGCACAAATTGCAGTTTGACATGCCAGCTGTCACTACATGTCAAGTTGGTTTTTGGAGGCAGCTGAATTGTGGCTTGTGTTCATGACAAAGCATTTGCAGAATTGCATTGCTGTGAGCATGCTTAAATCAGACTGTTATCCAGCCAGACAATGCAAATACCCCATAGACATTAAGACTTTGGTATTCCAAATGTCTGCTTTTTGCTAAGTTTTATATTATTAGTGTTCTCAATCTCATAGTCTACCAGATAGTTCTGACTGAGGTTTTTGATGACGACAACGATGATGATTGATGATGATGATGATGATGATGATGATTTTCCCCAGTTTCATAACCTATTTGATGTAATTGATGACAGTTTTGGAACATGATTCATTCAGATTCTCTATTACTACTCCAACATATGTCCCATTCTTCCTCATAAAACACTTTAATGCAATTAAAATCTACAATTAAATTACAAATATCTAAAATAATAAATTACAAATATCCATATTATAAAAACCCACTAAAAGCTATACAAAGAACCAGAAGTAAAAGATAAAGATTTTGCTTTATTCCCCCAAGTTTGTGCAGATATATTTTTAACTAGTTTCTGAAAAATAAAGAGCATAGGGAACAACGGGATCTGTTCCAGAAGGGAGTTATACAACCAGCATGCCACCAACAACAAAGCCCTGCCATGTATGATAGCCTTATGTGTCATACTACATTGGGACATCACAAGCAGAACCTCCCTAGCCGTTATTAAATCCCAGCCAAGGATTTAATATTGGATGGGTTCTTATACATGTAGATCCTGAGTGTTTAGGACTTTGGTTAATAATAATAATAATAATAATATCTTTATTTATATACCGCCCTTCCAATGATCAGGGCGGTGTACAACATATACACAAATTAAAAACATTCCAACAACAAACAGTAACAATATCAACCCAATAGAGCAATACGATGATAATACTCCAACCGGCTCATAGAGAGGGAGAAATAACAATGGGGAGTGTAAAAATCAGGGGTAAGCCTGCTCGAATAAATGTTTTTAACCCCTTTTTAAACTGGGTAAGAGAGGCGGCCGAGCGGAGCTCAATGGGCAGTGAGTTCCAGAGGCTCGGGGCCTAGATGGAAAACGCCCTCTTCATGGTGGTTGAAGATCTGGCCTCTGGGACTCTTAGTAGTTGTTGCCCGATGGATCTGAGTGTGCGGGGCGGATTGTATGGGGAGAGGCGGTCCTTCAGGTACTCCGGGCCCAAGCCATTTAGGGCTTTATAGGTAATAACCAGCACTTTGTACTGAGCCCGGAAGCGAATAGGCAGCCAATGGAGAACTTTCAATACCGATGTTATATGGCAGGCCCTGGAAACACCAGTAACCAGCCGTGCTGCCATATTCTGCACTAATTGTACCTTCCAAGTGTGATACAGAGGCTGCCCCATGTAGAGCGCATTGCAGAAATCCAATCGAGAGGTTACCAGGGCATGTACTACAGTTTCAAGGTCCCTCCGGTCCAAGTAGGGGCGCAGCTGGCGTAACAGCCGAAGCTGAAAACAGGTGCTCCTGACCGTCGCATCCACCTGAGAAGTAAGATGGAGCGACGAATCAAGGAGCACCCCCAGACTGCGTACAGTGTCTTTTATGGGAAGCATGATCCCGCTCAGGACAGGAGGAATCACCACCATCCCTGGGCCTGACGAACCTATCACAAGTACTTCCGTTTTCTCTGGATTCAGGCTGAGTCTGTTTTCCCTCATCCAGTCCATTACCGATTCCAGACAGGCCACGAGAGGAGTGACGCCATCCCTGGTCACTGCATCAGTCGGAGACATAGAGAAGACTATTTGGGAGTCATCAGTGTACTGATAACCCCGCGCCCCATGCTTCCAGATGATCTCTCCCAGCAGTTTCATGTAAATGTTGAAAAGCATGGGGGACAGAATAGCTCCTTGAGGGACCCCAGATCTGAGGGCCCTCTTATTGGAGCAAACGTCCCCCAGCTGCACCATCTGGAACCTCCCAGAAAGGTAGGACCAGAACCACTGGAGCGCAGTGCCTCCGATTCACACCTCTACCAGGCGTTCCAGAAGGATACCATGGTCGATGGTATTGAAAGCCGCTGAGATGTCCAAGAGCACCAGCAGGGACACGCTACCCCTGTCGATGCACAGACGGAGATCATCGACCAGAGCGACCATGGCAGTCTCAACCCCGTAGCCTGCCCGAAAACCGGTTTAAAATGGATCTAGATAATCCGTTTCATCCAAGATCGATTGAAGCTGGATCACAACTGCCTTTTCAATCACCTTCCCCAAAAATGGCAGCAGTGAAACAGGCCGATAGTTGTTATGAACCAGGGGGTCAAGGGAGGGCTTTTTCAATATCGGTCTTACTGTGGCCAATTTAAGGTTATCAGGAAATTGCCCTTCCCTCAAAGATGTATTAAGAATCCGGCGTAACAATGATGTTACAGCCGGTCCCCCCTGTGCCACTAGCCACGAGGGACAGGGATCGAGGGAGCAAGTTGTTTTCCTAACACTTCTAAGGATCTTGCCCACATCCTCGGTACTAACAGACTCAAACTGATCCAGTACAACTGAGTCCACGGAAGCTCTGGACGCCTCTGCTCTGGATTCTGCTTTAACACTGGCATCCAGACCTTCGTTTATCCGAGAGATTTTATCCGTGAAGGGGGGGGATCTGGGTTGATGCCTTGATGCTTGCCTCTACCAAGAAATGATCCGTCCATGACAGGGCGGAAATATTGGTAATTTCCGCCCACGGAATTTCCATGTCCGTACAGAAGACCAAATCGAGTGTATTCCCTGCAAAATGCATTGGACCCGTAACTAGCTGAGACAGGCCCATGGCTGTCATGGTATCCATGAATTCCCGAGCCGCACCAGATGGAACATCGTTGGCCGCGAGGGGGATGTTGAAGTCTCCCAGGACTAAGAGCCTGGGAGACTCCAACACCAGCTCCGAGACCAACTGTGTCAGCTCGTTAAGGGAGTCAGCGCACGGGGTGGCCAGTAGACCAACAGAATCCCTAGACTGTCTCTAGCCTTCAGGGTCAGATAAATACACTCGATATAGGAAGTCTGACGAACATGGTTCCTGGTTAGAGACAAGATGTTTTTATGCACCAAGGCAACCCCCCCCCGCCCACCTAACCTGTTCTGGTCCTTCACCAAGTACCCAGAAGGGAGGGCCTGAGCCCACACAGCATCCCCTTCAGGCCCGAGCCAGGTCTCGGTTATGCACGCCAGGTCACAGTTGTTATCCTCGAGCAGGTCGTGGAGAATGTGGGTCTTGTTCTTGATGGACCTGGCGTTGCACAGGAGCAGAGACAGGGTTTGTGGTACGGCTGGAGTGACCCTCAGGTCCCTTTGGTTAGGAGAGGGACTGGAAGGAGAGATAGGTATTAAGCATCGATCTCGCCTTCCCTTGTAAGACCGGTCCTTACTCCTACTGTCATACCTCCCCTTGCCCCACACAACTCGAATAGGGGCCCCGCTCGTGTCAAAGGAGTTACCCTCTACCTCCCCAACCAATCCTCCTCCTCCTCCCATTTCCATAGCCCTCCCTCCTTCCACGAAGGTAATCTGCTATTCCTGCACAATTGCGCTGCTCCCCAGTTGCTTTATAGCGGGATTGCGGAGCTGCGCAATCACGTAGTTGCACAGTTGCGCAGTTGCTGGCGATGTTCTGGCGCTCTCATTGACTTTAAAACAGTGGGATGCGGAGGAGGGGCAGAAGCCGGCTTTAAACAATGCCGCTCTCACCGGCACCGCCCCCTTCCCAAGCCCTCGGCGTTGTTCCGGCGCTTGGCACTGAGGGAAGCAGAGGAGGGCCAGGAGCCGGCTTTTGACAGTGCCGCTCTCACCGGCACCGCCCCCTTCCCAAGTCCTCGGCATTGTTCCGGCGCTTGGCGCTGAGGGAAGCGGAGGAGGGCCGGGAGCCAGTTTTTTAAGAGTGCCGCTCTCACCGGCACCGCCCCCTTCCAAAGTCCTCGGCATTGTTCTGGCGCTTGGTGCTGAGGGAAGCACCTTGAATTGCACCCCGAGATTTCAGAACAAGTATCATAAGCTGAGACCTTCCTGCCTTTGTTAGTACCCAGGCAGTGGCCCTTGCACCAGCCATAAGCTCATATTTCTGATAAAACGCATTTAAAAGTATATTCAATGATTACCTGCAATTGCTAGAGCACATTTTCATCTCTGCTCTTTTGTGTCTTTTAAGAAATTGTTAACTTTTCGCACAGTTCACCCTGAATGTCTCTCTCTCTCTAGTATCCATTTGCTTGTTTTGTGGAGAGAAGTGACTTAGTTTTCACTTCTGTCATATGTCTTCCAATATGATCCTTTTACATTCTGTTTCAGTCCAAACAATGACAACACAAGCCTGCAGTGAAAAAATAATTCTTCGATATTTTAGCTATTTTAATATATCTTTGAATTCTGAATTTGAAAAACACAATAAAAATGTCATACCACACACAGTTTTCCACAAATTCAATATTTTTTATCTATTCAGGTGTTACTCAGCTTTGATTAAGTGCAGGTGGTGATGATGTTCCAGCACAATTTCTTTTAGTGCTTTTGAACATATGTTTGTGTTTCATATGAGTGAATTAAAGTGATTCAAAAGTCTGTTAGAGGACTTTGACACCTTTCTTTCATTCACATATTACAACATAGAAATGTCAAAGCAAGTTGTGAAAAAACTGTGTGTGGTGAGAAAATAAGCTAATCTTTGGATTTAGAATACCAAAGTCCCATAAAACCAGCATACTTTTAAAAATGGTTTTTATGACTCTCACTTTTGCAGGCATGTGTAATTTTTTTTTCACAACTCTTGTAGCTTACTTTTAACCAATTACACACAATGTTTTACTTACTCTATTTCCTCTTTGATCTTTTCTTGTTTATGCAAGCTTGCTCTGCTCTGGCTTTGTGGCATTTCCATTTCAGTTGTTGCTAATTTAACTACTTCTTTCTTCCCTGTTGCATAACATTGTAGCTAAGCAAGTGTAAATTAAATAGACCTCTGAAGTAGTCACAGACCATCACACAGGATTATTTTCATGCACTGTGAACTAGCAAGCTTTTGTTATTCATGCTGCACTTTCATTGCTGATTTCTGCCTGCCCTTTGCAAATTCCTGTGGTAACTCAAGGGGAATTTCTCCACTTTTTTGGCAATACAGGAAGTAAGGAGTATTTGTAATTAGTACTGTACTAAATTTCTGTGACATGTACTTTTCAGTGTGAAAGCTGCTATTTCTAGGAGGTGAAAACAGTTGTTTGTTTTTCCCCACCAAATTTCCAATTTGCATTGTGTCAATTTGAGCTTTTTCTTTTTCTTCTTTTACATCTCTTTGCAGCCTTTGTTCTCTTAACTTCTTGCTGGTACAGTCACATTTTTATATCTTGAAAACACTTATTTACTCTAGGATCCTATGCAGACAATACATGCATAAAGTTTTATTATGTAGTTTTTAAGTGCTTTTATCTTTTTCAATTGTATTCTATTTCTAAACAAATGGTCTGTTTTAATATTGCAATAGTTTAATTCCACATCAACAGTCACATTCGTAAGTTTTTAATTGTAAGTTTTTAGACTGTGAGCTGCTTTGGGTCCGAATTTTGGGAGAAAAGCAGGATACAAATGAATATAATAAATAAATAAGTGATTGACTTCATGGCACCACATAAATGTGGATATCACTTGAGAACACTCAGAGCCTTCCTGTTCTGTAGATGTATGTGCCTGTTTTCTTAGGAAAGACTTAGGAAAGAAATACTCAGAGGAGGTTTTTCTAATTCCTTCCTATGAAGTATAGCCTACAGGACCTGGTAATTATTGACAGTCTCCCACCTGAATAGTAAGCTTCCAAGATCAGATAGGATCTGATGATTGCGTTCGTAGCTACAAAATGTGTGTGTTTGTGTGGGTGTGCAATTCAGTTGCCTGAATTTTTAAATTTAAAGGGAATTATTTAGATGTGCACACACACTCACATGCTGCTGTCACTGTGCTAAATTGCTTTCAATTGTATGTGCACGTGAGTGTATCACAATGTAGTAAACATATGATCATGGTGATAAAGCATTGCTCAAACACATTGTCTCTTATTTTTGTTGTTGTTTTATGGCTTCAAGTCATCTCTGAGGTATGGCAACCCTATCGAAAGTTTTTTTGGCATGAATCATTAGGAGGAGGTTTGCCATTGCTTTTGTCTAAGGCTGAGAGAGTATGACTTGCCCAAGGTAACTCAATGAGTTTCTGTGTTCCTTGAAATCTTGTTCTCTCAGAGTCCAGAACTCAAACCACTATACCAAACCGGCCCCCCAAACTATGTACTTTTAAATATTTTTCTATACTTTCACCAGTTGCCTGTTTTTTTGTGAGGTAGAGTTTCAGTCATAAGATACAGCCAAGGCAAACAGGCTAAAGTTATATCTAGCCCAGGATTTTGATTCCCATTGTGTCTCCATTCCTGTCCTAACACTTCAGTTATTTTAATGAAGGAACTTGAGTTTGGAGGACTTTCTGCTCAGTTCCTTCCAGGCCTGTCTTGCCCAAGAGGCTCTTGCACCAAGGTACAGTGTGGGTGTCATCAGGTGATGAGTATCTTAAGAGATGTAAAAATCAGTATCAGTTGACACAGAAAGAACAGTGTTCAGTAAAGAGCTTGAAGAGATGCAAGGTGAAAATGGATTTAGGACTCCTTGTGACATTGTAGCAGCGAAGTTCTAAGACACTTGTAGTCTTCTAGCATTCTTAAATCATTCTCAGGTCTAGTTTTTCTTTCCACTGCAAAATTACCACATAAAAGTCACTTCCTTGTAGTAAAATAATGGAATCATCTTTACTCTTTGTCTTTTTTTCCTCAAAAAAGAAAAAAAACCCTTTGAAATCCTGCATGGGGGGAATCAAAGTATTTTTATTTTATTTTATTTTATTTTTTTGCCCTTCATTGTACACAACAATATCTTAATTTAGTCATTTGGAGTTTCGCTTTGGCTTCTTCCTATTATAGGCTTTAGTAACATCCTTCCTATAATAGACTTCTCTGTCCCAGTATAGTCATGGAACAGTTGGTGTGGCTAAATTTAAAGGGAATTATTTGGAAATGGAAATTTGCCAAGTGTCACAAACTGGGTTCCTTTTCATTTGTCTTTAGCCTCGCCCCAGTAGCTGGTTTTCAACTCATCTTTGCAATGCACACCATCTTTCAAACACAAAGATGCAGAAAGATAAATTTTATTCTATGGAGATTATTGCTAGATAGTAGGATTCAAAGCATCATAAATCCCTATACTCTCAAACCTGGCCAAGAAGATTTTCTGCCTTAAGGAAAAAGCAAGATGGTGGCTTCCCACATGCTACAAACAAAAGCTAAATGACCCAGAATTTAATCATTCTTCAACAATTCTGATCACAAAACATCCTCCTCCACTGCCTTTGAGGGAAGTAAACTATTTTAGGGGCCTCAGGGCCAATCACTTGGCACATGCAACTCCGTGTGATTTCTCCCCCAGCACATCTGCTACTTGCTTTCTTAGTAGTAATATCAGCTGCTAACATGCATTTTGGTTTCTGCATGGCAAACTATTTCCTCGCCTTCCTCACCAAAATTATACGGCAGGAAATCTGCCAGAGGAAATTATTCTAACAATCCTGAATTGTTTACGGATTATGTTGTAGTCTGAGTGTGATTAATTTATGGCTTGTTTAGTCTGCATCAACAGAGGAGGGCAGAAGAAGGACTAAAGTCCTTAGTCTTTCACTATGGGGAAAGTATCCCTTTGGTCTGATTCATGTGGGCACCAACACCACCACAAAGAACACCTTTGAGCAGATCACCTTGGATTATGAAGCCCTGAGCAGGAAAGGGAACAGTTAAGAAGCACAGGTGGTATTTTTGCAAACTATACCAGTGAAAGATAGATAACACATAGGGACAGGAAGATACTGCGGGTGAATAATTTACTACTCACATGCTGTTGATAGCAAAGAATTGCCTTCTGAGACCATCATATTCACTTCTTAGATCAAGCACTACTGGCTACAGATGGGCAATATCCCACAAAGACCAGTAAGAATGTCTTTGGCAAAGCATGGTGAATCTGATCAAAAGGGCTTTAACTAAATCCTTGGGGGGCTGGCTTAACACAGGGGTGTGCATTCTAGAGGAGAAGCTGAAGAAGAGAATTGGAGCTTCAGTAAAACATGAGAACAAACAACACTTTGGACCTCTATGCACAGAGTCTGGGAAACAAACGAGAGGAGCTTGAAGTCCTAGTGCAGGAAGGTAAATCTGATTTTATAAGTGGGATTACTCCTGTTACTGAAATATAACCATTGAAAGATAAAATCTGATCAAAAAGAATAGATGGAGAAGAAAAGGATGAGGAGTAGCATTATATGTCAAAGACAAAGTCACTTCTACAGAAATCCATCTGAGTGATCAAACTGGACCAGTAGGAAGTTTTTGGGTAAAAAATAGAGAAATAAAAAAAAACATTGTGGTAGGAGTTTACTACAAGTCACCAAGCCAGGAAGACTTCACTTATCCTGTTATCTACTGGGAGACTAGCTCTGCTAAGCATAGGCTCTGATGTGCCTTGTAGATAATTTCCTTTTTCATATTTTGGAGGAAAGAACAATGGGATCAGCAATCCTAGACCTGATCCTAACCAATAGGGAGAGACTGATCAGTGGAATTTAAGCAGTTGATGCTTTAGTTGGTACAATTTCATGATTGTGGGACAGGCCACAGAAGATTCATCAGCAGAGACCTTAGAAAGGAATCTGGGTTGCATATCAAGATTGATAAGGAGTTCATCAGAAATCACCTAGTGAACCTGAATGAGTTCAAATCCACAGGACCAGACAAACTGCATCCCAGAGTGTTGAAGGAACTTGCACATATACTTTCAGAACCACTTGCTATCATTGTTGAGAAATCTTGGCAAACAGGTGGGGTGCAAGAGGACTTGAGATGAGCAAATTGTCCCCTTTTGGGGGGAAGAAAAAAGGAGATCCTGGAAACTACATGTCAGTCAGCCTGACCTCACTAGCAGGAAAAATACAATCAGGTCTCCATATTCAGGATTCAACCATCCATGCTTTGAAAATATTCAAGATATATATAATTTCCAAAAAGCAATGTTTGGTTTTGTTATTTTATATGAAGAACACCGTTTTATGACACCACTGTATTTAATTGGACTTGAGCATCCACAAATTTTGATATCTACAGGAGGTCCTGGAACAAAACCGCAACGGATACCAAAAGCCCACTATATTAGAATGGGTATGCATTTCCATTTCCATGCATCTGAGGAAGTAAACTTAAGTCTACAAGAGCTCATGCTGCCAACTTCTTTCTTCCAGTTAGGCTCAAAGGTGCTACAAAATTTCTCTACATACTGATTCTACAGACTAATATGGCAATATCTTTGAATTCTACCTTGAAATAGAATGGATTATATAGGAGTTTGCAAGTATCTTAATGACAAAGCAGTGATTAGTAGGTATTTAGGTGATGGGGTGGAAGGAATCCATATCAAATCTGAGATGATACAAAGTGGAGAGTTAGCTAACACATTGAAAGATAGGAATAGAATTCAAAAGGAACTTGATAAACTAGAACAAAACATATGAGGAAAGTCCAAAAGAGCTTGATGAAGAGATGATTGAGGGGTTACATGATCGCCAAGCTGAATATGCCCAGTACCCTTAAACTTTCCTCATATATTATGCCTGCCAGTTTTTATTATAAAAATGAACCATTTATTTAAATTACTTTTTGCAATAGAAATCAAATCTAGATTAGGACCACAATAAGGATCAGAAGTCCTTGTCTCAGATTTAAAGGTACTGATTTTGTCCCTTGTCACTTCAGTAGAACAGGGGTGTTCCACCCCCTTTTTACATGCACCCAGTTGGTTTTTATGCACACCCAGGTGCTCCATGTTCCCCAGACCCCTAAAAAATTTTTTTCAGGTCAAGAATCATTCAAACCATGACAGGAACACTGCCAAAGGCATCCATAACACCTTCAAACCAGATTATAAAGAAAAGAATAGATGAAATGAAAACTAGAAGTGACTTTCCAATATGTGAGTCGCATGTTTGGCTGAAATTCAGCCATATATTGAAGAATTGTGCTCACCAGCTGAGGGGGTAAAAATGGGCCCGGTCCAAGTCACCCACATCTACTCTAGAATAATAAGAAGAATGGCACAGCTGCATGCTCTGTATGTAAGGAATTACTCAGTTTGCTCCTTTCTCATAGAATCATAGAAATTTAGAGTTGGAAGAGACCACAAGGGCCATCCAGTCCAACCCCCTGCCATGCAGGAACTCCCAATCAAAGCATACCCGACAGATGGCCATCCAGCCTCTGCTTAAAAACCTCCAAGGAAGGAGACTCCACCACCCTCCGAGGGAGTGTGTTCCACTGTCAAACAGCCCTTACTGTCAGGAAGTTCCTCCTAATGTTGAGGTGGAATCTCTTTTCCTGCAGTTTGCATCCGTTGTTCCGAGTCCTGTTCTCTGGAGCAGCAGAAAACAAGCTTGCTCCCTACTCAATGTGACATCCTTTCAAATATTTAAACAGAGCTATCATATCACCTCTTAACCTTCTCTTCTCCAGGCTAAACATCCCCAGCTCCCTAAGGCGTTCCTCATAGGGCATGGTTTCCAGACCCTTCACCATTTTAGTCGCCCTCCTTTGGACATGCTCCAGTTTCTCCACATCCTTTTTGAATTGTGGTGCCCAGAACTGGACACAGTATTCCAGGTGGGGCCTGACCAAAGCAGAATAGAGCGGCACTATTACTTCCCTTGATCTAGACACTATACTTCTATTGATGCAACCTAAAATTGCATTGCCCTTTTTAGCTGCTGCATCACACTGTTGACTCATGTTCAACTTGTGGTCTACTTGGACACCTAGATCCCTTTCACATGTTGTCTCATTCAGCCAGGTGTCCCCCATCCTATATCTGTGCATTTCATTTTTCCGGCCTATGTGTAGGACCTTACATTTCTCTGTGTTAAATTTCATTTTGTTAGCTTTGGCCCAGCTTTCTAGTCTATTCAGGTCATTTTGAATTTTGATCCTGTCCTTTGGGGTATTAGCTACTCCTCCCAATTTCGTGTCATCAGCAAATTTGATAACTAGGCTCTCGATACTGTCATCCAAGTCATTAATAAAGATGTTGAATAGCACTGGGCCCAGGACAGAGCCCTGTGGGACCCCACTGGTCACTTCTTTCCAGGATGAAAAGGAACCGTTGGTGAGTACCCTTTGGGTTCGGTCAGTCAACCAGTTACAAATCCATGTAACGGTTACCTTGTCTAGTCCACATTTTACAAGCTTGTTTGCAAGGATATCATGGGGAACCTTGTCAAATGCCTTACTGAAGTCAAGATATACTATATCCACAGCATTCCCTTCATCTACCACTTCATTCTGAGTCTGTAGAAAGTGCCTGAGGGCCATGTAAAGAGATAACAGAGTTTTGCTGCAGAACTTTTTTTTCCAGTAGAAAGATGAATGTAAATATATTAGTAAAGAAAGATGATAGTTCAAAAAGTGTGAATATTCCCTCATTCTTGGTTCATTTATTAGTGGGCTTTGGTTAGTTTCTGTCTGATGCCATTAATGATCTTGCACGTAAGCTACTGGTGGCCAGTCATAGTGATATCAGGCAGGATTGGTTCAGTTATTGACATTCTAGTTCTTTTAACTGCATGGTTTTTCAGTGTGCGTAACTGCATGGTTTTTCAGTGTGCGTCTAGTTTCTTCAACAGGAGAGTTACTAGTTTTGCTGTTTGTTGCAATATTGAGTTCCTTTAAGTGAGGGTGCCTTGTCCCAAAGGGATATCTTGGGAATTCAGGCAGCCTCATTTGTATTCATGTACACTATGACTGCCTCACACACTTCTTGTAGCAGAATCACCAGTCTTGGAAAGGGGCTAATATATGTGGAACATTTAGTCTAAGGGGAATCACAAGGTTTGCAGGTTACAGGTAGCCTTCATGCCATTTTGAAGGCCCCAAACTCTACAAGCTTCTCTTCCCCCCCCCCCCCCCCGCAAGAAACTCACCTGAGAAATTTAAAATTGGCATTCCTATAAGCTTCTAGGGATACGATTCTGCTTTATAACAAAGTGCAGCCACCCACTGACAGACACACACACAAGTGGAGATTACGTTCCAGCCACTCATGGTTTTGTGCTTAGAGGGTTGGTTTGGCCTATGGCCCCAGAGCTTGCACACCTTGACATACACTTTGACCAAGGAAGGACCATCATACTTATGAGGACTAAGGGATGGAAAGAATATTTGTGATTTAATTCACATGTTGAAAAAATATGTTTCCCAATAGTAAGCAATCTGCATTGTGAAGAATAGTAGTTTTGAGAGAATCTTGCACAATTTTCAAACATCCTAAAGTGTTGAAAGTTCAAAGGCAGGCCTGTTGTTGAACATAAAGAAAACAAAAATAATGACCACAGAGAATCTACACAAATTTGATTTAGACAACAAAGAAATAGAAATAGTAAAAGAATTCAAAATCAACTCATTCGAAATGTGGTGCTGGAGAAGAGTGCTAAGGATTCAATGGACAGCCAAAAAGACAAACAAATGATGTTGGAGCAGATCAAGCTATAATCCCCCTAGAAGCCAAGATGACAAAACTCAGGTTATCATACTTTGGACAGATCATGAGAAGGCATGAATCATTGGAAAAAAACATTAATGCTAAGAAACATAGAGGGAAGTAGAGAGGAAAGCCACATGCAAGACGGATGGACTCTATTAAAGAGATCACTTTGAGTATGAGTTTGCAGGAGTTGAGCAGAGGACAGAGGGTCTTAGAGATGTCTCATCAGCAGGGTCTTCATGGGTCGAGATCGAAGACAATTTCCCCCCATCCTTTTGATATTTAGAAATCCATGTCAGTCATGAACTCGATTGGTGGGAAGGATGAAAGAAGTGCTTCTTCATATATTGTATCATTATGTTATGAAATTCACAGGATGTGGTGCTGAGCCCTAGCTTAAGCGGCTTTTAAAAAAGGATAAGACTGATTCATGGAAAACAGGTCTGTCAATGGTACAAACAAGAGAATATCCATAAAAGCAAGCAGTATATTATTTGATTAGCAAATGCTAGAGTCATACAGTCATTGAAGGTTATCAGTGTTCTTATGCTTTTCTTACTAGCTTCCTTGAGGGCTAGCTGGATCACTACTGTTCAAAACAGAATTATTGAACCAAGCAGCCTTTAACACGACAACGTGTTTCTTTGAGCAGTTATTATATAACTGTTGTTGGCCTTAATAGTATTTCATGCCATAGAACAAACTTCTGAACACAACATTATTACTTAAACAGGTTCAACAGGAAATCTTGTTGAGTAAAATGTCCCTTTAAAAAGTGGTAAAATAATTTCTATGGCTGTAAATGTTAAGAAACACCTATAAGGGCTCTGAAACACAGGACAGGTGTGGGTTGAAGAGAGAAGTTGTTGTGGTCTGTTGGAGAGTTTGGAGAGTGTGTTTGTTGAAGTGGATGGTAGCAGACAGTATATGTTGACAGAAGTCAGAGTTTCTATTGTAAATACTTTGTATACATTTTGCAACAGGAAGATAAAAGCCTCCAAGGACTTTGGAGGAAGTCAGCTGTCGCTGTGCCTTATTTCAGGTTGGTCAGTGCTTTATTGCCAAATACTGCATATTGGGTTGTGCTTCTGCACTCTGCTGTTGAGGTCAAGCACCTCAAACACTGCTGAACGTTGGCACATTTGTTGGGTAGTTTTTGTTTGTTTTGCTCACTGCACACCTGCAGCACACGGAGGAGAGCCAACAAATCTATCAGCACATCTGCAATCTTTAGGGAGAATTATTATGCAGGTCAGTCACTTCTGGTCTCTGATGAAATTGAGAGGCAGTGTTGTGCAGTGGTTTGAGCATTGGACTATGGCTCTGGAGACCAGGTTCAAATCTCCACTGAACCATGAACACCTACTTGGTGACCTTAGCCAAGTCACACTCTCTTAGCCTCAGAAGAAGGCCAGAACAACCCCCCCTTTGAACAAATCTTGCCAAGAAAACCACATGATAAGTTTACCTTAGTGCTGCCATACTAAGGCACACAAGAGCAGCAGAATGTCTTAGGGACTTATACACTGCTTACCAGTCAAAAGCAGCTGCTATCATTACTATTGCATTTTCTAAGTTCTTCTTTTCAACTTGCACGGAGAACTTGCCAACATCTGACTGTACATGAATGCCTTAATATTGTTTCAATATGCAGTTTCCTGTTTTTATTACTTAATTTTTAAACAGTTTTTGTGGTGTGTGTATATGGTAGGCACATGTATTTTGCATTTTGCAACAAAAGTGTCTGTTTCCACTTGAACCCATGATACACTAACAACCTTATAAAGCTAAGCAAGCTGGAGACTGCTTCAGTGCCTATTAGGTGCCCTGCATGCATTTTATCCAGGAACCCTATATACAGTACCCTGCACACCATGAAGAAAAAATAGTATGTAAATAATGCCAAATAAAGGAATTATTTGGCATCTAATTAATTTCCATTTATTGTCTTCTGGGAAGGAAAATCCTCTGGCCTTTAGTATAGTTTGGATTAAGAGGAAGGTGTTGTTTATCTGCTTTCTTATCATGCTCAAGAGCTCATGCTCAGCACTGAAATGACTGAGCACCTGTGTGCTGTGCGTGAAATTGCTCCTTGTATATATATGCAATGGACTAAGTGTTCAAACAGACCATCTCCTGGCAAATTGGTGCTTTCCTTTTTTCTTGGATACGTAGTGTGTAAACAGTGAAGTGGAAAGCTGTAACTGTCTGTTACTGTGCAATCTTGAAGTGGTGCAAGTCAGTCACATTCTCAGCTGTGTTTTGACTTAAGTGAATAGCCCGTTTCTACCACAGTTGAGTTGACATGTAGCTCTTGTAAAGTACCACCCTTATGCTGCAGTGAGTCTTGCTGAATGTTACTAATCAGGTAGGACCTGAGTCTGTTTTTTTTTCCCCCTCCTAAATTGCTTTAATGAAGAAACGTATCAGCTTTAATTTTCAGTGGCACATCCTCCTGAAAATATGTCTGAAATGCTGTACTGTGTAAAGGGAAATCTTTGTTTCAGATGCTTAGGTATACATCCAAGTTTTCTTCTTGTTTCTATCTTCTAAACAAGTTAGATAATGAAAAATTGCGACTATCTTTAAAATGCAGTTTTTATATTTGGATAAATAATACTAGTTTTAGCTAAAATATACATTTCAAATCAAAGAATACACCTTTTCAGTCCTTGTAAATGATGGCACTGTTGAATTGTGTTTGTCCTGTTGCTCTTTTATGACTTCAATTCATTAATATTATTACTGGGAATAAAAAAAAATTCTTCAGTCTAAATTGGGAAAAATATAGCAACCTCACTCAAGATATACTTTACAAATTAATATGAATTTAAAGATAAAACAGAAAGTTAATATGGTGCATGACATCTGTTATGTGAACATTGAAATAGCTGTGTATCATTCAGATTTTTAAATCATTGTACTCTGTTATGTACTCTTTTTTAAAATGAAGTAAAACAGTTCATAGAATCCCTCTTGATTAGTAGTTAAATATATATTTATATTGTTGAATAAATTAGTGCTCTTAGTTTGTTAGAGAGGCAGTGTGGTGTAGTGGTTTGAGTGTTGGACTAGGATTTAGGGAGACCTGCATTGAATCCCCACTTAACCCTGGAAACCGATTGGGTCACTTTAGGAAAGTCACATCCTCTCAGCCTCAGAGGATGGCAATGGCAAACCCTCTCTAAACAAATTTTGCCAAGAAAACTCCATGACAGGCTTGCATTAGAGTCCTCATAAGTCAGAAATATCTTGAAGGAACAAGCCAGAAATATTTTGAAGGAACACAGCAATGAATTACTTTGTCTATATTATCAAAGCATAATGCTGGTCTATGCAAACAATATTCCATATGCCTGTCTCTGAGCCACTCTTTACAGATCCTCCTCAAGCTTCCTTAGCCAAAATTAGCACATGACACATATTATCTTTTAACTTCAAAAGCAATAAGGCAGACCTGTACTTTTACTTCTTAGTCTGTATTTATTAATGCTGCCTTCCAATTGCATCATACCGCTGGAATACTCTGTAATTTCCACATAACAAAGTGGGTCATATTTCACTAATGAATTGTTCAGCATAAGCATCTGCTTGAAGATGGAAATAATTGCTTCCACATGTTAGCAACTGCATGATGGCATTTTCTTTAAGCTGTACTTCAGATAATTTTTAGTTCAGTAGACTTTCTGGAGCACAACCTTCATCTGGTTAAAGTCAAAATAGAATCACTGAAATATAAC
Organism: Urosaurus nigricauda; assembly: GCA_034509955.1. NCBI lineage: Eukaryota > Metazoa > Chordata > Lepidosauria > Squamata > Phrynosomatidae > Urosaurus > Urosaurus nigricauda. The sequence goes on from JAOEGL010000001.1 coordinate 98,375,642, forward strand.
TGGAGTTTTTACTTTAAAAAATAAATGTTCAGAGAAGGGGTGAACCCCTGTATAATTTAAAAGCATTATAAAAGTTCTCCTGTGGTGTATCTGTGTGTCCATGTCATAGATGTTAACATAAAATCAAACCATGCAAATCTGCGTGTGAACCAGTATCAGATAGTAAACTGCTTCCATATGTGGAGTCGAAGGCTTTCATGGCCGGCATCCATAGTTTTTTGTGGAGCTTTCGGGCTATGTGGCCATGTTCTAGAAGAGTTCCTTTCTGACGTTTTGCCAGCATCTGTGGCTGGCATCTTCAGAGAATGATAGCCTGGAAAAGGATTGGAAATATATATCCTCTGTGACCCTGGGAAGGAAGGAGTAATTTGCAAATGTATTGTTCTGTTGCTAATGGGAGTCCTCAGGGTGGGAGGATATGGAAACAAGGATTAATGTCTGCTAACTGGTGCTCATTGTCTGCTGGGAATCCCCTGGCCTTAGGCTGTTGCTCATTTGCATAGGTTGAGTCTTGACCTTGCTGTCCTTCAGGACTGATAGCCAAGCCTTGTTTACTCTCTTTCCTGTTGAAATTGTCCAGGTGTTTATGGATTTCAATGGGCTCCCTGTACATTCTGACATGGTAGTTGTTGGTATGACCAGAATTTCAGTGCTTTCAAACAGCTTCCATATGGTTCACTTTTTAAAACTCACTTACTGTGTAGCATTTCTCAGATATATCAATATCAAGTACATTTTTATACCGCTTAACAATAAACTAAGCACTCCCTAAGCAGTTTACAGTGTGTAAAGTAATTGCCCCCAACAAGCTGGGTACTCATTTTAGCAACCTATGAAAGAATGCAGGACCGAGTCAATCCAGGAGTCCCTGGGATCAAACTCACAACTTTGTGGCTGTGAATGGCTGCAGTACCAGCATTTAAGAACTGTGCCACCAGGGCTTCTTAATATGACATGGTGACAAAATACTTTTGTGATTATTCCTTTTGCACTTGTTTGATCAAGTGCCTTCTAATGCTTTGGACTGGAATGTCTGCTCACTTTCATAACTAAATGTTAGCTTCATTCAGTAGTTTGACTCTGCTGTTTATGGCATAATGCAGAAATGTTCCATGTTGGATTCAGGTCAAGTGGTTTTAATTTTAAGTTGACCTCGTTTGCATTTGGCACAGGCTTCAGAAACGTCTTTTTGAAGCAAGACTGTTTTTAATGCCAAGACTTAATCCTGGATAATGTGAAATGCCAGCTAGAAAGAGAATACATCTCATCATGTGTGCTGTACCTTTTCCTTATCAATGAATAACCACGACAACATCTATAACAGAGTAATTCAGGGGAGAGAGAGTTTACGAAAGGGAGTGTGAAACAAGATTGGGCAAAGGCATAAGGAGCAGATTATTAGCTATTAGCCATGAGAACTGTCTTCTGAGATGGTATACCTCAGAGCAGAGGGGGAAACTGTTGCAATCATACTCCATTTATACACTTTCCAGAGGAATTCAATGGGTGCTAGAAATTGAATTCTTGTTATATAGTCCTCAAATAGTAGCTTGTTTCTTCATTATACCAGTGGAGTACTTTGGGGTATTGGGAACAGAGAAGGGCCATTGTATTTTGTGGCTTTATTTAATGGTTGAAATTTTATACAGGATTTTGATATTGAGAGTATGAGAGTGTCTCATGCTGTTTATTCATTTGTTTCCCCTTTTATGGGCTGAACTGTGGTTATACAGTTGGATCTCAAGTGAGAGATCTGTATATGCTTAGACATGAGTTGCCAAGTAAAAGCTGACTGAAAAAAATAAAAATGGACCGAGTCAAACAGCTACTTGGTTGTTTATTAAAACCACCAAATCCACAAACTAAATCCTAAAGTCTTTGTAACGTAACATGCATGAGAACAAAATGCAGAACACTGATTACTAAGCTTTTAAACCATGTTTTAAATATGTAAATGATTTGTTACATTGGCCTAGCAATCCAACTCTGTTCTGATTGCTACAGTAAACTTGAAAATTTGTTCCTATATGATATTTGTATTATGTTCTAAAAAAAAAGTCTTAAGAGTTGCTTTATTTCATACTGGTAAGTATTAATTTTGGATATTTCCATATTCCAAACACAACAAAAAACAAAGGGATGAGTCTCTTAAATAATGTTTTGGATTAATTCAATGGTGGATAGAAATTGTTACTTTAAACCAGAAACATCCAAGAACCTTGTCCCACTATTATGGAATTCACTAACTGAAAATATGCTTTCTTTTGCAGGAGCTGCTAAGTCGGACACAGCTTGAGACGCAGAAATTGGATCTAATGGCAGAAGTGTCAGACCTCAAGATTAAACTGGTTGGGATGGAGAAAGAACAGAGCGAATATGAAGAGAAGCAGAACAAAGCTGAGGTGAGTTTTGCTTGGTTGCCTTTTGAACTGGTGAGACTGGAAGCAGAATGATACACTTTTTATGTATAGTGTATATCTTTAAAACGTCTGACCACTGCTTGGCTTGTTGATATTTTGTTATTCTTTTTACAAAGCAGGTGGTGGATGGGAGCAAGACAATTGACTCTTCCTTTACCTTCTGCCTTTCTCTTTTAAGTAGCGCTGGCTTCAGCTACTGTGTCCCCAGTTCAGATTCTGCTCCCAGTATGAGCAAAGAACTGGATTCCCCATTCAAGGGAAACCAGCTTTTGGGGATGGATGGTTGTGGAATCCTCCTAATTATTTACTGAAAATTGAACCACCCTAGTTCCTCTTTTCAAAGGTGAAACAGTGTCCAGATTATGAACACAAGCGGCAGAAGCACAATGTGCATTTTCAGTCTTCAGATTCTGTTACAGACCAGAAAGATACTAGATCTAAATGGCTCGTTTCACAATATCTTTTTTTTAAAACTTACTCACTGTTACTATATTCAGTTGTTCTTAATCAATGTGAAAGCCCTGACTAAATGCTTTTAAGAACTTCAGAGGTCACTACCCAGTTAGTTACTCATACATTTCTTTTTTAGACAGGTATTAAAGTTCTACTTCTTTAAAAATAGTTTTAAATATTGCAAATAGTTTTACCAGTCTTCTCATTACAAATAAATAGATTATGGAGGGGCCAACAGCTCGGTGAAAATGACTTGTTATTGCCAAGCTATGTGGGTTATGAAAATAACTTGCAGCAGTACTTCCCAAAACATTGTGTCAGGACATGCCATGAAAAATAAATGAAAGAAACCAAGCACCCATCCAAAGAACAGACTGCCAATTGCATCTCAAGGTGAATTGCTGCTCTGGTATTTCCCCCTTCCAGTCATTCTTCACTGGATTCCGGTAATTTGCCTTTTTTATACCCCAAGTGCCGTTCACTTATTGAGTTATTCCTTATCCAATTATATTACCTGCCGTATATACTCAAAAATAAGTCATCCTCATGCATAAGTCGAGATCAGGTTTTGGGGCCAAAATTAGGGATTCGACTGATCTGTGGATAGGTTGAGGGTAAAACTTGGAGCTCCTTCAGTGTGTGTATGTGTGAGTATGGCAAGAGAGACTCTCATTGAGGTTTTTTGCTTCATTTAGCTTTTGTTTCAGCCAGATACGTGGGTGGGAGAGGACTCTTAAACAAACAGCAATATCAATCAGTCACCCAAAATTCTTTCTGCTTGGATCCAGAGAAAAATAAACTCCTCTCCGCACAGCATGGGGAAATCTGGAGCTGCTATCACATTACCATAGTGACCCATAAAGAAGTCGACCTGGGATTTGAGGGTCAATTTTTGGGCATAAATTTTTAGACTTATAGATATACAGTATTCCCCATAGAGACTGTTGTGTCTCTGCATGAATTGCTTCTTTGTATGCTCCTCCTTCCAGTTAGAACAAATGCATAGACTAGTGTCTAACGAAGAAAGATAAGATTGGTCTCACTGATCTTCCTTACCCTTTCATGCTCTAGACCTTTAGGGAAGTTCTGCCACTTTTAATGCAGAAAGTGAGCAACACTTATTGGATATGTGTTCTTAACAGTGTTCTTAATGATCTTTCAAAATATGAGCAGGGCCAAATAGACAAGAAGGCAAAGAAATAAGGAAGACAGCAGAGCCATGTTGACCTACATGACATGCAGACAGAAGCAAAATGTTTATGAAAAATTGACTTCCTGTAACCATTCCTCTTCAGTTCTGTCTCATAGACTGGGAGGTGCATCTTCGTAGTTCATAATGATTTGTTGGTGAAATGAAGATACCTTGTAGAGTTAAGTGGGAATACATCCTGCTGTCTATTGCTGCCTTGGGCATTTTGAAAATGAGTTGTTACTTGCTTTCAAGTCAGTACTCAAGCCTCTATGGCCTGACCGTAACCTCTTAGGTATAGGTTATACATTAGTGATGTTGCACACCTATTTCTTTATAGTTTTTCATGATGTACACAAAGACATTGCTGTATTCTGTAAAACACAGGTAAGTTTTCTTCTGAAATTCTTTGATGTGCTCCATTAGCCAACCAATGTTTGCAATATGATCTCTATTGTTTTTCCTTTTCTGAACCCAGTTTGGTCATTTGACATATGACATTTCATATGTGGTGAAAGACTTTGTTATTAAATCTTGAGCATCCCTTTACTTGTATGGGAGATAAGAGCAATCATTTAATCCCGTACAATCCCTGGTGTCCCCTCTTGCAGAATATGTGTGGTTGACCCTCCATATCCATGGATTTTTTATTCACAGATTTGAGCATCCGCAATTTGAAAATATTCAAAAAAAGTATAAATTCCAAAAGGCAAACATTGATTTTTGCCATTTTATATAAGGGGCATCATTTTACTATGCCATTGTATTTAATGGGACTTGAGCATCCACAGCTGTTCTTTACATATGATCCTTAAATTCTTTGGCAATCCTCTTTATATTGTATTTTGGCACTATGTTTGATTTAGGGCCGGTGCAGACTGGCAGTAAGTGCTGGCTTCGCGGAGGGGTGGTGGCGTGGCATTTGGATGATGAACTCCCTGATGCCCCCCCCCAGCTGATGTCACACTACCCACCTGACTGCACAGCAGTTGGCATTATGGCTCTCCTTTGGCACAGCCTTCAGACGCCATATGCCAAACAGAGCACTGAACAGTGCCACCATGGCATCAAAAGGGCCCTTTTTCCACCCCAAAAAGGAATGGCATTTTGCTGTTTCTTTTGGGAGCCAAAAGATTCTGGATTGGGGCCACAGCATGCACTTGCCACTGGACTGATCTGGCACTCAAAGAGGTGGTGGCAAGTCACTCGATTGGGGTAGCCTGTTTGGCCCCTTAGTGTACTTTGGTATTACAGTGGTCCCCCGGCTTACGAATCCCCCGGGGTACGAAAACCCCGGGGAACGAAAGAGCCGGGGCCGCAAAAACAGCCCCGGGATCCGAAACAAACCCCGGGATCCGAAACGGAAAAACCGCGCGGCCCCTTTAAATTTGCCGCGTGGTCCGTCCACTAAAGCGGCCCCCCAGGAAACAAAAATTTCCAGGTTACGAAAAGTAATCCGGAACGGATTACTTTCGTAACCCGGGGGACCACTGTATTTTAATTTTAATATTATTCTCTTTCTTCTGCTTCCAGTTATGTAGTCTGTTTGATTTATGTGTTGGCCATTGTGTAATGTCCATATATATGACTATCTATCTGAGGAAAATGTTTACAAGCAATGAAGCAGGAAAACAATTTATTGAATTTTGTGAGCCAATTCAGTAAGCTATTCTCCAAGGTCCATAATAGCAAATCTATGGCATGCATATCAGCGATGGCACATGGAGCTATTTGGCCCGCCACCCAGCATAGAGAAGGTAGAACAGGCACATGACTATTTTCCTTCTCCCAGACCTTTCCTGGCATCTGCCTGTCTCTCTGGAGGCAGCTGGAGGGTAAGAAAGGTGCAGAGGGAGAAGTCCCACCCTGGAAGTCCCACCCTCAGCACTGAGTAATACCCAGTGCCGGAAAAACCTTTAGTTGAGGCACTCAGCCCCAAAAAGGTTTGCCAAATTCTCTGACAATTTTGCATTCCAGACTTTTCTTATTTTGATGTTTGGGGGTGCCAGCATAGAATTTTCAGTGTTATCTTCTTCTCCTTCTCTAATTGTTGTTGTTGTTGTTGTTGTTATTTATATAGTGCTGTAAATTTACACAGTGCTATACATACGATCTAAATTAGACGGATCCATGCCCTCAGGCTTACAGTCTAAAAGAGACAACACAAAAGGAAGAAGGAAGAAGGGAAGGTGATGGGAAAGGGGGTGAGGTCCGGTGGTTCTTTTCTCCCTCTGGGGCCAGGACCAAGGCAGATGGACTGGAGGGAGGGAATGGCTTCTTAATACATAGTTAGTAGGCATCCTGGAGCAGATGGCACAATCCTGGGAACGCTTCCCTAAACAATATAGTCTTTAACTTAATTTTGAATCTTGTTAGAGAAGTGATGAGGCGCACATGTGGGGGAAGAAGGTTCCAGGAGTGAGGGGCAGCAAATGAGAAGGGACGAGGCAGTGGAAATCCTCAGCTGGGACAGGAGACCTTGACTTCCAGAACGGAGGGTAGAAGAAGGAATCTGAGGAGAAAGAAGTTCAGACAAGTAAGAAGGGGCCAGTCCATTGGAGGGCTTTGAAAGTCAACAACAAAAGCTTGTACTGGATGCAGAAGGGGAAGGGGAGCCAATGAAGGGAGAATACGAGAGGAGAAACATGGTCAAAGCGGCGAGCAGATGTGATAATATGTGTGGCTGAGTTCTGGACAGAGATTAAAGGATGGAGGTGAAAGAGAGGAAGTCCTGTCAGAAGAAGGTTACAGTAATCTAGTCGTGAAACCACTAGGGCATGGACCAGAGTCTTGGCAGTGGAGGCTGAGTGGAATGGACAGATTTTAGCAGTGTTGTAGAGAAAGAATCTACAGGTCTTGGCGGTGGCCTGAATCTGGGGAATAAACGACAGAGAGGAATCAAAGATGAAGGGTCAATGAAGTGTTTTAATTTGTATGTTTTAATCTTGTTGTACCCCGCTCCGATTGTACTCACAGAGGAGCGGGCTAGAAATAAAGATTATTATTATTATTATTATTATTATTACTATTAAACCAAAACTGCGGGCTTGCTGAACTGGTTGAATAGAAGAGCCGTCAACAGAAACAGAAAAGGAGTATTGAAGGGTGGGCTTAGGTGGAAAGATGAGAAGCTCTGTCTTAGACATGTTGAGATTCAAGCGCCGATGCCGCATCCACTGAGAGATGGCAGCCAGACAAGAGGAGACTTGCTGTTCAAGCTCTGGCAGAAGGTTAGGGGTGGAAAGATACAGCTGGGTGTCATCTGCATACAGATGATAGGAGAAACCAAAAGAACTGATGAGTTTACCAAGGGACAATGTGTATAGAGAGAACAAAAGGAGACCCAGGACAGAGCCCTGAGGGACTCCAACAGATAAGGGAACAGAGGAGGAAGTCTGACCACCTGTGACCACTGCAAAAGATCTGTCTGACAAGTAAGATTTAAACCAGTTGAGAACAGAGTTGGAGAACCCAAGGTCAGAAAGTAAGTAAAGCAAGAGACAGTGGTCCACAGTGTCGAAGGCTGCAGACAAATCTAGAAGAGTGAGGATAGAGTCCATTCGCCTTGGCCTACAAGAGATCATTTGAGATCTTGGTGAGGGCTGTCTCTGTAAAGTGCCGTGGGCGGACACCAGACTGAAAAGGGTCCAGGATGGAGTTGGCTTCAAGAAACTCAAGACAGCGAGAATAAACTACCCGTTCCAGAACCTTAGAAAGGAAAGGAAGAAGAGAGATTGGATAATAGCTAGACAAAGAAGAGGGGTCGAGAGAGGGTTTCTTCAGAGTTGGGGAAACAAGAGCATGTTTGAAGTCAGAAGGAAAGGAACCCAAAGAGAGAGACAGATTAAAGATATAGAAGAGCGAGGGCAGAAAAGATGGGGTTATAGAGATTAGAAGATGGGAGGGGATAGGATCAAGAGAACAAGTTGTAGGTTTGGAAGAATTTAGCGTAGAGAGTTCATTCAGAGAAACAGGTGAAAACACAGAGTTTATTAGTAGAAGGTTGGAGCATAAACTTGGTACAGTGGTCCCCCGGGTTACGAAGGTAATCTGTTCCGGATTACCTTTCGTAACCCGGAAGCATTCGTTTCCCAGGGGACTGCTATTTCTGACGGACCGCGTGGCCGATTTAAAGGGGCCGCGTGGTTTTTTTTATTCGTATCCTGGGGGATCCTTCGGATCCCGGGGGATAATTTTTGGTCCCGCCGGTTTCGGATCCCGGGGATTTCGTTCCCCGGGGGATTCGTAAACCGGGGGACCACTGTATATGGATATATGGATAGTTTCTTCCTGAAGTCCTGTTGATGTAATTTAATCATACATTGCATTGTATGATCTGACTTCTTTTTGTCATCTCATCTCATTGTTACTGTCACTCCATTTCTTCTGAGATTTTTATTTCCTGAGTAAAACACTATCTAATTATGTCCATTTTCTCTTCTTTGAGAATGAGTGCCCAACATAAACCTCCCAGGTTACCAACAACATTTGCACTTGCAGTTTGAGTTTGGCTTAGTAACAAAGGACTACTCTTCAAAAAATTTACACGGGGATCTAGTTTATTTGTACATTTTTTGTTCTACTTTTGCTCATAATAAGAAGGATAAGAGCATAGACTTTAGAATTAATTTATCTTCTGCTCTTGAGTTTTAGAACAAAATCTGAGTAACTTGATTCAAGGACCCAAATATACAATAGCATGTTGACCCATGCAGCTGCTAACATGTGGGGACCACATCCCTTTGCATACCATTCTTGTTGTCGATCTTACAGACATGTTGAGCTTTCATCACACTGAAGAGCTTTGGGTTTTTTTGTTTTGAGAAGTGGCCCCTGTATTTTTATGTGAGTGTAGATGGCCAGCAGTGGCTGTAAATGTAAGACTGTTACTTAGGAACTTCCGTCTACCATGGAAGTTTATATTTCTTTCTTGTGTCTTTTAATGGATTTTCCCAGACTCTTGGCTTGATGGTAAGGTACGAGCTGACAGCAGAGAATGATGGTCTAACTTGCAGGTACTCCAGCATCCTATTGCATCCTTCACTTACGAAATGAGATCTGTTAAAGCCTGCAGAAATCCCTATACTTTTTAGTTACAGTTTATTTCTGATCATTTAGAATCAGAAGGCAACACCTTGCGGGCTATATATGGTCCCCAAGCTACTTTTGCCACCTCTACATTCTCACTGCTAATGCTGCCAAATTTCAGTAGCCATTATTAAACTAATAAATTAGAGCAAAAAGAAAATTTTGTATATATTGTATGTGTAGTTTGACGCTGAAACTAGGCAGCAAACTGGGGACAGGGACATTTAAACATGCTGCTAAATTTTCATGGTGAGACGGTGCAGCCTGCAACAGATTCCATGGGCAAAATTAGCTCCCAAACCAAGCAAAGCTGCTGCGCCCTTTATTTAGAGAGTTGGGTTTCAAACTCGAGAACCCTTTCCATATCCACATGTTTCCCACTGAACCTTTACTGTTTAAAGAGAATTCTAGAGCACTTTCTAGAATGCATTTTTGGTTCATGTATAACAAGTCTGTGCCTTGTTTTTCCCAAACGGTGAGACCTAGGATGCTTTCAAAAAAAGATGTGAAAAATAACAAATTTTATTGAGGAATTCCTGACATGCTTGCATGGAATTCCAGGTTTCTGAGGATACATTGAAGACCCTTTGGTATAGTAGGGATAGAACCTTTTCAGGGACAATAAAGAGGTACTCTGTTCCTTCTTACTGTGAATGTTCCATTCAAAGATGGAGTATTAAACTGTGTAAGTAGGCTATGGAGTTTATCACACAATGGGAATTAGAAGTATAATCCAATGGCAATCTGAACACAATCATGAGATTTCACATTATTGCATGAAAGTCGATCACATGCATTTCCGGGCAGTGGGAAGTCCTTCCGAACACAATCGTGGGGTTTCACGTTATTGTGTGAGAAACTATCACATGCAATTTCGGGCACTGGGAGGCAATTTTGGGCAGTTCCAAACGCAATGTGGTGTCAATACGCAATAACGTAAATTTGCTGAACTAGCGAATTCACCCAATTCCGAACTGGCCCCACTTTCATTTCTTTTGAAATTGAGAGAAATTCCTCCCGTGTGATAATGTCCTATGATTATAAGTCAGCATGGTGGAGGAAAAAAATGATCTTGAATGATCCGAGGCACTTGGAAGTAAATATTGAATACTCATTTTGAATGAATTGGTAACATTTGATCAGTTTGTATAAAGTCTTGAACATATTAAATATTTTCTAATAATTTAACTTAAAGGATAATTCTAGTCAAGCAACTGGATCTTGTGTTTTTATGGTGAATTATTTTGTTCTCCTAAGACACTGGTTGTCATTCAGAACTCTTTGAGAACAGATGGGACAAGCACTTGTTGTTTTAAGTGCATTAATCTGCTTCATGAGGGAGTCTTAATGTTTGAATCTTAAATATTTCTCCCCACCCCAGCCTTCAACACCATACTGTCTCATGAGACCTGTTGTTCTTGTCACTTTAATTTTCTTTCAAGACTCTTATGTCACAAATGTTTGTCATTGTCTTTGTTTCATTTCATTTTATTTATTTCTTATTTAGTCAGTAGTGAACCTGATCAGTGAACTGCAAGAACAGATGTGTAGACTTCAGCTGGAGATTAATAGTAAAATCCAGGAAAGAAAATCCCACAGTAGGAAGCCAAGTATGGCGGCACTCGGTCCTCAAGACAGTACAGAGTCGATGACAGAGATCCCTACACATGTATGAGTAGCAAATGTTATCCTTAGTCTGTGCATTACCCCATTTTGAAGGTCAAACTGAACAGTACTAACCATAGCTTGCTGTGAGCAATTGGTATTAATATAGTATGTTAGGTTTTTATTAGAACAAGTGTTATGTTAACAATAAACTAAAAGGCCAATTTTGCTTGTCATGGCTTTGACAAAATAACAATATGGCATGACTTCCAAGTTTAAATCAAGCCTTTGCTTCTTACTCTTAGAGCTATGCAAAACCTGAAGAACTGAACTTCAAGAATCAGATTTAACTGTCTAAAGATTGAGAGAGTGTTAATGCACAAGATAATTTTAAAAATGTGGATTTATTCTAGGGACCATTGGGTGAGAGTCTGCTTTCCTAATTGCATGTTGGTTGAAATAGGTTGTGAAATACATATTGTTAATGTGTGCTGAATGCAGTTTATACCACAGTGCATTTGTTACTGCTTGGAAAGCTTAATACACCTCCAGTATATTAGTGAGTTAGAGCCATGTTGTACCCTAAAGAGATATGCCCAGAAGCATGTTAAGGATATTCCATAACCCTTTGCTTTCATAGGTTTCATTAAAAAGAATCTAGCCCATTTCTTTCTGAATATATAAATGGAAAGCATGAAGGGAGTATTCTGATTAAAAGCTTAGTACAGTAAATCTGTTTTTATTACAGTGTATTATTGATTAATGAGTGTGAAGACAGGGGATCATTGAGACTTTTTTAAATTAACTATGGCCTGATCTAGATTGGCAAAAAGAAGTGTGTTCATGGCTGCATGAAAGTCTAGCCTTTAGATGAGAAAAAGGGAAAGTGTGCCATAAAACCCCTTTTTTGTGTGTTTTAGGGGAGAAGAAGCGCCTTTAAAAAGGTGCTGGTTTTCCCAGCTTCTTTTTTAAAAACTGCGGAACAGCACAGCTCCATCTAAAGGCTGCAAGCCTTTAAGGAAAAGGCAACTTCATGTCACACTTTCCTGCCAATCTAGAAAGCCCCAGTGTCCTTAAAAACATTTAATTTATAAAAATGAATACATTTATTTGAGTATATTAAATAGACATATATAGCATTTTCTTCTATTTTGTCCTTGCTTTGTATATCAACCCATGTCCTGTTAAAGCCCTGAGAAAATCTCTTGTCTATAGACATCCATTTAGGAAAATGAGCTATACAGTGTCCTAAAATCATAGGCACATGATTTTTGTTCATTTTGTGCATTATAAGAGGATCAAATGAATAGACGGGAAGCCATAATAAAGCTCCATCATGCATTTCTTTGTTTGAATCCCCATAAATGTTGATTGCTTATCCTGGGAAACAAGCACTTCAGTAAAGGCTTTCTGGAATTTATAGAACAAACCTTCACTGTGTTTGACCAAAAACCACTTCACATGCTGGGCTAAAAGCTACTTTGGTTAAGCTGATGAAGTTGAGCAAAAGAGGAATGACATCGGTATGCCTAACATAAACTCATTTTAAGACTGATTACTAGCTCAGTTTGTTCAAGTTGCAGTGTTGTCTTCTGAACTTTGCAGAATCATATTTTGGAGATGCACATTTTTAATCTGTTTATGTTGTCTGTTTTTGTTTTAAGTAAGTGTTTTATGCCTTCCATTAAACGAACTACAGATGTTAGTAGGCTGTTTTTGTAAGAAGAACTAAACTAGATTAAGTCACCCAAGAGATTTCCTAAACATTTTCTAAGTTGTAAATGCATAAATAAGCAGAAAAAGAAGGTGACAGTGGTTTGTTAAGAAAATAGTTTTAATACAAGCAGCAGCCTTTAAATTTCTGAAACAAGTTTCGGAGTATATTTGTAGTTAAAAGAATTAGTAGAATAATTGGTCAATTTAAAAACAGCTGACTTTTAGCTGGGACTCAAAAAAAAAAAAACCCTCTAGTGTCGTTTCTTGCTTGGACCTGGCATTTGACCTGACCAATTCCATACACAAGATTAAAAACAATGTCCTTCTACTGAAAGTGAGACCAGAAAGCAGTTTCTTCATTCTGCCTTGCCATTTTGATATGATCACACAGACTAAACTGATCAACTAACTACATGATCTTTGATTGGCACTAATGAGGATTGCCTTGAAAACATGATTTGTAGAATGAATTCATACCGTGGTTTCAAATCACAATGGTTAAGCCACCACAGCCTAGAGAAAGGATTGAAGGAATAGGTATACTGGAGCAAGAGATAAAGAATGGAATGTGCAAGCCCACAGTTTGTTTCTACAGGGATTGCTAATGCAGCACCTGAGTTATGCCAGTATTGTGCAACAGTCCTTTTATTTTTGGTATAGAGATGCTTTCTTGATCCTATTGTAACACTTATGTAGCTATCCATCACAAAAGCAGCATTATTTTCTCTGTGTTTATGCATTGAAGCAGTGACAACCAGGCTCCCATCTCAAAGCTGCTTGTTTCTTGAATGCCCAGTTTTCCAGGAGATCCATGGAGACAGACTTTTGTAGGAGATATGGCTTGGATAGTCGCCACTGCCATGAGATGGGCAGTTGTTCAAACTATTCTTCCCATAGTGCTTTGGCTTTGTGAAACCCTCACCCCTGGAGCCAAGCATTTGAGAAGTAGGTATTTTACAAGACACAGACTTCTCCTGCCTCCACTGCCTTTTTCTCCCTTTCCTTTGCCCCAGTGCTGTTTTCCCACATCTGCCACCTTTGACTTCTTTATTAGCATAACAGCACTGGCAGAGGTGTAGGATCTCAAACATTCTTCTTTCCCTGAAATTGTCTAAGCTTACAGGAAAAAAGAAGTTACTTTAATAAGCTATCAGATCAAGATGACTTTACGAGGGATCTAGTTTGGGAGAAGATTGTATAGAGATTATAATGCTCACTAGATGGTTTCATCCATATGTCCAGTATCATGAATAAAATATATTTATCTTTTTCTCCCCTTGCAGAATTTGTTACAGGAACTGAAGCATCTAAAAATTAAAGTTGAAGAGCTAGAAAATGAAAGGACCCAATATGAATGGAAACTGAAAGCAACCAAAGTAAGCAATACTGTCCTGTTTTTTTATACATTGCAGCAATAGTCCAGGCTTGCCACAGGATGTACTCAACAGAGAGAAAGCCAACACTTGTGGCAATCTATGAAATGGGGTGATACATATCTTCTCACTTCCAAAGGAATGTAGCATGCACTTCCCTTCTTCATTTTGCTACACTTATGAGTTGGATTGAATCATAGGGAAAAGAAGGAAAGAACTCTGTAGAATTTTATTGAGCTCCATGGATAGAGTTAATGGCACTCTTGAACAATAAATTTCAGCGTGGCATCTGACCATTGCTATAAACAGGAACACTTATATATGTATACGTTTTTGTTGTTTAAAATATTCCTGTCATTAAAAATGAGATAAAGATGTGCCACAGTGCCGATGCATATGTAAACAGTATATACTCATATTCCTTTGCATCCTACTACAAGTCAGTTTCAGTTTTAGCTTAAAAGCAAAAGCCATTTATCCTGTGGACTCTTCCATCCAAACCATTGTTCTCTCATTATTTTCTTCAGGCTGGTGGGGGTGGCATTGCTTTCCAGGGCTTCCAACACCAGCCTTTCCGACACCAACTTGGAGAATTTAATGATAAAACATGGGGTCTTTTACATGTCAAGCATCTGCACTGGTCTGGGCTGCTTACCTTTTCTCTGTGATGGGGAGATTTTGTTCATTACCAGTCAGTAACTGAAACCATGCTGGCTTTACCAAATACTCTAGTAAAAATGGGGACACCTTGGAGGTCAAATATCACAGATCCATAATCAGATCTTCCAACTTCCCACTCCCCCCATAAGACATCTACATAGGCCTCTGACTCTAGTCAGTTAAATGGTGCTGCGCATGGTACTGGTTCACTTTGCTCTGTTGACCTAATCTACAGCCTTTCTTTACCCCACAATGAGTTCAAATTCAAGAACTGATTCTGTATTTGCCTTCAATGGAGTTCATGTGAGCTTTAGAAAATAGTTTGGGGAGATGAATGTTTAAAACTCATTCTCCCAGACTGGTATTGTTTTAATCCCATTTGCATTTCGCTCCCCATTTGTTCCTGTTTTGTGTGGTATTTGTAGTTTCTATCAAATCTGCCATCTTTTTACAATCAATAGGCAGGTGGACACTATTCTTATTGATTTGTCCATTTTCTCTGCTGAAAAGAATCTTCTGCCCCACTACCTTGTGAAATAAACAGCATTGGCATCCCACATTGGTATCATCTCTACATTTACTAGTCCTTTCACTAACGTTAAAACACAGTACTACCAAGAAAAACAAAAATTAAGATGTTGCTTGTCAGTCATAATAGAAAAAGAAGCTTGTATTTCTTGTTTAACATGTATTTCTAGTTTAACATGAATTGGCAGTGGATGGGCTGGTTCCAACATGAGTTAGAAAAAAATAGTCCCTAGTGAATGCTTGTATGTTTACTTCTTTTTTGGTAAGGTAGAGATGAACAGAAAGCTAATATTAATCTGTTGTTTCAGGCTGAAATAGCACAACTTCAGGAACAGTTAGCACTAAAAGACTCAGAAATTGAACGACTACAGAGTCAAATCTTGAGGACATCATCAAATAATGAAATTGCAGAAAGAGGTAATCATGCAGAGGCACAGGAATAGCAAGGTTACTTATCAAAATAAACATTTTCGTTTTTGTTGTCCCCAGTCTTCCCTGGTTTGTCTTTGAGAATCATATATCCTATATTTTGTTTTTCTGTGCCTTCTAGTACTTTCCAGCTTATGGTGAAGCTAAGGTAACTCTATCATAGAGATTTCTTGACAAGTTTCTTCGGGGCGGGGGGGGGGGTTGCCATTGCCAACCTCTGTGGCTAAGAGAGTGTGACTTGTCCAAGGTCACCCAGTGCGTTTCCATGGCTGAGGCTGGATTCAAACCCTGATCTCCAAAGTCATAGTCCAATTCTCAAACTACTACAGTATTAATGGACCATGTTTCTCAGTCATCTAAACATTGCATGTTCACTACTTCGGTACAAAGTTCTTTAAAAGCATTCCTTAAATTAGTCACAACACAGTTCTGTCCCTATATTCTGATTCAATTATCTGTCAGTAATCCTCTTTAAATATGCAAATGGTCTTTGATCATCACTATGTGAAGCATTAAATAAATGTGTGAGGTAATATTTGCAGGTGCAATAGAGTCAAAACTTTCTTGAGGCTTGGCCTAGACCTCATTGGACAAGTCAAGGAGTCTTGCCTAGAGAAAATTTAAACTATGTAAAGATTCTCCTTTATTACTATCATTCTTCCCTTCTCCACTACTGAGCTGCAAATGTCATAACTTCACAAATTTGCCAAGGACTGTTGTTGGTAAATGCCGAACAGTTGTGGTTAATATGAATGACAACTTGTGCAGGACAAGTACTAATAACCATTTGTAGAAGGCAGCATTTATTACAAACTGCCTCTTACTGATCAATATGAATGTGCTTTGTGCATCCAGTCTAGTAATTCATCAGCCTGAATCCATAGGTTTTTCAACCATTTGAAGTAGGGATCCCTATATTATTCTTGCAGAAGCATTAAAATGCTTCCAGAAAGGTAATTAATTATTTTTAGTGGGAATTTGGTCAAAGATGTCTTGACACACATAGGAATATCTTGACACAACATAGGAATTATGTTGTTTTTAATATAAACTGTGACATTGATTTCAGTCATTTGTTCTGTATGTGCATGTTTGATATAATAAGGTGTGCATGTGTTACTATTATATACTGTTACTCTAACAAAAGTTGGGAATTTTAGGAAATGTATTCCTTGTTAAAGCCCATTGTAGTATTTGTTATCGATTTCAAATGGAATAAGGCTCCATATTTTAATGTTCTTAGCTTGCAGTCCTTAATGCTCAACCATTTGAATATTCTATTATGTGCAATGTACATTGATGGCACTATGTAAATAACAACAATAAATCCTGTAATGGATGGTGCTATATAAACAATAGCAAAAATCCTATTGATCTCAACACAGTTAACGTCTCAGTAAAATACACCTAGGATAGCACTGTAATGCTACAATCCAATGCACATTTGGAAAGAAGCACACATAGGATTGCACTAGGATTCAAAGATAGCCATGTCAGTCTGGAATATCAATATGCAAAGAGAACTTGTAGCAACTTTGAAATTAACTGAGAGAAAGGTTGTAGCCTAAGATGCATCTAAGATGCATCTGAGGAAATAGGCTAAGTTTACAAAAGCTTATGCTACATTTTCTTAACCTCAGGATTTTATCACACAAGGCAGTAAATCACAATGGTTAATAGAGTATTTTGCTGGGGCCTCTTTTCGGTTGTTATCTCAGTGGAAGATCATTTGACAGGTATTTCTCTTAATTCATGCAAAACCTCCATATAAATAATTTTTTCTGATTTTGGGTGATCCTTGGCAGGCTTTAGGTGTTGTGTATGTGCACTTTGCTTACCAGTGATCAGAGAGAAAGTAGTTCCTGATTTGAGTAGATTAGATTAATCCCTGGCCGATTAATTGCTTTCATTTGCCATTAATCTATCCCCTACTTAGAAAAAAGGGACTATTTAAAGGAAAAACTCCTTTTAATTTAAATTTATTTAGGAGAGGTGTGTGAGCGCGTGTGTATGCCAGCCAAACTAGGCACACTGGGAGCACTGGGTGGTACTAGGTAGGTAATGTCAAATGCTGTATGTGATAGGGTATTAGCACGAACAATAGCTGTAATGCCATAAAGATTGTGAAGGTGTGATAAAGAAGAGAGTAGACCTGATTGTACAATATAGTACTTTTGAGAACACAATTTTAGCAGGATAAGAAGCTGGTGTGATGACATCCTCAGTTAGTCTCAATGATCTCCTTTCATAGGATTGCAGTGTTAGTGAAGCTAAATGGACTTGGGGTAGTGGGGTAGTGTTCACTTAACAAAAATTTGTCACCTATCTTGTTAACATTATAAACTGATAAGAGTTAAGAGTAGTATCAAGAGTAATATTCCTGAATGCATAATCCGATAAAATTGCAACTAATTAATATCTAATATGTGTTTTTTCCTGCATACTTTATTTGGCTTTCTCCATTTCCTATCGTAGAGGAAGTGTATAGGCGAAGGCTAAAAGAGAAACGTAAGCCTCAAGATTTCTCTTCATTACCTTTCACACAATAAATTATAGCTAACGTGGACTCCTTCAGCAGTAATCATTCAATATTCCTCTAGATTTGGCTGTTGAATCATTATAACGAGATGAATATTTCACTGCTTACAGCAAACAGACAATTATTAGAATTTTTAAAAATTAAGGATGCATGTTAACAAAAATAAGCTTTTAAACAAGCTGTGTCAAGGTTGAGAGACTGGTATATTTCAGACTTCAAATTTGAACTGAATCTATCTAGCGTTTAAAAGATGTAGAAAATATTTTGGTAATTTTTTTCCTTTTTTTCAAAGAGGTGTTTATTCTGAAATATGGCTATTTGACATTTTCATTTTTGTCATGAGAAAACAAAGGAGAAATCCACTTAACATTTAGGAGGGAAAATCAAACCCTTGACACAGGTCTTTTAAAAGCCTACAAGTGATAATGAAAATGCAAACCAAATTCTAAAACACCATAAAATGTATTGTTGCTTTTACTCCTTTAACTCTGTCTGGTTGCTTGTGCATTGCTTGCTGTTTTGTGTGGCTTTGATCTTGTTCTAGTGGGAGAGGGGAGCTGAATCTGTGCAACATCAATATCAAAATGTTGTTGCCTGTTAAAGTGTAATTAAAATATATAATCTACTAATTATTTCACTCCCATCATAAAATGTTATAATAGTTTGGTAAACTGAATAGAATGTCAATCTAAGCTTTAGCATTTTTAAGGAAAAAAGACTGAATACATATACATATACTGTATTAATTTTGTGTGCACTGATTATTGCTTTATTCTTCCCTTGTGTGTCACTTTGCCATCTTTTCAATTTTTACCTTTGGAATGTGAACAAGTTGATTCACCAAAAATTATTACATTCCCACCAATGGTACCTATTTATCTGCTTGCATTTGCATGCTTTCGAACTGCTAGTTTGGCAGAATCTGAGACTAGTAATGGGAGCTCACCCCATCATGTTGCACTTGGCCTCAAACTGCCAACCTTCCAATCTTCCAATTGACAGAATTGGCATCTTAACAGCTAAGTCACTGCATCCCATACCCAGGTTGCTAACTGAAACACAAATTGTATGTACTGCGGATAGTAAATGATCATGTAGTGGCACAACAAGACAACCCCATTGGAAATTGGTTTCTGGTGAATGCTAGGAATGAGATCCAAATGGTATATTTCTGTTTACACAATGGGACCTCCTTTTCCTCTCTTCCCCTCTACACCCCATATCTGCTCCACAGAGAGTCCTCATCCATTTGGAACAATTATGGGGCACATGGAGGCCGGAGAGAGAAGAAATTCATTCCTCTAAAGGAAATTCATTTTGCTGAAGGACACAACATTGGATTTTACCCACAGAAATTTCCATTGTTTTTTCGAACATATAGAAAGATCAACATGGTCTAGATAAAATAAGAATGATACCAGTTAATATGTTTAGGTAGTTCCCTTTTTAAGTATTGTGTTATGCAATTACCATTTTTGGAAATTTCTGAAGGGCAATACGTACTAAAATCTTCCCTTAAATAATGAGATTTGCGATTTTTCTGTTGTTATTTCGGGATTTTTTGGTCAGTAGATATTTTGATTTGAAATCAGCCTTTCATTTATTTAATTAGCAACTTCATTACTATCATGCTTTTCTCCAAATATGGGACTCAAAGTGGATTACAAATCTATGTAGGTGTAATACTTAAGAAAATTTTCATATTTTGTTGCCATTCTCCTTTTGTGGAAGGGGGTAACCTTTTTGTTTGACGGGGTTGCAATCCATAGAAATTTTAATATTTCATATAATTTCTCTAAACAGAACATCTGAACTTCGGGAGGGGGGGTTATTAACACATATGTACAACCAGTCTATACTGCAAATCCAATTAATTTCCTAACTTCCTAATTCCCTACCCAATTCTTTTCTATATTTCTATTTGTGTATCTTGTTTAACATTTAAACTGTTTTATCATGTTCACCTTTCTGCTCTCTTTAATTATATTGCTTTTTGTTTTTGTTTCTTAATTATTTTTCTTTCTTCTTTTATTTGTCAAGTGAAGGATACTTTTCCACTATTTTCCACAACAGTTTTCTTCTATCTCAGAATTTTTGAGTTATCTATGTCAAAATTTCATTAACCAAATCTATTTTTATTTTAAATAAAATATATAATAACAATATATAAGGGGAAAAGAAAAAATACTTTTCCAATCTAATATACATTTTCTTTTTTCATTTATCCATAATTGCTATAGTTGCTATTTTACCCCATTTCTTCCTTATGTAAACATAAAACTTTTTCCATTCTTTTATTGTGACTTCCTTTACCCCATCTTCAATTTCTTGGATAATAAGTCTGATTCCATCATCTCATATAGTTTAATCACCCATTCATCACAAATTGGTACATTTTGAGGACATCCTCTGAAGTCCTCTCCTAACTATCTCCCATTATGAAGATGGCTACTGGTAGAAGGATTGATTCACACGTGCTGCCTATGAAGGCTTTCTTTACAATGGCTTTTATATTCCCTCATTTCTTTTTAAATTATCAATAAATTTATTTGCTTCTGCTACCACACTTCTTTTATTCAGCTGGTTTTGTTATCATTGGAACCTCAGGAATATCAGCAGAATGTGAATGTCCATTTACACAATGAGGTTTTTAATCCCTTCCTCTTCAGTGCGTTTTTTCAAGTTCAGAATAACCACATGAAAAGAATTAATCTGAGACATGATAGGAGAAGCTGACTGAATATCAATTCATGCATCTCATTATCTGAGCCATTGGCAGTTTGTAATATAATTTTTGTTTCTGTATTTGCTTGTTACTCTGGAAGTGGCAAATAAATAGCAGCATCTACAGACACTCATTTGATGAGAAGTCATGATCTAAGAACAGTGGATCTCAAACTGTCTGATGTGGGGGACTAGAAGTCCCCCCCCCCCAGTATACCAGGAACTAGTAGCATATTTGTGCCTATAGACAATGGGGCTTTCTAGATTGGCAAAAAAGAAGTGTGTTCGTGGCTGCATGAAACTCTAGCCTTTAGATGAGAAAAAGGGAAAGTGTGCCATGAAAACGCTTTGTTTTTTGCGTTTTAGGGGAGAAGATGTGCCTTTTTAAAGGTGCTGGTTTTCCCAGCTTCTTTTTTAAAAACTGCAGAACAGCACAGCTCCATCTAAAGGCTGGGGTGCAGCTGCTAAGCATTAAGGAAAAGGCAACTTCATGTCACACTTTCCTGCCAATCTAGAAAGCCCCTATAATTACTTTTAGTTTTGTTTTGTTTGTTTTTTCTTAGAAACTCACTAGGGACCAGTAGCCAGTGGCTTGGGGACTGGTATCAGTTCATGGACTGCAACTTCAAGTAGCACTGACCTAGTATTCAGAAATTGCCTACCATGAGAGCAGTTACCATATTTAAGTAGAGGAGAGACAGTCTGTGTAATCACTGCTCTTGGTCAATTTTATTTTATTTTTTCTTTGAAGATTGCCAGAAGTTCTTCTGTTCTGAGATAGTAACATATGAGGATATTTTCCCTCCTAAGTTCTGAAACTTTTCTTTTAGATCAAGAAGTCCAACGTCTGAAAGTAGGAATGGAATCATTGCTAGCTGCAAATGAAGAAAAGGTAAGAAAATAGTAATGGGCATTGCAGATGCTCGGTGGCATCCTGTTCAGTATTTATGATGGTGTAAGCTAGATTTATAACCTTATAAAGTTTGCAATTCACATTTACAGTGTGCATCATTGCCACCACCACAAATGCATCCTCCCCTTTGAAATTCACCTTAGATGTATCAGGTTGCTGCTGGTGATCACATTAGTCACTGCTTATCACACCAGGACTCACTGGTGGATGGGGGCTGGACAGGTCATCCTTGTTGGTATGGCTGTCCAGCCTTTAAGATATGAGTTTAATTAAAGAGTTGAACTCATTAATAATCACAAATTCTTTATAAAAATAGTAAATCATAAAAATATTTCTTCTCTTATTTTGTGAAATAAGCCTGAAGATTCTTGCTGCCCCCTTTTCATGAGAAAGATAGGATATAAATAAAGTAAAATGTTGTCACATGCCTTAGACTAAGAAAAAAGAGGCATTAAAGAAGAAGTCTGTAGTTTGTAAGATGTAGTTATTTTTTGCTCAGCACTGAGGAAATCATAATTATCACTCTTACTAATCTAGTTCTCCATTATTAGCATAACTATTTTATTATGCTACACGCCCTGATATCCTAAACTTTCTCATGACTCACATCCACTTGTCACACCTATTTTCTTGAAGGAAGTGCCATAGTGAGAATTTAATCATAGGATAGCCTTGACCCCTCTCAACTTTCAGTTACTGGAAATGACATAAAGCTGGTGATGTCCCATGAGAAGGGGAAATTACAGCTGACTTCTGTCAAACAAGGTGCTAGTAGTCAAGCTGGATATCACCCCATGACTGTTTCCTGTCACAGAGAGTGTGTGTGAACAACCCACCCTCCCTGCAAATATGATCCCCATCAGTATGACTTTGGGGAATTGTATGTATCAAGCTTTACTTTTTATTATTAACTTGCATGCCACTTTGTCTTCATGCTGCATGCACATGACATTTTAAAAAAACTACAGAGAGGAGAATAGGTATCCCTTTACTGCTGGTTTCTGTTGCTGTCCCATTTCCAAAGCATCATCATCATCATCATCATCATCATCATCATCATCATCATACTGCCCCTGTACAAAATGCAATCAGGGCGGCTTACAAAGATTAAAAACATACAATCAGATCCCTCAATCCCCCTTCATAAAATACAATTAAACAATGTAAGAATTAAAACATACTTTAAAAAAACACACACACATAAAACAACAGCAGTAGCAGCACAAACTATAGATTGTGACAAAAGTGCGGTCGGAGTTCTAAAGTTCTTTTGATAGCCAGAGAAACTAATCAGGAAAGGCCTACCAGAAGAGATCTGTCTTTACACCTTTTTAAAAGCTATTTAAGGTAGTAATATGATGGATCTCATGCAGCAGGCCATTCCACAATCTGGGTGTGACAGCTGAGAAGGTCTTTTGGGAGGTCATAGCCAGCCTTGTTTTATGAGGCTGTAGCAAGTTCCTCCCTGAGGATCTGAGTGTGCGGGGAGGATTATATGGAAGGAGGCAGTCCCGAAGATAGGTTGGACCCAAGATATTTAGGGCTTTAAAGGTGATAACCAACACCTTGTATTGGGCTTGGAAACTAATGGGCAGCCAGTGAAGTGATCTTAGGATCGGTGTTAGATTGTCTCTTCTGATAACACCCTGCCCCATGCCTCTGGATAATGTCTCCCAGCGGCTTCATATATATATGTTAAAAAGCATCAGGGACAGGATGGCGCCTTGTGGGACGCCACAATTAAGCTCTTTTCAGTAACTGTCCCTGAGCACCACCGTCTGTAACCTGCCCAAGAGGAAGGAACAGAACCATTGCAATGCAGTGCCTCCAATCCCTAGCCCTCTCAGGCAATTCAAGAGGATGTGATGGTCTATTGTGTCAAAAGCCGCTGAGAGGTCTAGTAACAATAACAGGGTCACACTACCCCTGTCAGTGCCTAGAAGAGGGTCATCAGTCAGAGCAACCATGGCAGTCTCAACTCCAAATCCCATCCTAAAGCCAGTTTGAAATGGATCTAGATAATCTGTTTCATCCAAGACAGCTTGGAGTTGAAGTGCAACTGCTCTCTCGATCACCTTGCTCAGAAATGGTAGTAAAGAGACTGTCCTGCAGTTCTTCATATCCAGGGAATCAAGGGAAAGTTTTTTTCAGGACCGACCTAACCGCTGCTTCCTTCAAACAATATGGAACAAGACCCTCCCTAAGGGATGCATTCATGATGTCCTTTAAGAACATCTCAAGGCATCACCCCCGTGGACGGCCAGCCACAAAGGGCAAGGGTCAAGAGGGCAAGTTGTTTTCCTCACTTTTCCAAGGAGCTTGTCTACGTCATCAGTACTTACAAATTGAAATTGATCCAGTATAACCACATCAGCGGAGTTGCAGGATACCTCCTCAGTTGATTCTAACTCCAGGTCGGCTCTTATCTGAGAGATTTTATCCTCAAAGTGGTTCTTAAATGCATCACAGCAGGCCATTGTTGGGTTGAGTAAAGGGTTCTGCACAGGTGGAACCTGTGTCAGTTCCCTCACCACCCTAAAAAGCTCTGCTGGACAGGACTCTATGGACGCAATACATGCAGAGGAGAAGGCTCTTTGCACTGCACCTATTGTCTCTCTATAGGAACGAAGGAAGTTCCTATGACGAGTCCTGCCAGATAAGAGTCGAGTTTTTCACCAGATGCGCTCTAGTCATTGTCCAATCCGCTTCATCTTTCTAAGTTCTTCTGTATACCACAGACAGCAGTTTGAAGTGGGCTGGCAGGGACGCTTGGGAGCGATCACGTCGATAGCCTTGGTAAGATCGGTGTTCCAGGTATTAACAAAAGCTTCAACAGAATCACCGGCATTACCAACCAATGAACCCTCCAAGGCTTTCTAGAATCCAATTGGTTCCATTAGCATTCGAGGGCAGACCATTCTAATGGGTCCTCCACACCTGTGTTCAGCCTTGACCAGGAAATGATACATCCATGACAATGCGGAGGTTTTTGTTACCTCCGCCCATGGATATTCCTGTTCCGTACTATACACCCCATCAAGTGTATGACCCACACAATGACTAGGCCCGCTGACCAGTTGGGATAGGCCCATGTTTGTCATGGATTCCATGAACTCCTCAGCTGCACCTGGTAGATTAGACAAGCCGACCTCGAGTGGGATGTTGAAGTTGCCCAGAATTAGAAGTCTGGGTGATTCCAACAGCAACTCTGAGACGAGCTGTGTCAGCTCAATTAGGGAGTCTGTTAGACAACCGGGTGGGCAAGCAGTGTTCTTAGACTGTTGCCACGTTACAGTTTGAGCCCCAGGCCACACCCCCTCTTACAGCTTTTGCCTTGCTGCTTACTCTCTGGCCCCTGATGGCAATGGGGAGGAGAAGAGGAGCTTGACGTCCTTGCTGCTCTCAGGAAGGGTTCCTGCCCAGTCTTCTCAGGGATGAGGGGGGTGGTCTTTTGGAGTCCCTTTAAGGCCAGAAACCCCAGGCCACACACCCCTCTCACAGCTGTTGCCTTGCTTCTTGCTCTCTGGCCCCTGATGGCAATGGAGAGGAGAAGAGGTGCTTGGCATCCTTGCTGCTCTCAGGAAGGGTTCCTGCCTGGTCTTCTCAGGGATTATGCCACAGAGAGGTCAAGTATTGTGGTGCTGCAGGCCAGGTGCTATATTTCTCTAAAGAGGGTGGACCTGGATGCATATCTGTCTACAAGAAAAAGAAATAGAGTAAACACAAACAATTCTGAGCCTGATCTACAACTTATCGAGTAGCATTGCCAGATCTCAGGGCCTGGCCCTGAATCCTGAGTTTTTGTGAGTCATCTCTAGGCTGAAGATAGTGTTACAATCTCTCTAGCTTTGGGGGATGGATGTGGGGAGTGCATTTCTGAGCAACAGGAAAGGAGTGCAAATCTACTAATAGAATCAGCCCGATTCTATCTTAAATTCTTATTAGAAAATAAGATTCCTAATGTGACATTGGTGAGTTTTGTTTGAGGAGGCTAGATTCAGAAAACAGCTAACTTTTATGCAAGGGAAAGATGTTTGTAATAAGCTCTCAGGACTAATTGACTAATTGTGCATTGTGCTTTCAATTTATTTTATATCTTGTACATTTATTTTACTGGGTCTCTGGACAGCAATATAGAAATGAACTGAGTCCAAATCTTCAGCTCAGCTATTAGAGCATCAGCTTGCTACTGATTGCAAAGTTTGATGGATATTTTTGCTACAACATGAAAATATTTCTATGTAGGAGGGGGTTGTCTTATGTATTACTGTACTAAATTTCCTTGCTTCTTCCCAGTCATGTGATGCCAGGGCTCACCCTCACTGTGCATCCACCTTCTGGCTAGAAGTGAGTAGGCAAGATTAGAAGTTCCTTATTTCATTTTCCTGAGTCAGTGAGAAGGACTAAAGCCCTTTCATTTAACCATGATCTAGGAACAGCTGCATTAAACAAGATTTCTTTCTTAATTTTTCAAACAGAAAAAAAAAATCCTGTGTGTGTGTATGTGTTTCAGTGACAAGCTGTGAACAACTGTGGCTGGTATTTCATGATATTTCCAGGGGACATCCCTAGATCTTGGGTTTTGGCTTGGAAACCTTAGAGCCTGGGGCAACCTTCAATAGGCAACCCTGTAATAAGTTGTGCTTTCTATTGCTTTTCCTTTGTAAATCTCTCTTGCTTCACTAATGCCTGTTGTCTAGGCATTGCTGTTTTATTGTTTCAGTCCCCATCCTTATTTACTTGTGGCACTAGGTCTAAGATGTTTTCTTTCAGCATAGTGCTTCTGTACCTGGGAATTTGTTGTCAGAGAAAATGCAATCTTTCCAAAGTAAGTCTTGTTAAAAATAGGGAGCACATCTACTGATGGCAGAAGCACTGTTAGATTAGTCTGATGTGGCTGTTCCAGGTTTAACTTATCTGGTTAAAACAATGGCTAAAAACATTGTTTCTACACCCACTTTGATGCAGTAACTACTATATATACTGTAAATACTGAGACAGTCTTTATAACAATATCAAATGTGCTTACTATTGGTTCTGTCATTTGTTGTTAACTGCCCTCGAGTTAATCTCGACTCATGGCGACCCTATGGATGAGACATCTCCAAGACCCTCTGTCTGCAACGGCTCTGCTTAATTCCTGCAACTCCATACCTGTGACCCCCTTAATAGAGTCCATCCATCTATCATGTGGCCTTCCTCTCTTTCTACTTCCCTCCACTTTTCCAAGCATTAATGTCTTTTTCAATGAGTCCTTCCTTCTTATGATGTGTCCAAAGTACAACAGCCTCAGTTTGGTCATCTTGACTTCCAGGGAGGTTTCTGGCTTGATCTTCTCTACAACCCATTTGTTTGTTTTTTTGGCTGTCCATGGCATCCTCAGCACTCTTCTCCAGCACCACATCCCAAATGAATAGATTTTCTTCCTATCTTCTTTCTTAACTGTCCAGCTCTCACATCCATACATGGTAATAGAGAATACAATGGTTTGTATGATTCTAACTTTTGTGCTCAGTTGTACATCTTTGCAGTTTTTCTTGTTCTTTCATATCCACTCCTCTTCCCCCACCCCCATCCATTCTTAAACTTCTTCTGATTTCCTGACCACAGTCCCCATTTCTATCAGTGCTTGATCCCAGGAATGGAAATTCTTTTGCTATTTCTATTTGTTCATAATCTAGGTTGAACTTGTAAAGGTCCTTGGTGGTCATTATTTTTGATTTCTTTATGTTCTTTATGTTCAACATTAAGCCTGCCTTTGCACATTCTTCTTTGACCTTCTTTAGTAGGTGTTCCAGGTCTACTAGTACTATGCACACACTGTCCCTGGAAGCCCCGCCCCCAAAACCCAATTAGATGTCCTGCCCCCTGGAAGTCCCCTCCCCGTTTAATTTTTTTTTTCTTTTGTGCCTGAGTTTTTACACAGCATCAATTCCATGACCGCCATGAGTAGAAAATGTCTGCAGGCCCATTTCCCAAAACCCAGCCAGATGTCCCACCCCCCAGAAGTCCCCCCCCCAAGTTTTGTTTGTTTGTTTGTTTCTTTTGTTCATGAGGTTTTGCACAACAGCAATTCCATGACCACAGTGAGTAGAAAAAGTCTGATTGGCCTGATGATCCCACCAGCAGATAAAACAATTTGATATTTCGTAATTTTTAACTATTTGCCAGACTTATTTCCTTTCTTTTTATTTCATTTTAGGATCGTCGGATAGAAGAGTTAACTGTCTTGCTAAGCCAGTACCGAAGGGTGAAAGAGATCATGATAGCAGTACAAGGTATAATCAGTGGATAATACACTATGTGAAATGTACTTCCAAATTTTTGAACATAATTTGTCCATCACTCAAAAATGATGAAGGGAAGCAGATAAATCAGTTCACTAAAAGATTACTAAAGTTATGGATGGATCAATCCTGTGTTCAGATTTTGTTGATAAATCCTGACCCCTCCCTAATCTTTCAACCAAACAACATGCTAACCTTAGTGTACCTTTGCTATGATGTGGCAGTGGCACTACTGGTCACCACCACAATAACATAAAGTTGGTTCTTAGTGGAAGTCCAAGGATACCAGTTGAGGATCCTGTGAGCTGTTGGCAAAACCCAGTCTCTCCTTGAATCTGCCTAAGTATGCAAGGTACATTCTTGTACTTTAGAGTTACAAGGTGTGCATTTTCTTCATTACCCATTTTTTATCACTTCCTCCTGGTCAGATAATATAAACTATAAATGTTGCCTTGTATTAAATTGCTTTTAGTATTATTATGTATCATTTAGTATGTATATTAACATATTTTGTAAACATTGCATATGTCTAATTAGTGAAGGTGTTTAATTTAATTAACATATTAAAGGACTCTACATTAATCCCTAGTATGCATATTGAGTTTGTTAGCATATTTAGCAAAGAGTGTTTGGGCCAGCAAGAAATGACAAGTTTAATTCAGTTGTGCTTTTGTCCTTATGTTTTATTTAAAGATATGAAAAGTATTGTGGAAATATTCCACTGATTCCTCTGGGGATGCTTTGCTCTCTGGAGCTTTAAACAGGGTTAACTTGCATGGACAGCACAGAAAACATGAGGTGTGGGGCTGTAGGAAGCTTTTTCTCAGAGGGATGTTGAACTGTTGCCTTTCTCCTTGTTCTTTACTTTACAGCTTGGCCATGGCTTAATTCAACTGGCTGTATAAGGAATCATAGAATCATAGAGTTGGAAGAGACCACAAGGGCTATCCAGTCCAACCCCCCTGCCATGCAGGAACTCTTGATCAAAGCATCCCCGACAGATGGCCGTCCAGCCTCTGCTTAAATACCACCAAGGAGGAAGACTCCACCACACTCCGAGGGAGTGTGTTCCACTGTCAAACTGCCCTTACTGTCCTCCTAATGTTGAAGTGGAATCTCTTTTCCTGTAGCTTGCATCCATTGTTCTGGGTCCTGTTCTCTGGAGCAGCAGAAAACAAGCTTGGTCCCTCCTCATTGTGACATCCCTTCAGATAGTTAAACAGGGCTATCATATCACATCTTAACCTTCTCTTCTCCAGACTAAACATTCCCAGCTCCATAAGTCGTTCCTCATAGGGCATGGTTTCGAGACCCTTCACCATTTTAGTTGCCCTCCTTTGAGCACGCTCCAGTTTTTCTGCATCCTTTTTGAATTGTGGTGCCCAGAACTGGACACAGTATTCCAGGTGGGGCCTGGCCAAAGCAGAATAGAGTGGCACTAATACTTCCCTTGATCTAGACACTATGCTTCTATTGATGCAGCCTAAAATTGCATTGGCCTTTTTAGCTGCTGCATCACACTGTTGACTCATGTTCAACTTATGGTCTACTTGGACTCTTAGATCCCTTTCACATGTGGTCTCGTTCAGCCAGGTGTCCCCCATCCTATATCTGTGAATTTCATTTTTCCACCCTAAGTGCAGTACCTTACATTTCTTTGTGTTGGAAATGTATGGCATCCCTCTGAAACTTTTGCCAATGAATGTATAGTATTCTTCCCTGCAATAAACAAACAATTTATTGGACTGGATAGCCCTTGTGGTCTCTTCCAAATCTATGATTCCTTGCAATAACTGTTCCTATGGAACTGATTTCCTACATGTCTGTGGGTGATTTGTATCTGACTGCTAGCACTATATCTTTGGTCAGTTTCTTTGTTTTGTTCCATGTGTATTGGTGTAGGAAAATATAATGTATATATAATGTATTGGTGTAGGAAAATTGGTGCAGGAAAATATAATGCTTGGCTCACTGTATTTCTCCAGCATCTAAAAAATAATCCCATAATTCCAAAATCAGTCCAGTATGATGGCCACCTTGGGTCATCTCATTTGCTTGTGAAGGTGGCTGAGTTGTAATAAACACAGAACAACTGTCTACTGGTAGTTGATCTTTTTTCTGACCTTATTTTTGAGTCATGTAGGTCCAGGTTCTCATTATAATGTTGTGCAGCTGCTTGAGTATTAAATTCCTCTTTAGGTTCTGCTTGGCCTCTGTGCAACAAGCTTTGCCAGAAGTTGTTCATTGCTGGAGATGTAGACTGCTTGAGACCCTCCTGATGCTGGACTGCAACCCTCATCCAGCCTAATCGACATAACTGGTTGTGAGGAATGATGGGAGTTGTAGGCCAACAATACTGGGAGGGCCTGGCGGTGCAGTGTAGTTTACTAATTTTTAAAAATATATTTCACATGGGTCAATAACTTTGATGTGCAGTCTTAGATGTATTCCATTTGTTCTTAAATAACATGCACACAGCAGGGCACAGGTAGGACAACATGTCTATGCTGACCATCTTGCTAGGCAGCATTTAGCTAGATAGTGCTTGATTCATTATTAAGCAACTGCCCATGTTCCTAGGTAGTAATGTTGCAGACATTTTGGAATTTCCATGGGATTCAGCAAAACTAATAGAGAGAATGAATTATCTGCCAACCAAAGTATATCTCAGCCTGTTTATCCTTATTTGGTCATGCAGCCTTCTGTCACTTTAAAGGAGGCATAATAAAATTATTAGAGTGAAGTCTTTTAAAAGACATTTTGTCTACTGTAGCATTTTCCTTGCCTGACTAGACTGCTGCATAAAATGTTACACTTCCTGTCTGAATTTAAAATAAAGCAGCCAAGAAAAGACGTGAACACAAAGAAAAGCAATTTTGAAAAGTTGACATTAAAGATGGGGGGAACAGGGCAGCACCCTGCAAACACATTTTAGACACATGGACATATACCAAAAACATTTAAATCCTCAGGGTACTCTTCCTTTAAATCCTAAGGGTACTCTTCCTTTATAAATCCAGTAGTGGAGTCAAGAGACTAATGGATTTCCAAGACCAATTTCCACACTTTCAACTCTGGTTTTTTTTAATGAACCCCCACTTGCTATGACTAAGTAGCTTTCAGTACTATCATCACACTTTTTGCTAAAGATGGGAATGTTGCTGAGACGATAAAGAATTGGAAGCTCAAAAGCTATTTTAAACAATCAACTTTCCTATAATGTAATAGTTATTAAAACCAGCCAAACCCTTGTTTAACTCTTCTTAATAATAGGTCTAAGAGGAAAATAATATTAAATTGCTATTATTTTTCCAGACTGTACAGAAGACTTATGAAAAGCTGGAAATAATTTTCTTGTTTTGTAACCTATCCTGCATTTCTCGAAACATAATATGTCAAATTGATGGTACTGGGCAATATTTTGTTCCACGCATTTATATTTTCCAGTGACATAATGTACATTTAAAGAGTTCACTTGATACAGAATACATTGTGACCCAGTTTACTATAATGAACTACAGAACATTTGGCTGATGTATACACCTAAAACTGAATTGACTATGTTTTCCTCCTCCCACCACCAATAGTACACAATTCCTCCAGACTTTAGAACCTGGCCAGAACACTTAAAATTACAATACTGCCAGTGGAAAAGTTTTCATTTAGCACTAAATTTCAATTAATCATCACTGAAAGAAATAATATACCTAAATTCTTTTTGCCCAATGGTGAGTAGATCTTATATGAGACAGCACCACGCTTTGCAGATGTGGACTTTCTATTGAGTTTACTGCATAGAGCTATCTGAGTTGTATTACAAAGCATTACTAAAGTTGTTGGCTAATTTTGTATAAACTGATTCTTAGCATATTTAAGATTGTGGTAATTTTTGTGTATCTTAAATCTTTTAACCAAACTCAGTTCTAAATTTTAATTTTCAATCCCTTTCAGAGAAATACATTCTATTTATTGAACTTAGAACATGTACAGTCTCCCTTATCGAAAATGCTTGGAACCAGAAGTGGATTTTTTTTAAAAAAAATAATACATATATATAATGAGATACCTTAGAGAAAGGATCCAAGTCTAAACAAGAGATTCATGTATGTTATGCATACACCTTGCATACATAGCCTGAAGATAATTTTATAAAATATTTTTAATAATTTTGTACATGAAATGTTTTGTATATGCTGAAACATCTGAAAGCAAAGATGTCACTATCTTAGTTTTGGATTTTGGAGCATATTGGATTTCCGGAGGGAAATTCCACTTGTACTATGTATCTACTCACGGAACAAGGTATCTAATGATCAGCAAGACACATACCGTATATACTAGACTATAAGATGACCTCATGTATAAGTCGAGGGCAAGTTTTGGGGGCAAAATTAAGGATTTTGCTATGACCCGTGGATAAGTTGAGGGTAAAATTTAGGAAAGGATCTAAAGGATGAAGCAAAGCAAAACAATGTCAAATAACTTCCAAAAGTCCATCAGACATAACTCATTGTGCTTATTCTTAAGACTGGATGGATGAGAGAGTAAAGGGGGTCAGTGCTTCCAGGACAGATTATACTCTTGCCTTTCACCAGGGAATGGGTCCTTCTTTAAATAAGAGGTAAGATACAGGACTTACATTGACCCGTGGATAAGTCGACTCAGTTTTTTGGGGTCAATTTTTTGACCTAAATTTCTAGACTTATACATGAGTTGTTGCATCCTTTCTGCACTAAAAAGAAGTTATGAATATGAGTGAATGCTTCACTGAATTTGGTCATAAACATGTTATGCCTATAGTGACATTTTAAAAAAATCCATGCACAGTTTAAATTATAATCCTTACAGGAACTTCAGAAAGAGTTTTATCTAGTACCAGTGAAGCTGATTTTGAGGCAACTTTAAGAAAATGGAATCCTGCAAATAAGCCCCAAATGGAAATATATAAACCAGAGGTTGGTTGGTTGATTTTTTTCCTTTCCTCTATATTTTACACAGATTGTAGTGGATTTTGTTCTCAGTGTATTTAAATACTTTTGTACAGGTACTTCCACGGGAATTGACCCCACCTATGTTGCCTCCTCCACCACAAAAAGTACTGGAAATCAGGCAAGACCTTGCATCACATTTTATTTATTTATTTATTTTGTATTTTGTAAATCATTATTACTATGAGGATGCATTCAGGTGAATTAAAAAGACCAGAAGGTCCCAGATTTTGTTACTTTTCTTTCTTGTTACTTTTCTTGTTACAGTGGTCCCCCGCCTTACGAATCCCCCGGGTTACAAAAACCCCGGGATCCGAAGGCGGCGGGACCGCCATTGTATCCCCCGGGATACGAAAGATCCCCCGGGATACGAAAGAAAAAAACCCGTGCGGCCCCTTTAAATGGCCGCTCGGTCCATTTAGAATAGCGGTCCCCCGGGAAACGAAAGCTTCCGGGTTACGAAGGTAATCCCGGAACGGATTACCTTCGTAACCCGGGGGACCACTGTACTTTTATTTTGGAAATCCATACATGTTTTGTTTATCCAGAATATTTTTGTTAACTCCCAGTACAATCAAAGACTGTATCTACCTATTGGTTTGTTTATATTAAACCAATATAAAATTGGAAAGAACAGGGACAAAATCTGGGACTTTTTGGTCGTTGTAGTGGATGCACTCTGAATGAACTTTCTGTTGTTGCAAAAAATATTTTTGGGCTACCAGTATAAAACCAGATGAGATTGGTTTGAGTTCATGAGTACCAGTGACGTGGACAAGATCCTTGGAAATGGGAAGAAGACAACGTCCCCTCGATCCCTGCCCATCATGGCTGGCCATCCAGGGTGGTGATGCCTTGATGGCATTTTTTAGAGATTCATCAATGCATCCCTTAGGGAAGGTCATATTCCAACTTGCTTAAAGGAGGTAGTTGTTAGACTGCTTCTGAAAAAACCTTCCCTGGACCCCCTGCATATGAATAATTACAGGCCTGTATCCCATCATGAGCAAGTTGATCGACAGGACTGTCATCCTTCATCTCCAAGTCATCTTGGATGAAACCAATTATCTAGATCCATTTCAAACCAGCTTCAGGACAGGAAATGATTGGAGACTGCCAGTGTTGCTCTGGCTGATGACCTTCGTCTAGGCATTGACAGAGGAAGCATGACCCTGTTGGTGCTTCTAGACCTCTCAGCGGCCTTTGATACAATAGACCATGACATCCTCTTGGAACTCCTGGGAGAGTTAGGAATCAGTAGCACTGCACTCCAGTAGTTCCAGTCCTTCCTCTCAGGTAGATTCCAGAGGGTGATGCTCAGGAACAGCTGCTCCTCGAAAACGGAGCTTAAATGTGGCGTCCCTCAAGGTGCCATACTGTTCCCAATGCTATTATATATATATATATATATATATGATAACACCCAACAGCATCTGTTACGACAGAGGGCATTTTTCCCCTCAGTCAGTGGGCTGGATGAGGAAAAACAAACTCAAGCTGAATCTAGACAAAACGTAGGTACTTGTAGGGGCCCCAAACCAGGTATACGGTTGCAACCTCCAGTCCTGGATCGGGTCACGCTCTCCACAAAGGACTGTGTTTGCAGTCTGGGGGTGCTCCTAGATCCATCGCTTCACATGACAAACCAAGTGAATGTGATGGTCAGGAGTGCCTGTTATCAGCTCCGGCTGATATGCCATCTGCTCCCTTTCCAGGAAATGAAGGACCTAGAAATTGTAGTACATGTAGTACATGGTAACTTCACAACTCTGTAATGCACTCTGCCGGGGACTACCCTTGTGCCTAGTCTGGAAACTTCAACTAGTGCAAAATATGGCAGCCAGGCTGGTCTCCAGAAAAGCTAGGAGTGACCAAATAACACCTCTCCTAAAATCTCTTCACTGGCTGCCTATTAGTTTCAAGGCACACTACAAAGTGTTGGTTTTAACTGTTAAAGCCCTACATGGCTCAGGTCCAACCTATTTGAGGGATTGTGTACTCCCATATAATCTGCCCCGCACACTCAGGTCATCTGGGAGGAATCTATTGCAGCCTTTAAAAACCAAATTAACTGCTACCTCCCAGAGGGCCTTCTCTGCAATTGTTCCCAGACTATAGAACGGCCTGCTGAACGAGATCCGTCAAATTGCCAGGTTAAACATGTCAAGACGTATCTCTTCCAGCAGGCCTTTCCTGAATAAAAGTGCCCAGCCACAGAATGATTGCTCCTCACTCTGTCCTTGTTATATTTTTATTGTTATTTTTAATATGAATAGATATTTTAATTTCTAATTTTAATTGTATCATCTTTAATCCTGTTTTAAGGAGGAGATTTGAGACAGAATATTGAATGTGGATATTTTAATGTGTTGTGAGCCACTTTGATTGTCTCATCACAGAAAATAAAAGTTTAATTTATTTATTATTAATTATAAAACATGGGGGATAATTTGGGAGATTTGCCTAAAAGAATGTTCTTTTAAAGTCTCTGTTCTATTTACCATATTTATTAACAGTGGAGGCTCTCTAGTTCCTGCAAATAAAATATCAACAAATGGAGAAAGCCTGGAATTCCAAAATAGGTAAGAAGAATAATGCTGTGGAGACATCTCAGTCAAATTATGCAAAGTACTTTTGGATAATTTGTGGTTTACTTGCAAAATAAGTGACCGCTGGCCCCAGTTCAAAGAAACCTAGCAATTCTATTTGGCCAAAACACTCCCCCTTTATTTAGTCCTTGCTGTTCCTGTGAACTGAATGAGGCTTTTCCACAAAGGATGCCAATAGTTAGACCACAATCCCTTATCCTAAACGGTCTCTGGTCTTCTTTCTTTCATCTTCCCACTGACAGGCAAATACCTTTTCCATTCAGGTAGGCCTTTGGCCAATAAACTGGATTGTTGCTGAGTGGAGTTTTGCCTGGTTGTGTAGTGTTGCTTTCTTTTTATTGATACATTTTAATGAAACTTTGATCATGTTCTAGATTTTAACTCTGTTTTTATTTGATTTTGCAAGTTGAGTGTCTTTTGTTAGTAGAAAAACAAGGTATATATCAATGTATTCACTGTACAGGGTAGAGCACCCTCCTCACTGGACTCCACAGGATTGCTCCTGATTTATATCCCCAAAGCCACATTTTTCCCCCAAAAGAATAACAAAAATAGCAACATACACCTCTAGCAAGGTGCAGTTAGCAATTTTGGACCATGCAACCCTCCCACCTGTTTTTTATATATAGGGATTTTTTTTTCCAGATTTGCAAGTAACAGGATGGTTCCTTTAGCTTAAAAAAGCCTCAGGGTTAATATCTTCAAAGGGCCAATTGCACCTCCTGGTGACATTTTTTTAAATGCAAAAATGTTTTTGCAAAAAAGAAAAGAAAAGAAAAGACATCAGCAAAGATGGTTTGGGGTTTCATTTGGTTTGTAGACCACCGTTGCCCACCTCTTGGTTAGTAGGGCACAGAAGCTACTACATTTTGCATTTGTTTACTTCCAGTTGGAAAATCAGTCCAAAGGTTATATGCATTCTGACGGTAGGAAAATGTTTCTCACACCCAGTGATGTAATTGTCCTCATACAGTATCCGCTTCCAGAGTTAACCTTTTGTTAGCTGAAGAGAAGGCTCTGAAAAATTTAGGAACTCCCATTTATCACACATGCCTATTCAAATAGGCAGCAGTAAGAAATCAGCATACTTATGATTCTCACTTCCAACTTTATATGTGATGTAGTCTGTGGGTAGCATCTTTAGTACTGCAGATATAGTACTACACATATTCCATTGCATCTAGAAATGCCATGTTTGCTGGCCAGTGCACATGTAGCACTATTATACCAGTGATGCTCCTATGTGGTTTACTAATCACCGACATGTTTGTTTAACAAACTGATTTGATAAATACTGTGGGTGTGTGTGTGCATACATTCACAGTGTAGATGGTGAGAGCTTTTAAATGTGATGAGGTATGCATAGAAACACTACATCTGTGGCTTTCATATTTTGTAATATGAACATTAACATTCCCAGTGATGTGACAGTAAGAAAAAAATTCTGAAATATCAGTTTGTAGTGTAACTTCTAGTTCAGGACTGGGAAAAGTGTGACCCTCCCAATATTGCAGAATTCCCAGCTTCCTAGCAAACCCAGTAAATGACATAAGAGTTCGCCAACATCTGGAAGTTCACGGCTTTGCCACACTTGTTCTAGCTAATCATATTGAGGACTCTGTGGTTTTGTTATTGAGTGTTTGTGTCTTTCTGTGTGCTCTATATTTACACTTTCATGTAAAATATTGCCTTTATTCTTTTAAGGGTACCTCTGAAAAAAATATCAAGTAGTCTAGAAGACTTGCAAAGTGAATCCTTGGGAAAGGTTTGCTAAATATATTGACTTTTTTAACACATATGCCTGAATATATGTAGCAACTAGAAAATTCTGACAGCTGAGCTATTTTTTAATTTTTTTTTTTTTTTTTGAGATTACAACAATAATATAAAGATGGGAATGGTCTATAATACAAACATACCCAATCTATATTTCACTGTAGCAGTTACAACAAAAGGAAACTAACTACACTTAATGTCTTCTGACCAGTATATCCATATAATGCAAGTCAGAATTTTGAATTGTTTTCTCTGTACATGTTAATTCCATTTGAAAATTAGTCTAATAGATTCTGAAGGCTATGTGGCTAACCCCATAATGCCTTTCAGAATTTCTCCAGCATGTTTCTGTAGAACTTTCATTTTAGCCTTCCAAAAATGTTTTCTGTTGTTGTCAATGGCAAATGAATGAAGGACTAACTTCTGTAGTTATTCTAGAATTCAAAGGTCTATTTTCTCCTTGTTCTGTGTGTTGTTATAGAAAATATAGATATGAAGAGATGTGCACTTAGGGTCCTTCCCAACAATGCACAGGGAAGCAGTATATATACTCATGTGACCTACCAGCATTTCATCTCAGCCCCACTTTGTTCATGGAGCTTAGATAAACACATTTGAAAAAGTGGGTATATTTAAACTTGAAGTGGAGCAGAAAGGCTGCAGTTCTTCCATGCATTTGACATTTAGATATGGAGTACACCATGCATAGTGTAAAAGATATGTTTTCTTCACTTTTCAAATTCAGAGTGAACTAGCAGATCTATGCATGTGACACACTCTGTATATATGAACTAGGAAAGAGATCAAGTCAGCTTGAGTTGACTGGGATGTTTCTGATCTTTCACATGCATTTGCCAAATGTGAATAACCATGTTAAGCAGTTTGTATTGCACAGCTAGTTATTATGTTAAATGATTAAACATCTGTTCTATATCTCACTATTGGATTAATTTGCTTGGATCCAGTACATAGCCTACAAAAGTCACTGGCACAAATTTAGTTGACTTCAGTAGGACCTGGATTTGGCTGTATTTAAAAACTGGAAGGGAATAGGAGATGCACACTAATGATGATGCAGCATGGGAATGTATATTCAGGAGAAAATAAACCTGCTATTTTTCCCCAAATGCATCACTAGAAATCAAACTAAAAACGTTACTTTATGTTTGCACTAACATTTTGTTTGTTACTTTCTCTCCTTCATACTTTGAAATTGTCCTCCCTGCAACTTCCTAGCATATAGATGAGAAACCAATAGAACGTGATATAGAAAAAGAGGTATATTAACTCCATTTTAACATTTAAATCACTATTTCATGATATGTTTTTCCTCCTCCTCTTTTGTCACCTCAAATGTATGTAGCGGATGCTTTGAGCAAACTACCATATATACTTGACTATAAGTCAACATCATGTATAAGTTGAGGTCAACTTTTGGGGCCAAAAATGTGGATTTTTATATGACCCATAGATATGTCGTGAGTCAGACCTAAAGGGGGAGCCCAGCTGGGGAGAGGCTGCTGGTGATTGATCGCCGTTCCCAGCATCTCGCAGGCTGGGCTCTCCCCTGTGGAAGCAGCCTGGTTGGGGAGAGGCTGCAGGCAATCCATTGCCTTTCCCAGGCTCTCCGCAGCTGGGCTTTCCCCCGCAGAGGAAGCCTGGTTGGGAAGAGGCTGCAGGGCGATCAGTCGCCCTTCCCAGCCTGACCCAAGATGGGCTTTCCTCCACAGAGGAAGCCTTGCTGGGGAGAGACTGCAAGGGGATCGGTCACCCTTCCTAGCCAGTCCGCTGCTGGGCTTTTCCCCACAGAGAAAGCCTAGCTGGGGAGAGGCTGCAGGGCGATCGGTCACCCTTCCCAGCCAGTCCCCTGCTGGGCTTTTCCCCACAGAGAAAGCCTAGCTGGGGAGAGGCTGTAGGGCGATGGGTCACCCTTCCCAGCCTGTCCCCTGATGAGCTTTCCCCCACAGTGAAAGCCTAGCTGGGGAGAGGCTGCAGGGCAATCGGTCGCCTTTCCCAATATCTCCCCAGCTGCGCTGTCCTTTGTGGACGAAGGCCAGCTGGGGAGAGGCTTGGTGAAATTACCATATTGCCCTGTGCATTCTGCCTAGGATTTTGGAAGCCATTTTAGGGCAAAAATTTCTCGACTTATAGTCAAGTGTATACAATAGTTAAGATTTCTATTTTAGCATTTGTGTAATAGATATTGTAACAAGGTCAGAGCTTAAAGGAAACTTTCTCTTGGACTAGAGAGGGGATGTGGATGAAGGCATATTAAAAGCTTATATGTCTAAAGAGTAAGACATTGTAGCTTACTTCCTCACGCAGTAGAAGAGTTAGAAGTGACCAGTGGGGCCATGTAGGCTGCCTATCAGTCAAAATAGCAGAGCCAACCTTTCTCCATGCCTCCAAAGAACATGGCTGACCAAGTGCTACAAACAAGAAGTAGACATCTTGGTGTCTTGTAAACCTAGTGACATTTTCATTCCAGACTGAATATTTTGCAATACTTACTGTCTTTAAAAGTATTGATGGTGATCGTTAAAGTATAAAAAGATAAACCAAAATAGAAATAATAGCATGCATGGGGTTTGTGGCATGATTTATTTTATTTTTACACCAGTGCTATCTACAGTTGTCTTGATCTTTCTGGATTTCACCAATATTAAATCCTTCTCACTTGCATCATTCAGGTCTTTGCCTCAGGACGAGGCCTTCCCCTGTCTTTGTGCTTTACTTGTAATGTTCCTGCTCAGTTGCCTCAGACAACCAGATCAGGTCCCATCAATCTGAAGTTAGATACTGCTATGCTAATCTCACCATGGTGTAGTGTGTATTATTCAAACACTGATTTCTCATAGAATAAAATTTCAGTAAATTCAATGAACTTTAGAAATAATGTTGTGTTCTTCTGTTGTTGCTTTTTAAAAAAAATCCACACAGGATAGGCCACAGGTGAAAAGCAGCAAATACCAGACTTTGCCAGGGAAGCTGTTTCGACCAGCACACAATGGTGATAATGGGACATACAATACACCTGGTTCTCCTAGTACATGTCGTGTGAATGGCAATGAGGACAATGGCATACAGAGCCTGAGTATGTACTGCGAGAAAAAGAAAATTTAACTGTCTATGAAAAAAAAATGCCTTGGTGTCATGTGCAGCTTCAACTGCAGTTATTTAAAAGCATATGCTACAATATCACCAGGAGTTATATCAAAACCAATGAATCCAAAAATGGACATCCTACCAAGTTTTCATTTTAACTAATAGAAATTGGAAAGGTGGATTTCCTACATTCCAGGGCTGTTAACTGTTCATGTTGAGTTCCTGCTGCTGCTGTACATTTAGTCAGTTATTTGAGTATTGGCTGGCATGTAAAGACTTGGTGTGTGCATGGAATTCTACCTATTCCTGAGAAATCTAGAACTAGCCAGTTGTAGGAGGTGCTAGAATTACCTGTGCACAATGCTCAGTGTGCATGAGTGCCCTCATTCGATTTGCTGTCAAAGCAAGTTAGAGGTTACCATGCCAGAGAAGACTCTGTAAAAAGAGTGCTGAGGCTGCCTGCTTTCAGTAAGCTCCATTAATTTCAATGGAACTTCAGATAACACACTTTGTGCATCTATCTATAAAGTTGTTGCTCTGCTGGGTTTTAATGCTGCACTGCCTTGCTAGCTACAATCCAGTGCTTTTTCTAATACTCCTGAAGACAACGCCAGGGTAATGAGCTCATAGATTGTCATTATCCTGGCACCACAGAAGAGGCTATAGGTTTCAGTAGTGGAATTCTGAAAATAACTAGCCTATACCACAGGAGGCATGGCCTCTTCTGCTGTTCAGTTCATTTTGAGAAACCCATTTGAAGGTATAAGCCTCTTAAAATAATAAGTATATATATATTTTTAAAAAAACTCTCAAGAACAGCAAAACTCCCTAAGCTATCCTTATAAATAAAACGTATTAACAAAGCTCTGAGAATCAGTATTCTTTTAAAATGAACAACCAGATTTTATTGGCATTTGTTTACACATACATGAGAAATAGGGTAGGCTTTTGTTCTTTTTGCTGTTTTAACTTAGGAGTGTTTCATATAAAAGGCAAAAAAGTAAAATATGTAACACAATACATTATGAATCCTTTCTAAAATGTACTGTTCTCACGATAGAACATTTTGTTCTTAGATGGCATGCCTTGAAACTTCATCTGCTTTGTTACTTTGCTTCCTGTTAATTAGTTATTTCCTGCCTTTGGCTTTTTTCTTTCTTTTCTTTTCTATAACTTTGTTTTGCTTGAATTTTCCATCATCTTTGCTTCTTGTGGCTTTCTGGTTCTTGGAATGATTGAAGATCGCATCAGAAGTGTCAGTGCACCAATCTTAGGTACTGTATACCTAGTTATTATGCAGCTCTTATGCTAGCAATTAATTTGTGAGTTTTTCATTACTTCTTGATTCAAACTATAAATTGCAGAGGGAGGACTACCTAAACCATTATTTCTTGCCTAGTAAAATAAGATGAAATTTAAGGAAACACTAGTTTTTTTTATCTTGGAACTTGTTTGTTGGATTCATGAATTCTTTTTCTTGTTGATTACAGTGGATGCTAGGCATAATTGAAACTCTCACCTTTGGAAGCAGAATGTGTGTTTTGGGCAAAGAAACCTTTAAAACCCCTTATTTTGCCATTTAAATATATACAAGGCAAAAGATCAGGGTGGGTGGGATGTAATACATTCAGCCCTCTGTATTCACAAATTGTTTATCCATAGATTCAACCATTCATGTCTTGAAAATATTAAATGTGTGTATGTGTGTGTTGTATACACACACACATATATACATTCCAAAACCCTAGCGGATACCAAGGGCCCAGTATAAAATGTTTTGTGCTGCTACCAGCCAAGAATTTTGAGACTCTGGTTTCATTGGACACTGCGTCCTTTGAAAAACCATTCTGTATTCATGTTACAAATCAAGTGAGAATTACCACTTTCTAGTACATCTGCCCATTGTACAATAACTAAATGGATCAGTTGTCTCTTCCAGTGTTTTCATGTTCTAGCACATTATGATGTGATAACTTGAATGTTTGAAGGACTGTGTGCGTGCTTGTACAAGAGAGAGACTTTGTCTTATGCGTTTTATGTTTCATGAATAATCTCAGTGGCATTTTTAAATCAAAGGAGACTCTGACAATATGGATGGCACAATGACTTCAGAAGACCTTTCTCCCCTGTCGTCTGGAACAGAGTCTGGTGCACAGTCTCCATTATCTCCAGAAAATAAAAGAAGCCCAAAAGGAATAAAGAAGATATGGGGAAAGTAAGTGGTTAATTTATTTTGCTCCTCTCTTCATTGTCTTTTAATTTTTTAAAAAAAATACAGAAATATTGCAAATTATTGTATGCTTCACCGAGACCTGGCTGGGAGATGCCAGCGCAGGCACGTGGGCGCAGGCTCTCCCAGCCGGCTACACAGTCAGTGAGCAGATAAGGGAAAGTGGGTGGGGGGCGTGACTTTAGTCCATAGAAACAACTTGACCTTGATTAGGAAACCTGTCTGGAAAACAACCCACATCGAGTGTATTTACCTCAGCCTGAAGACCAGGGATAGTCTGGGGATTCTGCTAGTATACCAGCCACCCTGTTGCCTAACAGACTCCCTGACTGAGCTGACTCAGCTGGTCCCCAAGTTGTTGTTGGAGTCACCCAGACTTTTGGTCTTGGGCAACTTCAACATCCCTCTGTAGACCAGCCTGTCCGATTTATCTGGAGTGGCTTGGGAGTTCATGGAATCCATGACAAGCATGAACCTATCCCAGTTAGTCAACGGGCCTACCCATTGTGCAGGTCATCCACTCGATGGGATTTTTAGTACAGAACAGGAACATCCGTGGGCGGAGGTAACGAAAACCTCCGCATTGTCATGGACGGATCACTTCCTGATCAAGATGGAACTTAAAGCCACTTTCTGTCCCCCCGGGGGTGGCGGACCCATTAGAATGGTCCGCCCTCGAAGGCTAATGGAACCAATTGGTTTCCAGAAAGCCTTAGAGGGTCTAATGGTTGGCAACACTGAAAATTCTGTTGAAGCCTTGGTTAACACCTGGAATACCAATATCACCAAGGCTATCAACACAATCGCCCCCAAGCGTCCTTTCCAGCCCTCTTCTAACTGCAAACCCTGGTTCACAACGGAACTCAGGGAGATGAAGCGGACTGGACAACAACTAGAGTGCATGTGGCGGAAGACTCAGCTCTTATCTGACAGAACTCGCCATAGGCTGCATCTTCGCGCCTATCAGAAGGCACTAGGTGCAGCGCATCTGCAGCGTCCCATCCAGCAGGGCTGTTTAAGGTGGTGGGGGAGTTGACGCAGGTCTCTCCTGCGCCGAACCCCCTACTTGACCCTACAACATCCTGCTGTGATGCGTTTAACACCCACTTTGCAGATAAAAGCTCTCAAATAAGGACCGACTTGGATGCCAATGTTTCACCAGTATCCGCAAATGAGGATGAGTACCGATGATGTGGACAAGCTCCTTGGAAGCGTGTGCTCTCTTGATCCGTGTTCATCTTGGCTGGTCGTTGAGGGAGGGGACACACTGAGGACATTCCTCCGGGATGTAATCAATGCATCCCTCAGGAAAGGCACTATTCCACCTTGTCTGAAGGAGGCGGCTGTGAAGCCTCTCCTGAAGAAACCTTCCCTTGATCCCCTGGACAGGAACAACTACAGACCAGTTTTCTTGCTGCCATTTCTCAGCAAGGTGATCGAGAGAGCTGTCGCCTCCCAACTCCAAGCCGTCTTGGATGAAACCGATTATCTGGATCCATTTGAAACCGGCTTCAGGGCAGGATATGGAGTTGAGACTGTCATGGTCGCTCTGATGGATGACCTCCGCTTGAACATCGACAGGGTCAGTGTGACCCTGCTTGTGCTCTTGGACCTATCAGTGGCTTTTGACACAATAGATCATTCCATCCTTTTGGATCGGCTGAGTTGGGTATAGGAGGCACCATGCTGTGGTGGTTCCATTCCTTCCTCTCTGGCAGATCCCAAAGGATGAGGCTCGGGGACAGTTGCTCTTCCAAGATCAAGCTCAAATGTGGTGTC
Source organism: Urosaurus nigricauda (assembly GCA_034509955.1). Lineage (NCBI taxonomy): Eukaryota > Metazoa > Chordata > Lepidosauria > Squamata > Phrynosomatidae > Urosaurus > Urosaurus nigricauda. Next base: position 98,420,053 of record JAOEGL010000001.1, read on the forward strand.
CCTCAGGGCACCATCCTGTCCCCGATGCTATTCAACATCTTTATGAAGCCGCTGGGGAGATCATTCGGAGGCATGGAGCACAGTGTCATCAGTACGCTGATGACATATATATTTCTCCATGACCAGATCGTCCGCTCAGACTTCAGATGGCATCTCTCCTCTCAATGACTGTCTTGCAGCAGTAATGGATTGGATGAGTAAGAACAGATTGAAGCTAAATTCAGACAAAACGGAGGTACTGATAGTCGTTGGCCTGAAACCAGGTCTGAGAATACAATTCCCAGTCCTAGATGGAGTCACACTCTCCTCAAAGGATTCTGTTCGCAGTCTGGGGGTACTCCTAGATTCGTCGCTCCACATGACCAGTCAGGTGAATGTAACGGTCAGGAGTGCCTGCTACTAGCTTTGGCAGATATGCCAGCTGTGCCCTTTCCTGGAAATGAGGGACCTGGAAATTGTGGTACACGCTCTGGTCACCTCATGCTTGGATTACTGCAATGCGCTCTACATGGGGCTACCCTTGTGCTTAACCCAGAAACTCCAATTGGTCCAAAATATGGCAGCCAGGCTTGTTACCGGAACACCCAGGGGAGAGCACATAACACCTGTGCTTAAATCTGTCCACTGGTGCCGATCAGTTTCTGGGCACAGTACAAGATGTTGGTTTTAACCTTTAAAGCCCTACATGGCTTTGGTCCATCCTATCTTAGGGACCGCCTCTCCCCATATGAGCCCCCTCGCACGCTCAGGTCCTCTGGGAGGAACCTGCTACAGCCCATGAAGACCAGGCTGTCGCAGACCTCTCAGAGGGCCTTTTCAGCTATCGCTCCCAGGCTCTGGAATGACCTCCCGGATGAGATGCATCTTATTACGACCCTGGACAGCTTTTAAAAAGCTGCAAAGACGCATCTCTTCCGGCAGGCCTTTCCGGATGATGGCTAATCTCTCCCAGTCTCCAGTGACACCTATCCAGCTCTCCCAGCCACACATCAGATGCCACCTTCAGGTTACCCAAGAATGCTGATTTTAATACATTGTATTGTTTTATTCTTTTTGTTTTAATTCTGTCTTAGTTTAATTCCATTTTAAGGGGTGGAAGGTAGGGATCGGGTTGTAACTTTTTAATTGTACTTACTTTTTAACTTTTTGTACCCTGCCCTGATTGCTCGTTCAGAGGGGTGGGTTATAAATAAAAAATTATTATTATTATTATTATTACCACCAATAATATTTACACATTTCTTGCATTTTTATGTAAAAGCTGCTTTTTGCATTTTAATGCCTAGTGGCTTTTTTTTTTTTTTTTTAATCTCTCCAAAAAGAATTCGCAGGACCCAGTCTGGCAATTTTCCTGGAGATGATCTGGGCTTGGTTGAATTTCGAAGAGGTGGCCTCCGTGCAACAGCTGGACCTAGACTGTCTCGGTCAAAGGACACCAAGGGACAGAAGAAGTAAAGACTGGCTACTTATTTTTTGCTGTAGCATTGCTAACTATTGTATTATGAACTATCTTGGAAGTAATCTCTGTGCTATTCTCTAGTAACTGCTCCTACATACCTTGCAGCTGTCTAGAGATTATTTACTAAACACTGTTTGTATCATTAATGCAGTAGAGCTAAAGGCCTACCTTGAAGTCTTTCTTAATTTCTTATTAGCAAATGTCATTGTTAGATCTTGGTAGTTGCTTCCAGGGCACAGATTTTGCCACCTTTCCTTTTTACCCTGTAACCTGTCCCACGACACATTACCAGTGGGAATGGAACTTCAACCATTTGCATTGCCCTATCACTTTATGTTATTGAAGAAGAATTTCAGCGTTTGCAACAAATGTAATGATGTGGGATGTAGTAAAGCCTGGCCATGAAGTCCAGAACACTTACATCCAACTATCTGTTATTTCAACTATATATTGTTTCCATTTCCTAGCATATAAATTGATGACAAGAAATTACTAGATTATACTTGTACAAGATTAACATCAACTTCTCGTACGGCATTCTCAGCAGTGGCCCCGAAATTTTGGAATGACCTGCTGGAGGAGATCCGCCTGATAAACACTCTAGAAGCATTTAAGAAGGCACTGAAGACGGATCTCTTCTGGCAGGCATACCCATCAGATCTTATATAAATCTTATTGAGATTTCCCCCCACATTGTTGGAACACCACAATTATTCATGTAAAATTAAGTAACTGACTCCTTAGATGTATATGTAGATGGTTTTAATGGTTTTAACTAGTTTTAATTTTAACTGTTGTATCGGGACTTTTTCTAGATGTACTGTATGTATTGTTTTCATATGCTGTAATCCCGCCTCAATCCACAGGGAAAGGCAGGAAATACAAATAAAATTTTATTATTATTATTATGACAGTGACGATAAACTTCAATTTTTTACTTGTGTTCCCTAGTGATCATAACGCTCCATTTGCCCAATGGGGCAATGAACGTGTGTGTAGCTGGCTTGAGGATTTTGGTCTCGGTCAATATGTCATTTTTGCACGGCAGTGGGTAACATCTGGTCACACACTTTTAACAGCAACACCACAAGACATGGAAAAGGTAAGCATTCTAGAATGTCAGCAGAAATTTCAATTGAACGGGATACAAAGTAGTTTGTTTTTCTTTAAAATGCAGCCATGTCTGAAAAGCTCAAAATAGAATAAAAGATTGTTGAAAGGTGCAAAAATTATTGGTCGCCAGTTATATTTGGTATTTAGATATTAATTACAGTGCACCTGCATCATACACGGGTGCGCCATACGCGGCTTTCAGCATATGCTGACAGCCGCAACGGAAATTAAGCCGGCGCATCCCAGAAGGGATGCTTCCCACCGCATACACAAGCCCCATTCATTTCAATGGGGCTTGAGCATACACAGAATCCCCCTGTTGTGAAACAGATCCCCCCGTAAGGGGAGGGCCCACTGTACATTACTTATCAAAAAATGACAAGTCTGTATAAGAGGGGGGAAAGTTCAGAACTGAGCACCATCCTATAGAATGTCTCTCTGTCCATCTGTTCCCTTAATAACAATAGCACTTGCATTTCTATATGTCTTTATAGTGCTAGGCACTCTCTGAACTCTGTTAGCTAATTGCCCCCAACAAGCTGGGTACTCATTTTACCGGCCTATGAAAGGATGGAGCCCTGAGATCAAACTCACAACATTTTGACTGCAGTACCAGCATTTAACAACTATGCCACCATAAGAGATGCAGGAACAAGTGTTTCATTCTTACTAGTTTAAAGAGATCATTCTGGAACACTGGTGGAGAGCTAAAATTAGGAGTCTGTATGAGCTAAACACCCCTATGCTTTTTCAAAAATGTTTGAATTGCAATTTTTACTGTACAGTGGGATCCCGATATCCATGGACTTGCCATCCGTGATTTAAGCAACTGCAATGGTGGTGTATGCCTAGTTGTTCTCCTGTTTCTCCCAGGCCACATTTGCGGTAGCAGGAAAATTAAAGTAATTATGATGACAAAAATAGTTGCTTGCAAATATATAGAAAAACCCAGCCGAAATATTTTCCTAAGAAATTCTTTCAAACAGTGATATATTTTTCTAGGACTTGGAAAAGTTATTTTTTTCAATGCAACTTGCAGAATATCCCAGATAGCACGGCCATTTGATAGGGAGGATCCTGGGATTTATGGTCCACGAAGTAAGTTCTCAAAATTATGTTCCCCCCCCCCCTAAAAATACAGGTAAATTTTTGTGGTGCTCAAACAGTTGCAGCTTTTCAGAATTCCTACTCAACTTTAAGATGCAAGCCACCTTTAAGTACTGCAATTCCTATAACCCCACCCAGTTCAACTTCCTGTCTTAACCAAGAAGTAGCAGAATGACACAAGTAACTAGTGCAGACAGAATGTGCTTGTGTTCCATGTTAATAAAAACTTAAGAGTCCTGTTTATGCAAAGTGCCACTGTGGCAATAGGTCTTTGGTCTAATTCACAAAAGCTCTTATTATGTTCTTACAAACAGGGCTGTATCTAAAAGCACCCCAAGCTGTGAAATTGAAGTGATGAAGAAGTCTAACCACATCCAGCATAGATGGTTACCATCTTGACAAGCAGATGGACAGCTAGCCCATAGTACTTCTGTCCTGTCTGGAATGAGTTTCAGTTTATTAGCTCTCATCTAGCTTATTACTTTAGAGATGTAATTGTGAAAGTTTAACTTGAAATGTCATCCTCAATCAGTTGTGAGTCAAACATGCAGACATAAATAATCCCTGTTGTCTATCTTGATTTATTGATCTTTCAACAGCAACCTTACCAAACCATTCAGTTTCACTATAGAGATTCCTGGGATTTAAACATTCACCTAATCATCTGTAGAAAATCCCAATATTAAATACAGCATCTAGTTCAAGAAATTCTGGCCCTAAACATACCAGCACTTTGTGCCAGCTTGGGCCCGAAAGTAGGGCTAGATAGGGCTCAGCCAAGCCCTGCTTTTGCCGCCCATGCACCATCTTGGTGCATGGAAGGGGAGTCATCATGGTGTGCGAGCAAGCTTATGGTGCTCTTTCAAAGAAGCTGCCTGGAGTGGCTTCTTTTTAGGAAGCAGGTTGGTGTTGCAGCTGTATAGCCCCTCAGTTTCTTTTAAAGAACTTAACTCTGCCATATGTGTTTTGTCTGCATAATTGCCAACTTGGAAGATCATATTTTAATAGTTATCATGATTCTCTTTTATAGGAACTAGGAATAAAGCATCCTCTACACAGGAAGAAATTGGTTCTGGCAGTTAAAGCTATAAATGCAAAGCAAGATGATAAGTCTGCACAGCTAGATCACATCTGGGTGACACGTAAGTATTTGCAGTGATTAAAAAAACACTAAAATAGTTCATAGCTTTCTTGCCCATTTTATATTTTGTAGGATGTTTTGAGTTTAAGAAAATGTTTTGGAGTGAAAGAAAATAGAAATATGCAAATTGGATTTTGTCTTCAAAAATTTCCAGTCTACAATAGTAAGATCAAGATATGGGGATTCAGACTTGGAGCTTCAGTTTGTCAGTAGCCTTAAGCAGAATAGTAACATCTTCAAGAGGATGTTATAAATTTGTAACACCAATCAAAGATGTTCTATCCAGCCTCCATGTTGAGGTGAGAATTTTTCATAGTGAAATACGAAAATAATCAATTGACTTGAAAATGATAACATTTATGGTGAGATGAGGAGTTGGTGGTAAATGAAAGAGCATGAATACTTCAAGTTTGTTTTCCACAGAATATGGTTTGGGAGTAAATACTGTATGATACATTGTCTTTGTGTATTCTGTAGGGTGGCTTGATGATATTGGTTTACCTCAATACAAAGATCAGTTTCATGAATCAAGAGTTGATGGCAGAATGCTGCAATATCTAACTGTGGTAAGATGTCCCAATCTGATCTTAATTTTAAAAGCTTGGGAAGAGCAGTAGCCTTTTCTTTTGCTTAAAAACGCACACACACACACACACACACAAAGCTTAGATGATATTATAGATAAATTGGTTTTATACTAGAATTATTTTCTTCTTAAATTGTTATTTTTAGATATTTAAAAATAATTATATTTAGAATTAGCATTTCTAATTTGTTCTTATGTGAACACATAAAGTAAAATTTAATTTTTAAAAAGCTGTCCTCCCATTCACTCTAAAGCAGTGTTTCAACTCTCAAGAAACTGAAGGGAAGCAGATCACTTGCAGAAACTTAAGGCCAAACCACCCATTGGATTAAATGTAACAGGGGTTTTGATGTGGTTGATTTTGTTTTTTGGCTAAAGTTACCGTAATTGCTGCCCCAAATAAAGATGGGAGCAATTTCTGTCAGGATTTTGGCTCAAGAAGGAAGGGTTAAACTTCTCTCCATGCTTGCCACAGTCCTGATAAAAGTCACAAAAATCCTGCACTTGGTATTAATGCTGTGCATTGATCATAACATTTGACCCTCAATAAACCGCAGGAATTGAAAAGAGCAGGAAGTGGGCAAACATGTTTGGAAGGGCTTGGGAAACACAACAGAAAAGCAGGGCAAATGCCAGCCCCCAGCATGTTGAAAATAGGGGTGATATATTCTGCCTATTAGCAGATGTTGGAGTATTCCTCTTCACTTAAACAGATGCCTTCACAGGTCCCTCACATGAAAGGAAGAAAAATTGGGCAGGGGGAAGGTTTGTGAATCCCCACAGGAACTGTGCCCCCATTCATTTACTAGAAGTGGCCTTGTAACTTCTGGAAGCTTTGACAGGAATCACAGTGGACACGCTAATCTATAAGTAATCTATAAGTAGGTTGGATCTCAAGATCTAAATTGCTAGGCAACCTTGTCAGTTGTGGTTTTGACACTGCATGCTACTTGACTAGTTAATTTTGTTTTGCAGAATGATCTTCTGTTTCTCAAAGTCACAAGCCAGCTTCATCATCTCAGCATTAAGTGTGCCATTCATGTGCTGCATGTGAACAATTTCAACCCCCACTGCCTACGTAGAAGGCCAGCTGATGAGGTGAAAAGAGAAACCATAACAATAACAAAAAGCGGGAGTGGAAGAAGAATGTTAAGTCTCTGTCAGCCTTTCTTACCAGAGCAAGTTCTCTAGTTAGTCCTGGGAAGTTTCTCAACTTTTCTTTGCTTGCATGCAGGACATATGTACAGCAGGCAGTATTTGAATTATTTAGGGTTCACTATCCCATAACTAAATCCATTGGAAGACCAGATTAAAAAAAAATTACCCATCTGTAGCAGTTTCTCTTTTGTGGTGAAATGGACATGGACCTTTGGATTGCATTGTCAAGTGCAAAAGGAGATCTGGTAAAAGGTAAAGGCTTCCCCTTTGACATGATTGTCTAGTCGTGTCTGACTATAGGGAACAGTGCTCATTTCCATTACTAAGCTGAGAGAGCTAGCATTGTTAAAGATTGCTGTGTGTTCATGTGGCCAGCATGACTAAGCACCAAGGCACACAGAACACTGTTACCTTCCCGCCAAAGTGGTACCTATTTATCTACTTGTTCCCATTTATCTACTTGTTGGCAGAAGCTGGGACTAGTGACAGGAGCTCAGTCTGTCACACAGAACTTGAATCTCAAACTTCCAATCTGCTGACCTTGCATTTGTCAGAGTCAGCATGTTAACTGCTAAGCCACCATGTCCCATAAAAGTGATCTGAGTAAAAGTCAAATACATTCAGGTTCTGGAAAATACAGGTTTTGGAAAGTGGATTCATTATGCAAGAGGATTATTTAATAGCATATTCTGCCTGGGAAGGCAGAAATAATATATTTATTTGTGTTCTAACTATAAACAAGTATACAGTTTGGGCATAAACTTCATTTCATTACTGTCAGTGACTTATCGCAAGAAGCACCTATGATGCCAATGCTGATCTTTCTGGTATAGGGTAGCTAAGCTACAGCAATTGCACTAACAACCTCACCTAAATTATTGTAAGCTACCTAAATACCTGAAGGGCACCAAAGCCCATCTGAACTTGGAAAGGAAGCAGGGTGAGCTCTAGTTAGTATTTGGACTGCCAATGAATACCAAGTGCTGTAGGCTAAAATTTCAGATGAAAGAACTGGCAAAACCACCTCTGAGTATTTTTTTTTTATTTTAATTTTAATTTTGGCTAAGAAGCCCCTCTGAAATGGATAGGGTTGTCATAAGTCAACAGGCAACTTGGAGGCATGTACACACACAGTAATATGCTTTATGTAGGGTTGTTGTGTTTTGTTTGGAAGCTGCAGATGATGCAGAATGTATTTTTCTAGGATGCTCAGTAAAGACCACACACACATTACACCAGTGCTAGAGCAACTGCTGTGGTTATCTGTTAACTACTGAGCCAAACTCAGCCTCTTCCAGTTGGCATATAAATTCCTAAACAGTTTAGGAGTGGATTACCTTATACTGTAGATCCTCTTCCCTACTATACACCAATGTTACCGCTAAAGTCACTGGATAATGACTTCTGATTGCTCCCCTTCTACAGCCATCCATCTGGTGGACAGCTCAGAAGTGGAGCCTTCTCCATGATAACCCCCATCACTTCCATGTATTTGGAAGGGAGATGCTTCTGACACCTGTTCAAGATGCCTCTCTTAATAGACTGATACTGCTGCTTAGTTTAAAAATTATGTGCCAAGCCTCTATTTTTAAATGTTTACTTGATATTTTTTTAATTTATTATTTAATGTTTTATATTTTAGTGTTTGCTTTTTGATAGATTTTACTTATAGCCTAAAACCTATTATAAGTCCCTAAAGAGCCAGCATGGTATAGCCATTTGAGTGCTGAACTGGAAGACCAGGGTCTGAATCCCTGTTCTGCCATAGAAACCCATTAGGTGACCTTGGGCAAGTCTCGCTCTCTCAGCCTCAGAGCATGGCAAAGGTAAACCTTCCTGAACAAATCTTTCCATAAGCCAGAAATCATTTGAAGATACACAACTAGAGTAGTACCACTGAAACAATGGGATTTATATATGTGCTGATTTGCTATTCAATGGTGGAATCAGAGATTTGAGATACCAGATATAATATAGATGTGGTATAGACATTGATTTAGATGCAGTAGAAGTAGTAATATATATCTGCTGCAGTGACTAAGGATGGCATCTCTCCTCTGAATGCCTGCCTGGAGTCGGTAATGGGCTGGATGAGGAAAAACAAGCTCAGGTTGAATGCAGAGAAAACGGAGGTACTTGTGATAGGTTCTCCTAGCCCGGGGATGGAGATTTATCAACCAGTCCTGGACAGGGTCACACTTCCCCTAAAGGACGAGGTTCGCAGCATAATAATAATAATAATAATAATAATATGATTTATTTCTATACCGCCCTTCCATAGATCAGGGCGGTGTACAGCATATAAAAAACAATAAGACATAAAAACCATTAAAACAAGCCAGTTACAATAAAACAGTAAAACAGTAAAATCGGTAAGACAATAAAATCACAATAAAATCACAATTCTCAATACAGGTGCTAGTGCATATGCAGCAGCAGAACAGTGGGCGGCATTACAACAGGCTAATAAATAAAAGTCCATTCAGCGATAAGCCTGGTTAAATAAATAGGTCTTTAAGTCCTTTTTATATTGAGCAAGGGAGGGGGACAAGCGGAGATCGATAGGTAGAGAGTTCCAGAGACAGGGGGCAGAGATGGAATATGCCCTCTTCATCGTACTCGCTAATCTAGTCTCCGGAACTCTCAGTAACCGCTGTCCAGAGGACCTAAGTGTGCGGGGCGGATTGTATGGGGAGAGACGGTCCTTCAGGTACCCTGGACCCAAGCCATATAGGGCTTTATAGGTGATAACCAGCACTTTGTACTGAGCCCGGAAGCGAATCGGCAGCCAGTGAAGGTCCTTCAGAATTGGTGTTATATGGGCGGCCCTGGGAGCACCAGTGACCACCCGCGCTGCCATATTTTGCACCAGTTGTAGCTTCCGAGTGTGATACAAAGGCTGCCCCATGTAGAGCGCATTGCAGAAGTCCAACCGAGAGGTTACTAGAGCATGTACTACGGTTTCAAGGTCCCTCCGGTCCAGGTAGGGACGCAGCTGGCGAATCAGCCGAAGCTGATAACAGGTGCTCCTGACCGTCGCGTCCACCTGAGAAGTCAGATGGAGCGACGAATCAAGGAGCACCCCCAGACTGCGTACTGTGTCCTTCACGGGGAGCGTGACCCCGTTCAGGATAGGTGGAACCACCTCCATCCCTGGACCGGGAGAACCTATCGCCAGTACTTCCGTTTTCTCTGGATTCAGGCTGAGTCTGTTTTCCCTCATCCAGTCCATTACCGATTCCAGACAGGCCACGAGAGGAGCGACGCCATCCCTGGTCACTGCATCAGTCGGAGACATAGAGAAGACTATTTGGGTGTCATCAGCGTACTGATAACACCGCGCCCCATGCCTCCGGATGATCTCTCCCAGCGGTTTCATGTAAATGTTAAAGAGCATGGGGGACAGAATGGCTCCTTGAGGGACCCCAGAGGTGAGGGCCCTCTTATCGGAGCACACGTCCCCCAGCTGCACCATCTGGAACCTCCCAGAGAGGTAGGACCGGAACCACTGGAGCGCAGTGCCCCCGATTCCCACCTCTGCCAGGCGTTCCAGAAGGATACCATGGTCGATGGTATCGAAAGCCGCTGAGATGTCCAAGAGCACCAACAGGGACACGCTACCCCTGTCGATGCCCAGACGGAGATCATCGACCAGGGCGACCATGGCAGTCTCAACCCCGTAGCCCGCCCGAAAACCGGTTTGAAATGGATCTAGAAAATCCGTTTCGTCCAAGATCGATTGAAGTTGGAGTGCAACCGCCCTCTCGATCACCTTCCCCAGAAATGGCAGCAGCGAGACTGGCCGATAATTATTATGAACCAGGGGGTCGAGGGAGGGCTTTTTCAATAACGGTCTTACTATGGCCAATTTAAGATGGTCAGGAAATTGTCCCTCCTTGGGTGTACTCCTGGACTCATCTCTACAACTGACATCTCAGGTGGAGGCAACTGCCAGGAGTGCTTGGTACCAGCTTCGGCTAATACGCCAGCTGCGCCCCTACCTGAATAGAAAAGACCTTGCAGCAGTAGTACATGCACTGATAACCTCTCACTTAGATTTCTGTAACGCGCTCTATACAGGGCTACCTTTGTACCGGGTTCGGAAGCTTCAACTGATTCAGAATGCAGCAGCCAGATTGATTACAGGGTCCTCTAGGATGGATCATATCACCTCCATTTTAAAATCTTTACACTGGCTGCCGATCAGCTTCCGGGCGCAATACAAATTATTGGTCATTACCTTTAAAGCCTGGCTTGGGGACCCGGATTACCTGAGGGAATGCCTCTCCCTACATAATCTGCCCCGCACCCTCAGAACATCAGGGAAGAATCTATTGGATTATACCCACACAAGACTAATGTTGACTTCCCGTAGCACATTCTCAGCTGTGGCTCCTAAATTGTGGAATGACTTGCCAGAAGAGATCTGCCTTATCCCCTCTTTGGAGGCCTTTAAGAAGGTGCTTAAGACGGATCTCTTCTGGCGGGCCTACCCGCCAGATCTTGTATGAATCACCCATTGAACCCTTCCTTCTGACACTATTGAGATATGCACAATTCTGCTCATCCAATGCTGAGTAACTAACTTCTTTATGTAATAATGTATTGAATGTTTAATTTTAATTAATTTTAACTGTAATTTTGATGCATACTGTGATTTTATGACTGATTGTATTGTTTGAACTTGTTGGAATCCTGTCTCGATCTGTAGGGAGAGACGGGAAATACAAATTATTATTATTATTATTATTATTATTATTATTATTATTATTATTATCTTTGCAATACAGAACAACATTTCCCCTTCTGAGGTGGTTCAGTGGTCCAATCACAGAGTGATGGAATGGCTCAGATCAGTAGATCTGGCAGAATATGCACCAAACCTTCGAGGAAGTGGAGTTCATGGTGGTCTCATTGTAAGAAACTATGTCTTAAAGTTGCTCCCTTTTAATTAAATGTTTTAATTTTAATAAAATTAACAATTAACTAAAATGCTTTTTCAAATGTTTCAGTTCACTAAGGGGAAACAAAATCCTGTTTGTTATGATGGGAAGTGAGTTTATTGATCAATTTGGGTATTTTATGAAAACGAAATTGTCAATGTTAAGCATGCATTTTTAAAAATGATTGAAGAAATAAGGTACTGCTGGCATTTAATATCTGGTTTTGCAATGATGAAATTGGAGAACGGAAATTATTTTCAAAATGGAAATTGATAAAGTGTCAACTCAGTTTCTTAATGAATGTGTGCTGTGCCAAAGAAAACAAAGTATCTGCCAACAGGTAACATCTTTAACAAAGTCTTGAGAGAAAACAGTTAATGCAGTGGTGCCTTTGATAACAGTTCTAGGAAGTCTGTTTTGAAACTGAAGCTTGTTGTTTTGAGAAAGTCGCAAGGGCACAGTCCCATCCTACATGGTGTGTGTGTGTGGGGAGGAGGGGGGAGGGATTGTCAAAAAGATCATAAATATGTGCACATATATTTATGAGCTTTTTAAAGAGCTGGTTCAAAGGGCTTGTGTCTCTTCAGATTTATGCACTGGTAATGTAAAGAATAGTTGAAAGACTCTTGACTCATCTTGACATGGCACAAAGTTTTGCATGTTTTTCAGGATTTTATTTCCAATTTGAGATTTTTTTTACAAAAGTTTTGCATAAAAAACCTTTTGCAAAAAATGGGCCAGAAATTTACTTGGGGACTTGAGTCTTCATAAATGGACTTACATCCATTGGAAACAGAATTGAGCAGTTTTGTACATCATTTGGCTGCTGTTATTATGTAGAGAATCCCGCAAAGTGATAGTTGCACATCAGGACTGATGCACAATGAGACTGGGTGTCCATCAGAAACAATTTGCATTGGGACACTGGCTAGGGAGTCTCAGAAGAGCCTTATGTGCATCCAAACACTCTTGCTGGAGTCCCATTACACATATTTGCAATTCATTAATAGAGTTCCTTAGCACATCTGTTATATTGCTAAATATATCTAAAGTTATTCCACGTAGACTACAATAGGGAATTCAAGCCATGTGCTTGTTAAAATATAATATCTCCTCTTTTTTTTCCTTTACAAAAGTCATAGGTATTGATCCCATGATCAGAGCTCTGCTACAAAATGTTCCTACTAGTAGAAAAAAAATTTAAATGTTTATTTGATATGATTCCAATTTTGATTTTGAAATCCCATTGATTTCCCTAAAAAACCTGCTCTGAAGATTTGTGGAACCTCTAGCACTGTGTTGGAAGTTATACTAGCAATTGCAAGGAATAAGGGGATCTTATTTCTCCCAAGCTTCTATTGAATAACTTGCCTTTCTGTTCACAGAAGGGCAGCTTTCAATCCAAGCCACTGTTATAGGTATGCCGTGGTCACATAGGAATGTAACAGCTGTAATACACACTAACCTTGTAGATCTGGACCTGCAGGCATCACGCATAGTTGTGCCTATAAAATTACCTGACAGATTTTTATTATGGAATTCCCAAAGGATGCTACTAAGACCACTGGATAAACGTTTTGTTAATTTTGTACAACTGATGGAAATGCATGGAGAATTATCACTCCCTGTCCATAATACTGCAAGACACAGAATAATTAAATCACCCCAAATTCAAAACAGCCTTTTGAATCCTTTTAATTACTTAGAGACTGTGGATAAAGCATCATGTATGTGGTTGTGTTTCCAACAGATCCTTGAACCTCGTTTTAATGGTGATACACTGGCAATGCTTCTCAACATTCCTCCTCAAAAGACACTACTAAGACGCCACTTAACCACTAACTTCAATGTACTCATTGGACCAGAAGCACAACAAGAAAAAAGGGAAATAGTGGAATCTACAGCTTATACGCCTCTGACTACCACTGCAAAAGTCCGGGTAGGCTACACAGAGATAATGGATGCATTCAGAAACTTGTTTGCACTTTGAAAGTAAACTCACAAAGTATTTTGTTTTGTTTTAATCTCTCACGTAAGTGCTGGATTTCTCAGAAATCCAGACTATATGTATGTATGACATAAATCTCTCTTGATAACTGCAGTGGCTTATGAAGAGTTTTGGGAAATCTGACTAATGGAAGGTGGTGACAATTTAAGCTACCCAAGTGAGAGGGAATGACTTGTAGCTGCCAAGTCATTTGAAATCTGGTGTATAGCTACAACTGAGAGAGAAGGGCATCACTCGAAGCCTGCATGACACATGTTATATCCAACTTCTTGATTGCCAGCCACGAATGGTTCCTGACTGAAGTTCTCCTAAGAATGCTCCCACTAGCAGAAAGCATGGAAACCCTCTCTGTAGACATTGCGGCCCCCATCCTCTTGAGCAAATGGAAAACACTGACAGGAGAGGGAGGAACTGATACAAATTACAGCCTCTATCACCATTCCATTCCCCTGTGAATTCCTTCATGGGATCAAAAGCTTTCTATAGGCAAAAAAGCACTTCTGGTCACAGGAAACAGATTGTGAATTTGGTTAGAATCCTGGTGGTGTTATATGTTCTTTTTCTTTTTTCTTTTGGCCACTGCATAATTGTACTCAGCTCACCATTACACACAGTTCACATACATACCTTTTGCATTGGAACTGAACACGCTAACCAGGTGCATAACTGTTACATACTGGTTTCAGTTTGTTACTCAGTGCACTGGGAATATAATTTGCTGAACTCATGCAATTAAGGCTGCAGTCATGTGCACATTTACCTGGGAATAACCACCATTTCTTTGTGGTGGTCTCTGTGAAACACACAAATGGGTTAACGTGTGCCTGTGCAGGATAATTCATTTGTATGAATTCACAGATGACCACTCAAAGAATTACAGTCACAGGTAAGTGGCCTGTCCTTACACTGCAGGCCTTATTTCTGAGTAGGCATATATAGGAATGGAATATCCCATTGGATTTGTCTGTTGAAAGGTTAGAGGTAGTGTTGATCAAGGCCCTTAAAGACTGCACATTTGCTCAGTGCCTATTCCAATTTTTCTAAAGAGCAGTGATTTGCTCTTTTGTTGAATTTTTCAAGTTCCAACAAAAAAGTAGGTTTCATGTGAAGTTTTTGATGCAGCAGTGTGGTTCAATAAATAAATAAAAAAAGCACATATCTTCCAAAATCTGTTTGTTTTCCCCAACATAAGAACTTTTTAATGGCAGTAAACCTTGATGATAAAACCCAGTGATGAAGAGTTCTTTATAACTTATAGAGCCCCATTTAATAACAATAACAATAATAGTTGTTGTTAGCATGCTGCAGACATATTCTGTGATTGAAATTGATTTGTACAAGGAGATGAAAGCAAGTTATGCGAAGGAGTTTTATTCTAAATGTTTATTGTAGATTAGTCCCACTGTGTAACAGTCTTTCCCTCTGCTCAAATTTATTAGAATAATTTTACTAATGAAGGTAAAATCCTCCCTCTCCTTTTTGATAGATTAGTTCAATTTCTCCCAGGAAATTGAGATAATCAATACAAAGTATAGCAAAATCTATGCTCATTAACACTGTAAAATGTGTGAAAGGTAAATTACTGCTTTGAAACCACAAGTTGGTGCTAGTATTGGTATTATTATTGTTGCTCTGTGATGTGCTTCTCTGAAGTGTTTTATTTTTTGTTGTTTTTCCCCCTCTCCTTCCCACCCATTCCCCCGTTAGCCAAAGAAACTTGGATTTTCACATTTTGGAAACTTAAGAAAAAAGAAGTTTGATGAATCAACAGATTATATTTGTCCTATGGATACATATATAAGTACAACCAATGGCACTCAGAAGATCTACAGTGCTTACAAAGTGCACAGTGCCCTCCCTGATAAAGAATTAGACAAACTGGATCAGGTGGGCTAGGCGGACTGACGTCACTCACCTCTCATTCTCTTCATGCATCCCAAAGCTTTGAAATAACCTTTTGTTACAATTTAACTAAACATACATAATGCATCTGCATGGATTTAATGATTGTTTGGAGATGAGACCTGAAAAGTTTTATACTTAAAACATCAAAGGAATTTGTTTCCATCTGCAACTATATGCCATCCTACTTTTCAAGCCCTTTTTCAGGAATATAAAAAGCTTTACACAACAGTTTGTTGAAAGTTAAGGCAGCCAAAAGCCCCAGCCTGGCAGGAGTCCTCTATGTGCACTTCTGTCATAGGATTGTTATGTTTTTATATTCAACAGATGCCACCCAGAGATATTTTTAACTTTTTATATTAGTTTTTAATATAAATAGTTGTAAAGATATGTCTGTTTTATTCTGAGCAGTACAACTGGATTGTATATTCTTAATAAGACATGCTGTTTCAACTGTGCAGTGTCTGCACCATTTTGAATGTATATGACATGTAATTAAAAGAGTTAAACATAATAATACATCTTTAAAAATGGAAATGCAACTTTATCAGCAAGACAATAAAAGTCATACCTTGGGGTACATATCCAACTTCTTACATTGTAATTATTTTCTTTGGGGTGGAATTATGCTTTAAAACACTGCGGAGTTTGAAGAGATTCTCTAAATTGCCATCCTAATCATACCAAGTGGAGAAGTATGTGTAAAGCAAGTTTTTAAAACCTGAAAAATGGAGCAGTAGGAGCTTGTAAGCTTTCTGCAAGATAGAAGAGCCTGATGGACCTTCTATGGATTCTGGTTTCCACGTGAGAAACTGAATCAGAAAAATTGTGGTAAACTGAAACAATTAATTGCATTAATTTATTTTATTTTCATATGCATGAGTCATTCCATCTAACACATTTCATTTCTCTGTCATTCAAAATGTAATTTACTCTTTGTTTTATCTAATGTAAGCAATTTAATGACCATTATGCATTTGGAATACAATTCTAGGCAATCGTGGAGCAGGTGGGTAAGAGATGCACAGACAGAACTCCTTACAAACTTTTGTTTGGAAGTTTCTTAAGGTCTTTTAACCAGCCAAAGCTCCTGAAGTAGCCTGCAATTAAAATGATAGGGCTAGAAAGGAACTCTTTGCAGCATTGCCACAACCCCATTTTACTACAGCTGCTCCTATCATCGTTTGGGTAATTGTTAGTTTCTTTATAAACCTGCTTTGCATAAAAGCAAAGTGTTTTGTCTCAGGATCAGATTTCCTATGAGCCACCAAACCAAACCACTTTAGACAAATTTGTGGAGGCCAGGACTTTCAGTGGCTTCTGATCATGGTGGCTATGTGCCTTTCAATTAGCAAAGAGGGCTGTTGCCCTGATGGAAAACTTGGGATCATCTGCTTGGCCACTGTAGTAAACAAACAAGGTGCTCTGAGCCTGTGCATCTCTACATCTGCTCTGTTTAAAGCAACCAGACAGATTTATCCCTTCAGCAGGCACTGCTTAAAAAAATCCTTCACAACTACTAGCTGTGTGCTGCTTCTCTGGCCTACATGTCTGTCTAGGCATGGGGCTTCTGAGAGCATGGTCCATTCTGCAAACAAAGAGCACTATGTCTGGCAGTTCAAGACATTGTCATCTTATAAAAACAGAGATGGAGAAAGTGCAGCCCATGCAGCCCTTAGGCTTTTTTGGAGGGGGGGGCGCCTTCAGGACAGTGGTTCTTAAATGGTAGGGCAGGACTCCTTGAGAGGGCAAGACTTGGAAGCCCTGATTCCTCCTCCTCCTCCTCCTCCTCCTCTGCTTCCCAAACCTTTTCTGTCTTGGAGGAGAAGAGAAAGGCAAGCAGGGTGCTTGGAGCTTCTGCCTAAAGAAGGAGGAGAGATATTGCCTTATAAAATGTTAAAATATGAATATACGTGAATGAATGAACAAAAATACACACTAAACAAACAAGATTTTGATTCATATACTACATCACGTGGTCATGTGGGGGAGGGATTGACATCCGGATGTAGATGTAAAGGAGGTGACAAGGATAAAAAGTCTGAGACCACTGCTCTAACAAATTCCCCTAAGTGCCCTCTGGGGGACATGGGGATTTTTCACCATGTTTTTGGCCTCAAGGGTGGTGATTGTTCTTTTTAAAGTTACATCCATTTACTTCCTCTTGTTAAAAGGGGCTCTCCTGGATTTAAAATGGCCCAGAGGGCAAAAACCATGGCAAAAAAAATGTCCTATGCTTTGTTGTTAACTGTCCTCAGATTGACTTTGACTCGTGGCAACCTTGTGGATGAGACATCTCCAAACTACCGTCCTCAACTGCTCTGCTTATGCTCATGCCCTTGCCCTCTTTGATTGAGTCTAACCATGTCGTGTGTGGGCTTTCTTTCTTTCCTTCTACTACCTTCTGCCTTTCCCAACATCATTGTCTTTTGTAATGAGCCATACCTTCTTGTGATGTGCCCAAAGTACAACAGCCTTAATTTAGTTATCCTGGCTTCCAGGGAGCATTCAGGCTTGATCTGTTCTAGGGCCCATTTGTTTGTCTTTTTGTCTGTCCACATATCCTCAGCACTGTTTTCCAGCAACACATCCCAAATGATTATTTTCTTTCTGTTCACTTTCTTCACTGTCCAGCTCTCTCATCTATACATGGTAATGGGAAAAACAATGGCTTGAACTATCATCACTGTTCACAGTTATAGCTTTGCACTTTAAAAACTTATCTAGTTCTTTCATTGCTGCCTTTCCCATTCCTAGTTGTCTTCTGATTTCTTGACTACAGTCTTCGCTCTTGAAAATATTTGATCCAAGATTTTGGAACTCTTTTGACTATTTCAATTTTCTCCTTTTCTAGGATATCTTCTTCAGCAATTGCTCCAGTTCCTTATTGATTTTTCCTAGTAGTATTGTGTCATCTGCATATCCTAAGTTGTTAATGTTCCCCCCCCCCCCCATCTTCACTCCCCACTGTCTCTGAATCTAAGTCTGCTATGCATATGATGCTATACAGATTGAATAAATAGGGTGATACAATGCAGCGTTGCCTGGACACCTTTGCCAATTGGGGATTATTCTGTTTCTGCAGATTCTGTTCTAATGGCAGCCTCTTGCTCTGAGTAAGGTTACACATCAGGACTGTGTCAGGTGTTGTGGCACTCCCTTTCCTCTAAGAGCAAGCTATAGCTTTTTGTGATCTGTGCAGATGAAGGCTTTGCTGTAGTCAATAAATCACATGCTTTTTCTTCTGGAATTCCCTAGTGCCTCTTCCTTTCCTGAATCCAGCCTGTTTCTCTGGGATTTCTTGCACTATATAGGGTAGGAGTCTTGGCTGCATAATATTGAGCATGACTTTGCTTGCAGGGGAAATTAACGCAATGGTTACTGCAATCTTCTGTGCCTCTTTTTTGTCAGTGCGTATTGACTGCTTCAAATCTGTGAGCCACTGCCTTGTTTTCCATATTTAAAACTATACTTTAATCTATCTCTGTGGATTGTAGCAGTTCTATTGTTATGTTGTCTGCTCCTGGTGATTTATTTTTCCCAGTTGCTTTGAGTGCAGCTTTCACTTCACTTTCCAAAATCTGGGGTTCATCATCACAAGTATCTTCTTTCCATGTGTCATTCAACCTTTCACATTTTTTGTGTAGCTCGTCTGTGTATAGTCCCCCCTATGCTACTTAAGGGCATTTTGAAGGCAAAAAAAAAAAAAATCTTTGAATTTTTTGGCAACATGGTGCAACCTCCAAGGCCTCTTTGGGGTTTAATGCCACCCTCTACCTCCTAAAGTTGCCCAGCCCGCCTTAAAGCTTATCTGTTGTCTTTTACATACCCCACCTGGGGGAAGTGTATCTTCCCACTTTCTGCTGATATATTGCATGCCTATCAACACCTGCTTTTAGGCTTTGCCAGTTACACATAGATTATGAGGTTCACCCCTTTCAAGTGCTCTCACCACTGAGTAGGTAGAAGTAGCCACTCTGAAAGGGAAAAATACACACTGGGGCAAGCCTGGCCCCCTAAATAGGTGTAGCAATTGAGGATAGCTGGGTATGGGAATACAAACATGGATAGAGAAAGTTGCTTCTGGATTGGATCCCTAGACCCAGCAAGCAAAGCCTGGAAGCTGCAGTCCCTGCCAAGTAAACCATGTCAGGATCTGGCCCTCTAACTTGCCACCCATTATTGTTGATGACAGCCTTCTGGTGTTTGGTGTAGGTAAGTAAGTATTTTTATAACTAGGGTACCAAGATTTGTTGCTAGGTTGCAAATTTGGCCATGTCAAGTAGGTATAGGAACACAGGACCCACCCTTCAGGTAGAACCAAGTCAGATTCTTGGGATGGAAGAGCCTAGACACTGGGGCAGTACTGGGTGCAGAGCTGGTAGGAGTAAGATGTTCCCTTGGGTTCAATGGTAGCCAGCCAAGGTTCCTCCCTTGGGCTTATACCTATCTCGACAAGGATACAGTGGTTCATTGGGCCAGCCCCTAAGTGCCTAGACTTTCCCCTTGGCCCTCAATCCTCACTGCAGCTGGTGTGGCTAATGGGAGTCTTCCCCCCCCCCCCCGGTTGCTCAGGAAACTGCTGATGTTCCCATCCCCTCGTGACAGCAATTTCCAGAACAGTCCTTGTAGCAATCCCCTCACGATCACTTGCTGAGGGGGTTGAGAACATCATTTAGCCTCTTCCTTGAATATCAGCCAGCAGTGTGATGCTGCAGCAAGGAACGTGAATGTTATTTTAGACTGCATTAACAGAAAGATAGTTTCCAAGTCAAGACAACTAATATCCCATTATATTCTACACTGGTCAGGTCTCATCTACACAGCATTCTCTTCTGGGTGCCTCATTCTAAGAAGCTTCATTAATCAGCATTAAAAAAAAACAAACAAACAGGGAATACTGGATCAAGTTGTATTTCAGTTTATTATTTCAGTGTTGCTTTTTCAGCATATGAGTTTGGGTTACACTGAAAGCTGGACACATTTTCCATTAGGATTTGAGTCGCTGGCAAGGAGAAAAAAAGATGCACCAGGTCAGCTTGATTGTGAAGATGTGGTAAAGAAAGTAGTTAACATGAAGAGCCTGCTTGAGTAGAAGATATTCCCTTGCCCTAACCATGGGGAAAGCTGGATGTATGGAAGGGAAACAGGGACCAAGAAGAAAAAAAAATTCAGTTAGTTCTTTACCTTCAATGCAACTGCTGTGGGAGGAGTAACTAAATGAACTATTTCCATCACTAAATAACAAATCTGGATGATCAAGTATGTAAGCATGTGTTTCAAATGAGACACTGAACTCAGGAGATGGCTACATTCCTTCATATGTTCAAAGCATGAACAACTGCTTTTTCACTCATTAACACAGCATGCCAGGTATCAGAATCTGCACATATATGCATGTTGAAATACTGCTGATTACTGAAAAATATCTTTGTTCCATTCTAAGAAACAAACTTAGAAATGCACACAAATTATTTATATAGCAAGTACTTTGACTTGTTTTTGTAAAACCCCATGTTATTGCACAATGAACTAACTCAACTCAATGATTTTTGGCACTGCTATTCTGCTAACATACTATACGTTCAATGGAAAAAGTTCCAGTATCCTGTATGTCAGTATAAGAGAAATATTTCATCCCTAAAAAGCCAACATTATCTTTTTTTTCTGTAGACATGTCTCATATGCAGAATAGTTCAGAAGATACTTTATTATGCATGCACTGTTTGAATAAGGTGCAGTAGCAGGTCTTTTGATTTCACGTACTTGCTGAAATGATTTTACAGATGGAACATTCAGAAGGAACAGTAATGCAAATAGGGGAACTCTCTCAAGGAATAAATAACCTCACGGTAGGTACAACCAGTAATTTATCCTTTAGATAAACAAATTAGGCTCCATGACTCATAGCATATATTGTTTATTTTATATTCAACAATAATACAGGAATAAGGCACCAAGGGAATTTCATGGCAACTTCACCCGTTAATGGTGGGAGTGGGACAGAGAGGTTTATTCTTATCCTTGTTTCCCATTTTTCCTTTCTCTCATATTGTAGTCAGACACTTTATTTTGGTCATCAACCAGTAAATACAACCAGTAAAACAAACAGTATATTTATAAAATTGATCTCTATCAGCAAAACTTGTTGGCTACCATTTGAGGACACAACTTACACATTATGTAACAAAACTTTGTCACTTTTAATAAAATTGTTTTTGTTTTGATTATTCAGCAAATAATGTAAATAAAAATCATCAGAATGAAGTCAATGAAAGGAAATTATACCCTAACACCTGTGTAGTGTTAAAACAGGCCTCCAACAATGCAGTTTAGGGCATTTTAAACCGGGATCTTGTGGATTCATTATCTCTTCTGAGATGTCCCTCAACATTTTGGAACCTTGCAGATGGACTATACCCAACACACAAGATCTCTGCCCACCAATTTTCTCCTCTGCCTATGGAGACGGAGGAAGGCAATATTGAAGGGTCCTTCCTGAAAGCATATGCTTATTCCTCAAGAAACCTAAATCTAAAACACGAAACTCCTGTTAAACATACTGTATGGGTTACATTCGTAAGATGAAATAAAAAGTACAAATTTGTGTAAAGTTGGAATATAAATATTACTTTCTCATAACGTGCATATGCAATGAAATTTTCAGCTGTACACTCATCCCTCCCTGTTTACAGACTTGGAGTCCGTGGTCTCACTCCTTTGCAGACAGCAAGCAGGGAGGGACAAAATGGCACATGCACCCATTTTAACCAATGGGTTTGATTATCTGATTTGCTAGGGGGGATGTCCGGAAGGGATCCACCACAAATTGGGAGGGACGACTGTATTGTGAAGTGAAACCCAAGGTTACGTTCATACAGATTGCAAAATTAATGATATGCAGTAAGTCCATTTCAGGAAAGGATACTGAAGAGACTTCCAACTTGCAGCTCATGTTGCTGCAGTTGATATTCATCAGTGCTGCAGTCTTCTTTTGCGTCCTACTGACCTGACATTCAAAGGCAAGATCAGGGCCTCTGAAAGATGAATTAAGGTTGGAGGCTGCCCACTGAATCATTCCCACAGAAAGGTTATTAATTATTTTAAACATTAATATATTTATATCCTGACCTATATCCAAAGATCTCTGAATGTTATAAAATCAGAAGTTATGACCTGGTGCCAAAATGACACCAATGTTGGCACAAATCAGGCTTCCAAAGGAAGGATATTCCACAATTGGAGTACCACAATAGAGAAGGCCCTCTCCTGTGTCCTCTCACAATCTATCTCCTGTACCAGTCAGACACAGAGTGTCCCTCCAGCAGATCTCAGGCAGGCACAGATTGAGAGAGGCTCTCCCTCAATTGTCGATATCCCAAGCTGCTTAGGGCTTTAAATATTATCACCAGCACCAGAAGCATATTGATAGCCAGTGCAATACCTTCAGTAGTGGTGTTATACGTTTTCTGAATGGCGTTTCAGTGAGCAGTCTAGCTGCTGCAGTTTCCAAGTCATCTTCATGGGCATGTAAAGTGCACTGCTAGTGTACCTGGGAAGTGAGAAAAGACAAATGAAGCTCGAGGTCAGATATGACTACAGCTTGGAAATGTTGGTTTTATGGACTTCACCTTCCAGAATCCCCAGGCAGCATGCTCACTACCTGTTCCATTGTATTACAGCATTTGTCCAGCTAGGACCAGTCATTCACATATGATATACTTGCAAACATAAAAGTCTTGTTGATTTTAGTATTCATAGAATTCAATACCATAAAACCTTCAGGGGCTAAATTAGTACATTAGTATACTCAGCTCCTGCTGTTTTTACTTACAACATGTTTATAAAATTCATTTTATGTATGGAAATAATCCTGAATGAGCAATTCATAAATTATGCCCAAGTAATTTCTCTCTAAATCCATAGTGTATCTGTAGATTATATATACCTTTGTCTTGTGTAATTTACTCTGTAAAATATTTTTATTTCCAGACTATGTTAAGCCAAGATCAGATGTTGAATGATGATAGATTTTTAACACCGGCTCTAGAAGACTGGAGATGAAGACTCCATAAGAACACCACTGCTAATATCTTGGTTGTATTAAGAGATATGGCTAGGGCTGGATGGGTGCTACATTTAACAATTTGTCATTGTCTTTGGCACTGAAATAACTAAGTGCTATTTTTAAAACATCATCCATTTGGGATAAAAACCCTATGATCTAGTAACACATACAGAAAATCTATGCAATATTTTTAGCAATGGGAGGAATTGAGCATATGTAAATATATACTTCTACACAGGGTGAGCCACTTATTTTTCAGTCATGCATTTTTTCATATTTTGTACATTTAAGATTTCCTTATGCTGCAGACTATTGGAATTGCATTGTTTTCTAAAGTGTTCCTGCTCTGAAACAGTTGCTATAACTGATTCAATTATTTATTGTCAATATGGTATAGCAAAACCTATTCCTTCCCAAGATAAACATGCTATTTGTTTTGGCCCCTGGCCCTAAAGCTACAACAGACATCCAGAATTTGTAAAAATCATTCCTAACATTTGTGCAGTCTTCTTAACTCTCATGTTCTGAACAGTACCTGTAGTCTACAATAAGAAACATTAACTTCCATCATTTAAAAATGCTAAGAGCAGAGGAATCTTCTTGTTCTGATTGTTTCAGTAACCATCATATCTTCTATTTGGATAATCTAGAGCACAAGTAGAAATCTCATACACAGTACCCAAATCCTAGGCACCCCTTTTCATAGGCTTTTAAATAAAAACCAGAAAACCACACCACCAGAAATTTGATTTTTGAGAGAAAGGTGGGATACAAATTCAATAAATAAATAAATACATCATCTAACCTCTGGGGGGGGGGTGGATGTCTAAGCACATGAAGCAGTCCTTTTAGTCATAGCTTCATAACTCCTGAAAAGCTGCATTTGAAATGTTTACTGATTTTTTTTCTGATAAGAAAATCAAACTGGACTTTTCATCCAGCAAAATATCTATATTTCTTTCTCTGGTGCATAAAATTTGGAATTAATTCTGACCAGCTAAGTAAGATTACTGTCAAGCCAGGATAGATGGGTACTGAGATAAGAACGTTAAACGTTTCATACTAGGGGAAATATTTTTCCTACTACAGAGCATCAACCTACTTTCCATTTCCCACTGATGCTCTCTTAAATTTCACCACTTGGCTGCTTTAGGTCTGAATCCTACTAACAGTTCCAAGTGGAGCAGATCTACTGAATCTATAAGAATTACATATGTGTTTACTCAGTATGCAATAATTGTTTAAATGAAGTCATGCCTTAGTTTCCTATTTCAAATTGGATTGCCTGAGGCAGAACTTTTTGAAATTTTTCTGAACTGATTTTCATAGCAACAGCAACTCTACATAAAATTTTTGTATCTTCTGTAATCTTTGTTGGTTTTCTCTTCAGACCTCTAGCCTAGTAATCTAAACATAATTATGCAAGGGTACCCTCTGCTGGTAATACAAATGTCTGTTCACATAAAACATTCCAGGTATAACTTACTACCTTCTTTAAAAAAAACACACACACACACACACACACCTTGAATTTTCTTTCCAGACAGACACTAGTCAGCTTTCAGTCAACAAGAATTCATTCTATAATAATCCAGCCCATTTTCTAGAACTAAGTAACAGGCCTTTCACTGATTATACAAGAGAAATATGCAGAGGCTGCAAAGATTCTTCAACACTCATCCAGACAACATTCATTTCAAAGATCAAAACCTTTGGAGATTTCAGCTATATTTACATTGTTATATAGATCCAGATCTAGAATGTTCTGTACATTGAAAAGCATGTCAAACTCAGATGTACATAATGTTTACAAAGATTAATGTAAGTCATAAGCATGCATGCAGAGATCAACATCTTACTTGACCCCAAAGGATGAGTGGCCATACAGCTAAAAAGCAAAATGTCTCTGAACAGTGCAATAGTCAATGGTGGACTTCCATGTTTTTATTAGGAATTGTAGTTTCTGAGTTTCAGTATTAATAAAAAAAATTTAAAAGTTATCCTAAGGCTTGCATGAGAAATGGAGCTCAAATGTATGTGCATCCTAGGTTGCCTTTAGTACTGTCTGGATAGCTTAACCATTTTTCATGCAAGTTGGGAGAAAAGGGCAGACCAGCTCCATTGGGGCCTTGCCTGAAAAAGAAGATGGCCCTCCATCCATTTACCATCACCCAGAGGGAGTGAAGGGCAGGCCAGCTCCACCGAGCCTAGCCAGAGTAAGAAGAAGGGCCCTCCCTCCAGTCCATCTGCCATAGTCCAGGCCTTCGAGGGAGAGAAGATCTGCTGGACTTATTCCCCTTCCCCATTGCCATTCTCTTATCCTTTTGTGTCTTGTCTTTTTCAATTGTAAGCCTGAGGGCAATGAAATGTCTAATTAACAATTTGTAAGCTGCTCTGAGATCCTTTTGCCTAAAGAGTGGGTTAACAATATGCCAAATAAATAAATAAACTAATCTTAGGGCCTGGAAGAGAGTTGAGGAGCTGGATTGTGCAAAGCTATCAATAGTGGCTTTACATTGAGCTGGGGTGGAGATGAGAAACAAACCCTTATCTACCCTACTTTGTGTTTTTATCCTAACAGTGCAGTGGTTTGATTGTTGGGTTACAACTCTGTAGATCAGGGTTTGAATTCCTCCTCAGCCATGGGAACCCACTGGGTGACCTTGGGCAAGTCATACTTTCTCAGCCTCAGAAAATCCTGTGATTAGGTCCACCTTAGGTTTGCCATGAGTTAGAAACTACTTGAAGGCCACACCACCACCATGAAATATACACATATTTGGGCATACACATGTGGCTGAGTGGCTTGAGTGTTGGATTGCGATTCTGGAGATGTGGGTTCGAATCCTGGCTCAGCTGTGGAAACCCACTGGGTCACTTTGGGGAAGTCGCACTCTCTCAACCTCAGAGGATGGCCATGGGAAACTCCCTCTGAAGAAACCTGCCAAGAAAAGCCTCTGCTTGGTTTGCCTTAAGATGGCCATAAGTCTTGAAGACACACAATAACAACAATAACAACAATAAAAACAACAGGCTGGCTGAGGGGACTTTGAGGAAGGGGACTTTTCCACCTCTAGCAGGTCCAGGACAAAATTTCAAGTAAAAAAAAGCTTGTGAATAAATGCCATACAATTGGGTCCCACTCTCGCCAAGGTGGGTGTATGCCCTCCTTGTTTGTTGATTTTGTCTTCAGTCATTTCTGACTTATGGAAATAGCCACCATAAGGTTTTCTTGACACATTTCTTCTGAGGGGATTTGCCATGGCCACCCTCTAAGACTGAGAGAGCATGACTTGCCCAAGGTCACACAGTGGGTTTCCATGGCTGAGCCACAATTCAAACCCACATCTCATAGTCATAGTTCAACACTCAGACCACTACCCCACACTAGCCCCCATATGTATGCCCCATATGTATGTTTGGTGATGGTGAGTGTCTTCAAGTTTTGGCAACCCTAAGGTGGACCTATCACAAGGTTTTGGGGGCTGAGAGAGTATGACTTGCCCAAGGTCATCTATTGGGTTTACATGGCTGAGCAGGAATTCGAACCCTGATCTACAAAGTTCTAGTCCAACATTCAAACCACTGCACCATGCTGGCTCTCACATATGTATATTTTGTTGTCATTGTGAACTGCCTTTGAGTGGATGGTGACTCTCTGGATGAAATATCTCTAGACTCCCTGCCCTCCACTGCTCTGCTCAGGTGCTATAAGTTCATACCCGTGACCTCAATAGACTCCATCCTCTAGCATGTGGCCTTCCTCTCTTTCTGCTTCCCTCCACCTTTCCTAGCATAATTGTCTTTTCCAATGAATCATGCCTTCTCATGTTGTGGCCAAAGTACAACAACCTCAACTTTATCATCATGGCTTTTAGAGATGTTTCAGGCTTGATCTGTTCCAGGATCAATTTCTTTGTCTTTTTTGGCCATCTACAGTATCCTCAGCACATAGAAGAGTATATACACACATCTTAATGCAGTGGTTCTCAAACTTTGAGCCTCCTAGTATTTGGACTTCATCTCCCAGAATTCCTGACTGTTGGTAAAAATTGGCTGAGGCCTTAGGTGGGTAGGTATCTTAGATGTAGAATGGAACATAATGATAATGAACTAAGGGACAGGAGGAAAGAAAGGAAGAGCAAGGAAGAAGGAAAAAGATAAAGGGAGAAACATTGGAATATATGCTAGGAGGGATATAAAAAGGAAGTTAAAGTAAGTGAAGAAATTAGAAAGTGAGAAGGTAGGAGGAAGTAGATAGATAAGGAATGAATATAGGTAAGGTGAAGATAAGAGCAGAGATATTGCAATCCCATTACAACAAATGGATCTAACATCGTCCTTTGCAGCGTCTAACATCCTCATTTGCAATGGCTGCAGAGCTGTTTGGGCTGGAAGTCAGCCTGAAGAAAATGGAAGTTCTCTACCAGCCTGCAACACAGGAAGAGTGCTATTATCCCCATGTCACCATCGGCAAATCTGTGCTTAAGTCTGTCCAGCAGTTCACCTACCTGGGAAATATCATCTCCTCAGATGCCAAGATTGATAAAGAAATTGATCACAGATTAGCAAAGCCATATAGTGCATTCGGAAGGCTTCACAAGAGTCTGGAGTAACAAACATCTGAGGCAAAGCACAAAAATCAGTGTGTACAGAGCCATTGTACTGTCCATTCTCCTGTATGGGTCTGAAACGCCAAAATCTACAACTTCTTGAACGCTTTCATTAGCGCTGTCTACGCACAATCCTAAATGTACACTGGACCAATGATGTGACAATGTTGCTGTCCTTGAGCAAGCAGAGATCACCAGAGATTTGTATAAATACAAATGATGATGATGATGATGTCCCTGTGAAAGGCATATCTGTGTTCAATTGTTGGAAAGAGTGCTTTATCTTGGAGTGAATCCTGTAGTTAAAATCTCTCCTTTTCCCAGTTCACACCAGTCTCCAGTCCAGAGCATGAGGCCTCTGTAAACCTCCTACACATACACCGGCTGTGCCTTTCTCTGCCCTGGTGAAGGATTGAGAGTCCCTTTTCTCTGAGTAGAATCTTCTCCCTTGCACCTGGTCTCCCTGGAAGCAGCAACTGAGCAGCTGGCTGAGCAGCAACCAAGAGGCCTCTTGTCCACATTGGCCTTTGCTGCAAGGCTGGCACAGGTGAGAGGCTTCTTGGTCACTGCTTAGCAAGCTGCTCAGTTCCTGCTCCCAGGATGACAGGGTGCAAGGGGAGCAGTAACTGAGCAGCCAGTCAAACAGCGAACCAAAAGACTCTCGCTTGTGCCAGCCTTTGCTGCAGGACCGGCACAAGCAAGAAGCTTCTCAGTCACTGCTCAGCCAGCTGCTCAGTTGCTGCTCTCAAGGTGACTGGGAGCAAAGGGAGCAGCAACTGAGATTGGTTGTTTTGAATATGGAGTAGAACAATAGACCTAATATCAAAAAATATGCCCCGGGGGGGGGGGGCTAGGATTATCGCCCAAGAGGAAAAAGGGCAATAGCCCCAAAAAGTTTGGGGACCACCGCTATAAGGGCTACTGAGGCAATGAACAAATAAAAACCAATTAAAAATACCAAGATAAAAACATATTAAAAGACTCTTTAAAAACACCTAAAAATAATGCTAAAATCATTTTGAAGCTGTTAAAACAGAAATTTCAAACACTGAATGCTACATAGAACAGCACTGTTTTGGTTGCCCACTGGAAGCTTAAAAGGGATGAGGCCAGCCTGATTTCCTCAGGTAGGGAATTCCACAGTTGGGGCACTATGACATGGAAAGCCCTATATTATATGTACCCACCAACCTCACTTCACAAGGTGACAGGACATGCAATGGGCCTCCTCTGAAGATCTCAAATTTCTGGCATGCTCATATGGGTAGAGTCATTTTTAGCTATCCTGGTCCCAAATTGTTTAGAGCTTTGTAGGGCAATAGCAGCACCTTGAATTGATCTCAGAAACAAATTGAAATCCAGTGCAGTGCCTGCAATACTTTTTTTTTAATCCACAATATTATTCTCATCAGGAAAGAGGACAGCTTATATAATTGGTTTGGGGAACACATGTGGTCCTCCAGATGATGGTGGGCTGCAGCTGTCATCAGCCCTAGCCAACACAGTGAATGGTAAGAAATTGTGGGATTTGTAGTCCAGCATTTGAAGAGTCACATATTCCCAGCTCCTTTTTTACAGTTGTACCTCCATATCCACAGCTTCTTTAGCCATGGATTCAACCTTCATGGCATGAAAATATTATAAAAATATATAATTTTGAAAAAGCAAACCTTGATTTTTCCATTTTATATTAGGGACAACATTTTGCTATGCCATTGTTTTTAATGGGACTTGACATCCATGGATTTTGTATTTAATGGATTTTGGTATCAACGGGGGGTTCTGGAGACAAACCCCAGGGGACACCAAGGGCCCACTGTATAAGTACTTTGCAGTGAGCAAGAGTATTGCTAGTCATGCAACCATGGGTTCCTGATCCAGTATCTGTTCCATCATGTATAATGTAACTAATACAATGCAGATTTATTCTCTGCAGGCCTTTTAGGAGACCAGCACAGCCATTAACAGTACCACCCATGCCTATCTACCCACACCCACAGTGCTGCCCCATTCCACACCTTTTCCCTCCCACCTACCAGGTAATTTAGAATATACTAAAACTGATTCATTAGTTGATAGCACAAAGTTACTTTTATTATAGTAATTACTGCATATCCTCATGTATAAGCCTAGAATTGTTAGTCAAAAACCAAAAAAACCTAAGTCAACATATCCACAGTACTTTGGCTTTTATATATATAAAAAAGGAATCATCCCTTGCTGAAATGCAAGAGTTTTATTTGTCCTGGAAGCACTGTCCCCTCACTACTCCCTCATTCATCCAGCCTTTAGTGTGAGCGCAAACAGTTATGCGTGGTGGAATTTTGTAATTTCTGTGGCATTGTTTTTCTTTGTTTCATCCTTTAGAAGCTTTGTTACATGCCCCTAGGTTTTAACCTCAATTTTACCATGAGTCATATCAAACTGTAATTTTGGCCTCAAAACCTGCCTTCGATTTATGCATTAGGTTGACTTATAGTCGAGTATATACGGTATAGTATTATATTTTTATTTTATTATAGTATTATAATAGGCTATGGTGTGCGTAGATTAAAAAAAATCTATTAACAATCCCTATTGATTGAACACTTCTATTGTTACCTAAATATCCATGTATGCAGAAATGTAAATAGGAGTACGCAATTAAATCCAAGACAAGAATATTTCCCCATGGGGGATAAGCAACTCCGCCTTATAAGACACAGATCCATGGAGTAAGAGTAGATGGACAACATATGCTTCTCATGAATGGCTTGTTGTCTGAGCTATTGCTCCCCTGTTTTTAAGGATAAATGACACCCCACCACACACACACCTGTTCAGAACAGGAGCATCACTGATGCTTCCTCTTGCTTGACTTCTTTTGGATTTCTGAAGTAGATCTTGCTGTCATATGATAAAATTCATATTAATACATGTGTAAAAATAATGTATGCAAGTTTACAGGACTGATATAATAAAAATATTTCAAATGAACTTTTTTTTAAAAAAATAAGGAATCGCCTGTTACCCAGTTTTAAACATGTTTACTTAGAAGGGACTTACACCTAGTAAAGCATGCCCAGGGTTACAGTTTTAAAGTTCACCGGGGAATATAGCCCATTAAACTCAGTGGGATTTACATCTCTTAGGAAAGATGTCAAAGATGGTATTGTTTTTCCAAATCAAAAGACATTAATTTCCAACGCCACACAAATATTGCTTCTCTGTGGGTTTTTTTCTATAAAAAGTCTTTAAATTATAACATGTGCAGTCCATAAGTTCTAGATACAGAGTTGCTAGGACTCATACAGATAAATCAGGGAATGCACTTCAGCTCTGTTCCATTTGGCATATTATCTGATGATTGTTTTGAAAACATAAATTCATGAAAATCTTCACGCCTTGTTTGATGAGTCTGCAAAAGTAGAAATAAAATTAATAGTAGGTAAAAACAGTAAAGAAATGGTCAATTTTTAGTTAACAATAATGATATTGGCATGATGGGAGTATAAAGCAAACTTCACTAAGAATATCATTAGTCAGGCACTTGTCCCACTTTAAGACAGCTGGTGGAGTATAACAGTTTGAGTGCTGGACTCTGACAGGCCAAGGTTTTAATCTCTGCTTGGCCATGGTTGACCATGAGCATGTTGCATTCCCTAAACCTTGTAGGACAACAATCACAAACCTTTATCTGAACAAACTTTGCCAAAAAGAAAAAAGGAAAAAACCCATGGTAGGTTCACCTTGGGGCTGCCATAAATCAGAAATGACTTGTAAGCACACAACAATAATTTCTGCTGCTGCTGCTACTACTGCTACTTCTACTAATACTATAAGAACAACAACATCCAATTATAATGAATTTGAAAAGATCATAAAGGATCACTGCTAACATCAGTCTTCCTTCATCAGTATGAAAGCCCAGATGTATGAGACTTGGAGCCTCATCCTAAACCCAATTCTAGTGCATCAGTTGCCACTGCTGACTGGAAGGGATGAATAAGAATGTTGACTGGTAAGATGAGAATATGTTCACTGGGAGAAATGAGAGAATTGCAATGGCGTAAATTGGACTCACTTAATCACAACTCATTTTTATGATCATTGCATACATCGGAGTCCTGTTCCAACCACATAACAAGCAAAATTCCCTTTCAAAACTCATATTGTAAACCAGGGGTTCCCAACCTGGAGAAATATGTTTTCATATTTTTATCCTATTTTGTTTGCATAGTTTGTTCTCTGTTTACATTTTTAAAAAAAAAAACAACTTATTTATATATTTTTCTATACATTTACATTTCTGTTAAAAATTAAAATAGCTGATTAAAAATTAAAACCAGTTTGGTTTGGATATTCTTCAGAAATTGGACAGAATTAGAGTGTTTTCCCCCCTACATGACCAGCTGACATTACAGCTGTCTTCAGATTATTTAATTTCTGTCCCGTTTTTTCATCTAGAAAGTTTCCCAAGGTAAAATAATAAAATGCAATCACATTAAGGCTGCTTCTACCTCCCCTCTTCCCCTCCCTCAAAAAACACAGGGTACCATTTGTAGATGTGTAACATTCCTTTAGACATGGAGTGAGCATATCTGAGGATACAAGGCATTCATACTTAAAGCCTATGTTGGCTACGTTGGCCATATCAACTGGAGTAGATATAATTGCTGAAAGAAACATGGGTGCCTACTGTTTCCAAATATGTGTTGACCAATCCAATCAGTAAAAGAAGCAACATTTGTATAAACTCCTGGATATCCCTTTCTTCCACAGCCCAAGCCCCAGCTTATTATTCCATTAAGCGTGTAGTAGCTTGAGTCTTCTGAAGGACAAACCAATGGGCCACCAGAATCACCCTAATAAAAAGGAATAAGATTGTAATTAACACACCCTATTTTCAGGCATGTAAAGAATGATACAATCAGGAAGAATATCAGAACATTCTGACTGGCACAGAGCTAAATACCAGACTACTGGGATTCATGTTTATTTTTTCACTGTACTATCCTCAGAACTGTACTCTGAAGCTAGCAACCCACAAAGCAGAAAGAATACAGCTCCTATCTCCTGAGGCAATCACTATAATCAGCTTCAAGTGCTCTGTTTTTCCACATTGTTAACCAGTGGACCTGAATTTCAAGTAAGTTTCAAACAGAGTTAAATGTAGGAATCTACAGACATATGTTCCTGTAATAATCACATGTTAAGACAACCTCAGACTTTGTAAATCCATAACGGATAAGAATATGATGGCTTACTGTACATGAATCCTTTCCCCCTTCAGCTGGGAATCCAGCACAGAACATCTGCTTATTCAGACCACCAGAATGATTCATGTAGTATTTTTGACATTCTTCAGACATCAAAATAGGAACTTCAAGCTGATGGAGTTTTCTTGATTTTTCTCCATCTTGAGGCAGGAAAGGAGGGAAAAATCTTAAAGTCAGGAAAGTTACAGTATTCAGATATAACTTTCTAGATCAAAGTAATACATCTCTTAAATGCTCTTAATATATATATTTATTTTCTTTTAAACCAGATGGGCAGCCTACCATCCTCACCCTATTTCCTATGACCAACAGACTAATTTCAAAAGTCCTCTGAGAGATTTTGCGGAGCTTTCGGGCCAGCCACAGATGCTGGCGAAACATCAGAAAGGAACTCTTCTAGAACATGGCCACATAGCCTGAAAGCTCCACAAAAAACTATGGATGCTGGTCATGAAAGCCTTTGACTCCTCTGCAAATGTTCAGTTAGACATCTGGCTATAATGATCTGTCCCTCCACAAGTAGCCTACTGGATATAGAAGAGGAGGGAAAAAATGGGAGTGGGGTGGGATAGGAACGCCCCCATCCACTTTAAACTTTGGACCGACCTGATATTGGTTTTGGCCCTGCCCACTACCCATGTGCATCTTTCAACAGATTGCCACAAGAAAAGGTGTCCCTCAAATGCAATAAAATAAAATAAAATAATCACACAATCTTATCTCAGACCCAGTTCTTCATTTGCAGGCATAATCTTAACATGTTTTCCACTAGACATGGCTGGTGGATTCTGTGTCAGTTGAGTGGTGAGTCCACTCTGGGTTTTGAGCTGAACTGCAAAGGAGCTTTTCCAAGTGCTGGTCCTATTCAGGGGGTATGTTTCAGTATCTTTGGTGCTTCAGGGTAAACCAAGAATGGATTTGCCAATCCACTGACATGGAAGCCACAAGTTGCTATTGTTTTATATCAATGCAGTCCCTTTTATCAATTATTCTCTTTGATGATGCTAGGTGGCTAAGCAAAGTTCTGGCCAATGGCTAAGTACAGTATTCCTGCTGAAAGGGATAGTGCTCACCTTCATACTGAATGCCCCATCCTGTAATGACACACAACCTTGAAGGTTCCACCTTCTCATCTCTCTTAGGTAAGCAGACAGGACGAACATAATGGTTGAATTCAAAAGGCTCCATCAGTTGCACCAGTGCAATGTCTGAATCTGTACTAGTAGCATTAAATTCTGGATGCAGAAAGTACTGCTTCACAGATCTTTTCTAGAAAAATTAAAAGATGGTAGCACCACATTATAGGAGAAGATAGTTATCATCAACTTGAATGCATTTGACCTGGTCTAGAAATTATTTAGAGTCACTTGTGAGATAAAAATTCTGTTCATCAGCTGCATGATAAAGATATTATGCAGCTCCTTGACTCATCCCTCCAGCTGACATCACAGGTGGAGGTGACAGCCAGGAGTGTGTGGTATCAACTACGGTTGATACGCCAGCTGTGCCCCTACCTGGACAGAGAGGACCTTGAAACATTGGTACATACACTGGTAACCTCTCATTTAGATTTCTGCAACACGCTCTACATGGGGCTACCTTTGTACCAAGTCCAGAAGCTCCAGTTGATCCAGAATGCAGCAGCCAGATTGGTAACAGGGGCATCTAGGACAGACCATATTACCCCTATATTAAAATCATTGCATTGGCTGCCAATCAGCTTCTGGGCACAATACAAAGTGTTGGTTTTAACCTTTAAAGCTCTATATGGCTTGGGCCCGAGCTACTTGAGGGAACACCTCTCCCTACACAATCCTCCCCACACTCTCAGAACTTCAGGGAAGAACCTGTTGGAATATACCAACACTAATCGGATGACAACTTCCCCCAAGGCATTCTCAGCCATGGCCCCAAGATTATGGAACAACTTGCTGGAAGAGATCTGTCTTATTACTACCTTGGAGGCCTTTAAGAAGGCACTTAAGATGGATCTCTTCCAGTGGGCCTATCCACCTGACCTATTATAACGGACAATTGAATAATGTCTCCATGGATTCTTGTTGTAACAGCACCTATATATATATCCGATTATGTCTAGGGGTAGAAGCATGTTGTTTTATAGATTGAAATGTGATTTTAGATATAATTTTAGACTGTTATTATATTATATTTAACTATCTGCTGGAATCCTGCCTCGATCCAGAGGGAGAGGCGGGAAAATACAAATAAAGATTATTATTACTATTATTATTATTATTATTATTATTATTATATTATGTCTTTTAAAAATGGAAAAAACTTGTACTAACCTGACTGTTTTGTTCTTGCTCTCCTATGTCATGGGCTCCCGCCACCACTCTCAAAAGATCTTTGTATTTTTCCCTTTATGCAATAGAATGGAAGACATTTCAGGATTGCTTTAATTACACAGTTTCTATCGAGCATTTCTATTCAGTCATAAGAATATCCCTTACATACACATTTGGCCTCTTGAATGTGAACAAAAGTAAGACTGCCTTCTGAGAAAACGTAGGATTTTACTTATACAAACTGATTAACTTCCTTATGAGCACCAGTGGCATTAACAATTATCAAGAAAATTACAATACAAATGTTCTCAAGTCAGACAGAAGTATATAGGAACATAACAATAAACTGTTACTCATAGCTGGGAATAAATTAATTAAAAACTCAGTTGTCATTAGACATGAGTAATCTGTACAGTATTCAAATAATAAAGCTAAAATTGCAAAGGAGAATATGGAGAAGTCATTGATCTTGGTGAGACAGTAAAGAAAAAAAAGGAGAAGGTGGCTAGCATTAAGTATATGCTTCTATATTTGGAGGTATATATTCATCAAATGACGTGGGTGTAACATATGAGATTTTTTTTAAAAAGTAAAACTTCACTGTTTTCATCTTCTATGCTAGTTAACTGATAATATAGATAAGTTGCCATACCATCATGTCATATAGCTTATCCAGTCAATTTTGGCTGGTTGGCTGGTGAGAAGATACAAAGCTGCCCAAGCAATTTTATTTGAAGGTTCAATATACTACTATCTAGTTTTTGGAGGTATTTTGTCAAGATCAATTCTTGACAAAACTCAATATTCAATATCCATAAGATTATAGGACTGACAGTTCCTCCAATTTAAAAAAAAATAGAGGGAAAAGTATAAGTCCACACACCAAACAGAAAATAGTGTGCATCCCTCATCATTGTTTATACAGTGGTCTGTATCCATCTAAAAAAAATCAATAAAAGGGCTCGCAGAAAGCACAGAGGTGTGAAAATGCCACTGGGTAACAACAATAAATTCAGTGTACAAAGGAAGAAGGACTCAAAGGCATTCAAGAGCAGGAAAACCAAAACCTGTCAGTAGAGAATAAATTCTCTTTAAAAAAAAAAAAACTTTTATCATTCTGAGAATTTCTGAACAAAGAAATGAATAAAATATTTAGATGAGTCAGATTTAGGAGATGATCGCGCACATTTTTCTCCCAAGCTGAGCAGGGGCTGAGTATGGGCATAAACCACTTAGGAATGGATATTTTCTCACATCTCCATGCCCAGATTGGAGGCATTGCATACTCAATTTGGACTTTGCAAAGAATAGGACTTTCCTGTTCTTTGTGAAGTCTGGCAGAGGTCCAGATTGGGTACACAATTCTTCCAAGCTGGGCATGGAGGCATGCAAAAACATCAATTTTAAGTCATTTCCACCCATACCCAGCCTGTGCCCAGCTCAGGAGAAAAATGTGTGCAATAATCTCTTAAGGCTAATGAATATGTTTGATTTTTGCAACCTTAAGGGGAACACATCAGAGTTTTCTTGGCAAGATTTATTCAGCGGGTTTGCCTTTGTTTTCCTCTGAGGCTGAGAGAGTATGCCTTGCCCAAGATCACTCAGTGGATTTCCCTGGCCAAGCAAGAATTTGAACTCTGGTCTCCAGATTTACACTCCACCACCCACCCCATTATACCATGCTGGCTCTCTCTTACAGCTGTACAAATTATGTTCTTAAAAACATTTTCCTAGGCATAGAGTTGGCAGACAAATAAACTAGAACTTTCATTTTAAAATCTTATCTATTTTAGAAATTTATTGGTATAAATTTGAATAACTAATTTGAATTTATTGGTATAAATTTGAATAACCTTCATCTTCTATCAAACAACATAGATTTGCAACAGAATCAGATCTTAAAAGAGTGATTCCTTTTTGTGGCCACCATGTGGCAGTTTATTCTATATAATTGTCAAAGCTTCAGAAGACAGAAAATGAGGGAACATTTTTAATCAGTATAAAAAGAAACAGATTTTGGTTCAACTAGAGTTCACTTTTATTCAAATAAGGTCAGCAAATACTAAGGGTTCAATACAATTTTTACTCCAAGATAGAGTAGTCACTAAAACATAACTTACATAAATGTTATTTTCCATTTAGTCAATACAGTATATTTATACTAGGCAGGACTAACAACACAATTTATACCTAAAGGGGATGGTGAAAAGGGCACAGCCTTCTTGGTGATACTAGGTTGCAGCTCCAAGCATTCTTCACAGTTATTTGTGTTGCTCCTGGGATTTGCAGTCCAACAACTTTAACGGGCTGCACCATTCTTCCCACTAGACAAATATTTTAGTTCTATATATACTTACCAAGAAAATCATCAGTAGATACAATTCAGACTGCATTGCAAATTGTATGTTTGATAGTGTGCTCTTTAAATTGAATTAAGCCAGAGTTATTATTAGGTGGAAGGTATACTGCTGACAATGTACTTACCTTTCTTTAAAACAGTGAGCAGCAGTGACTACCCATGTGCTTGTAAGAACAGTTCCACCACAGAGGTTTTCACCCAAAATTTGTATGCTGGCTTGCCAAGGCCAAGAATATGGTACAGCCTCCTCACCTCCAACTATTCGACTGAAAAGAAACCTGGGTTGATTTAAAGCTACTCCACAAATGTCATCTGGTAACAAAGAACAGAGGAAAAGCTAAATCAAGTTCAGACTCCTTCTGTGAAAATGTAACAGTATCTACATCTGGATAATTCCATAGTTTATTTACAATCTACTTTATTTTTTATTAAGGAAGATATGCTATATACATTCTAGTCCTTAGAAAAATTCGAGGGCTACAGCTTCTAGAATCCCCCAGTCAGGATGTCCATTGTCTATGCTCAGTGGAGGATTGTTGAAGCTTTCATCCAAAAAATAACTTTCCCAAGGTCTGCACTTACCTAATAAGGTCTACTAATAACACTCTGTGGCTCCATTCACACTACAAAAACAACCTTTTGTGAAACTGGGTTATTTTCATGACATTCAACTCACCCTGACCACACTCAGTGCAATTTGCGGGTGGTGGTGGTGGTGGGGGAATACCGGAAAACCCACTTCCGCATCTTCAGTAGTGTGAGTATGCTCCAGTCTTTTGCATAAGCCATTAAGAATGGATTTTCCATGAACAGCACTAAAAGAGTACTGACTGTGGCCAATTTCATGAGTGCCTGTTCACAGAATGCCGAGGCTTCTAATTTGATATGATCAATGTTAAAGGAACTAGCTTCTATCTGCAGTATATCTGCACATCTATCCCTAATATCCTTATTAGGAAAACACCATTTCCAGCCCCAATGTGGTCTACATATATAGAAATTCTGCTTCTGTAATTTTAGCATTTTTAAATTTTAAACTTTGGTATATTTTAATATCGTAGAACGCTATGAGGATATTTTGTAAAGAAAAAAGTAGTCTGTAATTTGAACATATAAGTGTTGCTATTATTTTAAGCATTAATTAAATGCAAAAATCAGTACAAGGAATAAAATCAGTCATCATCATACCAGCCTCATTGGCTGGTAGCTTCCATGGCAGTGAATCTACTCCCAGCTTTAGTCCTTGGGACAGCTTCTTTACAGTTCAGGATTCATCATCCCACTGATGCAGAAGACACAAGCCTCTACCAACAACAATGATTGCCATCATCATCCACAGCATTTGAAACACACTAGATGTTGATTGGAAGATCGGAAGGTTGGCAGTTTGAGGCACGAGTGTTTCATGATGGGATGAGCTCCTGTCACTAGTTCCAGCTTCTGCCAACCTAGCAGTTCAAAAGGGTGCAAATGCAAGTAGATAGATAGGTACCACTTCAGTGGGAAGATAACAGCATTCAGGGCACAGTACAAGGTGTTGGTTTTAACTTTAAAGCTTTACATGGCTCAGGTCCAACTTATCTTAG
This sequence comes from Urosaurus nigricauda, assembly GCA_034509955.1. NCBI lineage: Eukaryota > Metazoa > Chordata > Lepidosauria > Squamata > Phrynosomatidae > Urosaurus > Urosaurus nigricauda. The sequence goes on from JAOEGL010000001.1 coordinate 98,459,663, forward strand.
GGACTGCCTCTCCCCGTATGAGCTCCCCCGCACGCTCCATTCCTCTGGGAGTAATCTGTTACAGCCCATGAAGACCAGGTTGTTGCAGACCTCCCAGAGGGACTTTTCAGCTTCTACTCCCAGGCTATGGAATGGCCTGCTGGATGAGATCCATCTCATTACAATGTTAGATCATTTCAAAACAGCTTTAAAGACGTATCTCTTCTGGCAGGCCTTCCCAGAAACTGTATAATCTTCCCAGCTCCTAGAACTTTGCAGATAACTTCCAGGCCTTCTGCATTTTGATGTTACTTTATGCTGCTAAAAACTGTGGTTTTTAATGTTTGTCTTACTTATTTTATATTAACTTGTTTTAATCTTTGTTAGTTTAATTCTATTTTAAAGGGTGGGAGGATGGGGATGGGTTTGTTGAACTATTTTAACTGTAACTGTTTTTTAACCTGTTGTACCCCACCCCGATTGTTCAGACCGGAGTAGTCCTCTTTGGCTGGATCTTTGGCTTAGTAATAGACATGAGTACCGCCCCCTACAGTCGGTTACAACTAGACATTCATGTCAAGGGACTACCTTTACCTTTACCTTTTAGAATCTCTCCAAGGATATTTACAAACCAAACTCTGGACTACTTTTCACATCCCCTTTGCCCTTCTCTGCTCCTACCAAAGAGTACCTCGAAACAAGCTGATTTACCGGGAATGTCAGTTTCATTTGTAGCATGACTTGTTTCTTCAGGAACCAACACTTCACTGCTTGAATTTGATATGTTCAAATCTAGGAAAGAGAGAAATACAGAAAAGCAACAGGAACACTGAAGATTTTTCCAAGTAAAGTTACTTCTACTCTCATCACAAAAGATAAAGTTTAAGCCACTGCAAGGACTTAAATTTGTACATAAATAACAAATTTAAGCATCTATTTTGAGGCAAAGCAGTTGAACAATATTTACCTTCTTTGCCTTTCTGTGTTACCAAACTGTGGTTGTTACCAGAGCAAAAGGCAGCCAGAGTTTAGAACACTACAGAAATTAAAGTTGAGAACATTAAATATCATGAACATAGAGTAAGAGAAGGCCTTGTCTGTTTTATATTTATCTGTTGCTGTTCTTTTATTTTGTTATCCTTACTGATCAGCTCAACCAATATAGCTATCATCATAGTCTAAGGTGCATCATGTATATATTGTTTCATATTTAGGAATATAGAGTATAGAGTGTGATTTTACAGATGACTTTAGAAACTTTAGTCTTAGACTTCAACATTGACAGGCAGTAGCAGGGAGAAGGCAGCTTTGCCCCACCCTGTGCGATGAGGAATGGCTTCTCCTTGCAAGGAGATGCTCTCATTTCTACTTTGGCAAATGGAAGTGGGGGAGAATTCGGGAGCAGGGGGCTGAAGAAGGGGACTGGGCAAAGACCCTTGATGGCACAAAAAGCCCCATTGTGCTATAGAAGAAATGTGTAGTAGTAAAAGCTCCAAAATTGGTAAATTCTTGTTCTCTTTTAATGATGCGATTGCAGCAAGACCAAGGTGAGACCAAGGCTCATGTGATAAACTCACATCATAAGGTCATGTGATAGATTATCACACACAGATGGGATAGGGATGGGCCGTGACTGCGACAACATGAAAGCCTTTCAAATCGTAATACCTACCAATCCTGCCATTAACCCATCATTAAAGGGGCATTGTAATAACATGAACTTCTGTTAATTCAAAATGCCAGCCAATCGCTTTAATGATGGGTTAATGACAGGATCTATACAAAATCATCTGAAAGTCTTTTGCACAGTCGTGGTCAGTCGTGCTTTTCGAATGGCTTAATGATTGGAACTGTGCAACATCATGTGAAAGTCCTTCCTGTGATATGCACAGGATAACAAGGGCGGGATAACTCTCATGTGATAACCTCCCAAGGTGAGACCAAGGCTTATGTGATAAAGTCCTGTGGGTCATGTACCATTTTCAGATACTCATCATTCTATATATTTTCTCCTACATCACTGATTACTTTGAGCCATCCTCAGGGTTCAGGGCTAGTTATGAATTTAATATACTGTTACCATTTTTATTCAAATGGGGAAGTTGAACAAAGAGAGCAGCTCAAAAGGAAAATTGCAACAATCATGGGAATTGTAGTTTGTTTGTAATGGGGGGGGGCAATCCCATGGCCGAACTGGAGTAGTATTTCATACCAGTGAAAATTTGAATTGAATGCAAATTCGGAATGGAAAAGGATTTACAAATTCAATAGTTTTCCAAATGCAGCTATTTTGGGAGTGATTCGTGATCGCGTTCAGATAGCCTTTTGATTGCCTCCATGTCATTTGATATTCTCTTTCAAAATAACATTAAACCCCATACATGACCCTGAATTGGCATTCAGATAACATTTCAATTTTCACCATATGAAAAAGTCCCTAGTCAGACTTTGGTCACATCATGAGAAGGCATGACTCACTGGGGGAAAAACCCAATAATGCTAGCAAAGGTGGAGGGAAGCAGAAAGAGAGGGCTGCATGCTAGATGGATGGACTCTATTAAGGAGGTCACAGGTGTGAATGTACAGGAACTAAGCAGAGCAGTGGAGGACAAGGAGTCTTCCACAGGGTTGCCATGAGCTGAAATTGACATGAGGGTGGTTAACAATAAATGGAAACCCCATTCCTTCTCTATTTCTTTTACCTGTGACAGCGATGAACAAAAATTTGGCCTTAAATCCCGCAAAGGTCTCTGTTTCGTCTGAATGAAACCTGATTATCATGGTACTAGAGGAACTCAAAACTGGGGCAGGAACAGCAAATCCACATGATCGAGCTAAAAAAGAGAAGTGGCCACAATCACAGCTCAATAACTATTCCGCTGCATTTTTTTTGAACACATAAAATGCTAAAATTAAGACAGCTGTCATGAAACAGGAATTCTCACTCTACTGAACAGTTTTTGTATAAAATACAATTGGAATTTGAAACATCTGAGATACCATTGATAATTTTAATATAATGTACATGTACATTCTCCATTACTGTATTTCCTTTACATATATTATAAGAAAGTATAGCTAGGAAAGTGTAATGAAAAATTCAATTGCTGGCTATAGCTTTTAATGGTTAGGTCTACTCTAGCTGGTTTTTGCAAACATCTTTTCTTTAAAAAAATTAATTCAGTGTTTTTATTTTTAAAAACTGTGATTGGAAACATATACTTAGCAAAGCAGTCACTTATATGACATGTAATGACACCAAGTAACCTAGTAAGCACCACATGTAAGATGAATCTTCCTTCTGTAGGTCCCTTCCTGAGTCACTTCTGGTATTGAAGCCCAGCTGATGGATAAAGAAATTTTTGCAACAATCCCCAGAAGATAAGCATTGTGGGAGGTTCTGCTCCCTAATCCCTTTAGCATGATTAGAGCAAGCTTAGGTTTAAACAAATACGTCTACTGCTATGTCATGTACACACACTACCTTGCAACGTGAGATCAGCCTCTAGTGGCTGATGAGATGAATTGCTATTTTTGCCACTTGGTTTGATAAATATTCTATTTATTTATTTATTTATTTATATACCGCCTTTATAGAAGGACTCAAGGACTCAAGACAGCTAACAGAATTTAAGTTAAAATGATACAAAGCATTAAAATATAGATACAAAGTTTTAAAAACAATTAAAACATTACACATTAAAATTTAAAATACAGTGGGTCCTTACCTTATGCAGGGGGTCTGCTTCGGACCCTCTCCCTGCATAAGGCAAAAAGCAGGTATGCTCGAGCCCCACTGGATATAATGGGGCTCATGCTCGTGGCACAGCCATCCATGCACGCCATGGGTACATGCACCATTCTCCTTTTTACTGTGCGGCTTCGGCATAAGCTGAAAGCTGTGTATAGTGCCCTTGTATGGCATGGGTGTACTGTATATTAAAAACTCTATACAAAACTCTATAGAAACCATAGATAGCATTGAAAGTCCAACCGTTATCAGTTTGAGAAAGCCTGTAAGCACAGGAATGTTTTTAGAGATGGGATGAGCCCTTCCTAAATTTTTTTTCTGGGCAATAAGATATTCACTATAAATTTGTTTGAATCTATGTTGCTCTATGCTTTTCCAGTTGTGCTACTATTCCACTCCTATGCCTTGTCTACATGAGTGATTTACCATAAGTTTCCCCCAGGTTCACTGCGACTTGCTTACACAATGAAGAACTAAAGCCCTGATTTGGGCCTGAACTGTCTTCATAACACCCACACCCAACCCTAACCCATTTTTAAATAACTCACCATTTGCTGTGGGTTTTCTCAGGGGAGGGGGAATACTCTGGGGACAACCCTAGAGAATTTTAGCAAGTGCAGATAAGCCCTGCATGCTATCAGTGGTGCCAGCAAATCATCAACTTTGAATCAGTGCTCAATACAAGCAATAAACTTTAGAAACAAACCTATTTCATTCTCCTTTATGACATTTTCATAGACTGTCACTGAGTCATAAGTGCAGTCTTCATTTTCCTCCAGTTCAAAATGTTCATATATGAGCTTAAAAAAATGAAAATAAAAAATAAAACAGCAAGCAACTGAAATTCATCCAAAACATCCAAAATGGAAGGGCTTCATTTCAGATAAGATGTCATAGCTCAGTTAGTGACATTTAATTAATACATTCATTAATCCGCAGCCCCTTTTTCTCCCAATATTGGGTCCCATTGTAACTCCAAAGTCTCAGAATTTTTTTAAGTTAACAGATGTCAAGTTTTAAGTATCTTTTTCAAAATAAAAAATTGAACCTGATGTACCATCCAACCCTAAATCTATTTACTGATATGTTCGCCCTATTGTTTTCAGTGGGACTTTCTTGCAAGGATGTGTCCCAGAGACCACAACCTTAAAAGTGACTTTATGCTAAATTCAAAGACATTACTGTGTTAGTCTGGAAAATCAGTATTCAAAGGGATCTTGTAGCACTTTTGAGACTAACTGAAAGAATGAAGCTTTCATAGACTTGAACCCATGTCCTCAACTGCAAGGGGACTCAAGTTCAAGGTACCAACTTCTTTCTTTCAATTAGTCTCAAAGGTGCTACAAGATCCCTTTGCATACTGTTCATCCTAAATTGTTACCACTCAAACAAAACAAATCTTTAAAAGCATACCTTCTAATTTGGAAACCTGACAGCAAAGGATTCAGAATTGCCTGGATGTGTTTAGACCTTTCCTTTGGAGACATTGACATCATATCTGCAGATGTCAGAGAGCAGGGCAAAAAGCTCCAAATGATATCAGGAGTGGAACTGCCAAGGCTATGTGGTGCAACCCTGCTCCCAAGAGACCTGTTTAACTAATTTGGTGCAGGAATGCCTAAAGAGTGCTTATATGTATCTCAGATATAAAAGAACCCAAGGATAACTTTGTCTCAGCAATGGAATGCAGAGACATAGCCGTGTTAGTCTGGAATATTGATATACAAAGGAATCTTGTTGCACCTTTGAGACTGGCCATGCAAAAGAAGTTGTAGCATAAGCTTTCATGGGATACATATGCACCATAGAAATAATGCAGTTTGCCACCACTTTAACTGTAATTGCTCCATCCTACAGGAGCCCGGGATTTGTAGTTTTGTGAGGCACTGGCACTTTAGCAGAGAAGGCTAAAGACCTTCTAAAACTAAAAATCCCAGGATTCCATAGGATGAAGCTACAGCACTTAAAGTGGTGTCAAACTGCATTATTTCTACAATGTAGACACACCCATAGTCTTGATCTACTTCCTCAGATGCAATAGAATGTTATACTGCTTGTGAGCCAAACTAAATGTATAGCTATTTTGCTCAGAGACACACTTGGAGAATATGTCAGTAAAACTCCCAATTACCACCTTGTACCTTAATCACATGGTTTTCTGGCGCATGAACAATCCATTGACAGTCTGCCAGGTTACTGTATGGCTCAGGATAATGCATACTTTGAACTGTTCCCTCTTGAAAGAGAATTGCTAGAGATCCACAGCCAGAATCTAGAAGTAGAGTGGAGCAAAATTAAAATGAGACCAGTAAAATAACCTATATTATGCAATACTGGAAATGGGACTTGTGTAGAACCACATGTGTGAGGACATCAGATGAGGTAAAGCTGCTTTACAACATCCCACATTCAAGAGACATGTCTGGTGTTTACATTATGCTCTTTTCAGCACCAAGTGAAAACTCTCTATCTTTAGTAAGAACTTCAAGATTTTCCCCCAGCGCTTTTGTATCTACACAATGTTCTGTGCCTCTGAAGATTATCACAAGGCTTTCTCCTCCAATCTAGGCATAGGCTGAGACCATGCATAAAAGGATGTTATCTCACAGCTGTGTGCCCAGATCAGAGGCATCCCAAACCTGATTGGGACTTCTCCCATACTTAGCAATGAGTGGAAAAGTATGATTTTTTGCTAAGTATGGGAGAGGTCCTGATAGGGTACAGGATGCCTCCAGTCTGGGCACAGAGCTGGGCAATAACATCCGTCTATACACGGTCTCAGCCTGTGCCCAGTCAGGAGAAAACAGCCAGTGCGATAATATCCTTATTTGCTTTACTCCTGTGCTACAGCTGATTTTACTATGCTTTTAAAATCTGATTTGTTGTATTGTGTTTTTATTTGTATGTTTGTAACTTGTGCACCATTGAGAGATGACTTTAAAATGCAGGAAACCAAGCCCTATAAGAAACAGCTTAGTAAGCTGAGCATGTTCAGCTTTGAAGAAAGAATATTGTGAGGTGATTTAAATATATGAAAGGATGTCACATAGAATATAGATCAAACTTGTTTTCTGTTTCTCCAGAGATTGGGACATGAATCAGTTGATTCAAATTACAAGGAAAGAAATTCCACTTAAACATTAGGAAGAACTTATTGATTGTAAGAGTTGTTTGACTGTGGAAAAGACTACTTCAGAGGATTGTGGACTTTCCTGTGGAGGTCTTTTAAACAGAGATCAGATGGCCATCTTTCAGGATTGCTTTAGCTATTTATTCCTGGATGGTGGGAAGTTGGACCTTGCAGTCCCTTCCAACTCTATGAATACTTACCTAAAAGGGTAGCTGGTTTAATAGCCTGGTATATCATGGAAAATCCAGTTCCATGTTCCTTGTTATCGGAGAAAAATTTTAGCCTTACACCATTGGAGCCAACCAAAATAGGCAATGGAGGGTCCATTCCACAGAATTTCCCTGAAAATGAATATTTATATATATATTTAATAAGATAAATGTCATTAATATTTATCAATGAGGAATTCCACTGATGTCAAAAGGGTCTGCTTATGAATGCTTAGGATGATAGTAATTAAGCCAATTTATAGCCAGCACATGTAATGTAATACCTGGGGTTGGGGAAAGATGTCCCAATATGAATTAAATTCAACTCCAAATTTGTGCAAACATTTAAACTGCATTCACCAGAGGGTTAAGAAGTCATCTTAGTACCAAGGCGTGTTTTTGAAGTCTATTCCCTCAAAATGCCATGCCTTTTATTATACAGTCAGAGATATGATGTGCAACTTGCCAACAATAACAGCAACTTCTGCTTTTAATGGAGAGTCAGGGTACTTGTAGCCTGTTATACTATATTTTGAAGAGGATACTCACCAACAAGTCTGTCATCCATTGAAATCACTGACAAGGAATCATAGTCACAGAATGGATCTTGTTCCACATCAAAATGGGAAAAATTCAACAAGATATGCATTCCTTCTGTGACAAGCAAAGTCCAAACACACAGCCTAGATTGACATAGAAGGATTATGTTCTAGTTGACAGTAAACTACAGGCACATGTTACATATATAGTCATAGAAATTGGCTTTTTATTTCTTTGACACCTCCCCCACACACACACACCATACCTCCACCATGATTTCATGGAATTTGGAATTTACCAACTATACTTGACCATATATGTGATGATTCTATTGTTGTTGTTGTTGTTTATTTTTTTTTTTTTATTTTAATGCTGGTAATTTTAATCTTAGTACTATTTAATCATTTTTTAAAGTGGGGAGGATATTGTATATACTGTTGTATCATTTTAAGGTTGTACACCACTTTGATTGTTTTAACAAAAAGCAGGATATAAATAAAGGTTTTAATTTTTATTTATTATTAAGTTGACCTCATGTATAAGTCAAGAGCAGGTTTTGGAGTGAAAGTAATGGATTTTTATATGACCTATGAATAAGTCGAGGATAAAATTAGAGGCCCATAACAAAGAATATAAAGGATGAAGATAAGGAAAACGATGCCAAAGAATTTACAAAATTCTGGCAGGAATAACTCTTTTTCCAACCCAGGCATTCACAAAGGTCAGAAATGGAGTCATGGTGGACAGAGTAGAAGGGGCTGGTGCTTCTTTTAGGTGCTCTCATCTTTTGCCATTCTACTCAGAGAAAGAGAGCGGTTCCTTTTTTGACCCGTGGATAAGTCGACCCAGTTATTGGGGGGTCAATTTTTTGACTAAAATTTCTAGACTTATACATGAGTATTTACAGTATGTTAAAATAAGGAATTTGGGTTATTTTAAAGTAAAGTTTACAAAACTGGAATTAAAAAAGTTGGACATAACAATGCAAAGAATCACTAAAGAAACTCACGGATTATAGCCCTTAATATTTTGTGTATATATGCTAAATGGAATATAAAAGAGCTTAAACAGGGCCTTACTAGCTAATGAAAAACCAGAGATATAGGTTACACAGCATATACAAAGTGTGTAATAGACAAACTTCACAGTCAGAAGAAAATAAAGGCATGTGTACTTGGCAGGTTTTAAGGAAATAAATGGAAATAATAGTATCTTGGTGTCTTTTTTTACAATATGTTCATAAACATAAGCTCATCTGCTCATTGTTCTCTACATAGATATCTTCAGTTGCAGGGAATGATACAAATATTTTAATATATGAATAAATAAATATAAGTACTACACAGGCATTCAGACTTCAGAGAAAAGTGTCGAAGAATAAGGTGGGGAAATGCCTGAAATCCAGCATTACTCACTGGTTGTCTGGATAATATTGTTTGGGATCTTCAGGGAAAAGTAGCCTTCCTTCACTGCCAGGGAGTTTACCATCTTGAGTACTGCATGATGCTATAATGTAAATGTGAAATTAGGTACACAATTCAATAAGTATCAATGTAACAGATATCAGCCAAACACAATTTAGGAGATTATAATTTTTCCATATATTTCTATTATGGGGTTTTATAATTTTGTGTTTATTTTTTATAAACAATAAAATAGCATCAAGAAATGTTGATACAGTATTGACCCCAACAATACACTCTTTCAGAGCACTTTAAAAACATAGAGTAAAGCTTGTTTGAAAGAGTGAAATGCATGATGCAAATAAAAGAACACTTCTGTTGCACTAGAGCAAAATCTAATTGCTAATCCCAGATAGACTAGACTCATTTGATCAGCTTCCAGATGATAAATCAATACTTGGGTGAATCCAATTGATTCATTTTTCATCACAGACTGGACATGAGGCTGCTCGCAAAATGGGATGCTTTAAGAGCGATCTGAAGCTAAGCAGGGCTATAATCAGCTCTTGTTAGCACTTGGATAGGAGACCATGAAAAAATAGCAGTTATTATTCCAAGGAAGTCCAAGGAAGTCAATGGAAAAGTTCCAGAATTTGTGTGTTTTAAATTATATCTTAAATGTATAATGTACTTTAAATTGATTTTGACTATATGCTTTTAACAGAATTAATGTTTGTTTTTTTAAACTATGAAATAGTACGGTTATACCTAGATCTTTACTCTAAATTTTGTAAGCCACCTTGGATCTCTTACAGGAGAAAGAAAGGGTACAAATGGAATAAATACATCAAATAAATAATGAAACCACCTCTGAGTACTTCTTACTAAGAAAACCCTATGAATTTTTTTGAATCACTGTAAGTTTTCAGGCTTGAAGTTATTTGTACAGAAAGAGAGAGACAGAGTTTTGGAGTGCTTTGATCTAGTTGATCTAACCCATGGAAATATGTTTTGATTGGATTAAAATACAAAACAAAATACAGCCAGATTAGCATGAAGTCCATTGAATTGGTTTCAAAAGTAGTCAATAACTCATTCCATTTTGGTTCACTGATGTTGCTGTTGTTGTTATGATTTTGAATGCTCTTGGTCCAAAAGGGGTTCTGATCATCAAAAAGAAACATGGTTCTGGAATGCCTGAATGGGGCACAGCTGTGTTTGGAAAGCACTCAAATAGACCCTGGGTGTATTACTTTTTAAACCACAAATGCTCAACTCCTTCAGCCAGTGTGGCACTTGCCATGTTGACTAAAGGACCCTGGGAGTTTTTATTCCAAAAAAGTTATGTTTCCAAGCTTCATTGTAGTGCTCTGCAAGGTCTGTCCATATTCCGAACCACAGCACTGAAACATCCACACTTGTTCCTCAACTGCACTTTTATTCCTGAAGGTCATGATTCAACTTCTGAAGCATCTTTCACAGAACTGATTTTCCTCAAATAAATCTGGCAGGAATCAAAACATGTTCATAGATGTGTACAGAAATGGGGTGTTAATTTCTAAGCATTTACATAGACCACAAAACCATATTAAAATTCTGGACTTCAATCCCTTTATTTTCAGACGTTTAAACTCCTGGTGTTAATATCTGCAATTCAAATTGCAGTGGAGGTGGGCACACCCCAAGAAAGACATGAAGCAAATTGGCAAAAAAAAAAAAAAGCCACAACTTTATTAACAGCAATACAAGGTAGGGTTGGCCCACAAGCACAAGGTCTGGATTTGCACATCATCAACACCGAGGTTGACTGATGTGAGATTGCCTGTACGCCAAGCATCGGGATGACTTAGAGGCAATGCGACACCCTTGCACAATTACGCAGCTACTGGAGGAAAGCTTCTAGTCACCGGGATAAACTCCATGTGACCCACCATTGGCCACCTCACCCCGTGATGTTTCCTGGGTCCAAAGGACTCCTGATCCAGTGCTACTGAGCCCTGGAAACCAACCCACTAGGTCCAGTACCTCTGCTGCCACCCCAAAAAGTTGTGATAAGCAACACCAATCCCAGGGAGGGAGGGAGGGAGGAGGGAGGGAGGATAGCCGAGCGATATCAAAAGGTGCAACATGGACCACGCACCGGCCTTAAATAGGCTTCCTCTGCTGGGAGGCCTCCCAACAACATCCCTCCTCCCAAGGCCTGCCCAGCCAATGAGAGGAGGAGGCAGGAAAACCAGCCCAATCCCTGCCACACTCGCCTGGGCGGCCCGGGGAGTCCGGAAGCCAGGCGAGCGCAAGTGCAGGAGCGCACACACTGCTGCCCTCCCGCTGGCGAGAAGCAGCCATGGCAAGCTTCCTGCCAGTGGGAAAAGCCGCACCATGCAGCAACCACTGGCCTGGGGCTTTCCAGCCCCACAGCAACTGTGCCTGCCCATGCAGGGTGGGAGGCACCATTATTAACAAAACTAATAATTTGGGAGATTGTATTGTGTAATTCAAGTTTTTCTAAAACAAAATAATAAACATGGAGTCTTATCAGTAAACTCCTAAATAAAAAAGGTGTTTAAAAGCTGTACTCACCTGTTGGACTTTTCATTTTGACATCTAATTAAAAAGGAAAAAAAGTGTTAATAAAAGACAATGATTACCAAAGGATTAGTAATTAATTTGCAAAGGCAAAATATGAATAGCATTCTTGGGCCTGAATCCTTTTTGTTTTGTTTTGTTTTGTTTTAATGCTCTACGTCAATACGTTGATTAACAATTCCAGTGGAGTACTTCTAAGTAAAATATTGTCAATGCTGTGAAGGTCCAAAAACAAACTGATAAACCCTGTCTGTGACAATCTTAGCTAACAAAGAGTTCAGTAGACTAAAAGGTACAATGCTCTGTTTTACTGCTGCCTTCACCCATTAAATTCAGATCCCATGTCACACTGCTATTCCAAATAAGCTCAGAACAAGCAAGGGACTGAGAGGTCATGTTCCACACAACCTGTACCCTTGCATGTATGTACTATATAATATTTGATCAAAGTGACTCAAGAGAAAGAAAATAAAACACTGTGCAGCAGCTTTCACATCTACTTTGGCTAGAAAAGAACCCCAATGCAAACAATATATGAGTTGTTGCAGCTTCAGTTCAGTTGGCAGAAGGAGAGGTCAGAAATGTTAATTGTGCAGAAAATTATTCATAGTCATAGAATTATAACACTAGTATGATTTTGGTATTACCAGCATCCATATGCTGTTGAATCCAAGGGAGCACCTTTGTAAGATCTGTAAAAATTCCTGGTGTGCCTCTTCTTTCATACTTTTTTTTCAAGTTATGCATCCAGCTACGTGCACATCCTATGCCCCACGAGGTCACTCCAATCAGGGTCCAAGAACCATGGTCACGTCTGCACACAAGGGAGCCTCCAGAGTCCCCCTGCAGGAGAAGGAAGACCATCTTTATGTAAGACACAAGTGAAGCAACAAATGGGACTATATATTTAATGGTCTTCCAAAAATACATTCTGATGTTTATAATCATTTTTATACAGCATTGGTTCTGACATGCATAAAATAATCTAGTGGGGGGCACTATTGTGAGCACAGACCACAGCTTAGAAGATGAATTTTGAGGATATATACAAAGACATTCTAAAGCTGCCCATTTCTGAGTCTCACTTCAGGCAGCAAACTTTCTCGGCCCTGCAACACATATTGGATGTGCTTCCTCATAGAATCATAGAGTTGGAAGAGACCACAAGGGCCATCCAGTCCAACCCCCTGCCATGCATCCCCGACAGATGGCCATCCAGCCTCTGCTTAAAGACCTCCAAGGACGGAGACTCCACTACACTCCGAGGGAGTGTGTTCCACTGTCGAACAGCCCTTACTGTCAGGAAGTTCCTCCTAATGTTGAGGTGGAATCTCTTTTCCTGCAGTTTGCATCCATTGTTCCACGTTCTAGTCTCTGCAGCAGCAGAAAACAAGCTTGCTCCCTCCTCAATATGACAACCTTTCAAATATTTGAACAGGGTTATCATATCACCTCTTAACCTTCTCTTCTCCAGACTAAACATCCCCAGTTCCCTAAGGCAGTCCTCATAGGGCATGGTTTCCAGTCCCTTCACGATCTTAGTTGCCCTCCTTTGGACATGCTCCAGTTTCTCCACATCCTTTTTGAATTGTGGTGCCCAGAACTGGACACAGTATTCCAGGTGTGGCGTGACCAAAGCAGAATAGAGTGGCACTATTACTTCCCTTGATCTAGACGCTATACTTCTATTGATGCAGCCTAGAATAGCATTGGCCTTTTTAGCTGCCGCATCGCACTGTTGACTCATGTTCAACTATGGTCTACTTGAACTCCTAGATCCCTTTCACACATAGTTTCATTCAGCCAGATGTCCCCCATCCTATATCTGTGCATTTCATTTTTAGGCCCTAAGTGCAGTACCTTGCATTTCTCCGCGTTGAATTTCATTTTGTTAGCGTTGGCCCAGTTTTCTAATCTATTCAGGTCATTTTGAATTTTGATCCTGTCTTCTGGAGTATTGGCTACTCCTCCTAATTTGGTGTCGTCTGCAAATTTGATAAGTATCCCCCCAATTCTGTCATCCAAGTCATTAATAAAGATATTGAATAGCACTGGGCCCAGGACAGAACCCTGTGGGACCCCACTGGTCACTTCTCTCCAGGATGAAAAGGAGCCATTGTTGAGCACCCTTTGAGTTCGGCCAGTCAACCAGTTACAAATCCATGTAACGGTTACCTTGTCTAGTTTGTTTGCAAGAATGTCATGGGGAACCTTGTCAAAGGCCTTACTGAAATCAAGATATACTATATCCACAGCATTCCCTTCATCTACCAAGCTGGTAATTTTATCCAAAAAAAAAGAGATCAGATTTGTCTGGCAGGACTTGTTTCTCTGAAATCCATGTTGGCTTTTTGGTGACAAAAGGGAGGTGCCTTGAAACAGGTCACTACAAATGGCAAGCATTCTGTGATAATAAAAAAGAGAGGATCTGCAGCAGTGGTGTCAGTAGGGTTGGTGTCACCCCAGTGCTGTCACCCCCAGGCTGCCTGGCACCCCAACCCAGCCAGTCCTCAAGAGTAGATCAGATCGCTGTGGAAGAGAAAGGCTCTGGTTTACTTGCCACCAATGGCTGGTGGTTCGGGGAACCTAAAGGGACTGTCCATATCTCAGGCTGTCCTGGTCTACCAACCTTGTGCTCTCACCATGGCATGCTGACAACAACCCAAACATCTTTTTTTTCCACCTCTGGACAGGTACCCAAATCTTCCCCAAGTCCTTCAGTCTCTGGGAGTCCTGGTCTGCCCATGGAAGAACACCAGAACACATTGGAAAGCAGTCCCTTCCCACAAGTGCACCAAGAGACACACCCTCTCCAGGGTGTCACCTGGTGCAGTTTGTACCTACCTAATTACAACCCTGATCAACAACCTTGCTGGGATTTCACTGATCATCACATTTCTTGCATTCAGACTTTAGCACTGGAGATCTATACTGTCTTGGGAGTAGAATCCTGCTGGCAGCTAGGGAAGGCCCCCAACTCCCCAACTCCTATAGTCTACCCACAGCTTGGAATTCATTTTGACACAAAATGGGGAAATGAGTTTGTTGTTATTAACACTGGGAAATATAAATTTTGTATTTGTTCTGTTATTAATTTGTTTGGGCAATTATATAATTAATAAATGATAGATTATATTTATTATTAATTAATTGATTTAATTAGTTATTAAATAATTTTCATTGGGTTGTTTAAAGAAACCATGAGATTCCCAGAGAATGGTATGTTTTTCTGCCACCATTGCCCCCTAGTGGTACATTTTGTTATTGGTCCTTTCAAAAATGTTTTAATGTCACTTCAAAAGAGGAAGTTGAAGCCTCTGTCCTATCCAGTGATTCCAAATGACATTGTTGTTTTCTTGTCAATCTCAGCTGCAGCAAAATTACTTGGAAGCTCTGCTAAACTCTCAACCTCAACCCCATTGTGATCACAGTTTCTGTGTGGCTTCCCTATATATGGCAGGTACTTAAAAGTCACAAATGTAATCCTGGAGCAAAATACCAAGAATATAGAATTATACCATTAATAGAGCTATTCATTTTACAAACCTGGCAAGCATCTTTCCCTCCATCTGGAAACCCAGCACACATTATGGTTTCCCCTTGAATAGGTTTCTTCAAGGTTGATAACACTCTAGAACATTCATTCTGGTCTAAGATGGGCAGCTCTACTTCATGCAGTACTTCAGGAAGCATTCCATCTGAGAAACAAAACACAGCATCTGCCTCATCCCAGGTTGGAATCTGTCCCTCTCACCCAGGATTTCTACTCTGGCTGGCAACAGCTCTTCCAAGTCTTGGGGATGAGATATTTGCCATCTTCTCTTGCTACACAACCATTTTTTGAACAGGGGATTATCAGACACTGAAAGTGGGGCTCTTTTGCCTGTCAAACATATGCTCTTCCACTAAGATATTCTCCTTCCTATGAAGCAGTCTAATCAAATAGTTAATCGGGAGAGGACAGGGAAGCGTGGGACAGCCAACAAAGTTTTAATCACCAATCTAATGGGCTCAGCACATAAGGTACAATTACAGACTCTATCCAAAGCAGAATAAAAATGAATGATGAGATATCCATGTGTGACACATCACAGAATAGAAAAGAGTGATGTCGCACAAACACTGATTTACTGTATTGCTCACCAACACACACAGACATACAGCTTACTATTTGTCTTTGTAACAAAATGCTTTCAAAGTTAATACCAAAGACTTACTTTCTCTTAAACGACCCCAGCCACAAGTGACACATATAAATCCTGGATCAAATTTTTCATTTGGATCTGGAAGGCATACTGGCCAAACTGCTGAACCTACCAGCAAGACAGATCAAAATCCTTGTGACATATTAAACAATGTTAATTCAATTTATCACCAAGCAGCCCTTTCAATATGACTTGCTGTAGCATTCATCCATTTAGGAATTAGTTTCTACAAAAATTAAAGAACCAATTCCCAAAATTCCGATACAATTCTTCCAGGGTGACTGACTACCTCTGGAATGAAATGCAATGTAAGGTATTTTCTCCCTCTGTGTCAAATCTCACCATCAGTTTGTATTAGTGAAATGTTTTTAATGCAGACTTCTGAGGTCAACATTCATTCCCATAACTGAGTTGTTGAAAAAGCTTGTTCTGCATGATGATCAAGACAGGTTGGGGCAACCAGAGGAGAAACCCTGGATTCTGACCATGCCAGCAGCAAGGGAAAATCCTTTTTACTACTGTTTCTCATCACCATCACTAGCAGAAAACATGATCCCATACTACTGAGGGGTGGTCAGAACCCAGGCTTTCTCTTCTTATGCTATCCAGGAGAAAAGTTACGTGACCTGACTTGAATAAAGTTATGACCTGAATAAAGCTATATAAAAGCCCTATGCAATAATAATAATTAATAATAATACTAATAATAAATTTTATTTCTTATCAACAACTCCCCAAGGCTTGAGATGGGGTGCAACATAGATTAAAATACATAAAACCATTTAAACATGTTAAGTTAAAACACATAAACATGAGGCACATTAAAATCATACAAAAAGAATTTAAAATATACCAGTTTAAAATTCATGGTTTAAAATTGACTGTGTAGGCCTTCTGGAAGATATAGGTCTTAACTTGAGATAAAACATTTAGCTGTCAAATCCATCCTGGCAGGTCATTCCACAGTCTAGGGGCAGCAAATGAAAAAGTCCTCAGGGTGACAGTTGACAGTCTAGTTCTGGCCAGTTGAAGTAAATGTCCCCCAGAGGACCTGACTGTATGGTGTGGATTATATGAGCGGAGGTGATGGTAAATAACCTGGACCCAAACCACAGGATTTTAAAGGTAATAGCCAAGACTTTTTAAAAGATATCAGTCAAATATCTCCAAAATCCATAAGCAACTGCTATATTATTTGATTTTAAATTATTTCTCCTTGAATTTCAGTAATAAATAATGTTTAGAATACTGTAGATATATAAAGTGAAAGAAATATGATTCTAACCATTATTCTCATACTAGATTACAATATTACCATATTTAAAATGACCATTCATTTTTAGAAGGGCAATGTCATAATCCATTGGTTTCTTCCTGGTAAATTTTGGGTGTTTGATTATCTCTTTAACTTGTAGGGTCTGCTCTTCCACATCTTTCAGACTCAGATCATGTTCCCCAGCAGTGACAGACAGTGAGCTGAGCAGATATCTGCAGTGTGATGGAAAAATCAGAACAAGGGAAAA
Source organism: Urosaurus nigricauda (assembly GCA_034509955.1). NCBI lineage: Eukaryota > Metazoa > Chordata > Lepidosauria > Squamata > Phrynosomatidae > Urosaurus > Urosaurus nigricauda. Next base: position 98,476,989 of record JAOEGL010000001.1, read on the forward strand.
AAAATTAAATATGTTATTTGAAAACAAAAGAAACAATATCACATGTATAATATATTAGGTTTAAATACCCTGAAGGCACCAGATACTGACTTGTCTAAGCAGGCTTAAGTCTGATTAGTACCTAGAAGGGGTACCACTAGAGAATACTAAACACTGTAGGCTATATTTCAGAGGAAGGCAATGGCAAGCCACTTTTAGTGTTCCTTGCCTAAGAAAACACTATAAAATTCAAAGGGTCTCCATAAGTCATAAGGTGACTTAAAGGTACATACACACACTACATGTCTAGGTATAAAACCAATTGCTTAACTAATCTAAAGAAATACATTAAATCAAGAGAACTTAAATTAGTGTTGTCTTAACAAGGTCCTTTTGATCTGATGAACCTACTCATGACTAGCACGTGGGTGCAGACCATAGTGTGTGTGTGTGTCATTGTTTTGCATACTGTATATCAAGAGTAGTGTACATTTTAAAATATATTTTAAAAAATGCAAAATAAACAACATGAAAAGATGGCCTCCCAGTGAATTTCTCCTCTGTACCTGCTTACAACGCAGTGAGCTGCCGTGATTACCCACTGAGTGGAAACAAGGGTTCCTCCACAGAAATGATGGTTATTCCTTTTCAAGGAAACCTGGATCATACAGAACACATATCACATTAGGAAAGGCATGTTTTTACACATCTACAAAAGAAAGGAAGAGAGCAGAATCTATATTCTCAAATGACATGTCCAACATCAGGCAGACATTGACATTCAGATGCATATTCCCTAGGTCTGGGGTACATAGCAGAGATGAATGCTATCAGTCAATATTCACCAATACAGCTCTAAATTTTCAAACATTCCCAAAATTTATTTGGTATTGTCAACACTCACTTGCCCCCCCCCCCAAAAAAAAGGTAACAAGAAGTGCTTTTTAAAAATAGCTGCCTAGCCATTTACTTGGATAGGGAAAGGATTACAGTAATAAAGTTTAGAACCAAGTATCTGAAAGATTATATTCTCTGATAAAAAGTTGCCTGGGCTTTAATATCTTTGAGGGAAGCTCTTCTCTGGGTCCTACAACCTTCAGAAGCATGTTTGGTGAGAACGTTTGGCTGCTCCCAGATCGTGGAAATCCCTTGTAAGAGAGACTAGGCTCCTCCCCATCCTTTGTCATTCCAGTAGCAGAAAAAGACCCTCTTATTCAGGATTTATTTATTTATTTATTTATTTATTTATTTATTTTTGGCAACTGACACGCTGCTGAGAAAGAGGCTTTTAATGGATGGTCCTCCAGGAGTTTGTTTTGTTTTGTTTTCATTTTTAAAAAGCACCAGGAAAGCTAGACCAGGAAAACCTATTGGGAGACCTTGGGCAAGACACGCTCTCACAGTTTCAAAAGAAGGCAATGGCAACCCCCCTCCAAACAAATCTTGACAAGAAACCCCTGTGATAAGTTTTCCTTAGGGTTGCCATAAATCAGAAATGACTTGAAGGCACACACCAACAACAAACAGCTGTATGGGAGAGACAGTCTCAATTGCTGCTGTTTAACTCCTCAACTTAGTACTGAAGCAATAATTTAAAAAAAAAATTCCAGAACACCAAATTTCAAATGGAAATTCCCTCCCCCAGTTAGAATGGTTGAGAAACATTTTAATTATTTCACATTTCATATATGGGGAGAACAGCAAATACGTTTCCCACCATTCTTCAGGGAGAAAGAAAATTTTAACAGCAATTTACATCTCTACATAAAAGTATTTGGGGAGTGGGTAGCCCATAGCCAAACAGCTTTAGCATAAACAGAGTAGCCCCACTGTTTCTGCTCCACCAACTATCTGGGTAGAAAAGGAAGATTAGACCACAAGGTTGTTGCTAGAAGCGATGCCAGACACTGGTTGGGAAAGACATCTCCCCTTCTGATAGCCTGGCCTTGATTCTTATCACTTCTGGCAATGACTTCCCCAGACTATTCTTTTACAGATCCTTCCACCTGATTTGTTTAAATTGGACTGAGTTTGGAGCATCCATATGGGATTAGAAAAACTAGAAAGTCCCAGTTTTTGCTCCTGTTCTTTACAGTTTTATTTTGGAAATTCATATATTTTTTCTTTATCCCAGAATATTTGCTGTCAGCGCCTGGTACACAGAGAGACTTTTTATACCAGCTCTTTATAGGTCAATTAATTTTAATCTTTGAACAGATCAGACCAGAGCTCTTCTTGGAAGCCAAGATGATCCAGTTGAGGCTGTCATACTTTGGTCACATAATGAGAAAGTATGAATCACTAGGAAAAAAAATAATGTTAACAAAGGTAGAGTGTAGAAGGAGGGGAAGACTGCAGATCAGTTGGATGGACAATCAAGGGGATTATGGGCATGGGCTTCCAGGACCTGAGCAGAGCAGTGAAAAATAGGGAAACCTGTAGATGTCCCATCCACAGGATGACCATGAGTTGGAACTGAGGGCAGCTAACAACAAGAAGAAAATTGGAAAGAACAGGAACAAATTCTGGGACTTTTCAATCAGTCTGGATGGGCCCTTTAATTGGCTTTTGTCCTCTGGACTGTTTAGATTGAGGCTAGCTACATAGTCACCACGTTATTTATAAGACTTTCTTTCTTCAAACCATCAAGGACCTGCAAAGTGTAAGAGTGGTGCATGTGTATGTGCATGTAGATGGAAGCAACTGTTACCTTTTTTGCATTACTTATTTATGTGAGAATTAGATTTGATTGTCCAGGCATTCACTATCCTCACTTTATAATAATGACTCTTTTTTCCCCTTGCAGATAATGTAATTAATCAGAAAAATTTTCTGGCAAGTCAGAGACAACAGTGATTGTTTGCACTATCAGTATGTGGTTCACTGCTCTTGCAAACAGCAACTCATTGTACTGCAAACCAACCCATGAAACAAAGTCCCAAGACATTCAGTACCCTCATTTTTCCTCTCCTCCATGATAGATTTTTGAATTGAAGGGGGCTTGGATTACAACTATCAGGGGGAGGGTTAACTCACCTGCCATGGGTGTGTACCTTGACGCACCTGGGTCCCACCAACAATCCGTGAGAGGTAACCATAAAAAGACCATGGATCTGTGGCATAGGTTTTCTGCCCACATTTTGAACCTGAAAGCATAAAGAACAGAAAGAGATATGGCGGGGATCCAACACACAGCAAGATAGATATCATAAAGATTCAAAACATTTCTGATTTTCTGATGGTTCAAAAGTAGCTGAAGTCATCTAATTATTGGCCAATATTCAAAAAGCAAAAACAGACATGCTATAATTAAGTGTCTAAACATTTCTTTTCAAATAAATTCCTTGTTCTACAGGTTGGCGTCTTCATAGAATAGCTTGAGACATTTATACCTGTTATAAATTATCCACATACAACTGGCTTGATTTGGCTTTCGGACAGAGCAATTTTATAAATGTTATACTTTATTGTCACAGCATGCAGTTTGAGATGATTGGACAATTGTGTATATGCCTCCCCACAAAACTGTGAAGTATCTTTTGCTCCAGTAGACGCCTCCAAGAACAGAAGGGGAGAGATGAGATTTCCTGCAATCTCCCCTTTCTCCTGCTGCCACCCATGCCACATTCTACATTTTCTAAATGAGCCTCCAACTCTCTGGAGCACATTTAGGGGTGCAGAAAGACATCATGGGAATTCAATGAAATCTGCCTTCCATTCACAGAAGTCTCTCCTGTGTGTGTGGAAGAACATGGCTGTATACAACACAAGCAAAATAATACATATATGAATGTGTGTGTGTGTGTGTGTGTGTATTTACTGACTTCATGAAAAATTACGCAAATAGCCTATATCCAAAATGCTAATGAATGCATGGTAGTAATGAATACACATCAATATTTATATATAAATATATATAATCAGTTTAAAGATATTTCTTAAGTGACATTAAGTTGTTTGTTGTTTTATCTACAAGAGATCCACTTTAGTCAGAAGACAAAGATTAAAAAGATAATGATGATGGTGGTGGTGGTGATGGTGATTTAGTTCATGCAAATACCAACTATGCAAGCAATGCCATGAACGTGATTATCCACATTGGTTGTAACAAGTGTGGAACAGCAGTACATCTTCTCTCTATAGAGCAAGTGACTACCCTTCCATCAGATCTCAGTGCTGGTACTCAATAAATAATTCAGAAAGCAAAGCTGCTGCTTATGCAGTACAATCTTGGCTAAGGAAGGAAATTTGTCTAGTCTCATGCTTAGGTTATGTGAGGTTACCTTTATTCTGAGCAGCTGCTCTTGAAAGAGTGAAGGTAGCAACTGAGATAAATTTTCCAGAGATGTGAAGATAATCTGTTTGACCTAATATGAGCATCTGTATGATTCCCTTTAAAACATGATTAAAGCTGAATATGAAATCATACCCATACCTTGTACAGACCCTGGTGTAGAGCTTCCTTCTTGTAGGTAAGTTGTCCCAAACACAAGTAAAAGCAGGCAGCCTGAAGCCACTGGCATGTTCAAGCTGTAAGTGACCAAGCTACATGCAAGAAGAGAACTTTATAGTAGCAAAGAAGAAACTATAAAGCAGTGGGAGAGCAGTGACTGACTAATTAAAAGTCCAGGTTACTGATTAAACCAGCTGTAAAGCTTTTAACCAGGCACTACTATATCCTTCCATATTTAGCCAAGCATTCTTTTAAGTTCTCAAGTGACTGAGGCGCTTTACTGCAACCTATTCCTCTCTCAGGAGGCCAGCCTATACATTGAAGAGAACAATGCACACAGACCCCCTGGCTAGTCATCAGATGAGTCCTATGCCAATATAACTGATGATTAACAACATCTCCAGTTTAATTACAGTTGTTTCCAAGGTTACATGTGGTCTTAAAAAATACAAGAAATGCTGATCTCCTATATTTGACAGTAAGTTCATATCAATACTATAATCTTAACTAATTTACTGGGCACTGAATTTCAGTAAATTCAAAAATGCTTTTGTTTAATGCCTGTTAGGATCTCAGCCAAATGCAATTGCTAAAAATACAATTGGTAATTGTATTATGATAATGCAGGAATAGCAGGAATATTGCTATTCAGAGTCCAGCTTGGTGTATGATACATTCAGCATACAAATTAAACTGTAGAGTGATAAAATTCAGCCTTGCCTGACCCTCCCCCCCCCCCCCCACCTTGCCAATTGGAAATCACTCTGCTTCTCCATATTCTGTCCTGATGATAGCCTCTTGTCTTCAGTATAGGTTATGCATTAGGATAAGCAAATGTTGTGGTACACCCATATCTTCAAGGTCAATCCATAGTTTTCATGATCTAAACAATCAAATGAAAAATATTCTGCTGTAGAAGTGAACAACTGAAATTGTCACAAATCCATGGCCTTCTAACCTGCAGTGCTACTTGATGATGTAATATGATTCTCTCCCAGATAATCTGAATGGCTGTTAAGATTTATGCTTGGTTGTGCAACTTCCATAAATACCAATTAATTAGTCCTTGTGATATCACTGGTGGCCTAAGATACACAAATTAGCTTGCATCAAAATATTGAAGTCATCCTTACTTACAAAAAAAATAAAATAAAAAATGAGAGGGCTGTAACTCACCTTATACTCTTGAACCAATGAGCTGTAATGCTGGAAATAATAAGTGGAACACTTACTACGTGCTTTTGCAATTCTCAACAATCCTAACCAACACAGCCAATGATAAGGAATGTGGGGAGCTGCATTTCAACAACAGCTAGAACTTTGCCTGATTCCTACCCCTGCCTTTGGCCAAAGCATGCTGGAACATTGGACTTATGAATATCCTGGGCTAGTCAATATCCCTCAATGGGTGCTAGTTGCGCACCAATTGTTTCTTGATACAGGACCACTATGGAATGTTCAAAATGGGGGGGGGGGATGACCAGAGGAGGATACAGGGGTGATATTCCCATTCCCTCCTCCCCAAAGCTAGGATCCAATATTATGAGTGGAAAGAAACACTAGACAATGCAATTTTTGAGTGACAAGAAACAGAGAATAAGCGGAAATTGCTTTTGAGCTACCTCATCTGTGTGTGCAATCGGAGGTGATGGGTGCCTTCTGAAGTAGAGGCAGTGGAATTTGCTACAGGTTAACAGATGTTTGCTTGCATCCACCTAAGTTGTGCATTTGTCAATAAGATGAATTCAGATATTTTAAAGAGCACACCTTCCTTTCAAAGGAAACCAGAATGGGGAAGACACTGAACCCCTGGACTCTTTCTCAGTCTATAGTATGATTCCGGTTAAGGAAAAAGCAACACAAGCAGCTCATTTTAAATGTATAAGATAGAAAGAGAACACTTACTGTGCCACTGTGTCGTATCTCTTGGCAAGGAAGAAAAACAGAGCAGCTCAGAGCAGTGTGATCTATGTAGTCTTTCCTTCAGTTAAGGTAGTGGGACAAAGAGTGGGCAGAACAGTTTTCCTCCCACAGCCTTTATGCCTCTTTCCTCTGCTTCCCATTCTTCTGATCCTTCTCACTGCAAGGAGGATAAGATAGAAACAAAAGCTCCTGGCAGAAAGATTGATAAGCACAACAAGCAAATCTGCCTCCTTCATTGTTTATTGGCACTTGCTGCTTCTCTTTCCTAATTTTAGCAAAAGATAAATCGAGGAAGAAACTATAAATCAAGAACCCATTTTGAAACATTATTTCTGCAAGTGATCTCTACAATATATCGCAAGAGCCTAAAATCATTTCAAGGTGAAATCTAGATTTGGAATTAACTAAATGGCCTTCTGTGTTTCAATCAAATGACTAGAATGTTGGCTGTGCATAATCAAGGTCAGGGATCTCAGACCCATGAGTTAGGATGGGTGACTATATATATATGTCCATGCACTAACACTATACTAAGACTGCCAATTCATTGTTTCCACATCTCTCCTAGCTCACACTTTCAGTTCTAGTCAGCTGAGACCTTCTTCAGTTATCATTTACAAATCTGGTTAATTGTCTTCTCAGGTCTACAAAAGTCACTCTGCCGTCTCCATGTCACCAACTTCCTGACTGGTTAGGAGGGAAGCAGAGTAGCCAGTCCCATTTACACCTAGCAGCCATTTGATACAGCATGGGACCAGCTCATGTCACATCACCCCCTCCAATCTTACCTTTGTGTGGACAGAAAAGAGTACAGTATCCCTCTTGTAAATGGGAGTCATTGTTTGGTGTTTTCCCAATGCCCAGACATCCTTAGAATTATGGAAACTGGACAAAAACTGGCTGGAATGCCTGGAAGTAAAAACTGGAAATAGCCTTCCAGTCACCTGTGGGACTGTTCTTTTATCTGGGAGGTACAGCCCACTGGGGGAAGTAAAAGCTGACCCACCACTTGTATCACAGTTGCCCAACCCTGAAATGAGGTGTTGGGAGACAGAGCTGCTTGCTGCCCTTGAATGCCATGGAAAATACTGTCATGCCACAGAGGTTGAAGGAAGATTCAGCTGCCAGTCGAACATACATGGAAGAGGAAACAGCATTATGCAATTATGCCATGCTATTTAGGCTGCAAAATGTCTGGGTTTGACCTACCAGGAAAACTTTGTGTAGATGTTCTACTATGTACTGTGAGCATACAGTATAAGTGTTCATGGCAGGTATTCTCTTCTTGTTTTTTAAATGGCCCTAAATTCAGCCAAAACCTATACATGTACTGATAGTACAAGTAAAAGGGGGTGTTGGAAAGTTTTTGGCCCAACCAAAAAGGGAATAACCTAAAGCCAAGAAACCTCATAGAATCATAGAATCATAGAGCTGGAAGAGACCACAAGGGCCATCCAGTCCAACCCCCTGCCATTTACCATGATGTTTGGAAGCATTTGGCACATCATTTCTCTATTATTATTATTATTATTATTATTATTATTATTATTATTATTATTTTATTTCTGATCACTGAAATACAGCTCTACTGCTAATTGCCTCTGAATCATTTGAAAATTTCCTTCCTTTCAAATTCTTTTTAAGGTTTAGAAATAGGAAATAGTCAATAAGGACTGTTGTTTTGTTTTTGAACCATAGTGATGCAACTATAAGTTTCATCCACATTGATGAGTTGTTTAAAAAAAATCACCAGATTGCTAAAATGCTACAAAATCAACTTGGAGATATCCACCTGATTTTGTTTCTGGTTGGCATTCAAACATTTCAGTACCCACTTGGCTGAGAGGTTCTGCATAGCCAACTGCCTGTACATTATAAACCCAATGCATTCCCAGGCTATCTCTAGTGTCTCAGTAATTGTTTTAGCTAATTGCTTTGTCAATCTGCCAAAATCAGGTCATGAACACACTCAACAATTTCAGGAGTTAACACTGTTGAGTTAACACTCCTAAACCTTGCTGCATTTTCAGTCTCAAAATCTCCACACTGAAAGCTGGTCCACCTCCTCTTCGCAGATGAGTATGATGCTCACTTGTCACTCAATGTTTGCATCATACACTCATGGATTTTCTTTGAAGTTTTCTTCTGCAGGAATGAGAACTTCATGATGGCCCAGAGTTCAGCACTTGAAAATTCCACACCTTTCATTGATATGGTTCTATCACTGATCTGAAAAAAATAATCAGAAATTAGAGCTATGATCATGTAAATTGGCAATTTGCAATACAAAAGATCACTCTTTCAAGCTACAGTGACAAAGTTACACTCAGAGTTTGGAAAATGGGATGGGTCGAGAACTTTTCAATACCCCCTCGTATGTACCCGCTAACTATCCCTATTTTGCAGGAACAGCTCCAGTAAATCTTCAGTCATCCCATTTTCCCAGCTGCTTTTAAAATGTTCCAGTTTCTCTCTCCTCTTCCCTTTTTCCTCTTTCTCTTTGGCTTATTTCAATTGCTGCAAACTGAGTTGGCACTCAGTTAATTTAGCAGAGGATATGTGAATATACTTATCTGTACACTGCCCTGAGATCTCATGATATAGGGTATGATGTAAATATTTTAATGTGAAATAAATAAATAAATACACATGTACAATCTGTTCACAGGTTTTCATGAGTGCATGTTGAAAAGGGTAGAAATGGGTGCAAATCTACAACCCCATCACCTCACATACATAATCAATGAACCCTTATATTATTTGAAAAGGGACCCTTTTTACATTTCCCAAAGAATTTAATTGTGTATTTTTGTGCTTTTGGGGTGTATTCCATTGTCAGAACTATAAACTGGGGGTGGTGGGGTGGGGGGTGGTGGGATCGGCTTTACTGCAAAGACAACCACCAAAATTTTAATAGGTCAGTTTCCCTTCCAAAACGAATGTGGAGAATTTCAGATATGCTGACCTTTTAAAATCCCCAGGCAGCCTTGTAACATAGACTACTATTTATAGAAAGCAGCATCATTAAAATGTATTTCCTAGGATTCCTTAGCTCTGCGCATTTTAAAAAAAATCCAGAAAATTAATAGCTCCCTTTGTCTAGTTCCAAAATTCTTTTTTCTTCTAAAGCTTTCTTTCTAAGTAGGCCTTTAAAAAGCAGATTACATGACATTTGTTGCAAGTAGTTATGATTGACTGACTCCCAAGCCCTGTTCCTCACTTTGGAAGGAAGAGTTTCCCCCATCCATTTTCTTTTGTGGCAAATTTGTCTGAATTTCATTTGGAAGTGGTAAAGTTTGGAATGTAGGTGCTCAGCATGATAGGTCCCGCCATGGCACCCATAAATAAATAAATAAATAAATGCCAAAAGAGAGACTGAGAGGGGGGGCATCTGTGTTGATCCATAAGAACCAGACCCTTCTACAATGTTTTCCGCCTTTCCAGAGTAGATATTTTCCTAAAGATCTCAAGGAATATGGTGGCACAGTAGTTAAGCTGCTGACTCTGATGATCACAAGCAGGTCAGCAGTTCAAAGCCCAAGTGGCAGAGCGAGCTCCCATTTCTAGTCCCAGCTTCTGCCCACCTAGCAGTTCGAAAGCATGTAAAAGTGCAAGTAGATAAACAGATACCACTTCCCTGGGTAGGTAACAGCATTCTATGCAGTCATGCTGGCCACATGATCACAGAGTCATCTTTGACAATGCTGGCTCCCTCGGCTTAGTAACAGAGATGAACACCACCACCCGCAGTTGGACATGACTTGACAACCTTGTCCAAAGTAAACCTTTACCTTTAATGGATCTTAACTGTTGCAGACCACAGCATCACAAAATACTTTGCATTCTAACAGTGATAGATCTGAACAATATATTGTGGTGGGGGAAAGTCTGTTTCCCAACCATCTCTGCTATTAGAATTAAGTTCAGAAGTAAAACCAGGTGGGCTGGGTGGTGGCTCTTATCATCCTTTTTAATCTGGGGAAGGATTTGTTATTGTGTGCCTTCAAGTGAATTCTGACACATGGCAACCCTAAGACAACAATATCATGGAGTTTTCTTGGTAAGATTTATTCAGAGGAGGTTTGCCACTGTGCTCCTCTGAAGCTAAGAGCATGTAACTTGCCCAAAGTCACCCAGTGGATTTCATGTCTGAGCAGGGAATCAAACCCTGGTCTCCAGAGTTGTAGTCCAACACTCAAACTACTACGCTACTCTGGCTTGGGGATTGCAAGCATTTTACAAACCCTGGTTCACTGCTATCCTCAAAAGCTTCCTTGGAAGTTACATTTCATTGCAGTGCAGCAGTTACAGGAGAATTGGTGACCAGTGGAATTACCCTTCCTGTGCAGTCCTTACAATGTTGGTATGGCACAAGAACTGTCAAGTGGTTGGTAGGTTTGAAGCCAACAGCAAGCGGGACCAGAGTCACAAGTGTTCTCCCCCTTCCCTCCCCCCCCGCCCTTCTTTCTCTCTCTGCCACAGTTAGTAGCTGCAGAATTCCAGGTCACCTTTGGCTGGTTTTGATGGCTTACAGAAAGCATTTAAGGCTAGGAGATGGGCTGGCCACCCACCCACCCCCATCTTAATGGTACAGAAAACTTATCTTGAGGTGTGAACTGAAAACCTTATCTTTACTAATTTTCCTCGTTTTCCTCAGCTGCCTGCCTGTTCACTCTTTTTCAGTCACCAGCTCACAGTGCATCCTGGTGCAATATTCCATTTCATGTTTTCCTCATGCCTGTTGAGTAACCATGCCTATTCAATGCCCTGATATCTCTGGACTGGTTCCTGCATTATGCTATACTGTTATAGCACTATATTCCACTTTAACTGCAACATCCTGTGCAGTTCTGGTGTTTGTAGTTTAGTGAAGCCCAAGAGCAATCTAACTGAGAATTCTGAATGCCTCTCAACACTGCATATCCCCAGGATTTCATAAAATATTGCCATAGCAATTAAAATGAAATATAGCAGTATAGCAGGATAATGTGATAAGGATCTTAAGATCAAATTGAAAAAGATGATAGATCCATGATAAGTTGTCCTGAAGATACAAGCCGTATAGGGAGGAATCTGATTCAAGCTTCAGTGCAGTTCCCCCATGCTATTTCCCCACCCACAACCCTATAAGATAGGATAGACTAATCAGGATGAAAAGGTTCACTTAGCCCAATTCTTTAGAATTAGGTGCTTTAAAGCACATTTATATCAATACACTTGTGGCTGCAAGTCACTAGACTCCATGTTGAATTTCTCCGCTTTTCAAAGGGTTCGTGTAATGGTTACACTTCAGGAGAAATGCACTCGTTCCATGGCCATGAATGTCTTCCCAGCATCAGGAAGTCATGTATGGAGGACTAACAATAAGAAGAAAGAACAGTGAAATTCTTAACGGATGGTTGAACTATTTACTAGACTTTGCAAATAAAACTACAATAAAATTAAAGAAGATTAAAAAAAAGTCTCTCCAATATGGAATGAGTTATACTGGAAGCTGACAATGGGGTTTTGTTTCATTTTTTAATGCAAACCACCAATAGGTAACTGGCCGTTTTTAGTTACTTGTGAGACAAGCAGGCACTGTCCAATCTTACTCAAGTGGCAGGTGGCTAAAATCTGGAAGATCTTTATTACCAACCCACCTGTTTTACAGCTTGTCTAAAGAGGGGAAACTGGCAGCTGGCTAGGTGAAAAGTGTGTCTCAGATTAGGTTTCTTGTTTTTTTCTGTTCTTTCCTAAGCGTTTCTCCTCAGTCCTTCTCAGAGAGCCAGAAATGTGTAGTGATTTGACCATTACACTACAACTTTGGAGACCAGAGTTGGAATTCATGCTTGGTTACAGAAACCCAGTAGGTGATGTTGGGCAAGTTACATTTTCTCAGCTTCACAGGAAGGCAAAGTCAAAGTCAAATCCCTTCAAAACAAATCTTGCCAAGAAAACCCAGTGACAGGTTCAGTTTAGGGTTGCCCTAAGTTGAAAACATTTTGAAAGCATACAACATGTGAATGCAGAAACACAGAGCTTCTGAAAAAGAAATCCCTGATACCCCAGTATTCTGTCTTAAAATAAAGGAAACATCCACAAGAATGCCTACTGTGTGCCTTCAAAGTCCATCTGTCACTTCAGCTCTGCAAAGTAGGGCCAGGAGATGCAGTTTTCTGGGGAGGTGTGGAAGCTTTCCTGAGGAATGGAGTAGTTACTGAGGAGGAGAACTCAAAAGATAAAAGAAGCCAGTGAAGAAAGTATTTCTTCATTCCTTGTCCTGCTCTGAAAACATCTTGTGACGGCCAAATGACCTAACTGCATCATAGTAGTGTGGCAATCCTGCACATTCCCATGCCTATCAAACAATTTAGATGGATGCTATACTTTGGTAGTGGAGAAGGAGTATTCAGTAAATGGCTGTTAAGTCCCACTTTTGCTGCCCCCAGCCCCCTGACAGTAGACGGGAGGGGGAAATTGGTCACTGGTCCCCATGCAGGTGCCCATCCCTGCTGTATGGGGCTGGGTGAGAAAATCAAAAGGTGTTCCATGACATCCTGGTGTATTTTCTATTCTCATCCAGGTAATTTCACTCGAAAATGAATCAGGCAAGTGGATTTGTTGCAGGATGGGTATGGATGTCGTTGTGTTGCTCTGCTGGGAGGTGCTTGTCTGATGATGTGTGTGGTACCTGCAGGGCTGCGAGTGTCTCTTTTCCCTCCTGGGGCTGCTACTCTTTTTGCAATTCGAGTGTTGGTGACTATGCAGCTGTCATCAACTTTACTGTTGGTCAAATGTTTTTTGGGGTTTTTTTTAGTACTATCATGCATCACCCTCATTTTTTTTCTGCATTCATTTTAGGGTGCTCACTCAATTTTTTTGTGCTGCTTCCCACACTGGTACAATATGGTTTGATTTTGTGTTCATTCTGGCAGCCTATGCATAGCTACAGCTTTCTTTTAGAGGATTACTGTAGATTCCCTTTCTCAGGTGAGTGGCTTTGGCTTTTATATATTGTGCATCTTATTTGTGATTCCATGGTAACACCACCCTCATTCACCATCCTCTGTATTTTCCTATTGGTGGGATGAAATATGACATTCCAATTTTTTTATCGTTGTTGTTGTTGTTAATTTATCTATATCCCACCTTTCTCCTATTCAGGGTGGATACCAACAAATTTAAGACCAAAAATAATACGAAAGCAATGAAAAGTATTTAAAAATATTAAAATGGATCCAACACTATATACAAACGTTGACATGTGCATTGCACAGGATTTAAAGGCCCAACCCTCATCACCTTGAAAAAGCTGAAAGCAAAGTAGGGATGAGACCATGGGGCAAAACAGATGGGCAGGAAAAAGTGGCTTGAAGCTGCCTTTTCTCAAGCTGCATTGAAACCCCACGAACTGGCTCCCAAGGCAGCTGGAGTGCTCATGTCATGACCACATGACATGGAGTCAAGCCAGGAAGAAGCGAGAAAAAGCTGTTTCTTTTTTGAAATGGCTATTCTCTGTGCATTATTTCACAAAAAACAAAAGAAAACAAAAACAAGAGAGGCCTGGATGATTTTTAATTAATATTTCCCCAGGTAGTTTAAAAACTAATGTAATTGCAGCTTGGTGAACACATTGGAGGGAGAGATCTGCATACTACAGAAGGGTTAAACATCCTTCCTCCCTTCACTTATGTATTCTCCTTCCTTCTTATTTCCCATTTATCTTAAACCTTTAATATAGTTCATTTTTATCTTTTCAGTGTTTCTATTCACATTCAGAATAGGTACCCACACTGTAGTGAGTGGGAGAGGAGGAAACACTCACGCTGAATAACTCAGGAACCACTAGAAATGTTTTTTGTTCCTTTCCCATTCTTCCCATTGTTCTACTCTCTTCTGAAATACAAAAAGCACTCTTCATATATGTATTTCAGGGTAACTTGAAAGCCAGTATGGCTGTAGTGGTAGAGTGTTTGATTAGGGCACTAGGAGAATAGGGTTTGAATCTCTGCTCAGCCCCAGAAGCCCATTGGGTGACCATCAGCAAGTTGTACTCTCCCGGCCTCAGAGAAAGGCAACGCCAAGCCTCTTCTGATCGTGTCAAGGAAACCAAGTCAGGATTGCCAAATCAGAGTTGACTTGAAGAGACATGACGACAACAACAACAACAGCAACAAAAACAGGCTTAGAGGTTTTGAATTGCAGAGTTATGACAGTTGTCAACAGCAGCCCACTTAGGTTTACTGTTAATTGTGCCCTAAATACAAGACAAACTTGGGAGATTATAGCATGGGCTTTTATTCCGTCTTTTTCCCAACAGGATAAGCACACATTTAACTTTAAAGATGGGTCTTATTGCATTCACTGGTTTGCAGCCCATCTGCAGTCCTGACTTATCCTATGGCTTTTTGAGGACAGGATTTTCCCATGCTTGAAAAGCCATGGAATAAGCCCAGGTTGCAGATGGGCTGCAGACAAGCTGCAGATGAGTGAAAGTGGTAAGGGCCATCTTTAAAGTTAAATGTGCATTTATCCCATTGAGGAAAGGACAGTATAAAAGCCTGTGTGATAACCTTCTTGGATGTAGGTAAAAGTCTGATTTAATAGCCATAGTAATAGCATTTACTAAACATTCTCTAAGGGATTTACAATCTGTAAGCCAATTGCCCCTAACAAGCCAGGTATTTATTTTATGGACCTACAAAAGGTCCCCTCTGGAATCAAACTTACACCATTGCGGCTGCAGTACCAGCATTTAACCACTGCATCACCAACTGGCTTAGAAATTGAGGCTTCCAAAAAAGTTTCAGAACCCAAATTAAATTTCTTAATGCAAATGTAACACATTCACATTTTCATTAAGGATGATTTCCCACATTATGAAACATGCCAAACAAAAGAAGCAAACATTTCTGCTTCATCCATTGCATCTGAAGCCTGAAACAATGATGCTCAAGATAATTTGCACATCCCTGGTTACTTTTTCCCTGTAGTTTACAAAGTCACTTTGTAGTTTACAAAGTCGCCTGTGATATTTTAGTTTCCCCTGAACCCATCTTAGTCTATAAGAGTGCAACATTTTTCTCTGAAATGTACTAGAACTAACCATAAAAAGGCATGACATCATGCCTGGGATCTTACCAGATTGTGTGATAAACATACCTTAGGAGGAAGATGCAAGTTATTTAATTATTTAATTAACTGATTGATATTATTTTATCCCAATATAGGGTCCAAGGTGGGCTATAGCATAAATTAAAGTAAAATATAGCTAGAGAGAGAGAGAGAGAGAGAGAGAGAGAGAGAGAGAGAGAGTCCTCCATATCCATTGATTCTGCATCCATGGATTCATCATCCATGGCTTGAATATATTTTTTAAAAATCCAAAAAGCAAACCTTGATTTTGCCATTTTATATAAGAGACGCCATTTTACTATGCCATTGTATACAGTGGGACTTGAGCAGCCATGGATTTTGGTATCCACGGGGGTCCTTTAAAACTTCCACAACCAATTAAAAGCTGGAGGTCTGTGTAAATAAAACAAAGTCTCTGCCCACCAGCCAAAAGAATACAGAAAGGGGCCACTCCTCACCTCCAGGGAAGGGAATTTCACAGGCTGGGAGTAGCCACCATGTTCCTTGTGCATACCAAGGGCTTGGCTTCAAAGAGATCGCATTGTTTGATATCTTTACACAGTACCTCCTTCACAAAGTGTGCTCCCCTTGGGAGCTTCATAAAACAGACGTGTGTCCAGGACTGTGTCCAAGTAGCCCTCAACAGAGTGGCAAGCCAAGCCAAATTTCCACAGTTTCAGTGTTTCCAAAGAGGAACAAACATTTGAGCCAGTTCATTAATGCATTTTCTTTTGGTCAGTCAACAATGAAGTGCTTTGGCTAACAAACATAACAGGATAACATCCAGGAACTTGCAAACCCTTGCCAACATCTATAAATGTACATTGCCTTTGTGGGTAAACGCAGAGCCAGGCTGCCCTCTTTTGAGGCCTGCTTTCTTCTTTCTATCACTGTAACCTATAGTGCATCCACACTGCACACTGCACATGGTTTGACACCACTTGAACTTCCACAGCTCAATGCTATGGAATTCTGAGAATGGGCTCTGGTGCCACAACAAACTACCATTCCCAGAATTCCATACATTGAGACATACCAAGATGAAAACCCACACACTTTCACCATTGCAGATGGGCATCCTCCACTGTCCTGGGGAGTACTGGGCTAGATTTGAGGATGCAGAGCAAGTCACATTGCATGCAAAGCTCTGTCCTCCAAATTCTCATTGCCCATCCACTGCTAGCCAATTCTTCTACCACACTGTGACTAGTGACAGGGCCAGCTACAATGAGGCTGACCCCCCTTTACCCTCCTTCTGCTGGCAGATAAAAACCTTTTAATTAAACAGTGTTTTGGCAATTCATGGTATTTTGTGCAGAAGGGTCTTTCAAAGGTGTGTGCACGTGTCTGTTGTACTGTTATTCTTATTGTTATGTTTTAAATGTTTTTATACTGTTTTAAATTAGAAGTGTTTTAACAGGATAGCTTATTTATGTTTAATTTACATTTAATTTCTTATTGTCATGTTCTTAGGTATACCTTGTTTTAATTGATATTCTTACAATAAAACCTTAGCTTGTTTCTTTAGCTATTGGTATCTTTGCACTTTAATCAGAATATCACTCTGTCACACAAATGCATTCCCCACAACCATGATCCCACATCACTGACTATGCTGTCTATGGCTGAATCAGTCTAACCCTTGTTACTTTTAAATTGTCCTCACTTAGGAGCTTATCACACCACCTCCATTGCCCAACTTACCTCTTCCGAATCCCGTTGCCCTCAGTGCTGAATTTGGGCCCTGTAAGTCACTTTGGCATCATTTTTTTTTCCAAATCAGAACTTCCTAACTTCCACATTTGAGCCAAATTTGGAAGAGGTGAGTCAGGCACCAGAGGCGGTGAAATAAGCTGCTTACTAAATAGCCCTTGCTTTTTGAAAATTTCACTCTCTCAGGAGTAATTCAAGGTTGTTATTGAAACATTTTCAACTGAAAAATTAGTCAAGCATCTGCTTTGTTTATCTCACTAAGGCTGAAAGAGTAAGAAGCACTTCTGGCTACTCTCTGAGAAGCCTCTTGAGATTATGGTGACTGAGAGAACTCCTTGAACTCTACTACAATGCTGGGCAATAATACCTTTCACTGAATATTCCTCTTCTAAGAAAATCCTTTGAAATTAATGAGCTCACCATAACTTTATAGGTGATGTGAAGACACATCCATTCACACAAATTTCATTCAATTTAGTGGATTGCTTTGGATATGTATAATACAGTACAGCATACTAATTGAAGCATCTCGACCTAAGATTTCAGGGATGGTACCATCAATACTCCATGCATACTATCATGCAGGCCCACAACTCTAAGGATATTATCACATAAGCCCTGTTCTCATTGCAATTGTACTAGTTAAAGAAAACAAGAACATGCCCGCTTGAGAAAAGCCATTATTGTACATCCTTACAATAGCATAACTGGGATAGTTTCTGCCATCACACTCTTCTGCACTCCTCCTTAACCCTGCCCGCCTGCCCTATACCCTACCCAGCATGCATTTCATTTATAATTTGTTTTGTTTTGTTTTTACTTTTTAATTGAATTCCAGAGTTAAGCTAATGTTAGTTAAGTTAAAGGGGGAAAAATAAAATAAATAAATAAAGGAAAGTAGGTGGAATAGCAAACAAGAGAGGGGAAAGGAGACTGTGACACCACATGACTCCAAATATCACAACTTCCAAGCAGGAACCTTTTGTACCTGAAGACTAATAAGACTGCAGAATATTTGGAGATTACTGGTGGGCTTTCCCTCTCAATGAAAAAGGATGCCCTAACCAATGGCATCCATGCCCCTGGTGTCACCTGGTACAAGGGGTAGGGCTTTTGAAGTGGAAGGTGTGTGGCTTCTGTGAAGAGGTGTGGGGAATAAGCTCAGCCAGGCCGAGTGTGAGCATATACGCCCGCCCCTCTCTGCCACAGCCCTGGACCAGTGGCATGAAGCCAGGAGGAGCTCATTCATACCTCCCCACCATCCTTGCTGCTGTTCTGTTCTCCTCAGGGGAGAAGGGGTATGGTGGCAAGAAGCCGAGAGGAGCTCATGCATGCCTCCCTGCCATCCTCAAAGAAGAAGAGGGAAGCAGAAAGAAGCTGGGAGGAATGAATGCACACCTCCCTGCCCTCCTTACCACTACCCCATTCTCTTCAGGGGATAAGGGGGGCAGTGGCAAGGAGGCGGGAGCAGCATGCCTCCCTGCTTTCCTTGCCGCTGTCTCATTCTCATCAGAGAATGGGGCCATGACAAGGAGGTGCCAGGGACATGCACATGCTCAGCCTTGCTCCTTGCTGCTGCCCCCTTCTCCCCTGAGGAGAACAGGTCAGCAGCAAAAACGGGAAGTGGCAGGGGGGGCTGACCCAGTGTCACCCCCCCTCTGGCGTGTCACCCAGTGTGGTCCACACACACCCCTGCACCTCCCTAGTGATGCTACTGGTCCTAACTATGGTTGGGAGGCACTGCATCTACAGGTTGGAGGTGACATCATGGGATAAGTATTGCCAAAGGTGCTATTTTACAGTTATAATTGCAGTTTAAAAGCCACGAATGATAATCTCCTAAAATAAGAATGTAAGAGAAGCCTTACTAGATTACAATAAAGGCCTAGAGCTCTGTTCAGACAGTGTCTAGTCAGTTGCTTTTGGGAAAAGCCTAAGAGGGATGGCAATGGTATTGTTCGTTTTCTCTTGTGTGCCACAGTAACTGTTATTACAGTAGAGGTAGGCACAATTAAATAGCATGCAGCTCTGTGATGACATACAGCTCCTCAAAACTGTTTTTTCATTCCCATTCCCTATTATTCTCCCACACCTACTGTATATACTCGACTATAAGTCGAACTCATGTATAAGTCAAGGGCAGGCTGTTACTCAAGGAATACACAACACAACAATAGTGAGTGTTACTAAATGTGTCTGTGTCTAAATGGCTCTATACAGTTTGGATATGGCAAGTAAATAATTCAACCAGGGCAAAATTCATGGGGTTGCCATAAGCCAACAGGCAATTTGGAGGCACATAAACAATGTCCCAAATCCTTTTGAACCTGGCCTCTCCTAATATACGTAGATCCTGGATCCTTCCTTCTTTTGGCAGTTTCTAGCTTAGGTTTAATTAACAGGAATGCTTGATCTTTATAATGGCTTTCTTTTAAATTGCCGGGAAAAAAAAGAATATTAATGCCAGGTCAAGACCCAAGATAATGTTATGTAGTTTGCAACTACCCTTCTTTACAATTCAACAGAAATAGATACTTGCAAGTCACCACCTTCAGGTTACTGACTTGTTCTCTGGTGCCTTAGAGGGTATGGCCAGCTCTAATGATGTTAAGTTGCAGCAGGGGTTTAATTCCTATTAAACATTAGAAAAAACGTCGTGACAAGGAGAATGTTTCAACAATGGAACCAATTACCTAAAGAGATGGTGGGATTTCCTCTGGATTTGTTCAAAAAGAGTCAGGACAGCTACCTGCCAGGGATGCTCTACCCTGAGCAAGGGGTTGCATCTGATGGCATATAGGGCCTCTTCCACCTCTACGATTGTATGATTTGATTCTGTGAAGTTGATTATCACAGAACATGACCATCTAATAGGTAAAAAGAAAAGTTTCCATGCGCCCCCCCCCCAACATTTAGCATGAATTAGTGATTGGAATCAGTTTAATAGCAAAATCATAATTCCCATGCATCACTAAATGTAATGGCAACGGCTGTGACATAACCAACTAGAAAAGTTAAAATTATACCTTTAAATTACAATATCATATGCATAGCCTTAATGTATTTTCATGTACATTTTTTCATTTGATTAAAGTGAAAATTTGTTAAAATGTGGTGTTTTTAAAGAAAGTTTTAAAATAATTTTTTAAAATTAATTTTTTTATATTTTTTATTTTTTTAAAAAAAACCTGGGGCATCTCCTTTTTCTTCTCACCAAGGCTTGGCCCACTCACACCATCTCTTCAGCATTTTAAAGGGATGCAGGCAAACTCCACAGCCCATTTCTACCCAAAGGTAGATGTTTGGGGAACAGCAGCCTGCACACACACACCCCCCATGACACTCCTGGATGGCAAATTACAACAAATCAGCAAGATTACAGGTAGCAAGATTGAGTTGATATTCAGTGTAGCACCTGAGGTATGTAAAACCACAGCCATGAAACTGCATCAGGAGACAGAGCTACAAGATGTAACCCCATCTTTCTCAGCTGCAGTCCCTTGAATCTGACTGTTCTCTGGTCAGTGGAAATCAGTGTGAGCATCAGAGAAGTGTCTGGCTATTTTCTTATACAGTAGCTGGATACATGGTCAAAGGACCCCTGGACAATTTAACTGATCTGCATTCAGCTATAGAAAATAATTTGATGTTTGTCTGCTGCTCCTCCTGTTTTCCACCAACTTGGAAACAGTATGGTTTGGGCCACTACAGAGGATGAAAAAAGGTGAGTTGAGGAGGATACTGGTCATTGCAAAACATGGAAATAACCTTCCCCCTCCACAGGTATCTTTCATTCATAGGAATTTATCAGATGATGGAAATTGGAAGTATAATCCAATGACAATCTGAACGCAATCATGGGGTTTCACGTTATTTCGTATGAGTGTATCTCATGCAAATTTGGGCAAAAGGGAAGTCATTCCGAACACAATCATGGGTTTTATCCTATTGTGTATTAGAGTATCTCACACAATTTCGGGCAATGGGGAGTCATTTTCGGGTAATGGGAAGTCATTCTGAATGCATTCCGAACACAATTCGAATTCACGTAAATTTGTTAAACTAGCAAATTTATGTGAATTCGAATTGGCTCCATTCGAAATAGAGAGAAATTCCTCTCATCTGATAAACTCCATAGGATTTCTGTTAGTCGAAACCAAGTTGACAGCAAACAACAATGTCTCCCTTTCACTTGACAGGTAAGCCTAGATATTTTGTCCTTGTAAGTGGATTTACTTAAAACTTTTTTACTTTACTAGTGAACATATTGATGGCTGAAAGAGGAAAAAATAGTGTACAACAAAAAGTCTTGTTCACCAGGAAAAGAGCTGCTTAGACTAACTGAGTAAGTTTTATTTTACAGTCACTTTTAATTTAAAAAAAAATGAAACAGGTTCCCACTCTCTGCACCTCAGGAATAGTTCCAAGAAGGATTTAAAACACCCTGTTTTAAAAAATGTGGACAGTAAAAGGGGAGAATTCAGAGGAGGAAAACAAATAATTGTTGTAAAGTTAAGAGATATGAAGTAGATTGTTGACTATAAAAATATGGCATATATTTTGGAAAATATGGCATCGTTTAGTTGAACGGACTTGATTATTCATGCTGTAGAATTATGTACAGTTCTTCATTAGAAAAAAATCATTTTCTTTCATCAGAAAGAGAAGCCTTTTTCATATAGTCAGTAAATATTATCATCTTTCCACCTGGTAATTGATCAGGGGAAAACTATTTCTTTAAAAGCTTCTTAGACATGTGATACTGCCATGAGGGGGCAGTAGAAGATAATCTCTTGCAATGTTTATCCTTTTGATAGCCTTTCTAAAAAGTTCATGCATCTCATTGGCTTTTATGGTATAGCAAGACATAAAAAAAGAACTTACATACACAGAGAGAGCAGAACCAATGGTGGACTTCTGTGGATTTGGGAAGTAACAATTGTTGTTTTTTCTACTGCAACCCCGAAAAATCAGCTCTGGAAAGCCAAGAAACCCCCAGAATGTTTTCAGGCAGTGCAGAGGGTTGAGGGAAGGTGAAAGAAGTTACTAATATTTCGCTAGCAGAATTATTGTTGTAACCCATTCACTCACCCACCATGATTTACCAAAGTTTAGACTAAAATTTAGTCAGCAGAGGCCAAAAGCAATGTCAACCACTAAACCCAAACCCAACCTCTCTCTAATCTTTATAGTCCTGAAATTAATCCACACAATTCATAACTCTGCCTACTCTTTAGCAAGATAGCCCTCCTTAGCCAGAACAATACAGGAAACCAGTGGGCAAACAACATAGCGATTGGCTTTGCTATTAGCCAATACTATTTCTGTATGAAACGTGGATATACACTTGCGCCTCCTTTTTCACAGGGGATTTGTTCCAGACCCACTCATGGAAACGGAGTTTCGTTTATAGTCAAGCCTCATTGGCTTAAATATAGGCACAGGAGTGCTGGGGTGTGCCCCGGGCACACGTCCCATTCATTCCCCTTCCATACATCCCTCACACATAAGCAAGTCTGAACACTGCTAGAATGGAGGGAGGACTGTATTTTGAACTGGAGCTACAGTATTGTAAGCAGCCCTGGATAAGCCCTAGTTTTGAATGTGGAAAATAACTAAAATAAGGTCAGTTTGTTCATCTTTCAGATGTTTCTAGATTTTTAAAAAGAAATTGCTGTGAAGTTTTAAACAGCGTTCACAGAGTTCAGCACCAAAGGCCTATATGAAATAAGCCTCCTCCATTTTTAAACAGCCTCCTTGGCATATTGTAACTCCTTCAAGGCATTCCAGTGAAGCTCTGCTTTATTTCAGCAAGATCCATAAAACCTTATATAAATGATCATTGGAATATTTTTCAACTTTAGCCTAAATTCCACAAGACAAAGCTGGAGAAAGTTATTTTTCGACTACAAATCCTAAAATCTTGTGTTGGCTGGGGAATTCTAGGAGATATGGTCCAAAACAGTAACATTTCCAGGCTTTGATCCAGAAGCAGTAATATGTCCTTTGCCTAGGAGTGGAACAGGATTGCACATCAGATCATAAATTTAGGTGCCCATGCCCAGCAAATGAGCTTCCATTTTTCTACAAATCTGTTTTTTTAAAAACACATAGCACAACCAGCACACTGGGTAACTAGGAAAAAAGCCCCAAATCTCCTCTTACTTAAATAAATAACTGCACCACAACTTCACTTTTCATATTTCAGTACAACATATTAACACTCTCTTCTCCTCCTCCATACCCCCTTTGTTTTCAGCTTACACGTATGTACTCGACTGTAAGTCGATATCATGTATAAGTCAAGGGCAAGTTTGGGGGCCAAAATTATGGATTTTGCTATGACCCGTGGATAAGTTGAGGGTAAAATTTAGGGGCATATAGCAAAGGATCTAAAGGATGAAGCAAAGCAAAACAATGTCAAATAACTTCCAAAAGTCCATCAGACATAACTGTTTGTGACATAACTCTTTCTTAAGACTAGATGGATGAGAGAGTAAAGGGGGTCAGTGCTTCCAGGACAAATTATACTCTTGCTTTTCACCAGGGGATGGTTCCTTCTTTTAAATAAGAGTTGAGATACAGTACTTACATTGACCCATGGTTAAGTCGACTCAGGTTTTTGGGGTCAATTTTTTTTACCTAAATTTCTAGACTTATACATTAGTATATACAATAGTTCAATTGCTGTAAACTAAACTAAATTCAAATTACAAATGTAGTTTGCACTCAATTAACTTAGGAGGGGGAAAAGAGAAATGGGTCAGAATCTTGCCCTTCCTGGTAGGGCCTTCTTGCCCTTCCCCTCTTTGAAGACACTTCCATATCCTTCCTCCTTAACTGAGCTGAGCCGAACTAAGCCGGTTCTTCATCATCAGACCTGCCTTCCTGTTATTTTCCCTCCATATTGGTAAGTACCATCATTCCTTGGGCCTGACAGCTGCATGAGAAGAATGGTTTTGTACAAAGTGCAGAAGACTAGAGGATAGCTTCTTGTGCACTATCCAAAGGAAGACATATGCAGGCATGGACACGGAATTATGTAAGTGGAGCATTACACTCCATCTGCTTCATGTATGATCTCAGCCCTTGTTTCACATGACTTAGCTAAGTAACCATCACCTTGTGTGTGTGCACATAACTTTTTGTCTTTCTGAGCCCATTCACACTAGGAAATAACCCAGTGTGAAAACCGGGTTATTTCCATTGATTTGCCATGATCAAATCTCTCTGTGGCGTTTTATCCCAATTGCTGATCACACTTGGGCCCCATTCCATCTTACACTTAATCCAGTTTGCGATTTGCATTAGCTCTGTGTGGGTGAATCGATTCCAAAAGGTCTGTCATTCCCACTATGAAAGTATATCTTTTCATTATCCCCTTGTAATCATTTCTTTTTTGGCACAATTGTCATTCCCATAAGTTTACGCCACTTCAAAATGTATGTCAATCATCTGCGCATCGTCAGTGACGTAAGCAGCAGCCCAGCAGGGCTGCTGTTATATAGTTTCTAAAACACACACCTGAGACCAGTCTAGCTGCTGCATTTTGCACTAGCTGCAGCTTTTGAACATTTTTCAAGGGCAGCCTCATTACAGCATATTACAGTAGACTAACTGGGAGATGACTAAGGCATAAAGCACTGTGGCCAGATCAGCCTTCCCCAGCACACGTGCTCCAGGTGACTGCTTTCCATGAGCAGTACTGGATCCAAGAGTACCCCCAAGCTGGGGACCTGATCTTTCAGAGAGAGAGCAACCCCATCTAGAACAGGCTCCAATCCCAGCCCCAGACTGGTTTTCCTACTGACCAGCAGCACATCTGTCTTGTCAGAAGTAATTGCCCCACTTTGTGGCTGAGTAGATGAACAGTTGTACGAACGTGTATTTAGATGTACAAGTATATACCTTCCTGAGCACTAGGTATTCACAAGGTAACTTGGCTGGTTTGAGTAACTGGTTGTGCATTTCGGAAACTGGAACAGAATGTGTTGTGATCACTCCAGGCAATATGTGTGGAGGCTGCTGATGTACTATGACGAAGATGGAGTGGCAAGGAATTAAAGGCCTTGTTTGTACTCTTTTTACAAGAGTTACTGTTTTCATGGGTGCTGACTCTGCCAAAAATGGAAGGTACTGGGAAGATGAGTGGAGTAGGATGACTCATTTGGGATATATCCACCTCATTAGATGTTCCCATTGGAAGCATTTAAAGAGGAACTTCTTCAGATACAGGTGGCCTGCAACAGAGGAAGACTTACCCCTTTCTGAGTCTTTCTTCCCTTTTACTGGAGAGTAAAGTGCATCTTGACAGCTTCTGGGAGTACCTACTTTTCACAGAGTGGAATGAATAGTATATTTGTGGTTGTTCACTGCATGATTTTTTCCAGATTAAATGACGCAAAAGTTGGTTTCCTGATTTGCAAAAGTAAGCAATAGCCTTTGTATTTTCATTTATCCACTTGGGGCTTTTCTGACATTGCATGACTGTCCAGT
This sequence comes from Urosaurus nigricauda, assembly GCA_034509955.1. Taxonomy (NCBI): domain Eukaryota; kingdom Metazoa; phylum Chordata; class Lepidosauria; order Squamata; family Phrynosomatidae; genus Urosaurus; species Urosaurus nigricauda. The sequence goes on from JAOEGL010000001.1 coordinate 98,502,670, forward strand.
ATCACCAGGTATTCTTTAAAGAGAAGTCTGTGCCTGTGGCATCCCTAGAGTTAGTGTCACCTTGTGCAGTAACTCATGGTGTCACCCCCCACATTGACCTCCTTTCATACCACACCATGCGGAAGCCTTAGTAATGTTTTTATACTAACGTTACTTGTAAATCATAATTCCCATATATCACTGAATGTAATGTATTGGTTGTGACATAATAGTAATAATGATGATGATGATGATGATGATGATGATGTTTATTTCTTACCCGCCCCTCTGTAAAAACACTTGAGGCGGGGTGCAGCAAGATTAAAAAACAATTACAATTAAAATAATTCAATGATCCCATTCCAAACCTCCCACCCCTTAAAATAGAATTAAACTAGCTGAGTTTAAAATTAGATTTCAAACAATAAAACAACCAACATATTATACGCATAACACCACAATGCTGGCCACAGCATGGGTAACAACAAAGTACAGGGGGGGGGGGGAGAGAGGGGACAGGGAATAGGCTGGGAGAATTGTAGATAGTAGAAGCCAGGTAGATTATACAATTTCTGGGAAGGCCTGCTGGAAGAGATACGTCTTTACAGCTGTTTTGAAACAGTCTAATGTTGTAATAAGACATATCTCATCTGGCAGGCCATTCCATAACCTGGGAGCAGAAGCTGAGAAGGCCCTCTGGGAGGTCTGTGCTAACCTGGTTTTCATAGGCTGCAATAGGTTCCTCCCAGAGGACCGGAGTGTGAAGGGGGGGGGGTCATATGGGGAGAAGCGGTCCCTGAAATAAAATGGACCCAAGCCATGCAGGGCTTTAAATGTTAAAACCAACACCTTGTACTGTGCCCGGAAACTAATCGGAAGCCAGTGGAGAGCTTTAAGCACAGGTGTAATGTGCTCTCTCCTGGATGTTCCACTGACAAGCCTGGCTGCCATGTTTTGGACTAACTGAAGTTTCCGAGTTAGGCACAAGGGTAGCCCCATGTAGAGCACATTGCAGAAATCCAAACGTGAGGTTCCCAAAGCATGCACAGCTGTTTCCAGGTCCCTTAAATCCAGATAGGGACGCAGCTGGCTTATCAGCCGAAGCTGATAACAGGCACTCCTGACCACCGCATTCACCTGACTCATCAGGTGAAGTGACAAATCGAGAAGCACCCCCAGACTGCGAACAGGGTCCTTCGAGGAGAGTGTGACTCCATTGAGGACTGGAAATTGTATTCCCAAACCTGGTTTCAGTCTTGTAACAGCTAGTACCTCCGTTTTGTCTGGATTAAGTTTCAACCTGTTTTCCCTCATCCAATCCATTACTGCTGCAAGACAGCCATTGAGAGGAGAGATGCCATCTGAAGTCTGAGCCGACAATCTGGACATGGAGAGGTATATCTGAGTGTCATCAGCGTACTGAAGACACTGAGCCCCATGCCTCCGAATGATCTCACCCAGCGGCTTCATGTAGATATTGAATAGCATCAGGGACAGAATGGCGCCTTGAGGGATGCCACAATTTAGCTCAGTCTTGGAGGAGCAGCTGTCCCCGAGCCTCACCCTTTGAGATCTCCCGGAGAGAAAGGACCGGAACCACCGGAGTGCGGTGCCCCCGATCCCTAACTCCCTCAGTCAACTCAAAAGGATGGAATGAACTACAGTATCAAAAGCTGCCGAGAGATCCAAGAGCACCAGCAGGGTCACACTGCCCCTGTCGATGCTCAGGCGGAGGTCGTCGGTCAGCACAACCATGGCAGCCTCAACTCCATGTCCTGTCCTGAAGCCGGTTTGAAATGGATTAAGATAATCGGTTTCATCCAAGACAACCTGGAGTTGAGAGGCGACTGCTCTCTCGATCACCTTGCTCAAAAAAGGGAGCAAGGATATTGGCCTGTAGTTGTTCCTGCCCAGGGGGTCAAGGGAAAGCTTCTTCAGGAGGGGCTTGACAGCCGCTTCCTTCAGACTGGATGGTAAACAGCCTTCTCTAAGGGACGCATTGATTGTATCACGAAGGAATACTCACAATGTGTCCCCTCCCTGGACGACCAGCCAAGATGGACAGGGATCAAGGATGCAAGTTGTCTTTCTCATGCTTCCAAGGAGCTTGTCCATGTCATCGGTACTCACAGGTTGGAACTCATCCAGTAAAGTAACAGCAACGGAGTTGTTGGACACCTCATCTGTGGATTCTGGTGGAAAATTGACGTCTAAGTTGGCCCTTATCTGAGAGATTTTATCTGCAAAGTGGGTGTTAAACGCATCACAGCAGGCCGTCGTAGGATCAAGTAGGGGATTTGGCACAGGAGGAACCTGCGTCAGTTCCCCCACCACCCTAAACAGTTCTGCCGGGCGAGACTCTGCAGACGCAATGCGTGCAGAGCAGAAGGATCTCCGCGCTGCACGCAAAGCCTCCCGATAGGCACGAAGGTGCTGCCTATGGCGAGTCTTGTTGGATAGGAGCCGAGTTTTCTGCCACTTGTGGTCTAGTCGTTGTCCAACCCACTTCATCTACCTGAGTTACTCTGAGAACCAGGGTTTGTGGTTAGGGGCGAGCTGGAGAGGACACTCGGGGGCAATCGCGTCGAGAGCCTTGGGAAGATCAGTATTCCAGGTGGTAACCAAGGCTTTGACGGGGTCACCGGCACTACCAACCATTAAACTCTCTAAGGCCTTCTGGAAACCAATTGGTTCCAACAGCCTTCGAGGGCGGACCGATCCAATGGGTCCACCACCCCCGGGGGGGGGCGGATAGCGGCTTTTAGTTCCAACTTGATCAGGAAATGGTCCGTCCATGACAAGACAGAGGTTTTAGTTACCTCTGCCCACGGACATTCCCATTCCGTACTGAAAATCCCATCGAGTGTGTGACCTACGCAATGGGTTGGCTCGTTGACCAGTTGGGATAGATTCATGCCTGTCATAGAATCCATGAACTCCCGAGCTGCTCCAGATGACTCAAATGGGCTGGTCTCACGAGGAATATTGAAGTTGCCCAAGACCAAAAGTCTGGGCATCTCCAACAACAACTCAGAGACCAGCTGAGTCAGCTTGGCTAGGGAGTATGTTAGACAACGGGGTGGCTGGTAGACTAACAGAATCCCCAGATTATCCCTGGTCTTCAAGCTAAGGTACATACACTCGATGTGGACTGTTTTCCGGACAGGTTTCCTGATCAAGGTCAAGTTGGTCTTGTGGACTATAGCCACGCCACCCCCTTGCCCACTTTCCCTTACCTGCTCACTGACCGTGTAACCAGCTGGGAGAGCCTATGCCCACGTGCCAGCGCTGGCGTCTCCCAGCCAGGTCTCGGTAAAGCATGCCAGGTCGGTTTGCTCATCCACAAGGAGATTGTGGATGATATGGGTCTTGCTCTTGGCTGACCTGACATTGCAAAGGAGCAAGTTAAGGGATTGTGGAATGGTTGGTGCGCTCTCCAAGTTATTCTGGGAAACAGAGTGAACTGAAGAGGGGATAGATACCAAACATTGATCCCTACTTCTTTTGTAACATGCGTTCACTCTGTTGCCGCCATACCTTCCCTGCCCACATACAACCTTAATATCCTCTCCCAGGCTATTCCCAGCTCCATGTTCAAAAGAAAGTTGAGAACAAACCAGCTGTACCCGATCCAGTCCTCTCTCTAATAGAGAACAGGAATATGTAGTAGTAAATAATAAATAGGTTATGTACTGTTCCCGTCAAACCCCGAGGTCCCATAATTGCTGTACGAGTGTTCATAGAACATAAACAACTAACAAAATTAAAATTATATCTTTAAATTACAATATCATATACACAGCCTAAATATATTTACATGTACATAGTTTTGTGTGGTTAAAGTAAAAATTTGATACAATGTGATGTTTTTAAATAATTTTTAAAAAATATTTGTTTTTAAATATTATTTAATTTTTTAATAAAAAATAAATAAATAAAAATTTAATTTGTACAAAAACCTGGGGCCTCTCCTTTCTCATCCCACTGAGTCTTGCCCCAGTCACACCATCCCTTCAGCATTTACAAGGGATGCAGGTGAATGTCACATACTATTTCTGCCAAAAAGATGTTTGGGACACTCTTAAAGCGTCACCTGGTGTGGCCTGCACCTCCCTAGTGACACCCATATTCTGTGATATTCCTAAAAGAGAAGCTTGTACCCATAACATTAATACTATTCTTGGTATTTTCACAGGCCTAGAAAACACTCTGGAAAAGCAGTGTTTTACCTGCATTGTCCAGTAGTACAAACTTTCAGTTCTATCATGAGATACTTTCATAGTTTCACCAGTGACATTTGCAGTATCACTCATCATGCACGGAAATGGCATAGCTAGCTAATCCACCTGTATGGCAAACCGATTTTCAAAATGATATTCTCCTGGTTGACTTCTATTTTTCACAATCATCTGTCAGTACAGATACCGGTTCTTTCTATCTCTGAGGGAAGTAATATTCCACAGAGTAGAGTCAAGCTTTCCACAGGAATTAGACATTTCAAGATGGGAGAAGTGGGGCTGGAGAACTGGAGAGCTGAAAACATTCAAGAGGGGGAGGAACAGGAGCACTCTGAAGAGCTAGGGGAAAAGAACCAGAAGATGGACAGACTGAGCAGGTTCCCAATGCAGGGGATTGCCAGTGGAGGAACCACTGTGAGGATGCTCCCAAGTGAGATGGAAGGGTCTCATTTAAAAAAAAAAAGTAGGTCTGCTTTGTCAAAAGAAATGATTGATAATTCTATAGGAGGAAGAGATGGGAGGGACCATTTGAGATCCAAGCTTCCTTGTATCCTGCACAAGGAGAAAAATGGAATATAAATTACTTAAAGAAATTAATACAAATAAATCATTTGGGCTTAGAGATTATGACACAATAAGGCACTTACATGAAGTACACATGCAGTGTCATAGGTAGCATAAGAGTTGGGGGAGGGATATTACAGTTCATCTAGTTGGTCCAACAAGAAATGTTTTCTTTTTGTAGCAAAAAGAAAGGCCAGAGTGCCCAAACCAGTTTTTCTGAGGAACACTCATTCTCTGTCCAAAACAGAAAAAGAGAAAAGGCAGGAAGAAACAGGCCAACTAGTGTGTTGTGTCACTCTCAAGACTAGCTTTTCAAATATATTCATTGGGATGGACTATGGTAAAATACACAGACCATTTCCTCGGAAGTGCTTTGATGGACTGTAACATAAAAGCCTCTCACGTATACATGTACAATCACATTGTGATATATTGTAAATGCAGTGTGTGTGTAGTATAGTATAATGCACACACATATATATTATAATGTATCTGTACATATTATATGCAAGATACGTATACATATGTGTATGTATGCATGTAAGTATATATGCATAAGATGAAGCTCTTGAAACAATTATGTTTTTATTCTGTCTTTTCAATACAGAAGGTATGTGGTTATCAGAAGGAACAAAAGCCCCATCAGGAGGAGGGTTTTTTGTTTGTTTGTTTGTTTGTTTGTTTCTAAGAATAAATCTCGTTTCCAAATGTTGTTTTATTGCTCTTTCATTCACTCTTTATTGCTCTTTCATTGTCCAAATATTGTTGCTTGCACTGCAACCCCACTGCTAAACATTCTATCCTACATTTTTCCTCTCTATAAAAGGATATTCCAAATTCTTTCTGCCACAGTTCATTCTGACCTGAAGAAAAGTAACAGGACAAAAAAGTAACAGACAGTATTTTTAAACATGCCCTCATCATTACCATGGTTTAAATAGTGAAAAGATGTCATACGTTTAACTTGATAAAGTCAGTAAGTGAGCATGAGAGCCGAATCAAATTTAATGCTTGATTTCACTATTATATAGACATATCTGGTACTTTAATACTGGATTTTGCTTACTTGTGATGTACTGCATACTCCTTATGCTTTCTAACATTTATTGCTGCCACATTGACTTTCAAAGTACAGTACTGTAAAACTGAAGTATAAAAAGAAAGGTGGTGGAAAAATAAAGGGAGATAATTGTCTGGTCCCTTCCAAAACTAAGGAAGCAAAAACTTAGGTGCAGTCAATAAAGTCTGTAGAAGAAACCAGCAATTTGCTCACTTGATGGATGCTTTTATTGATTTTTTTTTTTTAAAAAATACCATGTTTTGGCCTTTACAGTGGGCCCTTTGTATGTGCTGGGATTTGGTCCCAGAACCCTCCATGGATACCAAAAATAATAGATGCTCATGTCTCATTATGTACAAAACCATAGTAAAATGTCCCTTATATAAAATAGCAAAATCAAGGTTTGCTTTGGGGAATTTATATATGCTTGGAATATTTTCAAGTTGTGGATAGCTAAATCTATGGATAAAGAATCTGTGGATATGAAGGGCCAAATGTCTATGCTCTGAAATGCTAGTTGTAGTTAAACTTTTGAAATTTCTGAAAATAAAAACTCTCTCACATGCAAGTTCTGATATGAAAGTTTCAACTCTAGAAATTTCTGAAGAAGGCCTTTGAAAGCATATGCAGGCTTTAAGATATTGGGCCATTTTATCAATAAAAACATCAGTCAATTGAGCACCTTCAGACACGTCTCCGGTTTCTTCTGTGACCCATCCAAAGCTAATAGTTTTATTTCAGCCTGACCTTTCAGGCAATACAATCTACTTCCTCAAATGCACTGAACCATTGATGTATCTCCATAAATAATTTCATCTTATTTTTCTCCCTTTACACCATATTCCATTATTTTCATTTCAGTATATAATATGTATTGATCTATATATGAATAGATATATATGCTATTCTTTTGCACACACAAGTCATGGAAGATGCAGTGAATCATAGAATCATAGAGTTGGAAGAGACCACAAGGGCCATCCAGTCCAACCCCCTGCCATGCAGGAAATCCCAATCAAAGCATCCCTGATAGATGGCCATCCAGCCTCTGCTTAAAGACCTCTAAGAAAGGAGACTCCACCACACTCCGAGGGAGTGTGTTCTACTGTTGAACAGCCCTTACTGTCAGGAAGTTCCTCCTAATGTTGAGGTGGAATCTCTTTTCCTGCAATTTGAATCCATTGTTCCGCGTTCTAGTCTCTGGAGCAGCAAAAAACAAGCTTACTCCCTCCTCTATATGACATCCCTTCAAATATTTAAACAGGGCTATCATATCACCTCTTAACCTTCTCTTCTCCAGGCTAAACATCCCCAGTTCCCTAAGGCGATCCTCATAGGGCATGGTTTCCGGACCCTTCACCATCTTAGTTGCCCTCCTTTGGACATGCTCCAGTTTCTCCACATCCTTTTTGAATTGTGGTGCCCAGAACTGGACACAGTATTCCAGGTGGGAACTGACCAAAGCAGAATAGAGTGGCACTATTACTTCCCTTGATCTAGACACTATACTTCTATTGATGCAGCCTAAAATAGCATTGGCCTTTTTAGCTGCTGCATCGCACTGTTGACTCATGTTCAACTTATGGTCTACTTGGACTCCAAGGTCTCTTTCGCACATAGTTTTATTCAGCCAGGTGTCCCCCATCCTAAATCTGTGCATTTCATTTTTCCACCCTAAGTGCAGTACCTTACATTTCTCTGTGTTAAATTTCATTTTGTTAGCTTTGGTCCAGCTTTCTAGTCTATTCAGGTCATTTTGAATTTTGATCCTGTCCTATGGGGTATTAGCTACTCCTCCTAGTTTAGTGTCATCTGCAAATTTGATAAGTATGCTCCCAGTTCTGTTATCTAAGTCATTAATAAAGATATTAAATAGTACTAGGCCCAGTACGGAACCCTGTGGCACTCCATTGGTCACTTCTCTCCAGGATGAAAAGGAACCATTGCTGAGCCTTGTCTAGCCCACATTCTACAAACCTGTTTGCAAGAATGTCATGGGGAACCTTGTCAAAGGCCTTACTGAAATCAAGATATAATATATCCACAGCATTCCCTTCATCTACCAAACTGATAATTTTATCAACAAAGAGAGAGAGAGAGAGAGAGAGAGAGAGAGAGAGAGAGAACAGATTTGTCTGGCATGACTTGTTTCTCTGAAACCCATGTTGACTTTTTTTGATTATGGAATTATCTTCTAGATATTCACAGACTCTCTGTTTAATGATCTGCTACATAATCTTTCCTGGAATTGATGTCAGACTAACTGAACAATAATTGTTGGGATCCTCTTTTTTCCCATTTTGAAGATGGGGACAACATTTGCCCTCCTCCAGTCTGCTGGGACTTCTCCTGTTCTCCAGGAGTTCTCAAAGATTATTGCCAATGGCTCCAATATTACATTTTCCAGTTCTTTTAATACCCTTGGATGTAGATCATCTGGTCCTGGAGACTTGTATTCATTTAGATTAACCAGGTATTCTTGTACTATCTCTTATTCTGTGCTGAAATTTCCCTTTTCTGTCATCAGCTACATTATCCTCAGCTTGAGCACCCTTTGCCTTTTCTGAGAAGACTGAAGGAAAGAAGTTGTTGAGTAATTCTGCCTTTTCTCTGTCCCCTGTTTGCATTTTGCCATCTTCTGCATGCAGTGGCCCTACCGTTTCCTTCTCCTTCCTTTTGCTGCCCTTTTTATTGTTCTTCTTCACTGTCCTCAGGTTGCTAGAGAGGTGAAGGGGACAGACTGGGGGAATTTGAGCACAGTATAAGTAAAGAGACAGTACAGGAATACCTGGTTAATCTAAATGAATACAAATCTCCAGGACCAGATGAACTACATCCAAGGGTATTAAAAGAACTGGCAAAGGTAATATCGGAGCCATTGGCAATAATCTTTGAGAACTCCTGGAGAACAGGAGAAGTCCCAGCAGACTGGAGGAGGGCAAACGTTGTCCCCATCTTCAAAAAGGGAAAAAAAGAGGATCCCAGCAATTATCGTCCAGTTAGTCTGACATCAATACCAGGAAAGATTCTAGAGCAGATCATTAAGCAGAGAGTCTGCGAACATTTAGAAGCCAATGCCATAATCACAAAAAGCCAACATGGGTTTCAGAAAAAGAAGTCATGCCAAACGAACCTGATCTCTTTTTTTGATAAAATTACCAGCTTGGTAGATGAAGGGAATGCTGCGGATATAGTATACCTCGATTTCAGTAAGGCCTTTGACAAGGTTCCCCATGACATTCTTGCAAACAAGCTTGCAAAATGTGGGATAGACAAGTTAACTGTTACATGGATTTGTAACTGGTTGACTGGCCGAACTCTAAGAGTGCTCAACAATGGCTCCTTTTCATCCTGGAGAGAAGTGACCAGTGGGGTCCCACAGGGTTCTGTCCTGGGCCCAGTGCTGTTCAACATCTTTATTAATGATTTGGATGACAGAATTGGGGGCATACTTATCAAATTTGCAGATGACACTAAACTAGGAGGAGTAGCTAATACCCCAGAGGACAGGATCAAAATTCAAAATGACCTGAATATACTAGAAAGCTGGGCCAATGCTAACAAGATGAAATTCAACACAGAGAAATGTAAGGTTCTGCACTTAGGGCGGAAAAATGAAATGCACAGATATAAAATGGGGGACACCTGGCTGAATGAGACCACATGTGAAAGGGATCTAGGAGTCCAAGTAGACCATAAGCTGAACATGAGTCAACAGTGCGATGCAGCAGCTAAAAAGGCCAATGCAATTTTAGGCTGCATCAATAGAAGTATAGTGTCTAGGTCAAGGGAAGTAATGGTGCCACTCTATTCTGCTTTGGTCAGGCCCCACCTGGAATACTGTGTCCAGTTCTGGGCACCACAATTCAAAAAGGATGTGGAGAAACTGGAGCGGGTCCAAAGGAGGGCAACTAAGATGGTGAAGGGTCTGGAAACCATGCCCTATGAGGAACGCCTTAGGGATCTGGGGATGTTTAGCCTTGAGAAGAGAAGGTTAAGAGGTGATATGATAGCCCTGTTTAAATATTTGAAGGGATGTCATATTGAGGAGGGAGCAAGCTTGTTTTCTGCTGCTGCAGAGATTAGAACGCGGAACAATGGATATAAATTGCAGGAAAAGAGATTCCACCTCAACATTAGGAAGAACTTCCTGACAGTAAGGGCTGTTCGACAGTGGAACACACTCCCTCGGAGCATAGTGGAGTCTCCTTCCTTGGAGGTCTTTAAGCAGAGGCTGGATGGCCATCTGTCGGGGATGCTTTGATTTGGAGGTCCTGCATGGCAGGGGGTTGGACTGGATGGCCCTTGTGGTCTCTTCCAACTCAATGATTCTATGATTCTATGATTCTAAGCCTGAGTTCATTTTGCGCATTAGCTTTTCTGACTTTACCCCTACAAGTGCTTGCTATTTGTTTGAATTCCTCTTTGAGATTCCTGTTTGAAATTGTGCCTTCAGTATCTCCTTTTTGAGAAACTCCCATCCGTCTTGAACTCCTTTCTCTTTTAGTATTCCTGACCATGAGATCACCCCCAGTATTTCTCTTAAGTTTATTGAAATCAGCCCTCCTAAAGTCTAGTGTGCATGTCTGACTATGCCTGGCTTCTCCCTTCCACTGTATAACAAACTCCAGGAGAACATAGTCACTCCCACCTAATGTTCCAACCACTTGGACCCCATTGACTAGGTCATCCCTGTTGGTTAAGATCAGATCCAAAATAGCTGATCCCCTTGTTGCCTCTTCCACCTTTTGGACAATGAAACTGTCTTTGAGGAAAGTGAGGCATTTGCTAGACCTTGAGGATTTGGAGTAAGAAACAAGACAGAATCAGAACCGCATGCAAATTGACACAACAAGAAATGCATGTCCTTGCATTCAAGTTACCACATTACATGAGAAGGGTGACTCACTACAGCAGTAAGGTTTACAATTCTTCCTCAAGAGGCTGGAGACATGACAGATGGGAATAGAAGGTGATTGCCCCCCTAGTGATGATAGCAAAGTGCCTTGGTAGTGTAATGTACAACAGGATATCAGTTAAATACATTTCTGTACAATAATTAAGTACAGGGTGTGTTATATGTGAAACAAATATTTTTCACATTTTGGAAATACTAATCCTCAAATATCAAGTTAAAAGATTAAATCAACCATGGCAGGGATGATTACCAGGCAAAGATGTAGACACAGGAATCACAGTAAAATAGAAATAATACTGTTGCTTAAAGTCTCTTTACTTACCTCAGTACAGGTATAATGAACTAGATGCATACCTAAATACTGATTCTTTAACAGAGAATTTGGTACCAGAGTTAGAAATAACATGGAAAAATAGGAAGAGGTTCCTATGCAACAAAAAAGTAAAGCAATTCAACATATTTCATCACAGATTTTTATTTACAACAGCAGTATGCACATGTGATCCTTGCATAAGTAAACACAACCATTTTTAACATATTGAAAAGGACTCTAGGAGAGGCCTAGCAACACCATCAGGCTGTCCTCAAGTGAAAGAGCCCTTCCTTCATGACTACACCATCTGGTCGCCTAGGAGGGAAGGAAAGGACAGGCTAAATTCCATCGGGCCTGTCCTAGATTAAGAAGACGAGCCCTCCCTCCAGTTCATCTGCCTTGGTCCAGGCATCAGAGGGAGAGAAGAACTGCTGGACCTGATCCCCTTCACCACCACCATTCCCTTTTCCTTTTGTGTCATGTCTTCTTAGATTGTAAGCCTGAGGGCAGGGAACTGTCTAATTAAAAATAATAATTGTAAGCTGCTCTGGTAGCCTTTAGGGCTGAAGAGTGAGGGATAAATACCATAAATAAAAATAAAAATAAATAAATAAATCCCAGAGATCACCTGAACGTTTCTTCCAGCATGTAACCAAGGATATTTTTTTCTTCCACAAATCTTCATCTTTCTTATGGTTTCCATTTTGGTAGCCATACTTAAAGATCACTGCTTTTTTCTTTTCTTTTTTTAACATGCTGAGGGAAGGTGATGGGGTAGGTTTTTCCTCTTTTCCCCTTTTTGTCTGTTTTACTGTTCTCACATGCTCAGTAATGGAATCTGGAGGCAGCTGCTGTTTATCTTGCCTGTTGTAGGCTGGCCACACAACTGCAGTAGGACTCGCTACAGTAGAATCCCATTCTTTCCCCACTCAAATGTGATTGCATCATTTACTGAAGACACAATGCTGCAGCCAAAAGTCTGTGTTACTCCAGCCTTCCTTCACCAGCCTCCCAGTGCTGATACAGCCCTCAATATCCATGGATTCAACCATCCATGGCTTTAAAATATTCAACACAACAACAAATCGCAAAAGCCTTGATTTTACCATTTTATATAAGTGACACTATTTTACTACCCCACTGTATATAATGGGACTTGAGCATCCATGGATTTTGGTACCCACAGGGGATCCTGGAACCAAATCCCAGTGAATTCCAAGAGCCCATTGTAACCAGTTGAATCTTCAAGAAAGCTACATAAAGGATATTTGAAAGGTTAAGTTCAGACACATGGTGTCTGTGGTGACAGCAATTAATCAAAGGTGCTGGTATCTATTGGGGATATAAGATGAATGAAGTCTCACATAGGAACCACAAGTGCATCTAGGAGGCCCCCAAAGATGATGGTCACAGTGGTGGGACAGGAGAACATCCATATATTGGTGGTACAGGTGAGGATATGTGGAAATCCTCACCATAGCTGGCAGGAGAGCTTAATCCAGGGGTGGCAATTGCAGTGGGCCAGGGGACCATTTTTATATCTTGGGACCCATTAGGAGGTACATGGACCACTGAAAAATAAAAAAAGCCTAAGGTGACAGAAAGTCAATGTCTGATTCTCAAGTCCATTTTTGAAACCCCATAATATCTCCCAATCCTTCAGATATCCCCAAAATTCTACGGGAGAAATGGATGAGATGAAAGTCCTTCCAGATGGTAACTCTCTGCTTCTTATTCTCCATTCAAAAGTGTTTCTCCAAAATATGTGAAAAAACAGTGTGTGCAATTTAGAGATAAGGCTTCCAGGAGGGTTGCCAGGCCTTCTTCCTCGCTCCTCAGGACTAGGGGGAGTAATCTCAGGGTGAAAGTGCTGTTTTAAAGAGTGCATATGTATATATTTTCCTCATTGCTTAGACTTGATGGTTTGTTGTTTTTTATGTGAATGGTGTATACTGCAGCTGTGGTTAATGCTCATTAGGATTGCCCCATGTTAAAGCAGTCTGTTAGCATATCCTGTGCCTGAACTTTTGATATCACATGGGGTCCATCCCTAGGTCTCAGGTTTTGTCCTGAATCTCAGAGAATGGTATATGGCTTACTTGGCAATTCCAACTTCCAGTCACTTTGGGGTTTTACTGACCTTAATGTGACCATGGGACATGCTATGGGGACAAAAATTGGCCCCACCGTTGTCCCCCCCCCCCCGGTGAGGTAAGCATCTGATATAGATCCTCTTCTGGTCAAATCCTTTGTGTAGGCCTCTTCAGCAAATTGCATACCAACCAGGGAAGGGAAGGCAGCCAGACTGCATTCCAAAGGGGTTGTGAAATTGTGTCAAACCCTTAACAGCCTAGTTACAAAACAAAAATTACTGAGAGTTTCATTCATAGAGGTGCTTGTGAAGGCCATTCCTATTACGAACCTTAGCGGAGGTTGGAATTATGTGGGTGTGCTCATGCATGAACCGCATCAAGACAGGCAAAGGCACTGAGTGCAGAAGATTTGATGGTCTGGGTTGCAGGTAGTAACAAACATAACCTCTCTAATGAATTACATTTTTAGTGACTGCAATTACTTGTGGGAGGACTCATGAATAAAAATATTTATGCAGGACAAAGGTTTTGTTTTGAATATCTATTAGGATAGCAGAGGAGATGGGTGGGAATCAGATTCTAAATTATCATGATAGTATCAACATGACAGTTACAAAACATAACAACAACCATTTCTGTAGGAGGTAAAGAAGCTGCTGCTTTAGATGTTTCCTACTTCATGAAGTGGATATGCCCCTCATTCTCTTTGCATGCATCTGATTGTGTGGACTGTGGTCAACAAAAGCTGATGCAAAATAAAACTGGTCAGTCTTTTGTGTAGTACAGATTCATTGTCATTTCTGGTGCAACAGACTCATACGGCTATCCCTTTGAATGCCTATAAAGGAAAATGGCCCACCTTCCCTCAAATCTTGCAAACTAAAAAAGCAAGAAACAGGCAAAAGAAGGAGAGTGGAAGAAAACTGTACAGGCGAAGGAGGCATTTGTAGGGGTGTCAGGGGTGGCATGCAGGGGGGATGAACTGCAGCGGGTGACACTTCAGGGGGTGAACATCCACTTTGTGGTCACCCTTGTCCATCCTGCTTCCCCCCCCCAGCCACCCCCCTCCACCATTCAGAGCCCCTTTGCCATTTATTGGCTGCGGCTACTGTTAAAAGTGGGGTGCTGCTGCCAGGTTTGGTGGGACTGCTGGCCGAGAGGAAAAAAGGCTGCCCAACAACAACCATAATGATAATGTCCCTGGATTCAGCTCATAGTTCATTTGGTTTCTGGTCAATTAAGCTTAATAGTGTAAAATCTATTTTTTTTTATATTACCTGTATTTACATAATCTGTAATAAGATACTTGTAAGATGGTTCATAAAAAGCTTAAAAACAAACAATATATTTAATAAGAAATTTTAAATGTTCAGAGGATATGCGATGCCCAGTTTGTTAACATTTCTAGTATAAAAGCAAGCAACCTGGAATGCACAACACATAGCTTTTGAGATGTCCTGTCAAGATTTCTACATTTATTATTATTTCTACAACCACAGATCTGATTTTATCAAAGGAAAATTTCTTATTTGTTGATCCCTGCCAACATTTTCCCACAAGATGGTTCCCTCCCTTCTTTAGATTACCAAGGATACATATATGAGTTATATGAACATAATTTGTACTTAATTGTAAACCACACTGAGCACTAAGATAAGAAACTTTAGAAAGGAAAAATGAGACAAGCTAATCGGTCTCCTGATCAAACCAGTTACTGCTATCCAATCTGCCCAAGGTCACATAAAACGGTTGCTTTGCAGAGGCGCGGTCTAGAAATAAAAATTATTTATTTATTTATTTATTATCCTAATGTTTTTTCCTGCTCCCACATCCACAGATCAACTATATCCACTTCAGTAATTTTTACACTTAAAGATAGTATATAAATCTTTAAAAGCAAGTAAACAAGTGATTAGTGTCTTGAACTTTTAAGAGTTTCTGATGAGGCTATTGAAACTCTAACAGGAAAAGATAGAAAATACCCACAAATAGCACAGACACTTTGAATTCAGAGGAATATTGTACCAGTTCTAGGAACTGCACTACACAGAGATATGCAGTTTTAGGCTGAACATAAGGTTAGGTTATGAGTGTTGATTTAAGACTTGAAGTTTAAATCTTAAACTTTAAGAATATGAATAGAAGTGTGAGTCACAATTATGTAATGCCAGTGAAGTGTTCTGGTGCAAGTGCAGAACAGAAGGCATTCTGCAGAAAAGAAGACCCTTTGTTCTAAAAGGGGCAAGTATTTAAGATAAATAATTCCACCCTTCCTGAAATCTCATTGCCAAAGTGAACAAACAATGCTTTATCAAATTCACCGATTTCTACTATCTACCTCCAGCTCCTCTAATTAAATTTTCCTTTCCCTTTTTCCAATAAAAACAATACAGAAGTTGTTGCATCAGCACCTTGCCTTTGAAAAACCAGTTTGCTGTGCAACAATCTCTGCTATGAACCTTCACACCAAAACTAAATCCACACACATGTAGAATTGCCTCCATGGTCTCTCTCCCTGGAAGAAAAGGTTGCCTGGGAGGAGGGGGAAGACAGAGTTGCCATGATTAAAAATTTGAAACAGCTCCCATCCCTTTAATGGTTGAATACAAGAGGGAATTTCAGCAGGCGCTCTTCCTCAGGCAGCCAGGTAACAAGCAACACCCACTAAAATTCCCAGTTCTACACAGCCTTTAGTGGTAGAGGAGCTGTCTCTGGTTTTCACTCTGGCAATGCTAGCAGAGGGTCTATTAGGAATGAAAAACACAGAAAGGAAAAGATTGAAAAGTTGCTCTCCTGGTTAAGATTGTCTCTTTGGATTCCTACATTTTGTGTGTCTGTGCCAATCAGAAAGAAATTAGATGTGGTAGAGCTCTGAGTGCACTTTGGCCTTTCAAATATAAACTTTCAAAAGTTTTAAGATTTCATATAACCAAAAATAGATATTACAGACATTGGCCGAGAAATATGATAGCACACATTATTTGAAAAGTTTTTTTTAAAAGCCACTCTTCATGCTTATCTTGAATACATAACTATTCTCTCCATTCATATTATTCATTCTCTTTGAGTCATGCTACATGGAAAATAGGAATACAATTATGATTAAGTTCATCTAGGGTGCTTCCATTTGGCACTTGCACCTCACTCACTACGTTACAAGATGTAATTGTAGATCCTGTTACAATATTTGGGGAGTGTACTTCCAAACCTGACAGATGAGAGGAAAGTCAAAGGCTTTCAGCTCTTTCTACTTGGGAAGTGAAACAAGGCCCTAAAAACAACTGGTGGAAAGCCAGGTTATTTTATTGGTCTAATAGTCTCATTGGTCCTTTACCCATCAGGAATTGCAAAGTAACTGCTTAGGGGAAGCCAGGCCAGTAATCCAATCAAAGAAAGAACCTGAGTTACTCAAAGAAAGTGGAAAGTTGACGGGGAAGAAGAGACCTTGTTCAGGTGGAAGATGACATATTTACAGTAGACAGGGATGTCTACATGGCAATTAGGACTAAGGTGTGTGTGTGAGAGAGAGAGAGAGAGAGAAAAGGAGGGCAGAATAGAATGGGTTGGTGTGGGGTGAGGATACAGGAGGAAGACGTCTTGTATCTTTGGCATCACCTTGCCATTTCCCTCTCAGTGCTATGAATGGGAGAAGAGAATTGACCTCCTTGGCAAGTTCTTAATTTTCATTCTTTGATTTCTGCTCCCTGGCTTAAAACGGCTTTATTTATGAGACTGTAGAGCCTTTGGCCTCCCAAGGAACTTATCTTATTAATTCATTGATTCATTCATTCAGCGCTTGAGCTAAACAGATAGGATGATAAAATGCAGCCTTGCATAACAACCTTGCCAACTGGAAATAATTATGTTTCTTTGTAGTCTGTCCTCATGATAGGCTCTTGTCCTGAGTACACGTCCGCATAATCAAATGTTGTGGCACACCCATTTCTTCAAGACCTTTTTCATAATCTAGACAATCAAAGGCTTTTCTATAATCTATAAAGCACAGACTGATTTTCTTTTGAAATTCTTTTGTGTACTCCATTATCCCATATATGTTTGCAATATGATTTCTCTCCATTGACGCCCCCTTGTCATGGGGGAGAGGCTTGCATATCCTAATGAAGCTATGAGCTATGCTGGCGGTGGCACAAATAGCCACTGGTAGGGCCTCCCATGCCGGACAGGTCACAATCGAAGGGTCAGACCAAGAGCGTCAAAGGGCAGGATGGGCTCTTTAGCCTTATGGCAACCATCCTAGGAGAAAGAAAACTCCAATCCCAAACCCGGGCAGATGGTGCTCGTCTAACCCTGGAAGATAAACCATCTAAGAGAAGGAAATTCTAATCAAACCTATGACCTGAGGATCTCGCTGCCACCGTCCTTGCTTGCTTGGCCCAGCAGACAAACCTCTGGTTTAAAGGGTGAGGCCAGTTCTGTGCACGCTGCGCTTCACCTGAAAAATCCATTGCACAGGCTTGAAGGATACATCCGATCCCGCCCCCCCCCAAAAAAGTCCTGTAGCGATAGGTGAGGGACGAAACGGCAGGTGAAAGAAGCACTGGAAGCCGCAGACCCAACCCTGCATGCAGGCGGTTCAGGACTTTGGTCGCTCAAGACTGACCGGGAGATGACAGTCTTGTTCGGCAGCATCCTGAATGACCAAGCAGCCTTTTAAGGAGAGCACTGCTTGCTCCATACGGAGAGGGGCCTAGAAAAGGTGGCCTAAAGAAAGCTCATCTCCATCCACCCAGTTGGCGAGCCGCGGTCAATGGGCATCTTCTGATGTGGTCAAATAAAAACAAAGATACAAAGGCACGCACCGGCCTCCAAAGGTGCAAACAGACTGATGCTTGCATGCTGGAACATCAGAACCATGCAAGATTCTGCAGACAGTGGACGTCCTGAGCGTCATTCTGCTCTAATAGCCCATGAACTATCACGACTTAATATAGACATCGCTGCTCTTAGTGAAGTTCATCTCCTTGAGGAAGGCAGCCTCAAAGAACACGGTGCCGGCTATACACTCTACTGGTCTGGCAAACCAAAAACTGAAAAACATCTTTCAGGAGTAGGCTTCATGATTAAAAACTCCATTGCCTCCAAACTCGAAACCCTGCCAACAGGTCACTCTGATCGCATTATCTCCTTACACCTCCCTCATGTTGTTCTCTTCAGTATATATGGCCCAACTATGCAAGCCGACCCTGTGGAGAAAAACAAATTCTACTCAGACCTATGCCACCTCATACAAAAAGTCCCTGCAGAAGATAAAATCATTATCCTTGGTGACTTCAATGCCAGAGTAGGTAAGAACTTCGAAGCCTGGAAAGGTGTTCTAGGCAAGCATGGAGTTGGAAACTGTAATGATAACGGACGCCTCCTGCTAGAATTTTGTGCAGAACAGCAACTGACTGTTACAAACACTATCTTTCAGCAAAAAGATAGTTTGAAGACAACCTGGATGCATCCCCGATCCAAACACTGGCACCTCGTTGAATATGTTCTGGTGCGCCAGAGAGACATTCGCGATGTCCGTCATACTCGAGTGATGCCCAGTGCAGAATGTCAAACAGATCATCGCCTTGTAAGATGCAAACTAATCTTCATTTTAAGCTCAAACCTAAGAGGGGTGACTCTAAGTCAACAATCTTCAACAAGCTGCCATGAGAGATAACTTCCAGGCAAATCTGCAATCCAAACTTGAAGACCATCCTCTAGATTCTTCTCCTACAGTGCTTTGGCAACATATAAAAAACAGTATCCTGCAGTCTGCGGAAGAATCCCTCGGGTTCTCTCG
This sequence comes from Urosaurus nigricauda, assembly GCA_034509955.1. Taxonomy (NCBI): domain Eukaryota; kingdom Metazoa; phylum Chordata; class Lepidosauria; order Squamata; family Phrynosomatidae; genus Urosaurus; species Urosaurus nigricauda. Next base: position 98,521,632 of record JAOEGL010000001.1, read on the forward strand.
CAAGAAAAACCAAGATTGGTTTGATGAAAACAATCAAGAGATCCAGGAGCTGTTAGCAAAGAAGAGAACTGCTCATCAAGCACACCTCGCTCAGCCATCTTGCCATGTAAGAAAAGCAGCCTTCCATCTCACATGTAGTAAACTCCAACAAAAACTCACAGACATTCAGAACAAATGCTGGATCAATTTAGCAGAAAAGACACAATGTTGTGCAGATCTGGGAGATTCCAGAGGATTCTACGAAGCTCTTAAAGCAGTGTTTGGACCTACTTACCAGGTCCAAAGCTCCTTATATAGTATGGATGGTCAAACACTAATCACAGACTAAGCCTCCATCCTGAATCAATGGGCTGAACATTTCCAAAATCTCTTCAGTGCCAACCGAGAAGTCCAAGGCTCAGCTATTCAACATATGATACAAAAACTGATGAAATATGAACTGGACGTGGCTCCCACTTTGGAAGAAACCATTAAGCCCATACAGCAGATGAAAAACGACAAGGCAGCCGGGATTGATGGAATCCCACCTGAAGCTTGGAAACATGGAGGTCATGTACTCCATGCCAAATTCCATGAGCTCCTTGTGAGTTGCTGGGAAAAAGGTGAACTGCCATCAGATCTCCGAGATGCAGTTATCATCACCCTGTATTAAAAAAAAGGAACAAAATCTGATTGCTCAAACTGCCGAGGTATAACACTGCTCTCCATTGCAGGAAAAATCCTTGCAAGGATACTCCTGAACAGATTAGTTCCTGCTATTGCAGAAGAACTTCTCCCTGAAAGTCAGTGTGGCTTCAGAGCTCACTACAGATATGGTATTTGCTCTTAGACAACTGCAAGAGACATGTAGAGAGCAAAACAAAGGACTCTATGTAACATTTGTCGACCTTACCAAAGCCTTTGACACTGTGAGAAGAAAAGGACTGTGGCAGATCCTGGAACAACTATGATGTCCCCCCAAATTCCTCAAAATGATCATCTTGCTACATGAGGGCCAGCAAGGACAAGTCAGATATGGTGATGCTCTCTCAGAGCCCTTTCCAATAACTAACGGTGTGAAACAAGGCTGTGTTCTCGCTCCAACTCTATTTACAACCTTCTTCAGCATGATGCTCCAAAGGGCTACAGCAGATCTCGAAGAAAAAGACGGCATCTACATACGTTACCGTACTGATGGTAGCTTGTTTAACTTAAGCCGCCTGAGGGCTCACACAAAGACTCTAAACTATCTAGTACGTGAGCTGCTTTTCGCTGACGATGCTGCCCTGTTGCCCATACAGAAGCAGCTCTGCAGCACCTAACATCCTGCTTTGCAACGGCTGCAGAGCTGTTTGGGCTGGAAGTCAGCCTGAAGAAAATGGAAGTCCTCTACCAGCCTGCACCACAGGAAGAGCACTATAACCCCCATGTCACCATTGGCAAATCTGTACTTAAGTCCGTACAGGAGTTCACCTACCTGGGAAGTATCATCTCCTCAGATGCCAATATTGACGAAGAGATCGAGCAAAGGCATATAGTGCATTCGGAAGGCTTCACAAAAGAGTCTGGAGTAACAAACACCTGAGGCGAAGCACCAAAATCAGTGTGTACAGAGCCATTGTACTGTCCATCCTCCTCTATGGGTCTGAATCATGGGTCACCTATCGCCAACATCTACAACTCCTTGAACGCTTTCATCAGCGCTGTCTACGCACAATCCTAAACATACACTGGACTATGTGACAAATGTTGCTGTCCTGGAGCAAGCAGAGATCACCAACATTGAGGCCATGCTACTGAAAACGCAGCTGCGCTGGGCAGGGCATGTTTCCAAAATGGAGGACCACCGCCTCCCCAAAATAGTACTCTACAGTGAACTCGCCACGGGTCAGCGAAAGAGGGGCGCCCCAAAGAAGAGATACAAGGACTCCCTGAAACAACATCTCAAGCTTGGCCAAATTGATCACCAACAATGGTCTGCCCTGGCCTCACATCGGGAGGCATGGAAATGCACTATCCACAATGCTGCAGCCTCTTTTGAGAACTCACGCCGAACGAGTCTCGAAGAGAAACGACAACGCAGAAAGAACCACAAGTTGGAAACATCACCCAAGGAGACTTTCTGCTGTGCTTTTTGTGACTGGACTTGCTTATCTCAGATCAGCCTTTTTAGTCATCAACGCGCTTGTAGTAAGCGTGGGATAAGTCCTTCCTGAATCTTCGTTAGCGAAGAAAAGCCAGAGAGAGAGAGAGAGAGAGAATTGCCTTGGCTGAAAGCTATGGGATTCTGGGAGTTGGAGTTTGTTGTGGGATCCAGAGTGGAGCTCCGCTCTGGGCCCACAAAAAACTCCAAAGCCCAGAATCCCATAGCCTTCAGCCAAGACAATTAAAGTGGTGCCAAACTGGGTTATTTCTCCAGTGTGGATGCAGCCTGAGGCAGCATATACTACTGTACTGTTTTGCCATCAGGAAGCTCTTCCCATTGTTAAGACAGAATCTCTTTTCCTGTAGTTTGAATCTATTGCTCTGGCTCCTATTCTCTGGAGCAATGGAAAACCAGCTTGCTCCATCTTCAGTATAACACCCTTTCAAATATGTAAGGGCCCATTCCCACTTGCGGAAAAACCCGCATTGGAACCGGGCTTGCTCCGCTTATGCCTTTGCTAATCTGCGATCGATCTCTTTATCAATCTTGGCATCTGAGGATATGATACTTCCCAGGTAGGTGAACTGCTGGACGGACTTAAGCACAGATTTGCCTATGGTGACGTGGGGATGATAATGCTCTTCTGTGGTGCAGGCTGGCAGAGAACATCTGCTTTCTTCAGGCTGACTTCCAGCCCAAACAGCTCTGCAGCTGTTGCAAAGCAGGATGTTAGGCACTGCAGAGCTGCCTCTGTATGGGCAATAAGGGCAGCATCATCAGCAAAAAGCAGCTCACAGACTAGATAGTTTAGAGTCTTCGTGAGAGCCTTCAAACAGCTTAAGTTAAACAAGCTACCATCAGTATGGTAACATATATAGATGCCGCTTCTTCTTCGAGATCTGCTGTAGCCCTTTGGGGCATCATGCTGAAGAAGATTGTAAATAGAGTTGGAGCGAGAACACAACCCTGTTTCACACCATTAGTTACTCGAAAGGGCTCTGAGAGAGCATTGCCATATCTGACTTGACCGTGCTGGCCCTCATGTAGCAAGATGATCATTTTGAGGAATTTGGGGGGACATCCTAGTCATTCCAGGATCAGCCACAGACCTTTTATACTCACAGTGTCGAAGGCTTTGGTAAGGTCAACAAATGTTACATAGAGTCCTTTGTTCTGCTCTCTACATTTCTCTTGCAGTTGTCTAAGAGCAAATAGCATATCTGTAGTGCTCCTATTAGCTCTGAAGCCGCATTGGTTTTCAGGGAGAAGTTCTTCTGCAATAGCAGGAACTAATCTATTCAAGAGTATCCTTGCAAGGATTTTTCCAGCAATGGAGAGCAGTATTATACCTCAATAGTTTGAGCCATCAGATTTTGCTCTTTTTTCTTATACAGGGTGATGAAAACTGCATCTCGTAGATCTGATGGCAGTTCACCTTTTCCCCAGCAACTCACAAGGAGCTAGTGGAATTTAGCATGGAGTACATGACCTCCATGTTTCCAAGCTTCAGGTGGGAAGTTATCTCTCATGGCAACTTGTTGAAGATTGTTGACTTAGAGTCTCCTCTTTAAGATGCCACCCCTCTTTGGTTTTAGATTAAGATGAAGATTTAATTTGCATCTTACAAGGTGATGATCTGTTTGACATTCTGCACTGGGCATCACTCGAGTATGACAAACATCGCAAATGTCTCTCTGGCGCACCAGAACATAGTCAATGAGGTGCCAGTGTTTGGACCGGGGATACATCCATGTTGTCTTCAAACTATCTTTCTGCTGAAAGATAGTGTTTGTAATAGCCAGCTGCTGTTCTGCACAAAACTCTAGCAGGAGGCGTCCATGATCATTACAGTTTCCAACATCATCCTTGCTTAGAACATCTTTCCAGGCTTGGAAGTTCTTTCCTACTCTGGCATTGAAGTCACCAAGGATAATGATTTTATCTTCTGCAGGGACTTTTTGTATGAGGTGGCATAGGTCTGAGTAGAACTGGTCTTTCTCCACAGGGTCAGCTTGCATAGTTGGGGCATATATACTGAAGAACAACATGAGGGAGGTGTAAGGAGATAATGCGATCAGAGTGACCTGTTGGCAGGATTTCAAGTTTGGAGGCAATGGAGTTTTTAATCATAAAGCCTACTTCTGAAAGATGTTTTTCAGTTTTTGGTTTGCCAGACCAGTAGAGTGTATAGCTGGCACCGTGTTCTTTAAGGCTGCCTTCCTCATGGAGACGAACTTCACTAAAAGCAGCAATGTCTATATTAAGTTGGAATAGTTCATGGGCTATTAGAGCAGAATGACGCTCAGGATTCTGCCGAAGCGTGCATGGTTCTGATGTTCCAGCATGCAAGTGTCAGTTTCTTTGCACCTTTGGAGGCCGGTGCGTGCCTTTGTATCTTTGTTTTTGTTTGACCGCATCAGAAGATGCCCGTTGACTGCAGCTTGCCAACAGGGTAGATGGAGATGAGCTTTCGTTAGGCCACCTTTTCTAGGCCCCTCTCCATATGGAGCAAGCAGTGCTCTCCTTAAAAAAGGCTGCTTGGTCATTCAGGATGCTGCCGAACAAGACTGTCATCTCCCGGTCAGTCTTGAGCGACCAAAGTTCTGAACTGCTTTCATGCAGGATTGGGTCTGCGGCTTCAAGTGCATCTTTGACCTGCCTTTTTGTCCCTCACCTATCGCTACAGGACTTTTTGAAGGGGGGGGGGGGGTGGATGTATCCTTCGAGCCTGTGCAATGGATTTTTCTGGTGGAGCAGAGCGTGCACAGAACTGGCCTCACCCTTTAAACCAGAGGTTCGTCTGCCGGGGCCAAGCAAGCAAGGACGGTGGCAGCGAGATCCTCGGGTCGTAGGTTTGATTAGAGTTTCCTTCTCTTAGATGGCTTACCTTACAGGGTTATACGGGCACCATCTGTCCGGGTTTGGAATTGGAGTTTTCCTTCTCCTAGGATGGTTGCCATAAGGCTAAAGAGCCTGTCCTGCCCTTTGACGCTCTTGGTCTGACCCTTCGGTTGTGACCTGTCTGGCATGGGAGGTCCTATCGGTGGCTGTTTATGCTACCGCCAGCATAGCTCATAGCTTCATTAGGGTACGCAAGCCTCTCCCCCACGACAAGGGGGCATCAATGGAGAGGAGCCAATGCAATTAAAGTGGTGCCAAACCGGGTCATTTCTCCAGTGTGTATGCAGCCTCAGAGTACTTTTTCAACATGCCAGAGTAGTTGGTGGGATAGACTATGTTCTTCACACATGCACAGTAGGTGATTCTAAAGGCAGCTATTTGCCTTGCCTGTTATATGTAAACACACAGAGATAGAATAGAATCACCTAAAATCTCCTTCTAATGTACTTTTCACACTGGTACCGAACAGTTTCCCTGATGAAGTGGTCTTAACAGTGATGCTGAGGGCCCCAAGGCTGTTGCTATATTGCACACTAAGGCCAATTTACACTACATAATCTGAACATGTTAAGAACCTTTTTGATAGGGCTGAAAATAGGTAAGTCTGAAACATGTACACAATGTCTGTAAATGAGGGAACCTACATCCAGTTTGTTGCTAGTAAGATTGCATTAAATGTCAAAACTCTTTTGGCTGCATAAGCCAACTGCTTACCTACCTTTAACTTTATGAAGTGTGCTTCAGGTAGTTAAAATCTGGTGAAGGCATGATCTATGAACCATTTCAGATAAGTAATGTTTCCATTTATAAAGCAAGTCATGAAACATCTAAACCAAGGCAGATACCAAATATCCCTGAGGCTATCCTGAACCATTCAAGTCTTCCATATTCAGACTGTCTTGACAAAATGTAAGGATTGATGCTGGTATCATCTCTGAGAAATTATTCTAGGATTTAAGCAGCAGCAGAGAAGCCAATAAGATTAGTCTGCCTTCCAACCTAAAAGGCTTAATTTGTTGTAGTATCAATTCTGTAGTAATCTTTTGTTCCAGGATTGTTGTTGTTGCATGCCTTCAAGTTGTTCCTGACTTATGGTGACCCTTAAGGTGGGCATACCATAGGGTTTTCTTCACAAGATTTGTCAGAGGGGATTTGCCATTGCCTTTCTCTGAGGCTGAGAGAGTGTGACTTGCTGAATGTCACCCAGTGGATTTCCAAGGCTGATTGTGATTCAAACCATAGTTTCCAGAGTTGTAGTCTGTTCAAACCACTACACAACACTGGCTTTAAATCACATACACTATGGAATCCCAATATGTCTTTGGTAAAGGTTAAAAGCAAAGATATAATTAGACATAGTTATTTGATGGAGTTGTCATGAGTTTGAGGAAAAAATGTGATGTCAGCTATTCCTATTCCTATTTGTCCCAGAAAAAAGGCTATATTTTCTCCCACTTAAAGGTTATTTTTATCTTGGTAACATTTCTTATATAGGCAGATCACATAGGTTTGCTAGCTGGTGGTTGAAACTGCTTTCCCTTTCACATATTCCTCACACTTAATACTAAAATCTCTGCTTTTAAAAGGCAGATAAGCTTTAGTGCAGAGGGTTTCCCCCCCCCTACAGTTTACAGAACAAACACAAAATTGGATATTTACCAGAAAGGCTTCTATGGAACAGTGCTGGATTACACATATTTTAACATGAAAAAGGTTTAAAATAACTGACAATTTTAATCTGTAGTCACTGGCACTCTGCCCCCACCCATCTCCAGAAATGGTTGCTTCAGATAGCGCTTCTGCTTTAGAAAGTTCAGGCCAGCATGAAAAAAGAGAGAAGCATGTGCCTGGAAACCAGCTTAATAAGCTAAGTGCAGTACATTCCTATTAAAAATTGATGAGCAAGGCTTTAAGCGAGAGTCACAAAGATGAAAATAACTGTGCTGGCTTCTCTTTCCAAATGAAATATTAAGTGAAGGAAAACCACAGGTGTTGATGTCACAAAGATCTGTTGTAGTTGGAAACCACAGCCTTGTCCTTCCAAGGAGTAGTCATGAGCATTTCACATAAGCATTATTTAAAGTATATCCCCCAGCCCAAAGCAATAAACAAATTAAACCAAATTAAAACAATACCAAAAAAATTAAAAATACATTAGTATACTCTTTTTCAAAAATGTCATGTGGAACAGCACTGTTTTAGCTCCCCACCAGAAGCTTAAAAGAGATGGGCCAAGCCTGACATCCTTGGAAAACGAGTTTCACAGTTGAGAAACTGCTACCGAGAGAGCCCTGTTACATGTACATACCGACCTAACTACATGAGGCGTTGGGACACACAACCAGGCCTCCTCTGAAGAGCTCAAATGCCTGACAGGCTCACACATGCGGATACAGTCTTTCAGAAATCTTGGCCCCAAGATATTTGGGGCTTTGTAGGTCAACACTAGAACCTTCAACTGAGCTCAGAAACAAAGTGGATGTTAGTGCAGTTCTTGCAAGATCAGTGTTATACACACTAAAATACACACCTGACTCCAGTGTGACTGCTACATTTTGCCTGAGGGCAGGCAACTGTCTAATTATAAGATTGTATGTACAGTACTGTGTAAATTTACAGCGCTATATAAATAAAAGTTAATAATAATAATTTTGCACTAGCTGCAGCTTTCGAACATATTTCAAGAGCGGCCCCATGTAGAGCCCTGGTGGTGCAGTGGTTAAATGCCTGTACTGCAAGCACTCACTCAAAACCATAAGGTTGCAAGTTCAATACCAGAAAAAGGGCTCAACCTTGACTCAGGCTTGCATCCTTCCAAGGCCGTTAAAATGCGTACCCAGATTGTTGAGAGCAAGTAGCCTACAGTTGTAAATCACTTAGGTGGTATATAAATGAAGTGGCATATAAATGAAGCTGTTTTAGAGCACATTACAGTGGTCTAAACAAGAGGTAACTAAGGTATGAACCACTGTGGCCAGCTCTGCCTTCCCAAGCAAGGGTGTAGCTGGCTCACCAGCCAAAACTGGACAAAGGCTTTCCTGCCAGTGCAGCAATCTGGCTTTCCAGGAACAGCACTGGGTCTAATAGCACTCCCAAGCTCAGGACCTACTATTGCAGAGGGAGAGCAACTCTATTCAGAACAGGTTGCAATTCCAATCTCAGTTTCATTTTCCTACTCAGCAGCACTTCCATCTTGTCTGGATTAAGTCTCAATCTATTCACCCACACCCAGACAATGATTCAGTACTACCACAGTTTCCCTAGTAAAGGAGAGCTAGAGCTGTGTACACTCCACACACCAATGACACTTAATCCTAAAGCTCCAGATAACCTCTCCCAGTGGTTTCAAGTAGATGTTGAAAAGCATAGGGGAAAGCATGGTATTGACAGCAATCCCTCAGGAACCCCTCAGAATCCCTCGGGCTAATTGCCAAAAGGCTGAACAACAGCCTCCCAGCATAATCCTCTGGGACTTTTCAACCAAGAGTCCAAAATCACTGCAAAGCAATGTCCCCAATCCCATATCAGTCAAATGACCCAGAAGGATACCATGGCTGATAGTATCAAATGCTGATGAAAGATCTAGGAGGAGGACCAAAACAGACTCACTTCCCTGCCAAATTCTTGGTGTAGGATATCCAGCTAGGTCACCAGGACTTTTTCTACTCCATAATCAGGCCTGAACCCAGACTGGAATGGGTTCAAATAACCCTTTTCATCCAGGAAAGCCAAAAGTTGTGTTGTCACCAGTCTAGGACCTTAGAAAAGAGAGATCAATAGTTACTTAGGGAGCTGGGGTCCAGTGTAGTGTTTTTCTAGCAAAGGTCTTTTAGAGAGGGTGGAACATAGACCCCTTTCAAAGAAGCATTTGCTACTCCACCCAAATGGCTAGTCATTCTCTGGCTGATTTAATTGGCCAAGATAGACATGTGTTTAGAAGACAAGTAGTTAGGCTCACCACTCCAAGCAACTTCTCCCCATCATTGGTTGAACAGCCCGAAACTCATCCATCAAAACCACATAATATGTGCCTCAGTTACCCCCCCCCCCCAACTCTACCTTCAATGTGGAATTCAGGTCAGAACAAATCTATGAGCAATTTTCTCTGCAATTTAGCAAATTTGTCACAGTGCTTCTCAGAGGGCAATATGATGAAACATTGGATGAAGTCCAGTTACAGTGTATTTGCTGAGAGGTTCCCACCAGCAGCAGCATGTAGAGAGTGACTTTCAGTGGTTTTCCAACTTCCCTACAGGTGTGCACTTCCCAAATTTGCTCCAGAAGGTTTGTGGCCCTCTAGAGAAGATTATGGAAGCAGAGAGACTGCTGGGAAGTTGGTATAAGCCTTCCATCAGCAAATAGTATTTAGACTGTACACAATGAATTGAATCCACAGGCATTCATAGGTAGAAGCACCTTTACACTGTCTGACTTTAACAAGCTTATTCTAACCCATAGTTGTCCTGGCAGACATAAAGTTTTGAGCCACTCTACACTGGGCAGCCTCAGCATGAATGCTGAATTTGTCCAGTACCATAAACAGACAGAGGCCCACCACCAGCAGCCTGAGACCTGGCAGGCTTGAATTCCCTGGACTGTGGAATGGCAAACCTAAACAAGAGAATGGAAACCCAATAGACCATAGCAACCTAACTTCCCTTCCCCTAGGTCTTGCCTGCTGTACAGAAACCTCCAATGAGCAATGCTAATAGGAATTAATAATCTTCTGCTTCATCTAACCAGGCCTCTATGCTACCAGCTAGGTCAGCATGCTCATCCAGGATCAAATCTTGAATGGCAATTATTTTCCAGTTTAACATCTGGAATACACCAGCAGCATTTTCAACCCAAAGAGCTGTTGTCATGGCTATCCAAGCTATTTGACATGGGAGACAGTGCAGAAGCAACCAACAGCCTGTTTCGAACCCTTTCCAGACATTTCACTTTACCTGGTATGATAGATGCTCCTTGTTGCCCCATCATCTCTTCTCCTTGTTGAGAACCCACCTGGCCAAAATTAACCAGTAACTAATCCCACACACCTGCAGAGTCAGACCAATGCTAGTTCTCACATAAGCTTGTGCAGTGGGCTTTCCTCCCCCAAGAGTAAGCCACAGCCACAAACTCTTTACATTTGGGATTAGGTAAAATGTTCCAAGTCACAATGTCCTGATATTTGTCTAGCAATTAATATGGGTCAGAATTGCAACTACCCCAAAATCAACATGTCCTATTTTGTCTTGATTACTAAAAAGGAATTAAAATCCTGTCTACAATGTGAAAACACTGAGTTAAGAATCAAAGATTACATCAACACATGATTGAAAACCTTAAAAATTGAATTGCTTCTACTTCATTATGTAGACAAATTTCAGTTCACAGAGATTTTAATTGCAGCAATGTGACACAGGGCAGGAAGCTGGCATGCCAAGTCACAGGGATCATAGCTGGCAGTTTGAAACAGACAACCCCTAGGAATATAAGGCATTTGGAATCTCTCCTTTTCATCTGGAGTCAGAAAGAGATGACTAGCAATTATTGAGGAGCTGATGCATGACAGGGAAGATTTTTATTTATGCTGGTGCCAATATGCCTTCGTAAAAGCCTTGTACCACAGTCTACATATTTGGATAAGATTCAGATGTTATGCATCTCTGTGTGGATCCCTTGATTTCTCCTTCCAAACAATACAAGCTTCACTATAGTTTTTGGTATGCTTATCCATCCTGTCAATGATTCTTTGAATTTTTGCTGGACATTAGATGTCCTTAAAAAACACAATTTGTGTCCTTTTGGCCACTTTCACATCACTCTGCATGGATGCCAGTTATACATCCATATCACTGTTAACTCACAGCAATATCCAGTAAGTCAATTGAGTGTGTTATTTTGGAGCCATTCTGTGATTTCAGGAGTTCATGAAAGGTTAACAATTCTTTTTCTTCTCCAATTCTGGTGTAAAACAAAAATCATGCATCTTATCCAATTCAAGGGAAACAGTATGTGGAGAAAAGTGACCTGCTCACACTTCCCCCTTCTCCTAGCAATACAACTCATCCAATTAATGTGTAATATTTGTTTTGTTTTTGTTTACATCACCTGCAATCCAATTTGACCCCCACTTTAAAAATGTATATAACATGGCTGGGGAACTGCCAGGTGTTGGGGCTTCACTGATCATCCTCTGGATCTCAGGGGCCCATCACAACTGAACCCTGATAACTGTCATATTTCAACTTAATTGTACATAATTCATATACTAAAAATGTCTATGTAACTTTTACTTGAGGAAAGCACTGAAGAAAGGGTAACAGCAACTGTTCTCAGAGACAAGCAAATAATTTAAATAATGCAATTATATAAATAATTTTTAAGAATCCAAATATGCCATTTAAATGAAAACAACCACTTCTAAATACACTTTAAGAATTCAAATATTTCAATAAATTGGGGGGGGGGGCATTATTGCTTTGACCCACTGAAAAACGATAGCATATTTCCCTGAAGCAGTGGTTCTTGAAATGGTCACCTGAGCATTTATACATGTGTATCTGTGCCTGTAGAGAGATTACATCAGAACCTTCAGAGGTTTTGGCTGTAACCCCAGCCTGCCTACCATATATACACCCTTGTACTGTCATCCTCTTAGTGCAAAAACAAACAAAATGAAAAATAAAACAAAAAACACTTCACACAGAGCCTTGGGTTGCATATTGCTCACTCCAACTTAACAGCAAATTACTGAATCAGTGTCTCCTTGGTGCCAGCAACAATCCTAGTGCTGAGAAGAATCCTGTTTAGAGGACTGGGGGGGGGTATGAGGGGCATATTGGGGGAGGGGAAGCATAGATGGGATTGGTGGGGATGTTGGTGGGCCCTGTGAGACTCAAAAAGCAGACTTGGACAGAAGGATCTTTGCTTCTGATCACCTCACTGCTGATGTCAGAAGAGTGTGATATCAAGCAGTCTTTTTACTTTAGGCCACTTATCAATTACAGTCAGCCATGGTCGTAGGGTGGTCAACAAAATCTCCTGTACTTTCCCAAAGCCAGAGTCTCAACTGGATTACATGGTTCTGCTTGATGAAACCATGGCAAATTTGATAGGAATCTGTGGCTTGTTCTAGCCCTTAAAAGGGAGTCACTTATGATCATTCAAGAGCCCCCCGCCCCAAAACACAGCATTACAAAAAGCCTGAGAGGTCCCAGGCTGTCAGGGAAAAAATCACTGACAATTAGCTCAACGCAACATTCACAGTGAGAGGAAATACCTCCAATGGTCACAGAGCAATGAACAACAAAAGTAAAAAATACAAAAAAAAAACCTGTCAAAAAGTCTCCAGCAAGATGAGTTTCTTTCAGTGAAGTAGAACTGAGATGGCAGCATGGGCATGCACATAATAAAAGAACTGATCTCTGCAAAAGTCCAGACCAGTATGTCTGATGCACAGAGACCACAACAAAGAATCTAGGTGTGCTACGACTTGCCCTATGATGTAATTGTTTACATCATCCTAAATTAGTATCTAACAAAAAAAAATTAAACTTTGAAAATTCAAAAACTTCCATTATAACTGTTCTAACAGCACTGGATTTTTAACATTTACTGAGATATAAATATTATAGAGTTGAGTGGAAATTATTTTCAAGTAAACGTAAAGCATTAAATCCAGCATACAGGTGAATCATAGAGTTGGAAGAAACCTCAAGTGCCATCCAGTTCAACCCCTGCCATGTAGGAACTCACAATCAAAGCATACCCAACAGATGGCCATCCAGCCTCTGTTTAGACTTCAAAAGGAGGAGACTCCACCACTCTCCGAGGGAGTGTGTTCCACTGTTGAACAGCTCTTACTGTCAGGAAGTTCCTCAAATATTAAGGTGGAATCTCTTTTCCTGTAGCATCCATTGTTCCATGTTCTAGTCTCTGGACCAGCAGAAAACAAGCTTGTTCCATCTTCAATGTGACACTCTTTCAAATACTTAAACAGGGCTATTATATCACCTCTTAACTATCTCTTTTCCAGGCAATACATATCAAGCTCCCTAAGTCTTTCCTCATAAGGCATGGTTTCCAGGCCCTTCACAATTTTGGTGGCTCTCCTTTGGACACGCTCGAATTTGTCCACATCCTTTTTGAATTGTGGTGCCCAGAACTGGACACAGTATTCCAGGTGAGGCCTGACCAAGGCAGAATAAAATGGCACTATTACTTCCCTTGATCAAGATACTGTGCTTCTATTGATGTAGTCAAAATAACATTGGCCTTTTTAGCTGCCATATCACACTCTTGATTTGTACTCAACTTGTGGGCTACAAGAAAAGCTAACAACTCAAATGAGGATTATTGGGTAATTTTTAACTACTATGTTTAGGAGGAACAACTGAGTTTGCCGAACTTTCTTAATTTTTTTTTAAAAAAATACTTTGGTTCCATCAATTTTTTTAAAAAAAACATTTTAACAATTATTTGAACAAAAGGTATGGAAAAATTATTTCCTCTGCTCTCACCTGAAGATTCAATTTTACACATAGCCATGTTCACTTACCACAGATGAGTCGATAGTTTCTCACAATTAAGAGTGATGAAACACAGGCCTTAACATAAGCTTTTCAACACACTTAAAGGATTATTAAGGCTGTATCTGCACTGCAGAAATAATGCAGTTTGACACCACTTAACTGCCATGGCTCAATGGAGTTTTTAAAAGCAATTTTAATAATTAAATATATATGAGATATTTGTATTTTTGTACACCTTGTAGCACAGGTATTAAGGGAGCTGTTATACACTAGATTTAATATGTATTTGTACTCCATCATGTATGTGCCTTCAAGTTGCCTGTCACTTTCATAGAGTTTTCTTAGGCAAGGAATACTCAGTGGTGGTTTTCCCAGTTTTTTGCCCTACAGCCCCTGGTATTTATTGGTGGTGTTCTATCCAAGTGCTAACCAGGGCTGAACATGCTTAGCTTCCCATGCTAGATAAGATCTGGTGCCTTTCAGGTATTCTGGACTATGTATCTTATCACAAAAGTTTCTACAATTTTAAAAAAGCTGAGTAAAGCACATTTCCATTTAACAACTTATTTAATCTTCTTCACAGAAAGTTAACTAAGTTGTTGAACAGAAATGTGCTTCACTCATTTTTTAAAATTACAGAAACTCAAACATTAAAAACCCTCAACAGGGAACAGGGACATCAATATTATGCACACTTACCTGGAAGTATGTTCCACCATGCAAAATCTGGGGTGACACATGTCTTTTCCCTGCTGTCAGCCCAAATGAGCTCTGAAAACTTTCCTAGCCCTCTGGAACAGGTTTGGGGGGTGGGGTGGCAATGGGATGAATAAATCCCCACTCCCAGATTTCTGCTGTTATGGGATCAGGCAGCCAATATAGAATACAGCCCACCAACTTGCTCTAAGTAAACACCGCTCATGTTTCCCTTTACTGAGTAAAGAAATAATGCAGCATGATTAATTTCCTGTATTCATTCACGATTTTACCTGCTATTTTGAGCATTTATATTAGTATTGGAAGAATATTTTTAAGTCTATTTGACAGTGTTGCAGAAAGCAATTCATCTTTGGTTTATATGGAATAAAAATTATAAACATTTAGAAAAGTGTTTTGCTGCTAACCTCATTTCATATACCTTCCAATGACTATTTCAAAGCACACAATGTTTTCAGTTAGTTTCCAAACAGCTTAAAATAAGTTGATAAATTAAGCAAACGTCATATTCAGGAATTTGTTTATTTTTGGTTTACAAACAAAGGCACCCAATATTTCTGTTTATAAAACTGTATGATTTAAAGTTTTGCTTTCAGAATCTGTTCTTACAGCAGAAAATTCCACCAAAGGGTAACGTTCTTCATCTGATCCCAATTTTAAATTCTGGCATACCTGCTGAGTGATTTGTTTCTGAATGCTGTTCTTGCATGTAAGATTTTACCGTTTCTTAAAAACAAATGACTCTTTTCAGACTAATACCCAAAATTATGGAACCTGGATTTTTAAAAATTAATGAGACTGAAAAAATGAAGGAGCAACATTAGCATGGATGGCAACACTGTAGATAATGGGAAAATGTTGTAACAATCCAGATTTAAGTGGAATGTAAAAAATTCTTGTTGCATAGCATGGTGTTCTTTGTATGAGAGTGTTTCATAGCCACCCAAATTAAATGGCAATTTTTGAATCGAAAGTGGCAGTCTTATTGGATATTAATGTCTAACACAGAAACTTCAACAATTTCATCAATTACACATAGGATTTCTTTTAGTATTATGGTCAGTGGCATTTTCCCAGTTGTATTAGTTTAAAAGGTTAGTTATAGTTTGCCCCATTAAAAACAAGTTATGTGGATATAAATGAACAATTAAAATACCTAAGCATCTTATATCTGCTTCATTCACCAAGTTCAATCACATACGCATGCATGCATGCATGCATGCACACTCACTCACACATACTGTGGTGGTTTGTTGGGTTCCAGGTATCTTGTCCAAAACCCAAGTAACTCCACAATGTGCCAAAATGCTAAGCAAACATTCAATGATGGAGGAGAGTTAGAAGAGCAGCTGTAACAAGATGTAGCAGGAATACTGCAGCCAACTGTAAAACCTTAAATCACACAGCCCACAATTTATTGTATTTCCATCACTGTCACAGCAGTCTCACACACTTCTTAATGGTGTGGTCCTTGACTATGTAACATTTGTAACATTTTGTATCTCTGGAGAGATTATATACAAATTTCTTTTTTAAAAAAACAAACCATATACTTAAGCACTTAAGAGAACCATTTAAGTGTCAACAAGGAAATTTCCCCTCAAAGATTAGATGTAATTTGCATGGAAGATTCCCACAGTGGCAAAACAAAAGTCATATGTGAAATTTGAAGTATAGGACACATGTGCGTCGCAACACCTGTATAATTCATTGGATATTGGTTCACAATTTACATAGGCATGGTGCTAAAAAAAGGTACAGCAGAAGTTGATCAGTTTTCCACCTCACTGGATAGATATGGTGGAATATATATATATATAGAGAGAGAGAGAGAGAGAGAGAGTTAGAGTGTTGACGTTAGCACAAAATTTTATGCAAGTGTGTTTTAAAGGGTTGTTTTAAATAAACCTTTCTGTAAGGATTCCTGTAAATTTATTTCCCCCCCTGCTAAAACAAGTTAAACCTGCAGAAAAATATGTTTATCCAACAAACAGCCATTCAGTGTTTTCACTTTCTACCATTCTTGTGTCTACCGTTTACCAAAATTGTGCTAAGCTTTATTTAGCATCAATATGTTGACTTCACTGCTTTAAAAGAAAGCACTTTAGATTTTAAGAATTGGAGGCAATATAGGAAGAGTGTCGAGTTTCCTAAACAGTTTTATGCTCTGAAATACAAATGTCAAATTTCCTGACTTCCATGAACATTTTTGAATAGTTAGATCTCTATTAGGGCCTCACCATTTCTTTTAAGAGATTAAGATCATTTATTTCCTTGGCCAAATAGTTTTTCTAACCATAATTCAGAAAACCTGTTAAGAAAAATACTGTGTACCAGCTACAGTTTTTTTCCCCTTAAAGAGCCCTATCTTTTCAATTTCAAGAAAGGGGAGCAAGTGCATATGTTGATGCTGCATGCACATCTAGACTGTGAACAATTATTTCCATTTCCTGTGAGTCAAACTCAATCAGTAGGTGCACTATCAAGATTAGATGCAATAAGGCTTTCAATTATGATGATTAATTTCTGTTAGTAATCTTCATCATATCCTTCACATCACTGCAAAGGAGATATGAGAAATAAGACTAAGCAGAATGCCCAACTCACAATCATTTACAAAGACGTATCTTGTAGGATTAACCAAACCCATTGCAATTTAAAAGTCTCAAATAAATAGATCTACCATTTAAGCCAATAATTTGTTCACTTTAACTAAATGCGCTTATTTGCAATAAAAATTAAAAGTTTACTATGTTAAGGCAGATTTTAATTCAAAGCATTCCAGAATTGCACAGTTACACTGGTCAGTGGCCTAATGTGTTTTCTCGCAGAGATATTAAATCTGTTTGGATATTAAACCTACATATTTGCCTATGACAGATTGATCCAATACCAGCCATATAATCTTCACAGAAATACACAATTAAGCATCACGTGTACTGAATTTCACAATCCAGATCTAATATTTCATGTTTTTACAAAAGACGAGATGAGTAGGTACATTATACGGCTTTGTGCCATTAGACCACCATATGCATAGATGTCCTAATGCTAGATTTGTCATCTTCAGTATCTCATAGTGCTGGATGCTCTGAAGTAAGAGAGGAACTTGTAACAAAGGCTCACAACAAAATACCAGATGTTCCTTGCCATTTGGGACCTTGCAATAAATATACGCCAGATGAGGATCACAAGAACTGTATTGAAGCCATAACGTATGTTCCTTAGCCTAGACAGGAATCAAATGCAAAGAAAGGAGAAAAAATTATGGCAAGTAATTATCAGCAAATAAGGCACTATTACAACAAGATGAAGCAGAACTTTAAATTGCTGCATGACCTTGCCATATTTTACATCTACTAAGGATTTGGTTACAAGGTCAGGGACTTAACAACCAGATACTTGTGTGAAAGTTTGCATTATGCAATAAGTGAATACAATCCATCTTTCAGTAGAAGAGCTTTCTTTTCATGTTTATCATACAAGTCCCCTATTACATGTAGAAATTTTAATGCACCTAAAGCACCTTTAAGCATGCCACCGTGAAAGAAAAAGAAGGGAAGGTCCACAAAATGCACAAATTATTTATTTATTTATTTATTTATTTATTATATTTAATTGTATTCCACTCTTTTCCCAGAACTGGGACTCAGAGCAGCTCACAATAGTAAAAGAATAGTACAATTAAAACATAGAAAAGTGGTACATTAAAATGAAATTAATTTGTTACAATATTAAAATAGATTGCTTATTACATTCACTCCACAACTATGATAAGAAAGTGCAGCTGAGTTCTGAGTAAAAATTTAATGAACACATAGAATGGTAGTTTCTGACAGTAATGAAAACACACATAATCACTTCAAAATTAAGAGAGAGAGGGAGGGAGAACAATGTAACTTTTTAATCAGGACTTTAAAAGAAGCAGAAGGGCTTTAAATTCAATGAACTTTGTCAATCTCTTGCTGGCTTCTAGTTTAAAGGCTAAGATTTTGGGAAAGTGTATCAAGGACTTGGATACAGGCCACAAAGAGACAATGAAGTCAACATTTGCACCTGAAACTATTGGAGGAATTTTAATCACATTCAGAATGTATTTTGTTGTTCCACGTGCTCCTTTCTGGATAAGGAACAATGGTTACTTACTGAAAAGGTGCATTTTAGAGCTCAGAAAAAGAGACAACCAGGAACACATTAACTCCCACTGCTATCTGGACCAGGCAGGAAGGTCACATAACCTAAAAGTCTGCTTTAAGCTATTGTTTTCTCCCAACCTTTTGGACAGCCAAATAAAAAGAGGTTGCAATTAGTCAAGCATCATAAGCCTCAAATATGCAAGCATATATTAGGGCTTTGCGTTTGCGCAGAGACTCCATTTGGAGGTTCAAAAGCTGAGCAGATTGGCGGGTAGCCCCATCTACTCCCATGTACTAAGCATGCCCAATTTTGCCAGTCTAGCTCCACCTTCAGTTTGAGTCCACCACAAAAAACACAGGGACCTGAAAGAGGGGAGGTAGGGCGGGTATGTGTGAGGGCACAGATTACCACTCGAAGAACCACAGTTACAGGTAAGCAACCTGTTTTTCTTCTTTGTGGTCTCTGTGCCTCATATGTTAGGGTGACTAAAAAGCTTACTTATGGAAGATGAGCAGGTCACTGTAGAGAAGATGAAAGAACAGCACGACCAAAGCTGGCATCCCAACGTGACCTGGAGTCAAGCCTGTAGTGCCGGACAAGCATGGAAGGCTGTGACAATGTAGTAGCCTTGCAGAGGTCAGACAGAGAGACATCTTGGAGGAAGGGAGTGTGGGCACACACCAGCAGGAGGAGGGTGTTTTAGCCAGTTCATAGGTCAGGAGAATAGTCTATGCAATTCATTTTGCAAACCTTTGCAAGGAAACAGGGTGGCCCTCTTTGGGTCCACCATAACAAACAAACAACTTGTTGGTCAACCTGAACTCAGCAGAATTTTGAACATAAAAGGCCAAAGTACAGCGAGCATCCAGAGTATTCATATTCTTTTCCAAAGGAGTGAATGGCTCTGGATATAAAATAGGCATAATAATGTCTTGAGACAGGTAGAAGAAAGAAACCACCTTAGGGAGGAAAGAGATATATGGTCTGTGGGCTGCCTTGTCTTTATCGAAGACCAGGTAGGGTTCATATGAACGAAGAGCGGTGAGTTCAGAAGATTGTCTGGCTGAGGTGATAGCAACCAGGAAAGCTGTCTTGAAAGACAGTAGTTTCAGACAAGTTGATCCAAGAGGTTCAAATGGAAGTCTTGTGAGTTGCATGAGAACAGCAAAAGTGACCAAGGTGGTGCCAATGAAGGAAATGGAGGGTACAAATAGAGCAGCCCCTTGAAGAATCTCTTTACTGTAGGTGAAGTAAAAAGCTTTGCAAAGGGTGAGCCATTAGGCTGGTTATCCACTATGGCAGACAGATAGACATTCAGAGAAGAGAAGGCCACAGAGATGGAGAAGAAAGTGTAGAGCCGTGGACAGTTGGACAGATGAGGAGGGCTCTGAGCATATTTCAGTGAAGGTAGAGAAACATCTCCATTTATAGAAACAGGGACATTTTGTAGAGTCTTTACGTGAAGCAGAAAGAACCCTCAGCAATTCAGGAGATATTAATGCTGGATCCTCCAAGCTGTTAGATGATGGCTGTGCACATCCGGGTAGAGGACTTCTCTGTTGGAATGAGAGAAAAGATCTATCCAGCCAAGAAGTCTGAGGTATCATCTCCTGGATAGATGGATCAGGGTGTAAACCAGGGTTACCTCAGACAGTACAGAGCGACCAGGATGGTGTTGGATCTGTCCTATGGCAGTCTGACCACTACCCTCACCACCAGAGGAAGAGGGGGGAAAGCATAGAGGAAGTAAGTTGTCCAGTTGAGAAGGAAGACATCCCCTAGTGAGCTCCGACCTCTGCCCGATCTGGTGCAGAACAGTGGGCACACTTTGCATTCTCTGGAGGCAAAGAGGTCCACTTGGAGGGTTCCCCAGTGGGATGTGCTGAGTCTGAAGGCCTTGGATGACAGTGTCCACGCGTGCTGGAGGCCCATGTCATGACTCAGAGAGTCGACTAAGGCATTGTCCTTCCCTGCTAGATGGACTGCTACAGGATGAATGGAGCGGATCATGCACCATCTCCACAACTGCAAAGGACGACAGAGAAGAGGTTGAGAACATGTGCCACCTTGTTTGTTGATATAGCAAACGGTGGTGATATTGTCTGAGACAACTTGAACCACTTCGTGATGGAGGTGGTTCTTGAAGGCTATGAAGGCCATAATGACTGTGAGAAGTTCTAGAGTACTGACGTGCATCTGGGCCGTGGTGGAAGTCCATTGGCATTGGACACAATGATCCTGGTAGTGAGCTCCCCAGTCTGTCACGGATACATCTGTGGTAACCATCCTGGAGGGCTGTGGAAACTGAAATGGCATCCATCCTAGGACCTTTCGGGGGATGGTCCACCAATGGAATAAAGCCTGAACCTCTGTGGGAAAGATGAGTCTCTAGGACTGTAGGTCATGAAGGTGGTTGAACACAGATAGGAACCAATTCTAAAGGGGCCAGAATTTCATGCATGCCAGATAGGTTACAGCTGTGGTTGGTGCCATGAGACCCAGGAGAATGTCCCTCACAGTGGGATGGGAGAGACGGAGGACAGTTCAATTGTGAGACCAAAGAGACTCGGCCTTTCTTGTGGGAAGATATGTCAAGCCACAAGAATCCAGTGAAGTTCTGATATATATTACTCTGACTGGTTTAAAAATGGACTTGGAATGATGGTAAGACAAAGGTCCGTGAGGAGAGACAGGGTATAATGAACATCTCTCAAGAGTTGATTGCGAGAGGGCAACACCAAAAGCCAATCATCTAAGTAGAGAAAAATCTTTATCTCCTGAACACAAAGGTGTGAGACTGTCACCGCTAAGCACTTTATGAAGAACCTGAGGGCGGTGAAAAGGCCGAAGGGCAAGACAACATATTGATAGAGATATCCTTCGATGGCAAAACGGAGGCATTTTGATGTTGAGGCTGAATTGCAATGTGGAAATAAATAATTTATATCCCGCCCCGATTGATCTCAAAGGGGCGGGATTATAAATAATAATAATAATAATAATAATAATAATAATAATAATATGTCTTTCAGGTCGACAGAAGCAAACCAGCGTCCTCGATGGAGGAAAGGCAGAATGGACTGTAGAGTCATCATTTTGAACTTGTGTGGAGCGATGTAGTGGTTGGCTCCTTTCAGGTCTAAGATAGGCTGCAGGCCTCTGTCCTTCTTCAGAACTTTGATGTAGAGTCCACCACCACCATGTTAGGTGCTGGGTGAGTGGAAAGACAGGGCACAGTGTCAGGCTGGACTCTTTGTAAACTTACTAGGCGTTTGGAAGCAGGTGCTACAGAGGAAGGCGTAGCCCAAGAAAGCTGCGTGACATCTGAGAGTGACATCAAGAATGGCAGTACTGCTGGAGCAAGAGGTTTCAAGTCCACTATTTGAAAGATGGGATCTCTTGCTGGCTTAGGTGTAGCATCCACATGAAGACCGAGAGGCCTGGCCATACTTGTTACTACATCAGAAAACAACTGGACATCCTCGGGTGTGAGTGTGGACCAATATCTTCTACCTCTTCAGGTGGAGACTCCATGAAAGCAGAAGGGGATGCTGCTCTGGAGGTCTCAGTCTCATAATTAGAATCCCCAGTGGATGGGTGGGGAGGCAGCGGGGTAACAAACTGGATTACCTGTGTAGATGGTTCCAAGTATGGCACTGTCACAGACACTGTGGACATTATCAATGTCAGAACCAAAGGTGTAGTCATTGTCAGCACTATAGATGGGGACAGCTAGAATAGTTACTAAAGGTATCACAGATGATACAGTCATCACCATAGAAGTAGCTACAGAGGCTCCCAGCACTGAAGTAATGGTTGGAGCAGGAGATGGAGGAGGGAGTAAGACTGTGGCTGTGGCACGTGGAAGATAAGAGGGTACCATTGAGTCCCTTGTTTCCTGCTGGAGAAAGGGTGACAGGGGAAGTAGTCAGCCTATAATGATTGGACCAAGAAGAGCGCTGTCAGCACAGAGAGTGGGACCAGGACCAGGAACGTTCTTGATACCAAGATGATGTAGCGTGGAAGGAGAGTTCCTGGTGATGATACCAATCCTAGTAAGAAGGAGTGTAGGACCTGTATGATGATGGTTGTTTTCTCCAATAGTCTTCCGTCCTATACCAGTGCATATAGGAGGCCGAGGTATGGAAACTTCAATTTGTACAAAATATGGCAGCCAGAGTGGTCACCAGAAAATCCAGAGGCAACCACATAACACCTATTTTAAAATCACTTCACTGGCTGCCTATTAGTTTCCAGGAGCAGTACAAGGTCTTGTGAATAACCTTTAAAGCCCTACATGGCTTGGGTCCAGCTTATCTGAGGTAGTGCCTTCTTCCATACAATCCACCCCGTACAATCAGGTCCTCTAGGATGAATCTACTGCAGCTGAAAAAAGACCAGTTGGCTGCAGTCACCAAGAGGACCTTCTCATCAGCTGTTCCTAATTTATGAAACGGCCTGCTGGAGGAGATCCGTCACATTAATACTGTTAATGCCCTTAAGAAGGCTATTAAGACGGATCTCTTCTGGCAGCCCTTCCCAGCTTAACCTCCTGTTACATAGCCTTAGACTGCCTTCCTTTTTGTCAAAAACCTGTCTTCAATCCTGCCTATTTTAAATCTTGTTTTAAAATTGTATTTTAATCTATAGTTATATTTGTTGTCAATTTATTGTTTAATATAGTTTTAGTGGTGTTTATTGTAATCTGCCTTGTCTTGGAAAAAGACAAAATATAAATAAATGATTATTATTGGAATTATTAGGACACGGGAATGGGCGGGGGTACACACCAATTTGCTCAGCTTTTGAACCTCCGAATGGAGTCTCTACACAGGTGCAAAACCCTAATGTGTGAGGCAGAGACCATGAAGAAAAACTATTTTTCCTCTCAAAGTAATGGGTTACAGACCAATTCTAATGCAATGTAGGGGCAGAAAAACATTTGCTGCCTAGTGAACCTCATAGGGTTGCCAGGAGCATTGCTCTTGAACTGCTTCAAGGAGTAGTAATTTGGATGACTGTCGGATTCCCAGTCAAATTTCCCAGGGCAAACCTGAACTGGCAGTAAAAATAGCTCAAGGAATGGGTTGCCTTAACACCAACAGTAAAAAGTGGGGGGGGAAATGTTCCTGGGTCCTTCAAGTAAATGGACATACTTGAGAAGTGATTTCTGGCCTTCATTGATGACTCTGAAGTTGCTTTGCTCACAAATGCCATAGTCATACTGCATTACTGTCTACTTAGTTTCTAGTTCACAGGCCTTGGAAAGTATAAAACAAGTAGGAAAAGGAAGGAAGGAAGGAAGGAAGGAAGGAAGGAAAAATGTACTGAGCTCTGGCTCTCATTTGTAATCTTCTAGCCTAGTAAGATAGGAACAAGTACAAGAAAGTGTGGGATCCTCACTCAAATTTACTTTGTAAATTACTTGTGAACTTCATTCATTTAGTCTGTGTACATTAAAGGATATCTATTTCCAGTTATTTTATCACAATAAGAGTATCAACTACAGATTTGAATGTTCACTAGAAATTTTTTCTCTGAAAAATTTACTAATGGAAGCTTTATACTGGCTTGTTTCAAGAATATGTCTTTTCATTGTTGATGGGCATATGCATTTTACACCAATATGTTGTTCATGCTGGTCAAGCTAAATACGTCTATAAAAATATTAAATATACATACTTGTTCAAGTGTTTTCGAGCTGCTGGGAGACCAGACATTTCCTCATTTAATACATATTTCTTTGTTCCCATGCAGTAATTTTCCATATATTCTGCCCAGTGTAACTGTCGAACATCAAAATTAAATGCCTGTCATTAAAAAAAAGTTTGTATTAAAATAAATTTAAGTAATGAAATGTTGCTTTTAACTTTAATGGAGTTAAAGTTAAGACTTCATGATTAACACACAAGAATCTTATTAATCAACCCCACTGATCTATAACATATACAGTCAGACCCCCTTATCTGTGCATTTGCCATCAGCGGATCTGAGCATCTGCAGATGACAAGCCCCATTGTGCCCAATGGTCTCATGTGCAATTAGGAAGGATGGGACTTGTGGTCCCACATTTTTTGTAGCTGTGGGGGTGGGGTCTGGAACAGATCCCCTCTAGATATGGAGGTTTGACTGTAGTTGTAATTCAGTATTAGGAAATTCCTCGGTCCAACCCATTTCCTTAGGGAAATGCTACTTAGATCCAACCAGGCCTGATAACAAAAGAAACTGTGGCACATTAGAATGCAGGTTATCAACAATGGGATTTAACCTACTAACACTATTTCCTTACCCTATCACCAACTGCAAAGAAAGTTAAGGAATTAAAGCAGTAAGACCTTTGATGGTATCTAATTTAAAGTTATAGACAATGTAAGAATTCCCATTTTTAGAAAGAATTAATTAGAATAATATTAAATATTCCACAATGCCTAGGTGTCCCCTAAAAATAATAAATATACTAATTTTTTTGCTTGCTTTCATTACAAAGGATTTAACAGGAACACAGACAAAAGGACTCTATGAGAACATTTTTATTTGTATATTATTTAGCAAAAATGTTCATCACTCAGATTTACAAGTTACTTAATCTTCCCTTTTGGGACTGACAATATGCAGAATTTAAAAGAATGATGGCTTAGTGGTTAAGACACCAATTCTGATGATCAGAAGATTCGAAGGTTGGCAGTTCGAGGTCTGAGTGCTGCCTGATAGGGTGAGCTCCTATCACTAGTCCCAGCTTCTACCAACCTAGCAGTTCAAAAGTATGCAAATGCAAGTAGATAAACAGGTACCACTTCTCAGTAGGAAGGTACTGTAACAATATTTGGTGCAGTCATGATGGCCACATGACCACCAGAGCAGTCTCGGACAATGCTGGTTCTTCGGCTTAGAAACAGAGATAAGCGCCGGCCACTACACTCAGCTACGACTAGACATTCATGTCAAGGGACTACCTTTACTTTTATATGATTTTTAAACACCTTTGCCTGATGAAGCCAGTGAAGCTTCAAAAACTTGCATCATGTATTTTGTGCATTTTGGTTGTCTGAATAAAGGTATCACTGTTTTGTGGATTTTGGATGTATATGGCTTTGTTATATGGCTAATGCGGCTATCCCTGAATATGTTTTCTGGATTAATAAGAATGATGTAGGATTAGTATCAGGAGCTAAATTTCACTGTTTCTTTCCAACTAGAGTACATCCACTTTAGTAACTGGAATTTACCTGGGTCTTGACTTACCAAATTCCACTTAAACCTATTTGATTTCACATATAAGGATCACTAGCTCAGACAACACTTGCATGTTTCACATCAGTTTGAGAAAAACTAAAATAAAGTTACAACAATAAAGGTATGATTACATTATAGCTTTACCTTTTCAATTTTTTCTGGCTTTCATTCTGCTCCTTTCTTTGAAACACTTTCTTATCAGTGTTTTACTACAATGAAAGACAAATGAAAGTAATATATGTTACTTGCCTTTTTGTCTTCAGGACCCAGCTGGTTCATAAGCATATTGACATTGTCTGTATTCCAGTCCCAAGAATTACTCGTGAAATATTCTAGTAACATCATAACTTTGTGAAGACG
This sequence comes from Urosaurus nigricauda, assembly GCA_034509955.1. Classification (NCBI taxonomy): domain Eukaryota; kingdom Metazoa; phylum Chordata; class Lepidosauria; order Squamata; family Phrynosomatidae; genus Urosaurus; species Urosaurus nigricauda. The sequence goes on from JAOEGL010000001.1 coordinate 98,547,627, forward strand.
TGTTATTGTTTTCATCATCCTATAGTCCAGGGAAAGAAGTTATTCAGGAAGATCACATTGAAAAAAGGTTCAAATAAACTGCCTAGATACATTATATCAATGCATGTCACACTAATTTGTCTACTAGGTTCCAATAGATTCTACAAAATTGGAATATTTCTGCATACCATTTCCATATTCTGAGAAAAAATTCAACTATAAAAAAATTACATTTTACATATGTATTTAAAGAGATTTAATATGAGGAGTGATGAGAGTGTAAGGAAGGAAGGAGATGAGCCATATGTCTTATTTTTCAATATAAATGTGGAAAAAATGAATTAAGATCCCTTATCCATTAACATTAATGGTTAGATCAAAGCACAACCAACTGTTAAAGTGATAAGCATTAAGCTTTCTCTCTTTCATTCAACTCCTGAAAACACATATCTGGGTACAGTTTCATCAAATGGAAACTCCCCTATAAAAGAGGGTGTACAGTACTGTAAGTCACATGCTTTATATACAGTATAGAAGACTCACATAATTATTATTCTACAGACAAAGGGAAGTGATATATGGATATACATTACAAAACAATTCTCCCTTTCCAAGTTCATAATTGGTTATACTGAATAATAAAATGTACTGTAAGCATACAAATGCCTACTACTTAATATGCAGAAATATTCTATAAATGTTCATTGCTTAGATGGGGTAATAACAAATAATCTGCCAAAATACATTGGAGTCTATTATTAGGCTCAAACTGGAAAGCAATATACATTAATACAATGTATGAATTTGAATCCCATAAATTTGAATATCCAAACATGTTCAGCTTGTCATGAAAATGTGTTCTGTTAGATATTTGTCCTGCTGAAAACAGTCAAACAGCATCTGATTTTATTGGCAAAGACCTGAGTAAGCAGCTAAGCTAAACATTCATTTCCAGTCTGATCCTTATGATATAATAAAGATAATAAAGAGCAGGGAAAATGAGAAGTGTAGTGGGGAACAGAAAACAAAGCCACTAGCCAGCAACAACCCAAAACAGCTTTGGAAAGTTAAATTTTTAAATACAGATTATGGTCATTTCACTATACTAACAAATAAGGCCAAGTTCTAATATGTATACATGCATGTGTGTGTATAAATTTTTTTTAAAATTAAGTACAGTTGGCATAGTATTTCTCTGAGGAAGACACACATTTTGAAAACAACTAGCCACAAGAAAGCTAGTACAAGGTAAATGAAACTGTTTTAACACTTATTCTATAAGGATGTTTAACTCATTACTTATAAGAACCCAAGCGACGTGTGAGCTACATCAAGGGAAAATAGACAACTTGCCCAAAAATTCAGCAGAACAGAAAAAGAAGATACTGAATGGAGATCTTTTTACTGGTGAAGAAAGGCACTGAATTTTTGAAATACCTGTACAACTGAATGTGGAGCAAATATAATAAAAGTTACTCCCTTTCTAAATAAGCAATTTTTAGTTTTAAATTATCTATATTTTCCAAAATGCATATGAAAGGGAGAAAGTGAAGATTAACACTTAAGTTAGAGACATTTCTGCTACAATATATGTGCCACTGAATTCAGCAAGCCACATCTGTCGCAGATATAAGTGTTTTATGCTCACACATTCCAGACTTCCCAGTATTAGTGAAGAGCTAAGAGGCACAGTTACTGTATCTATACATTACACATTGACATATTGCATTCCCATAGCAACTCAATCCAGAACTTTGCAAACAAAGATGTTATGCTAGCCTTATTCTTGCATCCATGTCTGTGAAATCTACATGCAGTGTCTCATTTCTGGATACTAAAGGATCAGCACATGATTCAGTTGGATATCTTGCAAAAGGATACATCTGCCATTTCTTAGTTTTCTTCACTGGCTCTATTTTTATGCTGTGTGAATTATTATTGTTGTTGTTTTTTATTTAATGGGCTTGTTGGTCATTGACTGTAATAAAGTTATTCATTCACTGGCTCTAGATATGTGAACAAGTACTAGTTCTAGAGGAACCAGACTGGTGTAGTGGTTTGAGTGTTGGATTACAACTATGGAGACCAGGGTTCAATTCCCAGCTCACCCATGAAACCCACTAAGTGACCTTGGGCAAGACACATGCTCTCAGCCTTAGGGAAAGACAATAATGGCAAACCTCACCTGAACAAATCTTGCCAGGAAAATCCTATTATAGAGTCATTTTAGGGTTACCAAAAATTGGAAACAACTTGAAGGCGCACAACAACAAACTAGTTTGCCATGACAGAAAACATGCTGAAATGAACTACTTCAGGTACTGGGATATGGAAATAGATTGGGAAGAATCAGTGTCTGAATGACACTTGCAAACATATTTTGCAAACATGGCCAAGTGGAGGGCAGGAGGCATCTGGGCTTCATTTCAAGCACCTTTATCTTGACTGGTCTTGAACAGAGGTGCATAATTCAACTTGCAATTCTAATCATGACCTTCCTATCAACACTATATCTTTTTTAAAAAAGACAAAGGGCTGAGACGGCCCCAAAGAGGTGTGGCGGCACCATCCATATGGCGCATGTGCCCATGACGCAAGTGTGGCGCAGCGTCCGGACCTCCAAGTGCTGCGCTTCCATCATGGACATGTCACAGTGCGCCAATGGCACACGGCGACCTCTGGCTTCTTTTTGAGGTGGAGGGACACTGTGAAGTTTGGCTATGCAAGCATCCAGACCAGCCTAAATGGGGAGGTATGTACAGCCCCTTAGAATCTACCACCTGTTTGAATGGCTGGCTGGTATTTTATCCTGCATATCTAGGTAATCCTCTAGATCTACTGTCAATGACAGGAATAAGTTCAGCATTAGTGAAAATTATAATGATTCAACATGGACAAATATACAATCAATAAAATGCTTTGTATACCCATTACAATAAATATGTGTTTTGGACAGCCTTTCCCTCAACCACTTTAGCTATTTACTTCCTGGCAAATCTACTGGCCAATCATATTATTTTGGTTCACAGTGGTAGCACCAGGGCTGGACCAACTTAAATGTTACCTGTCTAGCAATACTAACTGAAGCTTTAGTAGCAGCAGTAAACAGCAGGCATATACTAACTGAATTTAAAGTTTCTAAATTTGAATGATGGTTAGTATGAACTTTGTTAACAGGTTTTAAAGAAATTTCTCTACAAAGCAGCAGTAGTGCAGGTTTTCCCATGTCTGTATACGTAGCATGGTTGCTTTGGGAGTCACAAGTATGGGAATTCTAGTATGAGCAGCTGGGAATTATGTAGCTTTATTATAGATAAAAGTATAAATATTTGTCCTTGCTTCCAATCTATGCCATAGAAATGAAGGAAACTAACCAAAGCAAGCTTTACATTTGAGTAATTTTTGTGCATGCTGAATGACTCAACTTCTATTACAGCAAGCCCTTGGTATCCACTAGGATTTGGTTCCAGACCTTCTGTGGATACCAAAATCCATGGAAGCTTAAATCTCATTAAATACAAGGGATAGTAAAATGGTGACCCTTATATAAAATGGCATAGCAAAATTTGCTTTTTAGAATTTAATTTTTTAAAATTATTTTCAAACTGTGGATTCTTGAATCCGTGGATAAAGAATCCGTGGGTAAGGAGAACCGACTGTACTTATTAAGATAAATGATGATACTGCAACGACAGTTGGCAGATTAAGAGTTCCTAATGCAAAAGACATTCTAAAAACATAGTTTAAAAATCGAAAAGCAAGCAATAATGTTTCCTTCTCCTTTTCCCCCAATGGTATGTTAACTATGGAAAAAACAGAACTTGAGAACTCCATCTCCTTGGATGTCAGTGGTGGAGGGTGTTTGAACATCAGTTCTGTAAAAGAAAGCTTGAAAACTGGCATTAAAAATAAAAAAGCTTTAATATAGGGAGGGTAAAATAATTATGCAATTTAGACCAGTTAAAGATGACTTTTTGCCTGCTTAGGAATTTAGCCAGAAGAATTATAAGCCAAATGATGGTGAGATCCATTGCATTGTAAGTAACCAGTGTTATTCATTTTTAAAAATTGTACCTCTTCTGTTCCCTTCCCTTCTCCCCATCCATTTCAGCTTATAATTTCAATAACAGTGCTAGAGTAGAATTATTCAGAGAGCTTAGTCATTTGTTGCACTTGCTAGATTCACTTTAACAAAGTGAACCTTAATCAGTTTCTAAGATCCAAGAAATATCCAGCTCTTTTACTGTTATTGTTGATTCTTCTATTAGTAAAAGCTCATGCTGTTGATCTATATCACCATGAAGCTTCCATCACCTTTCTAGCAAAAAATTAGCCCTTTCTTTCTTACCACGGTTTCTGACCTGTCAACCTGAGAACAACATCGTACAACAACGCAGGAAGTATGTGACCGACTGTAGTCCAATAATGATGTATAAGTGGGCTGGACTGCAATTTAATATTGGGACGCCTTACTGCTTGTTCTAAAGGATTCTTCTTGAAAATCAAATTTATGTAACATTCTGCAGAAAAATAAGGGTCAAAATGTTTTGAGTAGCTCTTTGTTTAAAGAATGAATTTACAGTTAGGTAGCAAATTCAGTCAGCCTTAGATATCTTGACAATTTAGTGACTTAGCACAATACCATTTTCACTGTTGCCATAGAAGACTTGATTCAGACATGTCTTTTGAATGAATGGTTCACTCAACCACAATTGCAAACAAACAAACAAACAAACAAAAACTTAGTTAATGTATTAATTGTGTAAACATGGGTTTGCAAAAAGCCAAAGGGACACAAGACAGAGCTAGTCACCATTACCTTGGGCTTCTTCCTGTAATCCTGAGGTAGGTATCATACAGGAATGCTGGGGCCTTATGGCTTACAGCAATCCAGTAGTGATATAAAAGGTGATTGGAGGTTAGATTTACATTGGGCCGTCTGAAGGCCTGTTCGAGAGGATTCCTCTTGAAAGTGGATATTACATGGTATTCTAAGAAAGAAAAGTTGCGGAACAGCTTTGATAATAACCATGTTCATGTATTGGACTTCCATGGACATCACAACAGTACAACACTCAATGAATTGCAGCACATTTTTCTGACATATCTTTCATTAATAAGTAATTCTAAATATGCATTCTGTTTAACTGTCTGGCTATCAATTTGTGAACATTTTTTCAGCTTGTTTTGTTCTTCAATGTGCCCGTACTACTGTTCCTTGTTCCTTGTTCTACCTTATTGTTAAAACTCTGTAAACAGAGCTCCATAGATAGATACCCATTCAAACCAATGTTTCAAAAACCCAGTATGTTACATTACAGATTTTAGCCCAGAGTTTTAATATCACATACATTTAAGTTAAATTTCTTCATTAAAATGTATTTTAGATTTTCAATTTGAAACTTTTGACCACTGGCCTTCTACTTCCTTATCCCAAAACTCTCCCAAATCAGCCCAAATAAACTGATTTTTTTTTACTGTAAAATTAATACAGTCTAAACAAAGTTAGCCGACACACAGTTCCATACTTAGTGACAATGTAACCTTGACCTAATAATTAAAATGAAATAAAATAAATATATTTTATAGTTACAACGGTTAAAAATAGCCCTTATTCTGAATAAAGTGTGCATGATAGACTGATTCAATAAATGAACCCGCAGCCCCAACCGTGAAAGACCCGAGCAAGGCTACTGATGACCACGGCTCTTTCTGGTCTCTTCTTCATAGGGTTGCCTTAAGTCAAAGTTAACTTGACAACAAATAGTCTGCAATTGTTTTTTAAATTTTCATGGGGCAAAAAGAGGGAAGACAAATAAAGAACACTGTAAAGTAAGTTTATTTATGGAATAATAAACATGGAAAAAGTATGTGCTTCAAAATATTTAGAAATAAAAAAAGCAACTTAATCCCAAACATTTTAGGGATTTATATGCTGGTGATACTTTGGAATCTCAAAAAACCACAAACTCACATGCTGCCAATAATATGTAGCTTACAAAAAGTCAATCTTGCAAATCTTCCCCACTAATAAGTGATGCATGCAGATATTCTGGCTCAGAAGTGTGATTATTATTATTAACCTTTATTTATATATCGCTTTAAATTTACACAGTGCTGTAATCACTGTTTATTGATGGGCATGAAATTCATCCATCTTACATTTTAATGCAAATCTATCTAATTCTCACTTCCCAAACTAATATGGCAACTGAAATGGTTATTTTTGAACAATCACACTTCTGCATTTCAGTTCTCTAATTAGACAAATGTGTATAAATGTGCATTATATAAGGCAAAACTGCAAACAAATGTATATTAGGCAAAATGGATGCAAAAAGGCATATGTAACAAAGAAATGCACACAAATATGCATACAAATTTTCATGCAGTATTAAAAAATAATGAACTGATGTGGAAACAGGATGGAATAAATAAAAAATTGGAAATGCGAAGAACAGAAATAGAAGTTGAGAAACTTGCCCATCCCTACTCTTAGCACCTTACACAGAATCCTTCTCCTACACTTTGCCCTGTTCAGGAACTCTTATGGTTTTGTTCAATATATTGTTATCAACATGTAGTCCTTACGGTGAGTAAAACCAGGTATATAACCTTGTACAAAAAAAGATTTTTGCCAATGACATATCTTTTCTACAGAAAAAAATCTGTATATATTATGAAAATCTGCTTAATTTATGTGACTTGTATAGTTTTGCATTATTTACATATTACTCAACCTTTTTTCACTGCCTCAATCCACTAGTAATGCTCAGAATCAGTTTTGCATCAGCCTCACACTGAAGAACATCTTTAAAGTTGTATTACTTAAATGAAAGCTCCTGCACATCTTGCCCACTCTTGTAGGATCCCCATAATCACAGCTAAAAGCTATTTTGTATTATCATGTTCAGTGGGCCCTTCTTATCCACTGGGGTTTGGTTCCAGGACCCCCGTGGATACCAAAATCTGTGGATGCTCAAGTCCCATTCAGTACAATGGCATAGAAAATATATAAAATGGTAAAATCAAGGTTTGCTTTTTGGAATTTATATATTGTTAAAGTATTTTCAAGCCGTGGATGTTTGAATCCATGGATGTTTGAATCTGTGGATGTTTGAATCCGTGGTTTAAAAAATCCATGAATAAGGAGGGTTGACTATACTTCTTATTACTTGTGCAGTTAAAAATATATTTTTAAAAGATTTGCAATATATAGTTTTAAATAATTAAAGGTTGTTCTCCATCTCAAGTGTGCTATATTAGAATGCCCCAGTAAATGTTAAATATTTATTTAGCAAATTATTTCTCTGCACTACTATTCTGTAACATTGTTAAAGGTCTCAAGAATAATGACAACCGTCTATGGAAAAAAAGCTTTAAAATTGTTTCAGGAAGCAATGAGACACAGCAAATTTGAGAAGAACTGGTGTTCTATTTTAGAGAAGTTTTTAATTCTTAGTCAATTTAACATGATACATGGTTTTGAACTTTAGTAAACTGAGATATTTTTAAAAACTGTAATAATTATGTCACGTAAGAAGAAAAAGAAGACCTACCAACTTCACCCCAATGAAAGGGATTGGTGCCACCTGTTGTACAGTTGTATACCATAATATTTCTTGGTCTGGAAAATAAATGTTTTTCCATATTACCTTTTCTCCAAGCATTAAAAATAAAATAAAATAAAGAGGCAAGACAACAGTTATAGTACAAATAGTAATGATAAAGTAGCACTGTTTAAAAAATGATTCTAGTACTCAAGTGATAGGCAAAACAGAAATAATTTGCCTAAATATCCAAAAGTGGCTTTGGATATTTCAAAATAAGTGGAAAAGGGGGAAATACAGAGGATATTCTCCTCTTCTCTTTTTAGATAATACTTGAACGCTCATGGCAAATAAGTCCATGTCACTTGGGGTTTCTCTTCAGTGAATTCTTTAGAACATCTGAGAGTACCTTTCAAAAGCAAGAATCCAAAAATGAACTACTATTGGCAGAATAGTGGAATCCAGCAAAACCATAAGAGGGTGATTCCTCCTTTCCACTGCAGCCTCCTGTGTACTCCAAATTGCAGAGCTGGGAAATCCTCCAGGTGCAGTTTTTAGATGGCATGGAAAGCTGAAGTGGAAAGGGGAGAGGAAAAGCAGTTCTACCTGCAGAGCACTGGAAATAGCACAAATTACTTTTTTCCCCCACTCCAACAATTTGGCAGTATTTCTCAAATTGATGTTTCTCTGTCTAAAACCATTCTTATTTTAATTATATCTCATACTGCTTATTGCAACATTTTTTACTAGTTCATCCATTCCTCACAGTCAGCCTCTACATTGCTTTCAATTTAGTTTTAGAATTCTCTCTTTTCTTCTTGTCACATTTTCCTGCTTTGTTTTCCTTTGTCGACTCATGCTCTCAAATGGATGAAATGGGGCAGAGGAGCTGCTCCCTAGGTCTCTAGGGTGCTCCATGTCAAATATGAAGTAGGATGAAGTTGTGGCCAGTTAATAGTCCTGTAAATCCTTCTAGTAATCTGTCCTTGTCTGAAATAATACTGCACCTCACAAGGCTCATTAACAATGCAGGGGCTTCTATGAAAGGCAACAAACTACTTAGTCTTTGGACACTTTTCTTGGAAGTTATGTATGTCAGAGTGCTATCCTAAACTTTGAGTTCAGTATGGTAGGTTATGGTGTGGCTACCTGTTTAAGCACCAGTGCACAGTAGCTATGATAATAAGATAGCCTGGAGCAGCAGGAATTTTTATACTCCTTATGGTTTTATACTCCTTATGGTTGTGAGAACAAACACAACTGTTAAATATAATTTTCAATCTAATTTAGTAGTATACACCTACAGTACAACATCATATGAGCACTTCTTAATCCATTTAGAAACTGCATTGTCACCTGTTATACCTATTAACACCTGAATACCAAGCAGCAGCTATTGTTGTGTTGATCACTACATCTACTGGAATAAGATCTGCAACTGCATTGTTGGAGGCTCGCATTGTTCGAAGAATTCCTTTTCCTGCCTTGAAACAGAAGGCATACAATAAGAATAACATTTCAAACCACTTCTGATTTTGACCACCACCACCACCCCCGAAATATTTATGTATATATTACTTACAGCAATAAAAAGGCCACTGGGTCCATTAAAGTTATCAATCCACCCCTATTGGAAAACAAAACATAAAAAATAAATATTTACTGGGTTAACTGCTAAGAAGAAATTTGAAATCATTTTGTAAATGATTAAACGTCAGAATATCTATTCTTATAGCCTTGTATAAGGCTAGTTCCTATATCATGGCAAGCCAGTATTATGATTCTTGTTTGGGAAAAGAAAAGCCAAAACCAGAAGTCACAATGAACAAACCACAGGTTTATGGTGTCTTAAGCTGCTTCCATGAGCAGGAAGAATCAAGCAGAAGTGATCAGAGTGTCATTTCTTCAATCATGATGAATTGGGTTTTTCCAGAATCTCAGTACATGATGATGTACAATCTATCATTTGCACACACAATGAATGTATACTGTTTTGTTTCCTCCAACAAGATACCCAAGTAACACAAAAAATAATTACCGGTAAAGCTGAATCAACTGTTTTAACACAATGGAAAATCATTCCAAACATTGGTAAGACTGATTCCTTAGCATAACTGTGGGGTTGTCTGATAGTATAACACGTTCCCCCCAAAAGGTAAACTTTCAACATTTTGAAAATTTTGCAATGTGTAAACAGAACTACTTTTGCTGCCTTTTCCAAGGAATTATTTTTCTCAAATTAAAGTGCTATTGGCCATGCTTACATACACAAGCAAGCTGGTTTTCTCCCTCTTGCCTCCTTCCATTAAGCAAGAGGGGCTAAACCAAAAAGAGGTTGTTTAGAAAAGATATTGTCCAACTGCAGTCCTGAGGTTGCATGTGGGTCCCCATTTTATTTTATTTATATCCTCCTTAATACCCCCAATCTCCCCAGATCTCCTTTTTTCTGGAAAAAATGGTGAAGTGTCTTTCTTGGAAGCTTCCAAGAACAACAATTTGTTTTTTAATATAGGTTTCAGGATGCTGCTGCAGTAGATATTTTTTTTTTAAAAAAAAAAAAACCTTTTGACTTCCAGTCAATTCCAGTTTTGGTCTTTTAAAATTATTTACGATAGTCTGTGTGGACCTAGGGGCTATACAGATTGGGAGAAAGGGGTGGCAAGATGCTGCCCCATCTGCCCCAGATGGAGGCCTCAGCAACCAAATGCCTCTGGGAGGCCTAAAAAGAACCCGATCCCAGCGTGTTCTTTTTAGGCTGCGCGTGGGGTGCCATTAGTGTGTTCATGTGTGATGATGACATCTGTGCGGTGCTGTTTGGGCGCTGCACCATGAAGACGTCATCACAGTATGCTCCGTCTATATGGGGGCACGCCAAGATGGTGCCCAGGTGCACAGCAGAGTTGCTGAGCGTGTAAACTCTCAGCCCTTGTGAACCCCTAGTTCAGGCCAAGGGCAGCAGAAAGCACCAGTCTTATCATTTATTATACAGATTTTAAAAAGGAAAGCATAGGCTAATCAAGTCATACTACTTTTTCAGATATACTTCACCTGTGTCCTTGGAATATGGGCACTTTTGAAATTCTGCAATACTTGCTAACAAGGGAAGACTGATTTTAAAAGAAAAAAGGAAAAACATTGACTTACTGGGAAAGGTTCCTTCCAGCTGGCACCCACAATTGACGGCCTTATGATGGCTACATTTAGTTTTGCACCTTCCTGCTGTACAATGTATTCTGCCAAGGCTTTTGTATATGTGTAAGTATTAGGCCTGTCCCCTAATAATTTTGGTGTAATATCATTCACTAGGCTGTCATCCATCCACCTAAAACAATAAAATATTTATTAATATACACCCTACAATTCTAGTTCAAATTACCCAATATCTTACAATGTCTGTACTGCATGATAATGCCACACATGTTGTTTTAAAAATGCAACCAGTTAAAAAAATTGGCACTTGAAAGGTGTCCCATAGTTTGTATAAATGACAAGTTGTTTTGGGGGGGTTTAATCAGAGCTTCCTATCCCTTTGCTAGCACTACCAGCACCTGCATCTCCTCAGAGAGGCTCTGGCAAATTAGACAATCCTCATGAACCATGTGGACTAAGTCATAAAGGGTTAGACGACTTACTAAAACAAAGGGAAGAGGAATCTTCTGCTTATGTAACTTGGATCCAATATATAGTTTGTAGAGTTCTTGGGCACTAACTATGGGATTTGGCCTGTTTATGTAATTACATTGAAGTTCCTTGCGTTGAAGTTCTATACTGGGACAACTCTAGCCAGGAATAGCTGGATTACCATCAACACCTATTAGACAATGGAGCCAGGTACAGCCAGGGAGCGAATATTGAAGTTGTGTGGGGCAGAGAAGATTTGGCGGCAACAGAGTGGACAAATGTTACAAAGGAAGTAGGGATCGATGTCTAATATCCATTCCCTCTTCAGTTTACTCTGTTTCCCAGGATAATGTGGGGAGCATACCAACCATTCCACAGTCCTTTAATCTGCTCCTTTGCAATGTCAGGTCGGCCAAAGGTAAAACACACATCATCCACAATCTCCTGGTGGATGAACAGGCCGACTTGGCATACTTCACCAAGACCTGGCTGGGAGATGCCAGCACTGCAACATGGGCGCAGGCTCTCCCAGCTGGTTACAAGGTCAGTGGTTACAAGATAAGGGAAAGTGGGTGAGGGGCAGCGGCGTGGCAATAGTCCATAGAAACAACTTGACCTTGATCAGGACACCTGTCTGGAAAACAATCCACATCGAGTGTATATACCTTAGCTTGAAGACCAAGGATAGTTTGGGGATTCGGCTGGTATACTGGCCACCCTGTTGCCTAACAGACTCCCTGACCGAGTTGACTCAGCTGGTCTCAGAGTTGCTGTTGGAGTTGACAGACTTCTGGTCTTGGGTGACTTCAACATGCCTCTCGAGACTGGCTTGTCTGATCTATCTGGAGCGGTTCAGGAGTTCATAGAATCCATGACAAGCGTGAACCTATCCCAATTGGTTAACAGGCCTACCCATTGTGCAGGTCATACACTTGATGGGATTTTCAGTACGGAACAGGAGTGACCGTGGGTGGGGGTAACCAAAACCTCCGCACTGTCATGGACAGACCACTTCTTGATCAAGATGGAACTTAAGTCGCTCTTTGTCCCCCCGGGGGTGGCGGTGCCCTCGAAGGCTAATGGAACCTATTGACTTCCAAAAAGCCTTAGATGGTTCATTGGTTGGGAACGCCGGCCATCCTGATGAAGTCCTGGTTGACGCTTGGACCACCGGCATCACCAGAGCTAAACACAATCGCTCCCGAGCGTCCTTTCCAGCCTTCCCTCACTCCCCTGGACAGGAACAACTACAGACCAGCTTCCTTGCTGCCATTTCTCAGCAAGGTGATCAAGAGAGCTGTCGCCTCCCAACTCCAAGCCGTCTTGGATGAAACCAATTATCTCGATCAATTTCAAACCGGCTTCAGGGCAGGATATGGAGTTGAGACCGCCATGGTTGCTCTGACGGATGACCTCCACTTGAACATCAACAGGGGTAGTGTGACCCTGCTCGAGTTCTTGCATCTATCAGCGGCTTTTGACACCACTCCATCCTTTTGGATCGGCTGAGAGAGTTGAGCATTGGAGGTACCGCGCTGCGATGGTTCCATTCCTTTCTCTCTGGCTCTCTGGCAGATCCCAAAGGATGAGGCTCGGGGACAGTTGCTCTTCCAAGACTGAGCTTAAATGTGGCGTCCCTCAGGGCACCATCCTGTCCCCGATGCTATTTAATATCTACATGAAGCCGCTGTGTGAGATCATCCGGAGGCATGGAGCCCAGTGTCTTCAGTATGCTGATGACACTCAAATATACTTCTCCATGACCAGATCATCTGCTCAGTCTTCAGATGGCGTCTCTCCTCTCAATGACTGTCTTGCGGTGGTAATGGATTGGATGAGGAAAAAGAGCATGAAGCTGAATCCAGACAAAACGGAGGTACTGACAGTCTCAGGCCCAAAACCAGGTCTGGGAATACAACTTCCAGTCCTAGACAGAGTCACACTCTCCTCGAAGGACTCTGTTTGCAGTCTGGGGGTACTCCTTGACTTGAATGACTAGTCAGGTGAATGCAACGGTCAGGAGTGCCTGTTACCAGCTTCAGCTGATACACCAGTTGCACCCTTTCCTGGACATGAGGGACCTGGAAACTGTGGTACATGCTTCAACTGGTCCAAAACATGGCAGCCAGGCTCGTTTCCGGAGCTTCCAGTAGAGAGCACATAACACCTGTGCTTAAATCTCTCCACTGGCTGCCAATCAGTTTCTGGGCACAGTACAAGGTATCGGTTTTAACTTTTAAAGCCCTACATGGCTGGGGTCCATCCTATCTTAGGGACCGCCTCTCCTCATATGAGCCCCCTCGCACACTCCAGTCCTCCTGGAGGAACCTGCTACAGACCATGAAGACCAGGCTGTCGCAGACCTCTCAGAGGGCCTTTTCAACTATCGCTCCCAGGCTACGGAATGACCTGCTGGATGAGATGCGTCTTATTACAACTCTGGACGGCTTTTTAAAAGCCGCAAAGATGCACCTCTTCCGGCAGGCCTTTCCGGACAGTGGTTAACCCTCCCGATCTCCAATAATATTTAGCTAGCTTTCCCGGCCATATATCAGATGTCATCCTCAGACTGCCCAAGAATGACGATTTTAATATATTGTATTGTCGTACTGATATTGTTTTAACTCTGTGCTAGTTTGATTTCATTTTAAGGGGTAGGAGGTAGGGATTGGGTCATTACTTTTAATTGTATTTGTCTTTTACTTGTTGTACCGCACCCCGATTGCTCGTTCAGAGGGGCGGGTTATAAATAAAAAAATATTATCATTTATTATAGTTTCAGGTTATTTCAGGTTATTTTCAAAAGACAAATGGAAATACCATTTTAAGATAACTTGAGTTAGCTTAAACCAAGCTAACTCAAGTTAGCTGAAATTCTGAAGGCAGGAACGTCCAAGGCTCAAATTAACTAGAGAAAGACCATTAAAAGATTCCACAAAAACTGAAGTTCCTTTGCTTTGTCTTTAGCAATCTTTTAGTCAAGTCCCTTACTTTATTACTGCAGCTATTTTAGAAGATTAAAGTAATATATATATTTTTATTCCTTGAAGATTTGAAAACATACTTATCTGTGCCTGCACAGTGCATCATTCAGAACCTTCTAGTGCTCTTGATATGAATTTCTGGAGATAGTCCCATTTCACTCCCTGTGCCATACTAGAGCACTTTTCATCTAAACCCCCAGTTCCATGGGTGTCAGAGGCTCTAAAGAGAGGCAGGACACGATGAGGGGAGGTTGGCCAAGGTTGTGTGACTTCACAGATGACCACTCAACTTCTGATGGAATGGTGAACCCAGAGGTCACCATTTAGAGAAGCTCTCCGACAGGGGGCAACTTACCATGGAGATTAGTCCTCCTCTGGTAATGTCAGAGGAGGTGATTGTGTCCACCCGATAAAGGGGAAGCAGAGGTGCCCACAAATTGCACCATATAGACTCCCCAGAGTTTAAAAATACAAATATAAAGTAAAGAAATGAAAATCTGGGAGAAGTTTGGATTGAGTCGGAGGGAGTGAGAGGCTAGCCATGTCTGTGGCAAGTCGCAACTATTGTCACTTTAGTCTCGCTGCCACCTCCTTCAATAGAAATGAAGTAATAGTGCATTAAGTGGCAAGAATCCAGCCATAAGATAGTTTCTACGATTTAAACTTATCCACTGACTAAGCTCTAAGAGCAAAGGACATAAATGAGTGGAAGAACAAGGATAGAGTTAAAATCCAGTATGCTTTCTGAAAGAAAGGAGAGTAGGGAAATAATAGGATACTGACTGCTGCTGATATTGATAGATATGAATGGAGAGGGAAAGAAGTTAATATAAATTGTCCCATTTAAAAGGAAAGATAAGGAGTTAAAACTGACTGGAGTAAGAAGAGGACTTCTTAAATGTTTGGTAAAGGTGACATCAAGTAATAAGATTTTTCTTAGAATACGATCAGACTCTGAACTTTAAATTAAGGACTTCTGAATTTTCAGACTTTAAATTCAGGTGAATAAAAACCCAAATCTGGATTGTTTTTCTTTTTTCTCTTTTTTGAGAACTGGATTGTATTGTATTACTAAAGAAAACGGACTGAGACAATATCCTTCAAAAAGCCAACTAAAGAAGATACTTTTTTCCTCCTTCCCCTGATGTGTATTCTGGGCACCTTATCTTGTTCTTTTGGTTATGCACTGTAACCAATGGAACTTTGGGATTCTTGTTGACCTTGTATAGGAAAGAAGGCACCATACTAAGGTAGCTATATTACTGAGAAATATCTGAAATATGGTTTCAGGAAAAAAGGCTGTGGTTCAGACACTCATCACAAACCTGAGCCAAAGGAGACCCTCAATGAAAAAAACTGTTAAAAACCTAGTTCAAAATGAATCCCTACTGAAGGAAATAAAAAAAATGTGAAGGAAATAGGGGGGATAATGAAAGGATTAAAAATGTAATGAAAGAGGAGATAAAACTTAAATTGAGATCAGAACTAAGGGACATAAAAGAAAACTTGGAGTAAATTACTAGAGATGGGGAAAGTTACTGAAAAGTGGAGAAATTAGAATGTGACATTAAAAATTCAGAAGTGAAATTGGAGAATGTAAATAAAGAGAGAAATGAAGGATGGGAGAACTTAGTCAAGATGGAGATCAAAATTCACAAGAACTGTTTCAAACTGAATACAATTCCAGAAAAGGATGGTGGATAGATTATATCGCCTTAACTCAAAGGTGGCAAGAAGTACAGGTTGCTTACCTGTAACTGTGTTTCTTTGAGTGGTCATCTGTGCCCTCACACAATAGGGTTTGCACCTGCTATTTTTTTTCTCACAGAGCAATTGAAAATGTATGGTGTACCATTCAGATTGGGAGGAAATTGAAAGAGTGTCAGCCTAGAAAACCATAGTTTACTTCCCTTCTGCCCCTCTCCAAGACTAAATTCACCATGGAAAAGGAAAAAAAAAGTATTTGCATATTTTAATAAATATAAATTAGATGTAACATGTATTCAGGAATCACAAATAAGTAAGAAGGATAGGAGATTAATTTTCAGGAAGAATTTGGGAAATTAGTATATCTCATCTACATCTAAGAGGAAAAGGGGTGTAATTATTTATGTGAATAATAATTTGGAATCCAAAAAATCTTTAATGATAAAAGGGGGTATTTTGTTGGGGTGGAAATAATTTGGAAAGAGTTGAAAATTTTGATTGTGGCTGTTTATGGCCCTTTGCAAAATAAAGGAAAATTCTACTTGAATCTACTAAACCAAATATTGGAAGTTGATTGTGAACATTTAATAATAATTTGAGATTTCAGTGGAGTATGTGAACCAAAAACAGATAGGATGTCACTGACTTTAGCCAATGTCTGGAGGTATATATATGATTCAAGAAAAGAATACGTTTTTTAGATTGGATAGACATGACTTGATGACCAGAATAGATTTCAATAACTATAGCAGGGGACATTAAGGAACTGGAGGTACTACCCAGATCTTTATCGGATCATAGTATGCAAATTCTGAACTTACATGAAAAAGAAAGAAAATATAATTGGAAGTTAAATGATGAGCTGTTAACAGATCCAATAATAGTTTTTAAAAAGCGAGATTAGAAATAAGTAACTTTTTAAAAGAAAATATGAATAAGGGTGTAGATATGGAAATTGTGTAGGATATTGCTAAAGTGGTGTTCAGAGGATTTTTTATCCAACAAAATAGTACAAAATGTAGGAAACAAAAACAAAGAATAGAACAGTTAAATAACTGAGTAAAAGAACAGGAAGAGAAATTGGCATAAAAATCCCAAGGACAATGTGGCAAAGAGAAGGATTAAAATAGTGCAAAGACAGATTTCAGCAGAATTGGTTCATGAAATGGGGGGAAATTTAAAAAGATTAAGTAAAACCAATTTGATCACTCACTAGGAAAATGCCTAACATATAGACTCAGAAAAGAGAGGAGGGAGAAAAAACAAATTTTAAAGATTAATGATGGAGAAAAAGTTGTGATGAAAAATGAGGAAATCAAGAGAGCTTTTCAAAATAATTAAGAGCTATATGCTAGAAAACATATAGATAGTGGAAGTTTTGAAGAATGTATTAAATTAGACGAAGCCCCCCCCCCCTCCCAAAAGGTTAGATGATTGAGTTACTAAAGAAGAGGCAAAAGGTGCCATAAATTGTGCGGGAAAAAATAAAGCTCCCGATCTGGACAGATTTACTCCATTATTCTATAAAACATTCAAGTAAGAGTTATTATGTGTCCCGCTTCAAGTAACAATAGGAAACACATTCCAAAAAATATTCCAAACTCTTGGAGAGAAGCAAATATTATTTTGATTCCAAAAGAAAGTAAAGAATACTTGGAACCAGAGGACTTTAGACCTATCTTACTATTAAGTCTTGAATAGAAAATATGTGCAACAATTCTAGCAAAGAGGTTTAAATTTTTTCTAATGAATCTAACTGAGGAAGATCAGAAAAGATTCTTGCCAGATATACAACTTAAGGAAAATCTGAGATGCATAATTTTTTTTTAGAATATGAAAACCACAATGAGAAACAAGCAGAACTTTTCTTTCTTGATCTACTAAAGGCATTTGAGTTGGTCAATTAGAGTACGCTAATTGGAATCCTAGATAAAATGAATATAGGGAAAAAAATTCAGAAATGGGTGGGAGAGATTTATAAAAAAGCACACATTTGTATTAATGAGAACAAAACTCAATTCATAAAAATTAGTAGGGGAGGCAAGGACGCTCACTATCACCACTTCTATTTTTAGCTGTGATTGAAACATTGATAACAAGAATAAAAAGAGATGAGTTTTTGAAAGGTATTACGATTAAAAAATTTAATTATATAATAAGGGCATTTGCTATTATAAATAATAATTTGTTATTATTTCTATTTTCCGCCTCTCCCTATGGAACGATGCAGGATCACAGCAGATAAAATACATAAAAGGCATGTATGACCTGGTAATAAAGTTGAGGAACCATTAACAAATGTAGAGAGATTTTATATATATATATATATAGGACAAAAACTACGGGATATAAAATCAATACCAAAAAAATCAGTTATTATCACAATGAAGATGAATCACAGCAAAGATATAGATCTCCAAAATAAAGCAGGAATTGATATAAAGAAGAAAGTGAAATATCTTGGAATAATTATTTTAAAAAACACAAATGAACTATTTGACAATAATTATAGAAAATTATGGAGGGAGATTCAAAAGGATTTACTGCAATGGCAGAGATTACACCTTTCTTTATTAGGAAAAATAGCAACTATTAAAATGGCAATATTACTTAAAATTATGTTTTTATTCCAAACATTACCAATCAGGATCCCGAATAAAATTATCAAAAATTGGCAAAGTGATGTAACAAAATTTATATGGAGTGGGGGGAAAGAAAGGATCAGATTCAAGGTTATGCAAGATGTGAAAGAAAGAGGGGCTTTAGCAGTCCCCAATCTTAAATTATATTGTGAAGCTTCTTGCTTGTCCTGGATTAAAGAATGGGTAGATCAGAAAGATCAAAGATTGCTAGAATTAGAGGGAGAGGGTCTAAAGTTCCTTGCATACTTAATATACAATAAAGAAAAATCAAATTACTGGGTAAATAATCACTTTATTAGGAAATCATTATTTATATGGAACACATATAAAAAGAGAATTGTTAATGGTGTATGGGGATGGATTTCTCCTCAAGAAGTGTTTTATAGAAAAGAAATGTTTTAGGAAGTGGTGTAAATATAAAAATCTTATTGTGATTGAAGCAGGAGATATTAATATAAAATTATGCAAAGAATTGATTGAAAAAGATTTCAGATTGAGTTGGTTTGAATACAGGCAACTGACTGAAAGGGCAAAGACAGATATAAAAATTTGGGTATGAAAGATAAAGGTTCAGATTTGAAGAATATCTTAAAGAAAAAAAAAACCAAAAAAAGGAATGATTGGGAAGATTTATAACTTTTTACTTAGATGGAAAACAGAACAAGACGTTGTTAAAGAAAATATTATTATTTGGGCAAAAGACTTGGGGTATTCTATACAACGGGACTAATGGGAAAAAGCATGGAATAAAGGTTTGAAGTACATGGCAGCACAAAACTTGAAAGAGAACGGGTACAAGATGTTTTATAGGTGGCATCTCACACCTACAAAAATGGCAAAAAATTATTTTAAAAATGGATAATCTCTACTGGAAATGTAGGGATACACCAGGTACTTATTTCCATTGCTGGTAGATACGCAAAATGGCCAAAAAATTTAGAGCATGATTATCCAAACAATTAACAAAATATTAAATATAAATTTGTTAATGAAACTGGAATATTTTTGCTGGTAATATCTGAAGATGAGATAGAGAAAAATATAGTAAAATCTTATTTTATTTGACCACTATGGCTAGAATACTTTTTGCACAAAGATGGAAATTGGAAAATACACCTGAGTTAAAGGAATGAATGTTTAAAGTGTGTGATATTATGAAAATAGTAGAATTGACAGATATGACAAAAATAACCCAATGAAGGATGATACAGAATGGGATGTAATAATAAACTTTACAAGGGAACAAGGAGGTGTTAGTGAAGTGATAAGTATTTAGAATCACAGAAATATAGAAATATAGAAGACAAGTATAGAAATTAGGAGTACAGAGGATGTTTTTTACCTTAGGTTTATTTTTAATGTAACAATTATAGCTGTATTTATTATAGATTTAGAGTTATAATCTATAAGTAGTTTATTTTGATCATATATTGTTTACCAAGTTTATTTAAGGTATATGGATAAGTACAATGTATATATATCTAACTGCTTAAATGTTATGAGAATGTATGAAAATTAGGATTTAAAAGAAAGTCAGCTTCAGTAAAACTGGGTGGGGGAAGTGAGGGTGATGGTTGAAACTGTTGGATATGTGAAATTAGCTGTATGTGTTTAATTTGAATGTATTAATTTTATAATTCAATAAAGATTAAAACTTTTTTTAAAATAATGACCACTCAAAGAACCACCATTACAGGTAAGCAACCAAACCTCCTCCTTTTTGGTCTCCATAGCTCACACAAATGGAAGACTAGCAAGCAAATAACCACAGGAGGAGGGAGTATCATGCCACAGAGGAGGGCTTTTACTCAGCCCTCCCAAACACAATCTTCATTTGGAACCTCGAGTTCAATAGTAGGATATGAAAGTGAGCAGTCTGGAGCAGGTAGCAATTCTACAGTTGTTATGCAGAGGGACCCCTTTCTGGAAAGCAGCAAAGGCTGCCACTGCTTTTGTGGAATGACTTCTCTGTTGGGTAGGAGGCTGTTTGCCCACTAGTTCATGTGCCAGATAAATAGTGGCTCTCCCCACTTAGAAAGATGCTGTGCAGATACCAGCAGGCTTTTCTTCACTGATGAATAACAAAGGAAAAAATTCTGGGAGTGGCAAAATAAAGATGTATACTCAAAAGGCTAGCACTCAGCAAACATTGAAGTAGTAGAGTGCTCTAAATCAGTGGTAGGATTCTGGAAGAACACTGGGAGAACATTGTCTTGATTCTCCCAAACACAACTTTCAGCAGAAAAATGTCTGGTCACAGGACCACCTTATCCCTGTGGAAATGTAGGTAAGGATGATCCACACGTAAAGCATGGAGCTCACTAGCTCTTCTGGCAGATGCAAATGTTACTAGAAAAGCTGTTTTCCAGGTGAGTAGCCTTAGGTCACAAGAAGCCATCAGTTCAAAAGGTCTCTGGGACAGTTGAGAGTAGACTAGTTCCAGGCTCCACAAGGCAAATGGTCCTAAGACAAGCACATGTAAATTTTTATAACCTTTCAAGAACTCTTTAACCAAAGCATTTGAGAAGCAAGAGGCCCGGCAATGCATTGGCAAGCACAATATTGCTACCAGGTAACACATGACTGAAGACAAGGACAAGCTGTCAGATGATAGAGAAATCACCCCCTGCAGATGAAGGAGTTCAGAAAACTTAGCCCACACATATTGTACAACCTCTGAGTAGACAGCCTGCATTGTGTGTGAGCTAGGCAAAGGAATCAGACTAAGATTCTTTAAAGCTGTGGATTTTATCGTTTGAAGGTTTGAGTACCTCACCTTGCCACCATGGAGAGTCAACAGCAGAAGCCTGAGATTCTGACTCTGCAGAGGGGCAGAAGAGCAGTAAACTATGGTTGTCTAGGCCACCATGGGGGATCAATATGCACCTTGCTCTTATGCTGTCAAATTTTGGTTATGACTGAAGGGAATTGTAGGAAAATGCACAACAGGGCCTCTCCAACTGAACAGGAACATGTCTCTGAGATAACCCATCTGTCCTGGACCTCTTGAATAGATATTGCAATGCCTGCTCTGAAGTGATGCACAAACATCAATAGCCGGCACTCCCCAACTCCAGAAGGCAGCCTACAGAACACTAGCAGTCAGCTCAAGGCATGCATGAGAGTATTCTTCCCGATAGGTAAATGAAAAACAAGCAGAATGTTCCTTCAAATGGACCAATACCATAACTGAGTCAAGAAATGGAGAAAGATGCCTGATCGTGTACCCCGCCCTGTTAAATTTAAGTGCATTGATACGAAGAACCTGCTCCTCCAACAACCTCAGATGATGAGTCTTACAGAATGGTCTCCCTACCCTTCTAGGAATACATCAGTAGTGACTGTCACAGTAAGCCGGGCAAGAAAAATAGCATCCCTTTTTAAATATGGCCTGGGAAAGGGAATGTGCCACCACACAAGAGATCATGAATCTTTTTCATGGAGAACCTGTCAAGGGTCAAAGCAGGTCAGGAACCAAGCCTGAAGAGGCCTCAGCAGAAGCCTGGCAAGGGGAGGTGACAGACACAGTTGAGGCCATGAATCCTAACACAGTTAAGACGTTTTTGGCAGAAACAGCAGAGTGCCCCTTCCAAGGACAAAGTAGCTGTCATCTGGCAAGAATGCTGCTTGTTGCCCTTCTAATTTGCTTGTGGTTTTTATTAGGAAATTCAGCTCCTGGCTTCCACAAGTCACAGTCAAATACAAAAATCAGGGAGAACCACTAGCGCTCACAGCTCTACAATAAGAACACAATAATCTCCAAATGGATCAAATAAAGTACTTTGAAAATATAAAGATACAAAAAATGTATTTATGTAATAATCAAGACTATTTATGAAACCTCAAAATGACCACTTGGGTTTTCAAAAGATAATAATGATATAGCGACTCAAATAAGATGATGATGACATGTGTTCCTAGGATCTTGAAATGGACATTTTGATCTGATAGATGTTCTTCAGATCATTATGTTCAATCAGTATAGTAGTATTCTGCCCATTAGCTTGTGGGCACAGATAAAGACAGCCTTCCCTGATTGATGACACCAGTTTGGAAGAATCTATGCATCTTATTTCCATCCCCCACCAAGTTTGTCACCTAATAATTGCCAATGTTCTGACGCTATTGCCACATGTTTAGGATTTTTTTAAAAAAAAATATTTAATTTTAGAATTGGGAAGGGAGGGTTGGCGTTTGGAGGGGTTTGCTGTTTTATCATTTTTTGTATTGCTTATATCTTGTTGTTACCCACCTTGATCCCCGAAACGGAAGAGGCGGGATATAAATAAATAAATAATGTTATTATTATTATTTCTTTTTCATTCACAAGGACTGCAACATAACATTCATAACTCAAGAGTAAACAACCTTTTCATTCTTTTATGGACACTCTTAATTCAAACTAGCCCTTGCCAGAGTCCACAAGAAGTGTTTGGTTTTTTTTTTACCTCTTAGTGGATCTGGATAAACATGTGACCTGGAAAGTAGCTTTGTATGCTCTAGCAGCCAAAAAAAATCAGGAAGAAATACACAGCAGAGATACCACTAAGTTGTAAAGGTGATGATTGTATTTAATAATTTTATACTAACTTTTTAAATGTTCAATTTTGTAAATCATAAATTGCTGTATAATCATACGACTGATGTTGCAAATATATGTATGCACTTTGTTATTATTGTAATATTGTTTTATGGAAAGGCCATTGGCCCAAACCAATAAAATTTGACTGGCTGACTGACAATCTTTTGTGTTTCTGCAAAGATTCAATGTCAGGAATACTGGAAAGTTGGCCATCTTTCTCCAGAAGCTTACTAGTACATACAGTACACCTTTAAAAGGTCCCTGAGGAGGCCATAATCTTCCAAGGCACAAAGGAGTCCAAAATTCAACATCACCAAAAACACTATTCAAAGTCTACTACTGCTGCAGTAGACAAAAAACAACTGATAGTTTAGTTGGAAAGCATGCTGGTATGGTGTGCAAAGAGTGGGCAGTGCTGCTGCCAAGAACACTTGTGTAAGAGCTATAGAAGGTTCTGAATGATGTACTGCACTGGCGAGATAGCCCATCTGTGTAAGTCAGGGACCATGAAGAAGAAATAAACAAAAGAAATGATAATCATTTCAAATTTTAGCATATATGAACACATTCAGAACAAAGAACTAAGATGTCCCATTTGTTTCTTTTTTATCAATTAATAAGACATTTTCCAATATTTTTATTTTGAAAAAATGAAGAAAAAAGAGTTTAGCACATACGCTAAAGAATCTATCAACTTCTTAGGATCGACAGGTGGTGGGTAGACAACTTCCTCAATGTGCTTCTGATTGCAGTATGCGTATGCTGTTGAAACATGGATAAATACATCTAGATTCTTCATTTTCTGGGCCAAGAAGAGAAGCTGCTGAGTTGCAATTACATTGAGCTGAACAGCATCTCTGTTGAAAGAATAAATAAACAAATAAATAAATGAGTGTCTTCAAGGACTTTAGGATAGAGCTTACCACTCTTCCTCCACCCACATGACCCCATGTGCAACCTCTAACAAACTTCCTTGGAACAGGGAAAAGGTAGGAAAGTCTTTCATCTTTGAGCAATAGTGTCTTGGACCCAGATTTTTTTTTTGGAGGGGGGGGGGAGCTGGGTATGGAGTGGTTGTATTTCAGCATTTAACTCTGGCCAGAATCCTGCTGATGCACTACACCAGTGTAATGCTAGTGGTGGCAGGAGGGGCAAGGCCATGAGTACATCACGCAAATAGAATGCTTGGCACTGGCAATTTTTTTTCTTATTTCCCTTACCACTGCTGTGTGACCCTGGAAAGAGTGCAACTGGATTCTGAACAATGACAGCCAGAAAAACCTACTGTAGATTTTTAAAAGAGGGAGTCTATGTCAAATTGTGATCTCCTCACTGGCAAGCACTTTCTCCACTTGAATTCTTAATTGTATTACCAAGCATACAAGAGTGAGATGTCTGTCTTACCCTAAACAGAAGATTTCTTACATTTTATAGCAAATACATGTGAACAGAAAAGTTCAAGTGGACTCTTTTTGGGAGACTTAGCTGATTAGAGAAGAACTAGGAAAGAATTCTTTTCAGACATACTTAGCTATAATTTAATTGTTTATATGGAGAATTAATTTAGAAGTGGAAAGAGAGACAGAAGCAACAACCCCAGCCTCCAATTTCCTCTTCTCACGATACATAGAATCATAGAGTTGGAAGAGACCACAAGGGCCATCCACTCCTACCCCCTGCCATGCATGCAGGAAATCCCAATCAAAGCATCCCCGACAGATGGCCATCCAGCCTCTCCTTAAAGACCTCCAAGGAAGGAGACTCCACCACACTCCGAGAAAGTGTGTTCCACTGTCAAACAGCCCTTACTGTTAGAAAGTTCCTCCTAATGTTGAGGTGGAATCTCTTTTCCTGGAACTTACATCCATTGTTCTTGGTACTGTTCTCTTAAGCAGCAGAAAACAAGCTTGGTCTCTCAGTGTGACATCCCTTCAGATATTTGAACATATTTGATATATCATATCACCTCCTAACCTTCTCTTCTCCAGGCTAAACACCCCCAACTCCCTAAGGCGTTCCTCATAGGGCATGGTTTCCAGACCCTTCACCATTTTAGTTGTCCTCCTTTGGACACGCTGCAGTTTCTCCACATCCTTTCTGAATTGTGGTGCCCAGAACTAGACACAGTATTCCAGGTGGGGCCTGACCAAAGCAGAATAGAGTGGCACTATTACTTCCCTTGACCTAGACGCTATACTTCTATTGATGCAGCCTAAAATTGCATTGGCCTTTTTAGCTGCTGCATCGCACTGTTGACTCATTTTCAACTTGTGGTCTACTTGGACTCCTAGATCCCTTTCACATGTGGTCTCATTCAGCCAGATGTCCCCCATTTTATATCTGTGCATTTCATTTTCCCACCCTAAGTGCAGAACCTTTCATTTCTCTGTGTTAAATTTCTTTTTGTTAGTTTTGGCCCAGCTTTCTAGTCTATTCAGGTCATTTCGAATTTTGATCCTGTCCTATGGGGTATTAGCTACTCTTCCTAATTTGGTGATATCTGCAAATTTGATAGCTATGCCCTCAATACTGTCATCCAAGTCATTTATAAAGATACTGAATAGTACTGGGCCCAGGACGGAACCCTGTGGAACCCGACTGGTCACTTCTCTCAATGAAAAGGAGTCATTGTTGAGCACCCTTTGGGCACAGCCAGTCAAGCAATTACAAATCCGTGAAACAGTTACCTTGTCTAGCCAACATTTTACAAGCTTTTTTGCAAGAATGTCATGGGGAACTTTGTCAAAGACCTTACTGAAATCAAGATACACCCTGTTTCCCTGAAAATAAGACATCCTAAAGGTTTTGCTGAATTGCTAAATATAAGGCCTCCCCCAAAAGTAAGACCTAGTAAAGTTTTTGTATATAAATACAAAACGACCTGCCGGATGAGATGCGTCTTATTACAACCTTGGAAAGCTTTAAAAAAGCAACCAAGACACAGCTCTTCCTGCAGGCCTTCCCGGATAGTAACTAATTTCCCATCGCCTGATGACCCCCCCTCCCCCCCGCCACCTCATCCAGTCGCCTACAGGGGACTTTGAATGAATGTATTTTAAATCTTGATTCTTTTAATTATAATTAGTTTGATACTGTTTTAAGAGGAGGGAGGTGGGTATGTTTGGAGGATATTAATTGTATATGTTTTTAATATGTTGTACCCCACCCCGATTGCTCGCTCAGTGGGGCGGGTAAGAAATAATAATAATAATAATAATAATAAGCAGTATATAATAAATGTTCATTTTTTGTTCAACAATAAATGTGAATTCTTCTTCATATAAAAATAAGACATCCTCAGAAAATAAGACCTAGCGCATCTTTGGGAGCAAAAAATAATATAAGACACTGTCTTATTTTTGGGGAAACATGGTACTATATCCACAGCATTCCCTTCATCTATCCAAGCTGGTAATTTTATTTTTAAAAAAAGAGATCAGATATGTCAGGTACAACTTGTTTCTCTGAAACCCATGTTGACTTTTTGTGATTAAAGAATTATCTTCTAGACATTCACAGACTCGGTTTGATTATCTGCTCCAGAAACTTTCCTGGAATTGATGTCAGACTAACTGGATGATAATTGTTGGGATCCTCTTTTTTCCCCTTTTTGAAAATGGGGACGTTTGCCCTCCTCCAGTCTGCTGGGACTTCTCCTGTTCTCCAAGAGTTCTCAAAGATTACTGCCAATGGTTCCGATATTACATTTGCCAGTTCTTTTATTACCCTTGGATGTAGTTCATGTGATCCTGGAGACTTGTATTCATTTAGATTAACCAGGTATTCCTGTACTATCTCTTTACTTATTCTGTGCTGAAATTCTCCTATTCTGTCCTGTGCTCCATTGTCTTCAGGTTGAACACCCTTTGCCTTTTCTGAGAAGACCAAAGCAAAGAAGGTGTTGAGTAATTCTGCCTTTTCTCTGTCCCCTGTTAGCATTTTGCCATCTTCACCACACAGTGGCCCTACCAATTCCTTCTTTTTCCTTTTGCTGCAGACATACCCCAAAAAGACCTTTTTATTGTTCTTAACCTCTCTTAACAAGCCTGAGTTCATTCTGAGCTTTAGCTTTTCTGATTTTATCCCTACACATGCTGGCTATTTGTTTGAATTCCTCTTTGGTGATTTCCCCATTTTTCCATTCCTTATACAGTGGGCCCTTGTTATCTGCTGGAGTTTGGTTCCAGGACCCTCTGTGGATAACAAAATCCGTGTATGTTCAAGTCCCATTAATTATAATAGCACAACAAAATGGTGTCCCGTATATGAAATGGAAAATCAAGGTTTGCTATTTGGAATTTTTACTTTTGGGTAATATTTTCAAGCCATGTATGCTCAAATACATGGATAAAAAATCTGTGGATAAGGAGGGCAAACTACATGTTCCGTTTAAAACTTAGCTCAGTTGATAGTTCCTTAGTCATCCATCCTGGTTTCTTCAGACATCTCCCATTTTTCCTGGAACTGTTTGAAATTGCGCCTTCAGTATCACCCTTTTGAGGAACTTCCATCCTTCTTGAATTCCCTTCTCTTTTAGTATTCCTGACCACGGGACCACCCCCCAGTATTTCTCTAAGTTTACTAAAATCAGCTTTCCTAAAGTCTAGAATGTGTGTCTGTTATACAGTGGAAAAGAGAAGCCAGGCATAGTCAAACTCCAGGAGAACATGATCACTAAGGACCCAACCACTTGCACCCAATTAACTAGGTCATCCTTTGTTGATTAAGATCAGATCCAAAATAGCTGACTCCTTTGTTGCCTCTTCCACCTTTTCGCCAATGAAATTGTCTTCCAGGCAAGTGAGGAATTTGCTAGACCTTGAAGATTTTGCTAAGTTTGAATTCCAGCAAATATCAGGATAGCTGAAGTCACCCATCACTACTATATTTCTCCTATCTGAGTGTGTGGTCATCTGTTCTAGAAAGACATCATCCAATTCCTCTGCCTGAGTTGGGGGTTTGTCCCTCTCCTTTAATTTTTATCCAGACTCTCTCCACCTGGCTTCCAGTATTTATATCCTGGATCTCTTCACTGGTGTAAATATCCCTGACATATAATGCTATTCCTCCTCCTTTCCTGTTTGACCTGTTTCTCTTAAAAAGGTTATACCCCTCTCTTTCTACAGTATTAAAGCAGAGACGAGAAGCAAACTATGCAAAAGTTCTTTAAAAAGCTTCTCCACATCCTAATTTTCAGAATCATTTACTTTTCAAAAAACTGCCTGGAACAGAATGTTAGCAAAGATAAAGTGCATAATAAGTAATTATCTATAGCTGCTATACTAGTCCCAGACTCATATATGCTATATTTTGGAACAGGATTCACTGAAAGTACAACTTGATGTCATATAACTAAAGTGTTATTGCCTTAATTAAGCAATATTAATTAATCCTTCTCTAAGGGCCTGAGCAGATGGGCTAGGATAGGACTCGATGATTCCTGTCACACACCCATCCTCAGCACCAACCTGGGATCAGGACAGGCACGCACTACTTACCTTGCCCTGTATTGCCCTGACAGAGAAGCACACAAGTTGGCAAATCTGATGTGGAAACAGGGCACCTGGCCGGGGGGGGGGGGGGGGCACTTCTCGATACAGGCAATGCAGGATTTTAGTCTAAATTGACAGGTAATT
The DNA here is from genome assembly GCA_034509955.1 of Urosaurus nigricauda. Taxonomy (NCBI): domain Eukaryota; kingdom Metazoa; phylum Chordata; class Lepidosauria; order Squamata; family Phrynosomatidae; genus Urosaurus; species Urosaurus nigricauda. The sequence goes on from JAOEGL010000001.1 coordinate 98,576,328, forward strand.
TTAGTCTAAATTGACAGTCGAATGATACGATTCTCTATTTGCCTGATTTCAACTTTCTATACAAAACAGATTTAGTCTGTCTGGATCTTTTTATTCACTAACAAAGTTTCAAATAAGTTTTTGCCAGTATTGTAACAAAAACTTCAACAGTCCAGCTGAAATACTTTTTCAAGCTAACAAAGCTTTTAGGACTATAATCTGAATTGTTGAGATTCCACTCAACTATGCATCTCAATATATGCCATTGTTTCAGCTTCAGCTTTGTCTGACATAAAATTAGTTTACAGTTAAATGATATTGCTTTACAGATTTTGTGTGAAAAGATTAATCAAAAATATTTCAAAGAACTTGTTACAGTAGGTCTCAACCAATCCTTTCAGAAACTCCCTGTCCAGCCTGCATAGACTAAGACATAGGGTTTTTATTTGTCTTTGTTATTATTAGTAAAGTTATTATTAAAGTATATTTATATAGCGATGTGAGTTTTATACAGAGCTTTATAAAGTCATACCAAAATACAGATAAAAACCTGCCTATAGTGTATAAAATTAAAAGCAGCAAAATATAATCTAATAATTTATCCTTAAAATAACTCTAAAAGAACAGACTATAAAACAATACACACTCATACACATTATCTAAATATCAGAAATCAGGTGATAAGCAGGAAAGCTTTCCTAAACAAAGTAGCTCAGACTTAAAATTGGCTGAAGAGGTAATAGTCCATAATGTTTGGAAAGGAGATTCCAAGAAATGGGGAAGCAAGGGAGAAGATCTAAAACTTCATACCTGACCATATTTCTATATAATTTCCAATATACATACAATTTCAATCTGAGATTTACCATATACTACTACTAAATGTGTGTAAAATATTCCAAGTACACTTAGTACCTACCATTAATGTTAACTCCTGTTAAAACAGGGCCTTCCCTTAATGTAACAATCATTATCACTACAAAAAGGAATAGATTAAAGGGACAACCCTGTTTAAATCTGGAAAGGTAAGGGATCAAATCCATTAATATCTATAATAAAACTATGATTGTTAGTTTATAGAGCTGCAAGAAATTTTTTACCTAACTTCTGTGCTTTGTCTACCTTGAGAAGAAACATCAATTCTAAACTAATGCATGCCTTGGAAGCATATAATGAGTCTATACTCCAGGCTGAGTTTTGTTTCTATTAGCAGAATGGATAGCATTAAATAATCTCCTAAATGGATCAGAGATTTGCCAATTATAGATGAAGCCAACTGTCTCCATCATAGCTTCCCATAACATTGCTTAATCTGTCAATCAAACAGAAGAATTTATAAACCTCATTGTGCACTAAGAGGTAATCTCCTCTGTGTCCATTTCCTGTTTGTGATAAGTACCATGCAACTGAATTCCCCTGAGGATGGAATTTTGTTGCCCAATAAAACTGAATTAAATTAAGACACTGAAAGGGCAAACAAAATATTTTCAAAAACTTTCCAAGACTTGTGTAAAGTCTAAGGCTTTCACGGCTGGCATCCATAGTTTTTGGGGGGTTTACAGGCTATGTTGCTGTGTTTTGTGAAGTGTTTATTCCTACGTTTTCCCAGCTTCTGTGGCTGGCATCTTCAGAGAATGCTGGCATTAAAGGGAGTGGGGTATACATACTTTGTGAACCTTGGTTGAGAGGAAGTGATTTATATGTTAATCTGTGTGTTGGTTTGTTGTTGAATGGCAAGACCTCGGGGTGTCTATTTAATTAGTGTTTGCTGGGAACCCCCCAACCCTGGGTGGTTTTCATTTGAATTTATTGGGTCTTGATTTTAGTGTTTTTCAGGACTGGTAGCCAAACTTTGTTTCCTTCATGGGTTTCTTCTTTCCTGTTGAAGTTGTCCAGGTGTTTGTGGATTTCAATGGCTTTCCTGTGCATTCTGACCTAACAGTTGTTGGCATGGTCCAGAATTTCAGTGTTTTCAAACAGCATTTTATGCCTAGGGTAGTTTATAATAGGTTCTGCTACTGTTGATTTTTGATGGCTGGCCCAGTCTGCAGTGTTTCTTGTGATCCTTGATTCATGTTTGAACACTGTTTGGTGGTCCCTATATAGACTTGCCCACAGCTGCATGGTAGCCTGTAAACACCTGTGGCTGTGAAAGAGTCTCTCCTGTCCTTTGCTGAGTGCAGCATTTGCTGGATTTTCTTGGTCAGTCTGTAGATCATTTGGAGGCTGTGTTTCCTCACCAGTTTCCCTATTCTGTCTGTAACTCCTTTGATGTACGGTAAAAATACCTTCCCTTTGGATGGTTGTTTGTCTTCACTCTTCTGGGTTTTTTTGGGTCTGGCTGCCCTTCTGATGTCTGAGCTGGAGTAACCATTAGCCTGTAGAGCCCAGCCTAGGTGCTTCAATTCATCACCAGGAAGTGATGTCTTCCAGAAAAATTTGTCAGATGAGTGCCATAGTATTCATTATGGGGACTTTGGTGAACAGGGAGACCACATCAAAACTGATTAATATGTCTTCAGGTATGAGTTCAAGGTTGTTGATTTTTTTCTATGAAAAAAGCTTGATGAGTCCTTGATGTAGTGGAGGGTCTGCCCTATATGGGTTTGTAACTGTGTGGCCAGAGTCACATGTGGGAGATCCAATGGTGCTCACAATGGGTTGGAGTGGAGTGGAATCCTTGTGGATCTTGGGAAGTCCATACAGTCTTGGTGGGAGAGCCTCAGATTTGCATAAACATTGGCCTGTGGTTGGCTTAACTGAGGAGTTCTTGATCAAGGTGTTCATTTTCCTGGTGATTTTGTTGGTTGGGTTTTGTTATCTTTACACGACTTATCACTGAATTTGTCCAGACCTGGGACCTTAAGTCACTAATGCTTCTTAAAAGCCATTTCTCTAGAGCTATTGGTTTATTAAGGAAGATTTTGCATCTACAGTAGAGTCTCGATTATCCAACATAAACAGGACCGGCTGACAGTCATATAACTGAAAATGTTGGATAATTTGAAGGGATTATCCGACTACCATCCAGCCCTGCTTATGTTGGATAATCCACTCCCCTCCCCTCCTCCTCCATCCTTCCCTCCCTCCCTCATTTCCTCCCCGTCTCCTTCCCTCCCTCCTGCTTAACTCCTGGCTTGGCTGCAGGGGGATGTCCCCTCGGCGGCTAACGAAGCCACCAAGAAGAGACCTGGGCCGACCACAAAGCTGCCAAGAAGAGGCCTGGGTCCTGGGCCCAATTCTCTCCTCCACGAACCGCTGCCTCCATCTTCCAGGCTGCCGGGGCTCGCTGGACGTGCTTTCATCCTGGATGTCATTGGAGAACTGAGGCACGTCCAAGGAGCCCCAGTCAGCAGCCTTCTCCTTAGCCGTTGCTGCCACTGCCACCATGGGAAGGACAGAGGCAAGCAGAATCATCCAGCGTCCTCCAGGGCTGGCATATTTTAGATTGCTTGGGATTCGGGAAGGTTGGCAACTATCTGGCATCTCTCACAAACTACATGCTTGCAATACCCTAATATAGCCTCTAATATAATACAGCAGTGATTCTCAAACTTTTTGCATTGTGACCCTCTTTACATCTTCATCCAGATGCTGCACCCACCACCACTTGACACAGTATAGAAATAAAAATACTTTGTTCAGTGTGCATATTTTCATTCACATATGCATGTATATCCATATCTTAACATCTTATAAGGAATATCTCTCTCCTCCCTCAGGCAGAGGCGCCAAGCAATGTTCTTGTCTTTCTCTTCCCCTCCAGGACAGAAAAAGTTTGGGAAGCAGAGAAGAAGGAAGAGGAGAAAGGATCAGGGCCTTCAAGTCTTGCACTCCCCTTGAGCAACTGCTGCACCCTGCCTGGAGGTCCCACACCACAGTTTGAGAACTACTGTAGTAAAGTATATTTTATTTCTAGAGTCTTCCACCACTATTCTGCAGCCTCCTCTACTCAGGTTGTATATGGATCAATGGAGGACAGTGGGGGCGGGGAAGGGGAATCAGAGTTTGAAATTTGTGTGCAAGAAGCTGATCAAAACTACGCAGAATATAAAACAGCTCTTAGTGTTTCCCACATAGCTGACAGAAATCACTAATTTTGCAAAAAAAAAAAAAAAAACCCATCATCAGGGGTTCTGGAAAATGTTTTTCATGAAAAACATGTTTTACTCACAAAAATACAATTTGCCCTCCCACACACATAAAACACACACACACACAAATCCACATGGCTATCTGGAAATAGTGTTCTTTGCATGAAAAACACTTTTTTGTACAATGTGTATTTTGCACATAATAATTCCACAGAACTCTTTGGGATGTCTGAAAACTGCAAAATTCTTGGTACTTTGTTTCCTGGGTCTCAACAAACCCATTCAGGCAGGAAACAAAAAACAATGATTTTTTTCCATTCCTACACACAAAGCTAACTTAAAAAGTATTCACAGCAGACCTCTCCCCATCATTCTGATCCATTTTTGCATACACTTTGATTTCAGACTATATCATCCACATGTAAGAAGCCTGATACTCCAGCCTCATGCTGGAGATGCAGAATTCTCGGGGAAAGTAAGCATACATAACCATTATTCCAAAATGTCCCTCACATGAGCAGACTGGCCTTGTTTGAACAGTGAGTTCTCATTAGCAACTAAATAACACCATGCAAGTATATTATTATATTTGTGAAATGAAGCAAGCCACATATTTGTTCTAAGTAAAAGCACAAGGATAACAAAAAGGCATTAAATCCCAGATTCAGGCACCAAGTAAAGCCAAGCTTCTCACCTAGAATCCAGCAAAACACAATTATTTATAGTCTTGTTTAGACGTAATTTTTAAAATCAAATGTGTATATGAAGGGACCAGACTAGAGAAAATCTTGGATGCATCTGATCATGACAAAAGCATGAATGAAGTAACTGGGACATAAGGTTGTAGAGCAAAACAGGAGTAAGGAGGTTCAGTATAGGTTCAGTATAGCATTAGCAAGCCTAGATTCCAGAGATTATAGTGAGAAAACAGAGCCTTTTACAGCCTGGATAGGAGAAGCTGACACTACAAATTTATGACCACTTTATTCTTGAATCACCAAGATATCTGCCACAGTCATACTTTTCAATAGTAATTTTGCAACTGCAAGCTTCCAAAGTAGGCAAACTTTTAATAAGATGTAAAAGTCCAAATTACTATATTAAGCATGTAGTTATTCCTGTAAGTCATAATATCTCAGTTGCTTAATAACACAGTCAAAGCATTCAAATAAATTAAGAGATAAGGCAACAGATTCATAAACTGGCTGTGTATGAACAAATCTACTTTACTTCTGGTAAGTATAGTCCCTAAGGGTACAATACTCTATATATTTGTATGTATAAGTGCCTTGAAGTTGCTTATCAACTTATGGTGACCCCTATGAATTTCATAGAATTTTCTTGGCAAGGAATACTCAGAGGTGGTTTTGCCAGTTTCTTCCTTTGAAATATAGCCTGCATCGTCTGGTATTCCTTGGCTATCTCCCATGCAAATATTACTAGAGCTGACCCTGCTTAGCTTCCAATATCAGACAAGATCTGCTGCCTTTATAGTATTTAGACTAAGAACAAATCAAATTTTTAAGAGCATTTTTAAACCTGTGATTTCTAAACTATAACGCTCATTGCGCTCAAGTATCAAGTCAGACTGAAGTTAATACTTTTCCCTTTCTTGAAACTTAAAATACATAAAATACGAATGGTCTTAAACATAAGATATAGTCATTCAGACAACAAAAAAATAAGATGTTTTTCTTTCTAGGTTTACCAAAAAAAGGTTCTTTTGATACATATATGCACATGCACGCACAAATAAATATATATATATAATGCAATGAATACTCACCTCAGAATTTCATTGAATCTTATAGTAGCAGCACAGTGGAATATAATGTTAATGCAGTTTAGGAGGTTCTCTTTATCTTCCTCACTGAGGGCCATTTCTTGTTCTGTAAGGTCGCTAGCAACTGCTATAATTTTTTCTTTAAATTCTGGCTGTTCATCTCTCAGTCTGTCAAAGAGCTGTAAACAATAAGTTTCAAAAATTAAGGAGTCTAAAGGTGTCTTATACAATATCCACATGATTTCATGTTTTTATCCATTTTTCACCTCACATCTGTCACATCTGTCACACTGTCACATCTGTTACAAAAATATAATCCAACATAAAACTTCCTAGTGCAAGTTTGCAATTTGTGAACTACTTAAATATATGAAATACATCCCGTATTCAAGGCAGAAATTCCCTGATACCTGCACTTACATCGGGAAGGAGCAGTCTGTAAACTCCACAGAAGAACTACAGGACAGCATTTTGCTTATTTTTGAAAATCTATGCATATTGTTTACATCCAAGTATATTGTTTACATCCCATGAGATAACTACAGATTATTCAAATTTTTAGGCATCCCATCAATGGCACTTTATCACTTTAGCCTTAGTCTTTAAAATAAGAATGGACAATTGATTTGAACACTGAAAAATCATAATTAGAGTCTCTTTGAATCTATTCTTTGTTGTAAACATCATTAATTGTAAATATAGCAGGAAAATTAATCAATTATTATCCATACCCATTTCTATTCATGTTTTTGACATCATGCTACTTGTGCATTAATGCAAATAAACCCACTGAAGAACAACAATAATCATTATATCATGCTAGTTAACTTTATCTTCAACCTACATCATCAATTACATGTATGCTGACACCTGAAAAGTGTGTGTAATTCAAGATCTGTATATTCAATGAAACACATGAACTATACAAGTGGGACTACAATAAATATTGCCAAATGCAATGCTCTCTGTTGAGGATTCTAGGTATTCCATTCCATTTTCCCTCCCAATTTCTTCCCATAAATAATTACCATTCCATAGACACAGAGCATACAGTATCCTGTCTGCATGGAATATTTTGAGGGCATCCCCCTCAAAAGTGGGAAAGTTCCCAGTTCTCAAAATAATTCACTGGAAAATATAAAAGGTCAGTTATGTGAGTTCATCACTTGGAGAACCAGAGAATGGATCTTTAAAGACTTTGTTGGTGAGGGTATCTGACAGTATAAAATGGCCATACTTTTTGGGCATTTCTCTGCCATACCCAAAGACTTTATGCACATAGTCAGGGTTGTAACTGTTGGTTACAAGGCCTTTTCTATTGATTCCTTTGCAGATGAAACAGCCTTGCAATTGTGGCCTTCACCCAGACACCTCCCTTAAAGTCATTCAAGAGTGTCTGATATGGTGGTTTTCCATATGCAGAAATTGCATAGCTTAAATAAAACACCCCAGATTGAAAATGTCATGGAAACTGAAGATTGAAATTGAAGATTAACAAAGTAAAATAAAACAGATTGATAAGACTGAAGACTTATCAAAAGATTGGTAAGGCTAAAGAAAACCGAGAATGGTAAAGACAAAGAGAAGTGACTCACCATCCATGTTGATTGTTTTACAGAGAGGCGGGTAAGAAATTATTATTATTATTATTATTATTATTATTATTATTATGTCCATACTGGGGAGTGAATCATGTAGCCCTGAGAAGAGGCAGCACTTCTCTTGGAAATTTCATTCACATGCCTTCTTTAAAAGGCTGTGGAAAGCACCCCAAAGCAGGAAAAATGGGTCCAAAAGGTGACTTAAAGTGTCATCATTATTAGTTACCTAAAATAGTAATCACGACATCATGCTGCGGGCTCTCGGTAGAAACTGAAAATGAGATGAGGCTTTGGAGTATGTTCACTCTGGTCTACACAGAACAGTGAGAATTCTCCTCTTTGCACTGCAAGTGTAGCAGATGTAAGGAACTGAAGAAGAGATGCTGGACGGCACTTAGACATGTACTGCCAGAGATGGGAGTGAGCGCCCCCCCCCCACTAAAATTCTGTCCCATTCTACAAAATTCCATCTGAGGACATGCACAGACAGACACAAGACTTATTTATATGAGTCACAGAGACCACAAAGAAGCAGCAAAATAGTAAGAGTATCTGGTGAGCTTACTTCGTATGCCAATTGTTTATATGTTGGTTTGAACATTTAAAAGTTTACTCAGTCTGCATGAAATCAATGCAGCATAAGGCTTCTATATGCAGCAGAGTGCTCTGTTTGGCCTCAGAAGACAACTGAAGGGACAATTTAAGTACTGTAGACTGGTTATTTCCTACAACCCAAAATGTACTTTTGACTGGGAATCCAAACCAGCCTCAGCCTCATTTTAGTCCTACAATGGTCTGTATTGCAGGACTGCTGTAAGCTACTCCCAGAACAGCCTTACAACTTATCTTATGAGTACAGCATTAGACCATACTGTAAAGTAGTTACACACTGTTCTCTCTTATTAGTGAAGCAGACAGACATGACACAGCGAGCTTCTGTTGTGGTCCCAAACAAGTCACTGGGAAGAAATGTACTTTTATCCAGAGGCTTTGGTCTGTGTTAGCCAGCCTCGGACCAGTTTCCAACCATGCAGAGGGTGTGCGTCATCTGTACGCCATGCCACCAAAGCATCCAGAAGCTGCTTTATCTGGCCTATCTGTTTTGCCTCTTAGTCTAACCTACATATGGGGATGAAAGAGTCTATGTTACTGCAAAGAAACTGTATTCTCTTAGCTTCAATCCAAGCCACAATAGGAATCCTAATACAATTGGCCCATTGTATCCACGGATTCTTTGTCCACAGATTCAACCATCCATGGCTTGAATATACGTACATACATATTCACACAAAAAAGCAAACCTTAATCTTACCATTTTATAGAAGAGACACAATTTTACTATGCCATTGTATTTAATGGGACTTGAGCAGCCACAGATTTTGGTATCCACGGGGAGTCCTGGAACCAAACCCCAGCATATACCGGAGGCCCACTGTATACACAGACAACACTGAAGGGATGTTTCTAAACAAACTAGAGTCTAACCTTCAGATCTAAGACTTCACTGGGCTGTCACAACACACTGAATTCTACCTACAGTTATTCCTCTGCATTCATGGATTTATTTGCAGATTATTGTATTTGCCTGTCACAAAAATGGCACTCTCTCTAGGCATCTATAGGTCCTCCAGCAAGATTCTTTTGACCAATGTTTAAAAGACACTGACCACAGAGTCATGTTGGAGGATCTACACACGCCTAAAAAGTGTTCTTTCAGGTTAAAAAAACAATGAGCCTGTATTTGTAGTTTTCCCACTGGGGGGGGGGTTGCACTGTAACCCACACAAAAGTTGAGGACCAATGTACAGACCCTTCCAAGCTGAAATACAAAACAAAAAAGGCATTGTATTGAAATCTTCAGCTGCAACATTTAAAAAATGTTTCAGTTTAACTAAGAACTGAGTTTGAAAGAGTGAAAATGATTCTCTTTGCTATCACTTTTTCAAAATTGTGGGAGGTGAACATACTGGTGCTTGCTTTGTGCTACATACAAATCAGTAAAGCAATACAATTAGTTTAATGAGCAGATCTGACTTGCACCTCTATAGCTATTTTAGATATGAATTAGAAAATTAACTATTTGGGAACTAAATGATACAGGAAATGGTCTATCCAAATTAAGATTGTATCTCTGTATCTCATTCCTACATCCTCTCTTTTGAAATACAGTGGGCCCTTGGTATACATTGGGGTTTGGTTCCAAGACCCCATGTGGATACCAACATCTATGGATGACTGTATTTCGTTAAGGCTTAGTATTATTCTATGCAGAATGGCTCAAACTCATCCTCTTCACAAGATCAAGTAATAAAAATACCTGACGTTTGAATCCTACACTATAGGATCCTACCTCTTTCACCACGAGTGCACTCATCCACTCTCCACCATCCTTTAACCTCTAATTACCAGTACTACACTGATTAAGCAGAAGACTTTTCAATGTTTCCCAAAACATATTCAACCAGTTAAACACAAGGAACTCTCTTCCCTGTAAAAACCCAGTTAGTGTTAAAGGGAAATGTTGAAAATTCAACAAAGTTTGCCTTAGAGAACAAATCAGAACAAGGCAAGGCAGAAATGGCCATTTAGTATGTTGTCTAAAGAAGTTTAGTTCCTTCTGAAGAAATAGCCATAATTGCTATACTATGCTGCAGAAGCCAATTGTGAAAATATATTAACCAAAGCAATTTGAAGACTTGAGTCATCAACTGTGCATGCTCCTCAGATAGCGCTCACTGCTAGAATTTTGGAGAGTTCTGTTATACAGATGGTTTGTCCCTGTGCTTCATGGACAGGCAGCTGTAGCAACTGCCAAGGTCAAGTTTTGCCCTTGCAGACATGTGGCATGTCATACTGCTACCTTTTTTTCGCTCCAAGGCAGCTTGAGTAGCACCAGAAAATTACTGTGGGTCTTTTTCTGGTTTCAAACATTAGGGGTTGCAGCTGATTTTCAATCACTGGGGGGGAGGGACAGAAGGAAAATTTAGAGAGTAAGCAATTTATTGCTTTGGTTGGGGTTTGCCTGGGATAAAAAATTAGTGAATTGAAGTAATCAAGGGGCTTTAGGGAGTCAGACAAAAGAGAGTGGTGATGCGTGCAGTCCACATTTCCCCACCCTTGCGCTACATGGCTGTAGCAGGGGAAGGGAAATGAAGATGTCATTTAATTGTAATACAGCACCATCACTCAGTCAAAATTCAAGTCTGAGACAAAGAATGATTTTACCTTTCATCCTCCAAACTACAAAGCACAGTACTGGATTACAATCAGTATTACCCTTTGATCACAAGTAGCAGAATGCAATCAAATAGCAGGTTATTCACAATTTATTCAGCATGTCTTTCCAATTGGGGAACTCTAATTTCACCAAATCAGGTCTTTGTGATTTCCTTCTATCAGATTAATTTAGCTGTGATCTATAATAAGAAGGCACTACTTTCACGTGTATTATCACACTGTTAGATAGAAGCATCTTTGATAAGAATTTTCAACCGGCTCTTCCATTAAAAACAATAGGAAGATTTTTTTTTTAATCATACCTTGCAGTTGATCATTTCTTCCACTCGTTCTTGAGGTGCCTTCCCTGCTTTGTGCCTCACCAACACATAAACTGCTTTCACCTTTGGACAGGACCTTAGTAACTTTTCCAGTAGAACTTTTCCCATGAAACCAGTAGCTCCAGTGAGGAGGACATTCTTGCCTTCGTAATATTCTGGAATGGACACCATTGTGATCTTAAAGAGAATTTAAGGGTGTATTAAGTATCTGATTCTCAGCATCACTTAAACATCATACATAAATATCTGCTCATATGAACACATTCCAAATTCCTTTTTTTAAAAAAAAATCAACATTTAATGTAACATAAATAAAATAAAGTAGAGCATCAATTACTTACTGGAAAAGTTCATATTGGGAAGATGCAGAGGGGAATCCACATAAAGTGGTTCTTGTACCATCACTGGCCAGACAGAGGCAAGGCATCATGCGACCAAGCATGCCTTTTTACAGCTGACTCCTCCCCCCCCTTTCATTTCTTTGTATAGCAAAAAGAAGCTATACAAAGAACCAAGAAATAAAAATAACATCCACTACCTAATGTGAGAGAAACAAGAAAGCTGGCAGGAAGGAATACATAGACAACATTAAAGAGGTCAGATCTTCTGGATGCACTCAGGAAACATCTGAACAAAATAATCAGGATGAGAAGAAGCATCCACAGCCTGACAGGATGTCGATTCCTCCTCTGCAACTTCCCAAAATGAATCTCCACAGTAACTAAACTTCCATTCTCTTAACAGGTACAGAAGAGAAATTTATGTCAAATAGGATATAAACAAATCCCAAGTATCTTTAAGGGTGGGAGAGGCTATTGCTTATATAGGAAAACACACTCTGAAACACTTCTCTGCTAAAGACAGCTTCAGAAGATTGGAATTTATTTTGAACACTGAATGAAAATGAAGTGTTATTCCAGGCCACAGTTGTAAAGATCTCTTACAGTGGAAAAAAGTCACAGATACAGCCATAGATTAAGCAGAATGTACTGACATCAGAAGGACTAGGGACTTGAGACACTATACACTTGGCCACCACAAATCTTTATTCAATGTGGCAAGGTGAACTTGGACATACTGTAGCCGAAAGAGACAGAGAAATGAAGCAAGACATCCAAAGGTCTAATGGATCTGTACTTTAAGTGGCACACACAAATCCAAAGAATGCCATAATCTTTTGGAGCAATGAGAAATTCTCAAACATAACAACGTTAACAAAATGTTGAAACACATGAAAGGTAGGCAGAATTTTAGGTAGAAAAGGCACATATGTAGTCCATCATTGAGAATGCTGGCATCTGAGACTCTTCATACTCAACGAAGAACATGACTTTTATGGAGAACGGCTGAAGAGAAATCTTCTAGATCATTTCAAAGGTTGCTCTCATTAAGGCTCAGAAAATTGAAGTTCAAATTCCATTTTTGAAATCTGTGAATTATCATGGGACAAAGGAGTGCAGCCCTTCAGGAAACATTTCAGGTGTAGATGTGAAAACAAAGGAGTGAAAATTTGTCCTGTGGGCATTGAAGAAAGAGTGGAGACTGTATTTTTAAGGTGTTGGCATGAAGCCTATATCTACAGTAGTCTGCTTTGGAGGGGGGGACTGTACTAGTATTGAGTTATTCATGTAGTTCAGAGAGGAGTTTGCACCATCCAATTGAAGGCTTTCCAGGAACTTCACATACTTTCTCTGGATAACCTAATTCATAATCAATTCTGTGACTATCCTCATACCAGAATGGCTGAAAAATCATAGGATTATTCTTTTTTATTCCCACACACACACACACAAATGAGTGAGAGTGATTTTGAAGATCCATTTGGCCACCTTCCAGAGGCTCCAACAGAAAATAAAGAGAAGCAGCCACAGCATCTTTCTAGAATGAATGTTCACATAAGCAACCAATGTTCAATTTTCTGGGTGATGGTGAGGAGGAATCAGCACAATATGGGACATACTGAAGCTCAAACAAATCTTAAAGGTGGGAGTGGTTGGTCTCTAACAAGAGACTACAGTCACCCCTCTGTTTTTGCGAGGGATCCATTCCGGACCACGACCACCACCACAAAAATGGAAATCTGCCAATATTCAAGCCCTGTTGGCTTGAATAGTAGTGTGCACCTCATTTTAAATCCCTCCATTTGCCCCTCACAAGTAAGTGAGGGATGCGGATTCAGAGTCTGCACAAACTGAGGGACAACTGTACACTCTGAAATGTCTCACTACTAAAGGCAGGCAGCCTTGGCAGACTAAAATGTTATTAAATTTGTAGTGCTGAATGCAGCACAAAATACTGTATTGTTTCTCACTGCATTTCTGCAGGTTTGCTGCAAACAGGCTCTAGTGGAAAAAGTTACGGATGTGGCCATGATACAAATGGAATGTGTTGTAGTATTTGTATTCCTTGGAACCTTGGACTATGCCATGATGATGCAAACCTTAAGTAATGTATCAACATGGCTTTAGACATGCATCAGCACAATACCAGATGAAAAGAAACAAACAACCCATTAGGTTGTCTGATCAACCTAGATTCACAAATGTACATTTGGGAGGAGGAAAAAGAAATCTCATTCTATATAACTGCTTGGAGAGGACTTCTGGGCCATACCTTGCTAAAGGTAAACCTAGTGCTTCTCTGTGTGCCTTTTGATTGGGTAAGAGCTTAAAATTTGAAATTGTGAGCCATTTCATTGGTTCATTGGGGAGGAGGAAAAAGAAATCTCATTCTATATAACTGCTTGGAGAGGCGCGCGCCTAACGGCGCGTGAATTTTTCTTCTCATACTCATTTTTATCTTTGATAGCCAAGGCAAATTGGAAGTACAGAGGAGAAGGTAGTCTGAGCACAGTGTTGGAGAACAACTCATTCAATCTTTATATTTTTCAGTATTCCCTTAAGGGGCTGTGGGGATTCAGAGGAAGTGAATCAGGGACTTGCCTCTAGAAGGAGCTAGCAGCCAGGAGCTCTCTAGATAACTATAGGCCCAGTTGACTGAGCTCACTAACAGCCACACAGGGATTCTTTACACTGGTGTTTAACAGGAGAAGGCCACAGTCTTGTTTCAGTGCCTCCTTAAGACTTCTCACTATGGACACTGAGGGACCTGCTGCAGTCACCTGCAACACCTGTGGGATGTTCGTCTTCTTGCCTATAGATGTGGGGAACTTCACCTGCACCAAGTGCAAGTTGGTAGCCCTCTTGGAAGAGAAAGTACAGCAGCTGGAGGCCCAGGTGTCTACACTTCAGCATCACAGAGAGCAAGAGGTACTCCTGAACAGAAAGGACCGGACGGTTTTGGACAGGAAACACACAGAGAAAGTTGCTGGGGAAGAAGAGGTCACTTCACACACAAAAGAAGTAGATGGTTGGAGGAATGTTACACACAGAAGTAGGGAAACCGCGGTTCGTTCTGTGAGCTTGCAGCTACAGAATCGCTTTGAATCTCTCTCTGTTACCAGAGCTGATGAGGAAAAGCAGCAGGGACAGACATCAGGGACAGAGCAGGGCAGCCCGAGAATAGCACCAAAGGCAACAGCCACTGCTAAGCCTCGGAGGAGGCGTGTGGTGGTGGTGGGGGACTCCTTGCTGAGGGGTACAGAAGCAGTAGTTTGTGGGCCTGACAAGATGTCTCAGGAGGTGTGCTGTCTCCCTGGGGCAAAGATCTGGGATGTGACAGAGAGGCTGACAAGACTTGTCAAGCCTACTGACCGTTATCCCTTTCTTTTGGTTCATGTGTGAACCAATGATACTGCAAGGCACAGCTTTCAGAATATCATAAGGGATTATGAGGATCTGGGTAGGAAGCTGAAAGAGATGGATGCACAGGTTGTTATCCCATCTCTTCTCCTGGTAGAAGGGCATGGTCCAGGAAGGGAGAAGAAAATAGCAGAGGTGAATAACTGGCTCCGTAGATGGTGCCGCTAAGAACAGTTTGGATTCTTGGATAATGGGCTGCGGTTCCATGAGGAGGGACTTCTGGCCAAGGATGGGCTGCATCTCATGCCAGTTGGCAAAAACATTTTTGCCAATAGTCTCAAAAATCTGATCAGGAGGGCTATAAACTGAGTTATATGGGGGAGGGAGACATTATTCTGGAAGGCAAAAGGGCTAGAGAAAATAGTCAAAATGACATAGAGGGAACAAAGCAAACAGTGCAAGGACCCAACAGTGGGAAGCAAAAAAATTTGCACAGGCAGCAAGTAAAGGGAACACATGTTCTTAGATGTCTCTACACTAATGCACAGAGTATGGGAAATAAACAGGATGAACTTGAACTCCTAGCACAGCAAAGCAAATATGATATAATAGGCATCACTGAAACCTGGTGGGATGAGTCTCATGATTGGAATGTAGAAATAGAGGGATATAACTTTTTTAAGAGAAACAGGCCAAACAGGAAAGGAGGAGGAATAGCATTATATGTCAGGGATATTTACACCATTGAAGAGATCCAGGACATCAGTACTGGAAGCCAGGTGGAGAGCATCTGGATAAAAATTAAAGGAGAGAGAAACAACAGGGATGTTACTGTGGGAGTCTACTACAGACCTCCAAGTCAGACGGAGGAATTGGATGAAGCCTTTCTAGAACAGATGACCTCACACTCAGAAAGGAGAGATGTAGTAGTGATGGGGGGACTTCAACTATCCGGATATTTGCTGGAAGTCAAACTCAGCCAAATCCTCAAGGTCTAGCAAATTCCTCACTTGCCTGGAAGACAATTTCATTGTTCAAAAGGTGGAAGAGGCAACAAGGGGATCAGCTATTTTAGATCTTATCTTAACCAACAGGGGTGACCTAGTCAACGGAGTGCAAGTGGTTGGATGCTTAGGTGGAAGTGACCATGTTCTCCTGGCGGAAAGGGGAAGCCAGGCATAGTCAGACACGCATTCTAGATTTTAGGAGAGCTGATTTCAATAAACTTAGAGAAATACTGGGGGTGATCCCATGGTCAGGAAAACTAAAATAGAAAGGAGTTCAAGATGGATGGGAGTTTCTCAAAAAGGAGATACTGAAGGCGCAATTTCAAACAGTTCCAATGAGGAAGAAAAATGGAAAAAATCTCAAGAAGCCAGGATGGATGACTAAGGAACTTTCAACTGAGCTAAATTTTAAATGAAACATGTATAAAAAATGGAAAAACAGGGAAATCATGAAAGAGGAATTCAAACAAATAGTCAGCACATGTAGGGGTAAAGTCAGAAAAGCTAAAGCACAGAATGAACTCAGGCTGGCTAGAGAGGTTAAGAATAATAAAAAGCGTTTTATTGGTTATGTCCGAAGCAAAAGGAAGAAGGAAATAGTAGGGGGCCACTGCGTGCAGAAGATGGCAAAATGCTAACAGGGGACAGAGAAAAGGCAGAATTACTCAACACCTTCTTTGCTTCAGTCTTCTCAGAAAAAGCAAAGGGTGCTCAACCTAAGGATAACGGGGAAGAAGACAGAATAGGGGAATTTCAGCACTGAATAAGTAAAGAGATAGTACAGGAATACTTGGTTAACCTAAATGAATATAAGTCTTCAGGACCAGATGAACTACATCCAAGGGTATTAAAAGAACTGGCAAATGTAATATCGGAGCCATTGGCAATAATCTTTGAGAATTCCTGGAGAACAGGAGAAGTCCCAGCAGACTGGAGGAGGGCAAACGTAGTCCCTATCTTCAAAAAGGGAAAGAAAGAGGATCCCAACAATTATCGTCCAGTTAGTCTGACATCAATTCCAGGAAAGACACACAACCTACAAGTAATTTAAAAAGCTGTACAATGAGTAAGTCTAGTTGATTGACTCCAGTTGTATTGATCTCTGCCACACAGTGAACCAACAAAGTACCAGTGACCCTTATGCAACCACATTTAACCATCATCACAAAGGGTATGAATGTATTAATCAACAGATGGCATCACATTATGCCCATCACACGGCAATCAAAGACCTACAAAGTATCCTACATACTGGTGTCATTAATTCATTTCAAATGGGGAACAAATATATATATATATATATATATATTAAAAAAACCAAGCTGTCCAGAAATGAGAAACTCATTAATTCAAATTACTGTGATTATAAATAGAAATGTTTTTAAATACAGAAAATTCTCTGTTGTTTTGCCAATCCTGGTATGCAGGTAGGCTAAAGACTGATGGGGAAGAAATAGTATAGTATCCCTTACAGGATGCCCAACAGACAGTTGACAAGTTTTCAGTTGACAAAAGACTGATTTGGGAATATTTTTCTTCCAAAGAAGATTACTCTGAAGATTGTGATTCTACATATTCTGCATAAGTGTTCTATATAGGAAAGGATTTTGAAATCAGCCATTTGTTTCTTCCATTAATACTCTTGTGTTTGCAGGAGCTATAGAACATAGCAATAGCAGATTCATTTACTGTATATACTCATGTATAAGTCTAGAAATTTTAGTCAAAAAATTGACCCCAAAAAGCTAAGTCGACTTATCCACAGGTCAATGTAAATAGTATACTTTAACTCTTAAAAAGGGAACCATCCCCTGGTGAAAAGCAAGAGTGTAATCTCTCCTGGAAGCACTGATCTCTCTCTGCTCTCTCTTTCATACAGACTTAAGAGTGAGCACAAAGAGTTATGTCTGCCATAATTTGTAGCTTCTTTGCCACTGTTTTCCTTTGCTTCATCGTTTAGATCCTTTGTTGCAAGTCCCTAAGTTTTACCCTCAACTTATCCAAGGGTCATATCAAAATCCAAAATTTTGCCTCCAAAATTTGCCCTCGACTTATACATGGGGTCGACTTATAGTCGAGTATATACGGTATATACCACTTCATACCACACTAAATAGTCTCAAGTGGTTTATAACTGTAAGCTAATTGCCCCCAACAAGCTGGGTACTCATTTTAGGGACCTCAGAAGGATGCCAGACCATGAGCCCCTGGCTGGGACTAAACTGGTGGTTTGTGAATGAGTGGCTGCGGTACTGGCATTTAACCACTGCACCACCAGGGCTCCTCAACAAAGCTCATGTATACTACAACAGTACCTATAGTTGTAAAATATCACCACAACCTGTAGTTATTAATGGCTATCAAATCAAATCAAAATAACCAGAAAGATAATGCAACTGGGAAGATCTTTCATTCACTGTTGTTGTTGTTTGCCTTAAAATCATTTGCAACTTATGGTGACCCTAAGGTGAACTTACCATTGGATTTTCTTGGCAAGTTTCTTCAGAAGGGGTTTCCCATAACCATCCTCTGAGGTTGAAAGAGTGTGACTTGCCCAAGGTCATCCATATGAAAAGTGGGTTTCCATGGCAAAACCGGGATTCAAGCCCTGGTCTCCAGGATGCATATGGTAAATCTCGTTTTGCCTTTTAAAAAAAGTTGCTGCCAGCCAACATTCATAGAATCACACAATTGGAAGAGACCACAAGGGCCATCCAGTCCAACCCCCTGCCATGCAGGAACTCACATTCAAAGCATCTCCGACAGATGGCCATCCAGCCTCTGTTTAAAGATCTCCCAAGAAGGAGACTCCACTACACTCTGAGGGAGTGTTTTCCTTTCTGTCTAACAGTTCTCACTGTCACGAAGTTCCTCCTAATGTAGAGGAGCTCTTTTCCTGAAGCTTGCATCCATTGTTCTGGGCCCTATTCCCTGGAGCAGCAGAAAACAAGCTTGCTCCAGCCTCAATATGACACCACTTCAAATACTAAACAGGGCTATCACATCACCTCTTAACTATCTCTTTCTCAGGCTAAACATAAGCTATTTACTAATTACTGCTTAAATCACTACTTTCTCAGCACATTAAAATGAACACAATCTTTTAAAACCAATACGTTACAGAGATGTATCATATCTTATTTTATGTATCAATTCTTGAGGGGAAAATGCCATTATTATATGGCTAGCAGCCAAGTGAGGGGAAGATTTAAAATGTATGCTAGCAAAGACCCTGATTTTAAAATATAATTTAAATATAAAGTTTAAAATATATAAAAATGTATTTATAAAATATAAAATACATTGGCAACTGTCAGCCACAGGACTTTTTCTTCAGCCACCCCTAGACTGTTGAATAACCTGCCAGAAGAGATTCAACAGCTGAACATGCTGTTAGTTTAGAAGAGCATTAAACACCAATGTTTTAATATGCATATATCTTATTTGCATTTTTAAACTGATGTGTGTTTTAACTGATGTTATTTGTTAATTGTTGACTCCCTTACCTTGATCCATAAAATAAATATTGTTGTTGTTGTAGGAAATATACTTCAACCCAAGTCTTATTTCAGAATAGTATTAGTCCTCCAACTATGCTGTAAAATATCCCATTCCAAACAAGTTGGTTTGAAGTACATGCCTTATTTAACATTTTACAAAAATACCAGTTGGGGTCCTCTGATCCAAATTAAGATCAAATAATAGGTAGAGCGGGGCGAAACCTGTCTTTCTATGTGACCATGCCACCAAGGAATTATTCCCACCAACAAGCTTCCATTTATCCCAGCAAGAAAGTAGTTGCTGACACTATAAGAGTAGTTTCTCTCTCTGAAGGCAAATATAAGCTTAAGGAGTAAAGGGGGTCTTACATAAAGAGGTAACCCCATATCTGTTCACACCATGGCTAAATCTCCAATGCTACTATTTATAAACCAAATAAAGCTAGAATTTAAATACAAACATTATTTAAAATATCAGATAGTTTGGCCTAGGTAATATTATATTGACAAAGGAAAAATGTAAATTCTTTTGGCCCTAATATATTATCTTAGAGATGCCAAATACTGCACAAGTATGAGGGAAACTGCTGATCTTGTTGACTGGACTGAATATTGCCCAAGTGCCCATAGTCTCTAAAGTTTATGTTATGAACAGTGAACATAGCAACAGTTATAACTATGGAAGTACCGGTACATCAAATTATCAGTAGAACATGAGAATCCCTTTAAAAAAGTGAATTACTTAATGATACAAACTGAAGATGCTAATACCTAAATGACCAAAAATCCAGTAACATCTGTTACTTTGGACAATACGCTGCAATCTATTGTGTCTCTGTAAAAGTATGAAAGAGTGTACAGCACTGACACCATCTCATTGTGTAAGCTGGACTGAAGCCCCAAGATTCCCTGGAGCTTTGAGGCTGTTGCCTCTGCAACTGCAGTCCTAGAGGAAATCCATGGGCAAGTCTTAAGCCCTTTCCCCATCCCCAGCTTCCCTGGATAAGAAGGAATGGAAAACACATTCAAATCCACATGCTAGCTTAACAAAAACACTGGAGGGCGCTATGCAAAAAAGAAGTAGGAATAAAACACAGTGTGAGGAACTTAATTTAAAATCAGGTCTGAGCCTTAGGATATGTGATCAACACCAACTTGATTCTTAAAATGCAGATTCGACCGAAGCACACAGACTGTAGCCCTGTGGTGCTATATAACTATTGGCCCATAAAGATTTTTCTCCATATATAAAAAGCATGTAACAAATGCCTTACCTGTGGGCTGTACTCCTACCTGAAACCAGTAAAAAGAACTTCAGCAGTTACAAACAGCTCACCCTTTGCTATTTAAAGGCATGACACTTCTGTATCTCACGCTAATGGCCACTGCCTCATGCATACATACTATCAAGAGAAGAGATAGCCTATATAGAGCCTAACCAAACATTTTAAGATATAAAGATCACGGGTCTCTACTTAGTACTTGGGTTTGCGACAAGAGACACTACTACTTTGTTAAGCTTGCCAGCATGATTAAGCAGCTGAAAATAATAAAGGAAGAGACGTGGCATTCATGTATCAAACTGGAGAAACAGAACAGTTCTTCTTTGACACTATAAGTAGCATAGTTAGCTATTTGTTTCAGTGATTTGGATAGGTGCTGTTATACTAATAAACTTTATGCAGGGTCAATGATAAATTTTAAGATCAAGATTTAACTTGAAGTATCTCTGTCGTGCTTAATCTCCTACTCACCTACTCACAAAACAAGTGGAAAAAACAACCAAAATATGGCAATGGCAGACCTCCTCTAAATAAATCTTACCAAGAAAACCCTGTGATAGGGCCACCATATGTCAGAAACGACTTGAAGGCACACAGCACACATATTATAGCAGATGAGAATACATTAACTGTTACACTAAATATATATTCATAAATTCAATATTTAAGATTGATGTTTTTAATTTGGATAATAATGCACTGAGTTGTACTGTAATTTTGGCAGATATGACCAAACATCTAAGAGAAGGCACTTTAAAAACAAACAAACAAACAACCAGGGACCAACAGCTCCAGCATTCTGGCCTGTATTTTCTCTCAATTAGAGATTCTAGTGTCTAAAGCGCCATAGGCACCATTGTTGAGTACACAATAGCTGCTGTGTTTCTCTCCCCCACCCACACACACCACAACATTTCTGTTTTGTTGAAGTGCAAGCTTTAGCAATTCACTTTTCTTTAAAAGTCAAGTTTTGGAAATAAGAAGAGGTAGCAAACACAAGGAAGAGACAAATATTGTAGTTAAAATGTGGACTTCTACCTAAACTAAGCTTTTCTAGTTAAAGAATATTAAAGGGGCTAGAACTTTGAGCTTTGTAGCAGTGCAAATATATTGAAATAACAAAGGACACACTAAACATATGCAGTTAAATTTTAAATTATGTTTGCAGCAAACATCCCACATTAGCAAAGACGTGACTACTACAGGAGAAACCAATGGATGATCAATTTAATATTTGAAAGACTAAGCAGTATTCCACATACCTGAACCTATTCTGGTTAACAGAACTACTGTCCAATATTCTTCAGCATCTCCAGATTCAAGCAGTAGACCACTGTAATTCAAGAATCTAAGTACTGTAATACAGTTATATTCCTGCTATCCCAGATAACATCCCTGTCAGCTTGCACAAAAGTCTCAAAGCCCAAGTATTTTTCTGAAAATTAAGACTGATTTAGGAAGGCTTTCTCAAATTTAGAATTAAGTTATGCAAGGTGGTTTTTGACCTGTTTTTATCCTACCTGTTCCATATGTGCTTAATATTAGCTTTCCTCTTGCTTGCATCTAATAGAAAGCATGCTACACACTTAAGTCTCGATTTCTACAGATTTTCTGAAAAGTTGGAACAAATTTAGCCATTTCCCAAAGAAGATCAGTTTGGAATGAGACACTGCTTCCTCTTCTGAACTAGAAAACATAAGCATATGCCAGTGAATGTTACATTATCTTATTTTTGTTTTTTCAAAATTATACTAAATATAAGACTATTTATTTATTTATTTATTTGCTCTGTTTATACCCTACTCTTCAGCCAGAAAGATTCTCAGAGTGGCTTACAGATAGTTACAGATAGTTAATTAGACAATTCCCTGCCCTCAGAATTACAATCTAAAAAAGACATGACACAAAAAGAGAAGGGATGGCAGTGGAAAGGGGAATAAGTCCTGCGGTTCTTCTCTCCCTCTAAAGTCTGGACCATGGCAGACAGACAGACTGGAGGGAGGGCTCTTCTTTTTATTTTAGGCCAGGCCTGATGGAGCTTGCTGGCCTTTCTCTTCCTCTGAGACCAGATGACATCAGATGGCAGAGAGGGAGGGCTCATCTTCTTACTTTAGGCCAGGCCTAATAGAGCTGGCCAGCCTTTCTCTCCCTCTGAAGGTGGATGGTATCAGATGGCGGAGAGGGAGGGATCTTCTTACTACAGCATATTACTACAGCATATTATCATATACTTCAGCTATATACTGGCTGTATCAGGGAAACTAAAATCACTGAGAAATTAAGAGAATGATTAGATTTCAAAATGCTTCAAGGTGTTTCTTGGTAACATGAAAAGAATGAAGAATCTAGAAATTCCAGCTGATACCAAGGAATTAACAGTACTGCTGCACTACAGCAACAGTACAGTACAGTACACCAAAAACAGATAGCATTTCCAGCCAAAATTAAGAAACAGGCTTTATTTATCTCAAACTGCCTTGACACACTCTGTTTACTATTTCCTTCCCATAACTAAAAAGATGAACACAGGAAACTAAATTGAAAATGCCTTCCTAGCTTGATGTGAAATACTTCAAACAAAAAGGGAATTAGAGCCACATGGAACTGAAATATATGTTTCATTTTTGTTTTTAAAGTATCATCCAATGCAAGGCATCTGTTAAAGAAAGGATTGCCTCCCTGGCCTTCAGCACTAGTAACTATCAAGAGGGCAAAAGCAATTTGACAGAGCTGACCTGAGCATTACAGATACTAGAAATTTAGGTCAAAAATTGATCCAAAAAACATGAGTCGACTTATCCACGGGTCAATGTCAGTACTGTACGTTAACTCCTTTTTTTTCTCGTGAAAGGCAAGAGTTTAATATGCCCTGGAACCACTGACCCCCCCTTAACTCTCTCACCCATCTAGCCTTTAGTACTGTATATGCATAAATAGTTATGCCTGCTGGAATTTTGTAAGTTCTTTGGCACTGTTTTCCTTTCCTTCGTCCTTTACATCATTTGTTAGATGCCCCTAAATTTTACCCTCGACTTATCCACGAGTCATATCAAAATCCATAATTTTGGTCACGAAATCTGCTCTCGACTAATACATGAGGTCGACTTATAGTCAGGTATATACGGTATATGATAAGGGGGAGTCAGTCCCTTTCATTAACTTACTGACACCATGTCTAGATAAGCTCAAAGTTCAAGTTTACCTGATCCATGGGGTGAGGTGACTAAGGAAAGATATATTATTATTACAAAAGCTCATATTACCAACTTCTTTCTTTCAGTTAGTCTACAAGATCTCTCTCCATGGCTACATCTTTGAATTCAGACAATATAGTGTCGTTCTGGAAAAAATCCAGAATGCTACAAATAAGGTCTTTAAAAAATTATGACGAAGGAGGTAATCTGGGGTTGAAGAAAAGGCAAGAACAATATTGTCCCTTAATCCCTATTTGATTATTACTCTTCATTCTTCACCACAAAAGAAGTAGAAGAATCCCAAAATATGATGTTTTACAGACAGAGAATAATTAAACTGTTTACAAAAATTTTTCCCAGAAGGTCTTTTTCCAATGGAGAATAATCGAAGATATTGGGGAAATAGTGACAATATTTACATAAAATACTTAAATATTTTGGAAAAACTGAAATGTTTTTTAAAGGTAAGCATTTAAATCTACAGGTAGTTGTTACTCCCAACTACATAGTCCCCAACACTAAAACCACTGATGCCACTGTCCACACTGCTCTGGGAATTGTTAGTTTTTAGGTCGTTGCATTATGTTTTTATCCTGCTTGTTTGGTTTTTAACTTTTGCTAGTTTAATTTAATTTTAAGGGGTGGGAGGTTGGGATTTGGATTATGGGTAATGTTTTAGTTATGACTGTTTTAATTCTGTTGTAACCCGTTCCGATTGCCTGAACAGAGGGGCGGGCTACAAATAAAAATTATTATTATTACTATTATTATTACTTAATCAATGGAAATTCAGTGATGACTTACCAAGTTTCTATTCTTTCAATGGGTCTATTCTAGTTAAGACTAACAATTGATTTCTATCAATGTTTAACTTATTTGGGAGTATGAAGATTTTTAGCTAATAATCTAGACAATCACAGATTTAAAAAAAAGGTGAAGAGTTTAATGCTTTCAATGTTGTTATCAAATTTAACCTGATATCCAAATATGCTGTTAGTCCTTAACGCTGTGACTACAAAACTACACATATCCTAATAATATTTCCTTGTGCAACGGAAGATTGCTCTTTGTGTACGTATATCTCAAATAGTACACTTTGGCAAAATATGTTGACAGCACGGCACATATTTCCATTTTACAATCAGCTTCTCTCTCCTGCCTCAGGAGGAATGTTGAGCAAAAGTTGAATAACACTGCAGCCCTAGTAGGAATAGATTCCTTGGCAGTGATCATTGGGGCGTGGTGTGAACTAAGACTAGGAAAAGACTAGGATTTGGACTTGGCTTAAGTAAAGTTTAAGAAGAATTCCTTTAAGGCCATAGGACTATCAGTCACATCTATCCTTCCCGCTTGATGTCTATGGGCTAGTCTACATGTTTAAAATATCTTCATTCCAGTCAAAGCACACACACACACACACACACACACCAATTCCTTAAACTCAGCAGAAACAGGCTTTACAGTTTTTACCAGAGTATCCGCTGAAATCTGCAGAAATCTGCATCATTGCACAAGTGGCCATTTGTCAACTTCATACTGTTAGCACCCCCATCCATACCCCATGATTTTGGGTTCCTTATAATTTCATATCGCTTATCTGGAGATACCATGTTTTTGAGAGACTGATGATCTTTCAAGAACACAAGGTCAAGTTCCCAGGAAAAAAGGAGTGTGTCCCAAGACATGTGCACACCCAGGTAAACAAGGCTATCAAATTCAGATGTGTATTCAGTGCTCTTTCCCCCCCACCAAGCCATCTGCATTTCCTCTTGCAACTTGAGACAAAGCAACTCCTTGGACTCAAAGTAATAAGCCATTCTCTTTACCTATCCTCTGTTGTGCTGCCAGTCAAACTTCCCTATCCATCCATCCTGGAAATATCCTGATCCAATCACTGTCATCACTATTTTTGTCACAATAAAGTTAAAACCACCTATCACTCTGGAATCCCACTGTTGATTCCTGGGAAAGGACATCCAGACATTACTACCTTGTGATATAGCCCATCTCTTGGGGCTATATTTTAGATATATATTTTTTTCCTTTTTTATTTAAAAAAAAGCCATACAACATTTTACACAGTAGCATCAGTACACATTACAGGGTAATCTACTTTAGATATAAAGCAACTAGCCTGTGCATACTTAGTTGTCCCAGGCTGCCCTCCAGGTATGCAACTGTGCCGCCCTCAGCCCTCCAGGTCTGAGTCACTCCACTCCAGCTCCCCACGATCAGACAAGTGATTATCACCCCACTGCAAACCCCTAAAATTCTGGTATCACCTTTCTGTATTTCCATTTAGGTTATTTATGAATGCTATGTCTGTGAATCTCTATTTGCGTATGACATTTTTCTAAATATAACTGTCTTAATTCATGCCAAACATGGTGTTCTCCTCAATTAGAATTGGTATAAACAGGTCCAAATGGTCCTAAGCTTACCCAACCTCTTGCAAAAGTTAATTGCCTAACAAATGAAGCAGCCCTATAATATTTGTTGGTCCCCCTCGAGTCCCCCACTTTTCCTTGGGTAACTGTACACATTCAAATGGCTGTGCATTTTCGGCAGAGAGAGGGTGAAAAGATGCAAATAGATAAGAATTTGTGCAGGAAAGTGAAGGCAATAAACCATTAATGTGAAAATGTGCGCCAGTTTGCATAATATACAGTATGTAGACGAGCCCTAGATTCCATGTGGAAAACACTGTCCAAGCCGTTTCCAATCAATCAATAAAATAGGTGGTGTGATGTACACCATCTATGGGCTCTTTCATATGAAGAGAAAAAACTGAATTTAAAATACATAAATACCTTTGCATCCTCAGTTATCCACATATACATAGAATATGTTAACAAATAAGGTAAGTGTTCTGCTGAAAATATTTTCATAAAGGAAAACAACTTATCCTTGTTAAAACAGATCATACAGTGCTCAGAAAGACATCATGTACTTTCAAGCACCAAAACTAGCTTTAAGAACAGCAATTTCAATATTCTCCAACAAGCAGCTGATGAACGAATCACAGACCTAAAACATTCTGCTCAGTCACTCACACCACAGGTGACAACTTCCATAATCCCTTACCATTCACTATGCTGCTAAACCTGATGAGAGTCGTAAGGCAGAAACACACACAGACCCAAAGTTCCCCATGCCAGCCTACATGTTGCAAGCAAGAAATAGATGCATCCTCCACTCAGCACTGAATAACAAGTAAAACTTATGAACCAAACGGAACCACATGGATATAAAGTGTTTCAGAAAAGTTAAACATATACACACCTCCTTCCCTCCTGGCCTAATTTCAAACTCAGGTGCTGCCAATGAGGACAAATGCTAGAGGCTTTATACCACTGGAACAAAATAAGAGTGTAACAGTTCCAAAACAATGAAGTAGATACATAGGCAACCCCGTATTTTTCAGAGGAATGCAGAATGATACAGATAATGGTGAAAGCAATTTAAAATGTGCAAGAAATTGACGAACGTTTAAACATTCTTTTTAAAGTTCTCAAAGAACTTTAAAATAGAACTGTAGAATATTCAGATACGGTCACTGCAAAACAAATTAGCTTTTGCATTCAACTAGGTTAGCAACACCTTTCCCGTTGCTGCAGACATTATTTACTTTCCATACAACCTATTTGAAGTTTCAAAGTCTGAGCTTTGTTTATATTTGAAACACAGCACAGGATTTACTGCTCACATATACATCTTTTTCAAACTGGTTTTATCCAACCTGAGTCACCTATCTCAATCACACCTTTAAACAACCTTTACTGGAATATGGACAAGAGTGCTGATCCCCACTGATCCACTCCAAAACTCTCAACTTTCAGAGCTACTAACCAAGGTTTCCTTCTGGGTCAATTTGGCAGGAAGGCGTGAAGGTATTGCTTACTACTTCTGACCATTCCAGGACAGATCCCAAAAGCTGGTGCTAAGATGGGGTGAGTGAAGTGCTCCCACAAGGCAGTTTTTGTGGCCCACATTCCATCCAGATTCCTTGGGGATCATTCTTTGTGGGCCCAGAATAGTGTGAACTGCCTCCCACAAATGCCCAGGAAAGTAAATTCACCTTCTAAATGGATTGCAAGCACACATCCCTTTTAACATTTTAAAAATACCCTTTCACCCAAATACCCACAATTTTACAAGTGAAAAGTGGATTTTGAGAAACAGATTTGTTTTCTCTTTAGAGAACAATTTTGGCTATCCATGTGGCACATGGCAGATTCCTGAGGCAGAAAACTGGCCACAAGAGTGGCCACATTTGCCCAACTTTGCACTAGTGATTCTGATTCTTTATTTCTTTATTTATATTGTTCCCTTCATTCTAACTACTTGAGAAAATTAAAACTGCTACAGCTACACAGTTTTGGATGGCTGTTTGTTTCTAAGATCCACCTAATATCCTATATCTGTGGTGGCTAACCTATGACATGCATCAGAGATAGCACGCTAAGCCATTTTTTGTGGCACAAGGAGGATGGGGAAGAGGAGAAACAGGTATGTGCCTGTTCCTCCTCCTTCCTGACCGTCCTGGGCCTTTAGCTGCCTCCACAGAATCCTCACTCGCCCACTGAGGACTCGCCCACTGAGTGTCCTTGGAGAAGTCACTCTCTCAGGCTCAGAAAAACATTCGCTGAACAAATCTTGTTGAGAAAACCATAATAGACTCCCTATAAGTATTTTGTATTCCTGCATGGCAAGGGGTTGGACTCCACGGCCCTTGTTCTCTCTTCCAACTCTAATCATTCTTAGGAGTTTATCACACTAGCGAGATCCTGCAGGCAAATGGGATTTAAACCCAATTTAAAGTACATTCAAATTTAAACAAAGCTTTCAAATTCGAGGGGTTTATCACACCAAATTGCTTCTAAAACAAAATAATGCAAAGTTAAATTGCAGTTAAAGTGGAGAAAAGCAGCAGCTTCTTACTTTCGGGATGTTCCAAAAGTAAAAAGCTGCCGTTTTTCTCCATTTTAACTACAGTTTAATTCACATTAACTGCGATGTTATGTGATAAACTTCAGGCATTTCCAGGTTTTCTATGCTTTAAGTTGTGTTTATTTGTACTGTAAACAGCTAAAAAAAATCAGTCTCACTAAAGTTAATATACAATTTAATTTATTTCCATTGTTGCAGTAATTTAGTAAAACTCTGTGGCTGCCTTGATTTTTGACAGATTTTGTTAATAACAGAGTTCTAGGCAATTAGTTCTATTTATGTATAAATCAATTGCACTATAATTCATGAATTATTTATTACAATATTTTATAATTAATTCCATGTATTTTATCCTATGTTGTAAACATATTGTAATTCTGTTTCTTCTGTGTTTGTTATGTTTCTAAATCTGATTGTATGAATTTGTTAATGTATTTCTATGTTGTAATTTTTAGTAAAGCACTACAGTGCTTTTGCACATAAATTTACAACACTGATGTGATTGATTTGCTCATTCAGTAAAAAGAAAAATACTTTCAAAAATAAAATAAGATACATCACGTCTGAATCCCATTTGCCCACCAGGATCTCGCTAGTGTGATAAACTCCTAAGTTGGAAATGACTTGAAAGCATACAAGAAGTCAGTATTTATGAAAAGTTATGGCAGGGCAGGAAACTGATAACAGGAGAGAGGATAATCTGCATGTGAATAGTGGTTGCCAGTGGAAGAATGGTAGCATTATTTTTTAAATTCCCTGTGCAGAGCCTCACCCTCCAAAACCAACACCTTAAGAGAACAAGGGCAAGATAGGATGCCAGGGTGGAGCAAGCTTCACTGCACTCCAATATCCTTAAGATATGTGGCCCATATCCAAGAACAAATGATGTTGGAAATAAGCTCCTCTCCAGAAATGTTTTGTCTAAAAGCCATATAATTTGTCAGAGCAACAGAACTAAAAAGGAAAAAAGCTGAATCAGTTTCCTGCGTCTGGCCTAGGTGTGCTGAAGTTTTATATTCTCATGAAGGGTGGCGGCAGCAGCAGCGGGGGATAATTTGTCATCTCTGAGAAGGGATGTACCCATTATTCCTGAAGGGGGAGAGCTCTGTGCTATCAAAAGTTTCAAACTTAAGGGATGCTTTTAGCAGCCACATAAACTCCCTCCCTACACCTACAGGGGGGGGGGGGTTCTCATCTAGGCCACATCCTCACTGCTGAAATAATCCAGTTTGAAACCATTTTTGCTGCCATGGCTCAATGCTATAAAATTCTGTGAAATGTGCTTTGCTGTGGCATCAGAGCTTTACTACTACACTTCCCAGAATTGAACAACACTGAGCTGTGGCAATTAAAGCGGTGTAAAACCGGGTTATTTCTGCAGTGCGGATGTAGCCCTGAACACCACACTTCTGCCCCGCCGTGCATTCAAGCCCCACAGAGGGAAGCATTTCACTGGTCCTCAGCGCTGTCACCTCTTGCTGCCTTCACCCTCCATAGAGGAAACACTCTCTTCAGAAGGAAGAAACACAATGGTATAAGCAGATTCCCATCCTTCAGCAATTCTCTCCATTTAAAAAAAAAGGGGGGGGGCGCGAGGAAGAAAAGAAAAGATTCCCCACAACTGGGGACCTCCCCTTCCATGCTACCCACCTGGCATCTTCCCTTTCCTCCCCTCATAAGTCATAACCCTTTCCTCAGCCACCCCCCCCCCCAGTGGCTCATGTCCCCCAGACAGGAGTGCCTCCACCATCCCACAATGCCTTCTCTTCAGCCCTTGCCAGAGGAAGGGAAGGCCCACCTGAGGCCTCACCACCACCACCACCACCCTCCAACACTGTGTGTCTGTCTGTACATATGGATGGATATTTGTGGATATAGATATAGAGAGAGACAGACATACACATGTGTGCGTCTGTGTGATTCTCTGTATACACACACACACAATTTTACTATATGAACCCACATATATCTATATATCTACACACACACCATTTTACTATACACACATATATGTATATGTCTACACATGTACACCCCATTCTACTATACACACGTATGTATCTATCTACACACAAACACACCATTTTACTATACACACACATATCTATCTAGCTATCTACACACACGCACACATATATATACATACACAAATACATTGGGCCTTTGATATCCACTGTGATTTGGTTCCAGCTCCCCCCCCCCCGCTCCAATGGATGCCGAAATCTGTGGACCACTCAAGTCCCATGATACACAAGGAGGGCACAGTAAAATGGTGCCCCCCTTATATAAAACGGCCAAGTCAAGGTTTGCTCTGGGGGGAGTTATATGCGTTTACAAACACGAATCCTGGGTATGGGCCGCTATTAAGTTTTGCACCGTCTTTCCTGAATCACCCAGGAGGCATTATGTATGTGTGAATATGTGTGTGTGTGAATATGTGTGTATGTATGTATGTGTGAGTATACATATGTATACATACACACATAATGTATGTGTGTGTGTGTGTGTATATATATATATGCATGTGTGTATATGTATGTATGTGTATATACATATGTATATACATTATGTGTGTTTATACATGCACACACATGTGTGTATATGTGTGTGTGTGTGTACATGTAAACACACACACATATGTATTTATGTGTATATCTTTGTAAGCCGCTTTGATTGTTCCCACAAAAAGTGGGGTGTAAATTAAAGTTTTATTTACATTATTTATTGTGTGTGTGACCCACACAGACACACACACACACACAGAGATGTATTACTGTGTGTGTGTATATATATGTGTGTGTGTGTGTGTGTGAATATATATGTACATGTGTATATATACATACAGATATAGATATACGCATCAGTGTGTGTGTGTGTATATATATATATACAGATATATGTAAGTATATAAGCATGTGTGTATACATAAATATACAGACACACACACACAGAGATGTATGTATTGTGTGTGTATACATATACGCTATATATACTCATATCTGTATATATGTGTGTGTGTGTATATATGTGTGTGTGTCTGTGTGTGCATATACACACACACATATAAGTGTGTGTATATATATTGGGTATATGCATACACATATGTATATGCACGTATATGTATACACACACACGTGTGTGTGTGTGTATACGCACACAGATATACATATACATATATATATACACACACACATATATACAGATATGAGAATATATAGCGTATATGTAAATACATATGTGTATGCATATACCCAATATATAGACATATATATGTATATGTATAATTTTCCCCCTCAGAAGGAGTCCGTTTTCCCCTCACTCACTCCCCCCTCCCTCCCTCCCTCCCTCCCCTTAACGGCCAACGGTCTCGAGCCCTCCCTCTTCTTTCGTGGCGGCGGCGCGCGGCGGCGCTTGTCTCGCGCTTGTCTCGCGCTGACCTTCTCTTCAACCCAACCGACGCAGCCAGGGAGGGACAGAGCCCCCTCCTCGCGCGCGCGCCCTGACCCCTCCCGCTTAGAACTCTCCCCCCCAAATCCCTCCAAAGAGCCCCTCTCAGTCTTCCTTACTTGCTGCTGCTGCTGTTGCAGGTCAGAGTCAGTCAGTCAGTCATCCAAGAAGAAGGTGACGACGACGAGGAGGAGGAGGAGGAAAAGGAGGGGGGCACACACGACACACACGAGAGGAGCTGCTGCTGCTATTGGCCGCCGACCCGCGCAAGGCGGCGACGTTGCCATAGGCTCCCGCGGCCGTCACTTAAAGACGCAGGCGGGCGCTGATTGGGCGAGGGTCGCGCGGAGGGCCCCCCTCCCCTGATTCCATACACGAGGCGTGGGGGGGCGGGAATAGAGGTCGACTGGCCAATGGGAGCGCCTCAGTGGCCTCGCGACGCCCCCCCGCTCCAGCTCTGATGTTGATGATGATGAAGCCCCTTCCGCCCTTTTACCTCAGCGACGTTGCTGCCACAGGCGCGGTTAGGTGGTTCCGTAGCTTTAAGAGCAGCAGCAGCACCCAAACTGTGCCCCTTTAAGGGGTTTTGGACTTCAGCTCCCAGAAGCCTCAGCCACGTTGGCCAATAGCCTGGGATTGTGGGAGCTGGAGTCCAAAACCCCTTAAAGAGCACAGTTTGGTTGGGACCACTAATTGAGAGGCAGAAGGAGGAGAGAAAGGGGAACCCATCCATGGCCCCCTTTTTCTTGGTCTGTGCCTTCAAGGCTCAGGGAGACCCTTCATTTGGGCTTCCTTGGCAAGCATGAGGGCAGGGAACCGTCTAATTAAAAAGATTGTATGTACAAGGCTGTGTAAATCGTAGAATCAGAGAATCATAGAGTTGGAATGAAGAGACCCCAAGGGCCCTAATCCAGTCCAACCCCATTCTGCCATGCAGGAACTCCCAATCAAAGCATCCCAGACAGATGGCCATCCAGCCTCTGCTTAAAATTTACAACACTATATAAATAAAACAACAACAACAACAATAATATTTTTCCTCTGTGCCTCCCTCTGAAGTTGAGAGAGCGTGACTTGCCCAAAAGTCAACCAGTAGGTTATCAAAATAGAGCAGGAATTCGAATTCGAACCCTGGTCTTCAGAGTGTAACATCCAACGCTCACACCAATACAATGCTTTTTGATTTTGTTGCTGCTGTGTGCCTTCAAGGCTGTGTCCACACTGCAGGAATTAATCCATTTTCACACCTCTTTATCTGCCATGCCGAACGCTACAGAATCCTGGGATTTTTTGGAGTTTGTTGTGGCACCAGAGCTCTCCAACTGAGAAGGATAAATGCCTCAGAAAACTACAACTCCCATAGATAGCACTGAGCCGTGGCAGTTACAGCGGTGTCAAACTGGATTGTTTCTGCAGTGTGGTTGCAGGCCAAGTCATTTCTGACCCATGGCGACCCTATCATGGGGTTTCCTTGGCAAGATTTGTTCAGAGGAGGTTTGCTGTTGCCTTCCCCTGAGGCTGAGAGAGTGTGACTTGAGAGCATGAGATGATGAGGGCAGGGTGACCAGACGTCCTCCTTTTCCTGGGCATGTCCGACATTTCATCCTTCTGTCCAGGAGGAATTCCCAAATGCCCTCCATTTTGAGCATGACTAAGAAGCATGGATTTATATGAGTGTTTTCAGCTTTTATTTTCGAATGGCCTCCCTTGTACTTGACTGCCCTACATTTTGTGGTGCCTTGTCCTCCTTTGCATTTAGGACATGTGGTCACCCTGGATGAAGGGGTCTCCTGATTGCCCCGCCTCAGCCCCTTGCCCTAAGCCTTTCCTGCATCTTTGTTGTTATTATTAACTGTCCCTGAGTCGATCTCCAAGACCCCTGCAATCTCATACTCTTGATCCCTTCAGGAGAGTCCATCCATCTAGCATGCGGCCTTCCTCTCTTTCTACTTTCCTCCAACTTTCCTAGCATTATTGTCTTTTCCAATGATTCCTATCCTCTCATGATGTGTCCAAAGAATGACAGTCAAGTCTTGTCATCTTGGCTTCCAGTGAGGTTTTCAGCTTGATCTGCTCTAGGACCCATTTGTTTGTCCTTTTGCCTATTCATGGGATCCTCAACACCACATCTCAAATTAGTTGATTTTCCTCCTATCTTCTCCAGTTCTCCCATCCATACATGGCAATAGGGAATACAGTGGCTTGTATGATTCTGACTTTTGTGCTCGGTTGTATATCTTTGCATTTTAGGGTCTTTTCTAGTTCCTTCATAGCCCACCCACCCCACCCCCAATTCTTAATCTTCTGATTTCCTGGCTGCAGTCTCCAATTCTATCCATTTGATCCCAGGTATGAGAACTCTTTTACTATTTCTATTTCTTCCTTGTCTAATTCAAATTTGTGTAGGTTTCTGTGGTCATTATTTTTGTTTTCTTTATGTTTGTTTCTTTATTTGTTTCTCCATGTCTTGGACTGCTTCAGTGACCAAGGATGGCATCTCCTCTCTGAATGACTGTCTGAAGTCAGTAATGGATTGGATGAGGGAAAACAGACTTAAACTGAATCCAAATAAAACGGAGGTACTCGCTATAGGCAATCCTATTCCAGGTGCGGAGATAAGCCCTCCAGTGTTAGACGGGGTCACACTTCCACTAAAGGACTGTGTTCGTAGCCTGGGGGTACTCTTGGACTCATCGCTTCGCCTGTCATCTCAGGTTGATGAGACATCCAGGAGTGCCTGCTATAAGCTTCGGCTGATACTCCAGCTACAATCTTTCTTGGAACGGGAGAACCTAGAAACGGTTGTACATTCACTGGTAATCTCTCATCTCAATTTCTGCAATGCGCTCTTCGTGGGGCAACCCTCATGCCATGTTCGGAAGCTGCAATTGGTTTAAAACATGGCAACCAGATTAGTTACAGTGAGTTCTAAATTTGATTTTATTACACCTATTTCAAAATCACCACACTGGCTGCCTATTATCTTCCAGACACAGTATAAGGCGCTGGCTATTACCTATAAAGCCCTACGTGGCTTGGGTCCAGCATACTTCCCATCCAATCCTTCCCACAGACTCAGGTCCTTTGGGAAGAACCTACTGCAGCCAAAGAAAACCAGGCTGGTGGCGACCTCCCAGAGGACCTTTTCCGCTGCCACTCCAAAAATATAGAATGACCTGCCAGAGGAGATCCGTCATATTACATCTTTGGAGGCTTTTAAAAAGGTGATAAAGACGGATCTCTTCCGACAGGCCTTCCGAGGCTTGCCTCCTTGTATTTGAGCTCTCCTATTGTCTAACTGCTGTTGTCTTGTTGTTCCTACCAGCTATGATGGATTGTATTGGGAATTTTGCTATGTTTTAATGTTTTAATATGTCGGATTTTTACTGTTTTTAACTGTTCTTACCCACCTCGATCCAATATAGGGAGAGGCGGGATACAAATAATATTATTATTATTATTATTATTATTATTATTATTATGTTCAACAGCAAGCCTTCCTTTGCACTTTCTTCTTTGATCTTCCTTAGTAGTTGTTCGAGGTCTGTGAAGTTTTCTGCTAGTATTGTGGTGTCATAAGCATATCTCAGATTGTTGATATTTTTCCTCCTATTATCACTCCTCACTCTTGCATGTCCAAGCCTGCTTTCCTTACAATATGTTCTGCATATAAGTTGAATAGATAGGATGATAGGATGCAGCCTTGTCTGACCTCTTTGCCAATTGGAAACCATTCTGTCTCCGTATTCTGTTCTGACAGTAGCATCTTGTTCTCAGTACACATTCCTCATTATGACTATCAGATGTGTTGGCACTCCCATGTCTTTAAGGGCATTCCATAGCATTTCATGATCTATGCAGTCAAAGGCTTTGCTATAGTCTATAAAGCCCATGCTGATTTTCTTTTGGAACTCATTGCTATGCTCAGTTATCCATCATATGTTTGCAATATGATCCCTGGTGCCTCTTCCTTTCCTGAACCCTGCTTGGACCTCTGGCATTTCTCTCTCCATGTGTGGTTGGAGTCTATGTTGCAGAATTTTGAGCATAATTTTGCTTGTGAGGGAGATCAGTGCTATGGTCCTATAGTTGTTGCAGTCTCTTGTGTCTCCTTTTTGTGGATGGGGATCTATACTGATAGTTTCTAATCTGCTGGCCATTGTTTTGTTTTCCATATCTGTTGACATATGTTGGTTAGCACTAGAATTGACTACGCCAGTGTGGATTGCAACAGTTATATTGGAATATCATCTGTTCCTGGAAACTTGTTTTTTGCTATTTCTCCTATTACAGCTTCCACCTCACTTTTTAGAATTTGGGGTTCATCTTCATATGACTCTTCATTCCATGTATCCTTCATGTTGTCATCTCTTTTATATAACTCTTCTGTGTATTTCATCCAACCTCTTTTTATTCCTTCTTGGTCTTGGATTATGTTATTTTTGTTGCCATAAAGTGTCCCAGTCCTTGGTCTGAACTTTCCTTTGATTTTCTGTAACTTGTGGAATAGGTCTCTCATTCTTCCCTTTTTGTTGTCTTCTATTTCTTTGCATTGATCATTGATCATTGAAAGTTTTCTTTATCTTTGCACATTAGCTGCTACACTGTTGTATTCATGGTTCTTAGTTTACTCTTATCTCCTTTTTGTTTTATATCACCTCCTAAATTCACTCTTCAAGTTGTGGTTGTGCTCTAGTCACTTTCAGTCATTGTAATTTTACATGTGCTGCTTTCTCCCCTTAATGATGCCCTAACAGAGAACTGTGCTTAATGGAAAGATGTTATCATCAGATGCACCTGACAGACCTGGAGTCACGCCAACTCTCTCAAGTACTATTATCTGGAAACAAACAAAAAGGAGAAAGCCCTTTATGACTGAAATAGTGCTTTAGGTGGGGTGGAAAGAATGGGAATATTTCCAAAGTACACTTGGTGAACTTGGCCTATTTGAATAAGAAACATTATATGCAGGTTCTTTTCCTAATTAGGGCTGCATCCGCACTGTAGAAGTAATCCTGTTTGACACCAGAGCTCTGGTGCTATAACAAACCACAATTCCCAGAATTCCATTGCATTGAGCCATGCCAGTTAAAGTGGTGTCCGACTGGATTATTTCTCCAGTCCGAATGCAACTTAAATCAAAATTCTTGTTCCCACTAAATAGACCCCGCTGAAGCAGTGGCTGATTCAATGGATTTACACTAGTTGAGCCAAGCAATTGGGTGTAGGCCTTAATATAATCAGCTTAGTTGTGCTAAAATTTGGCATTTCACACAAAACAGTGGCTGAGCAGGGATTCAGTACCTGATTTCCAGAGTCATAAA
This sequence comes from Urosaurus nigricauda, assembly GCA_034509955.1. Classification (NCBI taxonomy): domain Eukaryota; kingdom Metazoa; phylum Chordata; class Lepidosauria; order Squamata; family Phrynosomatidae; genus Urosaurus; species Urosaurus nigricauda. Next base: position 98,613,748 of record JAOEGL010000001.1, read on the forward strand.
TTCAGCCCTCAGACCACTACACAAAACTGGCTCTCCTAACACCATGTTATGTATCTTCAAATTGAGTCCAGTTAAGGGACCCATAGGTTTTTCTCAACAGAATTTATAAAGAGGAAGTTTGCTATTGCCTTCCACTATTCCTGAGAGAGTTTGACTTGCCTGAAGACACCAAGTGGGTTTTCTTGGCTGAGTGGTGTCTTGAAGCCTTGTCACTTGGAAGCCATGGCCCCATTCACAATACAAAAATAATCCAGGATGAATCCTGTTTCAATCCTTGTTCACATACATCCTGAATGCACTCGATGAACTTGAAGAGGCTGGTGGAAAAAAACTACTTAACCCAGGGTATTCGATAACCACGTTTTTCCCCAAGTTTTCCTGAAGGATCCACGTCGATTTGCATGTGAATAAGCTTCCAAATCAATTTGGATCACTGTATCATTCAAGGGAATAGCGGCAGTTCCATTTTATCCCAAAATGATGGCATGTGTGAGCAGTAAGTGGGTTACAATGATTCAAAGAGATTAGGACTCTGAAGACCAAGATTCAAAACCCTGCTGGGCTACTGAGATCCACTGGGTGACCTTGAGCAAGTCACACTCTCACCTTTAAAGGATGGCAGTGGCAACCCACCTCTGAATGAACTTGCCAAGAAAACCCCATGATAGGGTTCCCATATGTCAGAAATGACTTGAAAGTACACAACAACAAACTCCACAAAGAGCCATTTGAAAGTGGAGCATGGAAAGTAGCCCATTGGCTTCTTTAAACAAGAATCACACAGGCGTTCCTCTTGCCATATTTTGCAGATCTTTGAATTGTTCAAAAACTTAGAACCCCATTTAAGCAGAGATGGAAGGTGGGACTAAATAAATGTAGCATCCTGATCCTTTCATTGCTGCCCTCAGTCATATTAAAAAGTATTCTCTGGCTCTACCCTTAAGTCTGAGATTCATGCCTTTTCTCAAGGCTTGGTTGAACAATCTACAGTGCAAACATTGTTGTTTGCAATCTGTTCTCATTTTTCAGAGGAGAGTCAAGAAGAATTTCCTGCAGTTTTTTTTAATAACAAGGCTACTCACATTCTGAAATACTACCTGATTTAACTTTGCATATCAATCCTTTTACATACTGATTTTCAAGACTCACACACCTATTTCTCTAGTTGTTGTTAAACTAGGGGACATAGCTGCACTGCATAAATAAAGTAGTTTGACACCACTTTAACTGTCATGACTCTATCCTGTGGAGTCCTGAAATTTATAGTTTGATGAGGTCTGTCAATCTGGTCTGTCATAGAATTCTGGTGCCTCGCCAAACTATAAATCCCAGTATTCTGTAGGATAGAGTGATGGCAGTTAAAGTGGTGTCAAACTGCTTTATTTCTGCAGTGTGGACACACTGTAGTGACTGAAGAACTCCATCTTATTATTAGACCCAAAAAGGTGGTCATGTCAAAGACTGTGCATTCACAACTGGTTTATAGCCAGACACCTAGGTTTACAAGGTTGAATGTGTAGTATGAACCTTCAAATTGTCTGACAACTTATGGTGACCCCTTGAATTTCATAGGTTTTCTGGAGCAAGGAATACTCAGGTGGTTTTGCCTCTTCCTTCCTCTGAAATATAGCCAATAGCACATGGCATTTGGTGGTCTTCCCACAAAGAACTGACCAGAGCTGGTCTTGCTTAGCTTTGGAGATCGTAAAGGATTTGGTGTGTTTATAGAGTTTTTAATGTTAAGCAGTAATATTTACAGAGTACCCTTGTCTGAAAAAAATATGTTTACTCAGAAATCTATCCCATTGATTTTCTGACTGCACTTAATATATGAATTCAAATAGCTTTGAAAATTCTAATGAAGTCCCATATCACTATAACCAGCAAAGCCTGTTACTCTGACCTACATTTTAAAGAGAGAACTATTTATATTGCTGTCCCTATCTACCTTTTTATGATCTACTTTATAGCTGCAGAGCTCCACAGACTCTATAAAGTTATAAAGAATGATGTGAAGGAGGCACCCATTCAGATTACTGGTTTCACCAAAGCATTAACAAGATTTGTCAGACACTCGGTTACACTGACTGCAGACTGTGATTGTTACACATGCAATGACAGAATGACCAAAAAAAAAAAAAAAGTCATGGATGCAACATGGAGAGGAGCATTTATAATACATTCTACAATCCTCAAAGCATTCCCACTTTGACAATTCAGACTTTACACCTGCCCCAGGTGCGATATAAATAATTTCCCTTTGAGTAGAGTAGTTTAGGTAGAATAACTGCCCTGGTGTTAACACAGCTACCCTCCACACATGTGTGAGCATCCTCCCATCTGCACAACAGTGCATGGGATACAGCAACTTTCCCAGTTTTATTTATTGATTTTTTGTCCTGACTTTCTCCTTATACAGGATTCCAGGTGGCTTACAAATATTTAAAAAGCAGGGTACAGCTTAAGAAATATATTTGTATGAGAGTAAAAAAACTAATTGATTGAAAAACATAAGGTTAAAACAATATAATGCACAATTAAAACACAGTAAAAAACAACAACAGACAGATAAAAACACTACCCCATTAAAAGCTCTTTTTGCTACATAAACTACAAGCCTGATTAAAAAGGCCTTGAAAGAAAGTAGCTCTTTAGTTTATTGGGGTGCAGCTCCCATGTCTCATGACCATACTGATTGAGGATGATAAGGCTTATACAGTAGTTAACTCTTGAAGTGCAACCATTGCAGGGTAAAGCTTAGATGTAGTATAACCCACATCCAATTACAGTGTTCTACCATGAGTCTAAATACATTGAAGGCACCAGATCCCTCTGATCTTGGATACTAAGCTTGATCAGTCCTGGTTAGTATTTGAATGGTAGACTACCAGAAAACATCAGGTGCCATAGAATATATTTCAAGGAAAGGCAATGACAAACCTCCTCTGAGTATTGCTTGCCTAAGAAAACTCTATGAATTTCATAAGATCACTATAAACTGATAGGTTGATATCCATCCTTGAGTTGACCCATGGCGACCCTGTGCAGGATGAGACATCTCCAAAACTCCATGCCTTCCACTTCTCCACTCAGTTCCTTCAAATTCATAACCATGACCTTTTTTATTGAGTTCATCCATCTAGCATGCGGCCTTCCTCTCTTTCAGCTTCCCTCCACCTTTCTTAGCATTGTTGTTTTCTCCAGTGAGTCACGCCTTCTCATCATTTGGCAAAGTATGACTGCCTTAGTTTAGTCATCTTGGCTTCCAGGGAGATCTCTGGCTTGATCTGTTCTAGGACCCATTTGTTTAACTTCTTGACTATCCATGGTATCCTCAGTAATCTGAAGCATAACATTTTGAATGAATTGATTTTTTCCCTATTCACTTTCTTAACTGTCCAGCTCTCACATCCATACGTGGCAATAGGGGAAACAATGGCTTGTACGATTCTAAATTTCATACTCAGTTGTATATCCTTACATTTTAGGATCTTTTCTAATTCTTTCATAGCTGCCTTCTCCATTCTTAGTCTTCTTATGATTTCTTGACTGCAATCCCCACTGATCAATGTTTGATCCTAGGTATGAGAACTCTTTTACTGTTTCTGTTTCCTCATTGTCTGGGTTGAATTTGTGTAAACTCTCAATTTTATTATCTTTGTTTTCTTTAGGTTCAACAATAATCCTTCCTTTGCACTTTCTTCCTTGATCTTCCTTAGTAGTTGCTCTGGGTCTGTGAAGTTTTTTGCTAGTAGTATTACATCATCTGCATACCTTAAATTGTTGATATTCCTTTCTCTTATTTTCACTCCTCCTTCTTCTGTGTCCAGAATTATAGAATCATAGAATCGTAGAGTTGGAAGAGACCACAAGGGCCATCCAGTCCAACCTCCTGCCATGCAGGAACTCCCAATAAAAGCATCCCTGACAGATGGCCATCCAGCCTCTGCTTAAAGACCTCCAAGGAAGGAGACTCCACTACACTCTGAGGGAGTGTGTTCCACTGTCGAACAGCCCTTGCTGTCAGGGAGTTCATCCTAATGTCTAGGTGGAATCTCTTTTCCTGGAGCTTGCATCCATTGTTCTGGGTACTAGTTTCTGGAGCAGCAGAAAACAAGCTTGATCCCTCCTCAATATGACATCTCTTCAAACACTTAAACAGGGCTATCATATCACCTCTAAACCTTCTCTTCTCCAGGCTAAACATCCCCAGTTCCCTAAGGCGCTCCTCATAGGGCATGGTTTCCAGACCCTTCACCATCTTAGTTGCCCTCCTTTGGACACGCTCCAGTTTCTCAACACCATTTTTGAATTTTGGTGCCCAGAACTGGACACAGTATTCCAGGTGGGGCCTGACCAAAGTAGAATAGAGTGGCACTATTATATAATATGTTCTTTTCTTATAATATGTTCTGCATACAACTTGAATAGATAGGGTGAAAGGATACAGCTTTGTCTGATCCCTTTGCCAATTGGAAACCGTTCTGTTTCTCTGTGTTCTCTTCTGACAGTAGCCTCTTGTCCTGAGTACAGATTCCTCCTTCCTCCTCAGGACTATTAGATGTGTTGGCTTATACAGACAAGTTAAACCCTTTTCAAGTGAGATGATATGACATTTCACACAACAATGTCTCTTGTCTAAAGTCATGCACATTAAGCTCACAAAGGGAACGATGTGCTCATAGACAATTTATCATATCTCTTTTCTGGTTCTGCATGCATGCACTACATTTCAAAACCTCCTCCACCTTTCATATGGTCATCCACCTACCCTGGCTTTAGGCAACATCTTTCCTCAGGCTTTTGTTTCTCAAGCACCACAGTTAAAACAGAACTTGTCACTTCATCACTATACCCACAAGTCTAGCATTTCTATGGCTATTCATACAGACTGATTATGGCTGCATCTCCACTGTAGACACAATCCAGCTTGACTCCATTTTAATTGCTATGGCCCAGTGCTATGGAATTCTGGGAATTTTAGATTTCTGAGACATTTAGCCTTCTCTGTTAGAGAGCTCTGGTGCCACAACAAACTACAATTCCCATAATTCCATAGCATTCATCCATGCAGTTAAAGTGGTGTCAAACTGGATTATTTCTGCAGTGCATTATTCCAGGGCAAAAGACTCTATGCATCAAGATCTCTTTGGATACTAGTACTCCAGATTAAAGCAGCTATGGACCTTATCAGATGGGAGGAATTTCTCTTTATTGCGAATGGAGCCAATTGGAGCCAATTCAAATTCACGTGGATTCCTATTGCATTTGGAATGCGTTCAGAATGACTTCCCATTACCCAAAAATGACCCCCCATTGCCTGAAATTGCTTGACATGCTTTAATTCGCAATAACATGAAACCCATGATTGCATTTGGAATGACTTCCCTTTTGCCTGAAATTGTGTGAGATACTTTAATTCACAATAACGTGAAACCCCATTATTGCGTTCAGATTGCCATTAGATTCTACTTCCGATTTCCGACGTCTGATAAGGTCCTATGTCTCTGAAGGGAACATAGGTGAGAGCAGACAGGAAGGAAGGGATATGTACACTAAAGGACAACTTTTTCTGAAGATCAGGACTCTGCAGATGACTCTGCCAGACTCTGCAGATGATTCCTAATATGCATCTCCCTGAAGTCCTTAACAGATATCTAACTTGGGAATCCTGACCCAAAGGGCTAACAGCAGTCCTACAATCCTGCTTCATTTTCACAAATAGAAGTATCAGGTTAAAGCAAATCAAAGAAGGGAGAATCCATGCTACCAAAGTATAACATTTGCGACTATAATCGGTGTTTCCCAAAGCCCCTTCCCTATGTGAATAATGTGTATTTTCTGGATTGCATTGTTTTAGTTTAGGATGGGAATCAGGTGGCCTACAGAAGTAGTTTGGCTAGGGCTGCTGGGACTTATAGCCCAACAACATCTGGAGGACTGTTTGATTCCCACAGCCATTTCTTTCCCATTCTCATCAATATAATCTCTCTCTCGCTCTCACTCTCACTCTCACTCCTCCTTGCTGTCTTTCCTGCCCATGCAAACCTACAAAAACTCTGTCTTGGCAAAATCCAGGCAGGTACTCCAGCTATTTCACTACTGATCCAACACTTATGAGCATTATGGCCTATGTGTGGTGAGAACAACCTGCTTCAGTGCAACATCAAAGCAGAGATACGTTTGTTCAGCCCAAAGGACAAGACATCGTGTTTCCACTAACAAGGAAGATAAATATGCTCTCAGCTATTTGTTCCTGGGATTACTATACTATTTGCTCTAGGTAGGCTCTTGGTGCTTCATTACAGACAGCATTAAACTGATCCAAATATTCTCACCATGAACTGGTACTATAATTCTTAGGAACTGGCTAATGTTCCATCTTTCTCAGATATGAAAGTAAATGCAATTTTTGCTTCGATTTCCAAAGGTGGACCTTAACTACTGTATTTTTAATTATAAAACTTTATAACAAAGTTGAGTAAATGAGACATCTACAAAGTTTTTGTAACTTCCTGCAGTCAAGCTATAGAAATGAGGGAGTAGTTTATTTTGTTTCAGACCCACTGTTTGTTTCTTAAGGGGGATACAGACAGGCAGCTCGATGCTGTCTGTCTCTAGCCCTTGTCGGCACTGCACCAACCACATCACACAGCACTGACACGCTCCCTAAAAAGAAGCCAACTGGAGGAGCTTCTTTTTAGGAGAGTCATAATGGCACTCGTGTGTCCTGAATATTTCTTGCCCAAGAAAACCCTATGAAATTTGTGGGGTTGCCATAAATTCACAAATGACTTGAAGGGACATATACACACAAATATATTGGTCCTTTTAATTAATTCATTAAATTATTTTTATTTCAATCCCACCCTTCTCCCAGCATAGGAACCAAGGTGGTTACATATTTAATAATGTTAATTAAAACATAGCAGCAACGAATGCAATTGATTTTATAATCTTCACTACAACATTTGCTCAGTGGCGTCGCTAGGGTTGGCGTCACTTGGTGCCACCCCTCTAATTGACCCCCTCCTATGCCACACCATACAGCATCCTTTTAATGTTTTTTGTACTACTGTTCCTCATAAATTGTAATTCATGTATATCATTGAATGTAAGGGGAATAGTTGTGACATAAACAATTACCGTAGTAAAATTAAAATTATACATATTAGCAGCAAAATACATTATCATACACACAGCTTAAATGTATTTTCATGTACATAGTTCCATATGGTTAAAAATTTTAAAAAAATCATCACAGCATGTTTTTGCAAAAAGGCCAATGGTTAAGAAACAGGGGTGTCAGCCCCCTCTTAGGGTGTCACCTGGTGAGGCCCACACCTCCCTAGTAATCCCCTTGCAGTCTCTGCCAGTGAATTAATTTCCAAAGTAATGCCAATGAATATTTAACAATAATATCATCAGATATTAACAGTAATATCATCAGAATATTTAACAGTAATATCATCAAGTTCAGGGGATATATGAGAATAGCTGTGCTACTGGGACTAATGAAGTGGGGACAGTGTGGCATTATTTTGTGTGTTGTGTTGTGATGAAAGGATATGTGTGTGCTGTCTCCATCATTGTGAGTTAGCTAACTACCTCCAAGGATGGGTTGCATTTATGGATCACTGCTGAATCAGATCCTAATTGCTGGGTACTGCTTTTGTTTCCAGAAACAGTGAGAGAATGTCTGCTGCTTCATGCCATTCTGAGATTTCCTGAGATTCTTCATTGTTCCTAGACTGAGAGCACACAGGATAATGTGGTTGTGTTGCCTGGATAGTGGTGGTACAGTATATCCTCTCCCATTCTGGGCATAGGATTGGTTAATCAGCCATCTCCATATAACAGGTAAGTGAGACTGTGAGATGTAAAAAGCTGTATTCAGAGTAAAGGATTACTAACAGGAGTATCAGTACACAAAAGGATCTTGTAGCACCTCTGAGACTAACTAAGGTGTTGTGCAGACTGCCGATGAAAGTACGGCCTGCAACCAGCTCCAGATTGGGGCTGTGGTAATCGCATGCCACAGCCCTGATCTGGCCTTTCTGCAATGCAAAAAGGACCCGCAAAAAGCAACTCATTTTTTGCGCCATGGAAAGTGTGTCATAGCAGCTGGCACCACAGGTTTACGGTGCTCCTTTGGCGCTGCACCATGTGGATGCAGCCCCAGAGGAGTGCTGTGATGCCACATGCCATGTGGTGTGGCATGTGGTGTCATGCCGCCATGGAGGCAGAGTCGGGTTGTGGGTTGTGTGGACACCATGCCCAAACTCCACCCCCAGCCAGCCTTAATGACCAGTCTGCACAGCCTGTATGTGAAATAAGTTGTACAGTACCATAAACTTTTATAGACTTGGTCTACTTCCTCAGGTACAGGACAAAAGCTTATGCTATAAACATCTTTCTCTTCTTTAGGCTGCATCTGTATTGGAGAAATAGCCCTGTTTGACATCACTTTAACTGCCGTGCCTCAATGCTATGGAATCCTGGGATTTGTGGTTTGTTGTGGTACCAGAGCTCCATAACAGAAAGCTAAATGCCTCATAAAATAGCACTGAATCATGCCAGTTAAAGTGATGTTGAACTGAATAATTTCTGCAGTGCTAAGCAGCCGCTGTCTCAAAGGTGCTTGAAGATCCCTTTGCATACTGACATTCCAGACTAACACAGCTATTTCTCCTAATTCTACAAGCAAGAGTAGGCCATTGATGCCTATGTTATGGGGCTAGAGTGTGCCCCCACTACTGGTCTACATGTTCCCTTTCATTTATACTGTTATGCTTACTAGGGGTTTTTAATTTCCAAATTATGTTTAAAGCTGATTGCCTTTGGGCAATGAAGACACAAAATATAATTAATGAGTAAATCCAACTGTGATGAAGACAAAAATATAAAACAGGTTTCATTTGTATGGCATTAGCCATCCTCTTTTTGTCCAGATGGGAAATGTCTGAGGTCTAGTAATTATTTTAAGAGTTATGCCCTGTGTTTGTGTTAAAAAAAAAAAAAAGAACTTCAAGGAGATTCAGTTATGGATTTCCCACATCCATGCAGTCTGATTCTTAGTCCTATTAGCCATGTTTCCTTTTGCCACATTGCACAGGCCTGAATCTACAAGACCTACTGGTAAGCAGAGCAGTAGAGGATAGGGAGGCTGGAAGATGTCTCACATAGAGTGTCTCCATCAGTTGAGGCTGACTCCAGGGCAGTTAACAACACCAACAATCCCATTTGTAGATCTGAGCAGGTAGTTAAATTGGCAACAAGAGTTAGGGGGCTAGAATGTAAAGTGAGAAAGGATATGTGACCCCTGTTCTAAAAGTGACAGCTATATCAGTAGTTGGATCTGTCACATATCTTTTATCACTTTACATTCCCATTACTTTTCCTAATCTGCATTTTCCTGCTAATGGCCTGCTTTAGACTCTCTTGGCTATATGAAATTCTCTACTGAATGACACCAATAGCTCAGTTCTGTCTGGTTTGGTTGTCAGCAGCAATCCAGGTGCCTTTGTTCTAGTGTGTGAGAGAGAGAGATTAAAAAGCAAGCCCAACAGCACTCCTCCCAAGTTTGGCCTTGATCCAAAAAGGTTGCAGTTAATCATTGAAGATATGTATAGTGATTGAAGTGATTAATAAGCAGCAATTAACTATATATATTAAGAGCAAAACATTTCAGCATCTGCCTCCTTTGGTTCCTTAAGTGTGTACACAGGTCTGGGTTAGTGTTTCTCACATATTGCAGATGGCATCTTGTATGCCTGCATTCAGTCACATAAATAAGACTATAGGATTGGCAGATGTAGCCAAGAGCCTTTCTAGGGGGATTTTATTAGCTCAATTTATTGGATTGGCTACAAGGACCCTCAAGGCCATTTCCTTTAGGTGTACCAAGAGAAAAGGGATCAAAGAAATATGGCAGAGGCAGATTTCTCTGAATGAAGAATTTCTTTTATTAAGGGGGGAAATCACACAACAATCCACATTCACTCACACATACATGCCAGGACTAAGGAAATCAGGGATTAGCTTGGAATAGCTGGAGGCTGAACTAAAGGCGATACTTAAACTTTGCCAGCTATAAATGCCTCTCCTTTTAGAGCTGGCAAAAAGGTGCCTTTGTTGCCCTGGCGGCACTTTTCGGCGTTTCTTTTGGCGTGCATCATCTCAATACTGCGCCAAAGGAGCACTGTGATGCTGCCTGCATGGGGGTGGTGTCAGGGCGTGTGTCATGCAGATGCCATGCCCCCACTCTGCCCCGAGACAGGAATTAAATGCCAGTCTGTTTAGCCCCTATGTTTCAACAAACCTTTCATTCAAAATTAAAATACACCGCGTCTTCACCATTTGTAGGCTCTCCATATGTGGACTTGAGATCATGCAGATGGTGAGCTCTAATATGGTGAATGGGGTACTTGCCCATGGTGTGTGGCACCCTATGCATTGTGGGGATGCACCCCATTCAAATGAATGGGGCTTGATCATACACGGAATTTGCCTTACGCGGGTGTGTGTGTCTAGAATAGATCCCCCGCATAAGGCAAGAGCACACTGTATACACAAGTGATAAGAAACAGTCAGGTCAGGTAACCCTTGAATAAGTAAACAAAAATTCTGAACCTTTTAGAGACTACTTGAAGGCTTCTTCCAAAATGCATCCAAGGTTTTTTTCTTTTTCTTTCACCAGCCTCAACCTTTCTACTGATTTCCATTTTAGTGGCCAAACCTATAGATCTATATTTTTTTAAAAAAAAACATGTTGGAGGGACATGCTGAGAGAACTTTCACCTTTTCTCTCTGTTTTGCTGTCCACACATCCTCAGTAAGAGATTCTGGGGGCAGCTGCTGTTTACCTTGCCTGTTGTAGGCAGATAGTGACAGTAGGATTGGCTACAGCTGAATCCCATTCTTTCCCAGTTCAAACTTTATTGCATTGTTTACTGCAGATATGCTGAAACATGGCCCCAAACCTCCTTCACCATCATGCCTATGATGCTAAAAAATCTCCATCTAGACCGGGGGGAGGGGGAGGGGGGGCTGAACAGGCAATTTTTTTTAGTTAAAAGGAGCTTTTTTCCAGAGGCTTTGTTAACTGAGGGATGCCTATATGTATATGTGTGTGTGTGTTTTACTATATAATATACAATACTATAATTAATATACTAAATAATATAGAGATAATAAATAATAAAATTATTTCATAAAATACTAATGATATATGTTGGCCACATTACAACTACATTCTGATGTGAAGTCTGATGCGGGCTATATGACCCCCATTCACATTTGAACCCACTTCCGATCCTCATTGGATCGATTAGTGGAGGAAAGGTCCGGGTTAAAAATAAATACCCCCAGCTTTCCTGACACTAGTTTGGAAGTGTGCCCAATAAGTGGGAACACTGGTCAGAATCGTGATTTTTTTGGGGGGGGCAATAAAATTGATTGCAAAATCAATCTTTTGCAAAAGCAACTATTTGCTTTTGCAATACAGTGCACACACATACATATAGGCATCCCTCAGTTAACAAACACATACACACAAACACACAAATTTCTTCCCGGTCCATGGGCGGGCCTTCCTTCCTTCCTTCCCCCCTTCCCTACCGGGCCATCAGCCCCAGAGTAGCGGCACTGGTGTCGGCGCAGCAGAAAAGCCGCCGCTTGGCCAGTGCCGACCCCAGGACCGATGGGGCCCGTGTTCTTCCCGGGGCTGACGGGCCTTGCAGCAGCAGCACCACTGGAAGGCCTGTCAGCCCCAGCCAGGAGCAGCACAGGCCTGGCAGAGGTGGCGGCAGCCTTTTTTGCTGTGCTGCTGCCGCTGCTCCAAGATCTGACAGGCCTTTCATTCCCTGGCAGAGGGCTCATGAGTCCCAGGATTAGCGGCAGCGGCATCGAGGGGCACAGCACAAATGCTGCAAGCCCCACCAGCCCCAGGTCACCAAATGCACTGGCACCTAGCCCCAGGGATCCCAGCCAAGCCCAGCCTTGGGACTGCCAGCCTTGCAAGGCAGCCCTCCAGAGCAGCAGCGGCGGCGAGTCCAGTAGGGAAGGAAGGGGGGGGGGGAAGGAAGGAAGGAAGGAAGGGAGGGAGGGAGGGAGGGAGGGAGCCCCCTCCTGAGGACCGGGAAGAAATTTGTGTGTGTGTGTGTGTGTGTGTGTGTTTTTGAATACAATTGATCACAAATGCACTCTATTGCAAAAGCATTGATTTTGGGATCCATTTTACTGCCCCCCCAAAAAAAAGATTCCCCTGCGGGAAGGGGTTCGGGTGAAGGGCTGTCATTTCCCTGGCTCCTCCAGTGGGAACGACTAATATTCCCAGCTAAAAAAGTAGTTCCAAACAAGGTCCCTTTCCATAGTGTGGATGAGGGGCATTTTGGAACCGCTTTCCTTAGCAGAGCAGAGCCCGGTTCCGATGCAGATTTTTCCGCAAGTGGGAATGGGCCCTTAATTTTGTAAATATTTTACCCCAAAACTAAAAACCTATGATTCTATGATTCCATGATTCATAAACAGTCTTGGAAGCAGCATATGGTCTATAGGCCATTTCCCGATTCCTGCTCTATACATACATTATATGAAAGAATTCAATTTCTAGCTTGGCCATAGAAACTCACTAGGTGACTTTGGGCAGGTCACATGCTCTCAGCCCCAGAGGAAGGCAATGGCAAACCCTCTCTGAGAAAATCTTGCCAAGAAAACTTCATGATAGGTTTGCCTTATAGTTCCCATTCAGTTAGAAATGACTTGGAGGCACACCAGAACAAAAATAAAACAACTTTTATAGATTTACAGAGCTTTGGCCTTGTAATTTAATATGTGTGTGTGTGCAGATGTACATAAATCTGCTGGTTAGGGAAAACCTGTCACAAAATGGGCTCTAGTTGATGAAAGCCTGTGTCAAAATGTCTTGGTTTATCTTTAAGTGCCACAGGATTTGTTGTCCTGCATCTTCATTAAGGGCTTATCCCTTCACTAATTTGTGTTTTTTCCCAGTTTAGGAAATCTTCCATTGCTTAAGTAATGTTTCACCACCCACATCATTCATTTACATAACTGCTAAAAAACGTATTCATCAGATCTTCTGAGAAGCCTTCTATCTGAAAGTGCTACTTGATTATGCTCCCAACAATAAGCTTATAGTGAACAATTACATTGCCTCATTCATAGAATTTGATCAGAGCTCCAGATGATAGCATCTTCTGCTTCTAATTCTCATTTTTTTCCTCTTGCTTCCTGCTACCAAAGCCTATTTAAGAGGAAATTATTATGAGGTGGAAAAAAGAGTGCTGTAACATCACAGTTACAACACAGGTAAGTATTGCTACATCTCAATGAAGGACAAAGCTACAATTTTTGAGAGTAAATGTGTAGTGAACATCATATTTGATATGGGTCTTGAGGAATGGACCAGAGACCTTGGATTATTGTTGCCAATCAGACAGACAGAAAAGAGCTAGATGGTATTCAGTTTAAACTCAGTTTAACACAATTTCATATGTTCAATAAATTCTATAGAAGGCAGTTAGCAAGAAATGGCTGTGAGTATGCCAACTTGGTATGTATGACAGAGACCTGGTTGGATTGGGGGGGGGGGGGGAGTAAATCTCTCTCAGCCACAGTTCTCTGTTCAGCTGTAGGTGAGAGCTGGCGATGGGGCAGGGGGGGAATAGGTGGAGTTGTAGTAGCCCATTGAAATTTCACACACACACCCCAATCATGGGCCCTATCCCTCAGTTTTCTAAGTTTGGGTGTATTTACCTGAAGTAAGGTGGTTGGGGCAGACTGAGGATTTTGTTGGTTTACCACTCACCCTACTCCCTTCCAGAACTAGCCAGGTGGTCTTAGATTGGGATTGGAATCCTCCTGGCTTTCAGTACTGGGAGATGTCAACATCCATGCTGAGACTGCCCTGTTTGGAGCAGCTCAGGACTTCATGTCAGCTATGACAACCATGACTCTGTCCCAAGTAGTATCTGACCCTACTTGTGTTGCTGGACACACTCTGGGCCTTGCTTTCTATAGTGGGTGGGGCAAATGTGATCTGGGAGTGGAGGAATTGTCTATAGTTCTGTTGTCATGGACATAGCATCACCTGGCAGGGTTTAGAGTTGCTGGCATTCAGATCATCTGCAGGGATAGAAATTAAAATGGTTCACCCCAGGAGGCTAAGAGATCTGGATAGAATCCTGGTGATTCTTGAGGAGTTTCTTTCTGCCTTGACAGGTGATCCTGTTAAAGTCTTGGCTTACTTCTGGAATCAAGAAATGGCCAGGTAGTGCACACAATTGCTCCTCAGAATCATCAAACTGGTCCCCTGGTTTTCAGGGAACTGGGAGTGATGAAACAAGTGAGAAGATGACTACAGCAATATAGGTAGAAAACCTGGAGTGAGTCTGAGCAAACAGTGTAAAGTTTAATTGAGGGACTGTGTGTGTCTTCAAGTAACCTGTTGACTTATGGCAACCCAATGAATTTCATAGAGCTTTCTTAGGCAAGGAATAATCAGAGGCAGTGATGTCACTGGGGGAGGGGTGTTGCAGGGTGTGTGGAGCACTCTAGGTGACACCTCAGAGGAAGGGGTGATACCTGGTTGGTCCCTTTTCCAACTGCGGGCAGGGTTGTCATGTTGCTGCTGGGCCCCCCACTTCCTCTATGCTGCTGTGGCTCTCAAGAGAGCCAAGGTAACAGAGAAGGAGGGATACCCCTTCCTCCTTCCCCATTGCCTTGGCCAGCTCAGTCCAGAGCACCAGGGCAGTGGAGAAAGGGGTAAAAAACCTTGAAAACAGAGGTGAGAAAATTAATAAATGTCACCCACATGCCATTTTGTGGCTCCCACCATTATCTCTGAAGCTAATACCATTCTGCTATATTCTGGCATCATTATTAACATTATCTTATCACATAAAGAAAAATGGAGTTTCTGACATGTTCATCCTTCCATTCAGATATTTAGAAATAGGACTTTATTGCACAACCCCCATTTCACACACAATCATGTTAATAAACAGATATGCCTACATACCTGTTTTAATAGTGTGACTTGGCTGTTGCTGTTCCCGTGCTCTCTTCTACCCTCATCCTTAACGCTACCTTCCTGCCTGTGTCTTATCAACTGTCTCTTTCATTTATGTACATGTGTGTTTTTATTTTTTAATGCAGTTGTGGATTTATGCTAATGCCACTTACCAAAAATTAAAACAAAGTGGGGGGAAAAACCCAGGCTGTTCTGGAATAGAAGGGGGAGGAAGGCGAGGAGGAGATCCTGACACAACATGACTGCCCAAATTGCCATAAGAGTAATTTATTGGACCTGAGGAGTAATGTACTAGAAACATGGCTGGGAGTTTATTGATGAGTTTTCCCTGTCAATGGCAAGGTGTGCTCTAACAACACTTCAAAGACACGGCAGGAATGGGGCACATAGATATTGTCAAAGGTTATTTTCCAACCTTCATGGCAGTTTAAAAGCCATGTGTGATAAATGTAGAAATCTTGTAGCACCTTTGAGACTAACTGAAAGAAAGAAGTTGGCAGCATGAGCTTTCATAGACTGAAGACTATTTCTTCAGGTGCATTTGGTGAAGTGGAAAGCCAGGGATATGCCATTGGTGCCACCTAAGCTTTTTCTGTGCCATGATGCGAGATCATTAATAATAATAATAATTGTAAGCGATTCTGAGGGCCTTTAGGGCTGAAGAGTGGGGTATAAATACTGTAAATAAAGGAATAATAAATAGGAACATAAGAGCGCTCATGCTGTATCAGACCAAAGACATATCTAGTTTCACATTCTGTTCGGATAGTGGCCATCCAGTTGACCATGGGAAACCCACCTGAAGAAAATGCATGGAACTGCAACTTCTATTTTACATTTCCCAGTAACTAATATCCAGAAGCCTATTGTCTTTGATATATGAGGTATGAATTTATTATGAAATGTGCCCTGCTAGCTGACTGGTTGATTTATTTACTCTAAACTTAAAATCTCAACTTTTCTGTCCACATAACAGATTCAAGAAAGATAGCAGAAGAAGTATCTGTCTCAGACAATCCTGATAAGGCAGTTTGGTTAGTGATACCTCAGCTGATTTCATTCCTGACCTTTGCTGTCTCCAGGCCGTGGAGCAGATTTTAGGACTACTTGATCAAAATTTAGAACTTTGGAGTTGGGACAGTAGAAACACCAGCACCATCAGATAAGAGCATGGTGGAGAACAAAATATGTTTTCCCTACAAATAGGCATCAGTAGTCATGTTCATTAAGATGTGGGTCTGAGTTTGGTTAATGTAGTTTAAGAATCTAAGGAGAGACAGGCTAGAGCAGTTCAAAGGCCCATCAGAATTCTTTACTCACTGGAGCCCCATAACTTCTAAAAGTCAGGGGCTGAATCTAAACAGGCTAAATAAAGTATCCTTATCTCAATCCTAGTCCTGTTGGAACACATGATATTTCACTCCTTCTGATGTAAAAATGCTTCTTTTTGATGCCTAGGGGCTTTAAAGCAGTTTTTGAAAGCCCTCAAGTTTACTCCTGGTTTTTAAAATGTGTAGTTTGACCTCTGAATTGAGATTATGGTGAAATGGAGGGGTGGGGAGAGTGTGGGGCAAGGTTGATGGGTGGTCACTCAGGACAGGTGGTCACCTAGGTTACCCGGTCATTCATGGAAGGTTAGCTCCTTTGTTTATATTAGTATCTGAAAAAGGCAGTGTTGCCTTTTTAAAATGGTGGATTTGATGTTTGTAGGCACACATTAGCAGGTCAGCATTACACCTCCCCCTTCTCTACAAGCTTCACTTAACAGAAGTGCAGGTGAGCAATCAAAATGAAAGGAAAACAAAGGCTATTTGATTAAGCAAATATATGAGTGCGTTTTATAATAATAAAAATAAAACACCTGCAGCTGCTGTGGTCATATGATCACCAGATATAAACCAATATGGCAAACATGCATACAATAGAAACACCCACTTGCATTAATGTAGTTACATAATGAGAGTGCCATGTGGCTTTCCAAACTGATTTCAGTAAAGGGTCAAACGAGGGCACACAGTGGAGCTGGGATACAGCTCCCATTTAGGACTTTTTCACACGGAGACCTATGTGCTTCCATCCTGAAAATGGGTAAAGTGCTGGCATCCCGGAAAAGCAAGCCCATTTGCTAATGCTTATCACACAGAGAACACAACAAGGGGTTAAAGGCACATTACTTAGGGTCCAATGCGAATTTGGCTATCAAATGGAGGAAGACAAGCCCTCATTGCCAGCTTGGGAAAGACCTGTTTTGTGCACGCTCCAACCTGTCATTTCCACAAGCCCCTACCCCACATGCTCCAGGGAGGGAATGGTGGCTGTCTTGGGGCTCCTGAACAAACCTTGCCGAAAACACTGTGTCCATGGTGGCGGTACTCTGTCTCCCTCTCCTTTTCCCTGCCCTGCTCCACCAGTGGAAAGCTTGGCCAGAGCGCTGCTGAGCCCTCCGGCTGAGAGAGTGTGATTTGCAGCTGCGCACTCTGTGTCTCTATCCTCCTCCTCCTTCCCCTGCTGGCTTGCCCTGGCCCTGCTTCAGCTCCAGGAGGAGGAGGAAGGCAGCAGGGAGGGAGGGAGGGAGGAGAGAAGCCAAGTCCTCCGGGGGGGTCCCTTCCTAGATCCTCTCCTCCCTCCCTGCCATCTTCCTCCTCCTCCTCTTCCTTACCTGGCCTCAGCTTTTCCTGGCTTCAGCTCCAGAGGAGAGGGACATGGATTGCGCTGCTGCAAGTCACATTCTCCCAGCTGGATGGGCCAGGGAAGAGGAGAGGGAGGGAGCCATTGAGAGGATCATGGGTAACGAAGGCAATCCATGGCTGATGTAGATAAGCATTTCAGGCCAAGGCAAATTCGTATTGGCTCCAAATTCACCACCGAGGAAAAGGATTTATAAATTTGCTGTTTCACCAAATTTAGCTTTTCCTGGAATGACTCATGATTCCACGTGGATTGACAATGGAATGGTTGTCATGTCATTTGACAATCTCTTGCGAAATTACGCTAAACAGGAGGGTTGCCCTCCAATTCACCTTCAGATAACCTTCCAATTTTCATCGTGTGAAAAAATCCATAGATTCAACCATTGTCTAGGCCTCAGAGGGACAAGCCTTTTTGCTTGAGAACCAGGAACTCGTTGCACTAAGCACACACCCACAACACCTGTGTAGTCCAGCATCCAGACAGTCCTACATTAAACAATGATTCACCTGAATGTATATCCAGAGAGATCTTGGGACTAACCGAAAGAAAGAAGTTGGTAGCATGAGCTTTTGTAACCTTAAGTCTACTTGTCAGATGCATTTGATGAAGTGGAAAGCCAGGGGCAGATCCATATATGCCATTGTTGCCACCTAAGTTTGCTTTAAACTTTCTTGTGTTTCTTTATTTTCATTATTGCAGAACAGCTCATATTTACCTTCATGGCGAGGTTATTTACTACAAGGGTGGAGAAGATATGACTGTTGCTAATCCTGTTGCTAAATTCCTCTTGTTACCCTGACACTTTGGCTGCATCTGCACTGCAGAAATAATTCAATTTTGACACCACTTTAACTATCATGGATATGGAATCCTGGGATTCATAGTTTGTTGTTGCACCAGGGCTCTCTGATAGAGAAGGCTATGTATCTCATAAAACTACAAACCCTAGAATTCCATAGCATTGACCCTTGCCAGTTAAAGCGAAATCAAACGGAATTATTTTTGCACCACAGATAAGACCCTTGTTACAGGGGCTGAAATATTTTGTCTATTCAGCTCTGGCCTATGCTCATAAAGGTGCACTATCTCACAAACCTTTCCTACCTCTACAAACTGGAAAGGTTCTGGATAGTTAGCAAGAAGTAAATATATCTTTGATACCTACAGAAGACCAGGACACCAAGACTTTGACACAGACACATAAATGACAGCCCAGTATCATTGCTGAATAATGATTACAAGCTGTTTATGATGTTATTGGCTGGTATATTGGCTGGTATTTGTATAGCCAAATGACTAAAATAAGTAATATAAATAATATGATGATAGTCAGTTTCCCCCTTATTTCTGTTTGGTCTTTCAACTCCATATTTTTAGTTAGCATTTGTGTCTTTTGTTCACTGATTTTGAAACCAGCCAATTCTTCAAATTTTTAGTATTTTTTTTCCTAATCTTCCTTTGCTTTCCAGTAGATTTGTCATAGTTACCTCCAAGCTATCTGCAAATGCTCTCAGTGTACAGTATATGTTTCTTTTTTTAACCTTGATACCTGAAATATTCTTGTCATTCCTTATAGCTCTATTCAAAACTTGAAGTGCTAAGAGAAACAGCAATGGAGATAGTGGGCACCCTTGTCTTATTATTTTCTGTATTTCACAGGGATAAGACTGATTATCTAGATCCGTTTCAAACTGGCCTCAGGTCAGGATACAGAGTGGAGACTGTCATGGTCGCCTTGGTCAATGATCTCCATCTCAGCATCGACAGGGGAAGTGTGGCCCTGTTGGTGCTCTTGGACCTCTCAGCAGCCTTCGATACCATTGACCATAGTATCCTTCTGGAACTCCTGAGAGAATTAGGAATTGAAGGCTCTGCCTTACAGTGACTCTGTTCCTACCTCTCGGGTAGGTTCCAGATGGTGATGATGGGAGACAGCTGCTCCTCTAAAAGAGAGCTCGCATCTGGTGTCCCTCAGGGCGCCATCCTCAAACAGCATGGGAGAGAGGATGTTACATGCACTCCATTCTCCCTCTCCCTCCTACTCCCTCTTTTGCCAAACCTCACTTCGTGAACTCCTGCACTACTAATTATTCTTTCCTTTGCATATGTGAAACTGGGTGGTGTGCCTAAAATCCAGGTATGATCTGACTGAGCAGGTGTTATGACAACCCTAACATCACAGCACTGCAGCTCCTATCAAGGCCACATGGATTCTTTGGTTTTGAGGAAGCATAATTTCAAGACTCTTCTGTCATGAAATGTGTCCTTCTCCCTTTTCTATCCAGGGACCCTTTCCAATGTGAAGTACCACATACACCTGCCTAGAAGGATAAGAAATCACGAACATGTTTTGCCGTTTTCTTTGCAACATTAAGCTCCAGCCATGCCTTGCCTTTCAAGAAGTGTGACATCACTGCTAGTGGGGCATTGATTAGCATTAAATTCTGGCATCCATTCTGGGATGACTTCTCAAGAGACATTGAGGATAGCACATCAGAGGTGGTTATTACATACATAGTTCCGAAGATTACTTTGCACCCAGTGCCTACTCACCTCCCTTGCCAAATTCTAGAATACAGGTCATACAAGGGCAGGAAAGATTTACAGTACACATCTGTGTACGTTTGCCCATAACTAAGTCTGATGAGTTTAGACTTCAAACACAGTGAACTTCATTTGGGGTTGACTTTAACAAATATATACAATAAACTTTAGGTAGACTTAGGACTCCTTCAGAAAGGGCAATGCCACACTGTTTTTTAGTCATAGGAAAGCTTGTATAATATGCCTTTGCCTGTTGCCCTCAGGTTTGACTCCTGTGCTGTACTATGTTTGATGTCAAAGCAGAGAGAAATCATCAGTGTTTCTAGATTCATTTTGCTTCCCAAAATCGTTCCAGAGAAGTTCCCTAGAAAGCAGGTGGAGGCAAAGTATACTGTGCCAGGAGCTGTAAATGGATATCCTTCAGTTGTCATTTGCCACCCAACTAGAGTCTTCTTCCATCTCCTATCCATTATGTTAAGGGCTGTTAGAGAGTAAGAAGTTCTCTCCGGGGCTTTTTAGACCACCCAAAAGGGGCGGTCCATACTCGCCCCTTCTGGCGGCGAGATGAGGCCTAGGCTGCCGCACGGGCAGCCCCGAGGCCTCATCTCACCGCTTTTGGAGGCCACGGGGAACCGGCAAACTGCCGGTTCCCCGCGGCCTCCAAGCAGGGTGCAGCAGGCGCTCTGGGCGCCCGCTGCACCCCGCTTCCCTTGGCGGGGCTGAAGGGGGAAAGGGGCCGCCGCTGCGGCCCCTTTCTCCCTGGGTCTTTGCTGCGGCCATTTAAAGGCCGCGGCAAAGACCTGCCGCAAAAAAAGAGCTCCGCGATGGAGCTCTTTTTTTGCGGCTCGGGAAGGGCGCGATTGGCGCCCTCCCACGCCGCAAAAGCGTCACAACATGTGCAGCGTGTCAAAACGCTGCACACGTGATGACGCCTTTGCGGCGCCTACGTATAGACGCCACCATCTTTAAATGGCGGCGTCTATACGCTTTAGGCCTAGGGAGGGTGTAAACGCTACGCCCTCCCTAACCCTAAAGACGGGCTTTTTAGCCCTAAACGCGCCCCTTTTTGCCCATCTAAAATGGGCCTCCCTGCTTTCTAAGACAACCTTGAAACCATGCCATGTTATGTCTACTTTAACCATTTCTCTGCAAAACAGAAATTCTCATTTATGCACAACCAGCATGCTTTGTTGATACAACTGTATCTAAAAACCTTTGCAACTAGTATATGAAGGAAAGAAGATGTATGGAGATTATCACACAGGAGGCAAGCATCCTTTTCCCCTCATTAAATCGTGTTAATTGCGTGATTGGGGGGAAGATTATCACACACCCCAGCGCTTATCCTGTTCTTCTTCCGTCCATCAACAGCAATGGGCCCACCATTTGGTATCAACGGAAACTCCCGTTAATACCAAATGACGGGTCCATTACTGTTTATGGATGGGAGAAAAATGGAATAAGCACACAGGGGTGTGATAATTTCCTCCTGACTGTGCAATTAACAGGATTTAGCGACAGGAGAAGGATGCTTGCCTCCTCCATGTGATAATCTCCTATGTGTGAAACAACAGGGTTATAATTAACAGAAGTGAAATTAAAAGTTTAAGATTATTCAGCATACCAAAGTATATCACTTTGGATAAGCACTTTTTAATAAATTGCTCAAATGTGTTGCTCATATAAACAATTCTAAGGCTGCATCTGCACTCTAGAAATAGTGCATTCTGACACAACTTTAACTGCCACGGCTCAATGCTATGGAATTCTGGGATTTATAGTTTTGTGAGATATTTAGCTTTCACTGTCAGGGAGCTTTGGAGCCTCATCAAACTTCAAATCCCAGAATCGCATAGCATTGAGCCATTGTGGTGTCAGAATGTGGTGTCAGAATGCACTATTTCTGCAGTGGAGATACAGCCTCGATCCAACCACAATTTAAACAAAACAACAAACAAGGCTGATCCTAGTCTCTAACCTCCACATCCTATAATAAGCTTATTCTTACTCCAACACCACTTTTCAATAGGAACCAACCAATCTGGAACACTTTTTCAAATTAGCAGCCAGTTACCAATCATGTCCAACATTCTGGTCACCCTCTCCTCCCTCGCACCAGATAAGTTATCTAAAACCACCTGATATGCCTACACACATGCACAAGTATGCAACATCACAGAGAATTAATAACTTACCATAATTCATAAAATATATACACAAAAACATGTCACATGCAGCTTTTCAGATATTGTTGTAGTTCCCATCAGCAACAACTATCATAATGGTGATAAATGCTGGGAGCTGCATTTATCAGCATGATTCCCACCCTGGTTTTATCCAATGTAGAAAGAAAACCCTACCCAGTTTAAGGTAAGAAGCTCTGCAGCAAAGAAGCTATTCAATTTGCAAAGAACAATGCATTGATCAGTTTTTTAAAAAACGAACAATGTAACCATTATCATGCTGAGGAAAACAAACAAACTGATTCCTTCCCTTTCTTACATTTTAAAAATGAGTATAAAGTATATATATGGTATATGTAACTGTCTTACCTGTGTTCCCTTCCAGAACGGAAAGTGTAACCACTTTTAAAATATAATGCTGTGTATGTGCATACGTTATCTTATGGCCTTGACAGGAGTTGTACAATTACAGTAGCATGAGACAACTTTAAATGCCATGACTCCATCCTTCAGAATTTTTTGGGTTTATAGTTGGATGAGGTAAGTAAGTGGAATATTTTTCTATGGAACTTTAGTGCACCCTGCTGACCTATCATATTAGAGGTGTTTTGCACCAGAGAATATGAAACACCACAGCAAACTACAACCCCTTGCATTCAATTAGTTAAAGTGATATCAAATTGCCCTGTAATTAAGGACTATAAGTGCATTCCTTTTCCAACCAGAAATTATGCAGTCATAACTGTGACTGTATTTTAGGCTACATGGGGGGATATACATAGATCTTGCCACATTAAGTTTACAGGGTTCCCTGTAAACATTGTGTTGCCACTGGTCAGAGCTAGGACTTCCAGTTCAGTATACTCGCCTTACAGCAGGATTCTCTATGATGATGAATGCTCATCATGGATGTCTGTTAGCCTCAGATGGAGCATGGGATGCTGCTTGGAGCACTTTCTTCTCAATCTTTTCCTCTCCTTCTTGAATAGTACAGCTTGTGGCACCATGCAATGCCTACTTGGTTCTCAGCTGGGACATTGCCAATCTTGTGTTAATGCTGGGATATGGGTGGAACATATGCATAGAGTGTGGATCTTTACAGAGGCAGGTTCCCCTCTGCCTGTGACTGTTTTCTTTTATTTTATTTACTGTGGTTGTATTATGGTTTGAATTGGGTTGAATATTGTAATTGGCCAGGGGCCAGGGCATGAGAGATCTGTGGCAGAATATTAATTTCTCAGCATGTTGCAACTCTTTTCTAGTCATGGTTCCTCCTGCAGTGGCTTGAGGATGTTTTGGGAACTATGATGCATATAACAGCAGAGGTGGCCCAGACCTGACTTACCCACACTGATTTTGGGATTATATGTGACAAGACAGCAGGGTCAGTGGGCTTGTCCAACTTGAGTAATCTCTGGGACAGAACTGAGGACACTATAGATCAAAGGACAGGGGGTTGAACAGGTGTTCCGCAGCACCACCTTCTGAGTTTGTCCCTCCAAAAAGGACTGGAAACATTTCATTTGATAAAGTTTTGACAAAAACTTCCCCTTTTTGAAACAATCAGAAAGCATACAGTACATTTAATTCGAACATTGCTCAAACATTGGCTTACATTACAGGAGTTCTACAATCTTTGGAGGTTAAACTGGCTTGACCCCATTGTTCTTATATTTTGAATGACAGGTTAGTCAGAAGTATCAATTATGCCCAAGGCTGTTACCATAATCCTAGATAAGAGGGATACAGATTTAATTAATTTCAGATAAACCTGAGCCATAGTTTTTCAACCTGCTGGGACACAGTGAAAATTGCATGTTATGTTTGCATAAAGTATGGAGACAAATGGCTACAAGCATGACAAAAATTATTTATTAATTTTATTTTTTAACTTCAAACCCTATTCTTCCTTCCAGCAGCACATATAGTGTTCCTGAGCAGCACACATAGTGTTCCTGAGCACACATAGTGTTCCTAAGGATTGGCAAGTTTTAGGGTGCCAACTGATGTCTTCCTCCTCTGATCTCCCTTGTAGTTTGTAGGGAGACAAACCGGAGTCACTATCACTTCAGGGGGAGAATATCAGACTGTTGTATTTATGATGTGGCTTTAAAGCCTGAGCACCTATCTCTATACATTTCCAGCTGTTGCCAGGCTTAGCATGAAGGCATGTGCGTTTTGCTTGTGCACCAACAAACAGGGGGGCAAGGTGTTGGCAGTGGGAATGGGGAGACAGATGGTGGATGCATGCCATTGGGCTCATCTTGCTACTTGGAATACTAATATTGCGACATGTGAAATTTCTTGTTGTAGAAGCTCTGGCAGCAGCAGAGCCAAGCCTGGGATGGATGGGGGTGGAATCCTTTCCATGGCCCAAGAGCTAGCAGTATGCCTTCAGC
Organism: Urosaurus nigricauda; assembly: GCA_034509955.1. Lineage (NCBI taxonomy): Eukaryota > Metazoa > Chordata > Lepidosauria > Squamata > Phrynosomatidae > Urosaurus > Urosaurus nigricauda. Next base: position 98,638,617 of record JAOEGL010000001.1, read on the forward strand.
AAGCCCCAACAGCAACAGCATATAGCCTGGAAAAACTCTACATATGCAATGTATGCAATGAAAGTCCCAACTGAAATGGCAGTATCTGCTGTAGCTACTGGGCCATCTTGCAACCTGCTTCATTATCAAAAATGCTTTGCATTTTTTCAAGGGTCTGGGTTGCCATGGTACCTATGGCATATTTATCGAGATTATCCTCAGGTCTGTTTTCACAATCACCTGCCCCACCTCCAAATCCTTGTCTACCCCACCTATGTGACATCACAAGGACCCATCCTCTAACTAACCCATGATATTCTATTATAGTTCAAAGACCCACTCCTTAAACCTAGGTTTAGGCCCTGAAATGACAGGCATAGCAAGACTGCTGATCTGGCAGTCCTATAGCCTCTATCCAGATACTTTTCAAGGAAGCCTAACCTGCTGTGGTTTAACATAATCCTATGATGAATAATGTTGTCTCAGATTTTTCTCTAGGCCAAAATGTATCTAGAGAGTCTGGGCAAACTGATTATTGGCTGAAAATCCTATTGTTATCCTATAGCACTATTAATCTGTGCCTCATTTGTTCTTAGCCAAAAGTTTAAATGCATATATTGACATGGTCTAAGAAACTTCTGTATCCTTTAGACCAGTCTCCTACAGCTTGGTGCCCTCCAGATTTATTTATTTAAACTAGAATACATCAGCCCCAATAATCAGCAGGGCTAATCGGTGTGGGTTATTGAAGCTGTTGTTGAAAACAACTGAAGAGCAACAAACTGGGAAAGATGTATTTAAATCATCCTCCTCCTCATATTTTCCAGATGCTTTGGACTATGACTTCTATAAACTCTAGTCAAAATGATCAGGGGTCAAGTGGAGTTTTGATCTAAAACATCTGGAGCATATCAAGCCAGGGAAGGCAACCAATCTATTACGGAAGTGACGTATTCCTGAAAGCAATGGTGTGATCTAGGATTTTTATGTAGCTCTGACTGTACAGCAGAGTCCCTCTCAATCCCTCCCAGGAAAAAGTAGCGATAAAGAAGGGAGTTTCTTGCCTTTTGTGTCAAAACCTGGAGTTTCCCTTTCCAGACAATGATATGATTCAGTCTAATTGTGTGTGTGTGTGTGTGTGTGTGTGTGTATCTTACAGCCTCAGTCCCAGAAGCTCACCTAGAACACCAGAGGAAAAAGCTCACCTGAAGAAAAGGCCAAAATGGTACTCTCACTTCATTCCCTATATAGAAACCAACTGGCCTGGCAATTGAATCTGACTTCAGCACTGATGACAAGATAGTGTAGCTTAGGTTACAGGGTTAAGTTACAATGTTCTGGACAGGGTGTGTTGTGTGGCATACAGCTCTCTGTCTCATAACAGAAAGGAATAGCTGAAGGATCAAGAAAAGCTGCCCAGAGGTATTCTGTTATTGCTATCCACAAGAATCTAAATGTTGACTGGCTCACCAGTATTTCTTGGGACATTTTTTAAAATAAAAATCTTTTTAATTATTTAAAACTTTCACTTAAGGAAAACCTAGAAAACATAGGAACTAAAGCTGTGCAATTCCTTCAAGCTCAGATACAAAACAAATCAGAGGTTCAAAATGAAGTGGGGGGGGAGTGGAATGAAGCTGAGGTAAAGTAACTCAAACCACATCATCTAGGTCAATGAAACTTAGGGGCCAAACAGACAGGCGAAAAGAGGTGCTTTCAGGCTGGCTTGAAGGCATGGCGTTTAGATGACACATGCCTTGAAGCCATCAGAAAAGTGCCCTTATGCAGAGAAAAGCCATTTCAAAAAGAAGCAGCTTTTTTCCGCTTCTTCCTGGCTTGAAGCCATTTCATGTGCTAATGGCATTAGCACTCCAGCTGCCTTTGGAGCTGGAGGTGCAGTTGGTGGGGTTTCAGTGTGGCTTCAGAAAAGGCAGCTTCAAGCCACTTTTCCCTGCCCATCTATTTTGCCCCTCAATGATGGTTTCTTTACACTTTTTGCCTTGGCTACCCTTAAGGAACAGTTTCTAATTGTCTCTGGACACTTTCTTTTAAGGGGTGGGATGATAATGATGGAGAAAGTCAGTACAGCAGCTTATTCTTTCTTTTGTAGAGTACTGCATTCAGCTTGTTTTAAGAAGGATATAGTAAAGCTGGAGCAGCTTCAGAGATGGCAAACAAAGATGATAAGAGGTATGGAGAAGAGAACATATGACAAATGTTGAAGGAGTTGGACATGTTCAATCTGGTGAAGAGAAGACTGAAAGGTGATATAAATGTACTCTTTTGAATATATATATATATATGAAATTGCATAAAAACAGCATAATACAACAAAGAACAATAATACATTGAATACATTGAACAAAAAATACAAAATAACTTAGCCAACTTAGCTATCACAGCTGCTTTAAACCTAAACCATATAGTGCTTTACTTTGTCCAGTTTTTTCTTTACCACCTTTAATTCCCTTCTTATCTATATATTGATAAAGCTGTTTCCAAATTTCATTACATTTTTCCCAATTTTGTCCTCTCAAGAGACAGGTAAATTTATCCAGTTGCGCCAAATCCATTAACTTACACAGCCAATCTTCTACCGATTTGGGGGGGGGGTGTATTCTGAAAGTTTCCATTTTCTGGCATATACAATTCTGGCACTTGTTATGATATAAAATAACAACTTTCTATATTTCCTTTCCAGGTCTTCATCATTACAAATACTTAACAAATAAAGCCTTGAGTTTATCTGCAAGTTACATTGAAGCATTTCCAAGGCTACCCCATGAACCGCCTTCCAATATTTCTTGGCAAAATTACAGTTCCACCATATGTGCTAATATGTCCCAATTTCATGTTGGCATTTCCAGCATTTGTTAGAAACATTTTTATACACCTTAGCTAACTTATTTGGGGTCAGGTGCCACCTGAACATCATCTTAAACCAATTCTCTTTTAATTCAAAACTCAATGTATATTTCAGTCTTTTATTCCAAGATGTTTCCCATTCATGTAGCATAATATTTTGTTTCATGTCAAGGTCTGTTACAAAGAGGAGATGGCAGGTTTGTTCTCTTCTGCCCTATCAGATAAGTCTAATTGTGTTAAGTTACAGGAGGGCAGATTTTGATTGAACATTAAAAGGAACTTCTTGACAGTAAGGATGGTATGGCAATGGAACTCATTACTTAGTTGGTGGGATCTTTTTCTCTGGAAGTAGCACCATAAGTACTGGATCAATTTGGTTTGGCATCATTCTTTCATAAGGGGCTGTCCTTCCTGAAGATGTCATCCAATTATTCTTTTTAAAAAAAGTCACAGATCTGGTGTGATTTTTTTTTCTATTGAAATTAATTGGTAATGCAAACAAAGCTTGGTTTACAAAACTGTATTAATGGAACCTGAATAGAAACAAATATAGGAGTACACTAACTATGGTCATTATAATGCAGTTAGCAGTCAGGTAGCCTTCTGTTCAAGCAGCAGCTATTTTTATAGCAAATTGTCATGACCTTGTTGACAGTGCAACAATGTAATTATAACCAGTTATAATATACATAACACAATGTATATATGTAGGGAAATATTTCACATCTAACTGCCAATTTTGTAGAAGATGCAGGGGCTCGACAGATGGGTGAGTTGACACCATCCCTTTCAGCCCTGGAAGCAGGGTGCGGCAACCACACGCCAGGTGCGGCAACCACACGCAAAAAGAAGCCCTGAAAAGGGTTTCTTTTTTGTGCTGTAGAAGGGGCGCCATAACTGCCGCAGTGCGGCATTATGACAGCCCTTGTGTGCAGCGCTGTTTGGGCACTGCACATGAGGGGCATAACTGGGGAGTACCCCATGTAAATGGGTGCATGCCTAGATGGTGCCCCGGCAGAGGAAGAAGGGCTTGGAGCATGTGAATGCTCAGCCCTTCTTCATCCCTAGTACACAGTCAGGCCAGCACAAAGTGCCGGTCTGTACTGCCTCTATGTTAGTAGGAGATTATTGAATAGACCTTTAGCCAACAATGTTTTAAGGCATTCAAAGTAGAGGTAAATCTTTCTTCCAAGGAGTAGATGTAGGCTTGATAATTAAGTAGACATGAAGTAGTAGCAGCAATAAAGACATCTTTACATCAACAAGGTCATGACAATTTGCTATAAAAGTAACTGCTGCTCTAATAGGCTACCTGATTGCTAATTGCATTATAATTGTATTTAATGGAACCTGAGCATCCATGGGTTTTGGTATCCATGGGGTGTCCTGGAACCAAACCCTAGCCCACTGTACCTAAACATTTCACAGATGAATACTGGGACAGATGTGGCTTACCAGCATAAGAATGTGGACAAAATGGCAAAAGTTATTAATGAGGAAGAACACACAAGCTAGGAGGGGCTGCAACACTTTGCTTTTGCCCAAGCTTGCTGGGAAGGACATGATTCCACCCTCTCTTTTCCCTCCTGCTGTGTTGAATGAGAACCACTTTTGCACTTTGAACTCAGTTTGCAGCAACTGAAATAAACTGGGGGGGGGGGGGGGGAGGAGTGGAAAAGGAGAGTGAAATGGGAATATTTTTAAAGTATGTTAAAAAGTAGGATGACAGAGGATTAATCTGGACTGTTCTTGAAAAATTAGAAAAGTTGGGAGGTATGATATCATTTCCAGACTTCATTTTTACACCCACTTGCAAGTATTTTAAAAAACACCAGATTTCATCTGATTTTGGAAGCTAAACAATGTCAGCTTTGGTTTGTAATCGGATGGAAGACCACCAACCAGGTGCTATAGACTATATTTCAGAGGAAGGAACTAGCAAAACTATCCTGAGAAATCCTTTCCACAGAAAACCCTATGAAATGCATTGGGTCACCATAAGTCAACAGGAAACACATTTAGTTTCATGCATCATTCCCACTTGACATTACAGATTTTGCATATTATGTTTCCTATTATACATATTTTATATTCTTTTTTTAAAAGTGGATAACTGCATTGCAAAATTCAGAAAAGTGAGCAACTGTATTTTATTGCTTAAGTTTGTACCTCATCTTTTCCCTCAAGCTGGGATTCAGAAGGATAACTTTGTTCTGACTCAGAGATTAGTCCAGTGTGTGAACTGTGCTGGGTTTCTCAACAACACAGAGTGAGCTCAGTTTTCTGCCAATCTGAATGAATATTGTACTTGCTAGAGCCTTTGTTACTGGACTCTTTCATTCTTATTATATTTTTGTATAAATGTCAGATTTTCAATAAAAAGGCTTTAAAATTACTCATGCTTCTTAAGGCGTTCTCTCATGGCTTTGTTGCTTAATGCCAGTTATCCAAACAGTGGTGGCAATGGCAAATTCTTAGATGTTTAGAGAAATTAACAGCACAGAATATACTTTGTAGGCTCTACTGTGTGTGCTTAGGTAAAAGAGTAGTTTGCTTCTTCACTAATAACTGTTCATCCAGCTGATATAGCAGTGAAAACCACAGGAACTGGTGCAGTCTCTGTGTGTATGGGTGGTACCTCTGAAGCTCATTTTTCTGCATACCTCACTGATGAGACACTGAGGATCATACTTACTAATCTGTTTCTTTGTTGATAGTATTTATGTGGTGTTGGAACCTACCACTATTCTTTCCATGTTTTTTCTGACTCTGATACTATTTTTTTGTTAAAGAAGTTACAAACACATCTACTTTGTTAACTGAAGTATACCTGTAGTTGCACATTTCTTAAAAATTAACTGTTTACTTTTTTGCTACTCAAAAGTAATTAAAAGCCTTATTTTATTATTGTGTTTTCTTAAATGTTGAACAAAACAATGTTTAAACAATTTAATATTACTTTGATGCCTGTGAGACAAAACAAACCAAAGCACTAAGGCCATATACAACCTGCAACTATAAAACTAACTACATTAGTTACAGTTGCAACACATTATCTCTCATTATGTTACAATCATTATGCAACTTAGTAATGCACTGGGATGAAGAAATTAATTAATTGCTAATACCTGTAATTCCTTATTTGTATGGTGTTACTTCCAAGCACTGGGGAAAAGTAAAACAAAATCTACTGGAAGATCTCTGAGTAATCTGCAATAAACCCACAGAGAATTTTGACACCCAGCCATTTAACAATCTCAAACAAAATTGAAACTGATCTATAGTAGCTCAGATGGAAGTTTGTAACTATTGAAGCCACTGACCTCATGCCACTAATCTGAACTTGATTCTGACAGGTAGACTTCAGTGTTCTAGTAAAAAGCAACAACCCAAGTTAGATTCTCACAGACAGTCTTTTTCCCACTCTTCCAGAGATAAAATAGCATATTTTACAGATTGTCCTATAAAATATGATCCTCTGTGGAGTCTGTGCAAAATAAGATGTGCCTAATAATCCTAAACAAGTTGTCAGAAGCTATACGTGAAGGCCCGTTTTCCAAAGGTTCACAAATATTACTACTTTTCTACAGCTGCCAGCATGATAATAGTAATAGTTTTTTGTGGAGCTTTCGGAATAAGTGGCCATGTTTTGGAAGAGTTCCTTTCTGACATTTCGCCAGCATCTGTGGCTGCATCTTCAGAGATGCTGGCGAAATGTCAGTAAGGAACTCTTCCAGAATATGGCCAGTTAGCCCAAAAGCTCTACAAAAAACTATGGATGCCGGCCATGAAAGCCTTTGACTCCACAATGATAATAGTAACTTTACATGTGTAACAAACGAGGTAGGGAAATGGACTGATGATATATCAGTGTGTGGGGAGAACATATTTGCTACATCCTAATTGCAGTCACACCTACCAGTGTGAAAAATCCCATTCAGAAATGTTGCCAATAGCATGCGAGTCACTGTGATGTTGTGCAATCTCATGTTGAAAGTATGCAGTTGTGATGGATGTCTTTGTCTTAAATTCAACACTCTACCAGGTGGAAGGAGAAAGAGGTACAAAGTGAGATTTTACTGAACACATGGAAGCCTAAATTAATAGTGATGGGCTGATCTTTGTTCATTGAGTGTGAATTCACGAAGGTGGCTTTGCAATCATGTTTGGGTGAACTCAGTTACAGAGCTCCTATGATTGTGACCCTATCTTATCCAAGTTGCCAGTCAAAGATATGCTGACCTCATATTCAGCTAAACATTATTCCAAAGACCTCTCCAGAATGGCTTGCTCAACACGTCAAGTTCCAGATGCTCAGCGATGTTTGGATAGAGCTTCAAATATTAATAAAACACTTGATTTTTAATATTTTAAATAGTGGGGCCCAAACCTCATTTTGTTTACATTATCACTAGTGAGCAAATGTGTAATTCCTTAAACTGATTATTAAAGTCAATGTTAACTTGTGATTGTTGTTGTTTTTGTTGTTGTGTCCCTTGAAGTCATTTCCTACTTATGACAATCATAAGGCAAACCTAACTTGGGGTCTTCCTAGCAAGTTTTGTTCAGAGGACGTTTGTCATTGCCTTGCCCAGAGGCTGAGAGCATGTGACTTGCCCAAGGTCTCCAAGGGGGTTTCATGGCTGAGTGGGAAATTTTTTAGTTAATGTTAAAAGAACTCCTAGGAGAAAATGGTGTGTGTTAATTGCAGTTGACACTGTTGCTCCTTTGTGGCAGAATCTGCTTGTTTAAATTGGCTCTTTAAGTTGTCTTAAAGTTATCTAACTCAGTCTGGCAATTTCCAGATGCCTTGGACTACAAACTCCAAAATTCAAGTGCTGGCTGGGGACAGCTGGATTTTGTAACCCAACACACCTGATAAATTGCTAGGTTGGGAAAGACTATCCTAAAGCATTGCATGTAACAAGCTATCAATTATGTTGTATATGATTTGTATCTCTTCCCATTTGCATCTGCACCCATCACCCTCTGGCAACATATGTGCTAGTGTCTTATCCATCAAATTATTTGGATTGGTTGGTCTGGGAGGATACTATGTAAATAAAGGCTTAATCCAGTTACCAATCCCAAATAGAGGTGATCCATTGAAATGAATGGATTTTGGTAAGTAAATACATCTGATTGATTCAGGAGCGAAACAGACTGGAAGCTTCAGCCAGCTTTGGGGGGGGGGGGGTGGCCTTCAGATGCCCTGATGCCGCCCCCAAACTGATGTCACTCCGCCCACATACCAGATGGCAGGCAGTGTTGTGGTGCTTTGGTGGTGAGCTTTTTACACACTACACGCTGCAGGAGTGTTGAAAAGCTGCTGCTGCAGCAGAAAAATTACTTTTTTCTGGCATAAAAAGGAGTGGCATTTTGCTGCTTCTTTTTATGCTGGAAAAAAGCCAGATTGGGATGTGTGTGCAGTTGCTGTGGCTCCGATTCAGTGCTCAAAGGGGTGGCATTACATGGCCCCTATAAGGCCATCTGTTTCGGCCTTCAATTTATATAATTTAGGACATGCCAAGTTGGGCCATTTAAAGTTTCCCCTCACCCTCATAGCACCCTGTCTTCATGATGCAGAGCCAAAGCTCCGATTCAAGTGTAGACTGTCTTGATGATGAAAAGCCAATTCCACATCAAAACAGCCCCATCACTTCCTTACAATGGATTTAAAAGAATTACCTTTTGCTCCAGAATTTCAGGAAATCCTGGAGCACTGCAGAGTGCAGTAGGAAATTGGAAGTATAATTTAATGGCAATCCGAACACAATCATGGGTTTTCCGTTATTGCAAATTAAAGCTTCGCACGAAGTTTTGAGCAATGGGGGGGGGGGATCATTTTTGGGAAATGGAACGTTACTCCAAACGCACTCTGAATGCAATGGGAATTCCTGTGAATTTGCTAAACAAGCGAATTCACAGGAATTTGAATTGGCTCAATTCGCAGTAAAGAGAAATTCCTCCCATGTGAAAGAGTCTTCTGTCTCCTCTCTAGTGCCTAGCCCTGTGGCCTCAGTTATACCCAAGAATTACTGTAAGTTTCCATACATTCCGACTGCAGTTTCTTCTATCTTGTGTGTTCTTCCTCATTAATAATTTTTGCCATCTGATCCACACTCTGATGTTGTTTGGATATACATGTCCCAGTTTTCATCAGCAAAATGATGGAGAGCATAGGTATTTGTACATTACTTGGGCCTAGAAATGCCCTAAACAAAATTGAGCAGTCCAGCAGCAGGGGGTCTTTTGACCTATTGAAAGGCAGGAAGGGGGGTGGGGTTAGAATGTAGCAACATCTTTAAGACTAACTGGAATTTATTTTAGCATAAGCTTTTGTGGATATAAACCCAGTTCTCCAGATGCTTTATCCCCAAAAAAGTGAGTTTATATCCACTAAAGCTCATAATAAAATAGAAACTAGTCAGTCTTAAAAAGTGCTGCTACATTTCTTAATTTTCTCTCTCTTACCCTTCCTCTTTTTTATGCTGCATGAGACTGACACTTCTTTGACCTGTTGAGTTTCCTCTTTATGTTCCTCCATCCTCTCAGCCATTCAGAACAAACAAGGGCAGAACAAAGAGAAGAACTTCTTCTAATGGTTGTGAATTTGCCCACAACAATTTGGGTCTTAGGTTAGAGACTGATTGTCATGACAGTTAGCCCTCATTGAGCTTCAAGTTAAATAATTACGCAAATGAATTAATGGTTATTTTTTGGTCCCAAGCTCTGTATTTGGGGAAAGTACTTATGTGCATGGTCACATCCGTCCCCAGTTGTTGCCTTCCACACATTTGGGTGGCTAAACAAGTCGTATAGCAATTGCAGGTAGCTTCTATCTCATCAAGCTTGTCTGTTATGGAAGCTTGCACTATTGTTTTCTTTGTATGTATTTTATGTACAAGTGGAGACGTGTAATTTAAAGATATAATAAAGAATTCAAACATTGGCTGGGATCCCATAGGTTCTCTCAGCAGCATAAAGTGATCAGTGGAGCCTAAGCGGTGAAAGAAGCAAAGTGATGAAGAGGAAAGGAAGATGGCACTATGGTGGCAGGAGCAAAACACTGCTGGCTCCATGCAGCCTGTTTCTCAAAAGCCTATCTTAATAATGGAATGTGTTGGGCAAGTATCCACAGAGCCTAAGAGACATGTGAGGTCTGGCTTGGACAATTACCTGTACCGCAGAGCAGGCAGTTGTCTAGGCCAGACTTCTCAGGCTGCTTAGGTTCCATGGATCAGAAGCCAGAGAAATAGCTAGATTGGAATGAGGAGCCCTTTCTTCTTCCACCCACTCTGTGCAAGCTCAAACAAAGAAAACAAAGTAGCATAACAGATGATTCATTATCAACATACTAGTCAAAGCCTGGGCCATTGTTCCAGGGATGATAAATAGAATAGGGAAATCTGACTCATCAAGGCACTATCAAATGAGCACGCACAACATTCACAGCAAGTTTGCATGCTTCTTGCCTATCATAAAAAGTAATCAAAGTAACTACAAGCAAGGAAACAAGCAAACAATGCCCTTTTCCCATCTTGTGTGGGAAATGCCCACTGTGTCTCATTGCCACAACACAAGCATATGGGGGGGGGATAATGATGGGGGAAAGCTCCTATGAAGTTTCATATGTGTAGCACAGCCTTTTTCAAATTACTGCCCTGTAGACTTGTCGGACTAAAATTCCCATCACCTGCCTAGAGATGTGAAGACCTGCAGAAAAAATGAGGGGGGGGGGTGTTTGAGGGAAAAAACAAAAAAAATTGAAAAAAAGAAGAAAATCAGTTATGGAATATTTTATTTTAGCATGATTCAAGAAAAACAGTGCCCCCCCCCCCCGCACCTAATTTTTCCATGGGCTTTCACATCTCTACCTGCACCATTGTATATGGCATTGGAGAGTGCCAAGTTGGGGAAGGTTTAGATGTCCTTATTTCATAGGCTCTGGTTCCATCAAAGGGTAAATGCCTAATGGGCAACAGTGGGCTTTATTTTCAGTTTAACAGACATAGAACTGAACTGCCAGTGTAAAATGACCTTTTAAAATGACCTGATGAAGTTTGGGAAATCCTTTGCCTATGAACTGCATAGAGAAGATACCTCTATTGTAACATGCAGCTTGTCTTTCAGGAGTTGCTTTAATCCCCAATCACACTTTCATTTCGTTTCATTTGAAGGACACCTCATACTTGTTTTCCAGCATGGATGTAAATGCTCACACTTGTTTTCCAGCATGGATGTAAATGGACATTCCACTCATCACTTTGTTCAACTAGGCATGATGGCACGAGAAGTCAGACATGCTACTGTATATAACTAATTAGTCATTACATAATCATTTGGATTGAAGCATGACTTTGTAAAAACACATAGAAGATAAACCACATAAGGCATGTTAAACATAAGGCATTTTCTGTTTAATTCCCATTTAAATCCTGTTTGCCCCCCTAGTGTGATAAACCTCAAATGATAGAGACTATACCTGTACAGCTGACTGTGAAAGCATTTGAAGTGACTGTATGCATAGGTTTCTCAGCCTTGGCAGACAGGTCTGTCTGCTGTGTATCATGAGGAACACCATCTCTCAGAAACCAATACATTTTCATGTTATTTACCTTTCCATGATGAAAGCATCTGTCCTATAAATGTCTCTCCAGGTTTCTGATATAGAGGGCAGCTCAACAAGTAAAGTTAAATGTCCTATACATCTTCCAGATCACAGATAGCAAATTGTTAAATTTCTTAGAATCTGCCTCTATCCTCTTTTGAGAACAGTGTGGACATGGTGTGAAAAGACAGCACAATAAATGCAAGCCTTAGTAAAACAAAAGTATAGACTTTTTCACACCACCTTTACTCCCGTGCTAGGCATGGGATGTAAATTTAAATAACCATTAGGAGAAGAACCATTAGAAGAACGATTAGAAGAACAATTAGAAGAGAAATTTGTGTTAGTTTATCTGAATCCATAAAATCATGAACTTTGGCCAACCAGTCTTTTCTTTCTGGGATAGCTTTTTCCTTCCATTTGGATGCATAAGTTATTCGAGCAGTGGATGTTAAGTAAAAAAATTAGTCTCACATGTTTTTTTCTCCAAACATTCTTCTTCATTTATGCCTAATAAATATCTTTTGAGATAAGCTCCATTCCCATCTTCATCCATTTTCTTTCTGGTTAGGTTTCACTAATTGATGTGCTTTTATTTCAATTGTGTTTTAATATAATTTGTTTACTTGTGTTTTAATAGCTTGTTATGTTTTTAACCACACATGTTCTAACTTATATGTCTTGTGAGTTACCTCGAGTCTTGGTTCTGGGAGAAAGGAGGGATATTAATCCAGAAAATAAATAGGTTTGTTGTTGTCATGTGTCTTTAAGTCATTTCTGACTTATGGCAACCCTATCATGGGGTTTTCTTGGCAAGGTTTGTTCAGAAGGGGTTTGCCATTGCTTTCCCTGAGGTTGAGAGCATGTGATTTGCTCAAGGTCACCCAGTGGGTTTCATGGCTGAGCTGGGGGTTTCCAGAGTCATATTCCAGCACTGAAACCACTAGGCTACACTGGCTCTCCTAATTAAGAATATAAATAATTCTGCTGATGCACATTGTGTTTCAAAAACTTGCAACAAGAAGTTATGAAATTGCTAAGTACTTTTATCCAGACTCAGTGTTATGTTTCTTGTGGGTTCCAGTTCATGTAAATAATCAAAAAAATCAAAATATTGCATATCAGCATGTTAAAAAGCTGAACGACTATCACCATCTAGTGGTGAATTCAGAAACTTCTATTAAACCAAATTGTTGAGCTTTCCTATTACTGTACTTATTTATTTAGATGTTTTGTATCCTGATCTGTCACAAAGGCTCTCACAGCCATACTCTACCCTCAGCCTTATAATCTAAATAAGGCAGGATACACAAGAGAAGGGGAATGGCAGTGGGAAAGGAATGAAGTCCAGCAGATCCTTTGAGCTGTTTCTGGGTTTAGGCTCTAACAGAATATGCCTTGAATTTGAGCCCCAAAAGTTACAGCTATATTTCCAAATGCCAATGCCCCCCCCCCATAGGTTAGTTACTGTTGTAATAACAATGTATAAATTAATATTTTGCTTGCCCCATCCCCAAAAGTAACCCAAATAGTTACCTTTTAGTTATTTAAGAACATATACACATTTGAATGCCACAAGGTACTGGCTTGTTGTTCAGAGTACACTATCTTCACATCTACTTCATTGTCAACCACAACACAATGCGAGGCAGCAGCATGAAGCACCTGAACCTTGTAATAATTCTCCTCCATCATCAAGTCCAGAACCTTGAAAGTATAAAAGCAAATAGATTTACAATAATATTGCAAAAGGAGTACAACAATTTCTCATTAAATTATACTAATAAGTTAAAGTAAGAGTCAACATGGCATAGTAGTTAGAGTGTATGACTAGAACTCTGCAGATCTGGTGTGTGATTTCTTGCTTGGCCATGAAACCTACTGCGTGACCTTGGGCAAGTCACACTCTCTCAGTCTCAGGGGAAGGCAACGGGAAACCTCATCTGATCAAATCTTGCCAAGATAAACCCATGATAGGTTCGCTTTAAGGTTATCATACGTTTCGACTTTAAGGCATACAGCAACAATTATGTACCATAGGCAATTGTGTACTTAATTGTTCAGAAAAGGAATTCATTTATAAGTAGTCACTTCCAGGTTTTTCTGAGGCAGCAGTTTTTCTCCATGAATGAAAGCACCCCATTTCAACAAGAAGAATCCGATTGGAATGGGGTGATTGGAATGGGGTTGTTAAACTTAGTAAATGTTATAATAAAGGTATTAAGAAATGTATAAAGGAATTAAGGAAGATCAAGGGAGATTACCTAGAACTTTAAAAATATATATACAGAGTACTTTGGATTAATAGACTGTTGGAGAGATTTGCAGCCAAACTCTAGAGGCTATACTTCCCCCGCAGAGTATCATGAATCCTTTTCTAGAATAGATATGTTCTGGATTTCTAAGAATATGGCTAAAGTAGTAAAGAGTATGGATATCTTACCTGAAAAAATCAATTCATTATTGCACCACGATGTCCTTGAAAACAAAGCAAACACAGTTTAGATGGAGACTTAGGGGCTGTACTTCCCTAGCTGGGTGGGGGCTGCAGCAACCTCACATCAAGGCCTGATCTGGCCTTTTGAGGGCACAAAATGGAGCCACAAAAAGTGGCTGTTTTTGCACCCTTGAAAGTGCTCCATAGCTGCGTTGCTTAAGCTATACGGCACTTCTTCAGCGCTGCGTTGTATGAACACTGTGCCCCAACTCTGCCCCATTTTAATGGCCAGTGTGTACAGGGCCTTAATGAGTATTTATTGAAAATATTACAAACACGTACATAGGAAATGAGGAATTTATTTGAGCTGAACCCAACTAAGGATATAGGTATTGTATGTAAGCAAAGTTTATATGAAAGAACAATTAATAAATTATGGTTCCAGACTGAAAAAAGAAAGTGAAGTTAAGAAGAGGGGTTGATGGAGGAAATACAGAATTTGAAGGAAGAATAGAAGATAAAATTTGATAAAGAGACTCAGTAACAACAACAGTTCTCATTGTTATTCCAACAACAGTTCTCATTATTTACAAGCTAAGGCTGCATCAACACTGCAGAAATAATCCAGGTTGACACCACTTTAACTGCCATGGCTCAGTACTATGGAATTCTGAGAAGTGTAGTTTGTTATGACACTAGAGGTTTCTGACAGAGAAGGCTAAATGACTCTAAAAACTACAATTCCAATACAGAATCTATGGAGCCAGGTAAACAAAGAACAGTATAAACTGAGAGTTTATACAGAAGATCTTGTGACAATGACAAAAAACCCATTGGATTTAATGAAGGCTCTTTTAGGAAAAATTAAAGTATTTCAGACATGCTCCAGATTTGAAGTGAAATGTGACAAAACAAAATGGCTGATTAAAAATATGAGTTCAGAGGAAGATATTGAATTTACTGCTCTTTTAAATTTTAAAGTGAAAAAAAGAGGTATTAAATATTTGGGAGTTACAATCATGAAGAACAACAGTTGATTATTTCAAAATAATGTATCCCCCAGATTCAGGCCACAGCCAAGGCATGGAGATTTGTTCTTTATAATATTGCTAAAATCTGACCACTTCTTTCGGCCTCCGCTGCCAAGATTCTGGTCTATGCCCTAGTGGTCCCGCAACTGGATTTTTGCAACTTTTTTCTGGCAGGGATTCCTCTTTCTCTTCTCCGTCCTTTAATTTCTGTCCAGCATTCAGCGACACACATCATCAGTTCTGCTGCTCACTGCTTTGACCATATTTCTCCTTTATTGTCATCCCTCCATTGGCTCCCCCTCCCTTTCCGTATCTTTTACAAACTGCTGTTGATGACTTTAAAGCCTTACATGGGCTGGCCCCTCCTTATTTATCGGAGCTTCTTTCCCCTTACCTTCCCATTCACTCCCTCCATTCTGGGCATCAAGGACTTTTGTACCAGCCAAAGATTTTCTCTTCTCCAGTCCAGATCTGCCCCTTTTCACTAGCCACTCCTTCCCTTCCAAGCATGGTTCATCACCTCTTTACTAAGCTTTAAAACTGAGTTAAAGACGATACTCTTCAGGGAAGCGTTCCCAGACACCACTTGATTGTTATCGTAGGTTTATTTTTATTTACATGCTATATTTTATTATTTAATGTTAATGTGTATTAATATGTATTTTGTTAAATTATTTTAGTAGATGTAGGCCTTAGGCAGGTTTATTTTATTTTATTCTATTCTATTTTTAACTGATTGTATGTACAGTGCCCTGTAAATAAAACTTAACAACAACAACAACAACAACAACAACAACAAAACAAGTACTGTATGCAAATGTCTAGAAAGAAAAGAGACCTAAAAAACAGAGAAAATTAAATTTATTCTTTCAGGTAGAACTGAGGTACTGAAAACAAATGTTTTGCCAAAACGTTTCTCTCTCTCTTTCAAATGGTCATTATTATAAGAAACGTGAAATAGGAGAAAAAGATTTCTAGATTTATCTGTCAGGCAAAGAAAACCTGAATAAAATTTAAAACACTGCATACTGTTAAGGAAAAGAGCCATTTAGGAAACTGTGATGTCAAACCAATGAGGTCAAATTATACAATGCTTTTTGTTTTGCATGGTTAGAAGGAATGGATATTATTACTTAGAGATGTGAGATTCTTGGAACTCAAAGGCCATAATTTAAGATTTTGGTAGGCATGGTTATTTTTGGTATGATAAAGTTAAGGCATATGCTGGATTTAAAAATCATTGCATTAGAAAGGCTCTCCAATGAAACTGGTATAAGTTTAAACAGAGACTTTTTCCTAAAATAGTATTAGCTACTTTACTACAGGAAGCTTTTTAAAGGAAAGGATGGATTAAAAACTGGAGATGGTTGCTTTATGATGATATTTTGTATTTTGAACAAGATCGTTGGAAGTTTAAATCAAGAGAGATGAATCTTCAAGAAGGCAAACATTTTCTTATATGCAATTTAAAGACAGATTTAATCAAGAGAAGAGAAATGCAGCCATAGAAGCTAGAGAAAATAAGTTTTATTGAGAGTTGTGTAAAGATATAAACGGCTTTTGAAACTAGAGACAGAAGATGAGCCTGTAAAAGAGTACATGATTAGGTAGACCCAAATCACTGAGTTGCAGAGTGAGGTTTTGTATGGAACATGCACTCTGGTTTGTGAACTGCACAATTTTTGTATGGCACAAATGCTCTGATTTACTGTCAAATAAAGTTTTGCATAGAATTTAGCTGTTATTTGAAGCCTGAAAATCTGAATACTGTATTGGGACGAAGTACTGTAGATTAGTGGCTTGGTGCAGCCTCTGGCTGCTCCAGCTGCAAGCAAGCCCCATTGGCATGAGACTGTGGCAACTCGACACCACAATCCCAAAGCCAGCTGCTGCTGTGGTCCTGAGTGCCTGCTGGCAAGGAGTGATTTTTTTTCTGTCCAGCTTTGGGCCACCTTAGGCAGCCTTGGTGCAGCTTCTGGGTGATCTGGGGGCATGCGTCATCTGCACACCAAGCCCCCAAAGCTTGAAGCTGGTATTTTTTGTCTGTCCGTTTCGGACCTATGATTTTCAATCTAAGAAGCTGTTTGACTTAGATTTATTCCTGAAATGACATGCATAGAATGATAACTCTTATAGACATATTCAGTCCATGAGATCATCCAGAAGGATCCTCCTACTAGTGCCCCACACACATGAAATTTGCTCTGTAGTCTTTCAGAACAAGATAGTTAATGTAGTGGCACCCAGTGCATAATTTTCTCTTCCAGGTGCTATCAAACATTTTCCATTGCAGTTTGTTCAATTTTCTTTTTTTCTTTTTGGATAATGTAAGTCTTTTAATTTTGAACTTTATCACACCATCTGCTGTCCCTCTACAATTGCACTAGTTTAAGAATGAAAGCACATTGGTTTGGCATCATTTCTTATCACATTTTCCCCTATGATAGTGCTTTGGCACTATTTTGGTGATCCATCTGTTTTCTACACTGCCAAAGGCCACCTTCGGAGAAGAAGCGGGAAACAAGCAGCCACCACTGAGCCAACTGTCTCCTGAAGCCCGCTATTACATGAAGGTGCACACAACAGCCAGCTTTGGGAGGCTGTTGGCATCCATGATCCCTTCTTCTCCCCTTTCCTGAAACTGCTTGGGAATTGTAAGAAGGGGGAACAGAATCATACTCACTCACACCTACATTACTGCCTGAGAATCAGAACTGTAGCAGAAGGGACCCATCGCATGAAGGCAGTAATAGAATAGTAGCAAGACTGAGAGCCTATTTACAGATTTTGTCCATCCATGAAAAGGTTTACTACGGTAATGAATGGAATGCAAGATGGACATAATCTCGTGTGATAAGTATCAGCCAAAGATGCTTTTATCCTGTTAAATTTCTGTTTTTCTAGCCTCATGTGATAAAGTGCATAATCTCTATTTCTATTCATTATTGTGATTATTGTTGTTGTTATATTATTCTGCATTGCTTTGACATCTTTGGGTGTAAGCAATTTATAAACACTCATAATGAAAAAGAAAATAAACAAAATAAAATAAAAACATGGGGGTGTGCTTTGTAAGCTTGAAAGCTGTCATGCTGGTCTTTATTCCTGAGCAAATCTGCTTAGAATGCATCTCTAGTTTTCATGCTTGCTGGAATGATGTCCAGATTTATTGAATAAGCAGAAACTGTTAAGTACCCAATGGAATTCATAGAAGAAGCTGGACATACATTTAAAAATGCTGAAAATATTATTGTTTTATTAGTAAAAAAGCTTTTTAAAAAACTAATTTAAAAAAATCTTTTGAGCATCTTGGAACAGGTCTCCAGTTTCTTCTTACATCCTTTACTATGGTCCTGATGGATACTGTTTTGCCAGTGCTGCAAGGACAAACTCTCCCATTTGTGCCTGTTGTATATACAGAAATTCTCTGTATTACACCCTTTTTATCTTCTTATCACAAAGCATGAGTATTTATTCTAGTTTGCATTTGGATGAATTGTGCTGTACTTGTAAAACTCTTCAGCAGCTGCCACACTTTAAAAACTGACACTCTGTGCACACGGGCCTTAAAGACCAGGTTGGGGGCAGAGTTGGGGCGTATGCATCTACATGATGCATGCCCCAGCTCTGCCCCCAGGGCACCATGATGCCGCGTGCCGCACTGCACGGTGCATGGCATCATGGCGCTCCTTCGGCGCTGCATCCAGATGACACGCTATCACGCTGTTTCCAGGATGGAGAAAGAACCTGCTTTTTGCAGCTCTTTTTCACACCCTGGAAAGGCCACATCAGGAGCCACAGCAGGTGTTCTTCTTCTTCCTAGGACTCCCCACAGTTTCTTGGGACTGAGAGGAAGCAGCCAATGTCTCCCTGGTGCTGCCTTGAAGCCAAAGTTCAACACCTCAGTCCCTCAAGGGGGTATAAGTAATGGAGATCTGCCATTTCCCAGGTAGTTGGGCTTCAACTGCCATCCAATACCACCAATCGATCCACCCTTTGCTGGTATAACCTGTTTGCAAAATCGTTAATGTATGCTTGAGTCATTATCATTTTTTAAGCTTTGTATGTTCCTTTTCACAATTTTGGCAATGTAGCTTGGGGCAAGACCCAAGAGAGGAAGGAACTGTGCTTTTCAACCTATCATCCCCATGCAGGGCAGTGGGGTGTGGCATACAGGGTAATTCCAGGATAGGAACTCCCTCACCCTTGGATGACAGAGGACCATACAGTTGTAATGTGCCCAAGTGGCTCTTCAGCTGCCATCTCCATGCTTCCTCCTGCTTTGGGGCAGGAGGCTGCATCTCTGGATGCTCTGAGTCATCCATTTGTCAGATCAAGTCATTGGATCTAGGCCCAAACCATGACAACCTTGACAGCTGTAACCTCATTAAAAGTTATGATCAACCTTCTTCCTTGTGTGCATGTGTGTCCTTTTGTATTGGTGGCTCTTCCCTGGTTTATCAGTCCTTAGCCACAAAGCCATCAAAGAGAGAAAAGGGAGGGAGAGGGAGACAGAGAGATGGAATGGTGGGCATGCCTACTTTTGCTCACCATGGGCTATATCTTCATTGCGTAAATAATGAAGTTTGAGAACACTTTAACTGTCATGGCTCAGTGCTATGGAATCCTGGGACTTGTAGTTTGTTGTGGTAACAGAGCTCTCTGACAAAGAAGGCTAAATATCTCACAAAACTACAAATCTCAGAATTCCATAACATTGGACCATGGCAGTTAAAGTTGTGTCAAACTGTATGAATTCTGCAGTGCAGATTAGAACATGGTCTATTTACCAAAGAACCTGAGCTGATAACTTCTTCTCTTGATCTCCTCATATGCAGTGGAATTTAGTTTGCATTCATGTTTATTTCAAACTCAGCTGAAATAACATTCCATTTAACCACTAGGCAAGCCAGTCAAACATTGCTGCTGTGGATGGGAGCTCGGCCTGCTGGCCTCAGAATCTGAAATTTGCACCCTAACATCTGCCACCTCATTCAGTCTAACAATAGGGTCTACTCATTATTGGAAGTTATATTGGAAGAAAGCACAACAGGGGATTCCATCATATCAGTATTTTGTTAGTTTTGACTTTAATACTTGTGTATTAAAAAGATTTGCCAGCTGATAGTGATATGATCATAATGCAGGCGAAGGAAATGATACACCACATCATTTGTCCTTCATGGTAAATGCTTATGAGATCTGTTCCTGCTTCCAAATACCCATGAAATAAAATTCAACAAAGATACCATGGAGTGAAGGATTCCAGAACAAAACAGGGAACAAGAAGTAAGGAAGAGAGACACAACTCTAAAAGAGCTGAAAATGTTGAATACAAAGTCTGCTCGGCTGAATATCAGGTGTAATATGCAGGACTACTGAAGTATTATAAAAACTACATTAGGATAATTCCTTGATTGGGCCAACTAAATCTGTACAAAATATACATGCTTTCAAGATCTTTTTATGAACGAAGAAGTGAAGGCAGTGAGAAATAAACCCCCACCCTTTCCTTTTTTCTCTCTGATATAGTTGGTTTAATTTTGTTTGCATAATTACTCACATTTGTTTTGCCCTTTGGCTAAGCTTGTGAGTGTTTCTGAAGTGGGCAGTACACCCATCCTGGGGGCAATGGAAAGATCCAGAGGGGAAGTGAGGGAAAGGGGGGCCAGCAGGGGACAGTGAAGGAATAGACAAACAAACCTGGCAGGCAGTAAAAGAGAAATGTTTTCTGTTACTGTCTCTGCATGACATCGAAACACTTTGTTCTCTTCTCATCATAAAAATGTGGGAGAGCGTCGTAAAAGCATCCCTTTTGCCAAACATATTTTCCAGCTTGGCAAAAGGGATACCTTTATGACCCCCCCTACATTTTTACAATTGGAAGAAAATGAAAGTGCTTTGATGTCATGTGGATATAGAACCAGAAAAACACTTTTCGTTCATTGCCTGGTGTGTTTGTTTGCAATGCAAGAAGTATCAAGAGGAACCAGCAGCCTTTAGGACCATGGTGAGGATTTAGTTTACATGAAACCTCTTTTTGGGGTTCCATTAAAACCTTCGTGCAGCCTGACTTGTTGTTTCATGTGGTGGTGTCTCCTGCTCTTCACCTGCCCATGCAAGCTCACTCTCTTAGATGTGCCTTTCTCTAGTAGTGGTGGTGGCTGGAAACCTCTCATGAGGCTTGGCTGCAGGGTATTGCTTCTGTGGAGCAGCATCATTTTGGGGTAGACAGACTGACTTGGAGGGAGGAGTTAGCACACATGGCAGTGGGGCAGAAGCAGCAGCAAAAAGGAGCTTTCACATTTGGGACCCTGATTGTCAGGACCTGGCTCCTGCTTTCTTTCATGAGACAGAGGACTCTTTCAGACGTGGGAAATTGGAAGTATAATCCAAGGGCAATCCAAATGCAATCATGGGTTTAACGTTATTGCGAATTTAAGCTTCTCACGCAAATTCGGGCAGAAGGGAAGTCACTCCGAATGCAATCATGGGTTTAACGTTATTGTGAATTTAAGCTTCTCACGCGATTTCGGGCAAGGGGGGTTATTTTCGGGTAATGGGAAGTAATTCCGAATGCCTTCCGAACGGAGCAGGGGTTCAGGTAAATTCGCTAAACAAGCGAATTTACATGAATCCGCATTGGCTCCATTCAGAATTGGGAGAAATTCCTCCCGTTTGAAAGAGTCCAGGGTGAGAGAAGATGGAGAAGAAGAAACAATGTTTGTGGCGGGAGTGGGTGGTGGTGGTGAGGGGACACTTGAAGTTGTGTAGGGAATACATGACTATGGGATGGAGGAGGAGGAGGAGTATCTGAGGTCAGTTCTGCAAATAATCATTCACCTTGAAATGGCTCCAGATGTGCAAATAGTGGACATACCCATATGTAAATCTTTCCTAAGTATATTATTAAAACACTAATCCCAAAGATTTTAGGGGAATTTATTTTCTTATACCTTCTGGATCTAAGCATAAGACTAAAGTTTCAAGCCCAGAGGCTGAAGCATGATTTGTTAGCACCTGTGTTTCACAGTCACAGAAAGATCTATGATGCTAGGGAATGCTGGTGACAAAGTAGTTATCATACTGGGTTAGTGAGCTAATACAAAACAGTGTTTTATTACATGACAGAAATGGGGTGGGATCCCATCCACAATAACAGCTGTGAAGTATGTACTTCTTGGGTAATGTAAAGAATGAGAGTCATGCTGTGCACTGTTTGTTTGTTTCTGAGCTGGGTTTTACAGAGATTGTCTCTTAAAATTCTGGAGGGTGGGAAGATACCCACACATAACACAGTTATTATTACCACCAGGTATTGCTGTTACAAATTAATATGCTGTGTCTCAGGAATGAGGAGAATGCTGTGCTGTTACATACCTGAACATTTCCCCGTTACCTATTGTTGTTGTCTGCCTTCAAGTCATTTCCAGCTTATGCTGACCCTAAGTCAAAGTTATCATGGGTTTTTCTGGGGCTGAGACTGTGTGACTCATCTAAGGTCACCCAGTTGGTTTTCATGGCTGAGTGGGGAATCAAAACCTGATCTATAGAGTTGTAGTTCAGTGTTCAAACCACTGCACCGTGCTGGTTCTTTTTATGACAAGATGGACCATTTGACAAGAACAAGAACAAGCAGATGAAGCACAAGTGTAGGATTTTACAATATTGCTTGAACTAGAGGGATGGATGTGCTGTTTGAGTGAATAAAGGGGACTTCTTATTGAAAAAGGTACCAATATCAATATCTTGTGGCTGGATGCACAGGACGTTTGAAGATGGAATATTCATTAGCACAGGCAGCTCCCTAGGGAAGCAGTTCAAAAATTTGAGAGCAGCAGCCACTGTACAAGGTACAAGGCCTCTCCCTTGTACCCACCAGCCATGTCTGAGAAGGTGATGAGAGTGAGAGACTTATAATTATTTATACATTATAATCAGTTCAGAACATTGTGATCCAGAAATCTCTTTAACACTATACCCTCAATTTAACTTTATGTGTTTAACATATCAAAAGGAATTCATTACTAATTCTGATAATCCTTTATGATTTACCTCCTGATTCTGAGAACAGATTAATACAACTGTAGCCTTTTCAGGAATAATCTGGTTTCTCTTCAGATCGTATAAATCTTTCTATGATCTATGATCCTATATTAATACAGATGAATACAACAGTGAATGTAATGAATATGCAATGTACACAATGTACACATATGCAATGGTGGCACAGTGGTTAAATGCCTGTACTGCAGCCACTCACTCAAAACCATAATGTTGCGAGTTCAATACCAGCAAAAGGGCTCAAGCTCGACTCAGGCTTGCATCCTTCTGAGGTCGCTAAAATGAGTACCCAGATTGTTTGGGGCTAATTAACTTACACTGCTTAGGCGGTATGAAGCGGTATATAAATTAAGCTTGTTTGTTTGTTTGTTTGTGACTAATGCTACATAGATAACTAATGATACACAGGTTAAAGGATGGTGTGAAGTTGCTTCCTTTTTCACAAAAATGAAACATGTGATGAGAATCTCTGCTGGATTTGAGTGGCCTTTGGAAAACTTTTTTTAAAAAAAGAAAGTGAATGACTGTTGGCTAGAGTGTTTTGAGAATTTTACTCCAAAAAAGAAGTCTCTTTGGGCTCTGTAGTCTCACTTCCAGGAATGCTTTACAGAACAATAGTTAAGTTATATCTTCTGCATGGAAAGACTATCTCTTCTAAAGACATGCTAGTGCAATGTGGACACATCAACAAAATAGGAAGAGGGGGAGGCTGTTGGTGGCAGAATTGAACTTAGGAAAAATCCTCCACTTCTCCATGGCTTGTCCCTGAGAACCTCAGCACACTAGAAAAGAAAGCCGAAATGGAGACAGTGAGTAGCACTTTTCTCCATGACTTACTACATGACATTGATAGTTCTTCTATTCTCTTCCTGTGGGACACAGTGGTCAAAGTGTGCTTTTTGTCAAAGAGATTTTTCCAGCTAGACAATAGACTTGCTTTCGCCACTATCTCCTGCAGTCAAAGAACTGAATTGCTATGAGCTCATGTGGTAAGACACGAGAAAGCTACTACTCTCCAGCTCCATTTCAGCTTTCTTTTCTAGTGTGATAAAGCTCTAAATAAGGTATTCATGCTGGTATAGTACAACAGTTTAGTGCCAGCCATGTGACTATTGAAAGGAATAACTACCCTGGGAAATTGTCAACAGAAAAGAGGGAAGTTTAACTTTGTTTCTGAAAAATCAGTTCAGAGGTACAAGAAAAAAGAACATCAACTTGGTTTTGAACCCCTAGAACTTGTTTTCCTGAATGCGGATGTGCTGGTAGCCATGTTGAAGACCCATTTTTAGCTTCAGGACAAGAGACAACAGCAACACACTGTAGCTTAGGAGACAAAGGAGGAAAAAGCACAGTCTAAGGAAAGCAATCTGTATATCAACAAGTAGTTATTTAGAAAAGACAATAGGGCCAGATGTGGGACTGGGTGGGGTGGGGGGCTCCCTAGTTATCTTCTGTCTATTGTCCTGACAATTGTTGGCATTCATCTTTCAATGTGTGTCTTCCAAGCATAATGAAGTTGTTTTTATTGTGTTCCTGCAGGTGGCGCTTCTATTCAAAAACAACAGAAGCTTGCCAGATAATGATTTTCATTATCAGCAGCAAAGGAATGGCATTAGTTAGCAATTTCAAGGACACAGTGCATTGAAGAGAAGCCCCAGTGTAATGTTGTTCTCTTGGGAAGCCATGGTGTGGTCATCCCCATGTTGTCACATCAGCCTACACAGCATTTATGCCAAAATTATCAGCTCATCTGCAAGAATGGCAGAAAACATAGGAATCGGACCATGAAATGTCTTTCAAGCTGCAGTGCAGTGAAGAAAAGAACCCCTTCCCCCCAAAACTCTCACTTGTCTCTTACAACATCCAATTCACTACCTGCCATACCCACACCAAATGTGCATCAAATTGTATTTTTCCTTTATTATACCCTACCTGTTTCTCAAAAGCAATCCAAAGTGGATTACAACAAAGCTAAAACAACATAAAGCTAAACATCTGACAACAACAAAATTAAAACACAATGAAACAAGCTATCATATCAACAATCCATTAATTTTTAAAATTGTAAAATCATTTTAAAACATACTGATCAAGATACAAAAAAGTACACAACCTCATTAAAACATACTCTCTACAACCAAATAATCACAACATGCCAGTTTGCATAAAAGTTCTTTGTCTTCTGGTAAAAGAAAAGTAGAGGTTTAGTAAGTCAGGGAAGGAAATTCTGCAGTTTGGCACTAAGAGCAGAGAAATCTTGCAGCATAGAATAGATGGCTTCCATCCATTCCATTTCCTTCATTCCCTGTTTTCAATAGTCAGCCAGTATTCCATAGGCACTAATGCTGGCATAGTGGTTTGAATATTGGACTATGATTGTGGAGACCAGGTTTGATTCTCTGCTTGGCCATAAAACCCTCTGGGCAAATCACATGCTCTTAACCTCGGGGGAAGGCAATGGCAACCCTCCTCTGAACAAATCTTGCCAAGAAAACCCCATGATAGGGTAACCTAAGGGTCACCATAAGTCAGCAATGACTTGAAGGCACACAACAACAATATTTTCCTATCCTCATTACATTATTTGGTCAGTGCTGCATATTCCATGGAAAGACTCTTCTGCTTAGGAATCAAAGGAGATTGTTGCACCTGCAAATTCCACTGGGATAGATGCAGGATTGAAAAGTTAAAACTGGGTGTTATCACACGCAGCCAAGGCCAGGCGAGTGCAACCCCTCTGCAGCCTGGACCCCAATCATACTTATCCAGAAGCTTTTCAAAAATTGGTACTTGCCACTTTTGAAAAGCTGCTGGATAAACATGGCTGGGGTCTGAGCTGCAGACAGATTGCACTCACCTGGCCTCTGCTGCGTGTGATAACACCCGTTTTTGACCTTTCAATCCCACATCTATCCCGGTGGAATTTGCTGGTGAAAAAATCTCCAAAGTCCTGCCTAAATAAAAAGGTCTTTGCAAGGGAAGGGGTCAACCAAACTTCCCATGAGAGGAAGTTCCACAATCTGAGAGTGACCACTGAGAAGATTCCTTCCTGTGTCCTCACTAAACGTGCTAGTGATGGTGGTGGGGTGTTTTGGGATAAAGGAGCCATAAGGACCTAATCTGGCCCTAGTAAGTGTTCTTTGGGTCAAAAGCCTCACCTGTTAGGGTACCCATGCAGTGGCCTGCAACCGTAAACTGTCATCCCAGGTTGTCGCCTGAGCAGACAGGCTGTGTAGATGAGTATTGGCAGCAGATAGATTGTCTGAGGGCTGGATCTGTTTCTGATGCTGCACCAGGGTTGACTGCTGCTGTATAGTTGTGTATAGTTGTGGTGTAGCACAAACATATTGTGCGCATAACATCCCATCCCTGTTTCTTTGGGGTGCAAGATGCTTTCCTGACTGGGAAAGCTTGTGGGCTACCCATGATATAAAACAGGGATGTATGAAATGTGGGCCATGAGGTCCATGAGGCCACAAGGCTATTTTAGAAGCCACTGTTTTCACCCTGATGCTTCTCCACCAAAAAAAAAGGCAAATAAATGCCATTTCCTCATCCCAGGAGACTGCAGGGGCTGCAGCTTTGAGAGAAAAGATGGCATAGGGCCCTAGAATCCACTTCAAAACATTTTTGTTTTTTTGTTTTTCACATTTGGAAGGCTAACACAACTATCAATGAATCCTGAGGGCAGAAAACTGGGGCCCAGACACTCTGAAATTGCCCCACTCCATCTAAAGTCACAATAATATTATCATTTCTAAAAATCTCAGAAATAAAGCATTGCTTCAGTAATTACACAGCAAATCCTGCCTGTCACCTTGCTGAAATCTCATGCTTTCTCTTCACTAGCAAAAGGATTAGAGAAAGAGAAAAGGAAGAAGACAGAGAGGAAAAGGTAGAGATTGAAGTCAAAAGGGTCTGATCAACGATAACTTTTCAGGACTTGTTAGACAAGCAAGAGAGAAATGTGTTTAGCAGAAGGAACGGGTTCCAAAGAAAGGAAAAAAAGAGGGAAAGGGGGAAGAGAAAGATGATAAGAAATAGCTCAATTAGTCTGAGATATACACAAGAGAAAACTATCAGCAGAATAGAGAGATGGTGAACAGGCAAGTGAAAACAGGAGACACTTGGATCTAAAAGCTAAAGAGTACAAAATGTCTCCCTGTCAAAGAAAAAAAAGTGGGGGAGAGAAGAAGTGAAGGAAATAGTTTAACTGAGACTTGTTTGAGTATAAAAAAGCAGTTAAATGGGGAAAATGAGGCACAGAAGACAATAAATTGGCAGCAGAATTGTAAATTAAAGGTAGACAATGGAGCTGAGTGATGAGTCCCAGAGAAGAGCACTTAAATAATCAAGCCAGCAAGCTGTAAACGAATATATTTACAAGTGAAGAAAAATATATAAAAGCTGAAATCTTTGCAGAACACTGGATAAAAAAAAGATGGAAATAAGTCTCGAGGGCATGTCAAGATTTAGGAATGGAGATGAAATAGAAGCATTAGCAAGAGGAAAGGTATAAATGGGACGGGGTGGGGGGGGGAGGAGAGACAGACCAAGTTTAGTTTTATACATACACTTGTCCCTCCACTTTCACTGGAGTTAGAGACACGGGACCCCTGTGAATGTGTTAAAACCACAAATAACAAAAACACAGCAGAGATATGCATGTTGGATATGAAGGTGTTTTATTTTGTTCCCCCCCCCCCAACTTCAGTGGTGTAATGGCTGGTTTTGAGTGGTGCCTGTAGTAGTGGTTTGCAGCCATGGAGCCTATGATGGATCGTTTCTCCATCTGGATGATGCATTTCCAGCCCTCCCATTCCTCCACCCCACTTGAGGAGTCACACCTCAATTTGTATTTTGTTTTGGGGTGTTTTTTTGGGTTTTTTTTTTTTTGCATATTGGTTTATATATTGTTGTTGTTATTACACTGTAACACCATTGTTTATTTATACTTTGCATTGGGAATACCTGTGTAGTGTCAGCAGGTGTGTGCTTTTCTGTCGCTGGCTGACTGTGGGTGTGAGTGTGACTCCGTTTGTCACCTATTTTTGTCCCTTATGCCCTGGTGTGCTGTGATGTAACAGCCACGGGCTTTTTTCCCCCCTGTGTAATATTACTAATGTTTGCTGTTCCAGAGAATATGTATGTGTGAGTGTTGCCTGTGTGTCATTAAATTTATGTTTTCTAAATAAATGTTTTGTAAATATATTTTTGCTTACCTGTATAAATACTGTAGCAACATATGTTTTAAATTTTAAACAGTTGGTGTGTTACCTTTTTTGGTTACTGAGATTTAAAAAAAGGTTTTGGGGGGAGAAGGGAAAGGAGGGGAATATTGCCTGGAAAGGATACAAAAAGGAGTGAATGTCAGTGGAAAGGACTGAAGAAAGGAGAGTACCTGATGGAAGAGGAAGAAGAGAACAACACCAAATACATACTAAGGAAACAGCAAGAGCAGTAGAGATGCAAGGCAGCTATGGGATGGGAAGGGAGAAGAATATATGGGGAGGGGGGCAGAAAAAGGAAAAGAAGGGCAGAGGCAGCTGGAGGATCAGGAAGATACCACCCAGTGGAACATGAGCACAACAACTAGACAGCTAGAGGGAAGAACAGGAGGGGGAGAGGGATGCAATTTTATTAAAATGTCAGTATTTTATTGATTGTATCGTCGTATTTGTATTTTGTATTTATTTTATTGGATGTAATCCCACCTCGATCCACAGGGAGAGGCAGGAAATATAAATACGATGATGATGATGATGATGATGATGATGATGATGATGATGGACTGAGTTGCAGGGCACCCACTGTGCCCATGGCCCACCCCATGAGTAACTAAAGCAATGAACACAGGAAGCGGAGTCTTTGGTTTTCTTTAAATTGTCTATTCTGCACAGTTTCTTGTGGAAGGGTCTGAGGCAAGACTTGGTGTGGCCCACCTGTAATTGCACATAACATGCAGAGCAAGTTTAGTATATGTAATTTATAAGGAATTTGTACAGATGGGTGTCTCAGAAGTATGAGTAGATATCTCAGATCAATATGCCATTTAACTGCTTCCAGTTAAAAAAAAAAAAAAGGAGCATTTCTAGAGGCATACCTAGCAGCCAAAATAAGTGGCTTACAAAGTTTAGGGGATACATGTGCAGTACTATTTTATTTGAATAACTGTTCCAATAGTTATTGCAGAGCACATTGCATTTCAGGATGGCAAAATGATACCACACAAGGCATACATGTCTAGTACTAACTATTTCAATATTTGCTAATAACTAACTCAACAAGTATTTAAATTATGCTAATGCACATTTTATTTCAGAATGCCAAATGAATAGCACACAAATAGGTGCCGAAATAGTTTTACATAATAAGATCCCAGTACTCTAACTGAACATAATATGCAGAGCAAGTTTTACAAAGTGCAGAGGAAGAGATATGTCTTATAAGTACAGTACATAAATACAGTAGATATTGCATACAGTAACATGTCCCACACATGGAACATAGCACATGTCAGCATCAAATGACAACAAAAAAAATCCCCCTGAGAAATGAACAATTTCCCCCAACATTCCCTACAAAGATACTGCACTGTTTCTTAATTTTCCAGAAGTTCCATCCAACCACATCAAAAGAACAAAACATTACCAAAAAGAAGTATGAAAGCATTAAAAAAACAGCATAAAAGGCTATGTCCTTTTCAGCAGCCGGCTATGGCAAAGGAGCACCGGAACAGTAATATATTCAGATCAGTGGCCATTGGTGACATGTTACCTTTTGAATATATATTAAGAGTTCTTGACTAAAAGTGCTAAATATGAGGGGGTATCGTAAAGTTTTAATGGTCACCTTTTAAAAAAATTGACAGAAAGTTTGTTTTGATTTGTAGTTGTTAAATTATCTCTATGTAGTCACTATCTAGATTTATACATATTTCCCAGCATATCTTGACCCTCCAAACACCTGATATTGTAGAAGTCTGCAGATTGCACCTTACGAGGGGATATTTTAAAGTAATAATGATCACCTGGAAGTTATTATGGCATATTGATGAAATTTTGTCAGTGTCATCATTGGTCCCTAAGTGCACATTGCTGAGAAAATCAACTCATTGCATCCTTTATTTTTGTGACTAGCTCTGCCAGAAGTGACTAAAGTCTAAAATCGTTTTCAGTAGGATCTGTACTCATATGTAGGTGTGTAAGTAACACACATGTTGTGGCAACACAAAACACAACTTTACTAGTCATAAGCTCTCTCACCTTGCTGACATACACACAACTGTTTTCGATATCAAGCACACAATTGCTAACCAATACCAGGTCTTTGCAAAACGTTTGAGTAGAAGTGACCAAGTTGGTTTGTAAGTGCTTAGTAGGATCTGTACTCATATGTAGGTGTGTAAGTTACACACATGTTATGGCAACATAAAACACAACTTTACTAGTCATAAGCTCTCTCACCTTGCTGACATACACACAACTGAGGGCCTTTTCTATTGTCGCCCCGAGCCTCTGGAACGCATTGCCCATGGAGATCCGCTTGGCTGCCTCCCTTACGCAATTCAAGAAGGGGTTAAAAACGAGTTTATTTGAGCAAGCCTACCCCTGATTTTCCCCCGCTCCTACTCTTTTCGCTGCTATTCTTCTCCCACCATGACTGGACTGAACCACTGTTATTCTTGGGCTGAAATTGTAATATTGTTTTTGATTAACTGTTTTTAACTTTTGTATATGTTTTAATTTCCCTACGTGTACACCGCCCTGATCACTGGAAGGGCGGTATATAAATAAAGATTTATTATTATTATTAACTTTACTAGCACAAAACAATCCAAGAATATTGCAAAACTTTGGCAAACATTGATGGAACAAGTACTTAAGAAACCTGACTATATATATATATCGGCATACAGTTGTGAGTATTCAGAAGCCAACAAAACTTTCTGTGAAATGTTGCTTCAGTACTGATGGTGAAACAAGACAGTTTCCTGTCTTGCAGCTTCACAGAGCAAAGAGCTGGTTGTGTGGCATACCCAATTTTGTCTTCCAATACATCATTGCCAAACAGTGCTCCTCAGCATCTGCTACCAGAAGCAGTTACTTCTTTCTGCCTAATGGTAGCCTGGCCTTGGCTGTTCCTAAGCTTCATCACTTTTGTGGTACTGACAAGTTATAAATCATTAGCTGTTTATCTGAGATAATAAACAACTCTGTGCTTGGACAATATCTCCTCATACATTCTGGAATATAATGCACACAGGGCTCTGTAAATTTAACAAGAAGACTATGTGGGATTCCTGTAATGCTTTTTTCAGTTTGGTATACAATGATATTTCCCCTGTCATTGATCATTAAGGGATGTCTTTGAGGCAAATAAGATGAAGCTCATCTTCATGACTGTCCTTAACTGCATTCCTCCAGAGAGTTCCATCAAGCCTGGGATTCTTCTCATTAGAGAGAGATGAGGTAACTAGAGTTCCACATTTAGGTTTCAAAACAACTATGTAATGCTGTATGGAACTTTATGCAAAGAAGGTAGAAAATGGCATGCACATAGCAGATGCATGCATTCATGAACCAATCCTCAAAACATGGAATTTTCAGCTCTAGGGATAATTTCAATTCAGTTCTTTTTTAAAACTAGAATTTATCATGATTTGCAAAATTTGAATGTGGAAGAAAGCAAGGCAGACAGGTATGTCTTTCTCTTTTCAACAAAGATCAATAAATATAAAATGTCTGGCACCTAAACTGTACATGATTCCTATCCAATCTGACCCCTCCCCATAAATACGGAGTTTATGTGTTGCCTGCAAGCAGCTGCAGTAAGAAAGTTTTTCATGATTCCAATGTATCCATGTGATCAGAAACTTAGTATTTAGAGATGTCTCCAAACTAAATTAAATTAAGTTCCCAGCTAAATAAATGGGACTTATTTCATCAGCAATATTTCCTATTGATTTTGATGGAATCTGTATTAAACTTAGCCTAGATCCACCTCTATATAAATAAGCCGTTTAGAGTAGGGTATTGTTAAAGAGATTGTGAGTATAAGTTTGCAGGAGATGGGCAGAGCAGTGGAAGACAGGGAGTCTTGGAGATTTCTCATCAGCAGGGTTGCCATGAGTCGAGATCGACACAAAGACAGTTAACAACAACAAAAATTGTTATGATAGGTCTTGGTTTTTTAAAAAATAAATGAAATTGGGATGATATTTTGTTCTTGTTATAGTTTGTTCCTTCCTTAAGCAAAGATTTCCATTGCATTCACAGGGAACCAGATTCTAACAAAAATGATAGAATTAATAAATATTGGAGAAGGAAGCCATAGTCTGAGTCTACAAGATCTGAGCAAGGCTGTTGATGATAAGGTGACTAACGGGTTACTCATTAATGGGGCTGCCATAAGTCAAAGTCAACTTGATGGCAATTAGCAACAATTTTGCAGTATACAGTAGGAAGAAGTAAATAATATATTATAAAAAATCCATATAACAATTTTCTGAAGAGGGACAAATGTGCTCTTAGCGAACAGGTACTGTCAACCTTATATAGCACATGCTGCAAAGACAGTGAACTATGAGATGATTGTGATGATGATGATGATGATGATAGTGATGATGACTGATTGGGACTCATATGGTTATGATCTGTTCCCTCGGTGAGTAACCATGATATATGTCTTTCATGCAGACTGCATGTTCAATCCCTGGATGTCACAAGGGGATCTTGTGCTGGGAGGCTACTTAAGGCTACTCAAGGCTAGCAGAAGCTTCATTTCCTTTAAGGAGGAGAAAGAAAAGGAGGAGGCTGTAGTCCATGTGCTTGGGTGAGATCTAATTTAATTTACACTTGAGCCAAGGCTAGCAGGCTAGCAGAAGCTGCATTTCCTTTAAGGAGGAGAAAGAAAAGGAGGAGGCTGTAGTCCATGTGCTTGGGTGAGATCTAATTTAATTTTCACTTGAGCCATTGCATTCTGGGAGCCAGTGCTGGGAGGCTACTTAAGGCTACTCAAGGCTAGCAGAAGCGCGCGCCGTTAATTTTGATTTTTTATTTTTTTTAATCTAGTCAAGGAGGTGTTTAGAGAATAGAAGAGGAGCCGGCCTGAAGCATCAGAGGAAGTGAATCAGAGACTTGCCTTTGGAAGGAGCTTTTAGCCAGGAGCTCTCTACATAACTATAGGCCCCGTGACTTGAACTCAGTGACAGAGCTTGGGAACAAAGGCCAAGTCTAGCAAGGGAAGCCCACAGTCTTGTTTCAGTGCCTCCTTAAGACTTCTCAGTATGGACACTGAAGGCCCTGCAGCAGTCACCTGCAACACTTGTGGGATGTTTGTCTTCTTGCCTACAGAGGTGGCGAACTACACCTGCCACAAGTGCAAGTTGGTAGCCCTCTTGGAAGAGAAAGTACAGCAGCTAGAGGAGCAGATATCTGCACTCCAGCATCATAGAGAGCAGGAGAATCTCCTGAACAGAACAGGCCAGAATGTCTTGGGTGGGAAACAGAGAGAGGAAGTTGTTGGGGTGGAGGAGGTCACTCCACATATAACAGAGGTAGATGCTTGGAGGAAGGTCACACACAGAAGTAAGGAAACCAGGGAACGTTCTGTGAGCTGCTTGCAGCTGCAGAATTGCTTTGAATCTTTCTCTGTTGTCAGAGATGATGAGGAAAAGCAGCAGGGACAGACATCAGGGACAGAGCAGGAGAGCCTGAGAGTATCACGAAAAGGAACAGCCACTGCTAAGCCTCGAAGGAGGCGCGTGGTCGTGGTGGGGGACTCCTTGCTGAGGGGTACAGAAGCAGTGGTTTGTGGGCCTGACAAGATGTCTCGGGAGGTGTGTTGTCTCCCTGGGGCAAAGATCCATCATGTGACGGAGAGGCTGACAAGACTTGTCAAGCCTACTGACCGTTATCCCCTTCTTTTGGTTCATGTGGGAACCAATGATACTGCAAGGCACAGCCTTCAGAATATCAAAAGGGATTATGAGGCTCTGGGAAGGAAGCTGAAAGAGATGGATGCACAGGTTGTCATCTCATCTCTACTCCCGGTAGAAGGGCATGGTCCAGGAAGGGAGAGGAAAATAGCAGAGGTGAATAACTGGCTCCGTAGATGGTGCCGCCAAGAACAGTTTGGATTCTTGGATCATGGGCTGCGGTTCCATGAGGAGGGACTTCTGGCAAGGGATGGACTGCATCTCACGCCAGTTGGCAAAAACGTTTTTGCCAACAGTCTGAAGAATCTGATCAGGAGGGCTTTAAACTGAGTTATGTGGGGGAGGGAGACATTATACTGGAAGACAAAAGGGATGGAGAGAATAGTCCAAGTGGCATAGAGGGAACAAGGCAAACAGTGCAAGGACCCAACAGTAGGAGGCAAAAAAATGTGCAAAAGCAGCAAGTAAAGAGGACACATGTCTTAAATGTCTCTACACTAATGCACAGAGTATGGGAAATAAGCAGGATGAACTTGAACTCCTAGCACAACAAGGGAAATATGATATAATAGGCATCACTGAAACCTGGTGGGATGAGTCTCATGATTGGAATGTAGAAATAAAGGGGTATAACCTTTTTAAGAGAAACAGGCCAAGCAGGAAAGGAGGAGGAATAGCATTATATGTCAGGGATATATACACCAGTGAAGAGATGCAGGAAGTCAATACTGGAAGCCAGTTGGAGAGCATCTGGATAAAAATTAAAGGAGAGGGAAATAACAGGGATGTTACTGTGGGAGTCTACTACAGACCCCCAACTCAGGCAGAGGAATTGGATGATGCCTTTCTAGAACAGATGACCACACAATCAGGAAGGAGAGATGTAGTAGTGATGGGGGACTTCAACTATCCGGATATTTGCTGGAAGTCAAACTCAGCCAAATCCTCAAAGTCTAGCAAATTTCTCACTTGCCTGGAAGACAATTTCATTGTCCAAAAGGTGGAAGAGGCAACAAGGGGATCAGCCATTTTAGATCTGATCTTAACCAACAGGGAAGACCTAGTTGATGGGGTGCAAGTGGTTGGATCCTTAGGTGGAAGTGACCATGTTCTCCTGGAGTTTGTTATGCAGTGGAAGGGAGAAGCTAGGCATAGTCAGACATGCACTCTAGACTTTAGGAGAGCTGAATTCAATAAACTTAGAGAAATACTGGGAGTGATCCCATGGTCAGGAATACTAAAAGAAAAGGGAGTTCAAGACGGATGGGAGTTTCTCAAAAGGGAGATATTGAAGGCACAATTTCAAACAGTTCCAATGAGGAAGAAAAATGGAAGATGTCTCAAGAAGCCAGGATGGATGACTAAGGAACTTTCAAATGAGCTAAGTTTTAAACGGAACATGTATAAGAAATGGAAAAATGGAGAAATCACGAAAGAGGAATTTAAACAAATAGCCAGCACATGTAGGGGTAAAGTCAGAAAAGCTAAAGCGCAGAATGAACTCAGGCTTGCTAGAGAGGTTAAGAACAATAAAAAGGGCTTTTTTTTGATATGTCCGCAGCAAAAGGAAGAAGACGGAAACAGTAGGGCCACTGCGTGCAGAAGATGGCAAAATGCTCACAGGAGACAGAGAAAAGGCAGAATTACTCAACACCTTCTTTGCTTCAGTCTTCTCAGAAAAGGCAAAGGGTGCTCAACCTAAGGATAATGGAACAGGAGACAGAATAGAGGAAATTCAGCACAGAATAAGTAAAGAGGTAGTACAGGAATACCTGGTTAACCTAAATGAATATAAATCTCCAGGACCAGATGAACTACATCCTAGAGTATTAAAAGAACTAGCAAATGTAATATCAGAGCCATTGGCAATAATCTTTGAGAACTCCTGGAGAACAGGAGAAGTCCCAGAAGACTGGAGGAGGGCAAACGTTGTCCCCATCTTCAAAAAGGGAAAAAAAGAGGATCCCAACAATTATCGTCCAGTTAGTCTGACATCAATTCCAGGAAAGGTGCTAGAGCAGATCATTAAGCAGAGAGTCTGCGAACATTTAGAAGCCAATGCCATAATCACAAAAAGCCAACATGGGTTTCAGAAAAAGAAGTCATGCCAAACGAACCTGATCTCTTTTTTTGATAAAATTACCAGCTTGGTAGATGAAGGGAATGCTGTGGATATAGTATACCTCGATTTCAGTAAGGCCTTTGACAAGGTTCCCCATGACATTCTTGCAAACAAGCTTGAAGAATGTGGGCTAGACAAGTTAACTGTTACATGGATTTGTAATTGGTTGACTGGCCGAACTCAAAGGGTGCTCAACAATGGCTCCTTTTCATCCTGGAGAGAAGTGACCAGTGGGGTCCCACAGGGTTCTGTCCTGGGCCCAGTGCTATTCAACATCTTTATTAATGATTTGGATGACAGAATTGGTGGCATACTTATCAAATTTGCAGATGACACTAAACTGGGAGGAGTAGCTAATACCCCAGAGGACAGGATCAAAATTCAAAATGACCTGAATAGACTAGAAAGCTGGGCCAGTGCTAACAAAATGAAATTCAATACGGAGAAATGTAAGGTTCTGCACTTAGGGCGGAAAAATGAAATGCACAGATATAGGATGGGGGACACCTGGCTGAACGAGACCACATGTGAAAGGGATCTAGGAGTCCAAGTAGACCATAAGCTGAACATGAGTCAACAGTGTGATGCGGCAGCTAAAAAAGCCAATGCAATTTTAGGCTGCATCAATAGAAGTATAGTTTCTAGATCAAGGGAAGTTATAGTGCCACTCTATTCTGCTTTGGTCAGGCCCCACCTGGAATACTGTGTCCAGTTCTGGGCACCACAATTCAAAAAGGATGTGGAGAAACTGGAGCATGTCCAAAGGAGGGCAACTAAGATGGTGAAGGGTCTGGAAACCTTGCCCTATGAAGAACGCCTTAGGGAGCTGGGGATGTTTAGCCTGGAGAAGAGAAGGTTAAGAGGTGATATGATAGCCCTGTTTAAATATTTGAAGGGATGTCATATTGAGGAGGGAGCAAGCTTGTTTTCTGCTGCTGCAGAGACTAGAACGCGGAACAATGGATGCAAACTGCAGGAAAAGAGATTCCACCTCAACATTAGGAGGAACTTCCTGACAGTAAGGGCTGTTCGACAGTGGAACACACTCCCTCGGAGTGTGGTGGAGTCTCCTTCCTTAGGGGTCTTTAAGCAGAGGCTGGATGGCCATCTGTCAGGGATGCTTTGACTTGGAGTTCCTGCATGGCAGGGGGTTGGACTGGATGGCCCTTGTGGTCTCTTCCAACTCTATGATTCTATGATTCTATGATTCTATGATTCTATGATCAGATAGCAGACTGCCTGAGATGTTCAGGAAGCACAGAGTAGACAATATGGTGCTAGATAGTCTAAACAGCTATAGAGTAATTTTTAATGTCCCTGTTTGATTGAACAAAGATGCTTTTTTTAAAAAAAGTCTGCTCTGTTCACTTCCTTTGTTCCTTGTGTAGGATACAAGCATCAAGCTAGTGTCTGATCATTCATATGAGCAATTCTGGAGTGCAACATGATTAATTGCTTTTAATTGACTAATGCATTGTCCAACCAGGGCATTCATGCAAATTTTTGGTAGGACTGTTTTAGGCACAAGAACTCCTTTGTCAGAGCTTATCCTTCACTCAAAGCTTCATTTAGCTAAAAGTGATGCTCAAGAGACACCTGAGGCTGTGTCATATTGATTATCTTATTGGCTAGGCATGCTGCTGAGGAATTTAAGAAGCCACAAATCCTGTCAATCAAATGAAGATCTAAAGAGTTTACTGACTGTCCCTTCAGATCTCCAATGTGTCAGGAGAGAAACATTCCTTAGACACATTTAGAATGGTTGCCTCACCACAACCATTCAATGTGTCACCGTTTACTACTCCCTCCTTTTTCTGGCTATGGCATTATTAGTAAACACATCTAGGCCTTCTCATTGTTATGAACAAGGAGCCAAATACTAATCCTATGCATTATGTCACTTTGACTATTTTAGATTTTACAAGATGTATGTAGTAAATGGAAATGTCTGCATACTTGGGGAAAGAAAGATTTATTTACATTGACATTTATTTTATTTTTATTTTTATGTAGTTATTAACAATACAAAATAGTGAGATAGTATAACCATTTTTTAAGAACAAAGAAACACAACAGGATTTGCATTATATCTCAGAAAATAAGATGTTCATCTATGCAGTCCTTGATTCATTGATTTGTGGTCCATGATTCATAGGTTTGCATTATGAGAAAGGAACAGTAAATTGTTGCCCTTTTTATTGTAGAGAGACACTGTGGTATAGTGGTTTGAGTGTTGGACTAAGATTTTGGGAGATAAGGGTTCAGATCCCCACTTGCCACAGAAACTCACTGGGTGACCCCAGGCAGACCACATTCTCTCAGTCTCAGAGGATGGCCATGGAAAATCCCCACTGAACCTTCCAGAGAAGACCCCGTGATAGAATTGATGACTTGGAAACAACTTGAAGGCAGACAATAATAACAACCTTTTTTCAGGCCACATAAAGCTATGCAAAACTCAGAAAAGAAGAAGATAATAAAATTTGAAAACTAAATATTTCCTCCGCCCCCAAATGAAGTAAAAATCTGCATATTTGATGTACTGGGGAAAAATCTATATCGTTGTGATTTGTTCTCTTGGCTAATTGGTAAGATAATTGCATGTCAATACATCATTCTTACCAGAGCCATGGCTGCAACAATTCTTCATGTTTTGCTCTGCTATTTCTGTGAAGGTCAGTGAAGGATAGTCAGCTTCCTGGGAAAAGGTTGTGGTCAGCTTTCCCCCCCCCCCCCACCCTATAATGTTCCACCAGCATCTTCACACTGCATACCCTGTCCTCTAGAAATCCTTAGTGCCTAGAGCTACTAAATATGATATCCTTGTCAACGTCATCTTTATAAAGTTGTTGTAAATTTCTACTTATTGTTACAGATTTTAGATTGCAATAGTGGGTTTAAGGACAAGGGATGCCATGATAAACAATATTATGTGGGATAAGCTGGAGTTGTAGCAAAGCTCTTTTTTGGAATCAAAAAGATAGAACATCAAGGCAAGAAATGATGACACCTGAATATCTCCTACTCAGAATTCTGTTTGTGATAGTCACCTATACTTTAGGCTTTGACTTCTCTGCCTCTTTTTATATTTCCCAACACTTTCTACTTATTATTTGCCCAGTGCTCCTATTTCTTCCTTATTGTCAACAACCTTTGCTGTCCATTATGGGTCCAATGTGAAGATTTCCCAGTAAGAGCCCTTTTCAGGTGCAACCCTGGTATAATGAAAAAACATACATATAACATATCTTCCAACATTTCACAGGTGAAAACAAAAAACATTTCACAGGTGAAAACCAGGATGTATGTAGCTAAAAAACATGAAAAGTGCGGTCAAGAAAGCAAGCAATTATGAATAAGCAAGATGACACAAACCAGGAGCTATTGCCACAGTTTGCTTTTGTCTGAGCCACCTGGATAGGGCAAGATCCCACCACGTCCCTGTTCTCTCCTACACTGAACTAATGCAGTTCAAACTACTTTTGCACTTTAAACTGAGGCCCTATACACACTGGCACTTTGGATTAGCATGGGGGTGAAGTCAGGGCGTAGTGTCATCATGATGCAAGCCCCTACTCTGCCCCCAGGGTGCCATGATGCTGTGTGCTGCTCCACACGGTGCATGGTATCACTGCATTCTTCTGGCGCTGCCTCCATTTGATGTAGCACCGAAGGAGCCCTGCAAAGCAAAAAAACAAACAAAAAACAAACAAAAAACAAACAGCTTCATTTATATACCACTTCATACCCTTAAGGAGTGTCTAAGCGGTTTACAATTGTAAGCTATTTGCCCCCCAACAATCTGGGTACTCATTTTAGTGACCTCGGAAGGATGCAAGCCTGAGTCAAGCTTCAGCCCTTTGCTGGTCTTGAACTCGCCACCTTATGGTTTTGAGAGAGTGGCTGCAGCACAGGCATTTAACCACTGCACCACCAGGGCTGATTGCACCAGGATAACACCAGGGCTGATAACACAGGGCAGCGCCACAGCGGCTATCGTGCCCTTTCCAGGGCACAAAAAGGAACCACTTTTTGTGTCTCCTTTTTGTGACCTGGAAAGGCTGGATTGGGGCCATGGTGTGAGGTTGTTGTGTATGTACATCCCCTGAGTTTGTAGCAATCAACACAAATTGAAGATAGATAGTAATAGCAAGTGCATCTCTATACTGTTCCTCAGTGAACTAGCACTGCCTAGGTGGTTTACAATGTGTAAGCTAATTGTCCCCAACAAGCTGGGTACTCATTTTAGTGACCTAGAGAAGGATGGAAGGCTGAGTCAACCCTGGAGCCCTCCTCTAGGATCAAACTTACAATGTTGTGGCTGCAGTACCAGCATTTAACCACTGCACGACCAGGGCTCCTTTTTAGAGGAAAAGTGAGAAGAGGAGAGAGAAACTGGGACTTTTTCTAAAGAGCTGAAAAAGTGGGATGACCTAGAACTGAGATCATTCTTATCAAAATGGAACAGTTGGAGAGGATGTGCACACATACTAGAGAGTGGGCTTGCACTGAGTACCTCACCTAAGATCATATACAGCAGTTTGCATTGCCTCCTGACATCTCTGAGCTTAGTAGGAATTTCCACAATTAAGCAATTCTTCTCATGTACTATACATGCAAAGGCATCCATTTAATCTGAAACTTCAATCACACAGGGGTATAGATTGCACAGTATACAAGAAAACTTCCTTAATGTAGCTGTAAGAGTGTCTCATCTGGAATTGTTATACGTTCATAGTCTACATTCCATAAAGAAAGTAACAAAAATGTTGACTTCTGAAATTGCTTTCTTTTTCTGTTTTTAAATCTTGTGAACTGCTGTGAATATTAATGTTTTTGGAGGAAAGGCAAGATAGAAGCCAAATAAATAAAGAAATAAAACCCCCTCACAATTTCTATAGAGAGGTAAGGTATCTTCAGACGCTACTAATATATATAGTTAGGTGATCTATTCCCTATTTAAAGCCTATAGCTATTTCAGTTAATTTTGATACCAAGATATTATACATGCTAATGATTTGATGTCATATATCATAAAATTGTATCAATAAATGGCCCCAAAGAGCTAGTCTTTACTAAGAAATAATTTATCCATCTTGCTGTAGAACAGCCTGTGCAATCCAAACTTGCCAGATCTCTGCCAAAAAAAAGAAAAGAAAAGAAAAAAGAAAAGAAAAGAAGAAAAGAAAAGAAAAAGAGCAGATGTACTGAATAATTTCCCTGCAAAATCAAGAGATATAAGTAACTCAAATTAGCAAGCCAAGTCATTTATTGCAAAGAAAAACAAGCAAACAAAATCTTTTCCATAAGCAAACATCCTTTAGCAGTTACTGGTAGCTCAAAAAAAAAAAAAAAAAACTCCAAATCTTCCCAATATCCTTCCTATTAGGATAAAAACAAGAGGACACATATGTTGCAACTTACTGCCTTATTCAGTTCAATTATAATCGATTTGTTTTGGGCAGCAGGATTGGACAAGATCATTGCTTGAAATCCAACTTGCCACTTATATAGCACGATGTTTGGATGCAAAACCTAGCCTAATAACAGTTCCATTTGGCTAGTTTCTTTTCAGAAAAAAAACTGTAATATTAAAACAATTTGTTCCTTTTAATATAGACCAGCAATGAAATTCTAGACATTTCTCAACAAGATTAATTCTTGTATTTAAGTTCATGTCACATTAGGTTGTAGGTCTGGCTGCAGGGCTGGTTTCTGTATTGTGAACTGCATTTAAGATTAATTTTTTTTGTGTCAAAATGGTCAAAAGGACACCAGCGGAAGTTTCCCCTTTCCTTATTTAAACAGGTTTAATGATGTCAAGCATGTTAGGTAAAGAATGCTTTAGTTTGCCATTTATTTTATTAGGTGTTTGTAACCCTCTCACAAATGTTATTGGTTTTAGTCATCTATGGGTACTTAACATTTAAAGCTGATCATTAATTAATTAACCAAATGACATAATTTCTTTATATGCATTTTTCCAACTCTCAGCTCAGATTTTCTTTCTAAAAGTCAAACGCTTTTGAAGTTGCCCAGGTTACTGGCTTTTACCCTCAAGTCAACCTTTCTTTTCTTCAATGCCCCATTAACAAACATGATGGGTGGTACAT
This sequence comes from Urosaurus nigricauda, assembly GCA_034509955.1. Lineage (NCBI taxonomy): Eukaryota > Metazoa > Chordata > Lepidosauria > Squamata > Phrynosomatidae > Urosaurus > Urosaurus nigricauda. Next base: position 98,680,778 of record JAOEGL010000001.1, read on the forward strand.
CAGGGTCAGGGGGAGTGTTTGAAAGTGACATCAACTGAGACAATAAAAGGGCTCCTTAGTTACTTAGAAGGTCTATTTTAAAGTTACATTTAAGGAGTCTTCTAGAGCAATTAAGCAGACTTTAAATCAACTTCTGCAAGTTGCTGGCATACCTGAAAGACAAACCAGCTGAAGCAGCTATTTGGTAAGAACATTCTATTTTATTTTGGAAGGGATTGTTTATAATAACATATTGCTTTAGCCATCCAGTTGTGATTAACTTTGTAATTAGCAAACAGTAATGTGCAATATAATTTAAATTGTTCATTTAAATAACATCTTAAAATATCCATCTGAAAAATTAAGCATTTCACCAAGGGGTAAACTTATTGAATGGTTGAGTGTTTTTTTTTTTTAAAAAAAAGCAACCATGAATACATGAAAGTAGATGATACTTCATAGTAGAATAGTTAGCATTTAAATTGCAGGCATTATTATGCTGGAACAATAAAAATAATATAAAGCACACATTAAAAATACCTTAGTATTTTACTTAGCAGTAATACAGTATATTTATTCATCTGGAAGCTTTAACTGAACTCAATAGGTATTTAACTACTGATTAATTTTGTCAATATCACAGGGTTTGTTTGTTTAAAAATTGGATGCAGAGTTGCACTCATATTTTATTTTTGCCTTTTGAATCGATAGCAATAACACTGATCATTGCTGAGATGTCAAATTGCTATCTCAGTGAAACCTCCATTGATAGCAGCACCTTTATGCTTGCATAATTGTTTAAAGTCTGGATTTTCAGCCTATAATCTTAAGTAAAACAAAAGAAAAGGTAATTTCTTCTCTGGCTGTGGTGCTAGCACAAGGATAGAGAAAGAAAATAAATTATTTGTTCCCTTATGTCAAAATGGACCTTTATGGTATGAGGAAACTAGAGTCAGATTGTATACACCTTGGGCCATAAGACCACTTTCACTACCCTGACAGGTCACTGATAGAGGGAACGGGTTATGCAGATCACTCCAACCAAAATCAATGGGACTTTGTTGTTGTTGCATTCCTCCAAGTCTATTCTAATTTCTGGTGAGCCTATCATAGGATTTTCTGGGCAGGATTTATTCAGAGAAGGCTTGCCATTGCCTTTCTTCAAGTCTTGCCCAAGATAAGCAAATAAGGTTCTATGGTTGAGCGAGACTTCAAACCATGGTCTCTCAGAGTCTTAGTCTGACACTCAAAACACTATAACATGCTAGCTACAATGGGACTTAGCGTTACTCTGATTTGGCTGATTCATTTTCATGTTTTAGCATTTGATTTCAAAACTGCTTCACAGTTATCAAATGTCAAAACTTTCCATTATGGAACTGAATATGCCTAAATTCTAAATTAATACAAATGGAAAGAAAATATGGCCTGAGACGAATTCTATGTAGAATTCACCCATTTATTTATTTACGGCATTTATATATTTCTTCTCAGCCCATTAAGCCCTTTAGATAATGTACTGCAGACAGAAACCTTGAAAACATCAATTGTTGTAAGAAGTAGGATTAAGTCTGTGAAAGTTCATGCTACCAGCTTCTTTCTTTCAGTTTGTCTCAAAGGTGCTACCAGATCCCTTTGCATGTTGCTGTTGTGTAGAAGGATGCTGTAACAATAATGTGACATCTGTACCATATATTGAACTCTGCATAGACTCATTCAATCCATATTATCAAAAACATCAATTATTTATATCAATAGGACCTATTCTGTCTATATCCAGAAAAATTAGAAAAACTGACTGGCAGCAAGTTTACAACAGACAAAATGATTAGTTTTTTATTCAGTACCTGCTAATGAATGGCTTTTGAAAAGGATTAGACAGATTTATAGGGAACAGGCTTATCAATAGCAAAGCTTGGAAAATTACTCTTTTGGACCATGATTCCCAGAACCCTTGATCCATGGCTGTGCCAAATGAGGAATTTTGTAAGTGATGGTCCAAAAAGTCTTCCAAGCTCTGATCTGTAGCTATGAATGATGACAGCCAAATGGAACATCTGTATCCAGAAGCACATTATGTTGGAATGCAGCTGTGCTGGGCAAACCATGGGAAAGGTTATCATCTTGCCATGTGCTTCTGAAAGGATGGCCATTACTAGAAACAGAATGCTGGGCTAGAGAATATGCTCTTCTCTGATTTAGCAGGGCAATGATGTTTCCATTCATCCCTCTATATGTGAATCTGACAATGCCAATGAATTCATCAGAATTAACAGCTTCTACTACTGGAATGCATCCACCATCCAAACAGATTTTATAGGCAATACAGATTCCTTCTACCATTGTTATACATGATGATCCTGTGTTTCAAGATCAATCAAGGGGATTCCTAGACTACTCAAAAGCAATTAATATATACTTAAATAAGTATTATTGTGAGTGTGAAACATGATGATTATGTACAAAATGCTGTAACACAAAATATAGTGGGAGCTGTGATACAGCAGCACTACATTTGGGATTTGAACAATTTATCATGTTTTTCTTATTATAGAGGGTGGCTAAGGAAGCACACGACTCTTCCTGTATGTGGAATATGAACATGACATATTTGCACTGGAGAAATCAATAACAATTGCAATAGCTAATGTTGCCACCTGTAAAAGATCATTTTCTTTGCTTGACCTGTTATTTATATTACTCAAATTTGGCTAACAAAACACAACAGTAAAAATATAGGCTAACAACTGTCAACTTCTTATCCCTCATAGTTACAATGACTTCAACCAGAACCCTCACTAAAACAGCAATCATTTTATATGCCGTCTGTTTCTTCGCAAATGCTGATGGAAAAGCTATCAGGTGAGTATATATATAATTTTATCAGGGTGTTTTTAATGGACGAAGTATGTTTTAGTCATGCCTTAATTTTTGTATATTTCTATGCAATGTTATTCTGTTTTAAGATGATTTTAATTGTTTTAAAATTTATTGAATTTTTTTTAAAAAATGTTTTTATCTCTGTGCTGTCTTGGGTCCCTTCTGGGAGAAAGGCAGCAGATAAATGAAAATAAATAAACAAATAATAGCTATAAAATTTATGAAGTTAAAGATTTATGAGTTTAAACACTTAACCCAGGCTTTGTTGTTTCACTGCTTCTATGATTTCTGACCTTATTAACCACATCTGGTAATCAGTTCTTAATTCAAATATTTCCCCCACATTACCCAATATATAATTTAGTCCACTTAATCATGCACTTGTCTACACTGACTAGAATACTCCAGACTGCTCCTGGAGTATTCTAGTCCTGAAACTGTCCTGGATCCCCCTCCCCCCCCCCCTGCTACCTATATAGTCTATAGTGATACCAGGTGGCTGTCATCCACTGTTGCAGCTGCTGGTGGAAGTTGCTCCCTCCAAGGTTAGAAACAAGGTGCTCAGCATCAATCACATGCCTGGGTGTCTCATTTCTGTCCTGAGAGGGACCACTCATCCCAGCAGCAATGGCAATGGGAAACACAGTGGGAATGCATATGTAGACAGATGTCCAGCATCACTACAGAGCTTGCAAGATTTTCCTGCAAAATCTGGAGCAAAAGGTAAGTTTTTAAAAACTTGTTTAATAGAGGGATAGATGTGGTGTGGAACCGGCCTTATGACGTGAAGATGGTCCACACTCAAATTGCCATAAGGATCATACTCAAATCACCATAAGGATGGCGTGAGACTATTATATTTGGCCCATGTATGAAGCCAAATATAATGATATAAGGATGAAGTGGACTGGAAAACGACTAGAGCGCAAATGGCGGAAGACTCGTCTCTTGTCTGACAGAACTCGCCATAGGAAACATCTTGACTCCTATCGGGAGAGATTGCGCGCAGCACAGAGATCCTTCTGTTCTGCGTGTATTGCGACTGCAGAGTCCCATCCAGCAGAGATGTTTAAGGTGGTGGGGGAGTTGACGAAGGTTCCTCGAGCATCAAACCCCCTACTTAACCCAACAACAGCATGCTGTGATGCATTTAACACCCACTTTGCAGATAAAATCTCTTGGATGAGTTTACTGGATGAGTTTCAATCTGTGAGTACCGATGACGTGGACAAGCTCCTTGGAAGAGTGAGGAGGATGACTTGGTCTCTCGATCCTTGTCCATCTTGGCTGGTCATCGGGGGGGGGGGGGCGTTGAGAGTATTTCTACGAGATACAATCAATGTGTCCTTCAGGGAAGGTATTGTACCATCTTGTTTGAAGGAGGCAGCAGTGAAGCTTCTCCTGAAAAAACGTTCCCTGGACCCCCTGGATAGGAACAACTATAGACCAGTTTCCTTGCTACCCTTTTTAAGCAAGGTGATCGAGAGAGCAATTGCCTCCCAACTCTAAGCTGTCTTGGATGAAACCGATTATCTTGATCCATTTCAAACCAGCTTCAGGACTGGATTTGGAGTTGAGACTGCCATGGTCGCTCTGGCTGACGACCTTCGCTTGAGCACTGACAGGGATAGTGTGACCCTGTTGGTGCTCTTGGATCTCTCAGCGGCTTTTGATACAATAGATCATTCTATCTTTTTGGATCGCCTGAGTTGGGAATTGGAGGCACTGTGTTGCGGTGGTTCCGTTCCTTCCTCTCTGGCAGATCCCAAAGGGTGAGGCTCAGGGACAGCTGCTCTTCCAAAACTGAGCTTAATTGTGGCATCCCCCAGGGAGCCATTCTGTCCCCGAAGCTATTTAATATCTATATGAAGCTATTGGGAAAAATCATTCGGAGGCATGGAGCGCAGTGTCATTAGTATGCTGATGACACTCAGATATATTTCTCCATAACCAGATCGTCAGCTCAGACTTCAGATGGCGTCTCTCCTCTGAATGACTACCTTGGAGCGGTAATGGATTGGATGAGGAAAAACAGACTGAAAGTAAATCCAGACAAAATGGAGGTACTGACAGTCACAGGCCTGAAACCAGGTCTGGGAATACATCTTCCAGTCCTGGATGGAGTCACACTCTCCTCACAGGACTCTGTTCGCAGTCTGGGGGTACTTCTAGATTTGTTGCTTCACATGACTAGTCAGGTGAATGTGACGGTCAGGAGTGATTGCTATCAACTTCGTCTGATACGCCAGCTGTGCCCTTTCCTGGACATGAAGGATCTGGAAACTGTAGTACACACCCTGGTAACCTCACGCTTGGATTACTGTAATGCACTCTACATGAGGCTACCCCTGTGCTTAAACTGGAAACTTCAATTGATTCAAAATATGGCAGCCAGGTTAGTTGCTGGAACATCTAGGAGAGAGCACATAACACCTGTGCTTAAATCTCTCCACTGGCTGCCGATTAGTTTCCAGGCACAGTACAAAGTGTTGGTTTTAACCTTTAAAGCCTTATATGGCTTGGGTCCATCTTATCTCAGGGACTGCCTCTTCCCGTATGATCACCCCCGCACGCTCCAGTCCTCTGGGAGGAACCTGCTACAGCCCATGAAGATTAGGCTGTTGCAGACCTCCCAGAGGGCCTTTTCTGCAATTGCTTCCAGACTATGGAATGGCCTGCTGGATGAGATCTGTTTTACCACCACTCTTGACAGCTTCAAAAAAGCTGTAAAGACACATCTCTTCCAGCATGCCTTCCCAGAATAACTTCCCAGCTCTAAACTTTCCGGCCTACCGCCCCCCCCCCCCTGCCACTGCCTATGCTGCCCTAAGGAATTTGATATTATTGTATTCACTGTTTAATTGTTATTTTAATTTTGTTCTAGCTTCATTTAATTTTAAGGGGTGGGAGGGTTAGGGATCGGACTGAGGGAACGTTTTTAACCGTTGATTGTTTTAATTTTGTTGTATACCACCCCGGTTGCTTTGCAGAGGGGTGGTCTAGAAATAAAATTTATTATTAAAATGTATTTATTATTATTATCTAAACTTCTGAAGGCAAGCTGCCTGCATTGTAAAGGTCTAAAGTAGATATGGCACAATTCATCCTATTAGCAACTGCTTAAATGAGGTTTAAAAAGAAAAGAAAAAAGAAATAGGAGATGCCATGTATGGATCAGGATCTTACATTTTAACTTTTAATCTACTTTTTAACCTTTGCCCCCTGCTGTAATCCCAATTCAGATCAAGACCATTGTATTTACTGTTTGAATTGGGACAAAAACTTCTATTGGTGCTAGCAAGCACTCTTCCTAATATAATTAAGCAAATACAGGAAGATTGGAATTGCATCCAAAAGCAAAGGGTTAAAGTTCCACCACTACCAATGTTTCATTCTGGATCACTCCACCCTCCATGTGCCTACGCATTACCCTTCAAAAATAATCCAGACAGTCAACAATGATGTGAATGGTGTCATGTTTAGCTTCACCCAAAGTTGCAGAATTAAAGCTTGGATTGCTACTGTTATGAGGTTGTTTTTATCCCCTCTCAATCTGTCTTCATTACAGGAAGAGGTCTGTAAGTGAAATGCAGATTATGCACAATTTGGGGGAGCACTTGCATTCTGCAAACAGGCAAAACTGGCTCATTGAGAGACTGCAGACCGTGCACCATGCTCCTCAAGTCGCTGAAGAAACAGTTGTGGATGCTAAGCCCCGGGAGGTCAGAAGCTGGAGACTGCTTCCTGATCATTTGCAGGCAAAGATGCAGAAGAAACCAAAGGATTGGAACAAAGGTTACAGGGACAGCACGTTGAAAACAAAATCACAGTGAAAGAGCCATAGTATTGTCTTTCCAGTTAAATATGTAGAGTAGTGAGCAATTAGGGCATTTTATTATTTATTATTTATAAGACAATGGCATCTAAGGGCATGTTTGCATAATGCTGCTTGTTGGGGACTGAGGGTACTTATTCTGAGCATCTTACTCTTATAGATTTCATCAGGAATGGGAATCATGCAATTGTCCAGCTGCTGCTGAATTGTAGTCCACAATATCTGGAATGCTGTATGATTTCTATGCCTGGTCTACATATAGAGGTGGTTCTGGCTCTCAGAGCTTCCTTAATTTTCTATACAGCTTACAGAGTAAATTGTAAGGACAATTCCATACCCACCAGTGTTTCAAAGATGAAAACTGGGATGCATTTGGCCAAGGAACATCAGAGTGTAGACAAGATGGCAAAAGTCATTAATGAGGAAGAACACACAGGCTAGAAGAGGCTGGGACAGTTTGCTTTTGCCTGAGCCTACTGGGAAGGGCAAGATTCCACCTTCTCCTCTCTTCTCCCTGCACTGAGTTAATTGATTAAAAACTACTTTTGAAGCAAACCAATGACAAAGGGGGAATATGAGAGAAGGAGCAAGAAAGTGGGATATTTAAAAAGTAGCTGAAAAGGTGAGACAACAGGGGATTACTTTCCCTGTCAAATTGAGATAGCTGGGGGGGTGGGTATGCATTGCTTCTGAGTTATCTGCTCTGTTAGCTCTTGCTTTGGAGGTGGCTGGGCAGTGAGTTAAAAAGCTTCTTGCTTTTCTAGGGTCCCCCTACCCATAACTTCTTCCAGGTGCTGTGCTACTGAATATGGTCATGGGCATTTGCTCTAAGGACAATCCTAAATGGATTCAGGGAATCTTAGATACATTTTCCTGAAGGGCCCATTCATGTCAACAAGAACATATAATAATAAATCTGTTAGCGTTGCAGGTTGACATTGTAATTTTATGCATGTATACTGAATAATAAGCTCCACTGAACTGATCAGGATTTCCTTCTGAGTTAATATGCTTAGGACCAAGCTACAAGATATGCTATGAAGAAAAACAAGTTATGATGAATAATGTAAACACCAGAGGGGCCACGTCATGACACATGCATACCTGACAGTCTAAATTTGTCCAGGGCTGAAGACGTGATACAGGTGATATAATATCTGGAGCAGAGTCCATTATCTTGTGGTTTCACAGCAGTAATAAATTGGGATTTTTAATATGTAATATTAATAAACACACAAATTAGCACCTTAAGAAAAAGAAACATTTAAATTAGGCTTAGTACCTCATACAGTTTAAAGTCAAAATACATTAATAATTCTTTGGACTAGAAATGAATGTACAAAAAGGGAGCTGGCATTCATTATATCTGGACAGCTAGGGAAAATCTTAGAAGTCAGTGGCAAAGCTTTGGTTGAGGGTCAGACTATTTTCTTCTAGTTTTACTGCTAGATAATTTCCTGCATACTACAACCCACTAGTACAGGGCACAGAGAAGGGGCATTGCATTCAGTCCATTTCAACTGGAAGAAGTGTTCTGAGAAGGAATAGGGTGTGTTTGTAGGACTACAACCTTAAAATGCACTTTCTATTTATTCAGTTGCTGCATGTTCATGTTAAACTTACAGAAATGCAGTTTATTTCTTTGTATCTGTATTTTGTTAATGCATTGTCAAATAAAATGGACCAAAAGCTCTCAGACAGCAGTAGGTGAAAAGCATGAATCCTGGGTTTTCCTGTCATTATTTATATGGATATATTTTTCTTTTATTATCACTTTGAACAGAATAATGTATCAATTTGGGTAAGTCCAGGTTGTCAAGTTCAAATTGGGTCTCAGTGAAATCAATGTGAAAATGAAGTCCCACAGAGTTTGGTGTGATCTTGGTTCAGCTAATTTACACTGCAATCTACTAAATGCTTACTCAGAAGTCATTCTATTATGTTCAGTTGTGTTCACTGTCCATTACATTTAATCAGATCTGTATCCTTACAGAGTGATTTTAAATAGGAGAGGGGAGAATTTCCAAGGTAGAAGAATCACCATTCCTGAGCACCTCCATTTCACTACAGCCAAGATGGGAGGGGCAGTAGTCCCCTTCATTTCAAAAACATCTCTTTCACTGATACTATGGGTGGAAAAAATATTTTGAGAGAACAGACACAAGGAGGCTTTTTATTCTATGGAACCAACATCTTGTTTCAGGCTCTTCTACTGTCATTAGCAATTGAGAAGGGGGGGGGGGGTGTCTCCAAGGTAAAAGTGTCACCCACTCAGGGATCTCCTGTCCTTCAGAGGTGCAGCAGATTCCCAATATCCAAACACTCTTTGCGTAGGAACAGGGTCTTCTCTGCTGGCGTTTGGCAAAATTTTGGATTGTTTCATTCGCCTGGATCCAGCCCATTATATTTAGCACAAAACAAATGACACAAAACATTTCTCTTCACTTAGGTCTGTGTCACACCAGCCTGTTGTCCAGCCACAATCACACCAGTTTCAGAATGGAAGCATATCAGTTTGGCCTCACTTCTTATCACAATTTCCCACATGGTAGTGCTTTGGCAACCCATCATCATGTGATCTGTTTTCCACACTGACAAACACTTCATTCTGGGAAGAAGGGATCTAGGTCCTAGTAGACTACAAGTTGAACATGAGTCAACAGTGTGATGCAGCAGCTGAAAAGGCCAATGCGGTTCTAAGCTGCATCAATAGAAGTATAGTGTCTTGATCAAGAGAAGTAATAGTGCCACTCTATTCTATTTTGGTCAGACCTCACCTAGAATATTGGGTCCAGTTCTGGGCACCACAATTTAAAATGTGGATGTTGACAAGCTGGAGTGTGTCTATAGGAGGGTGACCAAAATGGTGAAGTGCCTTATTAGGTTAGACTTAGAGAGCTGAGTATGTTTAGCCTGACAAAAAAGGCTAAGAGGTGATATGATAGCCCTATTTAAGTATTTGAAAGGGTGTCATAGGAGTTTATCATACAACGGAATTTGGGGGTATAATGCAATGGCAATCCGAACGCAATCATGGGGTTTCATATTATTGCGCATGAGTGTATCTCACGCAATTTCGGGCAATGGGAAGTCATTCTGAACGCAATCATGGGGTTTCACGTAATTGCGTATTAGAGTATCTCACACAATTTCGGGCAATGGGGGGCTTTTTTGGGAAATGGGAAGTCATTCTGAATGCATTCCAAATGCATTCAGATTTCACGTAAATTCGCTAAACTAGAAAATTCATGTAATTGCGAATTGGCTCCATTTGCAATTGAAATTCCTCCCATGTGATAAACTCCATATTGAGGATAGAGCAAGCTTTTTTTCTGCTTTTCTAGAGAATAGGGCCCAGAACAATGGATGCAAGGTACAGGAAAAAAAACTTCACCTAAACATTAGGAGGAAGTGCCTGACAGGAATTGCCTGTTTGACTGTGGAACACACTCCTTCAGAGAGTGGTGGAGTCTCCTTTTTTGGAGATTTTTTAAATACAGGCTGGATGGCCCTCTGTTGCGGGGGGGGGGGGGCTTTGATTATCTGCCTGAAAGAATGGGGTTGGACTGGATGGCCCTTGTGGTCTCTTCCAACTCTATGATTCTATGATTCTAAAGTGGGGGGGGGGGGGGGGGTGGGATGATCATGGCTGCTTGTGTCAATGTGCACATAGCAGCAGCTTTGGGAAGCTGTTAGTGGCACAATCGCTGCAAGGAGGAAGTGGCAGGGGCAGAGGAGCAGAATTACATTCACTCACAACATTTGACTGCCTGAGAAGCGGAACTGCAGCAGAAGGTATCACACAAAGGCAGTAATGGAATAGCATTATTCCACTGAGAAGCTATTGCGGGGTTTTGCCTGTCACTGAAAAGTTGAACTATGCTAATGAGTGGAATACAAGGCAGCAGCAGTAAAGACACAACATTGTGTGATAAGTAATGGTCAGTGATGCTTTTATCCTATTAAAATTCTTCTTTTCTAGCCCTGTGTGGTGAAATTCTTAGAAACACTAGCAGTTTAGGCTGAGATGATGAAGTTATAAGAAGAATTTGAAAAGATCCTTTGACAGTAATTTTTACTTTCAAAATCAAAAATAAATAGTTACCTTTATTTTATTTTTATAGATATACCTGTACACATACAGACATATACACACACATATACACATGTGGTTTTAAAATGTAACTTTGTACTTTCCCATTTCTCAAAAATAAAACATTTAAATGTTTAATTATTTTTTGAAAACACATATCTCAATGCTATGAGACACTGGATTATAGTACAAATTATAGTGTACTTCTGTCCACATTATTGTTGCTTCAATAGCTATAACATAGCACAAGCTAGCATCTGAACAGAGTGGTCTTCATTTCACTAATTAGTGAGGCCATGCTTCTATAAGAATAGCTTTAAAAGTAAGCTGCATTACAAAAGGAGTGAAGTGATCCTTTCTTAAGTTACAACCGTAATGTAACTTAATTAGGCTTGTTATTTTTAAAAAAAAGAATTGATACAAATACTTCATTATTTGCAACCAAGATGGTCATGTCACCAGGAGCCCTGGTGGCGCAGTGGTTAAATGCCTGTACTGCAGCCACTCACTCAAAACCATAAGGTTGCGAGTTCAATATCAGCAAAAGGACTCAAGTTTGACTCAGGCTTGCATCCTTCTGAGGTCGCTAAAATGAGTACCCAGATTGTTGGGGGCAAGTAGCTTACAGTTGTAAATCACTTAGACACTGCTTAGGCGGTATGAAGTGGTATATAAATGAAGCTTGTTTGTTTGTTTGTTTGTGAATAATGCTACATAGATAACTAATGATACACAGGTAAAAGGATGGTGTGAAGTTGCTTCCTTTTTCACAAAAATGAAACATCTGATGAGAATCTCTGCTGGATTTGGGTGGCCTTTGGAAAACTTTTTTTTTTAAAAAAAATAAAGTGAATGACTAGAGTGTTTTGAGAGTTTTACTCCAAAAAAGAAGTCTCTTTGGGCTCTGTAAACACCTGCTTAGGTGGTATGAAGCAGTATATAGATGAAGCTGAAATTTGTTAGGTTTATCAAAAAGGTGTAAAATGCATCATGCTAGCTGTCAAAGCCTACCGGAAGTTAAAGAAAAGTGAAGGTGTTCTTATCATGCTCTGGTTCTGTCAGAAAAGTTTTTTTTCTTCTAGGATGTCTTAAATACTGGGAAGAAGATACAGAAACTATGTTAGTGTGGCCGTAGTTGAGGCTGTGATCACCCAGCAGTGTTGGAGTTTCACAAATGCACGACCTCAGCTCAGCTTAAACAGGCCATACCTGATTTGCTTCAGTGGCAAATGCAACAGTGTGACCTGAACTGGGCTATTGACAATCCTGGGGTATTTTAAAAAGCACAAGCAAAATAAAACCATAAAACCAAATAATCTTAAGTTTATTAACAGTTACGACACTAGAGGGAGTTATTAGAGCTCATAAAATGAAGTGTTATCTTTCCAGAACCTTGCTCCTATTGCAACTGCAGGCAGATCAGATGACTAGACCTACTTCAGGCAAAGTCATGAGATACCTTTTTTAGCTGCTGTATGAAAACTGACCAGTAATGCTGGTGCAGAGATATCTGTAAATGGAAAAGGGAATATCAATTTAACAATTCAGTGTCATCTTCTTCTGGGACTTCCTGACCTAAACTGGTATGAACCACAGTCTGCTCCAGGTTTAAAGCAAGCAGAACAGCCCATAGAAACAGTTATACTTATTATTTCATGTATTAAACATATGTAGATACCACGTTTTGCTGCAGCCACTCAGAAGAGTTCACAGTATCAAATAATGTTTTATAATCTAAACTAATGAGGCTAGAGGGGAAAAAAAGAGCAGGGAGGGAAAAGGAAGATAAGTATGTCCAAGTACTGAAACATTCATACTGTTACATAATGAAATTAGGTAATCATCAGGTGACAGATTGCTGAAGGAGACAGTTTTGGAGGAGAGAGTACCAAAGGGAAGTTTGTTCAACTGAACTGAAATGAATCTGTCTCAATCAGGCTGGCTACTGAACTAGCTGTAGAGGGAGGTAGTATTGGAAGGAGGAAAACACAAACAGTAGTTGGTACAAGCCAGACTGATAGAATGTGAGCTCTGCCCTTTTGATGCTGCTGGCACTGAATTGTATTTTTCTCCTTAAAGACACAAACCTTTGACACTGCACATTTTTACTTACAAAATCTCTTCCTAGGTATGTTGCTGCAGGATCTGTATTCAGCATATGCAGTGAGACAATATTTCCTTGTTACTATATATTAACGTGTGCAGGGAAAGAGATACCATATGGACCTAAGGATAAGGATTTCCTAGTTGGATTATACAAAAAATACTCAGTTACTTAAGTATCCTTTGTTAACCTTGCTTAACAAATCTAGGTGATTATAAGTCTGAGACATGTCTGTCTGCAAGCCATATGATTGTTTTTAATTTATATGGTTCTGATGTTTTAATATTTTTATATGTTGTACACCGCCCTGATCTATGGAAGGGCGGTATAGAAATAAATCTTATTATTATTATTATTATTATTATTATTATGAAATAAGAGTAATCAGTTTATGCTGTGAAAAAACAATCAAATCTGGAGTGCTGACGAAATGGCCAAGGACATATTGAAAATCAAGTATTGAAGACTCTCTACTCCTACCCTTTTGTGGCTACTGGCAATTAAGGCAGAGAGCCACCAGAGTACTTTAGGGCCACTTCGCTCAAGCTAGAGAAAGCTGACGGCTTCGTCTTCATTTTAGACATACAATTCTAAGCGTGTTTACAGAGATGTAAGGCCCATTTTATTCGATAGCGCTTACTCTTTCCTAATTGTGTGCAAAGAATTTCAGCACTAATTTTGTTTGTACGGTACTGTATTAGTCTTATTTAAATCTTCTTGGCTTTGCTGAAAAAGAAAGAAAGAAAAGAAATTGCCTCTCTCTCTGTCTTGTTACTTCCCTCCTCCAACCTTTCTTTAATTCAATTTGGCAGGCACGTCTGAGTGCACGAAAGCACCTCTGCCTCTGAGAGCAGAAGCAGAAAAATTGAACACTCAGTTTACAATTGATGGATTTTTCAATATATTTCAGAACAATATCATTTGTTACTCTAGCAGCATTCCAGCTCATTATGTTTTATGTTGTCCAAATAACATTTCTCTCAACAGTGTCATACAAGTTCTTCATACAGTAAGATCGAAGTTTCTAATAACAATTTTGAGGCTCAAGTCTTTTTTCATTTAATCAAAACTGAAGCCTGACCATTTTATTGCAGGTGCTTAAAGTCTGAGGGAGCAGCATGGATAGTAGTTTGAGCATTAGACTATGACTCTGGAAACCAGGGTTCAAATCCCTGCTCAGCCATTAAAGCCATGACTTTGTGTAAGCTACATTTTCTCAGCCTCAGAGAAAGACAGTAGCAAAAACCCTCTCTGAATAAATCTTATTAAGACTCCAGGTTAGGTTTATCTTAGCTTCACCATAAGCTGGAATCTATTCAAAGGTACACAACAATAATGTCTGGAGGGTCTGGTTATACTGGTTTTGCTTGGAGTAGAATTCTGAAAATTATTTGAATATCTATTCTGGGAGAACCAGTCAAGCTTGTAATACTGATCACAATGCAATTCTATTTAGGGAGAAGTGATAGCAACCAGCATGTTGTAGTGGTCTGAGCATTGGACTATGACCCTGGCGACTCTCGCCAAGTCACATTCTCTCAGCCTCAGGGAAGTTCCAAAAATAAAAAGCTGCAGTTTTTGTCTCCTTTACGTTCACTTTATTTTTGCGTTATTTCTGGTCTGGCAAAATGTCATGTGATAAACTTCCTGCATTTGCGTTTTTTCTAATTTAAATCTGTTTTAAATCCCATTTCTCGCTAGTGTGCCAAGGTCCATAGCCTTGTTACTCTGGAATATCAATATGCAAAGGAATCTTGTAGCACCTTTGCATCTGAGTGAAAGACATTGTGGCATAACCTTTTGTAGATTTGGGGGCTAAACAGACAGGCAAAAAGAAGTGTTTTCAGGCAGGTTTGAAGGTGTGGCGTTTAGATGACACATGCCTTGAAGCCAGCAGAAAAGTGCACTTATGCAGAGAAAAGCTGTTTGAAAAAGAAGCAGCTTTTTTCTACTTCTTCCTGGCTTGAAGCCATATCATGTGGTCATGACATGCACACTCCAGCTTGCCTTGGGAGCTTCTGGTGTGGTTGGTGGGGTTTCAATATGGCTTCACAAAGGACAGCTTCAAGCCACTTTTTCCTGGCCATCTGTTTCGCCCCTTGGTATACTTCCTCCATCTGCATTTGAGGAAGCAGACCAAGGCCAATTCACTGTTGACACTGCTTTAACTATCATGGCTCAATTTTATAGAATCCTGGGATTTGTATTTTGTTGTGGCACCAGAGCTCCCTGACAGAGAAGGCTAAAGGTCTCAGAAAACTATTAATCCCAGAATTTCATACCATTGAGTCACGGCAGTTAAAGTGGGGTCAACATAGAATTATTTTTGGAGCCTAAAACGGTGACATGAAAGCTTATGCTACAACGTCCTTCACTCAGTCTCAAAGGTGCTACGAGATCCCTTCACAGAGGTCAATGCTGATTCTATGTATAAGCAACCGATTCAGCAGGACTAACAATTTTATTTACTCTAGGATTTAAAAAAGAAAGACACAGAGAACTATAAAGAAGCAGTAGCGATTCTGATTGCAAAAGGATGGGGCTGCAAGACTTGTGACCCTCCTCACAGGAAAGAATATAAGGAAATCATGAGGGAACTGCTCTAACATAAAAGCTCACTGGGGTGACTTTGGACAAGCCACACTCTCTCAGCCTGAGGGGAAGGCAATGGCAAACCCCCTCTCAAACAATCTTGCCAAGAAAGCCTTAGGATAGGGTTGCCTTAGGGTTACCATAAGTAAAAAATGACTCAGAGACACACATGTCCTCCATTTCAACCTTCTGCCCAGGAGGAATTACAAAATGTCCTCCATTTTGAGCATGACTGAAGCCAGCATGACGTTTATTTAAATGTTTTTAGCTTTTATATGTTGTAATGTCCTACATTGGTATTGCATGTCCTACATTCTGTGGTGAAGAAGAGACATCTGGTCACCCCGGGCGAGAGAGACAATCCACTTTGACACCACTTTTAACTTACCATGGGATTCTGTGGTTTGTAGCTTCATGAAGCATTTAGCCTTCTATATAAGAGGCATTGTTAGGCGTTTATTAATATGTTCTCTCTAGGAATATCTAGGTCCCCCAGTGCAACTCTGTGGTCAACTTTAACCAAAGGTCATACTGAAGGAGCTAGAGATTCCTAGAGAGCACTCCACTAGGCATCTGTAGCTCCTCCAGCAATTCTATGGCCAATGTCTGGCAGATATTGACCACAGAGTTGCCCTGGAGGACCTAGACATTTCTAGAGCGGTGTTCTCTCAGGTAAAAACATAGTGTTTTTGTTATTTGTGGTTTTTCCACATTCACGGGGGTCCTGTGCCCCTAATCCTAGCAAATGTGGTGGGACGAGGGTACAAATTTTGACACCTCCTCTAACTGTCAGGGCTCAATGCTATGCAACCCTGGGATCTGTAGTTCGTGGAGGCAAGAGAGTTATCTGACAGGGAACACTCAATATCTCACAAAACTACAAAACCCAGAATTCCATCGCCTTGAGCCACAGCAGTTACAGGTGCTCATATTATTTATAATTTCTATTATTATTTCTATTATTATTAACGGTATTTATACCCCGCCCTTCAGCCCTAAAGGCTCTCAGAGCGGCTTATAATTATTATTAAGAAGCCGAGCCCTCCCTCCAGTCCATCTGCCTTGGTCCAGGCCCCAGAGGGAGAGAAGAACCACTGGACCTCATCCCCTCCCCACCACCATTCCCTTCTCCTTTTGTGTTGTCTCTTTTTAGTCTGTAAGCCTGCGGACAGGGAACCGTCTAATTAAAAGATTATATGTACAGCACGGTGTAAATTTACAGTGCTACATAAATAAAGAATAATAATAATAATAATAATAATTAGACAGTTCCCTGCCCTCAGGCTTACAATCTAAAAAGCACGACACAAAAGGAGACGGGATTGGTGGTGGAGAAGGGGATCAGGTCCAGCATTTCTTCTCTCCCTCTGATGCCTGGATCAAGGCAGATGGACTGGAGGGAGGGCTCTGCTTCTTGATCATACATATATTATTATATATGTGTCTGTGTGTATATATACACACACTGTATATTATATTGATAATACTATTTTACTATTATATTATACATTATAATATCTATAATATTATTATAATGTATAAATAATATATATATATATATATATATAATAGAACATATATCATTATATATTACAATATCTATTTTATTACTAATACGTTATAATATATTATTCTATTATTGTTATTATTATATATGCATATTTATATATGTAAATAAATATATGTGTATATATATATACATATATTTACTGTATATTATATTAGTAATACTATACTACTATTATATTATATATTATAATATCTATATTATTATTTCCTGTATAACGTGCATATATATTTAATATCATATATTATACCAGACAAGGCTGCCCTTTATCACCATTTTTGTTTCAGTTTTGATAATGTATATATTATTATTTATTACAATATATATACATATATAACATTAGTTACATATTTAATAAAATATATTGCATTATATTATTATTTCTATTATTATATATGCAAATTTATATTTTTAAATATATATATATATATTAATAATACTACATTATTGATATATTATTATATAGCTAAAATATCATTATAATATAAATATAATATATATAAGAATAATATATATATTATATTATAATATTATAATATTATATATATATATATATATATGAATAATATAATATATATATATATATATATATATATATAATTTAGATAGATATAGATAAATATTATTATTCCTATTATTATTTCTGCAGTAAGGATGTAAGTGGGGCAAGCAAGCAAGGAAGAGGGAGGAGGGAGAGAGAGGCAGGCATCTCTCTCTGAGGGAGGGGGAGGGGGAGGAGGAGGGGGAGGAGCCACAACAAAAGAAAGAGGCCAACCGTCACCCGGGCGGCGCGAGGACAGCAGCAGCAGCAGCAGCAGCAGCTCCTCCCCCTCTCCTCCGACGCCCCTCCCTATCCCTCCCCCCGCCCGCTCCTAGTGAACAAGTCTCGCGAGGTTTCACAGCAGTTTCAATTATAATAACCCTCAGTTTCTCGCGAGAACTCCGACTGGAGCCGCCTGGCCTAGTCGAGTCGAGTGTCACTGACTGACTGTCGACTCAAGAGCCAGGGCAGAAGGAGGAGGAGAAGAAGAAGGAGAAGAAGGGAGGCGAAGGCAACAGGTGAGGAGGGGAGGAAGGAGAGCTGGGGTTGCATCCACACTGAGGGGGTTATAACCCGGTTTGGAAGCGCTTTAACTCTTTGTTTGGCTCAGGGCTATGGAATTCTGGGAGTTGGAGTTTGTTGTGGGCCCGAAGGGCCCACAACAAACTCCAACTCCCAGAATTCCATAGCGAGTGACTCAGACAACAAGTTAAAGCGCTTCCAAACCGGGTTATAATCCCCCCCCCCAGTGTAGACACAGCCTATTTTCTTGGCAAGTTTCATCAGAGAGTGTTTATTTATTTATTTATTTATTTACCTTTTTGCCACATTCTTCCCTGAGGCTGAGAGAGTGTGACTCATCCAGAGTCACCCCAGCAGGGATTCGCAACCCTCGACTTATCACACCAGGGTCCGATTTCAACGTCGTATAGTGATTAAAAAGGGGCATATATAAAGCATCACAAACACAAATTGTGGGGTTTTTGTGCGAGTCGAACAGCAAGTTTTAAAACGGTTTTGTGTGCGTAATTAAACGACTTTTTTCCCAGGATGTTCACGGTATAAACTCCACAGGACAGAACTCGAACTCAAAACCCGGTCTCCTGAATCCTAGTCTCGGACCAGTGCACAATGTTGGGTCTTTTTTAGGTACATGATGAATATATGGGAGGATGTGTTTTGTATGTGATTGAATGTATCAAAAGGAAGGTCAAGGAAGAAAACACAAAGGCAGGCTTGCTGCTGAACATAAAGGAAACAAAAATAACGTCCGTGGAGCATCTCCATAAATTCAACCTAGATAATGAGGAAATCAAAGTAAAGATTTCCCATACCTTGGATCAAACTTTAATTAGAACGGGGACTGCAGTCAACAAAGCAGAAGAAGACTAGGAATGGGAAGGGCAGCTAAGGAAAGAACTAGACTGAATCCTTAAGTGCAAAGATATACAGCTGAGCACTATAAGTTGGAACTGTTCAAGCCGTCGTATTCCCTGTTACCATGTATGGATATGAGAGCTGGACAGTTAAGAAAGAAGATAGGAAGAAAACCCATTCATTTGAGATGTGGTGCTGGAGAAGAGTGCTGAGGATCCCATGGACAGCCAAAGAGACAAACAAATGGGTCCTAAAACAGATCAAGCCAGAAACCTCCCTGGAAGCCAAGATGACAAAAAGGAAGCTGTCGTACTTGGGACACATCATGAGAAGGAAGGACTCATTGGAAAAGACTATAGCAGGAAAGGTGGAGGGCAGTAGAAAGACAGGAAGGCCACATGCTAGATCAGTGGTTCTCATCCTGTGGGTCACGATCCCTTTGGGGCATCGCCTAAAACCAGTGGAAAGCACATATGTCCATTGGTCTTAGGAACCAAGACACCATAATTTTATGGTTAGGGGTTAACGACAATATGAGGAACTATATTATCGGGTCGCGAAATTAGGAAGATTGAGAACCACTGTGCTAGATGGTTGGACTCTATTAAAGACATCATGGATATCAATGCACAGGAACTAAGCAGAGTAGTGGAGGACAGTTGGATAGATCCAGTCAGGGAGATCATAGCAGAGAAGTGGTAGGGACTTGGAGACGTCTCATCCACAGGGTTGCCATAATTCAGGACCAACTTGAAGGCAGTTATCAACAACAAACAACAAGTACCAAAAACACCTCCATCAATTTCATATACATGGCATACATGGTCTCCCAGAGAGGCCAGAATGGATTCCTCCTTGTTGTCCTTTCGTAGGCAGGCTAGAAGACATTTTTAAGTAGATTGGCTTTTAAAACAAAAAGCGTTTAACAAATGTTGGTGGTGTTGCACTGTTTTGTATATACTATTTTAAGGGCTTTTATGATGATGATGAAGAGTATGTGCCTTTGAGTTGCCTGTTGACTTAGGGCAGTTCTGTGAATTTCATGGGATACTTAAAGGCAGGGAATATTGAGAAGTGGTTTGCCATTGCTTTCCTTTGAATATAGTGTAAAGCACTGATTCCCAAACTTTGGTCCTACAGATGTTTTAGACTTCAGTTCCCAGAATTTCTGTCTATTGACCAAACTGGCAGAGGCCTCTGAGGCCTGAACCCCAAAAACACGTGGAGGACCAAAGTTTGGGAACACTGGTGTAAAAGAACTGGTATTCCCTGGTGGTTTCCCTTCCGAGTACTAACCAGGCCTAACCATGCTAAGCTTCAAAGATTAGACAGGATATATTAGCTTCATGGTATTTAAACATGTATGCACATACAGTAGATGTTTTAGTTGTGGCAAGTGTCTTGGAAAATGTGGCAAGCTTCTTGGAAGATGGCTGACTGGTGAATGGGAAAAACATAAGAGATTATACAAAATTTGGATAAATGAATAAAATTTAATAAATCAATAATTAAATACTAAGCAAAGTTTAGTCAGGTGGCTCAGGATGGACAAAAATTTGTTGAGGGTGTAGGGTTTTTTTTTAAAAAAAATTATGAGCATTTATGCATTATGATTGCATCTTACCTGCACATCTTTGGTAACCACATTTAGTTTTGTAGGGCTTGCACTGCATGGCAGCTCATACATAAATGTTGTATCATGAATTATTTGCCCCTTTCTCTCCTTTTACAACATCTTTTCACATCCTGAAGGGAAGAGGTATAGAGAGGAGGGAAATGTGTGATCTTCCAGAACCTCTTGAATTGCATCTCCAACCCTCCCTCACCATCCATTCATCATTTTATTTATATCCTTCCTTTCTACCAGATTGGGACTCAAGGCATTTTACCAAACAACATAAAACACATATTGCTAAAAACATATGAAATAAAAGTTAAAACAGCATTAAATAACAGCATTAAAATATTTAAAATCTTACTGTAAAACAAAGATTGAAAAACAGTACTGTACAGCAATTTTCAGCTACCAAAATGACACAAAGGAGGAGCCATGTTAGCTTCCCTAGGGGAGCAAAATGTGGGAGCAGCCACAGAGAAGGCATTCCTATCAACCGTATCTGTGAAAGCAGTGGGACAAAGGTGCCTCTCCTGCAGATCTTAAAGCTTAGGCAGGCTCATATGGGAAGATACGGTCCTTCAAATAACCGAGGCTTGAACCATATAGGGCTTTATAAATCAAAATCAACTGTGATTTGGGCTGTATTGGCTAAGGTGGATGATAGTTCCTGTCCAGTGACATCTGGAGAGCCGGAGGTTGCCCACACCTGCCCTGTAGCCTAGAATGCCATTCAGATCAGTGTTTTGGGAATCAGTGAAGCAAAGATGTGCTTATCAAATGCTAGCAGCAATGCAGTAGTTAGTGTTAGGTGAAATGATTGGATTATTTCAAAACTTTAAGATGAAAATATCCTTTGATAGGAAAGTTACTACTGCATTTTGTTTGTGAGCTCTTGTGTGATGGTAGTTAGAGTTCTGATTCTGTTTTTTGGAAGCTTGAATAGCTGTACTGTTCTGATGGTGCACTATTCTGATGTTTTAGTTTAACAAGCAGGTTTTAAATATTTCCTCTGTTTGGGAAGGTGTGCTATGAGTGCATCATTTACAGTGTAAATCTAGTTCTTTTTTCAGGATGGATGAACATACTAAGAAAGGAAAATAGAGTAAAGCTGGGCAATTCTTTCCTCTTCTTATCATTTCATCTTCTGTCTAGTTTATCTAATAATTCTTGACCTCTGAATCATTCTTTCAACTAACTTTGTCTCCATGTTACTTGCATTTCAGTATACTGAACAGGGAGGAGGTAGTTTCACCCAATAGTTCCTACGCTCCTGAAAGCTTTTGAGGCTCTCCAACCCTCCAGGGCAGATTTCAGAGGGCAGAGGAATCACCCCATTCTTGTTCTACTGCTGTAAACCTTTCATTGAATGTCAAATGGATTCTGCCCATTGCTTTTAAAGGCAACCACATAATTTGCTTTCTCACAAAAAGACTGAACTGCACTTTTCCAAATAATAAAGTGATTCCTATTCAGGCCTTTACTTAAAAGTTATTATACTGTTCTGCTTTTATATTTCTGGAGATTTTTTTTTCACAGAATACTGTGTAAAGCTTTTTAATAATTAGATATGGCTCAGTTGCATTTCTTTATCATAGACAAAAGCAGCTGCCTTTTAAAATCTTTCCTTTTGAAAAGTCTGTGTTTCAGATACAGTGGTCCCCCGGCTTACGAATCCCCCGGGTTGCAAAAACCCCGGGATCCGAAAGCCGCAGGACTGCTATCGTATCCCCCGGGATACGAAAGATCCCCCGGGATACGAAAGAAAAAACCGCGCGGCCCCTTTAAATCGGCCACACGGTCCGTTTAAAATAGCGGTCCCCCAGGAAACGAAAGCTTCCGGGTTACGAAAGGTAATCCGGAACGGATTACCTTCGTAACCCGGGGGACCACTGTATATCTATGTATCTTCTGCAGTGTAGCAAAACATATATCTGTCTATTTCCAAATATTTTTTATTATATGTAAACATTTCAAAGTGGTATATATCAGTAAAATACATTTAAAAAACAAATACACTTGAAGTCCAAGTAAGAGATGTCAGGTTGACCTAAATAGGGAAAGCTTGCTCAAATTTTTTAGCATGCATCAAAAACTAAGGACAATTGGAGCTTTTTAAATTTTGATGGAAGAACATTCCCCATAGAAGGTATGACTACACTGAATACCCTGAATGACTGCCATGTAGATGTCAAAGAGTATGTGGCACTACCTGGAGGGCCTCTCCAGATAACTTTAAAGAGCCATTAGGTCCTTAAGAGAAAAAGTGTCCATTAGTTATACAGTGTAGCAGATAGGCAGCTGAAGCTGTTTTTCAGCAGAAGTGTTATGTGGTGGCAGTAGGTTGCTCCACTCAGAAAACTTTGGAAAGAGTTCTAGACTAGCTGTGAGGACAGCCCATCAAGAATGCATTGCAGTAATCCACTGTTGAAGCTATTGAGTCCTGGAGTGTTATAGCCAAGTTATTTCTTGTCAGAAAATAGCTGTTGGTGGCATACTTGCTGATGCTGATAAATGACAGTATGTGCCACTGAAGGCATTTGGGTTATCAGTGACAAATGGCTCTAGGAATACTCCTAGGCTATGAACTTCAAGCATCCTGCCACCCAGCAACATAAGTCTCCGTCTTGCAAGTCAGTATTCAGGCTCAGTTTAACAGTTCTTATCCATCTATGGCTGCTTCCCAGCAGTGGGTCAGAACTTGCACAGTCACACCTGATTCAAATGTAACAGGAAAGTAAAATTGGATAACATCAGATATATCAGTAACACTTGGGCCTTGTCTGCATGGGCAATAAATCCTGTATTCATGTCAACACTGGTGCAATCTGTTTCCAAGATGCACGGTGACTTCTGTTGAAATACCACAGGTTTCCCTGCTTAGCCCCGGAGTTAGCAATGTCATGAGAAGCCTTAGTGTTTTCCCGGGGTTAGCGTGTGATTTTGTGGCATGCAAAAACCTTATTAGGCTCAATTTAGGGATGCCATGCTATTCCCCCTTACCGGTGCTGAGCAGCATGGGAAAAGAGGATGGCCTGTTCGTGAAGCCACAGTGTCCCTATCTTGTAAGAGCTCCATGGACAGGCTTTCCGGCAGTACTCTTCCGGAAGGTAGGATTGCCTGTGTGACCAATGAGGTAGGACAGAGGAGCATCCCGATCACATGGCGGGGGCCTCTGAAGACCCTCACCATGTGATTGGGGGGTTCCTCTACCCTCTCTTCTCCTGCATGTAAGTGATGCTAGCGATGGACAAGCTGTGCCAATGTGATGTCAGCCTGGCTGCCCCATGCAGACAATGCAGAGCCACTTCATCAGGTTTGGCCTGGTGCATGCAGCTGCTATCATGGCCAATACAGGGCCAGTTCTGGAGCATATAATAAAATAATAATAATAATAATAATAATAATAATAATAATTTATACCCTGCTCTTCAGCCAAGGCTATCAAAGCGGCTTACAATTTGTTAATTAAGACATTTCCCTGCCCTCAAGCTTACAATCTAAAATAGACATGAAACAAAAGGAAAAGGGAGAGGTGGTGGGGAAGGGGGAAAATCCAGCAGATCTTCTCTCCCTCAGAGGCCTGGACCATGGCAGATGGATTGGAGGGAGGGCTCTTCTTCTTTTATATGCTCCAGATTGGCTCTGGAATTAACCAGTGTAAGTCTTCTCAGTGTAGATAAGGCCTTAGCTTCAAATATCCTGATGATATCAACCAATGACTTCATGTAGATGGAAACATACACCCTTTAGCACAGTTTTAACAGTTTCCAGGGGCTAGGAAACAATCTCTCATTATTCTTCTTAAATCTGTTCTGCAGATAGGAGCAGAACCAGCTCCCCTATTCCCATCTCACTGAACCCATGCAGGAGGAAACTGTAGTGGATGATATCAAAACCCACTAAAAATCAAACAAACGTGTCAAGGTTGTACTCCCCTTCCCCCTGAGTAAAGGTCATCCGGCAGGAAAACCAAGGTCAGTTTGGTCCTGAAACCAGGCCTGAGCATAGATTGAAATGAATCCAGATAACTGGTATCATCTAAAACAGTCTGGCATAGCCAAAATTCTCTCAAGGGTATTTCCCTGTAAAAGTTTTTGCAGCTATTTAATAGCTTCCAAGGGCAATGACATCAAAAGAAGATACCATAGCCACTCTGGGCCCCACAACATACTCCAACTCCCAGAATCCCATAGACTTGAGCCAAGGCAATTAAAGCGGTGCCAAACCAGGTTATCCCTCCAGTGTGGATGCGGCCAGCATGTGCATTTGGGTGCACTGCTGCAAGCACTTTGTCCTCTTCAACTGAAACTGATTCTATACAAGAGGCGAAGATCAAGCTTTGAATATCTTGGCTAGGCCTGCCTCAGTAACAGCATCAATGTCACTGTAGAGGTGAACAGTTTTAATCTCAGAGTACACTTTCATTGGAACTCATTTAGAATTTATGATCCTGGTATTTTGCACACAAGCTTATCTTTTTCCTGTTACCTTTACTTTCTTAAAACATGTGACTTACTTTCTTTTAAGGCACTTACTGTTTTTACTGCCCAAGCCATTACGTACCAAGATCATTCATTCTGATTCCCTTTGCCTTACTTTCATATGCCTTCTTAGTAAAGTATACATTTAAGATAATTTTTTAAAATATGTAAAGATCACTCGCAAGAACACAATTCTTAGAGTCATGAAAATAAAAACAAAAGTAAATAAAATAGGAATTATAACCTAAATACAGCTGATGTTCTGATCTGATCAAATAAGATGTGACAAATTTTAGTAATGTTACATATTTTGTTTTCCTCCAACTAGTAAGAAATATTTGTCATGCTATTAAAGCTAATGAAATCAAACAAAGTAGGCTATTATAATTGTTTGCTTTAGAAACGACCAGCTGGATGGTCCTAAACACCAGTTAATGGGTTAAAATAATTTAAACTAATTATATTAATTTAAACAAAAGTGGGCAACTGCATGGAGGGTAGTGGGCAATTTCCCCTGTGACTACCCAATCGGCTGCACTCCCAGTAAACCCAAATACTTCCAAACAAATGAAGTGGTGATGCGTCACTTTCTGTCATTTTGAGAGGGACTGCCATGAAAATTGAGGTAGTAATTATGGGTAGTAAAATTTGTTTTCACATGTTGGGGGGTTCTGCACATTTTTTCAGGCTGAAATTGCCTAATCATAGCAATATGAATTTGGAGGAAAAAAAACGAGCTTAGGTTTTGGGAGACTGGTGGAAAGCTTCTGGGACTCCTGAAGTGGGGGCAGGTGCTTCACTTTCTCCACCCAAGTATAGAACAAATGTCTTGTAAGACCTGAATAGGAAGGATGATGATGGGAGGGAAAAAACAAAAAACAGAAGCAGGGAGGAGGTAGGAGAATATGCAGAATGGGGAGAATTATGTGACTGTGAAAATGGGAGTGGAAGAATGGGGACTTTAATGCAAGGTGATTAGATGGTTAAAGAGTCTTGTTCCGTTCATTACAAGGCACCAAGATCCTTGGGCAAAGAATCCACAGAACAAGTGGCTTTCTAGTTGACAGACTCTAGCTATCAACAAAGTTCTGATGTTTTTGCTTTCTCTTCTGTCTTTATATGATCAAGAAGGGGATCAGAAATATTCATTTCTGTTTCAAGCCACAGCCTGCTGTTGTATTCAAACTCAATAGAATTGCACTTTAAAACAGGGATGCGCTATCTGATGCCTTTTGGATGTTTTGAATTGTAGCTTCCATAAGACCCAAGCATAATGGCCCCTGATGGGATTTAAAATGTTATAATCCTAAACATTGGGGGGCGGGTAACAGGTTGCAGATCCCAGTTTTAAACCATGGATTATACAGGACAGGATGATTAACTATAATTTGATTGTGGCTTGTTTGAACTAAACATACCCTGTAAATTTTGGTCAGGTATTCTTCCTTTGTCTAGATGGTCCATTATGGAAAGGGGGAATGAGTCTTTGGCCTCAATGGGCTAGTAGGGGCCTTTCTTTACCAATCCCTATAACTATGGAGGTTAATAATAATATCGAACTAGTATGTTGTGCTCTCCATATGTTTTGAACTACAACATCCACTCTGTTAGCATTGGCTGAATTGTGGAAGGATGTATGTCAAATATTGTGTGGACCAGGAGTTTCTCATCCTTGAATTAAACTAACCACAGTTCTTAGAGTATGGAGATAACATGGAACTAGCTTAAAAACAGAAATTAAAGTCTCAGGGTTTTGTTCTTGTTGTTGTTGTTATGGCTATAGTAGAGAAGGGAAAGGAAGTAAGGGCTGGTACAGGCAAGTGCCTGGGCCCGAACTAGGGGTGTGCAGGGGCTGAGCGTTTATATGTTCAGCAATCCTACCATCATGTCGCTCGCCTGTCCATATGGGGTGCGCCATGATGATGCCCGCGTGGCGCAGTGCCCAAACAGTGCTGCACCACGCGGATGTTGTCATGGCACGGGAATGTGCCAGTAGTGTCCTGCAAACAGCCTAAAAAGAACCCTCCAGGGAGTGGGTTCTTTTTAGGCCTCCCAGATGCCACAGTGTTTCGTTGCCACACTCTCCATCTGGGGCAGAAAGGGGCGGCGTCTCACTACTCCTTTCTGCCCATCTGTCCAGCCCTTAAGTGAGCAAGTCTGAGACTTTTGCAGACTCATAAATAATACTCTGATTTGTAAATCAGCATTACATTTGGAAAGGTACACTGAGGGACCGAATTCTGTACTGCATGGTTAGAAAATATGTATGCCTCCAAATGATGCTCCATTACCCCAGCAAATGCAGCAATAGTGAAGCTGATAGGTGTTACAGCAACATCTGGAGATCCATGCATTCCTCATCCCTATGCTATACTGCAGTACCACAACCAATTCCAAAAAGTGAAGTTGTACAGTATGATACTTTTATTTATGGACAATAATGTTGTCCTATTCTGTCACTTAAATAAACATGATTTTTTAAGGTTTAAGGAAGGGGAAGGCAAAATGTTATCTTGAAGATGCAAAAGGGATCCAAGGCTGGCTTTCTGGCCCACAATTTTCCTCAGCTTACCCAGATAGCCTTTTTTCTTGCTAAAGGGATAGGTGTAATTGCTACTCTTGTAAGACTATGAGCAGCATTTTTCTTTTTAAATAGGACCCCCATACACACAAGGACCCCCCCACACACACATAACATTTTTTTCACAACTAAGTCTGTGTTCTTACCTCACTTTTCATCACTGCTTTCAGAAAAGTTCCCCCTTTTTTGTAATTGTCCTTGTAAGCCTCAGAGGATCTGAGGGGCAGAAAACTCTCCACCAAAACTTTCATGAGATGTTCAGTTCTGCTGTTGTGAGATGCTCACTCCTGTTGGCTTCTGCTTGCCAATTTTTTGGCCTTTTTCATTCTTTGCTGTGTTTATATATTATGGTCTTATGTGAATGATGTCAATTTGATATGCATTGAAAACTGGGAGCAAATGTTGAACTATAATGTTATGTTCCTTATTACACTTCACAGAATAAAAAAATATTCACAGGACTTTAGGTTTATATACAATCTCTAATTATTAGAATGCAGTGCCTGTTCTAGGTCTACCATTACTATATTGTAAATCTTATATAGAATGGCCAGGATCTAATGGTTTACTTCTGCTGGATTCCGCAACTTCTACAATAGAATTAGTATTCCCCCCCTCCCGTCCTGTTTCCTACCGCTCCAGAACAGAATTCAGTCTGAAAAGGGGGTTTAGGAAGCAGGGGAATTGACCCCTTCCAATTCACTGGCAAAAGAAGCTGGAAGTATACTGTTGGATCTGGCCAATATGGTCATTTATGCATTTAAGTTAAAGATACAATATAACTGGTATGGTAGCTCATTCTGTTGTTGTTTGCCTTCAAGTAATTTTTGATTTATGGTAACCTTATGGTGAACCTATCATGGGATTTTCTTGGCAAGATTTTCTCAGAAGGGGTTTGCCATTGCTGAGAGGCTGAGAACATGTGACTTGCCTAAGGTCACCCGGTATGTTTCCATGGCTGAGCAGGGATTCGAACCCTAGCCTCCAGAGTAATGGCCCAGCTCTTAAACTACCTTCACTACACTAGTTTTTGGATAGGCTGCTTACTGTGGTCAAATGAAAATAACCACTTACTGTATGAATAGCTAGGAAACCTGGTATGCAAACCTGTGTATTATTTTTCTAGTAGTGTTTTATGTTCTTTGTTATTGTTTACTGTCCTGGTAACTTAGTCTAAAGGTTGAATTAAAAATACTATTAAAAATAAATGAGAAACAAATGCTAATTATTGAACAAAAATTGGTTTCTCATAAAAATGATTCGTTTACATGGTACAGGTTTTCCAAGATCTATCTGTTCATAAACTTTAAATACACCTGTTCAGTGTATTTTTAGATGTACCTCTTTTAAAATTGATATATAAAAACAGAACTTAATATTACACCATGATATTGAATGATTAAAAGTTAATTTGATTCAGGGTCACATTTCAAAAACAATAATATTGAGGGTGGGTCTGGTGTAGCTATGTCTTTGCTCAGTGGTACATAACCCATTCCAGCACCTTTTTATGTCTTTTTTTAAATCAGAAGGCTGAATAAAACAATAGTAACAAAATTGCAAGTTTGGTTTGTTGACTATCTGGATGCTAGTCATAATTTAAAAGAATAGTAATGAAAAATTGAAAGAACTGTGTTAGTTATTAAAAAAAGCATTGGATTTTTTTAAGAACAGCATGGCACATCACATTGCAAGGGCAGTGGATGGTTGTCTTAACTGGCCTTATGCTCCATGACACTGTGGCAATAGTGTGGGTGTGGGTGGCTACATGTCTGCTTCATGCTTTCTTCTGAACTTGTCCTGATTAGAAATGTTTTTAGTTAGAAGTTGGGTAATAGCAATATAGCAATAGCAAGTACATTTCTCTATTGCTTATCAGTGCACTGAAGCACTTCCTAAGCAGTTCACAACAAGCTGGGTACTCATTTTAGTGACCTACAGAAGGATGCCAGGCTGAATGGACCCTGCGCCCCTGGCTGGGATGAACTCATAAGCTTGTGGCTTGTGAGTGAGTGGCTGCAGCATTTAACCATTGCGCCACCAGGGCTCTCTAATACAGCTTGGTGAGGGAGAATATTTGGAGAGTAATACAGTGTGGCTTGAAGTTCTTTAGCTCTGAGAAGCAACATCTTTGACCATTGATGTCAGATGGTCCCATGGTGGTAGGCTTTCTACCGCAAGCACTTTGGTTGGAATTTTCTTGGGCTGTTAGACTGGTGCAACTCCCAGTTGTGGTGGCAGTACTGCATTTTCTAGCTGTGTATATGGTGGCATCTACTATTCTGGTATGTAAGTGATCCAGGCAGCACAACAGCTGACGTCCCTTCTGATTCATTTTTGGGTTTAGCTGTGTTGTCACTCCACTTCCATTCTCACCTGACTCACATATATTTATGCCAATACACATTGCACTCTGCTAATGCTCAGTAGGATTCCAGCTATTATCAGCTTTGTAGAATATTTGCCACCTTGTCAGATGATAGTTAGCTGTCTTTCTGTCTGTGAACAATAACTGGCTGATAATTTGGCTAATTTCCCAATCCTTTTAGGGTGCTAGTTCCCCCCCCCCCTTTCTGTCAGAATACTTTGTCTCCACCTTTCCTGTCATTGTTTTAAGTCACAGAATAAACAGCTACATCTCCATATTAATGATTTTTTTTTTTGCAGTTTTTGTGTCACTTACTCTCTTCTTGTCCTGTAATTTTGTTCCCAACACATTTGATTTTGTTTTGCCTGGAGTTTACTGTATATACTCTTTTGTGGATCAAATTGGGGCAGACGTTTGGTGAATGGAGTCTTCAGATGTTTGCATCAAGTGCTTGATTACTGCCTACTTGTGTACTGTTAATATTTTTTTTTCCTAAAATGGGTAGGCTAAATTGGTCAAGCTCAAAGTAATTAATTTCAGATGCAGAAATGCATGCAATTTCAACAGTGAAACTTGTCCTTACTTCTAAAATGTATCTTGCTAGACTTCACATACTGGTGTAATATGGATTAATTGCCTAATGTGAGAGCAAGGTGACCTCAAACTGTTCCCCCCCCCCCCCCCGGTATGTGTGTGTTTTACTAGAACCTAAAAATTCATGAACTGGAGTCTGGTGCAAGGGGTAACACATATAGGGGATTATCGCATTGACAAATTATGCTGCGATTTTATTGCACACCCTGGCAGCCGAATGAGTGCAACCTGTCTGCATTTGGGACCTCGGCTGCGCTTATCCTGTGACTTTTCAAAAATGGAAGACTCCAGTTTTTGAAAAGCCACGGGATAAGTGTGGCTGAGGTATGGGACACAGACAGGTTGCATTTGCCCGGCTCCCGACTTATGCATTAAAACCTGGTTTTGACTTTACAATCCTGAGTCTATCATGGCAGCATATGTCAATACAATAATCTCCATGTAATTGTAAGTCTGTTAAGACTAGGAAGGTTTTTTAAGTACCAAAAGTGGAGCCACAGTTCTTTCATACAGAATCCATTACTGATTACATGCTCCCCCAGTTTTGTTTTTTTAATCTCAGTAGTATAATTTAGTGCAGGTCATCTTATTGCTATTGTCCACCAGTGGTTACATAGAAATCCTGGATAAGCTACAGCAGATTTGGACATCTTAGCTTTAATACATGTTCATCATCCTGCTCTGAAGGCAAAATATTTCAGTTCCATGTATCTGTGCCGATAAGAAAAAGTAGTACCATCTGAAAATGCAGGTAGAGGCTTGTATTCTGATTGCTGCTCCATGTCACCAGTCCAAGGAGAGGAGAACCTCTGGCCTATATCTCTAATGATCCTGTTTAAAATAACCAGTCCTTCCTGTGAACATTCATTCCATGGGTGCCCTCCAGCCATTGAAAGCCCTGTTCCCCTCAGATGGGTGATGGGACAGGGGAGGGATTTGTAAAGGGAAGGCAGTGGGACAGAAGATTTCTCCTCGTCTGATGTAATCTTATTGAGTCAAGCCAGAATCAAACCATGGTTTATGATCCAGACTTGTTAATAAAGAAATTTAAACCAACCACTTCTGTACTTAAGCATTAGCTTCTGCATATGGCATAGTAAGCTATTGGAAAGAGAATTATTGTATATTTCTTAATTAGTGGCCAGGCGTTATAGAACCTGGGTGGCAAACACAAGTGCATGTTAAACATGTATTTTTCAATTTTAAAAACTATTTTTAATTTTTTTTAAATAGTAAGTTTTCTTGTAAACATTTAATAGTAAATCTGTTATTGGTAAGCATATTAGCTCTACAGTTAAGCTCTAAATTGAACCAAAGTCTTCTACATTATATTTTGACTTGAAAGAGGATTTTCTCTATGAAGGAAGAATCAATTTGATCTTTTCTCGGGTAGGACTTACATACAAAACAAGCATTTCATTTCATGAAAATAAACTAGTTCACCTCATAACTCAGACCTTACTTCAGTCTTCTAGTTTAATTTTGTTTGCACTTTATGTTTTTGAGGATGGGTTAGTGCAGCATGAAGTAGAAAGGAGCAACTGGAAAAATGTCAGATTGTTCCATTGTGCAGGCTACTATATTGCTATCATGGGTGCTGATCTTAAACACCCCAACTGGACGTTGTTTAAAGACACATCCCTCTTAAGGGATGGAAAATGTATATAATGTGACAAATATGCAAGGCTTCCTTGTAAGGAGGACTCAAAAGAGTAAATACCTGTTCACTTGTAAATAAATATCGATTAATGGTCAGACATGCACCCTTGTTTAGGAATATATGAAAATGTAGAACACTGAGAAATTTAAGTTGACCTATTTTTTGTGCTAAATAAAATTGTGATTGAAATGACCTTGATTTTAAGGCAGTATGCTCTGCCTAAGGTGGCTCTTTCAAGTCACATTTTCACCCATTTGCATGGCCAGCTAGAATCCCTGTCAAGGTTCTGATCAGTTAACAATAATAATATAATAATACTTATTTATTTATACCCTGCTCTTCAGCCCTAAAGGCTATCGGAGCGGCATACAATTATTATTTTTAATTAGACGGTTGAAGTGTATATAGAATAGAAGTGTATATAGAATTTATTTCTAGAATAGAAATAATAATAATAATAATAATAATAATAGTACTGGAGCAGGATAGAAAGCATTCACCCCCAAGGCTACCTTTGCAGCTGCTTGTGCTCCCTGAAAGCTGCTCTGGAGGATTGACGGACTCTGAAGAACGGTGAGAGGTGGTGCTTTGCTTGGCATCAGAGGGGTGGAATTCGTAAGCATTGCCTTCCACCTCCCTTCTGCACCATCACAAAGGTCCTGTCAGCACCTTTGAAACTAACTGCTAGATTTCAGCGCAAGCTTTTGTGGACTCCACGTCATAGTTGCTTATACTGAAGTACATAATTTAGACTCAAAAATGACGTACATAATTTAGACTCAAAGATGCAGCTGAAACAAACTAACAGGGCTGTCTCCTTGAAAACTACTATATTGTTCTTTGATACTGTCTTTAAAGGCCAGACATTTATTCAGATACTAACAAAATGTGCTGTTAGCGTTGATGTTACCTTCCTACCGAAGTGCGTATTATCAATGTTTATAACAATTTCACAAAAAACATATAGGTTTCAGTTGTTACAAAGTATGCTTAGTTACTTTGACCTGAGTACATCTGGTCCTATAATTTTATTTTCAAATTAATTTGTAACAATACTCTGACTTTAGTACCTTCTTTCCAAAGTTTTGAAGTTTGGATGCATCAACCAGTCTATATTTTCAAGCAGTTTTATTTTGATAGCTTACACATCATGGGCACTTGCAGAGTAGTAGATTAAGCATAGCTTCTCATCCAAATTTTGTACTCCCGAGCTCCTTTATTTTTACAGATACTGGATATTACCATGGGGCAGTAATTCTGATAGCAGAGCCCAGCTGAAATATTGGGGTGGATCCACTTCATTGGTGTTTCTTTGGGTTTTGTTGGAAGTTAGGTGTATGATTTGGATGCACCAATGCTTTGTTTGTGATATACACTCCTAATTACTTATTTATTCCTTCATATGGGGAATTATTGGCATTGGGGACATAGTTCAGACCAGTTTGTGTTGTGAGGCAGATTTCAGCTATTCAGAGGAAACAGTGGAAAATTCTAATAGGATAATGTAAGACCAGAGAAGTGATAAACACGTTTTACTACCTAATATAACTACAGAGTTCTGTAAATCAGGGGCGGGAATCATATGGCCCTACAGAATTGTTTTTGAACTGTAAGTTGCTTGGCCTTAGAAACCTGTTTGTTGGCCTCAGGCAAGTCACACTCTCAGCCTTAGAAAATGGCAAGGACAAACCTCCTCTGAACAAATCTTGCCAAGAAAACTCGGTGATAGGTTTCCCTTAGAGTTGCCATAAGTTAGAAATGACTTGCAACACAGCAAGTTGCAGCATTCTTCATTATTGGCTGTAATGTCTGGGGCCTCCGAGACTTGCAATCTGTCAACATTAGAAAGACTGGATAATTCCCACTCCTGATGTAAATTGTGTGATAATCTAGATTTTTTTCTTATACTGTTAGTGTTTGTGCAATTAAGAGTTACACAGTACAATAATAAAAGGTCACTAGAGAGACTTCTCTCAGAATTGTCAGTAATATAATTAAAAGTGACTTCCCATAATGAAAATGTCTTTATTATCACAAAGTCTGGGTATTATGGGGGGGGGGAGCATGTTACGTAGCTGGAGTGACGATTTTGGCTGTGTTTGTGGGGAAGAAATTAATAAAGACTTCATCTGATGTTGCTTTTGTTTAATTTTACATGACATTTTAAAAGGTCAACACTACTCTCTTAATGTAGGTTATGAGTACTGGCTGTATGCTTTTCAGAGCAGTAGTGTGTGGAAACTTTGAAGTGGAATGGCAGGACGGCCTCATCCATATGACAGTAACTCCAGTGATCCAGAGAATTGTGATCGAAAATTGCATAGTAGACCCCGTAAACTTTGTAAGCATTCAAGGTAGGTGGTGTATATGCTATAAAGCGTCTCAAAAATGTCATCCAAACGAATTTTGGAAGCAACTTACTGTGGCTGTGTCCTGAAAATGGTTGGTGCTCTGTGAAAATAATAGCACAGAAACATTCTGACTGAATGCTTTGTTTTTTATATATTCACTAGGGCTGTTAAAATTTGCCAACTTTAGCCATTGGAGATGTATAAAATACATTTGATTGACACGTTATTGTGTTATATATCAGACAGGGTAAAAAACATTTCTAGTTGGATTGATGTTGAGTATTTATTCACTAGATGCCAGTTATACACATGGCAGCTCTTTTGTCTGTATGGATAAGAGTAACATTTGTCTCCTTACAAATTTGTTTATCCACAGAATTGTATGTTGCCATAGTGTGATACTTTATCAAACTGTGCATATAAGTGAAGGCAGTTGAAAAGTAGAAAAACAGAAGAGTATGTGGTACTGAGTATCTAGAATCTTTACATATAATGCCTGTTGAATCAGGTATTTCAGGTGATCACTGTACTTCAAAATGATCCCCTATTCTTAGTTTACTGTTACAATATTCATTGCAGAGATGGAAAAAGAAGTATAGACTGTTACTGACAGTAGGTATCAGTTTAGTGTTATGTCAGAACAGAATTCATAGTGTCCTGCTTATTGTTAAGTATCGTAACTGTGCTATTTTAGCAGTAAGTAATGTTGTTAGTTGAAGCCTGTAAATAGCTTGGATCTAACTTCTTAAGTCATTCAGTTCTATCTAGAACACTTACTCAGTTAGGAGTAGCTCTTAGCATTGTTTAATTCTATTTTAGGGGAGGGAGGGAAGGGGATACTGGGATTTTGTATGGGGTTTTAATATGTAAGCTGCCTCGATACAGAGGCGGGATGCAAATAAAATTTTTATTATTTATTATTGTTAGATAGAAATCTCTGTGCATAAAGGTACAAATATAAGTTTCTGGAGGCTTTGAGAAGACACATACAGTTGACAGGCATTATATTTTGGTCATACAGAATTGCTAAATTGTGATACAGTGGTCCCCGGGGTTACGAAGGTAATCCGTTCTGGATTACCTTTCGTAACCCGGAAATCTTCGTTTCCTGGGGGACCGCTTTAGGAGACGGACCGCGCGGCCGATTTAAAGGGGCTGCACAGTTTTTCTTTTTCTTAACCCGGGGTTTCCTTCAGATCCCGGGGGCTGTTTTGCGGTCCCGGCGATTTCGGCTCCCGGGGATTTCGTTCCCCGGGGGCTTCGTATCCCGGGGGACCACTGTATACTGTTATGTGCAAAAGTAGCACAAGTTAGATTTTTGTACATTCGGGTTTTCTTTGATGTGATAATCCCTATATGCATGCCTTTGGATTTGCAGAAAAGGGTGGTGTTTGATTTTTCCAGTTGTTTTTATATCCTGTCACATATCCCCATGGGTATCTGCTCTACAAAAGGAGAAAAAAATCTAGAAAGAGAAGACAGG
Organism: Urosaurus nigricauda; assembly: GCA_034509955.1. NCBI lineage: Eukaryota > Metazoa > Chordata > Lepidosauria > Squamata > Phrynosomatidae > Urosaurus > Urosaurus nigricauda. The sequence goes on from JAOEGL010000001.1 coordinate 98,716,882, forward strand.
AAGCAAACTTCAGTCAGATACCAAGAAAGGAAAATGGATTAAGTTTCCCAATACGTTTTGATTAAATCTTTATCAGGGACAGCAAGTACTGGTCCCTCTTTATTTTTAAAAAACTACCAAAGTATTTAGGCTATTGCATGCTAATTTGAGTACTCTAGGATCACATTTTTCTATATAAGGATTTGTTAATTGTTGCCCTGATGCAAATTACATCAGGAATTTGTTGTAAGCCTGAATGCATATTCCAATAAGTTCCTTCTTCTTTCATTCCCTATGAATTCTGCTCTTTCTTCACTGCTTGATAAAAATTATAATGATGAATTGCATCTGTACCGGCAATAACCACCGGCCATAACCATGTTCTAACGTGAACCACCATAGAAACCAAACAGTTTCTAACTCTGGCACAAAAGCGAAGCAAGAATAGCACCCGTGTGTGGTACTGGAACATGATGAATGCTAACTCTGGCAACAAGCATTCACACTGGTGGCGGTTGATGAAATGGAGTGGTCAATTTTAGGCTCCTGTTCTCTAACCGCATTAATGTTACTAGGTCATATTGAAGGGTGCAAAAAGGAACAGGCTAAGACATAACTGTGAAAAGATGTATTGCATTCCAGAGTCTGAATTGTAAACAATTGTCTTTTATTTTATTACTGTTTGGTGTTTTTTTTAAAGTTTTAAAATGTAAGTGAAGTTGCATTATATCAGTCCTGCCTTAAGGGTGTAGCCACACTGCAGAAATAAAGCAGTTTAGCACTACTTTAACCTATACCACAGAATTCTGGAATTTGTAGTTTGGTGTCATTCAGCCTTGTCTATCAGAGAGCTCTAGTGCCTCACCAAACTTCAGATCCCAGGATTTTGTAGGATAGAGTCATGGCAATTAGAGTAGTGGCACACTGCTTCAATTCTGCTGTGCAGATACACCCTAATATATAGTTTTACTGATGAACCTTAGGTTTTGGAGCATCACATGTATATTTCAAAACAAGAACAAGGTGTGTGGCTAATGTGTTGTTTTTTAAAAAATATATATAAAATGCAAAACATTTGTGGTGATATTCAGCATTGCACAAGCACTTGTGCAGTGGTCATTTCTTTCCTTTCCCACTCCCAAAACTTAGGTCTTTGTAGGGAACAGCTAGTTGGATACTACTCTTTATCTTCAAATATTTAAAAGTCTTATTTCAAATGTGTATTTGCAGAGTTTGGGGAGTGGGGAGGAGGCAGGAGCAGTAGCTACATATAATGTGGAAGAAGAGCAGTAGGGTCTAAATAAGAAACTGAAACCCTTTATTTAAAACCATGTCCCACTAGGTTAGTTTGCTATAGTTGTACTTCTTAGTATTGTATTATATATGCAGGTCAAAGACTTGATAGCATATAATGAAACATATGAAATCATGTATCACCTTAGAGAGAAATGGCATTATTTGTGTGGTGCATATGTTTTCTTAGATTGCAGCTGACTTGGTGGACTAGAAATAATTGTGTGTGTGTTTGCTCTGTTGTTTTCATAACTTGTTCACTTAAATTAGTGACCTACATCCTGATCTGCATTGTGAAAGAAATGTGATGCACAGAACAGTTACAGTGTTGGCTTGTTTTAAACATGCAGTTTTAAATCTGAGTTCTGACTTTAATATTTACCATATATATATATATATATATATATATTATTTTCTTTATGGACTTAAAATCTTTAAATCTGAATTCCTGTCCAGGAAAACCATGAGGTTTTGAATGAAGTTAATTGATGACTATGCTGGTTTGAATGTCTATGAAATCAACATGAAAGGCATGTGATAGAAAAACCTTTTCTGGTGTTTGGTTAGTTTATTGAAACATGACAAGCTGGCAGGACTAGAAATAGCTTCACAGATGGCATTTGGCAATATACCCAATAGCTCTTGTCTTATGTGTTCATTGCACTGTCTGTCAAATACGCTAGCCAATGGCTGCTTAGGGATAAGGAAATGGTAAGCATGAATTCAGCTTACAGGAGGCTGCGAGGTCAGACGTCAGTACTGCACTGTGCATGGCTGAGTCAGTGGCTGCGAGAAAATGAATTGAATTAATATCTAGGGGGCTTGCGTCTCTGAGCACTTAATGGACTGAATAGCTGTAACAGGATTGTTACCATTGAGGGAGAGAGGAAAAGAGGATGTTAGGAAGTGAGGCAGGCTAATGGTGCAGAGGAGTATTGAGAGGAGGATAGAAATAGCAAATATGCTGAACTTAGCAAGTAATGCCAGAAGATGCTGAGCTGACTTCCAAACCTGCCGCCTGGAAAGGAGCAGACTGCCTTTGTACGTTGGTCTCAATATTCTCCCCATGTTTTTGTGTTTCCTCTCTGTTCTACACAGATAGCAGGTGCGTAACCATTGATAATCCAGTAAGCTAAGCGGCAATGAGTGGGGGCCAGGCTACGCAAAGGAGATGAACTGTTCTTTGTGTAGCCTGATCTGTTTAAATGTCTGATATGAATGACAAAGAGCAGGCGTGTATGCTTCTGTTTCTGGGTAAAATTGTATGCCTGAAGAAAAGGCTGTAATTGAAATATATTGTTAAGCTGCATTTCTGTATCTTAATTTAACAGGAATTGAATGTTTATGAATTTGCTTATTTTTTTCTCAGAAAAGAATGTTTTTAAAGTTTGGTTGATGCAAAAAAGGAATATTCTTTTTTATTATTTGAAGATTTAGAGTTCATGAAGATGTATATGTATAATTTGAAAGTCACTTATCAGGTCATTTAAAAAAAAAATTCTATGAAAGCCCCAGGAATTGTTTATTAAAGTCAGTTAAAATGTGAGTTGTCAGCCATTACATTGTCTGATAATATAAAAAAGGACCATGCCTCATAAATCTATAATTTTAACAGATAATTGCTCTTCAGCTTATTTTATGTTGTTGTTTGTAGTGTGGGTTATTAAGATTTGTAAACTCATTGCACTTTTAATTGACTTGAATATTTTATACCACACGTGATAGGTAAATCCCCCCCCCCAATGATGAGTATCATCAGGAGTACTTTAAAATACTAGAGAATACTAGACAATTTAAAGGTTTATTTTACATACAAAAGGGTTTTTTTCCCTTAGAAATTCTGAACAGTTTAAAACTCATGTTCATTTCCATGTGGACCTCTATTTAGAGGCATCTCAAAGTTTTCTTTATTTATCAGGCTACTTGCATTGCCACCAATCTATGTTGCAAGATAGCTACAGCACAGAGGCATTCTTACAAAGGCTGTATATAGTGATAGAATTGTATAGTCTAATTAGTTTCCAGATTTACAGAACTTGAGGACCTATATCCCATTGAGAGAGAAGCACATATCTTAAAAGCATTATAGTGCAGCATTATAAAGAATTGCTCTAGTTGAATATAAGAGCCACCATGATGCAGTGGTTTGAGTATTGGATTAGGACTCAGGAAGACCAGTGTTCAAATAAGCCATGGAAACCCACAGGATGACTGTGGGAAAGTCATAATTTCTCAGCCTCAGAAGAATGCAAAGCAAAGGCAAACACTCTCTTAACAAAACTGTGCCCCCCCCCCAAAAAAAAACCAATGGTAGATTCACCTTAGGGTTACCATAGGTCAGAAATGACTTGAAAGGACACAGCATCAACAGAGCTGTATATTTAGTGAAGCCATGTATTCAGGGACAGGAAGCGAAAAACCTGCTGTTGTCTAAAAGCAGTTGAGATATTTCATTCTTTGTCAGATGGATATGTAGTGAGCACATTCCATGTTAGGTTTATGTCAATATAAATATTTCAGAAGTCTTCTCCATTGGCCAGAAGTAATTGAATAGTTGATAAGGGGGAAATCAAAATATTTGTGGCTTAATTGTTACCTTCAAGCAAAAGTTTTACTTACAAATATATTTTTATTCAGATAAAATGTCTGGAGACAAGGCAACTTAATAGCACACTTCCTCTTTTAAACTTTTTTTTTGGGGGGGGGGGAATAATCACCGTTTCAGCATATCTGAATATTTGTGCACAAAACTACAGGCATACCTTAATTATCAAAGCCTCTGATAAGCTTCTTTGTACAAAGCTTGGCCAGTCCCCTTTTCCTTGTCATCCTCTGTCTAGTTGGAAGGTTTTTACCAGCTTTGGGAAGATGGTGATAGGTGTAGAGTTGCAGCAGTGTGTCAGCAGTAAACGATGTAATAAACCTTGAGCTTGAAAAGAATGGGAATCTATTGTAGGTCATCCTGCCATTGCTGAGTGTGCCTACAACAAGCAAGGTGAGCAGCAGTAAGGCTGAAAGAACAGAAGGAAAGTAGACAAGCTTGCCTTGCTGACTGCCCCCTAGCATGTTAAAGAAAATAGATTTGTACCTTTGGCCACCAAAATGGAGCCTCATGAAAGAAAAAAATAATTCTCTCTGGATGCATTTTGGAAGAAGATTTTTAGTGTTCTATAGAAACTTACAAATGTTTTTGCTTAATTATGCAAGACTTAAGTTGTTTAATTTCTCAAGTGCATGTTGTTTTGAATACAGTTTGGTGATATGTGTTGAACTGCTCTCTCTTTTTTAATGGTATGGGAACCAATTCCCAGGTTATTTCTGCATCTAAATTTTCTATTAAAGACATCAGGCCCAGAAACATATATACTACATTACCTGAAGTATACCACTCTATTTGCTTCTTAGGGATAGGCACCTGAATACTGTGATACGATTTGTGGCTTTGAATTTTGATTTTACTGTTAGTGTATTCATTCCTGTTTCTCTGTTTGGTTTATCTTCATTTATCATGCATAAAAATGTGCATTTCTAAAAATGAAACATGTTTCACTGGGGGGGAGGGATATGAATGGAAAAATTCCCATCCTATACTACTGTATGCAAAGTAAGTGGTTATCCATTGTGCAGTGTACAAAATCAGTGCATATAATCTAGTACTTTTCCATAGAATCTTAGAGTTGGAAGAGACCACAAGGGCCATCCAGCCCAGCCCCACGCAGGAAATCACAATCAAAGCATCCCCAACAGATGGCCATCCAGCCTCTGTTTAAAGACCTCCAAGGGAGGAGACTCCACCTCCCTCCGAGGGAGTGTGTTCCACCGTCGAACAGCCCTTACTGTCAGGAAGTTCCTCCTAATGTTGAGGTGGAATCTCTTTTCCTGGAGCTTGCATTAATTGTTCCAGTTCCTAGTCTCTGAAACAGCAGAGACATTGCCCTCCTCAATGTGACATCCCTTCAAATATTTAAACAGGGCTATCATGCCACTTCTTTACCTTCTCTTCTCCAGGCCAAACATCCCCAGCTCCCTAAGTCGTCTCTCATAGGGCATGGCTTCCAGACCCTTCACCATTTTAGTCACCCTCCATGATCATTAGCACTCTGGAGTTGAACTTGTGTTTGACATGAGAGACATGAACAATGAAGAAGGTCATGCACTTTATTGATGCACCCCCCCCCCCTCATTGCAGTCCTCATCCCAGTCTGTCTTACTGCTTACTGAACTTTCAATTACACTACAATAAGGCAATTGTGGAAAATTGAGCAGAGGCATCTGGCCAATAGTTGTCCCCACCAATTATAGCCTTTCCGCCCACATCTTAAGGCCACTTTTTCCTCGTACAATCCAGCCTGAACACTCAGGTCCTCTGGGAAATGTTTGCACCAACTGGCCAGGACTAGACTGGCAACTGCTTCCCAGACGGCTACAACTGTGGAATGACCTGCCAGAGAAGATATGAAAGGTTGAAATGCTGACTGCTTTTAAAACAGCAGTAAAAAGGGATCTCTTCTGGCAGGCCTACCCAGTTAATTTTAAATCACATTTTTTTAAACCTTTATACTGTATGAACTCTTATGAAGTATTTTAATGATTTTATAGTGTTGTGTTTTAGCTGTGGGGTTATGTGTTTTTAATTGTGTTTTGTATTTTAACATGCTGTACCCTGGCTTGGGGAGAGGCAGGAAAGAAATAATAATAATAATAATAATAATAATAGTTATTATTCATTCGTTTCTCCCAACCAACATTGGAAGATGGAGGGGGCAGGTTATTTGCCTAATTCACAATATTGGCTTTCCCCTAAAGTCTAGCCCAACCCTTCTTTGGCACACAGGAATTGCTTAATGGGTGTCTCCATGTGCTCTCTTGTATCTAGGTGGCAAGTGCTTTCACTTTACCCATCCCTAGAGTTCTTCTATTTTTTGCCCCGTCAAAATTATTCTATGTGGATACTTTGAAATGAAAGAAATTGTTTAGAGCGTCAGGACTTAAGTTAATCATTTCATTCCTTTCTGCCCAGCTGAGGAGAACTTGCCAGTCTAAATGGTATTCTGTGCAACCTTATGTGCGGCTCTGCTGTCACAGTTGTGTTTTTAATTGGCTCTAACAGGGACTCAGTAGGGAGGAGTCAACAGAGTGGTTTAGTGGTTTGCTTGTTGAACTAGGACTCTGAAGATGAGGGTTCAAATCCCTGCTCAGATGTGAAAACCCACTGAGTGACCTTGGATAAGTCACACCCTCTCAGCATCAGAGAAGGGCAAAGGAAACCCCCCTCTGAACAGATATTGCCAAGAAAACCCCGTGATAGAGTTGCTGTGAGTCAGAAACAAGAAGAGAGAATAGCAAGATTTGTATCATCAGTTATAGAGCAGGAATAGTATTGTGTCTCAGAAATGAAAGTGGCAGTGGGAAAGTAGCAAATTAATCTTATAATCAGGTAAGCATTTGACAAGGAAAAAGTCTGGGGTGAAGATAACCAGCCCTTCTTAAGTGTTACATACTATTGCTTTCTTGGACATGGATGTAGGGAACTGTCTAGCCTCACCTGACTTTCCAGGCCTATTGTTTATGTGGAAAGCTCCACATGAACAGGAACCTCTCTTCCAATTCACTGATTTCTGCATGAAGAAAGTGATGCAGGGAGCATAGCTGAGTGCTCTCCTGCTCATATGTTCTAGAAAGTATGCTCAGTACCTCCTGACCAGGACCTTTTTCACATGGATTAGAATCAAAGCCCAGTAAGGGAAAGGGAAATGATTCATAATTTCAAAGAACCACTGCATTTTTATTAGTTAATTGATGATCGACTGTGTAATAATTTTGTGTCAGTTTTTCAAATGTTTGCTGAGATATTCCTCTTTGCACATAGGCCACATTCTTTGTAGAAGAAGTGAAGAAAGTTTCCAGAATAAAAGGACTTAATTTAGACCTTCTCACACAACACAAAAACTGAAACAGAGTACCTCCTTTCTTTTACTTTAAAAAAAGTTAAGTGGGGGGAGAGAGTAACTAAATTTGGTGACTTTAAGTTCATATTAACATTGTGCAAGTCTATTCACACAGTAGAAATTTTATTTTTCTCCGAGTAAACTTCTGCATTGTTCAGTCTGCCTTAGAGCTTTGCCCCATCCCCAAAGATGAGGAGATACATGCTAGAACAGAGCTAATGGAGTGGATTTAAAGGGAATGGAAAGAGACCGTGATTCTGACAGAAGTGATTTCATAAGGAAATCAACCCCAGTAGATAAATCCTTTATTCTTGCCATATTTTTGTTCCAGAGAAGCTCTTTGTAACATTAAAATATTTGTTCTAAAGTATGGGGCTGCTTGAGTAGGAAGTGTGTTATCTGAGTCATCAGGCATGTTTATTGTGCATATTTCCAAGTTTTAATACGTACTATGAACTTGACTTGCTTTTTAAAAACATTGTAGAAGGTTGTATTTTATTCTGTGGGTTGGGGAGGATTGATGTGGAGCAGAACTGATCTATCGGAAGGTTACATGAAACATCATAGAGCATATAGACATTCAACAGATGTTTTCTGTTCTCTTCCACCAACCCCTGCAACCTCATGACACCTAACATCAGTTCAGAGAGTCCTTCAACCCTTAAGTAACAGATTGTAGGAGAATGCAGGTAGCTGGGGTGAAATGGATGTTGATCTTAAGTTTGGAAGTATGCGAAATATCTTGACTGTACTGTTTCAAGGAATTATATTTTCCGTGGCTGAAGTGTATGCCATGTTTCCTGATATCTCTCTATTCTCCACTCTACAGTTGGGAGATATTTTTCATTCAGTAACACTCACTGTTTGTTAAGCAGCTTATAGATTTGGAAAATGACTTTCAGAAAAGCAGCTTAGTGACCATGAAGGGATGGGCCTTAATAATAAATAACAACATTGCAGAGAGCCAGTTTTCCCCCTAGACAGACAGAACAACTCTGTCTGAACTGTTCAGGTCAGGTCTCGCACATCTTGTACAGTTTTGAGAGATTTTTCAGAATGCACAGGATGGTTCTCTATATTTTTCCTAACTGCCTTTTCATTAGACTATTGGGTGCATTTATCCAGGGCTAGTTTTGCATGAGTACTTTCAGTCACAAAAATCATTCTGAGAGTAGCTTTTTATACTTTGCAAAAAAAGGATGGGTCCTTAGTTTCTACACTGTGTTGATTGGCCCATAGTGGTAGATGTTGTTTAATGTTGAGGGGAAGCTGCAGGAAGTCAGATTCATGGGAGGCACGAGGGGGTATCCAAAAAGCTGATCAGTTTCCGGGCACAGTACAAGGTGCTGGTTTTGACCTTTAAAGCCCTTCATGGCTAGGGTCCATCCTATCTTAGGGACCGCCTCTTACCATATGAGCCCCCTCGTACACTCCGGTCCTCTGGGAGGAACCTATTACAACCTAAGAAAACTAGGTTGGCACAGACCTCCCAGAGGGCCTTTTCTGTTGTCGCTCCCAGGCTATGGAATGGCCTCCCGGATGAGATGCGCCTTATTACAACCCTGGATGGCTTCAAGAAGGCCGCCAAGACACACCTCTTCCAGCAGGCCTTCCCAGACAATGATTAACCTTTCTGCCAACTACTGTCCCTCTTGCCTCTTCCACTAGGATATCTGATATTGTCAAGGCCGCCCATCATTTTTAAATAGAGCTTCCAATGTTTTAATTGTAATGGCTCTGTTTTAGTATTTTAAAATCTTATTGTAGTTTAGTTTATTTTTAAGGGGTGGGAGGGGAAATTGAATTGTTATATTTTAATTGTAATTGCTTTTAAATGTCGTACTACACCCTGATTGCTTACCCAGAGGGGTGGGATATAAATAAATAAATAAATAAATATTGCCTTTTAAAAAATTCACAGTTTGTTTTGATTTGTAGTTGTTAACTTATCTCTATGTAGTCACCATCCATATTTACACATTTTCCCCAGCATTTCTTGACCCTCCACATACCATTATTGTAGAAGTCTGCAGATTGCGCCTGCAAGGATTTTACACTTTAGTCACTTCTGGCAGAGCCAGTCACAAAAATAAAGGATGCAATGAGTTGATTTTCTCAGCAGCGTGCACTTAGGGACCAATGATGACACTGACAAAATTTCATCAATATGCCATAATAACTTCTGGGTGATAATTACTACTTTACGATACCCCCTCATAAGGTGCAGTCTGCAGACTTCTACAATATCAGGTATTCAGAGGGTCATGATACACTGGGAAAATGTGTGAATCTAGATAGTCACTACATAGAGATAAGTTAACAAGTACAAATCAAAATAAACTTTCTGTCAATTTTTTAAAAAGGTGATCATTAAAACTTTTGGATACCCGCTTGTAGACACATGAGAACCAAGATTCCATTGTGTTTCTTCCTGATGCAAAGATTTACTTAAAATATTCCTGAAATGACTAGTAAACGACACTGTAGAAATGTGAGTGCTTGACTCTTTTCAATCTCATAAAATATGAAGAAACCTTATAATATGTATAATTTTGGTCTGCTGATGAGAGAAAAACATCCTCCCATCTAAGATCTTACTGTTGTAAGTCCATTTCCTTCTTGTCATCAAGAACTGCCACTGTTAGATAATGTTTGGGGTGAGATATGTATGCCACAAACATATTCTCAAAAAGAAAGAAACATATTGTATATGCGCGACTATAAGTCAACCTAATGTATAAGTTGAGGGCTGGATTTCAGACCAAAATTATGGATTTTGATATGCCCCATGGATAAGTTGAGGGTAAACCCTGTAACAAAAGAGGAAAACAGTGCCGAAGAACTTACAAATTTCCAGGAAGTATAACTGTTTGTGTTAACTCTAAAGGCTGGATAGATTTTGAGGGGGCGGGGTTGTCAATGCTTCCAGAACAGATTATGCTCTTGACTTTCACCAGGGGTGATTCCTTTTTTAAAATAAGAGTTAAATCATAATACTTACTTTGATCTGTGGATAAATCAACTCAAGTTTTTGGATCAATTATTAGACTAAAACTCCTAGACTTCTACATGAGTGTATATGCAGTAAGCATTTCCCATGCTTGAGCTCTGAAATGTGAAGAATTTTATCCCAGGTCAAGGTAACCAGTGCCTAATTATTTTTTCCTCCTCCCTCCAGTTTTGGAGTCATCTTTTGTGCATACCTTGACTCTTTATCTTTCAAGAACATTTTAAGTAGTGTACCTTGTTGATTTCTAATTTTCTTGTAACAAATTTATTTGGAAGGACTTGCTTAGACTTGCTGATATTATAGCTCCTTCAAGTTGTAGGAAGACAAAATCCTGGGCAGTGCAAACACTATTGCTTGTCTAATGTAATCTTAGGCCTGCTTTAATCATTCAGCAGTTCACATTGCACCAGTGAAATTATTTGTATTAATTGGCTTCTCTCCAGTCCAGGCAGAGTTTAACCATATTTCATAAGAGATATACAATTTCTGGGACTATTGAAGCCAATTTTATTGTTTAAACAATAAGCCTCTTGGAGTCCCAATTCTTGAGAGAAGCAAGATACAAATAAATAAAATAATAATACAGTTGATCCTACATATACATGGATTTTGCATCCACAGATTCAACCATCAATGGCTTGAAAATACCCCCCCCCCTAAAGAAAATCCAAAAAGCAATGCTTGATTTTGCCTTTCAATAAAGGACACAATTTTACCACATCATTGTACATAGTGGGCATTGAGTATTCACAGATTTTGGTATCCACAGAAATTGAAAAACCAAAAAAAAACCAAAATGCTTTGTCCAGTGGATACTGCAGGCCCACTGTAGTAAAAGTAGTAACAGCAGCAGCAGCAGCAGCAGCAACAACAACAACAACAACAATAATGGGATGGGGAAGCTCTGTTTCCCCCTATTTATATAGAAAAGAGAATTTTTTAGGAAATTGAACTATATGCAGTACTGACCTAACTAAATTTTATTTTTCACTTTAGCAACTTAAAACGCTTTGTCCATGATTTAGTTAGCATTTGGTTTATCAAAATTAAAAGTCTTACATAAACAAAATTGTGAAAAAGTTCTCTAGAGAAGAGAAATCTCCAGATACTGCTTACTCTGCTCCCTAAACATGTATCTCAGTTTTTGCCACCTGAGAAGGTTGGAAAACTAAACCCACAAATCTTGTAGTAAATAAAATAGTCTGTATTATTTGGATGGGAGGGGGCTCAAAAAAGCATTACTTGAAGCACTTGGCCAGCAGTGCATTTGGATATAAAGATTATAGTAACTCAAAATTGAAAATACTAAACTTGGAAATATGAACATTCCTCCTCCAGCCCCTGTATACTTTTCCCATTAAGATGGCAGCACCCTCTAACTGCAGAAATACGGCTTTGATTTGAATGTTGTGTGCATGCAAAAGAATTACTCTCCAATTCTATAGACTATCTTAAATTGTGAGCATTTTGAATAAGTAAAACCTCTGTCTTAAAAAAGCATTTCACTCATTCGGAAAGGGGAAATATAGCATTTTTTTCTGCATTCCCATACAGTATTTCCCCCCTGGAAAAATTGGAAATATATCCTTGGGGGAAAATGGGAGAAAAGGCTACTTCTGTCATTTCCTTAGTTTTCTTCTGTGCTTTCATATCTCTATACCACACTCCTGAAAATGAAGGGCTGTTAAGAGTGGGGTTTAAATAGATAAACAGTAGTAGTAGTAGTAGTAGTAGTAGTAGTGTGGTTTAGAAAAATCAACCCAAACTATGTGAGGAACACTCAAAGAGTTTACTATATTAAACCCAGAGGGTTGCATATCAAATGACGCTGGCTAGATCTGTATTGATGGCAAACTTTTTCTGAGAAAAACTCTTCATGAAATATAAAATATTTTAAAAGTCTTCATGAATACACACACACACACACACACACACGTATATTTTGGTGATGATAGAAAAAAAATGGTAAGATATGCTATCTGCAAGAGAAGCATTAATGTTTTCACTATAGCAGGTCCTAAGTCAGAACTGTACAACTTGCAGCCCTCAGCCAATCTCTTTAGGACCCCATCAGTGGGATCCCACCCACTCTCCTGGATTCCTGCTGGGTTTTTGGAGTGTGGGTGATCTTTTCTGGTTTCTGAAAATGCTGAGGGATGAGGAGAGATGACAGTTCCTACAATCTCCCAGGTAATCTTTTTTCTTTCAGGATATGTTTTCAGCTGCAGTCTGAATGTGAATAGGAGTCTGTATGCATGCATTGACATGTGTTTCCATGCACGCACAGCATCTAGCAAACACACAGATGTGGTGCTTGAAGCACAAATGATTGTACACTCCTGTAAACAAGTCACTTGTTCATTTGAGTGTGATGCTTTAGAGTGTCCTGATTGACCACTTCCTTTATACCTTCCCCCCCTCCTTCAATCCTATCCCAGGAGAAATTCTGGGGGAGGGGCCAATAAACAAACAAATCTTTGCAAGGTTTACTCCCCCCCCCTCACTTTTGTTTTCAAAATATAATTATTGTAAAAATATTTGCTAAATATATTGTTATGTTGAAAATACGTGAGACAGTAGGTGCAACCCCAGCAGTTTTGGAGGTTTCACAAGGGATGGGGATTGTTTAATTGTGACTTAATTGCTTTCTTGAAGTTTTTGTACCCTTGTCATCTTCACACTAGAAAAGTCATCTACAAAAGTCAGGTATCTGTCCTCATATTGTTCAGTTTGTATTTTATATATCATTGAGATTTTTATCTGAATTAGTAATTTATCAGTATAAGTGCAATTACTCTCACTTAAGTTAAACATATTATGGTAACAGAGAATGTATATTTGAGTCAATCATAGCAAAGTAAAAGTTCATGTAAGTTTTGATTCTGAGTGCTTCTTTGTTTTGGAAAAGAGCTGTTTATACCTGGGAGAAGGTATGGTGAAAACTTTCACCATTGTTTCCTTCTAAGCACCCCGGGACGAACCTCCGTGCTATTCTGAAGCCTCTTAACCCTCCAAGAACAACAGTAGTTAATAAAGGATACTTAGGTTTCAACAAAATTATTAGTTTTGCTGTGATAATATACATAGTTTATTTTCCAGCCCAGCTTTTCAGTTTTTTAGATAACATGTTGGTGCTGCCTTAATTCTCTGAAAAATTATTTATTATAATTACTATTTTTACCACAGATGAATAAAAGAGTAAATGATCAGGGCAGAGAACTCTAATTTTATCATCTTACACCTAATGAAGTAGATGTATGTCTATAAAATCTTGTGCTACTAACTTCTTCCACTTCCTCCTAAAGGTGCTAGAAGATCCCTTTGCATTCTAATTTTCTCAGCAGCTGTCATGATCTAGTTTCAAAAGATCATAATGCTCTAGCAGATCCAATATATATGGGGAAGAGAAACATCTTCCTTATTACAGTTGTTGTTTCCAACAAATAAATTTCTGTGGGATTGAACCGGCAGGAATTTTCTGCGAAGACAAGTCACTACTTTTTCTAAAGGATGGTGTTAGAAATGAGAATATTAGATGTTAATGGCTCTTGAATTTAAAGCTTGGTGAAATAGCTCTAGGCTCCCCAAGTATTCAAACAAGGTGGAAGAGATTAATACATTGTTTGGTCTGTTGCTGATGTCACAATTGCCCCATGTGAGCATGGATCAAGAGTCTGTGGCACAAGAATGTCTCCTGGGAGCCATGAAAACCTCTTTCTGCACTTGTATGGAAGAAGCTGTGGTATTTACAAGGCAGTGTGGTATTTTTCTCATACCTCTCATGTTGTGTTAGTGTCAGCTTTTAGCTATTATTTTTTCAAATTATGATAAGTTTTAGACTGATAGGCTAAATGTGACCTAATAGCATAGAGAATTAATGTTTTCATTTTAAAGAGGTTTCTCACTTTGGGAACCTTTGTAATCTTAATTTCACTTAATTTGAGAAATTGAGTCCATTTTTATGTTTTCAAATAAGGCAGGATTGCATTTTTTTTTAATTAAATTATATAGAATAAGTTGGTTGTGGGTCTGATTTAAAAAAAACACCATAATCTCACATTTCTTCTCCAGGATTTAAGAATTAAAGTTGACTTGTTTCAAAACATAACTGTGTATTCTTTGAATATATGTATTCAAGGACATTTCTTGTTTTTCAGTTCATTATACACACTGATTCTTTTATTCAGTGTGGTTTGAACATACTACACAATAGTCTGAAAAGCAGGATATTTTTACATTTTATTAAAGAGAACAGCAGCATAATGATCCTGTTAATATGGACTTAAATGTGGGAATCTAGTTGATAGACTACACCAGTATGACTATTCCAGCATAGGCACTGACAGTGGGAGGAAAACTATGAAGGAAGGAATTCATTGAAGAAATAGCCTGTTTGGATCCAATAAATTTTGTCTGCTTTCCCTCATCACCCATGCAGTACCTTACCATAGATACTCTATTATAAGTCGACCTCATGTATAAGTTGAGGGAAGTTTTTATAAGTTGAGGGAAGTTGGCCAAAATTATGGATTTTGCCAAGACCTGTGGATAAGTCAAGGGTAAAACTTGGAGACTCCTTCAGTGTGTGTATATGTGCATATGGCAAGAGGGACTCTTAAAGAAGCAGGAGTCAGTCACCCACGAGGCTTTCTGCTCTAGTGTTTCAGCTTTCACTTCTGAGACAGTGGTGCACAGGTTGGAGAGGGACTCTTAAAGAAACAGCAGTTAATCTCCTAGGACTCTTTGTGCTCAAGAGAGAAAGAAACTGCTCTCTTGACTGGATGGGGAAATCTGAAAGAGCTGCTATAACATTACCATACTGACCCATAAATAAGGTGACCTGTGATTTTGGGGTCAGTTTTTGGGTATATATTTTTCAACGTATAGATGAGTATATACGATATGCCTACATATGGCAGTAACAGGATGCCACCGATGGTCAGCTACCCAAACTGAAAATGAAGACATTTATAATTTGTGTATGAATATGGTATGTTGGCTACTAATTAAATTGACCTAAACGTAAATATGTGTTTGTGTTTCTAGCACTTCATCTCGTCTTACTAAAGGAGATTGCAGCAAAATGAGTCTCCACGGTGCTAGTGGTGGGCATGAAAGGTCACGTGACAGACGCAGATCAAGTGATAGATCACGTGATTCTTCCCATGAAAGGTTAGAATCTCAGCTCACACCATGTATCAGAAATGTTACTTCCCCAACAAGACAACATCAAGGAGGTATGTAATGATGTTCCTATTCCACCCTCCCCTTGATATTGTGCTTTTATTGGCAATATAAATGCTGTTTTATCTTAAGTACTTAGGTGTCCTAAAGACATGTTTTTTTTTTTTTAAAGAATCGTCTGATGTTAAATCTAGAGAGACTTTCAAACATAATTGTGATACAAATGTAAAATCTATATTGGTGTGAAGGCTTCGTGACATTACAAGTATCCATCTTCTGCATGAAAGATAGATCAAATATTAGCATAAATAGTGCAAGAGATAAGAGGCTGTGTAAGCCTCTAATAATAATAATAATAGTAATAATAATTTTTATTTCTAGTCCGCCCCTCTGAACAAAGCAATCGGGGCAGATTACAACAGAAGTTAAAAACATAACAGATTAAAATATTCCCATCCATCCCTACCTCTCCCTTCAGGATTAAATCAAACTATAGATTAAAACATATACAATAAAAACATGTGCAATGGGTTAGGCCAAAAATTCCTAGACAAGGATTTCTAGCTCTAGTAGAGAAAGAGCACACGGGTGGAGGTTGGGGAGGACTTTACCCTGATTTGGAGCGGGGGTATTAACTAGTGTCTGGGAAATGTAAAAAATTATGTAAAAATGTCCTTGGTTCTATGGAGTTGAAGACTTTCATGGCCGGCATCCATAGTTTTTTGTGAAGCTTTTGGGCT
Source organism: Urosaurus nigricauda (assembly GCA_034509955.1). NCBI lineage: Eukaryota > Metazoa > Chordata > Lepidosauria > Squamata > Phrynosomatidae > Urosaurus > Urosaurus nigricauda. The sequence goes on from JAOEGL010000001.1 coordinate 98,733,036, forward strand.
GTATGGACATGTTCTAGAAGAGTTCCTTTCTGATGTTTCGCCAGCATCTATGGCGAAATGTCAGAAAGGAACTCTTCTAGAACGTGGCCATATAGCCCGAAAGCTCCACAAAAAACTATGTCCTTGGTTCTGCTGTGTTCAAGTTTTACTCTAGTATTTATTTAATTTGTTCACCAGTTTGCATCCTGTCTTTCCATCAAAAACGGTGCTGAAGGCAGTTAAGAATACAAAAATTAAAAAATTAACAAAATATACAGCCAAAATAAATCAGTAGTCTTAACCATTTAGTATTAAAAACCCCTTCAGTGAAAATCCAGCTTAAATGCCAAAGGCCTTTTTGAGTAATCTTTGCCTGCTGATTGAAGAACAAGTAGGGAGTCAGTCCAGCCTCCCTTAAGAAAGTAGTTCCAGACCTTTGGAGGAACCACCAAGAAGGCTGTCTCTCATGTCCCCACTAAATGTGCCTTCAGCAGTGGTGAGACCAAGAGAAATACGTTTTACTTGGGCCTTGGTGTGGAGGATGGATAGGTAACTCTCTGGTCTGGGGCTCAATTTTCTGCCCAGGGACATTCTGGTGGCTTCACAGACTACCCCCCCCCCCACAAAAGCTAACAAAGGCCCCAAGCAGACAGGACAGAAGGAGTGGTCAGAGGCTGCTCCTGCCCTAATTGCTCCCCATTTGGTGCAGGACTGCAGCGACCAGATGCTGTGGTGCCAAGGCCAGCTGCCACCACAATCCACAATGGACTGCTGGCAAAGAGTCTTTTTTTTTGTGCTTCTTTTTGTACCCAGTTTGGGCTGCCTTAGGCAGCCATGGCATCACTTCTGCCTGATCCAGGGCCGTTCGTCATCCTTTTGACCTCTCTGTTTCAGGCCAAAGAGAACAGATGTAGCCAGAAATCCAGTCCTGCTTTTGAAAAAAGGTATTTTTGATGTCAAACATTGTTCGATGTCAAACAGTGAAGGATTCCTCCAAACAACAAAGCAAAACTAGAAGTGGGAAACAGACCAGTTTGGGTTTCTATTTTATCAGCTTTTTAGGTCCTAGTGGGGCTTGAAAATTGCCTCCCAAATCATCTGAACTTGATCACCCCTGTTCTAAACTGTAGTAGATCTCACACAGGATAGAGGTAAAAGGGCAGTAGTTTTTATGATGCTTTCTCTGTGCAGTTGTGTGTATGTGAGGAAGAGGTAAAAGATCAGAAATGTGAATTTTTGACCCATTGTGGTTGAAAATAGTTGTTATCTTTGTTGAATCACATGACAACTGGAAAGTGCTAGACTTCAAGCAATTATTTTCCAAACTATAATGACAGACTAAAATAAAAGACATGTTCCTCAGAAAATATTAACTATGTATTTTGGGGGGAAATATTCTGTGTACTGTTAATCTTAGGAAGTAATATTGAAAACTGCTTTTTTAAAAAGCTTTCTTGTAATGATCTTATTCTATAGTGTAGGAACATTTTACTCTGTTTAAAAGGTGGTTGGTGATTTGGATAGGGTGTGGGGAGAAGGTTTTGTTTTGTTTTCCCTTACCCAAATACCAATAATATTTTATCTATTGATTGGATTTGTTTTTATGTTCTGCCTTTCACTTTCATGGGACTTAAGGTGGCAGAAATGAATAGCTGTGCATACTTGTAATGTCACCTAGAGATCCAGAGTAAAACTGAAAAAGCTCATCAACAAAAACAGGTAGACTAAAAAAAAAGTCCTCTACTCATGTTGTTCCCTATAGTATTCTGTAAAGAGTGAGGAAATGTCAGTTCATCTTCAAGCTAAGGTGCATAATCTGTGAGCTGAAAGGCAGAGCCAGAGGTTGGCCACCTCTACTTTTCAGTTCAAACAATTTATGCAGCAGGAGTCTTGGAGGCTACTGATATCTATACAAGTCTCTCTCTGTTACCAGTCACACAAAGATATTCCATTCCATGCAGTGGCAGAAGCCACTATACAGATGGGCAGAAAACGCTGAGAGATTTTGTTTCTTCCTCTCTTAGCCTTTTCCTCACAATCTTTAAGGTCACACACTGAGTTCCTGCTTTAAGGTCACACACTGAGTAACCATAAGAAAATGACAAAGTCCCTCTCTCTGTTGTCAGTCAAACAAAGATATTCCTATCCATGCAGTGATAGAAGCTAATATACAGATAGGCAGAGAAACCTGAGAGATTTTCTTCTTCTTTCTCTCTTAGCCTTTTCTTCACAACCTTTAAAGTCACATACTGAGTCACCATAACAAAATGACAAGGTTGCCACTTTTCTTGGTTTTCATTTTAGAGCGTGAGAAGGATCATAGCTCATCTCGGCCAAGCAGCCCTCGGCCTCAGAAAACCTCTCCAAATGGTTCTAATAGTAGTCTTGGGAACAGCAGTAGAAACAGCAGCCAGTCAAGTTCGGATGGGAGTTGCAAGAATGCTGGAGAAATGGTTTTTGTGTATGAAAATGCAAAAGAGGGAGCTCGGAACATACGAACATCTGAGAGAGTAACACTTATAGTGGACAACACTCGATTTGTTGTAGATCCTTCCGTTTTTACTGCACAGCCAAATACAATGTTGGGCAGGTTGGTACTGTGTTTTATTACATACATCGATGGTTCTCTGAATCACTGCTAACAGCAAATATTTGTTATGTTTCACTTTTTTCCCCTTCAGTTCTCCAATGATCCTGACAAAACAGTTTAATGGACCATTCTGAGTACATTAGTCTGTGTTGTGTCTCTCTCATAAAATGCAGTTTAGCTGTCGGGATGACTATCCTTGCCTCAGATTGTTTAGAGCAGTTTCCCAGACTGTGATCCTCCAGGTGTTTTGGACTTTAGCTCCCAGAATCGCAGACTATTGACCAAGATAGCTGAGGCTTCTGGGAGCTGAAGTCCAAAACACCTGGAGGACTTCAGTTTAGGAATCACTGGTTGAGAGATGTAACTCATATGACTATTTGTCAGCAGTACTTAAAATACCACCTGATGAATGCTTTTGTTCATGTGAAGTTACCTGTGGTTATGTTGTTTTGTAGTCGGATACCAGATGTGGTACTGTGGACATACATTGGCCACTCCAGCATGGCTCAGTGTAGTGTAGTAGTTCTGCATGTGGAACTAGGTTATGCTGAGCCAGTTACCACCCTCTGATCTACAATAAAGGTACTGAAACCCCCATGCTCATTTTGTGTCTGAGGAAGAGCAGGGAGGGGTATTACAGAATCATTGGCTTTGTCCCTATGCCCAGGTGCAAAATGATTGCATCATTTGCCAGGGTCCTCCATAGGTTTTAGAAGCTGATTTAATCATTTCATGTGTGGTTGCAGTGATATAGCCAGAGGCTTCTGCGATTCCTCTGCCACTGGCTTTCCACCAGGGCCTAAATGGTGTGGGAGAATTTCAGCCACTCTACAGTAGGTTCAGGGGGGCTTTGGTTATTGCAGAAGGAGGAAAGTAATACCAACACTTGCATGAGTAAAAAATAGACAAATGTTGTCATAAGGTTAACTTATCTGTGAATGTCACTAATAGGATGCCAGCCATAATCTGTCCCACAGATCAGCATTCTTTTCTAGTTTTAAGTTTAATATAACCTTTAATTCTTGTGTAGTAAAGGTTGGAAGCCTTTGGCCTTCCTTCCATGTGTTTTGGGTTACAACTTCAGCAGCCCTTTACCATTGACTGCGTTGAGTGAGATTGAGGGGAGTTGTATGTCAGATTTCTGGAAGACGAGAGATTCTCATGTGGAAATCTTTAGTCATGTTGGCGCTGAGCCCATCAAGGAAGAGAGGTAATAAGCCTTTTCTAATTGGTCCCCATTAAAAGTTGGTATTCATCCCTGGCACAGATTAGAAGACACACTGTAGGTGAAGATGTGCTTTGAGTTAATATAGATTTGGTTCACTCCTGCATAGTCCACTTGTTTCTTATAAGAAGTACTCAGACTCAAATAGTACATGTGCTTAAAATCTCAAGGTATCGGATCCTCTGTTCTGATTTTGTTAACAGTCTTTCTGAAAGTACACTAATTTGAACATTAATTACATAACTGAAATCAATTTTATACAAATTATCTTTTTATATAGGATGTTTGGATCAGGAAGAGAGCATAATTTCACACGGCCCAATGAAAAGGGAGAGTATGAAGTGGCTGAAGGAATTGGCTCCACTGTATTTCGTGCAATTCTGGTGAGATATAATTTATTTTATTTTATTTTATAAATTTTATATTTTATATGTGAAGTGAAAGAAACAAAAAACCATATTCCTCTATGAAGGTTTGTAATAGAGGTAAACTAAGGATTCCTGCAAGGCAGCATTTCATTGTGCCTGGCATCCCTCTGCTTCATTCTTACATAAAGAGAATGACATTGTTTGAAAGTATAAATGTAATATAAAAAGCTTTTGCAGTGCAGTTTTCTTTCCAGCTGTGTAATCAAAAGGCTTAAACTGAAATCAAGGGATATATAAACCATATCTATTTTTAGATGTTATTCATTGACTCCAACAATAGAAAAAAATCTTCCTTCTTTATAAAACCGTATGTTATGAACTACTTGGGTTTCAAATTGTGATTTTTCTTCTGTTTCAGTTCACATTTTCAAATGTTGAGGCCCTGGCTAAGTGATTTTTCAAAACTTTTGGGTACTGCCCCCCCCCCATCACTTAACTGCCATAAGACTTTGAAATTCAGAGAATTCTAAAGTGTGTAGGATGCACTTTCATTTCATTTGGACCATTGGCTATTCTGGTCAGAGTTCGCTAGCCCAGCATGAGCTGCATTCTGGAATAGAACCAGTGCCTCTGAGGCAACACATTGTAAGGAACAATCAGAAATAGTGGGTAAGCTCTTTCAGGGAAGGCTACTCAGTATTATTGATCTTCTCACTATGGAATCTCTGATAAGCATCCATAGAATATCAGAGTCATGCCAAAACAGAATAGTTTGTAGTTGGGTGGCTAAGTGATGGTGAGACAGAAAAGAAATACATTAAAGTCCTTGGCCATTTTGATTAGGCCAATGGACTTTGATGGAGCGAGACATTTCCTAAGATGCACAAGCCATAACCTAACACTTCTAACTGTACTGTACTTAGAAGTTACTCATCAGCCGGAGCAATTCCAGTCATATGATCCTTTCATTTCACACTGGACCAGAGATAGGCCGCCACATCATACACGGTTTCTGATATTTAAAAAAGTACTTTATGAAGGTGTGAATCTAACCTACTCTCCCTCTTCCACAAGTCCATAAGCAAAATATTATGGTTTGGAGAAATGGGAAGCTTTTCAAGAAGCATGTTTTCTCCCAGTGTCTTAGTTACATTAATTTGTCCTTTTGTCTTTTCAAAGGATTACTACAAGACTGGGGTGATCCGCTGTCCTGATGGAATATCTATACCTGAATTAAGGGAGGCTTGCGACTATCTCTGTATTTCTTTTGATTACAGTACTATCAAATGTAGAGACCTTAGTAAGTATGGTGATGAAATTGATTTACATATTTATGTTTAAGTTATTTTTCCCTGAATATAAGATATTATATGATACCAAAATCCTATCTATGTAAAACACACTTTAATTGGTTGAGTGTTATGCTCAGTCTTTGTAATATCAATTTATGCCTGTTAAAAAACTTGAAACTTTGTCAGTTGTTTTTGACTGTGTTATTTAGCTGAGTCATGCTTATTTAGCTTTGTAAATTTATAAGCTAGCTTCCTGTTCATTAATTACAAGATCCTAAACTGGGGATTTACCCATGTGACCCGCTCAAACCCTACCTTTTCAGCCTGGCAGTACCCCATCTGAAGAAATGATATTCTTGCAAACAAGCTGGTAAAATGTGGGCTAGGCAAAGTAACTGTTACATGGATTTGTAATTGGTTGACTGGCAGAATCCAAAGAGTGCTCAACAATGGCTCCTTTTCATCCTGGAAAGAAGTGACCAGTGGGGTCCCACAGGGTTCTGTCCTGGGCCCATTGCTATTCAACATCTTTATCAATGACTTGGATGACAAAATTGGGGCATACTTATCAAATTTGCAGATGACACCAAATTAGGAGGAGTAGCTAATACCCCAGAGGACAGGATCAAAATTCAAAATGACCTGAATAGACTAGAAAGCTGGGCCAAAGCTAATGAAATGAAATTCAATACGGAGAAATTTAAGGTACTGCACTTAGGGTGGAAAAACAAAATGCATAGATATATGCATAGATAGATGCAGGAAAAGAGATTTCACCTCAACATTAGGAGGAACTTTCTAACAGTAAGGGCTGTCCGACAGTGGAACATACTCCCTTGGAGGGTGGTGGAGTCTCCTCCTTTGGACGTCTTTAAGCAAAGGCTGGATGGTCATCTGTCGGGAATGCTTTTATTGGGAGTTCCTGCATGGCAGGGGGGTTGGAATAGATGGCCCTTGTGGTCTCTTCCAAATCTATGATTCTATGAATCCCAAGGCATTGCAGATAGGGGCACTGGAAAGTGATGATTGCAGTGCTCTCCCATGGGGAAGGGGGGGTGCACTGAGACAAGAAATAGTTAAAGGACCTTGAAGTGGTCTTTCCAGCTGTCTGTTTTTGATGCATCCCATGGCCAGGATAGTGCTGGAAATGTCTTTTTCCAGCATATCTATCTGCAGTGCCTTGGCAAACCTTTGGCTGAGTACTGTCAGGCTGAAAAGGTAGGTTTTGTGGTATCACATGGTCAGAAATAACCATGATGACAGAGTCCATCATCATTGTTAGGTCTGACAGTGCAGAATCCCAGCCATATTTTTTTGGAAAATATGAGGATAGCAGTACTTTCAAGACATTTGTGCAACAATACAGCCAAATCATTTTAAAAGAATTATACAGTATTTCCAAATGGTATCTTTTAGATATTTACTTAACATTATTGCTGTAAGACATTAAAGAAAGCCCCCAGTAGGAAATCAGTCTTTGTGACAAGATTAACTTATATCCAGAACATGACAAATGGATGTCTGCTCAGCTCCCTGTCCATTAAAAACGGTAGTGAACTGGTTTTGTGATTTAAGACATGTGGTCATGACTGGCAAATAGACAATGATTTACCTAAACGAGTTTTCAAATGTAATAGTTTGCATGTTTTGATTTCAGGTGCTCTTATGCATGAATTATCTAATGATGGTGCTCGAAAGCAGTTTGAATTTTACCTTGAAGAAATGATACTCCCGTTGATGGTAGCCAGTGCTCAGAGTGGGGAAAGAGAGTGCCATATTGTGGTGCTGACTGATGATGATGTGGTTGATTGGGATGAGGAATATCCTCCACAGATGGGGGAGGAATATTCACAAAGTAAGTCGTGTAGCTTAAAAAACCACTATTGATAGTACTCTTCAGTTTAATCACCCCCCAGTAGATGGTATTCTTACATTTAACTAAATTTTTGTTCAGGGACTGGAGGATTTTGAGGTAATGCTTTCAATATTTTAAAACATGTTCTTGGATGTTCCCTTCCATTTTTTGTATCTAAGCCCTTGAATTAATATTTTTCAACTTCAGTCGGTTTGGTAAGCCATAAATGAAAACAATCCATTAAATTAAGGGGTTCATTCATAAAGTACTAAAAAATAAGGAAAGGAGATGCCAAGAACACGTTGTTCCTATGGAAATATCTTACATCTGAGTAAAATAATTCACTGTATCTAATTAGCAGTTAGAGAAATAAGACTGGGAAGAACAATATATAAGGGCTATGAACAATTTTTTTTCTAATTTAAGGTTGCTTTTTCATGTACATGGAGACAGCTGCCTTATTGAGGGATTATTGCTTGAACAGGTGACAGGATGTACAGGACAGCTCAAGATAGCTCCTTTGTGCATACTGTGCATTTGGGCTTCACCCATACATATCCTTCCTATGTTGAGCAGGAATTACCTTTGATTCAGTGCACTTAGAATCTCCCCAGGAAATTGTCACTCTGATGATCCAGAGTTCCTCATCATGGGAAGGATCTGAAGCCCATTCAGCTGACTGCATGAACAATCCCTTTCTGGACCAGTTTTCTTAAGACCTTAAATTTGGAGGTGGAGCAGGCATGTGAGAGGGATGTTGGAGTTTGGTCTAGCAGCCCTGGGCTTGTTCCTCCCATAGTTGGTTCAGGCTGCATCCTTCTCTTTATTATCACAAAGCAAATAGAAATAATATTCTAATCTAAGTAATATTGAAAGCATTTAACACTAGTGCAGGACACATCATTCTTGAACTTTATTATGGAAACTGGAGTAAAGATTGTATGCAATTTAGTAATCCATGAAATGTATTTTTTCTAGTTATTTATAGTACAAAGTTGTATAGATTCTTCAAATACATTGAGAACAGAGATGTGGCTAAATCGGTTCTTAAGGAAAGGGGTCTCAAGAAGATTCGATTAGGGATAGAAGGTAAGATAACTTACGAGGTCCTTTTTATGATAAATCCTAGGTAACACATCACTGTGTGCACACTTCTGCTTTTCTACAAAATAAATTATAGGGATGTGGAGGCTTCAAAAAGGAGGCAGGCCATCAGCTGCCGTTCAGCTCATCACTGGTTGGGTATGCCTTTTCATGTACCATTTTTATACTAGGAAATCTTTTTGTATAAGTACTGTCTTACAACTTGAAATATCAGCCAGAATGTATTAATTTTCAGTCTCTTATAAAATGTTAACTTATTTTAATAAGTCATTCTGTATCTCATTGTTTTTAGCAACAAGATACGCCAACAATTGTTTTTGTCAAGGGTGGGGAAAAGGAGAGATGGTGCACACAATGCTGCTTAAACCTAGTGTATCTGGCTGGCTGCATAAATTCTTGCGGTTTCTTACTTGATTCAGAGTGCGGTCCTTTAAACTGGAATGGAAATGAATTGCATTTGTCTTTTATATTTTAGGTTACCCTACATACAAAGAAAAGGTTAAGAAACGGCCAGGTGGAAGACCAGAGGTGATCTACAATTATGTCCAAAGACCTTTCATACGTATGTCATGGGAGAAGGAAGAAGGAAAGAGTCGGCATGTTGACTTCCAGTGTGTAAAAAGTAAATCTATTACCAACCTGGCAGCTGCTGCAGCAGATATTCCCCAGGACCAGCTGGTGGTGATGCATCCCACTCCCCAGGTGGATGAACTGGATAGTCTGCCCATTCATCCTCCACCCAGCAACAGTGATGTGGATCCTGAGGGACAGAACTTGCCACTCTGATCCAAACTTTTGGTTAAACAAAAGCATGCTATTATAAAAAATGAAGATGCTGTAATGAGCTCATACTGCACTGCAATTCCAGCTTCTCTCCATTGTGTAATGAACATAAAATGTTTTAGGATATTGCAGTATGGACTTTAAAAAGACCAAAGTGGGATCTGATTATGGTGTGTAGGAGTATATGTGTAACATCATGAGGTTCAGTTACATACCTGCATTTCTTTACCAGTAAGTAGGTTTTTGTGGTATTGGTTGTATGGTGGACTGTCCTCATCCTAAGGCTCTGTCAGAAATAGCAGGATATGGAGGCTATGGTTTATTCAGTATTTTGGTACACAGTGGGCAAAATGCAGACTTAATTGATAATGGCACTTTATAAATGGTGGACAAAAAATTCTCAAAGCCATTTTTATAGTCATGATGCACAATGTTGACCAACGGAGTGCTTCTTTTGGAGACTTTCTATTCAGCTAAATGTAAATAGTTCTGAACAGAGATGATGAGCCTGCTTAACTCTATTCTCTTATGGATGAGCACAAAATTCTTGCCACTGGGGCTTTTGGATTGTGATCCAATGGCCATTTTTTTCAGACTTATCCAATGAAGGGTTTTTCATGTTTGATGTGAGCCATGTGCAAGGGTCAGAAACAACTGATATGGGCTTTATCTTTAAAAATTGCCTTACCTTAAATCTGTTCACAGAAATATTTATTTACGGAGAGTTTTTTTCATATGTTACGGAATAGATAAATGCAAATCGTTCACTCTTCACTTATTAACTGATTGTAAACTCAAGTTTTTCATTCGAATAAAAATTGCCATTATTTTAATATTAGCTGTCATGGTTTAGCGGTTGAGACGTCAGTTCTGAAGACCAGAGGGTTGGCAGTTTGAGGCCTAACTGCTGCATGATGGGGTGAGTTCTCGTCACTAGTCCCAGCTTCTGCCAACCGAGTAGTTCAAAAGCATGCAAATGCAAGTAGATAGGTAACACCTCTCAGTGGGAAGGTAACAGCGTTCCATGCAGTCATGCTGGAGTCATCTTTGGACAATGTTGGCTCTTCAGCTTAGTAATGGAGATGAGCACCACTTCTACAGTCAGTTACAACTAGACATTTATGCCTAGGGAAGACCTTGATGCAGTGGTTAAATACTTTAAGTTAAATTTTTTTCTAAAATAGTAACCAGGATAGCAGCTGTTTTCTTCTATTTTCAAAATAAATGTCTGACAATCTACATCTAATAAAACCTGTTTGGTCTTTTCCACCAGGCTGTGTTTTGTCTGACAGCCGCAAGAATACAAAGTTTTATCTCACTGTTCTAGTACTAAGCTTGCTCCAAAGGAGATAATCACTAAATGGCATAGTTTCAAAACTTCAAACTATCCTGTGTACTTGCAGTCCTGGGGGAAGATTTTTGTGGTTGTTTTTTCTATACTTGCCGTTTCCTTTTTTCAGAGGGTGAGTAGGAATCGTTTTTCACTTTCCATATTTTGTAACCTCTGTTTGTTCTTTGCTAAATCATTAGCCATAAATCTATTGAAATTCTGGTACCCCTACTGTGATCAGCTGATATGAAGGAGTAACTCACTAGTTGTGGGTTGCTCTTTCTTCCAGCTTAAGAATGGGCAACTTAAGAGAGCCTGGAAAAAGAAGGGCAACAGTAATTCTGAAGAAGTGGTGAGAAAAGCAATCCAAGAAAGCCCTAGGAATTATGGTCTGATAAGAAGCTGGCACAAGCAGGAGAGAAAGAGGCACTAACAGGAATCTAGAAAAGCTTGAGAGTAAGAAGCCTGTACTATTGCTGCTTCCTCTCTCATTTCTGTTCAACAGCATGAAGAATACATATCAATTATACAAAAATCCTTTAATGTGACTTCTACACTTTCACTGGTACCCTGGTTCATCCTGCCTTGAATTCCATGATGGTAAAAGGGAGGGATAATAAACAAACATATTCAAACTATAGAAAACAGATTGAATCAATTGTTGAATGGTAAGTTACCAGATAGCTAAGTCCAGTCTAACACAAAATTTAGGCCATAATAAATCAAGTATAGACTTTTATGGTAAGTCCTTCCTCATGCAATTATCCTATGCACCATAGCTCTTTTTGTCTTTCACTTGAAACTTCAGATCAGTAGCTTTTGGACTTTAGCCCACCAGTTGACCTTTGGCCCTTGCCGCCTAGAGTTTCTGACATCCAAAACAATCTGGAGGGCTAAAGGTGGAGAGAGACTGCCTTAAATGCTGTGCTGACTGAGAAATTGTTCCATGCCAGGATCCAATAACAAAACTTGTCCAGAGCTGCCAGTTTCTTCTGTAACCATGATGCATTTCATCCAGGTTTCTTTTACAACCGAAGTAAAGAAATTTAGAATAAGGGAAAACATTTTATTTTAAAAATATTTCACTGTCTAATACATTACACTTCAACAATATTTATAGTAAAGGATCTTACAATAAACAGTTCTGATATATTAGTATAAGAAATATCCATTATTCACATGGGAGACTTTTTTCCTGTAGTGTAAAAAACACACCATAGAGCTGCAATGACCATTTGCATATAAAAGCTACCAGTGATGCCAGTGCTTAGTTAGCACAGTGATCTTTTTTTAAAAAAGCAAAAAAACCCCAAAAACAAAAAAACATCAACACAAGAACAGAACCCAAAATATACAGTTAATCCAAGCTATACACAGCTAACCAAATCAATTGTAGCAAGTTGATGTCCACTTGGTCTGAAATTACACAGGGGAGGAGGATGACAGTTCTCTTGATATGGCTTACAAAATTAAAACATCAAAAGCATTTTGACAAGTTTCACAGATGGGAGAATTCCACCAATAATGCACTTTGATATATCCAGATGTCAAAACTATTGGGTAGCATTTACAAGGGCCAAGGTAAGTCACTAAAATCAACTGGGCCCCCAAGACCCGCATCAGCTTCCAAAAGGCTCATGATAACTGCCATTGCTGCTTCATCATTGCTTGGGCTGCTGGATCCTTGGTCGTTGTCTATCATATCAATGCCTATGTGTGAGTTTTCGCCTGGGAAAAGAATGGAAAAGTTAAAACTAATCAGCAGGAGAGCAAAGGGTTAATCTGATTTTTTGTATTTTTAACTATACAGAGTAAGAGGAAATACTGCTCTGGTTGAACTACAGAAAAACTTATAAATAACAGATGGAGAAGGAGTTGATAACATTTTCCAAAAGCTTAGTACTGTCAAACTTTCTTTGAAAAAAATAAATAAAAAGATAATCATAGTGCACTTGTTGCTACCAAAATTCTGCCTTGGTTGTAACTACTTTCAAGTAGAGATTTTGTATCAGCTTCAAGGGTCAACTAAGTTCTACTTTGGTATGCACAATCTTCTGGTGTATGAATATACCAAAAAAATAAAAAAAATATCAAAGTACTGTTTTTCTAAAACACTAATTGCAAGATCCAGTTAGAATAATTTGGAAAATGTGCATTCTGTAGCAGTGATTGAACTGATGACCCAGGATTCAGTGGAAGTCTACAAAAACTGTAGACTATTTAAATTAGACAGCAATTGTACAACTCTCTAATGTTGGACTGCAAGTCCCACCAGCTCTATTCAGCTTAGCTAATAAAACAGAGTGCTGATAGTTACAGTCAAACAATTGAAAAGAACTCGCACACTGACTTAACTGGAAGCAGTTTTTATGACAACTCTAGTCCTGATTGTACTGTGAAACAATCCAGACCTACTACACAGTGAGTATTTCCATTTCTTTCTCCTTTGCACTTATCCTGGTTTTTACGATGCATGCTTACCTAGAATGGAGGAGTTGTCAGAATATGGATAGCCTGGATTGTCTTGGATCTGACTAGATAGTAAACTGGTAGGAGGAATGTCTGGAGTTCCACCATTCAAAATCTAAAAAGGAAAGAAGGTCAAAACATTTTTAGTGTCCAGCATAATCTGTGTATTCTGTGTTAGGTACCTCATCCTGGGGCTAGCTTTATGCTTATATTCAGTGAAAATGCCAACCCTGTTCTGACCAATTAGCTGTGTGGTTTCCTCAGGAGTTCCATTCAAAATTGTTTTCATGCACAAAGTTTAAAAGATATAATTCCACAGAGTTGCCCTCCAATTAATATCAGGTGCTGAACTGGACGGGTAAAATGCTTTTGTATTCAGATTGTCACAACCATTTTCATTTCCCTTCCTCTCTTCTATGAATTATTGATGTTACACAATGTTTAATAGATTTAAGCACTAATAATTTGGGCCTATACTATTTTCTGCATGGAATTTAATATGGAATTATGTCCATGAAGCAATAATATAAATTTCTGTTTAAAAATACCTTCTGCCGATTTTCTTGGACTGTTTATGAAAAAAAAAATTATTGAGGGTTTCTATTTGATTGGGGGTTTCTATTCTGAAACCAGGAGTCAAAGTCCCTTTGAACAAATCTTGCTAAGAATACCCCTTGGCAGGGTTGCCATAAGTCAGAAAAAACTTGAAGGCACACAGAAACAACAAAGGCAATTAATAGAAGGAACACATAGAATCATAGAATCATAGAGTTGGAAGAGACCGCAAGGGTACATGGTGCAGAGGGAAAAATCCAACCATAAACTAAATTCAATGTAGAAAATACAATGACAGCTAATAAAAATTCCCACCCGCTGGAGTTGTCGGTCTATACAGCTTACTTTATTTCTCTGGAAGTATCCAAACTTGCCTCTTGAACAGATATAGATTTTAGATTGTAAGCCTGAGGGCAGGGAACCATCTAATTATAAAATTGTATGTACAGCACTGTGTAATTTTACAGCACTATATAATCATCATCATCATCATCATCATCATCATCATCTCTTTAGCTTTTCCTGACTCTTCTAGGATACAGTAGAATTTCTGATGAATCTAAGCAACCACTTGAATGTATTTTTTGAAACTAAGAAAAGGTACCATCTATCATCCTTCAGGTGTTTCTTATGTGTTTTAAATTGATATGTCTCAGCTAGAATTTCCCTCGGCATTGTTTCAGGCCTAGTAACAACTCATTCACGGTATGACAAGTCATCACATCTGAGTTTCTTCCCACTGAATTTTGTGTCTTAGGAAATGACAGGTGAGTCACTATGTAATACAGTCATCAAATAAATGATACTGTCATTAGAACCATTCTTAAACATGTTCCAAACAATGATACATCAAACCCATGGTGCTCTGAATACACAGTGCAAGCTGTAATCAGTGCCATCATGCTCCTTTTAGGCACACAGTATAGTCATCTATCTTAATTTAGATAGATGACTGTACCATGTGCCAAAAAGGAGCATGATGACACTGATTACAAGGTGCACTGTCATTACTGTTTCTGGAGAGCAAAGTTTATAACTTGTCCAGCTTTGCACAATGGATGCATCCCTTTAAATGCAATGCTAACTCTATAGCTACCAACAGATTGTCCATACATGGACTGAAGAGTACAAGGGACAAAAATGTCAGATGATTTAAAGAGGGCACAAAGTTTGCATAGACTCAAACTGCAGGAGTGGATGAAGCTGGTGAGGAGAAAGGGGTCTGCTGTGTACCTTCAAGTCTGACTTGAAGTAAGGCAAACTAAGTAACTTGAAGTAAGGCAAAACTATCATGGGAATTTCTTGGCAAGTTTCTGCAGAGGGGGTTGCCATTGCCTTCTCTGAGGCTGAGAGTGTGACTTGCCCAAGGTTACCCAGTGGATTTACATGGCCAAGCCAGGATTTGATCTTTGGTCTCCAGAGTCTTACTCTAATGTTCAAACCACTACACTACACTGGATCCTAACAAAAATATTACAGCACACATAATTTAAAATGCCACAGTGATAAAAAACAATTCATTTATTGTTTCCTACTACTTTTAATAAAATACCATGTGGCTGCATAGCTTTTAAGAGTACTATAAGAGCTTTTAAGAGCATTCCTTCATAGGAGTTTATCACATGAAGGGAATTGGAAGTATAATCCAATGGCAATCTGAATGCAATCATGGGGTTTCACATGATTGCGTGAAAGCTGATCACACACATTTTTGGGCAAAGGGATGTCCATCCGAATGCAATCGCGGGGTTTCGCGTGATTGCATGAGAAACTATCACACGCAATTTTGGGCACTGGGAGGCAATTTCGGGCAGTTCTGAATGCAATGCAGTGTCAATACGCAATCACGTAAATTCGCTGAACTAGCGAATTTACTCAATTCTGAACTGGCCTCACTTCCATTTCTTTCAAAATTGAGAGAAATCCTCCCATGTGATAAACTCCAGAGTATGTATGTGAAGCATGTAAAGTAATCCAAATTTAAACAAATTATTTTCCTTTTCTGTCTGAAAAAGTTTCACTCTAAATGACTATTCTGGATTGTGAAGACAAAAACAAAAGGTGGAACTATTATGGATGGTGTTAACACCATGATGTTTAAGGACTCTACAGTAGATGGTGAAACCTCTAGAAGTGATAAGTGGTTGAAAGGATTATCATTAATGTTATGAGTGTTCTTAGGAGTTTATCAGATGACGGAAATTGGAAGTATAATCTAATGGCAATCCAAACGCAATCATGGGGTTTCACGTTATTGCGTATTAAAGTATCTCACACAATTTTGGGCAAAAAGGAAGTCATTCCAAACGCAATCATGGGTTTTAAATTATTTCATATTAAAGCATCTCACGCAATTTCGGGCAATGGGCAGTCATTTTCGGGTAAAGGGAAGTCATTCTGAACGCATTCCAAACGCAATTGGAATTCATGTAAATTCACTAAACTAGCGAATTCACATGAATTCGAATTGGCTCCAATTGGCTTCATTCGAAATAAAGAGAAATTCCTTCCGTCTGATAAACTCCTTAGAAGTACTGCTTTAAAAACTATGGTTTATAAATATTAAAGTAATAAATTTGTTTCTGTGTTAAACACATACAACCAAAGCTGCATGGGATGTGATCCTGGAAAAGCCTTCAGGGCATAGCATGCCCTGTGATAAACGCTTGTGACAGATGAAGAATTTTGTGCAAACATGGAGGAAAATCTGGTTTGAAGTATCTATGATTGACCAATGAAATATATTTGATAACATTAGCTTTATTAAGGCAAACCCCACAAAACTGCTGGCTACTGCCATCTAAAATAAATTAATATTTTCTCAAATCTGTTTGCCTTCATACCAAAGTATTTTATTACATTTACTTTTATTACATTCACTTCTTACAAAGGTATTCCATTAAATTAACTGTTCACCTCTATAGTAATATTTGTCAGTGCAGGCTCTTACACTGGGAGATTAAAAATGGCTTTGCTCACTCTGGATCTGGGGAGGGATTATTCTGTTTTGCCCTTCTTGTGCATAAGTGATATTTCAGATGGCTGAAATAACATCTGCACCACAATTCTAACCATATTGTTTTGTCAGGAAGGAAGGGATTTAACAACAGCTTGGCTGATGAACAGTGCACAGGTTGAATCTCTAATCTGAAATCCAAAATGTTCCAAAATCCGAAACTTTTGGAGCTACAACAGAAGAAGTGCTGTATGTAGATTTGCAAGGTTGGAGATAGATGTGGATGAATGATCGGCAGCACTGATGCAACCTCAAAGGTGGAAACGGGTGGCTGTGGGCTCCCCAGAGATCTGTACAGTAACTGGGTCCCTTATATAAAATAAAATGGTGTGTTATTTGTGGGCTGCAGAGAGAAACATAAGATTTCAAAAACCCGATTACTTCTGCCTTCAAGCCAGTGGTGATGGTCCTGGTCATTTGTTTATAAGGCAGAAACAGGCAGCTGTCAAATATTTCAAAATCCAAAAAATATCCAAAATCTAAAACACTTCAGGTCTCAAGCATTTCAGATAAGGTATTCCTTATTGGGTTGTATCTATTGTTGGAATAAGCCACTCTCCCTTGTTTTAGAGACTGATTTTATATCAAATTATGCTGTGTGCGATTTCATTCATGACCTCAGACTGACTCTGTCAGGCTGGCAACCGTAACTCTGAAACTGATGGGTCAGCTAGGCAGGAGAGATTACTTGTCTCAACCCTTGCAAAACAACTTTGGAAATTTCCCACAGGAAGGTTTGGGAGTTGCCCAGATGGGAAAGCTATCATCTTCAAGAACAAGTCAATACAATCTGTTTGTTCAGAGTCTAGCACTTACTGTGCCAGTGATCATATTAAATGATCCACCCATAGACCTGCTTGCCTTCCTTGATTGTGTCAAGACCCGAATACATTGTTTAAGTCATAGAATCATAGAGTTGGAAGAGACCACAAGGGCCATCCAGTCCAACCCCCTGCCATGTAGGAACTCTCCATCAAAGCATACCTGACAGATGGCCATCCAGCCTCTGCTTAAAGACCTCCAAGGAAGGAGACTCCACCACCCTCCGAGGGAATGTATTCCATTGTCGAACAGCCCTTACTGTCAAGAAGTTCCTCCTAATGTTGAAGTGGAATCTCTTTTCCTGTAGCTTGCATTCATTGTTCCGGGTCCTGTTCTCCGGAGCAGCAGAAAACAAGCTAGCTCCCTCCTCAATATGACATCCCTTCAAATATTTTAACAGGGCTATCATATCACCTCTTAATCCATCTCTTCTCTAGGCTAAACATCCCCAGCTCCCTAAGTCTTTCTTCATAAGGCATGGTTTCCAGACCTTTCATCATCTTAGTTGCCCTCCTTTGGACCCGCTCCAGTTTCTCCACATCCTTTTTGAATTGCGGTGCCCAGAACTGATCATCATCGCACCTCGGCTTAACAAAGCCCAGGCATTCAGCGCCTTTGTCTAAACCTTGGCTAGTCCATCAAGTTCATTGCTAGAGGCCAGTTTGAGCCTATATAAACCTAGGATTTTTCAACCCAAGTGTGCTATTCTTGGAGTGCTGCTGGACACCATGCCAGTTTCACCTCTGACTGTAGCTCCTTCGGCCATCCACCCCCTCGTTTTGGCGGCCGTGCCTCAACATCATCATCTGGATTGGACCTCTGAGAAGTCTACTGGAGTATTTCCCCATTGTATCACCCGTCTCCTACTTTTCCTCACTATTGCTTCCTGGAGCATTCAGCGTGTGCGTGAATGCGTGTTTCTTGCTGAATGTTTGCTTCCCGTTTTAATAAATACTAGAATTTTATTGAAGAAGCCTGTCTCCATGTTCTCACTTAAGGGATTCTTGGTCTTACTGGAATCCATGATGGGACCCAATTCTGAAAGGCATTGTTAGAGCCCTACTCTTGCAAATTTGAGCTAATTAAAATTCCCCTAATTCAATCCTTCCTAACACCTTTTTAAATTGTGCATAAGTCCAGTTATATGGAGAGAAATTTTCTAGCAAACTCCAGAAATTTCTGCTGTTGACATACTAAATGTATAACTCATGCAAGAGGCCATTCAGTATCATAAAGCCAACAACATGTTGGGCTCATTAAATAAAATACAACCATCAATAAGCACATGAAGACTTGGTTCTTCTTTTGCTTGTAAATCTTTAAACATGGTTTCCAGTACCGTTTTGTAATTTTGTATTTAAAACAAAGTTCTTAAATATGCTACTCTGCTCTTTTGAAAAAGAGGTAAGGGGACATCATCTAAATAAAACTGATAATCATACCACAAATAAATAGTATATTCACTATTTATCAAATGATCATCACCAGTAGATGGCATTAGAGAATTTCAGAAAGCAGTTTATGCAAAACAATAAGAATGAATAATAAGAAGTTGTTGCTGTTGTTAATGGCCCTCGATTTGACCTCAACTCATGGTGACCCTGTGGATGAGATCTCACCAAGACCCCCTTCAAAGCTCAGGTCCTGTAGGCTCAGGCCCATCGCCTCTCTGATCGAGTCTATCCATCTGACCATGTGGTCTCCCTCTCTTTCTGCTGCCTTATAGCTTTCCTAACATTACTGTCTTTTCAAGTAATTTATGATGTGGCCAAAATAGGACAACCTCAGTTTAGTCATCTTGGCTTCCACAGAGAGTTCAGGCCTGATATATTCAAGAACCCATTTGTCTGTCTTCTTGGCAATCCATGGTATCCTCAGCACTCTTCTCCAGCACCACATCTGAAATGAGTTAATTGTCTTCCTCTCTGCTTTCTTCACTGTCCAACTCTCATATTTGTACATGGTGACAGGGAATAACATGGCTTGGATGAACCTCACTTTAATGTTCAGAATTACATCTTTGCTTTTTAGGATTTTATCCTATTCTTTCATAGCTGCCCTTACAATCCTAGTCTTTTATTATTAATAATTCCTTTTTAATGTACTTTAAAAAATGTTTTTAACTGTACTGTTTTTAATGCTGTGAAGCTGCTCTGAGTCCCAGTCCTGGCAAAAGAGCAGGATACAAATAAATATAATAAATAAATTCTTCTAATTTCTTGTCTGTTGTCTCTGTTCTGATTAATATTTGACCCCAATGTATGGGAACTCTTTGACTATTTCAATTTTCTCATTATCTAGGATAAATTCTTGTAGATATCCCGTGGGTCGTTATTTTTCTTTTCCTAATGTTCAGCATCAAGCCTATCTTGGCACTTTCCTCCATGACCCTGTTTAATAAATTCTCTGGGCTTTTGTTGGTTTCTGATTGTAGTATTGTGTTGTCTTCATATCTTAGTTTGTTAAAAAGAGGTATTATATTAAAATTTGCTTTACAGAGAACTTTTTCACAAGCTGATCTTAGTGCATTTCATATTTAACACAAAAATGTTAAATATAACTTGTAAAACTGTTCTGCTGTTCAGAAAAGTATGTCCTGTTTAAAGGGCGCTTTTCGAGGCTGAGTTTGAGACATAAAATGTTGCCTTTACTAGGCATATTTTACTCATCTTTGTGAAAGCTTAGGGCAAGCCATGTTGGCTACTGCAGCCAAGGATGCAATTTAACAACATGTGAAAAGCCACACTTTGCTCACCTTAGTTGATGGGGACAGTCATAAAACAGTTCATAGTATATGAGTAAACTACCTATGGTTAATCTTTATGCAGTGAACCAATGTGAAAGGTCATGTAAAAAGTAAAGTGAGATAGTATTGAGATTTCTCTTCCAGCCATAGGTTGTCAAGAATACCTCATGACAGATTCACATTAGGAGCACCTTTAATCAGAAATTACTTGAAGGCACACAACACAGACACACATACCACTGTAACTCACTGGACTGCAGTCCCCATTTTGGGAGGTGCTGTGGAGAACCCTTTAATTTTTCACCACTAAGTCTCTATGATGACAGCACCCTGGGCCTTTTCATCCCACCGCTGCCACCAAAATATATGTACTGAACTCCACCCACAACCCTTACTATGATGGCAGGCCCATGGGTCTTGTTACCCCACCGCTGCCACCAAGATATCCAGATCCTTTCCTACCCTGTTTCCCTGAAAATAAGACCTAGTAGAGGTTTTGCTGAATTGCTAAATATAAGGCCTCCCCCAAAAGTAAGACCTAGCAAAGTTTTTGTATATAAATGTATATATACAGTATATAATAAATGTTCTTTTAAAAAAAACAATAAATATGAATTCTTCTTCATGGTAAACTAAGACATCCCCTGAAAATAAGACCTAATGCATCTTTGGGAGCAAAAATTAATACTGTATAAGACACTGTCTTATTTTCAGGGAAACACGGTATGATGGCCCTGCACCTCTATGTCTCTAATATTCAGTAGTGTGGTTTGATTGTCAAACAGAGGCCAAGTAGTTATTCGAATGCTGACAAAAGTTATATTATAAAAATTATAAATGAGACTCAAAGTTGTTATTATCGACTTCTTACTTAGTTGCAAGATGTTCTATAAGATCCTAACATTAACTCAGCGACGTAGGTAATCCTATCTCAGGCACACAGAGCAAAATCCCTCTTTCAACAACTGGCTTGCTCTGAGCCTCTTCCTACTAGCCTCCCCAAGCCTACACTGTCCTTCTTTGGACTTTTAAGACCCTTTCGTGGTTCCCAAGCACAACTAAACTGTTCCCTCAGGAACTCCAAGAGCACACCCTCCCTTCGGCGTAACTCTTTCCCCCAACTCAACTTCTGTTTCACACTCTGCATGGCATTTTTATAACCCTGCCCAGCCGGCTTCCCATTGGCTGGTCACAGCTGCATCGTGATTGGCTGATAGGCAGGTCTATGCACCACAGGTGCATAGAACTAATTATTTCCCACAGAGTTGTACATGTTTAGCTATCCAAAACTGTGTGTAACTATTCAACCAGCCAGTAAATTTGGGACTGCACAGGCTCCCCACCGTTCCTGATACCCAGCTGTCTATCAAAGACAGCTGGAGGCCAGGGAAAGGGGGGGAGTCCTGCCCCAAAAGTCCCACCTCCAGGGGCAGAACTTCGTCCTCTGGGGGCAGAGGTCCTGCCTCCAGGGATAGAAGTCCCACTCCCTGGCATGGGGCCCCTGCCCTGGGAGGCAGAAGCCCCACCCATGGCACACGAACCAGGAAAGTTTCGCCATCACTGATCTAGACACTATATTTCTACTGATGCAGCCTACAATTGCATTGGCCTTTTTAGCTGCTGCATTGCACTGTTGACTCATGTTCAACTTGTGGTCTACTTTCACTTGAGTCATGTGTCAAAGTTATGTAAGCTTTTAAAAATGAGATTGCATCAGACTTCACCATTTTATTTTCTACCACTGATAACCAAATCCTGTTTATACTCAAGTGGCTTACATAATATTATTTTTTGTTCATATTTAATCTTTTGGAGAAATTATGTAGTTGTACAAAAAAGAAGGGCAAAGTGCTCTTTTAGGCAAAGAGACAGCAAAGAACTGTTATAACAGTTAACTGCCATGCCAGTTAAGATTATAGGAGTGCCGACACATCTGATAGTCCTTATGAGAAATCTGGACTCAGGACAAAAGGCTACTGTTGGAACAGAACATGGAGAAACAGAATGGTTCCCAACTGGCAAAGAGGTCAAGTAAGGCTGCTTCCATTCACCCAATCTGTTCAATTTATATGCAGAAAATATTATATGAAAAGCTGGCTTGGACACAGAAAGAGAAGGAGTGAAAATAGGAGGAAGGAATATCAACAATCCAAGACAAGTAGGTGACACCATAGTACTAGCAGAAAACATTACAGACCTGCAACAGCTACTAAGGAAGATCAAGGAAGAAAGTGCTAAGGCAGGCTTACTGCTGAACATAAAGAAAACAAAAATAATGACCACAGAATATATACACGAATTCAACCTAGACAATGAGGAAATCAACATAGTTAAAGAGTTCCTGTATCTAGAATCAACATTGATCAGAATGAAGATTGAAGTCAAAAAATCAGAAGAAGACTAAGAATGGGAATGGCAACTATGAAAGAACTAGACAAGAGCATAAAGAGTAAAGTTATACAAAT
This sequence comes from Urosaurus nigricauda, assembly GCA_034509955.1. NCBI lineage: Eukaryota > Metazoa > Chordata > Lepidosauria > Squamata > Phrynosomatidae > Urosaurus > Urosaurus nigricauda. Next base: position 98,755,635 of record JAOEGL010000001.1, read on the forward strand.
GAACACTAAATCTAAAATTATCCAAGCCATTGTATTCCCCTTTACCATGTACAGATATGAGAGCTGCACAGTGAAGAAAATAAGAAGAAAATCAACTCATTTGGGATATAGTGCTGGAGAAGAGTGCTGATGATACCATGGACAGCAGAAAGCACACACAAGCCAGAAATCTCATTGGAAGCCAAGACAATCAAATGGAGGCTATTGTACTTTGGCTACATCATGCGAAGGCATGACTCATTAGACAATAACGCTAGGAAAGGTAGAGGGTAGTAGAAAGAATCAGTGTGGCATTGTGGTCCGAGTGTTGGAATACAACTCTGGAATCCAGGGGTCAAACCTCCACTCAGCTATGAAATTTACTGGGTGATTTTGGGCAAGTCACATGCTCTCAGCCTCAGGGTAAGGCAATGGCAAAACTCCTCTGAACAAATTTTGCCAAGAAAACATCATGATAGGTTCTTGGGGCCGCCATAAGTCAGAAACAACTTGAAGGCACACAACAGCAGCAGTAGAAAGAGAAGATGACCACACTCCAAATGAATAGATTCAGTCAGAGAGGTCACAGGCCTGAATTTGCAGAACCAAAGCAGAACAGTGTAGATAGGGGGTCTAGGAGATGTCTCATCCACAGGTTGTCATGAGTTGGGATCGAGTTGAGGTCAGTTAACAAAAAACATTAAAGAACACTGAGATGCTTTACCTCAAACTCATGGACTGAAAAAAGTTTGCCATAAGAATTTGTTCTAGAAACATCACTTTGGAGCCATATGAAAATTACTCTGTAGACTGTGCACGATAGAAAAGCATTCAAGATGGATGCCATTTCCCTTTGCTTAAAAAGAGCAACTTTTTCCCTTTTACCTAAAACTCTTTTCTTTGACCTTTCCAAAGGAAGAAACATACTTAGATAGAGTTGTGTAGGCACCTTTTGAATTCCCTAATAACATCTGAGGTGTTCAAGGCTATTTGCTGGACATACAAAGGCCCTTAATGGTTTGACAGTGTTGTGATACAGCCACCAGGAAAATTACATTTCTTTGAACAGTACATGTCTTTGAACAGTAGGCTGTGTATAATATACAGTACTCTTGTAGGGTCTGCCTCACCTTTTTGCCTCCTGGTGAAGAACTGTCAGGGGGAGGTGTGCTGGTCATGTTCAATGGACTAGAGCCACAACTTGAAGGTGAAGAGCCTCGTATCCTGTGACACCAATATTGTTAACCAAATTAGAAAATAATACATATATGCATGGATAATTTATGCTGCTCATAAAAAACCTATCACATGGCTAACTGCAAAATTATGTCTTATGTGAAACTATAGTGTATACTGGCCTTTGAGCCTAGGCCTTATGATCAAGCTTTTCTCACCATCAAACAGGTACCTTCTGTGAAGAAATTTACTTAACAAAATAATTCAGGAGGTACTAACCTCAGTGCCAGTCATCAGAAATCTTATTTATATAATAGCTATGGCAAGGCAATAACAGTTCCCTTGTCAGGGTTTAGGATTTTAAGTTTTTAACTTGATTGAGGAATATAAACTAATTTACAGTGCTCTGAGCTTCCCAATGATGTACATTTATATGATCCAAAGTAATAAATAAAACTTGAGATATCACACTGAATGGAATATTAGTGCCTGTTCAATCTATTTATTTATTTATTTATTTATTGCCTATCTATGAGAAGCATATGGAAAACATATTCTGAGCACTACTTGTTCAGCATAACTCAAAAAAGTCCCACATATTGGCTGACATCCTATTCAGCAGTGATGACATCATAAACTGGACATACAATCTCTTAATTACTAGGGATTCCAACTTTCTGTAACAATTCTGTTCACTCACAGCTAACTGTGAATGAATTATCATAAGAAAATACATTAAGGTATGAAACACAAATTTGTTCTTTCCTTGACAAAGTTGTCTTCCAGTATTGCCAATAGTAATACCACAGCAGCTCATTGTTTTTTTCTAAGATGAATCAAATCCCTTAAGAAATACAATTTGAAATAGCATAAGAGAGCTGGAATTTTCCTTACCTATGAATCTCCATAATTTCTTCAGCAATCATCCTGCCAATTTTACCAGCCCCTGCCCTCGTTCCTCCTGGAATGCCAGGGACTGTTGGAAGTGACCTTTTAGGACCACCTTTTAAAAGAAAAGAGAATGTTGTAAAAAAAATAAAGCTTGAGGAATGAATGTACAGTTGGCCCTCCATACCCACAGATTCAACCATCTATTTAAATACACACCCACCCACCCACACACACACAGACCCCAAAACCCTTGATTTTGTCATTTTATATAAGGATGTCATTTCACCATGCCACTAGATAAAATGAAACTCATGTATCCACTGATTTTGATATTCATAAGAGGTCCTGGAACCAAACCTCTAGTGAATCAAACCAAGGGCCCACTATATTCACGTTTGAAGATCTGAAAGAGAATCACAGTTGCTTCTCTCTTGGCTTTCTACCTGCAAGATACAATTTGTAGGGTTTTTTTTTTACTAAAAATGTGATGTAATGGTTTGAGTACTGGACTAACTCCAGAGACCAGGGTTTGAATCTCTGCTCAGCCATGGAAATGAACTGGGTGACACTGGGCAAGTCACACTGTCAGCCTCAGAGGAAGGTAAAGATACCTCACCCCACAAACAAATCTTGCCAAGAAAATGTTGTGATAGTGTTGCCTTAGAGTCACCATAGGTCAGAAACAACTTGAAGGCACTCAACAATAATAAAAGTATGTTCAAACAGAAGAATAAGTAGTTCTCATTTGTCTACCTCCCCTCATCCTACAATTTGAGTTTGAGTTTCATATATTAACTTCAACATAGATTCAAATGCTTGCAGGAGAAAGCTTGGAAACCCTGCCCCCAAGACAGTACATTTTTGTGCTAAAGATGTGGCCATATATCATTGATCAGAGCTGGGAGGAAACCAAAGAGAGATTCCTCACTCTTTCCCCACTCTTTTTTTAAAAATAAAATTAAAGAAAAAACTGGAAAGGGGCCTTACAGACATATTTCTCCGTTGTTCATGAGGGCCAGGAGTCAGTATGGGAAACTGGCAACCAGAGGTGGTCAGTTTTAAAGGAAGAACTATATACATGCATTACACCACTCATGGCATGTGCCTGATTAGTCATGCACTGATTCTAGAGGACTGCTGGAAACAGTTCTATATACAACCATTTATATGGGACAGCTTTGGACAGCTTAACAAATCTTAAATGCATTGTTAATTTAGTTGCCTAAAAAGCAATGAGAAAGGTAACTTAAAATATTTCTTTTCCTTCTTGTGTTTCCTCACTTGCATCACTTATCAAAAATGTACAGCTCTTAGTCCTGGGGCAACTTTTTAAGCTGCTTGTTCAAGTGATTCCCAATGAAGACATACATAAAGATTGGACACTGTTTGAGTAACTGAGCAATTGCCACTTAAATATTCTTGCAGGCTTGTTGTAACGACAGGGGGAGTGGGAGGTAGGGGAAAACCCATGTGCACCACTCTGAGCTCCTTGTAGCAAGGTGGGAGAAAAATGTAATAAAGGGGAAAAAACTCTCCCATGGGATAGATGTTAGGCTAATGCCTCTAGGAAAAAAACAATCCACCACAAGGGTGGCACAAGATGTGTTTGTTTTTCTATACAGTGGTCCCCCAGGTTACGAAAGTAATCCGGAATCCCTTTCATAACCCGGAAATCTTCGTAACCCGGGGGACCACTTTATTTGTAGCGCCGCGTGGCAGATTTAAAGGGCCGGCGCTTTTTTTCCCAGAACCCGGGGTTTTTTCACAAGCTGGGGCCGTTTTTCCGGCCCCGGCTCTTTCATACCCCGGGGGATTCGTAACCCAGGGGACCACTGTAAGCGGATTTGATGAGCCCTACATTCAGGGAACCTTTCTCATTAATCTTACAGCAAGAAGACAGCAGGGACTGTGGATGATTTCATATAAGGACTGGTACCAGGTAATGGCAAACCTCATCTGAAAAAATCTTGCCAAGAAAACCCCATGATAGGGTTGCCATAAGTTGGAAACAACTTGAAGGCACACAACAGCAGTGACAAATAGGTTGCAAAGTGAGTTCATGTAGAGCAGTGGTTCCCAAACTTTTATCCTCTAGGTATTTTGGACTTTGCTTCCCAGAAGTCCTAGCTGGCTTGGCCAACAGGAAGGAGTTCTGGGAGCTGAAGTCCAAAACATCTGGAGGATCAAAGTTTGGGAACACTGATGCAGTGCTGATCAGGCCAACTTAGCCTCAGGGTTGTTCTGTGAAGTTAGGGACAGATACCTGACTAGGATGACCAGACTGATAAAGAAATCGTCCTTCTTACCTTCAGACAGAACCTTTGGATGGAACTACAATAGTGTAAGTTCACCTGTTATACTTCTCAGCACCCCCAAAATGGTGCAAGGGCCGAGATCTGAAAGATGCTGCTATAGGATGGTGCTAAAGACAGAAGCTGTGCTTCCTGCTTAATAGTCTTCCTGGGCCATAACCTCATTTCACTATAACTAGATCTTTTACATAACCAAATGTAAGCTAACCAAAGTTATGATGTACTCGCAAGCTTGTTATCTGTAATCACTTCAGTCTGAGGGAAAAGGGATCAGTTTCTCAGTGTGCTAAGCAGACTGCCCCAAAGAGCAGATAATCCATAGTTACCAGATGAAAAAAATGAAAGCTTAGTCTATCTGGCAAAGAGAGGCTAAATATAACTGAACCTTGAACTTAAATTTATGTGTTGTGGATCTCTAGTTGCTTTTTGTTGCTATATCAACAAGCTGATAGCTTAAATTAACACTTCTTGAAAAGTGGCTGAGGATGTACATTTTCAAACACACCAAATACTGGGCTCAGACCAAGACACAGATGCTATTATTGAATTTGAAAAGCAGTATTTTGAATCTGAATAAAATTTTGAGAATGGGTGTATATGTGAGTATGGCAAGATAATAACAAGAGAGAGAGAGAGAGAGAGAGAGAGAGACCTATCTGGACAAGAAAGACCAGGACTAGCAGCCAATTGCCTTCCACTGGTTTGAAAACCTGCTTTCGGAAATATCCCTAGTAGAGTGCTTTTGCTTTTTGTTCTTGGTTTTATTATATGCTATTACTGGTTTTATCATGGTTTTTAATCTGACAACTTCATTCCTCTTTTGTATTTTTTATATATTGAATTTGTAGAACAGAGAACTTAGGTTATTGTGCAGTTTAAAAATATAAATAAATCATTAAGAACAAGGGTAGCTAGGACATAATTTATCTGCCCTTGGATGGTGTCAACACCAAGCTGATGGAAAAATGAATGCAAAAGGAGTGCTGTTAATGGTTTTGTACAGTACAATGCTCGTTACCTTCTCCTGGCTGGAGTACACTGTCCATGCTGTGCGGTGAAGCTGCAAGCTGTGGGAAAGTTGCATCTCCGCCATCTAGTACATTGGCTCTGAGGGTTCAGAAGAAAAAGAAAGACAAAGGCACACCAGTGTGCAGTCAGCAATTTAGCATATTTTCTCTTTTTCAGAGTATAATCACAGAAGGGATTATAATGAAGACTACACAGAAAGGATCCAGAGAGAGAAAGAAATACAGACTGTGGTTGCAATCCTTATGGCTCAGTATAGAGTAGTAGATCTGTATGTGGACCTGTACTAGGCTGAGCCATATACGGTACCTCCCCGACTTACTGAACATTCAATCCCTGTTTCATGGGGAGCAGACAGGACTGCAGAAGCATCTGGTTACATTTCCACAGCCAGAAATGGAATGATTACAGCAGTGCTTGAGACCTACGGAGAACTCCTGAAGATCTCAGCAGTGAGGTCATAATTTTGCATCTGGCTATGAGGAGACACTTCTGTGAGCCTGTCTGCTCCTGATGAAATAAAGAATACCCATGTACAGGACTTCAAGGGCTGTTCTGTAAATTGGAGGGGCTTTGGAGATTGCGGAGGGATGAAAGGAATACCAACCCCCACAGTATCCAGAAAAAGCACATGCCCATACAAGGGAAACTTACACATTTAGATGTCCCTAAAAAGATGTCAGTGTGCTTCCAAACTATTCCTACAAACCTCTTTTTGGTTGGTGAAGAAATAAAGCTCTTTGCATTTCCCTTATTCAGAAAAATCAAAATATAAAGGCTTGTCGCATAAGCCTGCACCTCCACCTGAAATTTGTTAGGCATTATCCCCTCATCTGTGGCTGCTGTCAGACAGTTTTCAAAAACCACACATTTTGATTTCCAATGATTGTATGTTTATCAATGAACTTATAAGATTAAGATCCAAACCAGAATCAAACGATCCCTGAATTAGGCTGCTTTCTAATTGGAGTCCAAACTGAACTGGGTGGTTAGTGCACATTCTAACCATAACTACTATTATGAATCTTAAAGAAGAATATACTAACAAAACTTGTGTGCTTCCACCAAGTAAGGTGCAAAGTAAATTTCCCTCAGCTATGGGTGTCTTTTGGAAAAGCAAGATGATTTGTTCAATTTAGACACACAGGATTTAAATTAAACTTCAGACATTTTGACTGACATCTAGCTCTACCATTATTTGATAAGAGTAGATCAAATTGCCAGGGTGGTATGAATCCACGTAAAACAACACTTTCTAGATTGTGATGACACAAATGAGAGCAGCATTTAGGATAAACTTTTCACAACTTCGTATCTACTAAAACACAGTGGTCAACAGAACAACTACTCTGTATTGTGATGCTTGATCACTAAGTTCATCAGAACCTTGGGTTTTTTTTTCCTATGGATGCTTATTGTCTTAAAAAACAAAAAGGAAGCAAACTTATAGTTCTTCTACAATGTTACATGGAAAACAGAGGCACATGCTCAACATATTGGCAGAAAAACAATACTTACGACACCACTGTGTTAGTTGAAACAATATATTCTACTTCTTTGGTCCAAGGGTTCATGAAACTGAACCAACAACTCCTCAATGTAATAAAAGAACCATCTTTGACTTTAAACTTGTAACAATTAGTAGTAATTTTCTCTCTGGACTGTAAAACTGAAAGAAAAGGGGAAGATGCCAAAGTCAGTAAAAATATGTGGTCTCTTTATAGATGCCTCAATTATTCTGTAGTCTTAAATATAGAACACTTTTATCCCTTCCATTGTGACAAAGTTCCTATATATATTCTAATATTATTAGGTCAGCACAGTATTATTCCAGTATTCAAGTGATTCAAATTTTCTACCCAATATTATCTCAATGAAAAAAAATATCTAAATTTCTGAATTATTCTGAAATATTTGTATATAACATTTTACCTTGTCGATGACATTCTGCAAGATGTCCTATATCATCTTGATGGAAGTATTCGTAACATGACGTGCCTAGAAGTTCCTGTGGTAAATATGCCAAAATTGCGGTTGCCCTAAAATATGAAAAGGCTGTTCAGCTTTTAAAAAATAAATTATATGGTAACTACTATAAAAATGGCTGCCAACTGATCAGAAATTAAATTTACCAGATCTCTCCCTTGCCTTTTAAGAAGCACCTGATTTGTAAAAACCAGCGGATGAAACTTTTATTGCATGGAGGAAACCATTAGTACATGGCTAGTATCTGCAAATTAGGCTGCAGTTAAAAAAGCAGGAAGACCAGCCAGTAAGAAAGCAAACCTACTTAAAACCCACATTTTTACTAATTCTTTATTAATTTCCTACTGTAGAATGTACTGCCAAAATTGTAAATATTGCAGCCCTCATATTCCATTCTGAAGATTTAAAACTAAGGTTAAATAAGCATGAACTGGGAATTTTAACTGTGACATGAGGGAAGAACAGCGTGTTAAACGTAGATGACCCATGAATGCTCTGCTGATGGGAGGCTTCTTATGGAGGAAGATAAAGTTAATTTCTGCCAGTTGTGTTGCAGTCCTCTAAAAAGGGTCTGAAAGAGTAATGGGACTCCCCTGGAACAGCATGGGGGGTGGTGTTGAGAGCTGCAGATCAAATCTGCAAAAATTATTTCCCTCCTTCCCTCGGGGGGGGGGGGGGAGCATCTGCTGGATCTTGGTAAACTGCAACTAGATTAATGAGAATTCAGATATACTCATCACCAGTGGCATCACTGGGGGGTGCAGGAATGCAAATCTCACTGGGTGACACCCCAAAGGAAAGGTGACACCTTGTTGGGCCCTCCTCACCCTTTGGTGCAGGAAGGGCAAGCACACACCCTTCCCAGTTGCTCCATTTCGCAGCTTCCTCCCTGGGAGGAAGGATAGAGCAGTAGGAGGGTCGATCGCATGCCCTTTCCAGCTGCTCCATTGCAGAGCTTCCTGCCTGAAGAGGAAGCCCTGTGACAGAGCAGGAGGCCCAGCCACCCTAGATAGGTGGCCGGGCAAGGGGGCAATGCAGCAGCTGGGGAGGGGAGGCAAGGAGGGTAGCTGGCAGGGGGGCATCCAAGGGAGGGTGCAGGCAGCTGGGGATGGTGGTGTAGATAAGCAAGTTAGCCCGGGGGGGGGGGAGCAGCCGTCCACATTGGGTGTCACCAAAGATAGTGATGCCACTGCTCCTCATACAAGTATTTTACATACAAGCACCTTGAACATACATGTTTCTGCCCCAATACAGATGTGATGGCCACATACGTAGAGTTGACTTTACACAAGGCCACTGTTTTCAGTATGCTTGAATTAATGTAACTGTGTGTAATCCACTTTTTGCAAGCTATGATTTTGCCATTAACAACTGTACCTTCTTTTCTGTCACCAGTGCACAGTGTGTTGGCATGGAAATTTCTTGGATGCAAGTATTCCTTGACTAATGTAAGAACAGCATTTGGTTTCTGGGTACCAACACCTTAGGAGGTGTATTTTAGATAATATTTTAGGAAGCTGGCCAAGTATTTTTTGTTTAGTTATTGGAATAAGAGGGGAAAGATTCCTTATGAAAGTATAAGGAACAGAGGAACACACTCCCTCAGAAAATGGTGGAGTTTCCTTCTTTGGAGGTTTTTAAACAGAGGCTGGATGGCCATCTGTCACGGAGGGAGGGGGGGCTGCTTTGACATTGTGTTCCTGCATGGCAGGAGGTTGGACTGGATGGTCCTTGATGTCTCTTCCAGCTATATAATTCTATACAACAAAATAAAAAACAGACTGTTACACCTCAAATGCTGAATATGTTTTAGTCTTCCAGAAAATCCCAGTAAGTTATTTAGCTGTTGTAATGTGGACTGACTACATTACAAGCAGAAAACTAAGGTTTACTCTCATATAGCAGAAAGAGATACTATAAGCTGATGGTTACGTATAAATCCTGGAGCGAATGCAAATTTAAATACAAGCTTCAGTTTTTTCATTCTTACTATTTAATTTTCTTCATTTAATGTTACATAGATAAGGGTGAAGTAGAAAATGTAAGTGAGAACTTAGAAGAATTCTAATTCTTTTATTTGCTGGAGTAATTTCTCCAGAAAATGTAAGTGAGAACTTAGAAGAATTCTAATTCTTTTATTTGCTGGAGTAATTTCTCCAGTATTGATACACAAACAGATACAAAGAGGTATAAGAAACCCTTACACAACTGAGACACAAAACTAAAAAAAACAAATGATTGGTTGTGAGGCAAGACTATATACTTCGCTCCAACTCAACTGAAGTGGAATGCTACAAAACTGGCATTTAGGATACAAAAGTGGCATTTAAAATGCCAGTTTCAGATCAAGTCAATAAATTTTTGTGTCAGGTCCTTTCTTTGACAAAATAAAGCAAAAATAATGCATACTAATATGCCATATAAGGGACTATATAGATTGCCCCTTTCCTGACCACATTGGGGCCAAGGCAATCTCATGCCATGGCCCCGATCCGGTCTCTGGAGGGTGCCACAGCTGCGGCAGTGCAGCTGTATGACGCCCCTTTGGCACTGCATTATCTGAATATAGCACTAGAGGCATGCCACGATGCTGCGCACCATCTGGAACAGTGCACAGCATCACGATACCCTGGGGTGGAGTCAGGGCATCTAGTGTCAGGACGCTGCACCCTGAGTCCACCCACAAAACAGCCTTTCGGGCCGGTCTATATATGGCCTAACTATACTAATAATTTTAAGTGCAAAAAATAAGCTTCTTTCAAAACACTCACTTCTGACAAGCAAAGATTTCTTTATATTCCTCTTTCCAAGACCCCTCCCAGTTCCATATAGTAAGCATTATTCCATTTAGTAAATGGATTATAAATTCGATATAGCCAGTGCACGAAAATCACATATTGTATGTCTTTTTAAAAAGTAAAATGGTTTAATCAACATACAAGGGGGTATCCAAAAGTTTTAATGATCACCTTTTTAAAAAATTGACAGAAAGTTTATTTTGATTTGTAGTTGTTTAACTTATCTCTTTGTAGTCACTATCTAGATTTATACATTTTCCCCAGCACACCTTGACCCTCCAAATACCTAATATTGTAGAAGTCTGCAGACTGCGCCTTACGAGAGGGTATCGTAAAGTAATAGTTATCACCCGGAAGTTATTATGGCATATTGATGAAATTCTGTCAGTGTCATCATTAGTCCCTAAGTGTACACTGCTGAGAAAATCAGCACATTGCGTCCTTTATTTCTGTAACTGGCTGTGCCAGAAGTGACTAATGTAAAAATCCTCATCAGGCGCAATCTGCAGGCTTCTACAATATCAGGTATTCGGAAGGTCAAGATACGCTGGGAAAAATGTATAAATCTACACAGTGACCATATAGAGATAAGCTAACAACTACAAATCAAAACAAACTTTCTGTCAATTTTTTTAAAAGGTGATCATTAAAACTTTTGGATACCCCCTCGTATTCCCTTCCCGCACATTAATGACAGAACCACGGAAGTCAAAGCTTTCCATTTCAGGGAACTGTGTGTGCCATTTTAAAAGCCAAAGGGAGACAGTGGGCTTGTAATGGCCATCTGAGACCACCTGTGGTTATTTTAATCAGCCTCATGTTAGTGGTTGTTACCATGCAATGTGATGTCCTAATCTAACTTTGTGTGCTATATTTCAGGAGAAAAGGATGAATCAATAAACAGCACAGCGGAGAAGCATTGTGGATTTTATTCCATTTTTGGATGGTTATTAACATGTAAAATTGGATGATTGTTCAATAGCACTTATTCAACTGACTATATGTCCATATTCTTGCACAACAAATGTATGCCTTTTGATTAAAAGAATTCAGCAACTTGGAAGGATAAATTATTTTCAAAAGCACAAACTTCATGTGGCTATGTAAGTGTTCTGAAGTACTCTATAATTTATTTACTTTCGTAGTAACTATATTGCTGTTATGATGAAGCCATCTAGTAGGTTAAAGAATAAACATGAGCTTCGGACCACTGTCCTGGTACCCTGAGTTAAAGATGTTGTTCTTACCTCTGATCTACAAATACAAATTTCCCATCAATTGCATGCCGAGAAACATATTCTGTTGGTTTAACTCTGATTTCTCCATTTACTGGTTGAGGAACTACATGAGGATGCAATCGTCCAATTGCAACGAGACAGCTTAAGTTACAGCCTTCGTTATCAGGCTCATTGTCTTCATCTAGTCCCATTTTTGTTGGTGGCCAGCTTTTTAAATATCCTGTGCTATGGATAGTGCAAAAGCTTTTGCGGTCTGCTACAAAAGAAAACAAGTTTATGTCATTAAGTACTACATTAGTGAAAAATTGCACGTTGGAACTCATTCACATGGTACATTTAAAAATGCCAAAAGCAACCACCACAGCCAAAGTGGATCTTCAGCACTCAACAAAATGAAGAGCTGTACAATATGGCACAAGCTGTATCTAAGCTTCCATGCATATCCTAGGCATGTCAAATGCTAGTTTCCTCATGGCTCCTTATTTTTAGACATATGCAGAAGACACAGAGGATCAACAGGTGCCAATCTAGTGCACAGCTCATTTGAAGGAGCAGGTAAAGGGCCAAACAGAGCCCCCCAAGAAGGTATTGCGTCTTTATTATTCATCACATATAGTCATAGGACTGTTCTGTCCAACTACTACTGCATCTGTGGCATATTAACCTTTGCATCAATCAGAGACACTTATTATTTTATCCTCTCAAATTCTGTCAGTTTAACTTGTAGCATTTATTCATGTTTCCTAAACTAGCAGAGTGAGAAACAGTTAATATTAAACACTCATGATCATCAGTGCTCATAGGGAGTATTCATTCATCTGCTACTGACAGATTCAATAGGGGAAAAAAACTCTGAAGAAGTTAGAGATTGCCCCAGAATTAAAGTGTAACAAGATGTTGCCTTTCTTACAAGTATGGTAAGACAAAGATGGGCCTGTGCCAGAAAAAAGAAAGCCACTGGCTACATGTGCCAGTTCTACTAGTACGCTTCAGTACACACTGGTATAGTACATAAAGGTGTAGGCCCAAAATACCCTGAAGGCCTCAGATCCCGGCTGATCTTGGAAGCTAAGCAGAGTTAGCCCTGGTTGGATGTGAGACTGTCAATGAATACCAGGTGCTCCAGGCTACATTTCAAAGGAAGGAACTGGCAGAATCACTTCTTGAGTATTCCTTGCCCAAGAAAACCCTATGAAATTCATGTGGGATCATTGACAGTCCACAGGCAATTAAATACACCCACATACACACACTACACAAAAAGTGTGTTGAGACAAATACCCAGCTTTCAAGTTGCACATGAATGAGCTCCTCAGTCTCAGTTCTCAGGAATGCAGTTTTCTAGATTTTTTAAAAAAGCTTAATCAATTATTAGATTAGGCAGTCACCTCCCCCAGGAAACTCCTCAAATCAACACTTCATTAAAAGGGGGTCCAGATTGTGAAATTAAATGTTAACTCTTCAATGGAACTATCACCATCATGTCAGTAAGTCTATAAACAGAATAATCTGTTTCCTCTTGCTCAGCTCTCCAAATAATGTAGAACCACATCATTTAGAATAAAACCCATAAAGACCAAAATGCACTTTGAGTAATTCAGTCAATGGGAGCATTGTTCAGCTTTCAATTGGACACTGGTTGTACCCCCAAGTTAGCACACTTGATAACCCAGAATTCATAATCTGCGAGAAGAGAATAGCTTTTCAAGTGTCAGGAACACTTTTTTTCTGAGATGTTTTCCCTTTGAAGGGATTTCCCCTCCTCCTCAGTGCCCCCATACCACAGCCTAGGCTGAAGTGATTGCAATGGAAAGAAGTATCTATGAATTCTATTCCATAGGTCCATATTAGAATCTAACACACTGCGTTGCACTGGGCAGACTTACCATATATACTCGACTATAAGTCGACCTCCTGTATAAGTCGACAGCAAGTTTTGGGGCCAAAATGATGGATTTTGATATGACTCATGGATAAGTGAAAGGTAAATTTTAAGGGCATGTAACAAAGAATGTAAAAAATGAAGCAAAGAAAAACAATGCTAAAGTACAAAATTCCAGCAGGCATAACTGTCTATGCCCATCCTAAAGTCTGGATGGATATGAGAGTAGAGGGGAGGTCAGTGCTTCCAAGAGTGGTTCATTTTTATGATTTAAAATACAGTACAGTACTTACATTGACTTGTGGATAAGTTGACAGAGGTTTTTTGGGTCAATTTTTAACCAAAATTTCTAGACTTTTATATGAGTATATAAAGTATTCTGTCTTCTCAATAACACTGACTGAGCACTGTTATATTTGGATTAGCAAAGTATTTTCCTTCAATTTACATTTTCTAAACAAAACTAGAAAAGGATGAGCTGCATTCAGCTTACCTAGAGGTCAATTTTACAACCTTAACCAAAAAGATTCAGAAGGTTTCTCAAGACATGCAATTAAGAAGATTACTGAAGTATTTCCCAGTAAATAATTTGAAGGTTGTGACAATGCAGGTGTGGTTTTCTATTTCCCTTTCTTCTGCAGACCCCTGTGTCCCCTCCTACTGTTCTGAGGAATCTCAGTGTTCCAGAGGTGATAGCTATGGGGCACAGGTGGCTGCAGGGAACAGCGGTTAACAGGGCTGTTAACTCCCACCCATTTTTCTCATTGTCCTGGAAATGGAGTTCCACTAACAGAAATGTGGACTGAAGCCAATTTGTACATTTATTTATTTATTTATTTGAGTATTTATACCCCACCCTTCAGCCTTAAAGGCTATCAGAGTGGCTTACAATTATGACTAGCATTAGAAAAAACAGTAAACTCCAGACATTACTTACCCATGAGCCTAGCAAATATAAACAGTTTTAGTGGGAATAATTTAATCTTTATCTATAAAATTAAAGTTTTTGACACTGCTATCTCTGATTAAGTATCAAACTTTTAAATAAATACTACATGTTTACCAGCCTTCATCATTAACAATTCTCCCAGTAAATGCTATTATGATAGTAGAAGGTCTTATAGGTCACTAAGAAAAATAATTATTTGCAGCAGTAACATAGTTTCTTAAATATTCATTGCGCTCATTTAAGTCACTGTAGAACTGGAAGCTAAATCCTATTTTTCAAATGACACTGGTTGTAGCAAGTACAATCCTAATGTTATGAATTCATTGGCAAGGTGTACAACTTCCTCCATAAAAATGGAAAGATTTATTTTGGAAAAGAGACAGTGAAACAGGTTTTCCCCCATTTCTTTTACACAATTCGACACTGTCTTATTCAACCCAAAGCAAACATCTTTTCAATAGAACTGAATCAAAATGACTTGTCTGTATGCATCAATGCGTAACACTTGTACCTTTCTTCTTGGAACAGGTGGAAGGAAAGTCTTTGTCTTCTACTTTCACAGATGGCCTGTTGCATTTCATCCTACAAAAAAATGAACGTCTTGCTCCCGAACATAATCGAGATGGCCCAGGTGTTATATCTGTTTTTACTGGAAGTCCAGCTGCATGAGGAGGAAGGGAGAACACAAATCTAAACTGATAAGCCTGGCTTGGATTTAAATTTAGTACACATACAGTACATAGATTATTCAGTCCTTAAATGACTTAAAGTTCAATGTGTGAATTGACTTTAAAAGACAATGTTAAGTTTGTACTTGATCTATGTTGGATCATACTCAAATGTATGTTTCTCTTGCTAGTGCAACCATCAACTAATAAATACACACATTAACTGGCACCTAGAACTGGATGAACATTTTGAACACTTACTTTTTGCATCTATTAGCCTTTCCCTTGGTGCAGTATCTGAAGAAGAAAGCTGTTCCTTAACTTTGGCAATATCTTTAGGATGAAGGTAGTCAAATAAACTCTGACCAATCAGATCATTCTGTCAAGACATAATACACACAGCCAGTTAAAATTCTACAAAATAATGTGGTTCCCATGCATTGCCTCACTTTATTTTATTTATATTTTGAATAAAGAGGACACAAAATGAACAGAATTTTGTTCCCCATCTATATTCAGTTCATAAAATAAACCACAACTAACAAATACTGATAATTTGAACACACATTCACCATCTAAGTGAACCACATTTTTTACAAAGTTCTGGTCTTTCTAATTCATGATAGACAAAAATACCTGACTATAGTTGAGAATCTTGAAGACAGATTCTGAAACGAACAGAATCTTTCCTCTGTCACAGCCCACAACAAAGAGAAAGCCATCTGCTGCCTAATTGGGAAACACAGGGTAAATCACTTTGTGATATATATTTATAAATTTTAAAAACTATTTTAAAAACAAACAAAAATTCCAATGCAAAATTAATGACTCCATCAGTATTTTTTCTGAAAGAATGTGAAAAAAAAATGTAAAGGCAAAATCAAAATCATCAATTATCATTGCTAAATGTCTACATGTATGGGATTACATGAAGTCACACCTAAAAATATTTCACCATACATAAGCCTGATCTATTTGATCTATTTTTTCTCCCTCTCTATCTGGTTTTAAAAGCTAATGAAAATTTTGGGGAGGTCTTGGGGTGAAGTACTGTTAAGGCACTCAATTCTTCCCCCTTTTGGTCTAACAAAACCTTTTCAGGATCTTAAGAGTCTGCCAGGAGCAGTTCTTGTGTGTATGTGGGTGGGAAAAGCCATTGAAACAGGAGAGGAAAAATGACTCATTTGCACGGGATTGCTGCCAACAATTTTTCCAAAGGGGCTTCTAGGAAAGCAGGAGAAAAGTACTGGCTTGAAGTAGGTCAGATTAATTCAAGATCCTAGAACTTTATTCTTGTGGGTTGCTTTACCAGCTATTTGGAAATGGGTCATATGAAAGGATTACAGATGCAAAAGACAGATGGCAAATACTGCTTCAATAAGCTTACCACATATGTACTCTCTTGAGCTGCTGGCTGTTTGTGTACTGTGGCCTTATCAACATGGAACTATGCTGTCTGAGGAAGATGGGGATTATACCCCACTCAAACTTAGGAGTAGCAGTAGTGGTAATGATGATGATATAAATTATTAGTAATTTCTCAAAATTGAGAAACAAAGCTGCTTATAAATTAAAAGAACAATATAACTAAAAACATATAAACATACCCTGAGGATAATATGTTGGCAAGGCTGGTTTACCTTATACTATAAAGTAATATCTTCACTTACTTAACAGCTCCTTTTTAGTCTAACTCTGAAGAATCTCCTGCTGGGTGAGAAGAACTGGATTCTCTTAGCTGACTGTCTCTAAAAGTTCACTGAAAAGGTTCTGCACATGTGCTAAGTAAGTGTCATCTCCTACAAGTATGATAAATGCTATTTGATTTTAATGAAACTGCTTGTCTATAGAGGTGCATGAAGGCTGAAGACTGAACACTGTGCACTCTTACAAATTAAAGCTGTTGTAGAATAGCAAAGACCCACATTGCATAAAATGTACAGGCTAAGACTCCCTTATCTGGAATTCAGAAATCCAAAATCCATTTTTTTAATGGAGGCTGAGTCAGTGACACCTTTGTTTTCTGATGGTTCAGTGTACAGAAATTTTGTTTCATGAACAAAATTATCAAAAATATTGTACAGAATTAACTTCCAACAATATGGATAAGGTGTATGTGAAACGTAAAAGAATTTTATGTTTAGACTTGGGTCCCATCTCCAAGAGATCTCAATGTGTGTGTGTGTGTGTGTGTGTGTGTACGCGCGTGTCGCCTTGGGTCCCTCCTGGGAGAAAGGCAGCATAATAAATAAATAAAGTGTGTGTGTGTGTGTGTATCCAAAATCTGAAACATTTCTGCCTCCAAGCACTTCAGATAAGCAATACTCATGTAACCTGTTAAAAAATATTAATATTTGTAGAATTGTCAAATAAAGTTTTCTAAATTAAATGAAATGTTGGTGCTATGGTAACTGAAATGAAAAGAAGTATCTTTTGTGTTGCACATGACACTAAATGGTCTAAAATACAAGGTTTACTGCTTTTGAAACAAGGGGCCTTAGAAAATTGTAATTAGTTGGGAAATATATACTTCATGCAATTCATTGAAACAAAACAGATTTCTTACATTCAATACTATCAAGTCAATTTTTACATTTTAAATATAATAACTCAATTTTTAAAAGCTGACATCTGATTTTTAAGCTCTAACAAAAATATATCAAATTAAAAAAATGTTAACAACCCCCCTCCCCCATGTCCACTGTAATGGTTATTTGGTGTCTCCTCATTCAGTACAGGAGACATTTTCTCCGTAAGAAACAGTTACTGCTTCCAAAGCAAAAAAAAAAAAGGAATGTCCTGACGCACCCATGCTACCACAACCATCCCAGATGGGCCTGCTCTTATGGCTGCTTATCAGTGATGGTGCCTCCCTGCCATATATGCATCCACCCACCCACACCTCAATTCCCTCTCTGCCATGGAAAAGGGAGGAGGGAAAGAGAGTGGAGGTGCAGTCTTTATCTCTGTCCCTCAATTGCTCATCTTCCTCCTTCTATGGCAGGGTTGGGGTTCGGGTTGGGGTGGGCAGTTCGGAATGGCTGGTGGACCAGGAGCCTGGCTCTCCCTGGTCTTGCCTGTTAATGTACATGAGGAAGTATCTCAGAACTGGGGGAAATAATCAGATGAACTCATGCCTGTTCTGAGAAACTAAGACACTTCTTATATTAGCATGCCTACCTCAAATCTCATTTATAAGCTCGAACTGTTACCGCATTTGGAATAATCTGAACAATTGTTCATAGTAGTTTATTATCCAAGCTAGATCCAGAGTTCTCTGTCACTGGAAAGCCTACTCAACATAGCAGTGAGTTGGACTTGATGGCCCTTGAGGTTTCTTCCAGCACTATGATTCTATGATCTGTTTTATTATGTGGGGCTAGCCTGGTGAACTCTTGTCATGTAATAAACAGAAATGCCCTGTGTGGAGAATAGATGGCTGAAACCTTTATTCGTAACATGGGGAAAATTATAATCAATGTAAGTAGTATAAGAAAACTCCACCGAAATCTTCTATAAGAATCTTGTCTCATCACAAATTGTACACGTATTCACATTGTAATGGATGATGGGTTCTACTAAGAATTATTTTGTATAAAAATGTTTAGTCTGACAGAGTGAAGGAGACAACAGACCCAGAAGTCTGATTGAGAACTCAGGTTTATTCTTCCAGCTGGCAAAGTCCTCAGTGGAAATTCAGTTTCCACAGACTGAGGCTCCCAATTCCACAAAATGATAGGCTTTATAATAATTTTACACAAAAGATTTCAAAAAATGTTTTCTATTTTGGTTAATCTTAACTCTAAAACAAATGAATCTCAGGCAATCAGGCAACAAATACATGAATAATTAAAACCCACTTATGACTCATCAGGCCACCTAACAAAAATTACTTTTTCCTGTCAATAAAAATGATATCAGGAACCTTTGTACACAGTTACACAGTTGCATTTCAACTTATCTATTGTTTATGTTTTGACTTTCACTGTGGCACCTGAGAGTGGGCATCTTGTACTCTTGTTTTCTCCTGTTTGTTCAGCATTTCCTGAGGACCTTCACTTGGCCCTAGCTTCTACATGTCAGTTTGGAATTTTCCTCTTCTCTTCTCCCAGAAATCAACATTCAAAACCTTGGTTCCGTAGCCAATTCTATATGCATATTGTTCACTTAAATATTGATTATAAAAATCTGTCCACTACAACATATTCAAAGCTAATACATACCCTAAGAATAAGATGTTTTAATTCATCATCTGACAGAAAAGCAGGTTTGTAGTTAGCTTCAGTGTAGGGGTTTGTGGCACCTTAAAGTGAGGAGTGGTGAAGAAAAATTAATTGCACTTGTAGTAAATAATGTAGCCTTATGTGTAGTATGTATCAGTTTCTAATGCATTTTAATAAAGCTATTTTCAATACTCCTAAGCTGTTTCTTAAACTTAGAACAATGCCTCATATTCTAAAACAGAAATTGCTTTCAAAGCTACTAAAAGACAAGTCCACTTTAATTTTACTCAGAAACCTGCA
This sequence comes from Urosaurus nigricauda, assembly GCA_034509955.1. NCBI lineage: Eukaryota > Metazoa > Chordata > Lepidosauria > Squamata > Phrynosomatidae > Urosaurus > Urosaurus nigricauda. Next base: position 98,775,063 of record JAOEGL010000001.1, read on the forward strand.
AAATCTTGCAAAATATTTAACTAATAAATGACAATGTCAATATAAATATTTCTCATCTCTTTTGAATCTTTTTAGAAATATATAAGTATTAAGAGCTGCAGGTCCCATGTAGGCCCCTGGACGGTCTTGGTAACCCTTCAAGAGCCCCCTCCCCAAACCAATACATGGGCCACAACAACAGTTTGGCTGTATCAGTTTGCTGCTGAATTTCAGCAGTAAACTGCTATAGCAGGCAATGGCAGTGGGGTGATACTGAAGAGCAAGTGGCCACCTGTAAAAGCTCCTCTAGCAGAGTTAAACTAAGTAGATGCCAACCACACAATGATATGGGGAACTTTCATACATTAGAGACACAGAGACATCAAAGATGATGAGAGAAAGTGAACACTTCATCCAAAGAATCATGCTTCCTGCTCCAGAAAAAACAGAAGCAGGGCCAATTAGCTGCAAACAGGTAGCTGAAGTTTTCTCTGAAGCAGGATGTTGATTTTCAGAGTTTGAGAAAAAAAGGGAAAAACCTAGACAGGAGAAAGGGAGGGTGTCTGCTTTCTTTCATCATTTTTGTCTTTTCTTTGTCTTTAATAAAATTGCAGTTTTCCATGTTACTGTTAGCTAAGGAGGCGGTGTGTGTGTGTGTGTGTGTTGTGCTTTTGCTGGGAGAATTCTTTGGCACAGCTGTGAATGCCATACCATCATCTCTTCCTTGCCCTCCTTTTATAACAGTCTGCTTTCAATCAGAAATAAATGGAAGGTGGAGAAGCACCAGGGGGTGACCTTCTGTGGTCATACAGGAGGACTGTGGCTGCCATCACCACTGACAGTTTTCCATCCTTGTTGTAGAGAGTAATGTGAGTAACTTGCAGCCCCCATCGCCCCCAAAAAACCAACAACAACTGCTCAACCAGTTTTCATCATCTCCAAATACTGGTAATGCCGCCTTAGCTGTCAAGAGTTCAAATACAACAGTATTTGAAGGACCTTGCCTTTCTTAGACAAACCACCATTTTCTCAAACCTCATCTGCAATGTGAAAATAATAATTCTTGTCAGCCTCAAAGTGGTGTTATAAGTATTGTTGGATTAATAAATGCAAAGTGTTTTGATAACTCATAACCATTAAGTAGTTAAGTTCCAAAATTGTGTGCATAATCACATTCCTACAGAAGTTGCTTTAAACTTACCTCGTAATGTCTTCATGTGCTGAACAGCCATTCTCAGTACTGTAAGTTTATCGAGTTTCCTGGACATAGCATTACAGGTTGGCACTAAAGAGGCCAATTCATCAATGAAACTGTTCATTTTATCACGGCGTCGTTTTTCAATCTGACTGTGAGCCTCCCTAAGTAATAAATAAAGTAAGTGGTCAGTTTATTTGAATTGGTTTCACAATGAATATTTTAGTCATATGTAAAACTAATTCAAGAGGATGGCAAGAGCTCCAGGGCAATTTGACTCCAGTCTTTCTCACTTAAAGGTAACTGTATGAAGTTAGGCATGAAATGAAAAATACAATTCAGGAAATGAAAATAACTATTGACAGAGAATGAGTTATAGTTAATTCATTGCTGGGATTCTCTCCACCTGTGAATATGAGTTCCTGGCTTATACTCAAAGGCTGTGTTACTCTTCCCATTCTCTCATCCACTGCAATTTAATTTGTCCTTTAGGGAGCCCTGGAAACCTCCTGAACAGCATGGGGTGCTGTGCAGAGAAGCAAGTAACTGCCAAGCATCAGGTATTTACCTTGCACATTGCAGGTGCTGCTGGCACAAGTTACTTACACCACCTTTTTAGTGTTTCCCATTCACACTACAGTCCTTTATCCCATACCACATGGTGAACACCTGCTCAACCATGGAAACCCACTAGATGATCTTGGAAAAGTATCTCATCCTTAGTAGAAGGCAATGACAACCCTCCCCTTAAATGGATATCCCAATCTTCTTATAGCATGTTAAATGGATCCAAGATAAGCCACAATTTTACCAACTCCTTTTTTTTATTATAAGGGATGGTAGGGTTGCTCCCTCTGGTGGTGACCCCTTCAAGTCTATTTTTCCTGCCTCTTTCAGAGCAAAAGAAGGAATCAACCCATGTTATAGGATGTTTCCACTTCCATTGCTGGAAAATATTTGTGTATACTTTATAACTGATTCAAATCAAAGTTATACAATATCTTTTTTCAGTTTTTATTTTCGTCACCAATCTGCCCACTTAAGAGGGTGCAAGCTACCTGGCCTGCAAAATGCTTTGGCAGTGTCACCTATAAAAATCAATGCAGTTTGCTCCAGCAAAGAGTTTAAGGCAAGAATTTTGTAATACCTGGATCAATCAAGGACATGTCTTTTAGGTACAACCAGGAATTACAATACTGTTTTAAAATACAATTATCTGCTGATCAAACAGATAAATCTGGGAACACATCCAAATTACACCATTAAGTCCAAACTCAGGTGAAAAACAAAGACTGCAAATATTTTACCTTGCGTTTTTTATTCTGCCTTGTTGGTCTGTATATTCCAACCTGGAGGGAAATAAAATGGCACAAGTAAACTCTTGGTAACAGATCACTGTTTGCCATGTGGTGTCTGTCTGTCTGATTGTGTGTGAGAGAGAGATGATGTTCAAGGAGTTTCATGGCAAAAGCTTCCTTTGACATATGCAACCAAGTGCAGAATCGATTAGATTTAAGTCACTCACTGCTTAAATTTGAGAAGGATCATAAATGCTTATTTGTTTATAAAGATCAGCATTTCTCTGCCATGTTTGTGCTCTATTAAGAACAAATGAACAGACCACAGACCACAATTACATTCCATGGGAAGTAGATCTATCCCTTCATCACACCCCCTAAAATGATCAAAGCTTTACAGTCGTCTCTCCTAATGCACGGATCTCAGATTCATGCCCTTGAATATACGTGGAGGGGTGACCTCTGCTATTTGCAATGGTGCACAGACAGGGGCGTGCTCCATTCAAGCCTATGGGGCTTGAATAAGCGCGAGCCTCCGTTTTCACCAGTGGAGGGGGGGTCTGGAACAGATCCCTGCGAAAACAGAGGGTCAACTGTACTTTAAATGTGTGTTTAAATGTGTGTTTAATTTTAAAGCTGCACAGTCAGTTCAGCAATGGCAAACAAATAAATACCTTCCATGTTGATCATCCTTATCTGTGTCCATGCCTTCACTAAAATCAGAACAAAAGGAAGATAAACCAGAAATATAACAGCAAGTATTTTCTCTTACCTCACCTAAGAATGGAAATAAGCTATACAAATATATAGTTTGCATACAGACATTTAACAGCAAGTATATATAATTTAATACTGAAGATAATTAGCAGTGCTCATGAGAAGGGATGTTCTTATTTCTCTCTTGTTCATAACAGGTAAATTCAGTCTTAAACGTTTTCTATTTTTGTATTTGACACAAAAAAAAGTATAAATCTTTAGTTGATCCAATCAGGTGTTGTTTAAGGGTTAAGAGCCTGTATCCATAAAACTATTCTAGGTATGTGAAAAAGTTGGGTACACTTAATTGGATTTTAACTTACTATTATCACAGCATAAAAATACTAACTATTATGATTAATAAACATGGTTTAGAATATAAACTTGCTAGCTATAATTCCCTGTGAGGATGGCTATTAATTTCTCTAGCCCCAAAGAAATCTTGTAATGTTATAGATGCTTAAGTCAAAAATACTCTGTAATAAACATACTGGTACTTCTTTTATGTCAGTATTCATGCACTGCTTTTATGAAACTCAGCACTTGCAGCCAGAGGATTGTAGTAAGGTCATGTATGCACTAATCCTATGCACTAATTGGTCAATGATGTAGACAATTCAGAAATAATATTTACTGATATATAAATTGTAGAACTTTTTCTCCCTTTGTGTTATTTCTCTTGAATCTATTGCAGCAAAATTACAGAGCATACTAATTAATCCAATGATATAAAAATTCAATTACAGTAAATCTTAGAAACATCTTTACCCATTCCCTCTATGTGATGGAATTATGAGATTAGAAATGACAAGATATGATGAAAGGGAAAAAAGCAACTTCTCAAAAGCAGAAAATCTGCTCTTCACTGAAAAATACCAAATACAACTAATTTTTATGCACTGTTCATGAGTCATCAAATGCATCTGGCAGTGTCAAATTTAAGGGATTTTGAAGCCTTTTTTACATTAATCAACATACTAAACTCGAGGGCTGCTAACAACAAACTAGAGGCTGCAGGACTGCACAGTAGAAGCTACTGACAATACAACCATAATCTAGATGTATTTATCCACATTGTTAGTTTTCCATTATTCAATAATAATAACAATAATAAGTGTGTCTGTGACATCAGCATATCTGCAAGACCATGGAACACCAAAAAGCTAACATGGGGTGAAAGAGACATGCAAAATAAAGTGGCTTCCACTCACTTTGAAGGCAGGTCATTTATATGATGCTATTGGTGTCACTGGGGGCAGTGGAGCAGTGCTGTGGTGCGCCTGACACTGGTTGACAACCCAGAAGGGGTCTGAAAACCAGTCCGGCCCTCCCCCCCACGCACCATCCCCACATCTTCCATGTGCCATCCCCTTGCTCCCCCTCATATATACTCCCCCTTGCACACAACCCTGTTCTCTTCTTCATCAGAAAAAGGACGGGATGGCCCCCAGAAGCCCTGCCCCTGGAAGCTCCACTTGCAGAAGCCTGGCCCTCACACTGGGTGAAACCCAATGCAGGGATGCCACTGTATGACACACACTTCCAAAGCAGGTGGAAACTGAAACGAAGCCATACTCTGGGGATAAATAACAGAGCAAAAAGAAGCTGGAATAATTTGGCTTAGCTCGGAAAATGCACACCTGTGTTAGCCCAGCATCAGTGCAGGGCTGCAGCAAAGCAAAAAATGAAAGTGTGAAAGTCCAACGGGGGGCATGGCATGAAGGGGGCATATATGGGGGGGGGGCTCCATGATTGTGCTTTGCCAGTGTATCATTCACACACTGATGCACTGATGTCCTGTACTGGCAGAGCATTGCACATGCAACTGTGTGGCTGGTCAAAGAGATGGACATCCAAAGGTATGGCATCTGAGCCAGACGTGGGAGGTAATTGGAGGGTGTAGATCAGTATTTCTCAACCTGTGGGCCGTGACCCCTTTGGGGATTGAATGACCTTTTCACAGAAAACACCATCAGAAAACACATATTTTAAATTACAGTTATGAAGTAGCAATGAAAATAATTTTATGGCTGGGTCACCACAACATGAGGAACAGTCTTAGGGTCAAGGCATTAGGAAGGTTGAGAACCACTGTTGTAGATGATGTGTTTGTGCAACAATGGTAGGGAGGTAACAAAAAAAAAAAAAAAAGATACCCAGTGCAGCAGTTTACCCCACCTTGAGAGCTGGTTGTGTGGACAGCAGGGTTTCGACCCGCTTTTGGAAAAAGCAGGATCGAGCCCCTTTTTCCTGCCTGTCTGTTCCAGTCCATAGTAAGAAGATAGTGGGGTCATACCTTGGTGCTATTCAGTTTTCAAAATGGATTAATGAATTTAAGTTATTTAAAATCTGTCTGTAGCTTCCAGTAGCATCTTGAAACACTAGACATTTGTATTCTATCTTAGAGGCAAGGTTAAAAGCAGACATTCAAAATTAATTTCTAAACAGAGCCTCTACAAGGCCTGTAATTCTATAAACAGTTCAAAGACAGGAAGAAATCCTTGCTACCTGATACATGGGAGGAACAGAGTGATAAGAGGGAAAGGCTAAATGTAAACAGGGGCAGAAGTGAGGAGATGAGGTGAGGGGAGAGAAAAGTGATAAAGTAAAAGGTGTTTTGGGGGAGAATGAGCAGGGGAACTTTAGGAATTTCTAATCCAGGTGATGCTGGCTCTTCTATAAATTGTATAATAAACATATATTCCAAAATATAGTAAAGCTATAGCCTGCGTGGTACAGTGGTTCAAGTTTTGGATTATGACTCTGGAGACTAGGGTTCAAATCCATGCTCAGCCATGGAAACTCATTGGGTGACCTTGGGCAAGTCATACTCTCTCAGCCTCAGAGGAAGACAAGGGCAAACCCCTTCTGAACAAATCTTGCCAAGAAAACTTTGTGATAGATTCACCTCAGGGTTGCCATGTCAGAAATGACTTGAAGGCATAACAATTCTATCACCAAACCTATAAATATATAATATGTAATAAATTCCATTTTAACATTATATATTCCTCCTGTTTCCTCTTCAGCTGTTTTATCTCTAATTAGCACTGTAAAAGAATCAACTCCCCCCCCACACACACACACAATTTTTGTACTTACTCAAAAGAAAAGCCATCGAGCCTGAAAAAGAGAAAAATGTATAATATATTGTTAATGCTAAGATTTGTTGGCTGTCTTTACGTTTTCAACTCTCCACTAATTTGAATTAATGCTGTTAGATAATTGCAATCCTTGCAATCTAAGAAAAGATTCTTATTAAAACAATCCCAGCCTACTGAGCCTGTATGACACATGTGTCTGCATGCTTAAGTTTGCTGCTTTCAAATATTTCTTTTCAAAGTATACATCCCTCTCTTAAGAAACAGTAACATATGATAGACCTCAAAGACCTATGGGCTTGAAGCAATGTCTCAAGTTCAAAAGCACCACTGTATTTGATGCCATTTGATAATAAATAAAGCTGTCAATCATCATCAAATCTTATCCACCTATCCCCCTGGATTGTGGCAGGGAACAACAACAACAACAGACCAATAAATACATAACATCAGTTAAAAACACACATCAATTTTTATTCCATTGTTATACAGTTTTATTCCATTTCTCAGAAAACGGTAACTAGTTATTTGGCATGGTTTAATAGACCACAGTGGACAACGTCTGCAGACAGTGCAAGACCTAATATTTTTCTGCCTTTCCTGGGAATAAAGCATGGATCTCTAAAGAAAAGAGCCATATGAAGAAAATACACTAATAAAAGGAAATGTTAATTGAAAATAGACTTACTGGTAATCAGTAGAACTTCCTTTCCTTTTCCTATTACAATCCATTCCAGAAGGGTTAAGAGAACTAGAGATTAGATCAGTGGAACCGGGTGACATAAAATCACTGATTGTAGAAGAAATATCCATTCTTTGGTCAGCCATTGGATTGTCTGGAATTACAATCAGCCCTCTTTATCCACAGTTTTTTTATCCACAAATTCAAACATCCACAGTTTGAAAATATTTTTTAAAAAGGATAAATTCCAAATAGCGAACCCCAATTTTCCATTTTATAGAAAGAACACCATTTTACTACCCAATTGTATTTAATGGGACTTGAGCAACCATGGATTTTGTTATCCACGGGGGGGGGGGGGGGGGGTCCTTGAAACCAAACCCCTGCAGATAACAAGGGACCACTGTATCAGAAAATGCAAGGTCAGTCTACATAACAGAAACAGTTAACTGATTTATACTGATACATAATCCATTCTGTTCCTAAAACTCAACCTGTCTTAAAGCCATTTCTTATTTCAACCCACAGCAGTCCTATGTGTTTTCTGGGTGAAGGGATAGAGGAAACTACAATTATTCAGCTCTGATTGGAGGAAGAGATAAGAAATGCTAAGCTATGTCAGAATGGAAGTCAGGTGCTCTTGGGAAGCTCAGAGGTGAGACAAGATGGAGACAGCCATGCCTTCATAGCTGCCAGGAGAGGATAATAAAAAATAGTTAGTTACTGTCTATGGACATTTCATTAAAATGAATTGTTACTGATGAACTGATTGTATTCCCCATCACCATGTACTGATGAACTTCATCCTCTTAAAAATCCACTGCAAAATTCATCACTGAAAAGCAATAGCTGTTTGCCCAAGACCACCTACACATTGTCCTGCTGAACTTGGGAGTCATGCACAACTCTCACAAGCTCAAGCCAAACACTTTGCCACTTGAATCACAGCAGAAAATTGTACATTTTTGTAACAAGAATATTAACTATGTTAACTGTTATCCCTTTGTTAGTATTTAAGATGCTACAGGACTCTATTCACTAGGGTGATGTTTTGAAAAGGATTGTTTTTTACCATGTTAAGGTAAAGATGTAAAGACAAAACTGCTTTGGGAAAAAAATTGGCATTCAGTTTCCTGGTTATGCATGAAATATGCCAGAGCTGAAGCAGCACAGTATACTGTCATTCCTAACATCCTATTTCATTTGAGAAGACGATGAGGGAGCTATATGTAAATGTACGTTTAATATACAAGACAGAAGAACTTGGAAAAAGCGAGAAGGGTTAGAAGCAAACAGAAACAATTATTTAATTAAAAAAGAGAATTACAAAAGATCTCATTTGCTTTGAAAGGAGGAAGAGGTGAAACGTTACAATTAATTTTAATTATAGAGTTACATAACATGTTGTTAGATTTCTACAAATAAAAACAACCTTCTTGAATGTCTCTGTTCACGGAACAGAGTAAGGATAGGCACTAAATCAACACAAAAGCATTTAAGCCCCAGCGGCTGTTCTTACCTGTAAGCTTGATACTGGGAACTCTAAATCCACTCCACTATGGTGTGTGCACTGCCTACTGGCTGCTGCCAATGCCAAAGCAGCCAGTTACCTCAACCCTCGCTTCATTTTCTCCAGTCTTGTTACACAAAAGCTTTCCAACACCTGGGTGGTAAGAAAACAAATATATTGTCAGTTCCTTTTTCTCTTTGAGGGGAAAAAAAGCCTTTATATGCAGAAACTAAGATGTAAAAAAAGATCATTGACAAATTCATTGCCACTTAACAGCCATCAAGAATTTACTAACCCAATTATGAGAATGAAATGATCACTTTTTCCTATTTTCATATTTTACTAAAACCGTAGCACTCAAATGGTGGGCCATGTGTGCCTGTCCCAGGACAGTTTCCAGGAAAGAAATATCTGTAGTCAGTGGACACAAATATAGTTCCAGTCCATGGTAGTATGGGGTGGGGAATTGCTGGTCATCAGATAGCTTAAGAACCACTGGCCCAAATATCATGGAGTAAAACTACTATCTTTACCCTTTGTTATGCTCAACACAATCACAAAGGGAGTGGAAGAGTTACCAAAAATGCAAACAACTCATCCAGTGCTTTTATTACATGCTATACTATGCTATTCTAGTTTTGAGCAATTCAAAAAAGTTGGCCTCACAAATTCTCATTGAGAACCTTCCATCTTGCAGACAAGGAAAAAAATAGTAATTATCTTGCCTTTCAAATAAGAACAAAACAAGTTATAATATAACCCTCTAGCAGCATGCAACAAATTGCACTGTTCAGTTTTAAATGCCACAATTTAATTTCTTAGAACATGCATCACTTCTTCAGCTCATTTTTATTGGAATCAATTGAGAGAGAGAAAGGGTTTAAATACTATTTGGGCTGACATGGTATAGCAGTTTAAGTACTGGACTGCGACACCAGAAGACCAGGGTTCAAATGCCCAGTGAGCCATGGAAAACCATTGATTAAACCTGGGCAAGTCCCATTCTCTCATCCACAATGGTAAACCTCCTCTGAATAAGCCTCTGGATAAATCTTGCCAAGAAAATTCTAGGAGAGAATCAGAATCCACTTGAAGGGATATAAGAAGAACAAAGTATCTGTCGAGTTGGTATGCAAAACCTTCGACTATGACTCCTCTATTTTTCTACTGTGTGACTCTAGCCTCCTCATAAATCATAAATGTATATTAATTAATAGCAATACATTTACTATAATAAGAGCACAAGGCATTTCTTCACCACAACATAAATAATCAGGCTACTTAGACTGATAGAACATAAAATACATTTATTTGATTATTAAACAATTTTATTTTGAAGCCGGATTTGGAGACAATACTTTCTTGCCAATTCTGACTCCATGAGAGATGTAAAATTTCTGGAAATCCTAGTCGGAAGAAAGGAAGAATATAAATCAAGTGCATGATATGATGAATAAACTGAAGCCTGGCCAGATTGAAGCATAAGGCATACTATTATTTGGTGGTTCAATGCCTCTGAGGTGGTATTAAGCGAAGTAGGAGGTTTCTACTTTGAAAAAAGGTGTGAGTTCAGGGCCATATTGTTGATGTTCAAAACATAATCCATGGCATGAGGCATCAGGTTTAGGCCAGTAGTTTTTTTTTCTTTAAAAATGTTATGCTGGTGATTACTGTGTAGACTTTCAGCCATGGACAATTTGAACAAGTGAGGGAGATACAGAAACTTTTATAATTTGAATCTATAAGTATTTTTGAGGCCTTTGGTTGTTTTCTGGTTATTGACTTCTGACCCTCTGGTATCAGTTTTATGTAGTTCTGCTGATACTGCTTTCAGCATTATAGTTCATGCTTATTTACAGGTTTTATTTGTTGCCTGTTTTTTATCATTTTTTCTGTTTCTTTTGATAAGATTTCAACAGAAAAACTGCCCAAAAATACTGTAAGTGTACACAATATTACTATCTAATCTACAGTCTTTCAGATTTATTATTCTGATGTTTATCTCTTTTTTAATCATTGTGATTGCAAAATCGATAACTTTAAAGTTACATTGAACAAATGTTACAAAAGTAGGGATCAATGTTTGGTATCTATCCCTTCTTCAGTTCACTCTGTTTCCTGGGATAATGTGGAGAGCGTACCAACCGTTCCACAGTCCCTTAATCTGCTCCTTTGCAATGTCAGGTCGGCCAAAGCTAAGACCCATATCATCCATCATGGATGAACCTGGCATGCTTCACCGAGACCTGGCTGGGGGATGCCAGCGCTGCTATGTGGGCACAGGCTCTCCCAGCTGGTTACATGGTCAGTGAGCAGATAAGGGAAAGTGGGCAGGGGGGTGGGCAGTGTGGCCATAGTCCATCAAACCAACTTGACCTTGATCAGGAAACCTGTCCGGCAAACAACCCACATCGAGTGCATGTACCTCAGCCTGAAGACCAGGGATAGTTTGGGGATTCTGTTGGTATACCGGCCACTCCATTGCCTAACAGACTCCCTGACCAAGTTGACGCAGCTGGTCTCAGAGTTGCTGTTGGAGTCGCCCAGGCTTTTGGTCTTGGGCGACTTCAACATTCCCCTCGAGACTAGCCCATCTGATCTATCCGGAGCAGCTTGGGAGTTCATGGAATCCATGACAGGCATGAACCTATCCCAGTTGGTCAACGAGCCAACCCACTGTGCAGATCATACACTCAATGGGATTTTTAGTACGGAACAGGAATATCTGTGGGCAGAGGTCACAAAACCTCCGCCTTGTCATGGACGGATCATTTTCTGATCAAGTTGGAACTAAAAGCCGCTTTCTGTCCCCCCAGGGGTGGCGGACCAATTAGAATGGTCCACCTTCGAAGGCTTATGGAACCAATTGGTTTTTATTTTTTGTACCAGCTGTGTGAGACATAATACAGTGGTCCCCCGGGTTACGAATACCCCAGGGTATGAAAACCCCGGAATATGAAAGAGCCGGGGCTGAAAAAACGGCCCCGGCTTGCGAAAAAAAACCCGGGTTAAGAAGAAAAAAAAAGCGCCGGCCCTTTAAATTTGGCGTGTGGCGCTACAAACAAAGCAGTCCCCCGGGTTACGAAGACTTCCGGGTTACGAAAGGTAATCCGGAACGGATTACTTTCGTAACCCGGGGGACCACTGTATAACAATTTATCACTGTGCAATTCCTTTTTGCTGTTAACAAAGAAAGGGAACTGTTGAATGATACAACTTCATGAATCTTGTTGGTGACATACACCCACATAACTCAAGAGATATGCTCCTTCAGATTTGGACAGGAACACATATTCCTCCTTTGTGAAAGAGAAAAGATTGGGTGCTAGCCTGAGGGATCCTGCCCACACAGCTTGAACATTTTGGTGCCTTGGAAGTATTGTTTTACTGTACAGTCGTTCCTTGCTATCCATGGGGGCTCCATTCTGGACCCCTCCCATGGATAGCAAAAGACACAGGACCTTAAATCCCATTCTTTTCAATAGGCACACATGCATGCTTGTGCCCATATCAGATCAGATCTGCAAATGGGAAGTCTGCGGTTGGCACGGGCACACTGTATATGTACCTGTATGATCTGGGAAAGAGGCGATTCCACTGTGTATTCATATGTTTCATAGTCACAGTAAGTAAAAAGAAACAAGAAGTACTGTATATACTCATGAATAAGTCTTGAAATTTTAGTAAAGAATTTGACCTCAAAAGCCTGGATTGACTTATCCACGTGTCAATGCAAATACTGTACTTTAACCATTATAAAAAAAAGAAAGGAACCATCCCCTTCTATGAGAAGAGTGGCAAAAGGCAAGAGTGTAGTCTCTCCTGGGAGAACCTAAAACACGCACCAGCCTTTTGGTTAACCGTTATGCCTGCCAGAATTTTCTAAGTTTTTTGCCATCACTTTCCTTTGCTTTTTCCTTTACATCCTTTGTTATGTTCCATAAGTTTTACCCTCGACTTAGCCGAGGGTCATACTGAAATCCATAATTTTGGCCTCAAAACCTGTCCTGTAATACATGAAATCGACTTATAGTTAAGTATACACGGCAAATACAATTGCTTCACAATCCCTTGCTGATCATGCAACAAAGAGCAAAACAGAAAGATAAAGGGAGAACAGGTAACTCTGCTTCATCAGCCACTGCCACCAGTGGTGCACAAACCTATCCCTATTCATGTTATCTCTGCCACTTGTCAAATTTTTCAATCCATGAACTGACTGACTGCACAGGTCAAAAAGTGGAGGGGGGCTGGTTTGAGGTTTCCCATCCTTCAAGATTCAGTCCCCCACAAGCAAGGGTGGCCAACTTCCTTCAACCTGAGGCCTGAGTTCAATTTCACAGACATTCTTGGGACTGATATTCAGGTGGTGGGGCCAAAGGTAAAAGAATTGGAAAAAGCAGCAGCATATTTCATCTTAATACTGGTAATTCCATATGGCATATTTGTCAAACTTTTAGAATGGGAAAAGGACCTGACAGAGAGCATCGGAAGACTGGATTCCGGTTCAGAACTTGAGATTTCCCAGTCCTGTATACAGCCATTCCCATGCTGTTCCAGAGGATTTCCCAGCCACCTGGAACAAATTTTCAGGGTCAGGAGGGACTACAGAAGAGAGAAGAAATTCCTCCATCCATGGGAACATCCAGTTTTTCTTCACTCTTTATGCAGCCAACTCTGCACCGAGTTATATTGGGAGTATTGTACCCCCTGACCCATTTTACCCAGGGTTGCTGCTTTTGAATTAATGGTTTGAAAAAGTTTCCTAACACCATATTGTCAGAAATATGTTCAGATTCAGAAATGTATTCTCATGTATTAAATGTATTTACCTATGATAATAAAATTACACTGAGATGTGGTTCAAGGCTATCTAATGAACTTCATGGCGGAGCAGGCATTAGAATGTCCATTTCCCATACCTATGCCACAGAGCCACTTTATTTATTTATTTGTATAATGCCATAAGTTTAAATGACACTTTACAGATACAATCAATTCAAAACATTAAATCTTGCCAGAGGCGTACAATCTAAGGAATAATAAGATATAAAACTATACAGCCTAGCTGTAGAGCATTTAATTGATATATGTATTCATACATTACATTCAATACAAGTGCAGTATTTGTATATGTGGATACAGATTACTGATCTGTACATAGCTGAAGTCTTTGACACGTAAGAGTCAATATGTGCTCATTGTACAGAGATTGCTAATCTGTATATGTGTACATATAATGGAATGTACACTGTTGTTCAAGTACAGTATTCAAACTTTTAATATGACCAGCAGTAGAAATAAGGAATGTTGGAAGTCCCTTATTTTTAAGTCAAGCAATTATTTATTTAAAAAATACTGTACAGCTGCTAACTTACACAAGAATATGTTTCTGCATGTTCAGGGGGGCTTACATGAAATTTTGCTCACATTAGAAATAGTTTAGCTTCCTCGGAGGGTGGTGGAGTCTCCTTCCTTGGAGGTCTTTAAGCAGAGGCTGGATGGCCATCTGTCAGGTATGCTTTGATGGAGAGTTCCTGCATGGCAGGGGGTTGGACTGGATGGTCCTTGTGGTCTCTTCCAACTCTATGATTTTATGACTTCTATTCTATATTTTGTTACAATACTCATCAACTCATAATTATAATGCAGACTGTGTATCCCTTATGCAAAATTCTGGAATGATTCCAAATCCACAACCTTTTGAGTGTTGACATGACAGGACAACAGTAGAGGAGGCAGCAAGTGCCAGCCACCAGGACACATTCTTCAGGTTCCCCCGTCTCTGGGAAGAGGAAGGAACTGCCACTGTCAGAGTTGGCTGTGATTACTGGGTTCCCATTTCAAGAAGGCTTGGATATCAAAGACACTGACTGGGATCCAGGCTCTGGTGATGGAAGCAGGGGGAGAGAAGCAGGGCTTTTTTTTTTTTTTTTTTTTTTGGTGTGAGGCCCTCATCTGGGACAAAGCTGGAGACAGCTGTCGGCAGCTACTGCCACCACATCCCACTCTAGAGCCCACTGGCAACTGGGGCTTGCTGTCACCTCCACTGCTACCCTATGCCATTTTATATACCTGAATTACAAAATCTGACCCATGAATTTTAGATAACAGATACACAACCACCTGTATTTTGAAAATTAATTAAAATACCTTAGGTCAAAATATTTGCTGACAACAAGTTATTCAAAAAGATGAGGAAAAGTAAACACCAGGAATCATACAATTTACATCTTAAAATAAAACACAACATAAGAGTGTGGTGGAGTCAAATAAATCAGGTACCTATTTACAGTTTCAAGCCTATCTACTACTGTACAATCCTGGGCTGGAATGCAGTTGTAGGCTCATTCTTCCACTCTCCAGCCTCGTTGCTGAATGAGGGCTGTGTTGGGGGCATTAGCTGCAGTTCTGTCCCCCCACTATCTACTCTAGAAGTTGACGTTCGTTTATTCACACAGTCTCCCTATCACCATCACATGTACACACTATAAAAGAATTAGGTCCAAAAGGCTTTTTAAAAAATGTTTTAACTTAGCCTGAAAAGAAACCAACATTGGTGCCAATTGAGTATCCAAGGGAAAGGCATTCCTTACATGGAGTTTCACATTCCAAAGCACAGGAAAGGCACTTTACCACATCCCTATGTGATGTATCATTCCTACCAGGGGGATACAGAAGAGGGTTCAGATCACAGTTTTTGATCTATCTATATACAGTATCTATATACAGTATAGAAAGAGCTATCTGTCTGTCTGTCTGTCTATCTGACAGGATATGGTGCCATTAGGGTATGTAGGATATGTAGGCCTGTTTGAGCATTGGACTACAACTCTAGAGACCTGGGTTCAATACCCAGCTCAATCGTGAAGCCCACTGGTTGGCTTTAAGCAAGTCACACGCTCTCAGCCTCAGGGGAAGGCAATGGCAAGCCTTCTCTGAACAGATTTTGCCAAGAAAACTCCATAATGGGTTCACTTTAAGGTTGATGTAAGAGAAACGACTTGAAGGCAAACAACAATATCACACCTAAACCAGATCCTGTCTGATCTTGGAGGCTAAGCAGGGTCAATCCTGGTTAGCACTTGGATGGAAGAAAGCCAATAAGTATCAGGTGCTGTAGGCTAGATTTCAGAGGAAGAAACTGGCAAAACCACCGCTGAGCATCCTTGCCTAAGAAAATGCCTATGAAATCCCTAAGTCTACAGGCATCTTGAAAGCACATACAGCGGGAAAGATACTCCTTCAAGCATCAAGGTCCCAAGCAATTTAGAATTTTGAAAGTTATCACTATCATCTTGAACTCAGACTAAAAGCAAATGAACAGTCAATACAGTTCCTTTAAGACTAATGTTATCTGTTGTGTACTCTAGTCAACAATTCATAAAAACACATTTATTCTACCCAGGTATAGCTGTCTTTGATCTATAAGGGGATTCTTATACCCAGGTACATACCAGGAATACAGGTGCACAAACATATGTACACCCCTTTTATTTTATGTTGTCAGGGTTCATTTGTTTTCTGTAAAAATAGTAATAATCACCTTACAGAATCTACATTACCTTTGTTTTAAAAATATGCTGTATATCATTTGTAACCTCAGTTGAAAGGATTTTTAACTGACAGTGCAACAGCTACTTTTCTTTCTTTTTTCACCATAAATGAGAGAGGACAGCAGCAATGGATTTTTCTTGTTTCTCCAGGCACTGCACAAAAATAACAGCAACATTACCCTGTTGTAACATACTCTGAACACCCACAGACACACACAGACTGAAGTCCTTCATATTGTGACCCCAAGCTCGTTGCCAAGATACTTCAAGGACTTATTTGAAAGACTGCCATCTAGGCCACTTCCTGATTAGAGTCCTGGGAGAAAAAGAACCAAGCCAACTGATGTTGACATTGTATCGTATTATGCTGCTGCCGCAACTCTCCCTTTGATGTTTCATATTAAACATCATCTTGTTTCCTTTGAAAAATAGAGTAAAAATAAGAGGACCAACATATGCATGCACATACACAGCCTGCATTTTGATTTAGGGTTGCTTCTTTTGGATTGCTTGTTGTCACATGATTCACTTAATCATGCAGCAAATCAGATCACGAGTGCACAAACACCTCGGTGAGCAAATCAAGGTCAGGGAGAGAGAAGGGGGAAAAGTAGGTCAATTCTAAATGTCTGCCGAGGCACCCATTTGAGAGGCAAGACCTCAACATGCAAAGTACGGCCAGCTCCCAACACTGCCTACAGGAAAATTCAGTGTCACCATAAAACAATGCTGAATCACAAGCTAACCACAACATGAAGGCATTCTTTTTCAATTATCAAGTCTGTGACAAGTTTTTTCACACAATGATGGGAGTCATCCCTCTTTTGTTCTACAGTCCAGAATGAAAAGGGATAGCCACAAGGATGTAACGTGGAGTTCTGTTTTCTAACAAATATATTTTAATGCCTCTTGAGAACAGAAAATTATTAAGAAACAAGAGCCCTGCTAAAGAAGGCTGAGGTCTCATCTGGTCCACCATGTTGTTCCTATAGTGGACAACTCCAAACCGTGAAGAAATAAAAAAGTAGGGTTTGAAGGCAATATTCCTCTCCTATTATTGTTCCCTAGCAACTAATATTAGAGACATATTGCCTTTAAATATAAAGTTTCAACACAGACACTACACAGGCAAACCTTTTTAAAAAAAACTATAGTAAACTGGGCCAGCTGATAGTTGGATAACCAAAAATGTTGGATAATCCGGAAGGTCCAAGAAAAGCCTTGAAATCACTACGAATTGCAAATGTATTGAAGTTTTATTGCAATAACAGTAAAAGTAAATGTAAAGAAATCAATGATCAACATTGTTATGTAGAGTATAAACAGTTCAGTCCTCTGAAAATGTAAAGAAATCACAGCAGCCACGACGTTGGATAATCG
Source organism: Urosaurus nigricauda (assembly GCA_034509955.1). Classification (NCBI taxonomy): domain Eukaryota; kingdom Metazoa; phylum Chordata; class Lepidosauria; order Squamata; family Phrynosomatidae; genus Urosaurus; species Urosaurus nigricauda. Next base: position 98,792,520 of record JAOEGL010000001.1, read on the forward strand.
AGACTCTACTGTATGTTGGAAACACCCCACCACTACTAAACAAACAAACATACAATAGAAGGAAGAGCAAGAAACTGGGAAAAGATGAATGACTGGGTAAGTGAGAGTTTAGAGAAGAAAGCAAGGAGCCAAAAAGAATCATGAGTCCATGACAGCTGTGTGGCTTCTTCCATTATGTCTCTTAAATATTTTTCCATGTAAGTAATATATAACAATTTAGTGTCTATACAAGTAAAGTAATTATTATGGAAATTTCTTCATATTTCTATATAAGGAGCAGCAAATATGTATTCAGCAAATGATTTTTTCATAGATGGCAAATGGAGACAGCTCAGTGCATCAATTATATTTAATAGCTGTGTTTCCTTCTATAATACTAATGTTCTTGTTGGTAAGCAATGAAGTGCCCCTCAAGAAGGGGACACTGTCATCATGGAGATTTCAAACACTGGAGACAAATTGCAGTATCATGTAAAAAAAAAAATTGCAGGGAAGGTGGTATTATGCACATGGTACTGTAGACTTCCAGTTGTAGAAGTTGGTTTATTAAGCACAACTAGGATATACAGAAGAAACTGAATAAAACTTTTGCCATACATCAAATTAATGGGGATTATTCTTATACCTTTTGATCCATTCTGTGTGAGATTCAATAAATTCCGGATCTGTCACAGGCACCATATTGGTGATCATAAGTGGCATCACATCACTCCTGTCTGCCTATTAGGGTATTTGTGAGGAGGCCTGCTGTTTCAGGGTGGGAATCCTATCTCTCAACAGCACATTTACATGTATTTTAAAGGATTCTTCTACTGAAAAATTGAAGTTGCCACCACTCTCCACATAGTTTCACGCAAGTTGTGAACTGCACAATTCCCACATCTGCATTATAAAATGAATAAGGCTATACTCAATCTTAAGAGGGAGGAAAAGGCGGGGGGGGGGGGGGGCGGATTGCACCAGGTAGTGTGTAGTCCAAATCTGGGCACAAGCAGACATTTACAGCTGAACATGCTGTGTGCCAGCTACAAAAAAGAAAGAAAAAAAGGGGGGGAGCTGCTATACTTCAGCCTTTCCAAACTCCAGGTCCTCCAATACTTGTCACCTATACAGTGGTCCTCCGGGATACGAAGCCCCCGGGGAACGAAATCCCCGGGACCCGAAACGGCCGGGGCCGAAAAAAGCCCCCGGGATCCGAAAAAATCCCCGGGTTGTGAAAAAAAGCAACCCGGGCCCTTTAAAACAGCGCGCTTCTGGTGCGCTGTGCATTAACTAAAGCGGTCCCCTGGGTTGCGAAACACGTCCGGGTTACGAAAGTAATCCCGGAACGGATTACTTTCGCAACCCAGGGGACCACTGTAACTCCCTCAAGTTCTGAGCACTGTCATATTCGGTGTGGATAATAGGAACTGTCATCTAACAATATGTGGCGAATGAAAATTGGGATATGTTTCCTAGTTTTTGAAGACTGTTTATCAAGGCCCATTAGTTAGCTTAAAGCATCATTTCTTCTAGAGCCTCACCATTTTCATGTGAAGAACTTATCTCTTTTTTATAGGACTGGACTGGGATATATGCTCTTAGCCCCAGGGGAAGGCAATGACAAACTTCCTCTGAACAAATCTTGCCAAGAAAATCCCATGATGGGTTTGCCTTGGGATTGCCACAAGTCAGGAACAACTTGAAGACACACAAGAACAACAACAACAACAAATCAGTACAGCACAGTGGAGTGCATATCCTTCCCTCCTCACACATGCCAACATATAGGATTCAAAACAATGAACACTAACATTGCTCAACCCAAAGCAGTTTCTATAAACTGATCATCATTAGCAGTGAAAAGTCTCTATAATACATTCTGAGATAAGGCAGGTTAAAATTGCTTTTCTCTATAGGTAGCTAAACTTGCTTATCAAAAAGTGAGCTAAACCGGGGGAATAGGGGGCATGGGGGGGGGGGTTAGTTTAGTTTAGCTTGGGGTTAGGTTTTAGAGTGAAGTGAGCTGTGGTTTTAAATGTATGTAATTGATTATTGTTTAGATTGTATGTTTGTTTTAAAATTGATTTTAAAAAACTAAACTCTTGCATCTGAACTCTAAGTAAAATATTGCATTAATGTTTCTTAAAAACAAATAATTTTAATTATGAGCAAGAATCCACCAATTACATAAATTAGATATGGGTAAACACACTCTGTTTTGCTGATCCTCATTCAGAAATGTAAGATTAACAATTCACATATTTCTGTTTTAGCTGAGATGTTGCTGCTAGCACTTTGCTCATCTTAAACTTGACTAGGTGCATTAAAATTTTTGGCGTACTGCAGATTAGGAAAGGTATGAACAATACCAAAAGGATGCATGAAAGCTTTACAAGAAAAATTACAGCCTTCTCATATGGTTATAACTATAAGACAAAATATTAAGCAGCTGTCAAACAATTAGGTAAAGTTATACTTTAGTATAGTTGCATGATTAGCAATTATCTGTTTTCATCCTACCTACTTTAATGGTGCAAAAGTGGTGTAGAAGCTGGTGTTGATTTGCAGTCGCCTTTACTTTAGCCAAACCAATTACAACCTCATAAAATTGATTTTTTAAAGCACAGTATTGCTTCTTATAGTGGCAATTGATAGCACATATCATATGAAGAGATTTATTGTTTAAAGGAATTAAAGCATATTTAAACACAGTTAAATAATAAAAGAAAATAAAGTGCATAGCAGTAAATAAACAGAAAATTTAAAAAAACACAACATTTTCTTTAAACAGCAGACTCAGCAAACATTTTCTCACAGTGAATGCCAAGAGTGACAACTGTCAGGGGGTCTCATCAGGGGACACTCCCCCATGTGTCCTCAGAAGGCTGCCCCACCACCATCACCGCTGCCCACAAAAGTCCTCAAATGGGCATGGAAACATTTTCATCCAGTTTTGGCCCCCTCTGGACAATTTTAGGGCCAGGAAAGATATTTTTTTAAACAAGAAGTGACCCAGATGTCAACATCCAAGTCACTTCATATTGGCGGGCGGGGGGGGGGGGGGAACCTTCTGTGTCTAAAATGACCCAAGGTGAGGCAAATAATATGGCAAAATTGCCTCATACCCTAGATGCCATTTATGGGCTATATCCTTTGCCTCCCCCATTTTTTTAACCAATGTTTTTGACTGTGGGGCCCCTTACGCCATAAGAACAGTCCTGGGAGTCTTATGTGCCCATGGGCTACACTTTCCTCATCCCAATGTAGAGTCTGCAGCCAACAGTGAAACACTGTTAAAACACTGATATCAAACAAAGATAAGTATGTATACAAAGCTTTGCTGAATGGCACATCAGTGCCTTGGAACAAAGAAAGACCCCCTCCCTCAGTTTCTTTCTGTAAAAGCTTTCTTGTTTGAGAAAACTCCTGAGAGGAGTTTTGCTTACCACAAATAACTCCAACCATGGGTATTTTATAAGCCTAGATTACTATGACTGTGGTACAGGGTGAATGCTAAGCAAAATTTCAGTTTGATTGTTCCACCACAAACACTAACATTGGTCCTCTTACCATTGATGAGTTCACTTAAATTGAAGTATTCCCATATTTAAAATAATAATAATAATAATAATAATAATAAAACAATTTATTTGTATCCCGCCCAATCAATGAGGAATCCGGGCGACTAACAACAGTGGAGTACAGCAAAAAATAAAATACAAATTAATCCCCTTTGTTCTCAAGTTCTTCCTTAGATTGTCTAGCCATGGCCACATGGTGTGGCAGTCATAAAATGAATGAAGGATTGAGATCTGAGACTGATGGGGTAACAAAACAAACGTAGAAATGATCAACACTTCTGTTCTGCCTTGCATAATTTATTGAAGAGAATTCTTTCAGCTGACATCCTAACTTACAATATGGCTCCCCCCATCAGCTATAGAAATTATCTATATATGTTTGCCAGTTCTGTACATTTGTTTTTTATTATTTCTAAATGTAAAATAGTAATTATCAGGCTGCTGAGTGCCTGAAATACATCAGTTCTGCATTAACAACAAAATGTTCTTCTAGGTAGCATTTATCAATGTGGTTTGATGTTTGAAGTAAAAAATACTGTATAAAATCTGTTCTGAATATATTCCATTAATAGTTTTTTTCCAAAAGTGTGAAGAATGACAACAAAAAATATTCATGCATACTTACTGGACTAGCACTATTTCTAATCTAGATCAGTTCACAAAATCTAACCGTTCAAAAAGGAGAAAACTTCCTGCTGGACCCCAGGGCTAGCTGAACTACATCCAAGGATATGAAAAAAAAACTGGCAGACGTAATCTGAGAACCACTGCCAAGAATCTTTGGGAATTCCTGAAGAAAAGGAGGGGTCCCACCAGACTGGAAGAGGGAAAATGTCCCCATCTTGAAAAGGGAAAAAATTAAACCCAAATAATTACCGTCCAGTCAGCCTGACATCAGTATTAAGAAAGGGGTGAAGCAGACAGGGCAAAAGAGCAGCCAGAGGCTGCTCCGGCCCCAATCACTCTGGGACTGTGACGACCGGGTGACGGGGTCCAGAAACCAGCAGCTGCCACAATCCTGAATGGGCTGCCGGCAAGATCAGCTTTTTGCTGCTTTTTTTCAGGCCACCTTGGAGTAATGTCCTGGTGGTTTGGGAATGTGACCTCCTCCCTGTGTCTTTATTTGTTTTGGTAAGATAAGGGGTCTTGCTAGTTTTTCAAGTGCAATATCATTTCTTACCCTGCTTTTTCTTTCATGGCCTTTTAAAGTTTTTCCTTTCTCTCTCTTTTTCCTGGCCCAAATAGGCACGGATCTTTTCCATTCCCATTTGGGCTGGGTTCTAGGCAGATTGGGTCCGCAGCATGTGTTTGCTGCAGCCCCAATTCATCTTCAGCAGAGGTGGCTTTAAGCCATTCTGTTCTGGCCCCAAGTTGAGAAAAAACTGTGATGGAACAAATCTGAGATGATTTTTTTGTTTTGTTTTGAGAACCCCCAAGTCCTATAAAACCTACATACATTTTAAATTGCATTTTAAATTTGCTCTGTTTTATTGTTTAGCTTTAGTTGCACTAAGTATGAATGCCACATCAATCAGGACACACCAGAGCTCTTGCTGAAAATAGGAGAAGGCTCATGTATAAACAGCCCTTAGAAAACCTCAGCTATGAATTTAACACATTTATTACTGAAATACATAATTGTTAATGAAAAATACATCATGTGAAACTGTCTTGTAGCAAGTCAGGCCACTGATTTGTCTGGCCCTGTACTATCTGATCTAATTGGCATCTGGAATTCAAAACCTTAGACAGAGGTCTATGCCATCACCTGTCACATCAGTCAGACCAACCCAGAGCTTTTGCATCAACGCATGAAGAAGTAAATTTGTATTGAACTACAGTATATGGCAGCTGAAACTATCCAAAAATATAAGTACTGTCTTAGATCAAAGCACAGTTCCGCTGAACCTAAAATTTATCCAGCAGTGATCTACCAGATGACCACAGTGCTCTTCATATTATGTTTAGCAGACAGAAGCTAGTACTAGGTGGGATCCAAAAACATAAGGAATAAGAAGAGGCTCATATTTCTCTTCCATTCCTGCTCCTTCAAGTATAGTGGGATTTGATGACTTAGGATATCCAGTAGAGGCACCTTATTAAAGGAGGCAGGTGCCATAACTCAATTTTCTGTAATTTCACCCTGTGCTCCACTCTATCTTCCTAACTTATTCTGTCCTATTAACAGCAAATTCTAATCTTATTATTAATTAGGAGATCATTATGGCCTAAATCCAATTGTTCATTCCACCTAGAATAGATCCAATGATTTAGATGCTGAATGTCACCATTAAGGAAATCTACTTAATTAATAAATCTACTATGGCTGGAACAAGTGACTTTATTTCGGTCTACTCATTGTTTATTTTTATATCTGAATCAAGAGAAATTGTGGTTAGTTTTAACAATAGTTAATGTAACAAGATAACTTCAAGCTGTGGTTTATGAAAGTGATTTGATAACTCAAACCACAGCTTAGTGAATGAGCCATCATTTATCCAGGACCAGAGACAACAACTGAGCACTTCTGATTACACATGAGTTTATAAAATAGTAGTGATTAGTGGGGTGCCACAGAGTTTTGTCCTGGGCCCAGTGCTACTCAACATCTTTATCAACAACTTGGATGGCAGAATTTGGGGCATACTTATCAAATTTGCAGATGACACCAAATTAGGAGGACTAGCTAGTACCCCAGAGGACAGGATCAACATTCAAAATGACCTGAATAGACTAGAAAGCTGGGCCAAAGCTAACGAAATGAAATTCAATAGGGAGAAATGTAAGGTACTGCACTTAGGGCGGAAAAACAAATGCATAGATATAGGATGGGGGACACATGGCAGAACAAAACTACATGTGAAGGGGATCTAGGAGTCCAAGTAGACCACAAGTTGAACATGAGTCAACAGTGCAATGCAGCAGCTAAAAAGGCCAATGTGATTTTAGGTTACATAAATAGAAGTATAGTGTCTAGATTAAGAGAAGTAATAGTGCCACTCTATTCTGCTTTGGGTCAGGCCCCACCTGGAATATTGTGTCCAGTTCTGGGCACCATAATTCAAAAAGGATGTTGAGAAACTGGAGCGTGTCCAAAGGAGGGCAACTAAACTGGTGAAGGATCTGGAAACCATGCCCTATGAGTATATTTAGTTTGGAGAAGAGAAGGTTAAGAGGTGATATACTAGCCCTTTTTAAAATATTTGAAGGAATGTCATATTGAGGAGGGAGCAAACTTGCTTTCTGCTGCTCCAGAGACTAGAACAGGGAACAATAGATGCAAGCTACAGGAAAAGAGATTCCACCTCAACATTAGGAGGAACTTCCTGACAGTAAGGGCTGTTGAACAGTGGAACACACTCCCTTGGAATGTAGTGGAGTCTCCTTCATTAGAGGTGTTTAAACAGAGGCTGTATGACTATCTCTCAGGGATGCTTTGATTGCAATTTCCTGCATGGCAGGGGGTTGGCCTGGATGGCCCTTGCGATCTCTTCCAATTCTATGATTCTATGAAACAGCAATATAATAAACCATACAGATTTTTCTATAAATCAGAAAAAATAGTTATTTATATATTTAAAAACACAGAAGAGGCATAACCTTTATAAAGAGTACATATCTCAAGATAAATAATTTAACAACCTGGAAGAAATTATAATGTGGAAGAAATCGCATTTTATAAACACTAAGAATGAACCATACCATACTCACCAAGAAACAGTTGTTTTTATTAACTATAAACCCACAGTTTTGCACTGTGATTCTCCATAAAGTATACTAAATATGCAATTGTATTTAATGGAACTTGAGAATTCATGGATTTTGGAATCCAAGGGGGTCCTGGAACCAAATCCCAATGGGTACCAAGAGCCCACTGTATATTTCATTGCCTGGAAATATGGATAGCAGTTTACCAAGTTATATTGAATTAGTAAACCTGGGAAGGTAATTTTTGACATTATTCATTTATAATAATAAAAACCATCAGTCAGTGTTTCCATGTCCCTACACTAATCACTACTCCTCATGCGTGTATTATTTATTCTACTGCCAGGGCTAAGAATTCCCATACCAGAACTGTAAATAAATAAAATGCAAGTTTACATTTTCTGTAAGCAACTGTCCCTGGATGAAGATGCCTTGGTCAACAATGAATGTTAGTTAATCCTTGAAAGAGATTAAAACTTGAATTGATAATGGTACTAAGTAAGGGGCTGTGCAGATCGCCCTTGAAGGGGCGGCCTGCAGCCACCTTTGTCTTCCCCAGATTGGGGCCACAGCAATCACAAGCCTCGCCCCTGATCTAGCCTTTCCAGGGCACAATAGCTGTGTCACTGCAACTTTATTTTATTTTTTTAACATACATCTTACTACACATTGAACACATTTACAAAACATACAATTAATTCACAAACAAACATCATACAAGTAACAAAAGAGTTACAGAGTAGTCTTACAAGCAATGTTATTCTAGAAAAAAACTTCCAGGATATCTTTCTTACCCAATATCTCTCTATTACTTAAAGTCCCTAGGTACACATTGAAATCATAATTATAATTCCCATTAACCTAATTTAGCAGATTTTATAAATCATACTTCATTAACTATTTTCTTGTAGCTCTAGGAGTCATATGCGCATCCAGAAATTTGTTGTCTCACAAACAGGAGAGGTAGAAAAAAAATCATATTCTCTATATTAAAGGTTCAAAGGGTGATAATGAAAAACAAATTAAATATTGTCTAAAAATCTAATCTCTCTGTATATTCTCCCCTTTTCCCAGTCTTTCTCTATTAACTCTGTTCTTTCATTAAGGCTGTGAGAGTGTCCATCTCCATTGCTTCATATAGCTTCCTCAGCCAATCTTCTTCAGATGGTAAGTAAGGGTTTTTCCAGATTTTAGCAAAAATTATCCTGGCTGAAGTTACCATATATAAAATAACTCGTCAGTATTTATTTTCCAATTCTTTTGGGATATTAGTAAATATAAAGCTTTAAGGCATTCCTTTGGCACTGTGCCATGAAAATGCAGCACCAGAGGAGAACCATGACTCCAGTGTGTGGCGTCACACCATCCGACTCCACCAGTCTGCTCAGCCTCTATGTCCTAGAAGTACCCACTAGGCACAGCAGCAAGGCATTTGTAGCTAGGGATTCAAAGAACATTTTATATTTCCCCAGGAAATAACCTAAAAGGTTGAAAGAGCTTAAGGAAAAAATGCTGGAACAAGAATCACTTTTTGTTTAACAAAATTATTTTAGAAAATTACAAAGACAGAACTTTGAGGACCTTCATAAAGAATTTTGGGGTTGTTCCATTTGTATTCTCTTTTTCTTTCAAAGAGATTAGAGCAGAATTTTAATCTAATAGACCTTTCCTATAAATGGGAATCTAACAGCCCTCCCCCAGGCTTGTACTCTCTACAGTGTGCTATAACAAATGTGTCACAACACTGTTTTTGCTATTTGCAGTTCCCAGAATCTCTGTCCAACACAGTTGCAGCCCAACACATCTAGAGGGTACTAAATCAGAGAAAACCAACATTTCTGGAAAATTACACCTTTTCCATTGCATTAATTTCTTCAGCCCCCTTCTCTGGTGTCACTAAGCTACACAGTCATCCATATGCTGGTTTCCAGTTTTCTCAGTTATGTTTACTCCACGTATGCAGAAAGCATCACAGAGAAGAGAACTACGGTATATACCCTATATTCTTCAGTAAAAACAGAATTCAGCACACTATGTACATTTTTGAGCCTAGCAAGAGACTACAAAGGAATCTTCAGTAGGAGATTATAAAGGAGAGTATCTTTTAGGCCCCCGTTCATTGATTAGAATCCCAATCCATGAAACAGGCAAAAAGTAGAAAATCACACATTAACAAGCAGTCCTCCCCATCTCCTCTTAAATTTCCAATGCTTACTGATTATTGCAATAATGTTATTGTTTGGTTTGTTTTCAGTTATGTTTGTCAGTCACTTTGAGGTTTATACTTTAATGGAATAGAAGATAAAAGTGTAATAAATAAATTTACCAAATTTTCCCTTTTCTTCCACTATCTCAACTCTCCTTCTCTTTCACCTTCTAACATTATATCTGCCTTCACCTTAATTAAACTGCTTCTTTTTCTCTCTGAACCACATTATGGATCTCTGGGTGCTATCAGATGAGGCTTTTGGTGTGTAAACATGAGCATTAACAAGATTCAAATAGAAATCTGTTTTGACTGAAGATGTCTATGTTTACTATTCCATACTTTCACATTTTTCACCTGTTTTTTTTTTTACCAGAAAAAAAATCTATTAAAAAAAAAGATGGAATAGCTGCATAATACTTTCTAAATGTTAATGTCAGGAACCCTGTCTGAGAGCACATTTTGCCCTTTCTTTCTTTTCTCAATAATGAGTTCATTCTCTTCTTTGCAGAGCCTGTCCCTCCTTCTTTCCAAGAAAAGTGCTATATTAGTGGAAATGAAAACGATTCTAGTGGTGGGTGGGTGAGATTTACTGTAAGATTCAAACCCCCAAAAGATCATCACACGGGGTAAGGAGGGATCGCTCCCATCCTTACTGCATGTGCACTTACCCATCATTCTTCCGTCAGTGGCACTCGTCATTGTATTAACTGCAGTTTCCGTTAATACAAAGTGACGGGCCATGCTTTTTCAGCGACAGCAGAAGACAGGATAAGCGTGACATTGTTTGATTACCTTATCATGATCGTATGATAAGACTGACTGAAGGATGGGATAAGGACACATCATCTGATAATCTTTGTGCGATCAGGCCCATGTGATAATCTCCTTATTCTTAAATATTAAAATCTAAATTGTAGAAAAGAATTGGATTTTAAAACTGTTTGTTTCAGTTGCTTTTTAATGTGTGTGTTATGAGACTTGAAGTCACTTGTCAACTTACAGCAGCCCCATCCATTTCTTTTCTTAGACAAGGAATACTCAAAGGTAGTTTTTGAAATTCCCTTCTTTGAAATATAGCCTACAGCATGGTATTTGTTGGCAGTCTACCATCCAAGTACTAACCAGGGCTGACTCTGCTTGGGTTACTAGATCTGACAGGATCTGGTGCCTTTTCCTTACAATAATTCTGGTCATAGTAAGCCTTCACATTTAAGCAAAGGAATTTAGAACTTTGATATGCATTTCTAGCACAGAGTCACACTTGACTATTTAAAAGAGTCACTTAACATCTATAATTTATAAGGTGGCCAGGGATATGTGCTTCTGAGGAACAGTCAGACGTGGCATGAAACAAAGGGGTAATGGAAAGGAATTATTCCAATCCTGCCTGATTCTCAAGGTGTTTTGGACATCAGCTCTCAGATGGTCAGCCAACATGGTCAACATTCTGGGAACTAAAGTCCAAAACATTTTGAAGACCACTGATCTAAATGACTGTTTCCTGGCTTTACCAACTGAAGCAGCTGTGTCTCCATTCATAACCACACTGGCTTGTGTGTTGGTGATGACAAAGTGTGTCAGTGTTCCCATCTACGCTAAGGGCAGAATTATTACCGGGTTTCTGCCCATGTAGCAGAGGGAAAAATGTGATCCAGCTTTTCCCATCACATTTGAAATGCCTGTGAATCTAAGTTCTAAGATCTGAATCAACTATAATGTTTGATAATATAATAATAACCTCTCATGTGATATTTCATAATTTTTCATAAGAACTTTATATTCTCATATTGAACGGATGTTGCATTTCATCATTCCTCCAAATTTCTGTAAAAATAATTATTTCACTATGAGATCAAGCATTAATCTTTCAGCAAGTTTCTGGTAGTGGATTGTCATTATATCTTTCAGTTTAATAAAAGAGTTCAGAATTCAGGTTAATGTGAGAAGAGTTTTGGGATGTCTCCTACAACAGGTGCATCTACATGATAAAAATAATGTCTTCTGACACTGTGCTAAAGTTCTATCTTTTGGAATCCCAGGAGCAGGAGCTGTAGTTTTACCAGGTCTTTAGCCCTATTTGCCAACAAGTGCCATTACTCACAAAACTACACATCCTAGGATTCTATAAGGTGGAACCATGGCAGTTAAAGTGTTGTTGTTCACCTTCCTGAGGGGAGAAAATATAATATCACACTTGGGAAAACCTATAGGCTGTTTGTAAAAGTATGGTAAACAGGCCAAGGAGAGAATAATAACTTATAGACTGAAATAAGCCAGTGTGGTCAGTCTGGTTTCTGCCATCAAACTCACTTTTTAGAATTATGAATAAATGTTTACAGTTGTCCAGTGGTATGGAAACAAGTAATTTGTATCAGTGACCCTGTTTGATCTTTTTTTTTTTTTTTGGTTAGTTTGGCAGTTGAGATTGGAAAAAGATTAAAAGGGCAAGAATTGGCTCATGGAGTACATTTTCCTCTGTTCCTAACCTGCCTGCATATTTCTTATAGATATGGAGGAAAGACAGGAAGATGGCTCATGTTTGCACTCTTTTATTTTCTTTGTTTGCTTCTGCCCTGTACAACCCTTGGAAGTCTACTTTCCTGCAGCTTTGCATGATATAGGGGGAAGGTTGCACCACAGCCCAGAGAATCTATAGTCAATCATGAGGAATTGGCTGCTCACCAGGAACAGTCTGCATAGAATTAGTTGTTTAGCAGCCTGGATCCTACACTGGCTACAGGATGCTTGTCCATATCCTCTTCACCACCACTATCATTTCTATTCCACCTTTTCCCCAGCTTGCAATTTAAAACAAGCACAACATAACAAAAACATATAAAAGCCAACATTCAAATAAATAAATAAATAAATTTGTATCCTGCCTCTCCCTTTTGAGAATTGAGGCAGGTAACAGCAAGAATTAAAACAGATACAGAAAACAATAACAAGAAAAACAATCCCCAACTCCCCTTCCTTCAATAAAAAATTACAACAATAAAATCCATATAACTACAGAAAAGTTAAAAACAGTTTAATAAAAGTGGCGATAGCTAGGGGGGTAGATCAAGTGGGCAATTAATTCTATTCTGGGCAGAGGTCAGTCTTGGAAGGCCTGCGGGAAGAGGATCATTTTTATCGCCTTTTTAAAAACATTGAGGGATGTAATCTGGCGAGTCTCCTCCATCATTCCAAATTTTTGGAGTGGCAACTGAGAAGGTCCTTTGGGAAGTCACCACCAATCTAGTTTTTCTTGACTGTAGTAAGTTCTTCTCAGAGGACCTGAGTGTGTGAGAAGGATTGTATGGGAGGAGGCATTCCTTCAAGTAAACTGGACCCAAGCCAAATAGAATTAACTATTCAAAATAGTTTAAAACAATTTAAAACTTCTGCTGAAAATAAAATAGCAGTTTAAGAACAGTTCGATGAAAACAACACAGCAGCTTCTATAGTCTTTGGTTTAAACCCTTTAGGCCTGCCTGTCAGAATAATAAAAAAAGACTTTGCCTGCCATTAGAAAGACAGGACGTTAGGGCTATTGTGGTCTCCCTGTGAAAGGGGTTCTAAAGACTAGGAGCAGCCACCAGGAATCCCTACCTCATGTCACGACCAGCCACGGCTGTGAAAGTTGTGAGACTGAAAAAAGGGCTTCTCCTGGGGAATCTCAGGGTCTGGGCAGGCTCATACATAGAGATAGGGTTTGTCAGACAGCCTGGACCTAAGTTAGGTTTTATCAGTCATAACCAGCACTTTGAATTGTACCTGGAAACAAACTGACAGTCAACTGAGCTTTTGGAGTAGGTGAGTTCTATCCTTGTGACCAGCCCATTAATTCTGACTGTAGCTCTTTGTACTGGGTGCAGTTTCCAAAACTCTATTCAAAAGCAGCCCCATGTACTAACTTTATATTTCAGTCCAGGGAGGCTGAAATAAATTCAACTTTATCAAGCAAAAGCTAGTCTACAGTTTGGCAGAAGCCTAACAGAGCTACCAATGTTACCCAACCCCAGAATTTGCCCTTACCCAGAGTTCTATTTAACCTTCCTAAATGGAATAGTAATATAATTATCAATGTAACAAAAGTTTCTCAAGTAACAAAACGTAAAGTAGATTAAAACTCTTTTCACACCTACAACTTGTTTTCAGTTCTCCAAAGCCACCCATCCACCCCTAACTATTCAAAATACACACATATTAGCAAGACAGTCTTATGCAGGTTTACTCAGAAGTAAAGCTATCCTCACATAGCTCATGGCAGCATTTTCTCTCAACTGTCACAGCCTTCTCTCACAACCTTGTCAGGCCTTCTTAGTGCACTACCATAGCCGACCAGCATAACAGAAAAGTATCCTGCAAAGTATGTTGCTAGACCTCCTAATGACTTCTCCTTTTAGTCTCTGTCAAGTTAACAAGAAAGAAAAACATCAGCACAGGTACATTCACTCTTACATTACTGTCTGCTGTAGCTCTATGTAAATAACAGGCAAAGTAAACCAGGCTTAGGGCACAGTGAGCCCCATTTGAGTACCCAAGCCCTGAAACAGGCCACTAATTTTGCTGCTCCTCTGAGCAGGTGCAGGAACACACATTGAATAAAATGAAGAATTTCTCTTCAAGACTGTTTCACCATTGAACTTGATAGTACAATAAAACAAACCAAGTGTTTCTTTCTTCCCTGAGTGAAACTTCAGAAGGACTCTTGCAAGGATCAGTACAAAGCTCAAAGTAGCAGTACCCTATCAATCTACTCCACTCAGGACCCAATTCACCCTCTGAATCCCTGAATGATCAATTATTGCACAAGAATCCATGGGCCAGGCCTGCCAGTCTTTTCTCCCCACTCCTGTTGTTCCTTTCTCTCCATGGCCTTTTCGTAACAGGAAAGCTTTTCCCATGAAGACAATTCTGCACACGGGGCAGGAGGGGGGGGGGCAGCCTGGTGTCTGTATGTCTTCGTAGAGAAGTATTCGCTGTGACAGATTTGTTTTAGGGTCACCCTAAGTAGTAGGAAATTATTTGAAAGCACCCCACCACCCCAACTTGCTTGGCAAGTTGTACTACAAAGACAAGAGAGAGGCATAGGCTGGGGAAATTATTATTATTATTATTATTATTATTATTTATATTTCCCGCCTCTCCCCATGGATTGAGGCAGGAGTACAACAATTTCAAATCACAATACAGTATAAAAGCAATATTAAAACTATCTTAAACATATTTCTATTATCAAACATATCCAATTGCCATTGTCAGTTCAATATTCCAGTCGTCTAAAAGAAACATTCTGTGGGGTAGTTCACAGAAGGTCAAATGGGTAAGCCTGCTGGAAGAGATCAGTCTTAAGTGCGTTTTTAAAGTCATCTAAGGTGTTAATAAGATGGATCTCTCCCGGGAGCCATTCCAGAGTCTGGAGGCAACAGCAGTGAACGATCTATCAAAAGTGGACTTCCGCTTTATTTTCGGACACTCTAGTAGTTTTTTCTCCGCAGTCCTGAGAATGCGGGGCGGATTGTGTAGGAAGAGGAGTTACCTCAAGTAACTCGGGCCCAAGCCATGTAGGGCTTTAAAGGTAATAACCAACACTTTGTATTGTGCCCAGAAGCTAATCGGCAGCCAGTGAAGAGATCTTAGTACTGATGTAATATGCTCAGATCTAGGTACACCAGCAATCAACCTGGCTGCAGCGTTTTGGATTAATTGAAGCTTCCGGACTTGGTACAAACGTAGCCCTTGGTACAAAGATGCCAATAGTCAATATGTTCCCAGAAACTGGGTATATGTAATGAGGGGTGCATTACTGGGATGGGTATTTTGGGGGATATACTAAGTTTATGTGCAACCCTCCACCACCATCTGCCATCAATCAAATTCACAGTCCCTGGAATAAAAAAGGGAGGAGGGAGAAGTGGAGTAAAGCAATGTGGCCCTGAGTACAGAGAGCCTTATACAAGCTTGCATGTCTATATTAATGTGTCTTCAACCTTATGCTGCCATTGTAAACACACATTAAAAAATTAGTTCCACTGAAACCAGTAACTGTTATCTTCAAAAATGTTTCCACAAACTTCACTGGGGTAGATCCCATTGAAATCAGAGGATATTCTTCTCAATGAACATACACAGGATTGGGCATCAGTGTGTTTAAGATGAGGCAGTGAATAAACATCAATAAACTGTGAATGAAGTTACAAGACCTTTTGAACAAGATATGCCATTCACTGGCAATACTGTTTGTTTAGGAGCAGCCCACTGGCATCATTCCTACTAGAAATTAACCCAGCATACTACATTGTGGCATCAAACCAACATCACAAGCTGTTCCAGCACTTGCAGCTGACTTGGAAGTACCGTGGCTGTTAAGACTCTTAATACCAAACTTCTCAGATAGCTGGAGACTGAAAAGGTTATAAAGTCTGTATACGCCAGCTAATCGTCATTGCAGTTGTGTGTGAAAAGGATGACCTGGAAGTAGTTTGCTGCTGTTTTTTTTAAAAACTGGCCTTTATGGAATCAAACATACACATATGAAAGAGGGAGAGAGAAGTAAAGAAGGGGAATTTACCAACTGTTTTTTTTAATAATTCTACTGGCTTTTGGTTCCAATGATAAAGAATTGCCAAGAGCTGCTTCACAGTGTTATGGAGGTTCAAAGCTAGTTTTAGGAACTGCATGTTTATCCAAGCCAATGCAGAGGAGATGATGATTTTCTTCAGATTAACAGCAAATTATTCAGTTTCAGTTCTTTATTACAGTCCGGAGACCCTGTAACATCAAGTTATTGTGCCATAATAATCATATCATGTTTTAACTTGTGTTTGGTTTTAGTCTATTTAAATTATTTTTTCAAAAATAATTTTAATATATCAGTACAGCTTTCAGTTATATACCACTCTGAATTCTTTTAGTATAGACTGGGATAGAAATATTTAAACAAACAAACAAATATTTTGTGCATCGGGGACCTTGGTGGGTCAGCAGGCATTAAATAAATATATCAAGAACCTCCTTTTTCTAAATATAAACCGAATAACTATCAACATGTTCCAAAGAGAAGAGTATCTACACTGAAAATAATGATTCCTACCCTCCACTTATCTATAAACACATTGGAAGAATACACCAGAGATGCAACGATTATTTCACTGGACATAGGAAACTGCCTTATACCAACTGGACATAGGAAACTGCCTTATACCAAGTTAGACAATCTACTTCCATTTACCTACTCTGCCTAAAATGTCTTTAAGAACTTGGGCACTGGTATTTTCCAGTCTGACAGCCAAACTCCATGTCAGAAATTGAACCTGTTAGAACATGCAATGCTTGTGTTCATTCTGTGCTATAGACACTATGTACTGGTCTAATGTACATTTAACAACATAATGGTAAAGCGATAATTCAGCCCCCACGAACTGTGGCTAAAGCCAGCTCACAAATAAGATGAAGAACACTTGTTCAGTCAACACACCTTTTCCTTACAAACAACTGACCCCACCACCCAAATCATTCCTTTACTACAGAAGCAAATCAAGTTTTTAGCATGTGCCAGGACTCTGCCTTTCTCAGGAAGGCCATGCACAATACACTAATATATTACTACCACAGGGGTCCTACAGTTAAGAGATTTCAGTGAGAGTGAGACAAAATACAAGAGCCTGAAGGCAATCAGTATCAACTGACATCTTAAGAAGGTTGTAGGAGAGAGAGCACAGCTCGAATTCATAACAATGAAAACAACTATCTTCATGCATTCTGTACATAAAATGGAGAGAAGTATCAGTAGCAACATGACCAGGTTAAATGTATACCCACACACAATCCATGTCAGGGAGTGGGAGAAACTGCTGTGTTTTTCTATTTATTTTGTTAGGAGATAAGCATTTCCTATCACTGTATAGGCAGGGAAATCATTTAATCTTTTTACATGAGCCCATTTATTCATCTCATTTGGTATATTCACATCCATGACCTATACTGGATGCTGCTTTAAAATGTTCCCTGGGAAAATCTTAAGTTTTTTTATGCAATAGGAGAGCTTTATTAGTTGGTAGGGCTTCCTTTCCTACTCTCTCCACACAACAGCTCAAGACAGTAGTTGTAAGTAGACTATGACACAAGATGTATTTTCAATTGGCATAGAAAGGGATCTTGCAACATCTCAAAG
Source organism: Urosaurus nigricauda (assembly GCA_034509955.1). NCBI lineage: Eukaryota > Metazoa > Chordata > Lepidosauria > Squamata > Phrynosomatidae > Urosaurus > Urosaurus nigricauda. Next base: position 98,810,161 of record JAOEGL010000001.1, read on the forward strand.
GGGCTGCAAGGTCTCTTTGCATACCGATTTTCCAGACTAACAAGGTTATGTCTTTGATTTCAGTATACATATATGTCTAAAAGTTACAATTACATGTTTATAAGACTTCAGACTAAATGTTCATTACTGTACAAGCTAAAATACATCTAGGGGTAACCGTGTTGGCCATATAGCAAATCTAATAACATCCAAACAATGATACCTTTATTGGGACAACCAAAATGCAGAAGTACATGTTTCAAGCTTTCAAAGTCACACTGGCTTCTTCATCAGGCAAACAGGAGAAAAAAATGGATGTTAGTCATAGGCCTGCATTTTCTGTTTCTGCTCTTAATTCAGATGGTAGGAAGGGCTATCTGCAGGCTGGCACCTCCCCTACCATCTAAACTAAGACCAGAAACAGAAAATGCAGGCCTAACATCGTCAATTTTTTTCTCCTATTTGCCTGATGAAGAAGCTAGTGTGACTATGAAAGCTTTTAACATGTAATTGTGCATTTTGGTTGGCCCAATAAAGATATCATTGTTTGGATGTTATTGTACACGCTAAAATGTTTAATTAAAAGTATGCAAATGTAGAGAGATCTTGTAGCACTTTTGAGAGTAAGCACAAGAAAGAAGTTGGCGCGTTAGCTTTCATAGACTTCAATCTTCTTCCTCAGATGCATTTGGAGGAGTGGAAGCCAGGGACATACATACATGCCATTGGTGTGAGAATGTCCATCCAAATTCAAAATCCTTTGTGTATGGAAATGAAGTAGCATGCCCAGTTATAAGGATGGATGATCGTTTGTGGACAAAGGCATTAAAAACTAGCCTTATGTGTGTGGAAATAAAGTCGCTAATCCAGTTTGGCACAGGCTAGTTGCTATACCAAACTGGGATAAACTTAAGAATTTAAGTACAAAATAGTGCAGTCAGAGCTCCATATTTGCTGCTTTGATTTTTGTGGATTTTATTAATATGTTCTCTTTAGGAATCTCTAGGTTCTCCGATGCAACTGTGCTGGAAATTGACCATAGAGTTGTGCTAGAGGACTTGAAGGTTACTAGAGACAACACTCCTCTAGCCATTTGTGGGTCCTCAAGTATGGTTCTGTGGTCAACTTCTGGCAGACAATGACCATAGGCTTGCACTGGAAGACCTAGAAATCCCTATCTTGTTTGTAAAGTGCACTGGCATCTATTCAACAACTCTGAATCTTCCATCTACCCATTCCTGATTTTCCCCTGCTAACCAGAAAGCTTTTGTCATAGTTCTCTACATATATTATTACATACATATGGTTATTAATACTGTTTACATATCTGGGTGCCATCCTCAAGAGCATGTCCTATGAACATATCCAGTAGCCCGATTCATTCTAGAAGATCTTCACCTACATGGCAAAAATTTCTGTTGCAAAAATGTTATGTTTTCTTAGCACTCAATACAATTTCTTGTCAAAATATTCTTTGCTATTGTGAGCCCTGTGTAAAATGTGCTTGCATGAATTCGGTGGGCACTTACTGGATGGTGCCTGTGGCACCAGTGATGACACACAATGCTTCCTGCCCTGTGTCCATGCTATTTATGGAACCTATTTTTGAAATACATGCACTTGGTGGTCATGTGCTCCCTACCATTCTACTATAGCACTAGAGCATTGTTGCAGCACCAGTGTATTTCCTTTTTACTTTCAGAAAGCATCAAGCTTTTATTCACTTCTCCCTACACTGCTCTGCCACTTTTTTGTTATAGCACATCTCTGTGCATTTTAACAGAGAATTCAGAGTCCCACCAAATTCAGTGGTACAAGTGTACCAAAAATTGTTAATTACTAAATCTGTGCTTCTCAAGGCGCAAGGCTATAGAAGTCAACTAGACCTATGTACAAAAAATAAACACATAAACACACAGATGAACATTGGTAGGCCTATATCCTCTGGCAAGGAGCTTATATCAACTAATTATCTTAAGTGTACTTAGGATATCATTTTAATGATGTTACCTAGGGACTACTGAGAGTAGAGACCTAACATTTTGCCTATTTGTTCGTAAGTCTTGGAGAGGTTCTTATTTCTAAGTAATTCTGCAATCCTATTCATACTTGTTTGGAAGTAATTGTCACTGAGAGATTTCTGAGTAACTCAATAGACCTTACATCTGAGCAAGTCCAATTAAGACTACGGCTTAAATCCAATTGTTAGTCCCCACTAGAATAAACCTATTTAATCAACTGCTGAATAGTAAGTCAAGACTTATGTAAATATCATTAGTTAAATGGGTTTAGTCTAGGAGGGACTAGCAACTGGATTTAGGCCTATAGCCTTAATAAATTACAGCACACTAAGCCAAACTACAGATATATCTGCTCAGTAGGTTTCAACCATTCTTCAGCAGAATCTCTCTCTCATAAGTGAATCTGATCTTGTAAGAAACTAATTCTCTATCTCCACATTGCCCTCATTGCTGGCAAATACAATTTCCCTCTCTCTGTTCCAGGTCAAACAAAATAATATTACAGAGCAAGCAGAGACAGAGGAAATCTCTCATAGGAACTATGTTCAAGAACCCTGCTTTTTAAAAAGGGTTTTGCTCTTGGAGGAAGCCTCAAGCATGTTCCAAAAACAGATGCATTATCCAATACAATATATCCTCTACATTCACTGGAGTTAGGGGAACAGGACCCCTGTGGCTATGGGAAAACTGCAAATAACATAAACACTATGTTTTTACCTGAAAGAACACCTCTCTAGGAATCTCTGGGTCTTCCAGTGCAACTCTGCGGTCAACATTTGTCAGACACTGACCATAGAATTGCACTGCAGGAGCTACAAATGCCTAGTGGAGTGTTCTCTCTAGGAATCTCTAGGTCCTTCAGTGTGACTTTTAGTTAAAGCTGACCACAGAATTGTGCTTGAAGAACTAGATATTCCTAGAGATAATGCATTAATAAAATCCATGAATAATCAAATATCCAAAATAAGGTCAAAATAAGGACAACCATGGCAAAGCTTTTAGAAATGTCAGGTGTTTGTTTGGTGGACACTTTTAGAAGGAGAAAAAAAAAAAACCAAAATGGATAAATAATTTTTGCAACATAATAATATAGACCTATTTCCCTCGCTCATAAACCTAAAGCAGATAAGAATATATTCGGAATATACGCTATACATCTTGTATACAATTATTAGGGAGTTAAACAGGACTTAGTTCCCAGTAGTAAGTAGGTTTCCCTCCTGAAGAAACTAGTATGAGTTCCATTCAGCTTTTGTCTCTCCTAGGAGTTTATCAGATGGAATTTCTCTTTATTGTGAATAATAATAATAATAATAATACATTTTATTTATACCCCGCTCTTCAGCCAAAGCTATCAGAGCGGCTTACAATTTGTTAATTAGACAATTAAGTCCCCTCAAGATGGTGGTTGAAGGGAGGGCTCTTCTTGTTTCCAGCAGGAGGTGGCCTGCCTCTCTCTCCCCTCAAGATGGTGGTTGAAGGGAGGGCTCTTCTTGTTTCCAGCAGGAGGTGGCCTGCCTTTCTCTCCCCTCAAGATGGTGGTTGAAGGGAGGGCTCTTCTTGCTTCCAGCAGGAGGTGGCCTGCCTCTCTCTCCCCTCAAGATGGTGGTTGAAGGGAGGGCTCTTCTTGCTTCCAGCAGGAGGTGGCCTGCCTTTCACTCCCCTCAAGATGGTGGTTGAAGGGAGGGCTCTTCTTGCTTCTAGCAGGAGGTGGCCTGCCTCTCTCTCCCCTCAAGATGGTGGTTGAAGGGAGGGCTCTTCTTGCTTCCAGCAGGAGGTGGCCTGCCTTTCTCTCCCCTCAAGATGGTGGTTGAAGGGAGGGTGTCAGACACTGACCATAGAATTGCACTGCAGGAGCTACAAATGCCTAGTGGAGTGTTCTCTCTAGGAATCTCTAGGTCCTTCAGTGTGACTTTTAGTTAAAGCTGACCACAGAATTGTGCTTGAAGAACTAGATATTCCTAGAGATAATGCATTAATAAAATCCATGAATAATCAAATATCCAAAATAAGGTCAAAATAAGGACAACCATGGCAAAGCTTTTAGAAATGTCAGGTGTTTGTTTGGTGGACACTTTTAGAAGGAGAAAAAAAAAAAACCAAAATGGATAAATAATTTTTGCAACATAATAATATAGACCTATTTCCCTCGCTCATAAACCTAAAGCAGATAAGAATATATTCGGAATATACGCTATACATCTTGTATACAATTATTAGGGAGTTAAACAGGACTTAGTTCCCAGTAGTAAGTAGGTTTCCCTCCTGAAGAAACTAGTATGAGTTCCATTCAGCTTTTGTCTCTCCTAGGAGTTTATCAGATGGAATTTCTCTTTATTGTGAATGGAGCCAATTGGAGCCAATTCGAATTCACGTGAATTCGCTAGTTTAGTGAATTTATGTAAATTCCCATTGCGTTCAGAATGTGTTCAGATTGACTTCCCATTACCCGAAAATGACCCCCCCCATTGCCCGAAATTGCGTGAGATGCTTTAATTCGCAATAACGTAAAACCCCATGATTGCGTTCGGATTGCCATTAGATTATACTTCCAGTTTCCAACGTCTGATAAGGTCCCTAGCCTCTTCTTGGGTTTCCAAATTTGTTGAATTAATATATTTCTTCCAATGTCTATGCCAAAGCTTAAAAAGAAAAATAAGGTCAGCCAATGGTGGCACCCCTTAACGGAGGCTCACCCGCCAGCAACTTCTGTTTCCAAAACAGTAACTGGAATGAAAAAGCCAACTACGGTGTTGGGAAGTCAACCCCATCCTGTAGCACGCTGGACAGGAATTTCGCCCAAATTGAAATGGGAGAAATCCTTCACAATGTATGGCACTGGAGACAGATGGAGGGCTTAGGCTTGTTGTCTGACTCACTCGCTATGGAATTCTGGGAGTTGGAGTTTGTTGTGGGCCCTTCGGGCCCACAACAAACTCCAACTCCCAGAATTCCATAGCCTTGAGCCACAGAACGAGTTAAAGCGCTTCCAAACCGGGTTAAACCTCTCCAGTGCGGACGCTGCCCTTCCTCCCCTCCCAAACGCTCCCAGTTTATTTCCTCACCGAAACCGTGGCCTCTTCCTCGGGAGCGCTGGCTGCACTCCCCACCGACGGAGCAGCCTGACCTACTTTCCGCCTGGCTCTGCTTCTGCTGCCGCTGCTCTCTCTCTCTCTCTCTCTCCCTGAAACGCGTCGCACCACTAACCTACTTTCCCACCAATGGCTGCTCTCCCCGGCGCGCAGGAGGCGCGGGCCAATCGCCGACGGGATCGGCCCTCCCCGGCCCAATCGGATTGCTCCCTGGCGGGCACGCCTTCTTAACCTAAACCGACCAATCCCGTATCGACTAGGGTGAAGATTGACACTTGGGTGTGTGGGGGGGGGTGTTGAGGGAGCTCGCTGTGTGGCGTTTGTTATACTGCTGCTGCTGCTCCGGTTGCGTAATAAGGGGACTGTCAGGGGCGGGGCCGGGTGGGACCCGGATGTAGAGCTGCTCTACACTGATTCTGTTTGATTCCCCCTGCCTTGACCGCGCGCGCTGCTGACGTCACAAAGAGGCCGCCAGTGGCCGTTGGGGGACCCCGGCGTTGCCTAGGCGACCCTCCGCCCCGCCCCTCTTCCCCTCCCTCTTGTTGACTCTCCATTCAGAGGCTTTTTCTTCTTCTTCTCTTATCCTCCCTTTATTGGCTCCCCTTCCCCTTCCGCATCCAGTACTGTACAAGCTTTTCAAAGCCCTCCACAGACTGGCCCCTCCTTACTTGTCTGAACTTCTTTCTCCTCACACTCCTTCTCTTCCCCTCCATTCTGGTAGTCTAGGTCTCCTGTCCCAGCCGAGGATTTCCACTGCCCTGTCCCAGATTCCTCCCTTCTCACTTGCTGCCCCTCACTCCTGGAACCTTCTTCCCCCACATGCACGCCTCATCACTTCCCTAACCAGGTTCAAAACTGAGTTAAAGACTATATTATTTATGGAAGCTTTCCCAGGACTGTGCCATCCGCCCCAGGATGCCTCCTTTTAACTTTGTATTAAGAAGCCAAGCCCTTCCTCCAGTCCATCTGCCTTGGTCCAGGCCCCAGAGGGAGAGAAGAACCACCGGACCTCATCCCCTTCCCACCACCTTTCCCTTCTCCTTTTGTGTTGTCTCTTTTAGATTGTAAGCCTCAGGGCAGGGATCCATCTAATTCTAAGATTGTATGTACAGCACTGTGTAAATTTACAGCGCTATATAAATACAATTAATATTAATAATCAGTTTCAAAATTGAGTTAAAGACTATATTGTTTAGGGAAGTGTTCCCAGGCAAGTGTCCTTCTCTGCCCCCAATCATATGTTAAGAAGCCATGCCCTCCCTCGAGTCCCATCTGCCTTGGTTCAGGCCTCAGAGGGACTAAAGAACTGCTACATTTGATCCACTTCTGCACCACCATTCCCTTCTCCTTCTGTGTCATTTGTCTTTAGATTGTAAGCATGAAGGCAGGGAACCGTCTAATTAAAGATTGTACAAAGGATAATAATAATAACAACATGAAGAAAACAAAACTAATGACCACAAAAAATGCATAAATTCAATCTAGACAACGAGGAAAATGAAACAATTAAACAGTTCCTGTTGTTGTTAATGTTTGCTCTATGTCCAAACTCTGGCCCTCCAGATGTTTTGGACTTCAGCTCCCAGAATCTCTGAGCATTGGCCAAGCTGACAGGAAGGGGATTATGAGGTAGGAAGGAAATTTGCATGTGGGCAATGATTGGCTGAGGGGCAAGGAGGGCATCATTATGAGGTCGGAAGGAAATTTGCATGTGGGCAGTGATTGGCTGAGGGGCAAGGAGGGCATCATTATGAGGTCGGAAGGAAATTTACATGTGGGCAGTGATTGGCTGAGAGGCAAGGAGGGCATCATTATGAGGCCGAAAGGAAATTTGCATGTGGGTGGTGATTGGCTGAGAGGCAAGGAGGGCATCATTATGAGGTAGGAAGGAAATTTGCATGTGGGCAGTGATTGGCTGAGGGGCAAGGAGGGCATCATTATGAGGTAGGAAGGAAATTTGCATGTGGGCAGTGATTGGCTGAGAGGCAAGGAGGGCATCATTATGAGGTAGGAAGGAAATTTGCATGTGGGCAGTGATTGGCTGAGGGGGAAGAAGGGCATCATTATGAGGTAGGAAGGAAATTTGCATGTGGGTGGTGATTGGCTGAGGGGCAAGGAGGGCATCATTATGATGTAGGAAGGAAATTTGCATGTGGGCAATGATTGGCTGAGGGGCAAGGAGGGCATCATTATGAGGTCGGAAGGAAATTTGCATGTGGGCAGTGATTGGCTGAGGGGCAAGGAGGGCATCATTATGAGGTCGGAAGGAAATTTACATGTGGGCAGTGATTGGCTGAGAGGCAAGGAGGGCATCATTATGAGGCCGAAAGGAAATTTGCATGTGGGTGGTGATTGGCTGAGAGGCAAGGAGGGCATCATTATGAGGTAGGAAGGAAATTTGCATGTGGGCAGTGATTGGCTGAGAGGCAAGGAGGGCATCATTATGAGGCCGAAAGGAAATTTGCATGTGGGTGGTGATTGGCTGAGAGGCAAGGAGGGCATCATTATGAGGTAGGAAGGAAATTTGCATGTGGGCAGTGATTGGCTGAGGGGCAAGGAGGGCATCATTATGAGGTAGGAAGGAAATTTGCATGTGGGCAGTGATTTGCTGAGGGGCAAGGAGGGCATCATTATGAGGTCGGAAGGAAATTTGCATGTGGGCAGTGATTGGCTGAGAGGCAAGGAGGGCATCATTATGAGGCCGAAAGGAAATTTGCATGTGGGTGGTGATTGGCTGAGAGGCAAGGAGGGCATCATTATGAGGTAGGAAGGAAATTTGCATGTGGGCAGTGATTGGCTGAGGGGGAAGAAGGGCATCATTATGAGGTAGGAAGGAAATTTGCATGTGGGTGGTGATTGGCTGAGGGGCAAGGAGGGCATCATTATGATGTAGGAAGGAAATTTGCATGTGGGCAATGATTGGCTGAGGGGCAAGGAGGGCATCATTATGAGGTCGGAAGGAAATTTGCATGTGGGTGGTGATTGGCTGAGGGGCAAGGAGGGCATCATTATGATGTAGGAAGGAAATTTGCATGTGGACAATGATTGGCTGAGGGGCAAGGAGGGCATCATTGTGAGGTCGGAAGGAAATTTGCATGTGGGCAGAGATTGGCTGAGGGGCAAGGTGGGCGTCATTATGAGGTAGGAAGGAAATTTGCATGTGGGCAATGATTGGCTGAGGGGCAAGGAGGGCATCATTATGAGGTCGGAAGGAAATTTGCATGTGGGCAGTGATTGGCTGAGGGGCAAGGAGGGCATCATTATGAGGTAGGAAAGAAATTTGCATGCGGGCGGTGATTGGCTGAGGGACATCATTTTGAGGTAGGAAGGAAATTTGCACGTGGGCAGTGATTGGCTGAAGGGCAAGTAGGGCATCATTATGAGGTAGGAAGGAAATTTGCATGTGGGCAGTGATTGGCTGAGGGGCAAGGAGGGCATCATTATGAGGTCGGAAAGAAATTTGCATGTGGGCAGTGATTGGCTTAGGGGCAAGGAGGGCATTATGAGGTAGGAAGGAAATTTGCATGTGGGCGCTGATTGGCTGAGGGGGAAGAAGGGCATCATTATGAGGTAGGAAGGAAATTTGCATGTGGGCAGTGATTGGTTGAGGGGCAAGGAGGGCATCATTATGAGGTAGGAAGGAAATTTGCATGTGGGCGGTGATTGGCTGAGGGGCAAGGAGGGCATCATTATGAGGTAGGAAGGAAATTTGCATGTGGGCAGTGATTGGCTGAGAGGCAAGGAGGGCATCATTATGAGGTAGGAAGGAAATTTGCATGTGGGCAGTGATTGGCTGAGGGGCAAGGAGGGCATCATTATGAGGTAAGAAGGAAATTTGCATGTGGGCAGTGATTGGCTGAAGGGCAAGGAGGGCATCATTTTGAGGTAGGAAGGAAATTTGCATGTGGGTGGTGATTGGCTGAGAGGCAAGGAGGGCATCATTATGAGGTAGGAAGGAAATTTGCATGTGGGCAGTGATTGGCTGAAGGGCAAGGAGGGCATCATTTTGAGGTAGGAAGGAAATTTGCATGTGGGCAGTGATTGGCTGAAGGGCAAGTAGGGCATCATTTTGAGGTAGGAAGGAAATTTGCATGTGGGCGGTGATTGGCTTAGGGGCAAGGAGGGCATCATTATGATGTAGGAAGGAAATTTGCATGTGGGCAGTGATCGGCTGAGGGGCAAGGAGGGCATCATTATGAGGTAAGAAGGAAATTTGCATGTGGGCAGTGATTGGCTGAGGCTTCTGGGAGATTAAGTCCAAAACATCTGGAGGGCCAGAGTTTGGACATTGTGCTCTAAGTGATCTCAACTCATGGCAACTCTGTGGATGAGACATCTCCAAGGCCCCCCTTTCTTTGCCTCCAGAGAAATGTCAGGCTTAATTGCTCAAAGACAGACCTATTTGTTTGTTTTGGCTGTCCATGGTATCCTCAGCACTCTTCTCCAGCAGCACATCTCAAATAAATTTATTTTCTTTTTGTCCATTTTCTTAATTTGTCCAGCTCTCCCATCCATATGTGGTAATGGGGAATACAATTGCTTGTACGATTCTGACTTTTATGTTTAGTTGTATATCTTTGCTCTTTCATTTATCCTTTTCTACTTAGGATCAAATATTGACCAGAATGGTGACTGCAGTCAAGAAACAATAAGACAACTAGGACTGGAAAAGAAATAGAGAAGCCCTTAACATATAAAGATATACAACTGAGCAATAAAGTCAGGATCATCCAAGCCCTTGTATTCCCTATCACCATATTCAGATATGATAGCTGGACAGGGAAGAAAGTAGATAGAAAGAAAATTCATTTGAGATGTGGTGCTGTAGAAGAATACTAAGGATACCATGGACTGCCAAAAAAAAAAGGGGGGGGCGGGATCCTTTATCAAATCAAGCAAGAAGTCTTAGAAGCCAAGATGAAAAAATAATGTTATATATGGTTTCGGCAGCAAGAATGTTATTTGCCGCTAAATGGAAAGATGAAAACTGTCCGTCAATCGATGATTAGCTTATCAAACTCTATGACTTTATGAAGACTTACAAATTAACTAAACTATTACAACTAAACAATGGAATTGTGAATGATAACTTCAGAAAGTATGTATACAGTGGGCCCTTGTTATCTGCTGTGGTTTGGTTCCAGGACCCTCTGTGGATAACAAAATCTGTGTATGCTCATGACCCATTAAATGTAATGGCACAACAAAATAGTGTCCCATATATAAAATGGAAAATCAAGGTTTGCTATCTGGAATTTATATTTTTTGGGAATATTTTCAAGCCATGTATGCTCAAATCCATGGATAAAAAATCCATGGATAAGGAGGGCCAACTGTATATTAGTGGCTTATCACAGGAAAGAACTCCAAAACAAGGAAAGCTAGTTTTATTTAAATGTTTTATATTATGTTAGTGCAGTTGTCTATGCTTAGTGTAACGGGCTGGTGGGAATATATGTAAGTTTCTATGGTTTATGTTTAATGATTAATGTTTTGTTTTGTTTTGCTTTTATGTTTGTCTTAACTATGTTATATGTATGTTGTTCTTAACTTGATTCAATAAAAAATATTTTTTAAAAAAGCCAAGATGATCAAGTTGAAGCTGTTGTACTTTGGTCACATAATGAGAAGACATGGCTCACAAGAAAAGGCAATAATGCTTGGAAAGGTAAAAGGTAGAAGAAGGAGGGGAAGAGTACACACCAGATGGATGGACTCAATCAGGAGGGTCTGCAGGGCCTGAGCAGAGCAGTGGAAGATAGGGAGTCTTGGGGGTGTCTCATCCACGGGGTCACCATGGGTTGGGATCAACTCGAGGGCTGCTAATGGTAACAACAAACAGCGCTGAGAGCCTCTGTGGCTGAAGAGTTGAGTAGAAATCTCTGAATAAATAAATAAGGCTAAATAGCTCACAAAACTACAGACTTCAGAATTCCATAGCATTGAGCCATGCCTATTAGGGGTCAAGCTGTGTTAATTCTACACTGTAGATGCATCCATCACTCAGGGCAAATCCTGCCCAGAGTATGAGGCTGCCTTTGCTGTTGAATCTTTCTCATTTCCTTTCAGGCTTATTGGGATCCTGGGTGCGGCAGGGCAGTGGTGGACAAAATGGTAGATCCCGATGTACTGGTAGTTCTCTGGGTGGCCTGTGGTAGTATAATTTTTATGACTCATTTATGTCCTCCTTTCCTCCCAATAATGTGTTCTGAGGTGGCTTATGAGTTGGAGTAAGGAAGCAGACAGGTAGAGTAAGAAAATAAATACTTCTGACTATCTGTCAAGAGCAGCAACAAGTTGACCTTCCCAACTGCATTATACTGTTGGGGGCTTGGGGTACTCTGGAGTGGATTTTTATATGGAGATGAATGCGATCTTTTTTTTTCCTGGAATAGTACAGCTCTAGTTTACTGCAGGGCCAAAAATGCTAATATACTACAAACTAAAAAGTATAATCCTTTTTCATTTGCAGATTATGTTTAAGGGACATTAGTTAATTCTTTGTTTTTTATTGTGTGCCTTCAAGTCATTTCCGATTTATAGCAATCCTAAGGCAAACCTATCACAGAGTTTTCTTGGCAAGATTTGCTCAGAATTTTTTTCATTTATCTTTGCCTTCCCTGGGGCTGAGAGAGTGTGATTTACCCAAGATCACATTGTGTGTTTCCATGGCTGAGCAGGAATTTGAACCCTGGCCTCCCGAGCCCTAGTCCAACACTCACTACCCTGGCTTACCTCCATGTAAGTACTGTGGAGTTGTTTGAGCAATAGTCATACAGTCAGATCACTACAGCACACTGGCACTCTAGTACTCAACACAAATTCCTGGATTCCAAGTTCTTTTAAGGCTTCTTGTGTGTGTATTGGGGGTTGGCAAATGTGGAATTCTAGTTGTTTTAAAGAAGTTCCTGCAAGCTTACACCACCCTGAGTTAGGTGTATTTAACTATTAAATTGACACCTGTGACATACTTCCTTATCCTAAGGTCTTGGCAGTTTACATTACGCAAAGCTTCCACCCACTCAGATAGATGTTAACCACTCAGAACAGTCCAGCTTGCATAACTCAGCACCCTTAATCCTTGTTCGTGTCTCTCCTTATGCTCTCCAAAAATGTCTCCAGGATCCTTTATGTCTAGTTTTATATGTTCTGGAAGACAAACTCCTGTTAGTCTGCCAGCAAATGTGCACAAAAGTCTTGTGGTCATTTACAAGGCTAGTTTACTACCATTAAGTTGTATGTGACTTATGCTGCAAGGCTTTCAAGAAAATCATAATTTACACATTAGCCTCACATATACAGAGGTGATCCTATCCTCCAAGTCCTAATCCAAAGATCTACTGACTTTCTTAGCCACCACAATCCTGGATACATTTGCCACCTAAATTAACACTCAAAATGTAAAATATGAGGTAAGCATATTTAGTGGTTGTGATTGGTATGATAGTCATATGGCGTTTGTTTCTGCTAGAGAAGAGCAAGTCTGGAGTCAGCACACAGTATAATGGGTCAAATGCCAGGAGATCCACTATCTGCCTTTCTATTTTATTTTATTTTATTTTATTTTATTTTATTTTTTGTTCCTCCATACAGAACTGTGCTGAGGAAGGACCAGGTGGCTGAAGCCACACTGTTGCAGTGCTGCCTATTCCCATGGAATTCCCTAGGAAGTAGGAATAGAGAACATCAGGGAAGTATCGGGGAGACTGGAGGATACTGTGCCCAATGTCCAGCCAAGCTTGGGGCAAGCATTATAGGGGGGAAAGTGGAGCTAAAAAGGTAAACTAAGGTCCAAACACACTACAGAAATAATCCAGTTTGAGACCCCTTTAACTGTCCTGGTTCAGTGCTAGGGAATCCTGGGAATTGTAATTTATTGTGGCACCAGAGCTCTCTGACAGAGAAAGCTAAATGTCTCACAAAACTACAGTTCCCAGAATTCTCTAGTATTGAGCCAGGGCAGTTAAAGTGGTCTCTCTCAAACTGGATTATTTCTGCAGTGTGTTTTGGACCTAAGTTTGGTTGCACCCAAAAGGCTGTGTATGTTAACAGATGAATACAGCTTCAAAACATTTGAGAATTGCTGTCAGGAACAAAAATATGCTTTTTAAAAGAAGGACTTGTTGCCCTTTTGCAGGGTGGTGTCTCCCTTATCTAATTAAGATATTGCTGTCTTAAACACTCTTATTTAAAAAGACAAGAATGTGTTTAACAATTATAATATAAAACAGATACAATTTCAGCTTGGTATAATGTGCACTTCGACTGTTTAACAAAACTAATTGTCATGTTCCTGACTTTCTACAGTCTATCTTACTTTAGGCTGCAGATCAGTCTAGGTTAGGAGCAAGACTTATTAGTAGGTCCCATAGGTGAGTGGTTTATCTTTTCAAGAGCATAGCATAAACCATTCTGGCTTGCACTCTTTCTGAAAGTACACACTCTGATTATGGATCCATCTTTATTAGTCTCTAGTGTCATGAAGCACCTGCCAGCTGAAACTGATAAGCCCACTGCATCTCCTCCTGGACAGAGGGAATTTGGAATTCATTCCAAATCAATGAAACCTGCAACAAAATGTTTTAGTGTAGAATGATTCTGGTCAGAGGTCCAGCTATCCCTTTTTCCAGGCTACGCCATTTTCCCTCATCCCATTTTTTCCTCCTCCATCACCAACCAGCCAGTACAGTACATCTCCTGTATCTGCAGGGGTTATGTTCCAAGACTCTCATGGATACCCGAAATAATAGGGAACTCTTATTTTCAATAAGACAAACAGCTTCAATCTCAAGAATACTATAGAACTGCAGCGGAGTAAGAAATGCATAGAGAGAACATATTTTTGAGGATGTGGATGAGTAAAATTACAGGAAGCAAATCCATGGATGTAGCAGTTGTACATGGTATGTATTCACATAACATCTTTAACACTCCTTCAGTGGCTTTTGTGACCTCTCCTCCTAACCAGTTACAACTTTGTAGCCTGAAACTCGCTTATGTCTTCTGCATGCATGGTACTATTTTGGCTACATAAAAAAGAAACAGCTACATCATGCCTACTATTAGTACATATAAGTGTAGTCCATAGCCAAATACTGCAGTTCACTGTTCCAGGCACTCAGTCATGTCTTCCTCCACTCCATTCAGTTTCTTTCCATCCTGCTTTCTTTTCCCTCCATCCCAGCAATCAACATTAAATGGCTACTGACTACATTCAGTCATTGTGTTGTCGTGGGGAGAGTTCCCATTTTTAGGACATCATTCTTAAGAAAACTTAGTACCACAAAACCTGCTAATATCTCCAACCTGAGTGTGATTATTATCATTTTGGCAACATAAACAGCCACGTTCACACCTGTACAATGGAAATTACATGATGAAGTGATGAAGCTGATGATGAAGGTGATGAAGCTACCAAGTTGCTAATAGAGGCTGGATGATTAGATTGTATCTCATTTTATGTTGAAACTGTTATTCATTGCTGCTTCATTTCCAAACTGAATTCAAACTGCCCTCTTCCTTACCTTTAAAACCTTGCATGGTTTTGGACCCAGACATGAATTGTGCTATTTTCTTCTCTTCCAATTCAAACATCTGCTGAGATCATTATCTGATAGACTTCTTCAGCTGTTCCATTTCTTTACCAAAATCCAGGTATGAAAATGATTTTCTCAACCAAAATCCAGGTATGAACATGATTCATGCAAAGTCATCCCTTCCTGCTTACCTTCTCTTAAACAAGGAGACATTATCTGTCTGTTCCCAAGCATGCAGCTGATCCCCATTAAGCCAGATTTTTTTCCACTCTTTCATTATTCCACTTCATTATTTTGATATATTTGCTTAATGGCTCATATAATTTTGATCATTTCAGTTTCCTGAACGTAGTCTGTTAACAGGTTCTGGGTGGTTAGACAATGTATCTCACTTATGATGAGGTATTCATTGCCAGTTCATTTGCAAGATCAATGCAAAGTGCACTTTTTAAATCTTTAAAGCCCTGCACAGCTTTGGACCCAGACTCCTGTGACACCAATCTCTTAAATCCCTTTTCTAGAGCACTAACTTGTCACTGTTTTGTTGATCTCTCCAATTTTAGGTGAGGGCAGTGGATTTTGCCAAAAGTACTCTGTGCTTCCAAAGAAAATTCTCAAGCAACAGCTAAGCAACAGTCAATCAGGCATGCATAATAATAATAATAATAATAATAATAATAATTTCTAGCCCACCCATCTGAACAGGCAATCGGGGTGGAGTACAACAGGATTAAAACAACAATTAAAGTAGAACAATCCCATCCCCACCTCCCACCCCTTAAAATAAAATTAAATCAGCAATGAGTTAAAACATATCAATATCAAAACCTAAAAATTCTTCAGCTGTATGGGTGGGCTGAAATCATGGAGGAAGAAGGCTGGAAGAAGTCTAAATCTTGGATTTGGAGCCGGGAGATGTTAAACATTGTCTGGGAAGGCCTGCCGGAAGTCTCAATTCCATATTCTGTCCTGAAGCCAGTTTGAAATGGATCAAGATAATCAGTTTCATCCAAGACAGCTTGGAGTTGAGAGGCGACAGCTCTCTCGATCACCTTGCTAAGAAAAGGCAGCAAGGAAACTGGCCTATAGTTTTCTTGTCCAGGGGGTCGAGGGAAGGTTTCTTCAGGAGAGGCTTCACAGCCACCTCCTTCAGACAGGATGGAATAATGCCTTCCCTAAGGGACGCATTGATCACATCCTGAAGGAATGTTCTCAATGTGTCCTCTCCCTGGATGACCAGCCAAGATGGACATGGATCGAGGGAGCAGGTCGTCTTCCTTGTACTACCAAGGACCTTGTCCACATCATCGGTACTCACTGATTGAAACTCATCCAGTAAACTAATAGCAACAGAGTTGTTGGACACCTCATTTAAGGTCACTGGTCGAGTATTGGCATCCAAGTTGGCTCTTATCCGAGAGATGTTATCTGCAAAGTGGCTGTTACACGTCACAACAGGCTGTCGTTGGGTCAAGTAGGGGATTTGGCGCAGGAGGAACCTGTGTCAGCTCCCCCACCACCTTGAACAGCTCTGCTGGGTGGGACTCTGCAGACGCAATGTGTGCAGAGCAGAAGGATCTCCGCGCTGCACGCAAAGCCTCCTGATAGGTGCCAAGATGCTGCCTATGGCGAGTTCTGTCAGATGAGAGCCAAGTCGTCCACCTTTTGTGCTCTAGTTGTCCAACCCACTTCATCTCCCTGAGCTCTTCTGTAAATTGGGGTTTCCGATTGGAAGCAGGTTGGAAAGGATGCTCGGGAGCAATTGTATTGATAGCCCTGGTGATGTTGGTGTTCCAAGTGTGAACCAAGGCTTCAACAGAGTCGCTGGTGTTCTCAACCAACAGACCCTCTAGGGCTTTTCCCAAACCAATTGGTTCCATAAGCCTTCGAGGGCGGACCATTCTAGTGGGTCCGCCACCCCCGGGGGGACGGAAAGTGGCCTTTAGTTCCAACTTGATCAGGAAGTGATCCGTCCATGACAGTGTGGGTGTTTTGGTTACCTCCACCCACGGATACTCCTGTTCCGTACTAAAAAACCCGTCAAGTGTATGACCTGCACAATGAGTGGCCCGACTGACCAATTGGGAAAGGTTCATGCCTGTCATGGAATCCATGAACTCCAGAGTCACTCCAGATAACTCAAACAAGCTGGTTTCGAGAGGAATGTTGAATTCACCCAAGACCAGAAGTCTGGGTGACTCCAACAACAACTCAGAAACCAGCTGAGTCAACTCGGTTAGGAAGTCTGCTAGGCAATGGGGTGGCCAGTATACTAGCAGAATCCCCAAACTGTCCCTGGTCTTCAGGCTTAAGTACATGCACTCAACGTGGGCTGTTTTCCGGACAGGTTTCCTGATCAAGGTCAGATTGTTCTTATGGACTATGGTCACACCGCCCCCTCACCCACTTTCCCTTATCTCCTCACTGCGCCCACGTGGCAGCGCTGGCATCTCCCAGCCAGATCTCGGTAAAGCGTGCATCATACAAGTGGTACTTGCAACAAAGATGTTTGGAGTGCTCCTGTTCAGTGTTGTGAATATGGGGTTCTGTCACTATGAGGTCCTGCTCAGTGTTGTGAATATGAGGTTATCTTTTTTCATGTTAATAGATTTAAGTATTCTGACCTGGAACACATTGTTAAAGTATTAGTGTCATATTCTTACTGTATTGCATATTATTAGTCTTGCAGTTCTATTGCAGAGTGTCTTAGGTCCTACATCATAAAATGCTGCAGGATTTTCACAAAGTCATTGTGTGCTGCTACAATAGTAACTTCTCTCATCACTACTGCAGCCACCCCCTCACACTGCCAAAGCTTCGACTCTGTAGTTGCCACAGCAACATCAACCCACGCAAAGTGCCATAGCATCACTGCTGCAATGCCATAGCAATGAAATCATGCTTCCAGGGATTGCTGCCCAGTCCCACCATCAAATAAATGACTCAGTGAAGGAGCAGAAAGATATGGCTGAAGAACAGTCTACTAACCATGGCAGGGGGTATCACAGCATGACAACACATGAATGGTGCCCTCATGCCCTTTTGAAATTGTACTCTGCCTTCCATACCATCTCATAACTCAGATTGTGGTACTGATGTCTTTTCTTCCAATGAAACTTCCAGAGCATCAATGTGATTCTCTCCGCTACCTGTATCTGAAAATACTTGCATGATATTCTTAGATACTGCTGCAGCTCCATTACTTAATGGTACAGGCATGTGTTGGTTAATGAAGTAGATGTGTCCCCGAGCAATAGTTATTTGACAGGAAATTTGGTACCAGAAGCAGAAATAACATGAAAAAATAGGGATAAATTCCTATATCACAAAAAGGAGGGCAATTCAAAATATTTCAGCAAATATTCAAAATTAATAGTATACAAAGAGCATTGGAAAGCTTCTTCCAAATTACATCCAAGGATGATTTTTTCATCACCTTACACTTATGATTTTGATTTGGTGGCCAAACTTGTAGATCTTTGTTTAACATGCTGGGCATAGCTGGTGAAGCAAGCTTATCTGTTTCCCCCATTTCTCTCTGGTTTGTTCTCCATGCATGCTCAGTAAGGGTTTCTGGAAACAGTTGCTGTTTACTTTTTCTATTCTAGGCAGGCACACACAGGCAAGTAGAATTCTGCTGTTTCTCAGTTCGAGTTCTTATAGCAATAACATGTACATTTTTATACCACTTATCAATGAACTCAGCACTCTCTAAGCAGTTTACAACCTGTAAGCTAATTGCCCTGCAGAAACTGGGCACACATTTTATTGACCTATGTAAGGATGGAAGACAGAGTCAACCTTGGAGCCCCTGGGATCAAACTCACAACCTTGTGGCTGCATTATCAGCATTTAACCACTGCACCACCAAGGCTCCCCTTATTGCATCATTTAATGCTGATTCACTGCTGCCGCCCAACACTAAAGGTCCAATCCTCCTTCACTAGCCTCCCAGTGCCAATGCTGCTAACCATTCAGCTTGACAGAGAAGAAAATAAAAGGGGTGACTCAATGAGTGTAAAAAGATTTTATAAATTAAAATAGAAAAAGCTTTGTTAGATGTTTTATTACTGAAATATGTCTGTATAACAATTGCAAGACCAGCAGGTCAGGTCCTGAAGGCCCCTCAACAAAAACTGCAAAATATGCACAAATAGCATTGTCCATTAAAATATCTGAACTGGATGCTATAGTCTTATAATAATGCAGGATAGAGTTGCACTCAGTATTCAGGCAGGCTGTCATGAGATTGATCCTGAGCTCTCCAACTTGTTCATTTACAAACAAAAGCTTCCTTTCCTTGTAGCCTGTGTCTTTCACTTAACAAACCTAACACTTCCATCCCATAATATCCAAAATCTATAAAACAGCAATAACATTTTTAGACCAACCAAAATTCACACAAAAAAATGTTGCCTGTATTCCATGCAATATGGAATCCATGTTGGTGTAATATGTCTTCAAACAACCGGGGAAAAAAATATTTTCACTGACAAGTGACAGGTGAGAGTTGAAATGTTTGGTTGGTTGAGAGTTATTGTTGAAGTAGCAGTGTGTGTTTATTGCTCTGTGTGTGTGTGTGTGTGTGTGTGTGGACTAAGTTCGGAGTTATGAAGCAGACTTTGAAGCTAATTATAAGTCAGAGGTGTGTGTGTGTGCTGTATTATATTGTGTATATATTTTAAACGAAGATAAAAGCTTCCAGGAACCTTGGATGAATCAATTGCGATTGTTTCTTTTAAGTGTGAAAAGTGGTCAGTGCACTGTCAATGCCAATAGCTGTGTGTGTGTGTGTGTGTGTGTGTGTATATATATACTCTGCCGTGAATATTGTTTTTGGCTGTATCTGGGTGATTTTTCCCAAGACTGCGCTCTTTGTTGGCCTTGTCTCAAATATATTACTGGCCAACAGTCCATCCCATACATTTCTACTTATGGGCCCTTGCTTTCCTTTAGTCACTCTGCCTTGTGGATCATTACCTTGCTTATTACCTTCATTCTCTTGTTTGGTCCATCATTTATTTTTTAAAGAAGGTTATTATACCCTACCCTTCAGACAAAAAAGCCAGGTTACATGTATGCCAGCTTTTTCTGCATCCATCCCTCTCCATTCCCTTGTCCTTGTACTATGATCACAGTGCTTTTATCATAAAAACAATACATATATTTTATTTTCTTTATGTATCACATGTGTGTATCACTTTTCTTCTAGTAAGATAAAGACACTGTATGTAAGATTATGCCTGGAAATTTAAAAATTCCATAACTTTTGAAACTATGGGGGGGAAAGGTGTCTCCCCCCCCCCCTTATTTGTGGGGAGACAAATATTTAGAAAAATTGAAAATGCAGTATTAACACACATACACTTTATATATCAAAAGTCATTTTTAAACTTTAGGAACATAATTTTGTCTGGCATAAAATTATCATGTTTAATATATTTAGAATATAATTTACAAATTGAATTTATTTATTTATATATTTATTTATTTGGTACAAATGAAGCTACCCGGTTCTGAAGTGTGAGGAAGACAGACTATAAGGAACCACTTTGGTTTTGCCAGTTTGAAGAATAGGCAAAAAACCCAGAAAAAAAAAACCCAATAAAAACAGAATGAAACACCAACATTAATAAAACAGAAAATTATTTTGTTTCCACTAGTTCTCCATAGTGTCAAGCTGACATAATGCACTTACTTCCATAAAATGATCTGAGAAAGGGAAACCAAGATCAGGAATTACAACAATCTTATACTGTAAAGTCTTATTTTGCATTGTCTTTAGGAAATATTTTGATGCAGTGAATATGTGAATACCGTGTCTTAAATATTTTATTCATCATTCTGAAGGAAAATACTTTGTTATCAATATTTTAAATCCCCCCCCCCCTGAAAAATGGCTTCAGAAAAAAAGCATACAAAAATCTGTCTGAAAAATAGCAACTGGCCAAAGATCCAGTGACCTTTATGACCTATCATGCAATTGACTATAGGTCTCCTCAGTCACGCCCGGAACTCAGTTTACTTCAATGCATTGATTCTGCAGATAATAAGAAATAGTATATATGTTGATATGGCAAATTTGGAGGATTTAATTTGGAGGATGATCTAAAGGTTCTGCTGTAAGCCAGAAATGTCTTGATGGTCATCAGGGGAAGAATTCATGTTCCATAGAGTTCATTTGAGTGTACACAACTGCTCTGTGAACATCAGTGCTGGGGGGGATGCTCTTACATATCCATGGATTCAACCATCCATGGTTTGAAAATATTTTTAAAAATAAAAAAAATTCCAAAAATCAAACCTTGATTTTTCCATTTTATATAAGGGGCACCATTTCAATGCCATTGTATTTAATGGCACTTGAACATCTACTGATTTTGGTATCCATGGGAGGTCCTGGAACTAAACCCCAGTAGAAATCAAGGGCCCACTGTATTATACCTCCAGAGTACCCCCTTTGCTCTGATCTAACAAATTCTTAGAAACACTGTGAAATAGAGACAGAAATTAGGATTTTTTTTAGATGAGCCAAACATTTGCAGACTCTGTTCTTCTAGGTTTCATGCCTTCAAAAGACCCCACAGTATATCATTAATATAGATACAAGAAACCATAAGGCACGTTGTAAACTTAGTATAAAAACTATTGAAAAGTTCTTCTCTGCATAAATAGGAGGAGCAGTGACATCAGTCACATTGTAAGCAGGATGGCTACCAGGAGAGCTAGTCAATGACTAATGATGAATAAAAAGAAGTTAGAACTGACCTCTACAGGAATTGGATTGGAACCTGCTCTTCAGAACCCTACAGTTTGGAGACATATTTAGAAACAACCAAGTTGGCCATACAGCAAAATAGAAACAAACCAACATCCACAAAAGAGTAATAACTTTTTTGGGCAACCAAACTGTGCAAAGTACATTAGGTAAGCTTTTGAAGCTCCACTGACCTTTTCATCAGGCAAAAGCTGTTAAAAGTCATACCGGGGAAGAAAAGTGATAATATTAGAGTCACAGGCCTAGACTACATCTGTTTTCATTCCCTTTATATGTACAGTGACTGTGGACACAGAATGTCTACATTTATTTTAAAACTCTGGTTTCAATATCTGTGATCTCACAATTCTGTAATTGTCTTACAGTTTTCTTAATTGGCATACAGTTAGTACTGCCTTGATTTTTGAGTTGTTCCCCCACCCATACGATCTTGACAATTGCTGGCTGGCTTCCTTCCTCCTTTGAAGTAGATCCAACAGGAGTAAACAAATAGGGGTGTGGATCCAAATTATATTAAGCACCGTTAATGTCTTGCTGTTTACTATAATGGGATGGGATGAAACATTTGCTTCAGTCTCCTATTGAAATCAATTGCCCTTAAAATGTCTAGATCATGCCCATGGTGCTCTAACTAGACCATATCATTCCACCCAAGGGTGTGTGCCTGATAGTTGACAATTACTATACCACAGGAGCACCCTATATTTATCTATCATCTTTTTATGGAGAAGGACAGGAAGTACTTAGGGAAGCATTCCAGGAAGATTATTCATCTGTATTTGTGAATCAGATTGCAGTCAAAAATGGAGTTCCCAAAAAGTGTTAACAATCCTTTTCAACTTGACCCTAACTGTATAAGCACTAAGCAACGCACACATTCAATCTGGACAGCTTGAAAATCCTAATGATGTATTGTTTGCGCTCAAGACATAAACCTCTTTCTTCTGTTAAATGCTAATTTAATAAAATGCTAATTTAATACAAAAAAGACCTTCAAGAAAATATCCAGCATGGAATTAGATCTGTTCAGAATGCTAGCCACTCAAAATATACTGTGTCCCTGTTGGGCTTTTTGGTGCAAAGTTTTCCCTGAGGTTTTTGTCCTCTTTCCTTTTTTACATATGCACATTTTGGGACTCCCCCAAATCTTCCTCATGTCCATGAGTAGTGCTGTTTTGGCTACCTAAGGGCCACAATTCAGAGAGTTATGATCACTATTTAGTATACATCAGGACTGGAAATTTTACAGCCTTCCAGATGTTGCTGAACGACAACTCCCAATAGTCCTAGTAAGCACAATCAAATAAGAATTCTGCAACCCCATGAAATTTTCTTCTACTCCCAAGATTTCTAGCTTTGCAATAACTTAAAATACGAGTGCAAATGATATTTTGGAAATATTTGGAAAATGGATGGGAAAAAATGGTTTTTGAGTGTTAAGTAACCCTGAAAAGAAGCACCCTGGACTGATGAGAATCTTTATAGTTTGTACTCAATATGCACAGGCTTTGCACATGCACAGTTTTTACACAGATAGCAATATTTCTGGGCAGAAGTATTATTGTGGACTGAAAATGCTGCTTTCTCTACAAAACAACCACATTTGAATTTTCTGAGTTACAAATGGGCTTTGAAAAAAAATTCAAAGGTTTTCTTGCAGTGGGAAGAAAAAATGCTCAGATTATTTGTTGTGTCTTCCAAGAAGAAAATTAGTGAAGAATTAGATCTCCAACTTAAAACTTCAGTTGAGCTTTACAGCCCTTAAATTCTGTGAAATGCAGTTTAGGCACCCAAAGAAAAGGCAAAGTTACCCAAGGAATGCAAACATAGCAAATATGTGAACAGTTTTCAGTGTCTCAGGGCCAAAGCAGACTGCCCAGAAGAGAAGTTAGAGGCCATTCTGGCCCCAATCGGAGTGGGATTGTGGCGACCACACTGCCTGCTCCTGAAGTGGACCGCTGCCATGGTCCTGAACAGGCTGCTGGCAGGAGCAGATTAAATCTGGCACTTGCCACCTTGGTGCAGCTTCGAATTGGCTTCCTGCCATTTCAGGCGTATGTGTGTGTCATCTGAACACCACGCCCCTGAAGTGGCTGGACAACATTTATTTTAGCCTGTCCGTTTTGGACTTATATCTCTGCAGTGCTAGATATTGGGGGTGGGGGGGGGTGGAGGAATTAATTGGGGGTGGTCTTATTTAAAAGAGCTATGTCTTCATTCTCCATCCTAGCTACATTCTTGAACACAGTCTAGAGGTTAGCAAAACTCCCAGCCCTGGTATATATGATAAGATAGCCTGTTTTGAATAAAGGCTTTTACAGTATTATGACCCCTCACTATCTTTGCATTCCACAAATGGTAGCACAAACGATGCACTCTGATTTTTCATACTCAAGATATCTTAGTTTCATATATTTCTTATTTAGCATGTGAGCATTGACCTAGGCCAGGCTTCCTTAACCCAGTGTCCTCCAAATATGTTGGACTGCCATTCTCAATATTCCAAGCTAGTCCCCGTGTTTGCCAGGTATTATAGAAGTTGCAAATAACACACTGGGAGGACAGTAGGAGAGGTTGCTGCTGTCACTTAAATACCATGTGCTGGGTTGCAGCAAATATCTTCTTGATGTCTTTATATCTCAAACCATATTGCAGGTCATGGACTGAGGGTGTGTGGTGCAGCCATGTTTCTTAATCTATGTAGCCATGGATCTATGTGGAAGAATTACACCATGGACAACTATTTCGGGTTCCAAAATGATAACAAATACATGACCTAATCAACTAGCTAAATAAAGCCTTGAAGTGCTGCCTTTGTGACAAAGTAATACTTGATCAGTTTTAATAAATGCAGATACTTTCACATGCTTGCACTTATAAAGCAAAACTGTTTTAGAAAAAACATACATGATATAAATCATACATTTCTCAATGGTTTGTTGTTGTTTGCCATCAAGTTGACTTCAAGTTATGGTGACCTCATGAATGAGAGAGACCCTCAAAATCCTTGGTCATCAACTGCCCTGCTCAGGTCATATAAACTCAAGACTATAGCTTCCTTGACTGTTAATCCACATGTAGTGTGGTCTCTTTTTCCTACTGTCTTCCACTTTGCCAAATATTTTTTGATGAGTCACCTGGCCTTATGATATGTCCAAAGTATAACAATCTCATTTTGGTCATTAGTTTAGGCTTGATTTGCTCTAGAGCCCATTCATTTGTCTCTTTAAATAGTTTATGGTATGCATTAGAACTCTTCTCCAGCACAACATTTCAAATGAGTTGATTTTCTTCCTGTCTGCCTTCTTCACTGTCCGCTTTCACAACCATATATAGAAATTAAAAATATGATTCTGACCTTGGTATTTAATGATATGTCTATATACTTGAGGATCTTATCTAATTCCTTCATGGCTGCTTTTTCATATCTTACTCTTCTGATTTCTTGACTACACTCTCCATTTTAGTTAATGAATGGACTATGGTATAGGAAATATTTTAGCTATACATAACTTTAAAGTTATGTAAATCATCTGTGGTCATTATTTTTGTCTTCTTAATATTTAATTCTCTTTTTTTTTGGCACCTTCTTCCTTTTCTTTCATCAGTAGTTATTCCATGTCTTTGAGACATTTTTCTTTAGTGGTATTTGCTTCCAAAATAACAGCTTTAATCTAGAACTTGCAATATCAAGTTTTGAGAAGGCCTAACAATAGATTTATCATTACTAGTTGTGTATTAGCCAGACTGTTGATTGACATTTGAGGTTCCCCATGACTTTCCCTAAGAATATAGCTTCCTGTTACTATGGTAATAACAGAACTAAAGGGAGCAACCTGTTTCTGAGTGAATGATTGAATGAGATGAGACATCACACACAAATAATGTGTTCATGATGATTTTATGATTCAGCTAAGTATTTCCAGTTCCACAGCATGATCTTATCATGTGAACTCATGTTGTACATGCAGGCTCATATAATAATAGGTCCAGTACTCTCCACACCCACCCCAAAGGGAAAGAAAAAAATTATAACTGTGCCCCCATCCCATCCTGGTGACACACATCTTGTTGCAATCTGCTGACATGAACCAGTTTCCAAATGAAATGTTATCAAAGTCATCAATCACATTAAAAGTGTGTTTGGGAGAGAAGGGGATAAATATTTTCACAAGAATGGTGCAACATTACAAGTAGAATCATCACATTAAAAAACACCACAAAACATAACTATTGCTTTTCCATTAATTTTTGTCTTTAGAAATTTTCATATTTATTATCCTAACATAATTCCAATTGCAAGTTCAAACTAGAGTAGATAATTGAATTGGTTGTAAATGGTAAATCAATACTTAAATCCCATTGATCTATTTATGAATTGGAGTCAGGTTACCATTTTTTTTTCATTTTGGTAAACACCCAAATGATGTTCACGCAAAGCAGCTGCAGCGGTTAAACCATTTGATTAGCCGGTCCCAAAACACATTTACTGGCATACAGACAGCTGAGTCTTATCTAAACATCCAAATGCACATAAGAGGTTGCTGGTGCATTTAACTGATGAGCTTTTCCTATAATACCGCAGAAGCAAAGACCAAATCCCCTCTTATTTGCTGCTTCTCTTCAGCCTTAATTGTGGGAAAAAACAGCAGTTTACATACAGTACAAAGTCACAATTCACAATCTCATGTGTAGACAGGTAGGTTGTACACATACAATGTGCAGTCACATATAATGTTCAGTTTTGTACAGCCTTTTCAATGAAATAAGCCTGAATTCAATAGGAATTACTGACAAGTAAGCAGCACATATAAGAGAGGGGTTCAACTGGTACATTGGTCTAGGACCCAGAGAGCCAGAGAGGAGCCTGAGAATTTCTGACTGCCCCTTACCAAAAACAAACAAACAATATAACCCTGTAAAAAAAAAAAAAGCTTATTTTACAAAGGTTAGCGAACATGTAGATCTTCAGGTATTTTCTTGGTTTTTTATCAGGACCTATCTATAGGGTGAAGCAGATAGGCAGCTTGAAACAATATTTCATCTATGAAATTGAGTTTATTCACTTAGACTTCCGAATTCTGGCTGTTGATTATTTTTTTTTAATTTTTTTATTAACAAATTCAATATTACAACAAAGTTAAGCAGTACATCAGTACTTGTATATAATAATAAATCTATAAGCCTATAAGAGCATTGAATTAAACAAGATCAGCTATAAACACATTAACTCTAAGTTTAAACAAAACTATTTAACCTTTAACTTTCTCAATAAAGAAAAATACAAACAAGTGATCATTTCTATATAAATCTTAGCCGGGTTTTCTCATAAAAATTATTTTGGATATTTTGTCGCCTTTATGAGAATCTTTGTCACTGCTGACCATTCTTTGTCCCATTTATCCATATCTTTTCTATTTAAAGTTGCTGTTAATCTGTCAAGTTCTTTCATATCAAATATTTTGTATTTCCAATCATCTATAGATGGTACACATGTGGATTTCCAATTTTTTGCTACTAACATTCTAGCTGCAGTTATTAAATACAATCCTATTCTCCAATATTTTCTTTCTCCTTCCAGACCTAATACTGAGGTTACATTTAGCAAGTACAGTTCTGGATTTATATCAAATTCTATATTTAACATCTTTTTTATTTCAGAATGAATCTTTATCCAAAACTTCTTTATGATTGGACATTTCCACCACATGTGTATATATAATCCTCTTTCTTTTTGGCATCTCCAGCAGTTATTATTGTTTAGTTTATATATTCTGTTGATTGAGCAAGGAGTCAGGTACCATCTATTTACCACTTTAAAATAATTTTCTTTTAGGGCTTGAGCAACAGTAAATTTGTAAACTTGTTTTAATTCTTGCTTTTTCCCATTTGTCTAGATCTATGTTATGTCATAGAACATAGAATTCTGGCTGTTGATTATAACTCACATTGACACTTTTATCAGGAAGCCCACCATTTCATTATATAACATATATTTACTCTGTCTTTTGGGCCATTTGGTGCACAGGGAACAAAGCACTTACCATCAGCCCTCCATATCCATGGATTTTTTAAAATTATATAAACATATAAAATTACTAAGACATACAATGTGAAGAAACACATCATCTAGTGGACATAGAACGTTACAAATAACATATAACATAAAACTTCAACCTTACATAAAACATATAACATACAGTGCATTCTCCTCGATCTTCTATCGATTCTGGATCATCTGTTCTTAAGGATGTAAAATGTATAAACTTGTCTTTCTGAGTTAACACTTTAATAAAACAATTTAGTACAAGATAAGGCTATTTGTATTGCTTTTGTCTTAGATTGCTTTTAGGGTTATAAATTATTTATATTCTTAAGTGTAATCGTATTCTGTTATAAATTATGCTTCTTCATTGGAGATTCGAGTGTCAGATATTAAGCTCTCTTATTGCAATATTCTTCATAACTAGTTTTTAAGTTGACTGATTATCTATAATATAAATCTTTTATATTGTCTATTTCATATAGTTTACACAGGCCACTTTTTTATCGTATATTTGAGTTGCAAGTTTCTCTAATTCTATAATCTCTACCATTTCCAGTAACCAATCTTCCAGTCTTAATTGTTCTGTACTCCTGCATTTTTTGCTATCAATAGTCTTTTTTTTAAAAAATCCATGGATTCAACCATCCATGGCTTGAAAATATTAAGAAAAACAATATAAATCCCAATAAGCAAACCTTGATATTACCATTTTATATAAGTGACACAATT
This sequence comes from Urosaurus nigricauda, assembly GCA_034509955.1. Taxonomy (NCBI): domain Eukaryota; kingdom Metazoa; phylum Chordata; class Lepidosauria; order Squamata; family Phrynosomatidae; genus Urosaurus; species Urosaurus nigricauda. The sequence goes on from JAOEGL010000001.1 coordinate 98,838,342, forward strand.
TTACTTTGCCACTGTATAAAAACAGCTTCATTTATATACCGCTTCATACCACCTAAGGAGTGTCTAAGCGGTTTACAACTGTAAACTACTTGCCCCCAACAATCTGGGTACTCATTTTAGCGACCTCAGAAGGATGCAAGCCTGAGTCGAGCTTGAGCCCTTTTGCTGGTATTGAACTTGCAACCTTATGGTTTTGAGTGAGTGGCTGCAGTACAGGCATTTAACCACTGCACCACCAGGGTTACAATGGGACTTGAGCATCCACGGATTTTGGTATCCAGAGGGGGTTGTGGAACCAAACCCCAGCAGATACCAAGGGCCCACTGTACTTAGGTTTACCAGTGGTAATGTTTAGATAGCCTAGGGCATTGTCTATATGGGTGTTTTAACCTGAGCCACACTTCCCCTGTCTTGCTGTGTCCTACTCCCATGATGCAGGACCAAAACCCTGAATCAGGTCTGGACTGCCTTTGTGATGCCCACACTCGATTTGGGCCTAGTCCCTAACCCGCCTTTTAGAAACTCACCTTTTTCTGACTTTTTTGGGGGGCAAAGTTTCAGACAAATGGCAGGTGCATTTTCACTCACATTCCTGTTCATCACCCATTGCCATTGCTGTGTTCACAAATCACTTTGAGGTCAGAATGAAGCATCCAGCATCAATAACATGGTTGGGCCCCTCATTCCGATTTCAGCAGCAGCACTGGGTGACAAATGGGGACCATACATGGGAAGGCAGCCACACATCATTGAAGGGAGAAGGTAAGGCCTGAATTTTAGGCCAGAAAACTCTGGGGACAGCCTGGAGCATTCTGGCAAGTGTAGACAAGCCCTGAGACCAGTCATACACCAAAAACTAAGTTTTTCATAAATTTATCATAACCATATTCTTCTCAAAGAAGGAAAAACTACAGTTTTAAAGATTCATATTATACCTTTATCTTTGTTGAAAGGACTCAATTCAATTCAATGTCTATTTACAGTCAATAGGCCTGGCAAGACATGCTATAAACATATAAAATAGAAAGGTTACATAAAAGATACAGAAAATTTACATAAAATTAAACTATCAAATTGGGTGGAGATTATTTTGCTTATATAATTATAGATCTAGGCTATTTTACCATTAATCGGATCTCTTTTTGATAATTTGATCTAATTTTAACAGCTAAAGACATAAACTTTGCAACAGACAAGGTAATATTCATGTATTTGTCTTTCATGAATAGACCCTTTCGAGGATTTAAGGTCCATCTGAATCTTAAATCCTCTGAAAATAGACTTGTTCCAGCTTGCAAAATTTCTCTTGAAGGCCCTGTAAGTAAGGATGCATGCATTGTAGCCTAGTGTTTTATAGACATAAATAATATTAATAAGTAAAAGCATAAACCCTTAATATTGTAGTATATCTAAAATTTAGATCACAATGCAAAACTTATGTTTACTAACAGAGATTCATTTTTCTTCTTGAAAAGTTGAAGAGCCTTCTCTCCATGGCAACACCATCTGTCCTAAGATGGAGTGAAAGGAGAGGCCTAGCAACACCATCGGGCCTGGCCTCAAGTTGGAGAGCCCTCCCTCCAGTCCATCTGCCTTGGTCCAGGCATCAGAGGGAGAGAAGAACTGCTGGACCTGATCCCCTTCCCCACCACCATTCCCTTCTCCTTTTGTGTCGTGTCTTCTTAAATTGTAAGCCTGAGGGCAAGGAACAATCTAATTAAAAATAATAATTGTAAGCCGCTCTGATTGCTTTTAGGGCTGAAAAGCGGGGTATATATTATTATTATTCATTAGGGAAAAATGGCCTGTAAGGTAAAGAGAGAGAGAGAGAGAGAGAATCCTGTATAGTTCTGATTTTAAAAAAGGGACTTTATAGGTACAGGCAAACCCATTCAGGCTATAAATATACCTCCAAAGTATTCTCTATGAAAGGTTTCATGCTAATGCTAGTTGTCACTGTGGCTGAGATCAGATGGACAAATCCATTTATCTGAAATCCTAATGTTAATGCAGCCTAAGATTTTCTTAAAGTGTTTTTGAATAGTGCTGTTCTTAATAGCCAATGCTAAAACGAAACATCAGCAGTTTCTGCCAGCAAGTGCCACCGACCCCACCTGCAGCACTTCAGGGAGTTGACAGATAAAAGCAGGAGTCCTGGGGGGGGGGGGGGAGGTGAGAGCCTGCTGCCGTCAGAGTCTCTGGGGGAAAGGAGGGAACGAAGTGGAGCACTCCCATCCTTATCCTGTCCTTATCACATCATGTTTATCTCATCCTTCTCCCATCAGTGAAGTGGAATGGCCCTGTCACTTTGTATCAATGGAAGTTGCCAATAATACAAAGTGATGGGGCCATTCCACTTCACTGATGGAAGAAGGATGGGATAAGCATGACGTCGTCTGATAATCTTTATGCGATTGTGCGATGAGGATGGCGTAAGGATGGGATAATGACACAATAAGCGCGACATCATTTGATAATCTTTGCACAATTGCACGATAAGAACAGGAGCGATCTGCTTCGTTCCCCTCCTTTTCCCCTTGTTAAATTCTGAAGGCTGTGGATGGAGAGCACAAGGGCAAGGACCTGTCCTGGTACTCAAAAGAAGGAGAAGAATTGTGTATCTTCAATATTTACCTGCAGGCTTCCTGAATTTACCATTCTTGAGGGTTCTGCCCATCTATAAAGAAAGGATGGATTTTCAAAAGAGGAGGGGAGATGCTGGGTTTTAAGGAGCAGCCATCACAATTGTACAGAGCAGAGAGTGATACAGATGGGGGGGGGGGCAGCTGGCTACATTTTAATAGGAGAGGAAATAGCAACAGGATGGTTGTTGTGCTTAGACTGTTCCTCAGCCCAAATAACCTGGACAGCCTTGTCAATAGCTCCCTGGGTTGAAAATGCTGCCAGGGTATGATTGCTGCCCATCAAAACCTGAGCATGTACCACACAGACCTGGCTGAATAAGGGGTGTGTGGCAAAGCAAGGGTAACCTCTCTCAGTTTGTCCATTGAGGTCCTCCATGCAGCAGTAGGCAAGGCCTGGGGGTGGAGAGGTGAGGTTGCAGTGGTCTGTCAAGATTTCATCCCCCTAACCAGGTGCCCAAACTGTTGGTGTGCCACCCATCCTGCTGCTCAGCTCCCTTCCTTATCTGGATGGGCTGCTCTCAGTAGTACTGTTGGAGTGTGCTTGGCTTGGAGCGTTGAAGGACTTCGTGCTGAGACTGCCCTGTCAGAAATGGCACAGTACCTCATGTCTGCCAAGAGAACTATGGGTGGTGCATTGCCTCACCCATGCTGCTGGGCACATTCTAGACCTCATTTTCTGTGTTGGGTGGGGTGATGGTGATCTGGGAGTGAAGGAACTATTTATAGTTCCATTGTTATGGAAAGGTCACAACTTGGTTGGGCTTAGATTTGCCAGGACTCAGAACCTCTGCAGATTGCTTAAAATGATCTATTCCAGGAGGCTTAAGGATCTGGATGGCTTCCAAGTGCTTTTGAGAGAGATGCTTGCTGAGTTAGTAGGAAACCATGAGCCACCAGGAAGCCACGATGGTTCTTGGAAAGCCTCAACACCAGGAAATTCTGTCAGAGCTATTGTTGAACACTGGAATGAGGAAATAGTCATGGCAATGTACACAATTGCTCCTGAGCATTCCAGCTCACACAATGGAGACAAACCAGCTCTCTTTTTCTCCAGGGAGCCGGAAGTGATGAAATGACTGAAATGGTGACTTGAGCAATGTTGGCAGAAAACCTGGAGCAGATCCAGTCAAACACAAGCACTTCTCTGCTGCCCCTGCATCTTCAAAGAGCTATTCAGTGGAGCTTTTGTGAATGGGTAGGTCTTTTACACAGTGGTCCATGAGAGGAGAATCCAGCCTACTTGACAGAATCCAGTCTGCTCAACCCTTTGCAGATAAAATCACTTGGATCTACTCCAACTTGAAAACTATAATTAATACAGATCCAGTAGATGGAATATTGGCTCCTGCTTGTACAGTGATAATGGATAGTTTCCAGTTTGTGCAGCCCAGGAATGTGGGCAATATTCTTGAAGAAGTGAGCTGCCACACATATAATAGACTCTTGTCCTTTTTAAGACCATTGTTGAAAAGGCCCTCCTTGAATTCCAACTCAAACCATTTGCCTACATTCCATTTTTGAGAAAGATATTGGAACATATAGGATCAGCCAGCTTCATAGGTTTCTGGATAAAACCGATTATTTGATTCCAAGCCTGTCTATGGGACACAGACAGCTTTGGTTGCCTTGGTGGACAATGTGTGCTGGTAGCTGGATGGGATGCATGTGTCCCTGTTGATTCTGCTGAACCCATCAGTGACTTTTGATACTTTCTTGTGTTGTCCTTGTGGGCCATCTGGCTGGGATAGAACTTGGAAGCACTGTTTTACAGTGGCTTCATTTTTTCTGGAGGGGAGAATCCAGAAGGTGGTGCTGGGGGACTCCTATTCGTCACCTTGGCTGATAGTAGTTTTGTCCCTCATATTATTTAACACATACATGAAAGCACTGGACAAAGTTGTCCAGAGTTTTGGGCTTTAGTGCATTAGTATGGAGATGATACCCAGCTCAATTCAAAGAAGCTGTTTTGATTCTAAACCATTGTCTATAATCAATAATGGACTGGATGAATAAATAGAAACTCTATCTAAATAAGACAAAAGTACTCCTGCTCAGTCAAAAGTCAGATGAGGGAATAAAGATTCAGCTTTTGCTGGATGGAGTTACACAATTCCCCTGAAAAGTGAGATTTGCAGCTTGTATGTGATCCTGGATTCAACACCAAGCATGGTAGTTTGGGCTTCAGCAATAGCCATAGGTGCATTTGCATAGTACAGACTGTGTGCCAGCTGTGCCCAATCCTAGAAATGCTGGATTTGGCCAGTTCCACAGGCCTGCATAACATCCTGTTTGGATTGCTGTAAAGCACTCAGTATGGGGCTACACTTGAAGAAAGTGCAGAAACCAGCTAGTCTAAAGAGCTGCAGCCTGCTTGTTAAACTGGGGCTGGTTACAGGGAGCATACAGCTCCCTTGTTGCTACAGTCCTACTAGCTCCTGGTTCATTCAGGGCACAATTCAGTGTGCTGATTATGAAGTATGAAGTTCTATACTTCTCAGGACTGTAATCTCCTATATGACACTGCCCATGTTTTGAGATTTTTCTGGGGAAGTCCTTTTCTTTTCCTACTATGATCACTGGAAAATCCGGTGACAATATGGGAGAGAGCCTTTTTGATGGCTGCTTCCAGGTTCTGGAACTATCTTCCTAGAGAGGTTGCTGTTGTTGTTATCATTTATTTATATAGCACCATCACTGTATTTGAACAACAAATAGTTCTCTGCCCCCAGGTTTGCAGTCTAATTAAGACATGATACAAAAGGAAAGGGGAATGGTGGTGGGGGAGGAGATTAAATTCAGCAGATGCTGCCTGTCTTCTCTCTCTTTAAGGCCACAGTAGTGACCTTTGGGATAGAGGGAGGGCTTTTCAGCTCCTTCAGGTTAGACTGGTGCCCTTTTTGCTATCCTGCACTAAGCAGACAGACATCTTTTTTGTTTTAGCATTTTGTGTGATGTGAATTTTTTTGGCTTTATCTAGGGAAAAGGTGAGATAGCAACAACAATAACAACAGCCTAATAGTAAATACTTGTAGTGGCCCCAAACAGCAACATTCTTATCTGGGTTTTTGTACCACTCAGAGGTTATAGTAAACTTGAATGTTTACCATAGTTCATCAGCTATACAGTTGGAGCACTATGGGATTTCCTGTCCCTGATTTTCTATGGGATTAATTTACAGAGCAGAAAGTAGAGGCACCAACATTTTAATGTCTGATCAACACAGATGTACTAAATCACACAACTAGACTTTTTAAAACGTCAATGAGTATTAACTTGTGCCATGCTCTGGAGCCAGTGAGGGATAGCACAGAAGTCTGAAAATGTAACATTGAAAGGAAGTGTGAAGAAAAACAAGGAGATGAGAAACAAGCATCAGTTCCTCATTGTGGAAGAAATATCTAGATTTCCTAGATATTTGTTATTATTTCTCAGTATTTTTTTCATGATATTTTGAAGATCAGAATGTGCCAGGGACAGAGAGGATCAAACTTGCAGTAGTCAGTTTTAAACACAGCACTTGCTGTGTCCTTGAAACATGGCAATGTGTAGTAAGCCAATTACAACATTATTGTTAGAATTAGAGCATTGTTGCTGTTTTATTATGGTTTTATTCTTATTTTAATTAAGAACAGAAAGAGCCCTGTATATTTTTTCTGAATTCTTATTTATTGTTACCCACCTTGAATTCCCCCAGGGGAAAAAAAAAACATTGTACGTACCTTTTCAAAATAAAGATATGAAATGTATACATTACCTGATTGCTCCCCTTTCTTTTTCTGAGTCCAGCTCAATATTTTCATCTCTATTGGGCTTTGACTTAAACCAGCCATGAGTATATCCACACTTGAGAATGACAGTACAGTCCTGTTCTTGTCAATGTATAAACAGATGCCATAGAATGGGATGGTGCAGGAATCTCTCACACAACAGCCGACAAGGTTGACTGTAATTGAATCTACATGCTATCAAGATTGTACTGTGAAATTTTCACCAAGGTCCAGACTGAAGTGCAACAAAATATAGGCTCCTGTTCTGATATCTGGGTGCCTTTTGCCCTACACAGTAGTAGCTCACTCAGGCAAATCCCAAACTGTTGAAAAGCAAAGTTAATTGAAAAGAGTAAAATTAATTACAATTAGATTGCAAAGGTTAATTTGAAAAATTCAAATGTAAGTGAAAATTGCATTCATTTTAAATTAAAAGTTACACCAACTCAACTTATTTCCCCATTATTCCTGTTTTGACTCTCATATGTTCTGTATAAATGATTACTTAGCCAAATTAGTCTTGCAAATGTGAAAGGCACAGTTTTCCTAGTGTTGAATCAAATCAGATATCTAGTTCCCTGAAACCTTTTACATTCACTAATAATGTTATTGTTTACCCTCTTTGCCTCCTTATTTTTGTAACTGCAGGGCTACTGTAAATTGCACCATCTGCCAGCAGCAGATGGCATCATAGCAAATAGAAAGGATGACAAGGATCAGCGTATGGCTCACTTTTGAAGACACCCAGTTTTAAAACAGATCTCCCTCTCTTTCCACAGTTGAAAACTTTGTCTGTGACTTCGTGGGTCCCATTTAACTTACTAGATCAGAGTACAGCACTTTCAAAGGCAATGTACTGCTGATACAGACTGGCAAAAAGAGCCAGCTTCAGGGTGGCGTGGGAGCATGGTGTCCACACGCCTTATGTCCCGATTTTGCCTCTATGTCATGTTGCCTGCCCACACAGACAGTGGGCAGCGTTTTGGAGTTTTGACAGAGCAGTATTTACACATGCTGCGGCAAAGAATCACTGAAGAAACACTGCTGCTATGGCAAAGGCATGCATTGTGCCGCTTTCTGCCACTCCTTTTTTCACCAGGAAAAGGCCAGTTTGGGGCATGGTGGGCTGTTACTGCGGCCACAATCCAGTGAAGAAAGGGGTGGTGTGACACCGTCCCTTTAGAACCGTCTGTTTTCGGCCTTAGTCAGTTCCCCTTGGAAATTCTACATGCACAGCAAATAAGGATAAAGTGACTACCTTTGTGATGCTGGGTAGTTCAGAACTAATGTGACCCAAGATTTCTTTTCTCTATCTGACCTTTATAGTTGCTCAGATTTAGCAGAGGTCTTTGTCTGCAAGTAAACGCTAGGATTTTCAGGACAGATAAAGGGAAGTACCTCTTCATACATTGCATTCTTATACAATGGTATTGGCTGCCAAAAGAAGGACTAATTATGGCCAACTATACAATTTGACAGTGTTTTAATGGCTATAGTTCAATGCTATGGAATTCTGGTATTTGTAGTTTTGTAAAATATTTAGCCTTCTCTGGAGATTATCACACCACCCTTTCACATATTTTCCTCTCGAGCTAGGCACAGGATGTAGACTTTAATACATGGATTTTGTTGCACACCTGTGGTCAGGCAAGAGGCATCCCATACCAGATCCAGACTTCTCCTGCACTTTTTGAAAGGATGGGATTTTCTTATTCTTTGCAAGGTGCAGAAGCCTGGATAGAGTACAAGATGCCATGATCAGGTATGGGATGCTTCCTGCCTGGGCATGGAGGTTTGCGATAAAACCCGTGTATTAAAGTATACATCCCATGGCTAGTTCGGGAGGAAAGGATGTATCAAACTACATTACAGTTGGCCCTCCATATCCACAGATTTTTTTATCCACAGATTTGAGCATCCACAGTTTAAAAATATTCCAAAAATTATTCTCAAAGGCAAATGTTGATTTTGCCATTTTATATAAGGAACACCATTTTACTATACCATTGTATTTAATGGGATTTGAGCATCCATGAAGTTTGGTATCCATGGAGGGCCCTGGAACCAAACCTCAACCCACTGTACTTGTGCAGTGCACATCAGAATACAGCCAGCTTTAAAACTGCCCCCTAAAATATTGGGGGAGAGAAATTACCCCAGACTGATTAGCTACTACTTGTGTGGCCTCCAGGAATGGTGAATACTTCTGTAACATTACAACCTTTCCCCATGAAAGGGTGCAGCCTATCACAGGAGAAAACATTGGCCCTTAAACTCTCTGTGGTTGCTCACACATGCTTAAGAAAAGTCAGTGTGGCAGGTTCAGTTATTTATGGAGAAAACATAAATGTTCCAGCAGACAATTAGTGATTCTATTTCAATTTTTGCTAACTAGCAGATTCTTTTCTTCCTCCCACATTGTGCTATGTGAAAGAATCTACAACTGCCATGTACGAATTCACTCTGGCAAATCCATCCTCTTCTATTATACCCACTAAGTGAATTAACTGACTACTATTTTGAGAATACTCATTACATACACAGCCCCAGGTTGCTGATGCAAAGTAAACAATGGATCTTAGTTGTCACCATGTGTAGTTGCTTCAGATGGCACAATCCTATCTTCCTCAGGCAGGAGTAAGAGCTGGAACTGGTTATCCTGCTGTCATCTGCTAAATTTTGAAACATAAATTGAATACTAATTTCAAGAAGGAAGATGGTCTGCATAAATAAATATATACACATATACTTAATTGTGTTAGCAACATGTGAATCTGTGCTTTCTGGAAACATTGATAGTTAAGTTTTTAAAAGTTCTTTGGGAATGGCACTCATTTTCATGCACCTTTTGATGACCAATTTGTAGGGAACACATACCACAGTGGGCACAGGCAGCAAGTTTGTGGCACCCCTTGACAAAAGGAGAATAAACTGTGGACCTATCTATGACCCATAGTCTGTCCAATGTTCTTGGATGCCTCTGTTGTACTGTGCTGCTACCTAGTGCCCAGCACAAAAGATGAGGAATACTTCCCAACAGAGAGCTTCTAGCCCTCCCAGTCAAAAGACCTTGTGCAAGTATTAGACTGCCCCTAGACTGACAGATTTATTTATTTTTATTTTTTTTTTTTGGTAGAAATATGAAGTGAAGCAACCGTAAGGCAGCAGACAATGAGGTCTTGTAAAATCCCGTGGCTGAGACAAAGGGACTGAATGATAGAAGTCTTTTCTGGAAACACCCTAAAGCCAAAAAAGTATGAGATGAGTTAGTACTTGAATGGGAGTCCACCAGGGAATACCAGGTACTGTACGCTGTATTTCAGAAGAAAGCAATAGCAAACCACCTCTAAGTGTTTTTGCCTAAACAAACCCTATGAAATTCATAGGGTTGTTATAAGTCAACAGGAAACCTGAAGGCATATACAGGCACATACATAGGTTGGGGTGGCTCCATGGCTGTATGCTCACAGGAGCATACTTCAAAGTTGACTTGTGGCACAGCTAATAGGCCTGGACAAGGCCATTTTTTTACCTGACTCAACAGACAGAACTGTAGTCCAAGATGTGAAGAAGTTTAGCTGGAATATCAATGGAATATCAAAAGGCTTTCATTTGCCTGTTCTTCAAACAAATGGTCTCCGTGGTGCAATTTGGCAGACGCTGAATGTCAGTTATACAGCAGCATCAGAGAATGCTGTTTAGATCCCTTTCTGAAGAAAACGAGGATCTGGAATTCAAAGAGGAAACAGGGGTGTTTTTGTTGCAGGCAACTAACCGTTTCGTCACTTGGAGGATTGCTGTCTGCAGTAACTGTTGCTGAATGCAAGAATATTGGCAAATTGTCAGGGAGACCTAAAAAATATAGAAAAATATTCCTGATGTTCATCTTAATTCCTTTTCTTCTTCTGAGAGTAGCATTTTGCTATAAATATATATGTTACTGACTTTCTAGCTTTATTCATTTGAAGAATTCATTATCTTTATACAAATCCTGTTATTCAAGTTTTAACTTGCTGTAGTCCAGACACTAATGCAATAAATGTTATACTGCCATAAGAGGCTGCCAAGTAATGGAAGCTGATATAAAAAGAGGATTAATTTTCCCTTTTTCATCCCAGTAAAGAGTGTCAGTAGGAACTGCAGAAGCACCATGTCCTAATTTGCTAGGCCTTACTAGTTAATATTTCCAGACAAAAATAAAGATGTCTGAGGAGTTTATCACATGGGATGGATCCCGTGCAGAAACTTGATTTAAAGTGAAAAAAATCCCAGGTTGTTTTTCACATGATGTTTAGGGATAACCTAAACAGAAATTAGAAATAACCTGCAAAAGTGGGTAGTTTTTCAGACATTACATTAATACAAACACAAAGTCAACAAAAGCTGTTCCTTTTTTACTTTCAGGACCTTCCTGAAAGTAAAAAAAAAAAAAGAGTATGTTTTGTTGACTTTGCATTCGGATTGATGTTGCGTTGTTTCTCATTGATGCCAACGTGCCTGAAAAAACAACCCTCAAAAGCGGATTTTAAAATCAAATTTCTGCACAGGATTTAACCAATTTGCCTCTAAGTTGCCCCTGTGTGATAAAGTCCTGAGTCAAGATGATCTTGAGCAGACAGGTTGGTGCTCTTTGGTAACAGACCACAATCACATATTGTTATGATATATACTTTTAATAAAATTTTGGGGACATGTGGACTGTACTATGACCTCTGACTGACCTATTCAAGGACCCACCATAAGCCCTAAGCAAGGAGGTCACGTAGTCAAGCCCGCTTGGAAAAGCAGAAGTCCCTAGTAAGCAATCTCTATAGGAAGTTCGGGAGTCGCCAAACCAGATTTGCCACTGCCCTCTGGAGTAAGACAATAGCCTTAGCATCATATTTGATGAGCCAGTGATTTACTTAACGACTCAGCCATTAAGACAGCTGCCCCTCCAAATTGTGTCTAAACCTAAGTGCATTGTACACAGATTATTTGCTCTTGGTTTAACAAAGCCCAGGCAATCAACACCTTTGTCCAAGCCCTGATACCTAACCCCAGGATATGTTCAGCCCTATAAAAGATCCCAAGTTGGAATCCCCCATTGACGCTATTCTGAGTGCAGGCTAGTCCACGCCAGTTTGACCTCTGCTCATAGCTCCCGTGGCTTGTTTCCCCTCATCCCAGCGGTTGTGTCCATCATCCTAATCCACATCTATCAGGCTTCCAAGAGAAGACTTCTAAGGTAGTATTCCAGCGGTGTCTCTCTCTCTCTTCAACCTAACTCCCAAGCTCACCCCTCCCTTTCTGTTAGCATTAAGTGTGTGTGTGTGTCCTCTTTTGTTGTGTGTGGTATTTATGCCCCCCAATAAACTGTGTATTTTCATTGGACTCATTTGGACTAGTGTCATCTCTCTTGGGGTTTGTCGGTGGACCTCTGGTAGACATACTGGGACTGCGATTCCAGCGTAAGACTTTGTTAGGATCTTCCTCTCTGCATTTTGAGCTAATTATAATTCCCCTAAGTGAGAGTCTTCCTAACAATATATTATAAAATGACCAGTTAATAACATCACAATTCAAATTATGAATTTCCATGTTTGGGATCCTTTTTTTGTACGTGTCCATCTCTATTAAATCTTCCAAAATAGGATGTCATTTGGTGCTGACAGATCACTAGCCTCTAGCTTTTCCATTTGAGAGAACTCTCATCCACTGCTATTCTTTTATCTCTTTTCATGTACAATGTCTCTGATCCTATTTCAAAGCCAATTTGTGGCTTCTACCTCACTTCATCTGCATGCTGTAAATCCAGTAAGTCTACACTGTAGTCACTTCTTGACATCAAAGACATTTTCATTCTTTGCAATGGGAAATGACAATATATCCTGATCCTGAATACCTTAGATTCCTGAAAAGACTCCATGCACTTTGCTTTCTTTGTCCTGTAATTGCCACTGACAGAGCTTGCTTTTATGTGTGCAAAATTAATCAAGCTCCTATTTTCTGCACTTTGAGGATGCCAGTGAGGTTTGCGCACTGGTCTCTATCCACTATCTTTTCATTTCCATGGTTACTATTAGTCACCATCATTGTGTTAACTCCCTTCAGAGGACACATGTTTTGCTTCTTTTTTCTTGAATGGAGTACAAAACCATCCAATTAGGTTTCATTGAAATGTCAGTTTGACTTGCCTTGTTGTGATCTCAGATACTAATTAGCTACTTATTGATTACACACTCACACAAACAAATGAACAAATAAAAATTAAAAATGTCAACTAATATCTGTTACAAGATGGCTATTTAAGCCTTTCCCCTGTCTTCAAATTGTCTGTAGTATAAGCACTGTATGTATGTATGTGTCTTCAGTGGTCACATTTATTTCATCGGGCTTCCTTTGACAAGGAACACTCACAAGGTGGTTTGCTATTGCTTTCATCTGAAATATAGCTTACAGCACCTGGTATTCCCTGTTGGAGTCCCATCCAAGTACTAATCTAAAGGTAAATGTAAAGCTTTCCCCTTTGGCAAGGTTACCAAGTTGTGTCCAGCTGTGGGGGCAGTGCTCATCTCCATTACTAAGCCGAAGAGCCAGCTTTGTCAAAGGGTCAAAGCACATGGCCCAGAAGGAGCAGCCAGAGGCTGCTCCGGCCATGATTGAGCAGGGACTACAGTGACCGCATATCCCACTCCCTAAGCAGGCCGCTGCCACAGTCTCAAGTCAGCCACCAGCGGGAGCGGATTTTATCTGCTCCTTTTTGGGCTGGCTTCTGGCTGCCTTGGGGGCATGCATAATGTAAACATCATGTCCCTAAAGTGGCCAGAAGCCCTCTTATTTGGCCTGTGTGTTTCAGGCCAAAGACAATTCTGTGATCATGTGGCCAGCATGACTGCACAGAATGATGTTATCTTTCTACTGAAGTCATACTTATTTATCTACTTGCACTTTTACATGCTTTCGAAATGCTAGATTGGCAGAAGCTGGGACTAGTGATGGAAGTCCACTCTGTCACATGGCCTGCCGGTCTTGCTACCAAACATTAAATGTAGTCGATGCAGCACATGATTAATATAGATTCAGTGCTGCACCTGCCTGTGTGAAAGAGCTGCTGTGTTATTAAGTTGGTCTGGAAAAAACCTCTCATGCCCCTTTCATACTACATAATTAAGAGTACTGTACTTAGTATTCTCAGCCTGAGAGTTTTAGTGCTGCATAAACTACAAATCCCAGGATTCCAAAGGATGCAGCAATGACAGTTCAAGTGGAATCTTAAAGATCATATCTTCCCATGTAAACTGCACCATATTTTTGAGATCTTCTGAGGAAGCCTTTCCCACTGTCTCATCCTTTTTTCCATGCTCTGGAATGCCCTTCTTAGGTTACAGTGCCATCCTACTTATTATCCTTTTGTAGATAGCAAAGACTTTTCTGTTTTGGTTAACTTTTTGTTCTCTTTTTTAATGGTTTGTTTTAAACTGCACTTCATTTTATTGATAGTTTGATTGTACTTTTGAACTGTTGTACAATGACATTTTAAAGCTATATCTGTTTTAACTTTTGTAATTCACCTTGAGACACAGAAGGGGGGAAAGGGAAGGAAATAAACAAACAAACAAATACATAGTAATAATGATAGTATAGTAGTAATGATTATAGAATAGTAATAATGATGATGGAGAACCAGTGCAGTTGTAGTGGTTTGGGTGTTGGATACTTTTGAATCTCCCCCCTCAGCCATGAAAACCCACTGAGTAATCACATACTCTCATTCCCAAGTAACCCCATGATAATGATGATAGAATAGTAGTAGTGATGATGTAGAGCCAGCACAGTGTTGTGGCTTGAACATTGGACTATGACTCTGGAGACCAAGGTTCAATTCCCTGCTCAGCCATGGAAAGCCACTGGGTGACCTTGAGCAAGTCACACCCTCTCAGCCTCAGAAGAGAGAAAAGGCAACCCCTTTCGGAACAAGTCATGCCAAGAAAACCCTGTGATAGGTTCATCTTAGGGTCACCATATGACACAAAAAAATTGAAGGCACACAATGCACGCTTAACATGTGCAGTGTGAAAGGGTCCTGGGTTACACTTTCACAGAAACTTGGTAATACCTTTGTGGGACGAGAGGGTTAGTTCATATATGGTCAAGACAGGAACAGGTATAATAAGGATTTAGGATTAATAGGGATGTGCTGTAAATGTGTGGACAGTGGTATCCTGGTTTATCCTTTTAGATTAGCTATTTGCCTCCACCTACTGTTGAAAGTTGGTAACACTGTTAATATTTACCCCTCTGGCATTTAAGCCTATTAGAACAAGCTAAATGGGTGAGGCATGGCATGTGTGTGTGTGTGTGTGTGTGTGTTGTAGGGCAAGGGCACAATAAAAGCAGAGATGGGGAGTTCTGAAGGCTTTTGGCACAGTTTCTGCCTCACAATCCACAGGTACACCAAACTTGAAGTGGAGGAGATTGCTGTTCTGTCGAAGAGCATGTTCTTTTAAAGAGAAGAAACATTCTGTCAAAAAAACAGAGGCCTTGCCCACCTCTGCCATACAGGCTTGCTTAGAACCAAGGTATCCTGGCAATCAGAGACCACAGCCTCAGGAAATTGTTATTCAATCCACCTTGCATTCTCTACTTCCCACAAAAGCTTTACAAGTTCATGCATGTATGTTCATCATTCAGAGATGACATGACGGCTTGCATGTGTCAAAAGCCTCCTCAGGGCACAGGCCACTTCTTTAACAGGAGCTTAATTGATGCCGACACCCTACTTTTCAACAGAAGCCCTTCACAGGCACGTCACTAAATTGGCAAATCACTCAGCAGTAAGAGATCAGGTGTTACCTAGTAGAGCTGCTTGGCAGGAGATTTAGAAGAGAGAAAAATAGACTTTAGTTTGTAAAACACATAATTTGTGCAATTCAGCATGTGGCCACAGATATGGCTGGCTGTCACACTGCTCAGTTGTTTTGATACCTAGAATGGTAATAGAATGCCTGATGAAGATTTCTGGGGGGGAATCCTGAAGAGAGGAGCAATGAAACCACAATCACAACATCTGTCAGGTATGCTTTGATTGGGCATTCCTGCTTGGCAGGGGGTTGGATTGGATGGCCCTTGTGGTCTCTTCCAACTCTGTGATTCTATGATTCTACACTGCACCCAATATACTTCCAATATCAAAACAAAGTGGACCAAGAAGCTTATCACCTGACAAAAGAAAGTGGTGGTTCAGCTGGATAGTAGCACCTTTCTATGTGACTTACCACATGATGTCGCACTTCTTCAGTTCTTTTCCCATGGTGAATGGTAGTAAAAGAGAGTCTTTTGTCAAACAGATTTTTCCAGCTAGAAAAAAGACTTGATTTTACTACCATCTGCCACGAGAAAAGGACTGTACTGTAATGACATGTGGTAAGACACATAGAAAGGCACTACTACCAGGCTGAACTTCCACTTTTATTCCTCATGTCATAAGCTCCCAAGACATTCAAACTCGACCTGAGGCTGTCCAAACTACTGCAAAAAGGCAAGGTCTTTTACAACAGAAAACCTAATTTACTACTGATTGAGACATCCAAGCAAAGCATTTTTAATCCATACAGACCTCTCTAGCCAGAAGGCTGGAGAGAAAAGATGAAGAAAGTTGGGTAGGTTTTATAATGCAATTGACCAATGGCCTTTTATTTACCATGAACCCCTTTAAATATATGTTGTTGCTGTGGAACACCAAAACTTAGCCCAAGATTTAAAACCTTAAAGTACATCAAATATTTATTTAAATTTGCTCCTTAGGGGTCTTGAGAAATGGGAAAAATAAGTAAATGCCTATTATAATATTTTTATTGGCATTAATCCATTCAAATTCATAATAATAATAATAATAATAATAATAATAATAATGCAGCGGGCCTTTGGTATTTGCTGGCGTTTGGTTCCAAGATCCCCCATGGATATCAAAATCTGTTGATACTCAAGTCCTGTTAAATACAATGGTGTAGTAAAATGGCGAAATCAAGGTTTAAAAAATGGCAAAATCAAGGTTTGGTTTTTGGAATGTATATATATATATATATATATATATATATATGTTAAGATTTTCATGTCGTGGATAGTTGATTCCATGGACATGGAGATTCAACTGTACTTGAACACTGAACCATGGCCTAATATTATTTTTTAATTTTAATTAATGGATTGGTGCTGCATATTTCCTAGCTAAAACATGCATTCTTGAGGTCTGATCACCAAAGACCTCTCTGACGTATTTCCACTGCTGTTTCTGTGTGCCAGTAATACTGTCAAGTTGTGTGAAGAGTTGGGACCTTGTTTGCTGGGCATGTGCATTTGCGTGTGGGATCAAGGGATGAAGCTTGCTTCTAGCTCCTACACTCTGAGTGCTGCTTTGATGGGTTTTCTGGGGTGGGAGATTTGTGAAGGCAGAGCTACAGACATGCATACACACACAAATGTAATACACTCCCTCATTCACAGACATCCATAGTGTGGCTGCCTCTGCTCTGGAACCACTACTAATTCTGCTGCTGCTTCCACCACCACCGTTTATGCCTACCAGCCAGCCAAGCCGTTTGCAGCTGTCTCCCTTTGCCTCTGAGTCTGCTTACACTAGCAGCCCCAAAACCTGTCATTTTATACAACAGTTGTATTTTTTGCTCCAGTAAAAGGAGGCGGAAGGGAAGCAGCCAGTGAATGAGGAAAAACACATGGCCTGGGACTTTTTGGGCCAAGATGTCTTTATTGCAGGGGTCTTCTTGCCTTTCCTTTCAGAGTTCCTGGAGGAATTGGAGAAGAAACAGCCAAGGCGAAGAGGGCCGGAAAGGTAGAGGTAAGCAATGGAGAGAGAAAACAGGGAGGTACAGCCATGCTGTTACTGTTTGGGTTGGTGAGAGAGATGGTATTGTCTTCCTCCTCCCTCTCTCTTTCACTCTACACCTTCCAGCGGGGGTGGTGGTGGTGGTGGTGGTGGTGGTGAGCCCAACAGGAGGGCAAAAGGAGGAGAGTTGGCCTTTGCGCGTGTTTTGTGAGGACATTGTGGAGTCTGCAGACCACAAGTTAAGAACTGCTGCTATAGACAGTTGTCCATATTTTCTGTGCTTTTGCTCACTATTGCTTCTGGAGACCTGGATGGGCATGCCTTCATTTTAAAAGGTACAGTGTTCCAAAAATCTTACTGTTCTAGTGTTCCTTGTGCTCCCCATCCCATCTGGAGAAATGCTCTTTAACTGGAACAAAGTATCTAATATAATATAATATAATATATAATTATTATTATTTTTTTTCTGTGATGTGTCTTGGAATTAAAAAAAAAAGGCAGAGTCAAAGTAGGAGCAAAATATTTCCGCTTCCACTAGGATTGCACCTATATGTTCTGTGAAAGCTGTAACATCATCTAGTTGTTGAATAAAAAAGCACTTTAGCAACAGATAGCGCAACCAACAATAACCTTTCCTCCATCTGTTTCTCCCTGTGGTTACGAAACCATAAGAAGTTAGGGGGTCATTAACTAATTATTTCCAGTGGGAAAAGAATTGATTTCCAAACGATCCAACAGCTGTGCAGCAAGGTAAGAGCCCTGACATTATGCAACAAGCTGCAAGCAAAGATGGGAGCAACACATGGAATTGTGTTATAACAGTGTCAGGTGATAAGCTTCTTTTAAAGGGTACTACATAAAGTCATGGAGAGGAAGGCTAGCAACAGCTTTTGCTTGCAACTGCTAAAATGTTTTTGAAATATTACACCCAAAAGATTGCAGTTACCAGAGAAGAGTTAGGGGAAGAAGGCAAACATCTTTCCTGTCTTCCTCTAAATGTTTGGCTGGAGGTTTTTGACAAGAAATTGGATTAAAGGGACCTTTAGTCCGATTCAAATACATAAAAATATGTATTCTTATTATTTAAAAAGTTGAATGTTGTACATGTACCTGAAATGTTGTACATGTACCTGAAATTAAAGGAACACAGTGGCTTAGCAGTTAAAATGCCAACTCTGACATCTGCTTACAGTTGGGGAAATCTTTAGCTTTACCTGAAATTAAGCCTTAATTAGGGATAGATTCTTGCTTGTGAGGAAGCATTTCCAAGAGAAGGATGATACAGAAAAGCCCATGAGAGTTTTTTGTTCATGTGTGTGTGTGTGAAATGCAGGGAAAGGTTTATGGTAATGGACTTGAAATGACAGTTCTCAGAGGGCAAACAGGATTTAAACAGGAATTAAACAGGAAATGCCTTATGTTTAACATAGGGCATTTAACATGCCTTATGTTTAACATAGGGCATTTCCTGTTTAATTCCTGTTTAATTCCTGTTTAAATCCTGTTTGCCCTCTAGTGTGATAAACCCCTTAGAAGGTTTGGGGAAAGTGCTAGACAATGGGAAGCAGAGGTCAACAGACAGGCAACTCTGGCCAGGAAAAAAAAAAGTTGTTTCAGACAAAACAGAAGTAGGGTCAGTGTGATGTAGTGGACCATAGTCCATTAGACCAGGACCTGAGAGATCCAGATTCAAGGCCCTAATCAACCATGAATCTCACTGGACGGCCTTGGCCTGTAACTCACTCTCTCTCAACTCTAACTTACCTTGCAGGGTGTGTATGTGTTTGTGTGTGTGGTGTATGAAAGGGGAAAATAAAAGTAGTAATAAATACATATAATGAATTAGGTCAATGAGAAAGCACAATTTGATTAGCCCATTCTTCCTTCCTTTCCATAAATGGCTGGAAGCTTGTGATCTGTTAGGTCTTATTCCTCTGGGAAAGGATTTCATCAAGTAAAGAAGGCAGGAACAAAAGGGGAGGAGGGAAAAAGACTTATCTCGATTAGTCATCTCTGGATTATTAAATACAATAAAACTAAAACAGAACTAGATGATAAATCAAATGTATGACTGCATATCCAGATGGCATTTGTACTTTTAAATAAACTTGGGAGGGGTTTTGACAAAGACTGTGATGAATGCAGAAGGGGACTTTTTAAAACTCTTCATCCTGTTTCAGTCCTGACAAATACAGTAACATAATTTGAAACTGTTTCTTGTATTTCTTAATAAAACACAAGGGGGCAGAATTGCATAAGCCTATAGCAATTGAATTCAAATTTGCAATACAAACCCTTGGCTTTCTGTTCAGAAATAAACCTCATTTTGTTCCACGGACATAGTACTAGGATGCCTGGCTGTGGGAATATCAGTACTTTACGAAGTGGCAAAATGTGTTTTTTAACAATGTAAATTTCTTTCAAATATATACTCCCCCTCAAGCTCCCCCCTTTGGCAGGCTCCACCTTTCCAGCATGTTCAGCAGAAAACCAATGAAATATAACTAGAAGTAATAATAATTGCATACAACATATTATTTAGGAGAAGTAGAAGGCAAAAATATAGATTTATCCCATAAATCATAATGCATGGTATATCACAACAGCTACATTTATGGTTAGCAGATCCATACCACGATGACTGTATCTGGTACTATCTAATGTCAGAAGCTTAACAAGGTTGGGCCTGATTAGTACTTGAATGGTAGGCCATCAAAGAGCTCCAGGCAGGGCTTGGAGAGAATCCTGTCTGAAAAACTGGGGAACAACTGCACATCAAAGTTGAGTATATGAGCTGGATGGATGTGTTATAGTGCTTAACAGTGCTATGTTTTATATCGCTACAGAGAGGTCCTTTAAGTTCAGTGGGATATACTTCTACTTAAATAGTTATATGAGGTTTTTTAGCTATATTATCCAGCCATTTTGTAATATGTTACTGTTTTCATTCAACTGCCATCAAGTGGACTTCAAATTATGGACACCCTATAAATGATAGGTCTCCAAGTCCCCCTGTCACCAACAGTCCTTCTCATGTCTTAAAGATTCAGGGCTGTGGCTTCCTTGATTGAGTCTATCCACCTGTAACAAAGTCTTTCTCCTTTCCTATTGCCTTATACTTTCCCAAGCATTATTGTCATTTCTAGTGAGTCATGTCTTCTCATGATATGTCCAAAGTATGACAGTCTTCTTGGCTTCTAGGAAGAGTTCAGGCCTTGACTTGTTCTTTGTTGTTGTTGTTAACCACCCTCAAGTCAATCTCAGTTTATGGCAACCCTGTGGATGAGACATCTCCAAGATTTCCTATCATCCACTATTCTTCTAAGTTCTTGCAGATTCATATGTGTGACCTCCCAAATTGAGTCCATCTATCTACCATGTGGTCTTCCTTTCTTTCTACTTCCTCACACCTTTTCTAACATCACCAACTTTTGTGATGATTTATGCCTTTTCATGATGTGGCCAAAGTATCTAGGACCCATTTATTGGTCATTTTAGCAGTCCATAGTATCAGTAGAACTCTTCTCCAGTATCAGATTTCAAATGAGTTTATTTTCTTCCTATTGGCTTTTTTCTCTCTCCAGCTTGCACATCCATACATAGAATGGGAAATATGATGGCATGGGCAATATTAACTTTAGTTTTTCAGTGATATATATTTACACTTCAGGATCTTGTCTAGTTCCTTCATAGCTGCCCTAGCTGTCCTAGTCTTTGTCTTCTTCTGTTTTATTGACTGCAGTCTCCATTTGATTAATGACTGAGCCAAAGGATGGAAAATCTTTAGCTATTTTCGTTTTAATCATCTACTTAAATTCTCTCTAGTTATTTTTGTTTTCTTAATGTTGAACTGTAAACTGTAATGTTGAACTGTAATGTTGACTCTGCATTTTCTTCCTTGCCTTTCTATAGTACTTTTCAGTACTTTTTCCAGTACTTTTCTGCTGTAGTATGATGTCACATGTATTTCTTACATTAGTGATTTTGTTTCCTCCAGTTTTCACACCTCCTTCAAGTCTAATCCTGTTTTATGTATGACACATTCAAGCTGCATCCACACTGCAGAAATAATCAGGGTTGACCCTTTCGGTGCAATGGCTCAAAGCTATGGAATTCTGGGATGTGTAGTTTTGTGAAATATTTAGCCTTCACTGTCAGAGGGCTCTGGTCTCACAGCAAAATACAATGCCCAGAATTCCATAGTGCTAAGCCATGGCAGTTAAAGTGGTGTCATATTGGCTTATTTCTGCAAAGTGGATGCAGACCCAGTGTACAAGTTAAACAGATAATAATAATAATAATAATAATAATAAATCTTTATTTCTAGCCTGCTCCTCTGTAGAGCACAATCGGAGCGGGGTACAGCAAATTAAGACATACAGATTAAAATACATTCCCAACCACCCATCCTCAAATATAAATTAAATTAGCAATAGTTTAAATCCATAACAACATTAAAAACATAATACATCCTCATAGATCTTAGATGAGGGTAAAAATAGCACCAAGCAAGGGGTCAAAATAGGTCCCGTTTCGGAGCCGGAATCTAGGAGGTTTCAGGGAAGGCCTGCCAGAAGAGATGCATCTTCAGAGCTTTTTAAAAGCAGTCAAGAGATGTTATAAGACACATCTCATCCGGCAGTCCATTCCAAAGCATGGGTGCGGTAGCTGAAAAAGTCCTCTGGGAGGTCTGCGACAGCCGAGTTTTCACAGGCTGTAGCAGGTTCCTCCCAGAGGATCAGAGTGTGCGGGGGGGGGGGGTTCATACGGGGAGAGGCTGTCCCTAAGATAAGATGGACCCAAGCCATGTAGGGCTTTAAAGGTTAGGACCAATACCTTGTACTGCACTCGGACACTAATCGGCAGCCAGTGGAGAGCCTTGAGCACCGGTGTTATGTGCTCTCTCCTTGATGTTCCAGTTACAAGCCTGGCTGCCATGTTTTGGACCAGTTGAAGTTTCCGAGTTAAGCACAAAGGTAGCCCCATGTAGAGCACATTACAGAAGTCCAGGCATGAGGTTACCAGAGCATGTACCACAGTTTCCAGGTCCCTCATGTCGAGGAAAGGGCGCAGCTGAAGTATCAGCCAAAGCTGATAACATGCACTCCTGACCGTCGCTTTCACCTGACAAGTCATGTGAAGCGACGAATCTAGGGGGCCGTTCAGACTATGTTATATACTGGTTAGCAAACTGGTTTAAAATCAAGAAGTTCACACTGAAACCGGTTTTAACACTACTGAATCCGGATTTTGCACACCCGTAGCAGGGCAAATCCCCCATAACCCAGTTCCCTTCTTTAAACTGGAAGGGAATGAATGGGGCCCTTTTAAAGGGAACCCCAGTCCATATATGGACAGGGATTCCCCCTCTTCCCCATTCATAAAAACGGAAGAACCAATGCGAATGACAGCTGTCAAGCTGGAGGGAAAAAAAGAAAAAATATATTTAAAAAAATACCAAAAAAATACAATAAAATCCAATAAATTACTAATAAATAAAATGCAATAAAATACACTAAAGTACATAAAATAAAATGAAATAAATAATAAATAAAATAACTATAAAATAAAATAAAATAATAAATAAATAATTAATAAAAATACAATAAAATAATAAATGAAATAAAACACAATAAAATTAAATAAAATAAAAAATAAAATATTAAAACATATAATAAATAATAATTTTAAAAGTACTGGGAGGAGGAGGAGGAGGGGACAGGATTGCCTCAATCCGCACCGCTCCCAGCACTATGCTCCATGCGCATAAGCTGTCAAATATTAAAAAATATATATATAAAAAAAAACACAAGCATCTCACGCGGCCAGTGGCTGCATCAGACGTCACTATGACATCATTTGATTGACAACCAAGAGGCTCCATCTTTAATCGTTACTTTTGCGTGTATGAACTTGTTGGGGTAAAATGCACCGGAAAGCATCAATGGGGGCAAAAGGTAGTATGAACTTCTCTCTGGATAGAATCGGTTTGCCATGCATGATCTCCATCTGGATCAAACCAGGGCAAATGGGCTAGTCTGAATGGGGCCTAGGAGTACCCACCAGTTAGGATGATAAAATGCAGCTTTGCTTGATTCCCTTGCCAATTGGAAACCATTCTGTTTCTCCATATTCTGTCTTGATGGTAGCCTCTTGTTCTCAGTACAACCCACACATCAGGATACTCAAATGGTGTGGCTTGTCCACTTCTTTGAAAAGGAGGCATAGTTTTTAATGATCTACACAATTAAAGGCTTTGCTATAATCTATGAAGCCCAGGCTGATTTTTCTTCTGATATTCTTTGTCCAGCTGCAGCATTACTCCATCACTACTCACACTTGCCTTCTGCTGTACTCCAATTGCTCATTATGTGTCATCCAACCTGGGAGTTTCACTTTGTCTTGTTTCATTTTGAATTGTGTCATGATAAGGTTTTCATGGTTAAAGACATTCAAAAAGGGTTTATTGTGCCTCCTTCTGTGAAATACCAACAAGTGTTAGTTTTGGTGTAACTGCCATTGTGTCTGAGAGAGCCATTATGTAATATGTTGCTGTTATCATTATTGAGAGGTTTTCATTATTGATTTAGGCTTTCAAGAAATCAGTTCACTCCTCACTTACATTGATGCAACAGCAATTTTCAACAGAATTGTTCAATTGCCACAAAGCATACATGCTACTGTTGTACATCCAGATACATTTTAATAGTACTATTTAATTCTGTCAACTGAAACTCCAGAAGGAGATTGAAAATGGCCCTTATTAATTGGCAAGATTCAGCAATCTGCATCCCAGGTAGCTATGGATATATTCAAATATAAGTAACCAATTCATGGGTATTTTATTAAACTGAATCAATGACACTGTCAAATAGAAGCATCTAAACCAGTCAATGTGCATTAGAGTAAAGTAACATGAACAGAAAGCTAGCAGCAGCTTTGCCAATTTCCATTCAATTTATCATAAGTAAAGCCTAAACCATTTTCCTAACGCTGTATCTGGACTGATGTGCATTCCAGTTGGAGTCAGGTTAATGTTTGGAGGGAATCAGTAGAGACCATAACTCACCTGCATTTGGCAAAATGCAAGTTAAAGATTCATGTCACCCTGGCTGGTTTTACTCCCTTTACTCCAGACCAATAGTGGCAGATAGTTTCTATGGCTATATCTACACTTGCATACTATGGAATTCTGGGAATTTTAGTTTATTATGGCACCAGAATTCTCTGACAGAAAAGTTTAAATGTCTCTTAAAACTACAATTCGGAAAGCTTTCCGGCTCCTAAAAAGTGCTGGCAGAGCATGGCTGGGACTTGGGCTGATGGCGACCGGCAATTCGGCAGCCATTTACTGTGTGATAATCCTGCCTCCATCCCGCATTCCAGCTCCAGCCTGATTTAAAATGCTGAGTGATAAGCTCCCTTATTTCATATCTGGAATACTCTGCTTTATTATGCTCAATTTAGGCTGATTATGGTCCAAATCACACTGCAGAAATAATCCAGTTTGAGACTACTTTAACTGCCCTGGCTCAGTACTAGGGAATTCTGGGAACTGTAGTTTTGTGAGACATTTAGACTTCTGTCAGAGAGCTCTGCTACCACAACAAACTGCAGTCCCCAGGATTCCCTGGCATTGAGCCTGGGAGTTAAAGTGGTCTCAAAGTGGATTATTTCTGCAGTGTGTTTTGGACCTACAGTATGTGAAGTGTCAGTAATTATGAAAGCTGGCAAAGATCTGGGAGACCCAAGTTCAAATTCCTATAAAGCAATGGACTCATCTTTATCACTGTTGTAGCATCCTTCTAACTTGTTTATTGCAAGAGGTTAATAAAAAGTCTACCTCATGGGTTTGCTGTGAAAATAGGTAAGATAATAATGATTATACAGTTCCCTCTTTTGCACATTGAAATGTATCAGATAGTCTGATATTAGAGCTCCTCCTAACCACTACTGATTCCAGTAAATGTTAAAACATTCAGTTTTCAGAATTTTACACATTGTAATGTCTTGTAACAGTTTTTTTTCTGCTCCTGCACCTGGTCTTGTCCTAAATATATTGAGCTTTTGGCCCTTTTTTCTTGTTGGTTATAGCAGATATTAACACTTTTACTACAAACCTGCATTTCTCAAAATTTGGGTCAAACTATTTTAGGAAGCATGGATGACTGTTAGTGGAAAAGCTGAATGTTCATCTCTTGAGGCTCTGTTTCGTCATGTGCATGATGGCAGGTGCATGCTCCATGCAGTCTTGCTAATCCTGTGAGAAACGTCTCATAGCCATTGACTTTAGAATATATTACTTGTCATATTATAATGTGCTTCAATAACCTGAAGACACCAGATCCCTCCTGATCTTAGAAATTAAGCAGATTCAGCCCTGGTTAGCACTTGGATGGGAGATCAACCAATTAATACCAGTTGCTGTAGGCTATATTTCAGAGGGAGACAATGGCAAACCACCTCTAAGTATCCTTCGCCTAAAAAAACCCTAAGAAATTAATGAGGTTGTCAAAAATCAACAGATGACTTGAATCCACATGCTTTATTTTTACACATTGCAGTGCTGCAGGAAGCCGAAAAACAGTAATCGCTAAAAATTTCTTCTTTACTCCAAAGGAGGATATACAATTCTTGTCACGTGGAACCTGTCACTTGGGGACATTCCATTTTCAGGTTTGTTTTGTTTTTGGTCATCTACAAAATAAAGGCCGAGGACTCAAAACATAAAGAGTACTCAGTGGGAGAATGGAGACTCGCAGGTTCATTCCCTAGTAGTGGGGCTGAGAGATACTGCCAGTCAATGTAGACCTAGCCAGCATGTCATTGGACTGAAACCCCCATCATGCCCAGTAAGGATGACATATGGTGAGGGGCAGTGGGAATTGCAGACAAATCACATGTGAAGGGTCACATGTTCCAAGTTCCTGGTGTAAATTGACTAATGATCTCTAACTTGGTACATAGTGATCTCAAATGCTCACCACTTCAGTTACATAGCACTGTTTATAGTGGTATCAAACAATCCAAACGATGTCTGGGAAACAATAACATTAAGCTTTCAAGAATGGAATGGAGCTGACAC
Source organism: Urosaurus nigricauda (assembly GCA_034509955.1). NCBI lineage: Eukaryota > Metazoa > Chordata > Lepidosauria > Squamata > Phrynosomatidae > Urosaurus > Urosaurus nigricauda. Next base: position 98,864,664 of record JAOEGL010000001.1, read on the forward strand.
CAAATAAGTTTCCATCTTTTGCTCTGATTTGAAGAATGGATTGAATTTTAGAGTGAGTTTGTACAAACAGAGTTAAGAAACCACAGATTTATCTTCCGCCAACTTCTTAGGCAGTTTTGCAGTGTAATCAAACTAGCATTGCCATTAGCACACCCACACACCCCAGAATGTTTACTCCTTGAAAACTTACAGCTCTGTCATAGGTTAATTGGACATTTGAAGAACTCCAGAATTGTTCAAAGTGAGAAAAGTTTTGTTGTATATCTTGCTAGATGCTATTATATGAATGAGTTGCTGCTGAAAGACTGTGTACCGGGGGAAAGATTTCTTGGGAACAATGCCCAGACCTGTGGCACAAAGGAGCACATTTTTTAAACATAGAAAGGGTAGGATTAGAGGTTGATGATTGCTGAGTTAGCCTGCACTCCGATTGAACTGTAGATAATCATAACATGGAATGAAATTCATGTTTACACACTTTCAGAGAACGCTGATGCTCAAAACCCTAAATATAGCACACTCTCCCCTCCTAAGGGATCATGCATAATACTATAATTTTTTATTTTTACTTATACTTGCTGGCCTCATCCCATAATTATTATTTTAAGTCCCATTGATTTGTCTGTCCAATTGTTTTTTGTGCAGGTATCATAGATACTTGTACATATACATTTTGGAGACCATGCCTCACACCAGGAAAAGAAGGAGCTGGAGTCATCCAGATGCTGGATTCCAATTCCTATCTGCTTCAACCAGTATGTCCAATGGAAATGATGATGGGGGTTGTACTCCAATGTCTGAAGGGCTGAATGTTTTCCATCTATAGCTTATATAGAGCCTTTGGGATATTTCCATGACCTTCTTGTTTAGCTTTTCTGCCATTCTGTTAGATTCATTGGCCCTGATCTCCTGGTAAACCAAAGAGTTGGCCAAAACTACTTGGGAACAACTTGTCAGTTTAACAACTCTTTACTCTGACAATAGTAAGAACTATTAAAACTATTCCATTAAAAAAAAATCTCCCAAAGCATTCAGGAATCACTTAGATTCCTCAAGTCTTTAAGGATGGGTTCATAATCCTTGAACAGAGGAAGATGCACTTCCTGCCTGTGACCATGACAATGGAGTTAGAATTCCATTAGAATAAGGGAGCCTTGATGTCACAGTGGTTAAACTGCAACCAGTATTGCAGCCACAAGGTTGTGAATTCAATCCCAGGGCTCCAGAGTTGACTCACATTTGTATCCTTCTGTAGGTCAATAAAATAAGTACCCAGCTTGCTGGGGGGTAATTAGCTTACATGTTGTAAACCGCTTAGAGACTAATTAGCTCAGTATAAAGCAGTATAAAAATGTAAATGCTGTGTTAATGATATTCCAGACCACTACTCTCATGCTCAATCAAAAATACTAGGTGCAGAGTGAGTCCTGCAGAATTCATTGGGCTGGTAACACAGTAAACAGCCCCATGGTTGACAAGACAGTTATGAAGGTCTAAGCAATGCTGGGCAATCTGGGCAATGCTGGGCAAAGAGGACAGGTCTCCTAATGAAGGTAATTCATTCCTTATACATTTCAACACTCCCCCAATTTCTTCTGCTTTGCTGGTATAGAACTATAAATCCAGATGGATGAAGCTGAGAGAGATTCGGTTGATCCACTTCACCATGTTATCACATTGACACCCAATGGTACTGACCAGCTGGGCCTTCTCATTCATTATTAAATTATTTGTAGCATATATATGTGAATTAAACCAGAATTCAAAAGCAGTACCAGAAGATCAGGAGTCAGTAGAATAACCCAAAATTCACTAGTTGCAGGAAGGATCAGAAGTGGGGATAGTTCCTGAATGACTAATCAGTCTTTTGTTTAGCTAGTTTATCCATCTTTTAGCACTAAACCTTTTTCTGTCTGTGACAATTGAAATGGGGGTGCTCCACCCTCACTGACTTCCTTGCCTGGGCAAGTAACAAACAAAAATTCTGCCTGAATAAAGGGCAGAAAGAGAAAAGCAGTACAGATTATGACACATAAAACAGAAAATCTTAATAAAGCTGCCAAAGATACAGCAATAAAATGATAGAGTACTAAATAAAGTGCTGAGTCCTAGAGCAGTAAGTAGTAAGTTTGCCCCTTTTGATTCTACTGAATCTCTCAGCAGCTTTTGATACCACTGAACATTGCATCCTTTTGGGTTGCTTTTCTAGATAGGACTTGGAGGTATTGTTCTATGGTGACTTTGTTCTTTCCTGGAAGCGTACTGTCAGAGGGTGGTGCTGAGGAACTCCTGTTTGATTCCTTCACCATTGCCCTGTGGAATTCCTTATAGTTCATTCTTATCCCCTATGCTATTTAACATGTACATGAAACTACTGGGAGAGGTTGTCCAGAGTTTTGGGGCCAGGTGTCACCAGGATGCCAATGATACCCAGCTCTATTACTCCTTTCCATAGAAGGCAGCTTTTCAAGGAAGCTGTTTCTGTGCTATACTGATGCTTGGTGACTGTAATGGACAGGCTGAGCATAAACAAATTGAAGCTTAACTCCAAAAGATAGAGGTATTCTAGATCAGTTGAAAGACAGACCTGGGAATAGGGATTCAGCCTGTGATAGGTGAAGTTGTACTGTTGATGAAAACACAGCTTTATAGTATAGGGGTACTCCTGGATTAATCTCTATGCCAGGAAGCCCAGGTTTCAGCAGTGACCAGGAGGGCTTTTGCACAGTTTAAATGAGTGCATCAACTGTGCCCAATCCTGGAGAAGTCAGATCTGGCCATGGTGGTACATACTTTAGTTCCATCTATTTGGATGACTATAAACAACATGGGGCTAATTTTTAGAAGTGTTCAGAAACTTCAGTTGGCCCAAAGAGCTATAGCCAGAATGTTAACTGTGTCTGGCTAGAAGTTGTGCACAACTCCTCTGTTGCGGCAGCTCCACTGGCTCTGGTTCTTTTCTGGATACAATTAAAAATGCTAGTTCTTACCTATAAACTTGGGTCCAAGTTATTTGAAGGACTACATCTTCCTTTTATGGGCCCATTAGAGCTTTAAGATCATCTGGAGAAGTCCTTATCTCTGTCCCATCACTTTTGTCACTAGGGTTGGTGTCACCCAGTGCAGTATCTCATGGTGTCACCCAGTGGTGTCACCTGACTTGGTGACACCCGGTACAGGGAGAAGGGCCTCTGGGGGGCAGAACTTCCTGTGCTGTGAACCACACGGGAGCACACACACATAAAGCACGCGTGCACACAAGTGAATTGCACACATGGCCCCACAGTGGCTTAGACGAGATGTGCAAGGCCTTGCTGCGGCCCAAACAGAGCACACACCAAGGCCTTGCAGTGGCCTGGATGAGGCACACAAGGCCTTGTGAGGTCATGGACAGGGCACACAAGGCCTCGCTGTGGCCCGGTCAGGGTGCCCATTTGGCAGGAACAACGGTGGGGGTTTTCTCAGTGACTGCTTCCAGACTTTGGAACTTCTTCCCTAGAGAGGCAAGGATGGCCTTATCCTTGCTCTCCTTCTTTTGGCAGATCAATTTTTTTTTGTGCCATCAGGCTTTTACAAACTGACCTGGGTTGGGCTATAACTGCTGCATAGTGCTGTTTTTAAAGTTTGTATATAGTCTTTTAATACATTTTGATATTTGAATTGTTATTCTTTTAAATTTATAAAGTTTTGTTTTAAAATCATATATATATATACACATACACACACTTTTATAAATGCTTTTATATTGTTTTTAATTTGTATCACTTTAAATGTGTTGTAAACTGCCCTGATATTGGGAGGCAGGCTATAAATGAATAAAATAAAAATAAATAAACAGCTGAAGGGCTGCCCAATTTCCACCTCTAGAACAAAGAATTCATCCTTTCACATTATGTTGAAGGATACAGCCCTGTATAAAGAATACAAAGAATCTGGGAAAGGATAATGGTACTGTTAGTTTTTGTGTGTATGAGAAGAGCAAGTACAGTTCTCTTTGATATGTATGATAGGATGCCACTGGCAAAACACTAGTTTTTGTGTCTCTTAAAAGTACTGAAATGGACCCAGCCTTCCTTAGCATATCATCATCCTAAGAAGACAGCTAGCAAATGGGACATGAGGTAAAGATAAGTCCTGGTGTGAATTTAGAGGCCTAAGGTTTTATTTAAATAGTGTTTTCCACAACTTTCAGCTTGCTCTGGAAAAGGCATCTTCTTGAAAGATAATGTTTATTAAGGTAACAGAGTGTTCTCAAAACAAGAAGGGCAAATCTGATATCATATAAGTGGCACACCGCTCAAGCAATGGGGATGTCACTTCCTTCTGAACCCATGTAATCACCCCTCAATTTTCCATATGGTTTGGCAAATCCTTAAAGTGTGTTTGGGGTTCATAGAGAAGTGTACAGGGGGAAAAGCGTATTTGGTCTGCTAGCATCGTCTATTCTAAAGATATTGTTGAATATAGAGCATCCTCAGTATTGCTGTTGTTATTAGGTGCCCTCGGGTCAACCTTGACTCATGATGAATCTTTGTAGGAGCTGTCTCCAGTTCCCCCATCCCACACGGCTCTGCTTAGGTCTTGCAGATTCAGGCTCATGAGCTCACTAATTCAATTTAGCCACAGGGTGTGCAGGCCCACCAATCTTTCTAAAGCCTTCTAACTTTCCTAGCATTACTATCTTTTCTAGTGAGTTGTGCTTTCTCATGATGTGGCCAAAGTATGGCAGCCTCAATTTGATCATCTTGGCTTCCAGGAAGAGTTCAGGCTTGATCTGTTCAAGGACCCATTTGTTTGCCTTTTGGGCAGTCAACTGTATCTTCAGCACTTTTCTCCAGCACCACATCACAAATGAGTTGATTTAAAAAAAAAAACTGCTTTCTTCACTGTCCAGTTCTCACATCTGTGTATGGTGAAGGGAATACAATCACTTGGATGATTCTAACTTTAGTAATCAGTTGTATATCTTTACTCTTTGGAATCTCATCTAATTCTTCTATGGCTGCCTTTCCTATTCCTAGTCTTCTGATTTCTTGGCTGCAGCCTTCGTTCTGATCAATGTTTCATCCAAGATACAGGAAAACTTTAACTATTTCAATTTCTTAATTACCTAGTTTGAATGTATGTAGATCCTCCATGGTCATTATTTTTGTTTTCTTTATGTTCAGCAAGAAGCCTGTCTTTGCACTTTCTTCCTTGACCTTCCTTAGTAATTGTTCTAATTGCTCTTTGCATGACATTTTCTGCATGCATGTTGAACAAGTAGGGTGATAGAATGCAGCCTTGCATGACCCTCCTGCTAACTGGAAATGATTCTGTTTCTCCATATTCTGTTCTAGCAGTTTCTAAGTACAGATTTCTTACCAGGACTGTCAACTGTGGTGGCACTCCCATACTATAAAACACCCAAATACACCATCCATTTAGTTTAGTCCATGGGTGGCCATCTGGAGGAGGCAAGGGGGCAGCATTAGCCTCCCTAGAAGATCTTGGTGGGTGTACTCCCATATGCACCCTATACTGCAAACAACAACAACAACAAAGACACGTTTTTGCTTTACTTCTGGTTTTAAGAAAGTCTTTTCCTAAGTTAAAATGGTAAAAATGTACTCCAATATGTGGCAGAAATGCCCCGTGCCCCTGAAAGCTTTTTTAACAATACAAGGCCCTTAGGCCACAAAAATATATTTGGGGCCACATGTGGCCCATTAGCCACATTCTGCCCACCCCTGGTCTAGTCCCAGTTTTGTTAGGGGACACAAATGAGCAGACAACTTTTTGAAACACATGTACACACAGGCTTATGAGAATGTGTTTCTTCTGAGCACTATAAACTATTGTCTGTATTTTAAGAAGCTTCTGGTATTTTAAGAAGCTTTACTTCTAGTTTTAAGAAAGGTCTTTCATGGGTTAAAATGGTAAAAATGTGCTCCAAAATGTGGCAAAAATATTCCATTCCACTGAAAGCTTTTTTAACCGTGGGAGGCCCATGGGCCACAAAAATATATTTGGGACCACATGTGACCCTTAAGCCACATTCTTATCACCCCTGGTCTAGTCCCAGTTTTGTTAGGGATACAAATGAACACACAAAGAAGATTACTATTGTGTTTCCCCCAAAATAAGACAGTGTCTTATATTAATTTTTGCTCCCAAAGATCTGCTAGGTCTTGTTTTCATAGAATCATAGAATCATAGAATCATAGAGTTGGAAGAGACCACAAGGGCCATCCAGTCCAACCCCCTGCCATGCAGGAACTCCAAGTCAAAGCATCCCTGACAGATGGCCATCCAGCCTCTGCTTAAAGACCCCTAAGGAAGGAGACTCCACTACACTCCGAGGGAGTGTGTTCCACTGTCGAACAGCCCTTACTGTCAGGAAGTTCCTCCTAATGTTGAGGTGGAATCTCTTTTCCTGCAGTTTGCATCCATTGTTCCGCGTTCTAGTCTCTGCAGCAGCAGAAAACAAGCTTGCTCCCTCCTCAACATGACATCCCCTCAAATATTTAAACAGGGCTATCATATCACCTCTTAACCTTCTCTTCTCCAGGCTAAACATCCCAAGTTCCCTGAGGCGTTCTTCATAGGGCAAGGTTTCCAGACCCTTCACCATCTTAGTTGCCCTCCTTTGGACATGCTCCAGTTTCTCCACATCTTTTTTGAAATGTGGTGCCCAGAACTGGACACAGTATTCCAGGTGGGGCCTGACCAAAGCAGAATAGAGTGGCACTATAACTTCCCTTGATCTAGAAACTATACTTCTATTGATGCAGCCTAAAATTGCATTGGCTTTTTTAGCTGCCGCATCACACTGTTGACTCATGTTCAGCTTATGGTCTACTTGGACTCCTAGATCCCTTTCACATGTGGTCTCATTCAGCCAGGTGTCCCCCATCCTATATCTGTGCATTTCATTTTTCCGCCCTAAGTGCAGAACCTTACATTTCTCTGCATTGAATTTCATTTTGTTAGCACTGGCCCAGCTTTCTAGTCTATTCAGGTCATTTTGAATTTTGATCCTGTCCTCTGGGGTATTAGCTACTCCTCCCAGTTTAGTGTCATCTGCAAATTTGATAAGTATGCCCCCAATTTTGTCATCCAAATCGTTAATAAAGATGTTGAATAGCACTGGGCCCAGGACAGAACCCTGTGGGACCCCACTGGTCACTTCTCTCCAGGATGAAAAGGAGCCATTGTTGAGCACCCTTTGAGTTCGGCCAGTCAACCAATTACAAATCCATGTAACAGTTAACTTGTCTATCCCACATTTTGCAAGCTTGTTTGCAAGAATGTCATGGGGAACCTTGTCAAAGGCCTTACTGAAATCGAGGTATACTATATCCACAGCATTCCCTTCATCTACCAAGCTGGTAATTTTATCAAAAAAAGAGATCAGGTTCGTTTGGCATGACTTGTTTCTCTGAAACCCATGTTGGCTTTTTGTGATTATGGCATTGGCCTCTAAGTGTTCACAGACTCTCTGCTTAATGATCTGCTCTAGAACCTTTCCTGGAATTGATGTCAGACTAACTGGACGATAATTGTTGGGATCCTCTTTTTTTCCCTTTTTGAAGATGGGGACAACGTTTGCCCTCCTCCAGTCTGCTGGGACTTCTCCTGTTCTCCAAGAGTTCTCAAAGATTATTGCCAATGGCTCTGATATTACATTTGCCAGTTCTTTTAATACTCTAGGATGTAGTTCATCTGGTCCTGGAGATTTATATTCATTTAGGTTAACCAGGTATTCCTGTACTACCTCTTTACTTATTCTGTGCTGAATTTCCTCTATTCTGTCTCCTGTTCCATTATCCTTAGGTTGAGCACCCTTTGCCTTTTCTGAGAAGACTGAAGCAAAGAAGGTGTTGAGTAATTCTGCCTTTTCTCTGTCCCCTGTTAGCATTTTGCCATCTTCTGCACGCAGTGGCCCCACTGTTTCCTTCTTCTTCCTTTTGCTGCGGACATATCCAAAAAAGCCCTTTTTATTGTTCTTAACCTCTCTAGCAAGCCTGAGTTCATTCTGCGCTTTAGCTTTTCTGACTTTACCCCTACATGTGCTGGCTATTTGTTTGAATTCCTCTTTCGTGATTTCTCCATTTTTCCATTTCTTATACATGTTCCGTTTAAAACTTAGCTCAGTTGAAAGTTCCTTAGTCATCCATCCTGGCTTCTTGAGACATCTTCCATTTTTCTTCCTCATTGGAACTGTTTGAAATTGTGCCTTCAATATCTCCCTTTTGAGAAACTCCCATCCGTCTTGAACTCCCTTTTCTTTTAGTATTCCTGACCATGGGATCACTCCCAGTATTTCTCTAAGTTTATTGAAATTAGCTCTCCTAAAGTCTAGAGTGCGTGTCTGACTATGCCTAGCTTCTCCCTTCCACTGTATTACAAACTCCAGGAGAACATGGTCACTTCCACCTAAGGATCCAACCACTTGCACCCCATCAACTAGGTCTTCCCTGTTGGTTAAGATCAGATCTAAAATGGCTGATCCCCTTGTTGCCTCTTCCACCTTTTGGACAATGAAATTGTCTTCCAGGCAAGTGAGGAATTTGCTAGACTTTGAGGATTTGGCTGAGTTTGACTTCCAGCAAATATCAGGATAGTTGAAGTCACCCATCACTACTACATCTCTCTTTTCTGAGTATGTGATTATCTGTTCTAGAAAGGCATCATCCAATTCCTCTGCCTGAGTTGGGGGTCTGTAGTAGATTCCCACAGTAACATCCCTGTTGTTTCCCTCTCCTTTAATTTTTATCCAGATGCTCTCCACCTGGCTTCCAGTATTGACTTCCTGCATCTCTTCACTGGTGTAAATATCCCTGACATATAATGCTATTCCTCCTCCTTTCCTGCTTGGCCTGTTTCTCTTAAAAAGGTTATACCCCTCTATTTCTACATTCCAATCATGAGACTCATCCCACCAGGTTTCAGTGATGCCTATTATATCATATTTCCCTTGTTGTGCTAGGAGTTCAAGTTCATCCTGCTTATTTCCCATACTCTGTGCATTAGTGGAGAGGCATTTAAGACCATGTGTCCTCTTTACTTGCTGCTTTTGCACATTTTTTTGCCTCCTACTGTTGTGTCCTTGCACTGTTTGCCTTGTTCCCTCTATGCCACTTGGACTATTTTCTCCATCCCTTTTGCCTTCCAGTATAATGTCTCCCTCCCCCACATAACTCAGTTTAAAGCCCTCCTGATCAGATTCTTCAGACTGTTGGCAAAAACGTTTTTGCCAACTGGCGTGAGATGCAGTCCATCCCTTGCCAGAAGTCCCTCCTCATGGAACCGCAGCCCATGATCCAAGAATCCAAACTGTTCTTGGCGGCACCATCTACGGAGCCAGTTATTCACCTCTGCTATTTTCCTCTCCCTTCCTGGACCATGCCCTTCTACCGGGAGTAGAGATGAGATGACAACCTGTGCACCCATCTCTTTCAGCTTCCTTCCCAGAGCCTCATAATCCCTTTTGATATTCTGAAGGCTGTGCCTTGCAGTATCATTGGTTCCCACATGAACCAAAAGAAGGGGGTATTGATCAGTAGGCTTGAGAAGTCTTGTCAGCCTCTCCGTCACGTGATGGATCTTTGCCCCGGGGAGACAACACACCTCCCGAGACATCTTGTCAGGCCCACAAACCACTGCTTCTGTACCCCTCAGCAAGGAGTCCCCCACCACGACCACGCACCTCCTCCGAGGCTTAGCAGTGGCTGTTCCTTTTCGTGATACTCTCAGGCTCTCCTGCTCTGTCCCTGATGTCTGTCCCTGCTGCTTTTCCTCATCATCTCTGACAACAGAGAGAGATTCAAAGCGATTCTGTAGCTTCAAGCCGCTCACAGAACGTTCCCTGGTTTCCTTACTTCTGTGTGTGACCTTCCTCCAAGCATCTACCTCTGTTGTATGTGGAGTGACCTCCTCCGCCCCAAAAACTTCCTCTGTCTGTTTCCCACCCAAGACATTCTGGTCTGATCTGTTCAGGAGAATCTCCTGCTCTCTATGATGCTGGAGTGCAGATATCTGCTCCTCTAGCTGCTGTACTTTCTCTTCCAAGAGGGCTACCAACTTGCACTTGTGGCAGGTGTAGTTCGCCACCTCTGTAGGCAAGAAGACAAACATCCCACATGTGTTGCAGGTGACTGCTGCAGGGCCTTCAGTGTCCATACTGAGAAGTCTTAAGGAGGCACTGAAACAAGACTGTGGGCTTCCCATGCTAGACTTGGCCTTTATTCCCAAGCTCTGTCACTGAGTTCAAGTCACGGGGCCTATAGTTATGTAGAGAGCTCCTGGCTAAAAGCTCCTTCCAAAGGCAAGTCTCTGATTCACTTCCTCTTATGCTTCAGGCCGGCTCCTCTTCTATTCTCTAAACACCTCCTTGACTAGATAAAAAAATCAAAATTCGCGCGCCGTTAGGCGCGCGCTTCTGCTAGCCTTGAGTAGGCTTAAGTAGCCTCCCAGCAGTGGCTCCCAGAATGCAATGGCTCAAGTGTAAATTAAATTAGATCTCACCCAAGCACATGGACTAGAACCTCCTCCTTTTCTTTCTCCTCCTTAAAGGAAATGAAGCTTCTGCTAGCCTTGAGTAGCCTTAAGTAGCCTCCCAGCAGTGGCTCCCAGAATGCAATGGCTCAAGTGTAAATTAAATTAGATCTCACCCAAGCACATGGACTCGAACCTCCTCCTTTTCTTTCTCCTCCTTAAAGGAAATGAAGCTTCTGCTAGCCTTGAGTAGCCTTAAGTAGCCTCCCAGCAGTGGCTCCCAGAATGCAATGGCTCAAGTGTAAATTAAATTAGATCTCACCCAAGCACATGGACTAGAACCTCCTCCTTTTCTTTCTCCTCCTTAAAGGAAATGAAGCTTCTGCTAGCCTTGAGTAGCCTTAAGTAGCCTCCCAGCAGTGGCTCCCAGAATGCAATGGCTCAAGTGTAAATTAAATTAGATCTCACCCAAGCACATGGACTCGAACCTCCTCCTTTTCTTTCTCCTCCTTAAAGGAAATGAAGCTTCTGCTAGCCTTGAGTAGCCTTAAGTAGCCTCCCAGCAGTGGCTCCCAGAATGCAATGGCTCAAGTGTAAATTAAATTAGATCTCACCCAAGCACATGGACTAGAACCTCCTCCTTTTCTTTCTCCTCCTTAAAGGAAATGAAGCTTCTGCTAGCCTTGAGTAGCCTTAAGTAGCCTCCCAGCAGTGGCTCCCAGAATGCAATGGCTCAAGTGTAAATTAAATTAGATCTCACCCAAGCACATGGACTCGAACCTCCTCCTTTTCTTTCTCCTCCTTAAAGGAAATGAAGCTTCTGCTAGCCTTGAGTAGCCTTAAGTAGCCTCCCAGCAGTGGCTCCCAGAATGCAATGGCTCAAGTGTAAATTAAATTAGATCTCACCCAAGCACATGGACTAGAACCTCCTCCTTTTCTTTCTCCTCCTTAAAGGAAATGAAGCTTCTGCTAGCCTTGAGTAGCCTTAAGTAGCCTCCCAGCAGTGGCTCCCAGAATGCAATGGCTCAAGTGTAAATTAAATTAGATCTCACCCAAGCACATGGACTCGAACCTCCTCCTTTTCTTTCTCCTCCTTAAAGGAAATGAAGCTTCTGCTAGCCTTGAGTAGCCTTAAGTAGCCTCCCAGCAGTGGCTCCCAGAATGCAATGGCTCAAGTGTAAATTAAATTAGATCTCACCCAAGCACATGGACTAGAACCTCCTCCTTTTCTTTCTCCTCCTTAAAGGAAATGAAGCTTCTGCTAGCCTTGAGTAGCCTTAAGTAGCCTCCCAGCAGTGGCTCCCAGAATGCAATGGCTCAAGTGTAAATTAAATTAGATCTCACCCAAGCACATGGACTCGAACCTCCTCCTTTTCTTTCTCCTCCTTAAAGGAAATGAAGCTTCTGCTAGCCTTGAGTAGCCTTAAGTAGCCTCCCAGCAGTGGCTCCCAGAATGCAATGGCTCAAGTGTAAATTAAATTAGATCTCACCCAAGCACATGGACTAGAACCTCCTCCTTTTCTTTCTCCTCCTTAAAGGAAATGAAGCTTCTGCTAGCCTTGAGTAGCCTTAAGTAGCCTCCCAGCAGTGGCTCCCAGAATGCAATGGCTCAAGTGTAAATTAAATTAGATCTCACCCAAGCACATGGACTCGAACCTCCTCCTTTTCTTTCTCCTCCTTAAAGGAAATGAAGCTTCTGCTAGCCTTGAGTAGCCTTAAGTAGCCTCCCAGCAGTGGCTCCCAGAATGCAATGGCTCAAGTGTAAATTAAATTAGATCTCACCCAAGCACATGGACTAGAACCTCCTCCTTTTCTTTCTCCTCCTTAAAGGAAATGAAGCTTCTGCTAGCCTTGAGTAGCCTTAAGTAGCCTCCCAGCAGTGGCTCCCAGAATGCAATGGCTCAAGTGTAAATTAAATTAGATCTCACCCAAGCACATGGACTAGAGCCTCCTCCTTTTCTTTCTCCTCCTTAAAGGAAATGAAGCTTCTGCTAGCCTTGAGTAGCCTTAAGTAGCCTCCCAGCAGTGGCTCCCAGAATGCAATGGCTCAAGTGTAAATTAAATTAGATCTCACCCAAGCACATGGACTAGAACCTCCTCCTTTTCTTTCTCCTCCTTAAAGGAAATGAAGCTTCTGCTAGCCTTGAGTAGCCTTAAGTAGCCTCCCAGCAGTGGCTCCCAGAATGCAATGGCTCAAGTGTAAATTAAATTAGATCTCACCCAAGCACATGGACTAGAACCTCCTCCTTTTCTTTCTCCTCCTTAAAGGAAATGAAGCTTCTGCTAGCCTTGAGTAGCCTTAAGTAGCCTCCCAGCAGTGGCTCCCAGAATGCAATGGCTCAAGTGTAAATTAAATTAGATCTCACCCAAGCACATGGACTAGAACCTCCTCCTTTTCTTTCTCCTCCTTAAAGGAAATGAAGCTTCTGCTAGCCTTGAGTAGCCTTAAGTAGCCTCCCAGCAGTGGCTCCCAGAATGCAATGGCTCAAGTGTAAATTAAATTAGATCTCACCCAAGCACATGGACTAGAACCTCCTCCTTTTCTTTCTCCTCCTTAAAGGAAATGAAGCTTCTGCTAGCCTTGAGTAGCCTTAAGTAGCCTCCCAGCAGTGGCTCCCAGAATGCAATGGCTCAAGTGTAAATTAAATTAGATCTCACCCAAGCACATGGACTAGAGCCTCCTCCTTTTCTTTCTCCTCCTTAAAGGAAATGAAGCTTCTGCTAGCCTTGAGTAGCCTTAAGTAGCCTCCCAGCAGTGGCTCCCAGAATGCAATGGCTCAAGTGTAAATTAAATTAGATCTCACCCAAGCACATGGACTAGAACCTCCTCCTTTTCTTTCTCCTCCTTAAAGGAAATGAAGCTTCTGCTAGCCTTGAGTAGCCTTAAGTAGCCTCCCAGCAGTGGCTCCCAGAATGCAATGGCTCAAGTGTAAATTAAATTAGATCTCACCCAAGCACATGGACTAGAGCCTCCTCCTTTTCTTTCTCCTCCTTAAAGGAAATGAAGCTTCTGCTAGCCTTGAGTAGCCTTAAGTAGCCTCCCAGCAGTGGCTCCCAGAATGCAATGGCTCAAGTGTAAATTAAATTAGATCTCACCCAAGCACATGGACTAGAACCTCCTCCTTTTCTTTCTCCTCCTTAAAGGAAATGAAGCTTCTGCTAGCCTTGAGTAGCCTTAAGTAGCCTCCCAGCAGTGGCTCCCAGAATGCAATGGCTCAAGTGTAAATTAAATTAGATCTCACCCAAGCACATGGACTAGAACCTCCTCCTTTTCTTTCTCCTCCTTAAAGGAAATGAAGCTTCTGCTAGCCTTGAGTAGCCTTAAGTAGCCTCCCAGCAGTGGCTCCCAGAATGCAATGGCTCAAGTGTAAATTAAATTAGATCTCACCCAAGCACATGGACTAGAACCTCCTCCTTTTCTTTCTCCTCCTTAAAGGAAATGAAGCTTCTGCTAGCCTTGAGTAGCCTTAAGTAGCCTCCCAGCAGTGGCTCCCAGAATGCAATGGCTCAAGTGTAAATTAAATTAGATCTCACCCAAGCACATGGACTAGAACCTCCTCCTTTTCTTTCTCCTCCTTAAAGGAAATGAAGCTTCTGCTAGCCTTGAGTAGCCTTAAGTAGCCTCCCAGCAGTGGCTCCCAGAATGCAATGGCTCAAGTGTAAATTAAATTAGATCTCACCCAAGCACATGGACTAGAACCTCCTCCTTTTCTTTCTCCTCCTTAAAGGAAATGAAGCTTCTGCTAGCCTTGAGTAGCCTTAAGTAGCCTCCCAGCAGTGGCTCCCAGAATGCAATGGCTCAAGTGTAAATTAAATTAGATCTCACCCAAGCACATGGACTAGAACCTCCTCCTTTTCTTTCTCCTCCTTAAAGGAAATGAAGCTTCTGCTAGCCTTGAGTAGCCTTAAGTAGCCTCCCAGCAGTGGCTCCCAGAATGCAATGGCTCAAGTGTAAATTAAATTAGATCTCACCCAAGCACATGGACTAGAACCTCCTCCTTTTCTTTCTCCTCCTTAAAGGAAATGAAGCTTCTGCTAGCCTTGAGTAGCCTTAAGTAGCCTCCCAGCAGTGGCTCCCAGAATGCAATGGCTCAAGTGTAAATTAAATTAGATCTCACCCAAGCACATGGACTAGAACCTCCTCCTTTTCTTTCTCCTCCTTAAAGGAAATGAAGCTTCTGCTAGCCTTGAGTAGCCTTAAGTAGCCTCCCAGCAGTGGCTCCCAGAATGCAATGGCTCAAGTGTAAATTAAATTAGATCTCACCCAAGCACATGGACTAGAACCTCCTCCTTTTCTTTCTCCTCCTTAAAGGAAATGAAGCTTCTGCTAGCCTTGAGTAGCCTTAAGAAGCCTCCCAGCAGTGGCTCCCAGAATGCAATGGCTCAAGTGTAAATTAAATTAGATCTCACCCAAGCACATGGACTAGAGCCTCCTCCTTTTCTTTCTCCTCCTTAAAGGAAATGAAGCTTCTGCTAGCCTTGAGTAGCCTTAAGTAGCCTCCCAGCAGTGGCTCCCAGAATGCAATGGCTCAAGTGTAAATTAAATTAGATCTCACCCAAGCACATGGACTAGAACCTCCTCCTTTTCTTTCTCCTCCTTAAAGGAAATGAAGCTTCTGCTAGCCTTGAGTAGCCTTAAGTAGCCTCCCAGCAGTGGCTCCCAGAATGCAATGGCTCAAGTGTAAATTAAATTAGATCTCACCCAAGCACATGGACTAGAACCTCCTCCTTTTCTTTCTCCTCCTTAAAGGAAATGAAGCTTCTGCTAGCCTTGAGTAGCCTTAAGTAGCCTCCCAGCAGTGGCTCCCAGAATGCAATGGCTCAAGTGTAAATTAAATTAGATCTCACCCAAGCACATGGACTAGAACCTCCTCCTTTTCTTTCTCCTCCTTAAAGGAAATGAAGCTTCTGCTAGCCTTGAGTAGCCTTAAGTAGCCTCCCAGCAGTGGCTCCCAGAATGCAATGGCTCAAGTGTAAATTAAATTAGATCTCACCCAAGCACATGGACTAGAACCTCCTCCTTTTCTTTCTCCTCCTTAAAGGAAATGAAGCTTCTGCTAGCCTTGAGTAGCCTTAAGTAGCCTCCCAGCAGTGGCTCCCAGAATGCAATGGCTCAAGTGTAAATTAAATTAGATCTCACCCAAGCACATGGACTAGAACCTCCTCCTTTTCTTTCTCCTCCTTAAAGGAAATGAAGCTTCTGCTAGCCTTGAGTAGCCTTAAGTAGCCTCCCAGCAGTGGCTCCCAGAATGCAATGGCTCAAGTGTAAATTAAATTAGATCTCACCCAAGCACATGGACTAGAGCCTCCTCCTTTTCTTTCTCCTCCTTAAAGGAAATGAAGCTTCTGCTAGCCTTGAGTAGCCTTAAGTAGCCTCCCAGCAGTGGCTCCCAGAATGCAATGGCTCAAGTGTAAATTAAATTAGATCTCACCCAAGCACATGGACTAGAGCCTCCTCCTTTTCTTTCTCCTCCTTAAAGGAAATGAAGCTTCTGCTAGCCTTGAGTAGCCTTAAGTAGCCTCCCAGCAGTGGCTCCCAGAATGCAATGGCTCAAGTGTAAATTAAATTAGATCTCACCCAAGCACATGGACTAGAACCTCCTCCTTTTCTTTCTCCTCCTTAAAGGAAATGAAGCTTCTGCTAGCCTTGAGTAGCCTTAAGTAGCCTCCCAGCAGTGGCTCCCAGAATGCAATGGCTCAAGTGTAAATTAAATTAGATCTCACCCAAGCACATGGACTAGAACCTCCTCCTTTTCTTTCTCCTCCTTAAAGGAAATGAAGCTTCTGCTAGCCTTGAGTAGCCTTAAGTAGCCTCCCAGCAGTGGCTCCCAGAATGCAATGGCTCAAGTGTAAATTAAATTAGATCTCACCCAAGCACATGGACTAGAACCTCCTCCTTTTCTTTCTCCTCCTTAAAGGAAATGAAGCTTCTGCTAGCCTTGAGTAGCCTTAAGTAGCCTCCCAGCAGTGGCTCCCAGAATGCAATGGCTCAAGTGTAAATTAAATTAGATCTCACCCAAGCACATGGACTAGAACCTCCTCCTTTTCTTTCTCCTCCTTAAAGGAAATGAAGCTTCTGCTAGCCTTGAGTAGCCTTAAGTAGCCTCCCAGCAGTGGCTCCCAGAATGCAATGGCTCAAGTGTAAATTAAATTAGATCTCACCCAAGCACATGGACTAGAACCTCCTCCTTTTCTTTCTCCTCCTTAAAGGAAATGAAGCTTCTGCTAGCCTTGAGTAGCCTTAAGTAGCCTCCCAGCAGTGGCTCCCAGAATGCAATGGCTCAAGTGTAAATTAAATTAGATCTCACCCAAGCACATGGACTAGAACCTCCTCCTTTTCTTTCTCCTCCTTAAAGGAAATGAAGCTTCTGCTAGCCTTGAGTAGCCTTAAGTAGCCTCCCAGCAGTGGCTCCCAGAATGCAATGGCTCAAGTGTAAATTAAATTAGATCTCACCCAAGCACATGGACTAGAGCCTCCTCCTTTTCTTTCTCCTCCTTAAAGGAAATGAAGCTTCTGCTAGCCTTGAGTAGCCTTAAGTAGCCTCCCAGCAGTGGCTCCCAGAATGCAATGGCTCAAGTGTAAATTAAATTAGATCTCACCCAAGCACATGGACTAGAACCTCCTCCTTTTCTTTCTCCTCCTTAAAGGAAATGAAGCTTCTGCTAGCCTTGAGTAGCCTTAAGTAGCCTCCCAGCAGTGGCTCCCAGAATGCAATGGCTCAAGTGTAAATTAAATTAGATCTCACCCAAGCACATGGACTAGAGCCTCCTCCTTTTCTTTCTCCTCCTTAAAGGAAATGAAGCTTCTGCTAGCCTTGAGTAGCCTTAAGTAGCCTCCCAGCAGTGGCTCCCAGAATGCAATGGCTCAAGTGTAAATTAAATTAGATCTCACCCAAGCACATGGACTAGAACCTCCTCCTTTTCTTTCTCCTCCTTAAAGGAAATGAAGCTTCTGCTAGCCTTGAGTAGCCTTAAGTAGCCTCCCAGCAGTGGCTCCCAGAATGCAATGGCTCAAGTGTAAATTAAATTAGATCTCACCCAAGCACATGGACTAGAACCTCCTCCTTTTCTTTCTCCTCCTTAAAGGAAATGAAGCTTCTGCTAGCCTTGAGTAGCCTTAAGTAGCCTCCCAGCAGTGGCTCCCAGAATGCAATGGCTCAAGTGTAAATTAAATTAGATCTCACCCAAGCACATGGACTAGAACCTCCTCCTTTTCTTTCTCCTCCTTAAAGGAAATGAAGCTTCTGCTAGCCTTGAGTAGCCTTAAGTAGCCTCCCAGCAGTGGCTCCCAGAATGCAATGGCTCAAGTGTAAATTAAATTAGATCTCACCCAAGCACATGGACTAGAACCTCCTCCTTTTCTTTCTCCTCCTTAAAGGAAATGAAGCTTCTGCTAGCCTTGAGTAGCCTTAAGTAGCCTCCCAGCAGTGGCTCCCAGAATGCAATGGCTCAAGTGTAAATTAAATTAGATCTCACCCAAGCACATGGACTAGAACCTCCTCCTTTTCTTTCTCCTCCTTAAAGGAAATGAAGACATTCAGGGGATGTCTTATTTTCCATGAAGAAGAATTCACATTCATTGTTGAACAACAACAACAACAAAAGAACATTTATTATATACTGTAATCTTTGCTAGGTCTTACTTTCGAGGGAGGCCTTATATTTAGCAATTCAGCAAAACCTCTACTAGGTCTTATTTTCAGAGGAGGTCTTATTTTCGGGAAAACAGGGTACTTTTTAAAACACATGCACACACAGTCTTATGAGAATGTGTTTCTTCTGAGCACTATAAACTGTTCTTTGCATTTTAAGAAGCTTTATCTTCATTGTGAAAAATGCAGGGGTGGGGGAAACGCATGTTGACAAGCACAGCTTGTATCTCAGTCTCTCTACAATTATGTTGATGACTGAAGCTAGTAAGAGTTTCAGGTTTAACTGATATATTAAGGTTTTCTTGTATGAAATAGAGAGTTTAAATTTCCTGACATAAGCAGATAAAGCCTTCTTTCCCAAGACACTCTGAGCATTTGATGAATGCTTTGTGCCAAACAGATGTAGTTCTTGCTGAGAGAGTGGTCTGTATTTTTGTTGTAGCTTAAAGAAAAGAACTGTAATTTCAGGTCTGTGTGGCCACAGTCTAAGGAAAACTGAAACTCTGTTATTTGTCCCACTTCATCAAAAAGCAATACAATACCCTGTTGTTTGCTGTGCAGTAAAATAAACTGGCCAGATTTTACAGGATCAAGATTTTATGTTATCACTTAGGGCTGTCAGAATATCACCCAGAGATCTGACTTGTACAGTACTTTAAAACCCCAAAATGCTCTAGGAAACAATGGCTATTCCCACTCCTCTTTTAATCTTTTTTGGTCAGTTAACACAATGAACAGGAATGCAGTGCTTAGTTGTTAAGATGCCAGTTCTGATGATCGGAAGGTCAGAAGGCTGGCAGTTCGAGGCCTGAATGATTAATAATAATAATAATAATAATAATAATAATTTATTTATTTATTTATATCCCGCCCCTCTGGGTAAGCAATCGGTGATGGTGACGGGATGGGTGAGCTCCCATCACTAGTCCCAGCTTCTGCCAATCTAGCAGTTTGAAAGCATGCAAATGCAAGTAGGTAAATAGGTACCACTTCAGTGCAGTCATGCTGGCCTCATGACTACTGGAGTAGGCTTAGTAACAGAGATGAGCACCACCACCTGCAGTCAGTTATAACCAGACATTCATGTCAAGGGACTACCTTTACCTTTCGGACAATGAGCAATGTTTCCATGTACCTAATAGGAAGCAGGGGAGAGTCTTGGTATGTTGGACAGAAGGCTTAGCCAGTCTTGAATAAAACCAGGACAAAGTGCTGGCTCACATGCAAACTGAGTCAGCTAGACAAAAAAATTGACATATACACAACCGTAGAGGCCAGCCAGAAGGCAGGTTTTCAATTAGCAGTGGTGTAGTGATGGTAGGGGGTGGCCTGAGGTGGAGCACACCCCATTTACCCCAATGGATCAGCCTCCACTAGGACTGGAGACAACGAAAGCCATTACACTATTGCTTTTCTCTTGAAAAAAAAGAAAGAGATGGAGGAGAAATGTATTCCATTTCTACTTAATTACTTCATGTTTCCTGCAATATTGAATTTGTTGTTGTTGTTAACTGCCCTTGAGTCAATTTCAACTCATAACAACCCTGTGGATAAGACTTCTTGAAATCTCCTTGTCCTCCACTGCTCTGCTTAGATCCTGTAAACTCATATCCATGATCTTCTTAAAAGAGTCCATCCATCTAGTATGTCACCTTCCTCTCTTTCTACTTCCCTCCATCTTTCCTAGCATTACAGTGGTCCCCGGGTTACGAAGGTAATCCGTTCCGGATTACCTTTCGTAACCGAGAAGCATTCGTTTCCCGAGGGGCCGCTATTTTCAACGGACCGCGCGGCCGATTTAAAGGGACCGCTCGTTTTTTTCCCCCGTATCCCGGGGGATCTTTCGGATCCCGGGGGATATGTTAGCGGTCCCGCCGGTTTCGTACCCCGGGGTTTTCGTATCCCGGGGGATTCATAAACCAGGGGACCACTGTATTCTTTTTTCCAGTGAGTCCTCCCTTCTCATGATGTGCTCGAAGTATAACAGCCTCAGTTTGGTCATCTTGGCTTCCAGGGAGATCTCTGACTTGATATGTTCTAGGTCCCATTTGTTTGTCTTTTTGGCTGTCCACGGAATCCTCAGCACTTTTCTCCAACACCAAACGAATTGATTTTCTTCCTGTCTTCTTTCTTAACTGTCCAGCTCTCACATCCATACATGGTAGTAGGGAATACAATGGCTTGTTTGATTCTAACTTTTGTGCTGAGTTGTATGTCTTTGCATTTTAGAATCTTTTCTAGTTCTTTCATAGCCCCCTTGCCCATTCTTAATCTTCTTCTGATTTCCTTGCTGCAGTCCCCATTTCTATCAATGTTCGATCACAGGTATGAGAACTCTATATCTTTCTATATCTTCATTGTCTAGGCTGAATTTGTCAAGATTCTTGATGGTCATTATGGATCGATACATAAGGGCATGAAGAGGCGCCCTTGCAGTGCATTTAAGGTTCGGGAGGGCACAGCATTTAGACCCTCTCGAACCCTAGTGCGTATGGATGGCATCATCTTGTGTCCATGTGTGCGTACACCACATTTAGACGTGCAGCGTGTGCCATGAAGTAATTGCGCTGCAGGAGGGCACCTATGGCGTGGTCTTTACACAGCCATGCCAAGGAGGCCGAGGGGACAAGGGCCATGGTGGCGGCCCCTTTCTCCCCTTGAGACCACCGGCTAGTGTGGGGTGCAATGGGCACCCAGGGCGCCCGCTGCACCCTGCTTTGAGGCCACGGAGAAGCAGCAGAATGAGGCCTCTGGGGCTACCGGTGAGGCAACCCTGGCCTCATCCCACCTCTTAAAGGGGCGGCTGCTATGTTTATTTCCTTCATGTTCAACAGTAGGCCTGTGTTTGCACTTTCTTCCTTGATTTTTCTTAGTAGCTGTTGCAGGCCTGGGAGGTTTTCAGCTAGTAATATGGTGTCATCTGTACAGATTGTTGATATTCCTTCCTCCTATTTTCACTCCTCCTTCTTCTTTGTCCAAGTCTGCTTTTCTTACAATATATTCTGCATACAACTTGAACAAGTAGGGTGACAAGATGTAGCCTTTTCTGACTCTTTTGCCAATTGGGAACCATTCTGTTCTCCATGTTCTGTTCTGACAGTAGCCTTTTGTTCTGAGTACAGATTCCTTATCAGGACTATCAGATGTGTTTGCACTCCCATGTCTTTAAGGGCATTCCATATAATTCCATGATGTATGCAGTCAAAGGCTTTGCTATAATCTATAAATCACATGGGGATTTTCTTTTGGAATTTCCTGGTGTGCTCCATTACCCATGATGGGGCTTTTTAGACCGCCCAAAAGGGGCGGTCCATACTCGCCCCTTCTAGCGGCGAGATGAGGCCTAGGCTGCCGCACGGGCAGCCCCAGAGGCCTCATCCCGCCGCTTTTGGAGGCCACGGGGAACCGGCAAACTGACGGTTCCCCGCGGCCTCCAAGCGGGGTGCAGCGGGCGCTCTGGGCACTTGCTGCACCCCGCTTCCCTCGACGGGGCTGAAGGGGGAAAGGGGCCGCCGCGGCGGCCCCTTTCTCCCTGGGTCTTTGCCGCAGCCATTTAAAGGCCATGGCAAAGACCCACCGCAAAAAAAGAGCTCCGCGTTTGAGCTCTTTTTTTGCGCCGCGGGAAGGGCGCGATTGGCATTCTCCCGCGGCGCAAAAGCATCAAAACGTGCGCAGTGTATCAAAATGCTGATACGTGATGACGCTTTTACGGCGCCTCCGTATAGACGCCGCCATCTTTAAATGGCGGCGTCCATGCGGTTTAGGCTTAGGGAGGGTGTAAAAGCTACGCCCTCCCTAACCCTAAAAGTGGGCTTTTTAGCCCTTAAAACGCTTTTTTTTGCCCGTCTAAAATGGGCCCATATGTTTGCAATGTGGTTCCTGGTGCCTCTTCCTTTTCTGAACCCTGCTTGGGCCTCTGGGATTTCTCTTTCCATGTATGGTTGGAGTCTATATTGCAGAATTTTGGGCAGAATTTTGCTTACATGGTCCTATAGTTGCTGCAGTCCTTTGTGTCTTCTTTTTTGTGGATAGTGATGCATATTGGTAGTTTCCAAACTGCTGGCCATTGTTTTGTTTTCCATATCTGTTCCATATGTTGGTTAGCACTAGAGTTGACTCTGTCAATGTGGATTGCAGCAGTTCGATGGGAATGTTGTCTATTCCTGGTGATTTGTTTCCACCTCACTTTTTAGAATTTGGGGTTCATCTTCATCTGGCTTTTAGTCCCACATTTCCTTCATTTTGCCATCTCTCTTCTATAACTCTTCTGTGTATTGCATCCAATTTCTTCCTTGTTGTGAATTATGTTATTTTTATTCTCGTAGAATGTCTTGGTCCTTAATTTGAACTTTCCTTTGATTTCCCAGATATGTGGAATAGATCTCTTGTTTTTCTTTTTTTACTTTTGTCTTCTATTTCTTTGCACTGGTCATTGCAGTACTTTT
Source organism: Urosaurus nigricauda (assembly GCA_034509955.1). Taxonomy (NCBI): domain Eukaryota; kingdom Metazoa; phylum Chordata; class Lepidosauria; order Squamata; family Phrynosomatidae; genus Urosaurus; species Urosaurus nigricauda. The sequence continues at coordinate 98,887,240 of JAOEGL010000001.1, forward strand.
CTTTATCTTTTCACACAAGCTGTTGCACTGTTGCATTCCCGCCAGTATTTCTAATTATTTGACTGAAAATTTAGGTTCCTACAATGCCCTCTCCCTTGCAGTGACAACCCTAATTGACCAAAGAAAATAATGTCCCTAAAAATTGTCCCTGCCTGAAAGAGTACAACTGGACTGTTGGGCAAAAACAGTGTTGTCACCAAAGATCTGAGTGAGTATAACATAGCTTCTTCTATTTGCAACTTTTTAAAGGGATGGGAGTTCTAGTAGTTTTAATCCAAAACTGGAGGGCACCAGGCTGGGGGCGGGGCGGGATGCCTTAAAGCAAATGGCCATTGATTTTCAATTGTGCTTAGAACTGCCTCCCTAGACCTAGAGTCACAGGTCAAAGGATTTACCTATTGTTTGCACAGCGCTGACTTTATAAGCTTGTGATTCCAGTTAGTAGGCTGGAATGTCATCATGGGAAGAACACTCTTCCCTGTAGGTATAGGTCTATGTCTTAGTCAGGTGATAAAGCCATTATCTGAAATGGCCTCTTGGCTTTCACTTGTCAAAGCCCCATTCACCTTTTTGCTCCACTGAGCACAACTTCATGACTTCTTAGCAGAGGAATTAAGAAGAGTACACAATGGGGATTTGCCAAGAATTGTCTGAAGATTAAATTAAATGAGTGTTCTGTACAATATTTCTAAATGGATTGGGACACATGACTCTAACTGCCTCCTTGTCTTTTCTCATTGGCTACATTTTGTCGCTAGAGAGAGGAGGTGTAGCTCCTGTGTTATATTATACACAAGGTTACATCACAAAATCAACATGATGTCAAGTTGCCAACAACTTTTACCATCAAATTATAATTTCTGTTTATACCTACATTTGATGGAAAAGTTATGTTTATAAATATCTACATGTACATTGATATACCTTTCCTCAGTTCTTATAATGTGAGGATTGCGCTTTTAATATCTTAGTAGAATTCATTAAGAGACCTAGCGTGGCATAGTTGTTGAGTGTTGGACTACAATTCTAGAGAATAAGAATGAATTCTCAACTCGACCATGAAACCCTCTGGATGACCTTGGGCATGTTATATACTCTCAGCCTCAAAAGAAGGCAATGGCAAACCTCCTCTGAACAAATCATGCCAATAAAACCCCATGATGGGTTTCTGTAAGCTGGAAATGGTTTAAAAGCACACAACAAGCAACAAATAATTCATTAATGTCCTTTAAACATGATTTGCAGATGAAAAAGGATTATAATGTTTAGTTTGTAGAACATTACCATTTTTGGTCCTGCAGTAATAACATAATCAAATTAACATTTACATTATAGAAATAAAGAGTGTTATCAATGAAAATATGCCAAGTTTGTGAGAGAGCATTATTTCATCAGCCATTTAAGTAGCTAATTTTTTTTCATTTATGGAGGATTAACAACTTTATTAAATTTATAATCTTTTGATGATTATCTATACAGTCTTATGCAATAATGTCATAATGCCATAATGCTGCAGGTTATTACTCTTTGCCATTGTAGCTTTTACATTTGGAATCCTTTAAATAATATTTAGCTGTACTACCAACATTGCTCTGCTGCTCAGAATGTTCTTCCTTTTTGTCTCCTTACCTCTCTAAAGAAGAGCCTGGGTAGTGTTATGGCTTAGGTGTTGAACAAGGACTCAGGAGACCAGGGTTCAAATCCCTGCCATGGAAACCCACTGGGTGACATTGGGCAAGTTACACACTCTCAGCCTCAGATGAAGGTGAAGTAAAAATCCCCTCTGACCAAACCTTGCCCCAACAAAAATCCCAGTGATAGGTTTGCCTTAGAGTTACCATAAGTTTGAAATGACTTAAGGGCACACAACAAATAACAAACCATTCTAATGATGGCTTTGGAGTGTTTCACAACTTTCTGGGACTGGTTAGGGAATGGCTGAAGTGGGTAGAGAGAGATAGTGTGTGTGTTTAAGTGCCTTCAAGTCTTTTGCCAAATTATAGCAGCTTCATGAATTTCATAGGGTTTTCTTAGGCAAGGAATATTCGAAAGTGGTTTTGCCAGTTCCTTCCTTGGATTACCTGATCCTTGTTCCACTGACAGAAGGAGATCTCCTAGCAGAACAACCCCTTGGATTCTGGCCATGTTACTGACACTGTTGTTGAATACATAGTTTTTTATTTCCTGTGCAGTGGGGTACTATACATGTCTGCTTCAAAGTAAGCCCAATTGTATTAATTTTAGACTAACTCCCATATTAAGTGTGCATATTTAATTAATTGATAAAGAATTAATAAAGAATATCAAATTGCATGATCATTCCATATATATTTCAAACATGACTAGGACTCTGGACCAGGGGTAAATACCCTGCTCAGCCATGAAACCCACTGAGTGGCCCTGGGCAAATCACACTCCCTCAGCCTCAGAGGATAGCAATGGCAAACCCGTTCTGAAGAAACATGCCAAGAAAACCCTATGATAGGTTCACCTTAGGGCCATCATAGGTCAGAAATGACTTGAAAGCACACAGCAGCAGCAACAACAAAAAGAGTTCTGTACAAAACATTCTGCAGAAAACCATGGCATTGATCAAGTTGTTGACTTTGACCAGAATAAGTCCATGGAATTTACATAAGTCATGATTTACCAAGTTAACATTCATTCAACCAGTTTGTTGTAGCTTGGGTTAGAGACTGGATTCAGATCTGTACAAAATGCCTATGTATGTGTGATGAGGCTTTTTAGAAGAATATGTAGCACTGTTCAAAGAGAGCTACACTGAAAAATGAATGGATGGTTATCTAACTTTGAAGATGGAGGTTTCTCTGGTGGTCTAGCAAACTGAATTTCTTTCACCTCATCATCTGTGCCTTTTGTAACATGCTGGACTATAGCTCTGTTAAATGTCAAGGCCCGCTGCTTTGAAAAGAAGAGAGAAGCCTTTGGTCACCAGCCAAATTGCCAGAATGAGCTGCTTCTTTGACATCAGGGATGCAATTCCTTTGAGGTTTAGCACATTCTTGTGAGGCTGTTTAATTGGTGGGATTAATTGGTGGAAAGCCACCTTTAGAGACAAGTCAGGAAAAAGAGTCATTAAACCTCAGTGCTTATAATTTCAGGGGGTGGAGGAGTGGGAAGAGATATGAATTCATGTTGGAGGAAGGAGTTAAGGTCAAAGAACCATTGTGCAGATGATAACTTTCCCAATGTCCCCAGTACACTACAAACAATATACTTTTTTCTGAGGAGGAAATTAATTTCTGTATTTGACAGGAGGAATAGTAAAACCCTGAAATGCTATGTGATAGCATAATCCAATGCATATTTACATATGATAGAATGGTTCTTTGTTGAGAACCATCTCTGTGCCACATTAACATTGGAACACAGTTGTTCTTGGTGGCTGTCCCTCTGGGTGGGATATCTTTCCAGAAGGTGAGCCTGATGATTTTCTGGCAGTTGGGTTTCAGTTGAGTTTTCAGTTGGTGAAGTTTAGTGAGGAAAAATTATTATGAGGGTAAAGTTTCCAAGAGAAATAATGGTTGTGTAGAAGGGTGAATTTCAGATGTCTTGTATGTGCAACAAGCAACAATTTCTGGGATTCCCTCTTTTGAACAAATGTTAAATGGACGGGAGCCCTTTTCATTATTTTACTTGGCAACTCCAAATGAAAGTTATCACTTAATACTTGTCAGCTTTCACCCTTAACCATACTGAATTTGGAACAGTTTGAATGATAATGAACTAAATAATTTTTCTTGTAAAATATAATTTAATTTTGATTGTATTTTCAATTATAGGCCACATAATAAAACATGAGGGCTTCTCATTTTATTATTTGATAGAGCATGTATGTGAGCTTCCTTCTTCTGTTTTTGGAACATTATCTGCTTCATAATGTAGAATCAGGCCCTCTTAATTCTGCAACTCTGAGCTTTCCTATTCATTAGGCAATGGTTGATGGGAGTTGTAGTCCCACAACAGCTGGAGGGTCATATGATTCCCATTCCTTATGTAAAAGAAAGAAGCCTATTCATGCACAGAGCTCAATTTGATAATAGGATCCACAGCCCCCTAAAAGGGAAAGAACCAGAAAAGAAGTACAAAATACAAATGCTAAAAAGCACATCCCACAATATCTGAAAATAGTGCTTTCCACACTTCAATCAAAAGAAGTTCCCTTTGAATTGACAAAATATGCCTGTGTTAAAGATTTAGTGCTGACAAAGCAATCCAATTAAGGCAATGAAAAGCTGAAGATTTGCCATCTGTGAAGAAAGATCTAATGGTAATTACTTCATCTGAAAAAAAGCCTATATAGTATGGGAAATAAAGGGCATTCTGAACATATTTTGTATGTTTAAAAAAGGAAAGAGATTAACCACTATTCCAAAATACCAAAAGTACCACCAGTGGAACATCTGTCAGTTTGGAAGTTAGAAGATATACACAAAAAATATCAAGATTAAAAATTCATTTTTTGTATTATTGATGGGAAATTATTTTTTGGATTTAAAATCTAAATTAGATGATGTCAGAGAGGCATGAAGCTTTTTTTTTCTCTTGTTGCTCATAAAAAAGTAGTAACAAAGTGCACATGTTTTAATGGTTGAATTAAATCCACTACTTTACACTTCTTTATAATTTATTTTTATCAATGTATTGATTCTTATTTCTATGTGTAATGTGTTAATTATTGGTGTATTTACTGACTAATCCTATATCAAATTGTACTGGAAAATCTACATGTAGGAGAAGGCAATAAAAATTATGCTGATGCTTAGATCGTATTTACAATGCTGGTGGTGGCTGTAATTGTCATTATTCTTATATGTCTTCAACTTGAGTCTTACTTACGGCAACCCTATCCTACAGTATTCTCAGAAAGATTTATTCAGATGGATTGTCACTGCCTTCCTCTTAGGTTCAGAGGTTATGATTTGCCCAAGGTGAACCAGTGGCTTCCCATGGCTAAGCAGAGATTAGAATCCTGGTTTCCTACTGTCTTAGGCCAACACTCAAACCAGTATGCCATGCTGGTAGCTGGCACTGACAGCAGGCACGTCTACACTGCCCCTACTTGCCCCATTCTGGAGCAAACCCTGGTGGCTGTCTACATATCATCCTGTGTGATATTTGCCACCACCACCACCACCACCACCACCAAGAGTTCCTCCCTTTGAGGCTGGAAATGAGGTCCCCAGCCTTTGGCCCTGCTGCACCTGGACAGGGCAATTTGGGGGCAGGAAAAAACTGCTGCAAATGGGCTATGTGGACATACCCTACAAAACCTGTAGTAGTGTGACAGTGTTAGGGAGAAGACAGGGTTATTGAAAATCCTTTCTGTATACCATTCTGAGGACTCTTTGGCCTTACTAACTAGGGGAAGAACAGCATAATCCTGTGCCAATCACAGAAGTGAAATTTCTATGACATCATTTGAATCAAGGTGGATTACACCAGAACTCAGCACATTTCCAGTTCATGGTAGTATTAAAACAAAACAAAGCAAAACAACAACCCTGAACTTAGTGAGAACCTGATGCAACATGGTGACTTGCAGAATTCAGGTAGTGCCAAATCCAGTATTGAATTTGCTCACAGGGCCGAGTCCATATGCTATTGAACAGCAAAGGCCAGGAAGAACTGCACATACAAGTACATATCTGCATAAGAGTTTCTACCAGGGTGTAGCTGGCTGAGGAAGGCATTGCACCACACAAATAAAAATTCTGGCCCACAAATGAAACTTTCCTTCAGTCCCGAAATTTCTATTATTGCAGAGAGTGAGACATTGAAAATCATTCACACTTAGAAGTCTTCTCTTTTCTGTATTTGCATTCTGATGGTCACTTTGTCTGCCCTTTTTCTTTGGATGCCTAAACTGCACTTGTAAATGCTGAAATGATGTTTTAAGTTACTTCTGTGCTAGAAATTTGAGGACTGAGGAAAACTTTCATGGGGGCAGAATTATTTATTGGGGGCAATACCGTCATTCCCTCCTGCCCTAGGTTTCTGCATTGTAAGTAGTCTGGTAACTTGATGAAGATAAGTGGAAAGCTGGAGCCTGGATCATGATTGGCCAGAATTCCTTTATTGCCAAGGAACCCAGTTACTTTCAATCACCTCCTGGACTAGGCTTGAGAAAACATGAACTTGCCTATGTGTATTTATTATCTGATCTGTTATTTCTGATGACTTTATTACTTGATGCCTCACAGCAGCTCAGATTCAGTACATTCATTACAGTTCTGCTTAGTGACTCTCGCTACTGCTCCATGGAAGGAGACCAGAATTATGATTTCATTTATATAGAGTGCTGTTGGATATTATGGTAGGAGAATGAAGAAACTCACCATGGGAGTACTGATTCCAATGTGATATGAAATAAGTGTGATGCCTGTGGTATTTGTTCCGTAAAGCATGCATACATGTGTACCCTTGTTGGATTAGTGTTCTGACTGATGGAAATTTTCCTATAGTGTCAAGATCAAGTTTGAAATTGCTATTCCACATCCAGTCCACTAATGAAGACGACTTGATTAGTTCTACTGACTATACACAATCATGAATAAAAAGTAGAAGCTTCAACAAGCCACAATGTTTTAAAATGCTTTTGTTAACATTGATAATCCCACAGCAGATACTCATGAGATAATCCACATCTTTTTCTCCCTGTTGTCAAACAAGAACACTTCCCCAAAGCTGCCAAGTTCAAAAGGACTCCTATATCTGGCTATGCCTGTATTTAAAAAATGTGCAGATGGACTGAGACAAAGAACTTAATCAGCTTACTTCTCAGTGAAGAAGACCATTTTTTAAAACTAGTGCTGTGAGTATCGGATTAGTTATGGATCTTATCATGACAGTTAGCACAGTACTTCAACCTGCATATCAACAAACTATATTTCTGTTGTACCTGATAAGCCAGCTCAGGTGACACAGCTACATAAATATTTCAAAATGCAATCCTACACACGCTTATCAGTGAGTAAGTCCCTTGCTCAAAATGGGGTTTCCTTCAGAACAGAACACATATACAGCAGCCCTGCATTGTAAACACACAGAAATGGCACAGCTTTTCATGTCAAAGGATGTAACTAGCCATAAATAAAATACTAGAAATTAACTCAAAAATTTGTTGTATTCTTCTCCCATCTCTCCTGGCTACTTATTCCCCTTTCAGCCTCCATCTCCTCCATTCATTGTAGTGCTCCCTCCTTTCTCTATCCTTTTCTCCAAGGGCCAGTTCACATTGCCCTCCTACTGGGTAGACATATGTTGAGAGCATGAGACTGGACATTATCACACAAGGTTTTAAATCTGCTGTTAACACTTGAAAATAGATTTTTTTAAAATTAATTTTTATTTAAAAAAAAAGGAAGAAGAAAATTTTACATTTTCCATAAGATCTGTTACATATCATTTACATATCACTTATACATCCATTACATTACTTACTGTTTCAAGAAGAGAAATAAAAGCAAAAATTACTCTAATATAACGGCGCTAAATAGTTTTTAAATTTCAAAATTTTTCCATAATTTAGATACTTCTCTCCATTTTCCAAGGTATTGTTGATTAGTCTTTTTCTTTGAATAAGCTGAAAGTGTATCTAAGGTGGCGAAATCATTCAATTTCATTATCCACTCATCCATCGATGGAGTTATTCAAGTTCTCCAATATTGAGCATAAATCATTCTAGCAGCAGTAAACATGTACAACAAAACATCTATTTGGTCTTGTGTAATATTATCCAAAATTATGTCAGTTATATTTAACATAAAAAGTTCTGGTCTAAATGGAATGTTATTTTTTTAAAAAAGAAAAAAGAAAAGAAAATAGCACTTTTGGCAATAATCATCACACAACAGCATGGCCATTTCATTGCTGCTTTGCTGTTAGAGTGTCCCTTTTCATTGTCATGGAACAGCTGTGACTAAATTCCCAAAAATGCTCTTGTAACACTTGTCCTCAAGTGTGATAACTCATTTGGTGGCAGTTCGGGTTTTGGGCAGGCATGTAGTATCAGTGTGTCCTCCCTCTTGCTCCCTATTCCAGACAAGACTGGTTTTTAAACTTTTCTCCTGAACCCCTACCCATCTGCCAAAGGAGAAATACTAGAGTCTTTTCACAAAGAGAGGCTGTCATTTCTTCTTTGTCAGGACAAGGAACAGAGGTGAGTGAATGGAGAAGTTGCTTCTCTCCCCACCACCTGCCAAAGAGGGCCCTCGTCTACCAAAGAGTCTTCTACTAGAGTCTCCTCATGAAGAAAAACTGTCACTCCTCCTTTGACAAGAGAAGGCATGCTGAGTAGGGCAAGGAAGAATGATGAAGAGAGCATGGAGGAACCCTTGGTGGTGCTAAAAGCCCCATTGCACTACTCAGGAGAAGTGTAGTAACAAAAGTGCCAAATCCAGTATGTTTTCATTCTATTTTAGGAATTTAGTAATCTTCTTTAACAAATATTGTATTAGCATACCTCTGGAATTGCTTTAATAGTTAATGGGGGGAAAAACCCCTGAAAGTCACACTGGGGCCTCATTCACACACTGTTTTGAACTGGTTTGGAAACTGGTTTAAAAGGGGGTGGTTCACACTTGCTCAAGTTTTTCCTGACCTGAATTTCGGGTGGGCCAGCGCAAACCCCCTTAACCTAGTTGTTTTGAAACTGAGGCATTTGCTGAGTCTTTTCAAAAGAACTGGGTTATTTTAGAGCACTGTCAATGGGAACATGCTGCTGATCCCATTTGGGGCGCCCAAGCGGGAGGGACAATGCACAGAGGGTGGGCAGAAAAGTGGAACATACCCATCCCACAGGACTTGGCAAATCACCCTTGTTTTCTTCCTACCGGTTCCATGGGCAAATATACCAGGGGACATGGTGCGATGTGGTTTTTAAATTTTTTTTGACAGTTTCTGACTACCGTTACATTTATGTGGCTTTGCAGAGGGTGGTGTTTCATGGGTGCCATGGAGAATTCTTCCCTAGCATGAATGGATTTGTGGGTGCCAAGGGGGAGTCTTCCATGGCAGGGATGAATTTGTGGATGCCATGGGGATTCTTCCCTGGTATGCATGGATTCATGGGTACCATGGAGGATTCTTCCCTAGCATGGGTGGATTCATGGCTGTTTGATGTTGAACAAGATCTGCAATATGTCACAGAGATGAAGGTGTGCATCAATTTACTGGCAGTTAAAAAAAATCAGCTCTGATCTCCATTTTGATTCGGTTCAAAATTAAATGTGAAAGTGAAGTGGGTTAAATTGCCATGGACAGCTTCCATTGTGGCAAGCATAGTCTGAACATCTATTCAATGTCAAATTGATGGAGTGATTTGAATAGATCCAGTGCAAAAACATGAGTGTGAATGAGGCCTGGGGAGGGCATAGGGCGGGAAGACAGGATTAGGGAGGAGTGCAGAAAAGAGCACAAGGGCCCAGTTGTGCTATTGCAGTGGCATATGATACAGAAAGCTCCCAAACCGATATGTATCTAGTTTCTGTTATTGACATGATCTTGACAAGAACAGTTCTTGTGACATAAACTCATAAGACAAAATAGTATAGCAAGAATGTTCCATGACTAAATCTGTCCCAAATAAGAAAGCAAGAGGGATTAGACTATGTGTGTGATATATACATAAATACAGTATGCATCTGCATGTTTATTTCATACATTTTAGGATATATATAGTTGGCCCTCCACATTTGTGGCTTTGACTTTTGCGGATTTGATTATTTGTGGTTTTGATTAATATGTTCTCTCTAGGAATTGCTAGGTCCTCCAGCTCAATTCAGCTGAAGTTGACCATAGAATTGTTCTGGAGAACCTAGAAGTTCCTAGAGAAAATATCTTTCAAAGCCTTCATTAAAAGGGTTTTGAATACTGGGACCTATGATCAACTTCTGGCAGATGTTGACTGTAAAGTTGCACTGGAAGACCTGAAGTTTCCTAGATGAGTGTTCTCTTAGGTAAAACGAACAGTGTTGTTTTGTTTTGTTTTTTGTTATTGTTGTTATTTGTGGTTATTCTTCAGTCATGGGGGGTCCTTATCCCTAAACTAAGAAAATGTGGAGGGAACCACTGCAAACTGTTCCTCAAGGAGAAATGCACTACAACTGAGTGGTATAGCTATAGGGGTGGGTGGGTGGAAATAAGGGCACTGTCTCCACAATGAGAATTCTGTCTCCAATGAAATTTTCCTTTACTCCAGAAATTTAGAAACCTGTAGAAATATAAAACTTCAGTTCAGCATTTAGAAACAGAGTTTAGGCATCCAAAGAAAAGGGGCAGATAAAGTGACCAAGAGAATGGGAACACAGCAAATAGAAGAGTTCTCAATGTGAATAGTGTTCAAGGTCCTACTCTGACACGCTAGAAATTTGGAAACTGAAGCAATATTTCATTTGGGGTAGAATTCTTATTTGCAGTGAAAATCTTTTCAATTTGCAACCCTGCAGCTACACCCCTGAAACCTAAAGCACATTGATCACTAAAATGGAAGGTTCTAAAACAGGAGTGAGCAACTGTACAGTGGTGGGGCCATTTTATTTTTTGTGTCCACCTGGCAGCCTGCACTAGTGCATTTCATAAAGTGCACACAAAATGACACAACATCACTTCTGAATGCCTTTTTGGCTAATTTCTGGCTGATTTTTTTTCTTTAGGAATTTTTGAGGGGAAGTTTTGGTGGGCTCTGGGAGAGTAGGGGAAGCAAACCACCTCATTTTTAAACTGCTTTGGTGGCTTTGGGGCACTTTGGAGGCAAAAATTGTCCAAAAATCACCCTGAAAAAATTAATTTGAGGTCTGGGGGCTTTATTGGTCACAAGAATGGCAAATGGCCCATGGGCTTCACTTTACTCACTCCTATTCTAGGATATAATTAATGAATATAATAATTGAAAGACTATCCAAATGACCAAAACCTGTTTCTCAGAAATTTTAAAACTTTACAAACAAGCAAAGACAATCACCAACATGCCACGAATGATGCATCACATATTTATTTGTCTTTTGCATATATATTACCATAATAATCCAAGGGATTTGAGTAACTAATTGCAGGTATATTGGCAGCTAAAAACCCTTACATAAGGACTTATTCACTTACCAGATAAATTACATAATTGATAAGGATATAAATTCTCAAAAATAACAACTCAAAAAAGAACCTAGCCAAAAGACTAAGACTAATCACTGTGAAAATATTTCACAATTATAAATATATATACTTTTTAAAATTAGAAAATGATCAACTACTCAAAACTAGACTAGGGTTAGGTCTTTTCTCAAGTACCTGGATTGTTTATTTATCTATTTGTTATCTTAATACAGGTTGAGTTCCCTTATCTGAAATGCTTGGGACCAGAAGTATTTTGAATTTCAGTCTTTTGGATTTTGGAATACTTGTACTGTATTTGCATATACATACATAATGGAGATGTCTAAACAAAAAATTCATTTATGTGTCATATACACCATATACACATAGCCTGAAAGCAATTTTATACATTTTCAATAATTTTGTGCATGAGACAAATTTTGTGTACACTGAACTGTCAGAAAGCAAAATGTGTCACTGGGCTGAAGCAGACCGGCCCAAAGGGGCAGTGTAACGCTGTCCCTGAGAGAGCTGGGTGGGTGTCCCAGCAACCGTACACCCTGGTCCCACTCTGGCTTTTTTGGGTGTAAAAAGAGTCAGCAAAATGTTGCTCCTTTTTGCTCCAGAAAAAGGGTGGCTTTTCCACCACAGTGGCAGTTTTTTAGTGCTCCTGCAGTGTGCGACATATAAACGCTGCACTGCCAGAGTGCTGCAATGCTGCCCACGATCTGGTCAGATGGGTGGCGTGATGCCAGCTTGGGGGCAGTGTTGGGGCATGCATCGTCTAAACACCAAGCTCCCATGCTGCCATATTGTGCCAGTCTATTTTGCCCCACTGTCTCTGCCAACCATTACATTTTTTTGAGTTTTGTAGTATTTCAGATTTCAGAATTCCAGGTAAGGGAGACTCAACCAGTAGTATCCCATACAAGCTTGGAACAGTAGAGTCCTTTCCTGATCAGCAAGTCTGGAAGGAAAATTAGTTCAGGAATCCAGGCTGCAGTAGTTTAGACTCAAAATACATTTATTAAGAAACAATATACCCAGTCTAGTGTTGTTCATTGTGAGAACTGAGCAACAAATATTAAAATTGCCTAATTAAATTACAGTTAGCCCTCCACATTTGTAGCTTTGTCTTTTATGGATTTCATTATTTGCAATTTTGATTATATATGTTCCTTCTAGGAATCTCTGGATCCTCTAGCACAACTCTGCCAAAAGGTGACCATAGGAGAACCTAGAAGTTCCTAGGGAAAAAAAACACACTTCTATAGGCTTTTGTAGTCCTCCAGCATGATTCTATAATAAGCTTCTTGCAGATGTTGACCACAGAGTTGTATTGGAAGACCTGGAGATTCCCACAAAGGTGTTCTCTTAGTAGAAAGAATGGTGGTTTTTTTATTTGCATTTTTCCTTCACCCCTAACCTCAGTGAATGTGGAGGGACCACTGTATACACAATTTCAGAGTTCAGGTGGGTTTAATTCTTATTCATTATAATTATTAAACACTATTCTCTTTTTCCTCTAATGCCTCCTTTCTTTGATGTTACAAGCCGATTCTTTTCACAGAAACGACCTTGAATAGTATTGGCTCATTCTTGTCTCCCTTCCAGCCAAACCTCAATAGCTGTTTCTGAGGGATGAAGCAGACAGCCCGCCAGGAGCGGCCAGAGGCCACTGCAGCCACAATTGAGCCACGATCATACCACAACTGTGGCAACTGCATGGCCTGTTTCCAAAGTTGGCCAGTGCTGTGGTCCAAAGCTGGCCACTGCCATGAGCCAAATTATTCCATCTCCTTTTTGATCTAGTCCAAAGCACTGGGTTGCGGTGCTGGAGCAGCTTCCAGCTACATTGGGGACATACATCACCAGAATGGGATTTGTGTTTTAGGAAGAGGCATTTAGACTTCTCAGCCAGAGAGTTCTGATGCCTCACCAAACTACAGACTCTAGTTGTACCAGCTGTGGCTGGTAAAAGCAAAATCATAGTACTATAATTGTTTCATGTATAATGGGTTATTTATTTGTTTATTTTGTGGCAGGATTTTTTCAGAAGAGATTTGCCATTGCTCTCCCCTGAGGCTGAGAGTATGTAACCTGCCCAAGGTCAATCAGTGCATTTCATGGCTGAGTGGGGAATTGAATCCTGGTCTCCAGAGCTATAGAAGATTTTCACACCAGTGCTTACTGTGGGTTAAGTGCTGTAAAGTGCTGGTAAAACATCCCTGAAGTGTGAGGGTGTGAAAGCTGGTCGCACGTCTGAAACATCTTTGAAGTGTCCCTTCGTCTCTGCCATCATAAATAGCTGATGAATTGTCTGTTCAAAGAATCTTCATCAGGTGCCAACAGCCAGGCAAAGGCACTGCAATCAACAGAGGAAACTAAATATTGCCAGAAGCAATCTGTGTTCCTGCCAGGTAAATATTTCTCTGGATGGGGTCAAGAGGTAACACAACTGCCCCAATCTGGCTAGCTGGGGATGATGGGAGTGTTAAGAGTTAGCAACCTCTGTGTGCCCATACTCCCTAATTGCTAGTTTGCATTATGGTGACTTCCTGTTTGCTTGATTTACCCACCCACTCTGTTCCTGCAACACTCTAACCTCCAGCCATTTTTGTCCTCCTCCTCTCTCTCTTCTATTAGTCTCTGTGTTTGATTATGATGAACATAATTAGTATGTTCAGCTACTTGTATGTGTTTTACAAAGGAGATTATGCTTGTTTCCCAGCTAGATCTTGTGCATATGTGGGTGGATATAGGATTGGTGGATGTTCTTGCCAATTTGATTATTGTGCTACAAAGCTCCAGTACTATGTCTCACATTTCCCATCAGGGCGATGTAGTCCAGCACATCTGGAGGGCACTAAGATAGAAAGACTGCACAGGACACTAGGTTAAGTGGACTGCTCAGTGGTTAGTTATGGCAGAAAAACTTTCATAGACAGCTATTGATACACTTTGTTTCTATATTTAAACAATAAATATTTCCACAGATACTTATCTCCTGTTCCCCCCCCCCCCAATTTTGTCCCATATGTCTGTGTTTGTAGCTCTGTCACAAAGAGTAAGAAAAATAATTTATGTAAAGATTGCAAAAACACTATCAGGTGCAAGAATATAAGCAACTTAGGAAAAGGAATTTATTAGCACCTCACTGATTTCTGAACGACTAGTTTTATTTTTCTTTTAGTATGGGAAATAGTGGTAGCTTTGAGGATGAATAACTAAATGACTTTTGACTAAATGACTAAAAACCATAAATGTACACAATAATAAATCATCATTTTAATTAAGCTAAGCTGTGATTTCTTTAAAATATCAGGACTTCTTTAATGAAGTTATTTCTTTTCCCATGCTGTGCACACATTCAGTCTCCAGAAGTCAGAACTGTCTATGCTTCAACATGAACATTTCTGACTGCATGCCAAAAAAAGAATGACTGAAATGCTTTAACATTTCTAATGATAGAAACTGAAGAGATAAAGTTAATCTAGATGCAGATGCACACAATAAATTTATAAGATGCCTCTAGGAAATATCTTTATGGCTTTTAATAACTTTACTTTGGGCTTATTGTAGTCTCAGTCTTCAGGAGCTGCAGGTGGGTGACATGAAATAACTAACAAGAAAAGTCATTATAACTGAATCAATGTTTGACTGTTAAGGAATTGATTAAACTTGGGCTCTAATTTCCTGGCCAAGCCTCATCCATGCTTTTATGCACTGCAACCCAAACTGAATCAGTCACACAAACTGATCCATTTGTTCCAGAAATTGTGATCATGTGAGTTAGCAGTTATGATCTTGACCTTAATGTCAGCATGCATTGGCAGGCATGTGCCATTGGATCATCACAGGTTAAAGTATATCCATCTAGACATGAATGATCCTTTCTCCACACCTGCCAAATGCTGAAACGGCCAATAAAAGAAAGATGTCACTCAGTGGCAAAGGATATGCTTCGAACCAAAGGGTCTCTAGCTTATTCTTTGATATTTCTTGATAGAAAGGGCTGGGTGCTCATTGAAAGTCCTTATAGCAGTTAAATTATCCTACAGTAAAGTACAAATTTGTCAACTGTGGAGTCTTGCAGTTTCACTGTAAGGTCAGGTTTGGCAGCTCAATTGCAAACATGGAAATGCGAGGTTAGTTAGGCAACACTTGAAAGGTTATACTAAGCAAACAGTTCTGCAACTTAGTGATGTCAGCCAAGTGATTGTATTAAAATCCCTAAGACTGATTTTCCAGGCAAAGTTTAGGAAGTTATTTCTCAAACATGGTTCAATTTTTTTGCAAGTACAGCTTGTACTTATCCAGAATTCTGAAATCTAAAATTTTCCAAAATATTATTTAGAATAAGCCTAAATATTATTTTTCCCCCTCAGCTGCCATACACAGAGAATAACAACTTTAGATATCAGCATTACTAGAATTGTTCAGTAGCATGGTACAAATATACTATACACAAGAAATATTATTATTATTATTATTATTATTATTATTATTATCCCGCCTCTCCCTATGGATCAAGGCGGCTTACAGAAATACAGTTACTAAAATAAAATACATAGTAAAAGCAAATCTACCAAAAAAAATCCCCCATCCCTCCCACCAAAGGAAAAATAGAGACACAATTTAAAATAGTTTAAAAAGTGAGTTGAAGAGAGACAATTTACGGTAGGGAGGAAAATTGGTGTCAAAATAAAGGAGGTCAGTCTGGGAAGGCCAGCCAGAAGAGATCTGTCTTGACAGCCTTTTTGAAGGCATCTAGAGTAGTAATATGACAGATGTCCTTCTTCAGGTCATTCCACACTTTAACAGCTGCAGATGAAAAGGCCCTCTGGGAAGCCGCAGCCAGCCTGGTTTTCATTGGCTGCAGTAGAGTCTTCCCAGAGGATCTGATTGTGCAGAGGGGACTATAACACTGGATGGTGGGTGGACCCGGAACTATGGATGCAAGCTACAGGAAAAGAGATTCCACCTCAACATTAGGAGGAACTTCTTGACAGTAAGGGCTGTATGGCAGTGGAACACACTCCCTCAGAGTGTGGCGGAGCCTCCTTCCTTGGAGGTCTTTAAGCAGAGGTTGGATGGCCATCTGTCGGGGATGCTTTGATTGAGAGTTCTTGCATGGCAGGGGGTTGGACTGGATGGCCCTTGTGGTATCTTCCAACTCTCCGATTCTATAATTCTATGATTCTATAAGGAGGAAGGCACTCCTGCAAGTAAGCTGGACCCAAGCGATATAGGGCTTTAAAGGTGATAACCAACACTTTGTACTGCGCCCAGAAACTGATTGGCAGCTAGTGCACAGATTTCAAAATTGGTGTTATATGGTCGGCGCTCGATTTACTGGTGACCAATCTGGCTGCCATATTTTGCACCAATTGAAGTTTCTAGACTTGGCACAAGGGTAGCCCCATGCAGAGTGCTTTGCAGATGTTGAGTTGAGAGGTTACCAGTACATGTAACACCGTTTCTAGGTCCCCCCGGTTCCAGGAAGGATCTCAACTGGCGTATTAGCCGAAGCTGACAACAAGTGCTCCTGGCCGTCGCGTCTATCTGTGCTGACAGCTTTCTATCAAATTCCACAACTAGCTTTATCATAGCTGATAACACTGTTGTTTATGCTTACACAACTTTTCCAAAGCTGTCAACAGTTGCTTCAAGCCAAAGCATGTAGGAGAACAAGATGATATTGCCAGCACTTGATAAGAAAATCTCAGGCTTCTCCACCAGTCAGAAAAGAGCAATAAACTAAGGTCTTCTGAGGTTTTGAATGTTAAATATGATCCACCTAGGTTGTAAAACAATGAAGTTAGTCACACAACTCCCCACTTAATCCTGGAGCTTGCTGCACCTCTTAAACAATTGTTTAGGTATCATATCCTAGGGAGGAAAGGAATTTTGTATAGGATTTTTTTTAAAAAAATAAGTACCAAAATCTACAAATTTCTCCATATATGAGATTAGAAGAACATGGGATTTTAAAATTCAAAAATGGAAGAACTCAAAATTAACAGTTTATTCAGAGCCAGGGTTTTAAGTGGTTAAGTCTTAAATGCCTGGCTTTGAATCTCTGGATCTTCAGCTACGTTAAGGATAATTGCAACCTCTTTCTTTTCTGAGAGGATCTTCATCCTTAGAACCTATCTGGCATGCAGGTAAAACAAAGTAATCTGGGGGCCCATTTACACTCAGAAATAACCTGGTATGGAAACTGGGTTATTACCATGATTTGCCATGATTGAATATCTCCGTGGCATTGATTTGCCATGATTGTGACATTTTATCCCTGATTCTGTTCACACTGGCAATGGACTAAAATGCCATGACTCTGGCAGGAGTGGGGGGGGGGGAGGAGGAGGAAGGGAAGGAAGAGTGGAGATAGCGGGGGAAGAGGAGGAGGAGGAAGGATGAAATAGGAGAAGACGGGGGAGAGGAAGAGGAGGAAGGACGAGATTGGAGAAGGCAAGAGGAGAGGATGAGAAAGAAGGATGAGATTGGACAAGGCAAGGGGAGAGGGGGAGGAGGAGCAAGGAGGAGGGAGGACAAGATTGAAGATGGCCGAGAGAGAGGAGGAGGAAGGACAAGATTGGAGAAGGCAGGAGGAGAGGAGGAGGAGGAAAAATGAGATTGGAGATGGCAGGGGGGAGAGGAGGAGGAGGAGGAAGGGGAGGAAAGGTGGAGGCAGCGGGATGCTCCAAATGGGATAGACTTTTGAGTTTCCATTGGCAGCTCCCGCAAAACAACAACAACAACGGTTTTTTAAAAAAGAACCACAGGAAATCCCATTTCAAAAAAGCCTGGGTTAAGGGGAATTTGCACCACACACACCTAATCCAGGTCAGAAAACCCCAGTGCAAATGTGAACAACCCCTTAAATCAGGTCAGGAAAGCCCAGCTCAAGTGTGAATGACCCCAATTTAAACTGGTTTGGAGCCCAGTTTAAAATATAGTGTGAATGGGACCTGAAGTGGGAAATAGTTCTATTTATTGAATGTAAGCACAGTTTCAGATTATTTTTAAAAGAATTTATCATTTTTTCCAATTTTGAAAATATTTTAATAAAAATTGGAAATGTATTCATATTTGGCATGACAAGAACATGAGTTTTGTTTAAAAACAGTTGTACAAAAAGTTAAGCTGAGCATAATTTTGACACTGGAGCTTGAGTGCTCTTTTATATTGTAAATTGCCAATTTGCAGGATTGTAGCTCAAATATCTGATTTTTTTCAGATCACGGATACAACCATGTCAATGAAAAATGTGTCATTTTCAAATGCTGAACTCCAGGCTATCATGAAGTTATAGTTACAGTTTCTGCAGAAGAAAACTCCAAAGAAAATCCATGAGTGTATGATGCAAGCCTGAAGTGATGAGTGCCTGTCATACTGAACTATGAAGAAGCAGTGTGCCAAATTTCATTGTGGAGATTTTCAGACCAAAGATCTGGGAAGTCTTCAACAGATTAATACCTGAAATTGTTGAGCATGTTCATGACCTGACTTTGGCAGATTGGCAGATCTCAGCTGAAATGATTGCTGAGACACTAGAGATATCCCAGGAATGCACTGGGTTTATAATTCATGAGCAATTTGTTATTTAGAAGCAGTCAGCCAAGTGTGTACCAAAATGTTTGAATGCTGATCAGAAATAAAATCAAGACAATAGAGATATCCTGGGAATACATTGAGTTCATAATTCATGAGCAGCTGGCTATGCAGAAGCTGTCAGTGAAGTGGGTACAAAAATGCCTGAATGTTGATCAAAAATGAAATTGAGTGGCAACCTTCCAGTGGATTTTGCAGTATTTTGATTGATCTAGTGATAATTTTTTTGAATGACTCATCACTGATGCAACATGGTTGTATCACTATGATTAGGAGACCAAAGAACAGTTCTTGCAGAGGCAGCACTCAGGTTCTCCATGTCCAAAGAAATTCAAGACTTAAAGTTCAGAAGGAAAGGACATGACCTTGTTTTTTGTGGGGTAGGCAAGGTATTTTGATGACTAGAAGGGCCAAACAGTTAAGGTAGAATACTACTCTAATTTGTTGTGCCAGTTAAAGGAAGCATTGAAAGAAAAATAGTGAGGCAAACTGTGGAAAACTGTTTTCCTTTTTCAAGGCAATGCCTGCTCCATCTGAATATTTCCTGTTTCCAAACCTTAAAAAGTGTTTGAGAGGAAGTGAATTTTCAAATGATTTAGAGGTGAAAGCATCAGCAGAGCAGCATTGCAGTGACCAGACATCAGCATTTTTGTTTTGGAAGAATTAAATAAACTTGAGAAATGATGTGGCACATGTGTTAAACTTTGGGGTAAATATGTGGAATATTACCTAAGGCCCGAAACAGACTGGCAAAATGGAGCAGCTTCTGGCTGCTTCAAGGGTGTGGCATGCAGATGACACACACCCCTGACACAGCTGGAAGCTGCTCTGAGGCTGCTTAAGGTGCCCTGAGGCTGCTGGCAAAAGGAGCACCCAAACTTTGCTCCTTGCTGGTGGCCCATTTGGGACCATGGGGTGGTCTGCTTTCAGAGTGCGCTGTCCAGTCACCACGGTCTCCAGGTGATCATAAAGCAATCATGGCTGGAGCGGCCAGAGGCTGCTCCAAACCGCTAGTCTGTTTCACCGTTAAATTTCCTAGTTTAGTCATTTCCTTCTTGGTTGGATTGAGAACATTTCAGCAGCCCCTCGTATTTATATGAATATGATATATCCAGGACACACATATGATCAACATTATTTGGACTCTGCTAATCAACTTTTCCCATTTTTGTGTGTACAGTATTCTCTGTACACTAGAAATCTTGGGCATGAGGAACTCCTATTATACTTTCTGTTTCTGACATTTCTAGAAGAACTACCCAGAGAAAGATTTTTTTTTATTTTTCTACAGGAATGCAGGAATGAAGATACAAAGCAATTTTTCTCTTCCTGCTAATGACCTACTCTTAATTTTCTTTTATGGTTTACTGTGTATTACACAGAATTGTGAGAAGATTATAGTTGGGATCTTCATCTTCTCCAAATTTCATAATGCTCTCAAGATGGATGTAGAGTCATGCATGACTGAAGGACTTTCCAAAATAAATGTGTTTTCTTGCACTAACATTGCCTGAGTGTTTGAATTGTACTGTGACTAGTACCATGTAAACAAGCAGATGCAAACGGAAATCCTTTCAATTGGATTAAAGGGCTGAAAGACAGGAGGATAAACTGCTGCAGCTCATGTGGTTTTCCCATATGTACCTAATGTGTAAGGCATTTAAACTAATTGAAGAAACTTTTAAAAGTGCTATGTGCATGTGTATATCCATGTGATAAAGATGACTGCTATTGATTGAAGCCATATGCTCTGATCCAATTCTGGTTTCTGCTTTTAAAAAGATAATTATCCATGATTAATTGATAAAATAAGAGTCAGTCTGGTGTAGTGCTGAACTAAGACTAAGACTCTGGGAGATCAAGCTCAGAATTCATGGAAACCCATTGGATACGTCATACTCTTTCAGCCTCAGAGGAAGGCAATAGAAAACCTCCTCTGAATAAATACTGCCTGAAAAACCCATGAGAGGATCATCATAACTCAGAATTGACTTGAAGGTGCATAAATAATAAGGTGACATAAATGTGGATACAAGTTCAAATGTGGATTGAACACTCAAATATGTATGTTATATATAATGCAGTCGCATGTTTGTACACAAATTTAATTTTAAATTGAGCATCAGACGCTTGCTGATACCCATAGAAGCATGCTTGATACCCACATAAATATATTTACACACACACACACACACACACACATATACAGAGATGATTTCATCTGGATGAAGGCAATTGTCTACACAAAAAGGATGAGAATCATATAGCCATCCAGATATTGCTGAATTCCCAAGCTGCAGAAGATACAGACAGCCCATCCAATGCTAAGGACTGATGGGAATTGCATTTCAGTAACTTCTGAGGACCACATGTATCCCATCCCTCCCCCCTCTCCCTGCCTTCCAATCACCTGTCACCTTATGGCAACCCCATAGGATTTTCTTAGGGAATGAATTTTCATAGGTGGCTTGCCATTGTCTTCCTCTGAAATACAATATTCCTGGGTTGTCCCACATCCAAGTATTAACCAGGCCTGACTTGGCTTAGTTTCCAAGGTCAGACTTAATCTGGTGTCTCTGAAAAACAGCAAATTACAGATGCTTAGCATGTTGAGTCTATGAATTCTATGAAATGCTAAAGATGTAGTTGCCTGGTTAAAATTTAGCCTGAAAGACCATAGCTGCATTGTGCTGTGCATTTCTATTCTAGTTTATGAATTTAAAGGGACAAATTAAGATTTATGCTGCTTGTGTAAATATTGCCTGAAGAAATACAGATGGTAGCTGTAAGCTTTTTTTGTGAGGTAATTCATGAATAACTATTATTCTGTCTTCTTGGTTTTTCTCATCAGGAACCACAATTGCTAGGGAACAGATGGACAAGAAGGAGATGATCTGGTAAACAAAAATAAACGCTTGACATAAGTTTAACTATAAACACCTTTATATACTTCATGCATACTTAGCACAACCCAAGCAAAGAAATGTAATGAAAGGCATAGCCATGCTGGGAAGGGATGAAGAAAATGTTTAATCACAGGCAGAAAAAGAAGAATATAATCAATATAATCTGAAGGGGAACACATTTTAAGTCCTTAGAGGAAAGACTTAAGCTAATGTAATTAACATTCTAACTTGCTACAGGATATCATTGGGGTCAAGGGGTTAAGAGGGTTCAAACACAGATTAGACATCATTAAAGATAATGAGAACTTCCACAGATGCATTAGATGGGATTTTTTTTAAAAAGAAGTGCTATAAACCTTCATACCTCCAGATCACAAACTTGGCAGGCTGAAGTGTTGTTTCCATCTTCTTGTAACCATCCCTATTGTCTGTTAATGGTGATCTAAGGTACCAGGGCTTTATCCAGAGCTGACATCTATCTGAGGCATTCAGGGGCAAAGACAATGCCTGTACTTCCTCTCTTGCCACTCCCTAGGCCCTTTTGCTCATTCTTGCAAGAGCTGATCATCCACTTATATTCTCCCTTATGGAATCCATCTTTGCATTTTCTGGGAAGGGAATAATGCCATGGATCAATATAGTCAGGCCTCTGTATCCACAGATTCTTTATCCACAGATTCAACCATCCACAGCTTGAAAATATTTTTTAAAATATTTGGAATTTTTTAAATTCCAAAAAACAAAACTTGATTTCCCCATTTTTTATAAGGGACACCATTTTGCTATAATGGGAGTTGAGCATCCACAGATTTTGATATCCACAGGGGGTCCTGGAACCAAACCGCAGCAGATACCAAGGGGCCCCTGTATTATGATAATATACAACTGAGGAGAGAGTTATCAACTGCATTTTCTTTACCGTAATGGCAATTTTACTGTCCACATTTGCAGATAGATAATTATGTGGTGTTTTTTTTTAATCACCACTTGCATTTTCCAGATAAATGTTTCAGAGAATTTTAAGGGATGATTAGATCTGAACTGATGAACTGACTGCCTTAGGGGTAGTCTGTAAAGCCCCTTACTGACAGAAGGATTGCAAGGACAAGTGCATTTTGGAAGCAGCCAACTAGAAGATCCTCTCCCTTCTTCCCACCAAATGAGTCTGAGAAGTTGGTAGGAGAGAAGGGTCTCTCAAAATAATCTTAAGATTTCTAATGGGCTGTGCACTAATTTTAATTGTACAAAAGCATTCCTGGTCACTGCTGAAAGTTAGGACCCAAAACAGATAGGCCAAGAGCTCTGCTTTCAGGCCGATCTGGGGGTGTGGCATTCAGATGACGCACGTCCCCAGCTATGGCTGAAGCTGCTCCATGGCTGCTTAAGGTGGCCCAAACCAGGTGCAAAAATGAGCACAAAAGAAGTGCTCTTTGCTGATGGTCTGTTGCGGACCATGGCAGCAGCTGACCTCGGGACCACAGAGTCTCCCAAGCCTGCCCTTTTCAGCTTCAAGAAAGGGGCATTTAGTGCAACTTGTTGCAGACAACCTAGCAGTTGACTGTTCAAGCAATTGTTCTCCACTGACAGACAAACCCTGAGAATTTTTACTATTTCTCTCTGACACAGGATTTGTGCTGTGGGTGCCAGGCTAATCCTCATAGAATGCTCCAATTATTACCTACAGTTTTGTTGTTAAATGCTGCCTTCAGAAGGTAATTATCAGCTCTCTTCCTTCCCCAGGAGAGGTATAGACACTGCCATTCACATATCCTCCCACATTTCATGAAGGAAAACTGGGATGTGTGTGGCCAAATAAAAGAGTGTGGTCAAGATGAGAAAAGGTATTAATTTTTTTAAAAAAATTATTAAGTTTTGTCAAATAACAAACTTATAAACAATAGAAATAACCGATCTTGGGATTTTCCCTATCTTAGAACAACTGTTGATCAGAATGGGGATTGCAGCCAGGAAATTATAAGAAGACTAAGACTGGGGAGGGCAGCTATGAAAATAGACAAGATCCTAAAGTGCAAAAACATATAACTGAACACCAAGATCAGGATTGTCCAAGCCATTGTATTCCCCATCACCATGTATGCATGCAAGAGCTGGACAGTGAAGAAAGCTGACTGAAAGAAAATAAACTCATTTGAAATGAGGTGCTGGTGAAGAGTGCTAAGGATACCATGGACAACCAAAAAGAGAAACAAATGGGTTGTTGAACACATCAAATATGAATTCTACCTGGAAGCCAAGATTACCAAGCTGAGGCTGTTGTACCTTTGCCACATCACGAGAAGACAGGAATCACCAGAAAAGACAATAATGCTAGGGTAGTAGAAAGAGAGGAAAACTGCATATTAGAAGGATAGATTTAATCAAGGAGTCTACAGCCCTGAACCCGCAGGACTTGAGCAGAGCTATTGAAGAAAGGGGGGCTTGGAGATGTCTCATTCACAGGGCTGCGGTGAGTTGAATGAGCTGAGTAGAGGGCAGCTAACAACAACACTAGGAAGGGCAAGATTCTGCCCTCTCCTCTTTTCAATGGACTCTTTCAAACGGGGAGGAATTTCTCCCAACTCCGAATGGAGCCAATGCGGATTTATGTAAATTCGCTTGTTTAGCGAATTTACATGAACCCCTGCTCCGTTCGGAATTACTTCCCATTACCCGAAAATAACCCCCTCCTGCCCGAATTTGCATGCGAAGCTTTAATTCGCAATAACATAAAACCCATGATTGCATTCGAATTGGCTTCCCTCTTGCCCGAAGAGTTAATTCGCAATAACGTAAAACCCATGATTGCATTCGAATTGACCTTAAATTATACTTCCAATTTAGCCTTGTATGAAAGAGTTCTCTGCTGAGTTAATTGAATGCAAATTACTTTTGCACTTTGAACTCAGTTTACAGCAACTGAAGTAAGGTAAACACAAAGGACCCTATCACATGGGATTAAAAGAACAATTTACCTTTTCTGAATTCATTGCTAATTCGGGAGTAAGCTGCTTCCGATCACACATAAATTGCTGCCAAATCACCACCTGGTCTGTTCTGGATGCAGCCAGGGTCATCTAAACTGCTTTGGTGGTCATTTTTAGATGGACTTCTAAAAATGGCTGCTGAAGCTGCTTAGACAACCCTAACTGCATCCAGGATAGACCCAGGTAGCAATTCAGTGGTGACTTATGCAAGATAGGAAGTGACTGCCTCCCAAATTAGCACTGAATTTGGGAAAGGTAAGCCAATGCGACAGGGTCCAAAGGGAGGAAAGTAGGAGGAGGAAGGAGAAACTGGGACATTTTAAAAGCATCTGAAAAAGTGGGATGACAATAGATTAATTGTGACTGTCCCTGCCAAATTGGTATAGTTGGAGGGTGTACATTTATTCTCAGTTTGAATAGGAGAAATGGGAAGGAATGTTTCTTCTGTATTTGTATACAGTAAAAGCTAGTATTTTAATCTTACTTATATTCCATAGTAATTTCTTGTATTCCACAGTAAATGGAGATTATTGCATTGAGTTTAAGGCATCTTTATCCCCTACGGGACACAGGCACCTTTAATTTTAAAAATGGGTGTTATTGCACTCAGTCACGGCTGGGTGAATGTAGCCCGTATACAGCCCGGATGCCAGCTGAGCTTATCCTGCAGCTTTTGAAAAAATGGTTTTTCCTGTTCTTGCAAAGCAACAGAAAAAGCCCGGCTGGCATACGGGCTGTACGTGGACTGCATTCGCCCATCTGCGGCTGAGTACGAGAACACCCATTTTTAAAATTAAAGGTGCCTCTATCCCATCAGGGATAAAGCACCTTAAACCCAATGTGATAATCTCCAATGACACTTCCTTTGAGAGTCCTCGTAGACCTTTGAAAGCATTAGAAATAAGCAGAACTCTGTTCAACAGAGTGAAGAGCAGAAGTCCATTCCCAGTTATTCTTATATTAGGCCTTCCTCCCCCCATGAAGAGGGAGCCACACAGAAGGATAATTTACTTTTAAATAAGATAGCACAGAATATGAAACTCAGTATTAGCTCTCTCCTTTGATATTCTCTCAGTTTGTCTGTTTCTCTCTCAGTGATTTATAAAAAATACTTTGCAGAGGCAACATCCATCCTGGAGTCTTTGTTATGAAGCCAAATCCCTCCAGGTGGCTGAACCAGATGCTAGCACCTTGACGACGCCCTAGTTTGTATATTATTTTAATAGATACTAATTACCCATTCAGTGTCAGTACTGTGTCTTTCTGGCTCTAGCTCCAAAGTTACAGAGCAAGTTTCAACAGTCATGGAAATGGATCTCTCTCTCTTATATTTGAAACTAGAAAATGGGTTAAGAATTTGTGGTGTGGCTTAACCCTGGTGTGTGCTTAAACATCTTGTTAGTATAGGCTCCCTTATTTCCTTGGCATCTCATCTTCGCCTTATACAGTTCAGCCTCCTTATCCACAGATTCCTTATCCATGCATTCAACCATCCACGGCTTGAAAATATTGGGAGGAAATTTTTTTAAAAAAATCTTTTTTGGCTATTTTATATAAGGGACACCATTTTAATGTGCCATTGGATATAATAGGACTTGAGAATCCACAATTTTTGGTATCCGCATGGGGTCCTGGAACCAAACTCCAGAGGATACCAAGGATCACTGAACTAAATTTTGGTGTTTCTAGAAATTAAGAATAACCAAAAAATAACAACCCCATCTTAATATTTCTTTGATCCTCCATGGAACAAAGATTAATTTTATACAGTTTCCAGCTCTATTAAGTGCAGTGCAGTTTAATTTATATAAAAAAAGTAGAATAAGGTAACATATTCATAGCTCGGTATAGTTAGCATCCCAAGAACTAATCAGTCATCATCTATGTTACCCCCTTCTCTCCCTTCAGAAGAACCAAATTTGTAATTTGTAAAACTGTCTTACAGGTTGCTGGGTTTTTTTAAAGAAGTGGTGGCAACATGCAGGCCAAATACCTCTCATCTGTTTTGCTCCTGTCCTTCTGTCCTGCTCCTCCCCAATTTGAAAGTACAGAAACAGTGAAAGACACAAACATCCCCCTCCCCATATCATTTGGCATTTCCAGAAAAATCAAACATCTAGATGCTCCCCTGAAATGTGTTTCCCTGGTTGGTTGGTTGGTTGGAAGGACAGGATGGTTGAAATGTAAAAAGATGAAGACTAAAGGGGAAAAGGATGGTGAAGAAAGGAAAGGAAGGGTAAGGGAAGGAAATATTGGCGTTTGAAATGAAGAGAAAGCAAATGGAGTTTATCAGATGGGAGGAATTTCTCTCTATTTTGAATGAAGCTAATTCGAATTCACCTAAATTTGCTAGTTTAGTGAATTTACATGAATTCAATTGTGTTCAGAATGCATTCAAAATGACTTCCCTTTTGACTGAAATTGCATGACATGAAACCCCATGATTGCCTTCAGATTGCCATTGGATTATACTTCCATTTTCTGTCGTCTGATAACATCCTATGAAATGAAGAAATGAGAATGATGCAAGATGAAAGATGAAATAAGAACAGAAGAATAAGAAGAACAGGATGCTATATAATGTACTTAGAAATAACAAGTTGGAATATTGATGTTATGTATGTATGAGTATGTAAATGTTAATAAAATTATGAAATAAGTCTCCTTTAAAACAAATTATATGCTCTCTGCTTTCCTTCAGTTCTTTTTTCTTGCATATCAATGATCCACTTATATTAACAAAGCAATCATGCATATCATCTCATAGGAAAGCAAATTCAGTGGCACTTGCTCCTAGGTAAACGTGTGCAGGATTGTAGCCTGATATGTTATAAAATACAGTTATTTCTTTAGGACAATCTTGTATTCCCCCCCCCCCCCAAAGTATAACTTTCTTAAGGACACCATTTTGTTTATGTCCTAGAAAGCTTAAAATATTATTTTCCTCACTTCATTTTATTTTAAGAATTACTCAGTGAAATAATTTAGACTGAGAAGCTACTCATGACCACATGAGTATTATATTATGAAGAAGCTGGGATTTGAATAGAGCAGGTGAATTCATATGGTGGATCTGAAAGAGAATTCTAATTTTGAACAGATTTGGTAAAGGTATTTTGTTTTTAGAATAGTTACACAACAATATTTTTATTGTTAATTATGCTGTGCACACTCATGCACACACACAATGTATTGTATTTATTGGTTTGGGGGTTTCCCCCACATTCAGGCTTTTCTAAACTCAGTACACAAGTTGCATGGTTTGTCTGTTTTAAATACTACTTTTGTATATCCTTCTTCATTAATACTTTTTGTCATATTTGATATGTGCTCAGCCATATGTCAGTTGGTTTTTCTTCTGTGAAATGTTGAAGGGTATGTTTCCAGCAACTACAGTAATCATTGCTAAATGGAGTCTTCATGTGTAGGCAGTATGCTTTTGCATTTCAGGTAGCCATTATCTTCACACCTTGTTTGTGAACACCCAGAGGCTGTTGTGGGAAAGAGAATACTAGATGAGTCTCTGTGTTGATCCACCACAACATTTCTCACATTTTAAAACCAAGCCCGCCCCAACTTGGCCTTTCTCCAGATAAACCAGAGTATTACTTATTCAGCTCCAGACAAATGGCCATTGGCCATGGCTGTTAGGGATTATGAAAACTGCATTCCCACCAGGTTGATCTAGCACCAAAACTACTGCAAAGATCATTTGGGTCTGCCTATGTTCCAAGATCCTCAAGGGAGAGGTTTCTCTTGGCTACTCTAAAGGGGGTCATGGTGGTGGCAGGAGTGATGGCCAACCTGCTAGCCCCTGGGCCAAGACCAATCCCGCTTCATTTCATACCTCAGGAGAATAGGAGGAAGTGGCAGCCTCTGTCATCATGGCAACACCTCCTTGATCCCAGCACCCCTGGGTCCCTGTGGGACTCCCGATCCTGCATTCCACACAGTACAGGAAGCCACACCCACCAGATGTACGGCTCATGCTACCGCCTCTAAAAAGTTGTGGCAGTACACTAAAGACCCTTGAGAACCTGAATTAAGGGTGGGAGGGGAGGGAGAACGAGGCTAGTATGGCAACGATTGCCCCAGCCACATGGCCTTAAATAGGCCAAACAATCAATGAAAGAGAGGGGCGGGTGGAAGCCTTGCCTCCCCTTAGCCTCCCAGCCAATTGGGAGGCTACCAGCTGGGCCAAAGCGGAGGCACTTCCAGCCACAAAGCCTGCTGGGACCTTTAGCAGGGCCCAGAATTCCCCCCCACCCAGGCTCAGAAGCCAATCAGGACCAGGAACACCCCCCTGGCACCTTCTGTGATGGCGTCCATGGCAGCCGGAGAAGCCTCACCTCCTCGGCAACTAGGATGGCCCAGTAAGTTGGGCAGCCCATTTGTTCAACATTAAGAGGACACAATACACAACCTGGACTTTGTGGCACAAAACATTTTTCAGGGTTTTCATTTAATAGTGTCAAAGAGGGAGAATGATGCAAGGAACAGATATGTTTTGATCTTTCATTTACAGACAGGAAGCATATGGTCAGAGCTAAAATTATGGCACTAGATGAAAGAAAAGCTCCAATGTTGCTATAAGAAATAGGTGCTTCTTTGATCTCAAATGAACCTTTTCACATGATGAGCTACTATAATACAGTATCATTTCTACCTAATTTTTTCTTATGCTTTCCAATGAAGTGCCAATCTTCCTTTGCTTGCAGGGATCCTAGCGCTTTACAGCTGGCCACCCACACAGAATTATTGAAACTGTCTTATCAGTGAGATGTTGTTTGGCTCACAGTTGAACTTGTCAAGTTAAAAATTGAAAGGAAGCCATCTCTAGGGCTTTTTATTTTTATTTATTTTTTAAAGCACATCTTTCTGAAGTTTCATTCCCTCTTTACAATCCTCTGGAAAGAATGACTGCAACAAGGAGCTTCTGAAAAGATCATCTTTAATACTTAATCAAGTCTTTCAAAGCCCTTTGGCCATTTTCTCAAGTCAAGACAATGTTGAGGTTTCTCCCAGATTTGTTATAGCTTCTATATTTCTACATCAGGAATTTTTTCCTCTGCTTGTTTCCTTTGCAGTCACAAAGTGTCTGTGGCTTTGGCATCATTCACATTCTCAATAAGAGTATTTTATCCAATAAAAATATATTATTGGAATGATGACCTGAATATGATTTTCTAGTTCAGATGCCTTCTCTCTCCATTAAAATATATTTTACGATTCTCAGTTCTTTTTTTACAATGTCAGTAACTTTGGCTTCAGTAATGACTGATTTACCAGTTTTTGAAAGATTACAGAGACTCTGTCTTCCAAGATTATTTCTTAACATGGTGATATATTCCCATTTTAATGAGCCTAAATACTTGTTGATTTTTTTTTCAAGAACAAAGAAAGTTTTTATTTTTAAACCTTCATTAAACTCACTTCCACCTGTTAAAAAGATGAAACATATTCATATTCATTGATTAAAAAAAATACTTGTATTTTTTCTTTCCTTCAAGGAGGTTTGAGGGGCATATTTGGTGTTTCTTGCTAATGGCAAGTTTACTGCAAAAATTTGGCATGGTGCAGTACAGTTCATGAACCCTACCGCAATTGGGTGGACTGGATTAACATGGTATCAAGGAACAGTGTGGTAAGGCTCTAGGACTTCCAGATGATATTGGATTGCAATTCTCAACTTTCCTTACCATTTACTTTGCTGGTTGGGGCTGCTATGAGTTGCTGGTTTAAAATATCTAGAAGGGTGTATGATCCTCCACCTGTGCTTTCCACCATCTGTTTGATAAAAACACAGTTACTATGCCTCTGTACAGGAATTTCTATTAGTTCTAAGGAATTTATCACACAGGGACAATTAGAAGTGTAAACGGGGTTATCCTATGAAAATTGCACAGTCATGATTAAGACTGCGATATGATGTTGTGATTAAAGTACCTTTACCCCAAGAATATCCCCTGAAAATCGCACAATTGCGTGCATTCACGATAAATGTTTTCACATGACATGGTGCTCAAAAGCAATTAAAGCACAATTAAACTGGGAATAACCAGGCAATAAACAGCAACAAATTATTCACGGGAAAATCCCGTGAATGATCTGTTGCTGTTTATTGCCTGGTTATTCCCTTGTTATTCCCAGGATAATTACTGCTGTGTGTGAAAATCTTAATCACACTTCAATAGTAACTGCACAATTTCCATGGGTTAAAGCCCATTTAAATTTCTAATTACCCCTGATGTGATAAACTCCTGTGAAACATGGAAGAATGTCCTCTAAAACTAAATCCTGTCACATGAGTGGATACCATTTAGAGAACTTTCCATCCCCCTCCCTTGAGCTATCTCGTGATGGGGAATGTATCATGTATTTTGCAAGCAGAGTACTGTACTTAGTTTTCACAGGGGGAAGGTGAGCAACTGCCAGTCTCACACCACCACACCACACCCACAGAGGCTTCAAGCAAACGGGCAGCTTGGAACTCCTTTTGTGGATGGGTTTGGGCTGTGTTAGCCAGCCTTGGTGCAGCCTCCCCCAATCTGGGGGCATATGTCATCTGCACACCATGCCCCCGGATCAGCCCAAAGGCAGAACTTTTTGCCCATCTATTCTGGACCAGAGTCTATTAGAGAGACAAAGCAGGGTTAGTCTTCTTTTTAAAAACATATGAAGTAGATTTATTTTGAAATACTAAAAGGTTTCAAAATATCTAATAGAGACAGGCTCCGTACTTGTGCTGTTTAAACATGGAGGAGAGTGAGAGAGAGGAATGAGAGGTTGTGCCTAAGACTAAGAAACAGGAAATAGCATGAATATATGCTGTGCCTAAACTCTTGGAGAGACATGCAAACTAGTAACTACTGAGTACAGGCATGCTAAGGTTGCTACCTCTAACAACCTGGAGATTTATCTGCAATGCCAAAGTCAGTAACCCTAAGGCCATTAAAGGAAAAGAAACACTAATCATTCTACTTGGATCTGCTTGCCAAGCAGTTCTTGTCCTTCTGTCTTTTACATGCACATGGTGCAGGATTTGAATTGTTCCAAAGGAGGCTGTGGCAGGGGTTAAACAGGATCTCGGGCCAACTTCTTGTTGCCTTCACCAAGATCACTGATTTCATCATACAACATTTTCCTTCAGCCAGAAGGAGTTAAAATATGTGATAGCTACTCCACTGTTGGGATGGGTATCCAAGTCCAAACCTTGTTACAACCAATCTGGGAAGCTACTGGGCCCAGTTAGTGCCTTACAGATTCACATTTGTACCTGTACAGCACAGTGTTTCTCCACCTCCGCTGAAATGTATTTTATGATTCTCAATGCTTTTCACAATGTCCTAATAGTTCATAGTTGTCATCCTCCAGCCTGCGAGGGAGTGAACAGGCAGGCCCAGCTCCATCAGGGCTAGATTGAAGAAAGAGTGCCCTTCCTCCATGCCAACTGTCATCCTCTGGCCTGCGAGGGAGTGAACAGGCAGGACCACTCCATCAGGACTAGCCTGAAGAAAGACACCCCTCCCTCCATGCCATCTGCCTTGATCCAGGCATCAGAGGGAGAGAAGAACTGCTGGACCTGATCCCTTTCCCCACCACCATTCCCTTCTCCTTTTGTGTCGTCTCTTTTTAGATTGTAAGCCTGAGGGCAGGGAACCATCTAATTAAAAATAATAATTGTAAGCTGCTCTGATAGCCTTTAAAGCTGAAGAGTGGGGTATAAATACCATAAATAAATAAATAAATAAATAAATAAATAAATAAATTTGCATCTATAGGGTGGTATCCAGTCAACCCCTTCTGCTGATAGGTGATTCTTTTTCTCTCTATGGACTCTTTCAGACGTGGGAAATTGGAAGTATAATCCAAGGGCAATCCAAATGCAATCCTGGGGTTTCACGTTATTGCGAATTAATTCTTCTCATGCAAATTCGGGCAAAAGGGAAGTCACTCCGAATGCAATCATGGGTTTAACGTTATTGCGTATTTAAGCTTCTCACGCGATTTCGGGCAAGGGGGGGTTATTTTCGGGTAATGGGAAGTAATTCCGAATGCCTTCTGAACAGAGCAGGGGTTCAGGTAAATTCGCTAAACAAGCGAATTTACATGAATCCGCATTGGCTCCATTTGGAATTGGGAGAAATTCCTCCCGTTTGAAAGAGTCCTATATCCGCCCGTATCCTCTCAAAATCCAGAAGGTTACGGGCACTTTCTAATGCTGGGGCAGAGTCTACAGTGAAGGTGTGTGAGAAGAGATAGTGTCATTGCACGAGAGGTCTGATCACTAGGTATTTTGCAGATAAAAAATAACATGTTAAAGGGCAATTTTAAGGGGGGAAAGACTGCATAAACATGAAATCAGTTATTGTTAAATATATTTGTTAGCTGAAAAAACTATATGAGCAGAGCAGAAAACAGCTTAATGAAGGAGTAGGGATTATTTTTGAATGTGTTAGTGGCAGGATTATGGGTATCAATGGGTGGATATGTCCCGCTGTAGGGCATACCCACACTGTGCAATAACAACAGTTTGATACCAACTTCATTGCCACACTCCTTCCCATAGAGCAGATTATTATCCATTTCCCTGCAATACAGCTCTGTAGCAGAAACCATTTCACTAAATTACAGACCCCAGGATCCCAGGGGATGACAATTAAAGTGGCATTAAACTCTTAAAGGTGTGCAGTGTGGATATGTCCTGTATTGGGGGATTTGACCATACCCAGGGTATCACTGATTCCCAGCTGAAGAACCACCTGGAGACTTGCCTTTCTATTGATCTGGTATTGCTTGTTTCTCTCCTCCCTTACCCAGGTGGGGAAGAAGAACAAAATGGGTAAACACTGGAATAAATGTTGCTGTTGATTGCTGTAGTTGTTGTAGTTCTTATTTGAAAAAGAAAAAATGCTGTTTATGCTACTACAGAGCCTTCTGTGGCATTTCCCAGGAGCAGCAACAACATTTGATTCCCACCCAGAGCATTTTTTTCAATGCAATGAAAATAAAATATCAAAGGATTGTATGGTTATATACTTACAGTTCTGTGTTTGTTGGCTGTTCCTCCTGCTCAGTGTTTGTGGGAGGGCAGGGTGAAAACAGACATTAATCCTTATACTTTCATTAAGTTTTTCAGAACACTTTTCTTTTTAAAAAGAGGACGTACTCAGGGGAAAGGGACTGAAGAGATCTGCATAATGATTAGCCAAGTTGTGTAGTTTCATGACAGCTGAATGATGACTGGCTAAAGTGACAGCTAAATAATGACTAGCTAAAATGCTTACAGCGTTTTATAGGAACTAAAATCATTTGGATCTAGAGGTGACAAGAAGAGATTGCACTTGCTAATAAGCAAGGCTCTCTGTTATGGGAGCTCTTGTTTCTTTGCAGTAGTCTGGAAGAGCCCATAGTTCTCTTAGCAAGCACTTGCAAGCATTCCAGCTGTTGCCTTAATTGGCCCAAATCTAATTGTTAATCCCAAATAGAGTTGATCTATTTGATCAATGAGAAGTGGTTAAGTCCACCTGTACATACGTTCTAAAACAAAAGAGAGATAATTTACGGTCAAGCTATCTCAGCACTACAAATGAAAAACAAATGTATTGACTACTAGATCTATTAGTTAATTTTTCTCCACTGTAAAATGAATGATGGTATTCCTCTCACATGCCAACATCCATCAGGTTGGGTGATTGTAAAAGAAAGAAAACACAGATTAAGCTCTACATTTTGAAAGGTCAGGAATTTAGGCTTCAATTGATATCCTATGTAAAAAATTAGTCTTTTTTCTTATTTGCTTCATTCATAAGGGTGTTAACAATACAACCCTGTGTGTCTACTCAAATGTAAGCCTTGGTGAGTTCAACAGGACCTACTGCAAGCTAAATAAATATAGGACTGCAGACTCTAAAACTAGTCTTTCTTGGGCACAAAGCCTCTTTTTAACTTGAAAGTTAATCCTTTCTTGATCTGGATTAACTGCTGAAGAAGTCTTGCAATGCTGTTAGCCAGATGGCTAAATCTGCAAGTTCTCAAGCCTCTATGAATCTCGTTTAGCAGTTGCAATGTTAGTTGTACTCTACATCCCAGAAGCTCAGTCTAGTGAAAAGGGGTCTTGTATTATCCATCTAAAATGTATTTTTTTCCTATAGCAATATTGCTCCTGAATCCCCACCTAGTGAATACTACTTAAAAGACCCTTCCAATACTAGTACCATCCCAGAGAGAGTGGGGCTCTCTCAGAAGGAGGAAAATGTTGTCTGTATGTGTGTAGGACTCTTTCTCAGGCTCACCACACACAACTAGAAGGGGACAGCCTACTCCTCTGGGGGGCTGGCTGTTTGAATAGTCATTAGCCCTGGTGGCGCAGTGGTTAAATGCCTGTACTGCAGCCACTCACTCAAAACCCTAAGGTGGCGAGTTCAAGACCAGCAAAGGGCTGAAGCTCGACTCAGGCTTGCATCCTTCCGAGGTCGCTAAAATGAGTACCCAGATTGTTGGGGGGCAAATAGCTTACAATTGTAAACCGCTTAGACACTCCTTAAGGGTATGAAGCGGTATATAAATGAAGCTGTTTTTTTTTTTTTGTTTTTTTGTTTTAGATTCCAGTAATGCTTGACTTGCTTGCTCAGGTTTAGCTCTAAGACCAGTGCCTTTGGAGTACCTGTTCTGCATAGCTTTACAAGACCATCCCAAACATTTCATGGCCCTGGGGAATGTATGAAGTTGGGTGCTCTAGCCCATGACAATTTGTGTCTACAGAATTATTGCATGCACAGACAACCTGTGAAAATTCCCACCTTGCTCTGAAATCAAGCAGAATGATAGTGCTTCCTCCCCACTTCCTTTCACTTTTCCCAGTAGGGAAAATAGGGATTGGGTGTGTACCTCCTCCAAATTCAAACCGCTCTTGGAAAAGCTTCTTTCTGGAGCTCAGTCTCAGAGGTCTTCTAATGGCAGGCTGGGGATGGCCTTCCTCACAACTCATTCAGGAAAGAAGTGGCTTCACCTCACTCCCACATTACACATGCTTAATGTCATACATTTAGTAGATGTGTGTTGTATTTGGGGATAAAGAATGTTTGCAAGGTAGGTGGAAGGGCACAGAGTTCAGATTTTTGTGCTTTGCTGTTAGATTAGTGGCTGGTACATGCACAATTATAAATTTTGATCAATGGTCTTTAGAAACATTTTCTCCACCCATCTATTGCTGCAGCATAATTAAATAGAAGATTACAGAGAAAAAACAGGCAAAGTACTTAAGTCCACAAATTCCCTCAAGCTAAACTGCTTGCTTTTGAAACTACAGATCTTGCAGTGTGTGTGTGGGGGGGGGGGGGAGATTATATAAATTTATCACCTTTCCATTTCTCATGTAAAAGAAAATGCATAGAGGTAGTGAAGATAATCATTGCTAGCACATGATATTTTGCTACATGAAGAGATCCCCAGTAGTGACATCCACCAAGCATGGATCAACTCTTTCAAAAGTCTTGCTGTGCCTTTCACACATCAATCCAAGCCTTCATCTTTCCTCCTGCCCCACAGTGGACTGAGTAGTTTGAGCCTGGAATGGTCATGGTAGGGATGACCCCAAGACACTTTATCGACTTTAATAGAAACAGTTCAATAACCAAGTACATAAAGTAAGAAATCTTTAGGCTTCCAAATATTTTTCTCTCTCTCTCTAGTTGTTCAGACTCTAGGCATTCCTACAGCCAAATATGGATGCAATGCTATTGTATCTGTATCTATATCTGTCTGCATCTCCAAGAAAAGTGGTCTTCAAAAACAAAAAATTAGAAGAGCTTGTTTTTCCATTGTTCCCCAAGGTAGGTGTGGTGAGATATTAATATTTTCCAGGCTGATATGGCAGGGAAATTTTTTAAAAGAGAAGGAAACAGGAAATAGATCCAGGTCATTTTTTACACCAATAAATGATTAGTGGTTGGTTAACACATGATGTAAAATCTAACTTTTGACAATTATATTATGCCTTCATAATTACAATTACATTATTTTTATTTACATTTTAAATTTATTTTTGCTTACATCTTCATATAATTTACATTTAAACCTGGGCATAGTGTAAATGTTTATGTTCTATTTCAAGAGCTTTCCCAGTGTTCCCAATCTAACAGGAGTCCAATATTTTGAGCTTATTTGATCATGCAGTTATTCATTACTACTTTTTCCAGGTCTAAATGTAGAATAATATTGTATAATTTTGCAGTTTTATGTTTAGAATTTCCTAACTGTACTTTGTCAATCAATTACATTTCAAAGATATATTACAATTAAATTTAAAAGTAACCATGTAACTTCCCTTTCCTTTACAGGGAAGAAGACAAAATTGAGACATATTGGTACTACACCAATCTTTTTAAGAATCTATTTATATTATCTTTATTAAGCTGTAGTACATTATCTGTGAATAAACTACCCCCAAATATGAGTAGAGACCATAAAATGTATGGGGTGAAAATAATCACTTGTCTCGTTCATTGTTGTGCAAGAATGAGAAACTGCAAAAAAATTCTCATAGCTCTTGATGAAATGCTTTCTCACAACCTCAAGACAGTTTTTCCATTTGCAAGAACAATTTTTGAACAAATTGCACATATTAAATCAATTGTACAAAGTGATCAAACTCCATAGCCAAATGATGATAGCTGCTCCCTTGAAAAGTTGAATTAATTTTTAAAAAGTTTGACACATTGAGTTAATTACAGCCAGTCCTTCTGTGTTTGCCACTAACATAAAATCAGATAGAAATGAGAATAAAACTTACATGTAACCATTTTCTTGAAGTCATAATCAGAAAATTATATATATATATATATATATATATATATACACACACACACACACACACACACACACACTTTGAGGCAGAAAAGTGAGAAGAAATCTTTAACTAAATGTGCCAAACAGCTACTGAGCAGCAGCAGCAGTGGTGACACTGGCAGAGGATCAGAGGTGACAACAGTGACAATTTCGCTTACTCTAACTTTTCAATGGAGGCAGTGTGGTGTAATGGTTTGAGTGTTGGTCTAAGACACTGGAAGACAAGGATTCAAATCCCTGTTCAGCCATGGAAAAACAGTGGGTGGTGTTGGGCAAGTCACACTATCTGAACCTCAGCAGAAGGCAAGGGCAACCCCCCTCTGAACAAATCTTGCCAAGAAAACCCCAATAGGTTTACCTTAGGGTCACTGTAAGTCAGAAATGACTTGGAGGCACACAAGAGCAACACATTTTTCAATAGATTTTATTGTCACATAGACATACATACTATCAGCCTCCTTATCCACTAAATAAAATAGGAATCCTAAAAATGGATTATTAATTTATGCTTCACTTCAAAATTTATTAGAAGGAATGGATTGCTTGAATATATGGTTCATTGGCAGGCTCAGGTAAGCAGTGTTTCATCTACTAATTTTGAAAATGTAATCTGAAAAGCCCCAAAGGCAAGATTATTTTTCTACCTAAATAATTAAAAAAATGAGAGGCTCAGAATGAAGACAAGGGTACTTGGAAAAAATTCAACCGCTCTAGGGTTACAGAAGTGAAAAGGCTGTACAACATATCTTTTCTAAGCCATTGCTGTGTCAGCAGAGGAATATTTGCAATTTGTATAGCGAGAGCGATTACAAATCATCTTTTTGAGAAAAATTGGCACAAAATATGGCTTGTTTGGATGGATAAAGAATGAAACATGTTTAAAAGAAATCAGCATCCATTTGTTATCAGCCCATATGATTAAGTAAGTCAAATGTTAAGGCTTTTACCCAGTTCTATTGGATTTCATCCCAATAATTCTAATCAAGATTTTTGCCAACTTCAATACTGGAAGGTATCAGCCATGAAACAAAGATATGCACAGTCTTTCAATGTAATGTACCAAATACAACACACTTTAGTGCAATTAAATTCAACACTTTGGCAGTTTTGGTATATGACCCTGGATAGGCTAAATAAGATATCAAAAAGTTAATCAGATAGATGTTGGAAATGTGGAAAGGAAAAAAGCCACATTGTTCCATTTCTGGTGGACCTGTTCCAAAGCAAGGAAATATTGGGGAGGAGGGGGGAATCAAATCATGTGTAATATACTATAACTTAAATTGAGGTTTTGCCCAGAATTGTTTCTGTTGAACATAGTCAAAGACAAAATAGAAGAAAAATATGGTAAAAATATTTTTTATTTCTTAACAACAGAGAGAATACTCTATGCAAGAAGATGGGAAAAAAACCCCCGGAAAATCCCATAAATTGAAGATTGGCTATATAAGCTTCTAGAAACAATAGAAGTGGACAAATTAACTAGACTCCTCCAGAATCAAGAAGAGACTAAAATAATAAATGACTGGAATAAGGTATTAATCTTTTTAAAGAAAAAAATGGGGAAATTTAGTTTTTATAGATTAAGAACAAAGTATAATTTGTGAAATAAGTTATTAACAATTACTGTCTTTAGTAAGAGATATGTAGATATACAAACGTAGATACATGTATACAGATAATTTCGCAAGGTTTTCTTTTTGTTGGTAATGGTGAGTAAACCTCTTATCCTACTGGTAAAGAAACTAAGAAAATAATAGGTTCAAAGAAAAAGATCAGAAAAGAAAATCTAAAAGGGGAAGAGAGAAGAAGAGAATGCAAGGCTACAGGAGGAAAATGAAATAAGTAACACAAGGAAGAAATAAGTAAGATAATCACCAAGAAATATGAAGATGGAAGTAATGAAAGGGATTTTAGCAAAAAGATTGTAAGAAATATATAAGATGTAAGATGAGTAGGAAACTCTGTTGTGTTGTTGTTGTTGTTGTTGTTTTGTATGATTTTAATTGTTGTTATGAATAAAAAGATAATAATAATAAAAAACTTGTGGCAGTTAAGGGTGGTGGAGAAAGTAACGGAAAGCCAGACAAAGAGAGGGATAGGGTGACTTTTGAGAGTTTACACTTACACACACTTTGAGCTCAAGTATGGAATTGTCAGAGAGACGGCAGGGCAAGAAATGTTGTATGCTTTCAAGTCATTTCTGACTTATGGTGGCCCTAAAGAGAGGAGCGGCAGGCAAAGCTCCATCATGCCTAGCCCAAGAGGCAGATGAAAGGCCCTCCCTCCATTCCAACTGCCACCACAATGGCCTTGGAGGGAGAGAGAACTGGCAGCATCAGCTGGACTTGATCCCCCTCCTCACTGCCATTCCCTTCTTCTTTTTCTGTCATGTCTGTTTAGATTGTAAGACTGAGGGCAGGGAATTGTCAATTAGCAATCTGAGAGCCTTTATGGCTGAAGGATGAGGTGTAATTACTATAAACAAATAAACAAATAAACAAACTTCCTGGGGATCAGAATTCTTATGACTCATATAGCACTGTGGAATTCCAAAGAAGAAGAGCCCTCCCTCCAGTCCATCTGCTTTGGTCCAAGCCTCTGAGGGAGAGAAGATCTGCTGGACTTTCCCCCTTCCCTACCACCTCTCCCTTTTCCTTTTGTTTCATGTCTATTTTAGTTTGTAAGCCTGAGGGCAGGGAAATGTCTTAGTTAACAAATTGTAAGCCACTTTGATAACCTTGGCTGAAGAGCGGGGTATAAATAAAAATTATTATTATTATTATTAGTAGTAGTAGTAGTAAATACCAGTTTTGCAAACCCATTTCTTTCTCAATGGTTTATCTTTTTTCCCCCTGAAAAGCACAATGATCTCAGGATTGTGGTCAGTGAACTGCTTCCTCCTTTCTGTCCGAAATCACTTATATTCTCCTCAATAATTAAGAATGTTTAGATATAATCAAGTTGACATTAATACCATGTTTCCCTGAAAATAAGACAGTGCCTTATATTATTTTTTGCTCCCAAAGATGCACTTGGTCTTATTTTCAGGGAATGTCTTATTTTCCATGAAGAAGAATTCATATTTATAGTGTGAAAACAATAACAACAACAACAACAACACACACCAAAACCATTTATTATATATTGTATATATATTTATATACAAAAACTTTGCTAGGTCTTACTTTTGGGGGAGGCCTTATATTTAGCAATTCAGCAAAACCTCTACTCAACCTTATTTTCTGAGGATGTCTTATTTTTGGGGAAACAGGGTAATAAAGAAATGTCAAATATGGGTATACATCAGTTAAAAAGGTAGATGTGTTTCTGGGGATTATTATATTAACAGAAAATTTGGTGGAAGTAAAATGTAAACTATAGAGGTACATTCTAAACTACACAAAAAAGAAGACTGCTTTGATGTGTTTCAACAAACTTTTTATTCAAATCTAACAATATATACAACACCCACATTATTGAAGCCTTGCAGTAGCAAGCAAAAATATTTTAAATCTTGCAGCACTTGAAAATGTCTTCCAAAATGATCCAAGAATGATTTTTCTCCCATCCACCAACCTCCTCTGTTGTTGTTGTTGTGTCTCCAATTTGCTTCTGACTTTTGGTGCTCTTAAAGTGACTTCCATGGCCAAGCAGGGAAACCTTTGTGAAAAGGAGCTTCTGCCTGGTATTAAAAAAAAAACCCTCTAAAACTTCATTTGGTTCAGCAAAAAGTGAAATTCTATGTGTTCAGCAAAATGTGTCTGATTCAGCAAAAATGGATGTTTGGCGTATATTAGACACTGGGGTATATTTAGAAATTGTCTACTACAACTAGATGATGATGATGTAATACTGAAATATGTCCCTGTGTCATTGTGGTGTGGGGGTGCTCAGCAGTTATCATTTTTTGTTGTTGGATGTATTGCAACATATCAATTTTGTATTGGAGAAATGTTTGATATTTATAGACACGCTTGTTCTTTTAAATAATATTTCTGACACATGGGCTTTTACTAATGAGAAATATGGTTCAATGTGTCATACTCTTATTGTTGCCAAAACACTTGTGCCTCTGTACTCCAGGACTGGTAAACTAAACATTCTCCATCTGTTATTAACAGGTCAGAAGATACTACTGCTTTACTACTCATGAACATGTATTTTATAGACCTTAACTTTAAGAAAATGTGTTTCTGGAAATATGGTCAGATTTTTATTAATGTGTATTGCCAGCCCACACACATGTCCTATGTACTTCCTCCTTTTTCTCTTTGTTCTTCTCATCCTTTTGTTGTAACCATTCTTGAAAAAAAAAATCCATGTCCTCCAAAAATTAGCTTCAGTACTTTAGGTAGAGTACAATAACTTGGTTTTATACTGATTCCACAACTCTGTGAGCTGAGGCTGCAGTATCTAGTGTAACTGCTGGGAGACAAGACTGCATGTAAGTGGATATCTAGGCTGAAAATGATTAGAGACTCTCAGGACTTTATCACATGGGGGAAATCGGGGGATTCAAAAGGCATTATCCAGGGAAAGTCACATGAATTCTGCTAAGATTATTGCATGACATCACAATTAGAGAGGGTTTATCCCAGGAATAACCAGCAATAAATCATTCACAGGGAAATCCCATGAATGATTTGTTGCTGGTTATTCCCTGGTTATTCCCAGGATAAGCCCTCTTTATTATTATTATTATTATTATTATTATTATTAATAATTTTATTTATATAGCACTATAAATTTACACAGTGCTGTACATACAATCTTATAAATGAGACTGATCCCTGCCCTCAGGCTTACAGTCTAAAAGAGACAACACAAAAGGACGAGGGGAAGGTGGTGGGAAGGGGATGACGTCCAGTTCTTCTCTCCCTCTAGGGCCTGGACCAAGGCAGATGGACCGGAGGAAGGGCATGGCTTCTTAATACATAGTTAAAAGGAGGCATCCTGGGGCAGATGGCACAATCCTGGGAACACTTCCCTAAACAATATAGTCTTTAACTTAATTTTGAATCTGGCTAGAGAAGTGATGAGGTGCACATGTGGGGGAAGAAGGTTCCAGGATTGAGAGGCAGCAAGTGAGAAGGGTTGAATCTGGGATGGGGCAGTGGAAATCCTTGGCTGGGACAGGAGACCTTGACTACCAGAACGGAGGGTACGAGAAGGAGTGTGAGGAGAAAGAAGTTCAGACAAGTAAGGAGGGGCCAGTCTGTGGAGGGCTTTGAAAGTCAATAACAAAAGCTTTTACCGGATGCGGAAGGGGAAGGGAGCCAATGAAGGGAGGATAAGAGGGGAGAAACATGGTCAAAGTGGCGAGCAGATGTGATAATACGTGCAGCTGAGTTCTGGACAGAGATTAGAGGATGGAAGTGAGAGAGAGGAAGCCCTGTCAGAAGAAGGTTACAATAATCAAGTTGTGAGACCACCAGGGCATGGACCAGAGTCTTGGCAGTGGAGGCTGAGAGGAATGGACGGATTTTAGCAATGTTGTAGAGAGAGAATCTACAGGTCTTGGCGGTGGCCTGAATCTGGGGAATAAATGACAGAGAGGAATCAAAGATGAAACCAAGACTGTGGGCTTGCTGAACCGGTTGAATAGAAATGCCATCAACAGAAACTGAAAAGGAGTATTGAAGGGTGGGCTTAGGTGGGAAGACGAGAAGCTCTGTCTTGGACATGTTGAGCTTCAGGCACCGATGCTGCATTCACTGAGAGATGGCAGCCAGACAAGAGGAGACTTGCTGTTCAAGCCCCGGTGAAAGGTCAGGGGTGGAAAGATACAGCTGAGTGTCATCGGTGTACAGATGATAGGAGAAACCAAAAGAACTGATTATTTTACCAAGGGACAATATGTATAGAGAGAACAAAAGGGGACCCAGGACAGAGCCATGAGGAACTCCAACAGATAAAGG
The DNA here is from genome assembly GCA_034509955.1 of Urosaurus nigricauda. NCBI lineage: Eukaryota > Metazoa > Chordata > Lepidosauria > Squamata > Phrynosomatidae > Urosaurus > Urosaurus nigricauda. Next base: position 98,930,629 of record JAOEGL010000001.1, read on the forward strand.
AACAGAGGAGGAAGTCTGACCACCCGTGACCACTGCAAAAGATCGGTGAGAACAGAGTCGGAGAACTCGAGGTCGGAAAGCAAGTCAAGCAAGAGACAGTGGTCCACGATGTCGAAGGCTGCAGACAAATCCAGAAGAATGAGAATAGAGTAGAGGTCATTCGCCTTGGCCTGCAAGAGATCATTTGAGATCTTGGTGAGGGCTGTCTCTGTAGATTGCCGTGGGCGGAAACCAGACTGAAAAGGGTCCAGGATGGAGTTGGCTTCGAGAAACTCAAGACAGCGAGAATAAACTACCTATTCCAGAATCTTAGAAAGAAAAGGAAGAAGAGAGATAGGATGGTAGCTAGACAAAGAAGAGGGGTCAAGAGAGGGTTTCTTCAGAATTGGGGAAATGAGAGCATGTTTGAAGTCAGAAGGGAAGGAACCCGAAGAGAGAGACAGATTAAAGATATAGAAGAGCGAGGGCAGAAAAGAAGGGGTTATAGAGATTAGAAGATGGAAGGGGATAGGATCAAGAGAACAAGTTGTTGGTTCGGAAGAATTTAGCAGGGTAGATGTGTGTGATAATCTTAGCTGCCATCACATGACTTTCCCTGGATAATGCCTTTTGAATCCCCAGTCCCCCCCCCCCCCATGTGATAAACTCCTCAGTATTCGGCAAGGATCCACATAATTCCTTTTTTAAATCTTTGCATATATGTAGATTCTATACTGAAATGCTGTTATTCTCTTAATTCTGCTATGGACAAATTTGACCAAGATTCAGAAAGGAAGCTTGCTATGCTAGATTTCCTGGGGAAAACATCATTGTGACATAATTTCTACTCCTAAACATACAGGAGCAGTTCAAAATCTCATTGCCTAAGTCTCAAATAGTGCTGTGGAATGAGTCCAGAATCAGTTCTTCAATAAGAGAGAGAGAAATTAAGCTGCTCATATGATCTGGGTAGTTTGCCTTCTCTCATTAATACTGAGTGGCTGCTATACTCAAATGTCTCATAAAACAAAGGCTAGCATATGCTGTTCACCCAAAGCAATGGTAAAACATGTATGAGAGACTTTCTTACTGCTGGATTTCGTTCAAAGGTGATGGTGGGGAGAAATTCTCTGTCCACATAAGAACAAGTAGGAGCAAAGGAGCAACTTCTATATGTGGCAAGAAAGTGACCTACAAAAATCTATCTTACATAATCATAAAACTGAAATAGTAAAAAGTTCTTACGTTGGATCAGACATTAATCAGATTGTAGGCTGTAGTCAAGAATTAGAAGAAGGCTGTGAAAGGGCAGCTGTTCATCCAACCATACAAGGAGAAGATAGGTGAGGGAAAGAGATGAGGCTCATTCTGCCAGAACCTTTTTTCTCACATGTTTTCTGTGTCTCCCACATGCCTTTTTGAAAAAACTAATGGGCTTTAATATGAGCTTTTTTCATCAATGGCTTTCTTCTCACTTTTGTGGAGTATCTGAGTGAAAGTTGCCCGTGTAGAGTTTCTCCCAATTTAACTGCAGATTTTTCCAGCCCCTGGAGAACTACCACTAGCCCCTTGGTTGCCTCTCTCACTAATTCTGTGTTCATCCAGTCAGAGTTTTTATGGATAGACTTCTTTAGGTAAAGCCACATTTGATACATTCCATTTTGTAATAAAGTTGGTTTAACAGCTGGGGGATGTTCACAGTTCTACTCAACAATAAACCTTGGGTTTGTTTTGATAACTCCTTGGTTTTTGTGATGCTGTTTGTTTAGATATGCTCTCCAATAAACTCTGGGGCCTTCCAGAAAGAGGAACTGCACAAAAGTGGGCTCCATTCAATGACATATGTGACAAAATGGAGGGACAAAATGGTGCACACATGCAAAGGTGAACTCTGTTCAATGACATATGTGATTTCCAGAGACAGGCCTTCTTTAGGTATGTCACAGCAAAGGGGGTGAATACTTATGGATCCCAAAAGCTCTAGTTTATTTTTCTTTCTGTAGATTTTAACAAAATATATTTACACCTTCACAGTGTTGAGAATCTTCTGTTCATCAAATGGAAGCAAATGCCAGTTAAATCCATTTCAGTTCCAGGTTGTAACACAACAGAATGTAGAAAAGTCAAAAGATGTGTGTGGATACTTTTGCAAGACACTAGATACACACATGTGCACATATTTATGTGGGCTGGGTGGGAGGAAATGAAACAAATGAACAGGACTTTTAATGAACAACCTGGATCCTAGGACACCATGAAGCAGATTTAATAAAACTAGTGAGAACAGGTGTTTAATAAATCATTAGAATTCCTCAGTGATGTGAGCTGCTATGAGAGTACTAATCAGGGTTCAGTGGATTCAGATCTAAATGCAGAATTCAAGAGTTGTGCTCACAACAAGAGTGGTGTTGTCTTCTGAATTCAGGTGTTACACTGTACAGGCTTACCCTGTCAAGGTATTGTGTCTGTAGATCCAGAGGTTCTATCTCTTTTTTCAAGCACAGCATTTATTCATGGGCGATATTACATATTGGAAAGGCTATGTCCTTAAGAATTGCCCAAAGTGATGAATAGAGACCACTATTTAGTCCTGAATGTGAAAAGAAATATTGGAATCATGTTAGTAATCAGAAGGTAAGAGTAAGGACAATCAAAGTTACAATAAAGATTGTTTTTCTCTTGAATAATGTATTGGGTACAACTCCAAAAGATCCAACAAAGCGGCATCTCCTTACACATGGCTATTTCCCATACAGTTTGTCTGAGCCTAGCAACTGCTCTGCCTCTGCTCATCTTGAAAGTTGATGCTGGAGGTCCCACCAAGCTGAATAAGGCAGCGATTCATTCCTAGGACTACAGTCATCCCTCTTAGTTCACAGACTTTCTGTTCATGGTCTTGAATTTCCATGGACAGGAAGCCAGGAGGACCAAAATGGTGCATGCTTCCATTATATCCAATGAGGCTTGGATATTTTCAGTTTTTCCAATGGGGGGGGGGGGGGCAAAATGGATCCCCACGAATCAGGAGGGACAACTGTATTTCATCTGGAAAGGTCAAAGAATAGTCTGTTTTCCCCACACATTCATAAAAAAACATAAGGGGTATATACTGAGGAGAGCTTGCAAAAGTAAAGCAATTACATAGTAATGATTGGTTTGAACTTCAAAGGCTATTTTTTTAGAAAGCTGAACACAAAATAATTAGTTTTCTACTATATAATAGAATAGCTATGACTTCTTTCCACATCAGTTTATACGTTGCTCTTGAGTGACCTGATGCTGTAATGCTTGGTTACTAGGTGATCTCTTTTGTCTCTAGTCAGCAAATACAGAAGATAATAATTCAGTAAGAAATTGACAAGTGGTAACTTTTCTTGAATGCAAATACTGGTGTGTGTAAACATACACACTTACACACACACACACACACACACACAGATAGTATTTGGTGTTGAGAAATAAATATTCCTCAAACAATCAGCTGGATAGAGCAAAGTTGCTTCACTGGATCTCAGAGGGCCATACCCTCCCCTACTGCATGTTCAATTTGTTATTTTTTCATATCACCCCCACCGGCAGCACCTTCTAAAGTAGGGGTAGGAAACTGAGGAAGACTAGGGGCTGCATTAGCTTTTTAGACTTTTAAGGGCACGCCTGCATCTGCCCTCCCATTAAAAATGCCCCAAATGCCTGTGGGGTAGCTTAGAGGTATTTTTCTCTGCCTACATTTTTTAAAAAAATGCAAAAATAGTTTTTGATCCCTGGAGGGCTTGGGGGCTCCAAATAATGTGAAAATGCCCCCCTTCCACATACACACTGCCTAGAGTACATCTGGGGACATTCAGGAAGGATTTTATTTAATCTTTTCAAAAATTTCTTTTGAGCCCAAGGGATCCTGGGGTGGGCACAAAAATGGCGCTGGGATGCTGCATGTGCTCCACTGATCATACTTGGTCCACTGCTGCTCTAAAGATCACAGCAATTTTTCTATGCAGCCTAAAGTGGTTTAGGCCAGAAGAGGTCATTTTCAAACTAAGAAGCAGCTTTTTCAAATCCAGGAAATCACTTCTGTTTTGAAGAAAGCCTCTGTGCCTAAAACAGACTAGGGAGGACATGGAAAAATTATCCACTTCTCTTTTCTTGTTCCCTATCTTCCGTCCACTTGTCCATGTGCTTGATTTTGCACAAGGGTTCATAGAGTTTATGTTAGTTTTTTAATCAGTTTTGTTTGTTGTTAGATTTGTTCTTTACCTGCATGTCTATTAGATATGGAAAATTTGTATGTATTGGTATGTGTTATTTAATATTTAGAAAATCTTATACAAAAAATGTGGCAAGTCTCTCTCTTCTGTCTAAGTTCTGTGTTGATGGGCTGCTTCAAGGCCTCTGCTCCTGCTTCTCCAGGTTCTTCATGTCTAAACCCAACTAGATAGCCCTTTCAATAGACAATACTTTCAAACAGAGGCATTCCCTTTGTACCCTCTAAATAAAGAACTGTCTTCCATAAAATAGCACACATGCCACCTTTTCATGCACTGGGGAGCACTGGCACACTTTCTAGTTCAAATGGAAAGCCTCTGCAGTAATTTCTATGGATGGAGCAGTGGCCCAATAGATGCCTCGAAATTCTATGAAAAGCACTGTTTTCTCTGAAATTTCTATGAAAATAGCAGATTGGGTGGAAAGAAGACATACTATGCTAGGTAGTAATAGGTCCTTTGTTCTCGTAGGAAATTATTGGGATTTTCAGGATATTGTTTTTTACCCAAGTCACAGCATGGTATTCAGTTTAATATGCAAATATTAAAGCCAAAGAAAAGATGGAAGCTGGTCTTGGAGATTAAATTGATGGGAACAAATATTAAGGCACGTATTAAGGTTTAAAGACATGGTGAAGTTTGCATTACTGATTAGTCTTAATTACATTTGCCTGTCCCAACTGAAAAAATAGAGACAGAATGCTGAAGACAACTAAGATGAAAGGCGGCCGTCTGTGCTATAAAAAAGGAATGCATAACCAGCAGCCTGTCTGTCTGTCTCAGCCTTGAAGCCTAATTGAACAGAGCCATCACTGGGCCAAATTCATCTTATTTTGGCAGTACTTCACCTGTCTGGTATCAGGCTGATCCCAATTAGCTTTACTAAGTGATTGCTTTGGCAGTTCTTATGGATGCTCACCTAGATACAACTTTCAATTACCTTTTTTTGTAAAAAAAAAAAAAAATGTTCTTATTCAACATTGGAGATGCTTGATTGATTCAATACTGCACATTCATCCCATTTGACTCAGAATGAACCTGGGAGGAGCAACAAGTTCCCTGACACAATATAAGCCAGGTTCTGAAAATATCAGAATATCAGAGGGGAATCTGAATGCTGTTTCTTCAATTTAATTTCTTTTTTCTTTTAAAAAGAAAATCCCAACTCAATCACAGTATCAGGCGGGAAGCAAGAGTGTGAAAAGCATCTGAAAAAAACAGTTTGTTGTAATCTAATGGTTTATTATGGTTTCAGGTACAAAGCTACATCATCTGCAGTAGTAACTTCTCAAAGGGGACACAGATTTTGTAGTAGGAAGACCTAATAAAAGAGATCCACGTACATTATGGCAAACTTGGTTTTTCTGGAAAAACATAAACAAAATGATGGGTTTATGAAATACATAAGACCATTCTGAAGCACAGGCAGGCAAAGTGCAGCCCAAGGGTCAGATGCACTCCTTGGGCCCCTAGTGTGGGTGTGGTAGTGATGATGATGATGATGATGATGATTAGTATTATATGGAAAGGGACGTGGTGGCTCAGCAGTTAAGACACTGACTGACGATTACAAGATCATCAGGCCAGCGGTTTGAAACCCAGGTGCCATATGATGGAGTCAGCTCCCATCACTAGTCATAGCATCTGCCATTCTAGCACTTTGAAAGAATGTAAAAGTGCAAATAGATAAATGGGTACCATTTCAGTGGGAAGCATACAGAGTTCTGTGCAGTCATGCTTGCCATATGATCACATGCTTGCCATATGATCACAGTGTTTGACAACACTGGCTCTTTGGCTTGTAACTGCCCCCTACAGTTGAACACAACTTGACAATTTTGTTTTACCTTTTTAGAATTATATTAATTTTTATTTATTTAATATTTAGTCATGCCATTTATATCCCACTTTTATCTCAATACTGAATTTCGAGGCAGCTAATAACATAATTTTAAAAATACAGATTAAAACCTATACAAAAATCAAAAATACAAAAATCAGTAAATGCATAAATATAAAAGTTATTTAAAACAATTAAAATGTATAAAGTTAAACACATTGAAATTCATTTTAAAAACTATTGTTATTATTGTTGTGTGCCTCAAAGTCATTTTTGACTTAAAGTGAATCTATCACAAGGCTTTCTTTGCAAGATTTCTTTAGAGGGGGTTTATCATTCCTTTGAGTCTAAGAAGAGTGAGACGTGCCCAAATGCACTGACTGAGTTTTCATGGCTGAATGGGGATCTGAACCTTGGTCTCCCAGAGTCTTAGGCTATTATCATTAATTCCTGTCATTTTCCTGATGGGACATATGTGCATTTAACTTCAAAGATGGGTCTTACCACATTCACTTGTGTGCAGCCTGTATGCAACCTGGGCTTATCCTGTGGCTTTTCAAGGGATAAGATGCATGTGATAAACTTCTTAGTCCAACACCTAGTCTGCATTGGCTCTCCCTACATCTATCCATACTGTAAATGATTGTGAACCCTATCATGGAAAAGTCCTGCTACATGACTCTCTTAAATAAACAGCACTGAATAACTGCAAAGTCCTATGCTAACTAATAAATATGATTCCAAAGGAGAGAAAACACAATTCTAAAATTAATATTAATAATCAAGTAATCTTGCAAAGAAACCCCTGTGGTAGGTTTGCCTTGGGGTCACCATAAGTTGGCAATGACTTGAAGGCTCATAAGAACAAGAATTTGAGCCAAGGGCCTCATTTTTCCTCTCAAGAATTCACAATGTGCTAAAACAGAGGTTTAATCATCAGACAGCTTTGTATTTGAATCAAGGATTTAAGTTAAGGGAGATTACTGTAAAATTACCAAATTTGCATTGTAATGAGGAATGTATTTGCTTGCAATGAGGTGAGGGATGTATGTGCACAGCCACACACACAATATATTTGTATGCATGTGTACACACATGTGCACACACACAAAGTGAAGAGGTTATACAAGTCATACAATAGGAGATCTTCCTTCCTAGGGAAGTGGTTTCAAAATGGATTTTCCACTCCTTTCAAGATTTGCCAAGATTGCAATCACCTTGTGAAAGCCCTACCTGTGCAAACTCGTTCTTAGGCAAGCAAATCCAGATGGTCATTGTGTAAGCTTGAAGGGGACCTTGTGCTCAGTTCCAAACTCTGTAGCAGGCTCTGCAGAGATGAGAGGAAGTTGTTCCTCTTCTACTGTTAATCTGCAATGTAACATAACTTCTTTTCTCTATGTGTTTGCAGGAACATACTAGCTTTACGTTTTTTCATTTTATTTATGCCTACAAGTTTCCTTGAATGAAATATTGCAGAAATTCTTGCATGGTACCCAGGAATAAAAACAAAACAAAACCTAGAAACATGTTTCATTAGCCTGTTTTCTCTGAAAACTATTATAAAGATGTTAGGTTATAATTCTGGGGTCTACAAATGAAGCCTGATTTTGTGTGTCACTATTTAATAATTCATAACAATTTACAAGAGATATAGAATCTGTGGCCCTCCAGATGTTGCTAGATTGCAACACTCACCATCCCTCAATATGCTCTCTATGTCTGAAGGAAGCTACAGTCCAACAGTCTAGAGGCCCATAAGGTTTTTATTCTTTCCCTCTGCCCCAGATCTGTAGGCTAGCTTCATGTGATGACAGCATAACTTGTATCTTAGCTTGGGGGTGGTGGTGGTCATGATGGATAATTGTGAAAGAGAGGAGAGTATTAAAATGGAGGACCATCAAGTGAATGACAAGTGCTAAATATTTCCTTGACTTCCTTCAGCCACAAAATTACAGTTTCAGAGTTTAACTTGGATAAAATTTTGTGTTTCAGGCACAAAATACAAGGGAAACAGAAAAGGTGGGAGGGATTCAAAACACCTTGACATAGAACTTTTTCTTATAAACATTTTATCTTGTTCGAAAGAAAGGTAGCAGAAAGAGGACAATACATTTAGATAATCAATTCAATTACATTTATATTACAAATGGAAGCATGATTATATTTATGTTTCATAGCAATAAATCAAAAGCCTTCTCTAAAACCCTTACCAGATTAAAACGGTCTCTGATGATTTTATGCAACATTCTCTCCCCACCCCTTTAGTCCTTTTCTTGAGTTTGAGAGAGAACAAAGCTAACTGAATTTTTGGAAACTGTGTTTTTCATCCACCCTACCAAAATTCCCTTCCCTTGCTTCTCTTTCTCTCAATTTATAATCCCTCTCTCAATTTATAATCCCTTTCACTTTTCCTTTTCTTTAGTTTGTTGACACCCATTTGGACATCCAGCAAACATTATAGGCATTAGGGGCTTGAAAAAAGAACACAGAAAGACTATCTAGATGTAAAGAATTCCAATTCCCTTCCAAGATATCTTTACAGTTTTACTTTAGAACCTTTTACTTTAGAACCTTGCAATTAGCTAACCTATGTAGAGACTCTAGAAAAAACATAAGGGATGCAGAGTTTACCTTTGTGTTGCACTGATTTGACATACAAAATGAGACAAGGCACATTTTGTCACACCTTTGTCTTTTTAACCAAATTTTGTACAAACGTGTTCATTCTGAAATTGCTACTACAGCAGAGCAATGGCTTATATGTATGATTTGACCCCACATAGCTAATTATATAAGGAAAAAGAATTATTTCATGAATGCCAAGCTGCCTTCATTTTACCTGATGTGAAATATTTTATTTAATTGTTACAAAGTCTATCCTGAGCCTCAAAATAGAATCATAGACTTTGAAGTGATCTTAAAGCTAATCCACTTCAATCCCCTGCAGATGTGGGGCAACACATCCCTGATAGTCAGCCTTCCACCCTTTGATAAAAAGCATCCTCCTCTGCTGAGGAGGACTGCTCCACTGCCCAACAGATCTTCTTAATGCTTAATCTAAATGTATTTTCTTCTAATTTGAGCTCACACATCTGTCCTTTATGCTCTGGAGCAAAGTAAGACATATAACACATCTTAAAATACTCGAAGGTCATACTGTTGATTGATAATACTTTTTCCAGGCCAGACATTCTCAGAACATTCAGTCTTTACTTACAGGCGTCATCATCAGTATTTACACATTTTGTGTAAATTTACAGTGCTATATAAATAAAGGTTAATAATAATAATAATGTCTGTCAGTATCCTTCTGGTGCCCAGAACTGGTTTCTGCACTCCATCTGAAATTTAATTAAAGCAGAATAACTTGATTTCTCACCATTTAGACATAATATTTCTGTTCTAGCAGTTTATCCTTTTACATGCCACCTGGCAGCATTGAATTGTATTTAACTTGCGGCCTACTAAAATCCCTTGATCCTTCTCACATGTTCCACTTCAAGGCAGTTGTCACCCATCATGTATCTGTCCACCTGATTACTCCTCCTTAAATGCATTTATTTATCTTCAAATTTATTTTGTTAGTTTTGGCCCAGTTCTTCATCCTGTCAAGATCATCTTGAATCCTGATTCAAGTAAAAATATTTAATTCTTTAAATTACCCACAAGAATTGTATGCAATTTTTTTCAGGGTATTTCATAAATCTTTCTGTGGTGAGCTCTTCATGCCAAGTGTCTACACTAACCAGTCTTTGTATTCTGAACAAAGTTTATCCTAAGATTAGTAGTGATTTTGAATAGGTTGTTTGTTCAGAGTTCTATGATGAGTGTAGAGCTGCTTGTCAAAGTTCATACTTTGAGCCTGAAGTAGACCAAGAAATTTTGTGTAAAGGCAATGACTTTAAATGAAATGAAAACCATATTAAATCTTTGTTATTTTATTTATTAATTAGATTTATACCAAATGGGACTCTTGGTAAACAGTGATGACATGAATAAAGCAATTCTGATGCATAGACATTTTAGTTTGGAAAATATCAGTATGCAAAGGGATCTTTTAATCCCTTTGAGACTAAAGTCCAAAACACACTGCAGAAATAATTCAGTTTGAGACCGGACTCAATTCTAGGACATTCTGAGAACTATAAGTTTGTGAAACATTTAGCTCTGGTGCCACAATAAACTGCAATTCAATAGTCTAGGCAGTTTCACTAGGGAATTCCAAAGCATATTTGTGACCAATCCTTTGCCATTCTCCCCCACACCAAATGTGCCTCTCAAGGTATTAGAGCTGAGAGAAGGGCTGCCCTCAAGGATCCTCAAGGATCACAAAGTTTGAACAGTCATGTATGGATCTAAATAATGCAGGACTTTATAGATGCTAACTATCACTTTCAGTTATGCCCAGAAAAAGACCATTAGCTAGAGGAGTTATTGTAGCAAGGCAATCTTATCCCATGCCCCCAAATAATTAGACACACTGTTTTGACCCTGCTGAAATTTCCAAATACTTCAGCTATATGGGCAGTCCTGCCCTATTATTAAGTCTCAACCCAGACTAGCTTGTATCTAAATAATCCATTTTATTCCATAGTACCACCATACTCTTCAACATATTTTCCAAGAATGGGACATTGGCAACTGCCAAAAGTTATCCAATATAGTAGAATGGAGGGAAGTCTTGCTTTTTCAGCAGGGTCCTACTGCTTCCTCTTTAAGTTCATTGGAACCTTGCCTTACTTCTTCAAGGTGGTGTTTACCATTCTCTTCACCTACACAGTCACTTCCCCTCCCTACCACTTTTATGGGTTCAACAGGACAAGAGTCGAGCACACATATGTTGGATCTCATCTCTCCAAGAATTCTGTCCACCTCAAGGCTGAAAAGCATTCATCATTGCTGAGCAAGCAGGGGAAAGGATTACATTCACTGGACCTTTATCAGTTGAAATTAGTTGAAAGTAGGTGTATTTATTATTAAAATATCCTCTCTGCTCAGTGCATGGAAATTCTAATACAGCTTTCCCTCACATTCTCCTTTCAGTAATACAATCTAAACTGTGGTTCATGCTTGGTTCCTTCATCCAACACAATGGGACAAACACCAGGGCACCAGCAATGCCTGCTACCTCTGCAGCTGGGTTGCTGCTGCAACTGATACAACTCAACTGGGCTACAGTGGCATTCAGGAGACTTCAGCCTCCTTAGGGGCACTTATGAAGTGGACAGTAGTACCATGTTAAATTTATTGGCCCACCACAACAGGTGTACATTGGGGACAGGACCAGGGGTATCTCCACACTTTAAAGGGACCAAGCCTATTTTGAAAATCAGTATGCAAAAGGGTATTGCAGCATCTTTGAAACTAGTCTCAAAAATGCTACAAGATCCATTTACATACTGATGTTTCTATAACATAGCTATGTATTTGAATTTATTTTGAAGATAGCATTCATTGCTTTAAAGTTCAGGCTAATGTCTGAAGTAGTACCATCACCACACTGACAGAGTAATCTATCACTTGCTACTTGGGCAGGCCAGCTGCTTCATGACAGTTGTGTGGGACTTTAGCTTTTCCAGGGAAAATTCCAGCTTGCTCACAATGTATTTACCAACACTGCCATGTTAACAACTTCAGTTCAGATCTGATACATACTGAGGATATGGCTTAGATCATTAACATGTTTATAGCAGCCATTGTATATATACCGTACAGATCCAGATCTTCACTGGGCAGTGAACGCTTCCTGCGAATAACTGCCCAAGTATGTTTGCTCTGGGGTGGAAAATGGCGCAGTGTTATGGGGGGCCACACAGGGGGCAGCTTGCCCAGGTCCCAACCTTGACATCTGAAATTAGGTCTGCTAAATAATTGTCATCCATCTTCCAGATACAGTAATTCACTGGTAGAATCTACAAATAAATAGTAAGAAATAATCTACAAACTAGGCTTGCTGTATTGTGACTTGTAATCCTTGCCGTCATTTTGTTCTTTATTGTCTTTGAATTTTGCTTTGCTTCAAAAAAATGCGAAAACATTTGTTTTTTATGAGCTTATCACTTAGCATTTTAAATCGGCTCCAGCCTGGAACTATCACACACTAAACCAACACCAAATCACTGGCCAACATTAGCCCAGGTCCCAGCAGCACTCTGCCAGCACTTTTTAGAAGTCGGAAAGCTTTCTGACTTCTAAAAAGTACTAGTAGAGTGCAGCTGCAACCTAGCTGGAACCCGGGCTGATGCCGGCCGGTGGTTTGGCAGCAATTTATTGTGTGATAATCCCCGCCTCTATCCCATGTCTGGCTCCAGCCCAGGAGTCTGGAGCCAGTTTAAAATAGTGAGCAATAAACTCCTTAATAGCAGTTCCACTGTGTGAAGCAAATTACAATCTATATGCCATTTACTAATCTCATGAGGTATATCAACATAAGTAGCCATGGTGGCCATAAAACCAAATTGAAAGAATACATTCTAGGGTTATTAGGCTAATCAAAAGGTGTAAAACACATCATGCTGACTTTCAATGTTCAGTGGATATCTTCATCAGGCAAAGATGGTAAAATAGTCATGCAGTGATAGTATCCAAAAATCTCAAATAAAAAACCAACAATTCGTGGCCATGAGGATAAATACCGAGATAGTGATATGACTAGTTTTCAAAAGAAAATGCTCTGTCACTTCTATGAAGAATTTTTAAACTGCATTTATTTTATCACCTTTGTTCCCAGACACCTCATTCCTTTGGTCTAACCTTTTTATCTGCATCTGGCAGATAACCACTGGTGGCGCAGTGGTTAAATGCCTGTACTGCAGCCACTCACTCAAAACCATAAGGTGGCGAGTTCAAGACCAGCAAAGGGCTGAAGCTTGACTCAGGCTTGCATCCTTCCGAGGTCGCTAAAATGAGTACCCAGATTGTTGGGGGCAAATAGCTTACAATTGTAAATGAAGCTGTTTGTTTAACAAATTGTAAGCCGCTCTGATAGTCTTGGCTGAAGAGCGGGGTATAAATAAAACATTATATATATATCTACCTTCCCTCCAGACTTAAACATCACCTTATGCAAACACTTCAAGCAAGAGTCACTAAGAGAAGTACCATTCCACAATGTGTACTCAGGAATCATTCTTCATCTTATTGTACCAGTGATGAAGGACAGCCTCCCAGGTGAAAACATTTCTTACAGTGGAGGCTTGAGCAGAAGACACTCTTATGTACTGATAACACTATTAACTCTCTAGTATATTCACTTCCAGTTCATCTAATTTTACTAAAAATCTCATCCACTTGTTACCAAAAACTGGAAACCTCATACTCAGTTTTATCTATTTTGTCTGTATTGCCATTCTCTGGCATCACCCATTCCTTATCTCAAAGGGGGAAATGAAAATATTAATATAGTCAGTGTTTAAATAAATGTGATTTCTTGGAAACTCAAAAACAGGTTGCTTACAGACTTCTTAGATCACATCATGACCATCAAACACAAGGCTTCTACTTATACTGAATCCCTGAAATATAGCTACTGGGGGGTGAAGGCAGGATGAGGTTATTGCCAAATAAGAAATCTAACCCCCATGAAATTTTCCTTCAGTTCCCAACACTGGAGACAGTAAGAGGTTGAAAATTGTTCATACTTAGTGGTTTTATATCTCCTGTGTTTTAATTCCCCTTCCTTCCCCTTTCTTTGGAATCCTAAACTGTATTTCTAAATGCTCAACTGAGATTTTAAGTTATATAAGTGCTAGCAATTTGGAGATTGAGGGAAAATTTCAATGGGAGGGGGTGCCCTTATTTTGTCCCCCTGCCCAGTAGCTACATACATGCACACCATCACTGGCCACTTAGAAATTTGATTTCCCTTTTGGAACATTCACATTCCCTCTTTTGTCACATATATGTGCTTTAGTGTCAGGAGAGGCGTTTTCTGAAGAGTTTTTTTGCTTCTTTGAAAAGACTTCCTCACAGTAGTCCAGTGTGGAAAAAACAGATCATTTGGACTCAGTTTAATTTACTTTCAGATAAGTTTCTCCCTCATTTGTCTTTGCACCAAGATGACCATCACATGGTCCTCCAGAGGCTGTTGGACTGCAACTGCCAGCATGCCTCACCAGTGTTTATGCTGGACACAGCTGCTGGGGTTTGCATTCCAACAATCTCTGGAGGACAGCATGATTTGCAATCCACCTTAGATCCACAGGTGGCTTTAAGCAACCATGCAAGCAGATCACTTTCAGAACCAAGGTAGCTTTTCCCAAGCAGATAATGAGATTTACAACTACAAGACATCAATCTATGATTCAACCTATTCAAACTTGCCTTTGATAGCAAATAACATGCATACTTTTTATTCCTTTTAACTGCTGTTTAATACTTGAAAGCTTAGGACTTTGAAGTCTAAATGCAGCTGTTAGTCACAATTATGAGAGTATATGTTTTAAGTTATCAAATTTTCATCAATTCAGTGGATCTAATAAATGGATTTAGCTGAACAACTGTATTCAGCTTTTGTAGTTTGTAAGCTTTCTTGAATAAATAAATGACCAACTTAACTTTTGGTTTTATTTAAGTGGCTTTCCAGTCTATTCCTCTGTGATTTTTTGCATTATATATCAAAAGCAACATGTTTTACATTTCTTTCACAGGATTTCAGTTGGTAAGAGTTTTATGCTTCATCAACGAAAAGGCAAAAAAGGTAGAAATGAAGAACCTGTGGGGAAAATTAAAATAAACATATACAAAAAGAAACCTAACATAGCATTCTTCTAACTTATCCCATATATTAAAAACCACCACTTCATCTTAATCTAATTTGCTATGGTTTGTCAGGAGGAATAGAAATAATTGACTATTTCATCTCTGCATATGGGAAAAATAATTACATTAGTTTTCTCTCTGCTTTTGGAGAAAATGAACATTATGCCAGAGTAATTTCCCCAGCACAGCATAGTGATTTGACCACAGTGATTTGAAAGAGAACTAGGCAGCATCCCCCAGTGGGCTTGCCTGTGAGTAAAGCCCTCTGTCTTCAGTTCACCATGAGGGAGGGAGAGAACAAGGCAGCATCCTCCAGCTGGCCCTGCTTGTAAGAAGAGCCCTCCCTTCCTCTATCCACCATCATCCTGAGGTAGGGAAAGGCAACCCAGCTCCGTTGGGCCTGGCCCTCAGTTAAGATAAAGAGCCCTCCCTCCAATCCATCTGCCTTGGTCCAGGCCTCCAAGGGAGAGAAGAAATACTGGACCTGGTCCCCTTCTCCTCCACCATTCCCTTCTCCTTCTGTGTCATGTCTTTTAGATTGTAAGCCTGAGAGCAGGGAACCATCTAACAAACAAGATTGTATTTACAGTGCTGTGCAAATGTTCAGCACTATACAGATAAAGCTTAATAATAATAATAATGGACTATGATTCTGGATGATTGGGTGACCTTGGGAAAGTCACAAGCTCTCAGCCTCAGGGGAAGGCTATGTCAAACATCCTCTGAATAAAACTTGCCAAGAAACCCCCATGATAGGCTCACCTATGGGTTGCCATGAGTTGGAAAGGACTTGAAAGCACCAAATGATGATGATGATGTATGCACAGTAATTACTCTGTAACACGTTGGGATATTCAAATACATCACAATTCCTCAAGATTCTCATTGGTCTACGATTATTTCTGATGGGGTTTCCCAGTGGTTGGGAATCCCATTTTTCATAACTATTATTCTTCCCATCCTTACTGTCAGGTACATGTATTAGGGAAACAAGATAAAAGGCTGAAGACCTGAGTCACATAAAATTCCTCCCCACCAAAGATCTTACTTTCAAGAATGCATTCAATTGCATTCAAAATGGCTGTTTAAATAGCCGGAATAGAAGAGAGGCACATTCACCAATCCTTCACTAAGGTTTTACTACTTTAGTCCCAACAGTATGGCAGCTGAAGTATGTCAGAATAGGACTATACAGTACTGCCAAATAACAGCACCAACATTCTTGTTCTTACACACCACACACACACACACAATGTTATACACTGTCCAGATACACTGCACTCCATTGTTCTATTCCACTCAGATGCCAATATACCTCCAGTGATACTTTGTAGCTGTAGAAGGTCATAGATATCCCTGAATTATTCTTTTGAGGATTTCCTCTTTTTCTGTCATTTGAATCTAAAGTAACAAGAATTATCACAAGGGAGGGAGGGAGGCTCTTCAGTGAACTTGTTAACAAAAGCACTTGGACTGAAAAGGGATTATCTGTCTGAGAATACATACAAAGTAAATCTGCTCACAGAAGCATCTTTGTACAGCTGTTACTTGAGATATATGTCAACAGCTTTGCACTTTGGAAGCTAGTCACAATTCTGGGTAATGATTATGGGAGGGAAAAGGTGTAATTATGTTGTTCTTAAGGGATATACTTTGCCTCACCCCTTCCCAGTAAATAAAATTATTATTTCATTTAGTAGATTTAAGATATCCTCTTCATCTAGATCAGATAAAATAAGTTGAGGGCCTGCTTTATTTTGTATGTAAAAGGACAGAAATGGATCCCTCCTCCCTCCCAACATCCCAACATGATCCTGTTACCAGTGATCAGAAGTACAAAAGCTGTCTTGTATAGCTTACTAAGATTACTCTCCCCACTGGCTGCATATGCTCATTTTTTAGGTGGGCACAATCTATTGGCAATACCACCTGGGTAGGGCCAGAAATGAATGGAAGCCACACAGAAACACAGCTGCTGCCTTGCGCAACTCCCTTTCACATCAGTTGGCTTGTGTAAGAGAGACTCCTGGGAATTGTGCCTAATTCATATATATGAAAAACCAGTAATGATGGGTTTAGGAATTTTATTGCACACTGTATTGTCTTGGGAATATACTATGCTATACTTTTTTAAAAAAAGAAAGGATTATATTCTATAACTATGGTTGGTAAGAATGAAGAAATAAAACAATTTTGCCTACCTTCATTTGAAAAAAACTACAGATTGTTTTATTTCAGCATATTTTACTGTAACTCTAACTCACTAATTCCCATAGTTTAGGAAAATATGCCTTTATAATATTACATCAAATCATAAAAGAAATAAATTATGTATCCCCTGTTCTCTACATGACAGTGCCTAAGAAAGAGAGCCCTCCCTCCATGCTAACTGTCATCCTTCGACCTGCGAGGGAGTGAAGAGGCAGGCTCAGCTCCATCAGGCCTTGCCTGCAGAAAGAGAGTCCTCTTTCCCTCCATTCCATCTGCCTTGGCCCAGGTGTCAGAGGGAGTGAAGAACTGCTGGACCTGATCCCCTTCCCCACCACCATTCCCTTCTCCTTTTGTGTCCTGTCTTTTAGATTGTAAGCCTGAGGGCAGGGAACCTTCTAATTAAAAATAATAATTGTAAGCCACTCTGATAGCCTTTAGGGCTGAAGAGTGGGGTATAAATACCATAAATAAATAAATAAATAAATAAATAAATAACCAGCAAATATTTCTGTCTCCTGTCTACTACACTTATCAACAATATACATGTCTGCTAGTCCTTAGACTCTGTAATGTCTCTCCAGATTTCCATTTCATCAATTGGGATGGTACTTTCTGCCTTTTCATCTACTCTCTCCCAGAAGTTTTTTATGCCTACTTCTAACAATTTTACTTAGACAACCTATTAAAATTAATGGCACTTGTGTAAGGTAGTTATGACTAACAAGTTGCATCCATTTCACTCATTCTGCTGTAAGTAGGACTAAAGTTGGATTTTGCTCAAAGCCCTTTAAAACCCAGCATCCTTTGTGACCTCTTCCTTTAGCCCCATTATCTTCTTGAAAATGTCTGGCTGTGTGGGTCTTTTTTTAAAATTCAAACTTAAAAGGAAGAATGACACTATGAATAAAACCAGATTTTTATGTATCTTAATTTCCAAAGGAGGAAAAGCATTATAAGTTGAAAACAAAGGGGGGGGGGGAACCTCACCAGCTGATTTAAATGAAAGGTCTCTATATAGCTTCCTGAGCAGAGTAAAATGGACAATAGACTGTTTATGCATGTTCTTCACAGAAGTAGCTATTTTTTTAAAAAAAAAATCCTATGAAAACTAGATGGTTTAATTTTACTAGACTATGTAATTTGAGACTCAAAAACATGCTGATATATTTTAAGAATATTTTCTAAGGGACACAGTTGCTTATAACAGTTCTTCTAGAATTATACTAATAGAATTAAATTGGTGTGACCTAGCTAGGATTTATAGTAGTAAAGTCATTTATTGGATGATTGCACCTGCTGTTAAATGCAAACACCCAAAGTTAAAAGGTGTGAAAAAAGGAAATGAAGCAAGAAGCTTGGGAAAGCCTCCCTATTTATCTTATTCTGCCACTGTTTTTTTTTAAAAAATACTTTGGTGTTGAAAGATTATTATTTCAAGCTGGGGGAAAAGACTATAGATTTTATGGGCTTTGTGGAACCATTTCTGATGGCTCTACGGCATAGTAAAAAAAAATTGGCAAATGTATGTTTCCTCCCTATTATCATTTGTCTTTCTATTCACTTTTCTGTCAACACCACATATGTAAAAATACAAAGTGTGGGAACTCTTTCAGGCAGGTTCAGTGTTATGCTTCCTTGGATTTCTACCAAGCCTGACAAAAAAGTATGTGCACTTTATAAAAATGAGTGGTGTCAAATGTTTGTCAGAGACTCACTTAGGAATGCAACATCTCTTGAACTAATGTTGATTAGCTGGGTTTTTTTTGGGGGGGGGGTGTTTTTTGGAGAGTAGTTGAACCATTCCACTGTTCTCACTGACCCACAAATACTGTTTTGGCCCAGATGTGTCACATGAACAGGGATGAGGAAAGCTCTAGACTGGGATTCACTGTCACAGTTATGGATTTGTAAGATAGAGTTACACATCCGTACCTGATGTGTATTTATGGTCTGTACATATTATTGATAATGCAACTATTGCCAAGATTGTACAAGTCTCCCTATCCTGCTTTATTGGGCATCAGCCAGTGGAAGCAGGAGAGCTATATTCTCCTGCTGATTGGGGCACAGCAGACTGACATTCACATTTTCAGAAATCTTTGGTGTGGAAAGACTTCTGGTTTTAACACTGGAGATCACTGGAGGGATGAGATAGAAACATCACTCTGCTGCGCTCTGATCAACAAGGGGAATAGACCTCCATTGCTTAAAGTAGTTAATGGCCAGTAAAGCAGGGTTGAGGGGCAGGGCAGCTCAGGAGACCCTACTTAGGACTTTATCACACAAGACTAGTAACTCAGAATTATAGTAGGATAATCCTGTTTTTGGCTGCTACACAACTGGATAGGGCATACATGGGAGAAAAGCAGGGTTAGCAAAAGCAGTGCAGAAAAGCAAGCCCAACACCATGGATCATCAAAGCAGCATGATAATACAATTGCTGAGAAGTGTGATAGCAATCGTTTCCAAACTGGTTATGTTCCTGTTTGCTTTAACAATGTGATTGTAGAGACTCAATAGACTGGTGTGATAAAGTCCTAAGCATCTTAGCCCACAACAGTGATGTAACTCAAGTCAAAGCCTCAAATCTCCACCTTCAAGTCTCAAGTCCTTGCAAGATATTTTCAAGTCAAGTCTCAAGTTGAGTCTCAAGTCTGGGAACCAACTTTAACAGAAAAAAATGGAGGCAGAGTGCATTTCCTGGAGGGAAACAGCAAACACATTAACCAATGGGCTTGAGACAGGTCTTCAGATCTCCTTGGCAGCCTGTGCCCATTGTACATCAGAGGAGTTTAGAAGGATCCTTCCACCTCAAGCTTAATACATTTGCTGTTCCCCTCTGAGAAATGTGCCTTGCACTCTGGGGATGGGTCTTGCCTCCTCCTTGAAATGAATAATGCCAGCAAGTCAGTTTGCTAAAAATATCAAAGGTGCAAGTTGAGTAGCTGCATCATTTATTAATGGGTCAAGTCCAACTTGACTCCAAGTCAATTGACTGGAGTCTATGGAGATTATCGCACTTAAAATAATATGACTTATCCCTGGTGGGATACAGTCGTATTTCAGGATGTAAACTGGTATTATCGCATGGAAAATTGCCACTACCACCACTGGGAGGTTGCATCCTGGGTCCCAGCCGCTCTTAGCCAGCTGGTTTTCCAAAATGGCAAGCTAAGCACGACTGAGACCTGGGATGCAGCTGCCTGGTGGCATCAGCAACAATTTTCCATGCAATAATACCAGCTTACATCCTGAAATGTGATTGTATCCCATCAGGGATAAATTGCATTATTTTAAGTATGATAATCTCCTATACCACTTCCCTACAATATATGGCACTGTAGTAATGGGATGCTCCAATGTCAGTGGAGTGATGAGGCTTTCCCAGATGATAGTCTGATGAACTTGAAAGGGTGCTGATCCTTCCAAGGTGCTGATCCTTATCTTCAAAATAGCTCCTCCATCTTGGACAACTCCTTTAAAGTTCATATTAAAACCCAGAGCAAATTCATTGCTCCTCTGTTGTGGTAGCCACCAGTTGCAACTGATTGCGTATGAGGTTCACTGTTTGAAATGGTCAGTAGACTAGTTCACTAAATTGATCTACCTACTATCCTGAGAACTATGAGGGCGTATCCAAAAGTTTTAATGATAACCTTTTAAAAAATGTCAGAAAGTTTGTTTTGATTTGTAGTTGTTAACATCTCTATGTAGTCACTATCTAGATTTATACATTTTCCTCAGCGTATCTTGACCCTCTGAATACCTGATATTGAAGAAGCCTGCAGATTGCTCCTGATGTGGATTTTACACTTTGGTCACTTCTGGCAGAGCCAGTCACAAAAATAAAGGACACAATGAGTTGATTTTCTCAGCAACGTGCACTTAGGAACCAATGATGACACTGACAAAATTTCATCAATATGTCATAATAACTTCCAGGTGATAATTATTACTGTATTCTACCCCCTCATAAGGCACAATCTGCATATATCATATAATGTTAACTGAATACTGACTGAAATGAGGGTGTTCCCTGCCCCATTTTGGCTGCAAAGAGACTGCTAGAGACCTTTACCAGAATGAAACCATGAGAATCACAAGTGTGTGCATGTAGGTCACCACGTACACATTGAAACAGATTTCCCCGTCTTATTCAGTCATCTGTACCTAGGCTTCCATTCTCCACAAGTTGAAACTGTAACTTCTCCTTTATTCAGGAGACAAGAAAATGCATGTAGTTTTTTTGTTTTTGTTTTGCTTAAAACATATACAGTCGAGGTTTAAGCATTAGTTATTTTTATCCTTTAATCCTACTGTCTGGGTTTGTTTATATAATTCTTTTTTATATAACAAGGGAGGAATAGCTGAAATGAAAACAAATACACTTAAATACTGTGAAGAATAAACTGAGCTTTAGCTATCAATGACAGTGGCTTAATTTTGCTCCACAAATGTGTTGAAAAGCAGAATTGTCTCGAATTTACCAGCTGAAAAGGTGGTTATCTCACCTAATGCTGCTTGTGTATGTAGATCTGGGGCCATTTTATACTACACAGATATAGCACTATGATTCCACTTTGCCAAGGGCACATCCCGTGGAATCCTGCAACCTAAAGTTTAAGGAAGGGTATTTAGACTTCTCAGCCAGAGAGCACTAGTGATTCACCAGCTATAAACACCAAGATGCTACATGGCATTGCAATTTCGTAGTGTAAAAGGGCCTTAGAGTGAGTGAGAACAGAGGTGCATAGGAAGCAAAGGAGGGGTGCATTTTGAGGGAGGGAGGTAAGGTGAGGGTGGCAAGGATGGGAGGAAGGGAATGGGAGAGAAAGAAGAGCGAGCAATGCAAGAGGCAAGGCTCTATGGTCACATTACAAGGATGGGAGATGAGGGAGGGAGTAGGAGAGAAGGGAGAGCAAGTATTGTGAGCAGCCAAGTACAAGAGGCAAGGTAGGATGTGAGGTGAGCAAGGGAAGGAGTAGAATATAAGGGAGAATGAAAGGTGTGAGAGAAGGCATGTAAGAAGCAAGGGAGGATGTATCATGAGGGCATGAATAAAGGGAAGGAAGAAGTAGATAGGAGAGTGAGAGTGGGAGCACAAAAAGCAAGCAAAGAGTGCATCAAAAGGGGACAAGGGGAAGCAAGGCATGGAGTAGAAGAGAGATGGAAATTTTATTTATTTTATTTTATTTTATTGCCGCAGACCCATATCATTAATAAATCAGGATGCAAAAATTTTAACAGCAATAATAGCAAATAGAATGAATAAATGTATGTACAAATATATAGGAAAAGATCAATGTGGATTTATAAAAGGAAGACAAATGCCTAACTTAGTAGGAAGAGTTTTGAGTAAAATACATGACATTGGGATAAAAAAAATTAAAAGCAGGAATTTTAGCATTAGATATATTTAAAGCTTTTGACTGTGTGGAATGGCCAACATTAAAAATAATTTTGAAAAAAATTTGGAATGGGAGAAAAAATAAGGGGATTAATAGATCAATTATACTGTAATAACTCAATAAAGGTAATGGTAAATGATGGAATAACAAATGAAATAAAAGTAACAAGAGGTACAAGACAAGGATGCCCGCTTTCACCAATACTATTTGCAATGGTTATAGAAATGTTAGCAAATGCTATATGGAAAGATAGCTGTTTGGAAGGAATAGGATTGGGGAAAAAACATAAAATTAGTTTATTTGCGGATGATACACTATTAACTATTAAGGACTTAAAAGATAAGATGGGAAAAATAAAAGAATACTTGAATCACTGCAGGACTTTTTCTTGTCCTCAGCAATGTAGACCACGGATGTATCCTTTGAGCCTGTGCAATGGATTTTTCTGGTGGAGCGCACTGTTTACAGAACTGTCCTCACCCTTTAAACCAAAGGTTCATCTGCTGAGGCCTAGCAAGCAAGGACAGTGGCAGCAAGATCCTCGGGTGGTAAGTTTGATTAGAGTTTCCTTCTCTTAGATGGTTTACCTTGCAGGGTTAGACGAGCACCATCTGCCGAGGTTTGGGATTGGAGTTTTCCTTCTCCTAGGATGGTTGCCAAAGAGCCTGTCTGGCATGGGAGGCCCTACTGGTGGCTATTATGCCACTGCCAGCATAGCTCACAAATTCATTAGGATATGCAAGCCTCTCCCCCATGACAAGGGGACGTTAATGGAGAGGTTGATTGCACAAATATGATGCTAAAGCACCCAACCCTGGCTTGAAGACTTATTTTATACTCATAGTCAGATATGGACATCTATGTTTATTTTTTTAAACTTGGGCAGAGCTCAAAGTATAGAAAGATGAGAAACAATAGGAATTTGTGGAAACCTGACTGCCAGGTTTGGGGTCTGAATCTCTTGGAATAGCTAGGCACACCTGAGGCATCTCAAAATTATTCTGAAAGTTGGTGCTGGCTTCCTCTCTGGGGTGTTTAAGAAGCATAAGTACATACTGTATTCTGTCTACGTGCACCTAATAAGCCATGTGGCTCATGTATAAATATTTTTTAATATAAGTTTCATAACATAATAACTTTATTCATATCTCCCCACATATCACATGACTCTGTTTTATGTGTTTGGCATGAATGTATTTCACTGCTGACTGGTCTGCTATAAAAATACTATTCTTTTTAATATCAAAAACATTTAACCACCACATAAGCACCATTATTAATTTCTCTGACTCCATATTTTATCTGTGTAGAGCCAGGATAATGAGGAAAATAATTGAAAATAATTACCTATAATGAAATAATATAAATAAATAGTCTATCCTGGGGAGGGAAATTAAGCAGAGTTGTAAAATACCTCTTCATTAGCTCCATTCTCTAAAATATGTCTTCCATAGATAAACTACCTAAAAAGTACTTCTTATTACTCCCCTAAATCTTTCTTAATAAGCTGGTCTTCAAAAATAAAAAGGGTAATAAAATTTTTTAAAGTCTATTGTCTCCATCCGCTTAGTTATGCCAGATGTTATGCTACAATTTACAGATTGGTGGAACACAGTAATAAAATTTTAATGCATTGTTCATTTGAGGCTGTAAAGTGATTTATGAATATTTATTAATTAAGGTTCACTCTCCCTTTACCAATAGGAAGGATAATACTCAAGAGAAGGTTATTACATTAAACAAGATCTCTGTGGCATAAGACGCATTAGTACTAATCAGTTTTGAAAGGCTCCCCACCCCCCATTCCAGAGCATATTCCTTTATTAGGATTTTAGAATAACATAATCATATAGTTGGAAGGAGCCTCATGGGCCATCCAGTCCAACTCTGTTCAATACAGGAACTCCAGCTCAAGCAGCCGCAGCAGGACTTCAGAGTCTTTTTGAAGAAACCTGAGCAGGAGACCCCACCACCAATCTAGAAGTTCTTCCAAATGTTTGATCAAAATATATCTCCTGTAACTTCCAACCATAAGAGTTGGTTTTATTCTCTGGGGCAGCAGTGAACAGGCCTGCCCTCTTCTATCTGTGACAGCCCTTGAGGAATTTAAACAGTGCAGCCATGTCACCCCCCAATTTTCTGTTCACCCTTTCCTCATACGCTTTGTTCTCCATGCCTCTTATTATCTTTCATGCCTTTTTCTAAACCTGCTCCAGTTTGTCAATATCCTTCTTAAACTAAGGTGACCAGAACAGAATGTGGTACTTCAGATGAGGCCTGAACAGTGTAGGATATAGTAGGGCCATAATTTCCCTCAACTTGGAAAATATGCTTCTTTTAATGCAGGTTAAATAGCATTTGCCTGCTTTGCTGCAGCATCACACTGCTGGATCATATTAAACTTATGATCAACAATAATCCCAGGGTTATTTTTACATGTCATTTATTCCCCATCCTACAGCTGTGCATTTGGAGTTTTTGGTCTAAATGTAGAATTTAGCATTTGTGTCTACTGATTTTCATTTTGTAAGTTTCTGCCCAGTTTTCCAGTTTATCTGTACGTCCTTTTGAATTCTGTTCCTGTTTTCCAATGTGTTAGCCACCTCTCTTGGTTTTGTGGTCATAAGCAAACTCGAAAAGGATTCCCTCCACCCCACCATCTAAGTTATTGATAAACATATTGAAGGGTAATGGCCCCAGGACAGTCCACTCAAAGCCTCCTTCCAGTTTGAACAACAGATACTGATGGTGACTCTCTGAGCATGGTTTTCCAACCAATTATGGATCCATCTGATGATGTTCCCATCTATTCCATATTCCACATCAAAATATTATGATTAAACTTATCAAACGTTTTGCTGAAATCCATATAAAATGATACCCACACTACTCTCATCATCTACTGACCTTATTGAAAAAATAAAATAAAATTAGTTTGTTTAGTTTAGTCTGATTTATCTATTTATATATCTGGCAAAATATTTAGTTTGGCATCATATTTCTCTCATTTTCCTCCTGTTCTTTCAGATGTTCTTTACATGTTGAGTTGAAGGCTTTCATGGCTGGCATCCATAGTTTTTTTGTGGGGCTTTTGGTCTATGTGGCCATGTTCTAAAAGAGTTCCTTTCTGACGTTTCGCCAGCATCTGTGGCTGGCATCTTCAGAGATCTTCTTTACATGTTCTTTGTTGTTGCTGTGTGCCTCCAAGTCATTAAAGACTTATGGCAACCCTATCGTAGGGTTTTCTTGGTAGGTTTTGTTCAGATGGGGTTTGCCATTGCCATCCTCTGAGGCTGAGAAAGTGTGACTTGCCCAAACTCACTCAGTGGGATTTTATGCTCAAGTGGGGAATCAAATCCTAGTCTCCAGAGCCATAATCCAATACTCATATCACACCTTGCTGGCATTATGTGGTCAAAGTTGGCCCTTTTATATATGGAAATAAATACCTTTGCCTTGTCATATTGGGATTATCCCAGGACCTAAGATTCCAGTGCTCACATCTGAGATTGAGGGATGACCCTCTTGTAATGTCACAGGGTATGGACCTGGTGATGTTAAAAGGGAGTACCCTGGCAATGTTACTGAGCATGAAAAATTAAGCATTAGTGACAGTCTTGCAGAGCATCCCATTCAAATGAAAAACACAAAATCCAAGGAATATGGGAAACATAGGCATTTGCAAATCTGCTTGATGAGCCCTGAATGTACGAGGCTTTAGAGCTAAGCCACTCAACCCAGAATTTTCCAAATACACATAAATCCGACAAGCTGCTGACTGGGGATTTTAGGATTTGTAGTCCAACATATCTGGAAAATGCCAAGCTAAGGAAGGCTGTCCTTGAAGGACAGTATCTAACAACCCATACAATTACATTTTCCCACTGATCTGCTGCATCCTTCATCTTCTTTCCATTCCAGCTTAGTCCTAGCAACATGTATGCTTCTCCCTCCATCAAACACCATGGTTGTTTAAGAGAGGATGACATAGGATTTGAGAAACTCCTATCAGAATACCTCTAAAATGTGACATTAAAGAGTTATTAAAAAGTATCTAGAGTGCATTACTCATTGCACCAAATAAAGTAATGTCATTTCCACATATGTTGTTAGTTTCAAAAGATAATTCTGCTATACACTCTCTACTCACCCCTCAAAAAGTTAATTTATTCCAACCAACCACACTACAGTATACCCTTGGTATCCACTGCAGTTTGGTCCCAGGACCCCCTGAAGATACCAAAATCCATGGATGCTCATATCCTATTAAATACAATGGCATAGCAAAATGATATCCCTAATATAAACTGGCAAAATCAAGGTTTGCTTTTTGGACTTTAAAACAACAACAACAACAACAATTCAAACCATAGATGGTTTAATCCATGATTGCAGAATCCATAGATGTTGAAGGCCGACTGTACCTCAACCCATTACTTCCAATCTCTGATATTGGAATAGGGATTCAAATAATCCCAGACCCTGGCTGCAGTTCTTGAACAACTAGCTATGAATGAACTCTAATTGTCTACAATTAAGTGTCTACTATTGCCTATTTGTTTTTTCTTGTCACTGATTACCCTGATAAACCCAAACACTCTGGAAGAGGTTTTGCCCCATTTCTCTCTTTTGAGTTTTTTTTAAAAAAATATTCTGTTTATAACTATGTGATGGAAAGGAGAGCCCCTTCCAAAGGTTCCCCACATTCCATAACACTGAACTCTTTGCCCACGCAGTGTTTATATCCAGCTTTTATTTTTCTGCCTCCTCTTGGAATGACAGATTTTCAAGGCAAACTACTATGCTATCTATGATCTTAACTGCACTGGATAATTAGAGATATTATCATACTTATAACTCCATTCCAACTGATAGAAGTGGCTGAAGACACACCTATATCACTACACATTACAAAAGGTACAGAACTGCCTCAGGAGGCCAGGGATAGAAAACAATGGAGTAATAAAATAACGAGAGATAAGTAAATGCATTGGTGAACAGTTTTGCTTTTATGTAGCCTTAGAATTTTTTAATGAATAGAGGTGTGGTCATGAAGATCATCACCAAAGCAGAGATTAGCAGCAGAACATTAGACAAAAAAGCAGGGGAGAGCTTTAATAAATGGTAGAAAAAGATGGAGAGTATAGAACAATGCTGATATGCTTTTCCTTTGTTCATTTGTTTTTGATGAATAGGTTCTATTTGTTTAACTTAGTACCATAATTATCTGAGAAAACAAGGTTAGCTTGTGCATTCTTTCATCTAAAACACTTAAGAAAGGAAAGTAAAAGAACATGTTACCAAAATTCTCACAACCATATATCTTGCTTCCCTGTAATAAAGATAAACATTGGTCTTCTTTTTATTACTTTCTGTCATGTGCTGCTTCAGAATAGGTTTCAAAAGAAATATTTAAGTTAGTAAAGCACTGGTTCTCAGAAACTCACTCAGGTTGAGCAAGAGTGTGAGAATGCTGTCCCATCTCTTCTAATTAGGATAATAAACTAAGGGGCTAATTCAGATACTAGAACAAAGAAATTATCAAAAATAACAAAGCAGAAATAAAATGGTGGCCTCCAGCATTGAATACAGAATTCCACTAGCAAGTTTTCCCGTGAAGACAAGCTCATTCAAAGAAACAGAAGTTATATAAGAATAAATCAAAGCTGAACACTTGGGTGTTTTCTGCAGTTTCATTTCAATGTGATTATCCCAAGCAAGCCTACGGTGGATGGTGCCATAAATGAGGCCATATGAGTTGTACACATAAGACATTCTGTGTGACAAGAGTAAAGTCTCTCAGCAAAAGTTCATAGAATCATAGAATCCTGGAGGTGGAAGAGACCACAAGGGCCATCCAGTCCAACCCCCTGCCAAACAGAAACTCACAATCAAAGCACCCTCAACAGATGGCCATCCAGCCTCTGTTTAAAAACCTGCAAAGAAAGAGACTCCACCACACTCTAAGGGAGTGTTTTCCACTGTTGAACAGCTCTTACTACCAAGAAGTTCCTCCTAATATTGAGCTGGAATCTCTTTTCATGTAGCTTCCATTGTTTTGTGTCCTATTCTCTGGAGCTGCACGCTTGCTCTATCCTCAATGTGACACCCCTTCAAATACCTATTGAGAGCCATCTTATCACCTCTTAACTGTCTCTTCTGCACGCTAAACATACCCAGCTCCCTAAGTCTCTCATAAAGTGTGGTTTCCAGGCCCTTCACCATTTTGGTCACCCTCCTCTGGACATGCTCCAGCTTGTCAATATCCTTTTTATTTGATGTAATTGTATTTTACTGTTCTTAGCCACCCTGACTGATCTCAAAGGGGTGGGGTATAAATAAGTATTATTATTATTATTATTATTATTATTATCTTTTTTGAATTGGGGTGCCCAGAACAGGACACAGTATTCCAAGTGAGGCTTGACCAAGGCAGAAAAGAGTGGCACTATTACTTCCCTTGATCTAGACACTATACTTCTATTGATGCAGCCTAGAATCATATTGGCCTTTTTAGCTGCTGCATCACACTTTTGTTAAATATATTCTTATATACATTGAATTTCATACCCTCCAGCATTTCTTAGTTTAAAAACAAGAAATGTAGCCAAGCAACATAAGAGACTCATTGAGATTGCAAAAGTTATTAATAAGGAAAAACACATAGGCTAGGAGCTTTTGCTACAGGGAAGGGTAAGTCTATCTCCTGTTGAGTTATTTGAATACAAACTACTTTTGCACTTTGAACTACATTTACAGCAGCTGAAAGACAGAGGTGGGAAATGGGAGATGAAGAGAGACTTTTTTTTTCAAGCAGCTGAAAAATTGGGATGACAAAGGGTTGGTCGGGTCTGTCAAAAGAAAATTGTAACAGTTGGAGCATATTGAATTATGAATGCCTTGCCTGCCCACAACCTACATACAGTTGTTCCACGTGTGTTTGATTACTATTTATTAATATATTTCTAACTTGAAAAACTTAGAGTAATTTGGTTCTTTGTTATACTATGGACAAATTGTCAAATACAAGAAGTAAACAAGGCAAATTGGCTATCAAATCAGTTCAATGAAATTGCTAAATTGATTTTTGGATTGCCAGCTTCCCATTCCCCAAAATTTCATGGCCCTTATGATGTCACAGGAAACAGATCTTATGCAACAATTGCACAATAGTGTATTTGTGTGTCCACAAGAGAGAGTAGAATGGACAATGTGGATTTCCTGCACTATTTTGTAAACATTTAGATCAGATCTGCACAATTTGGCAGTAGTTGGGAGCCAGAATCAAAATAGGCCAAACTTCTTTGGGCTGCAATAGGTTTTTATTGGCTCACTTTCCAAGTAAAGGTATAATTAATTATTACTTTGGAAATAATCCATATTATATAAAAAAGGAAAATTTCAATTAATATCAGTTAATCACACTTATTACTTAAGATTACTTATTACTTATTACTTTATTTATCATAAAATAAAATAATATAAAAATTGTAAGTGGTACAAGATTTTCTTACCATTTACATTGGTTAATGGAACATAATACACTTCTTGTTAGCAATCAGTTTATTGTACTCCAGAATCGTGCTTGAAATCAATGTTTTCAAAATATTCTCCAAGTTGTTGAAGAGTTTGCCACCAGTCCAAGAAAAGCCTTGAAATCATTATGAATTGCAAATGTATTCAAGTTTTATTGCAATAACAGTAAAAATAAATGTAAAGAAATCACTGATCAACATTGTGATGTACAGTATAAACAGTTCAGTCCTCTGAAAATGTAAAGAAATTACAGAAAAATTTAAAAAAATCACAGCAGCCATGACGTTGGATAATCCGGAATGTTGGATAACTGAAGGTTGGATAATCGAGACTCTACTGTATACATCAACAAGTGTTGTGCAGTAAAATTTTGAATTTCAACCACATACTGTCAGTAGTACTTTTGATTGTAAACTATATTCATTCAAGGGTACTAAAACATAGGTCATTTAAGCATTTCTAGAAAAGGCTGAGGCCACCTGCAATGATGTGCTCTATCTCACAGAAGTTTGTTGATTTAGTTACTGCACCAAAGTTTTTCCTGCACATAGATGGAGCACCATCAGTGGAAATAGGCACTGAGTTTTCAAACATTATGCCTAACCTTTCAGTTACACATTTTTTCACTTGATTTACTATCTCTTTTCCAGTAGTTTGACCTCGCAGGGAGTACAAACTAGCCAATTCCTTTTTTATTTTAAAGTTGTCATCAACACCTCAAATGAAAATTAGAAGTTGAGCAGTATCTATCAAATCATGAAGGCACATGAGTTGTGATGCTGGAGATGTGCTTGCTACCTGTCTCCAAATGCTTTAACTGGCCCAAGGAAACATACTCCCCATTCCCTTCATATTTCCTTGCTACTAACATTTTTGGGTGTCAACATGCATAAAAACACTTTCACCCTGAGCTGGTGAGGCCTGGCATCAGTGGGAGGAAAGGGGAGATGAGTATTTAGGCTTCAAAGACCCCCATCCAATGCAACAAAACTATGTCTTCATGCAGAATCACTTGCCCTGAGATTTGTCTCCTTGCCAGGAGATCTGGATGAGTATAGTAATTTTGTGAGACTTCAGCCAGTATTTCTGGCTTCTGGTATTTGTAGTTTTGAAAAAAAATTCAACCTTCTCTGTCAGAGAGCTCTGGGCACAACAAACTACAAATCTCAGGATTCCATAGGATAGAGCCATGAAAATTAAAGTGGTGTCAAACTGTATTAATTCTGCAATGTGACAGCAGCCTCAAACTATCCAGACACCCAGACACCTTCCCTGCTATCAGTGCTCACATCACCTGGACTTCATAGAAACTGTCCTCTGCTTCACTCAGAAAATGAAGAGCAGGACAACCAGATACAGCCTAAAACCAGAATATGCCATAGGAAAGAACATGGTCAGTGCAGGAAGATCAGGGCCAATACTAGAGAAATTAATACAATTCTAAAAGCTTGAGGTCCAAATAGTCATATTCTTGTCTTCTATACATCCACCCCTTTCCATTCACACAAAAAATGATCGTCGTGCCAGTGGTACATTTCCATTAATCTATTAAAATGAATTGTTCTGATAGCAACTTGGTTGAACTGTATAGAAAAAGTAAGTAAAGTTCATTTTATAAACATTAAAAGATAGTGAATGGATTGTGTATTCCATGTAAAACTGTGATGTGCAGCTATTGCTTTCCAACCACTCTTACTATTTTCTGCTTATAGAAAAGTAGGATTTGCACTGACACAGGCAATATGAAACACATGTTAAGATTAATCATGAGTTGTTGTTGTTGTTGTTGTGTGCCTTCAAATAATTTCTGACTTATGGCAACCCTAAGGTGAATCTTTCACAGGGCTTTCTTAGCAAGATTTGTTGAGAGGGGGGTTGCCATTGCTATCCTTTCAGGCTGAAAGCATGGAAACCATGCCCTATGAGGAATGCCTTAGGGAGCTGGATATGTTTAGCCTGGAGAAGAGAAGGTTAAGAGGTGATATGATAGTTCTGTTTAAATATTTCAAAGGATGTCATACTGAGAAGGGAGCAAGCTTGTTTTCTGTTGCTCAAGAGAAAAGGACCTGGAGCAATGGATACAAGCAACAGGAAAAGACATTCCACCTAAACTTTAGAAGGAACATCCTGACAGTAAGGGCTGTTCGACAGTGGAGCATGCTCCCTCGGAGTGTAGTGGAGTCTCCTTCTTTGGAGGTCTTTAAACAGAGGCTGGATGGCCATCTTTCGGGGATGCTTTGACTGAGATTTCCTGCATGGCAGGGGGTTGATGGCCCTTGTGGTCTCTTCCGATTCTATGATTCTATAAGATTTTCCCAGGGCCACCCAGTGGGTTTACGTGGCTCAGCCAGGATTTGAACCCTGTTCTCCAGAGTCACAGTCCAACACTCAAACCACTAGGTTATATTAGTTTGCATCTAGAAACTATATGCCATTATTCAGTTGCAAAACCATGTATCATCCATTTTTAATGTCATCTTGGGGCTTATTCCCACTTACATTTAAACTGGTTTGTGATTAGCTTTCCTCTGGGTCAGTGAATATATTCCAGTCAATGCATCGTTCCCACTATGGAAGTGGGCCTTTTCTTTATTCACTTCTCTTTTTTGTAGAATTGTTGTTCCCACTAGTTCGTGCCACTTCAAAATGCCTGTCAATCATCTACGTGTCATTGGTGATGCTACAGGCAACATATTCAGGAAAATGTAGGCGGGAGTCATGGGTGCCATGGCCAGAATTCTCGCCTGGGATGCATGCATCCATGGGTGTCATGGAGGACTCTCCGATTGCCATCCTCTGAGGCTGAGAGTGTTTGCCTAATCCAGGGTCACCCACTAGTTTATATGGCTGATCTCGGATTCAAACTCTGGTCTCCAGAGTCCCAGTCCAACATTCAAATGGCTGCACCACACTGCCTTGGGAAGGATCATTCTCCCCTTTCCAACCCAGCAGCCCTGGCTCTACTCAAAAGTAAAGGCTGGGAAGCCAAGGAGGAGGAGCGGGGGGGGGGGGTCGCTTTCCCTTTTCCCTCATCCCAGCAGCCCCACAGCAGCCCTGAGTGAGTTAAGCACACCATTTCCCCTTTGAGCAGCCCAGCTTGGGAACTGCAGAGAACTCCAAGGCTAAGCTTTTTTCACCGAAAGCAGGTTCTGTGACTGAGTTATGGCTCAGATTAGTTCCAGGTTGTTGTGCGTAGTTTATTAGCTATAATTTCCTAGAGCCTCTCTGGAAACTCTTTGTCAAAACACTTAAAGGACCTCTTAGCTCCTCTTCTTTCTTAATGTGGGACATGTCTATATGCCTGATCTGTTGGAAATTGTATACCTTTAGGAAGAAAAAAAATTCTCCATCTGAAAGTACTCCCTAACCACCCAGGTATAGGAACATCAACATTTGCAAATGGGGACTAGTCAGTCACACAAACAATCCTTTCCTATTTCTTGCATAGAGTTATATAACAAGCTTCATTCATTCAGACCCATTTTTCCCTTAGTAATATAAGCCTGTGTGCTGAGCACAGCAATCTTTGTGGACGTCAGTGGAAATATGTGTTCAGTATCCCCCCCCCCCCCCCCCCGCCTTCCTGATTCTTGTTACAACAGGCAGTTATTAGGTCACATCATGTAAAACAGTGGCTAGGTCAGTTTGACAGTACATTTCAAACTTTATAGTAATTGCTTAGAAACTTGGGTTAAACCTTTAAGAACATTTATTGCTATGATTAGCTATATAATATCTAAGTAGAACTGTACTGATGGGAGGGAATTGGAATAAAGTTCTTCCTGTTTAACCAAGAGGTTTCACTTTTTCAGCTGCTATTTCTACTGTCCCTGCTACTACAGTTTTTTCTTTAAAGACAAATCATGGAAATAATGTCTATTTATTTAGTGCATGCTATGTCTGAGGACCCTTTGGACACATGCAGAACTATGCTACGTATCTAAAATTGAAGGCGTTCACAGCTGGCTTCCATAGTTTTTTGTGGGTTTTTTGAGCTATGTGGTTGTGTTCTAGAAGAATTTATTCCTGGTGTTTCACCTGCATTTGTGGCTGGCATCTTCAGAGAATTGTGGCAACAAATCCTCCTCACATATTCTCCCACCCTGAGGCCTTGCCATTCATCAACAGACCAACACATAGATTAACATGTAAATCACTTTCTCTCAACCAAAGGTCACACAGTATATATACTCCACACACCTGCATGGCACCATTCTCTGAAGATGCCAGCCACAGAGGCAGGCAAAACATCAGGAATAAATTCTTCTAGAACACAGTCACGTAGCCCAAAAAACCCACAAAAATGTATGCTACATACATCCCCGCATCAACCCTGGACTCTTGATTCATCTAACACAACCCCCAACAGCCATTGTATGGCCAGAGAATAGAGGGATTGGGAAAGTGTCCAGCTATGTTTCCATAGCAAGATACATAATGTCTCATTTGCAGAGATCTGCCAGGGTCCTCTGAAGTTCTCAGTAAGTGATAAAATCATTCTGTACCTGAATATTGGGGGCTGTAATGGTGGCAACATGGACTGCCCAAAACCTTTTTATTTTCCCAATTTAAAACCCTTTTACTCCTTTGTCACCTTGTACCACAGTTGCCACCAATCTACTTTTTCCTCAAACTATTCAAGAGGACTTACCGGTAATACCAAAATATTTTCCTCAATCTTGGTAGCGTGTAACTGTATCTTTGAAGGCACTCCAAACAGTCATTTATTGAAACAATTTTATAAATTTATTTGCAGGTTAACTTAAATATAATATCACTTGTGTGGGATGTTGTTCACATTTGATACATTATTGACATCCTTTATTTGATACACTGTTTTATGTTTGTAGTTTCTTGTTCTTATAGTTATCCCTTCCGATTCACAAGGGATCCGGAGATAACTGCTTCCACATACAGAGCTTTGTGAGACTTTGATGAAATTTCTTGCTGAATACAACAGAGATGATTTTCTTTCCTTTAATTTGAAAAGCATGGCAGAAGTGGGTCGGTATATGATTCTCTATACCTCTTTGCTAATGACATTGATCCCACCACTAGGTAATCATCAACCTTGGTAAAATATTGAGTGACAGAAGCCTGGTGGCAAGTAGGAAAAAAATAATTCTAGAAGCACTGAGTTGGTCCTTTGGCCAAATTTCCAAGTCCAGATGAATTTCATCCAGGAGTATTAAAAGAAATGGCAAAAGTAATTTTGGAACCACTGGCAATAATCGTTCAGAATTCCTGAAGAAGTCCCAGCAGATTGGAGGAGAGCAAATGTTGTTCGCCTCTTGAAAAAGGTTTTTTTTTTTTTTTAAAGAAGGACACAAATAATTACCACCCAGTCAGTCTGACATCAATACCAGGAAGGATTCCAGAACAGATCATGAAACAGTCTGCAAGCACTTAGAAAGAAATATTGTGATCACTAAAAGTCAACATGGATTTCTCAAAAACAAGTCATACCAGATTACCTCTTTTGGAGTTACAAGCTTCGTAGATGAGGGGAATGCTGTGGATGTAGCATATCTTGATTTCATTAAGGTCTTTGACAAGGTCTCCCATGAAATCCTTGATTCCAAGATTCTATGGAGTGAACATTTTGATGGGAGATCAGGTGGAGTCTGCAGCTTCAAGGCCTTCAGATGGCAATTAAATTGGCTGGTGGGCCAGCCAAAGGGCTGAGGACTAGAGTGACAGGAATATCTTACTCTGTTAATAAACTTCTTGCATAACAGGTTCTCCTTCATCTTTGAAGTATTACAATGAACTGACTATTATTATTATTATCAGATGATTGTGTCATGGTCCTATTTTAGAAATTCACCAATGGCATCCTGGCTTTTCTTGTTCAAGAGCTTCTCTGTGCTTAGTCTTGTGCTTGTACATTTTCATGTTCTAACAGCGAAAGTAATTACCATATTTTTTTGCACTGCAAAGTGACTGCTTACTCCTGCAAATGTTAAAAGCAAAAGAGACAGATGTCAATCCTTTTGAATATTTTCTATTTGCAGATAAAAGAGCTTGAGCAGGCTGTACCTGTATCTGATCTGAAATCTGGCTATGTTTGTCTTTCTTTCTTTATTTCAAGAAATTATATCCTCCTCCTCCTCCTCCTCCTCCTCCTCCTCCTCCTCCTCCTCCTCCTCCTCCTCCTTCAAATCAGATCCCCAGTTGGTGTAAAATAATGAGTTAGATCCAGACTGAAGGCCGTGCAGCTGAGTAGGGACAATTGGACTTCCCACCTCCACATGGCAGATCCCATAGTTCTCCAGAAATGCTACATGGAGGGCTGAGGGACCTTCCTGAGCGGGATGAACAGCATGGAGGGGGGACTCTTCCAATGGCACAGACACATCCAGAACACCAAAGGAAATAGTTACCAATAATGAGTTGATATCATGTTCAGCCAGGCTGAGGAATCAGAAGATGAACAGGATGAGTTTGAGCCCCAGGTGGAGGGGGAACCTGAAGCTGACCTGGGTCCCAGCTCTGCTCTGCCAGCTCAAGCAGAGTCTGTTCTGTGTCAGGAAACTCAGCAGCCCAGCCTTCCACCAGCAGATTTGGAGAATTTTTTATTTATTCCCCCAGCCAGGCTGTCCATGATACCCACATCTGTGCTGTCCTTCAGCGACTTTGGGAGCACTGGCTCTACACCAAGTTGGAGAAGTGAGTCTTTGACCTCCGAGAGGGGGACTTCTTGGACTACCAGGTCTCCAACCAGGGTGTGGCCATGGACACTTCCAAGGTGGAGTCAGTGTTGTCATGGCAACCCCCTCTCAGCAGTAAGGATGTCCAGAAGTTCCTAGGGTTCGCAAACTTTTATTGGAAGTTCATTTTGGACTATGCCACCCTAGCGAGCCCCATTTCTCAACTGCTGCGAGGGAAGGCCTGCTTCCAGTGGACGGTTGCTGCGCAGAAGTCATTTGAGGTCCTAAAGGAGTGGTTCACATCAGCCCTGATCCTGCAGCACCATGACCCACTGATGCCTTTTGTCGTGGAGACAGACATCTCAGTTGTGGCTATTGGAGCTGTGCTGCCTTAGCCCACGGGGGCAGAGGGACACCTGCTGCCCTGTTCTTTTTATTCCCAGCAGCTGTCTTCTCCCAAATGCAACTACATGATCTGGGAGAAGAAGCTGTTGGCTACTAAGGCAGCCTTTGACACATGGCTACATCTGCTGGGGGGATGGCTAATCCTGATCCACACAGACCACAGGAACTTGGAATATCTCCAAATGGCATGGAAGCTCTCCCAGAGGCAGAAGCGGTGGTCCCTGTTTTTTGGCTGCTTCAATTTCCAGCTCCAGTATATTCCTTGGGCTGACGCTGTCTCCCGGAAGCCAGAGTATGACATGGACCCAGAGGGGGAGCTTCGGTTCACCATTATGCACCCGGAAAATTTTGTTACCTCCTCAAGGGATGGATGCCATGCTTTTGGACCAGATCTGTAACCTCCAGAGCTGGGACCCGTTTGTGACACAGCATTTGGCAGAGGGGGATGCCTCTCCCTTTGCTCTCCGGGATGACCTTCTCTACCACTTCTACCACCTTTACATGCCAGAGGGACCCTGTAGGGAGGAGGTCTTGCAGCTGTGCCATGATTGTAAGCCAGCAGGACACTTTGGCTTTTGCAATACCGTGCTGCCCGGTGTTTCACTCTGCTAAGGACCATCTAGGGCAGCCTATGGGTTTACTGCTTACCTTGCCAATGCCGTCCAGGCCCTGGAAGGTCATCTCCATGGATTTTGCCATAGACCTGCCCCCCTCTCCTGGCTGGGTGGTGGTGGACCTTTTTTCCAAGATGGCCCACTTCATGCCCTGTGCTGGCCTCCCCACGGCAAAGGAGATGACCCAGATGTTCGTCCAGCACATCTTCAAACTCCATGGCCTTCTTAACGGTGTGATCTCCTATTGTGGCATCCAGTTCATCACCCACTTTTGGACCAGCTTGCTGCAGCTCCTGGATATCACTCCTCACTTGTCTTCAGTGTACCACCCACAGTCGGATGGGCAGACAGAGTACACAAATGGGACTCTGGAGCAGTACCTGCACTGCTACTCCAGTTACTGCCAGGAGAACTGGGTTGACCTGCTTCCGCTGGTCAAGTTTGCCTATAGCAACTCGGTGCATGCCTCAACCTAGCAGACATCCTTCTTTGCCACCGGAGGCTTCCATCCATTGAGGTTTCCAGCTGTGGCTTCTGCCTCGGTGGTCCCTGCAGCAGATCAGTGGCTCTAGGAACTCCAGGCTGCTCAGTCCCTGCTGCAGGAGCAACACAAGGTGGCCAAGGAGGCATATAAGTGGGGAGTGGGTCAGAGAAGCCAGGAAGGTCCTCCTTTGCAGGTGGGGGATCTGGTCTGGTTGTCTGCGCAACATATTCTGCTTCAGCAGCCATGTCAGAAGTTGGATGCTCAGTTTGTGGGGCTTTATAAGATCATGGTCTAGGTTAATCCAGTGGCTCTCTGGCTGCAACTTCCACAGACATGGTGGATCCACCCAGTCTTCCACTGCTTGTTGCTGCTCCCAGTCTTGGGAGTTCAGCCTAACACAGGCTCGACTCCTCTGCCTGAT
The DNA here is from genome assembly GCA_034509955.1 of Urosaurus nigricauda. Taxonomy (NCBI): domain Eukaryota; kingdom Metazoa; phylum Chordata; class Lepidosauria; order Squamata; family Phrynosomatidae; genus Urosaurus; species Urosaurus nigricauda. The sequence goes on from JAOEGL010000001.1 coordinate 98,969,196, forward strand.
CCAGTCCTGATTGATGGGGAACAGAAGTTTGAGGTGGCCTGGATTTTGGACTCCCATCACCATAGGGGTCATTTCCAGTACCTCGTTGACTGGGTCAGGCATGGGCTGGAGGAACATTCTTGGGAGAATGCCTCAGACGTTCATGCTCCCTGTCTGGTCTGGGCTTTTCATCATTGCTTCCCCAACCAGCCTTGTCCTTCTCCAGGTGAGGGGGAGGATGATGGGAGGGGGAGTGATGCCATGCTCAGCCAGGCTGAGGACTCAGAAGATGAGGAAGCTGAGTTTGAGCCCCAGGGGGAGAAAAACCTGAAGCTAAGCCAGGTCCTAGCTCTGCTCTGCCAGCTCAAGCAGAACTTGTTCTGTATTAGGAAACTCAACAGCCCAGCCTTCCAGCAGCAGAGATTCCAGTCACAGAAAATATGGATGAGCAGGACAATGAAGTACCTACCTTTAGCCAGCGAAGGTCTGAAAGGGCATGCCTCTGCAGGTCGAAGAAGTTTTATGAGAAGCACTCAGCAATCGGGAAACACCTGTGATTAGGAACTGGTAATATAAACAGGTGCAGGTCTCTGAGCTCCTTTGTCAGAGATTATCTGATTTTCCTGATGAAAGCATATTTCTTTGACTCCCATGGACTTTGTGGCCTAAAAACCTTGTCTCTTGAACTACTGACTGACCTGGACCCTCTGGACCTCAGAATTGCTTTGCTAAACCTGCCTTTCTGGAACCCTGGACCCTTGGATTGTTTGACCCTTCTCTATTGGACATTGAACTGCTACTTGGATACTGTACTTTATTTCTGGCCTTGTACAAACCTTTTGTTTTAAAGCTCTATGAGGTTGTTTTGAACCATTATCAGCAGTCTTGGCAGCTTTCCCAAACAGTTAATCATGATCCATTCCCTTTCCAAATAATAAGGAAGGTATATGTAAATTATGTTACAGTTAAGGGAGGATAAGTTCAATCACTTTATAGTGTAACTATAACATTTAAGGTTACCTTTATAGTAAACTGACCCCCTTAAATAGAAGAGAAGGAATATTGTAGGACTTGGAGCAATGGATTCAAACTACAGGAAAAGAGATTCCACTTCAACATTAGGAGGAACTTCCTGACACTAAGGGGTGTTCAATAATGGGACATGCTGTCCTGGAATGTGGTGGAGTCTCCTTCTTTTGAGTTCTTTAAACAGAAACTGGATGGCCAACCCATGGATAAATTCAGAATAAAATTTAGGAGCATGTAATAAATAATCTAAAGGATGAAACAATGGAAAACAATGCCAACAGCATAACTGTTTGTGCTCACCCTAAAGGCTGGATGGAAGAGACAGTGGGGGGGGGGGTCAGTGCTTCCTCGACAGATTTCACTCTTGCCTTTCACTAGGGGATAGTTCCTTGTTTTATAAGAGTTAAAGTACAGTACTTACATTGATCCATGGATAAGTTGCCTCAGGTTTTTCAGGTAACTTTTTTGACTAAAATTTCTAGACTTATACATTAGGATATATAGTATTATAATTGTTTCGAAGAGAAGGAGAAATTGTTTGAAAGTTTTAACTGTAAAAGTATGTTAATGCTTTGGAATATGGGAACTATAACATTTAGTTACTTTTCAAAACCCCAAGTTTCCAAACTCTGAATATATTTTCTGTGAGCCAAGCTTTTCTGTCAATAGAAAACAGATTCTGAATCCAACCTGGTGAAATTGTTTAAAACCACATACAATAAAACATTATTCTCAAACAGCTAGAATGAAAGACAGTAACTAAAAATGTTTTAAGCTTTGAGTTCATTTTAATTCTTGTCATTTGTTCTACACTAATTATGTTGCTTGTGGGTTGTTAATATTAACAAAGCTATGATTTGGTTAAGTGGAACAATGACAGACACAAAACTATTTGTATGAGCGGTGGATCTCTCTTGGGTTTGTTTCTTGAACTGCAAGAACTGTTTCTTGGATTGCAACACACATGCTGCTGGTTTACATCTGTTTGGACAATTCTATGCATGTTTACAGAGAGGTAAGTCCCACAGAGTTCAATGGGGCTTTATTCCCTCAAATGAGTATGGGACTGCAGATTTAATAAGGTTTCCTCTTTTTATATTCTTATTTCATCATAGGAATTAATTACAATAAAATACAAACACTTTTACATGTTTTGAGCATCATACACTGGCATTTGCTAGGGCTGAAAATCCTCAAATTGACCAAGAAATATTTTGTAACTGTTTATTGAATATTTGGTTCCATGTCACATCCCTTCTACTACAGATAAAAATAATCTTGTACTGCTGTTTTATATGCAAGTGAAAATTAAATGACATTATGGACTTTTTCACATGTGGGCATTAAACTGCAATTTCAGCAAGAGAATATCAGATTTGGCAATACCTGTTATATGACATCACCTTTGCCATATTGCTGCTGTGCCTCTGAAGCATTGTTAGAATGGATTTTTTTTTTCATTGATGGGGAAGACTGGCAAAAAGCAACCAATCTGCTGCCACTCCATTAGTCCACAGATGCAATAAGTGACAGTGCACAGCTGTCCCAATATTGGGCAGCCATATTCCCTTCCCCCCCCCCCCCCCATTTCCAAGCAGCCTGTTTTCTACCCCCCCCCCAACCCCAACGGGCATCAGGAGAATGAAGAAAAAAGCACAGAGAGACCATTGATGGCTCAATAAGACTCCATCACACTTTTGAAAAGAAGTGTGATAATAAAAGCAATTGCAGCAAGACTAAGGTGAGATCAAGGTTTGTGTGTTGTACATCAGTGCTACAGGTTCTGTTGTTCTTAACATTTTTAGATAGTGTAGCAGTAGCAATAGTAATAATAATCATAATAGTTATTATGATTAAGTACTATTATTGCTCTTACTACCGCTGCTTGGGAAAGTTACTTTTTGGGACCCCAGCTTCCAGAATCCACCAGCCTAAATCCTATTGTCACTCACAATTAGAGCAGACCCATGCAATCAATGGGATTTCCCTAAGTGTTCTCTTTTTAGCAATTGATTCCATGGTTATTGATACTGGGACTACCAATTGGATTCATGCATTTTCAGACCTGAAAGTTGCTGTCCAAATAAGCGAATCTTTTTAAGCTCTTCCCCTCCAATATCATAATCAAATATTTACCTAAAGGATGTGGGATTAAGCAGCATTTCCTTTGTGATTTTCAAGAGTATTTGAATTTTGCAACACATTGCATGTTCTACCGTGTTTCCCCGAAAATAAGACAGTGTCTTATATTAATTTTTGCTCCCAAAGATGCTCTAGGTCTTATTTTCAGGGGACGTCTTATTTTTCCATGAAGAAGAATTAACACTTATTGTTGAACCAAAAAAATGAACATGTATTATATACTGTATATATATTTATATACAAAAACTTTGCTAGGTCTTACTTTCGGGGGAGGCCTTATATTTAGCAATTCTGCAAAACCTCTACTAGGTCTTATTTTCTGGGAATGTCTTATTTTCGGGGAAACAGGGTAACTAATACAATGGTGAGTCACTGAAAATGCATCACTGATAACCAAAGAGCAGTTAATAGCAGAGAATGATAACAAGACAAGAGAGCTGACCAGTTGCTGAGCTCTACCTCTCTTTGAAACCTGTTGAAAACTTAAGTGTAGGTTGCCTTTGTATGCTAGTGAAGCAGAAGACAAAGCCTCTGCAGGCAGCCATCCTTGCCTGGTGCCCTCGCATTAGTTGTAGGCGCCTTCTTAAGAATGGTTGCTAGTGGGCTTCTGCCCTTTTCAAGTGTGATGGTTTTGTTATCTTATTACATGATTTTTAAGGGGACAAAGGAGACAGACAGCTAAAAGCTTTTGCAGTGCATCTGTGATGACCTTTTTATTCTTCACAATATTATGAAGACAGGAAGACAAAAGCAATCCTTCTTCCTATTGTGTCAAGGATCTGTATGGAGACAGCAAGCCTACTGCACTGACAGGGATGTTGAATTCCTAGGAGCGGGGTGGGGGGATGGGGGGGTGGGGGAGTTAAGATTGCAGGCATATTTCTTCTGAAAGACAGCCAAATTTGTCACTGCCACCCACCATGTTGCCACTTCCTCTTAGAATGCATCACTCTTAGCCTAAAGTATTATGAATTTGTCATTAAAGAGAAAGAAAATTAGAACCTGAAAGTGCATAGACAGGGACTTTTGTATGTGTGCAAACCAAACACAAAACGTTTTCAAGACCTGACATTTATAAATGTTTTCAGAAATCAGCTTGACGATGGGGATATTTCTCTATAGAGCAGAGTTGTCTATGCAATGCATTGCTGTTAGTTATGAGGCTGTAGAGGCAAAGATTTTCCATTGGTTGTTTGGGAGATGCCTGCTCTTTTCTGAATTCCCTTCTATCTGCTGTCTGCTCTGTCCCTCAGAAATCTGCTCCAGAGATATGGGGAGTATGCCAGAAAAATGGGAGAGGTGGTACTTGGGGGCAGCAATGAGAATGGGAGTCAGCCAAAATGACCTCCCTCCTTTCTCGCATTGGGAGCATATAGAGTTGGATTTCCAATCCAGACTTTGTATCTTATTTCCATGCTTATACTTATTTCCATTCATGTTCAGAATCAAATTGTGAACTGAGCAAATAACAGGGAGGGGAATACTGAGTATGATCACATTCGGAAGTTTTCATAATCAATGCTAAAAGTATAGGGAAACAAATGATTAAGACTACAGTTAAAGACTACAGGGATATAAATTTCAAAAATGAATGAATGGACTGAAGCAAGAAATATGACTTCTGTACACTCTGGATTCCAGCTTACATTATAGATATTGGCTGGTATCCTATTGGGACATAGTACTCCTGTAAGCTAGGCATATGACTTCGTACCTGTTTGATATCCACATTTACAATCATGACACCATTACCAAGACTGCAAATGCCCCCAAAGCCTACCTTAAAATCCATGCAGCTGTACCAAGGGACAGAGTTCTGTGGCAGTGGAGAGAGTGGCATTGAAAGATGATTTGTCCAATCCCCTCTCGCCAACAAGCCATGTTGTGATGAGAAATTTCAACAGGACTCTACAATGGTCCCTGTTTCTGCTTGCTGCACTGTGTGTCATGGGCAGGCAGCAGCTAGACATGGCATCCTTCAGTGCCCTGCTAGCCTATACTGTAGAAATCCATCTCTTGGTACAGCTACCAGAATTTTAAGGTGAGTTTTGGGGGCTGGACCAGGAGACAGTGTAGCCACAGCATCATAGCTATGTTTCAAATGCAGGATCTTAACTGTCAATATTACAATTTTACTACAGCCCTCCAGAAAATTTTGGCATACAATGCACATCAGTCTGAGCTAGGAGAGCCAGCAGTAGAGGCTGCTGTGAACTGCAGTTTCCATAAAGTGTCTTCAAGGCCCCATTTGCCTGCTCCTGATCATTTAAAGGAAACAGTTTAAATTTCTACATTGAGTTATATGTGAATGTGAGTTTTGCTAATATTTTGAGATATAAGTGAATCAATAGTGGTGGTAAGCTTGCTTTTTTGTTGGTTTGGTATGAGGGGGTCCTGAAAAGTTCTTGGCCTGACCCACTTCCCCAAATCTGAGTGTAATTTTGTTGCTTTAGCTTGAAAGAGAGTTTGTTTTTGTTTTGTATTGCAAATTGCCAGTTTGCAGGGCTGTAGCTCTAATGTTTTGTTTGGTTTCTTTTCTTTTCTCTCAGATCATTGATAGAACCATGTAGATTATCACACAGGGGACAGGATGTCATTGTCCCATCCCTGTCCTGTCCTTCTCATGTGATCGCTGGAAGGACTTTCAGACAGTGTCATGCTTATCCTGATATTATCCCATCTGGAAAGCATGATTGACATCAATTGCACGAAAGACTTTCATATGATGTAGCACTGATCCTGTCATTGTCCTGTCACTGTCCTGTCATTGAAGTGGTATTGCCCAGCGTTTTTCATTAACAGGAGTTCACTTTAACACAATGCTGCTTCAATGACAGGATAAGTGCTACGTTACAAAAGGTTTTCACAAGATCAGTGCCATGGATGGGATAAGGACAGAAGAGTGAGCCCATCCCTATCCTATCTCTGTGTGATAATATCCCATGTAAATTAAAAGTGTATAATTTTCATGTGCTGAACTTTGGGCCATCATGAAGTTACTGTTCCTGTAGATAAAAACTCCAAAGAAAATCCATGAGTGTTTGTGCAAACACTGAGTGACAAGTGCCTGTCATATTCAACTGTGAAGAAGTGGTGTGCCAACTTTCAATGTGGAAATTTTGAAAACTAACATGCTGCATGATCTGGGCAGTGTCAACTCCCAAAATTGTTGAGCATGTTCATGACCTGATTTTGGCAGAACAGTAGATCCCACAATTGGTGAAGCACTAGGGATATGCCAGGAATGCACTGGTTTTATCATTCGTGAACTGTGTAGGGGTTGTCGGCCAAATAAGTGCTGAACTGTTTCAATGCTGACCAGAAATGAAATTGAATGGATATCTCTTTGTTGATTTTGTAGTATTTCCAATAAAGGTATCACTGGTGGATTTTTGTTGGGATTTGGTTAAATGGCCAACACAGCTATCCCTGCATGTTTTATGTATAGAGGAGGGCACTATAGTATTTTTTTTTATTTTTTTTTTTGCCACTGATGTATATTAACCTTGAAAATGTAACCACCCCATCATGATCACTAGGGATTTTAAAAATTGATTTGCAAAAACAGCTTGGAAAAAGCATAATGTATTATAAAGAACAATTTGTCATTGTTACAAAGATAAATAGGATGATCTCATTACTATCATTCTTTGAAGGAACAGCTAGATTTATTTGATAAAATGTCATATTAGGATTGTGTTCAGCATAAATAGCAATTAAAGTACTTTGAATTTTTGAATTTGATTTTTTCTAAGAGATTTTACTCCTTTGGGAGAAATTATCCTTTTTTAAAATATGATCCATATGGCTTTTGATCTTGAGAGCTCTGTAACTGCATTTAACTAAATGTGGCTACAAAGTCCATTGGTGGCTGATGGCTACCATGCCAATGAGGCAGAAAATTTCAGGTTTTAGTCTGAACTTTAAAGGAACTATTCAAGGTCCTGAAACTGACTTGACCCAGTAGATTCAGCTCCTTGAATAGTTATTTTAATATTCATACTAAAACCCAAAGAGTAAGGGGCTCAACATACTGCCTGAAAAAAGCAGTCTGGAGGGATGCCACAGCAGCTAAACTACGCAGCATCTCTCTGGACCAAAAAGAACCCAGAAAAAAAATGGGTTCTTTTTGGCATGTGAGAATGACATCACCAATGAACCCTTGGTGCACTGTGACACATCCAAGATGCAAGCACAGTGTCTGGCGGTGTGGACATGGCACCGTGCTTACATCATGCACGTCTGCCACATATGGACGGCATCATGTAAAGATGGTGCCATCCATATGTGTTTGAGTTCTGGAACGTGCAAATGCTATATGCTCCAGAACCCTAATATTGGCGCCGGCATAGCACTTTTGGCCTATTTCGGGCCATAACTGTATTAATCTGTAGAATCAGCACGTAGAGAGATCTTGTAGCACCTTTGAAACTAACTGAAAAAAAGAAATTGTCAGCATGAGCTTTCGCAGACTTAAGTATATTTCCTCAAATGCATTTGCATCAAATGCATACTGATAGTAAAACCCAGGATTCAATAGCCCACTAACATTGAGCCCCAAGACCTGTCACCAGATGCCTTTTCAAATCACAAGATTATAGTGCTATATTCTACTTTAATTACCATTAAATCATCTATTGAATCTTGGGATTTGTAATCTAGGGAGGGGTATTTAGAATTCTCAGCCAGAGAAGTCTAGTGCCTCACCAAACTACAAACATCATGTTTCAAGAGGATTGATCTGTGGCAGGTAATGTGGAATATAGTACTGTAATTGTGCTGTGTGCAAGCCCATTGTTGTACCGATCTAAGCCCTCGATATCTCGCTCTGGCTTTTCTTCACTAATGAAGATTCATTTCACATTGAATGCTGACTCGAAATGCATCCATACTGCAGAAATAAAACAGGTTCACACCACTTTAACTGCCATGACTCTATCCTAAAGAACCCTGGGATTTGTAGTTTGATGAAGCACCAGAGCTTGCTAAGAGACTGAGCAGGCTGAATACCTAACCAAACTACAAATCACTGGATTCCATAAGATAGAGCCATGCTAGTTAAAGTGGTGTCAGACTGGTTTATTTCTGCAGTGTGGATACATACTGCATGAAAAGAGAAGCACCTCCCCCCAAAAAAACCTGGAACAGGGGGATGGAATGGGATATTCTGGAGGAGAACAAGGCTGGCTGGCTGGCTGGCTGGCTGGCTGGCTGGCTGGCAATATGAGATCATGAAGAATTGCTCTCCTCATTGCATTTATCATTTCTACAAAACTTATATTCACCATAATTCTTGAACTATTTACTATTGAACTAGAGAGTGAATATTCACACCAGGAAGGCACACAAGGAGACATGTGAATTACAGTTTATTCTTCACCCTGAGATGCCATTGTAATTACTTACCCCCACTCTCTGAGAACTGCTCAGAGCCATATCTTGGGGATTACTGTGTAGATGTGGAAGATTGCAGAAGGTTGCAGGGTTGATAAACCACCCACCAAGAGCTACAAGGGAGAGAGCATTAAGTGCTGGGAGTACTTGGCAAGGGTGGCATAGCACTATATTGTAATAGAAATGAATGATTTTAAAAGAAAAGTGCCCCTCATGCCATTCAATCTCAGGCCTTGCAAAATGCATTGAGAGTTGGAAACAGCAGCCATTCAAACAATAGAAGAACACCACTCGTCAGTTACTGTATTGCTATTAATCTATTCCCTTTCATTATTTCTTTTTTAAAAAATGGTTAACCACTACAGCGTTTTATACAAACCTCTGTATCAAGTGGTATACTTAACATTCATACAAGTAATGGTGATGGATACCAGATTCAAAACACTGTTGTGAGCATCTAGCCAATATCACGTTAGAACATGTGCCTGTTTCAATATTGTGTCTCACTAGAGTTAAACCACAACTTCCAGAATCCTTCAAAATCAGCCTTGTTGGCTGGAGCTTCTGGGATTTAGTCCAACAAGGCTTGATCCAGGCTGGGAAAGTATTGCCTCTCAACACTGTGTAACTGATTGGTAACAGTTTTTTAGTTTTTCAAACAAATCTTTTCCCCAGTAGATGGAAATGTCAGGGACTAATCTTGAATTCCTTTGCATGATAAGCATGGACTGTACCACAAGGTTTCAGTCCTTAACAGTCTTTCATCGCACTCTCAGGAATAAATATTTAAGTATTGTAAATCATGTTTTAAGTTTTTAAATTACATTTTACTGAGCAAAATAATAATATAATAATAATATTTATTTATTTGTACCCCGCTCTTCAGCCCTAAAGGCTATCAGAGCGGCTTACAATTATTATTTTTAATTAGATGGTTCCCTGCCCTCAGGCTTACAATCTAAGAACACATGACACAAAAGGAGAAGGGAATGGTGGAGGGTAAGGGATCAGGTCCAGCAGTTCTTCTCTCCCTCTGATGCCTGGACCAAGGCAGATGGCATAGAGGGAGGGCTCTTCTACTTGAGGCCAGGCCCGATGGTGTTGCTAGGCCTCTCCTTTCACTCCTTCCAAGGCCAGATGATGTTGTCATGGAGGGAGATATCCTCAATTTGAGGCCAGGCCCAATGATATTGCTAGACCTCTCCTTCACTCCCCGCTGAGTCAGCTGGTGTTGCCATCTAAAAGCAGCATCTATGTAAAAAGTGATATTTTGTTAACAATGTAAACTATCTTTACATGGCACACTCAGCAAAGCTTTGATAATGAAATTCCATTTTACTTCTAGATTATATTTTTGGAACTCCAAAGAGAAATCATTCTCTGGTTAAAAATAATCATGTTTCTACTGATATCTTCCAGCAGAAAATGAATTCCATCCAACACTGTTTAGGTCATTTACGGTCATTGCAGCAGCCTGTGCTTTCAAGTAATTTGATAATTGTATGATTAATGATTCTGGATACATGTTCAGTGCTGTACATCTTCTTACATGAAGACAATGCCAAATGCACCCTTTAAAATAAACAAGGAAACATCATTAATCTTTTGATTCATAAATCACACATTTCATCAGAACCAATCTAGATACATCTGGGAATCAGGGGAATTACTACGAGATATAATCTATGTTTAACAAGGCAGCTCAGTGCACTTATCTCAATGCCAGTGTCAGCAAAGATAACAGCTGCAGCATCTATGTCAGGGATATTTACACCAGTGAAGAGATCCAGGAAGTCAATACTGGAAGTCAGGTGGAGAGTATCTGGATAAAAATTAAAGGAGAGGGAAATAACAGGGATGTTACTGTGGGAGTCTACTACAGACCCCCAACTCAGGCAGAGGAATTGGATGATGCCTTTCTAGAACAGATGAGCACACACTCAGAAAGGAGAGATGTAGTAGTGATGGGGGACTTCAACTATCCGGATATTTGCTGGATGTCAAACTCAGCCAAATCCTCAAGGTCTAGCAAATTCCTCACTTGCCTGGAAGACAATTTCATTGTCCAAAAGGTGGAAGAGGCAACAAGGGGATCAGCCATCTTAGATCTTATCTTAACCAACAGGGAAGACCTAGTTGATGGGGTGCAAGTGGTGGGATCCTTAGGTGGAAGTGACCATGTTCTCCTGGAGTTTGCTATACAGTGGAAAGATGAAGCTAGGCATAGTCAGACACGAATTCTAGACTTTAGGAGAGCTGATTTCAATAAACTTAGAGAAATACTGGGGGTGATCCCATGGTCAAGAATACTAAAAGAGAAGGGAGTTCAAGATGGATGGGAGTTCCTCAAAAGGGAGATACTGAAAGCACAATTTCAGACAGTCCCAATGAGGAAGAAAAATGGGAGATGTCTCAAGAAACCGGTATGGATGACTAAGGAACTTACAACTGAGCTAAGTTTTAAACGGAACATGTATAAAAAATGGAAAAATGGGGAAATCACCAAAGAGGAATTCAAACAAATAGCCAGCACATGTAGGGATAAAGTCAGAAAAGCTAAAGCGCAAAATGAACTCAGGCTTGCTAGAGAGGTTAAGAACAATAAAAAGGGCTTTTTTGGATATGTCCGCAGCAAAAGGAAGAAGAAGGAAATGGTAGGACCACTGCGTGCAGAAGATGGCAAAATACTAACAGGGGCCAGAGAAAAGGCAGAATTACTCAACACCTTCTTTGCTTCAGTCTTCTCAGAAAAGGCAAAATGTGCTCAGCCTGAGGACAGTGAAGAAGGGGACAGAGTGGGGGAATTTCAGCACAGAATAAGTAAAGAGACAGTACAGGAATACCTGGTTACTCTAAATGAATACAAATCTCCAGGACCAGATGAACTACATCCAAGGGTATTAAAAGAACTGGCAAAGGTGATATCGGAGCCATTGGCAATAATCTTTGAGAACTCCTGGAGAAAGGAGAAGTCCCAGAAGACTGGAGGAGGGCAAACGTTGTCCCCATCTTCAAAAAGGGAAAAAAAGAGGATCCCAACAATTATCGTCCAGTTAGTCTGACATCAATACCAGGAAAGATTCTAGAGCAGATCATTAAGCAGAGAGTCTGTGAACATTTAGAAGCCAATGCCATAATCACAAAAAGCCAACATGGGTTTCAGAGAAACAGGTCATGCCAAACGAACCTGATCTCTTTTTTTGATAAAATTACCAGCTTGGTAGATGAAGGGAATGCTGTGGATATAGTTTACCTCGATTTCAGTAAGGCCTTTGACAAGGTTCCCCATGACATTCTTGCAAACAAGCTTGCAAAATGTGGGATAGACAAGTTAACTGTTACATGGATTTGTAATTGGTTGACTGGCCGAACTCAAAGGGTGCTCAACAATGGCTCCTTTTCATCCTGGAGAGAAGTGACCAGTGGGGTCCCACAGGGTTCTGTCCTGGGCCCAATGCTGTTCAACATCTTTATTAATGATTTGGATGACAGAATTGGGAGCATACTTATCAAATTTGCAGATGACACTAAACTAGGAGGAATAGCTAATGCCCCAGAGGACAGGATCAAAATTCAAAATGACCTGAATAGACTAGAAAGCTGGGCCAATGCTAACAAGATGAAATTCAACACAGAGAAATGTAAGGTTCTGCACTTAGGGAGGAAAAATGAAATGCACAGATATAAAATGGGGGACACCTGGCTGAATGAGACCACATGTGAAAGGGATCTAGGAGTCCAAGTAGACCATAAGCTGAACATGAGTCAACAGTGCGATGCGGCAGCTAAAAAGGCCAATGCAATTTTAGGCTGCATCAATAGAAGTATAGTGTCTAGATCAAGGGAAGTAATAGTGCCACTCTATTCTGCTTTGGTCAGGCCCCACCTGGAATACTGTGTCCAGTTCTGGGCACCACAATTCAAAAAGGATGTTGATAAACTGGAGCAGGTCCAAAGGAGGGCAACTAAGATGGTGAAGGGACTGGAAACCATGCCCTATGAGGAACGCCTTAGGGAACTGGGGATGTTCAGCCTGGAGAAGAGAAGGTTAAGAGGTGATATGATAGCCCTGTTTAAATATTTGAAGGGATGTCATATTGAGGAGGGAGCAAGCTTGTTTTCTGCTGCTGCAGAGACTAGGACGCGGAATAATGGATATAAATTGCAGGAAAAGAGATTCCACCTCAACATTAGGAGGAACTTCCTGACAGTAAGGGCTGTTTGACAGTGGAACACACTCCCTCGGAGCGTAGTGGAGTCTCCTTCCTTGGAGGCCTTTAAACAGAGGCTGGATGGTCATCTGTCAGGGATGCTTTGATCTGGACGTCCTGCATGGCAGGGGGTTGGACTAGATGGCCCTTGTGGTCTCTTCCAACTCTATGATTCTATGATTCTATGATTCTATGATCTGCTTGACTGCTTCTCCACGTGTACCTTTTATTCCCACCCTTCTAGTGCCTGGCATAACTCCTAACCTTTACTTTGCTCCCATTTTCTTATTGAGATTTTGTCATACTTCTTCCAGTATTGTCTGTCTTCTCACCTCATTGATCAGTGTACACAAGACTATAAACTCTCCATGAAATGACAAACAAGTGTAAGGAAGACCCAATACAGCTTGAGACTCCCTTATCTGAAATTCCAAAATCATCTACATGGGTGGCTGAGATAGTGACACTTTTACTTTTTGATGGTTCAGTGTACACGAACTTGGTTACATGCACAAAATTATTTAAAGTATTATGTATAAAATGACCTTCAGGTTATGTGTATAAGGTATGTATGAATCATAAATGAATTCTCTGTTTAAACTTGGGTCCCCTCCAAGATAACTCATTATGTATATGCAAGTTATTTCAAAATCTGAAAAACAACTGAAATCCAAAACATTTCTGCATCCCAAGCATTTCAGATAAGGAAGACACAACTTCCTTTTGAAAAGGAAAAAGTCACTTCAGGAGAACACAATTTGGAGCAGAAAACCCCTGGCCCTCCTGAAGTTGTTTGATTCTGATCCCCAGCTGGCCTGGCCAATTGTGAGGTCTGATGGGAATTCTGATGGAAGTTATAGTTCAACAACATCTGGAGGGCCACAAGTCAGTCACCTGTAGAGAGTTGGAACATAAAGAGAAAGATTATGTTTAACATCTTCCCTAGGAGCTGCATAGGTGTAGAGAGAGAGAGAGAGAGAGAGAGAGATTATGTCCATGTAAATAGATAGCTGCATAGGTGGAGGGAGAGAGAGAGAGAGAGAGAGAGAGAGAGAGAGAGAGAGAGATTATGTCCATGTACATAGATAGCTATTTTATTACACCCAGATAATGGGTAATTCATCCCTAAGATGAACAAAAAATATAAATAAGTAGCCCGTGTGGTGTAGTAGTCAGAGTTTTGGATTATGATTCTAGAAGCTAAGGTTTGAATCCTTGCTCAACTGTGGAAATCCACTGGGTGACCTTGGCAAGTCACATTCTGAACCTTGGAGGAAGGCAGACCCCCCTCCCCCAAATAAATCTTGCCAAGAAAAGCCCATGACAGGTATGCCCTAGGGTCACCATAAGTCAGAAATGACTTGAAGGCACACAACAACTCATCTGGAAAAAATGGTAATGCTAGGTATGATGGAAGGCAGTAGGAAAAGATGAAGACCACATTACGGGTGCATAGACTAATCATGGAAGCCCCAGCCTCAGTTTGTAAGACCTGAGCAAGGCTGTTGCTCCAAGCAGCAACATCGCTTGGAGTTGGAAGTCTCTCATTCATGGGTTTGCCATAAATCAAAGCTGAATTGATGGTCATTAAGAACAAAATTGGTTATGAAATATATTATGTACTTAAAATGAAGCAAAAGATAGAGATAGCAAAAGATATTAAATTCCAGGGGATTCAGTGATACTCATCCAAACAACATGTGAAATCTTAGTACCCTGCACATATGGTATTCACTTTCCTTATGAAGAGACATCTGGAAACTGGACCATCTGTTTCATTATGCTTGTGGCTAAACCAGAAATGTACAATACTAGGCAATAAAACATCACAAAACAGTACCAATATTAAAGAAGAGAGAGAGAGAGAGATGTTGTGGAGAATTATATCCTTCATGGAATGTTTTGTTTCCTGAGTTATTTCCTGTATCATGGAAATCCATAGGTTGTGATTTTAGTATTGTTGATGCTATCAGTGAACTTGATGCTAAGCAAGATGTGAAAGAAGAAACTAGCAAATGAGTTAAATGTAATTATATACAAAATGTAATACAAATAGTACTAGTAATACACAACATTACTAGTTTCAATCACAGAAAATTATAGTCTGACATGAGCATAGAACAAGATCGGCCAGAGGCATCTGGTCTGTAACAGAAACAAGAAACAAATTTAGAAAAGAGAGGCCCTGCTGATGCAAGGTCATATGCTACATGCAACAATACAAGTTGCCCAGTCAACATTCAAGCTGCCCTGGGGAGTTGTCAGGTGTCAGGAAAGGCAAACCCTTTCTTGGTGCTAGGTTTTTCAGACTGACTGACACAGACAATGACTAGAAGAAGGACCAGAATGACCAGATAGAAGATTTATTTAATTTGTTGTGTACTGAGAGATGATAATTCCAATGGGCTCAACATAAAGGGATATTTGTATAATTCCACATACTATCATGCAGTTGCTCTAATTATTATAAAATATTCATATTGACTTAAGTACCACTGTATGTTCCATAATACTAATGGCTTATTGCCCACAGGAATAAAAATCAGGCAGATAATATGATTTCTCCCAGTTCCTTCTGCTGCCCCAAATTTCTCTTTGGGAGCAAAGAATACTGATTTTGAGACATACGAGGCCTGAGAAGAAGAAGAAGAAGAAGAAGAAGAAGAAGAAGAAGAAGAAGAAGAAGAAGAAGAAGAAGATTTCAGCCTTTTCAGGTGGGCAAAGCAGATTACATGGAAGTCATTACTATATGAAATGAAGTAAAAAATAATTTTATGAGTCCCTGGTAATTTTAATTGCTACAGGTTGGCTTCAGAGTTGCTTTGCCTGTATATTTTATTATAACAACTTCTTCTTTTTCTTCTACTTCTTCCTCTTCTCCTTCTGCATTATTATTATTACCAGTATTATTATTATTTTCTGTTCTTAATAAATTATTTCAGTTTCAATATCCTACCAAATTTTCAGTTTAACTAAATGAAACCATGTACATGTAAATACATTTAGGCGATGTGTATGTTATTGTAATTTAAGGGTATAATATTAATTTTGCCAATTGTTTATGTCACAACTATTGCCATTACATTTGGTGACATACATGGACTACAATTTATGAGTAATATTAGTACAAAAAACATTACTAAGGATCGTCTATAGTGTTGTATGGAAGGAGGTCAATTGAGGAGGGTGACACCATGAGTTGGTGCCAACCCTTGTGACCACACTGGTTTTTCCCCCTAATATTTTTTTTTAATGGAATAATAAATAAGAGAATGCATTCATCCCTCCACATTTGCTGGGGCTAGGGACACAAATAATCTCAAATAACAAAAACACTGTTTTTAGCTGAGAGCATACCTCTCTAGTAACCTCTATGTCTTGCAGTGCAACTCTGTGGTCAACGTCTGCCAGCCATTGACCATAGAATTGTGCTGGAGGAGGTACAAATGCCTAGTGGAGTGTTCTCTTGATGAATCTCTAAGTCCTTCAGTGCGACTTTTGGTTAAAGTTAATCATAGACTTGTGCTGGAGGACCTAGAGATATTCCTAGAGAGAACATATTAATAAAATCTATGGATAATAAAATCCACAAAAGTCAATGCTGCAAATGTGGAGGGACAAGTGTAAATTAAACCAGTAGATAAATAGGTAAAGCAAGAAAATAATTCAGTTGTTTCATTTGTGTTTGAGGTAGAAATCATCAAGAGTTTTTCAAAATATCAAGTTAGCAGAAAATACATTGAGACCAATCAAGACAGAATCAAAAGGATCTCCTTCAAAATTTACTTCGTTGTGAGTGGATCATAAGAGGACTGTCTTTTGTCAAATAAATAATAAAAGGGTACCATACAGCAGCAAAGACACTTTCATCATTGCTTCCAGATGATGCTTTAAGTTGGTAGGTCACATTTTCAGACATAATCGTTCTCCAGATCTTATTCAAACAGTTTCTGAAGGTAAACCCACTGAGCCTTCAGCACCGAGCAATTTCTAATCATGCAGCTGCAAGTAAAAAAGTGATAAGATCTCTATGTTGCAGATCACATAGATAATGACAAAAGTGTGGCACTAAACATTATTTGCTGATGAGACATATTTAAATTAAAGCCTATTTTTTCTTCCATAATTTTTGCTACTTTGGGACAAGAAAGCCACCTAGCAGTTCTGAGCTTTGCTTATTAGAACTTCTCCACTACCATAGAGATAGAGTACCCGTTATTTGAGAGACCTTAGGCAAGAGTGAGATCTCACCTGTAGATCATTTTTAACATATATCCCCCATGAGGCAGCCAGAAAAGATTTATAAGATGACATGGACTGGATTTTCTCCATTGGCATTTGTTGGGTTAATGCCAAGTTTGGTTTCCTAAACCAGTTTTGCATTGTCATCTAATTTTTTATGGATTTTCTACCAGTCACTTGAAGATTGTCAACACAAAACTTTCAGAGTTCTGAAATAATGCACTACAAAGTATAGTTTTTTTGTAGGTTTTTTGGGCTATGTGGCTGTGTTCTGGAAGAGTTTATTCCCGACGTTTCACCAGCACCTGTGGCTGGCATCATCAGAGAATGCTGGCATGGAAGTGATACTGTGTGACCCTTGGTTGGGAGGCAGTGATTTGAATCTAATATGTATGTTGTTCTGTTGTTGAGTAGTAAGGACTCGGTGGGAAGATATGCTAGGAGGATTTGTATCTATTTAATTAGTGATCCATTGTCTGCTGGGAAAACCCCTGACCCTGGGTCATTTTCATTTGTATTTGCTGGGTTCTGATTTTGGTGTTTTTCAGGACTGGTAGCCAAACTTTGTTTACTTTAAGGGCTTCTTCTTTCCTGTTGAAGTTGTCCAGGTGTTTATAGATTTCAATTGCTTCCCTGAGCATTCTGACCTGATAACTGTTGGCATGGTCCAGAATTTCAGTGTTTTCAAGTACCATTTTGTGCACAAGATGGTTTATAACATGCTCTGCTGATTTTTTTGGCTGACCCAGTCTGCTGTATCTCTTGTGTTTCTTGATTCGTGTTTGAACACTGCGTTTGGTGGTCCCTATGTAGACTTGTCCATAGCTGCATGGTATGTGGTAAACTCCTGTGGCTGTGAGTGTCATGCCCAGCCTGGAGAATGACTCAGAGGACAAGCCAAAGCCTCTGGGACCTAAGCCTGCCACTGGGGAACCTGAGGCTGGCCCTAGCTCTGCTGTAGCAGAGTCTGTGACCCCTCCAGAGGTCCAGCAGCCAAGTTTGCCTAGGGCTGAGGCTGTGGACATAGAGGAGTATCTGGGAAGTGTTCCTACCTTTAGGGAGCATTGAGCTGAAAGAGAGGACCTTTGAAGATCACTGAGGCTTTATATATATTGCAACACCTGAATGCCTGCTGTCTGCCTATTCAGTCAGCTAGAGCATGTGTGTCTCCTTGCCAGTGATTGTCTGACCTTCCTGGAGGAAAAACTTTGTCTCTGGTTCCTGTGGCTTCTTGGACCAAACCTTGCTCCTTAGACTACTGGCTATCTTGATTATCTGGAACCCTTGACCTTGGGCTGCCTGATAGACCTGCCTATATGATACCTTGAATCTCAGACCGTCTGACAACTCTTTTGGTAATCCTTCTGCTGCTATTGCCTTTGGTCTCCAAGATTGTGCTGCTTGCACTGACTTTGCTATTTGGGGTTTGTTTGTTGGGAACTAGGCTGGCCTTATCAGCTATTTGGCTGCTTTCCTGGACAGTGAGAGGGTCTTTGCTGGTTTTCTTGGTCGGTTTGTAGACCATTTGGAGGTTGTGCTTTCTCACCAGGTTCCCTGTTTTGTCTGTGATCCCTTTGATATATGGTAAAAATATCTTCCCTTTGGGGGGGGTTGTTTGTCTTCACTCCTCTGGGTTTTTCTGGGTCCGGCAACCCTTCTGATGTCTGAGCTGGAGTAATCATTAGCCGATAGAGTCCAGTCTAGGTGCTTCAATTCATCTTCCAGGAGGTGGGGTTCACAGATATCTTTTGCCCAGTCTACCAATGTTTTTACTGTGCTTCTTTTTTTCTCCTGGGTGATGGTTGGTTTTCTTGTATAGGTATCTGTCAGTGTGTGTAGGATTTTCTCTATACTGTGTGGCCCAACTGTGGGTTTGGTTTGCAGATGACCAGGACATCCAAGAATGGCAATGTTCCTTCCTTTTCTTTTTCCATCATGAATTGGATGTTCGGGTAGATGTGTTCAGATGATTCAGAAACCTGGCCAGATTTTTCTGTGGCTCCAAATAAGGAAAATATTAGCCACATATTGGAACCATGCTGTGGGGCTTTTGGTGCTGTTTCCAGGACTTGCTTTTCAAAGTGTTCCATGTAAAAGTTTGCTCAGAGGGCATTCCATGGCTACCCCATCTCTCTGCTCTTAGAATCCATTATCCTACTGGAAGTAACTTATGGTGAGGCCATGTTCGAACAAGGCTGTGATGTCTTCCAGAAAAAATTGTCAGATGAGTGCCATGGTGTGCATTATGGGGACTTTAGTGAACAAGGTGACCACATTAAAGCTGATTATTATGTCTCCAGGTTTGAGGTTGAGGTTACTGATTTTTTCTATGAAGTAAGCTGAGTCCTTGATGTAGTGAGGGTGTACCCTATATAGGTTTGTAACTGTGTGGCCAGAAACTGGCCAAGTCATATGTGGGATATCCAGTGGCACTCACTATGCATCAGAGTGGAATGGAAGTCCATACAGTCTTAGCAGGAGAGCCTCAGATTTGCATAAACTTTGGCATGTAATTGGCTGAATTGAGGAGCTCTTGATCAAGGTGTTAGTTTTCCTGATGATTTTGTTGGTCAGTTATTACTTAAGCTTTTTGTATATTGCAGGATCCAGAAGTTCCTTGATTTTTTGTTTTTATTGTTCTGTTTCCATGATTACTGTGGCATTGCCTTTGTCTGCTGGGAGAATGATGATTTCTGGGTCTTTGATGGCTTTTCATTCTTTTTTGGTAATGCTGCTCAGTGGTGGTTTTGTCCTGTGCAAAATCCTTGCTGTTTCTCCTCTTATCTCTTTCGCTTCCTCCTCTGGGAGATGGTGGTTGGCAGATTCAACATGGGCAATGGTATCTTCAACTGGCATTCTGTTGGTGGTAACCACACAGTTGCCTCCTTTGTCCAGGATGGATTCCTTTTGAAATTTCTTTTGAAAGTTGCCACTTTGTCAGATTGATGCTGATTCATGATGTGTCAAAGCCTTCAACTCCATACTACAAAGCACCTTAGTTTGTGATAAATGAAATGAGTGGAGCCAAGTATTTGCTGTTTCTGGAGCCAACTAACTTCACGATTTGGGGTTTTCTCTCCAAAAGCTTCATAATAACAGGCATAGCTTCCATAAAAAGATATCTAATCCAATGCTTGCCCTATAATTCCCACTTTTCTATCTAAAATAAAACTGTGTGCACGCTAAAAAAACAATGTATTGTTGATGGAACTTGGGCTAAATTTTGTGCCCATATTTTAAATAGGAAAAGTACTTTTAAAGAAAGATTTGTGAAGTCTGCTAAGGATATTATTATTATTAATCATCTGAAAGGGGAGCAAACTAGGAAATGAAGGGTCCTGGTCTACCTTCATTCTAATCCAGGAGACACTGCAGAAATAAAGCAATTTGACATCACTTTAACAGCCAGAACTCAATGCTATGGAATGCTGGGATTTGTAGTTTGGTGAGGCACTGGAGCTCTCTGACAGGGAATGTTAAATATCTCACAAAACTACAAATACCCAGCACTGAGTTCAAATCAAAGCAGTGAGTCATGGCGGCAGACTTAATCAGCATTAATCATATTATCTATGCCATCGGCCTCAAGTTCAATGCTGCAAAGCATATAAGTGAGGAATCATGAGCCCTCCAGGGTTTGATCAGCTGTAACAGCTGCTGGAGAAGCTTAGGTGACACTTCTTCCCACAACACTTCTATCTTTTTGCCAGTTCACTAGATGGAAGGGTGAGAGTCTTCAGTAGATAACATAATCTTGGCAAAATTTGCATTTTTATAGCTGTGATTCAATCCAATAAAGAGAGCTTCAAGGTAGACCAGTCTAGCAACTTTGTTTTCATCCACTTTACAACAAGACTATAATTCCAATTCAGCAATTATTTTGTTTGTTTTTAATTAAGTTGGGCACATAAACATGTTCATCATAGGATGAGCACACAGATAAGACAAGAAAAAGCTACAGTGATGCCAAAGCTATGTGAGTTTCATTGATTTCATTAGGAGAAGGGTAAGCAAACAGTTAAAATCTGGAAAGGACCTGAGATGTTACTTTTAAACAGAATGGAAATATCCCAAAATCTTCCTTAATGGAACAGTGGTAGGAAGATACACTGCATTGTATATATTAATTCTTCTTTAAAGTAACTTCCATAGCTTTGAATCTGGAATCTTCTTTGTGGAATGTGGAGTTCCATAAATTGTAGGCAGCCTGGATAATTCATATTGTTATTCATATTGCAAGAGATTGGCAGATTTCTTAATAAATCCTCAGTGTATTAAATAAACAGCTTTAATTATTGCTTGAACACACAGTTCTTTCTCATTCAGGGATTTCTGTTCAAACAAGCCAATCTAGACATGAAACCCTTCATTAAGGACTTTGATAAAAAGCAGGTTGAGTTTCATTGAGGATTACTCTTTTATTCATTTGACAGAATAGATACGGCTACATTTTTGTACATTTTTGAGGGGGAGCCCTATATTAAATTACCTGAGAACAAACCATTGTAAACTCTAGGAAACCTATTTCCAATTAGTTACATGTAAAACTACAGTGTAAATGCTGTAAAAGTTGCTGCCATGTAGTGATTCTCAGACTGTGAATCAGCTACATTGTTCACCAAACCAGTCATGCCATTGTTTTGTTTGTGGATATGAAAAGGGAAAACAGAGGAGCAAGGGAAAACTTTTCACTGTAGAAGTAGCCATGAAAAACAGCAGAGACTGAATGTCCCTGTTGTTTTAGGACTGTGAGGTTTCAAAACTCTTAATAGGAGTTGGATAACGTAGACCTGGGCATAGAGTTTTGACTGTTATTAAGAGGAATTTTTTATATTTCAATCCCATTTCTGTAGTGTAGGTATTTTACCATTGTACAGCTAAAATACCAGGAGGTTGATTAGGCATCCTATAATTTGGGATGGTGATGAAGAATGAAGTCTTTACTTGTTTTGTGGTCCATACAGGTCTAATAATTAATAGTCACACATAATAGTAATATAAGAGTATTGATTATTCTTGCAGTTATAATTGCTTAGACTAGGGATTGTGAAGTCAACAGAGCTACTCCCATGTATGCTTTACAGTAGAAAAATGTTAGATTGTTTCAGTTTTGTTCTATAGGGACAGTTCCATTAAAGAAGTAGATGTGTTCCTGAATATAACTTCTATGACAGAAAATTTGAAGCCAAAATTTGAAAACTAGAGACAGAAATAACATGGTAAGAATAGGAATAGGTACCTATACAGAGGAAAGTGCCAAAGCAGGCTTATTGTTGAACATTAAGAAAACAAAAATAATGACCATGGAAGGTTTATAAAAATTCACCCTAGATAATGAGAGCATTGAAATAAAGGGACAGAGCAGATGGGCACAAAAGAGCAGCCCAAGTCCATTCCAGCTGGAAGCAGATTGGAACCCTGCTGTCCTCACAGCCCACTCCCAAGGCAGACTGTCCATGTAGGGGCCAACTGGCACAGCCAAGAGTCAGATTATCCCAGCTCCTTTTTGCTCCAGTCTTAAGGACTGGATGGCTTCAGCAGTGCTTCTTGCCACTTTGGAGGCAAGCGTCATTTAATCGGCATGCCTTCAAAGCAGCTGGGAGATGCTTCATTAGACCCATCTGTTTCACCCCAAACAGTTCCCAAACCTTGGATCAAATATTGATTGGAACACTGACTGCAGTCAAGAAGTCAGAAGAAGCTTAGCATTAGGATGGGCAGCCATGAAAGAACTGGACAAGATCATAAAGTATAAAGACATAACTCTGAACACTAAAGTCAAGATAGTCCAAGCCATTTTATTTCCCATTAACATGTATGGATGTGGGAGTTGGACAGTGAAGAAAGCAAACAGAAAGAAACATGTAGTGCTGGAGAAAAATTCTGAGAATATTGTGAATAGCCAAGTAGACAAACAATTGGGTTCTAGAAAAGATAAGGCCTGAACTATCCCTGGAAGCCAGGATGACTAAACTGAGGCTGTTGTTCTTTGGCCACATTATAAGGGGAAATGAATAATTAGAAAAGGCAATGATGCTAGGAAAGCTGGAAGGCAGGAGAAAGCAATATGCATGTGTGAAATCAAACAATCAGGTCAGGTAACCTTTGCATAAGTAAAAGGAAAAAATTAGTCTTTTAGTCTTTCAAAGGCTTCTTCCAATATATATTCATTAGAAAAGGCAACAATGCTAGAAAAGCTGGAAGGCAGGAGGAAGAGAGGAGGACCACATGCCAGATGGTTAGACTTGAACAGGGAAGAAAAAGGGCTAGCCTGCAGGACCTGAGCAGTGAGGTTGAGGACAGGGGTTTTCAGAGATGTCTTATCTGTAGGGTTGCCATGAGTTGAATTCAACTCAAGGGCAGTTAACAACAATAATAACAACAGCAAGCAATACAGTTGGCCTGCCCCTTTGCATAAGTAAAAGGGAAAAATGGAATCATTAAGCATGTGCTCAAAGGATTCTTCCAATATATATCGAGGAATGACATTTTCTTTCACTCGATTTTTTTATTGTGTTGATTAAATTTACAGATCTATGGTTTTCTTTTTTAAAATACTGCAGGGAGCAGGTGAGGCAGACTTATCTGCTCTCCCTATTTCTTTCTCTTTTGCTGTTCATGGATGGTGAAGCAAGAAGTTGAAGAAATTTTCTGTTTACCTTGCCTGTTTTCAGCAAACACAGAGAGTAGGATTGGCTCAAGTAGAATCAGATAGCACAGAAGCCTACTATTCCCAGCTCATGTTTTGTTTATTGTATTATTTACTGCAGACATGCTACTGCAAATTGACACCCACAGTCTATATTTCTCCAGGCTTTCTCCACCATCCTCCTGGTGCTGATGCCACTAAAAACTTCCAGTAAGATAGACAATCAGGTAGAAAAGAGGGTAAAGGAACATAGAAGGCCTCTAAAATAAGCATCACTGTCAGAAGCTGGGTTAACTGTTTTATTTCCTGTGTTCCTTTTGGAAGACTTTGCTAGTACAAATGCAAATTAAAGAAATGTGTTCAGTTTTATCACTATCACAGTCAGAGATGAAACAAACAAACAAACAAACAGTGACACAATATACTAATGTCAAGTGTAGCAATAATGTGTGGAATATGCTATAACCCAACACTGATGTACAAAGCTTGAGTAATACCATTCGTCCATCTTGTGCAATGGTTTCTATCCTTTCTTACAAATGGGGATGTATTAGAATCTCCCAGATCCCAGTTGTTGCTTTTTCCACATCAATCTGCAAATGTACGTTCCTAGTTGGTATCTATGAGAACAGGTGTGCTAGACTAGATAGTGGTGATAGCTGCATACCCTTCAACTGAACCAGTTTGGTAGGGACAGTTTGGTAGGATCAATACTCTCACTTTCTCAGCTTTTAGAATGTCCCAGTTTCCACCTCCCTCTTGACCATAAGGAGAGGCAGGAAAGATGATGATGATGATGATGATTTCCCCCTTTGTCCTCAGCATACCTCTGTTGTTGCAAACTGTGTTCACAGTGCAAAAGTAGTTTGCACTCATTTAACTCAACAGGGGTGAGAGGGAATCAAAATCTTGCCTTTCCCCACTAGGCAACAGTAGACTGCTTAAGCCTCTTCTGGCGTCTGTGTTTTTTCTCATTAACTATTTATGTTGCTTAGCATCCCAATTTTCATCTGTGAAATGTTGGAGGGTATTCAAGATGGTGTCTTTCAAAATAATGGGATGCGGAATTCTCTCCAGATTATAATCCAAACTTTAAAGGAGATATCTAAAAGGGCTAAAACTGTGGAACAGGGTCAGCACCATGAAAAGCTTCTTTAAAATTAAAACTAAAACATGAAGCATACTGATCCAGTATGGTTCTTCTTATGCTATAAGGAACTTAAGACTTTCCTGGAACTATATATATTTCCTCCCATTCCATAGTTATGCTGGAGTTCTTGGCAAGGCCCCATGTCTCTTCCTCAGTGGAGGATCCTGGCATTTTCCCTGATCAGCCTTTTTTTAAAAAAATAATTATTGCTAACCGAATTCTAACAACCATTCAAGCAACACACAGAAATCATGGTAATTCAGTATGCTATGTCCATATTATCAGTACTAACTAACTAACTAGCCTTCCAGTGTTGCTTTAGAAGAAAATATTTATGTTATGCCTCATGGAAATGAAAGTTATTCTCATTTGTAAAGAGGAAACATAGGATAGGTAGATGCCCAAAAGATTTTTCTGACCTAGTTATGTGGCTTCATCTTACATAATTTATTATTCCAGACATAGATGCAACTAGCAGGGACACACCTTTATTGCTGAGTCATATAGGGAAACATCTTTTCTTACTTGGGATGACTTCCAAAACATCTGGAATGTACTACAGCCCAAAATAGCATTCCATTTGTATGTTCTTAGATGTATTAACCTCTCATTGTCTTTAAACAAACATCACCACCACAATGATGAAACAAGAACATAGTTCCAAAATATCAGTACATACCTGTCAAAACCTTAGATTTTTCTATAAATTGCCAACCTTCCATCATAGAATCATAGAGTTGGAAGAAACCACAAGGGCCATCCAGTCCAACACCCTGCCATGCAGGAACTCCAGTCAAAGCATCCCCAACAGATGGCCATCCAGCCTCTGCTTAAAGACCTCCAAGGACGGAGACTCCACTACACTCCGAGGGAGTGTGTTCCACCGTCGAACAGCCCTTACTGTCAGGAAGTTCCTCCTAATGTTGAGGTGGAATCTCTTTTCCTGCAGCTTGCATCCATTGTTCCACGTTCTAGTCTCTGCAGCAGCAGAAAACAAGCTTGCTCCCTCCTCAATATGACATCCCTTCAAATATTTGAACAGGGCAATCTTATCACCTCTTAACCTTCTCTTCTCCAGGCTAAACATCCCCAGCTCTCTAAGTCATAGGGCATGGTTTCCAGACCCTTCACCATCTTAGTTGCCCTCCTCTGGACCCGCTCCAGTTTCTCCACATCCTTTTTGAATTGTGGTGCCCAGAACTGGACACAGTATTCCAGGTGGGGCCTGACCAAAGCAGAATAGAGCGGCACTATTACTTCCTTTGATCTAGACACTATACTTCTATTGATGCAGCCTAAAATTGCATTGGCCTTTTTAGCTTCCGCATCGCACTGTTGACTCATGTTCAACTTATGGTCTACTTGGACTCCTAGATCCCTTTCACGTGTAGTTTGATTCAGCCAGATGTCCCCCATCCTATATCTGTGCATTTCATTTTTGCGTCCTAAGTGCAGTACCTTACATTTCTCCGCATTGAATTTCATTTTGTTAGCATTGGCCCAGCTTTCTAGTCTATTCAGGTCATTCTGAATTTCAATCCTGTCTTCTGGAGTATTGGCTACGCCTCCTAATTTGGTGTCATCTGCAAATTTGATAAATATGCCCCCAATTCTGTCATCCAAGTCATTAATAAAGATTTTGAATAACATGGGCCCAGTACAGAACCCTGTGGGACCCCACTGGTCACTTCTTTCCAGGTTGAAAAGGAGCCATTGTTGAGCACCCTTTGAGTTCGGCCAGTCAACCAGTTACAAATCCATGTAACAGTTACCTTGTCTAGCCCACATTTTACAAGCTTGTTTGCAAGAATGTTGTGGGGAACCTTGTCAAAGGCCTTACTGAAATCAAGATATACTATATCCACAGCATTCCTTTCATCTACCAAACTGGTAATTTTATCAAAAAAAGAGATCAGATTTGTCTGGCAAGACTTGTTTCTCTGAAACCCATGTTGGCTTTTTGTGATTATGGCATTCTCTTCTAAATGTTCACAGACTCTCTGTTTAATTATCTGCTCTAGAATCTTTCCTGGAATTGATGTCAGACTAACTGGACGATAATTGTTGGGATCCTCTTTTTTTCCCTTTTTGAAGATGGGGACAACGTTTGCCCTCCTCCAGTCTTCTGGGACTTCTCCTGTTCTCCAGGAGTTCTCAAAGATTATTGCCAATGGTTCCAATATTACATTTGCCAGTTATTTTAATACCCTTGGATGTAGTTCATCTGGTCCTGGAGACTTATATTCATTTAGGTTAACCAAGTATTCCTGTACTATCTCTTCCTCATTAGTTGAAGTCCCACATCACTACTACATCTCTCCTTTCTGAGTGTGTGGTCATCTGTTCTAGAAAGGCATCATCCAATTCCTCCGTCTGACTTGGAGGTCTGTAGTAGACTCCCATAGTAACATCCCTGTTGTTTCCCTCCCCTTTAATTTTTATCCAGATGCTCTCCACCTGGCTTCCAGTACTGATGTCCTGGATCTCTTCACTGGTGTAAATATCCCTGACATATAATGCTATTCCTCCTCCTTTCCTGTTTGGCCTGTTTCTCTTAAAAAGGTTATATCCCTCTATTTCTATATTCCAATCATGAGATCCCACCAGGTTTCAGTGATGCCTATTATATCATATTTCCCTTGTTGTGCTAGGAGTTCAAGTTCATCCTGCTTATTTCCCATACTCTGTGCATTAGTGTAGAGACATCGAAGAACATGTGTTCCCTTTTCTTGCTGCCTTTGCAAATTTTTTTGCTTCCTAATGTTGGGTCCTTGCACTGTTTGCCTTGTTCCCTCTATGTCATTTTGACTATTTTCTCCAGCCCTTTTGCCTTCCAGAATAATGTCTCCCTCCCCCATATAACTCAGTTTAAAGCCCTCCTGATCAGATTTTTGAGACTATTGGCAAAAACGTTTTTGCCAACTGGCGTGAGATGCAGCCCATCCTTTGCCAGAAGTCCCTCCTCATGGAACCGCAGCCCATGATCCAAGAATTCAAACTGTTCTTGGCGGCACCATCTGCGGAGCCAGTTATTCACCTCTGCTATTTTCTTCTCCTTTCCTGGACCATGCCCTTCTACCGGGAGAAGAGATGATATGACAGCCTGTGTATCCATCTCTTTCAGCTTCCTACCCAGATCCTCATAATCCCTTATGATATTCTGAAAGCTTTGCCTTGCAGTATCATTGGTTCCCACATGAACCAAAAGAAAGGGACAACGGTCAGTAGGCTTGACAAGTCTTGTCAGCCTCTTTGTCACGTCATGCTCCAGCATATGCAACAGAATCTAGGCAGATGAAGAGCAGAGTTAGCTTTTTTTGGAGGAGAACTCCCAGAACCACCCAGCAAACATGGCCACCACCCATGCTGGCCAGGAAATTCTGGAGTTATAGATCAAGAAAGTTACTTTTCCAAGCTCTGATACAGAGGCAGGACTATGTAGATAGGACCACAACTATTGATTTGATAAGAACCATGGATATGGTTTTGCTTTCACTCAATTTGTGTCTCTAAGTTCTTTACCCTTTCCTCTAAACTAATGGCTATTGTAATTACTTCTGCAAATAAAATAACACTCTGTGCTTCTGGATATTGCTGAGTTAAGCAAAAAGCTGTCAACCCTTTCAACCATTCCTAACAAATTGAGATAATATTGGTAGTGGCAAAAAAAAAAAAAAAAAACCAGCACATACAACCATCTTGTTTATGCTGGCCCTCTATTTCCCTTTTCCCTGTTTGTTTGGTTCGGTTTAATTGCCTTGTCATCTGTGAATAGAAGCTGCCACTTTACAGCATATTGGAGGGCAAGGAACAGTTTATGCTTGTCAGATGGCTTTCTTGTAAATCACTCTGAGAATTTTTAAAATGAAAAGCAGTATATAAATCTTCTTAAATAAAATAAATGAAGCTATGTTCCATCTGCCAGAAATGCAAGACAGAGGGGAGGTATGGAGCAGGAAGTCAGTCAAGAGGGGCTGGGGGGCTTGTGTGCCATCTCCAAAGAAATTAGACATACTTATTTCCTTTTCTCAATGTAGCAATAGCATTTGGAAGGCATGCCAGTATAAAGAAACTGCTCTTGCCATTCATCATGCATACATTCCCATGATGTCACTAAGGACTTTATCACATGGGGGGGGGGAATTGGAGGGGGGTTAAACTAACATTATCCTGTGAAAATCACATGATCACAGTGAAGATTTTCACACACATCACAATTAAAGAGGACTTATCCCAGCAATAACCAGGTAATAAATCATTCACAGGATTTCCCCTGGTTATTATCTGGTTATTGCTGGGATGAGTCCTCTTTAATTGCGATGTCATGTGAAAATCTTCACTGTGATTGCGTGATTTTCATGGGATAATGTCCATTTAAATCCCCGCTTTCCCTCGTTTTCTTCCACTTTTCGCATGTGATAAAGTCCCAAGCATCTTTTTATGCTACTCAGTTATAGTGATATTGTTCCACTTTAACAGCCATGATTCTATCCTATGGAATCCTGGGATCAGCATTTAAGGGAAGGGCATTTAGACTGGTCATCAAGAAAGCTCCTCTGGTACAGCATCAAACTAGGAGCCCTAAGGTTCCATAGGATACGGGCTATGCTGCTGAAGTGAAAGTGGAGTTGTAGTGCTATTATAAAGGTAAATGGTAAAGGTTTCCTCTTTGACATGATTGTCAAGTTGGGTCCAACTGTAGAGGTGGTGCTCATCTCCATTACTTTTGAACTGCTAGGTGTCAGAAGCTGGGACTAGTGAAAGGAGCTAACTCCATCATGTGGCACTTGGGTCTCTACCTGCTGACCTTGCCATCATCAGAGTCTGTGTCTTAACTGCTGAGTATTATTCTAAGAATTTTATCATACCAGTGATACCCTTTTTATTCTCACAGTGATCGCACTGGTGAAGAAAACAGAAAAAATATTTCTTTGAAAATGTTTAATATCACACTTCTCTTCAATCATATGAATGTGCTGCTTTACACTCTATAGTCTTTTCCGTACAGTTCTGTAACTCCACCTTCCATGCCTTTGAGCACATGCATGCCTTTGCCAGGGTTTTTATTCTGTTCCTTACAGGGCTTTTAATTTTTTTTTGTTGCAATTATACAATCACTAATAATAATAATAATAATAATAATAATGAAAATTTGAAAAAAAAAATAAAGACACAGAATGGCTGCATCCACACTGCAGAAACTATCCAGTTTGACACCACTTTAACTGCCATAGCTCAATGCTATGAAATCTTGTGATTTGTAGTTTGTTGCAGCACCAGAACTCACTGACAGGAAAGTCTAAATGTCTCACAATACTACAGTTCCCAAAATAGCATTGAGCCATGGCAGTTAAAGTAGTGTCAAATTGGATTATTTCTGCAATGCAGATGGAGCCAATAAAAACAACTTCAGCCTGCTTGGGAATAATGAGGAGGCGAGGAGGAGAATTATGTTCACTCATGCCATATGGCTGCCATCAATCAGGGTTGCCATGGAATGGATTTGTCCAGAGCCAATCTCTAGAGATGTGGTAGAAAGACCCCCCCCCCCCAAATTACTTGCAAAAGTAATATCAGGTCCAAGCAAAGACCTCTGATGTCCATAATTGTCATCAGATCTAGTGCAGATGTTCTTTAACCCAGGATGCTTGTGCAGTCAGTATTTGGCAGCAGGGCCTAGAGGAACAGGGCTGCTCTATTGACTGGCCAAAGGTAGAAGACTCTGTGCTCCCAGAAATGACATTTTCAATCAAACTCATAAAACTTTCCTTGATTTCAGTAGCTCAACTGAAATGAAACATTTCCATGTTTCATTTATTTAAGCACATCAAGTAATGTCAATGAAACATTGGCACTGTGGGTGGATTGTATTTGTTTGTTTGTTTGTTTGTTTTGTTAAATTATCCCTTTAATTAAGTTTTTAGTAATGTCACATTTGAATTCAGCACTTTGTCAAAATTTCACATTTGTACAACATTTTGTTCCAGTTCTAATTTACCAGGTGAGCTAGAAATTACCTTCTGTGTTGTAATTGCAATGTGTTCTAGATTATTCAAGTGCACACAATACCAAGGAGTAAAGAAAACCATAGACATATATCTTGCCAAGGACAACACACTAAAAAGTTGCCTTTATTCTTCATGCTGAAGGCAAGTGGATGCTGTTAGAATTAATGTCTACACATGTTTGGGCTAGATAGATCAACAAACATAATAGATGTTTTAATTAACAGTCATTAGAACAGAAGAATCTGATTACACTTTCCCCACTGAAATTAACTTAATTTTTCCCCTCAATAATTTTAATTTGTATTCATAGTTCACTGACAATCTTTTGATGGTGGTTAAATACGTTTTGCCCTTCCAAAAAAAAAAAAAAAAGGCCAAGAAAGGCTGCAACTGCACTGCAGAAATAATCCAGCTTGACACCACCTTAACTGTCATGGCTCAATGCTATGGAAATCTGGGAACTTGAGTTTCTTGTGGCTCTCTGACAGAGAAGGCAAAATGTCTTACAAAACTATAGTTCTCAGAATTCTGTAGCACTGAGCCATGACAGTTAAAGTAGTGTCAACCTGGATTATTTCTTTTTTATTGATTTTTTAAAAATTTTTCCAAGGTAACAGTATACAATGTCAGTATAATTCAGTGTAAAAACAAACAAACAGAACATAACAAAATGAAGCTAAAGGATGGGGAACTGGTCAGCATTTATCGTTCTGCAGAGTCCAGTACATAAATTCTTTCAGGAATGGGCAAAGATGTCATGTCAGTTTGTAAGGTGTCTTTCCAGATGACATTGTATTAGTCTGGAGGTTTAAGTAGATGTGGATGGTCGTTTACAAAGTCAATAAAAAGCACCCAGTCCTCTTGAAATGTGTCTTGTCTCATTTGTCCATTACAAAACTTCATTGTGCTAGCAAGTTTTTCCATCAACCACATGTTCAAAATTCTCTCTCACCAATTATCAACTGGATTATTTTTGCCATATGGATGAGGTCAAAGACCTTAATCTCTTTGTATGCTGCTATTTTATTTTTGACAAATCACTTTTGGTTTTATTGTCAATGGATGGTTAGTAGAATTTGCTGAATAATGTGAAACAATTTCAGGGCTTTTTGTTTTGTTTTGCTTTTGGTCACTAAAGAATGCACACTAACATGCCATGGGAATCTTCACCTTTTTTTCAGAGGGTCCTTGACTGGCTGCTGGATTTCAAGGATGTGTTGAAATCAGAGGCCCTTTCATACTTCACAATTTGCAATGCTATAATTTCACTTTATTTGCTATGGTTCCATCCTATGAAATCCTAGGAGATGCAGTTTAGATATTGTACTTTGAGGTCCCAGTGTCATTAAGGCTGGGTCTACACTGCTCAGAATACTTCAGGCTGCTCCTGAAATATTCTGGCTCGAAAGCAGCCCTGAATTCCCCCATTTCCTCTGGAGTGACGCTGTGTGGCTGACTACATACCTGGAGCCACCAACACTGGCATGAGTTGCTCCCCTCTGAGGCTGAAAATGAGATGGCCAGCATCAATCAGATGGCTTGGCTCCTCGTTGTGATCTCAGAGGGAATGATTTGCACCAGTGGCAGTGGCATCAGGCAGCACAGCAGGGGCCAGTGTGTAGACCGTTGCCTGCCATCACTATGGAGTGCTTCAGGTTTTCCTGCAAAATCCAGAGCAAAAGGTAAGTTTTTAAAAACAGGTTTAAGGCAGGCATGGCCAGGATTTGGTGTAGAAATGGATGATAGTCGACACTCAAATTGGAGCTTTGGCCCTACACTATCTGGACAGGTTGTGTTTTGGGCAGGTGAGAAACTGATTTTAATGGCCCATATAGAATGCCCTAAGTGTTTCATTTGAAGAATATGTTTCTCAAAAATAAAAATCAAACCAGGAACTCTACTTGCATTTCTGACCCCGTTCTTGTACTTGAATTATCACTTTTGTGAGCAGTTGATATTATGTTTCTTCAAGTGATCTCCAACTTATGATGGCCCTATCATAGGGTTTTCTTTGCAATTTTTAGGGGAGGTTTGCCATTGCCTCTCCCTTGAAGCTGAGAGACTGGGAGTTGCCCAAGGTCTCCCAGGATGCATTTCCACTCATGTTTGTCCTGCATCCTACTTGATTTTAATGCGACTCAATTTTTGACGTTTCCACTTAAGCGTGGATTCATGAGTCTTGTCATGTTACTCGTTTCCATTAAGATTCCAAATCAATTTGAATCAATGCGTGATATATGGGCTGAATCTGCATCCATGCAGCGTGATTGCGTGATAATTTGCCACCACATTTCTAGTGCACTTTTTTGGCAGAACGCGGACCATATTGGAGGCAAATCAATGGAAACAAAATGTGTGGTACTGTGCATGGGTGGGCAGATGTAAAAGGGGCTGGCCAGGGGGTGTTTCTCAGTGCACTACTACATGTGCATGCAAATACACATGCAATCTGCATGTTCATGTTCAGTTCTGCAGCCTTGAATTGCACAAGAGCATTATGAGATGGACAAAAAATGTCCAATTATTTCTATAGGGGGAAACTAACACCAGGAACAACTGCCTCCACCGCCTGCGGAGAGGACATTAAGGGGAGAGACACCGGTGGGAGCCTGAACCCCGGTAAAGTTACCAGTTTAGAGGCTTCAATGGAAATTTTGCACAGCTCGATGCAGTATAGGCTGATGCAGTTTACGACAAATGGAAACGCTCAGTGGTAAGTTTGATTTGAGGTATTTCTTAAGTACCTCTAAATGGAAACAATGGAGTAAAATTTAGTTTTCATGCGATTCAATCACTGAGTTATATCGCATGAGATACAACCCACAACAATCCGCAACAAAACGACAAGTGGAAATGAGCCCCCAGTGGGCTTCCATGGCTGAGCAGGGATTTGAACATCAGAGTCCTAGTCAAACACTCAAACTATTGCACCATATGGACTGGAGCAGTCCTTACTGCTGATTAATTCCTGGAGCAACCAGATATTAAATTATTCCCACCCTCTGAAAAACTAAAACAAACAAACAGGTGACAGGACGCATCCAATACCATGCTGAAAAATATGGATTGTATAAATGCCTAAGAGGCCCAAAATGGGCCTCTTAGGCATTTATACAATCCATATTTTGCTATGTAAAACTAATACAAAAGACACAGCCAAATTTTGAGCATCTGCCTGTTTCCCAGTGGTTTCACCAAGCCAAGTTTCTCCATCCTGGACTTGCTTTCCTTTTCTGTGTTGCATATCAAAATTTCATAGGAGTTTATCAGACGGGAGGAATTTCTCTTTATTGCGAATGGAGCCCATTGGAGCCAATTCGAATTCATGGGAATTCGCTAGTTTAGCGAATTTATGTGAATTCCAATTGTGTTCAGAATGCGTTCAGAATGACTTCCCATTACCTGAAAATGACCCCCATTGCCCGAAATTGCGTGAGATGCTTTAATTCGCAATAATGTAAAACCCATGATTGCGTTCAGAATGACTTTCCTTTTGCCCAAAATTGTGTGAGATCCTTTAATTTGCAATAACATGAAACCTCATGATTGCGTTCAGATTGCCATTAGATTATACTTCCAATTTCTGACGTCTGATAAGGTCCATAGTCCAAAAAAATTTTTTTTCCTTCTTTCTTTCTAAGCCTTTTAGCATCTGCTCTTCCAGCCTGGCCAGATCATCAGAGAAGATGTACCATGTTAGATTAAGAGCAAGTGACATGTTGCAGCTGAATTTTAAAAGCCCCACTGGCCCCTGCTCTATGACCATTTGCATTATTAGGCAGGCAGAGGAGGGAAGGATTTTTCATCATTCTCAATTTGAACTGTGCATCCAAAGGTCTGCATCACTCATATTGTATATTAATTTCTTCACTTTCCAATATCTTTCTTTAAGAGTAATTTGTGTATTTTTGCTGTCATATTATTGCCATTCCAAAATATGTCGTCCATATCTGTACTTTTAAGTTCAAAATCATGTCATTTAAGATCCATTTTTGTTCTTTCATATAATTGTCAGTGGGTAAACCACTGGCAGGCTATTCCTTCCATCTTTAAATCTTGTCTCATCTTCAAGCTGTATTATTTTCTTCTACTAAAAGATCCTTATATGACAACCATTTATCTTGATTTAACATATCACCTTTAATCTCGTGTGGTGAAACCCACCCAGGCATTTTTCTGCAAAATTTACTTTTATATTTAATCCAAACTTTCAGCATTGCTTTCCTTATGAAATGATTGTCAAAATCTCTGTTCTTCTCTAATTTGTTGTACCATATATAGGCATGCCACCCATATGCTTCCAGCTAGAAAAGTTTTCATTTTCTGTCTTACAGTAATCCAGTCTCTCACCCATGAAACACAGCTAGCATGCTAACACAATTTGAAGTTTTTTAAAGACAAATCCTCTTCTCTCATTGGCATGTTGCAGTAAAAATTTTCACCATTTTTAGTGATGGCTGGTGGCTTCCATGT
This sequence comes from Urosaurus nigricauda, assembly GCA_034509955.1. Taxonomy (NCBI): domain Eukaryota; kingdom Metazoa; phylum Chordata; class Lepidosauria; order Squamata; family Phrynosomatidae; genus Urosaurus; species Urosaurus nigricauda. Next base: position 99,004,473 of record JAOEGL010000001.1, read on the forward strand.
TAGGGACAGTTAATCCACTCCAAGTTTTAGGCTCACCAAGGTGCTGAATCTATTTTAGGCATAGAGTACAGCACTTTGGGCAATGCCTTTAAAATCTAATCTAAAACCAGACACCCCACTGGCATGGGACTAGGCAGACGTGGGAATACTGGCTGCTACTGGCCATTGCCTAACTGTTCCTCTCCTACAGAAACTTTGGAGAGGTATACATGAGGTCCAAAACATTGGTGAGCCTAAATATAGGGTTTAAGGATCTGGTAGAGAACCATAATGGGATTGTCTGCAGTATAATCTATCAGAATAAAAATGTTTGTGCAAGCAAAGAAAAAACATGCTGAGGGCATTAAGATTCACTCCACTGGTGCCAAGGCAACTTCTGTCCCTTGCATTTGAAGCATATCCGTGAAAAGAATATGTAGAGCAACTGGTTGGGCATGGTACCACTCATTTGTCCAATTCGATCTGGTGGATTTAGAGAATAAATAATTGGCAAGGTAGTTTTATTCTCTTGCTTAGTACTCTGCTGACAATTTGCCTCAGAGGATTGTTACTGTATTTGCTTATCAAAGGTTTGCTTATACAAGATTCAGCAAAGAGACTCATCATCAGTGTCAATAATTAGCCTGGAAAAGTTACTGTAGGATTACAAACCTAGAAATCCCTCTTCATGGCAAAATTCTGATAACCAAGCCCAGTATATGAGCTGAGAAACCATGAGGAACTTGTTTTTCAGCCTGGGAACAAATAATTTTGAATATTCTTTCCATTGCTAGAAGGAACTTTATACAAGTCTGGGAGAATGGCAGGAGAAAAAAAAAAAAAAAAAAAAAAAAAACAGCGGTGGAAGCGTCCTTAGGGGTGGGAATGCCACTGTAGATGGCTGCACATTTTTGGCAGAGGGAAGGTGAATAGATGAGAATAGATGCAAAATATGTTCAGAAAAGTGAAAACAATTCACCATCAATGCAAATATGCAAAAATGTGCACCAATTTGCACAGTACATTATATGTAGACTAGTCCTGATGAGGTGAGGCAGGTAACTACTAAGGCTTTTAAATTTCTATATTACTTTTACATAGTCTTTCAAAATCTACTAGTACTATGCTACATTCATCAGTTCTTACTTATATTGAAGAAACTGTCTTGTAGTGGAATTAGGCATGTTGCTTCAAGTGCTGTGTTGCTAATTTTTAACACTCTTAATGACCACTGTGTATTAGAGGTATCTAACCTTTCATGGTTGTGCTAATTGCTAGTTTGTAGACTTCCTGTTTGTTCTGTTTTTAACCACAGTCATTCTTCTCCTGAATCACCCTCACCTGCAGCCATTCTCTTCCATTTCTCTTTTCCAGAACACCATGTATTTGATAATAAATATGCTTTAGTAATTGACACTACTTTATACGTTTTACAAAGAAAAATATGCTTATTTCTTACTTGGTTACAAATTGTGGGTGGGCAGGTGGGAAGGCATTGGACTGGTTGTTCTTCAGTTTCTGGCTTGACAGTTTGATTACGTCGTTGAGAGAACTACTACTTTCTCTCACATCTCCCAAATCAGCTAGATATCTACGTTTTCTCTGGGACCATGGGTCATAGGGTGGTTAGCATTCCTCCTCCCTCCACCCTGACAATTGTTAGCCCAAGAAAGCACTTATAGAAACTTACTCTGACTAAAGGGTTGAATCCTATTTCCTCCCAAATAGGATCAGTAGCGTGGATAGCTTCATTACAGTTCCAACTAAAACCCAGAGCAGATTCTCCATTTCACTGGCATGGAAGGCACAAGCTGTCACTGATGTTTGGGAGTCAAAGAAATCAGTGGAAAATCATTGATTGAATTGTGTATGCAGATGGAAAACTCCAGCTGTTATTATTAACTAAGGCAATGCAATGATTTGGGAAATGAAAGTCATTACAAAAATATGATGAAAAAACAAATTGACAAAGTAAGAGGGGTAAATAAACAAGCACAAGAGAGTTACTTCTCATGGCTTTTTAAAGCTACAGATATTAGTAATTATGAGGGCAGTTGTAATTCCAGAAGAATGCAGAGGTAGGCTTAAGTATGTGTATCATTAACACATTCAGGACAAAGTAATTGTGTTCATTAACTGACAGAAGCATTTGAACTATGAATTGTGTGGATGACAAAACACCATATGCCTTGAAATACCAGTTGGTTTGGTGGCGTTTTCCAAAGTATACTTACAGATGATTATTTTTTAAATCACGTATGTGTTCTAAAAGCAACATGACTTCTTTATACTAGAGCAAATTGGCCAGCCTCTGTGTTCCATTAAATATTCCATATTAAAGTTGGGAGGCAACAGGGAGAAAGAATTACACTGCATTGATTAATCGTTGTTGTGCCTAGTGAATTCTCCTCTGAGTGCTGAGTAAGATTTATTCTAAGCCAAGATTGAATGCACTATAAAAGAAATTAGTGCAAAAGGTGAGCCAAGTAGAACTGATTCTGGGCTACCAGCTGCATATTGCAGGCAGGCATTGGAGGGATATAGAAGTTTGCAAATGACCTGGCAGGTGCTCTTTCACACAACCTAGCTGTAATATATATGCATGGGCATGAGAAATGTCACACACCCCTTCCTCCCAAAGAGCTCTACGTATCCTAATTGCTGCTATGAAAAGAAAATGCCTTTCCAATATTTCCTCTCCAGTAGCCTCCAAAATGGTGTTTAAAAACAAAACAAAAACACCCTCTTGCTGGAAAAATGTGATCAAACATCACAAATATTATTTTCATAATATTTCTAAGGTTATTGGAGAATTTTATGTTCAAAGGAAATATCTTCTGGTGTACAGTTAGTGACATACACTGGTGTAAGTCCTATGTGTGTCTGAGCATGCCTTTATTTGTTTGTCACTGTAGAAGCTGGTATTCTCTTCCTCCTTCCACAACAGCAAAAGGCCCCTTCTCCCAGACTCACCATTGAGCAGCTGCTTGGCCCTCACGGTCATTTAGTGGCTGGTGGAGTGGGGCCAGCAAGCAGACGGGAGAAATATCTGACTATGTCCTTGTAGCCAGATGCAGAATGATTACATCATCCATTGATACCACTGGAAGACCCCAGCAGATCTCAGTGGATCACATCATTGGTCTGCATCTGGCCATGGGGGATGTAACCAGACACTTCTTCAAACTCACCACACAATCTTCACCACTCATTGGTTGGACATGGATGGGAGGGCTGTAGTATCTAGAATGTGAGTCAGTGAGGAAAGACATAGAATAGTTCTGCCTGCAGAACATTTATGCTAGACTCTCTCTAAGCCTCTTCTTCTCTGTCTCTTCATCTATATTTGAGTAGCTCACTTTCATATAAACAATGGTACATTAAGAGATTGAAACATTGGTATTATATCTATGAAATTCCCAGGATTACCATAGGTCAACAGGTGACTTGAAAGCACATACTTTACATTATTACGATATATTAAGCTGTGTCTTACCTGAATTGGAGTCCTCATACACAGGAAAACAAAGAAAAATATTTTCCTTATGGCTACTAACCTTCCTTCTGGAAAACTAGTTTAAACCACTGTTTTAGTGATGTAGAATATATATTTTGTAGATAATAAAGTAATAACCAAATAATTAAACTATGTCCATTCAGCAGCTGATTACAATGATGACAGTATGCTCCAGAGATTCAAGAAACTCTTCCTCTGAGTCACAATTGCAGAAATATTGTCATCCATAAACTACCTGTCCTCTCCAGGATCATTAAGGAAATGTTTCTGCTTCTTTGATCAACAAGCCATGTGGCAATACTAATGTACAAATTTAGAATTCTTCATCTGCTAATATAAGTGCACCTCAGAATGAGGGTTGCTATTATCTCCATTATATAACCAAGGATGAAATAATGAAAAGTGGTGGATGTATTTTAATGATCATAAAAAAGAGGAAGAGTCATGCACAAGGTCAAGTTGCAGATCTGTGGCAGAGCTGGGAGTGGCGTTGTAACCTAGAGGCTGCATGCACTTGTAGGTCATTCAAGTTCTCAAGGTGTTTGTCACCTTCTAGCCCTTGCTTTGATGTAGACAGCCAATCAAATGACATTGTTGACAAAGTTAAAAGCTAGCAGCAATGCCAAAGTATAGGGCGGAAAATTATTTGCCAATACTCTTCAGGAAAGGGCTCATTACGTTGGTCCAAACAAAGCTTGTTTTAGGCCCCATCCAGACTAGCCCATTTGCCCTGGTTTGATCCAGATTGAGATCGATCATGGCAAACCGATTCTATCCAGAGAGGAGTTCATACTATCTTTTGCCCCCATTGAGGCTTCCCGGTGCATTTTACCCCAACGAAGTTCATACATGCAAAAGTACCGATTAAAGATGGAGCCTCTTGGTTGTCAATCAAATGATGTCATGGTGACGTCTGATGCGGCCATTGGCCGCGCGAGATGCTTGTGCTTTTTTTTATATATATTTTTTAATATTTGACAGCTTATGCGCATGAAGCATTTGGCTGGGAGCGGTGCGGATTGAGGCGATCCTTTCCTCTCCTCCTCCTCCTCCTCCTCCCAGTACTTTTTAAATTATTATTTATTATTTGTTTTAATATTTTATTTTTTATTTTTTAATTTAATATATATTTTATTAAATAAAATATTTTATTAAATATTTTATTATATTATATTTATAATATAATATAATATTTATATATTATATTATATTATATTTGTATATTATATTATATTATATTATATTATTAAATAAAATATTTTATTAAATATTTTATTATATTATATTTATAATATAATATAATATTTATATATTATATTATATTATAATATATTTATATATTATATTATATATTTTATTGTATTATTTTATTTTATAGTTATTTCATTTATTATTTATTTCATTGTATTTTATTGTATTTCAGTGTATTTTATTGCATTTTATTTCTTAGTAATTTATTGGATTTTTTTGTATTTTTTGGTATTTTTTAAAATATATTTTTTTCTTTTTTTCCCCCATTGACAGCTGTCAATGGGGGAAAAAACGGAACAGCCAATGCGAATGACAGCTGTCAATGGGGGGAAAAAAAGAAAAAAATATATTTTAAAAAATACCAAAAAATATAAAAAAATCCAATAAATTACTAAGAAATAAACTGCAATAAAATACACTAAAGTACAATGAAATACAATGAAATAAATAATAAATGAAATAACTATAAAATAAAATAAAATAATACAATAAATAATTAATAAAAAATACATTAAAAATATTTTAAAAAATCAGGAGTGCCCGATTTTGCCAGGAGAGGAGGCATGTTCCCCCCCCCCCTGGCTTTTTCCCCTCCCCTGAACTTGACCTGAGTTATTGCATTTTATTTTAGTATTTTTTTAAATATTTTTTTTAATTTCTTATATATTTTTTTATTATTTTTTTCAGTTTGACAGCTTATGCGCATTCTACGAGGCTCCATTCCCATCGAATTTTATGAATGGGGAAAAAGGGAAACTCCTGTCCATATATGGATTGGGGTTCCCTTTCAATTTTTAAAGGGCTCCATGAAAGGAAACCCCAATCCATATATGGACAGGAGTTTCCCTTTTTCCCCATTCATAAAATTCGATGGGAATGGAGCCTCGTAGAATGCGCATAAGCTGTCAAACTGAAAAAAATAATAAAAAAAAATATAAGAAATTAAAAAAATATTTAAAAAATACTAAAATATAATACAATTAAATGCAATTAAATTACTAATAAATAAAATACAATAAAATAAAATAAATAAATAATAAATAAAATAACTCTAAAATAAATAAAATAATAAAATAAATAATTACTTAAAAATACAGTTAAAAAAATATTTTAAAAATGCTGGAGTGCCCGATTTTGCCTGGAGAGGAGGCATGTTCCTCCCTCTGGCCTTCTCCCCTCCCCTGAACTTGACCCGATCGTGATCGGAGCCAAGTTCACATTCCCCGCAAACCGGGTTTTCCCAAAAGAAATGGTAAAAAACCCGCTTTGGGAAAACCTGGGTTATGGGGGATTTACCCCACTACGGGTGTGCAAAATCCGGATTCAGTAGTGTTAAATCCGGTTTCAGTGTGAACTTCTTGATTTTAAACCGGTTTGCTAACCGGTTTATAACGTAGTCTGAATGGGCCCTTAGAATAGCTGTCAGGAAAATTGCTTATGTAAAATCCAATGGTAAACCTTCTATGGTTATGATGGGTACCACAGAGTTTTGCAGTATATAGAACTGATAATGATATTGAATGTTTACATGACATTCTTAGGCTATATTGGGTGAGGCAGTTACTGAATTTCTGGTCCTTTTACACTGTTGTAAACAGCAGCCCATGGCACTGTTGCACTATTTGTTTATTTAGAGAATTTATACCTCATCCTTCAGCCAGAAAGCTTCCCAGAGCAGTTTATGAATTGTTAATCTGACAGTTCCTTGCCATCAAGCTAACAATCTAATAAATAGCCATGAGGAAGGGATTCAAAAGTGTTAGTCTGTAGAATCAGTATGTAGAGAGATCTTGTAGCACCATTGGGACTGACTGAAAGAAAGAAATTGGCAGCATGAGCTAGAAGTAGACTGAAGTTCACGAAAGCTCATGCTGCCAATTTCTTTCTTTCAGTTAATCTCAAAGGTGCTACAAGATCTCTCTACGTACTAGGGGAAGAGAGTTTAACTCATCCCCCTCTGCCATTCTGCCATCCTGTTTTCCCAAAGGAAAGGTTATCTGTCCAGTGAGAAAGCTGAGTGTGATTTTCATTGAGAAGATGCACAAAGGAAATGATAATCCATCATTCCTTCTCCAATGCTGTGATCCTGAGAAAAATCAGTTTTCTCTCCAAGTGCTTCTTATAATTATTTTTTTAAATATTGCAGATATAGTTACAGATATGAAATGTATCTAATTTGCCCTTTCTATATTTCCTCATTCTCAGTCCAGTAAACTCTGATTGAATTTTAAAGAGAGCAAGGGTGGTTACAGGGTTTTCTTGGCAGAATTTGTTCAGAGAGGGTTTCCTCTGAGGATGAGAGAATATGACTTACCCAAGGTCACCCAGGGAGTTTCCTTGGTCAAGCAGGGATTAGAACCCTAGTCTGCAGGATCCTAGGTCAACACCCATACCACTATACCATGCTGGCTCATGACAATGACTAATGACATAAAAAGGGATCTAGGAGTCTTAAAGGACCACAGGCTGAATATGAGTCAACATATGATGAGACAGCAAAGAAAGCAAATGCTTTCTTTCATCAACGTCCAGGTGAGGCCTGACCAAAGTAGACTAGAGTGGCACTATTACTTCCCTTGATCTGCTATACTTCTGTTGGTGCAGCCAAAAATTGCATTGGCCTTTTCAGCTGCTGCATCACACTGTTGACTCATGTTCAACTTGTGGTCTACTAGGACTCCTAGATGGCTTTCACACATAGTCTCATTCAGCCAGGTGTCCCCCATCTATATCTATGCATTTCATTTTTTGCCTTAAGTGCAGTACCTTACATTTCTCTGTGTTGAAATTCATTTTGTTAGCTTTGGCCCAGCTTTCTAATCTATTAAGGTCATTTTGAATTTTCATCCTGTCTTTGGCGTATTAGCTTTTCCTCCTAATTTGGCGTCATCTGCAAATTTGATAAGTATGCCCCCATTCTTTCATCCACATCATTGATGAATATGTTGAATAGCACTGGGACCAGGACAGAACCTGGACATTGATGAAAGAAAGCATTTGCTGAGAGTTTTTTGTGGAGCTTTCAGGCTATGTGGCCATGTTCTAGAAGAGTTCGTTTCTGACGTTTTGCCAGCATCTGTGGCTGTAATCTTCAGAGAATGATAGCCTGGAAAAGGATCCTTTTCCAGGCTATCACTCTCTGAAGATGCCAGCGACAGATGCTGGCAAAAAGTCAGAAAGGAACTCTTCTAGAACATGTCCACATAGCCCGAAAGCGCCACAAAAAACTATGGATGCCGGCCATGAAAGCCCTCGACTCTACTTTGACTGAGAGTTCCTGCATGGCAGGGGGGGTTAGTGGATGGTACTATTACCTTCCTCAATCTAAACACTTTAGTGGATTTAGAATTACCATCTTGATCCCACTCTGATCATGCTTTGCCAGACATGTCCCAAATTTCTTCTCTGAAATGTCAGAGAATTCATCATTGCTGTTGTGGCATGAAATTGGCATGTGAATAGTTTCTTGGTACATGGTTATTAATTGGCAAAAGAAACTCTTGGTCTTGGTCATAGAGTCTACTTGTGTTCTGTGCTTCTTGCTGCTCCCTTCTCTCCCCATTTTCATTCTACTTTCTTTGCATGCTGCACATATCTTTTAACACACTCACATTTTTTTTTAAAGCAAGACATGCAGTCTACTGAAAAGCTATGTAAATCACCACTATTGATTTTGGATTATCTTTCAAGGGCATGAGCAACACATCTTTTACAGTGATGTTTATTCAGTAAAAAAATGAGAAAGGAACACCTAGAGAAAGTTCAGAACGTTTTTAAAAAACAAAATGAGATGATTTGTACTACAGAACCCTTCCAATCTTCCCAGTGATAGTGCTATAATTCCACATTATCTGCCATGGCAACATTTAGAGTTCTCAGCCAGAGAGCTCCTCTAGTGCCTTATCAAAGTACAAACCCCAGGATTCCATAGGATGCAGCCATGGCTGTTAAAGTGGAATCAGGATGCTATACTAGTACAGTGTGAAAAGGCCCACTATTCACCAGGGCACAGGGAGATTAAAGAGCATGTCACTAGAGCTGACCTTAGAAATGGCAAGCTGGACATTTGTCCCATGTGTGAAAATGAAGGATGTGCTAAGAAGAGTTCAATGGCTCATTGTTAATAATAATAATAATGTTTTTTATTTATACCCCGCTCTTCAGCCAAGACTATCAGAGCGGCTTACAATTTGTTAAACAAACAGCTTCATTTACAATTGTAAGCTATTTGCCCCCAACAATCTGGGTACTCATTTTAGCGACCTCGGAAGGATGCAAGCCTGAGTCAAGCTTCAGCCCTTTGCTGGTCTTGAACTCGCCACCTTCTGGTTTTGAGTGAGTGGCTGCAGTACAGGCATTTAACCACTGGGCCACCAGGTTAAGGTATAAGACAGTTATTTTTTTTAAAAAAGGTGTTTGTTTTAACCTCTTCTCCCTAAAATAAACAACTTCAAAGGTGTGATTGATCAAACCCAAGACCCATCCAGCCTGGCTTTCTGTTCCCACAACAGCCAATAAATTCCCTATGGGAAGTTCACACCATACAAGGGCAATTGTTCCTTATCAATTGGTATAAACAGAAATCCTACCTCTGACAGTGGGTGAAACATAGAACTAACATGACTAGTAGTAACTGAGGCCAGTGCAAGAACTATTATAGTTTGAGGACACACAAAAGAGATAACAGTCCATTGGTATATTTGTTTAGTCAACTGCCAACAAGTTTATATTGTCGACATAGCAAATGTTGGTTTCCCCTTTTCTTGGTGTTGGTTTCCCCTTTTCTTACTAAGGAGAAAATATTCCACACAGAGATGGCCAAAACCATTGGCAGCATTGGTTCCCAACTGGCTGTTTCAGCATTTATGAAAAGTAGGAGATTAGCACATGAGAACCAGCTCAGCAACAGTCACAGCATTAGAAGAGAACATAATAGTTCCGCTATAGAGGTCGATATTTTAACATCCCTTCTTAAAGAAGCATAGACAACTGGTGGGCATGGCCTGATAGTCACAGCTTTACTCACTGGTGGGAGAAGGTTGGGTTGTCATCTTTTTTGCAGCCTGATCAGCAGCTGAACAGATCTTCTTTGCCTTATCTGGCTGGTTAGAAGTTGCCAGGTTTACAACTTGCTGTTTGCAGAAAGGTATAATTACATGTTTAAGAAGCAGCTGAGGAAGTGCAGTACCTTTAAGCCATCTAATGTTCTTAACTTTCCTTTATCAAGCTCTAACATCAATATTATGTTAGACAGATGTCACCTTGAACAGGTTTTGTAGGTGAAGCTATTTCATTTTATTTTAAAATGAAGTCAATATTAAAAAATAATAGAAACATAGTTCCTGGCTCCAGTTCAAGCCTAGTATATAAGCATGGGCAAATCTACTCAAGTCAACATTGTGGAGCAATTTAAGTTTCCTAAGGCTTCAGCCTTTGCTAGGAAACAAAAAATATTTAAATATCAAAATACCAAAGTCAAGCCTGTTAGAGTTTTACTTTAAAAATTAGCAGAATAGCAGAAATGTGCTTTTGTCTAACTATGCTTCCTAAGAACTAAGACTGACTCAAAAAACTACTACTTTGCCTGTAGTTTTTTTTTAAATGTTTACTAATGGCTTTAATCTATATTTACATAAAAGCTATATCCTAATCTAGCTAGCAAATAGCTTATGTAAAAAAGAAATCTTTAGCTCAACATCTTTCCAAAGAAAGTTGAGAGAGGAAGAAAACCAACCAACAGTTCAGTTGAAAATCTTTGCGAGAATATCAATCCCAAAGGGGGAGTTACCTAAATCTCATGATTAATTTGAATGAGGGGTTGGGGGAGTTTGCATGCAGGAATCCCCTATCTATCTACTAAGGAGGAAAACAGAGAATGGAAAAATCTTCCAACAGACATTAATAGGGAGCACCTTGTAATGTAAGTCTTCAAACACAATTTTTGATATGTTTATATTCCTTAAAATATAATCAGGGATACAACCTCACTGCACAAGTTTAACATTTCAATTCCATTTTGATTGCCATGGCTTCATCCTATGTAATTTTGGGATTTGTAATCTGGTGAGAGATTTCTCTAGTGCACTCCCTTGAACTATAGGATAAGGTTCTCTAGCAGATAATTCTAAGGATCTAACCAAATTCTAAATTCCAAGATTCCATAGAATGAAGCCATGACAATTAAAATGGTATTAAACTCCCCCAACCCCTCATTCAAATTAACCATGAGATTTAGGTAACTCCCCCTTTGGGACTGATATTCTCGCAAAGATTTTCAACTGAACTGTTGGTTGGTTTTGTAGTGTGGATACAGCCCATGTTTCACCATAGTTCCTTGTTTCCTTTTTACAGGAATTAGATTAGACAGAGCACCCTTAAAAGAATTGTGCTGTGGAAATCATTGGTTTTTATCTCACAAGTAATGCAAACCATCTACCAGTTATTGCTTCTTAGGAGGTGGGGAGATTCCAGGCTTATAGATTCTACTTTCTTTTTAATAGGACCTCATCTTTTACTGAGTAGAGGTACCCAGTTAGCAGAGGTCAGGCATAGTGGAATCCATCATCTAATGTACCACATAAGACATAAATTCTATGTATAAATACAAATAAAAATCTTGATTATTGTTTTGGTTGTTGTTGTTGTGTGCCTTCAAGACGTTCCTGACTATGGCAACCCCTAGGTGAACTTCTCATAGGGTTTTCTCATCAGGATTAGTTCAGAGGTTTTGTGTTGCCTTCCCTGAGGCTTAGAGCTTGTGACTTGCACAAGGTCACAGTGGGTTTCCTAACCGAGTTGGGAATCAAGCCCTGGTCTCCAGAGCTGTAGTCCAACATTCAAATCACCATGCCTTCTCTGGATCAAACTGGACAGCAGTTAAAGGCAACTAGTTCAGATACCTATTTTACAGGTGAGCAACACTTGAAGCAAAAAGATGAGCCATTAAAACAAACCCAGTGATGACAGAGATTGTTCTTTTTTCCAGTTTTATTTATGATCACTAAACTATTGGGAGTCAGCATTTCTGATCCACTGCATCTTTCTCAGATCTCTAATGCTCCATCCCCATCTGTTGTCTGCCTGGCCTTGATTTACAACTGCTTTTCTTGTAAAAGAATAAGAAACAGTAATCCCATAAAACACCTACTGATTCTGAACTATTTGTTCTCTTTTTTGGTTTTATGTTTCAGTGCCGAAACTAACATGTACTCTTTGTCAATATGCATGAGCATACTGGGTTATTTTTCCTCTCTGTTGTTCTGGTGTTCTTTTTTCCTTCTGGACATCTTTCTCCAATAGTCAAGAATAAAAAGAGATCTGTCACCTTTTCACACTATACAATTATAGTGCAATGATTCCACATTTACTGCCATGGCTCCATCCTATGGAATCCTGGGGTTTTCAGTTTAGGGAGGAGCATTTAGAATCCTCACCCAGAGAGATCTAGTTCTTCACCAAACTACAAACTTCAGCATCCCATAAGATGCAGCCTTGGCAGTTAAAAGTAGAACAATAGTGCTATAATTGTAGTCCTTAATTGTGTGACATTCAGTTCATCCAGATCACAGCAGAATGTTTTGCCAGCTTTTTTTCTCAGCAAAATCTTCACGTTTCTTTTGTTTTACTCTGGAATCCAGTAAAGAAACAATACACAGAGGAGACTTCAGGAAGGTAATAATAACTGTTGAGCATAAAACACCCTTTGATCTTTCCTACTTACTTTTTATAGCATTGTGGGACAAGTTAGCCATATACATTGTGGATTTAAATTGCCAGATGCTAGTCTGACCCTAGAATCAGAATGCCAACTGGACAAGATGGACCCTTGCCCACACAGTTCAGCCTTGACTCAGCCTGTATCCAGCCATTTTTAGAGTGGCTGCAGACAGTGGGGAAGAGAGGAGCCTTTTGTGATTGTTTGTAACCATGAGACAAAGTTTTTTTTTCCAGGCTGATAAGAGGAAGATGTTTGTTTATCAATTCGGTGTCCTGTCCTTTATGCAAGGACAGCTGAGCATGAATTGAGCTAAGGCACAGAGAGTAACCCAATTGTATACTTGCAAGAACCCCATGAAGCACAAAAGCATAAGATTACACCAATGAAACCAGTCGAAAGGTCTAATTCATGTAACTTCTTGCTACTCACAGTGGCCAACTAGTTGCCTCTGGAAAAAACTGAATAATATGATAACAATAGGTTCCTCCTGATTCTATTGTTATTTGCCAGCTGCTGGCTTTCTGTGGCACACTGGAAGTTCTGCATTGGTTTGCTAAGAATTCCTTGCAAGCTACATACAGATCAAACTTTCTGGTTGGCCAAATAAAAGTATCACAGTTTTGTGGATTTTATTGTATTTTACAGATCTAACTATATGTCATTATTATTATTTTCTTTTAAAAAATAAACACTTGTTCTTAATGATGCTGCTTTCATTTTAAGGGGAAGTTCCTGCACAGAGCTTGTCTACCATGATTGTCTTGGTCGGGATGTCCATCGTGGCTTCCTGTTAAAAAATTGCTCTCCCCTTTGAGCTACTTGCCTTTGAAAATGCCATCTGCAGTAAATAGGAGCAAATTTTCCGACACAAATAAAAGAAAGAAGCACATTAATTTTGTTTTGTTCACAAGAAACTTTTGACAAGGCTCTGTTCCAGATCAGGAATTCAGTGCCAGATTGGGAGTCATGCTGAAGTTTCCCTGTAAAACAGAAGTGGTGGCATTAAGCACACTCTTTGAAAAGTGTGAATGATGTAAGGTGGAGTCTGGCCCTAAGCCACCATTGTCACCGCATCCTCTGGCCAGAAAATTCTATACATCAGTTATGCATAACACAAAGTTGTTCTGTCTTTTTTCTGCAGCTTTGGCTGAGTGTGCAGTCTGCCACACATTGTTGAACTCTGCAGAAAATACAGATCAATATTTTTCAGAGAAAATTATGAATCATACAGTTGGGAGCATATTGTCTAACCATCCAACTTACAAGATTATACAACTAAAGCAGTTCTGAAAGATGCCTATCTTTTAAAAGAGGTTTAAGATCTCTAAAGAAGTCCATTGCCCTCTGAGGCAATTATTCCACCAGCAAACAGCTCTTTCAATAAAGAAGTTCTTACTAATGTTTAGGTCAAATCTCTTTCCTTATAATTTGAATGCATTGGTTCATGTTCTAGTCTCTGGCACAGCAGAAATCAACCTTGCTTCATCTTCTACATGACATCCCTTCAGATTTTTAAAGATGGCTCTCACATCACCTTTCAGTCTTCTCCGTGTTAAAAATGCCTAACTCCCTAAGCAGTTTTTCATATGCCCTGACTTCTCAACCTTTGCCAACTAGGTCACCTGTCTTGGATACATTCCAGCTTATCAATATCCTTCTTGAATCGTGGTGCACAAAACTGGACACAGTATTCCAGATGAGATCTACCCAAAGCGGGACCCAGGATGAAGGGGCATAGGAGAACCTTACTCTTCTGCTTAAATTAAGCAGAGCACCCAGGGTACCCACAGAGTCAGCTACTATGCTCAAAAAGGATGTTGAGAAGCAGGAGAGTGTACAGAGGAGGGCAACCAAAATGGTGAAAGGTCTGGAAACCATGCCCTATGAGAAGCTGGGTTTAGCCTGGAGAAAAGAAGGTTAGGTTGGGACATGATAGCCATGTATAACTATTTGAAAGGATGTTCAGTATGAACTCAAGATTGAGCAAGCTTGTTTTCTATTATTCCAGAGACTAGCACACAGAACAGTGGATTCAAACTACAAGAAAAGAGATTCCATCTAAACATTAGAAAGAACTTCCTGTTCACCAGAGGAATATGCTTCCTTGGACAATGGTTGAGTCCCCTTCTTTAGACGTTAGCAAGAAGAGACTGGATGGCCATCTGCCGGGAGTGCTTTATATGACGGGGTTGGACTGGATGGTCCTTGGGGTCTTTTCCAACTCTATGGTTTTATGATTCTAAGGTTTTCAGAAACAAGTGCCATCTGGAGGACTGCCTTCTCCCAAAACAACCTGAGTGAAATTTATGATTTTTGCAAGGGGCCCTTCTCAGTCCTGCTGAAGACTATTTTATTACAGGCTTTTGGGAACTGATTGTAAAGACTTTGAAAAGTGTGCAGTACTGTTTTTGCTTCTTGCTCTTTAATGAAGATTTTAAAATTTGTTTTTAATTCTATTGATTGCTTAGTTGCATTTTAACAAAAATATTTTAAACATTTTACCTTAAACATGTTTGTGTGTTTTAATCTGTATTTGTTTTAATTTGTATGAATTGTTCTGAATGGTGGGGGAAGGGACTAGGATATCAAATAAATAAAAAACATGATTTAAAACATAAGACACTTCTTGTATGACTAGCATTGTCTGTAATGCCTCAAATGGTAACTCTAGCTCAAGCTGGGCTGACACTGGATTGCAGCTCCCATCATCTTTTGCCATTGGCTATGCTGGCTAGACATAATGGAAATTAGAGTTTAATAACATTTCAAGGGCCAAACGTTGCCCACGCATGCTCTATCCTGTTGGCTCCAAACTCTCTATAAATGTATCACTATTCCTCACAGCCTCCTGGGAATCTGACAATATAGTAATACACAGCTTACACTCTAGGCTGGACACTGTGGCCAATCTATGCTTCACTGTTGTCAGCAAATGCATCTACACTGTAGAAATAATGCTGTTTGACATCACTTTAACTTCCATGGTTCCATTCTACAGAATCCTTGGATTTGTAGTTTTGTGAGACACCAGCACTCTTTGGCATAGAAAGCTAAAGGCCTTGTAAAACTACAAAGGATAGAGAGAGAGCACTTAGAATAGTGTCAAACTGCATTATTTCTATCATGTAGATAACCCAGTGTTACAGAACATGCCTTTTAAAGCAAATGCAATGGAGTGAAGCTGTTGCCTTTTCTCATGCTCACAGGATACTCCCATGTATGGTCTATTCTCAAGTAAATCCAGTTAATTTTGGTGGGGCTTTCCTCCAGAGAAGTGTAAGATTGCAATTTGAGTGTCATTTCTTTCAGATGGCCATTTTTCAAATTGTGCCGGGAACTTATTAAGGGAGCCCGGGTGGTGCAGTGGTTAAATGCCTGTACTGCAGCCACTCACTCAAAACCATAAGTTGGCAAGTTCAATACCAGCAAAAGGGATCAAGCTCGACTCAGGCTTGCATCCTTTCGAGGTTGTTAAAATGAGTACCCAGATTGTTGGGGGCAAGTAGCTTACAGTTGTAAACTGCTTAGACACTGCTTAGGCGGTATGAAGCGGTATATAAATGAAGCTGTTTGTTTGTTTGTTTTGTTCCTTTATAAGACTGATAAAAGACAAACCAGTTCTTTTGAAAGGACACTTGCCCACAACTATGACAGCCACTGTTAAAATCTAGTCACAGGCAAACCCCTAGAACAGGGGCAGCTTATTAAATGTACTTTGTTTCTTACAAGAACCCCAAGATTACAAACCAGAGCCAAGTGGAAAATCATGGCCCGAAAGTGAACACAGAACTGCCAAACAAAAACATCCCTAGACATTTGTTTTCAGTACAGAACTGGTACTCTCACGCAAGCCTCTCACATATAACTGTACTTGTATTTTTCCCCAAGATTTTTTTTAATTTTGACAATTTCAATAGATGTTAAAGGGAATGTTTATTCTCTATGAGTGCAGAAATAATCCAAGGTGTCACTACTTTAACTGCCACAGCTCAGTGCTTTACAATTCTGGGAATTGTAGTTTTCTGGGACACCAGGGCTCTCTGACAGAGAAGGCTAAATGTTTCACAAAATTACAGTTCCCAGAATCCTACAGTACTGAGTCATGGCAGTTAAAGTGGTGCCAACCTGGATTATTTCTGCAGTGCAGATGCAGCCTCTGATTAAAACATTTTGGTTCCCAGTGACAGGCTTTCCTTAGAGATGTGTGCCTCAACAATTAGGCTTCCAGTGACCAAACACAAAACAAAGAATCTTATATACAAAATACAGAGGTGAGGAAAGGCAAGTGTTACAACACAGAGAAGGATTTCACTACTTGAAGGAGCATCACTTCTAAAAACATACCAAGTTCATCTAATTTGACCCTACAAAGTTGTTTTGTTGTTGCTAGTGTTAAGACACTAAGAGTCAGAAACACTTTCTAATCTAATGCAAATTGCCTGGACATCCACCCGTAAATCCCGATTAACCTTTCGCCTGTCCAGCCCTAGACTAAAACTTGTTCCAAAATGATCTATAGCTCACAGGGATTTCCTGCTCAGGACTTCCTCTGAAGCTATAGTGATGTCGAAAGGGTACTTAGAAGACTTGAAAACCACTGCTTTAGAAAACAAGAATATCACAACAGAAAGGAATTAAAACCCTCTCATTGTTGCCTTCCCCAACCTCCCCTAGTTTTCTCTGCTTATGCAAGTAGAAATTGCTGAGGGATCTGAGTCAGGGTTTAGGACAGCAGACATCTGGCAAAGCTACTGTGAATAAATAAAGTTAAGCTCTGCCCGCTGATATAAGCACAATGACACTTACATAAGGGATTAAACTTCTCAAGCAAAAGGATGTGGTCCTTAAACAAAAGATAGTAAACACAGCATAAACCGAGAGAATTATCCAACATGACACAGAAACAATTGCAACCTCAAACCTGGGCTGCCACTAGAACACTAGGGAAGGTTGTTTATTGGTATAGATTTCCCAACCTTTCTCAAGGTTTAGCATAGGTTATGCTGTTATACAATATGAGTCTTCTTCATCTGAAATGCTGACTTGGCGCCTTCAAAATCCTGCTGGGTCAGGAGTTATGCAGAGATGAAGATACCCTGAAACCCAATGCAGAAAGGTTGTACACATAGACATAAGGCAGTGCTACATAACGCCTTTTCATAGGCAACCTGAGTATTTGCTTCCCAGTTTCCAGCTTCCTGGCTTTGTTGCCTTTCATCTCGCATTTCACAACACACCAGTGATGTGTATCAGGCAAAGAATACAACATGTACAATTGCAGCTTTCATTTCTATCATGTGGGTTTTTTATGTGCTTGGTGGTATTGTTAAAAAGAGCATTTACAAAAGACAGGTGAAGCAAGAGACGCTATACACAACCACTTCTCATACCTGCCCATTATGTTTGTAATGGTTATAATCATAGAGCAAACCAAAATGGCCTCCACCCTCCAACTTATCTTACTAAAAATACTTCTAAAGCTGCTGTTTCAATAAAGATTCTGAGCCTAGCACTACTTTGTGAACATTTTGCAGTGTCTGTATGAAGAACCCCTTCTCCTCACACCCTCTTTGTATGCATCAATGTGTTCTTAACCACATGGCATTAGCTCCTCTTAATATCTACCAGTTTGTTAGTGTCACAGTTGCCTCATGATACAACTGCAGAAAAAGGCTTCCAACTTGTTCAGAGCTACTGAGGGAGTCAGGATTTCAACTCAGGAGAAATTCCACTCCCACCAGAATTCCTGACCGTATGCCCCACCAGAATATACAAATGAAGTGTTACTACTATCTCCTTATATAAACTTGTCTACTATCTCTTCTGGTCTGTATGTCACAGGATTAGGCAGGAAATCCACCTTGTTAAAGACAAACCATACATAGTATTTATTGTTTCCATACACAGTATTTATTATCATGCCTGAAGCTGGCAAGAACTGGCACTTTAGTGTATCTTTTCCATGACGAGCCAAAGAAACCACCCATGGTTTGTTGTGAGGTTATTTCTCTAGCTTTTGGACTAAAAAAATCCCACCATAGGCTATCTATCTGGCTTGTCAGAGGAGGAACAAATCAGAGTGCCATCCCCTGTCAGAATTTGATGTCACAATAAACAAACCAAGAATGAATCATCTCTGTTTTAACCATTCCTACTGAAATGTAAGCAACCAGCCAGTGTGCAGCAGTTCAGTGTTACTGTCTCTAGCCCACAAGCCAGAATTCTTTGCAATTCCAGCTTATCATGCCGAATGTGCCCAGAATAGTCATATGGCAATCCTCAAAATTAAATTCATATGCCATTTACCTAGGTATAAATGATTTCTCTACCAATTTCCTTGCGTGTCAGTTGTGTAACAAGAATATTAAAAAGTAAGTTAAGGAACTTTTTTTTTAAAAAAAAACCCCTGCAAACTTTAAAAAATAAACAAGTTTAGTGAGTACAGTTCTAGTGTTATCATATTTACTCAGAAGTGCATGCCACTGAAACCAACTTCCTAGTAACCAAGTTTACAATTTGCAGTCACACAGGCTTGTCTTGTGTATGTTTACTTGGAAACAAATCACTCTGTGTTTACTGAAACTACCTCCTAGGAAAGGAAACGTATCTCACAATTCTTAAACTCAGGACTGAAACTCTAGGAACATGATGTCCCCTTTAACTTCTGTCACTTGTTTGAAGAATGTAGTAGGCAGGTATAAAGACTTACATCCAGTGTTTTGTCAGCTTTCTTTCCTCTCCTTTGCAAGTCTCTTCACTTCCCCAAACCTGCTCTGGAAGATTTCACTGCCTTCTGGAGAAGGTTTTGAGGGCACTTAGGGACAGCGGGAGGATGTGCTGAGGCTAGCTGGGTTTACAGTAGTAGTTCTGTAAGTGGAATGATTTTGTTTGATCCTCCCAACCATTTTAACAAACTACAACTAGTATTACAAAACTATATTAATATAATCGATCAGGACGGCCTCTAGCAGAAAGTGAATAACAACTTGCTTTGAACTGTGACTGAGTGTACAGCTGAAAATCTTGCTCCTGCAAATAGTGAATGCCATTCTCTTGGTGCAAAATGCCACCAGCTGAACTTTCCTTAGGGTTGTACAACAACAGTAGTGAGAGAAGGCAGACAGTGACCTGAAACCTATTGTTAGTCCCAAGAAGAGTAGATCTACGGAATCAGTGACATTTTCCTATGTATTGCCTCACCACTCAACAATTGATTCATTGGGTCTGCATTAATTGAGATTAAACTATAGCAGAAAGTTCGATTAGATGGCCCTTGAGGCTCCTTCCAAATCTAAGAGTCTACTCTACCACCTCTGAACTACCCAACCTTTTTCCAATGACTGCCTTGCTTTGTTGCTGCTGCAGCTACCGGTATGTCTTTTTCCCCCTGCCGCCACCACTGCCTATGCCAGCATAGCTATGCTAGGGAAGGGGATCAATAGGATTTCAGCCTCAGTGCAATGAGATTCATGGAAGAAAATGAAATCCTTGGTTTTTGTGAACTGACCATAGCTTATACTGATACCCAAATCATTTTCATTGATTTATAAAAATATCTGTCCCCTTGAAAAATAATACTACTTTTGTGTTTTTGTTTGTTTGCATCTATTCTTTTAATCCATGATCTGTAAACTGCAAGTCTGGCTCCCACATTAAGTTCTTTGTAGTAAACACAGGCTGTGCACTTTTAGCAAATGCTCACTAGTAAAGAATTATTTTGGACACAATTCCCAACATACTTATCTAGAACTCTCTCTCTCTGTTGTTGTTGTTGTGTGCCTTCAAGACATTTCTGACTTATGTTGAACCTTGGGTGAACCTATCATGACGTTTTCTTGGCAAGATTTATTCAGAGGTTTGCCATTGCCTTCCCCTGAGGCTGAGAACATGTGACTTGCCCAAGGTCACCCAGTGGGTCTAAACCATACAAATTTCAGAGTAGCCATATACAGAATCACTCTGTCATTTAACTGAAATACATAATGAGAATAAAAAGAAAAAGAAAAAAAACCAGGGGTACATTTTGCTGTATTTTGTTCTCACTTCAGATGGTATGGAGGGGTATTACATGGGTGTTAAATTTCCTGGACTTTGAATATCCTCCAGTGATCACATGGCCAAAAAGAGGCGGTTCCAGCCGGCAAGTAATACCCCTCCATACCATCTGAACTGAGAACAAAAAACAGCAAAATGCAGGCCTGTGAATAACATTTCCCCTTTCTGTATTGTTTTTAACACCTTGCCTGATGAAGAAGCCAGTGGAGCTTTGAAAGTTTGCAACATGTAACTGTGCATTTTGGTTGGCCCAATAAAGTATCATTGTTTGGTAGATTTTTGATGTAGTGAGAATGTTTAACTGGAACAGATGAAAAATGATATACGATTACATTCTCACACACTCTTATCATTATAACTAAAATGCTTTTGAGGGACTGGATTATGATCCATGAAAGCCCATTGCAACATAAATTTCTAGATGTTAAAGAAGCCACAAATCTTGAGTTAAGCTGGAATAGACTAAAAACAGCTATTCCTTAGAAACTTGTCGATATAGATGTTTCTTCTGGCCTTGAATCTGAAATATAATTCAAAGGAAGACAGCAAACCTATATTGTGTCTTGTAGCTATTTTTGGCTCAGAGAAACATTCAACCTGGTCTGTAGGTTCAGTTGCAGTTGCTTCCCCTGCTTATCATAGGGTCAGTCTTGGCCCCTTTGAAATTATGAGGATAATATTCTAAATGATAGTACTTTAAAAAAATTCTCCACTTATAGCTTCCACCTAAATTTCTATCAGTTTTTGGTAAACCGAAGTACTGAAAAGCAATGTGGTATAGTGGTTTGAGCATTGGACTATGACTGTGGAGATCAGGGTTCAAATCCCTGCCCAAAGAAACCCACTGAATGACCTTGGGCAAGTCACACATCTCCTGGCCCCAGCGGAAAGCAACAGCAAATCCCCTCTGAACAAATCTTGCTAAGAAAACCCCATGATAGGTTCACCTTAAGGTTGCCACAAGTCGAAAGTGACTTGAAGGAACACAGCAAGAAACCAAGAGTGTCAAGAGATACCACACAAACTTCTCCAGGTGACACATTGGTTGCCATTGTTGTGGCAAGATAAACCACAATGACACAAAGGGACTGAGGCACACCAGGCATGAAAAAACCCTTGTATGCTCAATTCCACACAAATAAACCAAAGCACCCTGAAGTTATTCTTCCCAAGAGCAGTTGCCCACAGATGTTATGAAACAAATATTTTAAGAACAATTTGTGGTATGGCACGGGGACTGTCATTTGAAGCAGAAAACTCAGAGGTCCTGAACTTCTTTGAAATTCCTTTAAAGAAACCCAATCACGGCCATAGCCTGAGATGTTTGCTCTGGGGGTTAGCAGTATCATCGTTTGCTTTGTTATGTTCTGTTGGACCAAACTAAGATCCAAAACACACTGCAGAAATAATCCAGTTTGAGGCCATTTTAACTGCCCTGGCTCAGTGCTAGGCAATCCTGGGAATTGTAGTTCATTGTGGCACCAGAACTTTCTGACAGATGTCTCACAAAATTACACTCCCTCAAATTCCCTAGCCAGGGCAGTTAAAGCTGTCTCAAACTGGATTATTTCTGCCTACGTAATGCTTGAAAAAAACAATTTTAAGCAGCTCCCGCATTGACTTCCACCAAGACTGGATGGGGCTGGATAGAGAGGCATCATTCCACCTTTATTGAAGCGTCCATCACTTGGTGAAGCCTCCAAGATACATGATTTGAACAGGAGGCACTCACATTTCCACTGATTTCAAATGGATTGCTTTGGCCCGGGTGAAAGGCTAATATAAGTGGGCCGTATTTACAAAACGCAAACCGGTTGTTTCCAGGGAAGGCTGGTGGTTCCAATATCAGAAGGACAGTGAACGCTAGAGGAGATTTTTGTGGATGTTTTGGGCCACAGGTGCTGGCGAAATGCCAGGAATAAACTCTTCTAGAACATGGCCACATAGCCCAAAAAACCCACAAAGAACTATGGATGCCGGCCATGAAAGCCTTTGACTCCATATCTTTAGAGGAGTCGTGCCAGGTGCTGAGCCTATTGTGAGCCAGGTTTCAGCACCTTGGACAGTGGCCTTAAAGTTCAAACTGGAACCTGAAGCAGATTTCCCATCCCACTGACACCAAAACCACAAGTCTTGCTGGCTGTTTCTGGATTTCAGCTTTCCAGAAGTGTTCAACCACAATCCTTTACGCATCTACTTGACTATGATTTGCATTGGTTTCAAAGAGGGTTATTCCCAGGGCAGCTGCACACAGTATTGCAACCTGTTTTTCCAGCAGCCTTCCACTGGTTTTGTGTAAACTAATTTAGGTCCAAAACACACTGCAGAGATAGTCCAGTTTGAGACCACTTCAACTGCGCCTGGCTTAGGGAATTCTGGGAACTGTTGTTTTGTGAGACATTTAGCCTTCTCTGTCAGAGCGCTCTGGTGCCACAAGAAATGAAAGTTCCCAGAATTCCATAGAACTGAGCCGTGACTGTTTTAAAGTGGTGTGTCGACCTGGATTATCTCTGCAGTGCAGATGCAGCCTTTCTTTTTCTTTTTTGGAAGGGCACAACTTATTTAACCACCATCAAAAGATTGCCAGTGAACTCTGAATACAAATTAAGTTAAGGGGGGAATTAAGTTAATTTCAACCAATTCCACCGTCAAGAGATGGTTATGGCCATAATAAACTGCAATACCCAGGATTCCCTGGGCAGTGAAAGGGGTCTCAAAATGGATGATTTCTGCAGTGTGTTTTGGACCTATGGTTCTCAGGTCCCCATCATGTCTTTTTGGAGAAACAGAAAGAACTTTTTTTTCTTGATGGCCCAATTTAATGGTTATGGGCATTTAAAATTGACTCTCTAAAACACTTGTTTCTCTGTGATGTCAGTGTGCTGGGATCTATTGTGATACCCAGATGATGACTTTTGTGTCTTCTGCTGTTTTATTTTAATTCGTCTCAAAGGAGCAAACTCATTCTTTCAGGGAAAATCTCTTTTTTTTAAAACTATTTACTGGACCATTGCCTTTGGATTGCTGCGGAGTCGGAACCAAGGCGCCACCAGTTTTTGTTTCAACCAGAGAACAGATTCAAAAAATTCTACGAAGGAAGGGACGCAAGACGCCTCATCTTTTTGCAAAGGGAGAACTCAGGGATCAGAACTTCAATTCAAAAATAAAAAATAAAAATCTTTAGATATGAAACTTTTTTTAAAAAGTGAGGAAACAGGTTACTCCTAATGCGGAACGAAATGCAAAATATTCCATCCTTTAAAAAAAAGAAGAAGAAGATAAAAATAGTCTAGGGACAGCCAAAAAAAACCTGCCCAACGCTGGATAGCTTGAACATGTTTCAGTGTCAAAGTCACAATCAAGTCCCGAAGTCCTTTTCCTAGAAAACCTGGCTCAAGGCTATGGAATTCTGGGAGTTGGAGTTTGTTGTGGGGTCCAGAGCGGAGCGGAGCTCCGCTCTGGACCCCACAACAAACTCCAACTCCCAGAATTCCATAGCGAGTGAGTCAGACAAAGAATTAAAGACGCCGCCCTCCTCTGAGGCTGAGAGAGTGTGACCTTTTCTTCGTGGGGGCGGGCTGGGAGGCTAGACGAGGGACTCGGAGGGTCCCCCGGGGCCGGAGTCGGAGTCCTGGCTGTGCATGGAGCTGAGTCCCGTGTCCGAGTCCTCCTCCTCCTCCTCGGGGTGCTCCGTTTTGCCCGACGGGGGTCCCCGCTCCTCCTCCTCCTCCTCCTCTTCTTCTTCCTCTTCTTGGAGGTCTCGGAGGAGGCTTTGGAGCTGCAGGTCCTTCTCCCTCCAGGCCCGCTGGCTGTCCTCCAGGGCCTCCCGGACGGCGCGGAGGTCGGTGTTGAGGCGGAGTCCGATGTAGAGGCTGGTGCTGAGCTGGGTGCGGAGGCGCTCCTCCTCGAGGGGCAAAGGCCGGCTGCCCAGGAGCTCCACCGTCTCGCAGTCCGTCGGGGAAGCGGCGGAGCCCGAGGCGGCCAGCTCCTGCCTCCGGCGGCGCATCCAGCGGCGGTTGAGCTCCTCCTGGATCTGGGCGGCCAGGCTCTCCCCGAGGGCCTCCTGCCGGCGCCGCTCCTCCGACAGGGCCGACAAACGTCGGGCGAAGGAGCCCAGGGTCCCGTCTTCGTCGCCTTCCTCCTCCTCCTCCTCCTCCTGCTCCTCTCCTCCGGCGCCGTCCTCCAAGTAGGTCTCCTGGACGTAGTTGACTCCGTGGCGCCGCATGCGCTCCAGGTGGAGGCGGGCCTCGTAGCGCTCGATCTGCCCGTCGAGCTCCCGCAGGCGCCGGCTCTGCTCCCGGAGGGTCTGGTCCTGGGAGAGCACCAGCTGCACCAGCCCCTCCATCCGACGGGCCCACCCGCGCCCTCCGCTCTCCTCCTCCTCCTCCCCCTCCTCCTGGGCCTCCTTCTTCTTTTCCTCGGGGGCGGCGGCGGCGGCGGGGCTGCCGCCCTCCTTCCTCCGGTTGAGCTTGGCCAGTTTGCGGAAGGCCTTGCGCACTACCCGACGCTGCCGCTCCTGGCTGAGCCCGGGCTGCGAGGGGGTCCCCCCGGGCCTCTGCCGGCTGCTGCTGGGGACGACGCGGGCCTGGGCGCTGCGGGGCGGAGGTCCCTGCCGGCGCCGTCGGAGGAGGAACCGGACGTGCTCCCTCTCCTCGGGGCCCCAGGCCCCCCAGAGGCGGAGGAGGCGGGTCTGGGCCGGCAGGGCCCGCTCCAAGCCCCGCCAGCGCTCCACCAGGCAGTAGCCCTCCCACGACCCCGACGGCCCCCGAGGGAGCCCCCTCTGCCTCGACGCCGCCGCCTCCTCCTCCAGCACCGCCCGCACCACCTCCGCCGCCGTCGTCCGTCGGGAGAGGCCCGAGACCAGCTTCTCCTCCGGCCCCAGCCACACCGACAGCCGCCCCGACGACCCTGCCTCCCCCGAGGAAGAGGAGGAGGAGGAGGAGGAAGGATCCATCAGCGCGCCCCCCCCGACGGCGCCCCTGAGAAGGAGTCAGCCGGGGACCCCGGGAGAGGAAGGGCGGCCGCCCCGGAGGAGCAGCTCCATCGCTCCCTCCTCCGCCTTCTCGGGGGGCTGCTAGAGAGATCCCCGACGGGGCGGGGGAGGACTCCGAGTGGCCCCCTCGGCCTTCCTCCTCCTCCTTCTTGGCTAAACTTACTGGAGGAGGGCTCCTTCTGGGCCGGCGCCTACCTGCCTTTTGCTAAACTTAATGCCGACTCCGAGCCTTCGCTCCGAGCCCGCCTCGCCTCCTTCCCCAGGCTCCTCCTCCTTCCCTCCTTCGTCTTCTTCTTTCCCTCCTTCCTTCTTTCCTGACTCTCTCTCCTTTGGCCTTAGACGGGGCGCCCCCCCCCCCATCATCATCATCATCATCATCACAATGGCAGGGTGTGAGTGTGGGACACCAGGGCTGCATCCGCACTGGGGGAAATAACCCGGTTTGGCACCGCTTTAACTGCCCTGGCTCAAGGCTATGGGATTCTGGGAGTTGGAGTATGTTGTGGGGTCCAGAGCGGAGCTCCGCTCCGCTCTGGACCCACAACATACTCCAACTCCCAGAATCCCATAGCCTTGAGCCAGGGCAGTTAAAGCGGTGCCAAACCGGGTTATTTCTCCAATGTGGACGCTATGTTCCTATGAGGGGGATCGACCAATCTTCAAAGAAAGCAACCCAAACCCATCAACATACAATAAAAGCAGCTCTCACTCAGGGCTGTTAAACCCCTCAATGGCTGCAAGGTTTGCAAGAAAGAGTCATTTACTCCAATAGGAGAAGGATGCCCAGTTATAGGGCACATGCCAACCGGGCAGCAAAGCCCCACTAAACCCAATGAAGCTTCTCAGCACACTGGCCCATACTGAGAGGTATGGATTTGGAAAAAGAAATTAAGCAGGGTTGGCTCCCCTCCCACTTTGTGTTCTACAGTAATGATTTATGTGATATGTAAATTATAGAATCATAGAATCCTAGAGTTGGAAGAGACCACAAGGGCCATCCAGTCCAACCCCATTCTGCCATGCAGGAACTCCCAGTCAAAGCCTCCCCAACAGATGGCCATCCAGCCTCTGCTTAAAGACCCCTAAGGAAGGAGACTCCACTACACTCCTAGGAAGTGTGTTCCACTGTCAAACAGCCCTTACTGTCAGGAAGTTCCTCCTAATGTTGAGGTGGAATCTCTTTTCCTGGAGCTTGCATCCATTATTCCGGGTCCTAGTCTCTGGAGCAGCAGAAAACAAGCTTGCTCCCTCCTCAATATGACATCCCATCAAGTATTTAAACAAGGCTATCATATCACCTCTTAACCTTCTCTTCTCTAGGCTAAACGTTCTCTTCTCCCAGCTCCCTAAGGCGTTCCTCATAGGGCATGGCTTCCAGACCCTTCACCATCTTAGTTGTCCTCCTTTGGACCTGCTCCTGTTTCTCCACATCCTTTTTGAATTGTGGTGCCCAGAACTGGACACAGTATTCCAGGTGGGGCCTGACCAAAGCAGTATAGAGTGGCACTATTACTTCCCTTGATCTAGACACTATACTTCTATTGATGCAGTCTAAAATTGCATTGGCCTTTTTAGCTGCCGCATCACACTGTTGACTCATGTTGGGGTTTGCTTTCTTGTAAAAAGGAGAAAACAGTTACTAAGAAGCCAAATTACAGTACTATAGCATTTAAAGATCCTTTGGGTTTTGAAAGTATTAAAATACACACAAAACCACACTAACCCAGAGAACTTTCTCCTGTTGTGACTGTTTGCAGGAGGTATATCGGATCTGTGTGAGAGAGCAGCTCTCTCTGACATAACTGTTGTTAGTCTCAGTGCAAGAGAAATTTCCAGTGGATGATGCCCAGAGCTGGAAATGTTTCAGACTTAAACCCTTTCCATCAAGGTTTTTTCAGGGGACATTTCAAGGCAAAAGTCCAGGGTTCACAAAATCAGCTTTGGAGGTCTGCATTAGGTCCACAGGCTACCTTTTGTTGGTCTTTTGACTGTATTTGAAAAATGCAAAAAGCAGAATACCAAAAGCTGGACAGGTTCCCACACTGGAGAGGGACATCCACTAGTCTTATTTGATTTAGGACCATGTATAAAGCTGCTCTGATCTGAAGAAGGGTGAAATTACACTGTCTCAATGTGGAGCTCAGGATAATCTATGTGGACAAAAGAAAAAGTTCACACTAACCCCAGGAGCCCAGCTTCTCTAATGATAGATGTGCTACGTAAAGTCTGCAAGGGCCTGTTTTTGCTTCCGGCATTGTGCCCTGTCTTCGTTCTCCCCAATAGGAAGCTGCACTCTTGGCTGGCTTCTGTCGAACTTTTCACATGACACAGTTATAGCAGTATGATTCCACTTTAACTCCCATGGCTGCATCCTAGAGCTTTCTGCCTGAGAATTATAAATACCTGTATTCCCTCAGCTGCAAACCTCAGGAGTTCATGAGATGGAACCATGGCAGTTTAAAGTGAAATCATAATGCTACAATTATATAGTGTGAAAGGGCTTCTGATCTCTGCAGAAAAAGACCAGGGTCTCTTTTGCACTTTAAAGTGCTATTTTAATTGTCATGGCAACATCCTATGGAATCCTTGAATTTATAGTTTGGTGAGGTCTGAGAATTCTAAATACCACCCTCCCTTGATTGAAAACTCTAGTATTCCATAGGATGGAATTAGGACAATTAAAGTGGAATCATAGGGGCGGTACAGATGGCCCCAAAGGGGCCGTCTGTACCCGCCTCAAGAAGCGGTGAGATGGGGCCAAGGCTGTCGCACTGGCAGCCTCAGAGGCCCTAACCCGCCACTTCCGGAGGCTGCGGGGAAGCGGCAAACTGCCGCTTCCCCGCAGCCTCAAAGCAAGGTGCAGCGGGCATCCTGGGCACCCACTGCATCCTGCTTCCCTCGGTGGTGCCGAGGGGAGAAAGGGGCCACCACTGTGGCCCCTTTCTCCTTGGGTCATTGGCATGGCCGTTTGAAAGCCACGCCAAAGACCTGGCGCAAAAAAAGAGCTCCCTCGCGGAGCTCTTTTTGACAATGCGGAAAGGGTGTGCTGGGTGCAAGAGCGGCTTTTTACCAGCTGAAAAAGGAGTGGCATTTTGTTGCTTCTGTTTAAGCTGGCAAACCACTGGATTGGGGCTGCAGTGTACAGTGCTGGCAAACCACTCCAAAGGGCCATCTGTTCAGCCCACAATTCACCTGCTGGTCAGCAGTGGCTGGAGATTGGCATGTGCATGGGCAATTGTCTTCTCCAGCTTTTAGTCTGAACTTAAACCAACTATAAAGCTGTACACATCCCCTAAATAGATTCAGCATTATGAATAGCTCCTTCTAAGTTCAGGGCCTGGCCAGGTTTATAAGGGTGCAGGTGGTACAGTACCATACTTTAAATAGCTCACACCCAAACTATCTAGGCCTTTCCCTCAGTGCACAAGATTGGATCTGTTTGCATCCTTATCACATGTAGCCATTTTGGAAATCAACCTAGCAGCAACATACCATAAATCGTAGGACGTAGGAGATAATAAATCCTGAAATAGCAATCATTAAACAAGAATGGACAATTACCAAACAAGCAGCAGGTAAAAATCAATTCATATTGAATTTTGTCCTTACATTTCAGATTATTAGTGGTATTACAAAGTACCAGTTGATGGTACAATCAGAATGATGTGAAATGCTTAATCTGCTTTTCCTTTAGATTCCTAAGAGCTTAATAACTGTGCAGCTTCCAAATTTTTCTTGATTCAGAATGATTTTTCTTTAGCATAGCTCTACAGATCCCATCTGGTCTTGGAAGTAAGCAGGGTCAGCCCTGGTTAATACTTGGATGGGAAACCACCAATGAATACCAGATGCTACAGGCTAGATTTCAGAGGAAGGAACTGGGATAACCACCTTGGAGTATTCTTTGCCTAAGAAAACCCTATGAAGTTCATGGGGTCACCATAAGTTAAGAGGCGACTTGAAGGCACACACACTGTACTTTGGCCTTCAGGTCAACCTCTGATCTTTTGCTTCAGTGTGTTTGAGCAAGCTTCTAAGGAACCCACTCCAGCAGGCGGCCGCCTCTGGTCCCGATTACAGTATTAGTGTTCCTGTCTTAGGAAGGAGGAGCCAATGTCTTGGTGGCCTGACAGGAAAGAATTAGACTTTGGAAACTTGTTAAAGAGTTGGGGCCAAGAGAGTTTGCAAGGGAAGCACATTGGGTGGGTTAATTAAGTGCTCTTCAGTGACGTTCAAGTTGCGTAGTTACAACTCTACACAGCAATTGCTTTAGGCCACATGCAGGCTTAGGCAGATTTTATTAGTTTGGTTATGTTAGGTTTTTACTTGGAATGGTTTCTTCAAAAGTATAATGTATGTGCGCGCACACACGCACGCATTACCTGACAGAAGAAAAAGTTAGAATCTGAGAAGTAGGGCATTGTGGCATGAATGGACTCTGGCAAATATTATGGCACACAGTTTAACTCCTATTTCCCCTCCATTTTGTAAAAAGAACAGTGCCTTTTATTATGTCTGCTTATTTAGAATATAAAAATGCTTCCTTAAAATCAAGTTTTGAGCAGCAGAATTTTGCCCCATAGTTTTCCATCTTCTGAAATTTAGTTGTTCTTAGCACACTCCCAGGGTGGTGGTTGTTGTTGCTGTTGTTGTTGCCGTTGTTGTTGTTGTTGTTGTTGCAGGGGAATTAAATTTCAAGGTGCATTAATTTTAACTTTCTTTTCAAAATAGCTTGTTGAAACAATACATGCCTTTGTCCCATCTAACTGGCCTGCAGGCCTTTGTTACCTTTTTGGAAGATAAAAATTAGGGTCATTCGCCATGCTGGCAGGAGATTATGGCAACAATATGGAAATCATATAGCAAACAGTGGCTGAGTCCCTGCATTAAGCAGAGACCATTGCTGTTTACCAGTGGAGAAGGGAAGGAATGAGAAAGCAATTGAGAATGGGAAGATATTGCTAGTCCCAGCTTGGAAGGGGAAAGAAAAAATGGTGCAATGCATGGGAAGATGTAGCACATCCTCATTTCCCTTCCACCAACAGCCCATATAAACCATTTCTTTGACCTAGGAATTGCTTCCCCTTCCTTCCCTCCCCACCTGTAAGCAGTGCAGCTTTCCTGGGGCTTGACAGACACAGAGGGCAAGGCTTTGGCACTGCCATAAAAGGCTAGGCAAAAGCCTCCTGCGCCCCATCCAAAGAGGAACTTAGTCTCACATAATACAAACGTACACATGTCTGCGTCACTAAGGGTGCCAGACAAATCACTATCCTTGGACCTTATTCGTAATTTTAAACAACTCCTTGTGCAATCCTGTTCCTGTCTACTCACTCCTATAAAATTAAATGGGATTTACTCCAGGTTAAGTGTGCTTATGCTTTCGACACTACAGATTGTTCTGATATAAAATAGAACTAATGGGTGAAATACAATTAATATTCTCAAACAGAACAGTGCTGCTATATCAATTGTTCAAAACTTAGGTAAAGCCCATTGATTCATGGGCTTACTATAGTTGGGACTAGCAATTGGACAAAAATATTTGTTTGTTTACTTGTTTGTTTCCTCCTCCTCCTCTCATCCATATGAGACATTGGTACAGATTAAACATTTGTTAATATTGTATCATATTGCATTACTCTTTTTTATAATTTTGTGAAGATGAAACAGCAAAGGTCATGAGAAGAATTAAGTAACAGTACAAGTTGAAACCAGGCCAAGAGCTGAAATCAAAAGTTGATAGAGAAGGAACAACACAAAGACACCAGAGCACAGAGCAAATATTTTGGTTGACACCTCCGAGAATCCCCTGAAATGGTTTAGCTGTCATCCTTCACAATTTTTTTTTCTAAGCTCTTTCTGGGACACAAAGGACCAGACAAGATGGACTCAACGGGGCTTTACAGACCGCCCTTTAGGGGCGGTCTGCAGCCACCCCTTTAAGCAGCGGGATGGGGCCAGGCTCAGAGGCTTGATCCTGCCGCTTCCCCAGGCCACAGAGAAACGGAAAACTGCTGCTTGTCCACGGTCTCAAAGTGGGGTGTAGCAGGTGCCCTGGGCACCTGCTGCACCCCGCAACCCCCAGCTTTACTGAGGGGAGAAAGGGGCCGCTGCCGCTGCCCCTTTTCCCTCGGGGTCCTTGGCGTGGCCATCTAAAGGCCGCGCCAAGGACCAGGCACCAAAAAGGAGCTCGATTTCCGAGCTCCTTTTGGTGCTGCAGAAATGGCACCCTTGGCACCCTCCCACAGCACTATTATGTCAGGCGCACTATTATGCTGTGTGCGCCATGACACCATCATGGTGCGTCTGCATGGACACCACCATTTTAAAATGGCAGCGTCCATATGCTTTAGGGTTAAGGTGGGTGTAAATGCTGCACCCTCCCTAACTCTATTTGTGCCACAATGAACCCTAATGGCGCCTCTTCGTGCCCGTCTGTTTCGGGCCAACTTGTCTAACTTTCTAAAATGCCTGAGGATAGCTTTAATGTAGTAGGTCTGAACCAGGTGCCTGACAAGAAAGGAAGTTCTAGGAGTATGAAAAAAAGAAGATAGAGTGTGTTGTGGGAAACCTCAAGATAAACACGCAAATCTTGGATTAAAGGTGTTGAGCAAGAATGTAAGATAAAAGTTAAAAGTCAAGGTGAGCCAAGACTCTGAAGAAGCTCTCTGTCTTGTACTATGCTGTGGGAGGGAAGCTGATGCAGAAATTTTGGCACCATCAGTTGTCTTGTATAGAATATCCCCTATAACTTTTATATTTGACTCCCCTTTCCCTCAGGATTTCAAGAGAACATTGATAGCAAGAGAGCATAATGGCAAAAGGGTTGGAGGTGTGGGAGTCATCTTGATTACAAAGAATACCCTTTATTGTTGTTGTTAACTGAATCCAGCTTGCACCTCTGAGATTTCTCACTCCATATATGGTATGAGTCAGATTATCAAAAGAAATTGGATAATGATCTATCGGGAATGTTTTAGCAGTGGATTCCTTGCACTAGGACAGATTTTAAATAGATCAGGGTTGGGATCCTTTCCAGCTTTATAATTCTATTATTCTACTTGAGCTTAAATTAGACGAGGCATGAGATGTGAGAAGGAGGGGGGAAAGAGGGACTCTAGCATTGTGGCATAGTGGTTTGAGCGCTGGAGTATGACTCTGGAGACCAAGGGTTGAATCTTGGCTTTGCCATGGAAACCCACTGGGTGAACTTGGGCAAGTCACACTCTCTCAGCCTCAGAGGATGGCAGTGGCAAACTCCTTCTGAAGAAACCTGCCAAGGAAACACCATTATAGGTTTACCTTAGGGTCTCCATAAGTCATAACTTGAAGGCACACAACAACAACAACGTCAGCATAAGGGGGGTTACTTACTGAAAAGGTCGAGAGAGTACTTAGATAATGACAAGTAGGTTAGAGATAGGACATACATGTAGTAGGCTCCCATCTGATTCAGAGTCCCTAAGGAAGCAGTAGAGAAGTTAGGGCCATCCAGGATGGGAGACATCCCTATCCTGTCTGAGTGTAATGATCTGGACAGAAAATAGCAGGGCTAAAATACAGGGCAGAAGAACTAGGCTTTTTTTGTCTTCCTTTTCCTCCGTAGGTGTGGATCCAGCAGTGAGCCTTGTAGTAATTCTAGTCTTTAAAGGATGTTGGGCTGCCACATCTCATCTCCACCTACTTCCTCTACCCATTGACCCAACTTGCTTAAAGATGCCTCACAAAGTGTAAGGATTAGCACCAGTGACAAAACAGGTTAAAGGAAGTGAAGCACCTGTATGTGTATGGGTATGTTAATCATCCGTGTGAGTTTAGCAACTTAGGAAGGTGGGCGGGGCACTCATTTCTTCCCCACTTTCTGCTAGTTTTTCAAATAAACAAACTGAATAATAATAGTAATCAAAAAACCAGCTAAGCAGGTAGAAAGGCAACAGTGCCATGGGTGCTCTTCAGTTTTGTGGCACTCACTGAGCCTCAGCTTCCCTCCTGAGCTCAGAATGAGCTTTTGTAATAATAATAATAATAATAATAATAATAATAATAATATCCTACCCCATCTGTACTCAGGCAATCTTTGACTTTATTCTACTTCCTCAGATGCATTTGAAAGTAAACTGAAGTCTACAAAACCTCATGTTGCTAACTTCTTTCTTTCAGTTAGTCTCAAAGGTGCTACAAGATCTCTTTGCATACTGATTTTACAGACTTACATGGCTATATTTTTGAATTCTATCAGAATGAGGACATGGAGGTCCAGGGATGAGGCCTCAAAAGGAGGACATAAATGGCGCAGTCCCCAGTAATCCTCTTGAGCTAGTTGCTAAAGAAGTTTTGTGTACAAAATTATTCTAGCATTTATGCTGCACTTTAGAAATGTTGGTGCATGTCACAAAAATAAATGCTCCTTTATCCCCCTTCCTTGGCTGCAAGCCTGAGAGAAAGGCAGAGATTACCCTGTGGACTCTTTCAAACGGGAGGAATTTCTCCCAATTCCGAATGGAGCCAATGCGGATTCATGCGGATTCTTGTTTAGCAAATTTACCTGAACCCCTGCTCCGTTCGGAAGGCATTCGGAATTACTTCCCATTACCCAAAAATAACCCCCCCTTCCCCGAAATCACGTGAGAAGCTTAAATTCGCAATAATGTAAAACCCATGATTGCATTCGGAGTGACTTCCCTTTTGCCCGAATTTGCATGAGAAGAATTAATTCGCAATAACGTGAAACCCCAGGATTGCGTTTGGATTGCCCTTGGATTATACTTCCAATTTCTCATGTCTGAAAGAGTCCTGAGTTGCTGATGTAGTTGGAGAAGTGCACACAGGGCAATGTTAGAGACTTTCCTGGGCAAACATCCATTCTCTCCCCATTTTGAAGCTCAAGAGTGGAAAATTTTCTCCTGTTGTATGGGTCTTCCACCTCAGACATTCTTTTTGTTAATCTTTTTTAATGAGGTTTTGCATTGGACACCAAGGACTTATTTTTTGTAACTGGAAGACAAACAGTGTAACAAGATTTAGGTACAGAAACCATTCCCCAAGCTTGGATTCTGTACAATAGTTGAGGCTGAGCATTCAGAGACAAAGCCCAGCCCTTTGCAATCCTTTACAGGAGAGCAATATAATATTTGGGAAGCAAAACCAAGGGCATGTGGAAACTCTGATAAACATTGGCTAGAGTTTGGGCAACTGGAATGGAGAGAAAGGACAGAAGCCAGCAATGCTATGACAAGATGTGGGAGAAATGACAGCAGGTAACCAGATAGGTAATACAGGAGTAACTTGACCCAAGGGAACAAAGGGCCCAAACCCCATAATCTTCTTTGCTCATTTGGTTTGTCAGACTTTTCTTGATTTCCCTCCTGCTCTCACCTGTCATCTTTCCTTTCAAGAAAAACAAGCCATGTGACTCACAGAAGGCCTTTCCAGCAAACAAGAACCTTTCACATAGCAATAGG
The DNA here is from genome assembly GCA_034509955.1 of Urosaurus nigricauda. Classification (NCBI taxonomy): domain Eukaryota; kingdom Metazoa; phylum Chordata; class Lepidosauria; order Squamata; family Phrynosomatidae; genus Urosaurus; species Urosaurus nigricauda. The sequence goes on from JAOEGL010000001.1 coordinate 99,039,449, forward strand.
AGGCTTCCTTTGTGCCAGAAAGGAGTAATGGTACACAGGATGCATAGATTGCTCATCTTGCCTTCCTTAGGATTAAAACTTGTTTTCCTTCCCAGAGGTACACTCAAAAGGCAGAGCAATATCTGAAGAAAGAGTGCAGCATGGTGAGTAGCAGTTGCAAAAAAAAAAAAAAAATAAAAAAAAATCCTGAAGGGTCTCCTCAGCTGCCTGTTCTTGATGTGCCCTGTGACTGTGAGTGCTGCAAATGCCATGGGACCCTACTTATTAGCACCTCAGAAATGCTTCATCGAGGGTGAAACATATCCATTCCCTATGTGTTCTTTAAGAAAAAAAATCAATTTATCTGCAGAAAGGAAATGTTGGGGATAGAGGAGCCAAGGTGAGCTACAGCTGGTCTTCAGGCCATCATTCTGTTATGAAGCTCCTCTTTTTTTCTTCCCTGAACAGCCGGCCATTTGTTCCTTGTCCCTCCTTGGGTTCTTGTTAATCGTATTTTACAAGGCTTTGCATTGGACGTCAAGCATTTGGTTTTTGTAACTGGGAGACAAACAGCAGTGCAAACCTGAGCCACAATAAGGCCATTAATCAGATCTGTTACAGGCTCTTCAGGAACGTGCCTGGGCTTTCAGCAGTGTGAATGGAGAAGAGGCGACTTGAGCATATATATCACTCTTTCACAGATGCCCTGCTTCTTTCATACCTATTTCATTCCTCAAAGAATACAGGGGAACAGCCAGCTTGTGGAAATCTGCTGCTTTTCGTTCTAATGTGCACCATGAAACTCTAACTCACTCTCAGTCAATAGCCATGGGTGGAACAGAGCTGAGCAATTCCTTATCCTGCTTTGTACCATCCTTTACAGCTGGGGAGTAGTTTCTTCACAGACAGCTTGGAAATTAAAATGTTAGCCAGTTCTGTAGCTAAGTATTTGCTGATATGTCAACTTGGAGAAATCCTTTGTTGGTTAGACAATAAATTTATAAAAAAAAATAAACTGAAGGGTTTCAAATCTTAACTTCCTCTTACTGACATTTTTTTAATTGGGATGTATTGTATTCATATTTGTTTAACTATTATTAGATTAGCCTTTTTGACAAACTGTTTTAAATTAATGTCTTAATGTAAACATTTGTATAATTGCTAAAACACTTTTCTATTATCTGTAGTTTTAACTGTATTTTGTTTTAACTTAATGGATCTCTTATTTGAAGAAAGACAGGAAAGAAAAATGATTGTTACTAGATTCTGTGTTTTCCTTTCATTTTCTATTTTGATCTTGCTTTGCATCTACAAACACACAAAGATACCATAGAGACCATAGAAACTGATCTTTTCTGAATGAACAGTCTGGAGAATAAAATCTCACCCAGCAAATTGAACTACTGGATGACTTAGGATATTATTCATATCAGTATGTACTGGCATGAGTCTCCTGGGAGAGTGTGGGTGCACACTTGAATGAAAAAAGGAGCGATGGATAACTGGCAGTTCAACTTGAATGGTTTCTCCACATTTACCACTGGCAGCTGGTAGTTTCCATTTTAGTAGAATGATAAATCTGTGTTTTAGTCCAAAGTTTAAAGATGTTTTCCAAAATTCTGGACTCTGTACCCCAAACAAACAAAATGCATAATAATCCATAGCTACAATGCTATTGTGTGCCTTCAGGTCATTTCAAGACCCTTAAGCAAACTGGGTTTCTTGGCAGGATTTAGGAAAGGGTTACCCAGTGTGTTTATATGGCTGACCAGGGATTTAAAACCTGGGCTGCATCTACACTGCTGAGTTAATGCAGCTTGACACCACTTTAACTGCCATGGCTCAATGATATGGCGTTTGGGGACCTGTTATTTTGTGAGATATTTAACCTTCTCTCAGAGAGCTCTAGGGCCACAACACACTACAAATCCCAGGATTCTGTAAGATGGAGTCGTGGCAGTTACTGCAATGTCAAACTGCATTAATTCTGCAGTGTAGCAGCAGCCCTGGTCTCCAGAGCCCTAGTCCAATGCTCAATAGATGTACAGAAAAAGAGGTCCAGTCAGTATCCAAAGACTTCAACCATGCACATGAGTACTATAGGTCCTTTGGCTCATTTTACTTTTCTTCGTGACTAGCAGTTCCTCAGTTATGAAAAGAAATGACTTGAGATATCCATGGTCATTCACTGTTACATGAGAACTGAATGAGTAATATATCTTTGGGAAGAAATTTTAGAAGTCAGGGAAGGTCACCGCAGCCTTGGAAATGAACCAAAGTCCAGAGAATTAGGAAAGACTATAGAAAGTGAACTTAGTGCTCCCAGTTTCAGGGGCATGTGGCCAGAGGTTGCCTCCATGTGCTATAATGGTCTTGCAGGCTGTCAATGAGCTGCCAGTATTTTGTGAGTTCATAGGTAAGGGCCTTCTCAGTTATGACACTCTGGCTGTGGGATGCCCTCCCCTTGGAGACCCAATTGGCACCAACGCTAGTTTTATTTCATTGAAAAGTTAAAGCTTGGCTTTTTGTAAAAGTCTTTGCAGCCTAATTATTTCACTCAGTGTGTATACCTATATATGGTTTTATATTGTTTTAAGTTCAATGTTTTAGACTACGTAATTGTTTAATACACTTTTAGAATGTTTACATTATTTTACTGTTCGAAAAAATGTTATTGTTGTATTGCTTTACTTTTTAAATTGTTCAAATAATTTTATTGCAAGCTGCCCAGAGACTGTATGATATGAGGTGGTATAGAAAGATTGCAAATAAATAAATAGATAGCTAGATAGCTAGATAATGCACAGAATTCCTGCAAGTTCTAAGCATAAATGTTACTTTTCTACTCCTCCAGGGTAGAAGGCGGGAGAAGCTAATGACAGGGAAATATAAATACTGCCCATATTAGCCTATTATTATTATTATTATTATTATTATTATTATTATTATTATTCCCGGGAATGAGAGGGCAGCCAAGAAGTTGCCACAGGCAAAGCTTTCTCTCTTTCTCTCTATTTGTTTCTTCTACCCATTTGCAAATCATGCCTTGAAACCTGGTTATTTTTTCCCTAGAAATTAAATAGCTGCTCTGAAGGTACAGGCTGAGTCTCCTTTATCTGAAATGTATGGGTCCAGAAGTGTTCGGGACCAAATGCAATTTTGGCGTTTTTTGGAATATTTCCATATACTGTATATAATGAGATATCTTGGAGATGGGACCCAAGTCTAAACATGAAATGCATTTATGTTTTTATACACTTTATACACATAGCCTGGAGTTACTTTTATACACAACATTTTTAATAGTTTTGCGCATGAAACAAAGTGTGTGTACACTGAACCAACAGAAAGCAAAGGTGTCACTAAAATTTTATTTTTTGGACTATTTCGGATTTGGAATTCTGGAGAAGGGAGATTCAAACTGTATGTCTTAATTTTTATTAGGACTATACCAATAAAATCTACTCTCTGTAACTTAAACCCATGGACACAGGCAAGGGCAAAGACCAAAGGGTCATTTCATACAACATGGAGATAGCACAGTGATTCTATTTGAAGTGCCGTTGTTTGATCTTATGGAATCCTGCCATTTGTAGTTGAAGGAAGCATATTTAGAATTCTCAGTCAGAGAGCTTTGGTGCCTTAGCAAACTATAAATCCCATGCTTCTACACTCAAATTGTGTAATGTGTGTGTGTTTCTGTCCTCTTCTGTGAAATAGCCCTTTAATTTTTTTAGAAATTTCCTGTTTAAAATTGCAACTCTGCAAACTGAGCACAGAATGTCATGGCTTTTCTGTGCCTCTCCTCCTGTGAGTTCTCCAAGGGTCAGAACATTTTCCAAAGACATTGTGAGCAGTATGATGACTGTTCTTAGAAGCAATAGTACTCTTGGAACAATTCTATTTCCAGTCTGTTTCCAATCTGCTGGCCATTGTTTCATTTTCTATATCTGTTCACATATGTTAGTTAGCACTATAGTTGTCTCTGTCAATGATCAAAGACAACCTGCAAACATTTGAATTAGAAAATGAAGAAATAGAAATAGTAAAAGAATTCTCATACTTGGGATCAAACATTGATAGAAATTGAGACTACAGCTAGGAAATCAGAAGAAGATTAAGAATGGGAAGGGCAGCCATGAAATAACTAGAGTAGATCCTTAAATGCAAGGATATACAACTGAGCACAAAAGTTAGAATCGTACAAGCCATTGTATTCCCTTGTTTCCATGTATGGATCTGACAGCTGGACAGTTGAAGAGGAAAATCAACTCCTTAGAGATGTGGTGCTGGAGAAGAGTGCTAAGGATTCCTTGGTCAGCCAAAAAGACAAACAAATGGGTCCTGAAGCAGATCAAGCCAGAAATCTCCCTAGAAGCCAAGATGACAAAACTCAGGTTGTCGTACTTTGGACACATCATGAGAATGCATGAATCATTGGGAAAAAACAATAATGCTAGTAAAGGTGGAGGGAAATAGAAAGAGAGGAAGGCTGCATATCAGATGGATGGACTCTATTAACAAGATCACAAGTATGAGTTTGCAGGAATTGGACAAAGGGGTTTTTGAAGATGTCTCATCAGCTGGGTTGTCATGGGTCAAAATCAACTGAGAACTGAGAAGTGACTTTACATCTCTATAGAGAAGATGAACCATGAGATTTTTGTTTTGTTCTTAACTGTGCTTGAGTTGATTTCCACCCATGGCGACCCTGCTGATGAGACATCTCAAAGACCCCCTATCCTCTGCTGCTCTGCCCAATTCCTGCAAACTCATACTTGTTATCTCTTTAACAAAGTCAGTTTCCCTTCTCAGTTCTCTTTTTTTTTTGTTGCTTTGTCTGACATACATACCATTACAGAAGCAATCACACTTTTTCAGAGGGTGGGCCGGAATGATCATAGGTACTTTAATTTACTGGGCCTATTCTAGTTAAGACTAAGAGCTGGATTTAGGCTTTTGGTGGTTTTCCATAGCTCCCCCCTCAATGCCCGGTAACTACAGGCATCCATAGGAAAAGTGAATGGTAAAGAACAAACCCCAAACAAAACAGTGATTTGCATAGGATTGTAAATTTAGATGTAAATCTATGTGTATTGAAGATATCAAATGCACTATCCTTTTTTAGTTCATCAAAACAACCCAGCATATATTAATTATGACTAAAACTGCAAACCTTGAACCTACCTACAAGGCAGGAAATCTCATTCAACTGTGTGGGGTTCTTTCCTAAGTAGTTATGCCTCTAATTACATGGCACATCCATCCTCATTACTTTCAGTGGAGCTTAGCTGCAATTTAACTATTGCCTGACTCAGTGGAAATAGGGTGAATGAAATGTGTCATGATAAATACAGAACAACAGCAGTGGCTCTTGTCAGACTGCAGCCTTTGTATCATTTTCAAGAAGGTCATGGCAAAACTTCTTTGACACTCTTGCCAAGAAAACCCTAGGATAGGGCTGCTGTAAGTTGGAATCAACTTCCAGTCACATGGCAGCAACAGGCTCTCTTTGCCTCTTTTTATTATATCAGTTGTGAAATCTGCTTGGTGTCACTGTGCACCATTGTTAATACCAAAATCATATATGAAAGTTCCCTATTTTATATCTGCTTTTCCCTCTGGGAAAGATGGTGGATTCAAAACTAGGTACCAGTATGCTGGCATCAGTTCAGTTCCACCAAATCCCATGGTGGAGATTCCCCCCCCCCCCCCCCACCTTCAAAGCAGATTGTGAACTCAGATATCTGCTGATACAGCTAACAATGGAGATTAACTAAATGAGAACCCAAAATAATGGTAAAGAAAAGATCTGCCAGAAGATTCAGTGAACCAGAGTTGAACAGAGACAAAGGACCACCATGAAGTAAATAGATCGAAGAAGCTGAAGCACCTCTATGCCTGAGGCCTTCCATTTTATAGCACCAGAAGTTAAGAGAAAAGTTTGGAAGGAGATGATCACTGTTTTCTCCATTGTCTGAGAAAAGAGGAGCCAGGAAGAGTGAGGAAAGATAAAAGATACTATTGAAATTTTAAAGCCAGAGGAATTTAAAACCAACCATGTTATTTGGAATTAGGTGATGATCAATAGATAAATCCAGATCAGGTACTTCTAGAGTTCAGAATGATTTCAATCCATTTAATTTAATGGTAACAGTGCAGAGTTCCTCAAAATTTTGGCACTGTTTTAACCCGCTTGCTTTGATGATCCAAAGAGGAAGTCCAAGTTTGTGACAAAGCAACTGCAGAAAATTCCCTCTTCCTCTACCCCCCGAAACAGGACTGCTAAGGAAGCCCATCTAGGTTACCTACCTTGTGCCCTCCAGATTTGTTGGACTGCTTCACCCACTGGCTGCAATCCAACATCTCTTCATTGTAGTGAAAATATCAACATTCAGAGATAGGCTGTGCCAACACTACACAATCTCCATGCACAATGGCAACATTGTGTAACACATGCTGCTGATTGGGTGCTGTTGTGCAATGGGCACTGTGCAACCATAAGGCACAATGCACAATCACAATGTGTAATGTGCAACATAACAGGATGCCAGCCAATATTCGCAACTAGCAGGACCATTGGTTGCATATGTGCTGGGATGATAGCCAGCATTGTGAAGAATATCTGGAGGGCACTGGGTTGGGGAGGGCTGTTCTAAGACATCAAAAAAGTAGTTGTGTTAGTCTCTTGCAGCATAAAAAGGAGGATCAGGGACAAAAAAAATGTAATGTGGTAACATCTTTAAGACTGACTATTTTTTTAATTTGACATGAGCTTTTGTGGATACAAACTCATTTCTTTGGTACTACATCCAAAGACATAGATTTATATCCATGAAAGTTCTTGCCAAAATAATAATAATAATACAATTCACTCTTAAAGGTGTTGCCATGTCTCTTTTCCCCTCTCCCCCACCTTTCCTCTTTTTATCCAAGAGGATATGTGATTTCTACCCTGGGTCATCCTTGTATGCTGAAGAATAAAGTGCATTAAAAAAATCTCACCTCAAGGTGGCAATTTTATTTATTTATTTGGGGAATTTTTGGAGCAAATTGACTGATTTTTTGTGCATGTCCGTAAATGAGCAAAATTTAAAACTAGCTTAATTGCTGCCTTGTTGAGTGGATTATTAAAAAACAGAAGTTCAGATAGGTTACTTGCATCTTTTCCTTTAACAAAGGAGAAAGAAAAGGAAGAGGCTGTAGTCCATGTGCTTGGGTGAGATCTAATCTAATTTGCACTTGAGCCATTGCATTCTGGGAGCCATTGCTGGGAGGCTACTTAAGGCTACTCTAGTCAAGGAGGTTTTTAGAGAATAGAAGAGGAGCCGGCCTGAAGCATCAGAGGAAGTGAATCAGAGACTTGCCTTTGGAAGGAGCTTTTAGCCAGGAGCTCTCTACATAACTATAGGCCCCGTGACTTGAACTCAGTGACAGAGCTTGGGAATAAAGGCCAAGTCTAGCAAGGGAAGCCCACAGTCTTGTTTCAGTGCCTCCTTAAGACTTCTCAGTATGGACACTGAAGGCCCTGCAGCAGTCACCTGCAACACTTGTGGGATGTTTGCCTACAGAGGTGGCGAACTACACCTGCCACAAGTGCAAGTTGGTAGTCCTCTTGGAAGAGAAAGTACAGCAGCTAGAGGAGCAGATATCTGCACTCCAGCATCATAGAGAGCAGGAGATTCTCCTGAACAGATCAGACCAGAATGTCTTGGGTGGGAAACAGAGAGAGGAAGTTGTTGGGGTGGAGGAGGTCACTCCACATACAACAGAGGTAGATGCTTGGAGGAAGGTCACACACAGAAGTAAGGAAACCAGGGAACGTTCTGTGAGTGGCTTGCAGCTACAGAATCGCTTTGAATCTCTCTCTGTTGTCAGAGATGATGAGGAAAAGCAGCAGGGACAGACATCAGGGACAGAGCAGGGGAGCCTGAGAGTATCACGAAAGGGAACAGACACTGCTAAGCCTCGGAGGAGGCGCGTGGTCGTGGTGGGGGACTCCTTGCTGAGGGGTACAGAAGCAGTGGTTTGTGGGCCTGACAAGATGTCTCGGGAGGTGTGTTGTCTCCCTAGGGCAAAGATCCATCATGTGACGGAGAGGCTGACAAGACTTGTCAAGCTTACTGATCAATACCCCTTTCTTTTGGTTCATGTGGGAACCAATGATACTGCAAGGCACAGCTTTCAGAATATCAAATGGGATTATGAGGCTCTGGGAAGGAAGCTGAAAGAGATGGATGCACAGGTTGTCATCTCATCTCTACTCCCAGTAGAAGGGCATGGTCCAGGAAGGGAGAGGAAAATAACAGAGGTGAATAACTGGCTCCGTAGATGGTGCCGCCAAGAACAGTTTGGATTCTTGGATCATGGGCTGCGGTTCCATGAGGAGGGACTTCTGGCAAGGGATGGGCTGCATCTCACGCCAGTTGGCAAAAACGTTTTTGCCAACAGTCTGAAGAATCTGATCAGGAGGGCTTTAAACTGAGTTATGTGGGGGAGGGAGACATTATTCTGGAAGGCAAAAGGGATGGAGAGAATAGTCAAAGTGGCATAGAGGGAACAAGGCAAACAGTGCAAGGACCCAACAGTAGGAGGCAAAAAAAATGTGCAAAAGCAGCAAGTAAAGAGGACACATGGTCTTAAATGTCTCTACACTAATGCACAGAGTATGGGAAATAAGCAGGATGAACTGGAACTCCTAGCACAACAAAGGAAATATGATATAATAGGCATCACTGAAACCTGGTGGGATAAGTCTCATGATTGGAATGTAGAAATAGAGGGGTATAACCTTTTTAAGAGAAACAGGCCAAGCAGGAAAGGAGGAGGAATAGCATTATATGTCAGGGATATTTACACCAGTGAAGAGATCCAGAAGTCAATACTGGAAGCCAGGTGGAGAGCATCTGGATAAAAATTAAAGGAGAGGGAAATAACAGGGATGTTACTGTGGGAGTCTACTACAGACCCCCGACTCAGGCAGAGGAATTGGATGATGCCTTTCTAGAACAGATAATCACATACTCAGAAAAGAGAGATGTAGTAGTGATGGGTGACTTCAACTATCCTGATATTTGCTGGAAGTCAAACTCAGCCTAATCCTCAAGGTCTAGCAAATTCCTCATTTGCCTGGAAGACAATTTCATTGTCCAAAAGGTGGAAGAGGCAACAAGGGGATCAGCCATTTTAGATCTTATCATAACCAACAGGGAAGACCTAGTTGATGGGGTGCAAGTGGTTGGATCCTTAGGTGGAAGTGACCATGTTCTCCTGGAGTTTGTAATACAGTGGAAGGGAGAAGCTAGGCATAGTCAAACACGCACTCTAGACTTTAGGAGAGCTGATTTCAATAAACTTAGAGAAATACTGGGAGTGATCCCATGGTCAGGAATACTAAAAGAGAAGGGAGTTCAAGACGGATGGGAGTTTCTCAAAAGGGAGATATTGAAGGCACAATTTCAAACAGTTCCAATGAGGAAGAAAAATGGAAGATGTCTCAAGAAGCCAGGATGGATGACTAAGGAACTTTCAAATGAGCTAAGCTTTAAACAGAACATGTATAAGAAATGGAAAAATGGGGAAATCATGAAAGAGGAATTCAAACAAATAGCCAGCACATGTAGGGGTAAAGTCAGAAAAGCTAAAACACAGAATGAACTCAGGCTGGCTAGAGTGGTTAAGAACAATAAAAAGGGCTTTTTTGGATATGTCCGCAGCAAAAGGAAGAAGAAGGAAACGGTAGGGCCACTGCGTGCAGAAGATGGCAAAATGCTAACAGGGGACAGAGAAAAGGCAGAATTACTCAACACCTTCTTTGCTTCAGTCTTCTCAGAAAAGGCAAAGGGTGCTCAACCTAAGGATAATGGAGCAGAAGACAGAATAGAGGAATTTCAGCACAGAATAAGTAAAGAGGTAGTACAGGAATACCTGGTTAACCAAAATGAATATAAATCTCCAGGACCAGATGAACTACATCCTAGAGTATTAAAAGAACTGGCAAATGTAATATAGGAACCACTGGCAATAATCTTTGAGAACTCATGGAAAACAGGAGAAGTCCCAGCAGACTGGAGGAGGGCAAATGTTGTCCCCATCTTCAAAAAGGGAAAAAAAGAGGATCCCAACAATTATCATCCAGTTAGTCTGACATCAATTTCAGGAAAGATTCTGGAGCAGATCATTAAGCAGAGAGTCTGTGAACACTTAGAGGCCAATGCCATAATCACAAAAAGTCAACATGGGTTTCAGAGAAACAAGTCATGCCAAACGAACCTGATCTCTTTTTTTGATAAAATTACCAGCTTGGTAGATGAAGGGAATGCTGTGGATATAGTATACCTCGATTTCAGTAAGGCCTTTGACAAGGTTCCCCATGACATTCTTGCAAACAAGCTTGCAAAATGTGGGATAGACAAGTTAACTGTTACATGGATTTATAATTGGTTGACTGGCCGAACTCAAAGGGTGCTCAACAATGGCTCCTTTTCATCCTGGGGAGAAGTGACCAGTGGGGTCCCACAGGGTTCTGTCCTGGGCCCAGTGCTATTCAATGTCTTTATTAATGATTTGGATGACAGAATTGGGGGCATACTTATCAAATTTGCAGATGACACTAAACTGGGAGGAGTAGCTAATACCCCAGAGGACAGATTCAAAATTCAAAATGACCTGAATAGACTAGATAGCTGGGCCGATGCTAACAAGATGAAATTCAATGCAGAGAAATGTAAGGTTCTGCACTTAGGGTGGAAAAATGAAATGCACAGATATAGGATGGGGGACACCTGGCTGAATGAGACCACATGTGAAAGGGATCTAGGAGTCCAAGTAGACCATAAGCTGAACATGAGTCAACAGTGCGATGCGGCAGCTAAAAAAGCCAATGCAATTTTAGGCTGCATCAATAGAAGTATAGTTTCTAGATCAAGGGAAGTTATAGTGCCACTCTATGCTGCTTTGGTCAGGCCCCACCTGGAATACTGTGTCCAGTTCTAGGCACCACAATTCAAAAAAGATGTGGAGAAACTGGAGCATGTCCAAAGGAGGGCAACTAAGATGGTGAAGGGTCTGGAAACCATGCCCTATGAGGAACGCCTTAGGGAACTGGGGATGTTTAGCCTGGAGAAGAGAAGGTTAAGAGGTGATATGATAGCCCTGTTTAAATATTTGAAGGGATTTCATATTGAGGAGGGAGCAAGCTTGTTTTCTGCTGCTGCAGAGACTAGAACGCGGAACAATGGATGCAAACTGCAGGAAAAGAGATTCCACCTCAACATTAGGAGGAACTTCCTGACAGTAAGGGCTGTTCGACAGTGGAACACACTCCCTCGGAGTGTGGTGGAGTCTCCTCCCTTAGGGGTCTTTAAGCAGAGGCTGGATGGCCATCTGTCAGGGATGCTTTGATTTGGAGTTCCTGCATGGCAGGGGGTTGGACTGGATGGCCCTTGTGGTCTCTCCCAACTCTATGGTTCTATGATTTTATGATTCTATGATTGTGAGCAGTCAGTTTAGCCTTTCTTTTGCTTGCTATGTGGTTAGCTTTACAAAGGACAAAGGTGTGTCTCAGATATGAAGGAAACATTGACCAATTTTATTCACCTCTAGTTCTACGTCTGAAGCGTCCTGCCCTACTAGAACAAGAACAGGTGCCTGTAATACTGCAGCGTGTTGACCCTATCTTTCCTGGAACATGTGATATGGAAATGCCTAAGGCCCATTCACACTACACATTTATAGCACTATTGTTCCACTTTAACTGCCATGGTTCCTATGGAAACCAGGGATTGGCAGTTTAAGGAGGGATAATTAGAATTCTTAGCCAATCATCTTCTAGTGGCCCACCAAACCCCAGGATGCCGTAGGAAGGAACCATAGCAGTTAAAGTGAAATAATAGCGATATATCTGTGTAGTGTGAATGGGTCCTGGAGCAATTCAAGTAGGTTTAGTTGTCACATTGCAAACACTGGTGGGTTATTGCTTCCATGTTGCTAGTGGCAGTGAACCCATTCCGGCTAGCCAAGGGGCTGAACCAAATTTCCCAGAAAAGTTCAGCACCTTGGAGAGGTGCTAAGACCCCAAGCAGATCCATTGGCCCCACCAAAATGGAAGACACTAGTCACCACCAAGCAATGATCATTGGAATTCTGTGTCCCAAGTTGCAAATGGAGCAGAGACAGCCTTCTCTGTTGTACTTCCTTTTAACTCCCATTTACACCTAAGATAGCAGTATGTAGTCTTCTGACTTTTTGGATGTCCTTTGTTTTTTACTAGTCCCATGGGGCCCACCAACTGGGGCCAGGCATGCAACAGTGGCAGAGAAGGGTGGAGGCACACTAAGAAGTAAAAAATAGTTTTGTTCCAATCACACTCTCAGCCCAGAGATTTGTGGTTATTGTGGTTATTATTCAAGCTCACAGATCCTATCATACAAAAATGTCAGCCATAATTTTCTCTCACCCTAATGTAACAAGTGTGTTAGTATAGTTTGAAATCAGAAGCTCTTGTCTGAGAATTAGTGAAAGATCCTAAACAACTTTCTGCCCATCTGTGATGGAAGAACATGGGCAGCCTCAGTCCATATCTTCCATCCCATCCAGGAAAAAAAATTGTTGTTGTGTGCCTTCAAATCCTTTCCAACTTATGGTGACCCAAAGGTGAACTAATCATGGGTTTCTCTTGGCAAGTTTCTTCACAGAGGGTTTGCCATCATCTGAGGCTGATAGAGTGTGACTTGCCTAGTAGGTTTTCATGGCTGAGCATCTTGGTCTCCAGAGTCATAGTCCAGTGCTCAAACCACTACATCATGCTCGGTTTTCTGGAAATTATGCACTTTGCTATATAAGGGAGGTGAAAATGGGGAGGACACTAATGTTGTGTTTGTGATCTATGCCGCTCTGCTGAGGAAGCCCTGGAATGCCACAAAAACATGAAGCAGCAAATTGCCCCCTTAGCAGTGGCACCACCATTGATTCTGGGAGCTGCTCCCTCAGCAGTGGTTCATATCAGGCTGTCAGAGATGCAAGTTTTATCCAGTCAACAGGATGCCTAAAAGTACTTGAAACAAGAGTTTGGATCCTCGAGAGAAAACTGAGGAAGGAAGACAACGCCTGAGTGAGGAAGCTGAAAAGTAAATATATGTGTGTGGCAGAGCCGGGCATGGACTCCAACTCTTATTAGCATTACTTTGCTTTTTTCATTCACTCCTGGAAATTTTCTTTTGAAGGGAGATAATTTTATAAACTGCTGAATGCATGGTTTCCAGAGCCTCTGGCATTCAGCAAGAGAGACTTGCTTTTAATCTAGCTCTTCTGCCCCTGTATTAAAGGATACATTTTCAAAGCAATGGGGGCATGTTACTAGTACAAAGAAGTCCTCCCCACAAATAAGAGGATGTAGGCGTGTAACACAGTTCTAGTTGCTTTGAAAATCTGCCCTGAGGGGGGAGGCAGAACAAATGTTTCCCTTATAATGATATTGCAATAAAAGAGAATGTGCCTCGTGTCAGTGTTGGTCTGCTGTTCTGCTGGAGGTTTGAATCAAGTTTGATTTGAAAAGAAAAAAAACTGGACTTGTACAGTGCATGCAGTCATGTCTCATCAGGTCAGCTGCCAGAGCACTGGGGTTCACACTGTAAGGCCATTTTGAGGTGGAAACAGGCAAAGCAAAGCCCTTCCTGGATTACACCAAATAGCTTACTCACAAAGCTGGTTGCCAACCTCAGTGATAAAAGTGTGGTTGGCAACCAGTTTTGTGAGTAAGCTATTTGGCATAATCCAGGAAGGGTTTTGTTATGCCCAATCCAATTCCATACTTTTCAGATTAATATTATTATTATTAATTATTATTTATTTTATTTATATAGCACTGTAAATTTACACAGTGCTGTACATACAATCTTAGAATTAGACGGATCCCTGCCATCAGGCTTACAATCTAAAAGAGACAACACAAAGGAGAATGGGAAGGTGGTGAGAAGGGGATGAAGTCCAGTGGTTCTTCTCTCCTTCTGGGGTATGGACTGAGGGAGGGCAAGGCTTCTTAAAACATAGTTAAAAGGAGGCATCTTGGGGCAGATGGCACAATTCTGGGAACGCTTCCCTACAATATAGTCTTTAACTTAATTTTGAAACTGGTTAGAGAAGTGATGAGGCATGCATGTGAGGGAAGAAGGTTCCAGGAGTGAGGGGCAGCAAGTGAGAAGGGACGAATCCGAGACAGGGCAGAGGAAATCCTCGGCTGGGACAGGAGACCTTGACTACTAGAACGGAGGGTACGAGAAGGAGTGTGAGGAGAAAGAAGTTCAGACAAGTATAGAGGGGTCAGTCCGTGGAGGGCTTTATAATAATAATATAATAAAAATTTATTTATATGCTGCTCAATCACAAGGAATCCGGGTGACTCACAACATAGGGAAATACAAAGCATTAACAATACAATGAAATAAAAACCAAAATATAACATAGCAATATATTAAACTATAACAATTAAATAAAATAACAATAATAACAGTAAATAACAGAAACAAAAATACATACCAAATCAACAGCAGCAAAAAATACATATAATTAACAAGCAAAACATGTGAGAAGAAAAAACTAACAATAAATGTTCCTAACCGATTAAAATAAAATATTTAAAACAAACTCTAAGGGGTGGGGGCAAAATTCCTTCAGCATGCTCCAGCTGACCCTCGTTGGAATTTGGGTAGGAGGAGGAAGAGAGTGCAGGATCTTTCTTTACTTTCAGGCTGGAGGAGAGATGATCAGAGGCAAGCTCTGATACTTGTAAGTCCTAGCCACAGTAGCCATGGCATCCTCCAGCTGACCCTTGTTGGAATTTGGGTAGGAGGAGGAGGAGAGTGCAGGGTCCCTCTTCCCTTTCAGGCTGGAGGAGAGATTTGAAAGTCAGCAACAAAAGCTTGTACTGGATGCGGAAGGGGAAGGGGAGCCAGTAAAGGGAGGATAAGAGAGGAGAAACATGGTCAAAGCGGCGAGTGGATGTGATTATACGTGCGGCTGAGTTCTGGACAGAGATTAAAGGATGGAGGTGAGAGAGAGGAAGCCCTGTCAGAAGGAGGTTGCAATAATCTAGTTGTGAAACCACTAGGGCATGGACCAGAGTCTCGGCAGTGGAGGCTGAGAGGAATGGATGGATTTTAGCAATGTTGTAGAGAGAGAATCTACAGGTCTTAGCGGTGGCCTGAATCTGGGGAATAAATGACAGAGAGGAATCAAAGATGAAACCAAGACTGCGGGCTTGCTGAACCAGTTGAATAGAAGTGCTGTCAACAGAAACAGAAAAGGAGTATTAAAGGGTGGGATTAGGTGGGAAGATGAGAAGTTCTGTCTTAGACATGTTGAGCTTCAAGCGCTAATGCCGCATCCACTGAGAGATGGCAGCCAGACAAAATTAGACTTGCTGTTCAAGCCCTGGCGAAAGGTCAAGGGTGGAAAAATACAGCTGAGTGTCATTGGCGTACAGATGATAGGAGAAACCAAAAGAACTGATGATTTTACCAAGGGACAATGTGTATAGAGAGAACATAATGGGACCCAGGACAGAGCCCTGAGGAACTCCAACAGATAAAGGAACAGAGGAGGAAGTCTGACCACATGTGACCACTGCAAAAGATCTGTCTGATCCTTGTTGGATGGAACACAGTTGTCCCAGTGTGTATACCTAAAAGTAGGCAGCCGATACTGTTGGATGCCCTATGCAGGGAAGTGGACAGTGGGAGTGTGTTCCTGTTAGTTTTCCAGGACCTCTAAATGGCTTTCGATACCATTGACCATAGTATCCTTCTAGGACATCTCTCTGGGATGGGACTTGCAGGTACTGTTTTACAGTGAATCTGTTCCTTCTTGGAGGAGCAAATCCAGAAGGGTGTGCGGGGGGACTTCCACTCTATCCCCTGGCCATTTGCCTATCGGATCCCTCCGGGTCCTGTTTTGTCCCCCATGCTATTCAACATATACATGAAACCACTAGGAAAGGTCATCTGGAGTTTTGGGGTGCAATGCCATCAATATGTGGAGGACACATACTTGCCTTTCAACTGCAATCCAAGGAGGCTGTCCTGGTCCTAAACCAATGTCTAACATCAGTAATGAGCCCATTACTGGATGAGGGCAAACACATTGAAAATTAACCCAAACAAGACAGAGATGATCCTGTCAGAAAGCAGATCAGGGAATAAGGATTCAGGCTGTACTAGATGGGGTGTACTCATGGACAGCTTTGAACCTGGAGGCCCAGATTTCTGCAGTGACCAGGAGAGCTTTTGTAGATCTAAAGCTTGAGATGCCAAATCTGGCCATGGTGATACATGCCTGGGTTACATCCTGTTTGCACTACTGTAACACGCCCTACTTGGTGCTGCCTTTGAAGAGTGTTCAGAAACTTCAGCTGGTCCAAAGAGCTGCAGCCAGACTGTTAACTGGGGCAGGTTACAGAGACCACACAATGCCCCTGTTGAAACAGCTCCACTGGTTGCTTTTATATTTTTTAAAAACTGTATTTTATTCTTTTAATGAATGATATGTTTTAAAACAACAACAGTATGATTCTGTTTTAATACTCACCTTTGTTATGTTTTTAATTGTATTTTCATATTGTAAGCCACTAAGTTCCAATTTTGTGAAAAAAGCAGGAAATTAATCATCATCATCATCATCCTGAAGGCAGGAAATGGTTGTATCAATAATGTGTAGTATGAGCATTGGACTATGAACTCTGTTCACCAAACCCCCACCCACCCACCCACCCAGCCATGAAAATCCAGTAGCTGACCTTGGACAAGTCACATTCTCTCAGCCTCAGTGGAAGGCAATGGGAAACCATGGCTGAAAAAATCATGTGGGGGAAAAAACTCATTATAGGTTCACCTTAGAATCACTGTAAATCAGAAGCTACAACAAGCTGACTTTTTGACTGAAACATGGAGTAAAAATACTTTAAATGAACATAAATAAATAAATAAATAAATAAATAAATAAGACAATGCATACATTAGCGCAGTGGTTCTCCATGTTTTTACCCTTGTGATTCCCTTTACATCTACATGTGAACATCACTCTGTCCCCCCTCCTCACTTGATGTAGTATAGGATTAAAAATATTTCGTTTTCTATGTGTATTTTTATTCAGACATTCGTGTATATTCATATTTTAACATTTTATACAAAAATAGCTCTCCTCTTCCAGGTGGAGGTTCCAAGTGCCCTCTTTTGCTTTCTCTTCCCCTCCACGACAGAAAAAAATTGGGAAGAGGAGGGATCAGTGCAAACAAGTCTTGCACACACACACACCCTTGAGCAACTCTTGTGTCTCCCTAAGGGTGGATCCTGTCCCATTGCTTGAAAACCTCTGCATTAGGGTAAGCTGTATGCAAAAAACAAGAAGATGTAGGTTTGGAAATGGAGCATCTATTAGGAAAAGCTGCACACCAAAATGTGTGTATTAAGGAAAGTTGCATACAAAGACAAGTATGGGGGGTGGATGGGGGGTGGGTTGTTTTTTTTTTTTTTCCATTTTAAAACAACATTTTGCAAACATATGTAGAAATTAGATGAAACAGTACTACTGTACCACTGAATACATGCAGAACTGACATTGACTAGAAATGCCCTGATTTATTATTATAGAAATGTATTTAAGATCGAAACTGAATCCTCTAGGGACCTTATCACACTAGTGAAATACCATTCAGAAACGGGATTTAAACTAGATTTAATTTTTTTAAAAAAAACCTGCAAATGCAGGAAAGTTATCACACAATGCTCCTTCAAATGTGAAATAATGCGAAAAAAATTAAGGCAAAGCAGAGAAAAACGGCAGCACTTTACTTTTGGAGCTCTCTGTTTTACCTTCAGTTTATTTTTGCATTATTTCAAGTTTGAAGGAATGTCATGTGATAAACATCCCACATTTGCAGTTTTTTTTAAAAAAAAATATATTAAATCTTGTTTAAATCCCATTTCTGAACGGGATTTCACTAGTGAGATAAGGTCCTAGGTCAGTGAAAAGAAGTGTTAACTGTTTCCCTGTTCCTCACATTTGTGCCCTTATTGGATAAGTTGTGGTAATTTCTGTAGTAACTGTACTTTCAATTGTATGATGAATACAGGCAGACAGTTATCAAGTAATAATTTGTCATTATGGCCCTACAAACATCTGTAGTAAAGTAGGGGGGGGGATCTGTGGACCAGTGCTGGTCTGCTAGCTATTAGCCGATGAACCATGACAGGCTTCCAGGAAAAGCAAAAACAGTTGTAAGCAGTGGGCACAAATATGGTATCATTCAATGGCACATGGGGATAAGGAAGAAATCCTCGTCCCCTGCATCAGATATCATGAGATGCACTGCTCTAGAGATGCAGCTGACCATTACCATAAACGTCTGTAAAGCAAACCCAGCCATTGTTTTCTGAGAGAAGGTTGTCAGGATATGTCCATTTTTATCCACACCTTTAGAGGAAGATTTGGATATTGATGAGCAAGTTAAAAGAACAACATGCTTGTTATATAATGATTTATCTATGAACTTTGCAAAGTATTTGGCCAGCCCCTTGTGGAGGAGCTCTGGCTGCTCTGATGGGTCTGCTTCAGCAAGGAAATGTTTATAGAATCATAGAATCATAGAAATTTAGAGTTGGAAGAGACCACAAGGGCCATCCAGTCCAACCCCCTGCCATGCAGGAACTCCCAATCAAAGCATCTCCGACAGATGGCCATCCAGCCTCTGCTTAAAAACCTCCAAGGAAGGAGACTCCACCACCCTCTTATGTTAAAGAAAAGAGCATACTTATGAGACAGTGTAGGAACTCTTAATAAAAGTAGAGAGCTCAGCCATCAACAATCCTTACAGTGAGCTAGGAAGTAAAGTTGAAGCCCTGCATGTCACAGCAAGTGTTAACAGCAGCTTTATGACAGTATTGTGAGGAAAAAGAAAAGTTAGACCTAGACAAGTCCACCCTTCATCAGGGACTCTTTAAAAGGAAAACAGCTGCAATCTGAGAAACAGCAATCAGCATTCAGAAGAAACCATGCTCAGCAGGTTGCTGTTTTGAAAGCTACTAGGTGGTGAGTTGGTTCAAAAGACCCCTGACTAGTGGGTGGCTGTTCATTTTAAATTCCCCTTTCCCACCTGCACCATTATCAAAATTGGAGAACATCCATTTCTTTCATATTGTCTATGTGACAAAATACATCTTAAAGTCTTAAATGATACACTCTGAGTATGCATGGGATTTTTTTTTAATTTTGGTTAGTTTGCTTAGTTGTTAAAAGCTTTGAAGATAAGCTATGAGACACACAGAGAAATTTTCCTTTGGAAAAACCAAAAGATGGAGATTTGCTGCCCTCTAGTGAGTTACAGTGGAAGGAAAAATGGCAATTGGGAAAGAAATGTCTTAACAGGCTATGGCTTCAGTATGCCACCATTCCCTCTAAATGGCCAGATTTGTCAGGAACCGCCTTGATTACTCCTCTCTGTTGCATGGCTTTTTCAGCTTCTTTTAAAATGTCACAGTTTCTTTCTTCCCCCCATTTCCCCCTTTGTTTTTATCTTACTTCAAATGCTGCAACCTGAGTTTGACATGAAAAAGTGATTATACGTGCGGCTGAGCAAAAGCAAACCACTGCAGCTCTCATAGCTTCTGTGTTCCTCCTTGTTAATATTTTTTTGCCATTTTGACCACACTCCAATGTTGCTTTGACACACATGTCCTAGTTTTCAGCTGTGAAAAGAGGGTCTCTCTCTCACACACACACACACACACATGCACAGAGTTCCCTAAGATCATCTAGCTATGTCACCTATGTCTAGTGAAGAGGTGGTCAACTTCTCCACAGTCAAGGGTCACTTTCAATATTCCAGGACAGATCAAGTGGGGTGGTAGGTGACTGAGACAGGGCAAAAGTAGTCAGGATACATAACTTGCACAGTTGCATAGATCTAACAATATAAAAGACGGTTTATTGTGGATTGTCTTGCAAATTCAAATGTAGGGATTTTCTATTTTCTGCTGGACAAGAAAATGGTCAATGTGTGTTGTGAAGTACAGCTTGTAATAGGAATGCATTGCCAAAATGTTCCTTTAAAAGCAACAAATAAATAAATCTACCTTCTTTTTTTTGTGTTGTTTCATGCCACTAACATATTCCGAGACCTGCACCACAATCAGCTAATGGAGAAATCCTGTCTAATAAATGCAGTAGTGAAATTGTTCTTTGATCGTGCCATCCATTGCATCTTGGGATAATTTAAATTGTAGCTTATGTATGATAGTTGAAAGATTTTGTGAAGGAGCCACACAGGTTGTGATTTCAGTCATTGACATAAACACTTGGGAAGGAAATGTTAATTTATTGCCTAAGAATTTGCATTTTGTTTTCCATCCAAGTTTATTTTGAAATGAAATGAAAACAAAGAAACAAAAACAAAGCCCTCTTTGAATTTCAGCAAATGGAAGCAATTATCTATCTAATCACAGCCAGCAAGATTTAATGTTGCTTTCCATAGTATCAAATGAGTATGTATAACATTAATGTGAACATTAATTATTTTTCACCCAAATATTAATTTTCCTTATTCTCAGCCACTGCTTTTGCGGTGCTGTGGCCTGTATTCGAAGGCATTCTATATCATTGTCATTGTTTCTATCTTCCATTTCAAAACGTCCATTCTTAAAATCCCCAATTCGTTGAAAAGTCAGGCATGTTTGAATCCCATGTGAATGAATTTTGAGCCTCCCTTTTTCTACATAACCATAGTAGAGAATGTCCCTGTGAAATTCTGCTGACCCTGTGTAAATCTGAATCTTCTGGGGAACAATTGGATGTGCAAAGACAATGGTGAAGAAGCTCCCTGCTGTTACATTTTTGCCCCAAAAAACACCCTTTCCAGGGGGACACACATTGTTTGGTACATAATTTGAAAATACAGGTATATTTGTGAAACATGAAGCAGCTGGAAAGTCTCCAGAAGGTCCAGACTCTTCCTCAAACTCTGGATCTTGGAGCTCCATTTCCATGTTGTGAAATGAAGATATTCTACCTATGTGCTGGAAGAGAGAAGGCCGGAAAAATATGGCATTTTCCTGACCTTTTAACTTATGGAAAAAATCTAGAAGCCAGTCTGCAGGCAGTGTATCATAAAACATGAAAAGGAACCTGGATAGTTTAATGAGATCATAGCTATGATAGAGTTTCCCTATGTAGCCCAATCTTGAAAATGCTATTGTGGTCCAAGGTGTTGTTGTGTCCTTTACAAAGTTTTGTATAATGGTTACAAAATTGGTAGCACAGACAATATCATCTTCAAGCATCAGATAATATTTAGAGAGACCAGCACAGAAGTTAACTAAATAAGCATAGTCCACATTCTGTTTGGCTCTACAACCCATTCTCCCTCTATTCCAGTAATCTGCTTTCAAGCTGCTTAAAGGAGGGTAACTGGAAAGAGAGCTTTGAATAACAAGCAATGTTCCTACATTAACATGCTCTCCAAATCTAGCCTTAATTTCTTTGGCAGTGTGCTCATTTAGCTGAGAACTGTTATTAGCAAGGTATATAACCAGGGTTATCATTTGTAGTTCTTCTAGAGAAGAGTGACTTAAAATGGACTCAATTGTCTTCAATAAGTTCTGCTCCTTTGCTTTGTAGACAGAAGAAATTCCAATGGTCAAGAATCCTAGAAGAGGTTAAAATGATTATATTGCATTTCCTATGACACTTTGTGTGTAAAAATTTTCAAAAATTGCATAATTGTTCTATTGGCTCTGAACAGCTATCCTTGGAGTTTATCACACGGGAGGAGTTTCTCTCAATTGCGAATGAAGCCAATTCAAATTCACGTAAATTCGCTAGTTTAGCAAATTTACGTGAATTCTAATTGCATTCGGAATGCGTTCAGAATTACTTCCCATTGTCCGAAAATGACTCCCCATTGCCCGAAATTGCGTGAGATATGCTAATACACAATAACGTGAAACCCCATGAATGCGTTTGGAATGACTTCCCATTGCCCGAAATTGCGTGAGATACACTCATACGCAATAACGTGAAACCCCATGATTGCATTCGGATTGCCATTGGATTATACTCCCAAATTCCATCATATGATAAACTCCTATGTCAATAATGAGTATGAAGATGAAGACCTGGCTGGAGTGCTCTTGATGATTTACGCCAGCATTACAACATTATGCCAGTGGAAGTGCGACTCCCTTGGATGTTGCTCAGAGAAGGATCCATTGCCTTCTTGTGCAACACCTTTTCTCTGGCTCCAGTGGTGTCATTAGAGTTGGTGTCCCACAGTGCAGGTGCCTGGAAAGGGCTGCCAGGGGGAGGGTGGCTCCAGGGCAGCCTGCCCCTCTCTTCCTTCCTCTGTTCCCACTGCCTCACATACCTGCCTCTCTCATCCCACAACAGGAGGGATAAGTGAAGGTCAGTTAAACTAGTCTTTTCTACATTGTATTTCTTCTACAAAGTGTTCTGCATCTTTGAAGGAAATCAGGCAATGCTTTCCCCACCTCATCCCACCAATTACTGTCATTTTTCTCGGCATCTCGCAGATGGTGGGGTTTCCTGTGATTTTTATAGATCTGTATTTATTTTTGCCACCAGTGAAAAACTGATGGCAAAAATAGTCATCAGATGAGAACACTAATAGAAGTGTTTGTGCATGGCATAATGTTAGGATTGTTTTGTTGTTTTATTTGTACGTCACTACAAATTTGGTGCTCTGCTTTATTTATTTCCTGTCTCGCTGTTAATCCCCCCAGCAATCCTGTACAGTAAGTTTGTTGAGAGATAGTGCTGGCCTATGATCACCTAGTTGATTCCACAACTGAGCAGAGACTTGAAAGTGAATCTCCTTGTTTCATGTCAAGCACTTTAAATATTATTCTATGCTACTGCTTTAAGATCAGTGACAGGAAGTTTGAAAGATAATGAGAGAAAAATGCAATAATTAATGTGCCTAATTTGCATAATTAGAAGGCAAGTTGGATGATTACAAAGTAATTGCCTGGAATTCAGGAAATGGAGCATCCTATTTACATTTCATCAGTGTCAAAATGCTACTACTGCTATTGTTTTTACTGTACTGTATTTATGGTTGTTGTTATTTAGAATTGGCTCCCCACTGCAAGATGAAGCTGACAGGAAACCAGTGGATTAGAACCAGAAATGCAGGAGCAGGACTCCAGTCTTGCAACTATAGTCTAGGCAGCATCTGCACTGCAGAATTAATGCAGTTTGACACTGCTTTAACTGTCATGGCTCAATGCTTTGGCATTTGGGGATCTGTAGTTTTGTGAGATATTTGTGCCTCTCTGTCAGAGAGCTCTGGTGCCACAAGAAACTGCTGATCCCAAGAGTCTGTAGGAATGAGCCATGATAGTTAAAGTTGTGTCAAATTGCATTAATTTTGCAGTATGGCAGCAGCCTCTCTTTCCTATCAAGCTATGGATGTTTTTTTAAGCTATGCATTGAGCTCAGGGCAGAGACTGCCAAATCACTGCCTAGTTTTTCTACTATTTAGTGACACAAAGCCTTTATTTATCAAGGATTTCACAGTATTTCATCATTTCAGGCCCAGTTCACAAGTATAGTCTTCCTCACAGAATTATAGATCAAGAGAGTTGAAAGGAACCAGTAGGGCCATCTTGCCCAGTCCCCTGCCTTTCAAGAATACTCTTCTAAAGCACCATCCCCAAAGATAGCCACTGATCCTCTGTTTAATCTCCCCCAGGCTGCCACTTTTAAAACAACAGGTAGATAGTATTCAGTCCAACAAGTCACTGTGTATGTGACTGACTTAATGTTTCTGGCTGTGGTGGTACATCCTTCAAGTAAATCAGAACCTTGATGGCTAACAAGTGTTCCAAACTCACCTTTGTGTTTTTTTTTTAAAAAAATGACAAAGAAAATGGCCTCATAATATAAACTATGTATTTCAGATCATGCATTTCAAATTAGGGATGGCCTAAAGTAGCTTGCTGCACAGAAGATGGATCTCTCTCTTACATTACTTTGTTCCACACACATCAAGGAATACATTTTGTTCCACCTACATTTTGTTCCTCATACCCATAACAGCCTATACTCACGCTTTTTAGTAGGAGGAGATCCCAAGAGATATGTATATTGTATAGGCAAAGGACTGCTAGCACTTTCCATGACACTGAGATTTTGATTCTGGGGCTTCTTCCATATGATATCATCAACACTGATGCTCTTCTTTCTATCTATATCCTTAAATATGAAATAGAATCCCATTATGTACTCAAAGGTTTCATATATATATATATATATATATATTGTTATACATTGTTCTTTCAAGTTGATTTCAACTTTATGGCAATCCTATCATAGGGTTTTCTTGGCAAGATTTTTTTCAATCTTCTTCTAAGGCTATAAAAGTGTGACTCAATGGGGTTTTCCCATGGCTTTGAACCCTGGTTTCCCAGATGCCTAGCCTAAAATTCAAACCACTAAACCATGCTGGCTCTGATTGAACATTACTACTGATCTATCAATTAATACTTATTGGTTAATCCTATTTAGTTAAAGTAGTATTCTGATTTCTATTACCTACAAGATTGTATGCCTAGTTGTTGCCACATGTCAAGAAAAATGGGTGGAACTATAAATCCAAGATTGAATAAATATTTTAGGTGATCCAGTTATTTCACTGGATTGTGTTAAGGCTATAATCATATGCAAATTTAGGCATACTTAAGCTGACTGATGTCAATGATCTTAGACATGCCCTACAGCGTAGAATCAGATTGCATAAAATTGAGTAAAAACAAAGTATGTTTTTCCTCTGACTTTACTCAGCAACAGCTAACACTTTGTTGACATTAACATAGCACAAACACAATGCTCTTTTCATGAAAGAATGGATTTTGAAATGTGTAATAATAACTGACAAAACCTACTGAATATGTATCCAAAATGGAGGGGGGAGAATTGTCCCCCTTTTATGAATATGGTTGTGAAAGAGATGGAAATACTACATGCATTCAGGATTTTGCTTGTGTACTTGTGTGTATGTGTGGGGGGGGATTCTCCCCATCTCCTTTGGTTTTTAATATTTTGTGTTCTAGTAAAATGATTTAATATAAAATTACTCAACCATTCTCTGTCAGGTTTGGTTTTCAGACTTTTTGCCATCCCTGTTGTCATCCTCCAGACATGCTCCAGCTTTTCAATATCCTTCTTAAACGGTAGTATCCCAAACTGGGCATAGTACCCAGATGAAGTAAGACCAAAACAGAATACAATGGTCATGTTACTTCCTTTGATCTGCACACTATAGTTCTTTTGTTGCCCCCAGAAGTTAGAAATGCATTGCCCCTATTGTGAATGTGATGGGCATTCGATTAGTGTCGATTAATGTTTAGTTGGTCTCCTAAGACCCCTAGATCCTTTTCACACATATTACTGTCAAGCCAGGTATCTTCTATCATGTACCAATGCATCTGATTTTGATTACCTAAAGGCAGAACCTTACATTTATTCCCATTACTATTTATTTTGTTAGTTTTGGCCCATTTCTCCAATCTATTAAAACCATCTTGAATCCTAAATCTAATCTTCCAAGGTATTAGCTACCTCATCACCTAGCTTGATGTCACCTGCAAATTGGATGTGCTTTCTGCAATCGTATTCTGTGCTTTTCTGATCAAATCCAGAGTAAATCTCCACTTTTTTCCCTCTAGATTAAAGCCCTAAGGTACTGAAAAAGCCTAGAATGGGCCTGTATGTTGTCTGGACTGTTCCTAGTGAAGATGAGGTAAGACCGCTTTATTTGGCCTGTGTAGACAAGTTCCTAGATAATGGGGAACCTTTGATGAATAATATATCTACAGCATTCTCTTGCTCTACCACGTTCATAATTCTATATAAAAATAAGGTAAGATTACTCAGCTTTCGTTGTTCCAGAGGTATATGTGACAGATAGTAGATCTCAATCTAAGAAGAAAGGGTACATCCCGCTTACCAAATGAACTGAAGTCCTAGCCACCATTATGGCAAGAGGTACAACAGCATTCTGATGCTGTGTAATCTACATTACAATTTCTATGCTGCGTCCAGTCAAGCCTATACTTTGGAAACGTGTTGCTGTTTTTAAATCGATTTAAAGATCAATTATGTATAATTTAAATTATAGAGAACATATGGCAAATCCTGCCCACAAATGATTTCATTCACTTACCATGAATGCAGGTTCCTCCAGTTCTGAACATTTGCATTTCTCTTTGCTTTGCTTCCAAATAATGATAAACAATATACTGAAGAAAACTAGGAGAAAACACAGTCTAGAAAGGTTCCCCAAGCAATGGGCCAGTGACATCTGTATGTTCCTGGGTTTCATTCCCGCTTTTCACTCTGAGTCCTGAAACAGACTGAAACAAAAGTTCTTAATGTTCTGGGCTGAGGCAAGAAAGAAAGCCTTTCCGAATGACAATGATTGTGTTTCAGTTTAGTCTTCTACTTTAAACTTACATTTAGAAGTCCCAAATAAATATTTAGGAGAAAAAAGTGATACTAAGGGGCTATACAGAACGCCCCAAAGGGGTGGCCTGAAGCTGCTCCTTTCCTGGCTGGATTGGGGCCATGGAAACCTCACACTGCAGCCCCGATCTGGAATCTGGAGGGCACAAAAAGGGGCTGCTATATGGCGCCCCTTTGGCGCTGAATCATCTGGATGCCGTGCCGGAGGTGCACCATGATGCCACACACTGTCTTGAATGATGTGCGGCATCATGATGCCCTGGGGGTGGAGTCAGGGCATCCAATGTCAGGATGCTGCACCCTGACTTTGCCCACAGGCTGGCCTTTTAGGCTGGTCTGTATAAGGCCTAAATTATCCTTTTAAACCTAAATTCACATACGTCATACAGATCAAACTGGGGACTTCTATAACCACTTTGCATTGAGACTAGTGTGGAGAGTCAGAAAGGATATCCATGCTGGTTACATGAGAGCAGAGGGCTCTCCATAGCTCAGAAGTTAAACCTTTGAGTTTACATTGTGAAGTTATAACCACCTAAGAAAGGGGTGGTATCTTTAAACCCCCAAAGTTCCAGGGACACACTGGCACTACATATGCAGCCAGAAGCGTTTTTGGCTAACTTTCAGCTGTGTGCAGAGAGGTTGGGGGGGGGGGGGTAAACATTCTGGGGGGGGGGGAACATGGGGGATTTTTTTTTCACATTTTCACAAGTTTTGACTTTTGTATGGGCATTTTGGCCCAAAAAAGGTATGACATATATTTATGGCTTTGTTGGTTTTGTGGGACTTAAGGAGTTCTAAAATGTCTCTGAAGTCACCTAATTCACCCTGCACCCTGTACTTTGCCAACTCCTGCCTTGTCTGGTTTGGATTTTAATTAGAATGGGAGACAAACTCACCACCTTGCTTCTAGACAGATATTTTACCACCATGACTCTATCCATGCTTTTCTCTAATGCCTTTCCTTTACACCCCAACTGTCTCTATTTGACAGGAGCGGTCCTAGTTAATCCTCTGTCATCCCACTTTCTCAGCTGCATTTAAAATGACCCAGTTTTTTTTTTCACTTTTCCAGCTGCTTTTCAAATGCCCCACTTTTTCTTTCCTTGCCCTTCCTTTCCTCCCACCTATTTTATTTCTATAGCTGCCAACTGAGTTCAGAGTTTGAAAATACAGTTGGCCCTACGTTTGCACAGGGGATCTGTTCAAAAGTGGAGAGCCATGCATATTCAAGACTCATAGGCCTCATAAGCTTGAATAGGGCATGCCTCTGTGCGTGTGCCAGGTATGCATACCATTAGAATGAATGGGGGTCACCCCTCAACACATAATCGAGGTCAAGGATTTGAGATCCGCGGGTTAGGAGGGGTGACTGTAGTTTGCATTCAGTTAACTTAGCAGGGGGACAAAAGAGGAAGGGTGAAATCTTGCCATTCCCAGGAAGCTCAGGCAGCAAACTGCTGCAGCTTATCCTAGCTTGTATGTTCTTCCTCATTAATAATTTTTGCCACACAATGATATTGTTTTGCCATATATGTCTCAGTTTTCATTTATGAAATGTTTAGCAGTCTGCAGCAGCACTATATGCCTTACAAATATGCCTTTAACAGTGTTGCAAAAGGATACTCCTGAGCTGAATGTTTCATGGAAGAACAAATTTGGAATCCTAAAATTACTCTAGACCAATTTTTCTTGGTTCCACTTAAACATTAGGGAGAACTTCCAGACAGTAAAAGCTGTTTGCCAGTGAAATATGCTGCCTCAGAGTGGGGTCTCCTTCTTTGGAGGTCTTTAAACAGAGGCTGATGGCAGATGTCAGGAGTGCTTTGAGTGTGTGTTCCTCCAGGGCTGTAAATTAGACAGGATGGCTCTTTTGGTCTATTCCAACTCTATGATTCTGTGATTCTAATATTGGAGTGAGAGTTTTTTCCTCTAAGCACTCCCTTCTCTCTTTTTACACTAGTCTTTTAAAGAAACACTTGGAACACTGTTTACTAAGCAGGTCATCTGGATAAGTACTTGCCCAGCAAGGATTTACTCTAATTGATGTAGATAGAGAATCAGTGGTTCTTTTCCTTATGAAGACTCTGGGCCAGCAGCAACACTCTTCATGGTACTGGTCTGGTCTGGTCCAGCTGCTATAGTGCTATGTGATCTCTCTATTCCTGCAAGCCTCCAACTGTCATGGAACCTGAATGCCAATCAATAGGAACAGAACCTTCTCTTAGGCTTCTGTCCATTGTTGCCTTTTGATGAACTGGTAAATCTTAGTTGTGAAGCTCTAGTATACACTACTTTTGGAGATCTACAATTCCTAGATGGCTGGGAACTAATGGTTCCAAATGCTGCTTAACACTGAATGGTAGTGGTCACACAAATGTATCTTAACCTTGTGGTCGGTCACTGACATCTTTAAGAATCAGATGAAAGGCATGGACCCTTCTCCTCAGAAAAATGCATATCAACATAATAAACACATAATTTTGCAAATTTATTTATTTATTTATTGCACTGGAAATTTATTTCCATTATATAGAGTAGTCTGGAATGAATGAATTGTAAGATACACTTGAAAAGATTAAATGTTTACCTTGGAATTCAGAATGATGGGGCAGGGGGAGATTCAACCTAACAGGAATGATTGTGAAGTGGAAAAAATTATTAAAATTATTTATTATTATTAATATTAATATTAATATTAATATTTCCTGCCTCTCCCCATGGATCAAGGCAGGATTCCAACAGACTAAAAACATTACAAAATCATCATAAAAATGTACATACATTATTACATACAGTTAAAATCTAAGGACCGCATAACTGTAATAATTATCCATACTGTTATCACTTTCTACCTAATTAGCTACTGTCGTTCCTTGAACCACTCACACTGTCATATCAGGTCAGGTGGATAGGCCCGCCAGAAAAGATCTGTCTTTAATGCTTTTTAAAAAGCATCTAGAGTAGTAATAAGACGAATCACCTCCGGCAAGTTGTTCCAAAGTTTCAGAGCCACGGTAGAGAATGCTCTCTTAGATGTTGCCATTAATCTTGTATTGGTGGCTTCCAGTAGATTTTTCCCTGATGTTCTGAGGGTGCGGGGTGGATTATGTAGGGAGAGGCGATCCTTCAAGTAACTCAGGCCTAAGCCATATAGGGTTTTAAAGGTAACAACCAACACTTTGTATTGTGCCCGTAAGCTGATTGGTAGCCAGTGTAAAGATTTTAATATCAGGGTGATGTGGTCTGTTCTTAATGCCGCGGTCAGCAATCTGGCAGCAGCATTTTGGACTAGTTGAAGCTTCTGGACTTGGTACAAAGGTAGCCCCATGTAAAGCGCATTGCAGAAATCAAGACGAGAGGTTACCAGTGCATGTATCAAGGTTTCAAGGTCCTCTCTGCCCAGGTAGGGACACAGCTGGCGTATCACCCACAGGTGAGGTGTCAGCTGGAGCGACGAGTCCAGGAGCATGCCCAAACTGTGTACTTTGTCCTTTGGGGAAGTGTGGCCCCATTCAGGACAGGTTGGGAAATCTCCATGCCTGGGCTGGGAGAGCCTATCACAAGTACCTCCGTTTTCTCTGGATTCAACTTAAGTTTGTTTTCTCTCAGCTAGCCCATTACTGACTCCAGGCAGGCATTTAGAGAAGAGATGCCATCCTTGGTCACTGCAGCAGTCAGAGACATGGAGAGATATATTTGAGTGTCATCAGCATATTGATGACACTGCACCCCATGTCTCTGGATGATCTCATGATCAACAGTCTCTTTCAATCAGTAGCCTTTCATAGCAAGGGCATAGCTTAGTGCCCAGGAAGTACAAATGAGCACTTGGGCTACACTAGCCACTGTAATCTTATCTGTCAGGGTAGGAACTGGGGCAGAACAAGAAAGAAGGAGGGGACAATGCTCCTTCCAGTCCAATGGCGGTGATGTTCTTTTTCCCCCAATCCTACTTGAAGATCAAATTTGGTTCCTTTCCCATGCAAACTCTCAAGGCATACAGCTGAACACTCAATCAAATGCACCACCATTTGTGCACCTGCATGCACAACAGCACTGCTTGCATAACTCTTTCCAAGTGAATCAAATAAACTATCCAACTGTTCCCATAAGGGAATTTATACATGAACCTGCTCATTCCCCACCATCCTCAAAGACTTATCTGGTGAGCCTACTGAATAGCTGTTCTTAGGCTTTCTCAAGTGAGAGATCACTTATTAAATTCATTAAAGTTATTAAACATATATAGTATCAGTAGGCTGTTGGTGGAACTGCTCAAAGTTTCTCTCTGGAAATATATTTTAGGATCAAAAGTGCTCTATCAAAAGGTAGTCTTACCCAAGGTAAGGTAGGTATTTTTTTCATGCCATGATTACCTCTCTACTCTGTCTACTTGGGTAAAAAACACAACAGAGATTTCAAGCTTTCAAAGAATATAGGACTGAGGTATTGTCCCTTTTGGGGAGAATTTCTGTGATTAAACCCTAATATTTTGCCAAGAATTTGTTTTTCTTCCACACAATACCAGTTTTGACTAATGATATGTTATTTAAACAATGGCAGATAAATTTGTCAAACTTTATTTCGCAAATGAAGAAACAGGGATTTAAATATAAAGTTTAACAAGATGCAAAAACAGAGTGGGGACAGACTGCATATACCACATCTAAAATTGTAGTTTGCTGCCTAGTGTTTCATTTGGTTGACAGAGTGTATCATGTTGACCAACAAGAGATTACTAGACTTGGAAGGATAGGACCTGAAGTTTTGGTGGCATAGATTATTGGGGTATAAAGAAGTTAAGGTGAATGTACGTTGTAACAATCATTATTCAACATCTTTATAATTATTCAGCATCTTTGGATTATGGAATAGAGGGCATGCTGATCAAATCTGCAGATGACATCAAATTAGGAGAGCTAGCCAATACCACATAGGACAGTATCAGAATTCAAAATGATCTGAATAGATTAGTGAGCTGGGCCTAAACTAAGCAAAAAATAAAAAATAAATAAAAATAAAAAATCAACAGGGAGACATGTAAGATACAACATTTATGCAGAAAACATGAAATGCACAGATATAGGATGCCAAGTTGAAGACGAGTCAATAGTGTGAGGTGGCAGCTATAAAATCCAAAGTGATTCTAGGCTGCATCAATAGGAGCACTGTGGGTAGACTGAGGGAAGCAATAATACCATTCTATTCACAATATTTGAGTAGAATATTGTATCCAGTTCAGGGCACCTCAATTCAGGAAGGATGTTGACAAGCTGAAATATGTCCAGAAGAGGGTGACCAAAAGAGTGAAAGATCTGGAAATTATGTCCTCTGATTAGCAGCTTATGGTGCTGGGTATGTTTAGCCTGGGGAAAAAAAAGGTTACAGGATGACATGGCAGCTATGTTTGAATATTTGAAAGGATGTCATTTTGAAGATGGAAGAAGATTGTTTTCTGCTGCTCAAAAGATATGGGGCCAATCTATAAAATGAAGATTGTCCTGGTAGAATGGGTGACCCACCTATTAATAATCCATGATTTGGATGTATTTCGCCATGGGGGGGGGGGTGTCAGAGAAGTCCTCAAAATTTGAATAAAAAGCAATTACACTTTTTACCACAGTATAAAGAAGGATGTGCATTACTGAACATGTGGACATCTGTTTATTCGCATGCCAATGCATTTTGGCAGACAGCAAGCAAATGGGTATTTCTTTACCCCTCTTTCAAAGGTGATGTGCATTCTAATAGTTAAAGGCTAGGAAAGAAATATGAAAATGGTTCTTCAGCTCCACATCTCCCCCCTTTCCCCCCAGGTATTAACTCTTTTTTACCTTCATTGCCTTGCCTGAGCAGGAAGGAGAAATAAACATTTGCTTTTTTCAACACACACACACCAGCCCACAGCTCAGAAGATATCTTAGGGCACCTTCCTGGTGGCCATTGTTTCCTC
Source organism: Urosaurus nigricauda (assembly GCA_034509955.1). Lineage (NCBI taxonomy): Eukaryota > Metazoa > Chordata > Lepidosauria > Squamata > Phrynosomatidae > Urosaurus > Urosaurus nigricauda. The sequence continues at coordinate 99,071,910 of JAOEGL010000001.1, forward strand.
TCCTCTTGCCCACCACCTGGGAGAAGGAAGGGCTAGTTATATTAAAACTTTAAGTCTGCCTCATTCTTCAGTATCTCAAGCAGGGGCAGAGAACACTAATGAAGGCTTAACATCTTTTTTATTCCAAGAGAAAAGACAAACATTACATGTTTTATAAAAACTTATTTAAATCTGAGATCATATGACACCAGCAGGAATAGGTGAAATACAAGTGGAAGTGTGTCTGTCCTCCTTTGCTTGACAGCTGTATGTGGCCAACAGCAATAGGTAGGAATGTGCTCAGAGAAGTGTAGCCAACTGGACATGGATGTGAAGGTGCAAAATCTGCACCATTTTGTGTAACACACTGACATGTAGGCCACAACTAGGACATGAAGCAATAGATTCAAGTTACAAGGAAAAAGATTCCACATAAACCTTAGGAAGAACTTCCTAATGGTAAGAGTTGTTCAACAGTGGAACATGTTACCTTGGAAAGTGGTGAAGTCTCTTTCTTTAGAGGTTTTTAAACAGAGGCTGTATGGCCATGTGTTGGAAATGCTTTGTGTATTCTTGCAGGGTTGGACTGGATGGCCTTTGTGGTCCCATACAATTCTAAGATACTGTTCTAAGGAACAGATACAAACCAGTTTTTGTGGCGCTTTTGGGCTATGTGGCCATGTTCTAGAAGAGTTCCTTTCTGATGTTCTGCCAGCATCTGGAACTCTTCTAGAACATAGCCACATAGCCTGAAAGCCCCACAAAAAACTATGGATGCCGGCCATGAAAGCCTTCGACTCCACAGATACAAACCAGCATTATGCCCCAAGATGCCTTTATTGGTCTCAGCATGAGAAGCTTTCTATATGAAATAACAGCAAAAGAAAAATGGGTAACTTACCAAGACCTGTTAGAACTTGATAAAAAAAAATATAGAATTAAGTCACATGAAGAATTATCGATAGAAGGGTATGGCTTTCAATGGTATTCTTATAGATTATTTTTGAAAGATTTAAAATGGACAAAAATGTTTGAAAAGAACAAATCTGAATCAGAGCTGCAGCTATGTACGGATGAAGAACATCTGATTGGTAAGATGCATAAATATTTGTTAAATAGAGCTGGAAGTCAAGACTGCATGATACAGTGGATGCAAAATTTTGGATATAACAAACATTTGAAATATTGGGAAAAGATGTGGTCAGAGGGAATGAAATTTACATTGTGTTATGATCTTAAGGATATGATGGTATCTGACTCAAGAAAAGTTGGCTAAAATACACAAAGGGCTTCCAGTGTATGTTGGAAATGTGAGCAGCAAGTGGGAACATTTTACAGTACTATATGGGTTGGAGTTGTCAGAAGGCTAAGAAATTTTGGACTCAAAGACATGATGTGATACAGGTAATTTTGAATAACAAATTCAACTGAAATCTGAAATATCCTGTACAGGTAATTTTGAATAACAAATTCAACTGAAATCTGAAATATCCTGCTGGGACTGATGGAAGAGCAAATGGGGAACAATTATCAAAAAATATTATGTTATATGGCCACTGAGAAGGATTATTGTATGCAGACAAAGCAATACCAACCAGAGGTCTGGTTGCTGAAACTGATGTAATTGGCTGATATGGACAATTAACAATACTGATTAGAGAAAAATCATTGGTGACATTTGTGAAATATTGGGAATCTTTTGTCAGCGTTTTGCATAAAAAGAGCAATATATTAATAGTAGGCTATAAGTGGGAAACAATTTGAAGGCACACAAAAACAAGTTTTGATAATTAGTAGGTTTACTCATTTTGGTAATTAATAGATTTGGCAAAGCTGAATAATAATAATGTTTTATTATGAAGAAGTATAGTAATTATAATCAGAGAAGTTATTTTATATATTATGTATATTCATTGGTAGGTAGGAAGGAAGTCAAATATAAATTTCTTTTTACTCTTTTTGTCTGTTATTCTTGCTTTTTCTTCACTACTTTGTCTTTATTTTTCCTTTGTTTGTATTCTTTTTTTGCTACTTTTATTGTACTGGGAATTTTTTTGTGCACACACACACATAGGCTGAGACATAGAACTACAGCATCATGAATAATAGCTATAATAAAGAGTGGCCAAAAGAAAAGAAAAAGAAAAAGCACCATTATTTTCTGCGAACAAGATCACATCGAAATCTTTCTCCCAAAATGGAATTCACTAAATTAACTGACCATGTATTGCCCATTCATGACATCCCCGATTTGCTGCCTAAGGTGTCTGCCTCCATCTGCCTAAAAGTAAGGCTGACCCTGTGTGAATTTTATGTTGGAAGGTAAAGAAATTCTAGCTTAAGGGTCACAAACAGTTCTCTGTCTAGAGTCTAGTGCAGACTGTCTACACAAGACCCATCCTGAGAAATATGCCAACCATTAGAGAAGCGAAGAAAAGAAAAGGTGAATCTGTGTTTATCCATCAAGGCTGCAACTCATTTGTGCTAACAAGTCTCCAGAGCAGCCTCTCCACTGCACTGAAATGCCAAGTCAGGATATCAGGCCTAATAAGGGTGTTTTTGTAGCCCTTCCAATATTAGAAAAATAGAAGAGGGAGTAGGAGGACATTGCCTGTTCCCTGCATTCCAACTAAAGAGCCTCTAAATGGTTGCCAGCTGATGACAGCTAATAAGCCAGACTCCGATGCTGAATGCTCAGGTTTACCACACAGCCCCTGCTGAGTTCGCAATCTGGAATTTGGCTTCACTGCCTGTGGTTTTTAAGGATTTCGACAGATGCAGCACATTGATTTAATGCTTCAAAGAGACCCCCACTGTGGCTTCCACAGCTTGTTCCATTGCCTTGGGAGATAGGCGGTAACGTACAAACAATGGCAGTGATGCCACTCAGCAATTTTGTGGTTATAAACAACATTCAGTGTTTGGGAACCTGGGATTCCAATCAAAAAAGCATTGGGAATTTTGGCAGTTCCACTTTCTCCCATCTGTACCAGAGGCCATTCACTCTCCCACATACATACATAAAAATCTTTCTTTTTTCCTTGTGCTTTCTCTCCCTTGCCCCCCTGCCTCTATGTGTCTTTCCTATAACTTTATTGCATTCAGCATCTTTAGTCTTTCACAGGGTTCTGCTTTGAGTTAGTTGAGGATCATACTTCTGTTAGAGAACTCTTTCACATTTGAAAGACTAACAGGCTATGAGGCGGGCATTCAAGGGATAGCAGCATGTGACTCGGAAAATCCAGGTTCCAGTTCTGCCACAAAACTGGGTGGTCTTGAGCCAGGCTATTGTGAAGACAAAGTGGTAAGGAAGATAGCCATGGTCATTGCTTTGAGTCCACAGGAAGAAAGGCAGAGTATAAATGTGAGAAATAAACATTCCTATTTCTTTGGATAAAATAAGAGGGAGTTTTGTGCCAGTTTAAAGATTAACCAACACTATATCCTATGTTTTACTGGAATGGAGTCCATTTCATTAGATAATATACAAAATATTGTCTTCCTTGGGCAGATAAATTGGAATTTGTTCAGGCTTGGATCTAAGCAATATCACTACTGCCATTTTGAATGGCCATTTTGCTTGTTTTAGAGATTATATAAAATTATCGTGGAGGGTGCAATTTACATTTCATTGTCATCTTCTCATACTGATATACACCTTGCAAATGAGGTTTACACATTATGACATCCTGGAATGATCACCATCCCACCAATCTTAAAATCACTCCACTGGTTGCCAATTAATTTGCAGGCAATGTAGGAAGTGTTGGTTATTACCTTTAAAACCCTACATGGTTTGGGTTCAGGTTACCTACAGGTTCGCCTTCTTCCATACAATCCACCCTGTACACTCAAGTCCTCTGGGAAATGTTTGTTCAAACTGGCAAAGATTAGATTGGCAATGGTGTCTGCTGCTCCCAGACTGTGGAATGACCTGCCAGAGGAGATACGATGGCTAAAATGCTGGCTGCTTTTAAAACAGCATTAAAGAGATATCTCTTCCAGCAGGCCTACTCAATCAATTTAAAATCATGACTTTTTAATTGTGCATGTACTCTTATGAGTGTATCTTAATGATTTTATAGTGCTGTATTTTAACTGTGGGTTTATGTGGTTTTAATTGTGTTTTGTATTTTAATAGGTTGCACCCTGCCTTGAGCCTTGAGGATTGCCAGGAAATAAATAAATATTCTGCAGATAATTTGAAGGCACATAATTACATCAAATAACATGGATTCTAGACTATGAAAACTAAATTAATTATGTTAGTTTATTGACACAAGACCCAGCTGCTCTTGGGATTTGTATGCACACACAGAGGGCTTCCATGTCATTGCGGGTGGTTAATTGGCTCTAGGGTTTAGCTTGAACTTTAAAGGAGCTATCCAAGATCCTGACCTCTGTCCCAAAATAGTTCAATACATTGAATAGCTCTTTTAAACTTCAGGCTAAAAGTCAGCATGATTTCACTGTGCCACTGTCAGGAAAGCCACCAGAAATGACTTCAGATGACCAGTGTGAGCAGGAAAGAGGTATGGATAATTTTTTCAGCTTTGAGAGCTGCACATGATGCTGCAAAAGTGAAACCCACACTCAAAAGCAATTGGAGAGAATAAATCACTAGGAACAAATGACATACCAATATGACTGCTAAAAGTCACAGAGCAGAATCAAGCTCAGTTCTAACTAAAACCTGCCATCTAATATGAAAAACAAAGCAGTGGCCCAAATATTGGAGGCAATCAGTATATATTCCAATACAGAATAAAAGAAGACACAAAAGACTGTGGTAATTACAGCACCATTGCACTAATTTCTCATGCAAGCAAAGTCATGCCCAAAATTCTGCAGCAAAGACTGTTACCGTTTATAAAGCAAGAAATTCCAGAAATAGGAAAGCACACCAAGGTTCACATTGCAAACATAAGATAGATAATGGAGTGAACCAGATAATTTCAAAAGAAAATCTACATGCGTTTTGTTGACTGTATCAAAGCCTTCGACTGTATTGACTGCCTTTGAGTGCATAAATCACAAAAAAGTATGGAATGCTTGGGAAGAAATGGGAATGGCACTACACTTGATTGTCCTGATGTGTATTCTGTACTTAGGAAAAGAGGCTGCCATCAGAACTGAATATGGAGAAACAGAATGGTTCCCAATTGGCAAAAGGACCAGGCAAGGCTGAATTCTATTACCCTATTTATTCAACCTCTATGCAGAAAATATTGTACAGAGAGCAGGTTTAGAATCAAAGTCAGGAGGAGTGAAGACTGGAACATTAATAGCCTGAGATACACAGATGACAAAATACTACTAGAAGAAACCAACGCAGACCTGGAACAATGATTGAAGAAGGTCAAGGAAGAAAGTGCCAAGGTATGTTAATACTGAACATCAAGAAAACAAAAATAATGACAACAAACAATCAACAAGAATTCATCCTAGATAATAAGAAAATTAAAGAGTTACCAAACCTTGTATCAAACTTGGATCAAACACACACACTCTGTAATGCCAGTGATAGCCCCTAGATGGCTCCATTGACATGTAACTTCTTCATTCCCTTCACAAACACAGCTCACCCACCTGCTGCTTATCAAACCATTTTTTTCCCCAACAGATGTAATGACCCATACAAACTCTTTAAATGTCTATGGGGACAATTATATTGAATCATGATGTGATGTGCTGTCTTGAGGGCTAGCTTTTTATTATAGGCATTTAATAGGATTGCATCCTGTGTGTAATTATTTTTTGAGACAGTAAGGATATTAATCCCAAAGGCCTTTGCACTTCATGCTCTCCCCTGTGTATATGTGTTTCTCTCTCTGTGTTAAGACACACGCACACTGTTTCAGCACTGCAGGGGAACTGACAATACTATGGCCAGTGACACAAAGATTCCTGGTGGAGGGGCACAATTTGCTTTTTAACACCCATTCACTACCATCCTGTTCTGAGGGTGTTTTTTTGAAATAGGAAGTGGCCAGTTGGCAACATTTTAAGTGTTGTCGGGAAGGGCTCCATAGGACACTTACAGCCCATGAGGTTTTTTTTTTTTTTTTTTTTAAATATCTTGCTTTTTGTTAAAACAATCAAAGCAGCATGCAACAATTAAAATGATATAAAATATATACAATACCCCCCTTAAAAAGAATTAAAAATTTCTAGGAATAAAATTACATTCATTAAAAACAAAAACAGTTAATACTATTATAATACAATAGTAGTATTGTATTACAGTGGGCAGAATAATCAGAAACCACAAATACACAAATATGGGGGTCTTCACGTGGCCAGGGGCTATTCCAGGAAGGCCTGCTGGAAGAGATCTGTCTTGAAAGCTTTCTTAAAGCTTTAAGGTATTGAAGCTTGATGCCAATCCATCTGACTTTCCATTATGGGCAGATGTTCAGAATCTGAAAAATCTCAGGCAAGAAGACTCAGCTTTCTTTGTTGGCAGAACTAACTCTGGCTTAAACTCACCATTCCACTAGCGGTCATCTCCTAACAGATGGGACTTTCTTCCCCTCCTCTCTGCAGGCCCCTGAGCAGGCTTTGAGGGCACACCAGCTGGAAGATCTGCAGTTGTATGAGAAAGGATGAATTGCCCCCTCTGTGAGGAGAACTGACCACTCAAGGCACTGACACCAACCACTTGATGATTCACACTTGAATGTATGAACTCTCTTCTTCAGGGAAGCAGACTGTGGATGGGGCAATGCAAGGAGATTGTGGTGCTTCCCTATGTGATGGTCATTTCTTCTGAAGTGGGTGTGGCATTCATGTGGTCAGCACAAATATGTGAACTTGCTCACTGGGAACTCTCTTGGTTAGCCCCAGTTAGAGTAGACTTGTTCAATCAACCCATAAGTAAATCCTGTGGATTCAATGGGTCTGCTCTGGTCAGCATTAATAATGGGATTTAGGCTAGTATCTCCAAAAAACTCTCTTTTGTTCAGAAAGCAGCACCTTTTGCTTTTCTGCTCTTTCTATAAATTTAATTAATGTTGCATTTTAAAGTAATATCAAATATAGACTTTTGGTCTCAGCTGAAGATGTAGTGATGACATTATTATCTCCTAAATAGCGTGGGGCCTTAATACTTGCAGGAGTGCCTTTTCTATGTATAGCTTGCTGAGCACTTGTCTCTTCTGGAAGGGCACTCCTCTGTGTCCCTAGTAGTCCCTTTTCAACAATAGTGGGTGCAAAACATTGGGCAACAAAATGGGAGAAGTCCTTGTTTTCTGGGGCACACTGATAGTCGAATGGACCTCCTCCTGGTGCCAAGATTTTTTTTTCTCTGATGCCACACTGAAACAGCCTGGGCCGGAGTCTAAAAATTGTATCCAGATATGTAGTTTTTAAACTCTGTTGCAATAATTTAATGTTTTCTTAAATTGTTTCATATACTTTTAAATTATTTATGTTTGTATGTTGTCTCAAGAGCCTCTTTCATGGGGTGGGAGAAAGTTAGCTGGCTAGCTAGCTACAGGTAGATAAATGCAGATGGAGAAACTGAGGTTATGGCTATAGAGAGAGACATTACTCATGAAAAAGCCACGGTGTATCATTATTCTGTCCCCCCCCCCCTCCATAATGGATTTTCCATTATAAAGAAAAACTTTGAAGAACCAGTAAAGAAACTGGGGACAGTTATAATTTCAAGACAAAGTTAAGTGAGTAGAGCTAGCCAATGGTGTGACAAAGCGTAATCTGGAACTACTCTGAATGTGTGAGAGCACAACTTGTCTAAGGCCGATGAATGAGATCATGGCAACACAATTCAAATTGGAGGCTTCCTGGTTTGCAGCTTGGGTGTTTCATATATTTTTGTGGTGGTACAAGCAGATGAGCACCCAAATGAATTCCAAAACTGGTAAAACATCAACAACAGAGGGATGGCATAACAACCAATTTGTTCCCCTGTAGCAACTCAGCTCCTTCTGAAATTGTATTTAGCTGCGAGCCAAAACTCTCATTTTTGATCCAGAGGCACTGCTGTTTTGTGCATTACTGCAATTAAATAAAAGGAGCCCCACACATTTACAATATCAATTACAATATAACCTGTCATTAACAATAGGCACTGGAATACACTTTTGTGAGGATTCCCAAGAGAGGAGGAAGCCTGGAGCAAAGAATTATCCCTTCGTGGTTACAGATGGCCTCTCCAGAATGGAGTAATATATGGGCAGGTGCACCCAAGGATGTTTATGACCTCAGCCTTCATCTGCAATGAAAGAGAATGGTTGCTGGCTTTTGTTCACGGATAAAGGCATTGTGGTTATTTAAATGAAAATAATAAACATTCTGCTAAATGTTAGTCTAAGTAAAATAAGAATCACAACTGTCCATCAAGCAAGTTAACTTTACAGCTCACTACAAATAGAAGCTGGTAAAATGAATTCGTTCATACGTTCATTCATTTAGTAGCATTTTACACATGCCAGTTTTTCAGAGCATATAATTTAGGTAACTGGGTGTTTTGTTTTTTTAGGTAGCTAATAGGTAGCTAATGTAGAGTGGCGTGCTAATAATAGTATTAACATATAAGTCAGGCTAGATTAGTGGAACAAATCTATGAGTAAATGTGTATAAAGTCATGACAAAATAGTATAAAAATAAGTGTCTTTTGAAGGCTACATATTTTCACCAGAGGGACATATTCATTATACATCTGATGTAAAATCCATCTTTGTAAAAGAGACATAAACAATTCAGTCAACCTGTAAAAAAAGAGTACTCATTAGTGCAGTATTTTAAATAACAAAAATAAAAGGGTATTTGGGTTTTTTAAGCCTACACAAACAGCCCAGTTAGTGCTGAGAAGAAAATTAAACTAGTACATTACTTCCAAAAAGAGGCTGAGTGAGGTCTTTGCATCCTCATTTCTGGGGGTGGGTGGGAAGAGATCAGTATTATTTTCTCATTAAGATTAGTCTAATACATAGAATTTCAATTGTCAATGCATAGGTTAAATTAATAAAATGAAAAAAGAGATCCTTTAAAAAAAAATCCAAACCAGAATACAGATTGTGAACTTTAATTTTATTCATTTTGTTCACCCGTGAAACAGGAGAGAAAAGATGCACTGGATCATCATGAAACAGTCTATCAAAACAAAAGCTTTCACATCTGTGACAGAAAAGTTACCAGCTGCCATATGTCGCTCCGATATGCATATGCTAACACAGGCCTGGCCAATGGAGTTCCTACAAACTCTTCCGTGACCCTGTTGTCCCACATAATGAATGCCCCATTGTCAGCGGGGCTAATGCTATGCAATCTGTTTCCCCATATTGTAGCACATCATCCAGCTTTGCACCGTTCAGCACATTTTGCCACATAAGAGTAACGTGCCGGATGCCTTGCAATCTGTTGCTTGAGAAGAGGAGAAGCTTTGCTGTCACATTTGATGGAGCCTGTTGGAGTACAAAGAAGGTACTTCATTGTTAGCCACGTTAGATATTCTATTTTGAGGTTCTTGAGAGCAGCTGCCTCAGTTTTAAACAAACAACACGCCTGTGACTTTGACTGCTCTCACTTGTTTGAAACATGGCAGAATAAACTTAGTGCAGTGGTAGTTGTTTTCACATCCTTTATCCAACTAATAAATGATTCAGCCAAGCCGTTTGAATCTTATTTCAGCTGCTTTCATAATACCATCATACCAGGGATTCTCTGACAGAGGCACCTGCCACACTGCAGAAATAAAGCAATTTGACACCAATTTAACTGCCAGGAATCAATGCTATGGAACTCTGGGACTTGTAGTTTTATGAGATATTTAGCTTCTCCTGTCAGAGTGTTCTGGCACCCTACCAAATTACAATAACATTGAGTCATGGTAGTTAAAATGGTGTCAAAGTGCTTTATTTCTACAGTGTGGCAGGAGCCAGAGTTATTGGCGCCCAGATTAATTATCATTGTTGCTACTGTGTGTCTTCAACTTGTTTCTGACTTATGTGAACTCTAAGGGGACTCTATAATGGGATTTTTTTTAAAGCCAGATTTGCTCAGAGAGGATTTGTCTCCCTCTGAGAGTGAGACAGTGTGACCTGCCCAAAGTCACTCAGTGGGTTTCCATGGCTAAGCAGGGAACTGAAGCTTGGTCTTCGGAGTCATAGTTCAAAACTCAAAGTACTACACCATACTGACTCACACTGTGATTTTCTATCACCATGCCAGTTCATTTAATAAAATGATAGATAGATAGATAGATAGATAGATAGTCTGAAGATGATTTAGGAATAAAAGATTGTTTACTGCAGAGTAATTAACTGTTAACAAAAAATTAAACATCTGGTATAAGGGCTGGCATCCTATTAGTATGTCATTTGTTGTTGTTGCTGTTATTGTTGCTGTTGTGTGTCTTTATGTTGTTTCTGATTTATGGTGACCCTAAGGTGAACCTATCATAGGGTTTTCTTGGCAAGATGTGTTCAGAGGAGGTTTGCCATTGCTTTCCCCTGAGGCTGAGAACATGTGACTTGCCCAGGGTCACCCAGAGGGTTTCATGACTGAGCTGGGGATCAGTCCCCAGTTTCCAGAGTCATAGTCCAACATTCAAACCGCTATACTACACTGGGACTTCAGCAAGTGATTTATTGCAAAACAACTCACTTTTTTAGACATAGCATAGCTAAAAAACATCTACAGACTGCAATAACCAATCTCTGCAAACCACTTTTTCTTGGTCTCAGTCCCCACATGGCCATTTCCTGGGAGGAGTAGGTGTGGCAGCAACTAGCTCTATTCCATTCAGTTGGATGTACAGCCATGATATCTATTCTGCAGTGACTTTTGCAGGACCCACAAAGTCCCTGTGAGTGCTTGTCACTGGTGGTTTCAGCTATAAGAAGATATTATTATTATTATTATTATTATTATTATTATTATTGCTCTGTAAATTTACACAGTGCTGTACATACAATCTTAAATTAGACGGATCCCTGGGCTTAAAGTCTAAAAGAGGCAACATAAAAGGAAGAGGGGAAGGTGGTGAGAAAGGGATGAGGTCCAGTGGTTCTTCTCTCCCTCTAGGGCCAGGACCAAGGCAGATGGACTGGAGGGAGGGCACGGCTTCTTAAAACATAGTTAGAAGGAAGCATCCTGGGGCAGATGGCACAATCCTGGGAAAGCTTCCCTAAACAATATCATCTTTAACTTAATTTTGAATCTGGTTAGAGAAGTGATGAGGTGCACATGTGGGGGAAGAAGGTTCCAGGAGTGAGGGGCAGCAAGTGAGAAGAGAGAAGTCCGGGACAGGGCAGTGGAAATCCTCGGCTCAGACAGGAGACCTTGACTACCAGAACGGAGTGTACAAGAAGGAGTGTGAGGAGAAAGAAGGTCAGACAAGTAAGGAGGGGCCAATCTGTGGAGGGCTTTGAAAGTCAACAGCAAAAGGTTGTACTGGATGCAGAAGGGGAAGGGGAGCCAATGAAGGGAGGATAAGAGAGGAGAAACATGGTCAAAGTGGCAAGCGGGTGTGATAATATGTGCGGCTGAGTTCTGGACAGAGATTAAAGGATGGAGGTGAGAGAGAGGAAGCCCTGTCAGTAGAAGGTTATAGTAATCTAGTCGTGAAACCACTGGGGCATGGACCAGAGTCTTGGCAATGGAGGCTGAGAGGAATGGACGGATTTTAGCAATGTTGTAGAGAGAGAATCTACAGGCCTTGGTGGTGGCCTGAATCTGGGGAATAAACGACAGAGAGGAATCAAAGATGAAACCAAGACTGCGGGCTTGCTGACCCGGTTGAATAGAAGTGCTGTCAACAGAAACAGAAAAGGAGTATTGAAGGGTGGGCTTAGGTGGAAAGATGAGAAGCTCTGTCTTAGACATGTTGAGCTTCAAGCGCCAATGCCGCATCTACTGAGAGATGGCAGCCAGACAAGAGGAGACTTGCTGTTCAAGCCCTGGCGAAAAGTCAGGGGTGGAAAGATACAGCTGGGTGTCATCGGTATGCAGATGATAGGAGAAACCAAAAGAACTGATGAGTTTACCAAGGGACAGTGTATATAAAGAGAACAAAAGGGGACCCAGGACAGAGCCCTGAGGAACTCCAACAGATAAGGGAACAGAGGAGGAAGTCTGACCACCTGTGACCACTGCAAAAGATCTGTCTCACAAGTAGGATTTAAACCAGTTGAGAACAGAGTTGGAGAACCCGAGGTCAGAAAGTAAGTCAAGCAAGAGATGGTGGTCCACGATGTCAAAGGCTGCAGACAAATCTAGAAGAATGAGAATAGAGTAGAGTCCATTCGCCTTGGCCTGCAAGAGATCATTGGAGATCTTGGTGAGGGCTGTCTCTGTAGAGTGCTGTGGGCGGAAACCAGACTGAAAAGGGCCCAGAATGGAGTTGGCTTCGAGAAACTCAACACAGCGAGAATAAACTACCCATTCCAGAACCTTAAGAGAGGAAAGGAAGAAGAGAGATTGGACGGTAGCTAGACAAAGAAGAGGGGTCAAGAGAGGCTTTCTTCAGAATTGGAGAAATGAGAGCATGTTTGAAGTTAGAAGGGAAGGAACCCGAAGAGAGAGACAGATTAAAGATATAGAGGAACGAGGGCAGAAAAGATGGGGTTATAGGGATTAGAAGATGGGAGGGGATAGGATCAACAGGACATGTTGTAGGTTTGGAAGAATTTAGCAGCATAGAGAGTTCATCCAGAGAAACAGGTGGAAACACAGAGAGTTTATTAGTAGAAGGTACCAGGAGATTAGTGGTAGGGGGCACATCAGGAGGAACAATTTTGGATCGAATAGACATCCTTTTGTGAGGATGTAGTTGGTGAAGTCATTTGGGGAAAATGATGAGAAGACAGGGGGAGATGAAGGTTTTAGCAGTGTATTGAAGCAGGAGAACAAATGCTGTGGGTGCTTGTCGTTGGTGCAGATCAATGATTTATAGTAATTCTGTTTTGCCATAGGTAGGGCACGTGAGAAGGATAAAAGAACAAATTTGTAATGAATAAAATCAGCCCACTCCCTAGACTTTTTCCAAAGACAGTCAGCTGCTCGAGAGCAGGGCCAGCGAAACCTAACTGTGGGAGAGAGCCAGGGCTGAGGCCTGGACGTAGAGGAGGACTTGCAAACAGATACAGGGGCAAAGCGGTCAAGGGTTGAAGAGAGAGTGAAGTTGAATAAAGACATTGCTGAATCAGCAGAGTCGCCAAGATTTCGAGAAGAGAGAGAAGAACTCAAGGTCTGACTGAGAGGATCAGAATTAACAGACTGAAGATTACGAAAAGTGCGTTGAACAACATGACGAGGAGGTGGGATATAAGTAAAAGTAAAAGAAATTAGATGATGATCTGACAGTGGATAGTCAGATGCGAAGTAGTCGGAAATGACACACTTGGTGGCGAGAACTAGGTCAAGGCAGTGACCAGAAGAATGGGTTGGAGAGGTGGAATGAGGTTGAAGATTGAAAGAAGCTAAGAGAGAGCTAAAGTGAGACGTTGAAGGATTCTTAGGATCATCAAGGTGGATTAGAGAGGGGACTGAGTCTGAAAGAAAAAATCTGAGCCATGACTCAAAGTCTGAAAGGAATTGGTTAGCAGAACCAGGAGGGCGGTAAATGACAGCAACCCGAAGCTGCAGAGGAGAAAAGAGTCTAATAGAATGAGACTCAAATGAAACTCAAAGATAGCTGGATGCTTGTCTTCTTTCTCCCTGACCCTCTACCAACCCAAAAATAGCTACAAATCAGAAAAAGGTTGGAGGGTTGGATGGGAGTCATATTGGAACTAAATACTCTAGCTATATCGCCTAACCCAAAATTTGAGCCCATCTTTGTTTACATGTGTGTATTTATTATTTCTGTATTGCACAGAAGCTGATGCTCTCTGAGCAGTTCATGAAACAAAGCTTAGGACAACAGAAAACACAACAAAAAGGTAACATAGGGGCTAAACAAAAAGCAAAAAGAGGTGCTTTCAGGCTGGCTTGAAGGCATGGTGTTTAGATGACACATGCCTTGAAGCCAGCAGAAAAGTGCCCTTATACAGAGAAAAGCCATTTCAAAAAGAAGCAGCTTTTTTCTGTTTCTTCCTGGCTTGAAGCCATTTCATGTGCTAATGGCATTAGCACTCCAGCTGCCTTTGGAGCTGGAGGTGCAGTTGGTGGGGTTTCAATGTGGCTTCAGAAAAGACAGCTTCAAGCCACTTTTCCTGACCATCTGTTTCACCTCATAAATACTAAAAGAAGTTTTCAGCATAGACACATTCTTCTCACTCTAGATAAATCAGTTTAGTTTCTTTGCTAGATTAATCACAGGGATCAGCTGAAATGTATAACTTTCTAACATAGAGTGGTAGCTTTTGTTTAATGTATCTTTATCCCTTTTTTTCAGTGCCTCAAGGAGACATTTATACTGAGTGTGTGATAACCTGGATTAAAAAAGCTTTGATTAGATAGTTTAAAACAAAACAAAAATGACCACAGATATTTCAGTACACTAGTGTTCAAAAAAAGCAAAGGTAACACACTTTAAAAAGAAGGTAGTCACATAAAGAAGAATACACCCAATGTTCCAATGATACAACTGAAACAATGGGAAAGGCTAAAGTGGTTAAAGTGATGTCAAATTGTTTTAATTCTGCACTGTGGCTACACCCTGAGCTTCATCTAGAATACAAATGCTGAATCATTTGTTAAATGGTGAGTCAACACACAAGTAAATCCATTTAATATAATGGCCCTCCTGTCCTTGAGACTAACTACTGCATTCAGGCCTATACAATCTTTCTTGCATTCCACTGGAGTATCAAAAAGCAATAGTTAAATGGTGATGATTAATCAACTAAAACATTAACATGGTTAACAGCCTTAGTTTATAACCTCATCAGATAAGCCCAAAGCAACAACCCTTTATCTCACTTTGAACTCAATTTGTTTATATAAGCAAAGGGTTAATGGGAAACTACAGGGAGCTAATCCTCATCTCTGTTTTCAATTTGCAGTAGCAGATTCCGCAAATAGTGGCACAATGGCATTTTGAAGGAGAAAGAGAACAGGCACACAGTAGACAAAGACTATCCCAAAGGAGGTGGCTAAAAGACTGTAGATTTGGAACAACATTACCCACCCTTGTTGCTCTTTGAAAAAGAAGAGAAGTTGGGAGGCATACAAGATAGTTGAGAAAGAGAAGCCATGGTGATCTATTTAGATGAAGAATCATAATCAATAATGATTTACAAGCTATTAAAATATGAAATAATAATAATAATAATAATAATAATAATAATTTATAACCCGCCCCTCTGAACGAGCAATCAGGGCGGGGTACAACAAGTTAAAAAGCAAGTACAATTAAAAAGTTACTACCCAATCCCTGCCTCCCACCCCTTAAAATGGAATTAAACTAACACAGAATTAAAATAAATAGCAATAAAACAATACACATTTATTTTCTGTTATACATTATACATATAACAGTACATATAACAGTTCTACATGTTGAGTCTCACTTATCCAAAATATTTCAAAAACCAAAACTTTTTTCATGGGTGGTTGAGCTAGTGACTCCTTTTCTTTCCGATGGTTCAATGTAAACAAATTTTGTTTCATGCACAAAATTATTACACATATTGTATAAAATTATCTTCAGGCTGTGCGCACAAGGTGTATATGAAAAATAAATGAATTATGTATTTAGACTTGGATCCCATCTCCAAGATAACTTATGTATGTATTTGAAAATACAGCTATTTGAAATTCCAAAAATAAATACATAAATGCAAAATCCAGGACACATTTATTCCCAAGCACTTCGGATAATGGAGACTCAGGACCAGTATAGGTGGCCGCTTTGTGGTGCCGTGGGGCCAAAATTAGGGTTCGGGAGAGCGCAGCGACTACACACTCCTGAACCCTAGTACATAATGGCACTGCCATCATGGTGTCCTCCCATCCACATAGGGGCTGCCATCATGATGCAAGTGCAGTGCAGCGTCAGCATATTGTGGTGCTGCGCTTGCATCATCGATGCATGACAGTGCACCAATGGTGCACCTATGGCATCCGTCACATGTATTTTGGTGTGGAGGGAGGTCGCGTAGTTTGGCTATTGTGACCTCCTTCAGGAGCAAAAACGGTCGCCTCCAGCCCGCCCTTTCAGGGTGGTCTATCAAGCCCCTGTCTATAATGATCTGGTGTTCTATGCTGAGTTTATATAGACTGGATTTAAATGTTTTCATGATATTGTTAACCATCTTGAGTAAAATTTTGCAGTGAAACAAAATATACAAATCTCTAATTAAGTGAATAAACAAAGAATTGGGGAAACAGTCTACATTCAACAGGCATGTATGCTATATAATTGTCTGTAGTTTTGTAAAGGCTAAGAGTGCTCTGGCTGAGAATTCTAAATGCTGCTTAACTAAATGGCAAATTAAAATTCCATAAGATGTTGCCATGACAATTAAAATGGAATCATTGTGTTATGCTTGTGCAGTGCTATGTGCAATCATGTAGTGTGAAAGGACAAGAGCCAATGACAGCCCAGATTTTGCTACCTGAGGCGAAGTAGCAACTGGAACTTAACTCATGGTAGTATTAATAGCAAAACCCAGACAAATATTATTAGCCAAGTTACTTTGGCTCATAAAGTTAAAAAATTGCACAAGTACCATTTCTAGCAGTGACAACCACAAATTAAGCATCTGACAACTGTTGCCCTTTCATGACATCAAAATCTGTTACCTGAGGCAGCCACATTCTTCTGATGAACCACAGAGTTTGTCCTGCCCAAGAGATGCTAGACTTCAGCCAGAGCTTTTTGCCTGGACATTTCACTGAGGCAAGAAGCCTGCTTACACTCCCTTCCTGCCAAGAAAGAGCCATGGTCAGCCCATGCACAGTCAGTGTGATTTTTTTAAACTGAGAAATGGTAGTTCCTCACTGAAAAATACTTGAGACAGTAGGCAGCAGCTCCTGACAAAAAATAGATGGATACATGGATAGTGAAATGTCTAGCACTGGAAGAAAATCCAGCCATATGAAGCGGTTCACCAATGGAGTTTTTGGTTTTGTTTGTAACATTTTTGAAGAAATTTTATCTGTATTTAATTTTTTAAGAAAATAAGCAGTTATATCCTTTAAAAAATACTGAGCAAGATAGATGGTAAATAAAGATACTTCCTGTTAATGCTAAGGATCAATAGAATGTCATGAGTTATATGAAGATCTTTTGGACTGTTAAATGGACCAACTGATTAAGAATTTGGGCTGTAGGGTTTTTTTACCACCATCATCAAACCAGTCAGTATAAAGAAAGCTAATATATCACAGAAATGTAGTGTTAACTTTAATTATGATATGCTGGTTTACTATATGGGAACATTTAATGTTAGGTAGCATTCAGAAATGAATAGATGATCAGTCGTGGTAGAATCCAGAGTACACATGTATATATACAGGCTGAGTATTCATTATTTGGAACTCCAAACCCAAAACACCCAAAAATCCAAAATTGTCCATACGGATTGTTTTCTGATGGGTCAATGTACGCAAACTTTGTTTCATGAACAGAATTATTTAAAACATTGTGTATAAACTTATCTTCAGGTTATGTGTACATGGTGTATACAACACATAAATTTCATGTTTAGACTTGGGTCCCATCTCCATGACATCTATTATGTATATGCAAATATTCCAGAATCTAAAAAAAATAATAAAAAAAAATCCCAAATCCCAAATATTTCTGGTTCCATGCATTTTGGACAAGGGATAATCAACCTGCAAGTATGTGTTTCACTGCTTTTAACAAAATACCACAGATTTATTAGTAGATATACATCCTGTGCAATAAGTAAAACATAGTTGGGAGATGAGCACATCAGCAGAAGGAAGTGCAGTGTGAAGTGCTGGTGAAGGAAAGGCAAAATGTTGCATCTCCCTCTTGACTTCCCCTTCCACTACCACCCCTGCATATTGGCCACACCAGTGGTAGCTTTTATAGCTCCAAGGCAATGCCTCCACTCGATTTTCAGCCCACATTTTACAGGTGCTATCCAAGGGGCAGAATCCTTCCCTTTCCCCAAAGAGGTTCATCATCTTGCAAACCACCGTTAAAATTCAAACTTAAACCTGAAACAGAATCACCATTCCAGTGAAACAGGAGCTATCACCTAGCCAGACTCAAGGCTAAGTCTTTTTGCTTCTGCTTCTATCCTTCAGCAATGACCACAGAGATAGCAGGATTTTACTATTTGCAACTGTAGGGCACTGAAGCAGTGGATGCTGGAATTTGCCTCAATGCTGGATGAATATCTATGAGTGTGAACTGTTCATACCACCCAAGACTGTGGGATATGAACAAAATCCTTTTTTGAAAAACAAGAGATATCAGAGAGTCTGTACCATATACCAAATACCAGATGCTCTTCTTTTTGGTTTTAAAGCAAAGATTTGTATAGCAGTAAAAAAAAAATCTGATTGGGGCTTTACTGCATGAGACCTGTTCTTGCAGCAATGTTAGTAAACAAAAATAAAAGGGACCATACCACTTTAAAGGCAGCCACATCTTCTCAATTACACAGCTATGGATGCTGCCTCCATCACACTCTCTTCCCGACTCTCCCTTAACTCTGAATGCTTGCCTTATGCCCTATCCAGCATGCCTTTTGCTTATTTTTTTTAAAAATAATTTTAATTGTTATTCCACGTTTTTCACACAATTCTGGAACTTTGCTACTGTTACTGCAACATAGGTTCTTTAAAAAGAAAGAAAATAAATTGGGGGGGGGGGGGGAGAGACCAATCAGGGAATCGTGCTGCATGGGAATAGAAAGGGAGAGGGGAAACAGGGGAATGCGAGGACACTGATACCATGTGACTGCCAATCACACAACTGCCCTGGCAGTGACATTTTGCACTGGTGACTTGTATGATTGTGAGGTCATTGATGGGGTTTCCCTGTCAATAAAAGGGGTTGGAGGTGGCATCCTACAATATGTATCGTCAAAGTCACTTTTTTCCTGGTGTAATTGTGGTTTAAAAGCCATGTGTCATAATCTCCTTAGAAAAGTACTATTTATTCCTTTGTAACAGTACATTATCTCCTTTGTTACTCTATTGACCTCAAGGGGCACCAAGGTTATCTCCAGAAGAAAACAATACCACAAATGAAAACAAGCAAAAACTATGCAAAACATGAGTTTCCAACTCTTTTTCTATCACACTGGTTCAAATAAATAAACTTGTCCAAGTATTATCATGCATCCAGAGTTGGAATGAAATATTGAAAAACAGAAATAAAACAAGTGTAGTTTATTTCATCATTTTAAAATAACTGTTTATTCGACAGCATTTTTGAAATGTTTCAGTGGTCTCCACTTGTCTGAAATAACACTGGTTCCCATGGTATTTAAATTGTTCTACTGAAAGAGCTTTGCTACAAGTGCTGTGTAATGTATGAAGGAAAAGAATCAAAGAATCAAAGAAGAATTGCAGAGCTGCACAATAAACTTTCTAGTGATCCCCAAACAAAAAGGAAATGAAGAAAGCAACTTCAGGAAGTGTGATCAGGGATAGGTGCTGTAGGGCAAAATAAAACCTAGCAGCAGGATTATGTGAAGAGAACATCAGGAAAATTAGGGGAAAGTAACAAAAAGGGTTTGTAGGGATATACTAATGGCAGAAGGAAAGACAAAGAACCATCTCTCAGAAAGGAAAAAAATTACACATTGAAAAGAGATACTGATGGAGTGTCAATTCTCAACCATGCACAAACCCTGGCACAAGAAATTAATGCTCACAGAATGACCCTATACATGTCTACTCTGAAGCAGGTCTCCCTGAGTTCAATGAGGCTTACTTACAAGCAAGTGAATATAGGCTGGCAGTATCAACTTTTAAAGAATGCAGCTATAAGATACTTTCTGAAACGAATTTAGCAGTAACATTCATTACTCTGCATTAAGATGACAGAACACTCCAGAGTTCTTCATCATCTTAAAGACAATGGTGTTGCCTTTCCCACATTGGCCTTGGCCCTGACCTTCCATCTGCTTCCCTTAATG
The DNA here is from genome assembly GCA_034509955.1 of Urosaurus nigricauda. Lineage (NCBI taxonomy): Eukaryota > Metazoa > Chordata > Lepidosauria > Squamata > Phrynosomatidae > Urosaurus > Urosaurus nigricauda. The sequence goes on from JAOEGL010000001.1 coordinate 99,091,925, forward strand.
AGGTTTTCCCCATTTACTAGCTCATCTTCTGTGCATCTGTACCATGACACAAAGTATAACCAGTTATCCACTTGCTCATTACTTTTAGCATAGTCCTGCTGCAGTCTCCTTTCAGGTTCCTTGCCTAGCGGACACTCCTTATAATTTTTATATTGCTGCAGACCATGGAAACAACTTTCTGAGGAATCTATCTATCTATCTATCTATCCCCTTTTCATTTACCAACGTACCATTACTCTCTACACCACTGTGTCTCAAACATAGGACTACCAATTTCTCCTCTTATGTCCCAGAGACCAGTACCATATTCATGCCCATTTGATACAATTGTTTTAGTTCTTTCCTGGAAATGGCAACTGATGGGACGTGTACTCCACCACTTTGAGTAGAATTGTCCAACACAATTCCAGAGCTTTAAAGTGGGGAAGTGCATCTAACAGTGGGGCAACCATTTTTCTTCTCCCCTTTCCCTTTGTAAACTTTCTTCAAATGATAAAATGCTGTCTGCAGTTGCTAAATTCTTTATTTCACAAAACTCCAAATGCCGTATTTGAATGCAAGCACCAGAAGTGCTCCCAGCAGCTTTTGTTGTGTACAGAGCAGTCAGGCCTTCCATACTAAATGATGGTGAGGGGGAGGGTTGTCTGTTGGGATTTCTTTTGGCATGTGCCTCTTCCTTTTTTGCCCAGCCAAGCTGACAATGAACGGCAGAAAAAAGTTCCCATCTTGTGATTGCTTGTATGGTTTTTGGGATTCCCATAAAATTTGAATTCTCACAGACTCCTGGAATCTTGCAAGACACTCTCCTCTTGTGAAATTTGAGATGGTCTCCTGTAGAGGACACACAATACATGTGTCCTATACTGGTCTGCAGAAAAGCATTTCCAGGATTGTACCGCCTGCCCCAGGATGCCTCCTTTTAACTATATATCAAGCAGCTGTGCCCTCCCTCCAGTCCATCTGCCTTGGTCCAGGCCCCAGAGGGAGAGAAGAGCCACTGGACCTCATCCCCTTCCCACCACCTTCCCCTTTTCCTTTTGTGTTGTCTCTTTTAGAATGTAATCCTGAGGGCAGGGATCCATCTAATTATAAGAACAAGGGAGGAGGGGGAGATATCTGGAGAATCTACAGAGTTTCTCCATATTGCAGCAATCAGCAATGGAGGCCATCAGAAAACTCACACAGACAGAATTATTTTTAGGGTAGTGCTCTGACCCCAATACTCCTTCACTCTTCCTAGGCTCTGAATAATAGGAGAAAGCTGAGGAGGAGGAAACACCATAAATGAGGAGAAAAGGAGAGATATGCTCAGGTGTTGTTGAACAAATGCTGAGAACCAATGCTGACCCTTTTTCAAGAGCTATAAAATTATAAAATTACAACGTCTGTGTGCAGCACTCAAGTTACATAAATAAATGTAACACAAAAAAATGTTTAACATCAATAATGTTTAGATTTTGTGCGGGGTTTATTTGAGTTTGTCCACATTATTGAAAGTGAAATGATGTTTTGCTAAGAATTTTATATGTTAATTCTTGTCTGAGAAAGAAAAATAATTTTAATAGATATGTTCATTAGTTTAATGTTTAAGGACATGTATAAATATTATGTTTTTATAATTTGATAATTTGAACATTTTATAGCTCTTGAAAAAGCCTCCACCCCCTCACCCCAAGAAACATGTTGAGCAAGATAAAGCTTTTTTGTGTCAGCATGACTTATCAGCATTTGTTCGATAACAACTGGATAATAGGAGCCAAACCCGAAGACCTGGGAGTCACACAGAGGGGCAAATCTTCAAGGCCCACATATCTCTTTCTCTGTGTGCACAGTCCTAGTACATGAGGAAAATGTTTGAAGAGGGCTAATGATATTCCAGTATATATCTGTTTTAATAACTTTGTACATGTGTGAGAAACTGTTCATAAGGACTTTGAGATTATCAATAATGATACATAGCTGCCATCCATTTGACATTTTCCCTTCAGAAAGCTCTTCTCTTTCAAGCATATCACCCAATCTTACACTGATATGATTTCCCAAACCAACTATTAAGGGCATTGCCACTGTAAATAAATATAAAATGAAATGAACTTAATAGTTGCATAAGTGTCATGGTGCCCAACTGACAATTTCCAGGCCAATGAACACAAAAGCAAGAACCATTTTATTTTCTTTATTTTCAGTTGATACTGTATGAATACAAAGTTTCTAGAAAGCTACAAAAAATCTACCACTTTATCAAGAAGGCATCAAAATGTGTCACTTTGCAAAGACATGGAACACCTGCAGTAACCGACACAAAAATAGCATTTTTAGAGTGATGAAATAATTGCACTTAACTGTCATGGATATTAAAGTTATCACACATATGTACCGCGAAAGCTAGAATACATTTGTTTTTACAAAGCACTTTTATAAAAAAATTCTCTGCACACAAACCCTATAATTTTCATATTACTATCATACTAAAGATAAATTCACTTTAAAGCCAACACTTAAAACATTTTTTAAAAAAACAAAAAGGTACCAGTACCTACACACAGACGACAACAAATACAAGAATACTGTACTGCCAAAAGGTTTGATTGAAACTCATTTTGAAAACTTCAAAATATGTTAAGACAAGATTTGAAAAGTTTCATTTTTATGTATAAAAAGAGCTTTCCCTCTATGTCTAAGCAAGAGGTACTTTGTCATCCAAAGGCAGATTCTACATCCCACCCCTTAAAATAACCAGCAGCAGTACAATATTAAAGTAACCACTGACCATATATGAATATGTTTAAGTCACAAACCCAGTTTTATACACATTACACAAATAAACAAAGTGAGAATTCCATTAAGTCATTTACAAATGTGAACAAATGCATGTGGCAATTTTTTTTAAAAAAAATCAAAAGTAAAACTGTTTTACATAAAATGTACTGATATTAAAGAATTAAAGGCTATTCAGGTTTTAAAAAGTGTTATAAAATTATTTTGTCTTTTTCAGGCACATATTGTATTTTTTTCTGCAGTTATGAGCCTGAAGTAAAGGCCCATTTAAAAAGAAATGAAACAAAATATAAAAGAAAAATCAAATCATTTTGTAAGGAGGTAACAGGGCATATCCTCTCTATGAACTGAGTGCATTTAAGAGTTAATTGACACAGTGGAACTTTTTTTCTTTTTTAAAAAAATCTCTTAGTCAAACTATTTTGCTGACAGAGTTCCAAACTTCTTTATACTTCTGCCAAACTTCTCTAAACATTATATTTGTAGACTGCCAAATGTTATACTTCTTATATACCCAATATATCTTTTCTGAGGAATATTTGGGAGAAAGTAAAGGAAAATCAGATTAAAGAAAATCAACCTGAGTATGGACTGAAATAAGGACCAGTTTCCACATTATTGTAGCCCATGGCAGCTGCTCCCAGTCAGTTCCCCATGCTGGTGGATCAATGAGGCAGGGAAAACTGTTTAAACCCTTTACCAGGTGCTGTGGTCCCAAATTATGCAGTGCATCTGGAGCTGTCAAGATTGTGCAACACTTATGTGCAAGCACTACAGGGATTTAGAATACCACATGTGGCAAAGGCTATGGAGTGTCACTCCCTGCTCCATGGATTGTCAGGATGTAGAAAAATTTCTTAGCAGCGGTCACAGGCAATCTAAGGTATATCTATTTATCTGTTGATCCCTATAGAACCATCTATGTTGCAAGATGATTATGTGGGCCATGTTGAAAGCCATAGCATTGGTAAGTAAGTGAATAATCCTGAAAGGCTCAATTTAGAAAATACGGCAAACCATGGTTTGTGCTTACAGTAGTTTATTGGCTACATGGTTGGTTTGAGTTTTGAAATGTAAAACAGGCAGACCATGGTTGTGAGCTACTTGTCTACTTGAATTAGCTATCTCTGTGCATTAATTATCATATGTTCATTTTTACTGCCATGAAGCAGCAGCTTCTCCAGACTGGACAATGACCATAACTATGATTTGTTATGTGAGATAACTTACCAGAGCATGAAAATAATAGCAAGCCCACTACAAACCATAGCTTCTGATTCTAGTTTAATAACAGATTGCAAAACATTATTTTGTCAGTTTAGGACCATGCTAAACCATAGGTAGATTGCTTTAACTATGGTTTTGCCAGGATGTCATAAAAAAGCCATAAAAAAGCAAGAGTGCCCTAGGAATTAGAAGGGGGAATTGAAGTTTATGGCTTTACAGTTTCCCAAATGCTGTTACTTCTAATTCTCCATTTTTTTCTATTCAGTGTAATAATTCACTGTTATTTGAAGAAGACAGAAGCAAAAAAAAGTTAAATTCACTGTAGCTGCTAAACCGTCTGGGCTCTAGCAATGAGAGGAAGTGGGAAAATAGATTTCTAAGTTGCAACTTACATATCATAGTGGTACAGTACCTAAATAAAACCAACCTAGAATTCAAGTAAGTACAAAATTACATTTGTAAAGCACACTATGTTTCAACTGCCATAAATTGTACCATTATTTTTTCAATTTTGTACACAAGACAATAAATAAAAATGATTCCTTTGCAATAAAATATACTCCAGCACTTGCTCACCTATATCTGTCTCAGCAGATATATTCAATAGTTGTAAATATATATATATATATATATAATGTACTTGTGAGGCCAAGCTATCCTTATTAGTTTTGATATGGGAAGAGACGAATTGAGATCTGGATCTTTGAGGACTAGAACCAATATAAAGGTAGACTGCAATTCTATACATACATGCCAGTAAGTAAGCCTAACTAAAATCAGTGGGGCTTACTTCTGAGTAAAGATGCTTAGGATTGCAGTGTATGTCATAGATAAGAAGGGGGCATAGACACAAATACTTACCACTTTTGTGCCACAACTTAATTTTAAATAAAAAATAATTAATTTTTTAAAATATTAAAAACAAAAATGTATTCACAGCGACAAATCTCCTCTGCCAACTTTTGGTTTTACTGCTGTTGCTTCTCATTGATGATTTTTAATTATGTTGTGTCCCTCTGAATCAATGTCAATGTTATTAAAAATCCCTTGAAATAAATGGTATATTCCAAATTCCAAACAGAATTAAAATGGCACAAATTATTTGAAGCCACTGCCTTTCCTGCAGTGATAGCAGGAAAGTGATGAATGATGCCATTCCAAAGTTTTTTCCAATGATGTTTGTCATTCATTCCTAACAATTTGGTGCTACAAAGCACAGGTCAGATGACAAGTACATTTTGATCCACACTTTCATTTTCAATTTTAGGCATCAAACTGTTCAATTTTGTAAACAAAATAAGTGCAAATTTAAGAGAAAGAAGAAAACCATCTTCACAGATTTATAACTAACTATAGTAATAAAGTCACATTTGTCCTTTGCCTGAAATTTTGCTATTTACACAGACTCATATTACTCAGATGCAAGACTGGATGGAGAAAGACATGGCAAAGGTGAAATACTGACTGCTTTCCTATAATAGCCAGTCAGCAATGCTGCAGAAACAATGACAAACAGCTGAATAACGTGAAGAAAAGTTTTTCAGCATTATGCACTCTTGTGATTTGCGAAAAGCATGCTACTATAAAAAGGTACTTTTATTTATTTATTTTTTAGAATGGAGGCCTGTTAGTTTTGACTGTTTCCAATAACCCAAAGGCATTATGGTGATCTCTAAACATTTTTGGTCTCTACAAATTGTCATTATTATGGCAGCACTTTTCTAAGCTGGAATTTTAAAACCAAAGGCACTTGCATGCAAGAGTGCACAGAGTCATAAAGGTTTAAGTATTTGGTCAGGAGAATTTAAGAAGGCAGCATTATTCATACAATTCACTTTCTGCAGAAAATTCTAGAGCTGTTAACATTTCATTTTGGTATAGGTATTCCAACTATGTGGTAAAGGGGACTGATTTATAAAGAAAGATGTCTAAGACCAGGTAATCAAAAGGCTTCTTTCTAGATATATTTTTAGGTAAACCAATTAGAGGACTATGTAAGATTGGCATGATAGAGTAAAAGGTACTTCTAATATAGCACTAAGGCACTGCATATTGTAATGCTTTGGCAGCTCGGAATTAAGAAGTTCCTACGACAGCATAACAGTAACAAGAGAGATGCTTCCAGCTTACAAAAGAGCTCACAGTTTACAGGCAGCCTTTTGGATTACACAATCCACATGGAACATCTGACAGACTTAAGGCTTTCCAGAAGAAACATGCACTGGGGATTGAATCATTTACATCCACGTAAAGTTTATGACAAGGCAAACAGTTCCCCATATGCTTTACAAAAATTAACACCAAGAAACTCTTCAAATGGTATAAGTTATTACATACTTAGTGTCGCAAACTGTATTAACTGGGGTGGTGGGGGAGATACCTGTTTTGCAAACTATTTTATATACACCAAGAAGTCTCCTTAAGTGTATAATTTAGAACATTTAATCTTCTTCTTTTTTAAAAATAAATCCATCAAAAACCAAAAGGGTAATAAAAGAAAGATAGCATATTTTAAAATTAGGTTTAGATGTTTTCTAACACCAAGTGCTTTAAATAAAGGGCTATTTTAGATGAGTAAGATGCAGTGCTTCTGTACAATTCATTGTTATTGTTAAACACTGATGAAGAGACTTAGCCAGAAACATCCAGTTCCACAGTTTTAAGGAGTTAAAGTGAATGAGATCACAATCCTATGCATTTCTACTCAGAAGAAAATCCAGCTGAGTTGGATCTACTCCAAAGCACATGTGTATAAGATTGCTGGCCTGGAGGTTCATCTGTCTTAACATCTGTTGGTTCAAAGGAACTGAACTTGCAGAGGACTTGAAGGCTCAGTATTATACCTGGCCTTGCATTATACCAGACGGTTGATATCTATTTAAGGCTTTACATCTGTATTCATATTTTGCTTCCTTAGATACTGCAAGTGTTATAGCAGAGATGGCCAACTTTGGAGGGTCCTGTGCCTCAAAGTAAATCAACTGGACAAATACTCCAAAAAGGATTTATGTGTTATGTGTGATTGGTCATGTTTGTGTCCAAATTTTTTGTTTACTAGGCATGGGGGAGAGGGGCATGGGCCATTCTGTGGACACATATTGCCATTGGCCATATTATGCCTGTCTTTGTATTAAAGGAACACAGAATCAAACTATTAGAAGGGCTCTGTGGTCATGAATGGAAGACTGCATGCAACCTGCTACACACTGTGCAGTGTTCCAGAAGATGAAGTACCATAGCCAGCCCTTTTCTGACAATTCACTATAATAATAGGGCAAATTATTTTAGCTAGGCAGGTATGAAGCTTTACCCACTGAAGCTTTTTCCCCATCCCCCTCTACCATCTTCACACTTTGAGTTGAATACAGGCTAATTAAAAAAGAATAGTACAAAAGTAAAGCTGTTCTTATTTGGTTTTGCGCCATTCTTTTTGAGTCACATCTAACTGTTCACAGATTTCCATGATTTTATGCAGATATAATAACCAACAGCCTGCATATTTATATTAAAAATACTAGTTACACAAAGCAGCATCCTGAAAATATTCACAAGCATGCATGAAGCAGCATTCCCAAGTGCATTAGCTACCAGTGTCACAAACATAAAGAGGAATATTTAGCATTTCATCCTATTTTTCTAAATTCTGAAGCTTCTTTTATCTAAAAGCTAATTCAAGGTTCTAAAAGGCCACAAACACAGGCCCAGAAGGAATATACAGCTAGAATAGGAATTGGGCTCCTAATTTTCCAAACCCTCCACTCCCAACTCTCTCTCTCTCTCTCTCTGTATGTGTGTTTGTTTGTAACAAAACAAGATATGCTTCACTCTCATTATTTGTACCAGATACTGGGATTGCACCGACTCTTCAAACCAGTGAACTGAATTTACATACAAAATGGCACACAGAGAAGGCAGAGTTCAAAATGATAAAAAGCCTAGAAGGGATTAATGCTGCAATCCTATACACACTTACTTAAGGAGTTAGTCTCATGGAACTCAATGGGACTTCCTTCTTAGTAGACATATATAGGATTACAATGCAGGCAGATTTTCATCCTTTATCTAGTGAAGAACTCACCACTTATGCAAGTTACCTCTGAAGCCAACTGAAAACTCTCATTGTAATAGTTTACCTATAAAGCTAATGGATTTGAAATGTTATTGCTTGTTTTACTGTTTTTGATCACATGGCCAAGAAGGGGAGTGGCCTCTGCCTGCACTGATGATATCCCTCCAGATCATCTTAACTGACAACAAAAGTAACATCTGAGACAAAACATAGGCCTATGGCTTTAATACCACCACTTTTCTCCTCCTCTATGATTTTTAACATCTTTGCTTGATGAAGAAGCCAATAAAACTTCAAAAGCTTACATGATATATTTTGTATGTATCAGTTAGCCTACTAAAGATATCACCATTTTGTAGATTTGGGATTTTGTTCTATAAAGCAAGTGTGTATAAAGCAGGAGGGAGGGATAACCATAAGAGTCCTCCTTGCTCATTTTTATTAGCACCAGATGTTGAGCAACAAGGAAAAGAAAGGTAGGAATGGGACACATGAGCCAGTACCAAGTCTAAAGCTCTACAGCATGCAGCCATATAGCATTAGAATTTTGATAGCAAGGTCACTAAAAGAGGCCTGTACAATTTCTTCTTCATCTCATGCATATGTAGCCTTCCCTCTCCATCTCTGTGTTTAAAGGGTGGGATGAAATGCAGTGGAACCTTGCAATTAGTTGACAACACTCCTGTTTGGAAAGGCGATTCGTTGGAAATGGGCTACAACTTGGTTGTAGAACAGTAATTTTGTATAAAGAAACCCTGAGTTCCAGCAGTCAACCAGAATAGACAGTAGAGAATTAGATGGGCAAATGATTTGTATCTTCCTAAAGCGTTCAATGAACCAGCAAATATGTCCATTAGGCTTTTTTTTCAAGTTGGTGGATCCCAAGACATGAAGAACTACTATTTAAAAATCATCACTGCTGATGCCTGTTATTTTGTCATATTCTAATGACATTAAAACAGATGAACCTTTTCCTTATATGCCATTCTTTTCTCAATCACTTTTTGTTGTGTTTTTTTCAATACAATACTTTAATTCCCCCCTCCTTGTATTTACTAACTGATAATTTTGTGGTTGCAATTTCTTGGGTCATTAGAAAAATGAAAACAAATTTTAAAAGTCTCTTATAATATATAACCACACACACATGATTACATATACCATAAGTGTAATTTTTTTTTAGTATTTAACTAGTTATTGCAAAACGAGCCATCTTTTAAATTAAATAATCAAATCTCATTATTAGTACAATACTTTATGTCTTTTTAATGCACTAGATTTAATTAGTAAAAGGGGTTAACATCTTCTCGCTTTGCAATACCTGATTGAAATGTTTAATGGATTAGAAAGTTAGTTTTAACACAGAGGGAAGAAAAAATGCCTAGTTTTAGGATATGTCAGTTCCCAACAGGCATTTCTTAAGGCTATGTTTGTCATTTGGCTTCAAACTGAAATCGAGTTGCAGTTATAAAATAATTTAGTGAATTACATTCGTATCTTCCACAGTAATCAGTTATGAAGATAAGTCTAAAAAGAATTTGTGTGCTAATTTTATGCGTATAGTTAAAATTCATTTCAATTTCACCTCCATCTTAAAAACAATTTAATTGATTTAGACAAAACACCTCACAAACTTGTTTAATTACTGTTAAGTTTTCCCATGGCAAATGCTCTCTTATATTCTTCTCACACAACAACAACAAAATTAAAATTTCCACAAAGGCTTTGAAATTCTTAAATATAGTCTCCCCAAAGAATTGTGTTTTTTAATATAAATTTGAAGAACACTTTTGTTTTAGAAAGAATTTGTACAACTGTACCAGAAATTTCACAGCCACAATATATAGACACACTAAAATGAGGTTGGGGGAGGGGGAAAATGTTGGGGAAAGCTCAGCCAAAGGAACTGTCACTTAGTGTTGAGGTTGACAGTCTTTTTTCAGAAGGAGTTATAATGAAATGTGTCTATAAATAACTGTTCAGTCCTTTACAAGCCTGTAGATGTGATGCTGTGCACCATGTTCACTGTTTGAAACTTCATATACACAAGCCATGCAAAGTAGGGTTTCTTGTGTGTCTCTGTTTGTTACAACCTGTGTTTAGATAAAAAAAAAAAAGAATGAACAAATGAAAGAAGATTGCATGTTAAAAACTTTGTCACTTTAACTTTGTGTATTAAAAGACAAGAATATCTTTCACTTTTCAACTACCAATATTTTGCTTAAATGCTTCTCTGATGTTGTTAGCTGACTCAAGGCATATAGAAATAAAAAACACTGCAGAATTTTTTCTCTCTTCTACACCAGCTGTGTCCCTTATCTCATGTGGAAACTTCCTGGCACTCTGAACTAAATGGACTGTGATCTTACCTTGGCTCCCATGGCCTCACTCACATCTATTGTGGGTTGGCTGCAGCTAGTCCACAGTCCACAGAGAGGGACAAGATAAAGAGTACTGTCCCTCAGTTATTGCAAGCTCCCTTGCTAAAATGAGTAGTTGTGCTTCTTAAGAAGCAGAAATTAGCTCTTACGTCTGCCCTGGAGATCTTACAGAAAAGTCTTACTCCCAAAGTTGTCTCTGGCATCACATTACTTACATGTAAAACTGCCTAGCACCAGAAGCTTCAGTTACAACTGATGGCTGTCCATGCAATTCTTCTGGCCACTCTGGCTATTTTTAATATAAATTTAAGGGAAGAGCTGTGTGGATCACATAGGGTTTGTACAAACAGCCCATTCAGAGGCGGCTTTGTGCCGCCCCTGGAAGTGCTGGGTTGGGGATGCGGCAGCCACATGCCACGCCCCCAATCTGGTGCAAATAGAAGCCATGAAATGCGGTTCCTATTTCCGACCTAGACCGGGTACCATAAGGGTCACAGTGCAGTCTTATGATGCCCTTCGTGTACAGCGCCATCTGGACGCTGTGCACGACAGGCGTGTGCCAAGATGGCACCCAGGCAGCGAACCTGGGTTCCTGAGCATGTAAACACCCAACCCTTATCTAGCCCGAGTCTGCGTACAGGCTGGCATAAAGTGCTGGTCTGTATTGGCCCAAAGTCTCTTCTGTTTCCCTCAAACTCAGCTCTCAAGGGGATTGGATGGCCCTATCCCATGGCTGATGTTGAATTAGATACAGCTGACAGCCTTCTGTGTGTAAAAGGGTAAATGAACCATCATGCAATTTTCTGCAGGTAGTTAAACAGCCCTGATTACAAGGGTGTATGTTCAGTAAGTAAACCAACATGATGGGCAGTAGCTTATCAGAAAAGATTAAAACTAGAGCCTACCTTGCAAGAACCAAGCTGTTTGAGTCAAAGACTTAGCACTTCTAATTCATGGGAAATGAATCAAATAAAAATTTATCTGCTCACAAAGTAGTGTACAAAAAAGCCAGCATATAAAAACTAAACATTACCAACAAAATTGTAAAGTTTTCCAAGACGCTGTTCATCATATATTTCTCTGGTAAATGTTTGAGCTTGTGGATGAAATTGATCATGTATTCACACATTGGAGAACGGTTTATTCTAAACACAAACCGGCCATTCTCAAACCGTGCATATTCAGTCTTGAGAAGAAAAGAGAAAAAAAGAGAAAGAAACAGAAAGTTCAGAACATTAATAATAAAACTAGATTTCTTAATTAAAATTTTGCTTTGCTTGCAACATGATCCATTGATTAATTATATAAAATAAATATAACCACAGTATGACATTTTTGCATATTCAATAAAAATATTTAATGCAATTTAACTAAACATATAATGTGGTTAAAATTGAGTTTCTCATAAAAAGCATAGTGGAAATGTACTCTTTAGAAACAGCTTTGCCTTGACACAGGGGATCCAGTATAGGCCCTAAAACTTGAGGAATTCCTAGAAACCTCCCCACCTCCAGGTTGAAGTGGAGTATGTTTTGAATGTATGAGTGGGGTGAAACAGATGGGCAGGAAAAAGTGGCTTGAAGCTGCCTTTTCTGAAGCCACAGTGAAACCCCACCAACCACACCTGGAGTGCTCATGTCATGACCATATCACATGGATTCAAGCCAGGAAGAAGCAGAAAAAAGCTGTTTCTTTTTGAAATGGCTTTTCTCTGCATAAGGGCAGTTTTCTGCTGGCTTCAAGGCATGTGTCATCTAAACGACACACATTCAAGCCAGCCTGAAAGGACCTCTTTTTGCCTGTCTGTTTAGCCCCAGTATTTCCTATTCAGTATGAAGACCATCTTCAGACTCAGAAAAGAGAGTGGGGCAGCTTTTGCTTCCATGAAACTCTTGTTTATACTCATAGCTCCAGGAGCTCCATATATAGTGCAGAGCTCAGAAAAAGTTACTTGTTTAGACTACAACTCCTAGAATCATGCAGCCAGCATGGCCAAACTAGCTGGCGAATTCCAAAACCTGTGGTCCACAAAAGGAACTATTCTGAGAACTGGGTCAGGGCTGCCTCTTAATTTGAAGGTTGTACTCAGGTTAGTGTCATGTTTAAGCAAGCTTTATTTCTGAGTCAGCAAAAGAACAGGTTGCTTACCTGTAACTGTGTTTCTTTGAGTGGTCATCTGTGCCCTCACATGATAGGGGTAAAGTGCCTGCACAGAGACTCCATTCAGATAGCTGAAAAGCTGAGCAGATTGACAGTAGCCCCTCCCCTCCCATACCTTGAGCATGCCCAATCCCGCCAATCTAGCTCCTCCTTCAACTCAAGTCCACCGCAGAACAGAGCAGGGACTTGACCGAGGGGAGGTAGGGTAGGATTTTTGTGAGGGCACAGATGACCACTCAAAGAAACACAGTTACAGGTAAGCAACCTGTACTTCTTCTTCGTGGTCTCTATGCTTCACACAATAGGGTGACTAAAAAGCTTACATGTGGGGACAGGAAGGGCACTGCAGAATAGAAGACAGGACCAAAACAGGCATCATGCCTGGTCCTGGAATCCAGCCGGTAGTGCCGAACAAACATGGAAGGTTGTGACCACGTAGCCGCCTTGAAGACCTCTGGCAGGGGAACACCTCGGAGGAAGGTGGAGGATGAAGCAATGGCCCTGGTTAAGTGAGAACAGACATCAATTGGAAGATGGTGCTTAGCCAGCTCATAGGCTAGGGCAATGTCTGGGCAATCAATTTGGAAAACCTCTGGGAGGAAACTGGGTTGCCCTTGCTGGGTCCACCATAACAAACAACTTGGTGGACAACCTGAACTCAGCAGAACGTTGAACATAAAATGCCAAAGCATGGCAAATATCAAGAGTGTGCATAGTCCTTTCCAGAGGCAAGGTAGGGTCTGGGTAGAGGTTTGGAAGCACAATCTCTTGGGCAAGGTGGAACGGGGATACCACCTTAGGGAGGAAAGAGATGTCCAGTCTGAGGGCCACTTTATCCCTGTGGAAAACAAGAAATGGTTCATCCAAGCGCAGGGCTTTCAGCTCAGCACACATAGCTGAGGTTATGTTCACAAGAAAAGACACTTTCAATGTCAACAGTCTGAGAGAGGCCGAGCCCAAGGGTTCAAAGGGAGGTCTCATGAGCTGCGTGAGCACCAGGAAGACAGAGACCAGGCCAGGGCCAAAGAAGGTAACGGTGGATAAAGATGATGAAGGCCCTTGAAGAATCTTTTAAGAGTCAGCAAAGTGAAGAGATGAACTGATGCAGAGCCAGGTTTGCAACAATAGCAGAAAGGTAACTTTCAAGGAAGAGAAGGCCAGGCCTTGATCCTGAAGGTAAAGTAGAAATTGCAGCACAGTGGCCAGAAGGACTGCAGAGGAAGTTTCTGCTTGGGCTTCCGTGAAGGCACAGAAACGCTTTCACTTGTAGGTGTAGGATTGTTTAGTAGAATCCTTCCTGGAGGCCAACAAGAACTTGAGCAGTTCAGGAGAGGTCATGGCCTGATCCTCCAAGCTGTCATGCACAGACTATGAAGGTCGGGATGCATGACTGCCCTTTTGGAGTGGGACAGAAGGTCCGGCCAGTTCAGGAGATGGAAGTATTGGCCCTTGGCTAGGTGAAGCAATGGGGTGAATGAAGGCTATCTTGGCCAGAAAGGGGGGGGGGGGTCAGAAGAATTGCATTGGTCCTGTCTCTAATCATCTTGGTCACGACCCTGGAGATCAGCAGAGGGGAGGGAAGGCATACAGAAAGTCCCGGCTCCAGTTGCAGAGGAAGGCATCTCCCAGGGATCCCAAGCCTCTGCCCGCTTTGGTGTAGAACAGTTGACACCGAGCATTCTCCAGAGTGGCAAACAGATCCACTGAGAGAGCTCCCCAATGAGACGTGAGGAGATGATGTGGAAGTATGCATCTTTCAGATCGATGGATGTGAACCAGTCCCCTTGATGCAGCAACAGAAGGATGGACTGCAGAGTCACGATCTTGAACTTGTGAGGTGTGATAAGAAGTTGATGCCTCTCAAGTCCCAAATGGGGCAAAGACCACCACCTCTCTTCGGAACCATGAAGTATGGAGAGAAGTAGCCTTCCAGTCTGCAGTTGGGTGGGATCCATTTAATACCTCCTTTGCCGAGACGAGAGGAGATCTCCTCTAGAAGAGCAGGGGATGAGGGAGTACAGCAGAAAACGTCACTAGGTGGAATATTTGAAAACTCTATGGCATATCCAGGCAGATGATGGTGAGGACCCAGGAGTCTGAGGTTATCCGACACCAATTGTTGTAGAAGTGGTGAAGTCTGGGGACATGGTAAGGATTGAGAGTAGGAGATGGCAGGTGAAAAACCAGTGTCATTCCCAATGACCTGCCAAAAGTGGGATTTAGAGGAAGACTTTTTGTAGGACTGAGGCTATTGGTGCTGATGACTCTGGCACTGCTGTTGTTGCTCTTTGAAGGGCCTCCTGGGATACTGTTGAGGAGAGCCCCTATAGCTGGAAGATGTGCCCGGGCGAGGGTAGCTTGAAGAGGCAGGTCTTCCACGCCACGGTTGTCTCCCAAACTTCTGCTTATTGGAGTTATGCCAAGGCATTTACCATTAAGGCGGGCTTTGGCCATAGAGTCCAAGGAATCGTCTGTTTTGACAGCAAAGAGACCTTTCTTATCAAATGGCATGTCCTCAATTTTGGATTTAGCTTCTTCGGAAAGGTTTGTGGATCTCAACCAGGCAAACCTACAGAGGGCTACTGCCCCAGACATGATCTGGGGTGGTAAGGGGGCCCTGTAATCCTCACAGTCATCCACTGGGGATCGAGATCGAGATCAATGTCAGCAAAATGACTCAAAATGTGGATCTCTGTAGTAATACTGGTCTCTATAGGATGGAAAGTAAGAGGGGTAGGAAGGGTGCCTCTCTCTCCAATAGTCTTCGGCTCGATGTCAAGCAACATATGAGGCCAAAGAGTTAGGTGAGTCAAAGAAGCGCTTGTCAGACAGCACCAGTGATCTCTGAGGTGTCCTCTGTCGAGGAGGCGGAAATTTAAGTCTGTAGACCCTTGATGGGGTGGCCCGAATCTCCAAAGGAACCATTGCCGAAGGCGGGGGTATAGGTGAGACTGTTGATGTTGGGAGTGACACGAGCTGAGACGGTGCAGACAATGTCGGTGACACCGGAGTCGAGTCAAGAACCTCTGGTGCCAAGTCTAAGATAGTGACCAGGACCGGGGCAGAGAGGCCAGATGCCGATACCGAAGCAGGAATGAAGAATGTCATGGCGGAGTTGAGCTGGGCTGCCACCAACAACACTGAGGTTGGCGGGAGCAGCGGGCTGGACAGTGGTGTGAGTGGTAGCCTCCTTCGGCTTGTGCCGTTTCTTATGTTTGTCGCTATTGTGATGCGACAACCTCTTTTTGGCCTTTTGAGACACAGAAGGCACCTCTTGAGGAGACTGGCTGGGAGTCGACCGAGACATCGATGTGGCAGAAGATGGATGCTTCGATGTCAACGGGGTTGAAGTCGAGTGTGTCAATGTCAATGTTTTCTGAAGAGCTTCAGAATCCGAGGGAACTTGGAGATGGGAAGTCTGCCCAAGGGATCCAATTGCAGAGCCGACTTCTGGGCGACTGCTAGGGCTTTTTCCCACAAAAAGGCCTGGAGTCTTTTAGCCCTGTTGCAGAGAGTAACCAGACTGAAGGCCTTACAAAGGACACATCTATCAGGGACATGAGCCTTCCCAAACAAAAAAGGCACTTGGAATGTCTATCATTAAGGGCAAGTTTGTTAGGACAAACTTAGCATTTCTTGAAAAGAGAAGTGGAGGCCATAAGAGGCCTGCAGAATAGCGAGGAGCCTGTCCGGGCCAAAAAGCCTCGCTGAAACTTGAACCAGAAGAAAAAGGGGCAGCTCAAGGAGAAAATAAAACAAGAGAATAAAAAAGGGAATACAGTCTCTAGAAGAATTCTACTCAGCGGCTGGAAGAAACATTCAGCAATCTGAAGGAGATGTTTCTACTACGGTGGACGAAAGAGAACTGAAGGAGGAGCTAGGTTGGCGGGATTGGGCATGCTCAGGGTATGGGAAGGGCAGGGCTACCACAAATTTGCTCAGATTTTCAGCTATCTGAATGGAGTCTCTGTGCAGGTGCAGTATCCCTATTGTGTGAGGCACAGAGACCATGAAGAAGAATTAGATTTCTTACCATCTATGTCTCCTCCCCCCCCCCCCGCCAAGTTATATGGAAGGCACCCTCCACTCAAAAAACAAAACAAAAAACAAAAAACAAAAAACAAACTCTTTACCTTGGAGGTTGCAGGCACAATCCTTATGTTAATCTGCCACTCTCATGAGGGGAATATCTCTCCTGTCTCCTACACTGGATTGGAAAATTAAGACTCCGCCTCAAGTCCTTACATACTTCTTGTAACAAACAAAACAGTACTCCAGTTTTATCAACTGTACTTTTTTTTTAAGGAATAGAACTGGAAATATTGATGTTATTAATTATCATTAAATCAACTTTGACTTATGGCAACCCTGTGAAGGAGACATCTCCAAGTCACTGCTCAGGTCTTCCAAACTCAGGGATATGGCTTCTTTGACTGAATCATTCCATATGTAATGCAATCTTCCTTTTTTCCTACTGCCTTCTGCCTTACCAAACAATATTGTCTATAGAGTGCTGTCTTCTCATGAAATTATGGCACACTCATTTAGGAGTGTCTGTGGCCACCTCTTGAAGCCTCAGACATGCAATGGCTACCTGAGCTTCTTGCCATATTATTTCAAAAGACAGACCATTATGCCTCTGCCTTAGCTCTCTTTGAGGGATGAATTCTCAAGGGAATAGTGATCCAGAATTATGTTAGTCTAGGGAACCCATAGAACAAACTGCTTCAAACTATCCCAGAGTGTTATTATGTTCTCTGTGTGACTTCAGATGGATAGTTTGGAGGAAATGTCATACAGAGAACGTAACAGCACTCTGGGATTTTGAAGCGGTTTGTTCTGTGTCTTGTATTTCCCAGACTAACATAGTTCTGGATCACTACTGTCTGGAGAATTTATCCCTCAAAGGCAGAGATATAATGGTCTGTCTGTCTATTGTTTTGAAATAATATGGCAAGAAGCCCAGGTGTCCATTGTCTGTCTGAGGCTTCAAGAAGTGGCCACAGACACCCCTAAATGAGCATGCCATAATTTTACACACACAGACCCACTATGAGCCTTGTATGCTCCACTAATGTTGCCTACCCTACCAGGATGGAACTGCAAGCTTTGGAAACTTTTTTGGCAGTATATTTTCAGTTGAAAAACATAAACATGTATATTACCCACTTCCAATTCCAGAGAACTGGAGAGAGAGAAAAATCAGAGAAAGCTTTCTGCCAGTGCCATTCCTGTAAGTTAAATAGACACTATTTCTGGGAATAATGTTAATATTCTGATGAACCATAATGCTCATTAATTTAAGTGGTTCTACTGAGACTGTTGTACTTTGAGCATTTTATCCACACAGATCTACTATGAGCTTTGTATGCTCCACTAATGTTGTCTATCCTACCATGATGAAACTGCAAGCTTTGGAAAATTTATTGCCAGTAGATTTTCCCTGGAAAGCCTCAAATAGAGAATCTACTCTTCTAAAACTTTAGGGCCTGTCCAGATAAAAACAAAGTACCCTAGACACTTACAACTTATGTCACCTCTCCATGGATTGGAGATGTTTGGACAAAAAGATGAGAGCTTAACTTCTTGCACTCTATGGAATGACTTTCCAGACAAAAAAAGAGACACTCTTTAGAGAAGCTACAAAACTCTTGAGTCCAAAGAGAGAGCTCCTAGGTCTCAGATCTCTCTGGCAGATGTGTACTATAGAGTATCTGGAGAGTTCTGCTAAAAAATTTGTAAACCGATGCCATTCAAGAAAGGAGAGCTTTCACATGAGCAAATTGCTTGAAGGATCCGCATGTATTCTTAGTTATGGCGTTCTTTCCCCTTGATATATTTGTCAAGACTGAATAGCAAGGAGCTTCTTCTGCTTGTTGTACCCCTCCAAGAAAAGGCAACACAAGTGTATTGAGAACACACAATTTGTAGTAATCCAAATGCAAGTTCAACAACAACAACACTTTAAAAAAACTGGACAGGAAATATAACCTGGAGGGAGAAGATACTTTTAGAGGAAAATTAGAAGGACAGCATAATCCAAGCAGCATTTTGAAACTCCTACCTCTACTTTTTCTACCACTTGCTTCCCAAATGAACAGACTTTGGTGGAACAGGTGATTGTCATATTTTCTGAGCTCTCATATTGACTTGTTACGCCATAGAACGCCCCAGTATCATCTTGTATGTTGCAGTTTAAGTCCGCCTGCAGGAAAAGATCACAGCTGTTTTCTCAACTGCTTGTATTAGTGGGATAAATACTTATTAACCCTTAACACTGGTATATTTTAACAGACCATTTAAAAAACAAAGGCATAAGATTTGTAATGATTCCCTCTGCAGAAGTAAAAGAGCTACTATCAGGTTTTCCAAGGCAGGACTGAGTTTACCTGCAGTCATAGCCATGTTCCAAGGGAGTGCCTTGTACAGTTTGAACTGCCAAGGCAGACAGCTGTGTTATTTCTCCAAGGTTTGGATTTAAAATCATAAGAACTTTTGACAATCTGGTTTCTAACTCAAAGAATTAAAAATAATAAGATAGATAGCACTGAATATGGATTTCTCTTTCCTCATCTCTGGGCACTTAAGCATTAGTCTGGAATTTGATTCAGATAGCTACGACAGCAACATCAAGCAATTGAGATCAATAAAAATAACTGGTCGCTTGAAACTAGAAATGTTTTGAAACATGCATTCTTCAATCCCATGTTTGGCTAGGAGTAAGCTCTTCAAAAGAAGGATGATTACTTCCTTATTCTATCTCTGAGTAGTTATTTTGTATATCAAAGACTAAAAAACAAATGTAAAAGTTATTCCTCGTGCATTACATTTATAGAGGCAACATACAACAATATTTAAAAGGGAAAACACTTTGGCCACAGCCCAACATAGAGTTAAATATACATATCTCTCATGATTTGAATGGCTTAAGCATAATTATCTCTGCATTAGAGAGTGGCAAATATGTTTCTACATACTAATTACAGTATTACTGTCTCTCCCCCCCCCCCCCCACTTCTGTACTATTCATTTCTCTGTTTTGTGATTACAGGTTGACCATTCCTTATCAGGAATTATGAAATCTGCAATACTTCAAATACTTTTTGAACCACTACATCTGCAAGGCTGGAGAGAGATGCGGCTGGAGAGAGATGTGACGGTCTGTGAAATGGCAGAATGCATGCCAAGCACTATGCTTGGATTCCCACCATTTCACAGATCCTCAGTTTTGCTCCAACCTCATTATGTCTCATTTTGTATATGCAAATACAGATACTCCAAAATAAAACAAATATGAAATATGAAACACTGTTGGTCCCAAGTATTTTGGATAAGGGATACTAAACCTGTAGTACTCATGTTTCCACTTCACGGTTCTGCCTGAACACATTTGTTGACCTGCATGGTATGCAAATCAATCTGTAAGCATACTAAATAAATCATATGTAATTTATCATTGTCTTGTCTACTGTAATCAGAATAACTATTTACAATCAAACACAAGTAATCAGGATGTTCCCAATAGGTCTCCTGGAAGAAGTAAAGCCATTTCTAATAATCTGATGAAATTAACTAGGTCAAATGCAAGGCGGAAAAAAGAAGGAAGTGGAAGCAAATAAAAATGTACAATAACATATATATTTAATACAGCTGAAAACAGTCAGCTGCTTAGGCTTACAGACTGACAAAGTCATTACATAGAATGTGTTTGCTGACATTTATTTAGGGGATTCAAGGCATTAACAATAATTTTAAAAAACAGAACTAATTGCAAAAATTAAAAACTATTAAAAGGTTAAAACAGCACACTACCCCATAAAAATTTATCCACTAAAAGCCTGGCTAAATAAAAATGTCTTCAGCTGCTGGTGAAAAGGGAGTGGGGGAGGGGGGGGGAGTTTCACAATCTGGGAGCAGCTACAGAGAAGGCACTCTCCCAAGACCTCACTAATCATGCCTGCAGAGATTGCTATCTTAACACTTGGGCTGTCTTGATATGGTCCCTATATTAAATGGGAATAATCTTGTAATCATATGAGTTTGGTTTGCCTGTTGTGATAAGCTGTGTGATAGTGAATGCTGCTTGACAAGAGGGAATCGATCGATAAACCACTGAACAATGATCTATGACTTGTTAATCAAGATGGCAGCTCTTGTCTTGTTCTAACAGGCCAGAATCAGAAGTCAAAAATTGACATTTACCAATATGCTTGCTTGTTCACACTAAGTGGCCAATTTCAAAGTTAAAATGACACTGAAGTGGTGTTAAAGCAAACTTGAGCCTTTGAGAATTTAAAGCAATTTCGGATTTACACTTTCTGTAGAGATCTAAACTTGAAAAGGTGTGGATTAATCCTTCTTTAAATCTAGTTTGACTGTGGGTTTTTCACAACATCGTGTGAAACCATGTCACGTAATTTCACGATTTCTCCGGGATATCTTTGGATTAATCCCTTGTTCTCCCTTGTGTGATAAAGCTCTAAGTCAGAATTCTAAATTTGTATGAATCAGGAATTCATGAACATAGTTGTCATCAGTAAAATGGAGGTTGACACTATCTTCCTAACAGATTGGTTTGTCACAACTTTTTGGAACCTTTTCACCACTAACATAAATTGAAAACTACATACTGTACATACTCATCTATAAGTCTAAAAAATTATGCCCACAGGTCAACTTATTTATGGGTCACTATGGTCATGTGATAGCAGTTCTTTCAGATTTCCCCATGCAGTCGGAAGAGCAGTTTATTTCTCACTTGTGTCAAGCAGAAAGAGTCCTGAGTGATTAATTGATATTGTTGTTTAAGAGTCCTCTCCCGCCCACACTTCTGGCTGAAACAAAAGCTGAAACGATGAAGCAAAAAGCCTCAATGAGAGTCTCTTTTGCCAGATGCACACATGCACACACTGTAGGAGCCTCCAAATTTTATCCTCTACCTATCCACAGATCATGGCAAACTCCATAATTTTGGTCCCAAAGCATGACCTTGGCTTATCCATGAGGTCGACTTATAGTTGAGTATATACGGTAGTCAAATTGATCTGGAAGAGACTCTTCTTTAAGATGGTGAAGTAGACCTGTTTTTCCCTTCAGCTGTTGCTTATCATACATTTGAACATAAAGAATGGTGATTAAGCAGGAAGAGCTATGTCATTTTATGATTAACAGAAAATTATGCAAAAAAAAGAGAGCAATTAAATTGTGGTGGATGAACTATCAATCTACACAGAGCAGTCACTTTTAACAAACTTATATTGTGGGCTTATCATCAGGTCATGAGCATCAAAACTGACGAAAGAATAAATAATCATTATTTTCTTTAGTTTTCATAATATACATAAGGGTTGCTGTATGTTTTGGCAGCAACTGCAATGAAAAAGGTCTGAAATATCATTGCTTAATTGTGGTGTCCCTCAGGGCACTATTCTGTCCCTGATACTATTTAACATTTATATGAAGCCGCTGGGTGAGATCATTTGGAGGCATGGAGCACAGTGTCTTCAGTATGCTGATGACATTAAGATATACTTCTCCATGACCAGATTGTCGGCTCAGACCTCAGATAGCATCTCTCCTCAAAATGCCTGTCTTCGAGCGGTAATGGATTGGATGACGAAAAACAAATTGAAACTAAATCCAGACAAAATGGAGGTACTGACAATTACAGGCCTGAAACCAGGCTTGGGAATACAACTTCTGGTCCTAGATGGAGTCACACTCTCCTTGAAGGACCCTGTTCACAGTCTGGGGGTACTTCTTGATCCGTTGCTTCACATGACTTGTCAGGTGAGTGCGATGGTCAGGAGTGTCTGTTATCAGCTTCGGCTGATATGCCAGCTGCGCCCTTTTTTGGACATGAAGGACCTGGAATCTGTGGTACATGCTCTGGTAACCTCATGCCTGGATTTCTGTAACGTGCTCTACATGGGGCTACCCTTGTGCTTAACCCGGAAACTTCAACTGGTTCAAAACATGGCAGCCAGGCTTGTCTCTGGAACATCCAGGAGAGAGCCCATAACACCTGTGCTCAAGGCTTTCCACTGGCTGCCGATTAGTTTTCGGGCACAGTACAAGGTGTTGGTTTTAACCTTTAAAGCCCTACATGGCTTGGGTCCATCTTATCTTAGGGACCGCCTCTCCCCATATGCCCCCCCGCATGCTTCGGTCCTCTGGGAGGAACTTGCTGCAGCCCATGAAAACTAGGCTGTCGCAGACCTCCCAGAACTTTTTCTGCTACCGCTCCCCAAACAAACAAACAATACAAACAGCTTCATTTATATATCGCTTCATACCCTTAAGGAGTGTCTAAGCGGTTTACAACTGTAAGCTATTTGCCCCCCCCCCAACAATCTGGGTACTCATTTTAGCGACCTCGGAAGGATGCAAGCCTGAGTCGAGCTTCAGCCCTTTGCTCGCCACCTTATGGTTTTGAGTGAGTGGCTGCAGTACAGGAATTTAACCACTGCGCTACCAAACTATGGAATGGCCTGCCGGACGAGATCCGTCTCTTGACTGCTTCAAAAAAGCCATAAAAATGCATCTTTTCAAGTAAGCCTTCCCGGAAACATCTCCCGGCTCCGAAGCTAAAGTTCTATGATCCCCCAGCTAGCTCCTGCACTATGACCCCCGGTGTTATAGCCTATGCTGCTCAAAGAACTATTAGTTTTTATGTTAAATTTTGTTTTTATTTTGCTTGTTTGCTTTTAACTCTTGCTGGTTTAATTCTGTTTTAAGGGGTGGGAGGCTAGGGATTGGTTTGAGGGAATTGTTTTAACTTGTGATTGTTTTAACTTGTTGTACCCCATTCTGATTGCTTGGACAGAGGGAGGATTATAAATAAAATTTATAATAATAATAATAATAATCATCATCGTCATCATCATCATCATCATCATCATCATCATCATATTGGTACAGTTCTGCTGAATAACCTGCTTAATCAACAGGTTCCACAAGCAGCTACCGTCATTGTTATGATTGAGCCAAATCTTTAATGGTTTTGATCTTCCTTGTTTTAGTTATATAAATAATCAGTAGTCATCATTTTTGTTTCTTAATATTCAACTGTAACCTCACGTTTGCACTTCCTTAACCTTCATCTGTAGACATTCCATGTACTGCTATTAATATGGTATTATTTGCGTAACTTTAATTATTAATTAAATAAATAAAGTTGATAATTTAATTACTGACATTTCTTCCTCCAAATTTACACCTTTTCTCAAAATCTAATCTCAGTTCCTTCAAAGCAGATTCCTTTTGATAAAGAGACTGAAGTAGTTTTAGAAATTACTTTAGAAACATTTTAGAAACTAAAGTAGAATCTGTTCTCAAAACACATGGAGAAATAAACCACCAGGAACAGAGAGTATACCAACAGAATCTGATTTATGTTACAGAGATAGAATCTAGCCATACTCTGAGAAAAATCTGCCAACAAATATGGAAATCAAAACAATGGCCCACAAACTGAAAATACTCAGCATGCATTTCAATGTGTACGAAAGGTAACACTAGGAATTATATTAACCATCAGCCCATTGCACCCATCTCCCATGCAAGGAAAATGACGCATAAGACTTTGCAACAATATATGGTGTGAAAACTGGATTCAGAAAAGGAAGAAGAACTAGAGAGCATACTGTAAATGTAAGTTAGCTGATGAAACACATCAAAGAATTTTAGAAGAAAATCAGCCTGTGCTTTATAGATAACAGCAAAGTTTTTGTGTAGATTATGAACAACTACAGATAGTTCTAAAACAAATGGGAATATTGCAATACTTGGCTGCCTGGACAAGAAGTCACCACAACACAGAATAAGAAGAAATGGAATGCTTTTCCACTGGCAAGGGGAGGGGGGTGAAGACTGGTTTTCCATTGGCAAGGGGTTCAAATTAATATCAAGACTACCAACAATTTGAAGGTGCATTTTATCACACTGTTTAATTAATATGCAGATCATATCACATGGAAAGCAGGATTAGAAACAGGTGGTGGTAGCGAATTAAATAATATATATAATACCATAAGCTTATTCAATAAAATTATATTTGCTATTTATCACATCCATACTGTGCCTACTACATTGTCACACTGCCACTGTTGCCAAAGTTAAAGTAAGGCAAAGACCCAAAAGCCAAAGGTATAGCCTTGTCTGTTGTGTGTGTATGATCCAGTATGGATCTAGTAGAGATTCTGGGTGGAGCATATCCTTGGAAGAATGTAATAAAAACAACAACAACAAGCTTAATTTATATCCCGCCTCTCCGAAAGGATCGAGATGAGTTACAACATAAGATGCATAAATAAAAATACATAAATACAAACATAAACCCCCTTAACCCCCATCCTTAAACTAATCCAAATAATTACAAAAAGAAAAAAAAAACCATTATAAAACAGTTAAATCAGATTAAAATGGTCACAACAATTAGTGTAAAATGGTGCTTTTATTTCTTCCTGTATTAAACAATGAAATAACTAAGGGAGTGATTCAAAAATTCATCATATTCCTTAAATGTGAAAATCAATCCAAAAGTACTGTGCTTCAATTAAGAAAAAGTGTGGAATGGCAGAAAAGCATCATATTCAAAGAAGATTAGAACTGTACCATGCTCAAATAGAACTAGTTATTCTTCATTCTCAGTATTTTTTTTTAAAAAAACTGTGACAGTAAGGGCAAATTACAGACTAAAGTGGGAGGGGATCACAATAAGTTTCAATAAGAATTCTTTTTTAGTATGAGTTCTTGTTAAACTTCCAAGGAAGTGGTACTGGTGATCTGACAGGTACTTGATTCCTCTGTCTGGTGATTATAGTATAATACATTCATCCAGCAATAAAATACAGCTTGTCAGTATAGAGCACTGAAAATTTTACATATCAAGACTATCAACTGTTTGACACGATGCATCAAAAAGGCCCCTGCTGAAGATCCCCAGCATGTACTGAAATAGAGCTGGCAGAAAACAAGAAGAATACTCCACATGGATAAGTGTTCTCAGTCTTCAGAGAAGAGAGGAGGCAGTCTGAATGTGTTACAAGTGTCTTGGCTAAGCAGATTTTTTGTTGGAAAAAACCCCAGCAAATGCAGAAAGATTATTAAAGCCCTTTCACAACAAAGTGATGGAAAAAGTAGCAGCTCACACAGAGAGAGATTTCCTGAGGGAGCAGCATAATTAAAATACAAATATTCAGTAGTTAAAATTGAACATGTAGGGTCACTTGTTAAACAGCACAGAGGCTTCCTTCAATTACCGTAGCCTGCAATGAGGAGTCATTCATATGAGTGTATTATTCTTCTCCTCCTTCTCGGTGAACAGTGATCAAAGGATAGAGATTCCAAATTGTGAAGAAATTTTTTTTCAACGGCAGCATCTGGATCTTTGGCAGACTTTACTGCCAGTTGTGTGCTGCACATTTGGAATCGCCTTCAGGTCTCCTACATGCCTAGAGTTTTGATGGGCAGGCTAAGCTACTCTAGTTTCCAGCTGCCCTCTGACTCACACAGAACTCACTCACTCACTTGCACCAAAGGGCAGGTTGCACTACTGCCACTGAAATGCCCTTTTGGGAAGTGAGTAGGAATTGGTAGAAATCCTTTTCTTTCCCTACATGTGTCTTAAACCTGTTTATGGAAAACTGGCTCCACCTGACCTGTCCACATCACCAAGCTCCTCTCTAAATTGCAGCTTGTTTACCAAGTTGCATTTTGTTATGCAATAAAGTTCATATCAAAAGAAGGCGAAACCTTACAATAGCTTCTTCTTTTTTTTGAATGAAGGAGACAAAGATTCTACATGCCTCTAAAGACTGCAGCAGACACACAGGAGGGACGTGGGAGTAGATCATGTGGCAGGGCTCTTTCTGAACACTAACTACACTGCATTCATTATTTGTTAACAGTGTCTGACAAAGAAACAGCATTATATTTTTCAGTTACAGCTGTTTTACATAATAATAGTGAATAAACTTAACTACTCAACTCGTGTTACTTTACCACTAATTATGCCATATATTTACATCCATAAAATAGGAGAGATTTTTGGACATGATTTAATGCCCTTTTTATTGTACTGATTCCTTTATTTCCATCCCACATTTGAATTTCAAAAATGCTTTGGACTTCAAAGCATCTTTTAAAAAAAGCTGCACTAATTACACTGTGCATTATTTTCCAGAGCAGCTTGTTTGCATTGCAGATTCCTGAAAAGATAGGTATTCATTAAAATATATTTGTTAATATCATCCATACTTCTTAGGGGAGATTTGTTCATTTCACATTTCAACCTCCTCAGAGAAACAGAGAAGGTTGCATCAGAATAAAGCAATACTACAAGCATGTAACATCCTAAATAGTACAATCCTAAGCATATTTGTTCAGAAGGGAGGACTACTATTTTGTATCAGAATTACTCTTATGTAAATAGGTGTATGACTTCATTTGAAGAGAAATGAATGTGACAAATTCTGTACTGTATTTTAAAGCTTGAAGTGATGATGTGTAGAGATGGAGAAAAGGAATGGGTAGGCAGCGAGGCTGAGTAATTGGTATGCCCACCTTTCAATTCTAGGACAAGTTTTATTAGGGGCCCGGAATATCATAGGGAAGGAGAAGCACATCACCTCCCTGTCCCCCTTCCAACTAAGTTGCTGTACCTACCTTTGCATGTTTGTTACTTAGAGCCACCTACATCTGTCTGTCATTTTCAGTGCAATGTTTTATATGATACCTAGTGAACATGTTTTTGATGGAAATTCCCATACTGCAAAGATTAGTCATTCACAAAACTTCCTGTGCATTTTCATTCTGCAGAAGCAACCAAGGAGAAACAACAATCTCTGACATTTTCATCTAATTTCACCAAAATAAATTAAGAAAAAATGCTGGCAGTTCCCCTTAACAATATACACCAACATTTAAAGCTGAGCAACACAAAATTCTGCACCTAGTAATTTTCAGTTTGGCAGCTGTAATCCATTCCTAAGAGGCTACTATGTCTCCAAATTCCACTTAGTTCTGATGAAAGAATAAAGGTTATGGTCATTTGTTGATTTCCAGTGATAATATATGGAAGGCACACTTTCAGATTTCTGAAGCTTGATTAATGTTTGGGAATATTGAAGTGTTCTGGTTCTAAAACCATAGCACAAGTAGGATATTTTTCAAAGCACCACATCAGGGTTTGAGCCAAATCTTGGGAGTCTGTACACATCCATAGCATGTACTTTTAAAATAACCTAATGAAGATTATCACACAGGGTCTTAGCATCTGCCAATCACCATGGAAACATTGGGGAAATGTGCTTGTGTGTAACCTTGGCACACTTCCCCAGTGTCATGGAATCAATAGCTGACTCTAGCGTCATGGAATTGTTCAAGGAGAAGCAATTTGCTATTAACGGAAGCTTTGCTTTAATAGCAAATTGCCTCTCCCTAAATGATTCTACGACACCAGAGTCAGCTGACGATTCCATGACGCTGGGGAAGCATGCCAGGGTCACACACATGCATGCTTCCCCAACATTTCCATGGTGATTGGCAGGCGCTAAGACCCTGTGTGATAATCTTCAATGTTTTTATATTTTTCCCTTAATGTGAATAAAAAGGACATTAAGAGGTGCTCTTAGAAAATGATGCCAGATGCTGCCAAAATATTGTATTGTACACAGAAATTAGAACATAGAGTTAACATACAAAGGGGTATCATAAAGTTTTAATTATCGCCTTTAAAAAAAATTGACAGAAAGTTTGTTTTGATTTGTAGTTATTAACTTATCTCTATGTAGTCACCATCCAGATTTACATATTTTCCCCAGCATTTCTTGACCCTCCAAATACCATTATTGTAGAAGCCTGCAGATTGCACCTGACAAGGATTTTACACTTTAGTCCCTTCTGGCACAGCCAGTCACAAAAATAAAGGACACAATGGGTTGATTTTCTCAGCAACATGCACTTAGGTGCCAATGATGACACTGACAAAATTTCATCAATATGCCATAATAACTTCCGGGTGATAATTATTACTTTACGATACCCCCTTGTAAGGTGCAATCTGCAGACTTCTACAATATCAGGTATTTGGAGGATCAAGATACGCTGGGAAAAATGTATAAATCTAGATAGTGACTACATAGAGATAAGTTAACAGCTACAAATCAAAACAAACTTTCTGTCAATTTTTTAAAAATGTGATCATTAAAATTTTATGATACCCCCTCGTATATTTCTTGATCAAACAATCTGTGTGACTAAGTCATGCTGTGAGAAATAATCTATAAGCTCTTAGCTTAATAAGCAGAAATTTAAAAGAGTCCTACACCTGCTTCTTACTTGTGCACCACAAATAACCTTATAAGTCATAGCTTCATTGAGTCTTTACAGCCCTACATATTGAGCCAAAAGATTCCAATCAGATCTGTATATAATCAAGTTCTTTACATGGACCAAAGCCTTGTGGTGCTTGAATCATGTCCTACACCTGTTGGTCCATCTAAATATACCAAGGTATTGATAACTGGTAAATCTTTTAATTCTTTACTATTCTTACTCATCTCAAATAATATATTGGATACTTAAGGAGTGTGTAGTTAGCATGGCTTTTAATGCTCTTCTTAGTCCAAACACTAACAGCTATCCAGTGATAGATACCGTGTTTCCCCAAAAATAAGACAGTGTCTTATATTAATTTTTGCTCCCAAAGATGCACTAGGTCTTATTTTCAGGGGATGTCTTATTTTTTCATGAAGAAGAATTCACATTTATTGTTGAACAGAAAAATGGGCATTCTTCCAAACAAAAACTTTGCTAGATCTTACTTTTGGGGGAGGCCTTATATTTAGCAATTCAGCAAAACCTCTACTAGGTCTTATTTTCAGAGGATGTCTTATTTTAGGGAAAACAGGGTAGTATCATTCTCAAGGCTGAGAATGGATCTGCAGATGGGAACAGATCAAGAGAGTTAATTTTCTTATTAGTAACATGTTTGTATGGTTCTCATTGCTGTTAGGATGGAGGGAAAGGTCACACTTTGATTTACTTTGTCTGGTGATACACTATGTACCTTAGAAAATATTTTTTCACTAGCCTCCCCTGAGGGTAGGGGCTCACCTGAGCTCAAGGAATTTATAGCCAGCCACAGGAGATTTTAATATCAAGAGATCTGAAATGATGTGGACAGAATTAGATGCTTCAGGGCCTAGTTCTACCAGTTGCTGTGAAAGGATGTGGATTCTATCTGCTAAAGCAGTGCTACTCAAATACTGGTCCATGGATCAGTTGTGTTGCTGGTCTCTGGTGAATTTCCAGGAAAGAAAGAAATAGTAGCCAATGGGCACAAACATGGTACTAGTCCTTGAGAGAAAAAACAGCTGGTCTTTAATGCCAGAAAGCTTAAGAGACACTGAGCTAAAGAGCTAAAGCTATTATAACAGCAATGTATCGTTAGTTTTTTATACCAAGCGAGACTGAGATAGTTTGAAATTATACCGAGTTCCAGTCAGAACAGTGTGAGAAACAAAAAACTGTGCTAACATTCACCAAGAAAAAACATCGTAGACAGAGTGACCAGATGTCTTCCTTTTTCAAATGTCCTACATTTCAGCCTTGTGTCCAAGAGGAATTTTAAAATGTCCTCCTTTTTGAGTATTTATATTAGTGTGTCTAGCTTTCATTTTGTAATGTCCTACATTTTCCTTGAACGTCCTACATTTAGCAGTGCCTTGACCTTCTTTGCGGTTATGGCATCTTGTCACCCTGATTGAAGATGAAGAAGACTGTAGATATCAATTTACACATTCAGAAACCTGTACATGCTATTTACACAGTAGGGCAACAGAATGACTCATGCTTTATCTTTATCTTTCAATGGTCTGATATAATATCTAAAAATGGCACATTTACACACATATCTGCCTACTCATACGCAAAATCCATATTACAAATGTGGAATGAGGAGCAACAAATTGTATATATCAGCATATAAATTTTATTCTACAGGCTGTACTCTCTGGTTGAAAACTGTCCTGGTCTCTGACAATTTCGAAATCAGAAAATTACTTCCTATAACATTTTTAATCTATTAAAAAAACAACACACAGATTGTCTTCAGCTAATATGAAGTGTCATCCCCCCGCTTTCTTTGATCATCTGTTCGATAGTGGAACAGAGAGAGTAATGGAGTCTTTTGAGGTTTTTAAACAGAGGTTGGATGGTCATCTGTTGGGAGTCTTTTGACTGTGTATTCCTACATGGCAGTGGTTTGGAGTCTCTTCCAACTCTATGGTTCTATGATTCTCTCTCTTTTGCTTTGAACTATTTGGTTTCCTCGCCTATTTCTTAAAATCTTACCCAGAAATTAAGTGCGGCAAACCCAGTATGGATTCGAACCCTAATAACCCCTTTTCTTATCTTTTATTATATCATCCATCTTCTAAAAAGAAGTTCTAGGTTTTTAATACATTTAAGTAAAGCTGGAGGCTGATATACTATGCTACTGAACATACTCTTAGATTAACAAAAACCCGCAGCACTTGCACACTTGTGTTTCAGTTTTAGTTTATTTATACCTGACTTGATGAAAACAATGACAGCAGAGTCATTTACGGCATTTTTAATACAATAAGGCCAGGGTGGGAATTGTGCAGCCCTCCAGAACTCACATCATCCCTCACCACTGCCTATGGTGACTAGGGCTGCTGGGAGATAAAGTCCCACAACATCTGTTAGGCTTCATGGATCACACCCTCATAAGGAGGGCTTCCACAGATGTCATCATATAGTCACCTGCTACTCATCAGTGCCACTAGATGGCAGATGACAGTTCATAAATTGTTTCATCGTAGAGTTCGTGAACAAAACGCTGACAAGCAGTAGAATTTATGGCAGTGTGGTCTTGTTAAACAAGATTTGCATTAACTTTTATATGACTGGTATGCATAAAGGATGTAGTCATAAAATATTATGCTAAGTAACAAATTACCTATAAATTAGCCATGTGTCTGCAGGGGGTTGGTGAGATTACACACTGCTGTTCTGAAAACATGATATTTCTAAAAGAAAAAGAAAATCATGTTTGTAAGTGTGCGTGTGTGCACGTGTGCATATACTTATGTGCACTTTCAACTTGCCTGTTGACCTAAGGTGATCCTATGAATTTCAGGATTTTCTTAGGAAAGGTATACTCAGAGGTTGTTTTGCCACCTCCTTCCTCTGAAATATAGTCTACAGCACTTGGTATTCATTGACAGTCTTTCATCCAATTACCAACCAGGGCTGACCCTGGTTAGCTTCCAAGATCAGATGAGATCTGATGGCTTTAGGGGTCTTAGGCCCTACAACTAGTAAGATTACAATTTTGAAATTACTTTTTTAAAAAGAGCTCTTGATGCTTGAGCTATGTAACAGAGTTATCAAAATTTCAGCAACAACTGTACAGACTAAAAATGAATTCATTAAATAATATGAATGTTTGAATTTAGTAGCAATACTGGAAAATTCTAATAATGATTACTGGTTAGAGTAACCTGTAAAGTCCCAAAGAATTGAGGGTTTTGCAATCTCAAAAGACTACCTAATTTACTATGAATTTAACCATTTGCAGTTGATAGAAGAGTGACAGGAGAGGCAATTTGGAGAATAAGGTCCGGGGAGAGGAGAACAGGGCGCATGGCCACTCCTTCTCCTCACCACTTTCCTTTCCTGACCCCCAGCTGCCTCACCAGGGACAGCTGGTGGGCAGGAAGGTCCAGGGAGAGAGGACTGAGCACGTGCCCACTCTTCCTCCTCCCCAACCTGCCTGACCTCCAGCTGCCTCCCCAACAAGGACAGCTGGGGGGCAGGAAAGGTCTGGGAGGCGGAGGATGGGTCGCGTGCCCACTCCTCCTCTTCGCCGTGGGACCTGCCTGACCCCCAGCTGCCTTCGGAGAGACAGCTGAGGGGCCGGAAAGGTCCGGGAGGGGGAGGACTTGGCACGTGCCCACTCCTCCTCCTCCTCCTCCTCCCCACTTTCCTTTCCTGACCCCCAGCTGCCTCCCCAGGGATAACTGGAGGTTAGGAAAGGTCTGGGGGGAAGAGGATGGGGTGTGTGCCCGCTCCTCCTCCTCCCCACGGGCCCTGCCTGACTCCTAGCTGCTACCCAAGGGACAGCTGGGGGGCAGGAAAGGTCTGGGGGGAGGAGGACCGGGTGCATGCACACTTCTCCTTCTTCCGACAGGCGCTGCCTGGCCCCCAGCTGCCTCCCCAGGGACAGCTGGGGGGCAGATAATGTCTGGGAGGAGAAGGACGGGCCACATGGCCACTCCTCCTTCTCCACAGGCCCTTCCTGATTCCCATCTGTCTCTCAGAGACAGATGGAGGCCGGGGGAAGGGCAGGAGGAGGAGGAGGAGGAATGGGTGCATGCCTGTCCCCCCCCCCCCCCCGCTTTCCCCAGCTTCTAGCTTTCTCTCAGAGACAGCTCAAGGCCAGGGAAAGGGCAGGGGGAGAAGTCCCACCCCAGAAGCCCCACCTCTAGAAGGTGGAAGCCCCACCTACAGAGAATGGAAATCTCACCCCTGGGATGCAGCCTTGCCCCAGAGTGTGCAGAAACCCCACCCCAGAGTGTGGACCCAAAAAGGTTCGCTATCACTATCCTAGATTATATCATATGGCAATTTCATACCACTTTAGCTATTGTGGCTCCATCCAGGGGTTTGGAAAGATAATGAGAATTCCCAGAGAGTTCTTGCACTGTAGTTCAGGGTGGGGTTGGACCAGAGCTCCCTCGCACAGAATTCAAGGAGCTCCTCAAACTGTTAATCAGATTCTATATGATGGAGCCATAACTGTTAATGTGGGATTAAACTGCTATCTCCTCTAGAAACAGTTGCTGCAGCCTGCTTGATGGGCACAAAGGAAAGAACTGTGCTGTTCCCAAACTATGGAAGGACTTTTCTTTGGAGCAGAGATGGATAGCCCTGGCCTTCCAGATGTTTTTGAGCTACAAGTTCTATTAGTCTCTATCCAGTACAGTCAATGTTTAGGAATTATGGAAGTTGCACTCCAAAAACATCTGCAGGGTCACAGTTTTGTGTACTTGTGTTCTAGTAATCATACCTCTTTGTATTGGCATCTGTACCTTTTAAACTTTTGTGAACTACTCTGACTCTCTGTTTTGAAAGAAAGGTGGGATATGACAGAGAGAGAGAGAAGGAGAGACCCAGTGGGCTTCCTATAGGTAGCTGGGCAAATACTTCCAGAAAGCCCACAAGCAGACCTTCTTCAAGAAATAAATTCCAGGAATAAATATTGAGTGGCAATTAAATTTCAACATTGAAAGTCATCATGGCAAGTAACTATTGATAGGTATCTCTACTGTTATGAATTTGTCCACTTCCTTTTTAGAGCTGACTGATTTTGTGGTCATCACCATAACTTGCAGAAGCAAATTCTACATTTCAGTTATGAAGTATTTAAAGAAGTACTTCCTTTTGCCTGCCCTGAATTTTTTGCACATGAATGTGACTGGATGACTCTAGGTTCTAGTTTTTAAAGAAAAAAATTCCATCCAGAAAATACTTCTTCATATGTATAAAACTATAAACAATACCAACAACATATTCAATATCAAATACAATAGCTTACCCAAAATTTTACTAGAAAGAAGGCATTCTGGGGCCCTTTTCCAAACAGTTCCTTCAAGCCACCTTTCTTCTCAGGGAATTTGTCATAAATCTGACGAATGTCCACCGATTCCAGCAATGGATCACTGTAAGAATGGTTGGCATGTCCAATGTGCACGAAGAGGTGTTTGTTATACTACAAAGTAAAGAAATAAAAAAAGCAGTACAGTAATTAACTGATGTAAAGAAAACACCTTTGTATTCCTGAAAAGATTTACAGGGCAGCAATGTTCTCAAGAAATCAGGTAAAGGTAGCTGCATGCAATGAGCAGCATCACTGTTCATAGACATCTGAATGCTCTCACTACACATACAAAATTAATATATCAGGGGAAAGTTTCTAGTCCAGCCATTCCCGTAGAAAGCTAGTTTACACATAAACATACACATATACACACACATACACACATGTACACTTTTATACTGACAGTGTAAATAGTATGCTGTAGCAACAGAGAGCTGCCGAGTGTGTATTATATTCAAAATTAATTCTAGTCCATTAATTGATTAAAGCAAACTGTCTATAGATAAATAAGTTAATTACTCATGTAAGTACCAAAATATCACATACAGTGGAAACCTAAATAGAAAAAGTCATGAGAAATGAATGGATGCAAATTGACATTCAGCTGACATTTTCAGCCTAATGAACAGGTGGTAGTTTTCTAACATGAGGCCAGTAAAACCTGTTCCCAAGATATTCTATGTTCTACATAATGTTTCAGAACAAATGTCTGAATATGTCTGAAGGAAGCCAGAGTATTTTTGCTATATTATGTAAAGCTTAGGGAATTATTAATCAAAAAGGCTTTTGTGTGTGTGTTATACAGCTCTAATGTACTTCTAAATATATTAGCTATACAAATGTTTAACAAATGTTTACTGTGAGTAATACTCCCCTGTTCCTTGACATTGGATGCAAGGCATTAGATGCAGTAAAAAGTGCTGAATTTAAATATGAAGCTAAAAGTTCAGGTGCCCTTTCAGCTCATAAACTCTTTGCCTAAGCTTCTTCAGTGAGCTGGCATGGGAATAAACAAGCTCAGAGGAAAGCCATTTATACCTTAAAAAGTACTCAGGCATTGACAAAGCTGCCTGAGGGGAAGGGCATCTGAGGTAATTTTTCAGAGACCTCTTCTTCAGTTGTTGTGTATTACCGGCTCCTGCCCTGATCCAGCCATACAGGTAGTGAATATAATCTCAATAAACCTAACATAATCAAGATAGTGAATATAATCTCAATAAACCTAACAGTCAGGCCCACTTTCAAACTGTTTGAGATAGCATTACATAGCACATTCTTTATTTACTGTATATACTTGACTATAAGTCGACCTCATGTATAAGTTGAGAGCAGGTTTTGGGGCAAAAATTATGGATTTTGATATGACCTGTGGATAAGTCGTGGGTAAAATTTACCAGCATGTAACAAAGGATGTAAAGGATGAAGCAAAGGAAAATGATGCTAAAGATCTCTAAAATTTTGTCAGGCATAACTGTTTATACTAACCCTAAAGCCTGGATGGATGAGAGAGTAAAGGGGATCCATGCTTCTTTTTGATGTTCCAGGATGGACTAAGCTCCTACCTTTCACTAGGGCATGGTTCTTTTGATAAAAGTTAAAGTACAGTGCGCCCATGTTTTTTGTGGGCGCATCTTATGTGGATTCCAGCATACGCTGGAGGTCTACGTCAGAAGAAGCCTTGTTGCCTCCAGAAGAGGTAATGGTGCACACGCCCATGGCACGTGCGCCACTGTGGGCATGAGCATCTGCGTTTTTTCCCTTATGCGTGTGTGTGTGTCCAGAATGGATCCCCCACATAAGGGAAAGGTCGACTGTACAGTATTTACATGGACCCATAGATAAGTTGACCCAGTTTATTTGGGTCAATTTTTTTGACTAATATTTCTAGATTTATACATGAGTATATACAGTAGATATCCATATCTCAAGATTGGCTAAATACCCTAAAGGCACCACATCCTATCTTATCTTGGAAGCTAAGTGGGGTCATCTTTTGTTAGTACTTAGATGGGAGATCACAAATACCAGGTGCTGTAGCCTATATTTCAGATTACTCAATTGGTAAAACCACCTTTGAGTATTCCTTGCCTAAAATAACCCTGTGCAATTCATAGGTTGACATAAGTCAACAGGCTACTTGAACTAACATACACACATTCATCATCCTGGGAAGTTGTACAAACACACTTAAACAAATAAATAAAGAAGAATTTATGCCAATTGTTCTTCTTTGAACATTAAAAAAAAGAAACTAGAAATCACAGTGATTAGGTCATGAGATCATGTTGGAAGGTGCCAAACTCTTTTTCACTAAAAAATTGAAAACAATGGACTGAATGGCTCAGTTGTGGATTGCTGCACTCACAGTTGGCTGGCCTGGATGAACTTTGGGGTCCAGGTCTACTTGGAGCCGGGCGACCTAGAAATGGTGGTACATGACCTGGTAACCTCTTGTTTCAATTTCTGCAATGCATTCTACATGGGGCTAACCTTGTGCCAAATTTGGAAGCTTCAATTAGTCCAAAATATGGCAGCCAGGTTGGTTCCTGGGAAATCCAGGTTAGACCATATAACACCTATCCTAAAAGCTCTTCGCTGGCTGCCAATCAGCTTCTGGGCTTGATCCAAGGTGTTGGTGATTACCTATAAAGCCCTACATGGCTTGGGTCTAGTGTACCTGTGGGAGTGTCTCTTCCCATATAATCCACCCCGCACTGTTAGGTCCCCTGGGAGGAATCTTCTTCAGCCAAAGAATACCAAGTTGACTACAGCTTCCCAGGGGACCTTCTCATCAGCCACTCCAAAACTGTAGAATGGCCTGCCAGATGAGACTGATAGCCCTGAAGCCATTAAAAAGGCAGTTAAGACGGATCTTTTCTGGTAGGCATTCCCCGACTGCTTCCAAGACCTAATTAGACTGCCCCTCTGTCTACAGCCACTCTGCTATCAGCCTGTCTTTATAATTTTTAATTTAAATTGGAATTTTAAACTGAATTTGTTTTTAAATTGAATGATTTGTTGTCGTTTGTTGGGAATGGGGATTGTCATTTTATAACTTTGTATTGTGTAATTGTTATTTGCTTATTTTTTGGAGCCTGCCTCAGTCCAAGAGGGAGACACAGGCTAAAAATAAATAAATAAATAAATAAATAAATAAATAAATTGGACTGAAAGAGAAGTGTTGTAGGCCTAGCAATGTCACAGAATATGCCTTCACTCTTGCCTGCCTTAGTAGCTCAGTGAACAGATGCAAAATTGCTAAAAGGAACAAGCAGAAAAAGCAGAGTTGTATATGCTGTTATTTTTCTGTGCTATTTTTTCCCCTACAAATGAAGGCTAACCAGGCAGAAATTCTTCATGAAAATGCATCGAGGTTAATGAAAATTGTATGCTCTGGTGCTTTGCAGTAGCCTTTTGTGTAAATGTGAGTCAAAACACAAGCAGTAGTTTCTAACTGGATTTAAAACTAAATCAGCCCAGTGTTGTTTGATTTGTAAATTCTCTCTGCAAATGGGTAGTTTTGTTTGTTTGTTTGTTTATTATTTTATTTATATAGTGCTGTAAATTTACACAGTGCTGTAGATACAATCTTAGAATTAAATGGATCCCTGCCCTCAGGCTTACAATCGAAAAGAGACAACACAAAAGGAGAATGGGAAGGTGGTGAGAAGGGGATGAGGTCCAATGGTTCTTCTCTCTTTCTGGGGCATGGACTGAGGGACGGCATGGCTTCTTAATACATAGTTAAAAGGAGGCATCCTGGGGCAGATGGCACAATCCTGGGAATGCTTCCCTAAATAATATAGTCTTTAACTTAGTTTTGAAACTGGTTAGAGAAGTGATGAGGCATGCATGTGGGGGAAGAAAGTTCTAGGAGTGAGGGGCAGCAAGTGAGAAGGGATGAATCCGGGATGGGGCAGTGGAAATCCTCGGCTGGTACAGGAGACCTTGACTACCAGAGCGGAGGGTACAAGAAGGAGTGTGAGGAAAAAGAAGTTCAGACAAATATAGAGGGGCCAGTCCATGGAGGGCTTAGAAGTCAACAACAAAAGCTTGTATTGAATGCAGAAGGGGAAGGGGAGCCAGTGAAGGGAGGATAAGAGGGGAGAAACATGGTCAAAGTGGTGAGCAATGTGATAATATGTGCAGCTGAGTTCTGGACAGAGATTAAAGGATGGAGGTGAGAGAGAGGAAGCCCTGTCAGAAGGAGGTTACAATAATCTAGTTGTGAAACCACTAGGGCATGGACAAGAGTCTTGGTAGTGGAAGCTGAGAGGAATGGACGGATTTTAGCAATGTTGTAGAGATTAATCTACAGGTCTTGGAGGTGGCCTGAACCTGGGGAATAAACAACAGAGAGGAATCAAAGATGAAACTAAGACTGCGGGCTTGGTGAACCAGTTGAATAGAAGTTCCGTCAATAGAAACAGAAAAGGAGTATTGAAGGGTGGGCTTAGGTGGAAAGATGAAAAGCTCTGTCTTAGACATATTGAGCTTCAAGCACCGATGCGGCATCCACTGAGAGATGGCAGCCAGACAAGAGGAGACTTGCTGTTCAAGCCCCAGTGAAAGGTCAGGGGTGGAAAGATACAGCTGGGTGTCATCGGCGTACAGATGATAGGAGAAACCAAAAGAACTGATGAGTTTCCCAAGGGACAATGTGTATAGAGAGAACAAAAGGGGACCCAGGACAGAGCCCTGAGGGACTCCAACAGATAAGGAAACAGAGGAGGAAGTCTGACCACCTGTGACCACTGTAAAAGATCTGTCTGACAAGTAGAATTTAAACCAGATGAGAACAGAGTCAGAGAACCCGAGGTCAGAAAGTAAGTCAAGCAAGAGACAGTGGTCCGTGGTGTCGAAGGCCACAGACAAATCAAGAAGTATTATTATGCCTTATTTTATCTTTTTCACCTATATCCTTCCAAGGTAAGAAGGCAGGAAGATGGGGTTCTGAGAATGCATTTCATTCATGCGCCGTCCAGGTTTTACCCATAAACTTGACTCAATTATCATTTGCCCCACAGACTATTATGCCTCAGGACCCCAGGCTTTATTTGCAATTTGACTTGATGAACTTAACACTTGTAGATAGAGACAAGTGCTGCATTTCATATAATTAATTTATACTGAATCAAATTAAATTACTAGTTTAATTTTTATGTGTTGTTAAAGATTTGTATTGTCTTGCTTTTGACAAGCATTTGAAGTCCTTATATTTCGGACTTTGCCATTCCTGTCAACAAGCTTGATCACTAATGGGAAAAATACACTAAAATAGGGACTACAATGTTTTGACTGTAGGCTTCCCTAGGGACCAAGGTGGGCACTCTGAACAACAGGGGGCTGAAATAAACAGGCTTTGGGTCTAATCCAGCAAGGTGGTTCTTATGAATCTGCCTACCAGTTGACTATTGAAAATAATCTGGCAGAGGAAAACGTATAGTAAACAGTGAAGAAAACAATACATATATCTGTGTCTGAAGTCAACATTGCCATAATTTAGTAGCTTCCCTGAGTCTTCTTACTTCAGAACAAAGATGAACACGTTATTAGATCTAAACTCAATTCATGCAATTATGAGCCAGCTCCCCAGCTTTTTAATCCATCAGTAAGTTTTCCTTCAAGCCTTTCTTTGATAATAATTTGAACTACATAACCTTCAATAACAAGAGGGAAACTTTTCCTGTCATGCTTATAGATCAGCCCTTCAAAAGGGTGTTTTATTCTTTAAAAGAGTGCATAAAAATGAACAAATGAATGGAGGGAGTGAATGCATGAATGAGCAAACACATGAATGAATGAATGAATGAATGAAATCAATCAATGAATGCTTATGAGTAAACGCCTTTCAAAGGGCAAGCTTAACTTGCATACCGATCAGTTACACAAGAATTACAGTAATTACCATCCTATTCTGTAACAATAAGTAATCACCAAACAGCATCTGCACAATTGGTGGGCCAACTGCAAATGCAACAAGCTTGTTATCCTTTTAAAGACACATTTCTAAACAATGTATGTGAAAGATTTCATATAAGCACCAAACTGTACCCTCTTGATACAACAATTCAATTTTTAGGCTTCAATTTGCTTTCCAAATCACTTATATTAAAATAGCCATTGGGATGCCAACTAGACAGGGTTTTTGCCTTTATAATACTTTTAGAATTTTGGAATATGGTGCTATGTTCTGACAACTTGAGATGGTCAAGTTTGGTGAACAATGGAATATTCACAGGCACGAATATCACCTATTATACATATTTTTATGGCTATGAAAGAACTAGAAAATATCATGAAGTGCAAAGACATAAGACCACACAGAGAAAGTCGCTGGGGGTGAGAAGGTCACTTCATGTACACAGGAGGCAGACAGCTGGAGGAATGTCACACAGAGAAGCAGAGAAATCAGAGATAGCAGTAGGAGCTTGCAGCTACAGAATTGTTTCGAAGCCCTTTCAACAATCAAGGAGGATCAGGAAGAGCAGCATGGACAGACTTCAGGGACACAGCAGGGGAGCCTGGGAGTTCCATCGCAGGGAAGAGTTGCTGCTAAGCCTCAGAGGAGGCGCGTGGTTGTGGTGGGGGACTCCTTGCTGAGGGGTACAGAAGCAGTGATTTGTGGGCCCGACAAGATGTCTCGTGAGGTGTGTTGTCTCCCTGGGGCAAAGATCCGTGATGTGACGGAGAGGCTGACAAGATTGGTGAAATCTACTGACAAATACCCCTTCCTTTTGGTCCACGTGGGAACGAATGACACAGCAAGACACAGCCTTCACAATATCAGAAGGGATTACGAGGCTCTGGGGAAGAAGCTGAAGGAAATGGATGCACAGATTGTCATCTCGTCTATTCTACCAGTAGAAGGGCATGGTCCAGGAAGAGAGAGGAAAATAGCAGATATCAACAACTGGCTCCGCAGATGGTGTCGCCGAGAACAATTTGGATTCTTGGATCATGGGCTGCGGTTCCATGAGGAGGGACTTCTAGCAAGGGATGGGCTACATCTCACGCCAGTTGGAAGAAACGTTTTTGCCAACAGTCTGAAGAATCTGATCAGGAGGGCTTTAAACTAAGTGACCTGGGGAAGGGAGACAGCAGTCTGGAAGGCAAAACGGCTAGAAAAAATAGTCAAACTGACATAGGGGGAAGAAGACAAACAGTGCAAGGACCCAACAATAGGAGCCAAAAAAACATGCACAGGCATCAAGTAAAGGGGACACATGGTCTTAGATGTCTCTACACTAATGCACAGAGCATGGGAAATAAGCAAGATGAACTTGCACTCCTAGCACAACAAGGGAAATATGATATAATAGGCATCACTGAAACCTGGTGGGATGAGTCTCACGACTGGAATATAGAAATAGAGGGATATAACCTTTTTAAGAGAAACAGGCCAAGCAGGAAAGGAGGAGGAATAGCATTATATGTCAAGGATATTTACACCAGTGAAGAGGTCCAGGAAATCAATACTGGAAGCCAGGTGGAGAGCATCTGGATAAAAATTAAAGGAGAGGGAAACAACAGGGATGTTACTGTGGGAGTCTACTACAGACCCCCAAGTCAGACAGAGGAAATGGATGATGCCTTTCTAGAACAGATGACCACACAATCAGGAAGGAGAGATGTAGTAGTGATGGGGGACTTCAACTACCCGGATATTTGCTGGAAGTCAAACTCAGCGCTATCCTCAAGATCTAGAAAATTCCTCACTTGCCTGGAAGACAATTTCATTGTCCAAAAGGTGGAAGAGGCAACAAGGGGATCAGCTATTTTGGATCTGATCTTAACCAACAGGGAAGACCTAGTTGATGGGGTGCAAGTGGTGGGATCCTTAGGGGGAAGTGACCATGTTCTCCTGGAGTTTGTTATACAGTGGAAAGGTGAAGCTAAGCATAGTCAGACACGCATTCTAGACTTTAGGAAAGCTGATTTCAATAAACTTAGAGAAATACTGGGGGTGATCCCATGGTCAAGAATACTAAAAGAGAAGGGAGTTCAAGATGGATGGGAGTTCCTCAAAAGGGAGATACTAAAGGGACAATTTCAGACAGTTCCAATGAGGAAGAAAAATGGGAGATGTCTCAAGAAACCGGTATGGATGACTAAGGAACTTACAAATGAGTTAAGTTTTAAACGGAACATGTATAAAAAATGGAAAAATGGGGAAATCACAAAAGAGGAATTCAAACAAATAGCCAGCACATGTAGGGATAAAGTCAGAAAAGCTAAAGCGCAAAATGAACAGGCTTGCTAGAGACGTTAAGAACAATAAAAAGGGCTTTTTTGGATATGTCCGCAGCAAAAGGAAGAAGAAGGAAACAGTTGGGCCACTGCGTGGAGAAGATGGCCAAATGCTCACAGGAGACAGAGAAAAGGCAGAATTGCTCAACACCTTCTTTGCTTCAGTCTTCTCAGGAAAGGCAAAGGGTGCTCAACCCAAGGATGATGGGGCAGAGGACAGAATAGGGGAATTTCAGCACAGAATAAATAAAGAGGCAGTACAGGAATACCTGGTTAATCTAAATGAATATAAGTCTCCAGGACCAGATGAACTACATCCTAGGGTATTGAAAGAACTGGCAAATGTAATATCAGAACCAATGGCAATCATCTTTGAGAACTCCTGGAGAACAGGAGAAGTCCCTGCAGACTGGAGGAGGGCAAATGTTGTCCCAATCTTCAAAAAGGGGAAAAAAGAGGATCCCAACAATTATCGTCCGGTTAGTCTGACATCAATTCCAGGAAAGATTCTGGAGCAGATCATTAAGCAGAGAGTCTGTGAATATCTGGAAGATAATTCCATAATCACAAAAAGCCAACATGGGTTTCAGAGAAACAAGTCATGCCAGACAAATCTGATCTCTTTTTTTGATAAAATTACTAGCTTGGTAGATGAAGGGAATGCTGTGGATATAGTATATCTTGACTTCAGTAAGGCCTTTGACAAGGTTCCCCATGACATCCTTGCAAACAAGCTTGTAAAATGTGGACTAGACAAGGTAACCGTTACATGGATTTGTAACTGGTTGACTGACCGAACCCAAAGGGTACTCACCAACGGTTCCTTTTCATCCTGGAAAGAAGTGACAAGTGGGGTCCCACAGGGCTCTGTCCTGGGCCCAGTGCTATTCAACATCTTTATTAATGACTTGGATGACAGTATCGAGAGCCTAGTTATCAAATTTGCTGATGACATGAAATTGGGAGGAGTAGCTAATACCCCAAA
Organism: Urosaurus nigricauda; assembly: GCA_034509955.1. Lineage (NCBI taxonomy): Eukaryota > Metazoa > Chordata > Lepidosauria > Squamata > Phrynosomatidae > Urosaurus > Urosaurus nigricauda. Next base: position 99,135,466 of record JAOEGL010000001.1, read on the forward strand.
GGACAGGATCAAAATTCAAAATGACCTGAATAGACTAGAAAGCTGGGCCAAAGCAAACAAAATGAAATTTAACACAGAGAAATGTAAGGTCCTACACATAGGGCGGAAAAATGAAATGCACAGATATAGGATGGGGGACACCTGGCTGAATGAGACAACATGTGAAAGGGATCTAGGTGTCCAAGTAGATCACAAGTTGAACATGAGTCAACAGTGTGATGCAGCAGCTAAAAAGGCCAATGCAATTTTAGGTTGCATCAATAGAAGTATAGTGTCTAGATCAAGGGAAGTAATAGTGCCACTCTATTCTGCTTTGGTCAGGCCCCACCTGGAATACTGTGTCCAATTCTGGGCACCACAATTCAAAAAGGATGTGGACAAACTGGAGCAGGTCCAAAGGAGGGCAACTAAGATGGTGAAGGGACTGGAAACCATGCCCTATGAGGAACGCCTTAGGGAGCTGGGGATGTTTAGCCTGGAGAAGAGAAGGTTAAGAGGTGATATGATAGCTCTGTTTAAATATTTGAAAGGATGTCACATTGAGGAGGGAGCAAGCTTGTTTTCTGCTACTCCAGAGAACAGGACTCGGAACAACGGATGCAAACTGCGGGAAAAGAGATTCCACCTCAACATTAGGAGGAACTTCCTGACAGTAAGGGCTGTTCAACAGTGGAACACACTCCCTCGGAGGGTGGTGGAGTCACCTTCCTTGGAGGTTTTTAAGCAGAGGCTGGATGGCCATCTGTCGGGTATGCTTTGATTGGGAGTTCCTGCACGGCAGGGGGTTGGACTGGATGGCCCTTGTGGTCTCTTCCAACTCTAAATTTCTATGATTCTATGATTCTAAGATAAAAAATTATTAAGATGATCTAAGCCACAGTATTTCCTATCACCATGTACAGACGTGAGAGCTGGACAATGAAGAAAGCTGATAGAGGGGGAAAAAATCAATTCTTTTGAAATATGGTGCTGGTAGCTAAAGCTACCATGAACAGCCAAAGACAAATGGGTCTTAGAACAAATCAAGCCTGAGCTCTCCCTGGAATCAAAGATTATTTAAACTGAGGCTGTCATACTTCAATTACATCACAAGAATACATGCTTCACTAGAAAAGACAATAGGAAAGGTAGAGGGCAGACGAAAGAAAGGACGACTGCATACCAGATGGATAGACTCAATCAAGGAGGCCATAGCCTTGAGTCTACAGGACCTGAGCAGAGCTGTTGAGGTCAGAGTGTCTTGGAGACACCTAATTCATGGGGTGACCATGAGTGGACGCTGACTTGAAGACAGTTTATAACCAATTTTTGTAGATTTTGAGAATCAGTAAATTGTAAAGAGGGCACAATTTTTTTCCACATACATTAATTACCTCAGTAATCTTTCCAACAAACATGTAGGGTTGGCCTGCACTATTTATATTCTACATTTATATCTCGTTTTTCTTCTGTGGAACATAACATAACACAAGCAGATCTAGTTAAACTCTGGGAAGTTTTTTGGGTCATGTGCCTGAGACATAATGATCTCCACATTGCAGACAGAGGGCTGAAGCAGATACAGACATGCCTAAAGACATCTAGTGAGATCATGGCTAAGCTATCAGATATGAATCCAAGATGCCCTGACTCTTGGCTTTAATATAAAAACTAAACATGTTCTAAGAGCAGCTGTATCAAATCTATATACATTTACCTACTCTTTTGTTAAGGTTAGCTTTTCTATGAAGGTCAATTAAGTGGGGGGAGGAAATGTTTAAATATATGCTCACTTTTTATAGGCAAATAAAAATCTAATGTGGCTTGCTACCAAGTATGGTAGGACTGCAACTCAAGGAGTGCATCTCACAATGTATAGCATACTAAGAAACAGTTTGCAGTTTCAAACAGTGTTCAGGTAAAGCTTTTATATTATAATTTATGAAATAAGATAAATTCCATATGAAAGTGTAGTCAGTGGCTGTCACACAATTGCGGAATTCCCTTCTCTTAAGAGCTAGGTTTTAGTGGCAGACATGGATCCAGATCCCTGGCTGCTACTGAAAATCCGCAGATCAAGGCTACAGCCAAGTCATGCAGATTCTTTCTTTATAATCTCACCGGAATTTGATCATTTCTTTCTGTGCACTGGTGATATTACACCTGGATCATTGCAACTCATTGCTAGTGGGCCTTCCTATTTCCTACTTTAGCCCTCTAATCTCTGTGTAACACTCAGTGGCCAGGATCATTTTCTCTGCTTGTCACTTGGGTCATATAACCCCCTTGTTGTTATCCCTCCATTAGCTCCCCATTCCTTTCAGAATCCAATATAAATTTCTTCTCCTAACCTTTAAAACCCTTCATAGTTTAGGTCCCTCTTATTTGTCAGTGCTCATCTCTCCTCACCACCCTTCACGTGCATTCAGATCTTCTGACCCAGCCAAGGGTCTCCTCTTTCCCTGTTCGAATCCAGCCCTTCTCCTGTGCTGCTCCTCATATCTGGAATCTCCTCCCCACACAATTAAGAACTACTACTTCCTTGGCTAATTTTAAGACCGAAATGAAGACATGCACCATGACACTGCACACCATGTGGAATGGCACACAACATAGGGGTGCCCATCAGACTCAGGCATGCATTGTGATAATGCTCTGCCACAACTCCGCCCCCATACCAGCCTTAATGGCCAGTGTGTATAGGGCCTTAGATTGCTTGCTGTTTAGAAGGTTTTTATTCATTTTTGGTGAATAAAATTTTACTATGTAAAGCTCTGTACAAACTTTACAGTGCTCCATAAATAAATATTAATAATAATAATCTCTCAAGACACTCAGTCAAGTATGTGAAATGAAAATCAGACTCCCAAGAATGTAGCCTATGCAGCATTTTCCTTGCTTCCTTCTCAAAAGTTGCATCTTCTCTGGAGTAGCATGCTTTGTTAGACATAAAATGACATCCTCTCATCACAGTGTTTGGGGGGGGGGGGGGTATATATGCATTGCATAATTTAGTCTGTGATTCCTTAACTATTTTGAGGTCAACCATTTTAATTAATATCAGATTTCAGGGTTACCTTAACCCTCATGGGCTATATTTCATATCCCAGTTTTGAGTAAAATGCTCCCATGTTATGTTAGGAGGGGAGAGGTCATTAGGGCATCTTAATAAATAACAGCTTTCAGTTCTTGTGGCAGTTTTCTTTTCTGTCCACATGAGTAAATCAATCCGTCCCAAGCAACTTATTTCAAAATAATTCCTCACACATTTAGAAACAATAAACAAATAAAATATCTCCTTGAACCTTTCGAACTGTAAGTATACAAAAGAAAAACTAAAAGTCACATAAGGGCTTTCTAGATTGGCAAAAAGAAGTGTGTTCATGGCTGCATGAAACTCTAGCCTTTAGACGAGAAAAAGGGAAAGTGTGCCATGAAAACGCTTTTTTTTTTTTTTGCCTTTTAGGGGAGAAGAAGCGCCTTTAAAAAGGTGCTGGTTTTCCTAGCTTCTTTTTTAAAAACTGCAGAACAACGCAGCTCCATCTAAAGGCTGTGGTGCAGCTGCTAAGCATTAAGGAAAAGGCAACTTCATGTCACACTTTCCTGCCAATCTAGAAAGCCCCATAGTGACCATAGATAGTGCACTGGTGAGCTTCATTTTGAAAGCAGAAAAACTGGTTTTAGATAAATCCAGTTCCAAGGATGTATTTGCATACATCAGTCTCTATTGCTCACTCATTCTGGTATTTCTTTGCTTTCAGTCTCATTGAAATCTGAGATAAATGATCATTTAGAAGAGGAAAAGACATGTTAGAGAAGACAGCATGCTTCTTAAGTGGGAAGCACAGTTAAAGGCAGCTGTAAAGCTACTATTGGTGCCAGATCCTGCCAAAAGTACCAGATGCTGTTGTGCAGCAGCAAAAATTCCAATGTGTTTCCAAAGGACAGATGGTGTGGCATCATCTGACAATATTCATACGACATAAAATGTTTATTTTGACATTACATGTGTGATTATTTTCTCCTTATGTTACTGTAATTCCTATGCTAAACATAATGATTAATTCTTTTAGTTACAACATGTTTTTAATGGATGGCAGTGAAAATATAGGCATGCAATGAGTAGATTTGGAAAGAAGTCATAATGATTTGGAGGTAACTGTTCACAGACTTAAGAAATCACTTACAAACTTACATACCATCTAATTTATAAGACTGTATGTACAGCACTGTGTAAATTTACAGCGCTATATAAATAAAGGTTAATAAGTAATAATAACAATGTTTATAGAAAGCAGCGTGTACCAACATCAAAGCTCTCTGTATGTGCATGGAAGGTGAAGCTAGCAGGGTTGTTCTTTTTTGGTTTGGCTTGTTTTTTTTGGGGGGGGGGGGATTACACAACACTTCTTCTTGCCCTGTTCATGAATCAAAGAAAGTAAGGATGACACCCCTCCCCAATGTGATAACTGAGAGTAGGAGGAGTCCACAGTAGCCTTCCCCTTCTCCTACTCATTCCTGCAGGCTCAATGCCCACTTCCCAGTGACAGTCCAATCTCTTGAAAGGCAGAACCATTTTGTGTGATCATCACTCTGAGTTTGGGCAAGGAAAGTATTGTCATGTGCAAGAGTGCTGTATATCCTCATAGAGGAAATGCAGTTCAATTCATGTGGTAAGACTTAGAGCACAACAGGAGTCACTACCCCATGAACTCTTGGGAAGAAAAAGGAATCCATTTGCAAGTTTTAATAAACAACACCCCTTACATGTCCTGTTGTCTGAGTCTTAAAATGCCTTCCTGTTTGAAACGGATGGGGAAATCCTCTCATTCCACTGCTCTCCTTTCAGTTTCACATATTCCAGATTTAAGATAAAGGTAAAGATATTCCCCATTGACATTATCAGAGACTACTCTTTGTTCATGTGGCTAGCACAATTGCACAGAACACACTTTACCTTCCCAACAAAGTGGTACCTATTTATCTGCTTGCATTTGCATGCTTTCAAACTGCTAGGTTTGCAGAAGCTGAGACTAGTGATGGGAGCTCACCCTATCATGAGGCACCCAGGCTTCGAACTGTCCCTGCCAATCTTGCAATCAACAGAGTCACCGTCTTAACCACTTGTGCCACTGCATCCCAATTTAGCAACCTCAATTTCTCACCACAGTATTTAATGTTTTGTGCTTGAGATTCTAAGCTATTTTAATATGTTTTTTTTTTAAAAAAGAAACTATTGCCCTCAGGGGTACAGAAAAATACAAAGTAGTTCGCAATGCATGCTTATGAACTGTTTCAACTGTACAACTGAATGTAGCCTATATAGCCTCGAGATGACTGACGCTTACTAAACTGTGTAGGAGTTGAAGAATGCAGTAAGGTCATGAAAAATGGCTCTTGTCAAATAATACCAAGAGAAAAAAATATATAATCCATTCAGGAATTCAAAGGAACCAAGATAAATTGCTGGTGCCATGGGATGCTAACATACAAGCTGTGGCAAAACAAAGACAAATCACCTGCATTTGTTTTACTTGCTAACGTACAATTATGCATACTGTCATATTTGTGGGGATTTTTTTTTCAAAAGAAAGCAACTATTCCAGTCCCAGTATAACAAGAAAGGTGGCAAGCCACAAAGAGTACAAATGTTTTAATTACAGATTTTTAAAAAACTGGGTATGTTGCAATTATGGCCTTCATCCCCAGGGCAATTTCTGCTTTACAATTATAGGGCACATGAAGGTGGCTAAAAAGCCTAATCAAGAGCAGTTAAAATATACATTTTAGCTTTAGGCCAGAAAAACAATTAAAAGTAAAACAATAAAAATCTTTCCAACTAAAATGTCTGAAATTGAATATCTGGCCATTGTAAGTAGAGTTGAGAGACAGTCATCCCCAGTCAGTGGTTTGACAAAAGCAAGTGATCAGTACAAAAGAATTATCCAGTTTTCCGTATTGTCTTGGTCTTTCCACAGAGGAAACAGGAGCACTAGGAGGGACCAATACAGAGAAAACAAAGGGCAAGAGTAGACTAAGTTTTTCCCCATGTTCCCACCCTTCTTTAAAGAATTTGAAATATCAGTCTGATTCATATTCAAATGACATCTGTGAATGCAGATCCACCTCTGTCTCAAAAGACAAAGAAATGAAACATTGCATGTTTCCTTCTAGTTGTGCCCCACTGGTTGGTTTCTTGATCATGTAATAGGAATGTGCTTGGTAAGATGGAGCTCAAGGTATGAAAAAGCTGCAAGCAGTAGGTGTTGAAAGCAACAGATCCCTAGGTCAGTACTATGCAGGTATATAGATTCTTACTCCCCCTCAGTGCCCCATATTGACCAATGATATACCTGCACTATACTAGTATTCAGGTACACTCTTCTCTCCCACTATTTCAACAGCAAACTTTAGTAACCTGCCACACCACCTGACCAACTATTGTTACATGTGACAAAAACAATGTACTATATGAAAAAGGAAGACACTGCACTGTACAATATTTATACAAAGTTACGCTTCCCATTGCTTGATTGCATAGTTATTCAGTTCTATTTTTGTATTTAAGTGGAAAACACATTTTTTTCCTCAAAGAGCTCATACCTGCCTGAAATAAACCACAGTCTCATGTATACACTATTAATGTACTGTAATTGAGAGCATGTTGAACTGCCACACATTTTTCAAAACAATAAAAATAAGAGGAAGCATTTTTTAAAATGTGTAGTTGTTGAAGCTGCATCTTTCAAAAAATATCTATAAACAATTATGATGGAAATGATTTCCACAGCTCATTTTATGTGTACCTTGTGTTCACTAACAATCCACTGAAAAATAAATGTGTTTACATTCATGCTGTTCTCCAGAAGGCAGATGCAAAGGCTGCTTAACAACTAAACTGCTTTTCACTGAAGCTGGCTGAAGATCCATACACAAACATACCAGAACATGAGAGGAATATTTTCCCATCAGTTCCAAAGTGTTCACAACACATTTTCTACACTTATTGGAAGATATTAAAAAAGACATAGAAAAAGTTACAAAGGCAGCAATCTCACATACATGTCTAAATTGCCTTAGGCATGTGATTGTACTATTTTTTGGTTATTATGCAATGGACATATTCAACTCATGATTGTGTAAGCAGAGTTCCACAGTGGCCAAAATCCTGTGGATAATCCCAACTAAATCAGAGTGATGGAATCTATTGGATTCAACTGTAGTGTAGAGCAGATTTGCACCATACATGCATGATGTGAGACTTCAGTCTGTGGATGCTAAAAACTTAGGGCTTGTCTACACAGTTTAAATACTCCTCTTTTTATTTGAATAGAATGTGATTGCTCCACATACAATTTGGAGAAGTGATTTCTGAGGGGAAGAACCTCAAATTCCGCAGAAAAAGGAATTTTGTTTTACCAGGGCATTATTGAGTGTGTGGCCATTTATCTGCCTGCTTTGCATGGATTCACATGTCTGCACATTTTTGGCGGAAGGCAGGCAAACAGCTTCAAATTTGAGCAACAAAGTAAAGACAATTAAGCATCGATGCAAATGTGCAAAAACCCACAGTGATTTGCATAATATATTTACAGTAAGTTTTTCCTTTCTGTGGGCTTGCTATCTGTGGATTGGACCATCAGTGTCTGGCTGAGCTCGGTTGAATGCGCTGTGCCAACATGGTTGCATGCATGTTGCACCACCATTGAGAAGAATGGGACTTGATTTGCATCTGTGGGGGTTCTGTAACAGAAACCCTGGACACAAAGGGCCCACTGTAAGTGTAGGCTAGAGGTATGTCAGCATTTCCTACAGGCTAACATCTCTTAACCTCGCCACCAACTCTCTCTTCCTTCTTCCACTTCTATGACTCTCCTTACGTAGGTGGTAATTTCAAAGATGAAGAATTACTCATCAGGTGCATGAATCTGTACAAAAAAATCAACTGAAAGACAATGGTTATCATTCAGTACACATTTGGTCTACTGGCTTCCAAAAGCTGCTGCATAAACAGGAATGAGACTGAGAGAATGCTCTCTCTCCACTTTTTGACTTTCTCAACCCAGTGATCTATAGACCTCTTTTTGCTTACAGGTAAGTGGATTGGAGATTCTGAAACTTCAGTGTCAGGAATGTAATTATGATCTCTTTACCTCTGGTCACACATGTCTTTTATGTAGGGATGAATGTATTCCCATCTTTCAAAGAAAATCTGAAGAGTCATTTATCTCTCCAAGGTCTTTTTACTGCAGACTGTTGTGCAAGAATGTATTAATCCTAGCTCATTCTGTGTGCAACTGACGTTACAGTGGATAAGAGAAAGTACTGAGCAAACACACTGATTAGATGGCATTTAATCATAGCCCTTTAGAATAACAGAAGCCTCACATACACTGGTTCATACCATTTTCACTAAATCACAAAAGATTAGGGAATAGTATGGAGTAGCAAAAATGTAGTATACTGATCTCACTGCTTCATTCTCCTACTATTCCAAGTCAACATCTCCCACAGCTTCTTTAGCCAAATAGCAGAAGATATACACTGTCAAATGTAAAATATAATCAAATCTTTACATATTACATTGCTCTTGGATAACTTGTTTCAAGTAGCTTTTACCCCTGTAAATAAAATGACATTTACAGTCTCTTTGTTCATGCTTTGGTGACCTTTCAGAATGTGGAAGCTAACAACTAACTCCCAGGTTTTTCTTATTTTATAGAAAATATATTTTATCACTGGGCCAATACAGACCATCCCTTTCAGGGCGGTCCATAGGCGCCCATTTTTGCTCTGCCACTGTGTTGTAGCAACAAAACCGTCCGGCACAGCTGCATAGCAAAAAAAAGAGCTACCTAAAGCAGCTCCTTTTTGGGATGTGGTGAGGGCTGTGAGTATGACGTCTCTGTCATGCACGTGCCCCTCATGTGGGTGGGGGCAGCACTCTAATGGCACCGCCTGTACATCTTAGTACAACATCATACAGTTGCTGCATGCTCCCCAGCCCTAATATTGCCACACCACAAAGTGCCAATCTGTATCGGGCCACTGGCTCCAATTAACACACAAATGTTCCTCAGGATCGTTGCCTGCTTCTGGATCTGTACAGTAGCAATGTACTGTGAAGGAATTTCAATTATATAAATATTTGCTAGAATACATGTTTTAGATTTATATATACAGTTTGTTCTTTTATGTATTGCATCCAACGTCTTTTTATTCATTCCTGGTCTTGAATTATGTTATTTTTATTGTCATAGAGAATCCCAGTCCTTGGGTTGAACTTTCCTTTGAATTCCCAAATCTTGTTGAATAGGTCTCTTGTTGTCTTCTATTTCTCTGCATTGGTCATTTTAGTAGTTTTCTTTATCTTTAGCATTAGCTGTTGTACTGTTGCATTCATAGTTCTCAGTTCATTCTTATCTCCTTTTTGTTTTGTTTTTCTTCTTTCCTTTATTGCTTGTAGTGTTTTATCTGCATCCATGGTTTCTTTACTTTCTTTTTGTTTGTTGGAAGTGTCTGTCTGTATTCCTCTTTTATTATGTTCCAGGCTTCAGACCACAGCTCTTGTAGTTCACAGTCTATTATGCTTAGTAGTGCAAATCTGTTCCTTATATTATCAATGAATTCTGTGGAGATATTGTTTAAATCATATTTTAGTATGATGACTGGTTTAGTTTTATTCTTGAGTTTTATTCTTATTTTTGATATGAGTAATTTGTGAACTTTAACCACAGTTGGCACCTGGTCTAGTCTTGGCCACCAGTATGAAGCTTCGTAATCTTTTACTTCCACCTATATAATTTACACTGGGCCCTTGCTATCTGCTGATATTTGGTTCCAGGACCCTCTGGGGATACCACAATCTGTGGATGCTCAAGTTCTATTAAATATAATGGCATAGTGAAATAGTGCCCCTTATGTAAAATGGCAAAACAAGGTTTGCATTTGGAATTTATGTTATTTTTGAATATTTTCAGGCTGTGGATAGTTGAATCTGTGGATAAAAAAAATCTGTGTATAAAGGGGGCTGATTGTATTTGATTTTTGTGTTGGCCATCTGGTGATGTTCATGTGTGCAAACATGTTGTATGAAAAATGTGTCTGCAATGAATAGGTTGTTGGCTTCATAAAAATCTATCAGGCGCTTGCCTGCTTAATTTTTTTCCCTAATCTGAATCTGCCAACTATTTTTATTCTTCTTTGCTTCCAGCTTTTGCATTCCCATCTCCAATTATCAGCTTGATATCCTGTGCTGATGTGTTCTCAATTTCTTCCTGTACTCCTTCATAGAATCTCCTCCTCCTGAGCTGTGGGGCAGGCAGAGATAAGCAGGAGACACTGGAGTTTAAGCACTCTGCAGAACTCCTCCTCCTGAGCTGTGGGGCAGGCCTCATAGAATCTATCAATTCCTTTCTGTTCTGCATCTGTGGTTGGTGCATATACTTGAGTTATGGTGATATTCATAGGTTTTCCATGTAGCCTTATTGAGATGATGCAGACTGATTTTGCACTGTATCCTCTGACTGCTTTTGCCACATCTCTGAGTATGAAAGTCACCCCATTTCTTCATGTCTTTTCATTCCCTGATTGGAACACTTTGTAGTTGTCTGATAAAAAGTGGCCCATTCCTGTCCATTTGAATTCACTCACTACCAATACTTCTAAGACCAGGAAAAATTAAAAAGACGTTGGATGCAATACACAGAACAGTAATATAAAAGAGATGACAACAGGAAGGACATGTGGAACCAACAGCCATATGAAGATGAACCCCAAATTCAAATTATGCTCAAAATTCTTCATAGGCTCCAACCATACATGGAGAGAAAAACCCCAGAGGTCCAAGCAGGATTCAGGAAAGGAAGAGGCACTAGGGACCACATTGCAAACATACCGTGCCTAATGGAGTGCACTACGGAATTTCATGTACTTTATAGATGATAGCAAAGTCTTTGACTGCATATATCATGAAAGGCTGTGAAATTCCTTTAAAGACATGGGAGTGCCAACATATCTGGTAGTCCTGATGAGGGATCTGTACTTAGGATAAGAGGCAACTATCAGGACAGAACAGGGAGAGACAGAATGGTTCCCAGCTGGCAAAGGGCTCAGACAAGGCTGCATCTTATCACCCTAGCTGTTCAACTTATAAGCAGAATATATTATTAAGAAAAACAGGCTTGGACACAGAAGGAGTGAAAATAGGAGGAAGGAATATCAACAATCTGAGATATGCTGATGAAGCCATAATTCTAAAGCCTCACAGGCCTCGAACAACTATTAAGAAAGATCAAAGACAAAAGTGCAAAGTGTTGAATATAAAGAAAACAAAAATGACCACAGAGAATTTACATAAATTCAAACTAGATAATGAGGAAATAGAAACAGTAAAAGAATCCCCATACCTGGGATCAAACATTGATAGGAAGGGGGACTGCAGCCAGGAAATCAGAAGAAGATTAAAAATGGGGAGGTCTGCTATAATATAATTAGATTTTAAAATGAAAAGAAATACAACTCAGCACATAATACAAGCCAGTGTATTCCCTATTACCATGTATGTATGTGAAAGATAGACAGTTAAGAAAGATGACAGGAAGAAAATCAATTCATTTGAGATGTGGTGCTGGAGAAGAGTGCTGAGGATTCCATGGACAGCCAAAAAGACAAACAAATGGGTCCTAGAGCAGATCAAGCCAGAAACCACCCTGGGAGCCAAGATGACAAAACATGGCCTGGTGTACTTTGGCCACACCATGAGAAGACATGAATCACTGGGAAAAACAATAATACTAGGAAAGTTGGAGAAAAGTAGAAAGAGAGGAAGGCCATATATCAGATGCATGGACTCTATTGAAGAGATCAAGAGTATGAGTTTGCAGGAGTTGGGCAGAGCAGTAGAGGACAGGGGGTCTTTGAGATGTCTTATCAGCAGGGTTGCCATGAGTCGAGATTGATACAAAGGCAGATATAACAACAAAAAACATTTTGTTCTGAATGGAGTGCAAGTGGCAGTTCTCTAGAAAAGATTTTAAAATGCAAAGAATCACCAAAGGCTTCCAGGTCCTGTGGGACCACTACTGTGGTAGAAGTGGAAGGGGGAGGGAGGGAAGTGACCTAGCATCAGGACTAATTCTCCCCACTGAGGTTTCCTAGAGGAGAGAGGCAAAGAAACAAGGCCACTATTCCTGTACTTATCAATTTTCCTAGCAAACTGAAGCTGGGATGAGAGACAGACTCCACTCCCCTGTCATCTCCATACCACTCCCTACCCTCTCAGTCACACTCCCTATCCTCCTAATTCAACGACCATATAATGCCCATAGCATCAACTTCATGAGGCTTGGCAACTACCCAGAGTCAAGGAGGCACCATGCACAAAGCAGGATCTGTGTGCACCATGCATGATCTTGGCCATTAAACATTCATTTGTATTCTTGCTAGCTTGTATAAACTGCAATTATGAATGATACATAGGGATCTTGTTGCGAAAACCTTACTACAAAAAAAGGTGGTGGGAAGAAAAGGAATGCACTTTTCATTCACTATTTTCAAATATATATCCAAACCCAACATGGAAAATCTATGATAAAATCTTTCATTCCTCCACGCTCAACCTTCAGTATGTCTAGTTTCCTCTAAATATAGCAACACAGAAAGCTGTCTGATATTGAGTAGGACCTCTGTTTCATCAAGCCCAGTATTACTGATACTGATTGGTTGTGGCTCTGAAGGATTTTCTCAGCAATTCATGGTATCTTCAGCATCTCTAGCACCACATTCCAAATGTGTTGTTGATGTTCCTGTCTCCCTTTTCGCATGTCCATCTTTCACTACCAGATATATAAACTGGAAATATTACGGGACAGATTATTCTGACTTTGATATTCAATAATCATTTTTACACTTGATGACCTTATCTAGTCCTTTCATAGCTGTCCTTACACATCTTAGTTTATTTCTTATTTCTTGACTACAGGGGTCAAGAAATTAGAACTGGCAGCTTGGAGAAGCCTTTGGCTGTTCCAGCCCAGCACGTGACTGCAGTGACTGCCGACGGCCGCTGCTGTGGTTCCCAACCTGGACACCAGCAGGAGCAGCTTTTTGCTGCTCCTTTTCATGCCAGCTCTTCTAGGTTGCAGCACTCTCCACGTGCACCAAAGAAGCCGTGCATTTTCAGGGCATGCGGCTTCTGCATGTGCCACCCCTGAAGTAGCCAGAAGCCACTTTTTCCTACCCATCTGTTTCGGGCCTACAGTCTCCATTTTGATTAATGAGTGGGCCAAGGTACAGAAAAATCTTTTAACAATTTTCATCACTCATTTTTAAGGCATGTAGCTTACCTGCAGTCATTGTTTTCTTATGATTCAACTATAACCCTGCTTTTGCATTTCCTTCCTTATGAACATGAAGTCTACTCTGTGCTAGGTTGTGGTTTCCATATCATTTAGTCAGCGAATCTGCTCTCAGATGTAGTCCAGACTTTCAAAGTGCTGCTCTTTGGATAGTTCCTTTGAAGATTCAGAGGTAGAATCACACTTCACTGACAGTGAAACTTTCATTCATCACTGCTTCTATTGCTGAGATATAGCTTCTCGCTTTTGAGCTGAAGCTTTTAAAAAAGGGTGTGTGTGATTAATGATGCAATTCAGATTCTATGGAATTTCTCATTATGTGGTCTTTGGGGGTGGTGTGAAAGATGACTGTGAAAACAAAAAATGTAAACATAGTGGCCAGAAGTACATTTCAGAGATATGGGCAGGAGGATCAACATTTTCAGGGGGTTTTTTTTTTGTTGTTGTTTAAATATTTATATCCCACCCAGTATCAAAACAATCTTAGAATAGATTACAAATAACATTAACACAACAAGTCAAATAGTATAAAGAATTTTTAAAAAGCTAAAAATATATTCACTTATTAGGTTGGACTATAATTATAATTAATTATGATTAATTATGATTAAATGTTATTAATATTGGTTTACATTCCAGAATTAAAATAAAATTACAATATCTTCTATGACCAACATGGATCTTGGAATGGTTCTCAACTACAGGACAAAGTCTTGCATTAAACTGGTCCTGATTAAACCCTTTTTCTATTGCAGGTTTAATTAAATTGCTCACTTCTGAGATAAACAAAGTAGTCACACAAACTGAAAGGCTGTGGAAAGTCTATCTTCTTGTCTGAGAGAGAAAGAATTGTGTGGGATAAAATAGTCTGTTTCTGAAGGGAATTCTTACCATAAACATTTCTACCTCAATAGAAAAATATTTCAGATAATATTTTCCTCAAAGAAATGTGTCCTTACTAGATAAACTATATAACCCTTACAGAGTATGTAAGTTCATTGTAGAAAACTGATTTTTCAGCAAGTTTAGTTAAACCAGTTACATTTAAATAGTTTTCAGCCCCAGAGCAAATTTGACTGTGAAGAGAGCAAATTTGACTGTGAAGAAGTTTAGTAAACATTCCTCTCTTGACATCTACTTGTACCATATGCCTTGGCACAAGGATGACTCACATTTCTATCCCTATTCTAAGTTCCTCTTGGATTACACAAAGTAATAATAAAATGCTTATCGTGTAAAGGGAGTTTCTCTCATTTATCATGTCCTTCTGTTCCTGCTGAGAAGCTGAGCCGTCTATGTTGCTTTACAGAAACTACCCACTCTTATCCTTTCTCAGGCAGCCTTCATTTTCTACACTGTGGCATCAACAGTGGCTAAATATATTCCTTTTTAAAGAATCATGGCAAATGGTAACACCAACATCTCTAGAAGCACCTGGCAAAAATATAGTCCATCCTTTGTCCATCATCAAAAAAAGAACACTCAAGTCTGGTTAGGAAGTGATTTTTTTTTAAGAAAGAGAAAAGAACTAGCCATTTATTTGGGCTGATCAAGTACTCAAAGGAGGGTAGGCTGGAGTTTTCAGGTGTGAATATTATGACCTGAATCTCAACACTTTCAAGCATGTGTAGACAATCAAAGCAAACATCTGGCCCCAAGGGCTCTGTTTCAATGGGATTACTCTCAGCAGTTGTATGTTATCTTTTAAGAGGCAAATCATCCTTGCTTGTAAAGTTGAAACTTATTCAGAATTTTGAAGAGCACCATTCAAAAAAGAAACATATTGTATGCCTTAATATCTGTTCTGTTGTGCTGCTTCTCACTCAATTTTATTGTTATGAAGATTCCTCTGATGTAAGGTTACAGTACTATGTCTCTGATCTCCATTATTCAAGGAAAACATTCTCTTGATTATGTCTGCTTCCAAGGGTACATATATTCACTGGCTTCCAGAAAGGAATTATAAAAAGCATATGACGGCTTTATAGACTATTGTAATTTGCAAGCTGTTTGAAGAAAAGAAAGGCTGCATATTCTATGTGTTCTTGAGTGCATTTCCTTTTTTTTAAAAAAAAAAAATCTGCATAAAATAGCAGGTATAACAGCATGTTTTGCCCAACACAAAATAAAACTAGCACTCTAATTTCTGATCTTTGACAACAAACGATATGGATGTCAATTGATGCTGAAAACACTTTATTGGTAAATACATGAACACAATAATTAGTAGGCATCATTTAAGTAAATGAAATGTAATACAGTTGCCCCTCTTAACTCATGGGGGATCCATTCCAGACCCCCCGAGTTAGGAGACTTGCAGATAATCAAGCCCCATTGAAATGAATGGTGCATGCTCTTGTGTGCAAGTATAGGGCATGCACCATGGGAGCGTGCCCCATTCACCTCAATGGTGGGTCAACCATCCATGGATCACCAAGTCCACCAATTTAAAATCTGTGGATTTGGAGTGAATGTACAATGAGAACATAGTCACAGTATGAAATAGTATGGTATAGTACAGTGGGAGCTAGTTATCCACTGGGGTTTGGTTCCAGGACCCTCCGTGGATAAGAAAATCCATGTACGCTCAAGTCCCATTAAATATAATGACACAATAAAATGGGTCCCACATATAAAATGGAAAATCAAGGTTTGCTATTTGGAATTTATACTTTTTGGGAATATTTTCAAGCCGTGTATGCTCAAATCTGTTGATAAAAAAAATCTGTGGATATGGAGGGCCAACTGTAGTTTGAATGTTAAACTACAACTCTGGAGACATGGGTTCAAATCCCTGCTTGGTCATGAAAACCCACTGGTTGACCTTGGGTAAGTCATACATTCTCAGCCTCAGAGGAAGGTGAAAGAAACCCCTCTCTGAACAAATCTTGCCAAGAATGCCCTGTGATAGCTTGCTTTAGAGTTGCAGTAAGTCTGAAATGACTTGAAGGGTTACAAGAACAAGCAATACTTCAATGAATACATCAAGCCTCTGTTATAAACTCCATCTTCCAAGTAATGAAGCAAACATTATAGTCTTAATCACACTCAAGACATTTAAATTCACCAAGCCGTGTGATTTATTTATTTATTTATTTAGAATCCATTAAAAGCAATTTTTGCCATCCTCCTGACTTCAAGAAACCTATGCCTTATAGTGAGTCAAATCACTGGTTTATCTAACTTGGTATTGTCTACTAAGGTTAGCACTGGCTTTCTAAGACCGCTGATAAATTCCCTCAGATCCTCCCCTTATAATCTGCACAGGGACCTCTGTACATGTAACATGAAACCCTGGTATTCTAGCATGTATTCTAGAATTTTGTAGTTCATGTCTGCTTAGCCCTCCTGATCATATGAATTCAGCATGACATAAAGAACTGACTTCACTAAAAAACTGCTCTGAAGCAGGAAGTTCAAACAACTTTAGATTGGTAGATTTATTTGTTCTCTGCCAGCATGGCGCCATGGTTAGAGCATTGAACTATGATGCTGGAGACCATTGTTTGAGTCCTGGTTTACTGATGTAAACCCACTGGGTGACTGTGGGCAAGCCACACTCTAAACAAAACAAAAGCAACCCCCCTCTGAACAAATCTTGCAGTTCCTCCAAATCTACCACTCTCAGATAAATGTAAAATTTCTTCCCTATCTCAGCTCCTCCCCTACTCTGTTGCATGATAGATTTGCAGGAATGGAGGTCATGATAAAGATTGTAATGAAAAACGTGGTAGATTTGGAGTAATTAAGGTAATGGACAGGATCATAATGAAAAACATGGTAGGATTTGGAGGAATGGAGGTCATGGATAGGATCATAATGAAAAACAAAGGTCCTTGGAAAGTTCTAAGCCTCTAAAGGTTGTGAGTTTCCTGGATACAGAAGTGGAACAGCTTTGAATGAAGGGATCCAAGAATGAGCATCACATGATTTGAGGAATGAGAAAAATGAATTATTTTGGCAACAGAATATTGGCTAGAGATGGAAAGACCTAAGAGATGAAGGCCAGATATAACTGCACTAATGACCGGGACAACATAGTCAGTTACTATATTAGTATCTGTGTTGTACCACTGTATACTGATACAGTGATGAGATATCCAAGTGGATCAACTAACCTGGCAGATAAGACAGCTGAGTATCATTAGAACAGGGGTAGTATAGATGAAGTTACTCAAGGATGGAGTGTAAAGAATAGCTGAATCTGTAAAACAGATCTCTGAGGGACTTTAAAAGATATGGAATGGCAGATAAGAATTAGCACAGATTGAGAGCTAGCATGCTATAAAGGTGTGACAATTGGATTGTGACTTTGGAGACCATGGTTCAAATCCTCACTCAGCCATGGAAACCCACTGGCCTCCTTGGGCAAGTCACACTCTCTCAATTTCAGAGGAGGTTATTGTTATTGTGTGTGTTCAAATTGTTTTGACCTATGGCAACCCTAAAGCAAAACTATCACTGGGTTCTCTTGTCAAAATTTGCTCAGATGGAGTTTGTGTTTGTCTTCCTCTGATGCTGAGAGAGTTTGATTTTCCTAAAATGACTCAGTGGGTTGCAGCAGATGAGCCAGGAAGTGAACACTGGTCTCCAGAGTCTTAGTCAAATGCTCAAACCACTATACCACATTGTCTCTAAGAGGAAGGCAAAGGCAAAACTCTCTCTGAATAAATCTTGCCAAGAAAACCCCATGGTAGGTTGCCATAAGTCACAAACTACATGAAAGAAAACAACAGCAACAACAACAACAACACAGCTACAGAAAAACTACCAGTAGAAGAATTAGCAACTATAAAAATAGTCATAGATAATCAAGACATGAAAGCTGATTCATTATATGAAAAGGCAACAAAAAGATCAAGGAGAACAGGTGCAAAATAGAGCCCTTAATCTGCAGGTGAGATCTTTGGAAGACTGGAGTAATGAGAATGGTAACTAGAGTGTAGGTAGTTGTCTGATAAAAATGGAAAGCAGGACATGAGTGGAATGCTACAGAAGTTAAAAAGAAGTAGTGAGGAAAATGTATTTGGTCAGTGTATAGTGTATGAAATAGTTTTTAAAAAAGAATTTAAATTGAACAGGGCTCTGCCATTGGACATAATATAAAAGAGAACAAGGTATTTCTGAACATGTGCTGTAGAGTAGAGGCAGGAACCCTACTTTACTCTAGAACAGACAGCAACTCCCAGCATGCCTGAACCTTAGCTGTATCAATTTAGGATACATTTGCACTGCAGAAATGATGGCAGTTTGACACTGCTTTAACGGTCATAGCTCAATGCTGGGATTTGAATTTTGTTGTGCTAACAGAGCTCTCAGACAGAGATGGCTAAATATCTCACAAAACTACAAACCCCGGAAGTACATAGCATTGAGCCATGACAGTTAAAGTCGTGCCAACCTGCATTATTTTTGGAGTGTAGATGTAACCTGAGTTTTATTGGACCCATAGTCTAAAATACCCAGAAAGCACCAATTTACCCACCCCAGACATAAAGGAAAGTGCAAATGGTTGGATTTTACATGACAGATTTCAAGTTTGTACAACCAGTTCTTTTCTCTTTTATTTTTCCCCCATGCTCTCTTCTACACAGTTCTGAAAGTCATTAAAAGATATGCTGAATTATTTTATTATGCTCTTTGGCTCTGCAAGTGAAAAAGAAGGAGAAAGAAATATGATGCCATCAAGATTAAGCATTTGTTCTTGTTGTCTTGTTGACTACACAATGCATTATTTTCAGTATAAAATTTCAATGAATGACACTGAAGGCAGAGTATTCTTTACTAATTTTGAAATGCATTCTTCATTCTACTTTTCAGACCAGATGTATAGTTTAGAAAGGAAAACTTTAACAAAACAAGGGATGTCTACTATACAAACATTAGCAGACAGTACACAAAGTGAAAAGCAGAAAGTGATTGCAAAATTATGAGGGGACCAAGATAAACAGTGTCTATAAAAGGCTTATTTACAAGGCATATTTCAGAGGAACACTTACAGAATCTGGATCTCTTTGTTGTTCAAGAAAAGCTGAAAATTCTACTAGTCTAAGTTTTGTTGTTCCAATGGATCGACCCTGCCAAGCAGGAACTGAGGGTGCTGGAGCTGATGCAGGTTCAAACCCTAAAGTGTGAAAAATCAACTTTGTGAAGTCAGCAATTTATTTGCTACTTGGATTATGACTGCATTATGTTATTAAATACTACAGACTTGATGCCAGCATGCCCTGTTATTACAGGATGAGCATCCCTAATCTGAAAATCTAAAATCTGAAATGCTCCAAAACAGGAAACTTTTTCATGGGTGATTAAGATAGTGACACTTTTGTTTTCTGATGTTTCATTGCACACATACTTTGTTTTATGCACAAAATTATTAAAAATATTTTTTTCAGAATATCTTTCAGAGACATAGCTGTGTTAGTATCAAATATCAGTGTTTGCATATACAGATACTTACGAGTGACTTTGAGATTAACTAAGTGAATGAAGTTGTAGCAAAAGCTTTTGTAGACTTGTTCTACTTCCTCAGATACATGGAGCAAACAGAGGAAAAAAGCTTATGTTACAAGTTATTTCATACACTGAGTCTCAAAGGTGCTAAAACATGCCTCTGCATACTTCAGGCTATATGTATAAAATGTATATGAAACATAAATGAACTTCTTGTTTAGATTTGGGTTCCATTCCCAAAATATCTCATTATGTGTATGCAAATATTCCAAAATTTTAAAAAGCCCAAAATCCAAAACCCTTCTGGTCCCAAGTAGTTTACAAAGAGGATACTCAACCTGTACTTTTAGAAATGCAACTGCTTTTAGCTTCCTCTTAGTTGCTTGAATCTATACATAATGAACAACTGTACAATTTGTATTTTTGTTTTGCATTCTATTGGCTTTTTGTGATATTATGTTGTTTTTATTCAGCATTTTCATTCTTCTCAATAAACCAACAGACAAATCAAGAAAAATCCTGTTTATCTCCTGTAGTTCCTGCACTGTGTTTTAAAATATTGCTACTCCACATTATCTTGTAGGTTGGAACACAAAAATATATTTTAAAAAAATCTAAAATGCTATGATTCTAGATTCACTGGTGGTGCAGTGGTTAAATGCCTGTACTGCAGCCACTCACTCACAAACCACAAGGTTGTGAGTTCAATACCAGCCAGAGACTCAGGGTAGACTCAGCCTGGCATCCTTCAAAGGTAACTAAAATGAGTACCCAGCTTGTTGGGGGCAATTAGTTTACACATTGTAAACCACTTAGGAAGTACTTAAATGCACTTATAAGTGGTATAGAAATGCACTTGCTATTGCTATCTAGATAGACTATATGCTGCATGATTAGTTTGAAGGATAAATACCCATTGGTATCTATGGTATGTATGTACAGATAAGGGAGAAACAAATGTTTATGAAACCAGGTATAAGATCAACTTAATTATCTACCTTAATTTCTCATCACCAAGACAAGTGAGTACACTTTTAAATTTAAAACCTGTCCTGGACAGGATCACACTCCATATAAATACTTGTCAAATCAGGTAAATGTGAAGGTCAGGAGTGCTTGTTATCAGCTTTGGTTGATACCTTTCCTGGAACCAGGGGACCTGGAGACTGTGGTACATGCACTAGTAACCTCATGACTCAACTTCTGTAATGTGCTCTACATGGAGCTACCCTTGTACTTAGTCTGGAAACTTCAATTAGTTCAAAATATGGCAGCCAGGCTAGTTACTGGATCAGAGATGCCCATACAACACATATCTTGAAATCTCTACCCTGGCTGCCTATTAGTTTCCAGGCACAGTACAAGGTGTTGGTGATGACTTTTAAAGCCCTTCACGGCTTGGGTCCAACTATTCATGGGATCGCCTTCTTCTGTACAATCCATCTCACGTACCTAGGTCCTCTGGGAAAAACCTACTACAACCAATTAAGATGAGATTGGTAGTAGTCACCCAGAGGACCTTTTCATCTGCTGCTCCCAAACTATGGACTGGCCTGTGGGAGGAGTTCTGGAACATTACCAATCTTGACAGCTTTAAAAAGGCTGTCAAGACGGATCTCTTCTGACAGGCCTTCCCTGAGTAACTCACCTGGTCACCCACTGATATGGACTATCTCTCCCAGGATGCTCATCTCTCTGTCATTTGACTGTTTATGGCACCACCCAAATCACTCAGGCTGGCGCTGTTGCCACGCGTGGGAAGCGCCTGTCTTCGCGGCAGCCAGTGCGAGGGCGGGCTCCCTCGTCATTGGCTGCTGGGAGGGCCGGCGGGAATCGAGCCCACCAAAAAATTTTGGTGCTGGGACTTCAAGTCCCAGGCTCGCTTGGGAGGGAGGGGAGCCACCTGATTGGCTGTGGGTTGCCCGCCTCCCCCCGCGATTGGCTGGAGGATCGAAGGGGGGCGGTGCCTCCATCCCCTTCAGCCTCCCATTGGCTGTTAGGCCTATTTAAAGCCGTGGTGGGCGCTCCTCAGCACCATTGCCACTTTCGGCTCTCCCACCCTCCCTCCCTGGGAGTTGATTGTTTGGGACAGCAGCATAGGCCTGGATTTGGGATGAGGGGTTTCCAGGGCTCTCTGGCTCTGGATCGGGAGTCCTTGCGACCCGGGTGTAAGGAGCAAGCTGCTGTGGCCAATGCAGGGGCCACAGTCATTTAACACCCGGTGACTAGAGTGCCTTGCAAATCGAATTGTAGCAGCGCAGTTGCGGGACTGAGCGATAGGGCGGGGCTTGGCACCTACATCATCCCGATGCTTGGTCTCCAAGCAACCATACATTAGCCAACTGGGTATATGGCTGATGTCCAGATCCAGACCTTATGCTTTGGGCCAACCCTATAGATATGCTCTTGTTATGTTTCTCTAATAAAATTGTGGCCATGTTTCCTCCAGCCAATTTGTCATGTTGTTTTTTCTAGCGCCTGACCTGTGTGGCAAGCTTTAATTAATTTAGATGTTATTTTATTGTTTTTGTAAATTATAGATTGTATTTGAGGGAGGAATAACGAGTTTTTATATATTTCTGCATTTTATTGTATCCTATTTCACTGTTGTGTTTTACTATTTATTGTCACATTTTACTATGTTGTAAGCCACCTCGATCCTGTGGGAGAAGTGGGGTAATTTTTTCCCTCTATTCTATTCTATTCTATTCTATTCTAAAAAGATGAGAGTTGTGTGCCACCTTCTCACTGATTCTTCCACAGTGCGGAATTCTGAAATACCTAATAAGTCATTGCTTCACTCAGAAGTAGTGGGTACTACATGCTCTACATGCATATTCTGTAATCTCTTATGAACCTGCAAATAATTGTGTCCATAACCTCATAAATATATAAATTCATTCATGACAGCACATAAAGATAATACCCAACTGCTCCGTGCATTTTATACATGTCTAAAGACTGCAAAATGCACCAAAGGTGAAATTAATAATAATAATAATAATAATAATAATAATAATTAATTCCAAAAAGCAATGAATAAACCTGTACGTATTACCTGAAATGGGGGTTGCAACTGTTGGCTGTATAGGGTAGGCCTGCTGAACAAATGGCTTTATGCTGAAATAAACCATTGGACAATGAGTTCAGACACTACTAACAGCATAATGTTTTTTAAAATAAACATCCTTGGGATTCTGTGACAGATGCTGTGAAGTACACAAGTACTATTTATTCTAAATGTATTTGTATAGTACAGCTTCTTAAATTCCCTATAGCCATGGTCTTAAACTGGACCACTGAAGAGTAACATTCATGGTATACATGGAATGCTTTGAGCACTATTAGTTGAAGATAGGGATCAAAGCAAAGGTATACTTTACAGATACCCCAAAGTCTACAATGTTCAAGCACTTCCATGTGTAATGCACTGACATTTTATTAAACTTTAAAGTAACAGGAATTAACTCAGGCTGCCAGAGTGACCTAATCTTACCTAGGGTTACTAAAGGCTGTGACTCCAGTTCTCCCAACAGCTGCTCATACTGTACTAATGAGGATGGTCAAGTCAGCATTCAGGTTCATAGGTCAGATCAAGATGTTGTACAAAACTGCACTGGGAAGTCTCATACAATTCCAGCAAATGACCCTGGGGATATTTGGTCATGACCCCCTGGCAGCATCATAACATGGAGTGTAGTTGGGGCAGTCCTCACACACATATGCTCAGCTCCTCTCATCACATCCATTTAGTCATTTAATGCCTGTGTTTCAGTGAAGGCTCTGATACAGAGCTGCATATGGAGACAAAAAAATGCAATACTTGCAGGGAGCTATGTGGGAAATCAGAAATCCCATTGTTGTTTGAATGCAGTATTTTTTCTTAACTCTAAAAAATGATCCCACTCTTTATTACACATCAGCTCCGTCAGGACCAAAAAGGATGCTAAATGCATGCAGAGAAATACCTAAATGCATGCAAGGAAACAGCTGAGCAGGTGGAGTGGATTTGTCTGTGGACTTTTGGGAGCTAAGTTTACTTGTTTAACCTTCAAAAATTACACTTCTTCCAAAAACTGCTACTAATTCAGGAGGGAAGCAGTTTTCACTGAGACCAGTACGTGTAAGGGGCCTGACAGACTGCCCCAAAGGGCGGTTGCGCTGGATTGGGGCTGCAGCAACCACACACTACGGCCCTGATCCAGCCTACAAAGGGTGCCAAGCTGCTGCGGCTTGGTGGCACTCCTTCAGCACTGTGTCGTATGCCATAACACCACGTGCTGTGTGGAGTGCCATAACACCGTGTGTTGTGTGGAGCAGTACTTGGGATCATGGCGCCCTGTAAGCAGAGTCAGGTTATGTGTCATATGGACGCGACACCTCGACTCTGCCCCCAGATCAGCCTTAATGGCCAGTCTGAAGAGGGCCTAAGTCAAAGATTTGCTCCTGATCACATAAATGCAGAAACAAGAAGCTGAAACAAATTCTGAAAAGCCTGAATTCACCTTGCCAAATATTTAAATAGGGGTAGTGTTTATACAAGCAAGATTAAATGTTCTTCCGCTGGCAATGGATAGGTTGATATAAAAAGAACAGAGCATGTGGTTGTGATTCTGTGGCAGGACAGGTTGCCTACCTGTAATTGTAGTTCTTCAAATGGTCATCTGTGAATCCACACAAATGGGTTTTCTTTGCCTGCGCAGTAAATATCGGAACTGCTGGAAAAGGTGGGGAAGACTTTTTGGTGGTAGCTCCCCCCATCCTCTATATAAGGTCCCGTCTTCCTGCTCTTACCCAGTCCTAAGTCTGCCACAATGGAGCAGACCAGAAGCAGAGCAGGACACAGCTGAGGGGAGGACGGGTGGGATTTGTGTGGATTTGCAGATGACCACTCGAAGAACTACAGTTACAGGTGGGCAACCTGTCCTTCTTCGTGGTCTCTGCAAAGCACATAAGTGGGTCAGATTGAATAGCTTGTATTGTGTATGAGAAGGGAGTGTCCTGAATGAAGCTAATAAACAATTTTTAAGCCAAAGGATATGTGTTTTTATTGATTTAACAACCAATCTGAGAAATGTTAGAAAGCAGAATTATTTTGCCAAAGGCTGCCCTCATGTGTGTGTCTGGTATCATGTCTATAGTGCTTGATGAAGGTCAGAGGTTGTGACCAGACTGCAGCCTGACAAATATCCTCCAGAGGAATGCCAGAGAGAAAAGCAGAAGCAGCTGCTACGGCCCTGGTGGAATGAGCCCGAATTTGGCAGAGTCTTCCTAGAGTTCGTAGGCAAGGTGAATTGCAGACACCACCCATTTCAAGATGCGTTGGGGGAAAACAGGCAGTCCCAACTTCGAGGTGTAGTAACAAACAAAACGTTTTTGGGACCTACTGTAAGCAGAAGTCCTGTCAAGGTAAAAGGCAAGGGCTTGCCTGACATCCAGAGAATGTAGGTAGGGTTCAGCCTCCGAGGAGGGACTGAAAACCAGGGTGGGGAGTACAATGTCATGATTGAGGTGAAAAGCCGAAACAACCTTTGGCAGAAAAGAGATGTCTGGGCGAAGGATGATCTTGTCCCTGAAAAACATGAGATAGAGTGAATCCACATGGAGGGCACACAGTTCACTAGCCCGCCGTGCAGAAGTAATGACTACTAGGAAGGCAGTCTTCCAAGTTAGCAGTCTGAGGTCACAAGAGGCCAGAGTTTCAAAAGGCTCTGCAGACAAAGCAGACAAAACAAGGCTGAGGCTCCAAGTTGGGATCAGAGTGGAAATCAGAGGTCTCAAATTGGTCAGCCCCTTGAAAAACTTTTTGACCAAAGGGGCCACAAAGAAGGAAGGCCAGTCTGTGATTGGAAATGGACACAGATGGCTGGAGGTAGCATTTGAGTGAAGGAATGGAGAAACCGAACTGTGATGAAAGGTTGAGGAAATCCAGGACAACAGGAACAGTGACATCCAAAGGGGAAAGGCCTTTGGAGAGCAAAAAGCTGGAGAATCTGTTCCATTTCAAGGAGTAAGATTTCCTGGTGGATGGCTTGTGGGCTTGTGGACATCTCAGACTGAGACCAAGCATCAGGCTAGGGAAGACTCCTCCAAGCCATGAGAAGGGAGAGTCTCGACATCAGGGTGGTCCGGATGGGACAGCAAGTGCTGGAAGTGGTTCGACGACAGGTAGAGAAGGGGGATGAACCACAGCTGACGAGGTCACCACAGGGTGATCAAGATGGTATCGGATAGGTCCATTGTCATCTTGGACACTACCCTGGTGATCAAGGGGAATGGAGGGAAGGCGTACATCATCTTGTTGGACCATTGGAAGAGAGAGGCGTCCCCTCAGGGTCGATGGGTTGGAATCTGGGAGCAAAACTGTCAGCACTGAGAGTTTTGCAGGGAGGCAAAGAGGTCGATGTCCAGAGTGCCCCAGAGGGAGAAGCGAGAGTGGACAACCTCAGGGTGGAGACGCCATTCGTGGCAGGAGTCTGGCAATCTGCTCAGTTTGTCTGCCAACTTGTTTTCTTGGCCAGGTAGATGGATTGCCTGAAGGGTGATGATAGTGAGGATGCACCAGTCCCAAATTTGTAAGGTGAAGTCAAGAAGGGTGGATAACTTTGTGCCTCCCTGTTTGTTGATATAGTACATCATCGTGGTGTTGTTGGTGAGATGAAACACTACTTGGCTGGATAAGATGGACTCAGAGGACTTGATGGCCTTCTGTATCATGAGCATCTCCAAGGCATTGATGTGAAGGAGGTGCTCGGCTGCAGACCACCTTCCGTGAATGAAAGGTCTTTGCAGTGGGTCCCCAGCCAGTGGCGGAAGCATCCATGGTGAGCATCACTTGAGTTTGTGGTGGGGAAAAGGGCATGCCTGTGCAGACATTTGCCGGATCCAGCCACAATCGGAGAGAATAGGAGACGGGCTTTGAAACCATGATCCACTTCCTGGGGTGGTCTAGGATTGGATTGAAGACTGAGAGAAGCCATGACTGGAACGGGTACAGGCGAAGATGGGCTCAGGGGGTCACATAAATTGTGGATGCCATGTGTCCCAAAGTGATCTGGGCAGTGTGAGCCCTGATCTGTCTGGAAGAGATGCAGGCCTGGATGGAGGACTGTGAGGGAGATAGGCTTTCGACATTGTCAAATCTAACTCTGCATTTATGAAGTGCACCCTTCGGATTGGAGCAAGGGTGGACATGTCTTTGCTGAGTGTCAGCCCAAGAAACCGGAGCAGAGAGATGGTGATGTCTATGTGAGTGAGGAGCCATCCCTCTGGAGGGTGCAACAAGGAGCCAATCGTCAAGGTATGGGAAGATGATGACCTTTTGTTGACAGAGGTAGGCTGCGACGACCGCCATGCACTTTGTGAATACCCTCGGGGCCGAGGACAGCCCAAAGGGTAAGACCCGGTAATGGAAGAAGGCCGGACTGATGGAGAAGGAATGTAGGTTTCGGTGATGTTCTCTAATGCTTATGTGGAAGTAAGCGTCCCAAAGGTCCAGAGTGACGAACCATTCTCCAGCCTGCAGCAAGAGAAGGATAGAAGCAAGAGTCACCATTCTAAATTTTTTGTAAGAAAGAATAGAGTTGAGAAAACGAAGGTCCATGATGGGAGGGAGACAGCCATCTGGCTTGGAGACAATAAAATAATGGGAGAAAAAACAGTTTCGAGACTGGGAAAGGGGAATGGGCTCGATGGCCCCTTTTGCCAATAAAGAGCGCACTTCATCGAGAAGGGTGTCTAAGGATATGTATGATGAGGATGGAGCCACTTGGGGGGGGGGGATGCTGAATCTCTAAGGAATAAGCCCTTGACACAATTTGCAAGACCCAGGAGTCAGATGTTATGGTGGCCCATGCATGGTAGAATGAGGCCAAGTGATCCCCAAAGGGCAGATGGACGGCAAAGTGTGCTGAACATCTTCAGAATCAGTGCTTGCCTTGGTCAGAGTCCTTCTTTTGGAAGGGCTGTTTGTAATGTTGTTGTCCTTGGCGTTTGCTGGAAGGAGGAGGAGCTTGGGGATACCACTGGCCCTGGTAATCAGTGGACTGAGGCGGTTTGGGTTGATTGGGAAAATAAGTGGACTTTTGCCATCCCAAATGGCTACCAGGGCTGGCGAGAAGAAGAGGACATATCGTATTTTCAGGCGGTGTTCCTCATCCTATTCTTAAAGTCCAATTTTTCATCTGTGTCCTTATGGAACACACCGGTGACATCAAAAGAGAGGTCTTCAATAGCTGATCTGGCCTGGGGGGGTCAGGTCAGTGGCTGTCAAACAGGCATGATGACGGAGGGCAATGGCTCCAGCCAGGTGTTTAAGCCACACAATCGGCCTAATGTCTCACTGCCGAGAAGCAAGAAAGTGGGCTTCAGTGTGGATAGCCAAGACTATGCACTTCTTATCTTCGGGAAGGTCATCTTAAAGAGGTTGAGCCCTTTCCCAAAGACTCTATTGGCATGTGGCCATACAGG
This sequence comes from Urosaurus nigricauda, assembly GCA_034509955.1. NCBI lineage: Eukaryota > Metazoa > Chordata > Lepidosauria > Squamata > Phrynosomatidae > Urosaurus > Urosaurus nigricauda. The sequence continues at coordinate 99,163,725 of JAOEGL010000001.1, forward strand.
CTGCATAGTTGGCAATTTTGAGGTCCATGATGGCAACAGCATAACCTTTGCAGGCCAAGGCATCCACTTTACAGGCTTCTTTGTCAGGGATGGTAGCAGTCTTTGGTGTGAAGTGGAGCTGAGATGCCTCGACAATGGCGGAATTAGGTCGGAGATGTTCGAATAATCAGGAATCATGAGATAGAATGATCTTATCAAGTTTTTTGGAAGGTGTCTGGGTGAAAGTCAGAGAAGTTGAAGATTGTGTGACTATTTTTGACATCAAAGGCAGAAAGGGAATAGAGGTAGGAGTTGGTGTCTTGCCCTGTATCCCTTGGTGGACAGGGTCGAGAGGTTCTGTGTTGGTGTGGGTGACATCGACACTGAGCACTTTGCCCATGCAGATGACCTGTTCCGTGAAGGACATCACTTGGGGGAGAAGAGGCTTCGTGAGGCACCAAGGTTTGGGGCTGGTGTATATGAGTCACATCGGAGTTGAGTTGGCTGACTCAGAAGAAGATGACAACATACATTGATGGGGTTGGACTGGTATGGAGGAGAATGTAGCATTGGACAGGTTCGAGGTTGTGGGACCAAGAGCTGTTGAGAGTGAGAGACATCCCTGTGTGAACGAGAAGTGCCAACAGCAGTCGAGGAGGCTCATGAAGAGGGAAGATGGGACTCCTCGGCTCAAAATTACTGGGGAAACTGGCCTTGCATGGACTTCAGATGGGTCCAGGGGGCAATAATGCATCCCAGTATGGTCATCGAAGAAGAGATCTCTTTTGGTGAGCTTGGGATAGCCAGCAGAGACGTTGTTGTTTTCGTCCAAGACCAAGACTTCTGAAGTTTCAGAAAGCCAGTCCCGAGAAGTAAGAGCTCCAGAAAGAAATGGAGATCTAGAAGCAGGTGGAGACCTTTCCAATTTGCCCTCGGAGAGGACATAGGGGTCGAACAGGGGTTTGGAGAGAGGCCAGGGAAGTTCTTCAATGGTTTGAGCCTGAGAAGTCAAAGGACGCTCGCTTGGTAAGCAGATAGTGGTGGACACGGTACTGGTGGCTGGTTCAGTCCTGTCGGGACGGGACTGGTAGTCCTGGTTGGTGTCAAGACCAGGAAGAGGATGAGATCTCTTATCTCTCCAATGAGAGGAGTCCCTGGCCTTGTCCTTGGAGGACTTGTGCTTCTTTTTGTTTGATTTAGTGGACTCAAAAGACTTAGATTGCTTTGGAGAAGCTAGGCCAGACATACCCGATGTAGGCTTCTTATGGCACAGAGAGACTTGGCTGGCCGTTGGAGGCTTATTATCAGCCTGAGATGCCCCGGAAGGAGACTTAGAAGGAGGCTTAAGGATTTGATGATGGATTTGAGCCTCATTTCTCCATTTTTCCTTGCCTGAGGCATAAAGGCCTTACAATGGGAGCACGCGGCGGTGTTATGGGCCTCTCCGAGGAGCAGAAGACATTTGGAGAGGCCATCATGGAATATTTGTTTCGCACTCCGTACACTTTTTCAAGGACTGAGTGGACATAATGTCCAAGACAATCCAAATCTGAGTCCAAAGAATCATCAAGGAGAAACGTGGTCAAAACTGAAAGCGAAAGAAAGCAATTCCAAGTGCTGTTCCTTGAGCTGCTCACGAGGCAGACAAAAAGGAACTGGGTAAGAGTGGGAAGACAGGGGCCTTATATAGAGGAGGAGGAGGAGGAGGAGGAGGAGGATAATGATGTTTATTTATAACCCGCTCCTCTAGCAAAGTAATCGGAGCCAGGTACAGCAAAGTTAAAAAGTACAGAGTAATACAACAATCATACCCCTTCCTGACCACCCCCCTTAAGATTAAATTAAACCAGCAAGTATTAAAATCAACGACAGTTAAAATTAAAACCAGTAGCAATTAAAACAAAGTGCAATCTCATGAACAGTTCTTGTGCAAATACGCAATAATGAAATCACAGAAATTAAACAAAGGGGACAACTAAGGTTATCTACCCAGTTTCAGTTTCAGAGCCTTTTCAAGGATGGGTGGAGCTACTGCCAAAAAGTCTTCCCTAGCTTTTCCAGTGGTTCCAATATCTACTGCGCAGGTGCAGAAAACCCTTTTGTGTGCTTCGCTAAGGCCACAAAGAAGAAACAGAAGATATAATTCACAGACTGTTTGAACACTCTGTTTACAATGTTCTTAGAAATAACTACATTTATTCTTTTTGTAAGACCACTAAAGGGAAGGTCCTCTCCTGTAAAAGCTTGTTTTTTTGATGTCTAATGCAGAGAAGTATACCAAAATTTCTTGTCAAGACTTTACAGATACATGCTATAATGTCTAAAGGGGATATGAAAAACTGTTCTACTTTTAAAGATTAATTGGAATAAATTTAAATTGTACAGATTTTTTCTGTTTTTTGCTTGTGATAATTGTTTATAATGGCTGTTTGCTAAAACACAATAAACTGGTACAATGGGGAAACCACCTTTCAATCAAAATGACCTTTGATCTTATGATCATGCCATGATCATTATGATTATAAGGCAATGTGGGATCACGAAAAGGCAGGAAATGCTTTACAACACATCCTACATTTCAGGAACTAATACTGACTCAGATGCCAACCACAGCTGCTGGTGAAACATCAGAATAAACTCTTCTAGAACACAGCCTCATAGCCCAAAAAATCCTCCAAATGCCACTAATACTGACAATAGGAAAAAAAATCCTGATACGCAAAAGGATAATCTATCCCCCTCTTTCTCATTACTTGCCATAAGTTACTTGCCTTAAGTGTCTGACACTGACATCTTTTGGAAAGGTGCACCCTATTTTGGATATATGTGTATTTAAATGAGCTTATCACTATATATGTATACTGGTGCAAACACACACAAACATTTGAAAACATAGGAGTATGGTATTTCTCAAACTTACTCTTGTGAAGATCCAGGCTGTCCTGTTTGTATCATTCCTGGCCAAAACTAGATGGAATAAAAAAGAAAACAAATAAAAAACACAACTTTCAATTCCTTTGCTTTCTTTAACAGCATATTTTCCCTGCTTTTTTCACCACCAATCTTATAATGGGAGGGGAGAGTATTTTCATGCATAAATTAATTGATCTAGACTTCATTTCCTGCCAATCATTGTTCTGAAATGTACTTTTTATTGCAGCCAATTAACTTACACCAGGTGCTCCAGGAAATGCGGGACGAGGAATTCCTGGCAGGCCCAACTTATTGTGAATTGCTGTTGCAGATACTATTTGAGCTGATGACATGGCTGCCATATGTTGGAGTGCTTTGTCCTTTGCAGTTTGATCCTTTAAAATGACAATTACAAAGTAATAATTAATGAACTGGACACAACAAATCACAGTGAGCAAGCACAGCTAAAAAGCACATTCGCTAAAATTAAAAACTCACAGGAAATATGCAAAATAAAAGCATACCATGCATAAAAACATAGCATGGGGGCTCACACAGACTCAGGATTGTCTGGAGACCCACATTCTCTCTTATTGTGAATCAGTTTCACTCTGACTATAGTTTTCTAATGCAAAACAGTAGGAAGTCAACCGGAGCTGATTTGGAAACTAGAATGAAAGTTTAGAGGGAGAGGTTTAAATATGTGCTTAATTCTCTTATTAAAATCCATAGGATTTAAAAATTCTTAATTTAGGTTGGATTGTGAATTTAATGGCTTGACTTGCAAAGCAGGACACCTGGAAGAAACTGTTCTATAGATTAGGAAACATTCTATTTCATCAGTGATTGTTCTAATTCAGCAATGGAGTATGTTAGAAAGTAGAGAGCTAATTCAGTTGCACAGTTGCATAGTATGCAGAAAGGCAGACTGAATGAAATTAGATTCTTCCATTCCAAATGCCAAGAGTCCTGTACCCACTGCACCCACAGACCTTTAGAGTGTGTTCTTGAGATCTATACCTGCAATTGGTTGCTGCACTTTGGACATACTAACTGATAATCCTGCTCTCCTGAGAAGAAAAGGGGGTCAGCTCTTAAACAAGGACAAGTCCATCTAATGACAATTTAGGACTCTGAATTGGAGCAAACAACCCCTGGGAATTCAACTAAAGTAGGCCTAGAGCTTCAATAAGCTCTTTTTTCCTGCACTATGTCTTCCACAACCCCCAGACAGCACCCGTGCTGACTAGGGAATTCTGGGAGTTGTGGTGCAAAAAGGCCTTGTTCAACTATGGGTTTGTTACAGCCTCAGACCAAGAGGTTTGAATTCAAGTCCTAGTCCCTGACAGATGATTTGTATAGTCACCAAGTGGAAGAACTGAACCTTTACATTACTTCCATTTCTAGTCTCTTCCAAACTGAGGGAAGATTATGTGTGTGTTATACTTAAGAACTGAGATTCAACACAAATTCAGACCAGAAGTGCCATTAATCTAATAGTGACATCATGGTCCATGTAGCATAACACAAATACACACTTTGGAAGTTTGCATGTTTGATTATCTATTAGTACAGGGCTGATATGACAAGGCCAGGGAGTTGTGCATGAATAACATAATTGTGTGGGTGGAACCAAGTGCATAGGGAAAGATGCGTTTGATTAGTCCCTCATTGAGATGTATTGGTCTCACACACAAAAGGCCACTAGGTGCAAGGGATTCTATGTGGCTACAGGTATGTGTGAAGGGGGGCAGAAAGGAAGAAATAGTCCTGTTCCAGATACTGGCTTGGTACAGATTCAGAACATGTTACTTTAAAGATGCAGCTAGCGTCTACATATCTCTGCTTCAAAGTACATGCTGGAAACCCATTCTTTTGTCGTCCACACTGTCATAATTCAGACTGGAAGTCCCACATCTGCAATTGGTATGGCTAAAAAAAATTCTTTGGTCTTTTAACAGATCATAAGATTGCCCATGCAAGGACACAACCTAAGTTGATATCACAGCAAGGGGGAAAAATGTAAGTCCTACTAGAGGTCCAAATCCAGATTAGCCAAATCCCCCACCCCCACCCCCGCCACTCCACTAGGATTTATTGAAAGTAAAACGAGATGTAGTTGCTAGCTATGCCTTTTAAAGTAACAGGTTGTGTTTTATTTATAAATGAAGCCACATTGTGTTCCTCCAGATCTTTTAATAGGATCATTCTCAAGCTGGGAGCAACAGGAAGAATTAATGCAACTCAAGGGCCTTATTTCATGTCATATATTTCCTCACTTGGAAAAATAATGGTTTTAGTAAATGCTTAACATTGGGCATAAGACGCAATATAAATGAAGGAACACAAGCACTAAGAGGCAGATTCATTGCTACAAGCAAAGTTGCAAGCATGCTGGCCAGTAATGCATGCCATCCAGTATGGTATATAAAGTAACACACATATTCCCTTGAAAGCCCATACACAGTAAGAAGAAGGTGAGCAGCTTCTTCACTTGAACAGCTCTTTTAGAAACAGCACAGGCTAACAGTACAATTAAAGCTGGCTAAAAAAAAAAAGGAAAAAAGGGAAAAGAAAATATCTGCCAAGCACAGCTGAAGTACATAATGCTTGCTTTATTGAAAAATACTTACCATACTTGTTACCTGGATGTAACAACAAAAATTTTGTTAAAAGGCTTCTATGTGAGTGCAGTTTATCAGCAAAATATGCTACAGCACAGATAAAAATGGAAAGGGATTTCTCATTATTTTGTATGAATAGTTTTAAAGGAATAATAAATTTTCATCAAGGAACTGATTCATCAATAGAATAAAATAACTAATCATATTATTGCCTATCATGCTGATAAAATTAAATGTCTAGTTTGGCAGTTTTAGGACTTCTGTCTCTTTGGAAATTTGTAAAACTGTCTTTATTAAAAACTCACAGGTTCTCTATTTAAAGCTGGATTACTAGGGGTCTGGCAGCAGAGGGAGCAGCTACTTCCAATAGTGGTATCCCCTCCACCATGTGCAGATTGCAAGACAGGAACCTGATCAGGTGTTAATGCTTACAGAAGTGACATTAACACCTGTGGACCCATCTGTGCCTGAACAGTCTCAAGGGAACTGGCTTAGAGGAAAATGGCTACTGAACAAACCGTACTTTTATCAGCAGCAGGATACAAGATTACTTATTCAAAAGATTAATGACACAACCTGACCTATTTTTGGCTGCTAAACCTTTGGATCTTACAATATTATTTTGAATGATTAGAAAGGGAATTTGCTTTAACACTGGAAGAGGAGAGGGTTTTTTCCCCTTCTATGGCAAATGTGAAATAAGGTCATGTGTATGGCTGTTGTTTTTCCTGGGGCAGATGATATCTCAGCCAGAACCTATAAACTAGCCCACTGATTGTCTGGGCTGGGCCACATGCATCCACACCAACAACTAAACCTACTTTAAGTAGGCTGGCCAACAAATCTAGCTCCTGCAGTATTCAGAACTAGGCCTGGGCAGTTGAGAGACTTCTATTCTGGCTGAAAACTGGAGGAACAATGTCAGGTACCCCTGAATCCTTTATGTGCCTTATGGGCATGAGCATGCAACAGTTCTAAATATTTCACCAGGCTATGATTCTAGTGAGTCCTGTTTCAGGACCTTCTTCACAAGATCACTCTCTGTCCTCCACTCTCCAATAATTTCATTAAATCAGTTTTTGTTCTATAGTATTCTTCTAGATCTGACTTCCAATCATGTCATTAAATCATTTATTTCATGGCATCCTTCTATGATCCAAGTTCAACCCCAAAACAATGCTGTTCAGTTGCTTTATTTAAATATTTCCTGTGTTAAGGTGTTAGTCCTGAAATGGCCATATAAACTACTAGAAGGGTCACAGGCTGATGTCTACTGGCGCTTCCCCCAGTATCCTCATGAATGCTTGTCCTTGCCTTGGAGGGTTGGCAGCAAAGTCTGAGGTGAAGTGCTACTCAGCTTAACCTGAATGTGAGTAGATCTCTTGACCAATCTACCTAATTTCAATTTGCCATTCACCTTGAGAAGGCAGGGCACTCAGGATTTTTAGGATCAGAGACAGCATGCATAGTCCCATGCTCCTTGGCTATTCTGACATGCATCTTCAGGCTTAATATATGAACAGGGCTTCTGGAATACCTCTCTCTCTTAGATGCGGTGCACTGGAGTTAACCCAATAACAGAACTTGCATTTAGAAATGTATCCTCTTAGGAAGGATTTTTCCATCAAGCCTTGCTTACAGGAGATAGCTGACTTGTTTGCTTGTACTCCTAAACAATTTCTTGCCTGAAGCAGCTTCTGCCGAGGTGTGTGTTCTTTCTTTCTTTCATCACCACTGATGACCCACTGCAATCTGCATTATACAGTTAATTTGTCAATTTGTTGGTGCATACAGGAGTCTAACAAATTATTGGGAAGAGATGAGGACAGGTAGAATCCAGGTCTTTGCTAGTCCATGATTTTATTATCATCTCACATCTACATAATGAAAAGGTGGCTGTTACTTCTTCTTTATTCTCCTTCATCTGATATGCAACTATTTCTGGGGTAACTCATAACAACTGATTAATCACATATTAAAATGCTTCATGACAGTTTGAGAAGCAAGTGGAGAAGACTACATCCAATTAAAACTGGATGGGGAATTTAGGCAGGCAGATTAGCAGTAATTACCTAAACTGGAATTTGGCCAAGATACATGACTTAACACCCGTATTCTCCACCTCTGAGTGCACTGGGATCTTTAATGAACACAAGCGATCAGGACCTTGACTTCCTAAGAAAATAAGAGTCTCTTTCTACTGTCAGTTCTGCTGTAATAAATATGAAATAGCTTAATTGGAATCAAATGAAATTATGCAATCACTAGTGCAAATGTGAACAGAAATTTAGCTTACATGGATGTGCTTTAAAACTCTCTGATAGAATACTGGGGCAAATACTGCTAACATTATTTTCCGTAAAAATGTTCCTTGGCTTCTAGCCTAACCTAGATTTTAAAACCTTGGAATAAGCCAGCATTTTCCCTTAACTTTTTCCAGCCCTTTTTATTTTTTTTATTTTTTTTACAAATTACTTGTTTTTGAACTTTGGATCTTTCTGTATTCAGAGCCCAACAATAATTAAAAAAAACGAAAAACAAAAAAGCTCTTCTGAGTATCAGTTTTTTTTAAAATAAAGGAACATACAGAACCATAGCAATGTCATGTTCCTGAAAGAAAAATAAAGCAAATTCTGTCAAATTCAGACTTTTCTATATGGACCAGGATCTCTGTAAATACTCTCCCACATCTGAGTGGGAAGGGAACTGTTATATGAGACCAGAGGGGGAAACAGAGAAAATGTTTGGTACACAACTTCATCTAAATCCAATTGCCAGTAGAGTAGACTTTTTGGATCAATGAGTTTTACATAAATGCTGACTTAGCAGGTTTTCTGTTATTGTGTAATGCATCTACTTTGGCTGGACCCAGAATTGAATTTAGGTCCTCCTGTTTCAGAAGATCCTCCCTCCCTTTTTAAGTGCTCAGAATAAAAGGGAAATATGTCTAGTTTGAGAAAGGTTTTTGTCAGGGTGGGGGTGGAGGTGGGGGGGAATAGATTTAGTAGAATCATCTTCATAGCCAACCTACAGCTTCTCTGTAGTCACTCCTTGTGTTCACTTTCATGTGTAAAGTGAACATGCTGAGGTCGCAACAATTGATATAGCTTAAATCCTCCCTGTAGCTGGCTGAAGCTGAGACATAGGGATTCTTTGTGCATTCACTGATAAATGCAGAGATAACCTGAGATCCTCCAGACTCCTTGAAACATGAAATGTTTCCAGGTGGAAGTGTCCATTTTCACCTTCACCCAATGTATGGAGATCAAACAGTAGCATCAATTGGAACAGTCCTGCTTTTTCTATATATATTCAATCTACACATGAACTTGAGTGTGAGAAGATCTTGTGAAAAAAGAAAAGTAGCACACAAGTAGAATGAGTCTAAAAGAATATAACTGAGAACAAGTGGTTTTGCCTGGAAAACTGCATGACCAATAGGATGGCAGTGAGCATCAATCCTGATCAAGATGAGGTGGTATAAGAAGAACAATGGAAGGAGGATGTAAATAAAATGGAGTGAAAAGAAGATATGTGCTAGACAGTGGGATTAGAGAGCTAATTGTTGGTTCAGAGAAAGTAGTTTGGGTATGGATGAAACATCTCCAAGACCTCCTATCCTCTAACTCTCTGCTTGGGTCTGCAGACTCAGACCTGTGGATTCCTTTAGTGAATCTAGCCACCTGGCTTTTGGACTTCCTCTCTTTCTGCTGCCTTCCATTTCTAATTAGTCTTTTCTTCTCATGGTGTTTCCACGGTATAAGAACCTCAATTTAGCCATCCTGGCTTCCAAAGAAAGTTCAGGCTTTAGCTGTTCTAGGACCCAATTTGTTTGTCTTTTTGGCCATTCACAGTGTTTTCAGCACTCTCCTCTAGCACCATATCTCAAAAGAGTTTATTTTCTTTCTAGCTGCTTTCTTTGCTGTCCAGCTCTTACATCTGTATATAATGATGGGGAATACAATGGCCCGGATGATCCTAACTTTAGTATTCAGTGTTACATCTTTGAAATTTAGGCTCCTGTCTTGAAGAGCAGGGCATAAATAAATGTATTATTATTATTATTATTATTATTATTATTATTGTAAAAAGTATAAGTATAAAGTAAAAGTATAAAATAAAAATGTTTTGATGTGTGTTCAAAACAGTAAAGCAACAGCTACACAAGTGGAATACAGTCAATACAACTCATTCCATTTTTTTTTAAAGTGAAAAACTTGTTGAAATTTAATATAGAAACCCAGGAAATTTTGCCATGATGTTCAAAACCATTTTACTGTGAAATAATTCATTAATCCAAACAATGCAAATTATTTTGTATCCCAGGCAGATAAACAGGAGTATTAAATGAAAATATTTCCTAGGTATAATGAAAAGAATAGAAAATAGGGAATGTTTTTAAGAATCAGAAATCATGTAGCATTATGCATTTTCATTAACACTAACACAGAAATCTAACACAACATAACTGAAATGGATTTTTATAGTAAAGTACAAAACACTAACAGCAAATAGTTTCCTAATAAGTAATTTTGCAAATCTTATTTCTGTTCACATATTATATTGATTTGAATAACCTTTGAAATTGTTTTCTGTAATTTTTTAAAAAAAAGATAAACAAACCATGGAAGCGTATGACTGTTCTGGACAAAAGACAGTTGAATAATTGTAGCCATGATCTCCAATTTGCTTATTATTAGAGGAGGCAGTAGTAAATACAAAAGCTGGCTATTTCAGCCAGGCAATAGCTAATGCTAAAAAGAGAATGCACATTCAAAGCTGTCCCAACTTGCTGCCTAATGAGGAGCAATTAATCCATCTCATTGTATTTCAAAATGGAGAAGACTCCATTCACATCAAAGGGAATTTTTCAAGGCTTTTATCATTGTTCATTTTTTTTAAAAAAGAAGCTATACAGAGCTATCTTTGGCATCCAAATTGTCAACAGTATTTTCTTATTACATGCAGGCAGTGTGGAATGTACACTAATGGATTTTAAAGTATTGCACACATGTGAGTTGTAGGCATTTTTTAAAAAAAATTTGGCTAACATTAATGAATTATAAAAATTATATGCTATTGGACACTGGAAAGCAAAACGAGTTTTGATTTTGTTATTTTTAGGATAAAATCACTACCCCAATATCTGTACTCATATATTTGGAGGGAAAATATTCACATCTAGGTATCTGTTTTTCCAAAAAGTCATTCACAGAAACTTTTGGGAAAATACAGTACCACGGCACACCAGTGCAAATGGAAGAGTTGTGGCATTTTTAAGTGAGATGTTAAGAAGTGACAAATAAACCAAGAACAAAAATATTAGTGGTAGTGTTCAAGAGTTTATGGAACATTTTCAAAATCGGATCAGAAGGTATAAACCTTTTCACAGATTTATGTTTAGGGTAGTCATATATGTTTCTACTGTGCCATATGTACAATAGAGTTGTGTACAAACTTTTCAGAAATTGTTACTTTGTATATACGTAACTTAACAATGTTCTTATTTACTCTGTCAGACCTTCATTGACCATATAATAAATCAAAGCTCTTGGGAAACAATAAGTTACAAACAATAAGTTTTGACATGGGGGGGGCACAAGCTAAAATTACTGATTTTCACATATCACACTAAACATGGCTGGAATGTTTGCAGTTTGTTTTGTCATTCCTGCTCTCAGGAGGAACAGTGGGAGCAAGCAAACAAGTGCCATGGATTTTGAGATTTTATTTATTACAAGTTTAGTGTTGGTTTTAATATGCTGCAATCTGTTCGTTTAGGCTAACACAGATTACAAGCGAACAAGTAATGTTGATTATATTGTATCTTAATCAGAATGATTAACAAATAGAACTAAATAAATAAGTAAGTAAAATATTTCCTAATAGAGAAGAGAACACAAGGGCCATCCAGTCCAACCTCCTGCCATGCAGGAATGCATACTCAAGATTATCCCTGACAGATGGCCTTCCAGCTTCTGTTTTAAAAAAAAAAAACTTTAAAGAAGACTCCAGACAGCATATTCCACTGCCAAAGCGCTTTTGCTGTCAAGATGTTCTTCCTAATCTTTACACAGAGTAAGGGTACAGAACACTCTGTTGGCAAATGAGGGGGCAAGGGATGGTGGGCTTGAGGAGACGGGAGGGGGAGGCTTCAGGGGCCACAAAAGTAGAATCTGGAGGATGCAGCAGGCCAGAGGTTGCTCCTTCCCGACCCCTACCCTATAGGGATTGAGCAGTGGGCACAAGGATGCTGAATGACAGGAAGCTTAGCCCTGTTCACATGACATGGCACACACAGGGAAGAGCAAATTGCTGGATCATATCTACCACTTACATACAGATGTTCATAATAACTAGCCTACAGAAGTTTAAAAAAGGGTCAAAACAAGGAGCCTGAACATCTATATGTTTGATATGAGAGGTAGGGCTTGTGTATTTGATCCCACTATACACATACCATGACAACAACAGTGTACCATCAGTCTGAAATGGTAAGGGTGTTAGGTTCAAAATACAAATTTGTTCAGATCTGAATACTCTGAAGTATCATAAATCAAATGCCATTTATCCCAAAACACAATTCAAAATGTGTATTCGCAGAATTAGCTTTTAGCTTTAGAACAGATTTTGTTTGAATCACAGATAGTAGTTGTAACCTAAAACTACCACAAGCAAATACTTCCAAAGGGTGATTTTAAGGTTAAAAATAATCTTGAGGCATACAATTATTTTAGTATAAATAAAATGAACTTCTCGTAATTGTGCCAATTCCATTCAATTTTAATCCAGTTCAAAATTATGAATGGGGGTTCTATTTGTGCCATTTGAGTGTAAACAATTTTTCACAAGTTACACCAGCACTAATTTCAGCAGCCATTTTGGGCAGCTGCTATTTTATTTACCCAAAATGTTTCTCTTCTCACTTTTGCTCCAGGCCACTCATCATGCAGACTTCAGTGCAAAAAGCACTTTAGTCCAGGGGAAGGGAATCCTCAGCTCCCTGACCTAGAATGGGTCTACACTTGCCAGAATACTCCAAGGTATCCCCAGAGTATTCTGGCTCCAAATTTCTCCTGAAGTCACCCCTTACCTGCTGTCTACTTGCTGCGGGTTTTCAGCTTGGGCAGCTTGCTGGGACCATGAGTGAAAAAGCAGCTTCTGCCATTGCTGTGCAGAGAGCTGAAAACCCACAACAAAAGGTGAGGTTTTAAAAATGTGGCTTAGGGGGAAGCCTCATATCCAGCATTGGCATCATGAAGATAGTTCAGACCTAATTCAAGGTTTTGGCTCTGCTTCATGTCAACAGGACACCCACAAAGACAAGGCCCTAATCTGACATGCCTGGTTCCCCAATATAGCCTATGGAAAATTCCCTACCATTGTTCTAGGAATTAAGTCATCAAATAGTCAGGAATGCATGTTATGCTTGTAGTTAAGAAATCTATCATTCGTTCTATGAAAAGAAGAGAGCAATACTGATGGAACCATAACAATGCATGAAGAGAGAAATCACTAAACTAAGTACAACTCTTGACATAAATACTTCATGCTAGTGTAACATAAAATAGGACTAAATGGGGAGACTCTGTCACCTAGAATCTTAATTTAAACCAAGTAATCTTTTAAGTTACTTCAGTCAAACTAACTTATAAAACTAATATAATAGTGTGGAGTTGGCTGCATTATAATATGGCAGCATTTTCCCCTTACCTCTCAAATACAGGCAATAAAAAGAAAAAACATTTTCTTTCACTGTCCCTTTAATTTATCCTCTTTCTTTATTTCAATTTTTTATTGCCCTTTCTGGCTGATCAGCTTGACATGGAGGCAAATCTGGAATGTGATGTAGATTCATAGAAATCCCAGAAATATTTCCTGTTTTGTTTCAGTGTTACAAAATAATTACAGGAGTCTGATTGAATTTTTAATGGCAGACTAAACTATGTATTATGGGCTGCTCCTTAGAAGAATCAGGCTGTGAAGGAATATCTATGCTCAGTACTCTTCAAGCAAGTAGATGTTTGCTGTGTCACCTGTCCAGCATCAGCCTTGGGAAAGGCTAGGAACAAGGTCTTCTCTTTCCTATTCAAAGATTGAGACTCTCTGCTGAGTAAAATGATACTAAAAACATAAGCAATGTTATGGATCAGACTAGTTGCTTATGAGAAGCCTTCCAGCAGGGCAAAACAACTGATACAAAGGAGGTGCACTATGATATAGAGCCACCCTGACTGACAGATAGACATCAGTGATCCTTCCCACATGAACTTATCCAATCTATTTTTAAAGCCATCTAAGTAGGCAGCCATCCCTTTATCTAGTAGCAGTGAATTCTACACAGAATGATGTCTATGTGAAGAGGTATTTTCTTTTATCGGTCTCCAACCATTTAGCTTTAGCAATAACTCCTTCCTGCAGTTCTGAGATGTATCCTTTCAAATGGTTTGGAAGGATGCCCAGCACTCCAGAGCAAATTTTGGTGTGTTTGTGGGGAAGTTGAATAGAAGAGGCAATCACTTCCCATTGCACTGGATCTTGCTATTGTGCAAGCAGACATTCAGTATGGGAAACAACCCTTAGGGGTGAAGCAGATGGGCAGCTAGGAATGGCCTCTGGCCACTCCACCTGTGATCAGCTTGGTACCACAGCGACCACACAGCCTGCTCTCAAAGTGGGTCACCACCACAATCTCAAATGTTTTTGTTTTGCTGCCCCTTTTCCTGGTGGCTTGAGGCTGCATTTGGTGGCCTTGGAGTGGTTTCCAGCCACTTTGGAGGCATGACTCTTCTGAAAGCAGTGCTCCCAAAGTGGCTGGAAGGCACTCCTTTTGGCCTGTCTATTTTATGACTTAGTTCTTAATTCTTATTGTTGATGAATCTCTTTGGATAGTTAGTTCTTCAATGCTGTGTCAGGGAGATCTGAGAGTAAGAAACGGGAATCAGTGACCAGTTTTCATTGGTGCTTCATCACACAAAATACTTTTTACTGTTGTAATTTTCTTTTTGTGCTGGTATACATACTCAAATAGTAGGGATTACAGAGATGCTTATTCAAGAAATGAGTTCACAAATTCTTTAAAGCAAACTCCACAGAAATGGTACATTCAACAAAAAGTACCATCAAATTTAATTCAGTTTAGGGAGACAGAAAGAGAAAACCCATCAGGAAAGTGTTTAATTTGCTACATTGTCATCATAAAGGAAGTGTGGCAGTAAGAAAAAAACATAATATCTGAGTTGTGAATTTTAAATATTTTAGGTGTAGGTATGAGAAAAATTGTTACAGTTTCTTCCTGCAACAGTGTTGCAACACTATTCTCCTGAAAACCTCAGAATAGGTGACCCAGTACAATCCTAAGCAGACAGGCCATCCTAAATAACTACTGAATTCATCCAAAGGAGGCTGCAGGTGCCCAGTATTAATTTGGCATGCGCAAGGTGTCAGTATATTGTTTAATTTTCTTTACATGAGCTAAGATTATTTAATTTGAGCCATCAGGTTTGATAGTTTTAGTCTGGAAATGATACTGCTTTCTGTATTGTTGCACCCTGGGTTAAAAAGCAGTACATTTAGGTTACTTCCTGGGTGTTTTTTTTTTTTCGCCAACTGCTCAGCCAGTGCAACTCAAAAGCCAGCCACCAACAGCCATACAAGCTTGCCAGCATGCTGCCCACAGCATATTGAAAACCAAAAGCTCCTGACAAGTAGGACACAGCTACAAAGCTAGCCTGTTATTTACATATTGCAGTTCTAGGACTGTGGCAAATAATCCACAGTGTTTACCACTTAGGGTAGTGCAGTCACTTTCTGATATGTTTTGCTTCCAAGTGAGGTTTTTTTAAAGTATCTATCCTAATTTTCTTAACATTTTATCCATTAGTCAAGATACTAAGTGCTACAAAAATACCATCTTAAACGATACTTTTTCTATAATCCTAAAATATTCAAGGATTATTTTATGTAAAATCTACATAAATAAAATTTGAGGAATGAAACATTGCCTCTTTCTTCTTGTTTGCCCTTGAAATGAAAAAGGAAGAAAGGGCATCACTAGTTTTAACAAATTAAGGGAGAGAAGACATAGCTTCTGGAGGATATGCTATTTAAGGAATGATCAAGATGAAATCATTCATATCAGTGCAAAGAGTGTTTATTCAAGTGACAGTCCCACTGAGTTCAGTCGAGAGTATTCCCCAATATGTGAGTACAAATTTTCAAGAAAAGGACATTACTTTGTCAGAGTTTAGCATTTTTATATCCTATGCATTTCAGCTTGAGACCATGTGCCTAACTCTCCCATTGAGACCCATGTAAACTGAAAATGCTTCAGTTTGGGTGGATCATGCCCTTAACAAACATGTTAGTGCTAGGATGGAGAGCGACACATTAATGCTAAATCTGGCAGATTAGAAATGCTGAAAAATCATAGTCAAGAATCAAATAAACTAGGGTATACTGGGAATCTAATGCCTATTGGGAGACTTTAAAAAAATAATTACTGGTATCTCAAAGCACTAAGAAAATTATGTTGTCCAAACCACAGATATCACACTGTGATTTGTGTTTGTGTGCAATCCAAATTTTCCTTTTATTTAACTGCAATGTTTTTGGCTTTTAAAATACAAATTCTAATCAAGCTATTTTAAACAGAAAAAAGACCCACACATTTTCCTACAAAGTATGCATGCCCATAGCAAGTAACATTTTCAAGGATGTTAAAAATAATTTAATATAGATGCTAGTGCAGAAGTCAAAAGAGAGAAGAAGAGAGATTAAACACAAAGAAATGTAAACAGCTACCACATGCAAGGAAACTAGGTTACAAGAATCACAGCACCAGGCATTCACCAATCACCAGGCAAAACAGGAAGTGAAATGCATAGCAACCACAAGCCCAAAAGCAGAAAAGCGCATACCTTCAGCTTGGAATGAAAATCACGAGATTTCCTTCTGGCAAGAACCTGAATGTGACTAGACACCTGCAGGGTAGGGGAAGGGAGGGAAACAAAGGAAAAGCCTGTAACCATGGAGATGAAAAGCCCCCTACAACTGGGCAAGCCAAACGTACCTTAATGGCGGCTTGAATTTCTCGAACTTTCTTCCTTGCTAAGACCTGTATGTGACTAGACACCTACATTGTTCAGAGTTATTATAGAAAGGACAAAAGGGGGGAAAAGAAAAAAAACACAAAAGAAACACACTCAAAAATCAAATATCTGTTTACCAAAAACAAAGTAAATTAAAAAGTTTCTTTGGGAGGCGTTATTTGCATTTTCAGCAAGCTTTGTTGTTAAGAAACCACATTCCCAGCCATACATCCCACTTTAAGCAAAGACGCTTACCAGGCACTGATCATCACTGCAGTGACTTTATCAACAAGAAAAAAAAGTTTTAAAGTACTTTTTCCACTCTCACAGAGAAACTGGGACATTATCTGGAGTTTTAAAACCTGTCAGCTATTTTTTTAATTATCAAGAGTATTGTTTATGTAGTTTTATAGTTAGGTTTTTTTTAATAAATGTTTTTCAGGAGAGAAAAGAAGAGATTTAATGGTCAGGGAACAGCATTTAAGCATAAAAACACACAAACAATGATGGCAAGGAAGTTTTGTTTTAAGCCATTTACTTTATTTATATCCTGCCCTTTCCCCCATAAATAGGACTTAAGGGAGCTTAAACATTTAAAACAAATACAATATGGATAAAAACAAAAAAAGACTGTCATTAAAATGAAATTAAGCCATCAAAAGCATTGAAACAATTTAAAATATGCATTAATGTTAAAGGTAGAGGTAGTCCTTGACGTGAACGTCAAGTCGTAACTGACTTTAGGAGGTGGTGTTCATCTTTGTTTCTAAGCCGAAGAACCAGCGTTGTCTGAAGACTGTTTTGGTGGTCATGTGTCCAGCATGACTGCACCAAACGCTGTTACCTTCCCACTGAGAAGTGGTCCCTATCTATCTACTTGTATTTGCATGCTTTCGAACTGCTAGGTTGGCACAAGCTGGGACTAGTAGTGACAGGAGCAGCACCAGGGCCTCAAACTGCAAACCTCCCAATCTTCTGATCATCAGAACTGGCCTCTTAACCACTAAGCCACCACATCCCTTCAAAATATGCATTACTAACCAAAATAAAACTAAAGTTTGAAAACCAAAAACAAAACAGCCCCCTATTAAATGTGCTTTCTAAGAGTGAGGACTCCAAATGCTAATGAAGGACAAGTAGAGACATTCTAATCTTCCTAATTAAGGCAGTCCAGAGTTTAGGAGCAGCTATCAAGAAGGCCCCCTCTAGCCTTTCTTGAAGGGCATGACAGCAAAGTCTGTTCTGAACCTCTCAGGGAACAGGCAGGTTAATAGGGGAGAATACAGTCTATCAAAGAGTCTGGATCAAAGCCATTTGGGCTATATAGGTAAAAACCAGCACTCTGAATTGTGCTTGGAGACAGACTAATAGCCAGTGAAGCTGTTGTAAAACAAGTATTGTGTACAGCCCTTTGGACAAGTTTAGGTCTCCAAACACTCTTCAAAGGTAGCTCCATGTGGAGAATATTACAATAATATGCCATCTCCAGGAACAGTTACTAGTTTTGAGTGTGAAAATGTGCTCCTGAGCACTACAAAAACCTTAATGTTCAGGTTCATGTCTGAATCTGCGAAACTGTATCTTCAGTGGAAGCGTAGCCCCATAAGAAGATCCCTATTCTCTGATCTGCATTCCGATTGACCAAGAGCACCACATTCCTGAATGGATTAATCTTCAGTTTGTTCTCCATCATCCCATAAATCACTAATGCCAAATATTGCTTAAGAATAGAATTCTTGGGAATTCAGTGCAAAGGAAAAAAAAAGGAATTGGCTGTCATCACCATAACAGTGGCATTTGGCTCCAAACCTATGGACAACATTATCCCAGTGTATACGATGAATAGAATACTCTATTGGTAACTCTAAATTCTATTGCAGTTAATCAAATAGCAATAGACTTCATATAAATACTTCACATAAATATTTTAAATAGGCAGATGACACTGTCATAATTACTATGGACAGGGTCTTAGAAATTCTTAGAGAAAAAGAGGATTTTTAAAAAAAGGTCAAATAGTTTTTACTAAGAATAAATTGAAATACATACTTTTTTAAAACAGTGAAAATCAGTAATAAACATTATACAGCAGGGCTGGTTATATAATGGTTCTTAAAATAAATTTAGCATATCTATACCATAGCCTTTCCCTAAGAATCAGGGCAACATACAGAGGACATTATGTCAATATCCTTGTAACAACCTTCTGAGGTAAAATAATCTCCTAGAACGTGATTAGTCTGTGATAATCCTCTGCTCATTGCTGTTTTTGAGTGGCTTCCTTGGTCCATGTGGAGGCACCATAATATTACAAGATATACAATTGGAAGAGGACTGTGCAGCCGTACTGGGAAATACCTGTACAAAATGCTATTATAATGGAATACATGCAGGAAGGTCAGTCATTTAGGAAATACCTGTTAGGTTACAGTGAAGTCCAATCAAACTGATTTCCCCCCTCTTTATAAAAGATCTAGTTTTAGACATAATGCTGAAGAAAGCACCAGCCATGTGTGTATCTCTTTGTTGTTGTTGTTGTTTTTAAACCCAGCAGGTATAACAACTTCCATACTATTTCTATAACAGCCTCTTAAAAAAAACAACAAACAACCCTGATAACCCTCCTAAAATATATATTGGATGTTCTTCCATAAGTATCACATGGTGCACTGAATAATCCTCTTGAATAATCCAACCCAGTCATTGCATTCCCATTACCTGTGTTCTAATAAAACACCTTTGAAGTGGAGAAAGTATCTATTATACAGGAAACTTGCAGGCCATTGACTTGAAAGACAGTCTGGATGGAGTGACAAGGAAATAAATACCCCTAAAATAATTCCTCAGGGGAAGAAGGGGAATTACCTTTCTCAGTAATTCCAGGAGAAATCAAAAGGCTATGCTGATGAATCAAGCGTCCAACTTTATTTGAAGAAATGTATCTCTGTCCCACACTCCAAAAGACCAGAACCTGAATTGAAAGGAGGCCCTGGGCTCAGCTGTCACACATTCTAACATAGGGATTGCCAGGCCACTTTACATTGCACATGTGTACAAGTAACTTTCCATCCAACTAGCATTCCTGATCAAATGTTTACATTATCCTCCACACTAGGCTTGGAACTGGCCTTCTACAGATTTGTTGATATCTAAAGGCCTAACTCTTATGTGTCACCGAGGAAAAGACATGCTGTGTCAGCTTGTTTTTTTTTTTTTCTGAAGGAAAGTCCCTGAAACCAGGGCATACAATTCTAAAGTGATTAAAACAATTTTTTTTCAGTTAGCCCAAACAAAGCTATATTAGTGTCTCCTTACCCCTCATTCCTCTTGAAGTCACATGTAAAACATAGACCATTATAAGTTAGTGTATCCTCCTGTAACTAATCAATACACTAATACTGTGAATTTCCAGTATAATTACAGAGAGTAAGTTCACCATTGTAGAGTCTGCATTTCTGCACCACACGTAGTAACAGTCACTACATAATTAAATTGTGTAACACAATGATAATCTTTATTCTTTCTAAAAATTGCTCATTGTTTCCTTCTTTCTTTGTCTTTGATTCAAAGCTTCAAAATATGCATATGCAGCATTTCCACATAATGCAGCATTACCAGCCACTTCGGGAGCACTGCATTCAGAAGAGTCATGCCTTTTCTAAAGGTAAGGTAAAGGCAGTCCATTGACATCAATAACTGACTGTAGGGGGCAGTGCTCATCCCCATTTCTAAGCCAAAGAGTCAGCATTGTCAGAGGACTGCTCTGGTGGTCATGTGGCCAGCATGACTGCACCAAACGCTGTTACCTGCCCACTGAAAAGTGGTCCCTATCTATCTACTTACATCTGCATGTTTTCGAACTGCTACACTGGCAGAAGCTGGGACTAGTGTCAGGAGCTCACCCCATCATGCAGCACCCAGGACTTGAACTGCCAACTGTCTGATCTTATCATCAGAACTGGCATCTTAACCACTAAGCCATTGATTTTATACTACTCAATTTGAGAGAAAAACAGATGCAAAGAGAAGAATCAGTCCTTTCCTAAAATTGCTTGACTTACACACACTTTTGCTCAATGAAAGTGGAGCAAAATGCACTGTTCAAAAACAAAAAGTGTATTTCATATGCAGGAATAGTTACTACAAGTGGAGAATACCTTGTAAGATGAAATAATACTGGGTCATTTGTCACTAGAAAATTACTTTCCAATACGAGCTATCTCAGTTACAGTTCCTAAATCTGTTTCAGTTATCACTTCTCTTCAATGAGAAGCCCTGTTTAATTTCTTTTAGCAATAGCTCATGGCTCAGTTGGAATCAATAGGACCAATGGTCTCAATAAATTTAAGACAGTTTCCCTTATTCCTAATAGGAAAACTGATTATATACATATGTGCATTTGCATTGCTGCAGAGACTCTTTCAATTCAGACATCAAACCAAGTAAAACATGGAGTTGAGCTTCCAAATGTATAAACAAAGCAGCTTTTCACATTTCATTTTCCATCTGTTCAGCACTCCATTCTCTAAGGTGAATTCTTGAGATAGAGCAACAGCTGTAAATAAGGTTTGTCAACTGAGATACCCCTTCAGACCATAGCTAGCAAATGATTTACAAATCCACTTCATGTCAAGCTTCCTTAACCACAGTTGAACTGATGTCTGAACCAAACTCAATAAAACAGAGTACTTCTGATACTTCTCCACAGAAAAAAAAGATAAGTAACTGATTTGAACACTGCCTCTTATGTGTAAGTAAATCGCTTGTACGTTTTAATGACAGAAAGGAGATTAGACTCATTTGTATTCTGAATTTGAATTCAATCCTGTACCATGTACTCAATTTTCAAACACCCTACTCAAGAAAATATCCTAAAGACCTCTGAGCTCTTTAAAACATGTTGGCACTTTCAGCACTACTGTGGTATAGTGATGTGCAGTAGTAAACATGAAAAGTGCATTTATATGTCAAATTCTGACTCCAGTTTTTATTCTTACTATTCTCCTGGCATGAGACCCAAGGCAGTTCATAAAGCTAAAACAAAGTAAGCTAAAAACCAGACCATAAAAATCAAAAGAGAAGAAATGTTATTTAAAACTCACACAGAGAGAACAAAACAGTCATACCCCTTTAAGTTACAGATTTGACAAATGCTTAACTGCACAAAACAACTGTACGCAACTGGTTTTTTTGTGGGGCTTTAGGGCTATATGGCCATGTTCTAGAAGAGTTCCTTTCTGACATTTTGCCAGCACCTGTGGCTGGCATCTTCAGAGAATGTTTGCCTGAAAAAGATTGGGTATATATATCCTGTGTGACCCTGGGAAGGGAAGAGTGATTGCATGTAAAGCCCTGGTGGAGCAGTGGTTAAATGCCTGTACTGCAGCCACTCACTCAAAACCATAAGGTGGTGAGTTCAAGACCAGCAAAGGGCTGAAGCTCGACTCAGGCTTGCATCCTTCCGAGGTCGCTAAAATGAGTACCCAGATTGTTGGGGGGCAAATAGCTTACAATTGTAAACCGCTTAGATACTCCTTAAGGGTATGAAGCGGTATATAAATGAAGCTGTTTGTTTTTTGTTTATGTGTATTGTTCTGTTGCTAATGGTAGTCCTCAGGGTGGGAGGATGTGCAAATGAGGATTAATGTATGCTAATTAGTGATCATTGTCTGCTGGGAATCCTCTGATCCTAGGCTGTTTCTCATTTGCATTGGTTGCATTGGCCTTCAACTCCACAAAGTGAACTGGACTCCAAACAACTTACAGTTAGCTGTGTGTCCTAATCACATGCAGTAACAGCATTTAACCCAGTGGGTTAAGTGCATCCCCTCCTCCACACCTTCCCTGGAAAACATCTGCTGCTGAAATTGACAGTGGGACCTGCCAATTGAAAAAAGGGAGCAAACTGCAAGGTATAAGATGGAGAAAAAAGAGGAAGTGCTCCCACAGGGCTTCACAGATGCAAAGGGTGGGTGATCACTGTTGTTGCTTCTATTTGCTGCCACCACAGGGGTATGACTATAAAAGTTGGCCACTGCTGATCATAGCCCACTCTTCCTTGTGCCTGTAAAGCCTTGTGGGGGTGGTAATTGGAAGCAAAAGCTATGAGTGGAAACAATGAGAGGCTTCCCTTCATCCCACCAGTGCACTTGTGATGTCTTGAAGTGGCACCTCCTCTCTTCCTTTTCTTCCTTGCTCCCCTTCTCCTTAGACTTGGTACTTTGTTACCCATTAAACCTCAGGACTGAAAGGAAAGAGCCAGAATAAATGGTGATGGTTGATGTATGACACTTCCTCACCTGCCTCTGCCTTCCCCCACCTTTGCCAAGAGAATACAGGACTGCAGCTTTGTTGTTATGGAGACAACGATAGGCTCCATGGCCTGCCCACCACACATATTGCCTGTAACCTGTCTTTAACCATTTGGTCATGAGAAGCAGGGCCAGGCAGAGCAGGTCAGATGGGAAGATGCTGGTGGGTAGCAGCAATGTGCAATTATGTAGGAGTGGAGCAGAGCCATCTCTGTGAGAGCTGCCAAGAACAAGGGCCTTACTGAGGGAAGGGTGGGGAGAACAACAGAGGCATCTGCCTGCTGGGGCAGCTGAAAGGACCTAAAGGCAGAGACTGATCCCTGAAAGAAATAAAACTCTTTTAAAATATTTTTTAGAATGTGCAATCCTTGAGTATTTGGGCTCTCAGAACTGTTGCAGTTTCCCAACTCTAATCATGCATTTTGAATTGAGATGGTATCCTGATTTTTATTTCTCTTTGCTTCTAAGTTTTAAAATTAATTTGATTTTTCCTAGAGGAGGAAAGTGCTTAGTATAACTAATGGTATTTTGCTATATCCTCCTTTTTTGCTGAACTGGCATGACTTACTCTAATGTCAAAAAGCAAATATGGAAAGAAAGCTTATTTTTCTGCTTACATTTTATCTTCAAGTAGCCATCTAGTAGAGCTGTTCAAAGTAGTCACAATCAACCTTGTGAACTGAGGCTTAGATCCTTCAGAGGCCTGTTGTAATCATTTTGCTAAGCAGTTTGAGGACAAAATTGCTCATCTCCACTGTGACCTTGATACTGTTACTGTGGCAGATCCAACTACAGCTGCATCTAGAACTGTTGTGAGGGATCTGTTTCAATTGGATGTATCCTGAGGTTGTAGACAAAGCAATTGCAGTAATGCATCCCATTACATACTCTATTGATCCTTGTCCCTCATGGATGATTAAAGTTGGCTGAGTGGTCAAAGGGTTGAAGATGTGGTGAATGCTTCTTTGCATCAGAGTCCACAAACGTTTGTAGGACTACACCTGGTCTAGAGACTCCTAAGAAAAAGTAGGTCACTCTACCAATGCTCACTTCTACCAGAAGCCATGGCCCAAGCCCAGATTTGCAGATTCACATAGCAATAAGTGAAAAATTAGCTTGGGTCCAAATTTCTCTACAAGCATCACAGAAAAAATAATGATGATGATGTCACCTAAACAAGTCTCTTTCTCTCCCTCCACCCCCAATCCTGTACTGGCTGGTAAAAAAAAAAATCCCAAAATTAAAAAAAAAAATGTGCCTTTCAAAGCTAATTCTGATGCTGTTGATATGAACATTCAAATTATGTAGAAATTTCATTAAAAGCTTATTTAATGATCTCTGTGAAAATATTTGAAAAATTACTGCATGGTATTCTTTTCACAATCAACACTGTTTTCTGATTCGGGAGAAAGAGGATTTTTGAAAGCACCAAAACAGAGGAACCATGGGAAGAGTTCCCACTGCTCACTGACAGATGCTATGGCAATAGGCTAAATCTTTATGCATATAAGATAATCAACAGTCATTTAACCTCTGACAAAGGGGGGGGGGGACATTATATTATTTATATATTTTTAAAATATATGTGTATATTATGCTACTGGTTCCAGATGTGACCCAAGATGTTCCAAGTCACACCTGCTTCCTTCATTTCAATGCATATCAAGCTCAGTACTGTACTGTTTTAGCACATGTGTGGTTTGCATGCCTTCCCTGTGTCATAAAAGTGTGATATTTGTTTTTGTTTTTTAAAAAATCCAGTGTTCATCTCACACAGGAAATCAGATATGACAAAGGTCAAAGTTGCTTGACCCAGTAGCCTATACTTCTCCTCTTGGCTAAATCTTCACCTTGGCGATCTCTCTCTCTCTCTCTCTCTCTCTCTCTATATATATATATATATAAATTGTTTATTAAAAGGGGGCCCTCTGTCACTGAAGTGATGAAAGGCACAAAAAGCAGCATTTTTGAAAGCAGACTCAAGACACTGAATAGGCAAAATAGTATCTAACCACAGGTGAAGCAAAGCAAGCCACTGCAGCCAGGACTGTGATATTCTGTGGTTTGTTGACATGCATGTTTTAACCTGTTGGACCTTCTTACCTGTTTCCTGGTCCGTGTCTTTCCCGTTCTAAGTTTGATATATCTGGCTATCAGTTCATTCCTACCTGAAAGAAATACAAATGTATAATGAAGACTAAAAGTACCAATTTAGTACATATATGTATAAACATTAAAACTGCATGACATAAATAACAAAATCAGCAGTAAATACATGTGCAGTAAATACAGGTGCCATAAAAATCATGTTTCAGTCATTTTTATAGGAATAAAGTCAACCTTTGGGGGAAACAGATGAGACGGAAGGGGTGGCTTGAAACTGCCCCTTCCAAAGATGGATTTGGCCACGGCAAACACACCATAGCTCCAGTCTGCCTTGAACCCAGCTGAAAAAGGAGCGGATAAGATCTGCTCCTTTGTTGACTGGGGAAAAGCTGGCTTTGCCAGCCCTGCCACAGCCCCATGGCGGCTTCATGATACTCCAGTGGCATGAGGCATGTAAATGCTACACCTTCAGATCATCATGAAGCCGCCCATATCTGGACAGCCAAGCAGCTTCAAACTGGTTTCCTGACGTCATCGAGATGTGTGGCATCTAAACACTGCGTGCCGATGATGTCCGGAAGTGGCCTTTTTTGGGCTGGCTGCTCCAGCCCATTGGTCAAGTATGTAAGACAAGAATTCCTTTCTCTACTTCCACCCTGACTTTTCTTTTTCCATTGAGCTCAAGGTTCTGGAGAATCCCCTAAATCTCTGGAGTGGTTTAGTGGGAGTGGGAGTGAAAATTTGTTACACTTGTATGGAAACACTGTTGTATTTCATCCTAAAATTGTTTTACAACCCAAACAGAACAGGACAGCTAGCATGTGTCATGAGATGCCAGAAAGAAAAAGAATAGCAAAATAGCCAAATGATAATTTGACTATAAAAACAGTTCCAAGTTCAATAAAATTCTGATTCTTACAATCTAATTACAACAAATTGCAATACTTTTAAAATCCAAAACTACACCATTAAAAACAAATGAAGGAAAACAAATTGTGCATCCTTCCTTCATCACCTTCTCAGCGACAAAAGCATAACAAAATTCTAAAGCTTGAAAAAGTTACTTTTTTGGAAATAACTCTTCCAAATTCTGCAACATACTATTCATTTATCAGGTAAGTAAAGCAAGGACCACACTTTGTGAGTTCTATCAGCAATACTTTGCTCAGAAAAGATGCACATAGGGAAAAAATGGCAAACGGCCATTTAGGCTATATGCACAATGCAGAAATAATCCAGTTCAACACTGCTTTAACTGCCATGGCTTAATGCTATGGAATTATGGGAACTATAGTTTTATGAGACATTTAGCTTTCTTTGTGAGCTCTGGTGCCACAACAAATTATGATTCCCAGAATCATGTCAAACTAGATTATTTGTGCAATGTGGATGTAGCCTTAGTCAGTCTCAAAACTATTCTTCCACCACAGTCAACAAATGATAATTTGGATGTCCTGTGTTAGAGATGGGATCAACTCATTCCATTCCTTCCTTCTGTAATGTGAGGAAATCAGGAAAAGGGGCACACAAGCCTGAGGCCTATTGCCAGTTTCTCCTCACAACCACATGGAGGCAAAAAGTATAGTTCAGACTATGTCTTAATCCTTGAGTAAAAGAGATGAAAAAAGAAACTTTTAACAATGGATTTTATTTACTATGTAATTAAAACATTTCTATGGGCCAAAACAGACTGCAGAAATAATTCAGTTTGAGAACACTTTACCTGCCCTGGCTCAATGCTAGGGAAGTCTGGGAACTGTGGTTTCATGAGGCATTGAGCCTTCTTTGTCAGAGAGCTCTGGAGCCACAACAAACCACAGTTCCCAAAATTCTCTAGCAGAGCTGGGGCAGTTAAAGTGGTCTCAAACTAGATTATTATGTCAGTTTAAGGCCAAAAGATATCCCAGGGCATATTGCAAAATAAAATCCCATACAACAATAAAATGGGGGGGGGGAGTTATTAAATATATCATTTAATTTAATTAAAATAATAATGAATACCAGCCATAACAGCAAACAACCATTAAAATTTAAGATATTTGCAGCTAAAATCTAGCAGCAGTACAATAAAATGCAACCAAGAGGAAATGGGGGGAAAGTTGCATGATGCAGAAGGGATAAAAAAGGCACACTTTGTTGGGTAAATAGGTTGTTTTCCTGTTTTGTTACAAAACTCCATCCTCCTGGATGGTATTCCGTATGTCTAGAATATCTTCCAATCCTAGTTTAGCCTCTTTCATACAAGATAATTTTTCTTTAAAAATTAAAAAAAAAACCTGACAAAGTTAGTAGTGTCAGGTACCAGACACGTACTGCAGACAAGCAGTCTTTATGCTCAGTTTTTAACGTGCTTGGGAGGGTAATATTCACAGTAAATATCAAGGGAGCAGAGGAGTCAAACGAAAACACCATGACAAGCCAGCTCTCCAATGAGGAAGACTGTCACAGTCCCCGCTACAATGGCCAGATAAAACCCCACAGTCCACTGTGATAGAATTGGGGGGGGGGGAGACTAGAGAAGCTGGAGAAGACACCATCACAAACCCACTTCTGAAATATGTTCAGGTTTGTCACTTTCCACAGGGTCAAAGGAGATTAAGATTCTCTACACATGCGGAGGCTGTATTTTCCTTTGTATTTTATTTTGCTTGTGAGATCACCATTTTAACGTCCTCCCTTCCCAACCACAACCTGTACTCTTCCCTCCATCCTTTCCTTTCATAATTTTAATTTTTTAACAGTAAAGTTTGTATTTAAACTGTTGCAAGCAACTCTGAGGATTCTGACCAAAAAAAGCAGAAAACAAATCACCTTAATTAAAATTAAGACAACACAAAGACAAGTGCAAGACTGGTATAGTCAGCTCTTCGTATCAGTGGGGCTTCTGTTCTGTTCTGTTCTGGACATCTCCACAGACAGCAAAACAGACATTTCCTCTAGAAACATTGAATATTAATGTTACCAGAGCTCAGAAAAGATAATCTGGGGAATACAACTTGCAGAATCCTGACATTAACGTGACTATTGGCTCTTTCAATCTGGAAGATGTAATCCAAGAAGTAACTTTTCCAAAGTCAGATTTTTATATAAACACTGCCATCAACTTTATTCAGCAAAACATGAGAGGTATGAGAGCTCTTTAATGTTTTCGTTGTTTTTAATACAAATTTCAGTACCATTTGACACAGTGCTGTCCAAGGGCATTCCCTGAGCAGCAGATTTTCAAAGGGCATTTGAAACTTGTGTTGGTAAGGTCAGAACACCCGCACCTTGAGCCTTCAAAGATTTCAACATCTCACACCAAATAAGACTGAATTTCCAGTGCCTGTGACAGCAGGGGGAAAACACCTCTTGAAGCATTTCCATGCACGGGCTGTGGGGAGACATTTTAAATCCAAATTAGCCAACAAGAAACCTCTTGTAGATAAAAGTCAACAACTGATTAAACAGTTTCAACCACTAAGTAAGACACCCGCTATTTAAAAAGCCATGAACAGAATCTATTTTAAGCCCTTAAAAATATTATAGGCAGGTGTTAAGTCATCCCCATAGTGAGTTTTGAGAGTGGTCCCCTCAGTGAGTTTTGAGAAGGCTTATGGAAAAGGCGGGGGCATGCGGGGGGGGGGGGACTGGGCAACGCTTTCCTATGCAGGCAGCATTTTGTTCAGACAAGCTTACTGCAGAAGGTCATGTGACACAGGCCAAATAAACAGCATCTGGGGATTTTCAATTACAGACCTTCACCCAGCATGCCTGCACTGTAATCTCTACCAGATGAGGCTCAGGCCTCACTATTTTCAATAATTCACACACTGTGTACACATAACATGACAATAAGGGCATTCATGCAACCGCCTGATTCGCACATCAAAGCTCCCAAATGGCCAGCTGTAAGCATGCTTACTGCTGAATAATTCATTCTTTTCACAGGCTTGAAAAAACGCTCAGCAGGACTTGGCAAGCTTGTGTTCTTTCCTGTGTGGTATGCTAAACTCAAATTTTGAAAGAGGTACAGCCCCACTTTTAAAAAGGAAAAGAAAGAAAGAAAGAAAGAAAGAAAAGGAGCTAGAGATCCAACCATTTAAATCCACATTTGCAAGAATTCAAATGTTCTTTAAAAAAATTAAAAACAGTCAACTAAATGAGCTACAATTCCAAATGAAGAAAGAGAATGCAAGCAGATACAAAACAAGACTCATGCTTCTGAGGCAGGTGCTTAATAATGTTTTATTTTTTAAAAAAGAAAAAAAACCTTGTTGCTGTAGGCTTCTCTCCTGCATACTTGACATATACAATAAATCAGTGCCAGATACTAACAGTTTTCAAGTCCAGCAAAATGTAATTAGCACATATCTACTATTTTGCTCTATTATACTCTCTTTCAAAGGTCAGCTTTATATAAATATCACTTATGGGAACATGTGTAAATCATAATTGGGAGCCATATTCAAAAGCCTGGACAGTTTGATTTTGCTTCTGCTCCCCCCCCCCCTTTCTTAATGAGACTTTTACAGGCATTTAAAAATCATGTAGCTCTAATTTTAATTGCAGGACAAACATAGCTGTAATTACATTTACAGTATTTTGATAAATTTGTTTCCCCAAGCCCTGAAAGCATGTTCTTTTAAGGCAATCCCTGTTTCATAATATCAGTTTTTGCTATCTGTCAATCAACACAACAACCAGCAGGATCAACTAGTCGTGATCTCCCCTCGTAGCAAACACATGCTGCTTACCAGCTGTGGGCTGTATATTTTTACACCCTTTTCCCTATCATTCAGAGTGGTTTCCTCTTAATCACAATAATCCTAAAAGTGCTAAAACATATCAATCGTCCTCTAAGCCCTGCCTACAAAAGGCCAGCCATCCCTGTTTTTATGGGCTTGTCCAACAGCAGCTGATACTTCATTCAGCTGCAAATCCAATTTAGCAGCTACAAGAGGTTTAGCATCCCTGGAAAAATATTGGGTGTTGATCTTGCACAGTTAAATCAGCAATCTTCTTCTGCCATGTTGCTTTGATTTTTTTTCTAGCATATTTTCACTTCTGATAGTGTTCCTTAGTTGAGGTGACAGAACATAGGTTTACTTCTAGAATTCTTTGTCCTGATGGTAATTTTTAACAAGAGAAAAAAAATCATTGTCAAGTATTACAATAGTTTGAAATAATTTGTGAGCTAAATAAACTGAAAACTGAAATGTCATTGTTTTATGTAGAAGAAACACCATACACATATATATAATTTAAAAAGAATTGATTAAAAAAGATCATTTGCTGTACACCTAGAAAAACATTTGAAGCAATTCTGTAGAAAGATTATTTAGGGTGCTAAACAAGAGAATAATACATTTCATTGTCTTTTTACCTTTTTAGGATTAAAAAGCACCTCCAGAAATACAGCTGAACAGTTTATGAAAAAAGGATGAGAGGTTTTTTATAATCCAGGGTTTCAGACACATCTGATGAAATCCAACAGAGGTAATTTTTTTTTAAAAAAAATAAAATAAATACACACACACATACCTGTCTTGAACCTCCTTCTTACTCTATTTGTTGCCTACAGCATCCTTGTCCTACAGTATGATATACCGTTCACGAAGATGCTGCAATGCATGGCTTCGGAAACTCTCAGTGACTACAATCTAGCACAGTGTGTTAAATGTACTTAAACCCATTGATTGGATGGGTTTTAACTTTGTATTGTATTGTGGCTTTTGCAAATCCATTTTGCAGAGAAAGGCTGCTACTTCTAAGAGTAAGGATTCAATAAATAATAGCTTAGAAACATCTCCACATTTATTATGGATTTAGATTTTCCCCATAGTGCTATTAGCCTCAGCAATGGAAGACTTAAAATTTATAATAGTGTGATATAATGCCATTTCAATGTTTTGAAGTTAATTTTGCACTTATATACTTTGCTATGCAATATTACCTGTATTTTATCCCATTATAAAATGCAAATTTAATGTCCATTTAGTGACTTCTGAAAAGAGTAAAAATAAAAACAGAAATTCTACCAAACCACAAACTGCAGTTTTTCAACTTTGCCATACCCAATGAGGACAAAATGATTGCAGAAATGTTGATTGCAGAAATGTAATTACAGCCATTTTAATTGATATGATGGTAGACCAATAAACTAGCTGAATCTAAATGTATATACAGTACTGAGTTCATATTTTACTTTTCAAAAGTGTTGATTTATACATAGGACCAAGCAAGTTCTTTTCTGCCTTGAATTAGTAGTGAAAAGTCCAATTTGGACAGAAATCTTTCAAAAATGAGGACAATACACTGGCTCATCTGTTATGCGTGATGGATGAGTTAAGGGGATTAAAATCAGTGTTTGCATCATAATAGATAAAAATTAGCAAAATAGAATTTCTCAGTAGGTGGCTTGAATTATATGTATTCATCATTGAAAAGGGAGGTTTTTGGGTTTTTTAAAAAGAATTACAGTTGGCTTACAATCTTCATTTGAAGAGGCTTTATTCTAAATGCTGATTAACTTTCCCATGAAAGAATGAAGAAAGGTTAACTTGGGTAAGTTTCAAATGCTCATGCAAACAGTTTTTGTTGATCCCTAATATTACAGTTTTAAATAGTGATTCACTTATGCATATGATTTTGGGAAATGTACAATTTTGTCCTGTTTGTATAACATTATATTAACCTTCCCCATTTTGGTACAGCATAAACATTTTGAACTAGAACTGCCATCATCCCCAGACTATGCTAGCAGAGGATAGTGGTACATGCAGCCCACCATATTAGGACAGCATGAGGGTAGGCAAGATTGATTGCACCTAACAACATAAAGGAAATTTTGAGGGGAACAGTCATTTCATTTGAAAGGGGGGGGGGAATCAACTGTGTGATTAGGAGTCCTGGTAACGAAGTGGTTAAATGCCTGTACTGCAGCCGTTCACTCACAAACTGAAAGGTTGTGAGTTCAATACCAGCCAAGGTTTCAAACTCGATTCAGCCTTGCATCCTTCTGTAGGTCACTAAAATGAGTATCCAGCTTGTTGAGGGCAATTAGTTTATACATTTTAAACCAATTAGAGAGTGCCCAAGTGCGCTGGCAAGCAGTATAGAAACGTACTTGCTACAGCTATTTCTATTAGAAAGGTATTCTTGCCTACTGAAAATGTCAATAATGAACATCAATTTAATCAAACCTACCACACCGCAAAAACTGCAGTTCTACAACTTATGCAAAATAAATAAATAAATGCAGATTCATCTCATTGTTTCTTAATCTGAGATGTGATGTTAGCATGTGACACACACACACCCTGGGGACCCTTGTGGTATTAAAAATGATATTCCAATTGATAATCCACACTGACAGAATCAACTCTAGTGCTAACCAACATATTAACAGATATGGAAAACAAAACAATGGCCGACAGATTGTAAACAATCAATATACATTCTTATTCACAAGACGCAACAATAGGACAATAGCGCTAATCTCCCATTCAAGCAAAATAATGCTTAAATTTCTGCAACACAGACTCCAACCATACATGGGGAGAGAGATTCCAGAGGTCCAATTGGGCCTCAGGAAAGGAAGAGTCACTACAGACCACCTCACAAACATATGATGGCTAATGGAATGCACCAAGGAACTCAAAAAGGAAATCGCCATGTGCTTTGTACACTATAGCAAAGCCTTTGGCTGCATGGATCGTGAAAGGCTATGGAATGCTGTTAAAGTCATGGGAATGCATGGGAACAGTACAAAGTGTTAGTTATTACCTTTGAGATCCGTCATATGACACCTTAGAGAGCTTTTAAAAAGCCGTTAAGATAGATCTCTTCTGGCAGGCCTTTCCTGAATAGATGCCTGACCACCACGGAGAATAAATAAGGTATCATTATTCTTGTTTTCTGTCCTATATTATGTTGTTTGCTTGTACAATTATTAACTGTTTTAAATTGTTGGGTTTTTTTTATATTAATATGTTTTAGATTGTAAATTGTTTAATTCTATTTTAGTGGGGGGAGGGTTGGGGGGATATAATATGTATACTTTGTTGTAAGCCGCCTCGGTTGCAGAGAGGTGGGATATAAATAATTTATTATTGTTATTGTTATTACATCTTCTAGTCCTGGTGAGAAATCTATACTTAGTGCAAGAGGTTACTATCAGAACAGAGCATGGAGAAACAGAATGGATCCCAATTGGCAGAAGGGTCAAGCAAGGCTTCATTTTATCACTCTACCTGTTCAAATTATATGCAGAATATATTATATGAAAAGCAGGCTTGGACACTGAAGAAGGAGGAGTGAAAATAGGTGGAAGGAATATCAACCATCTTAAGATATGCAGATGAAACCATATTACTAGCAGAAAACATCAGAGATCTGGAACAGGTACTAAGGAAGGTCAAGGAAGAAAATGGAAAGGCAGACTTAGTGCTGAACATAAAAAGAAAAAAAAATAACTATGGAGAATCTACACAAATTCAATCTAGACAACAAGGAAATAGAAATACAGTGGTCCCCCGGGTTACGAAGGTAATCCGTTCCGGATTACCTTTCATAACCCGGAAATCTTCGTTTCCCAGGGGACCGCTTTAGGAGACGGACTGCGCAGCAAATTTAAAGGGGCCGCGCGGTTTTTCGTCTTCGGATCCCGGGTTTTTTTTCGGATCCCGGGGGCTGTTTTGTGGTCCCGGCGGTTTCGGGTCCCGGGGATTTCGTTCCCCGGGGGGCTCGTAACCCGGGGGACCACTGTAGTAAATGAGTTCTCATACCTAGGATCAAACATTGATCAGAACAAGGAGTGCAGTCAAGAAATCATAAGAAGACAAGGAATGGAAAGAGCAGCTATGAAGCAACTAGAAAAAATCCTAAAGAGTAAAGTTGTATACCTGAACATGAATGTTAGAATCATACATACAAGTCACTGCATTCCCTATTACCATTTATGGATGCGAGAGCTGAATAATTAAGAAACAAGATAGGAAGAAGATTAATTCATTTTAGATGTGGTGCTAGAGAAGATTGCTGAAGATACCATGGGCAGTCAAGAAGTCAAACAAATGTGTCCTAGAGCAGATAAAGAAAGAAATTTCCCTGGTAGCCAAGATGATTAAATTGAGGCTGTCATATTTTGGACACATCATGAGAAGCAAAAGGCTAGGAAAGGTGAAGGGAAGCAAAAAGAGAGGAAGGCCACATGCTAGATGGATGGACTCTATTAAGGAGGTCATGAGCATGAATGTGTAGGAACTATGAGTAAAGAGCAATTATACTGCAGCTTTTACGAACATGGGAGGCATGTCTGTTCACACATTTAAGTCAGATGCAGTAAAAGTCTTATTAAAATGAAACTGAAAAATGACGTTCATGATTTTACTCCCACTCACCCAGATTTTGAGTTCCTGAAAAGAGAAATAAGCAGCATGATTTTTTGTGAATTGCATTTCTAATCCACCCTACATAAAATCCTAACCGTTGCTTGTTACACTTTCTCTCTCCCCTATAAACTAACTTTTCTCAAGGTCTTCGTATTTTGTAGATATAAAGTAACATTTGGTTTCAGTAACGAAGATTACTATTTTTTTAGAAACAAGGTACCAGTAAGGGAGGTTCAGTTTCTGAGGTGGCTAACCTTACAAGACCTTAACATAATTCATCCCATTGGAAATACTCTATCTAGAGCAGTGATTCCCAAATTCTGGTTCTCCAGGTATTTTGAACTTCTGCTCCCAAAAGCCTCAATCATCTTGGCCAATGGAATGGGATTCTGGGAGCTGAAATCCAAAACAGCTACAAGGCTAAAGTTTGGGAATTGTTGCTACTAAGTGTAAGACTGTTGCAAACTATATACTGCAAATGTTCTACTCTTAGTACCTAACAAAAAGCAAGAAGTTATTTTGCCAAAACCTACCGGAAGAGAACTATACTTTGCATACACAGAATCACAGATCATAAAATCATAGAGCTGGAAGCTGCTCTGTGGGTCATTGGGTACAACCTCCTGGTCAATGCAGGCTCTTGATCTCCAGCTTCTAGACAGAATAAACTGTCTTTTATTTGTGAGCTCTTCAGCACTGTGGCTCATAAAAACTCAGGGGTGGGAAAATGTGGAAGGATAGGAGGCCATATTAGCCCCCTAGAGACCTTAGAGGGCTACATTTACTCCCACAAAATTAAAATTAAATAACCCACCCCAAATGCCTCTAGAGGGCATGCTGCAGTTATTAATTTTTGATCCCAAAGATGTGCTGGGTCTTATTTTCAGGGGATGTCTTATTTTACCATGAAGAAGAATTCACATTTATTGTTGAAAAAAAGAACATTTATTATATACTGCATATATATTTATATACAAAATCTTTGCTAGGTCTTACTTTTGGGGGAGGCCTTGTATTTAGCAATTCAGCAAAACCTCTACTAGGTCTTGTTTTCTGAGGATGTCTTATTTTCAGGGAAACAGGGATGTGCCTCTTCTGCGTTAAACTGGCCCCTAGTGGACATTTTGGAGTACAGGTATTTCAGGAGCAAAAGAAAAAAGAAAACAAACAAAAAAAAATTGAATAAAATGTTTTTAACCTGGGTAGCCCCAGGGAGCCTCCAAAAGCCCTCCAAACACCCAAGAGTGCCTTTTCATGCATTCAGGGGAATAAATAAATCAAGGAAAAAAATGTAACAATTTATTTCCCTCAGGGGACCCTTGGGGCCCATAAAAATGGCCCAGAGGGCCACATGAGGCCCATGGGCTATACTATACCACACCTATAACACACCAAATAATGTAATTCTAGAGAAACATTTTTGTTCAATGTCCAACTATATTGAGTCCCTATATTGGGAAAAATGCAGGATAATAAATAAATAAATAAAATAATAATAATAATAATAAAAACTTAAGCCAACCTTTTAAAAAAAATTAAGTTTCTTGGTTTTGTTTAAAAATTGTCACTGGACTTAATGTAACTAAATCGCTTTTCTTTCTGAAGTCTACAGGCACCTACCAGTAATCTCCACTAAGATCAAAATGACTAATTTTTGAATGGAAATGTGTATATGTCTAGACTCTTATTTGTCAGTGTAGCTGAACAGTATATCTAGTGTGGTGCAACACCCGTATTATTTTTTGTGCCACTTTCTTTTTTACACCCTCTAACTTACAGTTTAGCTTATGCACTGCCTGTCCAGTTCCACAGCATTTTGCATTTTACATTAGAGGAGACATTACATTGGAGGTTGGTTGTCTCAAATACACACACACTACCGTACTATTTGCAGCCGTGCCATAACAGTTCAACACAACACCATTGTCTTCTAAATGCAAGCTTCTTCCAGGGACAGCTTTAAAAACAGAAAGAGCAATTATGTTTTCTTTAGACTAATGAGAACTATAATGAGTTTGAGAGACTGCCCAATCCTCCTTTTTATATACCTTCCCCAATTATTTTTTATATAGCACTAATCAAATGCTAGTGTGATAGTACGGTATTTTTCCTCCAGAAGTAGCATGAAAGTGCGGTGTTTTTATGCCAAAGACCATTCTCTAGTGGGAAAGTAATTAATTTAATATTAGTTATTTAGTATATATGTCTGGGTATACACCAAATACCCACTGTGCAAAAGATATTTTGAATTTAGAGCAGGTGCAGAGAGACATTAAATTCATATTGTGTTATGCAAGAGTTCTGGAATCAGATTACATATGATAAGTTCAGACAGATAGTAAGAGCCAAGTGGAAAGCATTTCACCAATGTATGGAGAATTTTTACATATCCAACCCTAACCTTGCTTTCTTAAGCATTGAGGGAGGCAATGCCTGTTTTGCCAGAACACAATTTATAGGGCTGTTTTGTTTGGCAGTGTAGCTCTAGTGAAAGTACAAAAAATATTTGCTCCTGTTTATGAACCCACAGATCCACACACTATAAAAAAGAGATATATTAAACTCTTCAGTATCCTGTTACAATTTCAAGTACAGAAGTACTTTGTGATAATTCCCTGCTTATGTATCTTTGACACCCACCATTCAAGATTCCCTTTTACCATCTGAAGAAAACAGTTTCAGCTGGGAAATTTAAAAATACTATTCTGAATGAACTGGATGAGTTTGATTCTTTACTGAGCACTTGAGTGCAAGCAGTGATAATGTGGATAGAACACAGATGGAGGAGGAAAGGGGTAGAAAAATAGCATATGAGGTAAGAAGAAGATCAGGCACAAACTACTTTTTTCTCGGGAGCCTGCCTTACCTTCCAACAGTACAGAAAGCAAGCATTTCCAACAACTTAGAAATAGCAACTGAGGAAAGAAAGGCATGCTTGTCATAATTCCTTTGAGACTGGCTCATGCAGGTGGTTTCCTTTATTTGTTATAAAAAGAGGGCAGGGCGAAGCAGGAGAAAAAACCTCATCAAACATGCTTTCATTCTGAATTTACTAATTATGTATGTGTATGTACCTTCAAGTCACCTGTTGACTTATGGCAATCTGACACATTTCATAAGTTTACTATACAGAGTGAGTAAATTTCTCATATTATAATATTGCTAATGTTGGATAATGAAGTATGGTGTCCAGTGAATCCATTGTGGTTCAACACAATGTGAGATGGATATGTTTATCCTGGAGAAGAGAAAGTTAAGGGGTGATGATAGCCCAGTTTAAATATTTGAAGGGGTGTCATACTAAGCATGAAGCAAGCTTGTTTTCTGCTGCTCCAGAGAATGGGATCCAAAGCAATCAATTCAAACTACGGGGAAAGAGATTCCACCTAAACATTAGGAGGAACCTCCTGACAGTAAGAGCTGTTTGACAGTGGAAAACATGTCCTCAGAAAGTGGTGGAGTTCCCCTCTTTGGAGGTCTTTAAACAGAGATTGGATGGCCATCTGTTGGGAGTGCTTTGATTGTGAGTTCCTGCATGGCAGGGGTTGGATTGGATGGCCTTTGTAATCTCTTCCAGCTCTGGGATTCTATGATTTTATAATGAGAGTGCAGTGTTTCTAGTATGGAAGAAAAAGTTCTTTGGCTTTTGGAAAAAAGAGATAATTAGTAAGCAAATGGAGTAAATAAAAGTTTGCCAGTCCAACAGCTCTTGCAACATCTCCCAAAGACCCAACTCAACAGACTGAGAGAGAGAGAAAGATTAATACTGCCACCATATCACATAGCTATCTTCACTCACATTCTCTATGACATAACTATCATACTCAATGGCTTCAGCTGACAGTAGCTTAAAATCCTGACAGCAGCAACTTATATTTCAAGATGACGAGAGGATTCCATTTCAGAGAGTTTAGAAACAGAGCATAATAGCAACAAGGGGAACAGTTCTAGGACAGATCAAGAATATGGGATCACTTACTTGACCCACTGTTTAATATAACAGTTAACCTGAAAGCATTTTTAGGCATACTCATGCACGATATATATTAAAATCCCACATTTATTTAGGGCTTTACACTTTTACTTCCCTAATCTTTGTTTTCTTAATAACATTCCAAGATAAAGATCTTCAAAAGGTTTTGCCCCATAGCTTAATTGTGCCACTGCTATAGATCCCGTATAACTTC
Source organism: Urosaurus nigricauda (assembly GCA_034509955.1). Lineage (NCBI taxonomy): Eukaryota > Metazoa > Chordata > Lepidosauria > Squamata > Phrynosomatidae > Urosaurus > Urosaurus nigricauda. The sequence continues at coordinate 99,202,309 of JAOEGL010000001.1, forward strand.
TGCAATATGCCAAGTCACTCTTCCATCCTGATATTAAGCAAATTAGCCAAACATAGAGCAGCTATCTAAACTGCAAGAATGTTTTCCCATGTGTTGCAGTCTGAAGAAGAGTCAGAACAATTTATCTCTAAGCTAACAAGTGAGGTGATGTCCTGGTTTTTCCAACAGGATTAGCTTATAATGATAAAATAAAGAACTGAGCTAGGGGTACAGAAGCTGCTACCCCAGGTTCCAAATACAGAAGTGGCACTGTATGTATGGGCCAAACAGGAGATGGCAGGAAGGAAATGGAAGTGGAAAAAGAAAAGAAACGGGATTTAAATGTAAAGAGACAGCGCAGAAGGCTAAGGGGAGAAGAAGTCTTCAATGTCCATCCTTCATTCTGGGCAGAACTCACACTCAATCATAACCAGTACCTGCTGTGAAAATACACAAGTTCTGTTGGAAAGACAGAAATAAAGTCCTTCTCTTTCCCCCTGGCTCTTGGCTGAATCTTTATCAGGTAAACAGGTAAAAAGGGGAATGGGTTTAGACCAAGGTGGAGATGGGGAGTGGATATCAGACATAAAATAAATCACCATGCACCATCTCTCTGTGCTCTCATTGTGTCTGATGTGATTTTATGAACTTCAGCTTTGAGGGATTCCAAGTATTGGTTCAAATCCACTGTTATCTTAACATTGATGGATGCTTCTCACTATCCTTCAAGTAATGCCACTATCCTTCTAGTAATACTGGGAAGCTGCTGACAGAAAGTTTAAATAAAGATGTGGTTGTCAAGTAGGGCCACAGGCACTAATTGCAGAGCAGGAAGGGAGTATTTAAAAACAACCAGTGACTGCAACATTTTCAGTGCTGTTCAAGGATTCATGGCAGTGGTCCCTTTGTTCCCTTTGAAACCATTGACATATGGTTTCCATGTCAGCTGGACTATGAACATGCTCCAGGTTTTCATCTGAATCCCCAAGACAAGTTCAAGTTCAGTAACTTTTACAGTTCCATTAAAGTTTAGACTAAAACATGGAACAGGCTCACTGTCCACTGACACAGAAGGCCTTGACAACCCAAAAAGTTTATCTTATCTTCAATGTCAAAATTTAATCCGACAAAATCCAGAAGAGAGTGATAGCTTTATTGGCCAACCAAAATGAACAAAATACATAATGTATGCTTTCAAAGCTCCACCAGCTTCTTCATCAGGCAAATATGTTGTTTCTGTTGTAATTCAGTTGGTCTGGAGCAATTTCAGTGGAGGCAGAGGTCAGTCCCCTCCTTGGCATTGTGGGGAATGAGAAAAAGGAAAGTAAAATTTAAACTGCATCAGCACTAGTAAAGTTTCTGCCTCCAACAAAGGTAAAAGTTTTTTGACAAAACAAAATGTAGGCCTGTGATTCTAACACTGTCACTTTTATATGATTTTTAAACATCTTTTGCGTGATAAAGTCAGTGGAGCTCTGAAAGCTTGTCTGATGTATTTCAGTTGGCCAACAAAGCTATCACTCTTTTCTGAATATTGAATCTTGTTGTATTTTGATGCTGGGGCAACATGGCTAGCCTTAAATATGTTTCCTGAAAATAATTTGAGTAAGTCTTTGCAGAATGATACTTCACTCACTCTGCTTCATAACATTAAAATAAAGGATGATTGTATATACTTGTGTACAAGTCAACCTCATGTATAAGTCGAGGGAAGGTTTTAGGGCCAAAATCATGGATTCTGATATGGCCCATTGGTAAGTCGAGGATAGAATTTAGGAGTCAGGTTTTAAGATCAGATTCAAAGGGGAAGTGGGGGGGGGGACTTGGTTTTCAGAGGAAATGCAAGGAGGAGGAGGAGAAGCAAAGGTCTGGAGATGGGCTTGAAAGTGAAGGGGAAATGCAAAGAGGAGGTGGAAAGGTTTGGAGATAGGATTAAAAAGGGAATCACTACACGCACACTCACACTGGTGCCTTGAAGCTCTTCCAGCAATTACTGCCAAGGCATGGAGAGTGGGGCATCGTGGCTGCTTTTTAAAGGACTTTTATGAGCAATATTACTGGTTGTTGTTGTTGTTGTTGTTGTTAACTCTCTTCTAGTCAATCTCAAACCATGGTGACTGTATTGACCCATTTATAATTTGACCCCAGATTTTAGGGTAAATTTTTGGGCATAAATTTCTCGACTTGTAGTCAAGTATATACGGTAAATATATTTTCCAAAAGAGGATTATAATCAATTGTTTAATGTTTATCATGGGATTACAAAACCCAGACCACATATTAGCTCTGTCATCCTCCATAGATCCTACAACTTCTTGAGGGGGTTCAAAACACATTCCCATAATTTTCTCCTATCCTCCTAAGTCATCTTTACACCATTAACCTTATGTATTAATGCAAAACCTTTATTATCAATGCAAAAATTCCAGAGAAGGTTTATTTCCAGCAACTTCTCACATTAAACTTGAAGCCTGTTTATCCACATTGCATACCAAGATCATCTTTCACACCCATTCAATACACCAATAATTTAGCTTAAATAAGTTTCCTGGAAATATGCAAATTGATGACTGTATTTCTACATACTTCTTTATTGGTCTGGTATAAAACACTACATATTTATATTTGCATATATACTGTACACAGAGGGGGAAAGTTACACTCCATGCATCTGAGGAAGTAGACCACATCTACGAAGTTTGATGCTACAATATCTTTCACTTGTTTAACTTCAAAGGTGCTACAAAATCCCTTTGCATGCAGATATTCCAGACTAACACAGCTATGTCTCCAAACTTAAGTAACATGTACACAGTTTAGCAAGGCACATGACCCAGTGGTACAATCCATGCTTTGAATTTATTTGTTCTTTACCATCATGTTGAACCTCTAATATTTTACTGAAGAATCTCAGATAGCAGGTGGAAATATTCTCTGGCCTAGAGAATTTATTTAAATAATTGCAATGCAGGTTTTGTGTGACATACAAAAACTGCACATGGAGATCTATGCACAAAGGTTTATTTATTAACTCTTGTCTTTATTGTCTATATTTAGTAAGGGCCTGAACAGAAGGGCAAAAAAGGCCCTTTTGCGGGTGTCATCAAAGTGTGGCGTTTACATATCACTTGCTCCAATGACACCCTGAAGCCAGTGTGAAGCTGCCCAGCTGCCCAGATGGGTATGAAACCGCTCTGCCATGCCACTGGAGCAGCTTGAAGCTGGCTTTGGGCTGTGGAGGAGCTGCAAAAGCCGGCTTTTTTCCAGCCCAAAAAGGAGTGCACCATTGGGGCCATGGTATGTGGTTGTCACAGCCCCAATCCTTCTTTGGAAGGGGTATATTCAAGCTGCCCCTTCCTGCCCATCTGTTTTGCTGCCAAGTAAGTCTACACTTACTGGGCCAAAAATCAACAGTCTATCTTAAAAAAAAAAAAATTGATTAAAGAAAATTTTCACTGCAGTGATTCTCAAACCTGACCATAAGATGCAGCTGGATTTCAACTCTCATAAGCCCCATCCAGTACTCCCAACAAATGGCCATCCAGCCTATGTTTAAAATTTTCCAAATGAGGAGATTCCACCACTCTCCAAGGCAGAATGTTCCAGTGCTGAACAACTCTTACTGCCAGGAATTTTTTCCTAATATTTAGGTGGAATTTCATTTCCTGTAGCTTGAATCCATTGTTCTGCGTCTTAGTCTCTGGAGCAGCAGAAAACAAGCTTGGTTCATCTTCAATATGACATCCTTTGAAATATTTAAACATGGCTATCATGTTATCTTTTAACCTTCTCTTCTCCAGACATACAAAGCTCCCTAAGCTGCTCCTCATAGGATATGGTTTCCAGACCTTTTATCATTTTGGTCGCCACCCTCTAAAAACATTACAGCTTGCCAATAACCTTCTTAAATTGTGGTGCACAGAACTTGACATGGTATTCCAGGTGAGGAATATATATTCACCATATATATTCAGTATCAAATCAAAGGTTTATAGCAGAAAGCACACTTAAAATAAATAGAAAATGGAAAGATTAAGAATATTAAAATATGAAATAATAATGGCAATTAAGTTTGCCACCAAATGTCAGTTACATTTGGGCTTTCTAAAAAAAAAGTAAAGGTGAATCCCTAGTTAATTTCTAAAAGAGGGGCATTAACTGGTGTCAATGTTTTTGAAAATATTATGCTGTGTACCAAACCCTATGGCCAAAGATCAATTGGATGCAAGTTTAAAAAAAATGCTTCATGTCATATTACCATAGATTTCTCTGCCTGCAAGGCTTCATTAGAAAACAACAAGCCTGCCCTCTTTCTCCTGCAAGCTCTGCCACTTCAGCTGTACTATCAACATACATCTACCACCAAAGGTATTTGTAATGCACAATTCTGACTGTTCTGCAGGGTCTCCTTAATATAGCAGCTTACCTAATTTCTAGAATTTCTTACACACTGAGCAGTTAGCTTTGCAGCTATAAACTTCTTTTAACATTTTTTATTATGCATTATATTGCAGCAACACCTGCCCCACCCAGCAATAGTAATGGCACCTTCAGTTTAGGATTGCTTACAGGGCACAAGTCAAAAGGAGTGAAGTGAAGCATAGTTACCCTACAGGGTTGTAAAATGTTATTTACAGGTATTAAAAGCAAGGAACTCAATACATATTTGTTAGAAAAAGGTTGTTTCTAGTGAAGCTTATAGAAGTGATGTGTTTTCTGTCAGGGAAAATTTATAGACCTCTGTCAAGCTTGGGAATGAGTCATAAGGATTTCCAGGTGCCCTGTGTCAGGTCTTTCACTTCCCCAACTAAACTAAAGTATGTTATCCCCCTAATGCAAGCAAGCAAGCTTTTAACATACATTTATCACTTACACATGTGTGGCCTAGTTGCCTGTGCTTCAGAAGAACTACTGTTTCCCACTTAAAAAAAGGAAAGGAAAAGAAAACCTGAACTTCCAGAATTCAGTGTTCTTATATGGCAAAGTTTCATTGTCTCTTCATGTTCTCACCCAATGAATCTGTTAAGTGCTTGTTGAGAACACATTGTTCTACTTGCACATTAGCCTGCACTTCATCGGTCCAGCTGAGAACCACCATCCTATTTTTTTTTTCAGAAAAAGCACAAACCACAAAGTTTCAAAAGGATCAGTTATCTTAAAGAATAAACTGCAGAGCAAAACTTGTTTTTTGATCTGGGTCCTTTCATCCTACTCTTAAACAACATTTATGATTTTAAAGATTTGGCCAAAATAAATACTTCCATTACTCACAATTTTGACCTAAGTATGACTAGCTCCCTGGATCTGTAGAATTAGCAAAAGGTTCAGCAGAAGGGTAAATGAGCCTATACATCTCCAATCAAGAGTAGGATTTGGTATTGCATGACTTGGCTTCTTAGTGTTGCGCCTTTCTTCTACTTGTCTGTAGAACCTGCAAATAGCCAGTTGGACTTTCACCTCTAATCTCATCTACCGTTAATTACAATAAAACTCAAATAACTATAAAAATATACAGAAATCATCTAGCCCTTTGAGATTGAGATTTTGAGATTTTGTTATATGGTCAGACTTTTAATAAAGTAGCTGATTCAAAGGAATGAGGATAGGGGTAGAGAGGAGGTATTTTGATGGTAAATCTAGTGTCACTGAAATAAGGCTATGAGGGGAAAAATTACAAACAATTGCAAAAATAACAATTGCCACCCACAGCAAACACATAAGCTTCCTGTAATAATAATAAAGCTTTATTTATAAAGCACTGTAAATTTACACAGCACTGCCTATGGCATACATTCTGCAAAAATAATTAAACATAATACATATCAATACATATTAACATTTAAATAATAAAATACAGCAAATAAAAAAATAAAAATAAACCTATGATATTAATCAAGTGGTGTCTGGGAACACTGCCCTGAACAGTATTGTCTTTAAGTCAGCTTTACAGCTGGGTAAAGGGGTGATGAACTCGGGAGAGGGAGGTGGTTCCAGGAGTGAGGATCGGCCAGTGAAAAGGGTTGGATCTGGGCTGGAGAAGTGAAATCCTGGTCTTGGACAACAGCCCTTGATTTCCAGAATGGGTGTGAATGGGAAGGTAAGGGAAAAGAAGCTCTGATAAATAAGGAGGGGCCACCCATTGCAAAGCTTTAAAAGTCATCAACAGCAGTTTATATAGAATATGGAAAGGGAGGGGGAGGCAATAGATGGATAAGATGGAGAAAATAATAAGGGGCCCAAAACAGAGCCCTGTGGAACTCCAACAGACAACAGGATGGGAGACAAAGCCTGACCACCAGTGACCACTGCAAAATATCTGACAGATAAGATTTAAACCTATCACACCAGAGCTCTTTAGCACTGCTGAGGATTTTTTTTTGTAGTTAGTTGAAATGACATTAAAACATACCACACATGGCACTTGATATATTGTCCATATATCTTTCCTCATAGTCAAGATCCTTCTACAGTGTTTGCACATATGTTTCAATTTGATGAAGGGCCTTTCCAGTGCTGATTAAAATATTTCTAAAGGCCCATTTCCTTGCTTTTTCTTCATTATTACCGAGAGATTAGTGCTATAATAATCACTTTGTTACTTTCTGAATGTCCACTTTGGTTGTGTTCCCAAAGCACGAGAGAAGATATTAATTGATAGTTTCTTTGTGCATTTTTGTCTTTTCATCCAGCTCCCGGCAAAGTTAACTACTTCCTTCACCCCACCCTAAAGTAGGACAAAAACTAAACACTGGAGCAATTTGGAGAATAATAGTCACAAACCTCTCAGACACAACTAAGAGTAATAAAATGGTAAAAAAATGAAAGTTTAAGTTAAAACTGCAGGGGACCCTGAAAAACACCAGTTGTGCTTTGCCTGCAAATCCTGGATAAGCTGGTGCTGCTATGGCATAGAAAACAGATGAGAAAAATTGAACATGAAAGCAAACAAACCACGTACCTGTGGTATTAGCCATGTCTGAAAAAATATTGTCTCTCTAGGCATCTGAAAGTCCTCCAGTGTAACTCTATCATCAACCTCTGCTGGAAATATAGGTTTGGAATTATCTGTGCTTGTCACTATCTGTGGCAAGTCTGGAAACATATTCACAGATGCTGGGGTTATACTATATAGTTACACAGCACAGAGTTTGAAACAGGAAGCAAAAAGTAAAAGTGGGGGGTGGGGTGGGGTAGACAAATGGAAACACCTGAAAACTAGCAACCAATAGCACAAACTGGTGATTTCTTTATCAGTGCAACAGTGAATGTGCTGTTGCCATAATTGCAAAAAAAACTTTCTCCACTATGAGATTTATCACACAAAGGAGATCAAGGGGTTAATCCAAAGATATCCCAGAGAAATCGCGAAATTATACTGTTTCACACGACATTGTGAAAAACCCACAGTTAAACTAGATTTAAAGGAGAATTAAGCGACACTATTTCACATGACATCGTGAAAAACCCGCATTTAAACTAGATTTAAAGGAGGATTAATCCACATCTTTTAAAGTTCAGATCTCTACAGAAAATGTAAATTCAAAATTGCTTTAATTGCAAAATCACGCATGAATGTTAATTGCATCAAAATTGCTTTAATTGCAAAATCATGCATGAATGTTAATTGCGAAATAACGTTATTTCCACTTTGAATTTGCTTTAAATTTGCTTTAAATTCATGAAGGCTCAAGTTTGCTTTAACACTGCTTCAATGTCATTTTAACTTCAAAACTGGCCCTAGTTTGATAAACTCCTATTTAACAAGCTGGACCTAGATAGTGTAGCACATTTAAAGTTTGGATGAAAACTCAGACCAAAAGCCACCATCTGCCACTGTCAGCTATTGCTATCAAGCTCTGGCAACCAACACAATAGGAAAGGGTATACAGATCTTTGATTTATACATGTCATGCTGAGGTGAATTTGCTCTCTGCCTTGTGGCACAAGGAAGACAGCCATTAACAGAAAGCCAGTAAAAAACTCACATCTCTCTAAGGAGGCTTGCCTCACATTTTGATAGGTATGATAATTATTTGCATGAGGTCTGGAGTGTCTTTACATTACAACACAAACAAACAAATAAACATACAGCCTCATTTATATACTGCTTCATACCGCCTAAGGAGTGTCTAAGTGGTTTACAACTGTAAGCTACTTGTCCCCAACAATCTGGGTATTCATTTTAGCAACCTTGGAAGGATGCAAGCCTGAGTCGAGCTTGAGCCCTTTTGCTGGTCTTGAACTCACAACCTTATGGTTTTGAGTGAGTGTCTGCAGTACAGGCATTTAACCACTGTGCCACCAGGGCACAGCTTAGTAAGGCCACTAATATTCCATGCCAGTAACTAATTGCACCAACCAATAAACTACTTTAAAATAAGGCACACCCTCAACTGTGTCAGTGCCATTCCATAAACAACATTCAAAAAACATGGATAAAAAGGTAAATCTTAGGTGGAAGGGAAGCATGGGGCACAATTTAAGGTCACTTGTCCATTAACATCTTTCTGAGCTCATCCATTCAGTTCAGATGAACTTCCAATCTTAAGAGTTTGGAAAGTTTACTAATTTGGACAACAAATCCCAGAATCTACAAGCCAACAAATCCTAGCCTGGGTTCTGAGAGTTATGGTCCAAAAATGTAATTTTCCAAGCTTTGTCCTAGATACAGGGAGCGATCCTAGAATAAGACAGCAATTTTCAGGCTTGCTGTGCCCCTGCTGCACCAACTTTTTCATGGTGGAAAATAATGTTTGCTACATTCAACAACAACAGGTTTATAAACAGCCTGAATCTGCTTAGATCTACCACCTGCTCTCAACCTTTTTGTCTAGTCTATTTTCCTTTCACAATAGGCTGATAAGGAACTCAAAGGAGAATTGAAGCACACTACATTTTTAATTTGGAACCAATTCTTTTTAATATTTTTAGTTAAACATTAATAAAATTCACTGTTGCTTCAAAGATCATACTTGTTACTTTGATTTCCTATTCCTGATATCTGTACCTACCCTATATATTTTTTTAAAAATCTAACTAAATCTAACTAAAAGCCTTCAGCTTTAATAAGTTTTTATTAGACATTTTATTGTAATAGCTCAAAGAATATTATATCCAAACCAGTTATCCAGATCAAAGAGGAAGACTCTGAATTGGTATTAGTAAACTTTGTATCTCTATAATGATACAATTGAATGTAGTTTACCAGTAAATAGTTTGTATCAGACCTAAACCGCCAAATGTTTTCCAGCCATTGCAGTTTTATATATTAGATCACGAGTAACAAACTCCATTAAGATAACTCAGTACCATTTGCACCTTGTGTTAACTGTGTGTGTGTATGGGGGAGGAGGGTTGAATGTGGATGTTTATGCATTTCCATTATTTAAACCCTACTAATGCAGCTACTTTCATAGTTTGTAAATGCTTCATTTAAAATATAGCCATTTTATCATTTGTACCACATTTACCTCATCCTACCACTACTCTGACTGGATGAGAGTCTAATGTAGTCTACACTGTCTGGTCAATTATTACATGGACGCTAGGGACCAATTAATGCCATCCATAAAAGCCTGAATCATTCTGTCAATTAACTACAACTAACTATGTCATCAGATATATTACTGGTGAGCAAGTCTATTTGGTTGCAATATGTCTTGAAGGAGAGCAGTATCAAATGAATCACAATTGACTTGGACAACTGCTAGCATAATTTCAGAAGATGAAAAGACAAATGTGGTAGTTATTAGTGGTCCCCTGAGGAATTACGGTCAAGCAATTGTAATGTGCTAAGACTGCACTAGCAGGTGCCCACAGCACAAATCAGGAAGAGGGTTAAATCAATATTTTCAATTTCTTTGGATCAATTCAGTGTTTGAACAAGATGGAAACTTGTTAGCAATTGGCAGAATGTGTAAATGAAAAGTCAAACTTCTTATTATTTGTTAAAAGGGAACGGGTGCACTGCATCATGCCCTTGGCACAAAGTAGCGCTTTCATGATCCAGTTGCTTGGGCATTCGCTGAGAATCAAGCAGTTCTTAAATTTTAATAGAGTGCAAAAGGTTAGTTGTATACACGTTGACAATTCAAGAGCTTTAAAAATGATTGAAGTGTCAATAGGAATGTTTTTGAGGTGTGACAACAGTACAGTTATTAATGATTAGTGCAAGAACTGACAAGAAACAGAAATAGTTGACTCCTTTAAAGCAAAAGAGTCCTACCAGGAATGCAGTGGAAGAACTTACTGTACTTCCCACATTGTTTTTCACTTCTAGACAAGCCACTTACATTCACACAACATGCAAAACCATTCAGTTAAACACTCCTGAGTTTATAATAGTCAGCTTTCCTCAAAGTACAATATTATGAATGAAAAAATAATTTTACCATTTGGAAGCAAACATAAAATATTTGTTTTACTACATCAGAGACAGAGATTTAAACAGAACAGCCAAAGAACACATACCTGTACAGGCTTACTTGAGAATAAGGCCCTCTGAGTTTAACGGGGCTTACTTTCCAGTAAACAGCTGCAGGTTTACAGCCTTACTCCTTGCCTTTACAATATGCTCATGGAACATACTGTGCAATATTGTGTGATACTTCTTGGGTGATACTGGGTGATACTAATTGGGTGCCACAGGGGAAACATAATGTGTATACACAATTTTAACTGACTAATTTTAACTAACACTAATTTTGTCACTAGATTCACAACAAACTCTTTATTACATCTTGGGTGTGTGTGTTTAAAACAGTAAGAACTATATGTTTTTTTGTTAAAGATTCAAAGATAAAAATCAAGGTAATTTCAGTTCAAAGTTTTGACAAAATGAGATAAAATTTCAAACAATGTCAATTTTCATAATTGTGCATCTTGTAATGAGCTACCACTCCCTCTCCTTTGGATTCACCAGATCAGAAATACAAAGATGCAGAGAAGGTACAACTGAATGAACTCTGATCCTTATTTATTTATTTATTTATTTGTCTATCTATCTCCTTCCATCTCCCCAAAAGTGAGACTCAGAGTGGCATATTACAATTAAACAAAGGGATATAATAAAAGGAATCAGTGTAACCAAATCATGATCAAAGGACTCCAAAAATTAAGAAACTTTTTTTCCTTGCTCCATATTTGGTTAACAATGACAAGCCCAATGATACCATTAATGCTTAAGAAGAAAGGTGTCTTGAGTTTACTCAGACACCTGAAATACTGTCCTCAGCTGATGTGACCAGGAGCACTGATAGCACAGTGGTTAAATGCCTGTACTGCAGCCACTAACTCACAAAACGGGTCAAGCTCGACATAGGTTTGCATCCTTCTGAGGTTGCTAAAATGAATATCCAGCTTGTTTGGGGCAATTAGTTTACACTTTGTAAACCACTTAGGGTGTGCTTAAGTGCACTGATAAGTGGTATAGAAATGTACTTGCTATTGCTCTTTGAGGAAGAAATTTCCTCATCCCTGTCACTGTTCCCCATGCACCTTTAAATCTACTTTAGAGGGTTAGGGGGCCTTCCAGAACAGTATGACGTGGTGCTGGGGGTTGAAGGAAAAAGAATAAATGTCAAAAATTGCAATTCTGCTCTCTTACTGCATTGAGGACAATCTGTTGGATGATGGTTTCTGCACCACTAGAAGGAGCTCTTCCATTCACAGAGCAACAACCCATTGTTAGCAATGGTGGCTACAGACCATGCAAGAAATATAGTTTATAAGTACCTATGCAAATTTCAAATGCAAGCAAACATAAAAAGCCACCCAAATAAAGACCAAATTCCTTTGCATTTTATTTGTTTCAAAAAACCCACAAAGTACAGTATGCTTGCTTCCAATCCCTACTAGAAGTATATGCAGTAGTTATAAAATCCAGCATTTTCTCCTACTGTGGCATATGCTACATTGAGCAGCATGATAATTTTAGTTGCTGCCCATACTTTTCTGTTGCTGATAAATGGCTGAAATCATTAGTACTTTGGCTGGATAAATTCTTGTAGTCCCACATGGTTACAGATTCAGAGAATAATCAGTTGCTGAGGTGCTCTTTACAAAGCATCTTCAGTATGTGCCTTTAGGAAAAGCTAAAGGAAGCACATATTTATACACAACCATCTTACCTTTTAATGAGAGTTTAGACTGGGAAGCACTAGGGTGCAATTATTAGAGTACAAGTGTGACCTCATAATATTTGCAGCTATTTCACTAAAAAGCATTCAGAGCTGAAACAATGGAGCTCCTCTATCACACTAAATTAATGGGCAGCAAAAGGTGTGGCAGAAATAGTTTGCTGGTTCCCTGTGGTGTCAGGAAGCAATTGGTGGCAATGGTAGGATATTAATCAGAATTTAATATGACAATCTAAACTGAGGGAAAAGATGGAGCAGGAAAAGAAGGATAGAAGTAAAAAAGACAAGATCAGAGGGCAGTTGCCTCCCAACCCCAATCTGTCTTGGATGAAGCAGGTTATCTAGACCCATTTCAAACCAGCTTTAGGGCTTAGACTGCCATGGTCGCCTTGGTCGATGACCTCCATCTAGGCTCCAACAGGGGAAGTATAACCTTGTTGGTGCTCTTGGACATCTCAGTGGCATTCAATACCATTGACCACGGTATCCTTATGGAACACCTGGGGGAGTTGGGTGTTGGAGGCACTATACTCCAGTGATTCCATTCCTACCTCTCAGGCTGGTTCCAGATGGTGATGCTGCTCTTGTAAAAGAGAGCTGACATCTGGCGTCCCTCAGTGTGCCATTCTGTCACCCATGCTTTTTAACATTTACATAAAACTGCTGGGAGAGGTCATCAGGAGGCATGGGTACGGTGTTATTAGTACGCTGATGACACCCAAATCTATTTCTCTATGTCTCCGACTGAAGCAGTGACCAAGGATGGTATCTCCCCTCTGAATTCTTGCCTTGAGTCGGTAATGGGCTGGATGAGGAAAAAACAAACTCAAGCTGAATCCAGAGAAAACGGGGGGATTCGTGATAGGTACCCCTAGTACAGCTATGGAGATTTGTCAACCAGTCCTGGACAGGGTCACACTTCCCCTAAAGGACGAAGTTCGCAGTTTGGGAGTGCTCCTGGACTGGTCTCTAGAGCTATCATCGCAGGTGCTTTGTATCAACTTTGGTTGATACACCAACTGCGTCCCTACCTGGCACAGGGAAACCTTGAAACAGTAGTACACGCACTGGTAACCTCTCGGCTAGATTTTTGTAATGCACTCTGCATGGGGCTACCTTTGTACCAAGTCCAGAAGCTTCAATTAATCCAAAATGCTGCAGCCAGGTTGATTGCTGGTGTACCTAGATCTGAGCATATTACACCAGTATTAAGATCTCTTCACTGGCTGCCAGTTAGCTTCCGGGCACAATACAATTTAAAGCCCTATATGGCTTTGGCACGAGTTACACAATCTGCCCCGCACTCTCAGGACCTCTGGAAAAAAATTACTAGAGTGTCCGAAAATAATGCGAAAGTCTACCTTTGATAGATTGTTTACTGCTGTTGCCCCCACACTCTGGAATGGCCTCCTGGAAGAGATCTATCTTATTAATACTCTAGATGCCTTTAAAAAGGCACTTAAGATGGATCTCTTCTGGTGGGCTTATCCATTTGACCCTCCATGAACAACCCCACAGAATATTTTCTTTTAGACGACTAGAGCACCGGACTGACAATGGCAATTGGATCTGTTTTGATCATAGAGAGATGTTTAACATTTTAAAATTGTTGTCATATTGTTTTGTGTTTTTAACGGTTGTACTCCTGCCTCAATCCATGGAAAGAGGCAGGAAATATAAATAAATTTTGTTGTTGTTGTTATTGTTGTTAAGATACTGTGGCCCTTGAAGACTTTAATCACAGCCTAATTTTAACTGTGAATCCCTATTCCAGTAGATCCAAAGAATCAATGAATTCTACCTGTTTACTTACAATTTAACATCTGATTAAATGGGTCTATTTTAGCTGGGACTAGCAACTGGATTTAGGTCTGTGTTGGCCAATATACTGAACATCCCCAAATGTAGGCTTGCCACACTTTTTTTTTTTTTTAAGCAAGCTGTAGAGCCAGTGGTTTGAGTGTTGGACTAAGACTCAGGGAGATTAGGGTTTGAATCCCTGTTGGCCATAGAAACTTCTCTCAGCCTCTGAGGAAGGCAGTGGCAAATCTTGTCAAGAAAACGCTTTGATAGGTTACCATATGTTGGAAATGTCTTGAAAGTACACAACAACAACAACAACAGAAGCTAACATTCAGGTCAATCTTGTAAACAGTTATATTTAAATCCTCTGAGAGACTGCTAGAGCTAGACCCACAACTAGCAAGTCCACTACGAAAAGGAAGTACATTGGTAATAAAAGGAAAATTCTAGAAATTTACATAATAACTCAATATAACAATGATAGCTTGTCCTTTTTAAAGTCACAAAATGAATTAACAGTATAGAAGAGTTATTATAGTTCTAAACCAAGAAAGATAATACAACCACACATAGCAAGTTGTTACTTCATCAGGCATGGTTAATTTTATACTGTTATTCATAAAGCATGCTAACTGTTTCATAAAGCATGCTAAATGTTTACTTAGAGACTTAGCACAACACATACGGAAAACATTAAGGATTACATTTATATATTTGTCTTACTCCCCCCTCCCCCATATGAGTTATCAGGAAAAGCTAGCAAATGGGGGGGATAGTGAAATGTAAAACTAGCCTGCACATTGTTAAATAATAATAACAACAACAACAACAACAACAACAACAACAGCTTGTGTCTCCCACTCTGCTCAGGCACACCCCAATTTCCATTCTCAAAAAGCACATATTCTGCTCATAAGCCCAAAAGCTAATTGACTCAATTGTCTACTGTATAAAAAGCTATAAAACAAATGCACAGAGAACAATATGAACATACAGCTCTTTTAATGGCATTACAAGGGTTTACTGTTTAACAATGGTACTGATCAAGAAACAAATGTAGCAATTGTTACATCCGGTTACCACATCATATGAAGAATGCATAATTTAATTGAGAACTGTATGTCCAGTCATAAAATGCCTCTTCTTTAGAATGATAAACTGACTTTATGTTCTGGTCTCATTTACTCACTTGATTTACATGAAACACCACATCTTTTTAAAATTCTGTTGAGGCTGACATGCCAACAGTTTTTCTGATTCTGTCATTTTCAGCCCAGTCCAACTTTATTTTGCAATGAATTCTAACTTGATTTCACTGGGACTTCAGTATAGTTAGGACCACAGTCTTAATTTTTACAGTCTAAAACATCACTAAAATGCTATAAAAGGTATTTAAAAAGACAAAACCCAAACATACACCATACACATAATCTTAATCTAAATTTAAAATAATATTTTCTTTCTTAAAAAAAAACAACAACCCCAAATTCACATGTTCTTGCACAAATATGAAAATTAGTAGGGAGTCTAGAAACTGTTATCTTTTCCAGAGACAAGAGATATTAATATATTAATTCTCACGTGGGCATACAAGACATTTCCGTCTCTCAAGGCAAAGTTCTGTTGCATAATTCAAACAGAATTAGACTTGGAAGGTAGACATTTTATGTTATTGCCACCTGAAGAGTTGTAAACCAGTGGTACTCATACTTTTTACCCTTGGGATCCCCTTTTATATGTACATGCAAACATCACGTCCCCACCATGAATAAAAACATCTTATTTAGTGTGTATATCTTCATTCGCACATTCATATTTTAACACGTTATGAAGTTTTATTTAAGTAGATTCAACATTTAATTCAATGCATGTGTAAATTTTACCCATAAAGTGTTTTGGAAGAGGAGGAGTAGGAGGGATCAGGGCCTTTAAGTCTGCCCCCCTCCCTTGACCAACTCTTGGGTCCTGTCCCCCTCCCCTCTCCGTGGTACCCACCCCACCATTTGAGAACCACTGTTGTAAACTATGTCCTGAGTTTTAACCACATGGCATATATATCTGTGTGTGTGTGTGTGTGTGTTTTAATGGCTGGTGGAAAAACAGCCTCAGCAAATCTGCAGCATTTCAGCCCCAAAGCCTAGACAACATCTACAAAGCCCTTTTTGGTTGGAAGGAAAGTGATAGTATTCAGCTCTCATTGACTTTTCCTTCCTTGCCAGCAGAAGGTCAAAAACTGTGGGTTTTAGAACAAGACTCTGTTCACATATCTGTGGCTCATACATTTGAAAGCATATGATCACTAAATCTTCTGTATAGTTACTTGGGAATAAGCCCTATTTCACTCAATAGGACTAATTTGTGAATTAATGTACATAGGATTAAACAGTCTCAAACCAATAAAAATATCACAACCACAAGCCAAGACATATATGTGTTCACTAGGACTGAGGAAAGAAAATGGCAGTACCAATACAACAGTGCTAGAATTATTTCATAGATAGTTTCCAGAATGTTGTAACAATCCCATGTTATCCTCTTCATGCATGCATGAAACAATAAACTGCCAGAAACACTAAGCACCCATTTTCTTTTCTATAATTTGTTACAGGCATACTTTATATAGCTTAATTATCCTGCCATCCTGTGATGGGTTCCATGAAAAGTGGTAACTTGACATTTTAAATCAATTGTTGTTGTTCTTGTTATTAGCTCCATCATCATCATCATCATCACCACCACCACCATCATCATCAAAATCTCCTCCTCCTCCTTTGTATTAATATTTCATCTTCTTCCCAGAAGTGGAACTCAAGGCAGTTTACATATTAAAACAAATACAATACAGTTAAATCGTTCAAAAGTTCAGCATTAAGATGGAACTATCAAGAACAACAAAATACAATTAGTCTAATTTAAAACACAGCACCATCTTCAAAGCCTTTTTTTTTTTTAAAAAAAAAAAATCAGTTCTCACAAGGTTACCCAGCAATAGAAGTACAGGAAGGAATTGGGGATCCTGCACCTAGGTGAAGCCACTGAGAAAGCCCTGCTTCGTGTCCCCACCATGTGTCTGTCGAAGTGGTACTAAACAGAAGGACTGAAGAAAAGTTTCCTTAGTTATAAACGTAATTCAAGAAAACTTGCTAGCCCAATATAGTTTAAGGTTGGGATGTTATATGATCAATATCAACATGAGGATCAGGCCAAAGAAGTGCCTTTATATTCACTGTTTTGATATTCTATCATACACTTCACACTATGTATCCCAAAACTAAAACTTCCGACGAAATAAAATATATGCCAGGAGTAGATATCTAAACACTAGGCATATTTTACACTGCAACTGAATGTAGTCTACAATTCAGATGGGGAGGGGGGACAGCTGGCAAAGAACTTTCAACTGAACAGGGTTTTTTTTTACAGTGGGCCCAGTGGTGTAGCCATTCATGGATGAATTAGACTGTTCACGGACTGCCATGGCCTATATTATCCAATGGCAAGTGCACACACCATCCATTGAATAATATGGGGCTTGAGCTCTGGGGTCCTTTTCCATCCAGAAGAGTAGAGGAGAGTGGAGATGGAACTGAACCCCTGCAGAAGGATCCACTCTATTTAGAAAGATTTCCATAATTTGACCTTACTAAGCAGATTTAAACACTGTTGCTTGCTAGTAATTACTAAATGCTCTGACACACACATTACTAACAAAAGAACATGGGTAATACCTGTTTTGCCTTTAAGGCAATATCCACATCACAGCTCCCTGCTTATTTGTTTACAGCAGTGATAAAACAACCATAAAAAGAAAGGTTCAATAGAACTGACATTTTAGGGAAGGCGAGTATCACACCAACAGCTCAGGCTAAACTAGTACAAAATATTCTAAAACCCATGATGATTATCCATACCCTATACAAAACATAAACAGATAGAAAAATAAAAGGGCGGACACTAAAAGACAACCCAAATAATAGTTGAAATAAATTTTTAAAAATTAAGTGTATTTATGCAACAACTAAGCTGAAACAAATTTTCAGTCTGCTCATTTTAAAATCTAAATGGGTTTAGCTACATGGCTTCCTCAGTCTGAGAGGTAGATGCAAGTCTAACAATTTACAAGTTACAAAGACATACACCTTCTGGTCGTTTCTCAACATGTCTTGCTTTGAAGTTCATGTGTGATTCATTTAAAGTGGAAATCAATGTTTCTGTGTAAGATTTCTATGAGGATTACCCTCAGGGAAGGTATATACACCATGGAGAGAAAGTAACTCAAGGAAATTTAATTAGAAGCCTTAAATGTACAGCATGTATACTTAGCTAATCAGATCAATTGCAGCCCACTAGCAAAGCATATTCTAATTATCAAGACAGATGAAATTTTGCCACCTCTCAGCAGTTGTGCAAGCCATCTTCAGGAAAATAAGATAAGGCAGGCAAGAATCTCTCATACTCTGCACAACATTGAGTTTTTCTCCTTACATTTTGTAGACAAACCCCCTGTGGACTTTTGATTTGTTAAAGGTGGTTTTATCACATTGATTTACTACTGAAAGACATCTACCATTTTGACAAGCCAGATCCTTTGCAAAACAGACATTTTCTACCTATTGAGAAGGAGTTCTGATTTTTCCAAGCTCAACGCTATCTTAGTCCTTTTGAAATTAAAATTGGAGAAAGCAATATTAATGAATGCAAATGAGAAATCATCACATTTCTATCAATTTCCCACAACAATTTAAATAATATTAATTGTTATGGGAAATTGATAGAAATGTGAGGATTTCTCATTTGCATCCATTTTAATTAATTTCAGACCTACAAAGTGCTGTAAAAGGAGGGGGGAAAAGAAAAAAAGAGAGTGTAAAAAGAGAACCTGGAAATGATAAGTCTGCTTTGCTTCACACATGTATATGTATCACTTAACAACTGCAGCATCATGTAGGACCTTACTTTTATGAATGAGCCATCACCAAACAGAAAACAGAGAAAGAATTTTCATATCCTCAGATAAAATGCTTCTCACTATAGCTGCACATTGAAGATGTGCAAGTCAAATGCTGATGTGTGTGTATGCATGCATATATGAACAAGACCACTGTCCCACTGAATGGAGAAATTTGCTCTGATCCAACTTGTTGTTTGTTGTTGTGCGCCTTCAAGTCATTTCTGACTTAGGGCGACTCCAAAACAACTCTTTCAGGGGATTTCTGGACAAAATTTATTCAGAGTTTTGCCCTTGTCTTCCTCTGAGGATGCAAGAGTGTGATTTGCTCAAGGTTACTAGTGAGTTTATTGTTCCTTAATTTGAGTTTTAAGCACAATCATATTCTATGCTTGTAATTATGTCTCCTTGTGCTCCATTTTGGGTAAGTCTCAACAAGATTTAGCTGAAATGCTAAACATTCTTCCTATAATCTGAGATACAAAAGAGATTCTTTTCCCTCCTGAGTAAACATGCTTCAGATGTGCTGTTAAGGGACTTTGTTTATTCAGATGACTCAAGGATTATATTACTGTAAATTATCATTAGTCCTGTTATTGATTTAAATAAACTTGCCATTATTTCTTTTAGAGATTCCCCCATAAGAGACTTTCAAAATAAACTGCCTAATATAGGAGATCAGACCACCAATTTCTGGTAAACCTAATTCCAATAAGGATCAATGTTATAATGCATTTTGACTATTTTAAATATAAATTATCAATTGACAACCCATGATATTCTTCAAAGTTGGCATCTGAGGAAATATTTATGCTACAGCAAATGTCCACATCTGTGCCACAAGCCTAGTTTCCTGAGTCTTAGTTCAGAAACTAAAAGCACATAGGTATGAATTAAACATGCAATGGCCAACTGCACAGTGATGTGCAAGAAAACCTATACAACCTAAGACAATATGATGCTTTTAGGAGCCACAGAAACCAGAAATTCACTGGATTGGTGTCAGGGCTTCACTCTTCACATCCTATTGTTTTCAACAGAGATACACCAGAGTTAGCCAGTCATTCCTCTCTTTCATCCATGATCACCCCAGGGACAGAAGAAATAAAGTAAAGCTAGCCCTGGTGTGCTAGCTGGGAAGAAATCTCTTCACCGTGAATAACAAACCTGCACAAAGTAAGTTTCTTGAACTTGCACTTGATCTCTTACAAGCTACAGAATAAAACATAATCTGCATATAATTAAAAGATGTATTCATATTTTAACTCCTCCTCCTGAGGCAGAGCTGTCATAGTGCAAAATACTTTAGACAGTCTGCTTGGCAATGAAATGTTTGATGCACCAGTTGGATTCTGCCTTCTATATTTGTTTTCCATTTCAGTTGAAGTATATCCTTTTTAAAAGAACAGGGAAGTCTCTAGATTTGGCTAGTTTCCCAAGATCCCAAGGAAAGATACATAGTAGTGATAACACAGGTCTAAAGCACACTGCAGAAATAGTCCAGTTTGAGACTGCTTTAACTGCCTTGGCTAAGGAATCCTAGGAACTATAGTTTATTGTGACACAAGAGCTCACTGGCTGAGGCTGAATGTCTCACAAAACTACAATTACTAGTATTCTCTAGTACTGAGCCAGGGCAGTTAAAGCAGTCTCAAACTGAATTATTTCTGTGGTGTGTTTTTGACTACAGATGCTATAGTGTTAGGTCAGAACATTAAACTGAGATATGAATTATGTGTTTTTGGTGCAGTATGGTTGTGGATACCCCTCTGTGACAAGATTCCACAGGCTGTTTAACTACATCATTTCAGATGACTTTGAAAACTGCTAAGAGGAAGGTGGCAGTGAGGGAAGAGTTTTCCACAGGTATTGAAGGAAAACAGGATCTCTGAAAAAGTATGATGTTGCACTCATTCATCACAGGGAAAATACTGTATTTGCATAAGTATACACATGAGTGAGGAAAAACTTATATGTTCTATTACTGATGCTGATGAAAATGTCACCTTTCACACTTGAACAGTTTGTGTCCCTCACTGTTGTAGACAAAAGCTTGAATAGGTTTAAACAGTGCTTACTACACACTCAGATGTCTGGAAAGATATGTGACTTCCAGTATCAGGTAATATAACGTTGGTACTCACAGCATAAAAACATAGCCAATAGTGTCCTAGCAATGAACTATTTTCTCTAACAACAACATTTTGAGCTTTGGCATTCCAGTGCCTGTAGCTATTAAGAGAAAATCTCAAAAGAGCTTACAAAAATAGTGGGTGTGGGATTCATCCATTGTGGAACAAGTGAAAAGTGTGAAAGTGCCACAGGATAAAACAGTATCTCTGTCTGTTTCCTCCTCTCTCTCCTGTCACCTATTCATAGATATGGCATGTGTGTCATCATTTAGCTAAATCTTACTGTTTCATGACATCATCACCCCTTTCACGATACCTGTTCACCAAGAAGAGAAAGACTGAAAGGCAGAGAGGATGTTCAAGACAGCAGTCAAACATTTTAGGTTGGATTTTGTTTTTGGAGAGCATTTTGAACCCTACTCTATAAGAAGTACTTCTGTGCCTGAAATCAAACCAGATGAACAATCTTTTCAAACTTAACTGGTGCCCTATGCATCTAGTTCAAGAACCATACTTAAAAAAATCCAGTTCTGACTTCAGAAGAACTGAAGAAATGACTATGACAAAACAGGCAAATTAGGCCCAAAGTATTTTATTTGTAACTGCCATAATCCTCTCTGTGTATGCTATAATGCTTTTGAATGCCAATGGGATCATCTGGCTGCTGTTTTATGTATTGTAAACACTATCTTTCTTTTTTTTTTAAAGGCAACCTTACAGATTGCTCAGCAATAAAACCAAAAAGCCAGTCCAGAGGATAATATCTATGCCCCTTGAAGAGCATATACAGTAATCACTGTCTACACTGAAGATTTCATAAACATTCTTGTAAAGGATACAAATTAAATGGGATCATGCAATAATTACATACTTATCTGTGCCCTTTAAAATACTGGGCTACTATTACTTGCATCATCATTTTAAACATGTATTTGGCTAACATGCAACTAAAGGACTCTGGAAATGAAGGCCACTCATGAGCACTTTTAGTGGTGGACAACTGCAGACAATATTCCCTTAGGGTGTGCTTCCTTCAATTTAAGGCTTGTGCTGGCATGCCCTACAGCACAAGCTCTGTTCTCCACTCTCTCTCTCTCTCTCTTTTTACCTAAAATTCTCTGTGAGCACTGGAAGTACTCCAAAAGTGAAGGGGCCTGCCAGGGATGTTGCTATTAGCACTGAGTGACCTGGCCTCTAGAAACCTTACTCCTGTGAGTAGCATTTAAAGGAAATGGGGATAGATACAACCTCTGGGTCCTCCTGATATTTTGCTGCTCTAACTTCATCCCACCGAATGGGGAAAAAGAAGATGTGAAAAGAAAAATAATGTGTCTGAATCAGCTGTATAGTTGGCCATTAATGTACCAGCAGGATTCTGGCCTGTGTTGGAAGAAGAAAAAAGAATATAAAATGGCATTGTTAGTTCAGTTATAAAACAAGTATGGTTCCCAGTCATCTCATTCTCCAGGCTAAAACATAACACTTCCAAGCATAAAGCAGATGTGTTCCTGAGCATTACTTCTTTAACAGAACTTTGGTATTAAAGATATAAATAACATGGAAAGAATAGGGACAGATTCCCATACCATAAAAAAAGGAAAAAGAGTTCAACATGTTTCAATGCCTACCAGGATTAAAAATGACCACATGTGAAATTAGACAACCAAGTTATGTAAGCCTTGCATGGATAAACAAAAATATTTGGAATCTTTGAAAGACCACTTCATCAACACTTGTTACAAATACATCCAATGATAACTTTTTCTTTCACTGGTATTCACTTCTCTAATAATAAATTATAATAATAAATTCTGATGTCTATATGGGGTTTCTTAAACATGCTGCACTGGGCTGCTGTGGAGGCTTATTGTAAGCCTGAGGGCAGGGAACCATCTACAGTGGTCCCCCGGGATCCGAATCCCCCAAGGAACGAAATCCCCGGGACCCGAAACCACCAGGGGCGAAAAAAAGCCCCCGGGACCCGAAAAAAAAACCCGGGTTGCGAAAAAAATTCGCAACCCGGAAGCTTTAAAACAGTGCGCTTCCGGCGCACTGTGCATTGACAAAAGCGGTCCCCCGGGTAACGAATGACTTCCGGGATACGAAGGTAATCCCGGAACGGATTACCTTCGTAACCTGGGGGACCACTGTAATTTTAAGATTGTATGTACAGCACTGTGTAAATTTACAGCACTATATAAATAAAGGTTAATAATAACAATAATAATAATAACAATAATTGTTGTTGTGTGCCCCCAAGTCATTTCCTACTTATGGATACCCAAAGGCAAACCTATCATGGGCTTTTCTTGGCAAGATTTATTCAGAAAAGGGTTTACTATTACCTTCCCCTGAGGCTGAGAACATGTGACTTGCCCAATGTCACCAGTGGGTTTCATGGCCGAGCTGGGAACTAAACGCTGGTCTCCAGAGTTGTAGTTAAACACTCAAACCACTATGCCACTATGGCTCGCAAGGTTTATCTGCTTCCCTCCTTCTCTTTGCTATTCACATATGCTCAATAAGGATTTCCAAAGGCAGTTTCTGTTTACCTTTCCTGTTATAAGCAGGAACATATGGCTACAGCTGGATTGGCCAGAGCAGAATCCTGCTCTTTCCCCACTCAAGCTTTATTGCATTGTTTACTAGAGACATGCTTGTGTAACCCAACACCAAAGGTTTATGTTTCTTCAGCCCTTCTCCTTCCTCCCAGCTAATCAGAGGACCAGAATGACAAGGGTGTTTGGCAGGCTTAAAAAGACTGTAAAAAAGAAGCATCTTTTTCAAAGGCTTTGTTAACTGAGATATGCCTATAATGCTTCTGATGCCACAGGAATAATGCTCCTGTTTGGCCAGATTGCTAATAATTCTATAATTAATTCACCTGAGGCCACATCCACTACCAACACTGGTACCTATGAGAAGCAGCAGCAGCAGATTTTACACCATTTTTCTTTTGCTCTAAAGCAGATCAAGGAGAGCATGCTGACTAAGTGTAACAATGCCCATGTGGCAACCAGCACTAATGATGGTGTACATGTAGGTGGTATGGACCAGATAATAAAGAGAAACAAGGAGGAGAGATATACAGCTATGTCCATGAGATAATGTTCACTGATAGGCATTTTTGGCCACCATTGTCATTTCCATGTTGGCACGAACCCACAGAACTCCAGTATAATAAATAAAAGTTTATAATTAAACTAATTAACAGTCTACAGACTGACTGACTATGTTCTGCTTTAATACTTGGGATGCTTTAAACCATGTAGTAACAGAATGGCATAGCCATCAAAAACTCATATTTTTGCCTCACTAAAATAAAAACCCAAATGCTTCTTTATACACAATGACTTTGATTTTGGAGCTTGTAGATGTATAATTTGGTGAGGTCTTCAATATCTTCAAGATCTAAATTATTATTTTAAGGAAAACTTTTAAAAAAAAACATATATAGCAAGAGCAGGAAAATCAGTGTTAAGGACATTTGCAGTGCATACCCAACCTAACTAGTTCACTAACTTCAGCTCAGATTTAATCCATGACAAAACTGACACAAAATCAAATTAGGTACACCACATGAAGTTCTCTGTGAGCTCTAAATCCCATGTACGATTTAAATAAACTGCCCCATGAATGCAACTAAACAACAGTTTATTTCAGAACTTTAATTACAAATGAATCACTGATTACAAATCATCTAAAACATTATATACACAAAAGGCTTAGGGGGGATAATAACAATGGTGAATATTTAAATATAAGCCACACAATTTAATTTCATTTTCCTTAAAAAAGAGATGTAGGAAAAGGGTTAAACTACTACATCTGGCTTTTGAAATATTCCATTCACAGGGTTGGGGGCGGGAGAAGTATGAGTCTGTGTAAAATAGGCTCCAGAATTCTTATAGCTATTGCATTTCACCACCTAATGCCCCTTTTCTATCACTGACATTTTCATTAAGATGACAGGTATACATTATGTCACTGCAACAAATGACAGCATTGTTGGCTGTTAATAACTATGCTGAGTGGGTATGAAACAGCGACAGAAAAAAAGTCCCTGGGGACAAAGCCTCATTGTGATCATTAAACAATTATTGCAACATGAAATTAGACAGCGTTGTCATGCAATAGTTCTGTTTTACCGTGAGGAAAATGAGGGCAGCTCTTTTCAAACATATGGAACAACTCCAAGTAGACTGGGATTTCTTAAAGCTTTGCAAATTGCCCTATATCCTACTGCAAAATTTAGGTTATCACTGAGGAACAGTGATATACTGAATGTTTGTAAAATAAAACACCTTGCAAAATAAGATCACAAACTGTTTTTAATCTGTACAGTGCTTTTTTTCAAAATTGTAAATTGGAATTCTGCAACCGGATTATTTTTTTCTTGTTTTTATGTTGTTCAAAACAACTGGTGCATTTAGATGGGGACAGTACTGCTGGAATTTTTTATAAATGGTGTGAAAACCTTTGTGAAAACAAACAACAGGATTTTATATTTATTTATTTTATATAATTTTTTTGAATTCTGTTTTGAAGAACTTTTCTATAGAAAAGAAATCTAACATTTAAGTCAAATATATCAATTTCAGGGAAACATAGTTAAAAATAATTATTTTAATAATTTAATAGATTGAATATTTCAGTGCTCTGGTGGCATGCCATTTAGACACTTCAGGAGCTCTGAAAAGGCACTGCCATGGCAGAAAAGCCACCCTTTTTCTGGTGCGAAAAGGAGTGGCATTTTGCTGCCCCTTTTTGCACAGAAAAAAAACCAGAATGGGAGTGCAGCATGCAGTTGCCACAGTGACCACCAAACTTTTTCAGGGGCGGTATCACATCACCCCTTTGGGTTGGACTGTTTCAGCCCTAACTTACAGCCCATCAATTTCAATGAGTATACTCTAAACCAGATTAAATCTAGATCCAAGGCCATGTCCCAGTCACTTACTTCCTATGCCTCTGCATCGTACGACAGGTTTCTTCATCGTCCCTCCCTTCTTTTAAGGTTCAAAGGAACTGCATTACTCCAGAGAACTGAGAGTTATGTAGTTCATTTGAACCTTAAAAGAAGAGAGGGAAAATGAAGAAACCTGTGGTACAATGCAGAGCCATAGGAAACATGACCAGGACATGGCCTTGGATCTACATTTAATCTGGTTTAGAGTATACTCATTGAAATTGATGGGCTGTTTATCTTACTAGATCTGAAGGACAAAAGGGAACTGCAATTGTCTTCTTTTATCTGTAAGCAAGAGGTGGGGACTATGGCTGCATCTAAACTGCAGAAATAATTCAGTTTGGCACCACTTTAACTGCCCTGGCTCAATGCTATGGAATTATGGGACTTGTATTTTTGGGAGTCATTTGGCCTTCCCTGACAGTGAGTGCTGATGCCACAGCAAACTATAGATCCCAGGATTCCATCACATGGAGCCATGGCAGTTAAAGCAGTGTCAAACCACAATACTTCTGCAGTGTGGATGCAGCCTATATGCCCCTCTACCAGTTCCTGGACTACTGCTCCCATCAGCTTAAACCATGGAAGTTGAGGGATGTTAGTTGATGCACTTCCCATCATTTGGAGGGTCACTATAAATATTTCTGGACTATGAGATTTAGGGCCCCTTTCACACTACACAATTATAGTGCTAGGATTCCACTTTAACTGATTTGGTTGCATCCTATGGAATCATGGGTTTTATAGTTTATTGAGGCACTACAGTTCTCTGGCTAAAAAAATCTAAATAACCCAACCTAAAACACAAACTCCAGGTTTTGAAGGGATGGGATCATAGTGGAATCATAGTGGTATAATTATATAATGTAAAAGGCACCTTAGAGCCACCCCTACCAGTAGTGATGGTGTCTGTGGAGACTCTACAGCTTTTGCTCATTAAAATACCTAATTCCTGTTCACTGGATTTTAAAGGGAGAGAAATGTTAGTTTCTGCTCTTGCTTCCACAAAACATTAAAAACAGTAAGGTCTAAAATTCAAGAAAATAAATGCTTAAACAGAGTCATTTGCGTTTATAAGTGTCTTTATGTTCAACAGATATTACATTGTTCCCTTGTTTCTAACCTTGCCCATAGTTCTTTAGAGCCTTAGACTAAAGTAACCTTTCAAATGCTATTTCACAATTGTCAATTGATTGCAGGGCCTGGACAGAGAGACAGACTCAGGCACACAACCTTTCAATTATTTAATTTATTTAGCTACTTCATAAAAGCTGCTTCCTCCTTTGCACATTCACCCACAAATCATACTGCTAAGCAGGTAGAGAAACCTATTTTACATGCCAAGTTACACTAGTCCATTTCAGGCACATGAAATTTGTGGTATCTTTTAGCATTATGAAATTGAGAAACCCATATTCCAAATAATAAGAAGAACTTTGGGATCCTCACTAATAATAGTGAACAGGTGTAAAACACATAATTCAGCATCTCTCATATTTGAACTGGCTTAAATAGCCTTTGCTAATACCAAAACAGACTTTAAATATGTTGTGCCTTAGGGCAGAACCTAATGTTTTGCTATACTTCCTGCTTCAAAGCTGGTTCTTATGTAAAATGTACAATTAATTCGCATAAAGAAATTTCAGATTATAATGTATGGCTGGATTAGGAAATGTGCATATCTCCAATGTTGTTGATGGGAACTGCAATCCAACTACAATCCAACCACCATTCCCCACCCCAGTGCTAAAGTTGTCATTCCACTGCAAATGTTCATGTAATGAAAGAAAAATTATAAGTAATGTCACACAGTGGTCCCAAAATGTATTTTAATTTCTCCCCAATTGATTTCATTAATTTAAGATAATTCAACAATGTATACAACTCAGTAAACAAACAATAGGAATGCTACTGTCATCAAAATGAAGTTGCATATTATCATTCTCTCAAAATCCACCATACATTTTAACAAGAAGTCGGATGGCAATTGCCAGCATCTTCTATAAGAGCTAAACAAAGAGGAGATTTTGACAGGTAAACTGAGGGTCTCCTCAAGTCTTACTGGAACCTGACATAAGTAAGCATGCTTCAATACTGTGGCTTGGATGCTTTCTGTGACATGCTTAGGATTGTCCATTGTCAGTAGAAAACAGAGAAAAGGCAGTTAACTATCTAACACTGGAATCTAAAGTATTTCCCATACTCTCCCCATGCTTATCCCATTCCACAATTCTATCAGCTGATGTGCACTGATGACAAAGTGGATTTGTGAATGTGTCCATTTCCTCACTGAAACTCTGCACAATCTACAGTACAAGAGAATATGGTTGGCATGAATGCTCTGACATTGCCAGGCATGGGGGGGGGGGGGGGGGGACACTAGACTATCAATGTCAAGTCTGTTGCAACTTCCACTCTGGATTTTTCCTCCTCTTGTAAATCTAAAAAATTACAATGGAAAGTTTTGGCTATTTGATGGTAAAAGCAAGAATTCTTGCTATATTGAAAAAGTCAATGAAAAACAACACTTCACAAAATCTTGTCCCAAGTCAAGGCCTGCTCTAGGTATTTGGCCACCCCAGGTGAGAAAGGTATTAGGGATTTTTACTGGGAATTATTATTTTAGTGCTGTTGTTAGGGTGAGTGGGAGATGGGGAATTTGAACTGTTATAATTTGCTACATTTTAAATCTGTCATTCTGTTTGATTTTTATTGCTTTTTAATTGTTGTTACCTGCCTCGATCCAATATAGGAAGAGGTGGGTTACAAATAAATTATTATTGGTATTATTATTACTACTACTTTGGCACCCCCTTGCCCCTCATAATTATAATTATTTGGTATCCCCTGTTGCCTCCTCATAATTATTAAATTTACACCCCCTTGTGTCTGTACCATGGACACAGAAGTGCACACATTTATATTTTGGCCATTGTACAAAGAAACCATCATAGTAATTAGTTTTCACTTTAATATTGTTTAATTAAGCAAAAAAAATGTACAAAAAAAGCTCCCCGCCATCCCTAAATTTTGCCACCCTAGGTGGCTGCCTAGTTCGCCTATATGGATGTTCAAAGTGCATAAGAAAAACTCTTGTATGTCTGAACTGTTCATGTAATATTGGAGACAATGGAAGAAACAAACAAGCACTTGCTAAGTTATTTGAACGGAAATCTGTCCTTCAATAAAATTACCAGTATGGCCCAATTTGCTTACAGACTTATCAGCTTTAAGTGGGGTTGGTCTGCATTTTAATTTTGTTTTATATGATTTTTACTTTGTGTTTTTAACTAAACTATTGGTTTTAAAAATACTTTTTTGCTCTTAGCAGCCCTAGTTAACCTAGCCAATGATAAGGAATGCTGGGAGTTTTGGTACAAAACACTTTGAGGGCCACACGCATTCCATCCTGCTCTAAAAACAAGAGGGGAATCAGAAAGTATTTGTGAGCCATCATCTTGACAGCCCAGTTATTAGTTGAATAAATACTCTAAATATAACTATATTTTTATTTATTTATTTATTGTATTTGAATTTCAACTCATTTGTTATTTTCTGCAGTTCTATTTAAACCTAATAGTGAAGATAAGATAATCTGAGTATGCATTGGCCCTCAAGATGTTGTTGGGACTTTCATCATCCTAAGCCAGCATAATAAATGGACTAAGATGAGAGATGTATTCCATCAATATTTTGGTGCAGGTTCTCCACGCCTTCTTAGCACAATGATTTAAGAAAGCAGATTTATCCACAGAAGACTAAGAAAACCTTCTTGTGGGGTGCTAATTACATTATTTTGTTTGAGACAGATGCCGTATAACCTTGTGACAATGGATACACCTGCTCTACAGAAGGCAGCAGTGGAGGAAAAGAAGCAAGCAATGCTGTGGCATGAATTGGTTTGATGCAAACTCTGAAAATTATCATCCAGCTATTAATTAATTTGGCAAAAAATCTTTATATACAAAGCATTATATTATCAATACTTGCTATCAAGTTGTACATATTTTGTTTCATGTGATGTGTAGTTTGTTTATCCTAGATTTGTACTATAGCTTTGAATCTGTTAAATTTTCTCGAGAATTGCTGTCATGTGTTTGCTACTGGATTCTCAACCATCTGTCAAAAAGTCAACCTATCTTCTCTCCCTCCTCTAATTTCCTATTTCATCATCAAGAAAGAATTGTTTTTATACTTTTCAGAAATAACCATAATGTATTGGTGGATATTAACCAGGTAGTGTAACATTGAGAGGAGTCTTTGTTAATGTCTTGTTAAATTAAATAAAAATATTAATGACATCATTGAAATGAACATTTTTAAAAAGGTTGGAAAAGCTATATATTCATGATCAACAGGTGCACACAAGGCTACAGAAACAGACAGGGGATAGTAAGCTCACATCTACCTTTTAAAGATTGCTTAGTTTCATTGAATTCAGCAACAAGATAAAATACTCCCAATACTACAAAAATACAGCTCCAGAATTTGCCCAGAGAAAATAATTAACAATCAACAGTTTGCTTGCACAAATGTCACCTGCTTTCAGTAGTACCTGTTAAAAAATAGAAATAAAAAAGGTAAGTGGAAGCCCATCGAAAATCTGCAGATAAATCAAGCACCTGAAATGTTTTGAATCTGAATATTGTTTTTAGAGATATGGCAGTATGGTTTGGATCCCTTAGCTTAGGGGGAAGGATTGGATAAGTCCATAACTGACTTCACAAGATGGTGCACATGATAAAATTAGGTTACACTGAACTCTGTCCTAGAGTGGCAGAGAGCCTTAATTCTAAATGAATAAATACTGCACCAGAGCAATACAAGCACATTATTCTGCATTATGAAGCAATGGGGTGCTTAGGTTTTGAGCAATATTTTTTGTGGAACAAACCAAATCAAACAAAGCCTATGTGAACTATCCATGGTCAAACAGCAAGTAGTTGACAAAAGTAGTCTGAACTATAGTCATCCCAGTACCCAAATGTCACTTTGGACACTGCATAATTCCCTTGGCTAGTTTGATTGTTAGTTGGTTGTGTCTGTCTGTCTGTATACAGATACATACAGATAATCCCCTTGTAACCCTAGAAATCAATAAGTCAAATTATTTTATGTATGCCCTCATTTTTTATACCTACAGCTGGGACTCCAGATAATTACCACACATACAAAGTGTGATGGTGATACAATTCCCCTACCCCAAAGGGCATTACGTTTACAGTATTTAGGTACTCACCAGATCACAGACCTAAAATGAGGATAAAGGGCAGGTACCCATAGGGAAGGGGCACTTATTAATTGTTTAAATGGGTCTGCTCCATTTGGGACTAACTATTGGATTTCAGCAGTATTATTTACACTAAACATGCAAAGATCTATAAGGCAGTTAGAAGAGCAGGGGTTCTCAAATAGAAATTTGCATGCACATCCTGATTTAAAACTGTTCCCACTTTATGTCTACACATGCACAAATCAATATGTTTCACACACATGAAATCTCAATTTATTTTTCAAACCTGACCAAAATGTATAACTAAGTATTTATACAGCCAATGTAGTGTAGTGGTTTGAGGTGGATGAGGGCTTGGGAGATACGTGTTCCAATTCACATGGAGCTATGAATACTACCTTTTGACCACTCACTTTTTCTAGGCTTAACCTTCCTCACAGGATTGCCGTGATAATAAATTGGGGAAGAAGAGAGGAACTATGCCATCTTTTCTTCACTGAAAGAAAAAAATATGGAAAATATATGCCCCAGGGAGTGAAATATACCAACTAAAAATGAATCTTGCCCCCATAATTTCAGTATCCTAAAACCAAATGTCATTCTCAACTACCACTGTCCCACTGATGAGATGCATCTTATTACGACCCTGGACGGCTTTTAAAAAGTTGCAAAGATGCATCTCTTCCGGCAGGCCTTTCCTGATGAAGGCTAATCTCTCCTGGTCTCCAATGACACCTATCCAGCCACACATCAGATGCCACCTTCAGGTTGCCCAAGAATGTTGATTTTAATATTGTTTTATTGCTATTTATTTTAATTCTGTGTCAGTTTAATTCTATTTTAAGGGGTGGGAGGTAGGAATCGGGTTGTAACTTTTTAATTGTACTTGTTTTTTAACTTGTACTCTGCCCCAATTGCTCGTTCAGAGGGGTGGGTTATAAATTTAAAAAAATTATTATTATTATTATTATTATTATTATTATTATTACTACTACTACTACTACTGATTCAATGAACTTATTATACATCTATTGGTACCAAGTTGTGATGTATTCAATGGGTCTGCTTGAGTTAGGACTAGCAACTGGACTGAGATCAGTATAAACTGAAATGAACTAGAAATTAATCTAGTTAACAAACAAGCATATGTCTATTTAACATTTTTAGCTCACTTCAAGATTTGAAACTAAAACAATGCCAGCAATCCTTTAGAACTTCACTACCTACCAAATAAAAACATCCTCCTACTTTACAGGTGAAGTGTTATATACTTCAAATGTTTGAAATAACAGTTCCAGCGCAGTTAGTAATACTGATTTGTTAAATTCAAATCAGTCTCATGGGAAGGTTGTGTGCAAGTAAGAAAGAGAACTAGATGTTGGTTAATTATTTTAAATCTCTGCTTTAAATTTATTGTAAATGTTTCAGGTCTTATCTCCTACAAAGAATTGTGTCATACCAGCAGTCAAACAATTATTTTTATGAATTCTGTTGAAACAAAAGTAAATTAAGGATGTAATTTTTGGAAAGAATAGCTGACAGTCAAACCTTCCTAATGCCCACGAAATGGTCTTTTGAAATGGCAGGCCTCTTAAATTAAGTTCTTTTGTTCAGATTTCTGTGGTTGTTGTTCAGTATACGAAAGGTGGCTCTAATTGTAGAGAACCAAGGCTGGAAGATTACCAATTATTCCATGCTTTTAAACAAGGGAACTTTCAGTAGGTCAGACTTAGTCTGCACAGAGGAACAAATGAATAAGGGCCCTTCTATTAAAAGTAAAATGTAGTTCTGGCACAGCCAATAATTTAAGTCTTAATGTAAATCACTGCAAAACTCCAACTTCTGTTTTCATAGAACTTCTTTTGAAAATGTTTCTGGTTTCACATACACAGCAGACCCCTGTTCAGTATCTCGCTGCCATGGCGTTTTTCTGTCTTGACAATTCACTTCCGTGAACAGGCATGCAGCCAACTCAAATGAGACCCAGAGCGGTGAAAAGCCCTTCAGGTAAACAGTGTGATAAGCTAAACTGCAAAAACTAGACAATGTTTTTGGACTATGAGGCAGTTGCTATGGAGACAGTTGCTAATTAACTGCATTCAGCCAAGAGAACAAAGGGGTTTAAGGGCAGACAGGATTCGGTATCTTAGAGTGAGCAATGTATAACATCTTATGCAATCTGCACATCTTTCATATCTGAAATACCTGAGCCTCTGCTTCAGAGGCAAAATACCTCGAGGAACACTTGAATACTTCCTTCAAGTTTCACCTGATTTGGCTCATTGGCAGCAATTACGCATCAATATCTAATAAGCAACAAACAAACAAAAAATCATTTCTGTCAGGAGGGTCTAAAGACATTATTTAGGTTCATTTCAAAGCACCATCTTGCTATTACACCAAAACTAAAGACGTTGCCACCTCTGGGATCAATAAAGTAGTAATCCCAAATTTTATTTAAAATGCCAGGTTTAAATTAGTATAGTACTGCTTTGATGAAGCATCCACTTATATTTTTGGAATTAAATTGTTAGCCTTGAAAATAACACCGAACAAACTTTAAAGATCCTAAATAATGTGCAGCCGGCCCTCCGTTTTTGTGGGGATCTTTTCTAGACCCCCTCCCCCTGTGAAAATGGAAACTTATAGAATCATAGAATCAGAAGAGACCACAAGGGCCATCCAGTCCAACCCCCTGCCATGTAGGAAATCTCAATCAAAGCATCCCCAAAAGATGGCCATCCAGCTTCTGTTTAAAGACCTCCAATGAAGGAGACTCCACTACACTCTGAGGGAATGTGTTCCACTGTCGAACAGCCCTTACTGTCAGGAAGTTCCTCCTAATATTGAGGTGGAATCTCTTTCCCTGTTGCTTGCATCCATTGCTCCAGGTCCTGTTCTCTTGAGCAACAGAAAACAAGCTTGCTCCCTCCTCAATATGACATCCCTTCAAATATTTAAACAGGGCTATCATATCACCTCTTAACCTTCTGTTCTCCAGGCTAAACATATCCAGCTCCTTAAGGCATTCCTCATAGGGCATGGTTCCCAGGCCCTTCACCATTTTAGTCACCCTCCTTTGGACACGCTCCAGTTTCTCAACATCTTTTTTTGAATTGTGTTGCCCAGAACTGGACTTGAAGATAGTCAAGCCCCATAGGCTTGAATGGTGGCATATAACTGTGGGTGTGTATGGACATGTGCTGTGGATACATGTCCCATTATGTCTCCCCTTTGTTTGCCGCTCACGCATAAGTGAGGGTGTGAATTCCAAGGACACACAAATGGAGGGGTAACTGTAGTTGTTGTTGTTTATATCTGTATACAGGCAGGGTGACCAGACATCCCCCCTTTTCAGGAGATGTCTCACATTTTAACCTTCTGTTCAGGGTGCAAGAATTCTGAAATGTCCTCCATTTTGAGCATGACTAAAGGCCTGCTCACCCGGGTTGGTACTTGGGTTGGTGTGGGAAAGGGGAGGTGTTCACATACCTATCCCTGCACCAACCTTGGACTCAGCACTCAAGACCAGTGCTGCTCCTTATCTTGATGCATAAATGAGGCACCTGGATGCACCCACGTCACACAGAATCTGGGGGCTTCTCAGTCAGAGCAATTAATAATTGTTTTAACCCTTAAACTCATTTAGTTGTTTTTTTTAATTTTATGTTTATGTATTTTAATATTTTGTATTGTTTTTAAATTGTGTTGTTTTATACTTGTTCTCTGCCTTGAGTCCCTATATTGGGAGAAAGGCAGGATATAAGAAAATAAAATAATAATAATAAATTTAACTTTAAAAGAGATAATCCAAGGTGCTAAATTTATTTTGGAGATAGGATTAGACATGTGAGCTAGCACTTTCAAAATGACCAAAATGAGGAGTCGACTCACCACTCCACTGACAACCCCCACTGCACTGTTGTGAATGAAGAAGAAACATCAGAGTAGAAAGCATTTTGACTGGTTAATTTCTTGATTTTGGGGGAAGCATTTTACTAATGCTAAGAAGTCATAAGACAAGGAAAATTCTATATCTAACAAGCAGAACTCCTTATTTTCTTCAGAAATTGTTGGAGACTAAAAAAAATGTGGAGGAAGGGTATGCACCATCCACTCTATATTTTTGTGGGTTTTTTGAGCTTTGTGGCCATGTTCTAGAAAAGTTAATTCCTGATGTTTTGCCAGCATCTGTGGCTGGCATCTTCAGAGATTACTGGCATCTTCAAAGAATACTCTCTTCCATGCCAGTATTCTCTGAAGATGCCAGCCACAGATGCTGGCAAAACATCAGGACTAAACTCTTCTAGAACACGGCCACATAGCCCAAAAAACCCACAAAAAACCTATGGATGCTGGCCATGAAAGCCTTCACACCATCCACTCTGCTTAGCTGCTTGAGCACCACCTGTACTTGGCTCTACTCATCCAAAATGTCTCCAGTCTCTACTCTAGTTAACTAGTGGGACCTTCTACTCTTAGTAACAGCTAAACTGAACCAGAATAGTCAGAAGTAGTCTAGATCAGAATAAAAAAATTATTCTGGGGAATCCATACAAAGAACTTCAATTTCTTTCCTTCCTGTACATCTCCTCCATGGTGTTCCATGATGAACAGTCCCATGATTTAGCAGGAGTTTTCTTTGCTTCTAATGTACCCGCCCAACCTTAAATTACCACCCATGTGTCTCACATGTACTAAAATAACTGTTGCAAAAAAAAAAAAAAGACTCTACCTCAGTTCTGCTTCTTTGAGAATTGTCTGTGTTACTGTGCATTCACATTTAGCAATATGCAAAGCAAGGAAAACATACTGCAGTTCTGAGACAACATGGCCAGTGCCCAAGCTTGATAGGAATTTGAGGAGTTGCAGTCCATAAACATAATTTTCCTATGATCTGGGAAGGGGGAAAGGGAATCTAAGCCATGGTGAAGCGAGATATTGTTATCCTAGTCAGTCCAGCTCTACACAAAATTTACCTTGCTACTGCTAAAATAAATTAGTGGCAGTCTCAGTCAGTAGACAGTATGGCTTCCTTCTGACCCTATCATCAATGAAGAATGAAACAGGTGTTCTAATACTGTCTTTGGATAGAGGCAGAAAGCATGCCCTATGAACCCCATTTGTATACTTGTGCCATCCAGAAATGCAGAATGAGTTCCAGACACTATCAGACAAAGCAAAAATAAAGAGTAAATTGTCAATCATAGTTTATTTTTAAGAACTAGTTTTAAAAAACACTATGCGTTTTGGTTTTAAGATGACAGTTTGACATGCTGAGCACAAAGATATCCCCATGAGTATTGAGTTTTTACTGTGACGGAATATATCCATCTTTTCATGAGCTAATTCATACTCTCGTTTTGCCTTTGGGACCTGTATAGCAGCACTCTGTTTTCCTGTGGAGAGAGAGCTTTGTCTTCATTCCTCTCCAATATGCACACTCATTCCTCCTTTTATGATGTCTGGCTGGGATTAGCACAGCAAAGCAGACTGGGTTAGAAATCATCCTGAACTTCCACCAAGAGATCCTTTCAAAATAACTTTTAATCCAAACAACTATTTATTTGTTTTAATTTAAGGAAGCAAGACCAATAAGCTCATTTCTATCACACTGTTTTTAGTTTTCTATTACTTTGGTGGGCAAAGATAAAATGTCTTAATGTGTATAAACAAGAAAACCTGTTAAACTGTAATAAAGGCAGAGCATCTCTTTTTAGAAAAAAAAATACACACATACATTTCAATGAATTTATTTATACTTCACTGCTCCTTTTGCAACAAGGGTGTGTGTGCATTTGCTTCCTACTAAACAGAAATTCTGAGTACACTTAATCACCTAAACAATTATCTGCTCCTTTCACTGCCAAACATTGGGTTAGGCTAACTATGTACATATCCTGAAGTTTCAAGATCTTTATTTGGCAACGTCCTGAGCAGTCTAAAGTCCTGACTTCTGAGGAAGCCTCATTAAGATTCAGTGCACTATTCTAGGGATGGGCAAGTGCAGACTTCCAGATGCTGCTGGGCTACAACCACCAGCATTTCTCACCTTTGGCTAGGCTAAGCAGAACAAATAGGAAATGTGATCCAGCAAAATCTAGAGGGATTCAGAATGTTTACCCCTGGACTATTCAAAGCTTGTGAACTGTCATGCTGACACTACAGGTTGCAGTGTCATACCTCAGTTTCCCAGTGCCAGTAAGAGGTCACAACTGGTTCCTACACAAGGATTCTCAAGGTGGGTCTCGACAGTGGCAATAATGTGACTGCAGCAGTGTATCTAAGAAGCATCAGCTCTCCTGCATTATACATACCTAAAATTTGATTGTCAAACGCCCACAAAACATTCTCACATGTGGTTGTATAGTCCTACATGAATCCCTCTCTTATTTATACAGTCGAATTAAAATGGGGGGAAAATTGCCTACCTATTCTAATATAATGGTGTGAAATGGTTTCCCACACAGCTGCTCTTGGATTGCTGAGTCCAAATGAAGAACCAATTAATAATAGTAAGGAGCAAGGAAAGAGGATGTAACCACCCTTCAGTGCTTGTCTGTAAGATTGCTTGAAGACTTGTGTAGAGGTGATAAGCAAACAGATAAAACATGTCCTACCCAAGAGCTGCTGCAAAAAGGTGAGTTAGGCAGTTCTAATGAGAATACAGATTTGAGTTGGGTTTTCAGTTCTACAACAAATAATCAGATCCATGATCCAGCATCCTATTTACATGAACATCGGAAGGCATTGCGTATTTACAAAAGCATAATACTACACTTTCACATTAATGTCCAGGCAGTCTTCCAGATCATGAAAGTTCAAAACTGTATGAAAGAGAAGACATGAGGCAGATGGAGGGACTGCAGACCTCCCTTTAGAGAGGACAGATGCATGGTCCTCAAGAAGGGGGAAAAGTAATATTAGTACCGTATGGTTGGTGGCTGCCCACACCACTTTCTTTTCTTCTGCATACAATTTTAGGTTAAAAAAAACACTGACTTGTGATACTTATTTTCTACTGTAAATCAAAACTTTCTTGTGAAACATTTGTAAGACAGACTGTGATTCAAGACTGGATTTTGGAAGGGAGGTCAACATATCTTTTTGGCTTTGGAAGTTTCCAAGACAGTAAGAAAAATGGGATATCTCTACCAATTCCACTGGAAAGTTCACTCTCTGTCACACACAATCCTTCTGAAGTGACTAAGTTTCCAGTCCAAGAAGCCATCATACTGTTTAGGTGAGTATGAGCACTGCATTCATGCATCCAGCTCCAGATAACACTTCTGACAAGCTACACTTTAATGTGATGCCCAGACAGAACAATTGTGGTTTTAGCGATTGCTGAAAATGTGGATAAACTCTGCTTTGCAGTCCCAATGAAGGCACCTAAACCACATTATCACAATTTGTTTGTCATGGGAAACTAAAGAGGATAAAGCTAGCACTTTTTGTGTAAAGCTTTTCCTATTAAACATGCAAGGCTGAGGAGAGAGGACTCATTGCTCATACTATGACAAATCAAGATGCACCGGAAAAGGAATGTTGTACCTGGACCAGCTCTAGGAAAATGTTTCTTTTCTACAATTTTATTATCCCTACTGTATCTTGTTTACATTAAAGAGAATTTTCTCCTGTAATTTTCAGCAGATTTCCTCTCTCTCTCTCTCTCTCTCTCTCTCTCTCAATCTCTCTCTCTCTGTGTGTACTGTATGTGCCTTCAAGTTGCCTGTCAACTTATGACAACCCCATAAATTTCACAGGGTTTTCTCAGGTAAAGAATACTCAAGGTAGTTTTGTCAATTCTTTCCTACAACAGCTGGTATTTGTTGGTGGTCTCCCATCCAAGCATTAACCAAAGCTGTTCCTGCTTAGCTTCCAAGATCAAATGGAAATTCGTTCTTTAAAGTACTTAGGCTCTAGATTTCCCCTATCTCAGAAAAGTCCCATTCCCCTTGCCAAATGTAGTTACTTTTTTCTCTTATCTCATCGTATAGATTTCATGAAAATATTTAACCAATTTGTTTTCCCAGTTTCATAACTATGACACTTGGAAAACCAAGGAGCCTGGACAGACTGGTGGTTTGCACCAGCCTCAGCCCAAACTAGGGGTGTGTGGGGCTGAGCATTTACACACTCAGCAGCCCTACCGCACACCCCAGGTGCCCTTTTGGTGTGCCCCCATACATATGATGTCTGTGCAGCGCAGCGCCCAAACACTGCCGTGCAGCATGGAATCATCATAGTGTGCAAACGAACCAATGGTGCCCCGTGCATGTGCTAAAAATAACCCACAGGGAGTGGGTTGTTTTTAGGCCTCCTGGAGACTGTGCCATTTGGTTGGCATAGTCTCCATCCAGGGCAGAAAGCTTTCTCTCCATCTGTCCAGCTCTCTCCATCTGTCCAACTCTCTAAAAATGCTATGCTTTCTGCAGCTGATGGTATGATGAGAAAGCAGTGAAATTCAGCTGGAGGAGGAGAGGGGTAATGATGCTTGGATTAGTTCTATTTAAAACCCAATCATCATCATCATCATCATCATCATCATCATCATCATCATCATCATCTTATTTCTAGCCCGCTCCTCTGTGAAGCACAATTGGAGCAGGGTACAGCAAGATTAAAACATACAGATTAAAACACTTCATCAACTCATTCCCAGCCACCCACCCCTTAAAAATAGATTAAATTAACAATAATTTAAAACAATAACAACATTAAAAGCATAATTCATCCTCGATGGTTCTCAGTTGAGGAAAGAGATAGCACCAAGCAAGGGGTCAGATTCAGTTAATAGGTCCCATTTTGGAGCTGGGATCTAGGAGGTTTCAAGGAAGGCCTGCCGGAAGAGATGCATCTTCAGAGCTTTTTTAAAGCAATCAAGAGATGTTATAAGATGCAACTCATCCGGCAGACCATTCCAAAGCTTCGGAGCGGTAGTGGAGAAAGTCCTCTGGGAGGTCTGCGACAGCCTAGTTTTCACATACTGTAGCAGGTTCCTCCCAGAGGATCGAAGTGTGCGGGGGGTAGGGGTTCATACTGGGAGAGGTGGTCCCTGAGAGAAGATGGACCCAAGCCACGTAGGGCTTTAAAGGTTAAAACCAGCACCTTGTACTGTGCCTGGAAACTAATCAGCAGCCAGTGGAGAGCCTTGAGCACCGGTGTTATGTGGTCTCTCCTTGATGTTCCAGTTACAATCCTGGCTGCCATATTTTGGACCGGTTGAAGTTTCCGGGTTAAGCACAAGGGTAGCCCCATGTATAGCGCATTACAGAAATCCAGGCGTAAGGTTACCAAAGCATGTACCACAGTTTCCAGGTCCCTCATGTCCAGGAAAGGGCGCAGCTGGCGTATCAGCCGAAGCTGATAACAGACACTTCTGACCGTCACATTCACCTGACAAGTAATGTGAAGCGACGAATCTAGGAGTACCCCCAGACTGCGAACACAGTCCTTAGAGGAGAGTGTGACTCCATCCAGGACTGGAGACTGTATTCCCAAGCCTGGTCTAAACAATAGACATTTAACACATATTTTGGATATACCAGAGAAACATTTTAATGCTCAGTTTCCCAGTTAAACCAAAAATGAGAATTGTTGTCATGCCTAGCCTGGAGGAGGACTTGGACAGTTGTCTTCATGTATATTCTCCCATAAATACAGCAAAAAGAGAAAGTTCCAAGCTTGTTCAGTTCATTGTCATTAGGGGTGATGTCCAAGTGGCTAAAGTGAACATTTACTTGCTTCTCTTAAAGACTTGAGGTTTTTCCTTTGTGAAGGTAGTGACAGATAGACCAAGACAGATCTAAAAGTCTGAATTTTGCTATACGAACCTGCCGGGGTTTTAAGATTATCAGAATCTCATCATCAAAAGAAGTGTATGTGTTGAAGACATTGCAGAACACCCTCCCAGTGGCTGTTCCTTTGAAGGGAGACTAGCCCCTGCTCTTGGCTGTTCTCCAACTTGTAGGAAAAGACCCTCTTACTAAGGCACGTCTTTGAGAACTAACTACCTACTTAAGAAGGGACAAATTGTTTTTAATTTGGTGTCTTCTTTAAATGATAATTGGTTTAATTGTGCTAATATTACAACCTCCTGTGTTTTTAATGGCATCTGGCTTTTTAATCACTTTTGTGAGATGTTTGGATCTCTGGTCCTGGGAGAAAAGCAGGATTATTATTTAATTATTTTTAAATCAAAATATATCCCCTTCCCTGCACATGTGCACATAAATGTAGCAGTATGGTGTAGTGGTTTGAGCACTGGACTGCAACTCTGGAGACTAGGCTTCAAATCCCTCTTCAAGCATAAAAAAATCACTGGGAGACCTTGGATAAGTCACACTCTCTCAGCCTCAGAGGATGGTAATGCCAAGTCCTATCTGAAGAAATTTGTCAAGAAAACTCTATTATAGGGTCGTCATAAATCAAAATGACTCAAAGGCACACAACAACAACATCATCAACAACAGGAAATTAAGGGGAAGTGGAAGAATATACAGTTGACCCCCCTCCAATTCTATTCAGCTGTCCTGTACTAATTGCTATTTTCTAATGTGCCCTAAAATTACGTGCCAAATTTTAGTATTTAAACAATGTCATCAATAGTATAAGGGGATAAAATGCCATAAGAAAAAGCAGACCTATGTCAGCTAGCTAGAAATTTCAATTAAATAAACATTTAGCATACAGAAGAGGCCTTTGATCTCCCAACAAGCAGATACAGCCAAGCTAATACATATAGGTGATCTGTTCTGAGCTGGTGAGTTATAATAGCATATTGCACTTAGAACTGGAAAGCCTGGGTTCAAATCCCTGCTTAGAAGTAAGTAACCCTGAGTTGCCAGGAGAAAGTTACTCATTCTCCCTCAGACTAAAACCAACAAAGGACTGATGTGAGATAAAATTGCTGGGTGGAGGTGGGGAAGACAATGCCTAATCTTCTGATCTCTTTTGTAGGAGGACAGAGAGCAATTAAGATAAATTATCATATACAGACTACAATGGAATATACTGAACAATCATATATTTGCAGAAGTATGTTTAGACAGAGTTGTGTACTGTATCTTTTCCATCAACTACCATCAGAGAGGCCCCATCACTGGGGTATATTTTGTGTATGTTGCTGTGAGACAGAAATTCCAAGACTACATCTTTGTAGAATGATTGCAATAACAGTTGGATAAATGTGCAATCCAATACCTCACATCTGGTATTTCATCTCCCTCCCATACTACATTTGGGTTTAGATATACTTGTCCTTAATACTGTGCAAACTTTATGACTTGCATTTTTATAGAGGCAATAATGAAAAGGGAACTTCATCAAGTTAAAACAAAAAGAAAAACACTACACATTTAGCATGGAATGGGGGGGACTTTGTTTTCCCTCCTCCTTGCCTGTTTTAAAGGAAACAACATACATAAAATGTTTAACCAAAAATGTTGAATATGAATTAAGGCTTTCAAATGAAAATGCTTCATTCCAGTAATTAAAATTTGTCTTTCTCATGAGCAGCATTTTTATTTGAGGAATTGAAACAGAAGAGTCAGGTAGAAGAGAAACCAATTACAAGCTGTCAGTTTATTCTCTGTACTATCCCCTCCCAAAGAAGAACATATGCTAAAGGTGCATGTTAAAGGTCCAAATACTTGAATGATACAGGTTTAGAGGTGAACTATAGTATGTCAAGTAGCATTTCACTGTCTGAGAAGGAAGTTCAAGACAAATATGTCTTCAATTGTCAACTACAATAGAAGAATCTTTACTCAAAATAGCCTACAAAACTCTGGGGCTGTGCAGGCTGGCCATAAAGGCCGGCCTGGGGATAGAGTCAGGGCATGACATCTACACGATGCAGTACCAAAGGAATGCCTTAAAGCTGCGGCACCACAGCTGTCATGCCCTTTCCAGGGCGCCAGAAGGAGCTGCTTTTTGCAGCTCCTTTTAGTGCCCTGGAAAGGCCATATCAGGGCCACAGCGTGTGGGATGCTGTGGCCCCGATCTGGGGAAGATCCACACCGCCTTCAAGGGCAGTCTGACCAGCCCCTCTCTTTCACCTATG
Organism: Urosaurus nigricauda; assembly: GCA_034509955.1. NCBI lineage: Eukaryota > Metazoa > Chordata > Lepidosauria > Squamata > Phrynosomatidae > Urosaurus > Urosaurus nigricauda. Next base: position 99,245,577 of record JAOEGL010000001.1, read on the forward strand.
GCATGCACCCCTCTCTTATTGATATACTCAAGTTTATATGGTTTTCATATGCTGCCCGCTGCAACTGTAATCCATCATTCCTTGGCACACACAAACTGCACATCAAAGCAATTTCTTTAAAAAAAATAAGTAGAATATACACATACTGCAATGAAGCAACTATCCAGTATTGTAAAACTCCCTTCACTAAAGCTAATGATGAGTGAGGGCTGCATTTTATAACAGAGAATGTTTGAAGTCTTCACACTTTCTACCTTTGACAGAGACATGTGCAGGCAAGCAGCCTGGCAATAAGCAAGTTCACAGGAATCACTAGAAAAAACTAAACTGCCAACAAAAAGGGCAACAATTTGACCTAACTACAGATACAGATAAACCAGGTGTTATTGTGTGTCAAAATCACAAAACCCTAACTATTGGCTTTATGAATCAGAAAAATAATCTCAAAATCAGAGCAAAGCATTTGTATAAAAATAAATTGTTCTGTACTTCAATCAATACTTCTCATGATGCAAAGAATGATATATGTAAAAGATTCCTTCATACAAGAAAGCTTTCACAAAGGCAGCGTTGACGGCATTATTTGAGAGGTGCAATTCTATTCCTGAGGCTGCTGATTGATTTTATCAATTATTGACCTGAGCCTTGATAGCAATTAAGGATCAGTTACTTCTGGGGCAAGTCTACAGATCAAAAGATAAGATAAAAGCATGAAAACATTTAATATTTACTCTACAAGAATAGTCTGGTTTCACTTTTAGTAAACTATGCAAGAGACATCAAAATGATACTATGTAAAAACAATTTTAAAAAGATCTCTATGGGCCTTTCCAGGCCGCCCAAAAGGGACAGTCTGCACTTGCCTCTTTAAGCAGCGAGATGGGGCCAAGGCTGCCGCACCAGCAGCCTTCACGGCCCCATCCTGCCGCTTCTGGAGGGGAAGTGGCAAACTGCTGCTTCCCCGCGGCCACAAAGCGGGGTGCAGCAGATGGGGCCGAGGGGAGAAAGGGGCCGCCACCACAGCCCCTTTCTCCCCAGATCTTTGCCACAGCCATTTAAAGGCCGCAGCAACACCCACGCCAAAAAAGTAGCTCGGTTTACGAGCTCCTTTTTGTGCCGCGGAAAGGACTTGCGTGGCGCACTCCTATGGCACAAAAGCATCATGACGCGCGCAGCGTGTCTAAAACGCTGTGCACATCATGACGTCGTCATGGCGCGTCCGTATGGACACCACCATTTAAAAATGGTGGCGCCCATATGCTTTAGGGTTCAGGAGGGTGTGCCCTCCCGAACCCTAAAGGTGGCGCAAAGAGCCCTTATCACGGCTCTTTGCACCCATCTAGATCGGGCCCTCATCTTTGAATTCTACTTCCTCAGGTGTATTTTATTGTTTGTTGTTGTGTGCCTTCAAGTTGTTTCCAGAGAGAGGAGTTACTTTTCAAACTTCTGTCCAGGAAAAATGTCAAAATATCTTCCATCTTAAGCATGACTAAGAGGCATGGATTTATATAGTTTTGTTGTTGTTTTGTTGTTGTTGTTGTAAATAAGAATTTATATTAATTTTTAAAATTAATAATGTTTCTGGCATTCCCAGGGTCACACAGGATATATATACACAATCTTTTCCCAGGCAAGCATTCTCTGAAGATGCCAACCACAGATGCTGTTGAAATATCAGGAAGAAACTCTTGTAGAGCATGGCCACATAGCCTGCAAAACCCAGAAGAAACTATGGATGCCAGCTATGAAAGCCTTTGATTTCACAATAAGATTTCTGTTTATTCATGTATAATTCTCAAAATATTTTTATTTATTTGTCTGTTTATTTTTTATTGCATCTTTCTTCCAACATGTGACCCAAGGAGGTTTACAATACAGGTTAAAACAAAATACAGCTAAAACTACAGCATACCCCCATGCTCTTTGGAAAATTTTGAAATACTGTCATAAATAAACTTTATATGCCAGCAAAATGGAATACTAATACTACTAATAATTTTTATTTTTTATCTACCTTTTCCCTATTACTATTACAGCTACTACTATTCCACATGATATCTAAAACACTTACAGTGTTTTGATTTCAGAATCCTCACAGGACAATTATGCTATTAGGGCCATAAGACTCTATTATAAAGTCCTCAAAAACATAGCATGGATTCAATAAATCCTTAGACACTACAAAGCAGTGCTCAGCTTGATGAATGAAAACATGAGTTCATCCAGTGAGAGAGAGTCAAGATATAAATTCTCCTAAGCATCTGTATCCCCACCCCTCAGTATGAACACCAACCCCAGCTGTCTCAGAATTTTGAACGTACCTTAAATCCAACCTCAGCTACAATCTGTACATTTAATTTATATGACATAAAAACACCACCAAATTTTTTAAAAAAACATGATTTAAAAAACACAGACCTGGTACAGAAGTTCTATAGCACCAACAAAACAGAAATATATCGTAGACATATTCCTCAGTCATAGTTACACAGTAGCTTTTACAATTTACAACATTCCTACCACATACATATCTTTCTTAACTTTACCACAATTCTTTTGTAGTTTAATGTTGAGGAATCAGTTTAGATCCAAGCTCTAGAAGAAATGGTGGTATAAATCTGCTGATAACATGCCTATATAATGTTACAGGCATCTTAACGATCTCTCAAAAGGCGCCTCATATGAGAGATACATTTCAAAAGTTTGTTTGTTTGTTTGTTTTTATCCCACCTTTCTCCCAGTGGGACCCACAGAATGAAAGACAGATGGGAGAAAGGAAGAATTTGTGGCCCCGGACAACATTTTAGTCATAGTTGCACACTTTTATACATTCTTCTTTGTGGAATGTAGCAGTCACATTAAACTGATTTCCTCTAAATTTACAATGAGACTGCCACCAATCATTTAAGTGACAAAGAGAGAAAAAGGGGGAAATATAACAGGATGAAGAAGAGGAGCCAAGGCAAGGACGGAGGGAAACTGTAGTGTTTGATATAAATGAAAGTGGAAGTGTGGGGGGGGAGGGGAGTGGAGAGAGAGAGAGACTGAAATCAACCAGAGAAGAAAGGCCTAGAAAGTTTCTGCCAACAGCCGCTAAGATGCTTCATCACAAGCCTATTTTTCCAGACACTATGTTTCATTTGGCTTCAAGGGTCACATGACAGCTGCACACTAACGCCTTAAGGTCTGTTTCTGCCTCTGTGACACTGACAGGCTGTGAGAGACTCCAACACCACAGAAAGAATTTTTTTCCCCTTGTTTCCATTACATCATCCAGCCAGTACTGGGGGAGAAGGAGGGGGGTACACAGCTGGTGGCAGCTGCAATACCATCTGCTTTCCACTTACAGTGCATGCTAGTTTGCTCTGCAGATTCCAACTGAACGTTTCTGGGGAAGAGCCTGCCTCTCCAGACAAAACACCCCATTGTGTGAAACATATTTGCAATTGTGGGGGAATAAGTTACTCTCCAGTGCTCAGAAAAAGATTCATCAGGTAAGGATTCCTGATCGCTTGCAGAGCCCAGCAGCACAAAGGACAAAATCACTAAACACTCAGTGATTAGGGGAGAATAAAGAGTAAAGCAACAACCTGCCATCTGCTTTCCACAATGCGAGGAGCCAGAACCAAAACTCTACAGTCAGCAGTATTTATTTATTTATTTATTTAGAAAGAGAAGAGATAAGGGAAGGGAAAAGCAGCTTAGTTTTCCCAAGTCAGAGATTAGCTGCAGCAACTTGGAAAGAACAAAAAGTAAAAACAACTTCTCCCTAGATGGGATAAACATCAAATATATTTATGAAATACTGTCAGCAGAACTGATAATTTATAGCAGTCCAAGTTGGAAGGAAAGATTTTGAAGTTGCTCATAGAAATGGATTCTGAAAAGTCATGGAACTTCACAATGAACTTCTTGCAGAGAAAGCTGTGGTCTATTCCTTGGTCTCTTACAAAAAGCACTGCCAGCTTGCAAGTTGAAAGTTAAAATTTATTTTTAAAGGTGCTTTACATATTCATGAAACATTAATATTGAGTTTTTAAAAATACTATTTCCAAAAATGTAATGCCTTTGGGGAAGACTTCACAACTAATATAAAATCTTATTTTATCAGTTCTAAAAATCATTCACAGTCTTTAGTGAAATCACTCACAAATATTAAAAAACTGCACACAAGAGTTTGTGCTAACATGCACTGTGTTGTTTTCTTTGTCAACTTGCTGCAAAATGGATTTTCTTAATACTTTTGGAGGAGACCAAATTATAATCTACCCCATCCCACTGCCCACATTCATCCTCACACACTTTAATCCCCTTCTAGAACATGGCCACATAGCCCGAAAGCTCCACAAAAAACCTATTAATCACTACACACAGTGACTTCAAGCAATGTCAAACTTATTTTCAAAATGGCGGGATCTGCACAACTTACCATACATTTTGCCTTCATCAGACAATATGATTTTCCTTCTTCCACATGGGGGATATATTGCTAGTGCTTCCTGAAAGCTCTGCTCAATATCTGGGCTCCAGACACCTTCTGCGTCATTATCAATAGGTTTATCCGCCGAATCGCTCATTCTTTCAATGTCTTCGGCAGGACTCTCACTGCCGCTCCAGCTGCTAGGCTCAATGGTGACGGCTGGTTGCTCCAAGCCTCAGCCTGGAAGCTTCAACAGAATAAATCTAAAGAAGAGAAACAGCAACAAAATTGTTTCAACTGAATATTCCCAGACTAGTTCTAGTAATCAGGACCATAAATGCACAAATTGTGATTACAGGTTATAAATCCCCAAACAGGGAGAACTAAATGAAAGTAAACTAAATTCTGAAATAAGGTTCTAAACTATGTTCTTTAATTATGTAAGAATAAGGGGTCATATGTATTCTAACAAAATGGTTAATATATTTGTCAATATACTGAAAAATTGGATATCCCCACAGACACATATTGATTTTATATAACTGCAATTGTTTCTTGAATGTAACATTTACTCCCCATTAGATCTAAGGAAAGTGTACTATTTTAAAATGGCTGTTTTATTATTTTATTTCATTTCAGCTGCCTTTGGAGTTTTGATAAAAATGAACATACACCATACCATTCTTCCCTTATTTAACCCTATGTGAATAGCACAGTTTGTGTGTGCAAAAACAAAAAGGAGCCGTTACTTTACAAGTAAATGATCTCTCAAGAAAAAGGATAACTAGAATAGATTTTACACCTATTTTTTAAAAAATGCCCACTATGAAGCAGAGGGAAAGAGATCCCTTCCAGATACAGAATCAAATTAATAAAACATAATCTAATATGACAGCACCTGCTAAAACCACTTCACTTACAGATTCACGTCAGTGTTTCCCTTGAATTTGAGGGGAATGTTTGTCCAATATAAAAGCTGCATTTTTTGCAAACACCTCTTGCAATAGTTGTAAGCCTACTGAAAACCTACTCACAATTGTAAGCGGTGTAAGTGGTGAAGAAAGTGCCAGGAATGAATTTTTCTCACTCTGTCAAAACACTGCTGATTTTGATTACAGACAAAATATACATAAATTGGACATAGAATGGATATAGTTCTCAGAAATGTTTGTTTAAAACTGTACATCCACCTTTATATACAGAGAGAGAGGTGCTAAAAGAATGAGGCAGAGATGTGTTTCCTCCTTTCTTCAGGGCAAGGGATTAAAAAATGAAAGGTTTTACTGAATTGACCTACTTGATTTAAAATACTTGCTTACTATGAACTCAAGAGACTCACTAGGCATATTAAGTATTACAAATTTTAAAAAAAATATCTAGATTATATCTGCCTGGGAGGATATGAGAATTGGTTATGTTAGTATAAACTAAGCTTCTTAAGTTCTTTGTAGTGTATAAATGTCCCTTATTTGACTACTACATTTATACAGGTCACCAGAATTGTCAGAACCTCTCCCCTTCCAACTCAATGTGAGCCCCCACTCCCACAGATAGGTACAGAGCAGCAATTCCTGCTTACTTGTGGAGTTCCTGAAGCTGAACTACCAGTCAAGGTCAACCACCTTGTGGAAACTGAAGACAGCTTTTAACAAATTCCATATATGTGTGAATATTGATATGGCTGAGCAGGAAATGGGTTGACAAGGAAGGAAGATACTGTGTACCAGCAACTAAATAACTTCATTTCTTTCCACAAACAACTACTTAGCCACTTCAAGTTCAGCATCATCTATCAAGAGACTACATAATTCACTTCATAGCCTACTCACAGTTGAATTTCAGTGATTTTCATCCACTTTGAATTTCAGAATGATTCACTTTAGTGTTATGACAGAGTGTGAAGAAAAGGGTGGGCTCACCTTTTAACTACCAATTTTAAAACTTTTTTAGCATTTTCCCACTTTCTGGAAATTTAAATTGAGATGGTCATCTATATGTTTGTTGTCGTTGTTGCATTCCTTCAAGTTGTTTCTGACTTATAGCAACCCTAAAATGAACTTATAGTTTGAAAATAATCCAAAATACAATTTTTTATCATGCTTCAATTAAAATACCAAAATATACAAAGCAGTATTGCTATGTTGGATACAATGTGTAAAGCATTCATGTGGACACACAAACGAACTAGAAAAAAAGTTTTGAAATCTAGCTGGATGGTTTAGCTGCTGAACTCAAAGATAAGCCTAGCTGAATTGCTGCAATACTACAGTCATCCCTCCGTTTTGTGGGAGGATCCGTTCTGCCTACACACACACACACACACACACACACCCGCGAAAATGGAAACCAGCCAATATTCAAGCCCCATTGGCTTGAATGGTGGCATACTCCCACAGGCACCCATGGGCATGCACCCCATTTTATGTCCCTCCGTTTGCCCCTTGTGTGTACTTGGGGGACACAGATTCAGAGTCCACACAAACGGAGGGACAACTGTATAGTTAATTGTATCCAAAAAGACCTCCTTTGAACCCACAGTAGATGCTTAGAAACCTTTAAAATTAGCTATTTATTTAATCAACTCATGTACAAATAAAGATTCTGCAATATTTCCAGGGTTGTCAACATCTTTAACCGCTACACTATTCTAGTATAGACATACCTCAGTTAATATAGGCTTTGGCCAAAATGATCCTTTTTACAAAGTCTTTTTCTATCCACCCAGCCCCTTCGTCTTTTTCTCTTTGACCTCATTCTAGCTGGAAGATTTTTATATATATATAAAACAACTTAAGCATTGGCTGGTTAATGAAGAACAGGAGAAACACAGTAACAAAGTCTGAGTAGTGAAAGAATAGAATACAATCAGCCTTCCATATCCACAAATTTTTACTCTACAGATCCAACCATCCCCAGGTTGAATATATATATGTATATGCACGCACACGCACACACACACTCTAAAAGCAAACCTTGATTTTGTCATTTTATTCAAGTGACATTATTTTACCAAACCATTATATTTAAATGGACTTGAGCATCCACGGATTTTGGTATTGTGGGAGAGGGGGTCCTGGAACTAAATCCCAGGAGATACCAACTTCTTAACTGATCCTACCACAGTTTTTTGTGCCTGTCTACAAAAAGCAAAGTAACAGCAGCTACCTCTAGAATCCCTTACTGAGCATGAGTGAAGAGCAACAATGAAAGGAAGAGGGAAAGTGAATTAGCCTGCCTCTCCATCTGCCCCCAGCATATTAAAATAAGACTGTTTTTATGAGGTTGGCTACCAAAACAGAAATCATAAGAAAACCTGGTGAAAGGAAAGGTGCATTTTGGAAATAGCTTTCAAGCGGTACTTAGAAGGTTCAAAATGTTTTTGTTTACTCATGCAAACCCTACTTGACTCGGTTGTTTCATTTCACATGTGCACACTGTTAGCTTTGTATAAAATTATTCTTTCCATGTTATTCATACCCCAAATATCAAATTTCTGTTAATGTAATGTCCAGGAACATTACTAGTCCTAGCTTCCTAAACAAACAGAATACTTCTTCCTGCAATAATTTCCCCTAATATTTGGGTTGCAAGGTATGAGAAAGGCCTTCCAATGGAAAAGCAAGTTGCTAGCAGTGGCATGTGTCTTCTCTGACACACAACCACACATTTTCTTCTACCTTTTTGTGTATTGTCTTGATTGGTTTTGCAGTCCATTGCAATCATGTGGTGAAATCATGATTAACTTCTCCAATTCATTACAACTGGACTAAGGTGAGAAGAAGTCTAGATGCAATCTACTGTTGAACTGACTGATAATTATCAGTGGTGAAACAATCCCCCTTCCATTTTTCCTGGGTCCTTGCACTCGCCTGGGAAAAAAATAAAGCATTGCCACCTGCGTACTCAGTTTCCAGAGTATCTGGAAATAATTTTAACAGTGGGGATTGATACTTTGACAAGCCAACATGGCTAGAGTATGCAACTTTTAAGTGATGGTGATGTTTATACTGCAAGTTCTGGGATGTCCTTTACAATCACAGACTCCTTTGTGAAGGAATCACTCGAACAATTTATGCCCAAATAATAATGTTATATGTTCAGCATTCTTTTTTGAGAAAACATTTTTTTCAGTTGATTACATCTTCAGTAAAGACAAATCAGTATGTTATATGGCCTCACCTTTTATTACATTTAATGCTACATTTAATGCTCAACACAGAAACCCATTTCTTCAGAATAGCACTATGCAAACATGCACAAGCCATTTGCAAATAACCACAGTAAATGAAATCCATCATTTAAACACAATGCGAACAAAATTATTTCTCAAGTTAAGAAGCCTACTGCTTGTGAATGATTGTATTATTTAATTTTTAATTATCCAACTTAACCCAATTCCTGGTTCTTACAGAGTTCTCAGCTGTAGCCTATATATATCGTGTACCTTCAAGTCTTTTCCAACTTATCTCAACCCTGAGAGAACCTATCACAGGATTTTCTGAGGTTGAAAGTGTGTGAGTGCTCAGGGTCACTCAGTGGATTTCTATGGCTGAGCCATATGGCTGATCTGCACAGTCATAGCCCAATGCTCAAACCACTACAATGCACTGGCTCTCTATAAAAACTAAAGGTAAAGGTGACATGAGTGTCTAGTCGTAACCACCTGTAGGGGATGGTGCTCATCTCTGTTACGAAGCTGAAGAGCCAGCATTGTCTGAGCACTGCTCTGGTGGTCATGTGTTCAGCATGACTGCACCGAACGCTGTTACCTTCCCACCAAAATGGTACCTTTTTATCTACTTGCTTTTGAACTGCTAGGTTGACAGAAATTGGGACTAGTGACAGCTCACTCCAACATGCAGCACTCGGGCCTCGAACCGCCAATCTTCTGATCTTCAGATCAAGAGAACTGGAATCTTAACCACTAAGCCACTGCATCCCTATGGATGTTATAATCCTTTTATTTTAAGCAGCTCTGAATCTTTTCAAAAAAACAATGTAAAAGATGTAGAAGAATTTAACATTTAAATATAATGAGTAATGTTAGCTCTACATCTAGTGACTAATGAAATATGGAACTGCCACATCTTTTCCATCACATCCAACTGGGATGTCATTCACCCTAGGGAGATCTTGACTGGAGTTGATTGCAACCAATGTCTTTTCTATCCTGCCAACTGGAGCTAGAAATTAGGTCAAATCTCTGGTGATTCTGAGGCAAAACATCCCAATATAAGACCACCATGAAAAAAATCACAATAAATAATCTGCTGTTGCCTTTTGAGTGCTTGCCCTGAAGAAATGTCATGCTATATATCTTTTAAAAATTTTTCTCCTACTTCCTTTTGCACACTTAGAAAGGGAGAAGGAAAACTTTATCTAATTACTTTGATTTCCTCCCCTTCTTTCTGTCTTAAGCCCCATTTGCTGATGAAAGAGGAACTGAAATTGACTGAAAATCCAAGAACAGTTTGTTTAGTGATGGAGAGTGAATTCAAATTAACCTGATTTCCATGTCATCTGAGCTAATAAAACTGATCAACCATAGAGATCAGTTATTAGAGATTTGGACATAATATGAAGAACAATAAAAAAGTACATACGCCAAGGTGAAATCTTGTTCCCACAGTTTAGTCAGTTACTTCCAAGTAGAATTCTAACAATTTATATTAAATCATGTTTGAGTGCTGCATTTGCTGAGGTGTCTTCTTTGCCAAAATTAAAATATAAAAATAAAGTACTATATTTACATTCTACTCCCATAGTTTGCTTTTATACTCTTAATGACTGCCTTGCAGTGGTTTGGGAATTAAGCACATTTTCCATTGAGGGAGGGAATAATTCAAAATTATCTCCCTTATTACATATTACATAAGTTTGTCTTATTGATTTGTTTTAGCAGTTTTGATCTTATTTAGGGGCCGTTCAAGTAACCGGCTTTAACACTACTGAATCCGGATCTTGCACACGCGTAGGGGGGCAAATCCCCCATAACCTGGTTTCTCCCAAAGCGGTATATTTACCGTTTCTTTTGGGAGAAACCGGTTCGCAGGGAATATGAACTTGGCTCTGATCATGATCAGGTCAAGTTCAGGGGAGGGGAAAGGCCAGGGGGCGGAATATGCCTCCTCCCCCGGCAAAATCGGGCACTCCAGCATTTTTCGAATATTTTTATTTTATTTCATTAATTATTTTATTTTAATTTATTCTAATTATTATTTATTTAATTTTATTTCCATTTCATAGTATTTATTATTGTATTGTATTGAAACATCCCCATTCATAAACTCACTGGGGCTTATGAATGGGGATTTGGGGTTTCCCCTCCGGTTAAAAGGCCAAACTGTTTGAAAAGGCCTCCTGTAGAATGCGCATGAGCTGTCAAATTAAAAAAAATACAATAAAAATAATAAGAAATTAAAGTAAGATACACTAAAAATAATAATAAAATATATAATACAATAATAGTAAAAAATACAATAATAAATGGAATGAAATGAACTAAAATAAATGTGCATGAGTTGTCAGATTAAAAAAATACACTAAAAATAATAAGAAATTACAGTAAAATACACTAAAAATAATAATAAAAATATATAATACAATAAAAATAATAGTAAAAAATAAAATACAATACAATAATAAATACTATGAAATGGAAATAAAATAAAATAAATAATAATTAGAATAAATTAATATAAAATAATTAATAATAAATGATAAATAAATAACTAAAAAAATAAAAAAATCCAACAGTGCCTGATGAAAGGAGGAGGAGGAGGAGTAGGGGAGGTGGGGAAAGGATCCCCACAAGCTGCACTCCTCCATGCACATAAGCTGTCAAATATAAAAACGTATTTTTAAAAAACCAAGCATCTCACGCGGCCAATGGCTGCATCAGACGTCACTATGACATCATTTGATTGACAACCAAGAGGCTCCATCTTTAATAATTACTTTTTCGTGTATGAACTTTAGTGGGGTAAAATGCACCGGGAAGCATCAATGAGGGCAAAAGGTAGTATGAACTTCTTTCCGGAGAGATTCGGTAATGCCATGCACGATCTCATCTGGATCTAACCAGGGCAAATGGGATAGTATGGATGGGGCCTTAGAAACCACATACGTACCAGACTGACATGTGGGTTTTGCTTACCTACATTTAAATCCATCATGTTATTTTTTAATGATCTCTATTTTTAAAAAAAATTCTGAACCAAAGATGCCCAAAGATAGACCATGGGGCTTTTTACATTGGCAAGAAAGTGTGACATGAAGTTGCACTTTCCTTAATGCTTAGCAGCTAGACAGCAAGCCCCAGGTGTGCATTTAAAAAGTACAGGGCAGCTAGACTGAGGTTTTTTCTGTGGCTCAGCAACTACATGGGAAGCTGTCAAAACGCTACAAACACAGGTGGAGCAGCTACATGGGCGGCAAGGAACGTGGCTTTTAGCCGCGCTTTAAACATTTTTTTCCCTTGCTGGCTGCGAATTGCGCAATTGCGCAGGTACACCATACAGTCGGAGCTTATCACATGGGGGAGTACAGGACCATTCCGAAAGAGGGAGAAAGTGAGGTCAGTTCGGAAATGCACATGATTACGCACAAGCTCATCACACACAAAACAAGAGAGCATCTACACAAAAAGAAAATGCAGAGTCAATACGAAAGAATTCATCACATGTGAACATACTGGTCGGCTTTCTGTTGCAAATTAAGGCATCTTGGGAAATGGTAGCAAAGGCTCATGGGAGTTGTAGTCTGTGTTCTGTCAGAGCATTATATTGAGTTGTCTTGAGGTTTCAGCCCTCTGTCCAGGAGGGATTCCCATATGTCCTCCATTCTTGAGCAGAGCCCCCCCTTTTCCAAGTTGACCAGGCACGTCCTCCTTTGCCAGGACACGTCCTACTTTTCCAGCCTTCTTTTTGAAGAGGAAGCAGGAGGGCCAGGCGTGCTCTGGCCAGGCTCTGGGGGTCTCTTCCTGGCTCCTTCCCTCCCTCCCTCCCTCCCCGCTGCCTTCCTCCTCCCTTTGGCTGAGAGAGTGTGACTTGCAGGGAGGAAGGGCAGCGGTGGTGCTCCAGGTCCTCCTGATGCTGGGCCAGGGCAAGCTGGAAACAGGAGGAGGAGGAGGAGGAGGAGGAGAGGGACATGGGGCCCCTCTGCTGCCCTGCTTCCCTGCAAGTCACACTCTCTCAGCCAAAGGGAGGAGGAAGGCAGCCAGGAGAGAGCCATGGAGCCTGGCCAGAGTGTGCCTGGGCCTGCCTTCTCCTCCCCCCTTTGGCTGAGAGAGTGTGACTTACAGGGAAGCAGGGCAGCGGAGGTGCTCCAGGTCCCTCCCCTTCTCCTCCTCCTCTTGCCAGCTTGCCCTGGTCTGGCTGAGCGCCTCCAGTGCCCTGCTGTCTCCCTAGAAGTCACACTCTGTCAACCAAAGGGAGGAGGTGAAGGAAGGTGCAGGCGCACTCTGGCCGGGCTCTGAAGGTCTCTTCTTGTCTTGGCACCTTCCCTCCCTCCGCACTTGTATCGCTGCCTTTAAATGGGCGCTTTAAAGATACAGAGCCCCATTTAACCGTTCAACTACACCTTAGCCTTTAGATGCAATAGGGGTGCTTTTTACATTGGCTAAAAGGGGCGGTCCAAACTCGCCCCTTCTAGCGGCGAGATGAGGCCTAGGCTGCCACACGGGCAGCCCCAGAGGCCTCATCCCGCCGCAACGACCCGCCGCAAAAAAGAGCTCCGGGATCGAGCTCTTTTTTTGCGGCGCGGGAAGGGCGCGATTGGCGCCCTCCCGCGCCGCCAGAGCGTCAAAACGTGCGCAGCGCGTCAAAACGCTGCACACGTGATGACGCTTAGGGAGGGTGTAAAGGCTACGCCCTCCCTAACCCTAAATGCGGGCTTTTTAGCCCTAAAAGCGCCTTTTTTTGCCCGTGTAAAACGGGCCAGCAATGCTGCACCCTTTTTTAAAAAGTAGTGGGGAAATCAAACTACTTTTTAAAGGCACTTCTTCTCCCTTAAAACTCCAAAATAGTGTTTTCATGGCACACTTTCCCTTTTTCTCATCTAAAGGCTGGGCTTTCATGCAGCCTTCAACACACCTCTTTTTGCCAATGTAAAACGGACCCATATATCTGAATTAGAGTTCAATTCCAAAATTCTACCACTGGCTTAATGTACATACACCCAGCCACAGAGCTCTTCAGGACAAAACCAATCAAAGCATTTTTTTGTGTGTGTGTGTAGTTTTATATGTTGGAGCTAACAAAACAACTAATTGGCTTACTTTGCTCTCACTCTCTTTATTATTTTTACATGCTTCTTTTGCATTGCACTGGACTTGAAGAACAATGCAAATCCTACAATGTGCATTTAAGCCTTGGGTTCTCTTCATTTTACACAATGTTTTTTCGGGAGGAAGGGAACAAATATATATTATGTGTAATAGTTTAGAAATATTATAGTAAGCACTTTATAATTAATGATAAATTGATAATTAATAAGCCCATCTCCCCCCCCCCACACACACACACAAAATGGCCTACTATCTAACCAGTTCACATGCTGGCCAGTCCATATGAACCACATTTTTTGAGCTGTGTTGAGTATATCACACTCATTTTCAAGGCAAAAAGTAACTTTTCAAGATCTGTGAAAGTACCTTGAAGAACATGGAAACCTATTGTAATTTTTAAACTTGTCCATGTCTGCTTGTAGCCTCAATATGCTCCTATTATTATTATTATTATTATGAAGCATTTGATGTGTGATATGGAAACAGCCTAAGGCAAACAACAAACAACAACAATAACAAATAAATCAAGGATCATATTGAGAATATAATGACAACACAGTGCAACTAGAACTGAATACCTAACTCCATAACTAAGACCAAGGTCCTCCCACTTTGGGAGAAAGGCAGGATATAAATCCAATAAAATAAATAAATAAATAAATAAATAAATAAATTTGCTGACAGCCAGAAAGGGAAGAAGGAATGAATATTCACTGCCAAACAACCAGGGCAAGACTCCTTTCTTAGTGGGTGAATTTCTTTGCCCACCTTCACTGTGCAACAAAACATTCACTTCTTCCAACTCTGGTCATGCATCTTTTTGCAACCACACCTTGATGTTAACTAGTTATAATAGTTATATTTAAATGAATCAAAAAGGTGACTTGTTGATTTGTTGCCTCAGCAACAAGGATATAGTTTTCTCTCCCATTAGCCCCATGTGAATGTTCTCCATCCTTCTGCAAAAGGATGCAAAACATATTTCTGTTATGGTTCAGCATCACACAACTGATGCCTTGCCTTGACTCCCTGTTTTAAAAAGCAACAAAATGCAATTGTAAAATGAAGCAATTGTATAATTCATTCCATTACACAAATTTAAGCAAAATGTAGCCCTCAAATTAACTATTTTTTTCAACATTTCATGACTGATAACAAATTTCTATACTGTAAAATCAAAAGGTCATTTCAATTAAGATTTACAGCTAAATGGGAAAGGACTGTCCCCATCTCCCTGTCAAGTGAGATGTTCAAAGGTAACCCCAGGACACTTCCTTGTTCCTGTAATTTTATAACTTGCAATCAAAGGATCAAATGTATCTGAAAAATGTAATGCCTTCTGGTGATGTACAGATGTGGACTGTATTTGGGTCTTTCATAGGTTCCATGAGGATTTAAAGATAAATGCCATAATATATAGAATCAGGTAAGACACCTGAAAGAAAGCAGTCTTGTATCCCAACTCAGACTCCATTTGGTATTGGTAGACAAAGTTGCTGCTTTAGATTAAAAAAGAGACCACCAAAGGTTTTATGAATTCTCTGTTATGTACAACCAACAAGAATCGGACCAGACAAACTTCAAACCAGTCATTTTGCACTGAAATGGAAGATTGCAAATACTTAAAGGGAAGTATATGGGGCATTCATTAGCCAGAGAATCAAAAATAGTTATAGATTCTTGATCAAAATGGAAAATTTCAGACTGCTGGTATGAGTATGTACTGAAGGTAAAAGGAGAGGTGAAGAGAATAGCCTCCTTTCATCCATACAGATACATATACCAAGGACATCTGCTATAGTTTGAACAGTATACTGAGTGTGCATGTTCCACTCATCCACACACCTCCACCATCTGACAGTGGTTCCTTGCGTTAGGCAGGGATCCGTTCTGGACCCCTCTGCATAAGGCAAATTCCACCTATGCTCGAGCCCAATTGAGAATAATGAGGCTCATACTTGCGGCACGTGCCATTCAGGAAATGATGCAGGGCTTTCAGCATAAGCAGAAAGCTGTGTAAAAGGCACCTGCATAGGATGCAGATGCATTGTATTTTGAGTTTGGCTTAAATCAGCCCCTTACACACTGCATCCACCTAAGCAGATAGCTCCTCTTGATATTGCTTGGACTGAAGATTCCTTGAATCAGAGATGGAGAATTTTTTTCTAATTTGTGTTAAGCTATTTCTGAATACAAGCTTTTTTGATGCATTTCAAGATTCTGGTCCTACAAGGTACTTCCCAACTCACTACTCTTTTGGAGAGATTCCATATAATTTAAGACAACAAATGGCATCCTGTGAGTGACGTACAATGGCATACATTTGATTTAGGATGACATAACATAACTAGGTCTTACACCATTGTATTTCTTTTCTTTGTCAAGGCAGAAGGCAGACTTCTCTGTTAACCTCATTGTTGTTGTTGCTTCAAGTCATGTTGTGTGCCTTCACATCATTTCCAGCTTATGGTGACCATAAGGCAAACCTATCACAGTTTTTTTTTTAGGAAGCTTCTTCAGACGTCGTTTGCCATCATCATCCTCTGAGGCTGAAAGTATGTGACTTGTCCAAGGTCACCCAGTTGATGTACATGGCAAAGCCAGGGTTTGAACCCTGGTCTCTAGAGTCCTAATCTAAAACTGAAACCACTTCATAAAATAACCAAAATCCCCCTGGGATGTACTGGAGTCCTAGCAGATGAGGTCAGTACTGAGAGTCTGGCTAAAGTGGGGTGGGGTGGTGGTGGTGCAGCACCCAGAACCATTGATCACTTGGAATTTAAAAAAATGCTCTCAGGGGGATGTGAGGGCATTTCCACCAGAAGGGGGGGGGGAGGTGGTAGTAGTGGTCACAATTTATGCCCATAAGAGGCCTCCCCCCCCCGGTGTGTATGTATACTGTACATATACAATGTGGTTGCACCAGGGGGAGGGCAGTGCTCCAAGATCTCCTGGGAAGAGCTAATGTGGCCCCCTAGCTTTCCAGTTGTCCGCCCCTGAGTTATAGGGACATAGTCAGATGCCCTCAGTCTAATGCCCTGACTCTCTACCATCCACTACACAGTTGTTGAGTGGGAGCTGCTAAAATGTGAGTCCTGGACTGAGTAAGAGGAGAAACATAGCATAGTTCTGCCTGTGAACGATTTTACAAAATGTCTCCCAATGCAGAATATTGGCCCATATTTTCTTCTCATCACTTCATGTTATTGTAGTAGCTAAGTTCCCTTCAGGGTGCTTTCCCTGACATAACATTTAGAAGCATGTGTCTTGGGACATATGCCATGATGCCTATAAAAGACATCCTTAAAAGCATCAGCTTCATGTGTGTGACTACCCTTAAATGCCTCAGCAAAGAAAGGACTTGAACAATTTTGTCCATGAACAGTATTAAGCTTGTTACTTTTACCATACCCATAGTTTAGATACAGGAGTACAATATTTCAAACAAAGACACGTAAATAATTGAAGAACCTCAGACTCTTTCAATATTTCTTGGGAAGATTTGGGCAATGCAAAAATGCTTTCTCAAAAGATAGATGCAAAAACACACCATTTTAGACAGTTCCCACCGCATCAGTGACTCTAAATTCAAGTGAGCAACACTCTATAAAAAACATTCGTCACAGTAGTCATACAGACAATGATGACATAGCAGATTAGAATTCATGTTGGCTGATGTAGGCTTCGAAAGGAGAACATATGGTGATCTGACAAATTTAGTCACCACACTAAGGGACAAAGCTGGCCCGCACAATATGCTGGTTTGGGGATGGTATGGGGGCATGTTGTTTAAATGACACATGCCCTGACACCACCCCTCAAGCCAGTGTCATGCTGCCCGCCTGACCTCACTGGATTGCGGAGCTCCGGCGGCATGGCATTTATATGCCGCACACCACAGAAGCACAGAAAAACTGCTGCAGTGGCAGAAAAGCCACCCTTTTTCTGGCACAAAAAGGGGTGGTATATTTTCCCTTCTTTTTGAGCCAGGAAAAAGCTGGATCAGGGCTGTGGCGTGTGGTTGCTGTGGCCCCAATCCAGCACTCAAGCCGCCCTTTTACATCCATCTGTTTCAGTCCTAAGTTAACATAGCATAGTCACACATTGTTCAGCTCCATTTTACTTGAGTAAAAGACAGTTTGTAGGAGCAGCAGTTATGCAATAGGCCTCATGAACTGGAATTTATGGTTTCAAACTGTATTAGGAAGTTCTTAGTAGAACATTTCAAACCAAGTAAGCAATGAATCATTACTCCCAATTTTGCATGGTAAGGTTTGCAGCCTACGCTAACCAGATGGCAAGTAGGATAGCATTCACACCTATAGGATGGGGGAAAATATTTGTTTGAATATTTTCAAACACATCTTGAATCTGCACTGCAGGAAAAAATCCAGTTTTACACCATTTTCACTACCATGGCTCAATGCTATGGAATTCTGGGAATTGTAGTTTGTTGTGACACCAGAGCTTTCTGACAGAGAAGGTTAAGCATTTCACAAAACTACAATTCCCAAAATGCCACAGCACTGTGCCATGCCAGTTAATACGGTGTCAAATTAGACTATTTCTGCAGTGTGGATGCAGCCCTAATGAGGCTTTCTTTTTAGAAATATGTTGAGGCTCTAGCCTTTTTGGAAAAATCAGTGTGTCATCTGGAGTCCTTTGTCCCCACCTTGATAATAGAATATTTAAGTAAGCACGAGCCTGCTAGGAAGGAAAATGGTGAACATTAAGTGAACGATACATCTGTAAATCTGGAGTGTGGGCCATAAGAAGAATCCTGGCATAAATTTAACACACACCTCTGGTCATGTTAGGGTTATTTGGGACATAGCAGCACTTGCATGCACTACAACAGAACATGAGAGTGTTGTTCTGGATGTCAGTTTATCAGTTCATTTTCTTATTATTTGTGTTCCCAACTGCTTTGTTGACCCACAAGGGGCATTAACGACATGATTAGGCTATTGTTTTTCCAGGGCATGCAGAACCATGACCTGTTGAATTACCTATTGTACAAACAGAAGATTCTAGAGAAGAGTCGTAAAGGCAATGAGAAACATATGGATAGGGGGATCCACAGTTGGGTAATACCTTTATTAGGATTCACCAAAATGCCACAAGAAAAACATCAGGCTTATGAAAGCCCCAAACTCCTTCTTTGGGTTAGAGAGTACAAAACATTGGAGATGCTGAGACCTATCCATTTAGTTTATCATCACCATATTGAGAGAGTATCTAAATGTACCCACATAATCTAGCCTGAGTTCTGGAGACCTCAAAAGCTCACACATACTCTTGTAGCCAAATTTTGGCTAGTCCTAATTCAGGGATTCCCAAACTAAGTATTTTGGATTTTCTTCTCATGGATGAAAACAATTACATATGTACACAAATACGTAAATCACAGGCTGAACCTCCAGAATTATCCAAAATTCTGAAATCCCAAATAGTCCATAAACCAAAAACTTTTTTTCACAGCTGTCTGAGATAGGTGACACCTTTGCTTTCTGATGGGTAGAATATACACAAACTTTGTTTCATACATAAAATTATTGAAGGGATCTTCTGGCACCTTTGAGACTAACTGAAAGACGTAAGTTGGTGGCATGAGCTTTCAGATCATTTGGTGGAATAGAAAGCCCAGTTATTGTTCTGAGCCTTCAAGTTATTTCCAGCTTATGATGACCATTAGGCTCATGGGGTTTTCTTGGTAAGACTTGTTCAGAGGTTTGACCTGGCTTTCCCCTGAAGCTGAGAGCATGTGACTTGATCAAGATCACCATGGCCAAGCACAGAATTGAACTCTGGTCTCCAGAGTCACATTCCAACGCCTAAACCACCACGCCAACAGATGTATATAGCTGTATGTGTGTGAGAATGTCTATAGGAATGCAAAATCTTGTGGGTATGGAGATGAGGTGACAAGTTCAGTTTTAATTATGGATGTTGGGGCATAAAGGCAGGAGGAAGAAAGTTGCATAAAGCCAAGGTTAGTAGATACACTGTAGTTTGTTGATATACTCCAATTCTGTCATTTCTCTGGTACAAGCTCCCTTTGGATACTGATTTTCCAGATTAACATGGCTATGACTTTGAAAATTATGAAAAATACTGTATAAAATTACCTTCAGGATAGGTATATGAAACATTAATGAATTTCATGTTTAGACTTAGGTCCCATCTCCAAAATATTGCATTATGTATGTATATGTAAATACAGGTATGCAAAACAATAATAATAAACTTCTGATCCCAAGTATTTGTATAAAGGAGACTCAACTTGTATACATTTACATACATTTGTGTATCTCTGAAAAACTAGGCTATCTCAAAGTACAGTAGATCCAACACAGCTGGGCTAGGAAGTTGCAAAGGAGATAGGATTCTGTGTAGAACAAATGGATGGAACACATGCTGAGGAAGGAAACACATGGCAATTGGCCAGAGAAAATTTGGGAACCGTTACACCAGTTGGATCTCTGTTGTTGTCCAACTATGAACAGGTGCAACTATGCATAGGATGGGGTAGAAAGCAGGGAGTGGGAAGGAAGGAGTTGTGGTGAAAGAAAATACTTTATAGTGTTTTGTGCCAAATGTTCCAGAAACATTTGTAGAAAGTTCTCAAACAGACTGGGGAGAGCAGACAGTTCCTCAGAGTTGTATGAAAAAGCAAGAACTAGTTGCATGAAACTAAAGGCAAAGAGTTTTGCAAGCAGGGACAACCTCGTGTAGTTAGCCAATGATAATACCGCCACACATACAGTGTCGCTTTGGCAGAAGTTGGGAAATACAAAGCAGTTTGGGATAGAATCCAGGGATTCTGCTATAATGCAGGGAATGGTGAAGGCTGATGTAATGTAAGAACAGAGTAGACCATGGTTTGCCTATAGATTTGAAAGCTAAACCTATGGTTAAGAGTTTTTCACCTTATGATGACTGCAAAGTCTTATCTTAGTCATATTTTAGTATGATGTCTGCACTGGGTCAGCACAACTGTGGTCCAGGCTATATCTTGACAGGGAAACCCAGCTATGCTGGTAGCAGCTGTCTGCAAATCCCACTCTACGTTTTGCACATGGGTGGGAAAAGCTTTCCAGCAGCAGGTGCAAAGAGGTGCGAGAGCCCAGTCTTGCACTTGATAGCTGCATAAGCCTTCTGGCAGCCTGCCAACCATGTGGGTCAGTCATCCTTTGAACCTGCCAGCTGTATTCAGTATTTCAAAATCAGGTTGCTACAACAGCCCTTTGGCTAGTTATTTATTTCAACAACAATGAAGAACCAAGCCAGACCTCCAGGCACGCTCATTAAAAAGTGCAGTTGGACAGAAGAGAATGGGCTCAACCCGCATCCTCCCTAAAAACTTTAACAGAGAAGGCGATGAGGATTTTCCAGTACAAGACTTAAAGGTCAAAGGCTCCCTCTTGGAAACCCAGGAAGAAACATTCTTTCACTGTGGGAGTTTAGAAGTTATTTACGTATTACAACTCACATCATTCCCCAGCCAGCATGGTCTGGCCTAAAATCCAAAAACTTTTAATTAGCAATTTTAATTACATCTATAGGAACTGTTAGCTAGTGTGGTTGTAGTGGTTTGAGTTTTGGACTGTGACTTTAAAGATCAGGGTCTGATTCCCTGCTCGGCCACAGAAACACACTAGGTGACCTTGGAGAGTGTGTGACCTTGAGAATCACACACTCTCAGCCTCAGAAACTCCATGTTAGGGTTGACCTTAGGCTTGCCATAAGTCAGAAACAACTTGAAGGCACACAACAACAGCAACAAATGTTCCTTGTGTTTTAATTTTTACATCCAAAACATATTCACATGTTTCAAGATGCAGATGGCAAACATTTCCATGTCCCCTTTCATGGTAGCAGCAATGATAGGCCATTACAGATTCTGGTAGACTTTTGGGCTGACAATCCCTCCAAGATTCTGCATCTTCATTTAAACAACACATAAATCTGTTTGCATGTAATGCTTACGATTTAAATTACTGTGGATACTTCATAAAGGGCTATCAAAATACACAAAGTGCCAATAAGCATCTGAAATTACTGAACACTAACACATCTTTGAATTAATCTCATCTGTTCAGAAGGAGGAAATTGCACAAATCTGTCTGTGCACAAATTATATTAATATTTCAAATCACTGAAGCGACATGGAAGACCACTTTCTTGACTTGAAACTACTGATACAGTTGTGTTTATTATTAAACAGATATCAACTACCAATGTATGCTTTATACTGGATCCTGTTTTTGACTTTTAGAAACATGAGCAACATCTCAGTATCAATGAGCAATTGTATATTTCACTTTTTAAAATTTTAAATAAACAACATTTCCTTAGATGTTAACAAGTGACTCAAAGGAAAATGCCCTACAGATTGAGAAGTGTTGCAATTCTTGATTTTTACACTCAGCCCTGATATTGTTACTGTTGTAACTGTATTACAAAATGGAATTTATACACTACTCACAGGAAATACCAGCTACACTGATTCATGTACTTGAGAATCCTTCTGCATTCCAGAGGATTGTGGCATTTACTAAAGCACACTGTAAACTTCATGCAAAATACTGATCATATCTTTTTAGCCTCACTAGGATTCTCAAATCATAGGACTATCCCATCTTTCCCCAAACTTGAGAGCAAGGGGTGAAACAATTTAGTATGAAAGCACTGCCTCCAAACGCACACATATATCTGTTTTCCTCATTTGATAGACTTGGTGCTTACCCCCCCCCCCAAACCCCATGACATACCCTATGCAACTGTGGTTTATGATTAAGAGAGCATGCATAATGGCAGTCATTATTTGAGTAATGGACTTGTAGAAATCAGGGTTTGCATTCCTGCTTATCTGTGGAAACACAATGAGTAACCTTGAGTAAGTCACACTCTCTCAGCTTCAGAGAAAGGTGAGTTCAACAATAAATCTTTTAAAGATCTTACTAATGCTTTGAATAAACAGAGTTCATTAAAGCTCAACACTCCCTTGAATCTAGACACTGACAGTAAAGGCTAACTAGCAGCAATGAGACTTTCAGGGGGCCCTGCCTGTAAATACTGATCTTCCAGTTGAAGAACTGAAGAACTTCCAACTGAACCATCAGGAATCTGGAATCCTCTCTCTAGTTCTGATACGTTAAATGTAAAGAAACATAAACAGACTGGGCAACATTACAGTACAATTATCTTCCAAATTTAATTGAGTCTTACTTGGTTTTCTATACAACAAGAAATGTTACTCAGAGAACAGGAAACAGTATGTTTTTCATTAGCTGTTAAGAGTCCTGTAATGATGACTCTCTCAGAAATAGAGGGGTGAATTTATGGTTTCAGCACTAGAAGGAATGAGTACCCACGCTGCTGTGGGCTATTAGCTTACACATTGTAAACCGCTTAGAGAGTGCTTAAGTGCACTGATGAGCAGTATAGAAATGTACAGTACTTGCTACTAGAAGGACAATCTCTGCAGAAGTCACTGCTGTTAAATCCATGGCTCCTTCTCTCTTTTTACTTGTACTCCATTTTCTTCTTCAAGAACCTGACCAGCAGATTAGTTACCAGCTTTGTTTAGGAGGACAAGCCCACCATCCACAAGACTTTAAAAAATCTGTACACATTGCAATGTTTTATAATCTCTATCCCTATACAAATCTGATCACAGAAGAAATACTGGTGAATTTAACATAGATGTTTTCCTTATAAAGACAACATTATATCCCACAACCATACTGCAGTAATTTTAATTGCTATCCATTTTAAGTATACCCTATTCTTATGGCCAACAATGGCATTTACAGAACCCAGTATCACAGCTTATATGTTCAGACTAAATTTCCCCTGCAGTTATCCTTGTCAGTGAAGCACCCTCTGTCACCAACACAGATTTATGTGGACAAACTTGTTTCATCTCCTCATTGCTTATGTAGTTTAGTACTGTTTTTTAAGGTATCAGTTTACTATAAAAATAACTCTGCTGGCATTCAGCAGGACTGTGAAAACTTGGAGACTCAGATGGAAGAGAAAACACAATGCACAGAAAATGTACAGAGAGAGTTACATAGAGAAACACTAAGACCAAAACCAGATTGAATCTCCTTTAATGGGCCTAGATACAGCGGTTTCATCATTCTCATAATTTCTAGACACATGGGTAGCAATGACACGTCCTGCTTGCATGGAAGCACTTTCGTGTTAATGCAATCCCACATGACTGTGGCATTCTCCAACCACCTGCACAGATCATTCCTCTTCTGCTTCCATGGTTGCAATATTTATGCACAAACAACGATGACTTGGGATGGCACCAGGTGAGTAGTGTCTCTCCTTTCTATGTATGAATGAGAGAGAAAAGGCAGCCCAAGTAAATTCACAGTAACATTTTGTGCCATGAAGCTAGTGAAAGATCATATGTCCCTGTTGTTAACTGTCTTCAGCTCAGCTGAAACTCAGGGTGACCCCAAAAATAAGACATTTCCAAGACTCTCTGTCCTCAACAACTCTGCTCAGGTCCTACAGGCTCATGGCTGTGGTCTCCATAACTGAGTCTATCCATCTGGTATGCAGTTTTCCTTTCTTTCTGTTGTCCTCTACCCTTCTTAACATTGCTATCTTTTCTAGTGAGTCATCTGTTCTCATGAAGTGGCCAAAGTACGACAGCCTCAATTTAGTCATCCTGGCTTTCAAGGCTTGATCTGTTCTAGAACCCATTTATTTGTTTCTTTGGCCATCCATGGTATCCTCAGCACCTTTCTCCAGCAACTTATTTCAAATGAATTGATTTTCTTTCTAACAGATTTCTTTACTGTCCAGCTCTTGCAATGGTGATAGGGAATATTATGGCTTAGTGTTAAGTTGTATATCTTTGCACATAAATATTTTGTCCAGTCCTTTCCCCAGTCCCATCTTCTTCTAATTTCTTGACTTCAGTGTCCATTCAGTTCACATAGCACATTCTGAATGTTAAGAGCACAAGATCCCTTAGCAGAATGGGCTCCTTCATTTAAATGTGCCAGCTTTCAGACTTCCTAGATACTTAATGTTATATAGAAAACCTTGATCTGCCCTTGGATAGGGGAAATTGCCCAGTTTAAGTATAGTTAACAGTGGATAAACTGGAGGAAGATGGAAACCAACTATATGGAGTTTCAAAATCTGCAGAAAATTGACATTTTTATCTCATGTTCATGAAGTGGACTGGCTATGCACTGACATTTGCTTAATTATCCATCCTTCATAGTCTCAAAGCTGTAACACTGTTGGAATTTTAACTCATCTATAAATTATATAATAATATTATGTTAATGCACTGTTATGCCCTATATGTACCAGACTTCCTCTGATCTTGGAATCCAAGAAGAGTAAACCCCCTAGGTAATACTTGGGAGTCTTCCAATGAGTACTGAGTGCTGTAGGCTATATTTCAGAGGAAGGAACTGACAAAACTACTTCTGAGTATTCCTTGCTTGAGAAAATTCATGGGGTCACCATAAGTCAACAGGCAACATGAACACACACACATACACATCACTATCAGGTCAATAGATGTTAGATGAAACTGAAAATGGAACGCACATATGATATATTCTGGTTATGAATCTGTACACGTTTTTAAAGTTATTTTTCCTGGCCTACAGTTCCCAGAAATCTTCCATAGTCAGCATTGATTCTGGGAATTGTAGTCAAAAAAGTACCATTTTCAAATTCCATGTATCTGTTACTAGATATGATGCAGAATGGAAAGCTGCTATGCCTCCTTGTGCTAGTGAGACAAATTTCCCTAGTGTAATAAAAAATGGATTGGTTTCTCTTTGGTCTTGTCCAGCATGCCAAGTGCTATTGCTAAGGCTACAACTCACATTCTTTCCTAGGAGCGCAGGGTCACATCCATAATCCGAAACCACTTGGAACAGAAATGTACCAACTTTTACATATTTCTATTTACCTCATACATGCTTCATATTCAGTCACTCTGTTTTCACTCCAAGAAAAATGCATCAGTGAGTATTTAAAAAGCATAGTATGCAATTTTCTCCTAAGACAGGTCCTAAATTTTTATTTTATGAATGCATCTTTTGTTCACTGTTTTGTCATTTTACTTGTTTCAAAAAGTAACAAATAATGAAAAGTCAGCTCTATGATCAAACTGATACCCCAAATTATTCCCATACTGCAGGCCCACTTAAATCTGATTTTAAAATATAATGATCAGCTATTTACATTTCACATTCTGTTTTTATGATTTGAGATTTTGCAGTTACTTTGCCAATCTAGCACACTGTACTGGATTGGAATGCATAATGGAACATGCATTACATATACAAGCATACTGTTGGGAAAAGAGATTTGATTTTACAAAGTGAAGTGATTTTTTTAAAAAAAATTATACCTTGATAATTTTGTATTCACTATAGACCAGTAAATGCCTAATCTCTGCATCCTTTTCCAAGAAAGCTGCCTTTTGATTTTCAGGGTGTTTTGGCTTTTACCGTTGGCTCAACATGGTTACAATTGGAGTGATTTGTATCAGGAGGTTTCCCAGATTCACAGAGGCTTCTGAAATTTGCTTGGTTTTTCCCCTGTCACACAACAGTATTAAACATTTTCTTAGTCTGTATCCTGAAACTGCTTTAACATCAATGTAAATATGGCATTATTTCTTCTTATAATTTAATAAAACTTGTCCTATAAGTTCCAGTACCTATTAAGATGAGTATCAGCCTCATATGAGAAATGTTATTTCTAGCCACTTTGCACTATGACTTCATATATCTATCCATGAACCCACTGGGAGCTTCAAAGAGGTTTCCATTTATTGTCCATGCCACTACTTTTTCTGTTTTTGCAGCTGCTTGTTGTTTAAAAACACTACAAAATCCAGTTTGTTTCTAATGTATGAATTATCATTCAGAACCACTGTTTTCTTCCTCCAGTTGTAATAAGTAGTTTTGCGTCTTCTAGGAAATACACAATTCTGTCTGTGTAGTTCTATCAGTTTATTTTGTTGCTGTATTGTGACTGAAGTTTGCACATTCTGTGAGACAATCATAATAACGATATTACTCAGGGCATTCCCCACATGACCCACTGGGTGACCTTGGGCAAGTCGCATGTTCTCAGCCTCAGTGGAAGGCAATGGCAAACTTCCTCTGACCAAATCTTGCCAAGAAACCTCTGTGATAGGGTTGTAAAACTGAAGGCACACAAAAATAGAGATATGGCCTCTTTCTTTTCTTTTCTTTTTTTAAAAAATATTTTAGTGTTTCAGCTGTATCATTAAGCTTTCCTAAGTGCCCTAGTTGGATACAAAAGAAAGGTTACAAAATGATTATATAAATAAATAAAATACAAATGCACTTTACACTCAGCTTTTTCAAAGCTAAGATAACCAAATAAATGTGATATAAATAATTGCAAAGAAAGTTTAAAATGTCACCCTGATCTGTGAGCAGTGTGTTCTAAGAAGCATATAAATGTAGACAGAATACTAAACTGTTCTAACATTACATGGACAACCCCCTCTGTTTCCCCCTTTGTTGGGACTTGGGAAGGAGACTCACCCCCCTCCTCCATTATTCTTACATCAATTATTATGTTAAAACCACTAAGTGAGGTAAATATTAATCATGTTTTAGGAAAATAAACCAGAATTGTAAACTATGGTTTGAAATTCCTTAAACTATAGTTAGGATTAACCACAACTTTTTCAGACATGAGTACAAAATTAAAAGCTGTTATTTAAAAGCAAATGGGAAAGCTACAGAAGAGAGATGAGGGGCAACACACTAAAACTGAGCCTTGTTTGTGAGACCACAATTTAGTATCCTGTTCAGATTAGGCCACTGTACCTAGAATCATACGCTATAACCAGAACCCAATAGCTCTAAAATTTCATTAGTTTTATTTAATACAGCATGCCTACCAAATCCCAAGTTCAACTCAGACAGTTTGGTATCTGAAGAGAGATCTGCACATGCAGTTGAGTAGCACTGTTTGCTATTTCCCATTGGTGACAGGCCTGCCATAGAGAAGGGATGAAAAGGTAGTTTCAAAAGGTGTTGTGAGGCTATTGCTCAACAACACTGCCATTAGACTAAGGCGTCCCACTGGGTACTATTCTCTCCCCCATGTTATTTAATGTTCAGTATGGAACCAATGGAAAAGATTGTTCATCTGCAGTGGAAATTAGCTTTACATTAGAATCATTCCAACCTGGTGAGAATGCCTTATATAATCCTTTTTAATTCTTAAGAGTCTCCACTTTCAAACGCTGCTGATAGAACAGGCATGCTAACATTCACAGACTAACTGATCCAAACTCCATTAACTGATCCAAACTCCATTAGTGTGTGTGTGTGTGTGTGTGTGTGTGGAGATTTTGGCTGAAGTAACTTTGGCACAGGATTTGAGAGTATTTTTAGAAGCTTTGAAAAACATCCCAGGCCTCTGTTTTTTTATTATTATTTAACAGTTTCTCTATTGCTATGTATCAAGCCAAACAAACACTATCTACTCAAGTCCATCTAGTTTTCATATCAGGATGGAACACAGTGAGAAACCTTTCCTGAGTCTTGCTGCCGTTAAGGTAATTGGTACTTTCCTGTTTTAAATCCCCAACACTCTTATGGAAAGATGAAGCTTTTAAAGCCAGTTCAAGCTGCAGATTAAATTTTGCTTCTAAATATTTCCTAAAAGAGTTAAGGTGATTTAATAAGCTCCTCTAAGCAATTACAAGCCTTCATACTTTAGATCAAATTAACAGCCTAGTCTTCCCTAAGGAGCTCTTAAGAAATACTGTTTAGTGTCTACCTAAAAATATAATGTATGATGTGGTCCTGAAAATCTTAACTATTAGACAGTCTTCGTGATCCAATCCAATCCATTTTGAGTGATCCAAAGCACGGCTGCTTGGGAGTAAGTCCTTGTTGGATTCAGTGGGACACAGCCCCAGACCTTCATTTGCAATATACTAAGCCACTATGGGATGAACACACATGAAAGCAGAAAGTGAAAGTGAAACTCCTGAGGATGAAACAAGTCGCAAATGTTTCATCCTCCCCATTAGACACTCTGTGCCAGAGGTCTGTAAGCCAAAATAACAGAAGTCCGTCACAGAGCACCTAGTTCTGGGATTTCCAGTCAAGCCAGGATCTTTGCCCTCACTTCTGCCAGCAGAGAAGGGGCAGCAGAACGCAGCAGGAGACGCATCTCTGGGGGCCATGCCATTACCAGTATCCAACAGTTAACCACAGCAACCATTATCTACTGTTCTGGGGTGTCATGGATTTCTAATCCATCATTACTGAGATAAGTGATTTAAACTATAAATATATAAACTATAAAAATAAGTGATTTAAACTATAAATATTGTGTAATAATGTTTTTTCCTCAAAGCAACACCCGAGTTATGCTCAGTTTTTTGGCCAAGTTTGACACACCAAGCTCAAAAGGTTGCCCATCACTGCCTTAGACCTAGATGTCTTTTGCCACCAACAGAGCTCATCTGCTCAGCAAGCATCTGAAACTTCCTCTGTGATTACGATGGTATGGCTGGATAAGCAAATAAATGAGTTTGTATTTTCAATACACTTGTTGCCATTATCGAGCTATTTCTTGCTCCTTTTGTGAATTATTTCCAAAAGGTTTGTACTGGGGAAAGGTGGATACCCCTGGACTGGTGCTGGTCCTTGAGCCACTGGCTGCTAGTCCCTGGCAAGTTTCCAAGAAAGTAACAACTGTAGGTAGTGATCACAAATCTACTGCTGGTCCTTGGCACATTGGGGAGGGGGAATCATTGCCAGCCCTACACATCAGATGTGATAATTTAAAATTCTGAGACATGACAGTTTAAAAGACTAATGACAGATCTCTCTTAGCACTACTGCATTAATGCTCTAGAAGTATTTTTCAGAGTATCTGATGTGGAGGAGTGGCACTGTTGCTTTTTTTTCCCCAGTGTGCTAGGAATCAACAATCCGTGCCCATTGGGTACAATTATCTCTTTCCTGGAAATCTGCCAGAGACCAGCAGAGAGTGGCTTAGGAACTCAGCCTGGGACTGGTCCATGAACCACCACTTTGATTAGCACTCCTTTAAACCAATACAATTAGTTCTACTAGCCCTACAATGACCTTTTCAACTTGAAAAAAGAATGTTATGAGTCTAATCTGGTTCCTAATCTAGTTCAGAGCCATTTAAGGCCAAGAGGAAATGAGCTGAGATAATCTTACAGAGCCATTTGTCCATGAGCTAGAAAGGATTTTATGAGGATGCTACAGGTGTCCTTTCCAGCCAACATTCAAGCCGACAGAGGGCAAATAACCATCAGAAACTGAAACATCTCTAAGAAATTTGTATAACAGAAAGAATATCCCAGGCAGCTAAATCAGGATGGAGTCAACATATTGTTTTGGTCTGGATATTTCCAAATGTGTATGCTACTATTTTATCAGTTTAAGCACCTAGTAGGCTATGTTTCAAGAAAAGGATATCCTAGCAAAATCACCTCTGAGTATCTTTTGACTAAGAAAACTCTATTAAATTCATGGAGTCACCATAAGTCAACAGGCAACATGAAGGCACATAAACACATATTCTTCTGCAAAGGTATACTGTATCATTGTAAAAAGTCCCAATAACCCAAACAGGTGAGTGATTTTTTTACCCAACTTTACCCAATGCTCACCCAAAGAACCCTTTCTTAATGTCGAAGTTCACTTGTGAGTGATCTCTAGACCATTTCTAGGTTATACCTTGTTACAATCTAGACCAAGACAACTGCATCATTGCCACCACCACCACCATCATCATAATCTCTACTATTATTTCTAACCCACCTTTCTCACAAAATTGGATTTAAGGCAGCTTACCAATGTTTTAAAAATACAGCTAAAAATCTTCCAAAGGTGAACATTAAAATAGAATTAAATATTGACAATACAGTGAGACCATCATATTGGCAGCTAGCCACCCATAGACTGGCACTTCAGTGGCTCACCTTACCCTATAATAGCCAATGGCAGTTCATGTTCATGGGATCACTGATACAAACAGGCACATGTTGCAGCTCATTGACCAATATGGGCATGAGCTTCCACACTTTTTCACATCTTAAGGGTGTTGCAGATAAGGGACATGGTGGCCTAGTGGTTATGACACCAACTCTTGATTATTGCAAAGTCGGCAGTTTGAGGCCTAAGAACTGCATGACAGAGTGAACTCCTGTCACTAGTCTCAGTTTCTGCCAAAGAAGCAGTTTGAAAGAATGTAAAAGTGCTAATAGATAAATAGGTACCACTTCAGTGGGAAGGTAACAGCATTTCTGTTCAGGCATGCTGGCCACATGACCATAGAGTCAACTTCAACAACTCCGGCTCCCTTGACTTAGTAATGGAGATAAGAATTTCCCCCTACAGACACAACTTAACAATCACATCAAAGGGGAAATCTTTACTTGGGGGGGGGGGGGTGGTTTGCAGAACCAAACCCATGCTGATGGAAAGGGTCTACTGTATTAAAATGATTTAGAACTATGTTTTAAAAGACACAATACAATTAAAAGATAAAAGCAATTAAAACAGGTCAGATTTAACACAGCTCAACACCTTAGGTCAATTATTTAAAATCTTCTCCCACAAAAAAAAGCCAGGTCATTGGGTTAGCTTTAGACTAAATACAGTGGGCCTTTGGTATCCGATGGGGCTTGGTTCCAGGAACCTTGTCCCCAAGGATAGCAAAATCCATACATACTCAAGTTCAGTTATATACAGTGGTGTAGTAAAATGGTGTCCTTTACATAAAAAGGCACAACCAAGGTTTGTTTTTCACACACACACACACACACACACACATTATAGTTGAAGACGTAATTTCAATGCTAGCTTTTTCAGATGCAAATGAAATTTCTGACTTGAAGAAACACTAAGGTATTTTCATTCTTTCCATTGCCATAAAACTGAAACATAAAAACAGGAAAATGCATAGGGTCTTATAAATCCTCCACCCCCCACCCCCGCCCAGAAAACTTTGTACTGAATTCAGTTAAGTCCCAATGAAAATAAACCCACTGAATCAAGTGTTGGCTTTCCAAGTTTCCACCTTGGTTGCATCAACCTATTCTAGTAGGGACTGACAAGTGAATTTAGGTCCTATGACGGTATTGAAAATCAAGGATCTTCATATTCTTATCACACTGATTAGTCTTATTTGTGCACAAGGATGGGAAAGAAGGGGAATCATTATCAACTTTTCCATTGCAATTCTGAACATGAGGTTAAAATGAAAGCAAATGTTTTGTGTTTATACAATCAATCTGACTGTACCATCAGAGAGAGCAGGGTTATAAAGTCATGTCCTTATAAAGTCAACTTCAACTTGTCTAAGAGAAACATAAAAGCATCCAAGAAGTATTGCCAGGAAAATAACTACACTTTTTACCAGAGAAGATTACATTTTGGAGTGAATAAAATAAAACTACATCTTTGATGGCGTGGGTACTCTACATATTGCAGTCTGTGGACCAACCTAATGTTATTTTGCACAGCTTTTCCCAGATACAATTAAAAGCAACCAAAACTAGTCTAATCTCATGGACAGGAAGGCACTCAATTTGGATCCCTGACAGAAACATAACCACAGGATAACATGTGAAGCAGGTTGTCATTAGCCTTGAACTGTTGCCAACAGAGACAGATACCCAGGAACAGTTTGGTTCCAACAATGCCTGCCTCCTATTGCAAGGAGAAAAATGCCCATCTCTCTATCACCTGTTTGCTGCAACCTGGCAATCAATCTATACAGGAGAGGGGAGAAGGAAACCAGGAAAAGGTGCTAAATATCTTGGGTCAGCTCATCTTTATTCAGCCTCCTGGCCATCTTTTTCTGACCAAATAACTACATGATTTATTCTATCTACTACAGAAGTGATACCCAAAGTTGACAGTACACTCCCCCCTGGGGCCGGAGGAAAAATCCCAGAGGGTGGTGAGGAAAAAGGGGACTTCAGTCAAAGTACTAGTGTGCAAGAAGGACAAGGGGAACCAGTGACCTATAGGATCGTGGTGGAGATGAGGAGTTAGAGCACATGGCAGTGGAAGAGAAGCGGCAGAAGAAATATTGGAGGATTTTTACGTTTTCTGCCCCTTCCTTTCTCTTTAGCGTCCCCTCATAATCTGAGGTCTCAAGATGTAACTTTCTTGCTTGTCAATAAACTTGGTCCACTTGCAAGAATGAAATGGGAAGAAGAGAAATATCCCTCTATCAGTTGTCCTACATGGACCAAAAAACTAGCAGTTTCTTCCACTTTTCCTTACTTGGCCAAGGGCAAAGTAATTGAGGATACAAACCATGCAGTCTGTCTAGGAAGCTAAACAAAAGTGTATAGTTGGCCCTTGGTATCCATAGAAGATCCATTCCAGAGCTGCCCCCTCCCTCCCCCCATGGATACCAAAATCCATAGATTCTCTGGTCCACATTGTCCCCAATGGTGGCACAGCCACACCACCACACAACCATTCGAGAACACAGAATGGTTTTCCCTGAGTGGCAGGCTGAGAGTGGTGTGGCAAGAAGGCCACCCCTGAGCCAGCCAGCAGCATCACAGTTCTCGTCCTTCTTCCCCTCCTTTGGTCTCACCGGCAGCGGGCTGCAGGTGGCTGCCTCCTCTTCCTCTGCTTCCTCCTCCTCCTCTGTCACTGCTTGCTCCACTGCTGTCACCTCCCCCATCCCAATGTGGGCTTGCAAGTCCATGGATACCGAGGTCTACTGTACTCACCACTGCATTTCACTGTGATGGTCACATACTGAAACATTTTCTGTGTGCCCATTTGGCAAGAGAGTGTAGACTAGTGTCATATCTACACAGAATAGCCTCCCTGTTATATTTTTAACTGTTTTTTCTTTCAAAACATTTCTATAATTGCCTTCAATTGACAAGTTCAAAGAGGCTTCCTAAAGTTTTTTAATTAACATGATATACATGCAGAAAACCAGCAGATTAACAGAGGATTAAATTCAATTATTAATCCTAACTACAGTGAATCCACTGAATTAAAAAGGGCTTGCACATACAATATGCATGAAAATGAGTCTCGCTGATTCAATAGGTCTACTCTAATTGGGGATAATAACTGGACTTAATGCAGAGAATTTTAAATACTTATGTTTGTTTTTTAAAAATGCACTGCTAGATTTAGAAGATTTTTTAAAACTGATGTGTAAAAAAGCAAAGTGGGCATCAGATGATCATAGGGAAGTATTCTGTCACTGTGGCACCACAGAAAGCCCAGTTGAGCATGCAAGTTGGTATTAGGCAAATATTTCATGTTTACTGTATTTCTTTACATAGCAAAGCCTTCCCTGTAGGGTCTGTTATGTGAAGATGTACAAATGTAAGAACTGCTTGTCTAGTGTCATTTATGACTGACTGATATCCAGGGGGAATGTGATTAAGACAAAATTTTACTTCAAAAAATTAGCAATGTTTAGCCTGTTTAAATAATTTCAATTATTTACACTGTTGAAGAAATTTGTTTTACTTGTATGCTCCCTCAACATCCCATGATAAAGAGCAGGATATAAATATCCTATTACATCAATAAAATAGAAATCCACCTGAAACTGCTAGAAGCTATTAAGACAGAGAGGAATCCTATGTAGTACTTTACATTGTTCTTCAAAGGATAATTTGTTTCATAATTATGAGCAGAAGTGTTATAACTTGAACATTTGAATGTCCTATACTGACACCACCTCAATATTTTGGCTATGATGAAAAAGTGGGTGTCAAATAACCTGGTTACAGTCAAGTTTACCAAGCCCTTTTCATTTCTCACTGTTTTACATACAATGAACAGATTATTTAAAAAACAGCTTGTAGTTTCACACAATCCAATGAGTAAGACTAAGCAGTGGTATTACTTGTACTTTCTGTCATCTGCTGAAAGTGTAAAAGTAACTACAGTGAAATATATTCACAGGACAGCAGAGTATTTGGTGCTGAACCATATTTTTAAAATGATTAGCAGGTGTCACTGCTCACATTTTTTTAGCAAAACACACCCTAGTGCTTTGAAAAAAAGTGGCTGGTTTTGTGAATGTTTATTGGAGGATGAATGCAAGAGGTGCATTCCAGACATTCTTTCTTGTCTCATAAAACATGGATGGAATGCTGCTCTTTAGCAAACTACTCTTAGCACAATCTTTTTTGCAGAGAAAATGTAAATTATCATGAGAGCCTAGCAAATAGTCTTACTTTCTTTCACTACCCATATGAACTAGAATGGGAGATTGTTCCTTGCTTTTTCAAGTCGCATCATGTCTAATTATCCCAAGTGATTTTTCACTTTGCTAAGACTTCTCATTTGTATCAAACAGAACTATTGATAATTAATTATGAAGCACAGTCCTGCTGATTTGTTGTTTCCACATAAATGTGGGGAATTACAAGGATTAGATGATTTTAAGTAAGAAGATACTTGCATCATTTTTTCAATAATCACTCTGTTAAAATTGACACTGCTATGCAGTTGATCAATGACATTTCTACAAACAAGATTTTGGGAAAGCAAAAACATATTGTTCCAATAGTTACAAGCAATATAAAATAGCTTTTCAAGCTGATACACCTACTCTTTGATATCATTGTTGTATTTTACTCAGCAATGGCAGCACCATTGTTCTTTTGACATAATGCATAACATTATCTTCCCACTCCTAAGTCTTATATATCTAAGATACAAGAGATAGGCACTACTGTACAAGTTCCCAAACTTTTGTGCAACTGCACTGCTATCATTGGCAGTACTGTCTTGAACCCTGGTTGGATCCCAACTTTGTCATTCTGACAGTTCATCCACCAAAATCTGTGGGACTTAAAAGTTGTCAAAACTGAGCTTGTCCTACTAATTTCATTGGTATAATGACTGCGTTAATCTATGCAGAATGGTCCACCTTTGTTGGTATGTTTTTTGTGGGAATATTTGACCATTAGTAGGATAGAGTATGAAGGTGGAGACTGGTAGATATCCAGTAACTTTGCTTCAACACTGATGTGCCCTTTATTGTTGTGTCTATCTCAACTCATCCTCACTTCCATCACTAGCACCCCTCTCTTCCCTCCCTCTCACACAAAATTATAGAATGTTATAATGTTGGTGCCAAAACTGGGAAATCGGTATGTACAAATGCAGCTCAGACAATAACTGAGGATACTGGGATGCAAACAGCTACTGAAGCAGTTACCTGCACTCACAGTGTCCATGTACAGAGATCTCCATATGGCACAATAAAACCCCATTTTTATCCCTCTTCCTTGTCAATGGTACATTCACTGGTTTCTTTGAGGCTACATTAGGCCATAACCGGGGGGGGGGGGGGAGCCTGTACAAAGTTTGTGGACATTTCTTTCAACCACCTGTCATTCCCATGCCATTTCCACTCAACCAGGGAATATAGTCGGCCCTCCAAATCCATGTATTCTGCATCCATGGAATTAACCATCCACAGCTTGAATTTAAAAAAATGAAAAATTCATAAAGCAAACCTTGATTTTGCCATTTTAGATAAGGGCCACCATTTTGCTACAGAACTAATACAGTGTGACACAGCTTTAACTGCCATGGCTCAATGCTATGGAATCCCGGGATTTGTCCTTCACTGTTAGAGAGATCTGGTGTCACAACAAACTACAAATCCCAAGATTCCATAGGATGGAGCCATGACAAAGTGGTGTCAAACTACATTAATTCTGCAGTGCAGATACAGCCTTGATCATCAATGGAACCAACCCCCACCAGACACCAAGGGCCCACTGGTCACACCTCCATTTGGATGGGAAGTGGGAGCTCCCCACTTCTCCTAATGGCATTGCACAGTACCTAATTACATGTTGTGATCTCTGAAAAGGGGTAATATTGGATGGCATCCACTGCACAGGGGCATTTCCATAATAAACAGACCCATAATAGAACAAACCCATAACAAATAAAAGAGGATAAATCCACCTAGTTTAATCAGGTTCATCAAGAGAGACTTACTTGATGACTTTTTGCGCCCCCCCCCCCTGCCAAAAGTTGTAAAATTAAATCTATGCTAAGTGAGAAATCAAACTTAGCACACAGAAAAGATTCCACTTTTAATGATTCTTACAAAAGGAAAAGTTAATGGATAGCCCAATTAAAATAGGTTTTGTTTAACATAAACAAGCTGCTGCCTTGGCCATGTGTTCTTGTAAATGTAATCCCCCTGTTCTGTACCCTGGACTGGAGACTTTGAAATTCTTCTTAAGGATAATAACAGCAGACAGCACTTCAATGCTCCCTTTGAAGCACGCACTGCACAGACTTTACTGCTGACCTTCTATTTTCAACAAGATTAATCCCAGATCCACAGTTGAAGTAGTCTAAATGTGATTATCAATCACAGTTGCCTTTTTTTCATTGCTGTTGAACATTTTGAAAAACACTGCAAAATGGCAACAAACAGGATATAAATTACCTGTTCAACACTGCATTAATATTTTGTGCATAATATTGTTTTCTCCTTATAACATTCCAAACACCTCCCCCCCCCCCTTCATGTTTTATGTGTTCTGGAGTAGACAACAACACTATTTTCTTATTCTGAAAATTGGATAGTGTAGTTATAGTACACTTACAAGGGTTAAGGGACATTTGCCTCGCATGGTGCACCAAGAAGACACAGACACATGAAGAATATTGGATGAACATGGCCACAACTTTATAAAAACAACCAGCAACACAGAATCACATAGGGTTGGCCCAAAGCATAAGATCTGGATCTGAATATCAACAGCACCCCGGCTGATTGATGTAAGTTTCCATACACCGAGCCTCGGGATGACGTGGGTGCCAAGCCACACCCACGATACAATTATGCAACTGCATCCTAACTCTGATAATGAAGGCACCCCGTCACCGGGTGTTTATTGGGTATGGCCCCCACAATGGCCACTCCCCATCGCACCAAGTACCCACGTCACCAGGACTCCCGAACCAGAGCTAACGAGCCTTGGAAACCATGCCCATCAGATCCAGGCCTATGCTGCCGCCCATGACCAAGTTGTGACAAACCACTCCAAACAGGGAGGGAGGGTGGGAGAGCTGAGCTTCAAGTGGTACAAAGGAGCGCCTTCAATGGCCTTAAATAGGCCAAACAGCCAATCAGGAGGCAGGGATGACAGAGGCACTGCCCGCCCTGCCTCCTCCACCAATCGGCTGACCCCAAGAGGACCAGCCAACCAATCAAGGAGCCCGCCTGGGATGCTAGGATATGTAGTCCCGCTCCCAAAATGGTGGGCTCCTTTCCTGCTCACCCCAGCAGCCAATGCCAAGCGAGCCCACCGGTGCCACAGGTTGCTGGGGTGCAACAGCCTCGTAAGTCCCATATGATATGATAGCAACAAGGGGAATATGCACTTGTCGTTATGTGGCTTCAAGTGGACTCTGATTTACAGCAATCCCATCATAGGGTTTTCACGGCATAATTTATTCAGAGGAGGTTTACCTTTGCATTCCTGAAAGGGTATGACTTGGCCAAGGTCACCCAGTGGGTTTCCATGGCTGAATTGGGATTTGAACCCTGGTCTCCTGGAGTTCTAGTCCAACATTCTACCACTATAACACAGTAGTTCAGTAGATACATGCATGCAACTGAACAGTATGTCTTTTCCAACACAGCTGTCTGTTAGCATGATTATCATAGAAGAGCTTCAAAAGTGATTTGAGATTATCGTTTTGTAAACTGCTGAGTCTTGTCATATACAAATAATCTCTTGCCCATGAAGAAATGTGTACTCAAATTGTAGCCAAAAGCTTTCTTCTAAACTGAGAATATTTCCAGAAACAGCCATGGCAATCTGATTCAACAAATACAGCCAACACTCTGGTGGCACATTAAGGACTAACAATTTTATTTTAGTACTGAATTAGAAGAACTAGAGTCCTCTTCATTAGATGCATAATAAATGCCATGAAAGTTTTTCCAAAGCAAATATTAAAAGAAAGTAGCTATTTTGATCTTAAAGACAAAACAAAATTCAAACTCCACAAGCATCTGATATCTTTATTAAGATCAACAATGGTGCACAATTTCTGGAATTCTCTAGAACATTTAATCATGCTAGCTTGTTAAAAAAAAGAAAAATAGGTAGTGAATGATTTTTTTAAAAAAAAATCACCAAGGAATTCCAAAAGAAAATCAGCATGTGCTTTTTAGACTATAGAAAAGCCTTTGACTGCATAGATCATGAAAGGCTATGGAATGTTCTTAAAGATTTGGGAGTACCAACACATCTAATAGTCCTGGTGAGGAATCTGTACTTCAGAACAGAACATGGAGAAACAGAATGGTTCCCAATTGGCAAAGCAGTCAGGCAAGGCTGCATCATTTCACCCTATCTGTTTAACCTGTATGCCGAACATATTATACAAAGAACAGGCTTGAACACAGATGAAGGAGGAGTGAAATAGGAGGAAGGAATATTAACAATCTAAGGCATGCAGATAACATCATACTACTAGCAGAAAACATCACAGCATGTCAGTGAACTCTCAGTTTGGCTGTGTGGTGGAAGAAGTGAGGAAATTTGGGAGAGTAGCAATTCAACACCATGTTTATCATCATCTTTACTGCCACTGCTTTCTCCACCCAACAAGTTACTGCCTCTGTCATTAGGCCTGGTCAGTGAAGGCTCAGCAAGGCAGGGTGGAGGGCCACATTGCCTCCTTTCTCATTATCTTTTTCACCACCAGTGCCACATATCTTCCACCTGGCCTAGCTAAGCCTTCAACGACTATGCCAACTGTACTCTCTTCTGCCATTGATGCACTCCGTTATCAAACATTTGCTTGCAGGATGTGGTCAGCATGTGTACAGGCCATGAGGCCTTCCCAGTCCAGGTGACTAGGTTACGTTTGACTTATACAATAAATTTTTTATTACGGCCATTTAGCCAGCATGTGGCTTATACTTTCTTTTAGACCAAGCAAAGGTTTGTGACTACTTTGGGAGCTCTATTTACTTGAAGAAACTCAAGCCTTGTACCCTTTAACACATGTTAGTATTCATCTTGATTAATATCAGACTATAGTACAATGTCATTTTATCTACATATGGACTGAGGAACAGACTATTCATTCCTTAACAAATATAGAAGAGTCAGGATATACTTGCTGGGTGGGATTTTTCTCCTCACTGCAAAAAATTGTGTTTATTTGTTATGATTTTAAGACACAGAGGAATCCACATAATTTAGCTTTCTATGTAAGTATAGGCATAATGGGAAGGGGTGTTGTTACCCTGCCTCTTCTTTTCATTTCCAATTTTCCAGATACAGTTCCAGTCTTCCACATCTTACCTTAGAGAAGTATTCATGATTTTAAATAAATGAAATGCCAATAAATCCTTTTATGAAAAGAAAGAAAAGAAGACTAACTTGCATTGGTAGCAATAATTACAGAGGTCTGAACAGTGACCAAAATAAATACCATAAAATACAATCTTTTACAAACACACACACTCACTCACACATATCTTTATGTTCTTTCACATTGTACTCTTAATTTCACCCACTATATACTTCTCTTCTCTCAATCATCTTTTGATTTTTTTTATTCTAAATTGCAAATTTGAGAACATATATCTTCTTCAGGGATCTGTTTTGTCTCCTATGCTATTTAATATATATGTATGAAACAGCTGGGAGAGGTTGCCCAGTGTTTTGGGGTGCAGTGCCATCAATATTCTGATGACACTCCTCTACTACTCCTTTCCACCTCAATCCAAGGAGGTCATAAACCAGTGTCTATCATCAGTAATGGACTGGATGAGGTCAAACAAACTGAAACTTAATTCAGACAAAACAGAAGTGCTCCTGGTCAGTCAGAAGGCAGATAGGCAATAGGGATCTAGGAAGCAATAGGGGGTTAAACTGTCCCTGAAGATGCATTTTCACAGTTTGGGGGTACTCCTGGACTCAGCTCCAAACCCAGAGGCCCAGGTTTCTGCAGTGGCCAGGAGTGCTTTTGCACATTTAAAACTTGTACAGCAACTGCATCTTTTCTTTGAGATGCCAAATCTGGCCTCAGTGGTACATGCCTTAGTTATATCCAGTTTGGACTAGTTAACATGCTGTACTTGGGGCTGTCTTTGAAGAGTGTTTGGAAACTTACAGCTGGTCCAAACAGCTGCAGCCAGACCGTTCATTGGGGCAGGTTACAGAGGCTACACAATGCCCCTGTTGAAACAACTTCACTGGCTACCAGTTTGTACCCGGATTATGACCTATAAAGCCCTATATGGCTCAGATCC
Organism: Urosaurus nigricauda; assembly: GCA_034509955.1. NCBI lineage: Eukaryota > Metazoa > Chordata > Lepidosauria > Squamata > Phrynosomatidae > Urosaurus > Urosaurus nigricauda. The sequence continues at coordinate 99,286,628 of JAOEGL010000001.1, forward strand.
AGGCTATTTGGTAGACCGTATCTCACAGTATGAACCTGCCTGGGCTTTGAGATCCTCATGAGAAGCCCTTGTCTTAGTCCCGCTACCATCACAAGCACAGTTGGTGGGGATGCAAGGGAAGGCTTTCTTGGTGGCTGCCCCTAGATTCTTGAACTCCCTTCCCTGGAAGATGAGAATGGATCCTACTTTGTTGTCCATCCACCAGCCAACCACCATTATTCAGTAAACCACCATCACCACTTCAAAAAAATACCATCTAATTTAACCTTACCTGTATACAGGAACAGGCCTGTGTGACTGGTTAATAACTGCTTCTTTTAAATATTTATATCTTTCCCTATATCAAAAGATTTTAGGGAAAGCATAGAAAGCAAGTCAACATTAAAAAGTATGAAATGCTGGAAAACACCATTGTGCTTTTTGTATAAACCACCTGGTGTAAAGAGCAGGGGAAGAAGGGGAGAAAAACTGAGCTAAATGTTCTTTTCAAAAGGGAAAAAAAACTTTTCTTACTGGTCATGGCACAGAAATTGTTCTCACTCCATTGTGTTTTTTATAATATTTTCTCACTGTGGTGAATAGAAAAGTTCAGTTGTGGACATACTCTTGCCAACCAAAGGGCTGGCACTGGATTATCAAACAAGATTATTGCTCTGGGGACTTCAAGATTTATGCTCAGGTTGCTCATTCAGGAACAGCTCGGTATGGCTGACCCTGACAAGCACAAACAATTCCCAATTAGGGCATACTCTTGATTCAATTCTTGGGGGAGCTGATAAAGGTGGAGTGGTTATGGAGATCTGTTTGAGACTAATGGCTGCCATAAGTCTCTGCAGGGACGAGACAATTTAAAATGATCTGCTTCACAGATTTAAATGGTTTCCTTAATGTTCCTGCAGGACTCAGTTGTCAATGATAACAACAAAGATGTGCCTGATCTGTGGCATACTGAAATGGCATGAAGGGCTGACTTTTTCAATCCTAAATTTCCATTCAGGAGTTCATTGTCCTGGACTTTTTGGCAGTTTTTAGTATTTACTATGGTTTCCTTCTACACCAGGTGAATAGATTGAGAACTGGGAACATGGTATTATACATATTATACACAGAAGGACAGGTTGCTTACCTGTAACTGTGGTTCTTTGAGTGGTCATCTGCAAATCCACGTAAATGGGTTATTCTGCGCCTGCGCAGCAATTTCGGATACTACTGGAATCGCTAGGGAAGACTTTTTGGCAGTAGCTCAGCCCACCCTCTATATAGGCACAATATAGGGGAGAATGAGCGGGATTTGCGTGGATTTGTAGATGACCACTCAAAGAACCACAGTAAGCAACCTGTCCTCCTTCTTTGTGGTCTCTGTGAAGCATACAAATGGGTTAGACTGACAAGCTGGTCATCTCCAGGAAGAGGGAGTGTCCTGGCAATAAAGACATAAATCAGAGAAACAGTGTGAGTGTCAATTATTGACAGGTGTCAACTAACCTTAATGGATGCCGGAAAGGAGAACAGCTCTGTCAAAGGCTGCTTCTTGATGGTGTCTGGTGTCAAGCCTGTAATGCTTGATGAAGGTCAGAGGTTGTGACCAAACTGCAGCCTTACAAATGTCCTCAAAGAGATTCTGTAGAGAAAGGCAGACGAAGAGGCTACTGCCCTGGTGGAATGGGCCTAGATTCAGGCCGGAGGAGTCTTCCCAAAAATCTTGTAAGAGAGGAGAATGGTGGAGATCACCCATTTAGAAAATCATTGAGGGCTTACCGGGAGTCCCAGTTTGGGGCTGGAGTAACAGATGAATAGTCTGGGAGAAAGACAAGAGGACGAAGTCATGTCGAGGTAGAAAACTAGCACCCACCTGACATCAAGGGAGTGGACTTGTTGCTCAGTGTTGGTTTTGGGGCTAGCATCAGAAGAACAATGTCTTGATTGAGATGGAATGAGGACACATTCTTTGGTAGAAAAGAAATGCCTGGTCGGAGGACAACTTTATCCTTAAAAAATTTTAGATAAGGAGAGTCGGTACGGAGGGCACTGCATGCTGAGGTCAATGAGACCAGAAAGGTTTTTTCCAAGTGAGAAGCATGAGGTCACAGAAAGCCATCAGTTCGAAAGGTGAGGTAAAAAGAGCTGCCAGAATAAGCTGGAGGTCCCACACCGGGGCTGGAGCCGAGGAAGGGTGGTTTCAAGTTTGAAAGTTCCTTGAGAAATTTCTTGACCAGTGGGCTATGTGAGGATGGTGCTGTACTCATGGCTGGACTCTGGAGCTCTGCTCAATGCATCAAGCTCGTTTTCCTCTCCAGGAAGATGTATGGCTTGCAAGGTGATGTTCCTCCGGATGCACCAGTTCCATATCTGCAGGGTCAGATCAATAAGAGTGGGAGATCTGGTACCGCCTTGTTCGTTGATGTAATACATCACAGTTGTGTTGTTGGTAAGGAGAACAACCTGATTTTGGAGGGCTGGTTTGAAGAACTTAAGTGCCTTTTGGACCGCCAACATTTCCAGAGCATTGATGTGGCGCTGGTTTTCCTTGGGAGACCATCTCCAGTGAACGGAGAGGCTGTTGGAATGAGCTCCCCAGCCAGTGTTGGAGGCGTCCATCGTGAGAGAGGCTGTGGAGGAATGAAAGGTATGCCTACAGAAATGTTTGCGGGTTGAGCCACCAATGAAAAGAATGGGCCACCGGTCTCATGACAGTAATCCATTTCTGAGGGTGGTCAAATGAGGGTTGAAGACAGAGAGGACTGGAAAAGGTGCATTTGAAGTCGTGCCCACAGAGTCGTGGACACCATGTGTTTGCCTTGATCAGCATCCTTCTTATGGAAGGGCTGCTTGTATTTCTGTTTTCTCTGGTGTTTTCCCGAAGAAGACTGTTGCTGGGAGGGCACTGTTGTTGGTAGTCAGAGGGCTGGTTTGGCCTGGTTTAGGTGGTAGGAAGATCACTGCCATCTGGACTGGCGCTGAGGGAAGGGAGAACGAGAAGTTGAAGAGGAAGACATACCGTATTTATGGGCTGTGTTCCTCATCTTGTTTTTGAAGTCAAGCTTCTCATCAGTCTCCTTATGGAACAGACCTGATGAGTCAAAAGGGAGTTCCTCAATGGCCTGTTTGGTTTAAGGTGTTAAATCAGACGACCTCAGCTAGGCATGTTGTCAGAGGACCAAGGCCCCAACAGTTGTCTCACTGAGCAATCCGCTGAGTGCCGATCACAGGAGATTTGGTGGGAAGCCAGAGCATGGCCTTAGTGTAGATGGCAATGGCTGTACGCTTCTTGTCCTCGGGAAGGTCATCATACAATGGAAGGGCCCTCTCCCAGAGGTGTTGTTAGTAGGCAGCCATGCAGGCCACATAATTCTGAATTTTAAGGCCCAAGACCGCTGAAGCATACGACTGGTGAGCCATGAAGTCCAGCTTATGGCCTTCTGTGCCGTTGGGAGTCATTGCCATCTTTGAGGTAAAATGAAGCTGTGAGGCCTCCAAAGTCACCAAATTGGGGTGAGTGTGTTCAAAGAGCCACGTCTCCGCCAAAGGTGAGGTGCGGTACAAGTTGTCGAGCTTCTTGGTAGAAGGCTGGTCCGAAGGTAGGGAGGTCCAGGAACGTTTGACAATCTTGGACATAGACGGGAGGAACAGGATTGAGGTCAGAGTTGAGACAAGAGGTCTTGTGCCGTTTTTTGTCAGACCTGGAAGAATCAGAGGACTTTTTCCTTTTCGGTGTGGATGGGTGGCCAGCCACATCCTGGTCTGAAGACTCTGTTTCTCTGGGGTTGGAGACCCAGGAACATCAGATCTAGGTTTTGCCCTCAGCAGCAGTAGCCTTGGTAGGGACCTGAAAGGCAGGAGGAGAGGGTTTGCTCTCAGCAGCAGTAGCCTTGGCAGTGACCCCAGAGGCCAAAGATGAGGATTTTCCCTTATAGAAGCAGCCACTTTGGCAAAAACCCTAGAGGAGGTTGGAGGCTTAAGAATCTGTGCATAGAGGTAGGACTTAAGCCGCATCTCTCTATTCTTCCTGGCCTGTGGAGTAAAGGCCAAACCATGAGAGCAGGTAGAAGTTGGATGGCCCTGGCCCTGGCCCAGGCAGAAGAGGCCCCGCAAGTGTCCATCATGGCTGGGCATATTGGTCCCATATTCTGTGCACTTCTTGAAACACTGCGCAGACATGTTGGAGGCCAATTCAAGGAGAGTGGTCAAAACAAGCTGAGTTTTTACCGTAAATCAGAGTCCAAGAGAAGTCTAAATCACAATCCAAGGGAGAAGTCAGAGCCAAAAACGTGCTCAAAAGAGAAAGTGAAAGGAAGGAGCAATTCCAAGCGAGGTTCTTGTGCACAAACGGCGGACAAAAGGAACTGAGAAAGGGCGGGAAGGTGCCGAGCCTATATAGAAAGTGGGCGAAGCTACTGCCAAAAAGTCTTCCCTAGCGATTCCATTAGGATCCGAAATTGCTGCTCAGGGACAGAATAACCCATTGTGTGCTTCGCAGAGACCATGAAGAAGAAGATTACATACCCACTGAGCCACTAATGTTACTGTAAATAGCCTGTGGCCTGAGCAAGGGTCCATTTGCCTCATCATGAAGTCACAAAAATCTCGATTCTCAGCTACCTCCCATAGGGCCATTTCTGCTGTCACCCCTAGATTATGGAACAGTCTGCCAGATGAGATCCGTCAACTGATGTTCTTAGACAGCTTTAAAAAAGCTGTCAAGAAGGATCTCTTCCAGCAGACCTTTCCTGACTAAATCGGAAATTACCTTTCTTTGAAAGTTCTTAAGAGTTCTCTTTACCCAAAACTCTACGACACAGTATTCTCCAAAAAACCAAATGACTATTGACACAGGAAACCGCACTTGTAAATTGAATATGATTTTAGTATTTTTTTAATTTGCCTGTTTTAAATGTACTTGATTTAATAAATTTTTAGGGGGGGGAGGGGAATGGGAACTGGATGTACTGTATTTTAATGTTGTTAGCTGCCCCAATTGTTCTCAGAGGGGCGGGATACAAATAAAAATTTTATTATTATTAATTATTATTATTATTATTATTACTTACAGAAGCTTGCTTGATGGCCATTCAGTGGAGCATTTTCTCCCATGATGCTACTAGATTGTGGCATGCACTCCATTCAGAGAAAAGTCTGTTCCCACTTGTTGCTTTTAGGAAGGTAGTGAAGACAATGCTTCAAAATGGCCTCTTGAACTGTTCTAATGTCTACTGTCTAAAATTGTTTTTATTGACATATGAGTCCCTGTACTGGGAGGAAGGCGGGATATAAATAAACATAATAATAATAATAATAATAATAATAAGGAGGAGGAGGAGGAGGAGGAGGAGGAGGAGGAGCCACCTTGAGCACCATTTCTAGTGCAAAAGTGAGATTAAATTTTTTTAAAATGAAGTGAATAGGAATATCTATGGAAATCTACCATATAAGGTAGAATCCACAAACTGATTTATAGTAAATTAAGTACCAAATCAAGTGCAGGCAGCAGGGTCTATATTGCATGTTGGTATAAACATTCCTTCCATGCTGTGTCACATTTAAATGTGATATCTATACATCCAGCTGGAATTCTAATTCTGGCATATGAATCTGAAATGACAAGAGAAAAGTGGGATTGTTTTTGTTTTACGTTTATAGTTATCTTGTCAGCCATGATCTTACCTAAATGCATACAAACTAAATAGTGCCGTAAATAATTAGCAACAATTGTATTGTTAATGCCTTCATGTTGTATCCAACTTATGATAATGTCTTTACCTGTCAAAATTTGATCAGAGGGGTTCGCCTTCTTCAAACACAAAGTAGATTACCGCATTACACTCTTGTAGTGCTTCTATTCCACTTTACTGGTCCAGCTACCTCCTGTTGCATTCTGAGGTTTGTAGTTCGGTGAGGCCTATGAGTTCTCTGGCTGAGAATTCTAAATGCCCCCCCTTAAACTGCAAACCCCAGAATGCAATCAGAGGCAGCCAGAGCAGTAAAAATGGAATAGCAGCACTATATGTGTGTAGTGTGGCATGGCAAGAATGGACTGCACTAAGCCTGAAGGCCACCTCCTCTCCTCTCCAAAGAAACCACAAACATTAGGAAGCTTTCCCTTCCCTATGAAGTCTTTCATGACCAGAATCCATAGTTTTTGTGTAGGTTTTTCAGGCTATGTGACCATGTTCTGGAAGAGTTTATTCCTGATGCCTCGCCAGCATCTGTGTCTAACTTCTTAAGAGAATGCTAGAATGGAAGTGAGTGGGGTATATATACTGTGTGACCCTTGGTTGAGTGGAAGTGATTTACATGTTAATCTGTGCGCTGGTCTGTTATTGAAAGGCAAGGCCTCAGGGTATCTATTTAATTAGTAATCCATTGTCTGCTTGGAAAGCCCCTGGCCCTGGTGTTCAGCAAAGGACAGGAGAGGCCCACTCACAGCTGCAAGAGTTTTCCACATACTGTGAAGCTGCGGACAAGTCTACATAAGGACTACCAAACACAGTATTCAAACATCAATCAAGAAGGACAAGACACCGCAGACTGGGTCAGCCAGAAAAATCAGCAGTAGCAGAACACATTATAAAGCATCCTGGGCATAAAATGTTATTTGAAAACACTGAAATTCTGGACCATGCCAACAACTATCAGGTCAGAAACAGCAAAGCCATTGAAATCCCAAAACACCAAGACAACTTCAACAGGAAAGACAAAAACCTGAAAGTAAGCAAAAGTTTAGCTACCAGTCCTGAAAAACACCAAAATCAAGACCCAGCAAATGCAAATGAGAGACGGGTTTAATTAGTGGACAATGGACCACTAATTAAGACACCGAGACCTTGCCATTTGACAACAGACCAACACACAGATTAATATATAAATCACTTCCTCTCAACCAAGGGTCAAACAGCATATACAGCCTATTCACTTCCACGCCAGCATTCTCTGAAGATACCAGTAGCAGATGCTGGCAAAATGTCAGGAATAAACTTTTCCAGAATACGGCCACAAAGGCTGAAAAACCCACCAAAAAAAACTATTTTTCTTCTTTTTTTGACCAGTTTGTCATATAACCTGAATTTACCCTGTGGTGCTGTCTAAAACCTAAAGTTGTCTGAAACCATGGTTTCAAGAAAGCTTGTTTCAAATAAACTGTAATTAATATTAAGCATAATTTATCCCTTTGAAAGGCACAGCAAACTTTACCTAAGAGACTGTCTGCACAGTTTCTCCCCATTTTGAAACCTACCTATTTAAACTATTCACATGGCCAACATGGGAGGAATCTGGGATGTATATACACTCTGGGGCTAAACACCAGAGCAAAGTAACCCCAGGTTTGTTCCGTTTCAAGCTGGAAAGTGCAAACTATTGCACTAGTACATTGGTGCTAAGATGGAGGAAGTGGACGGTAAGCTCCTGGCACCATAGCTGACTGTAATTTATTTTTTGTTGTTGTCCACCTGTAAATCAATCGCACATGTACAGAAGTGGTTAGCTGTACCACCAACCCATCACACACAAAATGAAGTGAAATGACTATGAACATGCGATGTCGCCAACAATACAATTTATTTAATCATAACATTAACAAACTGGGTAGTCCAAAAGGAGCCATGGGGGAAGCGGGATATACGGGGGTGCCTCCATGATAGTGATGTGCCAATGTATAATTGGGTATATTGATGCAGCGTATGGGCAGTTGATCACTTGTGTGATCAAGTGGGTGGTCACATGGCCAGTTGCATGGGGTGTCAATGTGCTGGCAGGTGGGAGCAATGAAGGAAGCAATTGGTGGCTGCTAATGGCAGTGTTTGGGGTGGAAAAGAAAAAATGGTGCAGCTCAGCACAGCACAACTTGTACCTACAAGTGCCCCATTTTGGTGGGTCTGTTCTTTCAGATGAAATGGGGCAGTGTGGAGTACCCATAGGTGTTTGGCCCATTGTGGGAGCTGGTGTTGCAATCAACGAGTTCTCCCTGAGAGTTGGAAAACCCCAGAGATAAACTGGTTTCCTCCCCACCCTGTCTGCTCAGGCCCTAAGTCATATTTGAAGAGTAAGTCTCTGAATTCTGTCTTATAGTCATTTGAGGGGACTCAGAGGAGGGTGTTTGTTGCAGCTGCTTCTTCTGTGGTATAGTTTGGTTTAGCATCAGATTTGAATATGATTACTGTACTAAAATACAAACAAACAAATCCAAAAATAGATCTTTTAAAATTTGGATTTCCTAGTCTTTTTGGTATGAAAAATACTGTGAAATGTTTTAATGTGTCAATGTAATAATATATCATAATTTAATTTATGTATTATAATTATTAATACTGATTTTATTAGTTATTACATTTGCCAAGTAATTGTGGTATAAACAAAGACACAAGTAAGAGTGGGAAAAGTAATATTACATAAGTTCCTGGAATCCTCAATCAAATCTGGGAACATGGCTAGAAATTAGCTGGACTTCCAGGATATCATAGGAATAACAAATATCCCTGGATTGAAGTTTGCTTACATAAGCTATTTTGATGTAATTAAGCTATTTAAAACATATTAGTACCAAAGACATTTCATCCATTAACAGTTAATTTACTTCCATTTTTTGTATTAGACTTTTTTGTTGTTAAAAGTTAAAGATGTTTCAGCCAAACAAAAATCAAACAAGTTTCTCATGCTCTCTTCCAGTGTTCAGTTGATATTCCAGAATACATTTGCCCTAAACTAGACTCTTATTTACTCTCACTCTCTGACTTACAAGAAACTACTGTGCAGCCCTGAGAAAATTACATATCAGTAAATCCTTGTCTACTGGGTGAAAACCTGCCCTTTATTAGGAACATAAAGATAAAAGCTCTTACACTACATTAGCAGGAATACGCCTACCAGACAGTACAAATAAATTAATTGCACCTGGCCTCAACAGCCAAAGAAGTGTAGTAAAGACTTCATCTTGTTTCATTAACAAATTAAACTGTAATAGAAGATCTACACTCCTGCGATGCATATAAACACCATTTGGTGAATATTACAGTACATGTGAATCCTTTAATATGTGTGTGTGTGTCCTTGCTTATTACATTACATTAACTGGAACAATTTCCCCTAACAGTTTTAAAAGAATCTGAATCTTGATTTAAAATGTCCAGTTTTAAAAATGTTTCCAAAGCTAACTAACATGATAAACATCACTTGTCATAACAAACTACATGTGAGACCTATATTGATGTTCCTAGAACTAAGGTCTTGTTTTACTATTGGAGCATGTTAACATACTGCAATCAGTTATGGTTCTTCTGGAATGCTCATAATCTTTAGCATGAGAAAACTATGCAGGACCAACTTGAAAAACAAGTTTAACTTCACTTGCCCACAAGTAATATTACACCCTTTAACACACCTAAGATTTCTTTTGTACAGACAGCTATCTGTCTGCAATCCACTTCCAAGTAACTATTTACAATTTAGCATGATATACCTTCTCCATATCCCAATTTTACAAATTTACTTTTTAAAAAATTAAGAAATTGCTGTGCAGGGGGTTCAGAACACAAATCGATTCAGAATAAGTTCAAATTTCATTTGTTTTCATCTTTATCATGTGTGGGTTTTTTGTTTGTTTGTTTGTTTGTTTCTTTTTTTATTCATTTGGGGGTTTCTTGCAACGAGGTACTAGATACTACCATAAAAAACAAGATAAACCCTACCGTCTCTAGGAGAATCAAGCTATCAAAACCAACAAAGAGCCCCCTGTCTTCATCTGAAGATTAGTGGGTTAAAATAAGGCTTATGCCAAATAAAACTCGTTAGTCTAAACAACCACAAGCCTACCTCTTGTTTTTGCTAACAGACTAATACAGTTACTCCCCTAAAAACATGTGTTGCTATTTTTGACTCAAAACTGCTACATTTTTAACAAGCTATAGTAGAGAGTCAACATGGCATAGTGATTTGAGTGTTGGACTATGACTCTGGAGATCAGGATTTGATTCCCCTGTTCACCCATGAAACCCACTGGATGACCCTGGGCAAGTCACATGCTGACAGCCTCAGGGGAAGGCAATGGCAACCCTCCTCTGAACAAATCTGGCCAAGAAAACACCATGATAAGTTTGCCTCAGGGTCACCATAAATCAGAAACAACTTGAAGGCACACTACAATAACAATGCAGCAAAGTATTAAGAGGTTTAAGTAGTAAACTGGCAGGTAAGGCTACTTACCAAGGGTCAGGGGGAGATCATAGAAATATTCAATTTCCTTTTTAATTAGGAACATAAAATATAAACAAGCGTATTGAATTGTTTAGAATTTTTATAACACTGTATCAGTATTTTACTAATGACATTTATTTTTGCATTTCAAATTGAAGTAGCTGGTTGAACCATAACATTTCCTAGAAGAAACAAACAGCAGCAGCACCTAGAAATATGACTCCATCTTCAACATGACCCAGCCACAACCCATTAAGATGAGACAGGTAATGTCTGATATGTAAGCACAGATCTCCTTTCTGTCATGGGGTTAACGATTGCCCCAAGGGGTGACTGTGCAAGACTTTGATGGCATGATTACCATTAAAAGAAAAAAGAATCACCAGCTAACCACACAAATTATACATTTAAATAACGCAAAGGGATAAATTATCAGAGGTGTTCCATAACATAACTGTATTAGTTAAGAGAAGAAAACAATGCACAACTTCACTTTCACCATATTTTAATGAACAGGGCCTGTCCTCTTTTCCCTCCATTAACAGCCTTGGAAATTAATCTGTAAAGAGGGAAACAGCCTTAACATAGGAGATTTTAGTGCCCCTAAACTGCCACAAGATCCCAAGGAGATGGTCGCTATAGCACTGAGATTCTGAATGCCAGTGAATCCAGCATAAACTGATGGGACCTGGGGTTCTCATCTACATTGTAGAAATAATACAGTTTGACACCCATTTAACTGTCAGCTAAATCCTACAGAATCAGGTTTTGTAGTTTTGTGAGGCACCAGCACTCTTTGACAAAGAAACCTAAAGACCCCACAAAACTACAAGTCTCAGGGTTCCACAGAGCAGTGACAACACTTAAAGTGGTGTCAAATTGCATTATGTCTATCCTAGTCTATCTACTGAATTGAATGCCCTTTTATATTATAGCAGATGTTCAGACATAAATGCTCCCATCTCAGCATCTTCCCCTTTCTGTATTCATCCACTAACTAACCTGCACTAACATAGGTTTATTGCTTGCACAGGATGAGGCATTATGGAAAAGTAATCAATTTACAGGTTGCCTGTAAATCCCAGAAACAACATGGAGCATTACTGTTGATAACACTTGTCAATATCTTTGACTTGAGGGAACCAAATTCATTTAGACTTAATGTGAGTATTTATGTTCTCGTGTCTATTTAGTACATAACTTTTCCAGTTCTTTCCAGTTGCCAAACAATTGTACAGATAAACCAAATGGAATCATTTTGTTCCTATGATGAGACAACTTTCCCTAAAATATTTTTTAAAACAACAAAAAAACCTCAAAGCTACACATTTTTGCACATTATGAAATCTGAGTGTGTCTATTAATGTGTCTGTATCTCAGGCTGCACATCCAAAGTTGTCACTGGTCATAACTCCATTTAATTTACAGTTGCCCCTCTGTTTTTGCAGACTTGAACTCCTTGGTCTCAATTATTCACGGAGAGGTGAGCCCCATTGGCTAAAATGGTGCGTGCACCCATGGCACACACACAAGGCCGCATGCAGGAGCACAATGGGGCTGAAATATATGCAAGTTTCCATTTTCTCGGGGGGGGGGGGGTGACTGCACTCACAAAACAATTTCTTCTTCCACTATGAGCTAGAAATGTAAACCTACTTCCTGGGTCAAGGGAAGAAACTCACTATAGAAAGAGCTTTTTTTCCCCTAGCCAATGAACCCGGGAGAGCCTCACTGTCGTAAAAATGCATGGCCTTTGTCAGCCAGGTTACCTAGGAGTGAAAGTTATGTCACCTAATCCTTAATTCTCTTCCATACTGTACACCATCTGGAGACAAAGTGAAAAGCTAATCTGATTTTTCTGTGGGTGTTGTTCTCCCCCCACAGAAAAGTACCTACTTGGATTGGATATTATATGCCATCTGGCATAGGAAACTGTTTGTTCACATCCACTGCTTGTCTGCCTGGGAATTATTCACAAAACCCAATAGTACAACCTTTCATTTTCTCAATTTAGGAAGGTTTTAGGAATTTAGGAAGTGTGTTTTATACAAATCTACTTATAGAGCTATGCAGCCAAATGACACTGTGCACCTTCCTAAATCTCTTTCCTGGAACTGTGTTTTGCAGGAGCAGGGAAATGAGTATTATGACAGAAATAAGTACTGTAGAATCAATACAATTGTATGCCCCAGATAAAATAACCTTCATACAGACATTACTTTATAAGGAAAAAAACTAGTTTAAAAATGATAACGAAGCATGTAGGAGTAGACATTTCTAAACAATTTTATAGAGGCCAAGCCAAAGCATTCCAGAAGTCAATGGAAAAATTAACCAATTATTTTATTCCATATTCATTCAGATTTCCAAACTACCTTATCTCCCAAAAACACTGCAGTATTCAAAGCAGCAGGAGCTAGAAGTGTTATAAAACCAGTAATGTTTCCAAAACGTATTATGTACTAGAGCAGGGGTGGATGTAGTACAGCCCACATGTTGTTTTTGTGGCCTTCAGCCCCCTACCCAGATTTTAAAAAAGTGAAAATATCATTTTGCCCCTAAATACCTTCTAGAGGGTGTGAGGGCAATTTGGTCATATTCCCCCCCCCCCCCCCACACACACACAAATATTTCAGGCCCACAAAATACCTTTTTTAAACAAGTGGCTTCCAGTCACTTCCTGTTTTGAAGAAAAAACCTCTCCTGGGCCTAAGAATGCTGCCACACTGCAGAAATAAAGCCGTTTTACACCACTTTAACTTCAGTTGCTCTATGCTATGGAATTCTGTGATGTGTAATTTTGTGAAATATTTAGCATTCCCAGTTAAAGAGCTGTGCTGCCTTACAACATTAAAAAATCTATGATTAGCACACCCAATTATGTTAACATACCTGCACATATTATAGCAGACAATTCTATAGTTTACTCAGGCTTTTCTACAGCTAATTTCCCCAATATTTAAAACAATATCGGTATACCTGGTGGGGATCCCACACGCGCGCACACGTACCAGTCTCCTACCTTTCTTTGTGTAACAAATGTGGCAGCAGCCTAAAATAGCCCAGGGGGTCTAAAGGCATGGCTAAAATACCACCCGCATTGTGGAGTCGAAGGCTTTCATGGCCGGCATCCATAGTTTTTTGTAGGGCTTTCAGGCTATGTAGCCATGTTCTAGAAGAGTTCCTTTCTGACATTTCGCCAGCATCTGTGGCTGGCATCTTCAGAGAATGATAGCCTGCAAAAGGATTTGATATATATATCCTGTGTGACCCTGGGAAGGGAGGAGTAATTTGCAAATATATTGTTCTGTTACTAATGGCAATCCTCATGGTGGGAGGATATGCAAAAGAGGATTAATGTCTGCTACTTGGTGCTCATTGTCTGCTGGGAATCCCCTGACACCAGGCTGTTTCCCATTTGCATTGGTTGATTCTTAACCTTGCTGTTCTTCAGAACTGGTAGCCAAGCCTTGTTAACCCTCAGGGTTTCATCTTTCCTGTTCAAATTGTCCAGATGTTTATGGATTTCAATGGCTTCCCTGTACATTCTGACACGGTAGTGGTTGGCATGGTTCAGAATTTCAGTGCTTTCAAACAGCATTTTATGCCCCAGATGGTTTATAGCATGTTCTGCTACTGCTAATTTTTCCGGCTGACCCAGTCTGCAGTGTCTCTCATGCTCTTTGATTCTTGTACGTGTGCTGCGTTTGGTGGTCCCTATGTAGACCTGTCCGCAGCTGCATGGAATGCGGTAGACCCCTGCAGCTGTGAGAGGGTCTCTCTTGTCCTTGGCTGAGCGAAGCATTTGCTGGATTTTCTTCGTCGGTTTGTAAACCACGCACAGGTTGTGTTTCCTCACCACTTTCCCTATTCTGTCTGTGACTCCTTGGATGTATGGTAAAAATATCTTCCCTTTGGGTGGTTGTTTGTCTTCCCACCTTTGGATTTTTCTGGGCCTGGCAGCCCTTCTGATGTCTGCGCTGGAGTAACCATTGGTCTGTAGAGCCTGGTCCAGGTGTTTCAGTTCATCTTCCAAGAAGTGGGAGTCACAGATCCATTTTGCCTGGTCTACCAGTGTTTTTATTGTGCTTCTTTTTTTGTCCTGGGTTATGGTTTCTGAACCATTTGAACAACATCCACCCTAACATCCAATTCACGATGGAAAAAGAAAAGGAAGGAACACTACCATTCTTGGATGTCCTACAAAAGCCCTACAAAAAACTACCATCCACATTCCCTAGAGGATGCCGGGGGGGGGGGGGATATCTATAGCAAAAACATTTGCATTTGAGCATATGCTGGGTGTGTCCCCTCCAAGGTCTGCCAAAGGACTAATGCAGCCCCCTAGCTCCCCACAGTTGCACATCACTGTATTACAGCATATTAGCAATTATTTTTAAATGGCATGCTCACAATGAATTATCTAGTCTTCCATGAAACAAAGTGGAAATCATGATTAGGAGTCTGGCATACTTGCAAAAAAGTATATTTAAATCAGGGGTGGGAATCATTTGTTCTTTCAGTTCTTGCTGGTCAGCAACATCCAGTATTCTTCACCACAAGTTATGCTGGCCAGGTGTGATGGGAGTTGCAGTTTAGCAACATCTGGAGGGTGACATGATTGCAACACCAGACTGAAACAATCACCATTCTGTATTGAAATTGTCACAAGTGTATGTTATGACCGCAACTCTGATTCGTTTTTTCAAAGTGTGAATCTGCTTTGAGACTATGTATTTACAACAGTGTAATCTTATGTACATCTACCCATAAGGAAGCTAAGTGAAGTTACTTCCAAATAAGTATGGATTATAATCTCACACATAGTTTACAAGGATTTATACAGAGTAAACAGTAATTTAGGCAAGATTAATGGCCAAGGAATTGTTCCCATATTAAAATGTTTGACATAATACCCTGTTTCCCCTAAAATAAGACATCCTATGAAAATAAGACCTAGTAGAGGTTTTGCTGAATTGCTAAATATAAGACCTCCCCTGAAAGTAAGACCTAGAAAAGTTTTTGTTTGGAAACATGCCCATTTTTTTTTCAACAATAAATGTGAATTCTTCATGGACAAATAAGACATTCCCTGAAAATAAGACCTAGTGCATCTTTGGGAGCAAAAATTAATATAAGACACTGTCTTATTTTCGGGGAAACACGGTATAAAACTATTTCTCTACCACCAAGAAATCACCAGATGTGCCTTCAAAATGTTATCCCTGTGCTTGAAATGGGACTAATCTTTAAATATACTCATCCTTTTGGGATTCACTGTCAAGTAACTGTCTCTTAACCCCTACTCTTGCCAACTATCATAGAAGATACAGGAATATTACTGAGCACCTTTGCATGATATTGCTCATTTATAAAGATAATATAGTTACATACAGGTCACGGCTCAGCTTAGACAATATGCAGAAACCTTTAACCAGTGCATGGAAGCCCCTTAGTTCTTCTCTTTATGTAAGTCACAATTAGACTAGCACCTCTCTTAATCAGACTTTCCCATTTTATTCAAACCAAGATTTAATAACATTTCTTGTTCCAAAGCTTGTGTATATCTTGATTTAATAAACAAAGTCATCCAAAATGCAGTCAGTATTCATTTTAAGAGAATTTAAGCATGAGCCAAGTAAGGTTCATAGGGGAGCCCTCTTAACGCTAATGGAAATCAGTTAATCTGGTGAAAGAACAAAAAATACCATTATTTAGTAAATTGTCCAGGAACACTTCAGGATCCACAGTGCTTTTTAAACTATGCTACCCCCACATCGTCTCTGTAGATTACATAGCAGCAACATTCAACATGTTCTGTGCTAATCTATATGATACAAAAATGTTAGGCATGTACTGGGCAGCAGAAATATCTCCATACTGGGTTCCCCACACCATCCAAAAAGTTTTGACATTTCCTCACCTGCTCCAGGCAGGGGTTTAGCAAAGTTCATGAATTCTGGAATAAACCAGTCTTCAAGCACTACATCATACAGATAAAGGAGTGTGACAAGTGAGCAGAAAGTGACTATGTTTTATTATGATTTTACCACTGACATTTGATTCTCAATTTCAGAAAATAAAAAGGTGAAAAAAAAAAACCCAAGGGTGTCATAATCAGGTTCTATTAATAATTGATAAAGGAAACAAACCAGTTACTTGTGCTGGGAAAATAAAAGCATTCATTCCAAATGAATCCCATGAAACTATACAGGTCAGGCTGCTATTTTCTCATTAGTTTACAAAGAGTTGAAACATATGGCTGTTTCACACATTACTTAAAGCAAATGTGGTGCTCTTAACAGAGTGTATTACCAACAAGAAATGTACACCCAGTCCCATCATTAACATTAACCTAATAATAATAATAATAATAAAATTTATTTATACCCCACCCCTTTGAGATCAATCAGAGTGACTAACAACATTAAAATACAATTACATTGAATAAAACAGCTACATCCCTCCCCCCTTAAAACAATATTAAATCTATTAAAGGTTAAAACTGAAAATTTAAACAACATTAATACAAGTTACAAAACAAACAAGACAACGTGGCAACATCCTAATTGATTTTTACATAGACATTGGGGAGTCTACCGAAGAGGGAGTCCCTGAGGCACGGGTATCTATCCTGAAAAGGCCTGCTGGAAGAGATCCATCTTGACAGCCTTTTTAAAGCTGTCTAAAGCTGTCAATTGATGGAACTCATCCGGCAGGCCATTCCACAATTTGGGGGCGACAATGGAAAAAGCCCTCTGGGAGGTAACCGAAAGCTTAGATTTTTGAGGCTGCAGCAAATTCCTCCCAGAGGACCGGAGTGTGCGGGGAGGATTATAAGGGAGGAGGCGGTCCCGGAGATAGCTTGGACCCAAGCCATTTAGGGCTTTAAAGGTGATGACCAACACCTTGTACTGGGCCTGGAAACTAATAGGCAGCCAGTGGAAGGACCTTAATACCGGAGTAATATGGTCCCTCCTAGATGTTCCTGACACTAGTCTGGCCACCATGTTCTGTACTAGCTGTAGTTTCCGAACCAAGCACAAGGATAGCCCCATGTAGAGAGCATTACAGAAATCTAGACGAGAGGTTACCAGTGTGTGAACCACGGTCTCAAGATCCCTTACTTCCAGAAAAGGGCACAGCTGGTGTATCACAAGCTGATAACAGGCGCTCCTGACTGTCAAATTTATCATCATCATCATCATCATTAAAGCAAATGTGGGGCTCTTACAGAGTGTATTACCAACAAGAAATTTACACCCAGTCCCATTAAAATTAACCTCACAGTGGACTTGTACAGAGCAGTGAATTTCAGCTAATTTTGAATCTGTACCGTTCACTTTAAGAGCTCACACTTCCTGCACAGATTCATACAAATAGTGTGTTCCAAGCATAACCTGCCAGACAAAGTGCCATTGACTGGAGCTTTCATGCTGCTGCTGCTGCTGCTCCAAGATTAAGGGGATTCTGGGAATTATATTCCTGAAAAGTACCTTTTCCAAGGTCTGGTTTATAATGTCATCTGGAGAAAAACTGTCATTCACATGGACTAAAAACAGTTTCAGAGAGTTTGATCCAATTACATCTAACTGCTAGCAGAACAGATCCTGCTGAGGAAAAGGTTCTGCTCTCTGTTGTAGCCCTATGCCTTCAAATCTTTTTTTGAAAATTTAGGGGAACTTCTAATATAAGATTTCAGGAGATACATAGAGTGGATGCAAAAAAAAGGGTGGGGAGTTTTTGCTCACACAACACAAAGTAGCCTGAACAAGTCTTCAAAACAGTTTCTGATGGATGGAAGGTTGAAATTAACCATAGTTTATGGTTACAATTCCAAAGGTCTAGACTACATGCCGAACTATGTTTAAAAAGTGTCATTTTTGTTCTAGGGGCTATGGGAGAGAGCTGAGCTAAGGGAAAGGGATGTGTACAAAATTAAGAATTATTCCTGTTGCATTAAACCATGATATAGCTCTGTGGCATGTAAACATACCCACTGTGTCTCTGGACATGTTAAAGGTAGCTATTATAATCAAATGGGGAAGAAATTATATCTGCCCTACTGCAAATACATAAGAAAGCTAAAACAATCCTTCCTGCATGCTGAGATGAAAGTAGAAAGATTTCATCAAAATTTAAAAAATCAATGTATCACATGCTGAAAGTGATTTTTGCAATCCACTAATTTTTCCACACAATCAAGGAACTGTCTAACTTGATTTTTCCCCTTTATTGTCAAATTAATTACAGAGTCTCTTATTGGCTAATAGATTTGATCTCATTCAATCCTTAGCACTTAGCACATAACAATTAATTAATGAAAATGAACATCTCAAAGGAATTTTGTTGTTGTTAACTGCTCTCAAGTCTACTTAGACTTAGGGGGGACCCTGTGAATGAGTGACCTCCAAGTCTCCAACATCCCTGCTCAGGTCTTGCAGACTCAGAGCCATGGCTACCTGATTGAGTCTATCCATCTGGAATGTGGTCTTCTTCTTTTCCTAATGCCTTCTACCTTACCAATCATTATTGTCTCTTCTAGTGAGCTATGCCTTCTCTTACTATGGCAAAAGTACAATAGTCTCATTTTAGTTATCTTGATTTTGAGGGAAAATTCAGAGCTGATTTGTTCTAGGACCCATTTATTTCCTGGGAATTTACCTAATGGAGAATTTAAGCCCAAAACACGTCAATCCCCATAAATTCTTCCTCCGGAACTATAATAATACACAAATCCATGAGCTAACAATATTAAATCCAACTCTCATATTAATATCTTTAGAAGATGTCACATGCTGTAAAAGTCTGTGCAGGTATACACTGTATCTGAAAAGGAGGCACATCTGCCCCTCACTGATTGTATCCTTACACTAAATTACAGTATTGCCACAGTAAACATGACTATTGTGTAAAATATGAGGTAGATCTCCCTTAACCATCTGGTAGAACTTTCCTTCAATGAGCATGTTCTGAGGTCTAGGCAATCAGATTTTAAAGGGGCTTGTCTTCCAGGGGAAAATATGCATGACTTCCGATAACAAAGCAGTGAAGTCACCTTGGAAAAGTGCCAACGGGAAAACTGTTCTGTGGAGCTTGTGTCTGAATTTCACATATATAATGCTCATAAACTTTATTGAAACAAAGCAATGGCCTTCCATTTAATTTTTTTTAAAAAAAAAAGACAAAGAAATTTCCAAACAATTGCAAACCCCTCCCCCTTCCTCCTCCAGTATAGTTCAAAAATACTTAGTTTGACTAGAGGCTAATAAAGAATATAATGTTAATTATCCTTTTGTTATGATGGTGTCTGTCATGGTTTAAATGATAAAGAAAATATGACATACTTCTACTTTCTTGGCTTCAACAAGTACAGGTTGAGTGTCCCTTATCCAAAATGTTTAGGACCAGAAGTGTTTTGGATTTCAGATATTTTTTTCTGGATTTTGGAATATTTGCATATAAATAATGAGATATCTTGCAGATGGGACCCACGTTTAAACATGAAATTCATTTATATTTCATGAACACCTTATATACACAGGTTAGTTTGATCTTTCTGCTGCTTTCAGTACTGTTATTCATAATCTTCTGGTGGATCTACTCCAGGACCTTGCGTTTACTGATACGTTTTGGATAGATCCTTTGTGGCGGTCATTGGAGATCAGGTCTCCACTCCTGTATCATTATCTGTGGTTTTCCACAGGGTCCCATCTTGGGTTCCATTATTATTTTCCCTCTACACTCTACACTCTGTCCTTAGGTAATCTTATTGGCTTTTTTGACTTCCAGTACTGTATAATTTATACACTGATGACACCCAACTATATTTCTCTAGTCTGGAACTTTCCTGAACAGAATCTTTCATCATATCTTTCAGTTGTGTCTGCTTGGATGCTTCATAGCCATTTAAAACTCAATATAACCAAAATTGAGCTGCTTGTTATTTCACCCAGGCATACTTTACAATGCTCAATTTCAATCATAGTCAATGATTGATTCAGATATGTGAAGGAAGCATGTAGTCTTGGTTTCATTTTTGACTCTTCTTTATTGTTCGTTCCTCAGATCCAGGCCACAGCCAAATCCTGTCAATTTTTTTCTCTATAGTTAAGCTAGAATTCAACCTTTACTGACAGTACCTACTGCCAAGATATTGGTTTGTGCTTTGGTTGTTTATCAAACAAACAAAACAAAACAAACAGCTTCATTTATATACCGCTTCATACCCTTAAGGAGAGTCTAAGCGGTTTACAATTGTAAGCTATTTGCCCCCCAACAATCTGGGTACTCATTTTAGCAACCTCAGAAGGATGCAAGCCTGAGTCAAGCTTCAGCCCTTTGCTGGTCTTGAACTCGCCACCTTATGGTTTTGAGTGAGTGGCTGCAGTACAGGCATTTAACCACTGCGCCACCAGGGCTGATCACCTGGATTACTGTAATCTTCTGCTATGGGCCTACCTCTTTCCCACATTTTGCTGTCAGGATCATCTTTCTAGCCCACCATCATGATCACAATATGATACCCCTCTATTGTCATTCCTTCACTGGCTTCCAATCCCTTTCAGAGTCTGTTACAAGCTCCTCTTGTTAAATTTTAAAGCTCTACATGGCTTAGCTCTCCCTTATCTTTCAACACTTGTTTCTCCTTATCATCCCGCCCGTGATTTATGTTCTAGGGACTCAGGGCTATTAACTCAACCACAGGTTTTCTCTTCATCGGCTCGGATCCACCCCCTTTTGTCTTTCCCATATACCTATCAACTACTACCTCATTAGCAACTTTTAAATCTGGATTAAAGATCATTTAGTTTAGGGAAGTGTTCCAATTTACAACTTGATTTTCTGGATGCTGGCAACAACTATGTGTGCCAATTGTTTTTGTTTATTGTTTTACATTTGTTTTAATAGTATCTTGTTAATTCTAAAATGTTTTCTTGTTTTTAGACGGTATGCCATAGGCAGGCTTTTATTTGTATTTTGCTACTTACTATGTACAGCGCCGTGGAAATTTATGATTATAATTTTGTAGATGAAACAAAGTTTGTGTACACTGAAAAATCAGAAAGCAAAGGTGTCAATATCTCAGTATCATTCCATGTGTCTAATTTTGTATTTTAGCATTCTGGATAAGAGATACTCAACCCGTACCCTGACTTAAACAATTAGTCTGTACTCTTGCAGGTAAAATCAAACCATGCCAGTTTACTGCTTTCTCTTCAGGAGGAATGAAGAAAAATTCAAATGAGCAGATAAGATAATGTGTAGCAGTATAAACACTTTTCTTCTGTGGAAAGGCCAGGTCACCACCCCACAGAGAAAAATGGGAATGTTTTGTTTTGTCAAGTCATCTGTGCACGAAAAAAACCTTTGCTTACTTTAGCGTCAATATACCATGAAGGCTGTGGACTGCCAAGAACAGATTAATACACATTGTTTCCCTCCCTCCCATCTGATTCATGCTATTTTAAAAAGATTATAATTATTACCATCCATTATTTATATTGCGCCATCACTGTACGTGGTCCTTTACAAGTAAAAAACAACTAACAGTTCCCTGCCTTCATACTTGTAATCTAATTAACACATGACACTATAGGAAAGGGGGATTGTACTGTGGGAGGGGATGAAGTCCAGCAGAAACTGGTGGTGGCAGTTGGAATGGATGGAGGACATTTCATCTGTTGCTAGGCCTACTACTGCCTGACCCATACTATGATCTTTTTGGCTGCATCTGCAGTGCAGAAATAGTGCAATAATGCAATTAGACACTGCTTTAAATGCCATGTTATTATGGGATTTGGAGTTTTGTTAGATATTTAGCCTTTTCTGTCAGAGCACTTTGGTGCCTCAACAAATTACAAATCCCAGGATTTCACAGGATGTAGCCATGACAGTTAAGACAATGTCAAACTACATCATTTCTGCAGTGCTGATGCAAACTTAAGACACTTTCTCTAATGGACAATGTAGAAGATTTAGTTGGCCTCTTACAAGTAGGATGAGAGCTGAAAACTCATTTGCTTGAGCAGAATGCCCCTCTGTCTGCCAAGTGACAGAAGATACTACCTTATTTTATACCATCCAGGGTTGAATAGAATACAGTAGGATCTGAATCCAAATGCCAATCCCTGTTGGAATAGACAACTCTCTCTGGCTTTTCTTTGGTAACGAAGATTCAGGAAGGATTCATCCCACGCTTTCTACAAGCGCACTGATGACTAAAAAGGCCGATCTGAGATAAACAAGTCCAGTTACAGAAAGCATAGCAGAAAGTCTCTTTGGGAGATGTTTCCAAGTTGTGGTTCTTTCTGCATTGTCGTTTCTCTTCAAGACTCATTCGGCATGAGTTCTTGCAAGAGGCTGCAGCATTGTGGATAGTGTGTCTCCATGCCTCCCGATGTGAGGCCAGGACAGACCATTATGGTGATCAATTTGGCTGAGCTTGAGATGTTGTTTCTAGGAGTCCTTGCATCTTTTCTTTACGGCGCCCCTCTTATGCTGACCTGTGGCGAGTTCACCGTAGAGTACTATTTTTGGGAGGCGGTGGTCCTCCATCCTAGAAACCTGCCCTGCCCAGCACAGCTGCGTTTTCAGTAGCATGGCCTCAATGCTGGTGATTCCTGCTTGCTCCAGGACAGCAACATTCGTCACATAGTCAGTCCAGTATATATTTAGGATTGTGCATAGACAGCACTGATGAAAGCATTTGAGGAGTCATAGATGTTGGCAATAGGTGACCCATATTTCAGACCCATAGAGGAGAATGGACAGTACAATGGCTCTGTGCACACTGATTTTTGTGCTTCACCTCAGGTGTTTGTTACTCCAGACTCTTTAGTGAAGCCTTCCAAATGCACTATATGCCTTTGCTAATCTGTGATCTCTTTATCAATCTTAGCATCTGAGGAGATTATACTTCCGAAGTAGGTGAACTGCTGGACGGACTTAAGCACAAATTTTCCTATGGTGACGTGGGGGTGATAGTGCTCTTTCTGTGGTACAGGCACTGCATAGCTGCTTCTGTATGGGCAACAAGGGCTGCATCATCAGCAAAAAGCAGCTCACGGACTAGATAACTAAACTGATTGAATTTGGTAAACCAATCCCAATGTATGTCCCACTGAAATGGGTCTTCTCTAGCTTGGATTAACAACTGAATTTAGACAGTGGTTTCCAGATTGGCCCATTATTTTCCATTTATAAAAGTTACTGATTAACTTTATTTAAATGTTAACTGTTTATTTAAAAGTAACTGTTAATTTTTTTTAAAAAAAAGTAGGAAGAAAGAGCATATATACTCTCTTTTTCCAAAGATAAAATAGTTGCAAAATGCAGAACATTTAAAAGTACACTTCAGTAAAGATCTTCACATTAATTCTCTAGTAATAACATGTCAGTATAATAAATATTTGAGTATTAAAATTTTCTTATTCTTTGGTAGGAAGAAAAGATATTCAAATGTAAGAATGCCAATCGCACTGAGATGCTATTTCATGATTGTTTCTGTTTGACAATAACAAATTTACAGCCATCCCTCCTTTTTTGGGGGGATTCATTATATTCAAGCCCCATTGGCACATGGCCATGGGGGTGTGTGCTCCTGAGAGGTATGCCCCGTTGTTTCCCCCTCTGTTAATCTCTCACACATAGGCGAGGGACGCAAGCCTCAAGACCATAAGAATGGAGGGATTGTATTTATTTCTAAGCTCTACATTTCCTGTTTATAAATTTTTCTGTTTATACATTTGCCTGTCTTCCACCTTTTCCTCAAAATATTGCTTCACTTGAGTTAACAAACCCTCAAATAATTCCAGTATGTTAGTAAAGACAGGGCTGGTTACCATGAGCCAAGGTGATTAATTGTTCATGTTGTTCCACTCCCATCTCTTACTTTTCTCTTCTTTGGCTACTGTTTAAGATAGCTGTTTACTTTTATTGATTATTCATTCAACAGTTTAATTGAGCTCACACTTCATCTCAATTCAACACACCCAATTTTCCCTAATTAAACCAACACACGCTGAATCTTCCAGTTTCAGTGATTTCTTACAAACATCATGCAAATAATAATAAAATCTGTAACTCATTTAAGTTTCAATTTCATTAGCCAAATAAATTATCAAGAGTATTATAACAATCTATTCCAATAATTATTTACCTGCAACATATCATCTTTCTTAATGTTGTGTGCCTTCGAGTCATTTCCAATTTGTGGCCACTTACTACAGAATATTTTTTCTGACATACAATTTATCTGATTCAGTATAATTACATTTAGAATTATGTACTTTTCACTGAGGTCATTTATAAAACAATCACTTTGAATATGCAAATAATATGGTTCCACCAACATAAGCTCTAAACTGTTTCTTCTCAGTCTCCGCTTATCAGAGCTCTCCTCTTTTCTTCCCATCCCTCATTCTGGTTTTATTTTTTCCCTGCATTTTTGGAAACACCTTCAATTTGAGGTGAACATCCTAATTCAACCATACTGGGATAACCAAAAATCACAATTTTATTACTATGTGCATTGTGTAAATATTTGCACAATCTTTAGATGACTAAACAAATAGGCCTATGTGCTTCACACAGGACATTTTTAGACAGACCTATACAGATAGTTATAACAGAAGGAATTTTACATTGCATTTCTCTTCCTAAATTGTTCACTGGTACACATTCAAATGGCAGCCTGTTTTGTTAACTAAAGTAAAATGATCACATCACATTAAGGTTTTGTCCTCAGGCCTTTGAGCAGCTTCAGATGTTGTACTCAAGCAGAGGAAAATAAAGTACTTACCTGTATTTACTCGACTATAAGTTGACCTCATGTATAAGTCAAGGGCAGGTTTGGAGGCCAAAATTATGCATTTTGATATGACCCATTGTGCATCTTGAAAAACACACACCTGGAAACATCCAGGCCTCCCTCTCTCCCCAGAGTAACTCCCCGTTCACAAGACAAAGCAGACAGGCTCCATTCCCACCCCCTAGGCAAGTAAAGCTAGAGGTAGAGAGAGAGGCAGAAAAAGTCCACCACTTTCCTTTAAAGCATCCTAGCTAACTCTAATTCCCAAGTTCAAACACCACTGCCACCATGTGATGATCCCTGGAGTTTAAGCAATCCAGCAGCACCCTGCTCTGGCCCTTAGCCCCCAAGAGATCCCTTTTCTTGAGATTTCCTTCTAGAGTCCCCCTGGGTCCCTGTTTCGGGCACCCTTGAGGCCCTCTAGACTTGCTGCCACCACCTAGCAAATTATCAGTCTCCCCTGCTTTAGCACACGCTAGGGCTTGCTAAAGGGATTTATAGTTCTCTTGCTACTTCCCCGCTTGCTACCAGCAGGCAACCACCGAGCTAAGGTACGTGTTGTAGGAATAGAGAGCAAACAGATGAGTTTAAAGAAAATGGATTTATTTTATCTACACTGAATAAAGCAATAGAGGTATCAAAATTCATGTAAGGCCTCCTTGCCTTACAGGTACAGGAGCATAGTTACACAGCCTCCCTGCCTTACAGATACAGGAGCATAGTTACACAGATGTTCATTTCAAGCAAGCTATAGATAACATAATAAAAGGCCTAAATCGCACTAACTAGCGTAACTCTAAATTATTCACACAGAGATAGGAATTGCAGTTCTTGCTGGGTCTGGGTGAGGGAGCTGACCCTTTTGGGCTAGCTCAAACCACATCTCTGCCTGCCCTGCTTGCAGAGGTTCAACAGCTGCACTTCCCAAAACAAAGAAGAAGACAATGCCCACATGGCTTCAGGGGTTTTAAAAGATTTTTCATGGAAGTTTCTTGAAAAGTCCCAGTCCTATTCACTGGTTGGCTAATGGGCCATAGATCATCTGTGATGTAATTACTCCTTAGCATGTGATGCAAGCTCTCATTAGCATGTACCACCCCCCAGATTAACCCTTTGTAGTCTGAGGAGGCCCCCAATGTAGTGACTGAGGTGGGAACCAGTCACTACATCCATGGACAAGTTGAGGGTAAAACTTAGGGGACTGTATTGAAGGATGTAAAGGATGACACAAAGGAAAACAATGCCAAAGAACCTATAAATTCCATAAGGCATAACTATTTATGCTCATACACAAGGCTGGGTGTAAAAGATAGTAGAAGGGGGTCAGTGCTTCCAGGGCAGATTAAACTCTTGCCTTTCACCAGGGGATGATTACACACACACACAGTTTAAAATACAGTACTTACATTGACCCATGGATAAGTCAACTCAGGTTTTTTTGGGTCAATTTTTAACCTAAATTTCTAGACTTATACATGAGTACATACAGTACATATCCTCTCTCTCTCTTTTTTTTTTTTAACTTCTTGTACTACATCCAAAATGGGGTGACACACAAAGGGGGTAGGGTGGTGGAATTGCAATCAAGCTATTCCCTTTTCTCTCTACAGGTAAGAAAAAAGAAATCCCTTATGTGACTTGTTTATCTCTGCCCTCCAATGAATTTTTCCACCTCCTTCTTCCAGCTCTGTCAACATATAAACCACTGTCATCTGTTTTCTACTTCACCATATATCAATTTGCCTCCCACCCCTTCACTCCCACTTTTGCATCCTCTCTTTCAGCATTACACTTTAAATTCTTTCAACATTTTGAGAATTATCCAGCCTCTAAAATGTCACTGCCTGTCAGGTTTCCCATTGCTACTGCTAGCCACTCTCAGAAACTGTGAAGTGAGAGAGGACCACCTTCTCTTAATTGTGATCTCAGATTGTTTCATGCACACTGAGATGGCTACAGATATGCAGTGGCTGAAGGTTCCTCAGACAAAATAATTAGACTACAGCATTTCCTTTCCTTTAGGTAAAGCTTGTGTAGACACAAGTTACCTCCCTTTCAAGTGATAAAAGCATGTGGACTGTAAGCCATGCCTTAAGTCAAAATCGTTTTAATACTTCCTCTGAATGTTTTACAAATGCTGCCCTCTATACATTCTTTCTTACACAGTCCTGATAGTACAATCCTTTGTGTGTTTACACAGAAAAATAAACAAAATTCCCATTTAATTAGAACTTCTTTTTGTGGGCCTTCAAGTCTTTTCCAACTTATGGAGACCCTAAGGGGAACCTATCATTGGGTTTTCTGAGGCTAAGAGTGTGTGCCTTGGCTGAGAGGGTTCAAGCCCTGGTCTCCTCTTGTAGTTCAGTGCTCAAACCACTACACCATGCTGGCATACTTTAACTTACTCTAGAGTAAATATGCATATGACTAAAATTCAAGAGAAACTTACAAAGTCAGACACCCACCTTCTTATACTTATTTACAGGCTGCATGAGCTGCTTATGTTTATTTGGGGCAGGGGTTACATTCTCAGCAAACTTGAAAATAATAAAGACAAGCCTGTTTTATTAGCATCTTAAATTGTTAATATATGTAGTATGTGTTGTTCTTGCTTTTAAAGACTTTAAATAATGTTTGTGAAAATAAGGTTTTAAATATAATATAAGCTAAGAATGCCTTTATAAAATCTGCTAAAGGAGAAAAAAGTTTCAAGTGGTTTTGAATCTCATGCTTTCCTTTAAAGGAAAATTCTGTTTTATTTCAAAGACTCAATTTTTTTTGTTTATTTGATGTTATTGTTAATGCTTAAATGATTCTTTACCCTCAAAGAAAGAGGTGGCTACCTTAGGTCAGATAAAACATTTAGGTCAGACAAAAATGATGTCAAAGCACTTACTTTAAAGCAGATGCAAGTCAAGACATCATAGCAAAATATTGCCTTCCTAAACATGTGAAAGCATTGAATTTCCTTTGAATTGCCACAGCATAAACATTTCTATGTAAAATTTAAAATACTGGTTTACTCTTAATGCATATTATTAAATTAGATGTTATGACAAGTGCAACATTAATTTTTTTGTACAAGTATTATATTCTCCTACACTTTTCAAAGTAGCTCCTTAGCGTAATTATTACATTTAACATGTAGGGTAGCAATTGCTTCAACACAGCACCTGCCACCAGTCCACCACATAATTACATACCACTGACCTTTATATAAAAGCATCATGGAAATGTTACTAGAAAACCAAATTGCCTTTCATACAAACACTGCACTGTAGCTACAGCAATCTGGGTTGTTGTTGGTTTTTTTTCTTTTCAAAAGATGTGAGCTTATCCAAGGTAGGAGCTGAACGAATTGCACAATCAATTATTTTCCAAATACTGGAACCATTTCAATAATATTTGCAACAAATATAAAGTTTCCCCCTCTTAGTACAAAAGTATGGCTCACAGTATATACACAGATAGATGTAGAACTGAAAACATTCCCTGACGTTATGATGGTGGGGTTATGCAGGACGTCATTTAAAAGCTATTCACCAACAATCTCCTATTCCTTTTAGCTGGAATCCTACTGTATAAATTCAGCTGAAGGGAAAAGTCAATTAATTGAAATTGTGGATGTTGGTACACTAGAATTGGAAACATAAAATGAAGCAACTAACATGGGGAGAGGAAAAAACTGTGTGCTATTTATTAGAAATGGTTACAGCAGGGAAACAGTTGCTAGATATTTTGAGTGACAGAATGGATTCAGTGGCTAGGCTGCCCAACCTAAACCTGTATTAAAAACCCAACTCTCCATTTGTTGTCTGGCCCAAGGTAATCATTTCTTCTTAACCCCCTCCCCTTTTTTTATTTACTCCTCTATAAGGACAATATAGACAATATGCCAGTATTTGATAGAGAAATACTGGATTCAAACCCTCTCTATCCCTAAGGTCTTCAGATGCACCCAAAGCTTCAACTTCATTTCCCACTCTTCAAAATGGAACTAACTGCTTTAATTAAAGAGTTGTTGCAATACAGCCACAATAACACTACATACTAATATATGCTACAGACGTTATGGGTAGTAAGGACTTGTTCCCCACAGTACTGATACAAGCATGATGCAATTAAGGCTGCAAAGCCCTTACACCCTACAAGGGAGTGACACATGGATAATAATAGTTTCAGCCAATTGCTTTCATTGAGGGCTTAGTAATATCTCTCTTTTAAGATTACTATTTCAAGTTGAGCGACAAAGTCCTCCAGCTGTCGTGCACACATGCTATTTTTAAAGGTGCAAAAAAAGTGTTCCTGACATAAAGTATCCACCCGCAGGCACTCCTAGACTGACACAGGGCACAGAGCCCAAGAATCTGCCAGCCCATATCCAAGCCATAGGGGGACATCTAATAACTAGCTAGAGCATCCATTAAGGCTACAGTGAAGGGGTGGGGGGAGGGTGTTGAAAGAATCAAGCAAGAAGAAAAAAACCAAGGTTGATATTTCTAGAATGTACAAGGTGAATAAAACTGGCAAGATTGCTTTAACATTCACTGTTAAAAACAAAAAGCAAAGTCTTTATCTGCTCTGGTAGGGTTGTAAATGCCTCTAACCCTGTGCTTACTTTGTAACATAGGAAGTACAGTTCCTTTGTTTTACCAATGTGTTGTTGATGTGTGCCTTCAAGTTATTTCTGACTTATGATCCTAACACAAATCCATCATGGAGTTTTCTTGACATACTTTTTTCAGAGGGGAGTGTGTCTTTGCCTTCCTCTGAAGCTGAGAGAGTGTGAGGTCACATGATGGATTTGTGTTAGGATCATAAGTCACTCATTAAATTTCCATGGCTGAGCAATTTCCCAATACCCTAGTTCCCAATACCCTAAACCACTATACCATACTGGTAATGAACCAGTACCACATGCCTGTTGTGTGGTTGTGCCATCAAGTCATTTCTGATTTATGGCAACCCAAAGGCAAACCTATAACAGGGTTTTCTGCAACTTGCCTATGGTCACCCAGTTGATTTCCATGGCTGAGCAAGAATTTGAACTCTGGTCTCCAGAGTCCAACACTTATACCACCAAGCTGGCTCCCTGTGAAGGTTTTACTTGTAGGTCAGGGATGATGGCTTCTTCAAGCAAGTAAGATCATCAGGCATAATCCCAACCCTGATCCCACCACCGTGATACATGAACTGTTAGGACCTATGTACATAGACACATGTTTTTGAATCGGGAGGCACAACGTATCCCCCACTTTGGGACCTTGCAATATACAGACTTTCTTGAGGGCCCCAATACTAAGAACCACAAGTTTAAAAACTTGCAACAGACCAGGTTCAAGCAGGGAGAGGAATAGAGTCAATATCAGTTTGGGACAGAGTGTATATATGGGATATCTGAGACACTTTCCACAAATAAAACCAAAGATTACCTACACATGTTGATGTATTTGGTTACGCATTAAGCCCTCTCAGTTTTTGACTATGCTACAATGGGAGAAACTGCTCTAAGCAAAGAACTGTGTACAAGGAAGGGCAAAAAGTTTGACAGTACAGAACATAGGAAACTAAATAATCATTGTTCCATGGTTAACTTACTATTTCTGTGATCCTAACTACTGTATAATTTTGTTGTCTGCCTTCAAGTCACCTACAATTTCTGGCTTTTCTAAGGCAAATTATGGGATTTTCTTGACAAGATTTGTTTGGTGGGGGGAAGCCGGTTGCTTTTGCCTTCCTCCAAGACTGAAAGAGTGTGACTTGCTCAAGGTCACTGTAAAGGGGTGGCTGGAATGGCTCAGGCTGCTAGGACAGAGGGGCAACAGCAAGGGCAGGAGGACCCTGAAGTACATTGGATGGATAGCAGGGCAGGAGAGGCTAACCAGGTGGGTGCCAGGGTGGAGCAAGAGAAGAAGGTAGCCATTCCCCCAGAAAGGGAGGAGGAGAGCTACCCCTAATAAGGAGAGGGGGGCAGGTGGCCAGGAGGAGGCTGAACCATGGATGATTGGGTCTCAGAAAAGCAGACACAGAAGGGAGAGAGAAGGGGACAAGAAGCCCTTTAAGGGTAGGGTGTCCAATAACCTTGCAAACGGCACACAGAAGGCCCCGAATAGGGCTTCACACAGTTATTACCCTACCAGACCTCTGTTGGGAGGGGGATTGGGGAAACTCACTCCAGAAAGATGACTTAAATTGGCTTTGCCTGCACCCCAGCAACTTGAAAGTAACTTGGTGAGACCCACGCAGAGTCTGAGTCCAATGTTCAAACCACTACATCACACTGGCACTGACTGCAAATTCTCACCTTCCTGAATAATAACATCAACCAAAGTGTGCCTAAATCTCTCTCTCTAGCTCTCAAGAGAATTAATGTGATGTTTTGTTATTGTCATGTGCCTTCAAGTGAGTTCCAACTTATGGCAACCCTAAGGCCAACCTATCAGAGGACTTCGCTGTGAGGGTGACAGACTGGTGGTACAGACCAGCAAAAGGGGACAGCTTCAAGGTGGTGTGGGGTCATGGTGTCCACACACTGCATGTTCTGGCTCCACCCCCAAGCTGGCATCATGCCACCCATACAACCAGACGGCAGGCAGCGTTTCGGCAGTCAAGAAACATTGAAAAAATGCAGCTGCTGTGGCAAAAGCACCCTTTCCCCAGCACAAAAAGGAGTGGCTTTCACACCGCTACTTTCTGAACTGGAAAAAGGCTGGATCAGGGCTGTGACATGCAGTTGGCACAGCTCTGATCTGACACACAAAGGGATGGCATGATGCTACCCTTTTAGGGCCATCTGTTTTTGTCCCAAGTGTGACTTGCCTAATGTTACCCAGTGGATTTCCATGGCAAAGCAGGGATTTGGACCAAACTATTTGTTACCCACAGCTAAAGTCACATTAAAAAATATTTTTAAGGGGGACAGCACACTTTGGCTGATGTTATTCAAGAAGGTGAGAATTTGTATTCAGTCATGTTAACAGGATTTTTTAAAAAGGAGTTTACAGTTGCCCCTCCTTTTTCGCAGGGATTCATTCTAGACACACACCTCCGTGAAAATGAAAAAACATGCATATTAAAGCCTTATTGGCTTGAATGGTGCACACTCCTGCAGGGGCTTGTGGGCACACACCCCATTTTAACTCCCTCCATTCGCACCCACAGATAATCGAGGGGCACGGATCCCAAGTCCACGAGAATGGAGGGAGGACTGTATAATGCTTTTCTCCCTTCACTTTTCATGAACATCACACTCAGTAAAGTTTGGGATGCACCAGAGTTCTCCTTGGTCAGGCCACTAACTGGAAAAAAAATTGTATGTTCCAAAAGGAAAGAATCAAGGTTTAATGGTTTTTTAAAATGTAAACAACAACAATGCAGACTGCACTGTTCTTCAAAGCTGAGTGCTTCTCTTTGAAGCAGAGTGCTTGGTCTGCTCTTTTTCACTCAACAGTACAAAAACAGTAAAAGTGCTAATATTAACATAATATTAACATACTTAACATAACTTTTCCAGAATAATTGGGATGTTTGCATGGGTTGCATGGGTGCTATGTTACATTCTCTATAGTGGTTCCAATGTGTATGAACAGCTAGTTTTGTTTAGACCATGGAATCTGTATCGAAAGAGCAGTATGGCCCTACGTGTCATGTTCCTGCTAGGGCTCATTGGTTCAATGGGACAAATGACAGCAAATGCAATATCTAAGATCTTGGATCTAAATTCAAGATTTAAGTAAAATAATTCCATCACACATTTTGTCACCATCTTCTCAGATTGGTGTAAATCAAAGGAGGAATTTGGCAATATGGTTCTGCCTTCCTTATGATTATGAGACTAGAGCTGGAATCTGAACCAGAATTAATTGGAGGAACAGCCAATACCCCTAATAGCCAGCAGCAAGAATGCTGAATCTGCCACCCAGTGTAGCGAACTGACAAACACAGACCTGTTGAACAACTACAATTCTTGGTCAAGAAGTATTGTTCTTTTACTCTATATGGGTACAAGTAGACTGATTTCTCAGCAGAAATGTAACTGCCTTTTGAAATACCTCAAAGGGAACTTTAATATTACATGTGCTTGAGGACATAGTCTTTGCATTGAAAACTATTTTCAGCTGTATCACAGATTAACCCTAGGAAAATAATCTTGATTCTTGGCTAATTGGGACTGAAATTTCCAATATTTGAGGAACACAGTGTTTTGATTCAGGTTTTGTTGTTGTTTTATTGGTCCAGTACAGACCTCAACAAATACAATTTGAGTAAGTAAGTTCTCCACATTATGTTATGGATTTGTATTAATCAGATGTATGGGAATTATTTCTATTGTGCAGAATGCAGGAAATGAGAGAGAATGTTATATTTATGTAAAAGGACAAACAGAAAAGAAGAATCTAAATTTGAAAGCCAGCTTCCAGGTTTTCCACCACACCTCACAAGACCATGTTTAAAAGCAAGCAATCCCTGTCTCAGATTTCTCTATAACTCCTCCAACTGCACCTGCTCGACTCTAGCAGCTGCAGTTCTTCACCAACACCAACTTCCCCATGCCTAAACATGACTCATTAGGTATGCTTACTGTTTCAGTGGTTTGTATTATGCATATGGAACTATTATAAATTTTGTTCCCTACCTATGTTTTCCCCCAACCCACATTAATAAAATCAATTAAAATTAAGTGACATTTAAGAAACCCATTATTTGGGTAGGGAAAGAAGTCTCCAAATTCATTTGAACTTAAAGTAACTATTCATTTTATTAAAATACTTTTCTTTTGCCCTTTATCATAGGATTTCAAGGTAGCTTACAATTAAACACAGCACCAGCACCAGTTAAAGACACTTTAAAAGCAAAAATTAAAATGACTTTTAAAACTACAGCAATTTAAAACTTTGAAGTAAATTAGTTCCCAAAAATGCTGATAAAAATCCATTTTTTGGCTTGCCACCAGTTGCACCTCCAAGGGAAAGACATTCCACTGCTGTGGGGTGTCACAGCCAAGAAGCCCTATCCCATGTCTCCTCCTGCAGACCTCAGTTCTCAGGTAGGTATATATAAGGAGAGGCATTCCTTGAATTATCAATGTCCCAAGTTGTGTAGGGCTTTAAATGTTATCACCAGCACCCTGAATTCAGATCAGAATGCAAGAGTTTAGAGCTGTAAACCCTTGCACTGAAGACAAGACAATACTCTGTATCATATCCCAAATCTCTATACAAAGTCCTTCTGAACAAACCATGCTTCAAGTTGTGAGTATTCACTGCTGTAAATATGGTTTTTAAATATTAAAATCAGTTTAATCATAGAGTCTTCTTCTGAAGTCAGTCAATATAGGCTACTGCAGAATAAACAGACATTACCTAGATATCAAAGATTTCTTTTTGCATTGCTAATGGAGATTAATTTTTATTTCATGGACTTTATGCCTCTATCTCCCAGAGCCATAATGAACAAACAGGAGGAATGACATCTCCCCACGTGGATATCCCTCTGTATTATCTTAACTGAGAACAACTACAACAACATCTTAACAAAACAGGTGGGCCTGTGAGTCCAACATTGTCAATTTTTTTCCTTTCTCCTGTTTGACTTTTAACACCCTTCCCTGACAAAGAAATCAGTGGGGCTTTGAAAGCTTGCATCATGTATTTTGTGCATTTTGATAAGCCCAAAATGGCATCATTGTTTTGTGGAAAAACTGAAATAGTAAGCAAGAAAAGCATCACTCAGTGTGTAACTGGGGGAAAGGTCTGAGGCCTTTTCTGTGGATTTGAGATTTTGTTGTATTGTTGTATTTTGTTGCTGCTGTTTTGTACATTTTGTTGTACTGAACTCACACAGTGATCTTTGCAGTGAGAACAGGAAACAGTCATTTTTCAAGTGCCCAAGAATATTCCTCCAACAGATTTGAACCGAATAATAATTTCTACTTTATAGTAAACTGCCATTATTTTAGCCACACTTACTGGGGAAGTCAGTTTCATTCTTGGAATGTCACAGGATATAGAATACCACACTGAACACTGTAACAATGGATGATTTCAGCCAATGCAGCACAGAAAACAGGGAAGATAGATTCATGAAAATGATATGCAAACTGACAGATGACAAATAACACTTCTGAAACTGCCTGGAATCACAGAATCCCATATGAATAACTCAAAAATGGGAGAAACGATCTTACATCTTCCATTTACCCCAGGGCGAGTGTGTGTGCGTGCACTATCTGGATTTCTGTACAAGTGGACCTCTACATATCAAGTTAGAGAAGGATGACAGTGGAGGGAGCATGCAGCCCTAGTCTTCCCATATAATTCCCAGCCAAGGTAGGAATTTCCAAACTGGCTTTAATGAACAAGCTTCTAAAGAACAAGCTTCTATTATGTAATAAGTTTATTCAGTTTTCTAATCTGTTCGATCCTGAGGTAAACAACAATAAATGCCAGTTCAGATGTTTACACTGGCTGCTGATCTTGTCCATATGCAAAAGCAGCAGGTTTCTGCACACCCTCATAATGTGTCCATGTCCAAAAACTTAACTTTCTATTTAGAGAAAGATACAGCAATTTAGTCATTCAGATGCACAGGTTTTTCTTTTGCCAAAGTCTGCTCCACATGTTTCATCGTCAATATGGTGGAGGAAGAAACATCCATCCATTGCTCCACCATGGACAGTTACGATTAGCTGGGAAAATGGGAAGAACCCAGAACAGGGACGGCACATCCCTGCAATGAAAGACCAGCATTTGCAACTGTCCACCCAGTACCTCTTCCAAGTCTTTATCCCCACCCCTTTTCCTAGTCTGGCACCCATGCATATACACATATGCCACCCCCACAAAAATATAAATGAAAATAGTGTTATATTTTAAAAGTCTGGAGGAGGGGGGTCTTCCTGATTGGGATAGATCAGGCTTCTAGTTTCAGATCATTGACACATGAAAGCCATCTATCTCAATGCTGGCATCCATCTGTCAGTGATGAGTTAAGTCTGAAAATAGAAGAAACCAGCAAGAAAGAGGCTGAGGGTTCATGAAAAAATCAATAGCCAATCAGAGGAAATCAAATTGAAATTTCTACCCCGTGTCGTCCTCCCCTGATCACTGGCAAGCCAGGGACAACTAAGCCACACCCAAAGCACTCCCTCTGACCATTCCCACACCACCTAAAATCAGCATATCACACTAGCAGAACAGTAGTGAGAAAGGAGGTAATTATTAAAGTTTTGTGTTAATGAAAATAAATGCTTTCCAGTCTCCCACTATCAGAACGATAGAAGAGGAATGATGTAATGTGATAAGGCCAAGCCAAAGATATTGTCCTGGTGTCACTGCGGGGGACCACTTTAGTGGACGGACCGCACGGCAAATTTAAAGGGGCCGTGCGGTTTTTCCCTTTCGCAACCCGGGGTTTTCTTCGGATCCCGGGGGCGTTTTTGCGGCCCCGGCAGTTTCGGGTCCCAGGGATTTCGTATCCCGGGGGACCACTGTACTCGCCTTTTATGACCACAGAAAACTAAGCCACTGCTCAGAAGCCCAAGAAGATAAAAACCCTTTCTGTTTATAAAATCATGGGTATAATATGTTATCATCAGTCTATTCCTATTTCTTTTAGCCAACAAATTTGCTATTAAACTTTCCTCTCACTTTATACCTGTTGTTCTTTTGGGCACTTGAACACAACAGTCATAAATCTAACACAAACCTAGGTGCTGAAGGAGAAGAGATGTGCTTAAGCTAGTTGTGTGATGTGTTGTTGAACCTATCTTTTTTTTTTCTTTCTGCTTGGAAGATTTTAAAAAGCAAGACAAATTTAAAAATCCAATAAATGTTTATGTCCAAAAATATTTACGTTTTTCTGTGTAATGATTGAATAAATAATGTCTGTACAGCCAGAGAGGAGTGGATGGGGTCAGTAGTAACTGATGGAGTGGTCTAGATGCACTGACACAATTTGAACACAATCTCTCCACCACAGAAAACAAGAGCAACACTCCCACTGATATCAATAACTGGACACTTTGGAAGCATAATCAGAGTAACGACAGGGTAAGGCAATAACAGAAAAAAGTATAGGATTGACAGAAGATACCTCCTAGTGATTTGCAATGTGTAAAATAATTGAATTTTTTTTAAAAAAAATATTCTAGTTAGAGCTCTAACCGGGCCTGCTTCTTCACTTTGTTATATACATTTTTTTCAAGTCCAAATAGTTCACTTTCTTCTACTTTCTGCTGATCTACACATTTAGAATAGTTCAGCCCTTGTAGGACTATAGCATGTCAGAGTGTGGTAAATTGTTGTGGGGAAGGATACTTATTTGGAATGCTTTGTATATAGAAAAAAGAATTCTAAATATAGGTAACTAGCATGTTTGCAATTCACTGACTAACTTCAGTTCAGAAAACATAAGCTTCAGAAGATTAAGAAAGCTTTATTCAAAAAACTAAACTTGTTCACAGCACAATGATGTTGTCAGACCTGAAGCAATTTCACTTAC
The DNA here is from genome assembly GCA_034509955.1 of Urosaurus nigricauda. Taxonomy (NCBI): domain Eukaryota; kingdom Metazoa; phylum Chordata; class Lepidosauria; order Squamata; family Phrynosomatidae; genus Urosaurus; species Urosaurus nigricauda. Next base: position 99,324,126 of record JAOEGL010000001.1, read on the forward strand.
AAGGCATGTTAAAGGATCTTAGCAATTCAAACATTTCATGCACTCACACCTCAATCATTTTTGTGCCAAAACGTTCCTGTTCCCAGAACTGTCCCTCTTATCCTCTCTGTACCAGCATTCCCACAGAACTGACGTTGACACAGCTTGTTTTTCTTCCCCTTCACATCTGCTCATTAACCAGTTCCAAGAATTAGGAACTATCTTTTCACCATGCATCACCAATGGTGTAGCCTATTCCATCATCCAGTGTACAAAGCATACACAGAATATACATCAGAAAGTATTGCAGGAACTATGATCCTGACAATGTTAGCAGGAAAGAAAATACAGAATTCATGTGTGCTAGTTTTCTATGAACAGGGAGACATGGAGCTCATTCAAAACTAATAATAATAACAATAATAATAACAATATTTTATTTTTATCCCACCTCTCCACCAAAATTGAAGTGGTTTACAGCAGAAATAAAATATAACAGTACAAAGTAAAACCCATTATCCCTTCCCCCAACAAGAACATAAAAATTCTTATATAACAATAATAAAATAACATCTAGTCATTAAAATAATCAGTTGGTCAGCAATGGAGGGATGGCCATCCCAGGGTATTCTGAATGGGGGTCTGTATCAACAGGTGACCCAGTGAGCTATTCAGGGAAGACCTGTCAGAAGAGATCTGTCTTGACAGCCAGTGTCTTCTTGACACTACCAAGAAGTTTGTCAATGTCCTCGGTACTCACAGACTCGAACTGATCCAGTTTAATCTCATTTATAGAGTTGCTGGGCACCTCACCTATCTGCTATAATACCAGTGTCCAAGTTGGCTCTTATTTGAGAGATTTTATCTGTGAAATAATCATTCAACAAGTCACAGCAGGTTGCTGTATGATCTAATAGTGTGTTTGGGGGGGTCTCGGGTATCTGGGTAAGATCCCTTACTACCCTGAACAATTCTGCTGGACGGGAATTCGCAGAAGCAATACATGCAGAGTAAAAAGATTTCTTTGCTGCATATATTGCCACCCCATAGGGTGTCAAATAAGAGTTGAGTTTTCTGCCAGTGGTGCTCTAGTCATTGTCCTGCCTGCTTCATATTTCTAAGTTCTTCGTGTACCACAGTTTATAATTAGAGGCGGGTTGGAAAGGACACTTGGGAGAGATTGTGTCAATAGCCCTGGTCAGATCACTATTCCAAGTGTAAACCAAAGCTTCAAAAGTTTTATTTTTTAAAAAAATATATTTTGTTTATTCTTAAAAGTTTTATTTTTTTCTGTATTGGTGTAACTTGGGTTATAATAATTCTGCCCACCAATAATTGTTATTTGTTTTATTCTGATTTTTAATTAATGTTGAAATTTTAATTGTATGATTGTTTAATTCTGTTTTAAGGGGGGATACTGTGTATAATTGTAAGAGTATTTTTTATCCTTGTAAGCCGCTTTGATTGTTCTCACAAAAAGAGGGATAGAAATAAAAGTTTTATTATTTTTATTATTTTCAAAAAAGTCACCAGTGTTACCAACCATTAAACCCTATATGGCTTTCTGGAATCCTATTGGTTCCATTAGCCTTCGTGGGTGGACCATCAAATGGGTCCTCCACCCCCAATGGGATGAACAGTGGCCTTCAGTCCAACCCTGACCAGGAAACGATCCATCCATGACAGTGCAGTGATATTAATTACCTCCACCCATGGATATAGCTGTTCTGTCTAAAGACACATTGGGCTGATCTAGACTGGCAAAAAGGGGTGTGTTCATGCCTGCATGAAAGTGTATCCTTTAGATGACCCACACTGAAAGTCTGGCATGAACGCACTTCTTTTGCATTTTAGTGAGGAAAAAGCAGCTTTAAAAAGGACCTGCTTTTCCCAGCTTCTTTTTAAAAAGGGTGTAACAGCATAGCTGCATCTAAATGCTGCAGTGCAACTGTGCAGTTCTTTAAAGCTTCCAAACCCTAGCTACAGCCCTAATCCAAACCCTAGACATGTGCAGTAGGGACTCTGGGATGCTGTAACTGTTATGCAACTGCACATAAAATGTCAATTCATTCATAAAATAAAGAAGTTTATTCATAAACTTAAATTGTAACGGATTGAATATCTTTTTAAGGGGGGGAGGAATGCAGTTTGTTTATTGATGTATGTGTAAGCCACCTCAATTGATCTCAAAGGGGTGGGGTATAAATATTATAAAATAAAGGGGTTCATTCATGGTGTACCGATGCAACTGCACACTTAAAAAAGGGAAGCGAAACCACAATGGTAATTTGACAGATCTTCATAACTGCACAATTCATGTGTGATGTACCTGCACAACTGTGCACTTCACAGCTGGCAATACAATTGCCTGTATGATGTAGCAGTGCACCTGCGCAGTTCGCAGCCGGCAACGACAACAAAAAAATATATTAAAGGTTCAGTGCGGCCAAAAGCCCCATTCATTGCCACCTGTGCAGGTGCTCCACCTGTGTTTCTAGCATCCTTACAGCTTCCAATGTAGTTGCTGAGCAACAGAAAAGGCTTCAGATAAGTCGTCCCCACATCCTCTCAGTGTAGCTGCCCTATACCTTTTTATTACACACCTGGGGCTTGCAGTGTAGCTGCTAAGCATTAAGGAAAAGGCAACTTCATGTCTCCCTTTCCTGCCAATCTAGAAAGCCCCAATATGACCTACACAATGTGTAGGCCTGGAGACTATAGGCCCATGTCTGCCATGGATACCATAAACTCCTGACCCATACTTGCTAGTTTTGTCAAACTAGACTCGAGTGAAATGATGAAATCACCCAGAACTAATAGCCTAGGTGAGCCCAACATCAATTCCAAAAGCAGTTGTGTCCGCTCAGTTAAGACAGTCTGTTAGATTATGGGGTGGACAGAATACTAACAGACTCACCAAACTATCTTTTGGCTTCAGGCTTAGGTATATACACTCAAAATAGTCCATTTTCAGGACAGGCATCCTGGTCAATGTAAGATTATTTTAATGGATCAAGGCCACTCCACCCCTCACCCACTTCCTCTTACCTGCTCACTGACAGAGTACCTGGATGGTAGGGCCTGAGCCCAAGTTTCGACACTATCATCTCCCAGCCAGATTTCTGTAAAGCAAGCCAGGTCAGCTTCCTCTTCAATAAGAGATCACAAATTATATGTGTTTTTATAGTTCTTTGTGGGGGTTTTGGGCTATGTGGCCATGTTCTAGAAGAGCTTCTTTTTGATGTTTCGCCAGCATTTGTGGCTGGCATCTTCACAGAATGTTTGCCTGAAAAAGGATTGGGTATATATATCCTGTGTGACCCTGGGAAGGGAGGAGTGATTTGCATGTGTATTGTTCTGTTGCTAATGGCAGTCCTCAGGTTGGGAGGATATGCAAAAGAGGATTAATGTAATCCCAATGTTTTCTGGGCTTTTTGCCTTCACATCTCTGTGAAGCAATAGCAACAGCAATAACAAAAACATTTCTATACCACTTATCAGTGCACATAAGCACTCCCTAAGGAGTTTACAATGTGTAAACTAACTGCCTGCACTAAGCTGGGTATTAGGGACCTCAGAAGCATCCCAGGCTGAGTCAAGCCTGAGCCCCTGCCTGGAATTGAACTCACAACCTTGAAGCTTGTGAGTGAGTGGCTGCAGTACAAGCATTTAACCACTGCGCCACCAAGGCAACTGAGATCCTCATCAAAATACCAATACAGTAGAGTCTCGATTATCCGACATAAGTGGGCAGGCTGGCTGATAGTCAGATAGTCGACAATCTAGGATAATCCAGAGGGACCAAGAAAATCCTTGAAATTAGTATGAATTGCAAATGTATTGAAGTTTTATTGCACTAACAGTAAAAGTAATGTTGCAGTAACGTCACATTAACAACATTGTAATGTATAAACAGTTCAGTCCTCTGAAAATTTAAAGAAATCACTGAACATTTTCTGCAGCTGCAACGTCAGAAAATGCGGAATGTCAGATGACCGAAGGACAGATAATCAAGACTCTACTGCATATATGTATTTTTAGTTTTAAAATACTTTGATAAAACCAGTATATCTAAAATTTTGAGGGAATAATTCCTGACACACATCCACATACAAGCAGAAACTCACAACTAAGAGGTGGGTGTAGGTGGGTAGAAAGTCAGTATAAATCCAATGTATGTGCAACAAGAAGCATCTGTTTATACAAATGTGAGAAAACATCTCTTATGGCTTGGTTATGTTTTGTTTAAGGCAACATTTTTAAAGACCATGCTTTGATGTTGCTAATAAGATAAGCTGTTTTAGGAGGCCTACAAATCCATTTAAATTGATTTTAATTAATGAATCAATCACTAGCCACTCACGACTGGGTTTGTGCACAATGAGCAACATGATGCCTCAGGCATCTAATTCCCCACCTGGAATCCACATTATAGTGATAAGTTGCTTCTTGGTTCAACACTCAACTGTGCTACTTCTACAACATACTAAAGAATATTTTGTTCACACAACTAGAAAATTGACATCTCAGAAATACCAAAATTAAAAACTGTTGAGAGGACAAATTATATGAAGCAAATAACTGTGCACACTTTTGTAGTAATGCCAGTTTAATGAATTCCATAAAATTGTCAGAGACCTTACGTTTAATGTTTTGCAAGTAAAAATGTCCTTTATGCTGTCTGAAATGCTGGGTTCTATGTATATACTCTGACCATAAATTTCACTGCCCACTTCTGTTAAGATCTATGTCAAAGCCATACTTGTCATTTTGGTTACAAATGAACTTACAATTTTTCAAACTGTTTTTAATTCACAGGTGAATTTGCATTTTTTTTCCAGAAGTTTAAAAATGTCTCACTTTACGTACCCAGAAAGGGGAACGGATACAAAAGTAGTATTTACCCACCCACATAAGACCTGCCTGAGACTATTACAGTGACAGCATAAGATGACGTGTGCATCTACATTGTAGAAATAATGCAGTTTGACACCACTTTAAGTGTCATAGCTGCAGGCTATGGAATTCTAGTATTTGTAGTTTTACAAGGTCTTAAGCCTTCTCTGCTAAAAAGTGCTGGTATCTCACAAAAGTACAAATCCTACGATTCTGTAGGAGGGAGCCATAAACTACACCCTATGACAGCCTCCAGCCTTTGGAGGCATTTGGTGTGTGTGATGGATCACTTCCACCAGAATTCTTTTCATATTATGGAATTATAGTGCTGTTATTCCACTCTAATTGACATGGCTCCATCCTATGTAATCCTGGGTCTAGCAATTAAAGGGCAGTTTAGAATTTTCACCAAATTACATATCCCAAAATTCCTCAGAGTCACCTTAGGGGTTACCATTAGTCAGAAATTACCTGAAGGCACATAACAACAACAAAGTGGCTACAGCCTTGGACCAGGAAGCATATTCTACAAAGGGCTTCACTTTGTATATGCATGACCAAATTCTTCTAAAACTCTCAATGAACGGCACTCTAGCCAAGATGTAAAACAATACCAAACATGTTTTGAGTAACAGGCTGTTGAGAACACCAAGCATGTAAGCAAACTCTCTACTCACTCCAATATAACAAATTATTTCTATTTCAAACTTTCCTTGAACTCTTCCTTCAGACCCATCACCACCAACTCCTCCTTTCCCAGCTCTCAACTCAACCATCTTTCCTATCTGTCTCAACTACATCTGTCCCTTGCTCATCTGAGAGTTAACAGCCCAGCCTCTCTTTTTATATTACCCATAAAGCCGACTTTCACAGCAATCTGGGGACTGTGATTGGGTGGCTACACATATGGAAGGGAAGTGTCCCTTTATAATGTAATATAAAAGATCTTTAAAATGTAATGTTACAAGAAGTTCCCTGGTTCAGCACCTCTAATTTAAAAAAAATATCAAGTAGCAGGGGTGCCTTAATACCTAGTTGGAATGCATAGTATAAAATTAGTTTTATCCCTGACCATGGTCAAGTGTGCCCAATGGAGGAACTTTGAAGCTGCCATAAATCAAATTAAACAGACATCTAAAATTCTCATTTTCAACATGTTTTCAGAACCAAGGCATTTCATCCTGGAGAGAAGTGACAAGTGGGGAGCCACAAGGATCTGTCCTGGGCCCAGTGCTATTCAATATCTTGATAAAATGTCATTGTACTATAGTTTGATATTATTTAAGATGAATACTCAGGAGAACTTAGTGGCTTAAACAAAGCTTTATCCTGTAGAAGTACAGTGTAGAAGTATAGATCAAAGGAAGTAATAGTGCCACTCTATTCTGCTTTGGTCAGGTCCCACCTGGAATATTGTGTCCAGTCCTGGGCACCACAATTCAAATAGGATGTGGAGAAACTGAAGTGTGTCCAAAGGAGGACGAATAAAATGGTGAAGGGTCTGGAAACCATGCCCTATGAGGAATGACTTAGGGAGCTGGGGATGTTTAGCCTGGAGAATAAAAGGTTAAGAGATGATATGATAGCCCTGTTTAAATATCTGAAGAGATGTCATATTGAGGAGGGAACAAGTTGTTTTCTGCTACTCCAGAGAACAGGACCCAGAACAATGGATGCAAGCTATAGGAAAAGAGATTCCACCTCAACATTAAGCGGAACATCCTGACAGTAAGGGCTTTTCAACAGTAAACACACTCCTTCGGAGAATGGTGGAGTCTCCTTCCTTGGAGGTCTTTAAGCAGACACTGAATGGCCATCTGTTGGGTATGCTTTGATCGAGAGTTCCTGAATGGCAGGGGGTTGGACTGGATGACCCTTGTGGTCTCTTCCAACTCTATGATTCTATGATTCTAAGGTTTGTTTGTTTGGTTGTTTGGTTGTTTGTTTCAAGAAAAATTACAGTGACTGACATCCTGTCCCCCAAAATATAGTCATGATCCAAATATTACCTGCCAAGTTCCCAGATGTAACAGAATCCTAATATCTCCTGGATTATGGTAGGTTTTTCAGTCATAACAAACCTACCATACTGAGCTAATGGTGAAACAAAAACAATGTAGCTACCAAAATTGAACACATCTGGATGTCTCAATGAAACAAAGGTATTTTGAAGTGATTCTGAAAGTAATCAGTTCTGCCAGTTACCTCTTGGGTCACTCACATGATAGGTATACCAAGCTAGGCAAGTACCTATTTTATCCACAATCTGAGAGCCCCAAAGAAAAGCAAGATATACATGGAAGATTAAATACAGACCTTGAAACATTATTTCAAGTTCACATTGCCCATTACAGTTTTCCTCATTATTCATTTTTAACATAAGCATCTAAAAACATAACAAAATGGCTTCTCTTGAGAAATTCAATGTTCTCTATCTAACAAAGGGGGCTGTGACCTCACAAAGGATGGAGACATCTGGGATGTCAGAAGAAGTATTGCTAATGGAATTCAAATTTTACCTCCTGAACTTTGGAAGGCTTTGTCCCCAATGCCACATGGTCAAAGAGAGGAGGGGCCTGCTTGCATAGACATCTCTCCACAGAACATTACAAGAACAACATCTTAAGAAAATGCAGGCCTGTGACTAATATCCTAAATTTATGTTTTCTTTCTCCTGTATGATTCTTACGGTAGCACCTTGCCTGATGAAGAAACCAGCAGAGCTTCAAAAGCTACATTTTATGCATTTTGGTTGACCGAATAAAGGTATCACTGTTTTGTGGATTTTAGATGTTACATACTTTGCTATATAACCAACATAGATACTCCTGAAAGTACTTCCAAAATGACCTAAAATTTGTCCAAATTACTTCCAAAGCATTTATTGCCCTTGTGAAAAAGGCACTACCAGCTCAGAATAAAGCAACAAAAAACAGCAAGGAATAAATATTTCTTTCTAACAAAACAAGTAACCCTGCCAGTTACTATGTTATTTTTCAAAGGGAACATTGTTATGTCTTCAAAAGTAGAATATTAACAGGTAGTGCTATTACCTGTAATGTATTGTTTCTAAGTTTTGGTTATAATCAATGGTGGCTTGGCCCTACTGCCTATGCAGAGAACTTGCACCCAGTTTTCACCAAGCTATGATACCCACCAGAGCACCACTCATTCCCTGAAAAGCTGCTACTCACAGTTGAGGGAATCCTCTGAAACAAGGCAGGATGTAGCCTGGAAAGATGCAGGAAGAGAACTGGTAAAAATTAGATACCCTACTTTATGCAAGAAGATACACTTTCCAGTAATGCAAAATCATCAGTGGATATAAACCACAATAAATAGATGTTGTTTTTAAAAAAGCATTCACACTAATAGCAACAACTATACAACTTTTTACTTTACTGCAGGATAGCAAAAGGTGAAAACTAATACTGTATGTGTGTACATACCACTAAAATATAAGTAAAACCTCTATTAAACACACTGGGAATAGAGAAATGGCCTGCCTCCCCCTTAAATTATTTAAGTCAAGAAGTATCACTAATATATTTCCAAAGTTGGAGATCCTACTACTCCACGCTTCAAAACAGATGGGAACAGACTGGATGGGATGAGAGCAAAGGGTAAAAATGAATATAAGAAATCCAGCTGTGAGCTACTATCTGATATTTGCCAATTAACTTCCCACCCCAAAACATGTATAATTTCTCTTTGATAGCTTCCCCTCTAGAATTTGGAATATGAGTGTAAATCACATAGTAAACACAATTCATCTTGGATTTTTTTTAAATCCTACTAAGTTATAGTAACCTTTCCCCCCCCCCCCTCCAATCGCTGTATTTTTAAACTATCAGACCAATGTGCAACAGTGGCAAAGCATGGTCCAAACATCAGTCTCAAAATAATAAAATGCCATACAGTACTTAAATTGGCTCATAAATTTTCAGGTCATTGGTAGCATTGAAAAGAAAGGGTTCTGTTACTGTACTGTGGCTTTTTATTTAGCCACCACAGTACAGTACTGTATAGGCATACTTCAGTTAACAAAACCTCTGAAAAAGAAGCCTCTTTTTATAAAGTCTTTTTATGTCTGTATAGATCCCATTTTCTCCTTGTGCTCTGTCTACCTAGAATGTTTTTAGCACCATCAGCACTTGAAAGGTAGTGAAGGGGGCTGGAGAAACACAAATTTTTGGTTTTGGTTTGCAGAAGCATGCCTACAGTAAACAAAGCAGAAAATGTCTGAGCATGGTTCTACTCTAGACTAGACAATCCATCTGCATCCATGTATGCCTCCTTGTAATAGGCAAGGTAAACAACTGTCTTTGGAATCCTTTACTAAGCTTAATACATGAACAGCAAAAACAGAGAGACAAGGAGAGAGCCTCACTGAGTAATGCCCCTGCTCCGAAATGCCCCTTAGCAAGTTTAAAAATAAGTACAGATCTGTAAATTTGGTCACAAAAATTGAAATTATCAGAAACATGTAAGCTTGTGAAAAGGAATAGCATCCCTGGAAGCATTTTAAAATACTGTAATTTTTGAGCTGGTCTCTAGGGGGCAATACAGACCGCCCAAAAGGGGTGGTCTGTAGCCGCCCCAAGAAGCGGCGAGATGGGGCCAAGGCTGCCGCACCAGCAGCCTCAGAGGCCCCATCCTGCTGCTTCCAGAGGCCGTGGGGAAGCGGCAAACTGCCGCTTCCCCACAGCCTCAAAACGGGGTGCAGCAGGCACCGTGGGTGCCTGCTGTACTCTGCTTCCCTCAGCAGTGCTGAGGGGAGAAAGGGACCGCCGCCACGGCCCCTTTCTCTCCTGAGTCTTTGACGCGGCTGTTTGAAAGGAGCTCTTTTTGGCACCGCGGATGTGGAGAAACTGGAGGATGTGGAGTAACTGGAGCGGGTCCAAAGGAGGGTGACTAAAATGGTGAAGGGTCTGGAAACTGTGCCCTATGAGGAACAACTTAGGCAGCTGGGGATGTCTAGCCTGGAGAAGAGAAGGTTAAGAGGTGATATGATAGCCCTGTTTAAATACTTGAAGGGATACATTGAGGAGGGGGCAAGCTTGTTTTCTGCTGCTCCAGAGACTAGGACCCGGAACAGAGATTCCACCTCAACATTAGGAAGAACTTCCTGACAGTAAGGGCTGTTCGACAATGGAACACACTCCCTTGGAGTGTGGTAGAGTCTCCTTCCTTGGAGGTCTTTAAGCAGTGGCTGGATGGCCATCTGTCGGAAATGCTTTGATTGGGAGTTCCTGCATGGCAGGGGGTTAGACTGGATGACCCTTGTGGTCTCTTCCAACTCTGTGATTCCATGATTCTATGAAAGGGCGCGCTTGGCGCAATCATGGCGTGCCCATGATGGATGCCATTTTAAAATGGCGGCATCCATGCGGTTTAGTGTTAGGGGGAGTGTGGCCACTGCGCCCTCCCTAACCCTAACACGCCCTTTCCAGCCCTAAAGGCGCCACATTTTGCCCGTGTAGATCGGGCCTACAAGATCCAAATGTTCTTGTTTACTCATGCAAAGCTTACTTGAGTTGGTTGTTTCATTTCACATGTTTCATGTTATTTCATCTTCAGTTTTAAATTTAAAAATCTACTAAAACATGGTCAGACTGCTCTTTTTTGTGGTATTTGAACCTATCCATATACTTTCTATGTTATTTTTGACTCTGATACCAAAATTTCTGTTGAAGAAGAAATTCCCAGGTACACATCAATTTCATTAGTTTAGGTATATGTGTAATAGTTTGGTACACTATGTCAGGGAGAAATACCATATTAAGGCTAATTTTGTCCTGATGTAAAGGACATAGTTGCCATGATAGCTGAATGACTTCTGTTTAGTCCAAAGTTAAATATGACAGTCAGCGAATGCAAGTCACAGAATAGGCTGTGATTCACATTCAGAGATGGATTATGTGGCCAATGAGCTACGCTTAGATAATGTGGATCAGGATGGCCTTGGCTACATAGTGCCAAACAAAATTCACAGCAAAAAGAAAAGCAGGAAGGAGGTAAGCTTGCAGGAAAATTGTTGCTTTTGTTTTACTTTACTTCTCTTAAAGTATTCTCTTCTGTTCAGTCATTATTCTTGCCTCCCATGTCCTTTAGCATTTTTGCTTCCAGATTATTATTTTTTTCAAAAAAACTGACATTGCCATAAAAGGAAAATTAGTAGAAGTCATTTACACATCCTGAACATTCTCTTGAAAAATCCAGGTAACAGTTCTGATTCACTCTTGTATACGCCATTCAAAATCATGACCACAGATTATAAACAGCTTCAGCAAATTGAGCTGAATTCCTTTGTTCCTCAGACATACATCTTCCTATTGCTTACAAAAGCAGCATATAGTAACCACTAACATTGCTATAGCCAGCACTAGGAAAGGAAGTTATTCAAGTCTGTATTTCCTGCTTTTGGTTGTAGCCAAGAACTGAGAGGCTTGTAGTAGTTTCAGGAACTGAGTCATGTCAAGATTCATGGATAAGATACTGGTTTTAATATGCTCCTCATCACTATACTCAAAAAAATGACAACTCGTCTAGATGAGGCTTAATTTCTAGCTTAACAGAGATCAAATCTATGCTCTATGGTGTGGTAAGGAGGTTGGGATATACAAAATATCGTAAATTATGCTTTCAGCTTCTTTTTCTATAATCCCACCATTTACTATCTTTTCATTTAAAAGTAAGCACAAATACACGAAAGGCTTGCAAGAAACAGTAAATAATAATGCAAAGATCAGCATCAAAACTCAACCCCTTCACTGCAATCTTGCATCCAGACTTCCAAGAAACAAATGACAGGTGGGATATCAATGTTTTTCTATACCTGAATCCCCAGAAATAAAAATATCCAGAGGCATATCTGTAATCAACAAAATCTACTGTTGCTATTGTCAATCCACAAGATTTATGTAACCAAGCCCAATCAAAGACCAGCTGGCAACAACCAGCTGGGGAAAAATTCATTTTCATGTCTCTATAATGAGAAGCCTGAGAGCAGAAATGAGCACATGTGTATCTGAATGATGGAATTTACAGCTCTTCCACACTGCAGAAATAAAGCAGACTGACACCACTTTAACTGCTATGACTATCCCACAGAATCCCAGAATTTGTAGTTTGGCTAGGTATTCAGCCTGGTTTGTCAAAGAGCTTTAGTGTCTCACAAAACTACAAACCCCAGAAATCTACAGGATAGAGCCATGGCAGTTAAAGTGATGTCAAACTACTTTATTTCTGTAGGCTCTGGAAAGCAGAGGTGTAGTCAAGTCCAAATACAAAGTTTCTAACTTGCCACCACTTTGTAGTAGTGTTTTAGCTGTGAAGGTAGGAAACATTGCAACCTGAACTGCAGGCTATCTACCTAAGACAATAAATGAGAAGGAAAAGTGAATTCTCACCTATGGAAAAGTACTGGCTCTCCCCTCCCCTCTCAATTCTGCAATGAAGGCTTCAGCCACAAGCATACGATAGTATAGTGATCCTGAAAAGGTGGAAGGGAGAATTGTTGTGGCAGGCTCTTTCACTCTTCTGAATTTCAGGATGCACATTACAAGCATGTTTTAAAAGAAACAAAAAAAGAGAGTAGTATGCTTTTTTTCAGTAACAGCTGACAAGAAAAGGCCAAAGTGCACTCTGTGGCTGGCAGTCATTTTATGGCTTTAGTCCTACAGCAGATTTACTTAGATGACGTCAGTGGCTCCAACCCAGCTTTTTCTTTGGTAGCATTTACCACTTGCCTCTTGAAGCTTCCACTGTGCTACAGAGCAGCAGACCATAATCAAAATTCCCTTTGTGAAATAGAGTTTACCTCAGGGCACACAGGCCTAGCTAGCTGAATTGAAGGCTCTTCACCCTGCACTTCATGCCTAGAAATAAATAGCCTACAATACTGTACTTTCCACAGTACAGAGGAACCATTAAAAGCAGACTGCTACCTTTTTAAAGGGCATATTTTCCTCAAAAAGCTCGCATGCCAGAGTGTTACTTAATATTCAAAGTCTATCATGCATCATTATAATACACTAGTTAGTGTCTAATTTAGAGCTGCAAATACCCAGGACATCCTGGAAAGTTTCCATATGCATAGTTCTAAAATATGTGTCCCAAAGCACTCTTTAAGAGGTCCTAGAAGATATGAAGCACATCAACACTAGGTGGGTAACATGGACTAGACCTCTTCACAGCTAGAATTTTTTCAAACCAAACACAAATCAACCCTAAACAATACAATCTACTGACTTCTGCAAGATTTGAAACTTTCTTCAAAACAAGTATTCACTACTCTTTCTCTGGTACATATTATTAAAAAAAAAAAACACCACCAGGCTTTTATCATGAACCATAATGAGTTTAACAGGTCTCTTTTTGGAAGAATAGAAAAATATAAATTAAACAAACAAACACTGCATCTGTGTTAATACAAGTTATTACTACAGTCGCCCTCCCTAACTCACGGATCTGAGTTCTGCAATCCTGAATATCTGTGGAGGAACAGCCTCTACTATTTTCAAGGGCGTGTGCGCCCGGCACATACACCCAGGCTGCATGCATGGGGGGACACGCCATTCAAGCCCATGGGGCTTGAATATGTGTGAGCCTCCATGGGGGGGGGGGGGAGAACAGATTCCCCACAAAAACAGGGGGCCAACTGTGTTATTATTTTAGTTACTTATACTGTATCTCACCTTTCGCCCAATTTCGGGACACAAAATAGCAAAGAGCAAATTTAAAACACACAATTTAAAAACAATACAAAAACATTAAATGTATTAATATAAAATTTAAAAAACAATTAGACAGTTTTAAAAGTTAAAGAAGTTATGCATTAAAATGTAAAATGTGTTTTAAATGCTATGCAAACCTTAACATATGAATTAAACAGCATTTAAAAGAAACCCAACCCTTATCAGTTTGAAAAAGCATAATTGCACAAGAATGTTTTTATCTGCTGCTGAAAAAAGAGAATGGATGGGGCCAATCTGGCCTCTCTAGCCAGGGAGTTCCAGAGTTTAGGAGCAGCAACCAAGAAACCCCTCTCTCCTGTTCCCACCAAATGAGCCTGAGAGGATGGTGGGACAGAGAAAAGGGCCTCTCCTGATTATGTTGGTGCTCTAGTAGGCACATAAAAGGAGATAAGGTCCTTCAGATAGTCTGGACCCAAGTCATATAGGGTTTTATAGGTCAAAACCAGAACTTTGAATTGTGCCATACTAGCCTGGCAGTCCAGGAAGAAATTGATGAAGTCCAGGAAGAAGCTGACAACATACCATCACAAGATTCCAAACTAATCATTGGAGATTTGAATGCTAAATTTGGCAACAAAGAAGAATCAAAAACAGTAGGAAGATTTGGATTAGGAACAAAAAATAAAGCAGGAGAGCATCTGATAGAATTCTGTGAGGCCAATAATCTACTCATTGCAAATGCCTGCTTCATACAACCAAATAGGAGACTATACACTTGGATATCACCAGATGGTAAAAACAAAAACCAGATAGACTACATAATTGGAAGTAGAAGATGGAGAAGCTCTATCCTTGTGGCCAAAATCGGACCTGGAGCTGCTCATAATGAATTGTTCATAAGTTAAGCTGAAGAAGAAAGCAAAAACCATCATTATACCAAAATATAACCTGAATAACATTTCAGATGAATTCAAGGACAATATAAGAAACAGATTTAAACTATTCAATATAATAGAAGAACTGTGGACAGAAGTCAAAGACATAATTAAGGATAAATGCAAGAAAACACTAACAGTAAGATAAGAAACAATGGATGACAGATGAAATACTTCATGCAATGAAAGAAAGAAGAAAAGCAAAAGCAAAAGCAAAGGGAGATAGGAACAAAGCCAGAAGTATGTCCAACATCTGACACACAGGGATAAGGCGAAATAGTACAATGATCAATGCAGAGAAATAGAAGAAAACAACAAAAGGGGAAGAACAAGACACCTCTATTTTAAAAAATCCAAGAAATTAAAGCCAAGTTCAAACCGAGGGCAGTGATGTTCTTTGGAGAAAAAAAGAATATAATACAGGGGGGAAAGGGGGGGAATAAAAAGACGCTGGAGGCAATACACAGAAGAGTTATAATAATGAGATGAGGGAATGAAAGATACTTGGAATAAGGAGCCATGTGAAGACGAACCCCAAATTCTAAGAAGCGAAGTGGAATCTGGAATCTGCAATAATGGGGAAAAATAAGTCACTGGGAACAGATGATATCCCAGTTGAACTGCTACAGTGCCTAAAGACAGATGCAACTTTAGTGCTAAATTTAGTGCTATTTCCAACCAATACAGAAAACAAAGAAGTGGCTAACAGACTGGAAACACTCGACATACATACCAATCCACAAGAAAGGAGATACAAAAGACTGCAGCAACTATAGGACAATAACACTAATCTCGCATGCAAGCAAAATAATGCTCAAAATTCTGTAGCATAGATTTCAAACAGACATGGAGGGAGAAATTCCAGAGGTGCAAGCGGGATTTGGAAAAGGAAGGGGCACTAGGGACTACATTGCAAACATGCAATGGCTAATGGAGAACACCAAAGAATTCCAAAAAAGATTCACAGATTACAGAAAAGCATTTGATTGTATAGATCACAAAAAGGTATGGAATGCACTCAAAGATATGGGTGTGCCACTACATCTGATAGTCCTGATGAGGAATGCGTACCAAGGACAGAGACCACCATCAGAACAGAATTCGGGGAAACAGAGTAGTTCCCAATAGGAAAAGAGATCATAAATAAATAATAAAACTTTAATTTATACCCCGCTTTGTGTGGAAACAACCAAAAAATACAAATACAAATATATACCATATCCCCCCCCCCTTAAAACAGAATTAAACAGTAGTACAATTAAAATCTAAACATTGGTTCAAAAAACAATAAAACTGTTAACATTTAATGGTGGGCAGAATTATTGTAACCAGAGTTACATCAATATAAGCAGTATGGGGTTCTTTTTATGTGGCCAGGGGCTGTTCTGGGAAGGCCTGCTGGAAGAGATCCATCTTAACAGCTTTCTTGAAGCTGTCTAAGATGGATATGAGACGAATCTCGTCCAGAAGGTCATTCCATAGAGTGGGAGCAACTGCAGAAAATATCCTCTGGGAGGTCACAACTAATCTAGTTCTCACTGGTTGCAATAAATTCCTCCCTGAGGATCTGAGTGTACGGGGCGGATTATATGGAAGTAGGCGATTCCTTAGATAGGTTGGGCCTAAGCCATGCAGGGCTTTAAAGGTGATCACCAACACCTTGTACCTTGCCTGGAAACTAATAGGCAGCCAATGGAGCGATTTCAGTATTGATGTAATATGATTGCTCCTTGTTGTTCCTGTAATCAACCTGACTGCCATATTCTGTACCAGTTGAAGTTTCTGGACTAGGTACAAGGGTAGCCCCATGTAGAGCGCATTACAAAAGTCAAATCGTGACGTTACCAGTGCATGTACTACGGTTTCGAGGTCTCCCAGTTTCAGGAAAGGGCACAGTTGGTGTATCAGCCGCAGCTGGTAACAGGCACTCTTGACTGTCGCATTCCCCTGATACCTCATTTGAAGCGACGAGTCAAGAAGTACCCCCAAACTGTGAACACAGTCCTTCGAGGGGAGTGTGAACCCCTCTAGGACCAGAGGTTGCAGCCCAACACCTGGTTTAGGAGCCCCTACTGTAAGTACCTCCATTTTGTCTGGATTCAACCTGAGCTTGTTTTCCCTTATCCAGTCCTTTACTGCTGCAAGTCACCGATTGAGAGGAGAAATGCCATCTGTCGTTGTCGCTAATGATCGAGTCATTTGGGTGTCATCAACGTACTGATAACACCCCGCCCCATGTCTACGGATGATTTGTCCCAGCGGCTTCATATAGATGTTGAATAGCATCGGGGACAGGATGGCGCCCTGAAGGACACCACAGCTGAGCTCCGTTTTTGAGGAGTGACTGTCCCCAAGCACCACCCTCTGAAACCTGCCCAAGAAGTAGGAACAGAACCACTGCAAAGCAGTGCCTCCGATTCCTAACTCTCTCAGGCGTTCCAAGAGGATGTTGTGATCGATTGTATCGAATGCCCCTGAGAGGTCTAATAGCACCAACAGGGTCACGCTTCCTCTGTCGATGCTTAGACACAGGTCACCAGTTAAGGTGACCATGACAGTCTCCAACCCATATCCGGTCCTGAAGCCAGTTTGGAATGGATCTAGAAAATTGGCTTCCTCCAAGACCACTTGGAGCCGAAGAGAGACAGCCCTCTCAATCATCTTGCTCAAAAATGGCAGATGGAACACAGGCTTATAGTTCTTCATGTCCAAGGGTTCCAGGGAAGATTTTTTCAGCAGCGGTCTCACAACCGCTTCCTTTAACAGAGATGGTACACAACCTTTCCTAAGGGATGCATTGATGACATCTCTAAGAAATGCCATCAAGGCATCACCCCCCTGGACGGCCAGCCATGATGGGCAGGGATCGAGAGGGCATGTTGTCTTCCTTACCTTTCCAAGGAACTTGTTCATGTCATCAGTACTCACAAGCTCAAATTGATCCAGTCTAGTCTCATAAACGGATTGACTGGACACCTCATCAGATGACTTTATCCCAACATTGGCGTGCAAGTGGGCTCTTATCTGAGAGATTTTACCTGCAAAGTAGTTATTAAAGGCATCACAGCAGGCTGTTGTTGGTTTAAGTAGAGGGTTCTGGGTAGATGGCATCACCGTCAGTTCCCTCACCACCCTAAACAGCTCTGCTGGATGGGACTTTGCAGACGCAATACGAGCAGATGAGGAGGATCTCCTCGTTGCTTTTATTGCCTCTCTATAAGAATGAAGAAATATCTTAAGATGAGTTCTGTCAGATAAGAGTCCAGATTTCTGTCAATCGCACTCTAGTTGTTGTCCCACCCACTTCATGCTCTTCAACTCTTTAGTATACCAGAATTTTCAGGTCGGAGTGGGTAGGAAAGGATGCTCAGGAGCAATTGTGTCGATAGCCCTGGTAAGATCGGTGTTCCATGTATTCACCAAGGCTGTGACAGAGTCGCCAGCATTATCAACCAGTAAACCCTCTAAGGCTTTCTGGAAACCAATTGGTTCCATCAGCCTTCAAGGGCCGACCATTTTAATAGGTCCTCCACCCCCGATGGGGCAGACAGTGGCTCTAAGTTGTGCAAGACCTATCACCTTGCTTGTTTAACTTATATGCTCAAAATATCATAAGAAAAGCAGAATTAGAATCAGAAAAAGCAGGAGTGAAGACAGGAGGAAGCAACATTAACAACCTAAGATATGGGGATGACACCATAATATGAGCAAAAAACATTCAGGAATTGAAACAGTTAATAAGGAGGTCAAAGATGAAAGTGCAACGGCAGGTCTGATGCTGAACATAAAGAAAACAAAAATAATGACTACAGAAGAAATACACAAATTCAATCTAGACAATAAGGAAATTGAATTAGTTAAAGAATTCCCATATCTAGGATCAAACATTAACCAGAATGGAGACTGTAGTCAGGAAATAGGAAGACGACTAGGAATGGGAAGGGCAGCTATGAAAGAACTGAAAAAGATACTGAGGAGCAAAGACATACAACTGAGCACTAAAGTCAGAATCATTCAGGCCATTGTATTCCCAATTACCATGTACAAATGTGAGAACTGGACAGTGAAGAAAGCAAACAGAAAGAAATTCAACTCATTTGAAATGTGGTGCTGGAGAAGAGTACTTAGGATCACATGGACAGCCAAGAAGGGTTCTTGAATAGATCGGATAAGATCAGGGCTCTCCTTGGAAGAAAGATGATCAAGTTGAGACTATTGTATTTTGGCCACATAATGAGAAGGCACAGATCACTAGAAAAAAATAATAATGTAGGAAAGGTAGAGGGTAGAAGAAAAAGAGGAAGACCATAAACCAAATGAATAGACTCAGTTAGGGGGATTGTGGCCAAGGCCTTGCAGGATCTGGGCAAGGCAGTGGAGGATAGGGTTTCTTGGAGATGTCTCATCCACAGGGTCGCTGGGAGTGGGAACTGACCCATTCATATTCCCTTAACAAGACCGGTTTGGACCACAGCTTAACACTTTGGAAAACAGACTGCTTCTGCTTGGAAGGATATGAAACCAATCTACTTTGCCTCAGATCCTGAATCAGAGTCAAGATTTAGAAATCTAAAATCTTTGCCAAACACAGAGAATAGCACAGAGAATTATAAAATGGATGGAACATTTTTCCTCTTTGTCAGAACTGGATGAAATCAACTGACGTATGAAGCCTTTACCTTAGGAAGAGATTTTTAATGACAAATCACATGACAAATGGATGCAGAAGTTTGTAACATTGTGTTTTGTTTTAATGGAACTACCAAGAGCTTTTTTAATTTTTGATAGAACTAGAAAAATTGTACAAGGAAGGATGCCTTGTTTCAGCTGAATAGTTGAAGATATTTTGTGCAAAATCAGTCCTGTGCTTTCTCTTCTGTCACTCAACTGTTTGTGGGCTGCTTTGTATGAAAAGCCATAGTGGTGTTACCAGCCCATAAACCTGCAAAGCTTCAAAAGAACAGGCACAGGGCAATAGAGGTAGTTTTCATGGTTGAAATCAGATTAAGGATTTTAAAATAGTGAACTCTGTGGCATAAGAAAGAAGAAAGCAATAGTAAATGTCAAACCCTGTTTCCTATCAAGCAGAGCTTGGTGAGACCCTTCATCCACCTCTTTGGGAGGAACTCACTTCACTTGAGAAACAATGAAACCAGTCCATATGAACCTGCTTCACTTGGAACGGATGAAGCTAATACACATCCTAATAATTTTTTGCTCCTGACATTCTGCTTGGATTCTTTTTTTGTTCTCCAAACCTTGGTAAGACTTCATTTTCACTTGCCTCTACATTTTCTAGATTCTGTTCATTAAGCATAATAGCATCTTCCTAGAGAGTTTGTGGTACTTTTCTTTAAAAAGATTTGCAGGATATATTTAATTTAGCTTCCAACAATGAGGTTTGAATATGCATCAAGTATTCTGGAGAGCTGTAGCACTCTTAAAATGCTTACAGCTCCCTTTTTATCAGGTCCACCTTTTTTTTTTTTTTGAAGTTTCCTTCTTTGAAGTAAAATGTAACTGAGCTGTACATCACCACCAAATGTTCATGTATGTATAAATTGAATCAGATAGGTTGGTAATTGATGTTTCCAATGATTAAAACACCACTGTATTCTTATACCAGCTCTAGGGCACCAAGTGGGAGTCTAAGTCCTTCACTCCTCTAGATAGTTGGTATAACCAACCATTCTAGGCTACAGCCATTTGGATATCTAGAAAGTTTCCCTCTTCATTGTGAGCAGGAATGTGCATTTATGCAATCTACAGATGACTAAAATAAACTTTCCCAACTGTCTCCTTTAAACTCCTTCCTGGTGAAATTTTCTATCTCAAGGACATCACGGTTAACCTACATTTAACCACAGCAATCAGCAGATTTCATTTTTTATTCACTAAAAATGGACTATAATTCAGAGATTTAAGGGTATCTTAGATAATTTTCCCTCATGGAAGGGATAATCTTCCTCTCAAAAGTCTTCACTGTACGTGATCAAAATATTTTCAAGGGGACAATATAATATTATTTTATACTAACATGACAGAGATATCTTACATCTAAACAGTAAATGCATCCAAATGGTCTCATTAATCATCTCCATTCATCACTGAGCCTAGAATCTAAGTTGCTACCTCAAAAATTCCTAAAGCACTGAGCAAGATCAGTAGAATATCTGCTGATCCACCTACCCCATTTGAATGCATATCTGTCCCCACCCCATCATGCCATTATTCACTTGCCTGTTTTGAAAGTCTCCTCAGTTTCAGAAGAGGTTAACTGATCTAACATGGAAGAGTGCTGTTTAAGAAACCTGTGCACAAGGTTCCTTTGAGCACACAGAGCTACTTTGTGTATTTATTTGGCTTTAGCCTTATAAACAGGCATTTTGCAAAGACAAAATGATACAACATAAGTTATATAGTTCAGGTAAATAAAAAAACAGCCTCTCAAAATTCTGGCCTTCATGAAGATAAAACTGTGTTCGCTGCCTGTGGAACTGACTTTTTAAAAAGATCTTTTTTTTAATTTAAAAAAATATTTAGGAGAAGTTTTTAAAAATTAAAAATGGAAATATAAATTTAGTAAAGAAAAGTTATTATCTTCTCTTTCTGGATATGACCACATCATAATATGAGGGCATGTTGAACAAAAGCTATGCATCTTGTCAATCTAAAATGGTCCCTGAATCTACCCAACACTAGCATTGCCCTTTCCTTAGACTACAGATATGTATCTATCCATCTATCTTATATCTTGTCTTTATCATAATGTAGGGTTCAAGGTGTTTCACAATTTTATAATCATGAAAATAGTTTCAAAAGACTTGTTTCTTTTTCTGCAAAAGGGATACTGATTCTTCCATAGCTAAGTATTCACTTGCTCACTCATACACACGCCTACAGCTGACCCAGTTTTCTCCAATTCAGTAAGCATTCACATACACAAAACTATTTAGAAAATGTGGTTGTGGGACCCCAAAAGCCAGCGGGAGCTGAATTAGCAAAGAGATGTACAGCTTATTCTAAAAAAAAAAAAAAAAAAAAAAAGATTCTCACTTTTTCTGGACTCTGACAACACCAGTTCTAATGATAAAGTAATGTTTGGATCAGAATGCAACAAGAAAACAGTATGAAAAGGCTACAGAATTGGCAAGGAAGGGGAAAGAAAAGGGGAGTGATCAGTGCATAACCAAAATAGTAGAAGTGAAAAGAAAAGGCAGACTAATGACTTTTAGAAAAAGAACACAGCTAAGAGAGAAAGATCTAATAGGATGTAGTATAAGACAAGATAAGCAAGAAAGACAGAAGAAGGTATAGTATATAACTTTAAACAAGAATGGTGATGGGGCTGATGGGACTAAAGAGGAGCCCCCCCCCCTGTTTCCCCGAAAATAAGACATCCCCATAAAATAAGACCTAGTAGAGGTTTGGCTGAATTGTTAAATATAAAGCCTCCCCTGAAAGTAAGACCTAGCAAAATTTTTATATAAATACATATACAGTATATAATAAATGTTCATTTTTTGTTGTTCAACAATAAATGTGAATTCTTTTTCATAGAAAAATAAGACATCCCCTGAAGATAAGACCTAGCACATCTTTGGGAGCAAAAATTAATATAAGACACTGTCTTATTTTTGGGGAAACACAGTAAATGTTTGGTAGGGCCAAAGGACAACAAAGAAAGATCCTGTTCCAAGGCCACTCAATGAATGTGCAAGGAAGGAAGACTATGATAAATGATATTTTCTGCTACAAAACAAAGAACTTGCAATGAAGGGATTTCCACTGTATTCTACGTCTACTTTCTCTATTCTTTTAGAACTTCCACAATTATTGTTAATTTCATGACAATAATTAAGGCATCATTAGAAATACAAACAAGAAAAATCAGATGTATTTGCTACATTGCAGTATTTTATTGAACAGTTTTAACAGTACTTTAACACTGAATCCAAAATTGGATTACACTCTGAACTTATTGCTCAAAAGAACTTTTAGAATTCTTTAAAGATCCTATTTATTGTTTTAGTATGATAAGCAGAAAGTTTTAGTTTGGATAAACGAATGGACAACTTCCTTTGTTAGTCTTAAATAAATATGTCTTCTATTTAAACTTTCAGATAAGAATACTTTTAAAGCTGATTTACTGAACTGAAAAATAAGCTACTAATGCAAAAAAAAAAATCTAACTGTCAAGCTGTGGTGCAACTTGCACTTACTCAAGAATTGCTTCTAAAAAACAAGACTAGCTGATAACCTTTCTAAGGAATAAGATTTGAGACCAGTCACATATGTCACATAAGAGTGAAAAAAATTCCAGAATGTTCCACCGCAATCGATAGCATCTGAGCATTGAAACTAATCACAGTTTTGACTCTCGGTTTTAACAGCCATATATATGTAGATTGAAGAGACCACCTACCATCAGAGGAAGAATTTGCAATAACAGGCAACTCTACAAAGATTTAAGAAAAAATAATTCCAAAGCACAATGCTGTTATTCACAGTCACTGATGAAAATAACTAGATTTCACTATAACTGTGGTTCCTGTAGCATTAAAATAATATTGTCCATTGATGAGTCACACACAAAGCTTATCAAAATACTACTGATAAGCTGAATTCACAGATAGCTTATCTGAAACTTCTACTAGCCATATGGTGCCACAACTTCTGTTGCCTGTTGCTAGCATAACAATAGGCTACTGCAGACTTCTACTGGAAGCACTACTTGACAAAACTGTCAACAGAATCCCACCCCCACCCCCGGAGCTCTGGGGCAATGGCGTGCATGTCTATTTGCATTTTTTAAAAACAGGTGAACAAAGAGTAAACCAGATGTCAACTTCAGAAAGCGAGCTGTCTGGTTTGGGAGAGTTAACAGAGTCAGACAAACTGCTAGAGCTCAAAGCTAGACAATGAGCTTCTCTCAAAACACTCTGGCCTTGGGGAGTGGCTATTTAAAACACTTGGCTTCTTTTATTTCATTACTGTGGAAGTGAATTCTGCTCTTAAGTGCCAGCTCAAATGAAGTCATTTTGTTTCACTGGGGTTTTCTTTGCATTTTTTTACAATGTAGTTGTGTAGCGTAGCAAAGAATAGGGCACATAATTTTTAAAAAATCTTTTCATTTTCAAGCACGAAATCCAATACATAAACCAACTTAATGCTTTGCTTTTGTACAACACTGACAAATCCTGCGAACAGTTTAAACCAAATGGAAGTTATTATCTTCTTGTGCAAGAACTTTTTGAACATAAGAATGGATTGGAATTTACAACCTTACCTAATGCCACAAAGGCAAGGTGTGAATACTTACAGATAAGAAAGACTGATTTATAGTTGGGCTTTTGTATATGAGACAGATTCTCATCTGGTTTACACTACAGAATCAAAAGGATCTTTTTTTAATGTTGCAATTATTTGTGTTGCCTCTGTACTGTTCCTGAAAATATCTTTTTAGTAGCAGTTATGCATATGCAACATCTCAAAACCTTTGTCAAAATATATACTAATTTCCAGAGTGTCCATGTTTTTGTTATTTTACATTGATAAATCAAAAAGCATTTGACTTTGCCTAGATTTTATTTAATCCGATAGTAAAATCTAATCATCTAAATGAATTATGCTGGAGTAGGTGGTGTGGAAGAAAGAAGTCAAGTAGTCTCTGCATAATGTAACATGTAAAAAAACAAAATTTTTAAAAATAAGTTTCTTAGAATGAAGCATATTTTGGGGTTATCTTTTGGGATCCCTTTCAGGTTAAATTGAGATTGTACCTTGAACTCTTTCCAAAAACCAGTACTGTGCTGGATTATAGTAATTAGAAAACTGTGTGCTTAAAAGGCAATGCAATTGATGTATTTTTTTTAAAAAAAACCACTTTGCTTCAAATAATATAAGTTCAGTATGCTCTCACATAATTACCATTTCCTATCATTAGTAGCAGTTTCAGTTTATGTACTAATAAAACAATAATATTCATCAATGCTTCAGATTCCAAAGCAATAGCTTTTTAATTACTTTGGTAATTCTCCTTAACTTTTGGTCAAAAAATATTTTGGTTTTCCACATATTTTCTCTCATGACACATGATTTCAGTTCACAAAAACACTGGACTGTTTTATGTGCATGATTGATACAAAATGAAGTAATATACAAGAAAAGCTAAAACAGTAGTAAGAAGTCCACTTGGATCTTTAAAACAGGGCTGTAGAAACAGCATTGAGATTATCAGAAGGGAAGCAAGAAAAATGCCACAGGTGTTTGCATTTGCCTGACTACTTGAAAATAATAATCTTTAAACACGTTTATTATAACAAGGGTAAAGGTAAGAATATGCAAGTTTCTATTTTCATAACTCTCATTCTTCAAATTCTTCCTTACACGCCACCTTTCTTGTGGAGCATATTTTTAAAATTACAATCCCATTCTCACTCAGAAATATATCCTTAAGACCCCAATGATACAGTGGGTCCTTGTTATCTGCTGGGGTTTGGTTCCAGGACCCTCCATGTATAACAAAATCCATGTATACTCAAGTCCTATTCAATATAATGGCACAACAAAATGGTGTCCCATATATAAAATGGAAAATCAAGGTTTGCTATTTGGAATCTATACTTTTTTGGAATATTTTCAAGCCATATATGCTCAAATCTGTGGATAAGAAATCCGTGGATAAGGAGGGCCAACAGTATTTACTTCTGAGCAGGCATGTATAGGATTCCAATGTTACCTTCTTACTCTGCTTCTTCAATTACCTTAAATATAAAAAACTGAACTCATGCTGGTCTATGAACATAATTTTTTTTATCCCTTGGCTACTTTTGCCCCTGTCCCTCTTCATATTTGGTAATTATGGCAATTACTTGGTATTTGGTGATTATTTTTGGTCAAAAGGGAACTCCTCTGGTGCTCCCTCAGCACTCCTCCAGTGCTGAAATTAAGACTGGAAGTTCCTTGGAGCAGAAACATATTTCCTTCTTACATTGATACGTACAGTATATTATATGAACAATCAATTACTCTGTGATTACTTATTTTAAATGATTCATTAACAAGCTCTCAGTTTTCAATAAACAGATTTTTTTTAAGGTAAGGTATCTTGGGACGTACAACCATCTCCTGTGAAAGAGATATAACTAATAAGTAGCATATAATATCCCTATGATCTTAGATACAATTATTTGTGAACAGGCACTCTCCCAAGTATGGCTGATTAGCACTGAGATTTATCTGTAACCCTGAATCCCACCCCATAAAAGTAATTAATTCAGTAACATCACATTGTGAAAGATGCCTCTTTTTTAAAAAAAAACAAAACATATCAAGCATCTCCATTCTGAACAGCATTATGAGATGGGTTTTTGGTTTCTTTCTTCGAATCTTCCAGCACGAGAAAATTATGGCCAAGAAAGGACCTAACACCATAAACCTTGATGTTACACTAGCAGAGTAGAGCCAATAAATAATAATAATAATAAATTTTATTTGTATTTCCCACCTCTCCCTATGGATCGAGGCGGGATTCCAACAAAGTTCAAACAACAATACAAAACAGTAGTTTCTAAAATTACAAATGATCTAAAACATGACTACAGTGGCTTAACTGCCTCAGAGAGTGACCATGCTTCTCCAGAATATATTTCATATTTGTTAGCTCCAGACAGACACCTAGATGTATACAGTACCTCCATCTGGATGCCCACGGAACAGGCCATAAAGTTCTTCTGGTGGAGATATGGAGCAACTGGATGTTGTGCCTGACAAGAGCTGGTTCTTAAAGAATAGAACTCAATGAGGACTAGTAGTACAGTATCAGGTTTTTGAGTTAAGTATGTAACTGTCACATTTCTAAACAACAGTTTATAATTTCTACAGGATGGCCACAGAATCATAGAGTTGGAAGAGACCAGAAGGGTCATCTAGTCCAAACCACTGTCATGCAGGAAATCACAATAAAAGCACACCCACCCCAACAGATGGCCATCCAGCCTCTGTTTAAAGACCTCCAAGGAAGGAGACTCCACCACCCTCCAAGGGAGTGTGTGGTATTAGTTTGAATAGAAACAAAACAAGCATCACACTCCTAACATCTTTCTCAAGTTAACAACAATTACAACAATGTCTCTCACATGTAAAAGATCCATTTTGAAAGAGAGCAATTATTTAACTAAACAAGAAGATAAATTAACAACCAGGCTCATCACTAAGATAATAATTAGACAAGCTGAAGATTAAAAACTTGCTCACAAAGAACTATAACTGTGATAGAAGATATCTCTCCGAATTAAAGCTTTAGGGTATTTTCTTATGCAATTGTGACAAATTGCTGTGTATATAGAGAAAAGCAATAGCAAACTTGCTATGAAGAAACATGCCAAGAAACCCCCATGATAGGTTTGCCTTAGGGTCGCCATAAGTCAGATACAACTTGAAGCCACGCAATAACAATAAGTAAACAGACAGATCTTTTAAGAAATCTTTTCACCTTTGCTGCTCCCAGTTACAGTAACTTAGTTCCCTATAGATGTCCATGGAGGTACATAATCTAGAAGCTTATTTCCTTTCAGAACTATTCCTTTATATAGGGACAGAATTAAATTATCCAGGTTACATAACCAGGTTATAATATAAACATTGTTCACAACTCAGAACCACATTATGTTTAATGGCATTCTTCTTTTTAATTAGCTACAATATTGTTAAATTTCATGTAGCTAAACATCTTAAGGACCAAACCAGCAATGTCCTGATCACATGAGCATACACACAGAGAGAGATCAGTTTAACATGGGTGTCCTGATGCAAGAAATCTTTAAATCCTAAATTAATAAAATAGCTGCAGCCACCAAGTACTACCATTAGAGAAAAGCTACTGGGATATAAAGTTCTGGAAATTTTATAAAATAATATACATCTTTAGATATATATTCCTTACTGTCAATCACCATCCAAACTGTTTGAAACTTCTCCATTATGGAAATAACTCCAATCAGTTTTAAATGCAATCATTTATTTTCTCAGAATATACAACTACCCAGCTATTCAGGTTCAGGATTATGCTTGGGAATTTCACTTTGCACAAAACAACACTATTTTTAAAACAACTTTCTGCTCCTTAAAAGAGCTTTGCATTTCAGCCTTAGTACAACCCTATTCAATAATTTCCCAGTCTTGACTATCTAGAATATTAATTGGTCTGCCCTTGATGCTCTAAAGCCATCTTAAAGCCAACTTTTAAAAAACCAGATTTTTTTAGGCTAAAGTTGAGTTGCTGAAATTTTAACTACAGAACTACATTTTTTGCAATGTCCTTCTGCCTCCAAGTAGCTGGGCTTGACTTCCTTTATAAAAGGAAACTATCACAAAAAGATTGTGTCACTTCCCAGATCCAGTTCATGTTATTTAAATATTATTCCAGTCACATTTAGACACAAATGTTCATTAAATACCAAACACCCTCCAATTTGAATTCACTAAGAACCCAGTTCTCACTTGTGTTAGGACTGTTCTTTTCCACTGTTTATTAGATTTCCCTAAAGCAGATACTGTTCCTCAGAAAACCATACACAAATCTAACATTTCACTCCAGTCTAATCACTGTCGTACATTCAACAGAGAATTCTCAGGTTTTGGCACTAAATAAGACGTATTACCATGTGATGCCGCTGTTTTTCATAGGTGTATCTATTTTCATCACAACCAGATATCTAAAATTATTTTTAATACTGGCCAAACCTAACAATGAGGGGAAACGCAATACCATTCAGAAGAGAAAAGGGGAGGATGGTTGAAAATCATTACAGTGGCCAAGAATGTACTATTAAACAAGATACTGGGTATCTGAGAGCCTTGTGTACATCTAAAACTTTTAAAACAGTGAGAATCCTCAATGTATGCATGCTATCCATGGATAAACCAGCACAGTAGAAGCATGCATTCAGAAATAATCTAAAATGAATTGTGAAAAGTTCTGTAAACGCCAACAAATGTCCTCAAAAGAGTAGCACAGTAGAAAATCAGTTACAAAAGTCAAATAGGCCTCAACAGCTTCCTCTTTGCCTGTTGAAGTAAGTTATGAATTCTCTGCATTCCATTTGGAAAATAGGTGCGCAGTACTTGTATTGCAGGGAAATAACATTGCCCTCTGAATTATGTGGAGTCTCTTTAGTGTGTACCATCAATACAGCCTAATGTCCTTGCACTGGTATTCCCCAACTATTTATAGAAATGGCAATACACTATGTACCCAAGAGCAACCATTCCAAATTTAGGAATACATTTCTTTTTTTAAAAGCTTGCATGATACAAGAGTGTCGCCAGTTTTGCTACAACCCTGTAAATAATTCCCTTCCCTCTTCATGCATTCCAGCCACCGAAGATATGTGCATATCAAGACAAAAGGCATATTAAACTCAGCAAAATCTGATAGTTTAAGAAGAAGAAAAAAACAGCAACTACCATCCACTTTGATACTTATCGACATGCATTTTGAAAACCTACAGCTAAGGCTCCTAATGCTTCCTTGCCCTTATCAGCTTGTGGAGTAAAAGGTTAGAGGCTTCTGATACAGAATTTTCACTGAACTACTTTCTTTTTCTAAAGGACAAATGACCTCAGACCCTCTCTCTCTCTCTCTCTCTCTCTGTATATATATATATATGTGTGTGTGTGTGTATAATACCTTAAGTCACAGTGTAATCATATCTAGTCTGTTTCATTTTTAAATCTAAGAAATGCTAGGCAAGGAACAGATTTCAAAACTCTCTTTTCTCACACACACAAATACCATTTCCAATCAGTAAAGATGAAACACGCCTGCTTGTGAACTTTATAGAGAGATCACTTTTTCTTTCCCCAAATCAAAAGCAGATACTTGCTTCTGATGCCTTAACAACTCTCTTGAGAAACACAGGTGGCTGGCATTTCTTTTGTTTTGTTGTGTGTGTATATATATATTTGCCCAGTGACATCTGTCCCTCTTAAATCAATCCGCGAAATCAAGGCCAGGATTTATGTGTTTCCAAAGATCAGAGTTTGGAGGCTGGGAGAGTATTGCTTCTTGAACTTTCCTTTGGATTTTGATCAACTAAACTCCTCCCATCCTCCAAACTGACTTAGCCACACTGGGGAAATAACCTGGTTTGGCACCGCTTTAATGGCCCTGGATCAAGACTATGGAATTCTGGGAGTTGGAGTTTGTTGTGGGGCCCAGAGGGCCCCACAACAAACTCCAACTCCCAGAATTCCATAGTCTTGATCCAGGGCCATTAAAGCGGTGCCAAACCAGGTTATTTCTCCAGTGTGGATGCAGCCCTCCTTTCTTTGAAAGTGTGAATATGGTGGACAAAGGTGGCTGCTTCCCTTTGGAAAAGAGCACCAGGAGGAGCTTGGAGAGGAAGGGTTCACAAGATGCAAGAGGAACAACAATAATAATAAATAATAATTAATAATAATCCTGGGGTTCCTACCGAAAGGAAGTTTTCCCGGGACAATCTCCTCCTCTGGTTGGGAGTGCGACTTTGTCTCTCTCTCTTTTCTTTCCTTTCCTTGGACTACAATGTTTCTGCTGACTCCGGGAAATGTTCCCCTTGAATGGGCAATTCACCAACAGCAGCAGCAACAGGAGCAGCAGCAAGAGTTCTGGAGGAAGGAAAGAAGCAGCCAAAGAGGACATTCCGTCTTGCGTCTTTTATTAGTATTATTATTCTCATTATTACTATTATTAATTTTAGGGAGGGTTGATCCGAAGAAGAGGGAAAGGGCTGAGGGAGGAAAGGATAAACCTTTACAAAATAAAACAAAACTCCCTTTATTTCCCTTCCCCAAGGTCGGTCACTAGGGCTGCATCCAGACTGGGAGAAGAATAACCCGGTTTGGCAGCGCTTGAACTCTTTGTTTGACTCACTTGCTATGGAATTCTGGGAGTTGGAGTTTGTTGTGGGGTCCAGAGCGGAGCTCCGCTCCGCTCTGGACCCCACAACAAACTCCAACTCCCAGAATTCCATAGCCTTGAGCCACAGAAAGAGTTCAAGCGCCGCCAAACCGGGTTATTCTTCTTCCAGTCTGGATGCAGCCTAGGAAGAGGAAACTCAAAATAATAGGGTTGTTGTTTTTTTTTAATTGCTGTAGCTGAAAGAATTTGCAAACAGGGCTCCCAACTTAGTCCTACGTAGTTCTGGGGAGGGGGGAGGAAAAAAAATGCGAAAAATCCCAAAGATTTCAAGGCACCGTATTTATGATGTTTATAGAGAGAGGGGGGGGGAGCGCGCGCCCGCGGGGGTCGGGGGCGCGCGCTCCCAACTAGCTGCAAAGCCAAAAGCAAAGGAGACAGAGAGTGACTCAGAAACAATAATTGAAGCAGAGAGAGAGAGAGAGAGAGAGAGAGAGAAAAGACAGAAGAAGAAGAAAGCGGGAGCGAGGCAGAGAGAGCACAGGGCCGCCTGTTGCAGGCAGCTCCCGCAAAATCCTTTTTTCTTCTCTTTCCCCCTCAATCTCGATTTAGACCAAACTCCACTCTTTCTTCTTCTAGTCCTCGGTTTCCCAATTCCTCCTCCGCCTCATTATTATTATTTATTATTATTATTATTTCTTTTTTTTGCCTGCCCCCCAAACTCACCTCAACTGCGGGACGCAAAAGGAGGGAAAAGAAAGGAAAAGGCAAAAGGGGGGGGGGGGGAAGGAGGGTATCTCCCGCTCTAACCCTGGATCTTCCTCTTCCTCTGCCAAGGAGGAGTAAACAAGGGAGGAGAACAAGGCAAGCCTCCCTCTTCTTCTTTCCCCGCCGCCGCCGCCGCCACACAAAGAAGCAGAAGGGAAGCGGGATGGAGAGGACTTGGGGGCAGCACTCCAACAAGACGAGGCTCCCTCCGCGCGCGCAAAAGGCACTCTTTCACACACAACACCAACACGCAACAACACTCTCATACAGTCATGCTCTTTTTCCACACCCACACGCAAACAGGCGCAGAACTTACCTCCGCTCCACTCTCCCCACTACTTTGGCCAACAGTCCACCAGCCTTTTCTTGTTTTTAGTGTTTGGTTTTTAAGTTGTTTTTTTAAATAAAATAAAATTCAAAATTGCCCAACTTCTTCCAGCTCTTTTTTAAAAAAAAAACAAAATTTTCCCCCTTTCCCTCTTAAGGAAAGGGATGGAGAGAAGTGAAAGAACTTGGCCGGCTTTTTTAAAATGAATCTTAATGAGTTTTTCTATCCTTGCTTCTTCTTCTCCTTGTTGTGCTCTTTTTGCCTTGTTGTTAACACTACAGTGATACTGGTGAGGGGTGGCGGCGGAGTCCTATCAGTCCCTAGGGTGCCTGTGTTGTTGTATCGACTGCAAAATAAAAAATAAATTTTACATATATATCTATATATATAATATAGGGGGTGTGAGTGTGAGCGAAGGGCTTGTTGTGGGGATTCTATGGAAGAAGAAGCCCTTGCAGTGATTCGGGGGAGAACTGCTGCCGCCCCCCAACCGGTGCCAGGCAGGCAAGGCAAGGCAAGGCAAGGCAAGGCAAGGCAGGCAGGAAAGCTGGAGCAGAGCAGAGCAGAGCAGGCTGGGCTTCTTCCTCCTCCCTCCGCGGCGCGAGCGATGCGAAGAATGCGCGGAATGAGGAGAGGAATGAAATGAACGCCAGGAGCGGACTCTCTCTCTCTCTCTCGCCGCCGCCACCCGGGAAGGGAAGGGAAGGGAAGGGAGGGAGGGAGGGGAGGAGCCAGGAGGGGGCCGGGAGGGGCCAGGGAGCAGCTGGTGACCTCATCACCAGAGGAAAGTCCGAGGGAGGGAGAGAGGAGGACCACATGGGGAGGAGGAGGAGGATCAAAGAGGTCACCCAGACAACTGTATGGCCTCCTCCAACTCCTCCTTTTCCAGGACTTTTTCCTGCTTTTCAGTATTTTGTCCAAGTGGAATTGCTAGGGACAGAGTGACCAAAGGGCACCTTATTTTTTACTTTACTTTCCTCTCCTGCCTTCTCTGTCCAGGAGGCTTCCCAAATGCTCTCCATTTCTTCCAGCTTCTGTGATTCTAGCCAGTCTCCAAATGGAGGGCATTCGGGAAGCCTTATCTGGACAGAGAAGGCAGGAAAAGAAAGGAAAGGAAAGGAAAAGAGGTCACTCTTTGGTCACTCTGTCCCTAGTAACTAGTAACCGACCCAAGTAGACCCCTTTCCCAGCTGGACAGAAGGCTCAAACGCAGGAAAGGTCCTGGAAGAGGAGGAGGACTTCTGGTGTGAGGATTACTAGGAAACAGGGTGACCTAAGGGCAGGGCACCCTCCTTTCCTTTCCTTTCCTTTCCTGCCTTCTCTGTCCCGATAAGGCTTCCCAAATGCCCCGCATTTACAGACTGACTAGAATCACACAATCATAGAAGCTGGAACTGGGTGGCCTCAGGTATTCTCCTTTGCCCAAGGACTTTTCCTGTGTTTCAGCCTTCTCTCCAGGTGGGATTACTTACTAGGGAACAGAGTGAACAAAAGGCACTTTCCTTTCCTTTCCTGCTTTCTCTGTCCAGTCAAGGCTTCCCAAATGCCCACCGTTTGGAGGCTGACTAGAATCACAGAAGCCGGAAGAAATGGAGGACATTTGAGAAGTCTTCTGGACAGAGAAGGCTGGAAAGGAAAGGAGAAGGTCCTTTGGTCACCCTGTCCCTAGTAATCCCACCTGGACAGAAGGCTGAAACGCAGGAGGAAAGGTCCTGGGAAAAGAAGAACACTTGGACTTTTCCCAGGACCTTTCCTCCTGCGTTTTAGTCTTCTGCCCAGGTGGGATTACTAGGGACAGGGTGACCAAAGGACATCTTTGTCTATTCACACTGGAGAAATAACCCGGTTTGGCACCGCTTTAAGTGCCCTGGCTGAAGGCTATGGAATTCTGGGAGTTGGAGTATGTTGTGGGGCCCAGAGCGGAGCTCCGCTCCGCTCTGGGCCCACAACAAACTCCAACTCCCAGAATTCCATAGCCTTCAGCCAGGGCACTTAAAGCGGTGCCAAACCGGGTTATTTCTCCAGTGTGAATGCAGCCATCCCAGGACCAATCCTACTTTCCTGGGCTTCTCCTTTTCCAGGACCTTCCCTGTCTCTTAGCCTTCTGTCCGGGAGGGATTGCCAAAAGTCTTCCATTTGGAGCAGGGCTAAGGAACACAAGTTTAGATTTGTAGCACAGTTTCTAGCTTCCAGGCTCTGTCCTGCACTCCTGCCTTCTCTGTCCAGGAGGAATCTCAAAGCGTCCTCCATTTCGAACAGGACTAGAAACAGGGTGACCAGGGGGCGTCCTCCTTTTCCCGGACCCGTCCTGTTTTCCTGCTTTCTGTCCAGAAGGAATTTAAAAAGGTCCTCTGTTTTGAGCAAGGTGACCAGAGGTCCTCCTTTTCCAGGACAGGTCCTGTATTTCAGTCCTCTGTCCTGGAGGGATTCCAAAACGTCCTCCATTCTGCGCACGCCTAAGCAGCATGGATTTTACCATTTATAGACTGTTTCTAGGTTTTATTTGGGCATGTCCTCCACTTTGCCATGCCTCGTCCTCCTTGGTGGCTAGGACACATCTGTTCACTCTGCAACTTCAGAGCCCAGGGTGACCAGGCGTCCTCCATTTCCAGGGCCTGTCCTCCATTTCAACCCTCTGCCCGGGAGGAACCCCAAAGTGCCCTCCATTTGGAGCAGGACCAAGCAGCACGAATTAATCTTTATATAGAAAGCGCGTTTAGCTTTCCTTTGGTCAGGTCCTCCCCCTTTTTCCTTGAAGTCCTACATTTTGCCACGCCTCGTCCTCTTTTTGCGGTTAGGCCACCCTGCAGCCAGAGCCACCTGAGTGAATGGAAGACAATTCAATTAAAAAAAATAGAGGACAGGGTCTCATAAAAACTTTAAAACAAACAAACAAAGCCATAGAAATGTATCAACGGAGGACACCCAAGAAACATGGAGGAGGAACCTTCCCAAACAAAAAGTGAAAACATTCCTAGAAGTGTAAAATCCGTGTGTTGATTTTTTTTAAAGTCCTGCTCGGAATGGAGGCCTTTTGGGGGGTCGAACAATGCCTCCTCCTGGGCAGCAAGAAGGCTGAAATAATAATAAATGGAAGCCAGGGCCCAGGGGTTGGGGGGGAAGGAGGGCGAGGCTGAGAGAGAAAGAAGAGAGACTGTGCAAAATTTGCAAATGCAAACTTTCTGGGGCTGGGCTTGTGTGGCGCGCGCCCTGGGCTTTGGCTCTTCGTTCTTAGTCTTCTTGGGCATGGCGCGCGCCTAGCCTGCCTGCCTGCCTTCCTTATCCTTATCCTTCCCTTCCCTTCCCTTCCCTTCCTGCAGGAAATGGGGGCGGGACTCGGGAGAGAGATTGAGGGAAGCAAAGCAAGCAAGGGTCACTTCTTGGAGCAAACAGGGGGAGCCTTCCCTCTTCCCCCTCCAAAAAGAGCGGGAAAGGGGGAGCTCTTCTTCCCCCCCATACAATTAAGCCCTCCCGCTTCCTTCCTTCCCACCCCCCACAAGGAAAAGAAAACCCTGTCTCCCTCCCTGAAAGGAACCAGACAGAGGCTCCTCAGGAGGGGAGGGGGCCTTTTTTTGGGTTGAGACTGGGACACTTTTTTATGACCTTTTTCAAAACTACTTTGGGAAACTTGGGCCCACTTGGTTTTTGCTTTGAAAAATCCCCTGTAAGTGAAGTGTCTCTTCACTTACAATTACAAAACTCCCCCTCCACCAACCAAGCCTGGTTTGGCCCTCCCAGTTTTTTGCACAGCTTTGGTTATGAGAGTCTATCTTTTATAATTTTTTTTAAAATGCTTTCCTTTTCTTTCTGAAACGAGGAGGGGTGTTTCATCATCTCCCCCCCCCTCAGAAGTTGTGGTCTTGTATTGTCTTTCTGAGAGAGTTCACTGTTTTTCAGTCCCACCTGGAAAAGGGAAGGGCAGTGAAAGCACAGTGGGCAGATGGTGCACACAGCCTGCTTGCACAATGGCTTAGTCGCTTTGCGGAGACGCCCAAGTACCAAAAGAAGAAGAATTAAAAAAAGACTTTTGGAGAGCCTCATTAATTTCTGGTGCCTTTTGTGTGAGTGGGGTACTCAGTCCTCACACTAAAACTAGCTTAACAGTCCTCACCCGAAAGTTAACTAAAATTGGCTCATATGCACTCTGAAATGTGCTCTGCAATACCTAGTCTGATACTAGTCTATGCTAATATGTTAATATGACAATAACATTTCCCTTCAAAAAATACAATTTCCAGAGAGCCATCAGGTTTTTAAACACAAGGAGAGAAAACTTAGAATTGTTTTTTGTGAGTTTTTCAGGCAATGTCGCCATGTTCTAGAAGAGTTTCTTCCTGACGTTTCACCAGCATCTGTGGCTGGCATCTTCTCTGAAGATGCCAGCCACAGATGCTGACAAAACATCAACTCTTCTAGAACATGGCCACATAGCCTGAAAAATCCACAAAGAACTATGGATGCCAGCCATGAAAGCCTTCGGTTTCACATTATAATTGTTTGGTTGAATGGCTCTCAGGGTACACTCATCCCTCCACATTTGCGGCTTTGACTTTATTTGATCTGATTATTCACATGTTTTATTAATGTGTTCTGTCTAGGAATCTCTAGATCCTCCAGTGCAACTATGGTCAACTTTAACCAAAAATCACAATGAAGGACCTAGAGATTCCTAGAGAGAACGCTCCACTAGGCATTTGTAGCTCCTCCAGCACAATTCTGTGGTCAGTGTCTGGCAGATATTGACCACAGAGTTGCACTGGAAGACCCAGAG
Organism: Urosaurus nigricauda; assembly: GCA_034509955.1. Taxonomy (NCBI): domain Eukaryota; kingdom Metazoa; phylum Chordata; class Lepidosauria; order Squamata; family Phrynosomatidae; genus Urosaurus; species Urosaurus nigricauda. The sequence goes on from JAOEGL010000001.1 coordinate 99,360,403, forward strand.
ATTCCTAGAGAGGTGTTCCCTCAGGTAAAAACATAGTGTTTTTGTTATTTGCAGTTTTTTCATATTCATGGGTGTCCCGTGTCCCTAACCCCAGTGAATGTGGAGGGACAAGTTTACTTACATAATAGCTAATATTTTGAAATATACTGAGCAGACTTTATTGCAAGGATAGATAATTATGAGAAAAATGGAAAAGGAAGCAGTGGATAGGATAGGCCCATCCTTCTACCCAGGCAAGGAGTATAGGAAACGTGAACTCGGTGTGTCCTCAGTGGCATCTTATAGGGCAATGAGAGTGGAAAATTTTGCTGACAAACTGTTGTTGTTGTGTGTCTTCAAGTTTTTTCTGACTTATGACATCCTTAAGATGAACCTATCATGGGGTTTTCTTGGCAAGATTTGTTCAGAGGGGTTGGCATTGCCTTCCCCTGAGATTGGGAGAGTGTGACTTGCCCAAGGTCAACCAGTGGGTTTCTATGGCCAAGATAGGAATTGAATCCTCAAAGTTGCAGTCCAATGCTCAAACCTCTATGCCACACTGGCTCTCAGGCAAACTACTGCAGTGTAACTATTCAAGCAGAATTGGTGGCAGCAGAAGGAATGGAAACAGCAGGCCCAGTGGCCATGCAGAGAAGTAACAGCAGGCCCAGTGGCCATGCAGAGAAGTTCTGGAACGCCTGGCAGAGGTGGGAATCCGGGGCACTGCGCTCCAGTGGTTCCGGTCCTACCTCTCTGGGAGGTTCCAGATGGTGCAGCTGGGGGACGTGTGCTCCGATAAGAGGGCCCTCACTTCTGGGGTCCCTCAAGGAGCCATTCTGTCTCCCATGCTCTTTAACATTTACATGAAACTGCTGGGAGAGATCATCCGGAGGCATGGGGCGCGGTGTTATCAGTACGCTGATGACACCCAAATAGTCTTCTCTATGTCTCCGACTGATGCAGTGACCAGGGATGGCATCGCTCCTCTCGTGGCCTGTCTGGAATCGGTAATGGACTGGATGAGGGAAAATAGACTCAGCCTGAATCCAGAGAAAACGGAAGTACTGGTGATAGGTTCCCCCGGTCCAGGGATGGAGGTGGTTCCACACGTCCTGAACGGGGTCACGCTCCCCGTGAAGGACACAGTACGCAGTCTGGGGGTGCTCCTTGATTCGTCGCTCCATCTGACCTCTCAGGTGGATGCGACGGTCAGGAGCACCTGTTATCAGCTTCGGCTGATTCGCCAGCTGCGTCCCTACCTGGACCGGAGGGACCTTGAAACCGTAGTACATGCTCTAGTAACCTCTCGGTTGGACTTCTGCAATGCGCTCTACATGGGGCAGCCTTTGTATCATACTCGGAAGCTACAACTGGTACAAAATATGGCAGCGCGGGTGGTCACTGGTGCCCCCAGGGCCGCCCATATAACACCAATTCTGAAGGATCTTCACTGGCTGCCGATTCGCTTCCGGGCTCAGTACAAAGTGCTGGTTATTACCTATAAAGCCCTATATGGCTTGGGTCCAGGGTACCTGAAGGACTGTCTCTCCCCATATAATCCGCCCCGCACACTTAGATCCTCTGGACAGCGGTTACTGAGAGTTCCGGAGACCAGATTAGCGAGTACGATGAAGAGGGCATATTCCATCTCTGCCCCCTGTCTCTGGAACTCTCTACCTATCGATCTCCGCTTGTCCCCCTCCCTTGCTCAATATAAAAGGGACTTAAAGACCTACTTATTTAACCAGGCATATCGCTGAATGGACTTTTTATTTATTAGCCTGTTGTAATGCCGCCCACTGTTCTGCTGCCGCATATGCACTAGCAGTTGTACTGAGATCTGTGATTTTACTGATTTTACTGTTTTACTGTTTTATTGTATCTGGCTTGTTTTTAATGGTTTTTATGTCTTATTGTTTTTACATGCTGTACACCGCCCTGATCTATGGAAGGGCGGTATAGAAATAAATCATATTATTATTATTATTATTGGAGAGAGAGGCTGCTTAGAGCCAGGAGACTTTGTATGCCTCTCCTTACCACTGCTGTGTGACTCTGGGAAAAGTGCAAAGTGTGCCACCAGAACTCCTGCCAGAGTCTCTAGTTTCTTAAATCTAGATATCTCTTTCTCAGGGTCCTGGTTCTGAACTCATTCTAACCTCAGATCCTGCGGTCTTTTTTTCCCAGGCTCCCCTTTGAACCTCCCTTCTGTTGCCCATCTGTTGTGCCTTCCATTTACAGACTCGGCCTCATCTTGCCTCTAACTCTTCATTCTTCCCCGATTTGGGGGTTTTTTTAACAGCTCTACTTTTACTGGTGTCCTTACTGCAAAGCATTGCATTTTGTAGGCAGCTGTGAAAGAATGTAGCCTCCATGTTAAAAAAAATAGGAGACATTATTCAAAAGTTTGAACTATCTTTTCTGGCTCCATTAATCTCTGGTTTACATATAATCGTCCACCCTCTCAATTTTTCCTTCTTCCCTAGTAGCAGCCTAAGTGGGAACATTATAACTACTCAACCATAATGCTCAGCATGGCATAGGTGCTTAATTTCTCACATGTTAGTATGGCTGGTTTTTGTAGTACGTAGTGCCTTGTAACTTCTTTCTAACTCTTGGAACAGTTGAGTGGTTCAGATATAGCCTAAAAGATGTGAGGAGAGCAGGAAATGGTAATTGAGAATATCATGCAGTAGAAAATAAAGCAATAGAATAAGTGGAACCATAGACTAGAAGCAGAAGCATAGACCAAGAACAAGGCCTTTGGTCTACATTTACTCCACCAAGATTGCTTCTGAAGACCCTGCCTCTTTGCCCCAATATCCCCCTGGAACACCATTTTTTAGCAAAAAAGGATAACAGATCACTTCTCCTGGAAGTGTCTTAGGTAACAAGATACTGTATTGTTTAACATTTTTTAAAAAGCAGAAATGGACAAGTTATTTTCATTTTTGGTTCTCGGTATTTTGACCTGACCATGCACCTCCTCACAGACTAAGGTTCTTGCTATTGGTACAAGACTGTTGATAAAAAGAGACTTCTTGTTGATAATCTCCCTTTAATATTGCAATGATGCAGCACCACCATTCCCTTCTCCTTTTGTGTCATGTCTTTTTAGATTGTAAGCCTGAGGGCAGGGAACTGTCTAATTAAAAGATTGTATGTTCAGCACTGTGTAAATTTACAGCACTATATCAATAAAAGTTAATAATAATAATGATAATAATAATGATAATAATATTTAGTCGTGCCAATGGTCTTACAATTAATGTAACACAATGCTATAACGATAGTCCAAAATGATTATTTAGAGCAGTGATTCTGGTCCACCAGATGTTTTTGACTTCATTTTCCAGATTCTCATCATTGGCCATGATGGCAAAGGCTTCTGGGTGCTGAAGTCCAAAACAGCTGGAGGATCAAAGATTGAGAACCTCTGGATTAGAAGTCTGTATCAAATCAGAAGATGAAGACAGTAGTAATGGTGGTGTACTAGCTGCCATCATAATCAGCATCTGACTTTATCTATCTATCTATCTATCTATCTATCCAGGAGCTAATGTGGCTTGAGTATTGAACTGTGACTCTGGAAACCAGGGTTCAATGAAGAAACCAATAATCTTGGAAAGCTAGTAATAGAATATTTGCAAATTTTGGTTTTCCTAATAACAGTATCACTGTGATATGCACTTTGGATTTTGTCATCCTTCACTATCCTATTACCTATGTGAAACAGGAAAAACTGGGTAAACTGCACTTCTGCACTTGTCAATGATTATAACACAACAAACTGGAAGAAGAACCACCGGACCTCACCCCCTTTCCCATCACCTTCCCCTCTTCCTTTTGTGTTGTCTCTTTTAGACTGTAAGCCTGAGGGCAGGGATCCGTCTAATTTAAGATTGTATGTACAGCACTGTGTAAATTTACAGCGCTATATAAATAAAGGAGGAGAAGAAGAAGCAGCAGCAGCAGCAGCAGCAGCAGCAAAAGGTCATAGGGTGGCAAAACATTGATTTGAGCAAATGCTTTAACATAACATCAGCAGGGCTGATGAAATAATAATACATAATATAAAACCTGGGGAAAGGGCACCAAGACAAATGCAGTGAATTGAACAGTAGAACACACACACCCATAAACATGAGAGGCAGCGTGACTTAGTTGTTTAAGTGATGGACTATGTTTCTGGAGACCAGGGTTTGAATCCCAGCTTAGTCATGGAAACCCACTGGGTGACTTTGGTCAAGTCACAGTCAGCCTCAGAGGATGGTAATGGCAAACCCCCTTGAAGAAACTTGCCAAGAAATCCCTGTGATAGGTTCACCTTAGGGTTGCCATAAGTTGGAAATGACTTAAAATTGGAAATGACTTCACATAATAACAACATATACGAACATGCAGACATGTATAGTCTGAGAGCCAGTGTGGAGTAGTGGTTTCGGCACTGGAGTATGACTGGAAACCAGGGTTCAAGTCCCAATTCAGTTATGAAAACCCACTGGGTGACCTTTGGCAAGTCACATTCTCTCAGCCTCAGAGGAAAGCAAACACAAGCCCCCTCTGAACAAATCTTGCCAGGAATACCTCATGACAGTTTCAGTTTAGGGCCAGCATAAGTCAGAAACAACTTGAAGGCAAACAGCAGCAATATATATGCATAGTTTATTTACATGATTGAATGCAGATATACAGGATGCCATCTTCAGTACATGGGAAAAACAGCTACAGACCTGTGTACATGCTTCAGGATATCAGAACTTTGCCATCCTGACCAGGAAGTTTGAGCAACCAATGGCTAGACATTTTAAGTCAGGTTTGAGGTTTAGCTGCATCAATTTCAAGGACTTTGTGTGAAAGGGAGAATTTCCAAAGTCATAGGACACTTTCACACGGGTGAAATTGGAAGGTTATCCCAGGGGCAATGAGGAAGCAATCATAGGGTTTAATGTCAATTCGCATGAGATGTTCAAACCAATAGTGAACACAATCCACAGTCATCCATGGGTTTCATGTTAATATGCATGTACTTTCCATACGAGTTTGAAGGGAATTCAGTTCCAATCCAAACGCAATGGAGAATCAAGCCAAAAAAGAGAAAATTTTCTAGATTACGAAGTTACAAATCCTGTTGTAATGTGAATTTGTATTAAACTCAAATGTGGCTTGCTGTGAAAATCATCCCCTTGATACCCATGTCCCTCCTCTGCCTCTTCCTCCTCCACCTCCTCCCCCCTCTGGCTGAGAGAGTGTGACTTTTGTCCCTGGCTCACCCACCTGGGCTTTTTTGAGGGCGGCGGCAGCGGCCCTATAATTTCCCCTTCCCCCAGACCTCCCCGAGGACTGTAGCATTCCTGCCCAGGTCTGACAAGAACATCCTGGGAATTGTTAACATCGCTTCCTCCTCCTCCACCTCAGCAGCTCCCAGCCTCAGTAGCTCAGTAGCTGAGTTGCCACAGTGGCGGCACTTGGTGAGGAACCCCATCAGTGCCCTCCGGCGCAGTGTCTCCCTTATCAGGGCCTCCCTCCAGCCAAGTGCCCACATTGGACAGGACCTCCTTGGCGGTTTGGGTGGCCAAAGAGGTCTTGGAGGCAGCCAGGCGGAGGGTCGGTGCTGCCAAGGAGATCCTGTTCACTGTGGCCACTTGGCTGGAGGGAGGCCCTGTTGAGGGAGACGTTGCACTGGAGGGCACTACTGGGGTTCCTCACCAAGCACCGCCAGTCCTCTGACGTCCTCAGCTGGGACGTCTCCCCCAAGCAGTGCAGGGGACCGCTTCCCACATCACCTGGCTCGCCTTCTCAGCCCTGCCTCCTGCCAGAGAGAACAGGAGGAGGAGAGGCAGAGGAGGTCACCGGACTGTACTGGCCAGGCTCCCCGCCACCCTGGATGTGTGCTTGCCTTGGAATCCCCAGAATGGCCACCCTTCCCTCCCTGGAGCATGGAAGGGGGGAGGCTTGTGAAATGACAGTTGGAGCATGCACAGCTAAGTTATGTCACTAGCTTGCAATGGGGATTTGTCCTCCTCCATCTGAACCCCACCTGTGCGTTGGGCCCACTTTAATGGGGTTTGTAATTCTTGTTGGGCGTATGTGTGATGACCATTCCCTAACGGACTTGCTTTTCTGGGATGGCAGCACTATAAGCTTTTTTGGGCATGGGAGCACATATGAAAGAGTCTATAGATTAAAAGACTGTAACACCTCATGGTTTTAACCTTGAGGACAATACATAACAGCATAATCTACATTTGAATGCTGTGAAGTGCCAGCTGGGCTATATCAGTTTTGTTTTCAGCAACTGAAGAAAGCAGAAGCTCTAACAATGTTTTGCCAATTTATTTTAATTTTGTTTGTTAATCACATATATATATAGGGCTGTGTATATGTGTATATGCTATATTTGTAAGAAATATAGATATATAGGCCACAATCCAGTTACAGTTAGTTATCACTAACTGTTTAATGCCTGTTTGCTTGGAAATACCTTTTACTGTGTTCAGTCATGGCCAACAAGCTTCATCTGGTTTCAGTATACTTATACAGTAATTATTTATTATTTGTTTTTCTACATTTATGTACCAGGAAGAAAGGAAAAAACACCTTAAAGTACCAAATCCTTCATATCATGCATAATGAAGGCATACAAAAAAATTAAAAGATAAATAAAACATTCTGATTAAGAAGACCCCCTGTTTACACATTAAAAGCTGGCTTAAACAAAAATGTATTTGCCTGCTGGAAGAAGGAAAGCAAGGAGAGTGTCAGCACCTCCCAGGGAAAGGAGCAGCCATTGAAAGGCTCTCTCTTGTGTCCTCATCAAGTGAGCCTTTGATGGTGGCAAGTCAGAGAGAAAGTCTTCCCCTGTAAATCTTAGAACTCTGGTATGTTTGCATGGGAAGACAGGCCTTTTGGACAGTCCGAACATCATCCTTATAGGACTTTACAGGTCATGATTAACATTTGGTGTTTGTGCTGGTTTATGACTGTCATAAAGATGAACTGAACTGAACCATTTTTAATTGTGCCTGGAAATGAACTGGTAGCTAGTAAATCTGTCTTAACAAGAGAGCTATATGCTCCCTATAACTGTTCCTGGTCAGCATTCTAGCCAAAGCATTTTGGACTCACTAAAGTTTCCAAGTGCAGCCCCATGTAGAGTGTGTTACAGTAGTCCAGGATGTTATCAGGACATGTGTCACCATAGCCAGACCTAACATCTCAAAAAATGGGTGCAGCTGGCATACAAGTTTTAGCAGTGCAAATGCACTCCTGGCCACTGCTGAAACCTGAGTCTAGAAAAATATCAAAGCTCTGAGCCTGAAATTTCAGGGTGAGTGTAACCCATCCAGCAAAGGCAGAGTCTTTATTCCCTGATCACCTTTCAACTGACCAGAAGCACCTCTGTCTTGTCTGGATTAAGTTTCAATTTGCTTGCCCTCATCCTGTCCATTACTGACAACAGACATTGGTTCAGACAGTTTCCCGGGAATCAGGTTGGAAGGAGAGGTGTGTAATCAGCTTATTAGTGATAACAGAATTGGAATGACATCTCCCAGTGGTTTCATGTAGTCATTAAGAAGCAGAGGAGGGACCCCAGAGGGAACCCTGAGGGACCCCAGAGCATCAAACAGGAGTCCCCTACCCCCAACTCTGAGTTCGCCACCTCCAAGAAAGTCCAAAACCACTGCATAACAGTGTTCCCAAGCCCCATCCCAGAGATTTGGCCTAAAAAGACATTATGGTCAATACTGAAACCCACTGAGAGCTCCTGCAAAACCAACACCCTGTCCCTGTCTAGTTCACTACATAGGTCATCCACAAAGGCAACTAAAGCTGTCACTGTCCCATAATCAGACCAGAAGCCAGACTGAAATGGATCTAGATCATCTTTTCATCCAGAAAACTCTGGAGCTGGGAGGCCGCCACATGTTCCAGAACCTTGCCCAAAAACAGAATCTTATAGATTAACCAATAATTATTCAAAATGATGGGGGCCAGGGAGGCCTTATTAGTAATAGCTTTACCATGACTTCTTTTAGCCAGGATCAATGGCATTCACACTCCCCTTACCCACACAGCCAGTCCCCCTCAAATGGCTTTCACGAGCCAGAAGGGTCAGAAGGTGACTGTCACCTCTTCTCACCTATCCAGTCCACATATTTAGGCTGCACAAATTGAGATATATCCATAATACAAGTCAAGTAGGTGCCAAGATTATAGCCACTAGACTTGTCTCAGCTACAGCATCCAACACAGAGTACACCTGAGTGATTTTGTCTGCAAAGCATCTTTGCAAATTTGTCACAACAGGGTGTCAAATGCTTTTTCTTTTCTTCTTGTGGTCCAGATTGTAAAAGATCCCTGAGCACTCAACACATCCCCAGTGGATGACACTATGCAGACGCAATAGTGGCATTGAAACTGTTTTACTTTGTGCTTTTTAATTATTGTAACCCGCTCCGATTGGTCTAACATTATTATTATTATCATTATCATTATCATTATCATTAATTTCTTTGCTGTTACTTTTGCCATGGCACAACCCTTCCAATGAGCTCTAGCCCATGTTCAATCAGACTCACCCAAAGTCTTCCATCATCATCACTCTAGTCTCCATCCCACTCGTTTTGTCAAGAAGAAAGGTGGTCCCCTGGATTATTAGCCAGTAGTTGGCTGAGTACCTGGGGCCTGCTTCTGCAAGGAGTGCTGGTGTCTGGAGCAGGCAGCAGTTCACCAGGAGAGATACAGAGCAGCAAGCAAGAAGGCAGACAACAAGTAGTTGGGCAGCAGATATCTTTCTGACAGAGAAGATGGTGTTCTTCCTTTCCCACATGCTGACTCCCTACATAGTATTTTGTTCCATGAAATTGATAGACTGAGTCCCATTGTCTTCATATACTGTGCTACAGTAATGGGCTGGATCTGACCTACAAATTGAAACTGAACCCAGACAAAACAGAAGTCATTTTTAGTAGGAGAGAGGACCCAGTAATTAGGCTACAATATGAAGAGGCATCTTAAGAGGCAGCTCCCCCATTGGAAACACCATCTCTAACATGCAAGTTCTTATAGATGGATTCTTGGGACTTGATGGGGGCTAGTTGGCCTAGTTTGCCTAGTTGGGACTGATGCACCACCTATCCTATTCTTGGAGAAATTAGATTTAGGTCACAGTGACACACAGCTTTGTTATATCACAGGTGGGTCATTGCAATGCACTCTTTATAGGACTGCTCCTATGTAGAATATTCAGAAACTAAATTGGTCCAGAATACAACAGCCCACTTGTTAACAGGGCCTCTATTTAGAACATGTGTGACTCCAGGGAAAGACTCTTTTTTTTTTAATTCAGAAAGGCCTTTGGCATTTAAGCTAGGTTGCTGTTGAATGGGTTTTAATTGGCAAGATGCTGTAATTTCTTTTTATGTGTTTTTAATTGTGCCATCAATAACCACAAGTTATTCAGCACTGGTAGAACATAATGCTCCACAGACATAAATACCCAGGCATGTGGGGAGGATTGAGGCAACCAGGGTGGGTTCTTTAATATTAGTTAGCAAACTATTTCCATATAGATGTGGTAGATTCCTATACATGCAGTCTCAGAGAACATATGCCCACTGACACAACTGAGAGTTGTGCTGGAATAACTTCCCAATGGGATTCCAGCCAAATTTATTTCATATTTTTAATTAGTATGTCATTTAAAAATATGCCATTAGTTACCTGAGTGCTATTTTTGGGCAAAAATCTGAATGTAAATGTAATAAACAAATAAATGATTGTAAGAGTTGCAATATGGCCTTTAAAAGCCTGAATAATTTAAAATGAAGATATCTGAAAGTCCTTCCTGCTCTTATACAAGCCTGCCATTGAGATCATCTTTGAACTACATCTAGTTGGAGAATAAAGACACAGTATTTTCATTGGTTAAATTTATAGCCTGGAACATCCTTATTCATGTCCTCATTAATAACCTCCAAGAAAGTGGGGAGGACCTTCCTGTCTAGGATGGCATTCAGTATACATTTTCAATCTACTGTTTTAATTAGTCTCTCTTTCAAACATTTTAACTGTTTTAATTGCTGTCACATTGTAATTACTACTGTCATTTTCATGTTTTAGGTTACGCTGTAAAATGAAAACATCCTTCTAATTCTTCGCTTATTCACTTCAGTATAAGCCACCTAAAATTTCTCAAAGATATGTCATGATCTAAATATTTCTAAATAAATAAATAAATAAAATATTCATTTTTACTAGATCAGGGTCAATTAGTACATCATTTTCTGTCTATAATGTATCTTGGTGCACATTCAGCTCTCAGAGAATCTCTTTCATAGTTATTTCAGCGTATTAAGATTTGAATTTTGAGGTAAAATTTATCTAACACTGCCCTAACATAATACCATCAATGGCTCCTAGTAGTGATGGTTGATCCGGCAGAGCTCTTACTTTCACAATAGGATGGACTGTGTCTTTGGTATGGACAAATCTCTTATAAACAATGAGAGACACATCACAATCATAATAATGTCCAATTGTAAGCCAATAAAACTGCATGCGGCTGAATATATTGTGGTAAGATAGTGAACAGCTTTCTTTACATTACAAATGCAGCTGCCAGTAAAACCTACACAGGATAAGAAAAGGAAACAAAACAAACAAAAAGCTAAGTAATTAAGTAGATGGGTGAATCTTGGAGGAAAGCAAAAGCCAGACAAAAGATTCCAGCCTCAGAAAGTGGTGCATAAGCTAGTAAGTAGAAATAATTCAGTGGCAAACAACAAGAACAGCAATTGAAACACCAAATAACTATGTCCATTTTAAAATTGCAGTCTGGAACTTAATCACCCAAATGCTATTAAGATTATGGGCTAAAATAACAGTGAAGGCTTCTTTCTCTATTCTGTCTGCCAAGCTGGACTGCTTTGATTTGGTATTTTACAACTCCTAAATCAGTCTAGCTCTTCCTGTAGCATACCAGAGATATATAGTCAGTAAATTCTGTGTTTTGTGCATTTGAAGCAATACTCCCAGGATCTTGTTATTGTTTACCAAGCAAAGATAGTGTGGTCTCTTGCTTATGTTTCTGGTATCTCTTTTCAAGGCCTAGTGTTTTCTAGATACAAAGTTATTTTCTTCTTCCTGTCTATCCTTTAAAAAAAATGAACAAGTAACTTGTTATCCATGGCCTGATTTCAAAGCCCTCTCTGTGCAAGCAATCAGTTCAGATCTCTAAGCAAACAGACCTCTCTGGACTTTATCACAGAGGCTATAAAAGCAGAATTTTAACAGGATAAAAGTGTTTTTGGCTGGTACTTATCACACAACATCATGTCCATTCTTGCTGCTGCATTGCATTCTCATCGTTACTGTAGGGCACCTTTTCATTGATGGGCAAAACCTGTCAATTTCACAGCTATTCCATTACTACCATTGCATGACAGGTCCCTTCTGCTGCAGTTCTGCTTCTCAGACAATCACCTGATGTGGGTGGGCATGATTCTAATCTTCTCCCCTCTCCCCCTCCCCTTCACAATGATTACAGCTGCCAACAGCTTCCCAAAGCCAGCTGCTGTGTGTACATCAGAATAGAATTGGAAGCTGCAATCACTAGTTTCCTTCTTTCCTCCCAGAAATGGCATTTGGGAATGCTTTGACTGTATAACCCTGCATGGCAGGGGATTGGACTGGATGGCCCTCTTATTCTATGAAAACACATCATTCAATGATGGCTTGCCAAAGCACTATTGTGGGGGAAAATCTGATAAGAAATTATGACAAACTGGTATGGTTCCATTCTTAAATTAGTGTGATTGTGGTGGGACAGCAGGCTGGTGTGATAGTCTTCTGTTCAGTCTCAAGAAGCTTATTAGTGGAGCAGAAAGTGGGATGAGATGGGAAAGGGATACAAAGGGGATAGTCTTTCCCATTGCTGGTTTCAAGCCCTTCCCATCACTGGCATGTATCCTCTTGATGTCTGGTAGGTTACCTCTGGGGCAATCTAGCCATTAATGGAAAAGCAAGGTTTCCTGCTTTAGGAGACTGTACACACAATCTTTATTATTAAAAGTAAATATTTCCGAAGGCGATTATTACAAATAAAGGAATATTCCAAATCAAAGGGAAAGGGGTCTTAAATCCTTTCTTGGCCTGATGTTTCCTTGTTCCAACTTGCCTCCATCTGAAAGTCTTATGATCTTCTCTCCTCCAATCACCCACAGGTTGGAGCTACATGTTAGCACATGTTTGGAATGCTGGAGGAGTGAGAGAAGTTGCTTAGGGGATGATTTTGAGTGGGAAAAGAGTAGACAAGGAAATGTTGGGCACTTCCTTCCTGCAATCTCAAATTGATTTCAATACCTCCCTCCTAAAGAAATAGGAAAAAATTATGTCCAGTCTTCTTGTATGATCTTGATGCCACTCTATGTGGCATGCACATATGTAGAACCTGACATATAACTTGTAAATATAATAAATGCAGCCACTTTTTGACAAACAACACAGTTTTTAGAACACATTTTTAAAGCACATGACCTCAGAAGGAAGCCATCTTGATCATAACAGACTTACGGCCAGTAACGTATCCTCCAACTGTCCCAATTTGGCAGGGATAGTCCCAATTAATCCTCTGTTGTCTCACTTTTCCAGATGCTTTCAAAATGTCCAAGTTTCTCTCTCCTCCTTCCACTTCCCTCCCTTTGTCCTCAGCCTACTTCAGTTGCTGTAAACTGTGTTCAAAAGTTTAAAAATAGTGTGAATTCAATTAACTCAGTGGTGGAGAGAGGAGAAGAGAGGAGAGGTGGATCCTTCCCAGTAGGCTCATGTAAAAGCAAACTCCTTGCAGTCTATTGTAGCTTCCCTGTTCTTCTTCATTAATAATTTCTGTCATTTTCACCACCCTTTGATGTTGCTTGGCCAAAAGTGCCCCGGTTTTCATCTGGGAAATGTAGGAGAGTATGTAGTAGATGTATATGGAATCACATCCCATCCTTAAGTATTTGTAATACAGAGGTCTCTAATGATGTCTTAAGCTATTTGTAATAACATAAGTATCTGACTAATAGAATTATTCCCTGTCAGAGATTTCTGGCAATTGGTGCAGAGCTATTGTTAGCCACCACTAAGGATGAAATTGGCAATGGCAGTTGGCACAACCAACTTAACCACCCTCATCCAGAATTGCTTGCTACTGTCTCTTTTGCTCATCCCAGCATATGTTGTCCTTTCTAAATAATGGGTTGAGATAGTCATCCTTCCCAGTATTATATGGTGAGAATGACCATTCCTTTGCCCACATCCACCTCTGCATGAAATTTGCCCATTCAGGGCCAAACTAGAAAAGGTACATAAACAATCTCCAAATACATTTTTTTAAATTAAATGTAGCTTGGAGGGGAAGGGGAGCTGAATTTTACTAGGCATGAGGGTGCATTTAATAAAAACGTACCTCTCACCTGCCAGGAAACTTTGTTATTCTGCATAATTTTTAAATGCCTAACTTTGTTAGGTATAGAAACATTTGAAAGAAAGAAAGAAAGAAAGAAAGAAAGAGAAAGAAAGAAAGAAAGAAAGAAAGCATTTCCCCTGAGATAAAAATCTACTAGGTAAGGGACTTTCAGTGACTACATTTCAATTTAAAAATTAAATAATCAAAAGACCCTTCCTTCATTTCAAATATTTTTTAACTTTTCATTTATTTATATTAAATAATATATTGATATATTAAAATACCTATAGATTATTCTTGAAGCCTTGCAAACAATTTACATATAAACATTATAAAACATATTTAATCACTGGTGGTGCAGTGGTTAAATACCTGTACTACAGCCACTCACTCACAAACAATAAGATTGCAAGTTCAATACCAGCCAAGGGGTCAGGCCCAACTCAGGCTTGCATCCTTCCGAGGTCACTAAAATGAGTACCCAGCTTGTTCAGGGCAATTAGCTTACAGATGTAAACCACTTAGAGACTGGCGGTATGAAGCGATATATAAATGAAGTTTCTATTACTACTGATAATTTTTTTAAAAAAACTGAAAAATATTAATCCCTAAGTAACCTCTTAATCTTCTGAAAATAGATTTCACAATCCTTCAGAAAAGCCATGAAGAGCAATTGCTGACTTCGCCAAAGAGGTAATTCCAGAAAACATACAAGGAGAAGATTGTGTTGAGATATATCAGTCTCATGCAATGAAGATTTATTTATTTATTTATTTATTTATACCCTGCCTTTCTCCCAAAATGGGATGCAAGCAGGCTCTTTATAAAGAAGCATAAGCACCTTGAATAGTAAGCTTTTTGGGATGACCCAGGTTAATTTCCACAATACTAAGATAGGATAGGCTCACTGATTATGGTATATTAGATACTATCAGAGAAGGAAAGACCAAGAAAATGATAGCCTCTACAGTGTAAAAAGCCACTGAAAGTCCTGGTAGGATGCACTATGAAGTGATTCCTTTCAAACAAAGATTATCCTCCAGAATGTCACAATTATCTCAGTCCTACAACAAGGGTAGAACCCAGATTTTTAAATGCCGAGAATATTTTTTTAATCATTTATTTATTTATATCCCACCTTCCTGCCAGTACAGGGACTCAATGAGACTAAAACGTTTTAAAACAATCCAAGTTAAAACAAAGCATTAAAAATACAAAGGTTTAAAAAACAATTAAACAATTTCAAAAAGTTATTATACATCCAAATTAAAAATGTAAAAACTTTTTACCTCAAGCAACAAGTGCTTTCTTATCACATAACATAGGGATGCCATTTGGGACACATAAAATCATAGAATCATAGAGTTGGAAGAGACCACAAGGGCCATCCAGTCCAGCCCCCTGCCATGCAGGAACTCCCAATCAAAGCATCCCCAACAGATGGCCATCCAGCCTCTGTTTAAAGACCTCCAAGGAAGGAGACTCCATCACACTCCGAGGGAGTGTGTTCCACTGTTGAACAGCCCTTACTGTCAGGAAGTTTCTCCTAATGTTGAGGTGGAATCTCTTTTCCTGCACAGGAAAAGATAGATAGATAGATAGATAGATGATAGATAGATATTGACTACAAGATAGATACTATTGACAAGTTAAAAACTAACTTGGTTATCTTTATATAATAAAAGTGTGTATCTTTTTAGAAGTGCAGTAGATAACTATCCTCTTCAATATACCTCCCTTTTCCTTAGACTGGTAACTGTAAGTACAGTAATTACAAACAAAGCTGAACTTCACCATGTGCAGGTAGGCATCCAAAGTGCATACAGCCACCATTACACTTCCAAGGGCTCTGTCTATGGCCTCAATAGAAAGAAAGTTAAAACAACCAAACTGCTGCTTCCATTACATGTAACAACTGTGTGTTATTGAAGTAGATACTGTATACAAAAAAGGTAATGAAATTATAGAGGCTCCATTAGATCCTCTCCAGTAAGGATGGGGAAAATACAGGCTATGTGCCACATGCAGCCCTCCAGGGCTGTTATTTTGGAGTGGGACTTTCTTTCTTTCTTTCTTTCTTTCCTTCTTTCTTTTTTTTTTTTTTCTTCCCAAATTACCCTGAGGACGTGGGTAGCAATTCTGCCATATTTGACACCTTCAACAATCTGAAGAGAGGACTTCAGCTCTCTGAATTTCTAAGTGACATCCTTAGCTTTAAATGATCAGGAGAGGACCACAAACATGGTGATGGGTGCAAAAATAATTCAGTTTTATCAAGGCTTGGCAAGCAATGCAGCCATACAAGATCGCCTTAGGGACCAATGTAGCTTTCTAGCCCTCAACAAGTGATTCTCTTAACTCTCAGGTTTGTATCAGGCCATGTACCACCCACATGGGGGTGGTAGGAGCTTTTAGATTTGCACATATCGGTAGTACCAGCCAACCACTTAAGAGTCGGTTAAAGCATCAAAATAGCCTCCTACATTATCTTATAAATCAGTCTTAGTATTTTGGAATGCTGTTGTATGCCAAAAGCCTATTGGTCCATGTACATGCTCGCTTTGGAATAGATATGTTCAAGGTTGTACTGTTAATAACTCAAGGCAAAATAATTCACATAAATTCAAAATTCAAATAAATGTAAAAATTTGCAGGGGCACCAGGGGCTGCAACGGGTAGAGAAACTGGCAAACTAGCCCAAATGTGTTTTACTCATACAAAGTCACCACTGGGTACAATTAGCTATAGCTGCCAAATGATGCCCAATTTGGATTTTGAGATGGACTGTTGAGATGGACCTTTTTACACAAATATACATGCCCACAAAGAAATTTTTCAGCTGCTGGCTTTTCAGAGGCTAGTCAATTGTTTCCTGCTGCTCCAGAGAACAGGACCTGGAAAAATGAATGCAAGCTACAGGAAAAGAGATTCTACCTCAGCATTAGGAGGAACTTCCTGACAGTAAGGGCTGTTCGACAGTGGAACACACTCTGCTTTAGATAGTAGTGAAGTCTCCGCACATGCAGAGCTCAGAAGAGTCTTTATGGGCTTAAGCAGAGTGTGCGCTGTTGGAACCTCTGTATCCACGAGGAGCTGGTGAGGCTGAGATAGAAGTGCAGTGTTGCAGATGCTTGTGTGTACACAAAAGGAGGGGGTCACACTTGTGATTTATGTGGATGATCTGTGTGTGGCTGCTCAGACTGAGCAGGATGCAGACCTTTCTTTTGCTGTAGGTGTCTTGAGCAGGAGAGTCAGCAGTCCAAAGGTAGAGGACTGGACAGCAGTGAAGAGGCTGCTTAGATATCTGAAAGGGAGCAAGGAAAGGAAGCCAGTGCTGTAGGGATCTGAAGCACAGCTGGAGTGTTTTGTGGACAGCTCTTTTGCCTCAGAGTTACATGACAGAAAGTCTGTAACAGGTTTGCTGGTTAAGTATACAGACAGTCCAGTGGTTTAGAGGAACAGAAAGCAGAGCTGTGTGGCAGTGAGTACCTCAGAAGCTGAGTTTGCTGCACTGTCTGAGATGCCAGGAGAAGTGCAGTGGATGAGGCAATTGCTGGAGGATTTGGGTGAGAAGTGTACAGGTCCAACAGTTAAACACGAGGACTCACAGTCTTGCATTGCCATGTCTGAGGTGGAAAATCTGAAGAATTGGACCAAGTACATAGGGGTGCGGTACCAGAATGTGAGGGAGTTGGTGCAGAACAGTGTTCTGAGTCTGGTCTACATTAGTTCGGAGGACAATGTAGCAGACATCCTCACAAAGGCCCTACAGGTAGACAGATACGAGAGGTTGTCAGTACAGCTGGGCATGGCACCATGAGCGGAAGCTCAAAACCCAAGGTACTCTATGATATGGGAAGGTCCAAAGAAACACACTCCATGTTAAAGCCAAACTTTATGTACACATTGTTCATTTTGGAGAGGCTTGTTGGGATAAAGAGTCCCAAGGAAAATGTACAATGCGTGATGGCCAAAGACCATTCAAGAACATTGGCCAATCAGATGCTGGCTGGGGAATTTGAACATTCCATTGACAGTTGGGTTTGGCAGTTAGGCTTTGACAGTTGAGCTGAAGATTCCGTTAAAGTCAGTTGACTGAGTGGTTTTTCCTGTAGATAGATGGTGGACTGTATCGATGTTTATAAATAGCTCTGTACATATTGTAACTTCTTCTAAGAATAAAAGCCTCATCTGAGAGACCTTTGTCTGCAGTGTCTCTTCAGTTATTCTGGAAGAGGAGAGGTAGTTCTCCAACTCACAAGCTGCTGCCTACACTACAGTCGCAAAGGTGGTCCTGGTGCCAAACGTAGCCATGGTACCTCATCACGGACTGCACTACTCAAACGCTAACAAAATCTATTTTAAAATTTTAAAAAAGGAATGTGCAAAAGTGTAAATCTACCAATGAGGTTTATAAGGACCAATTCAAATATGATAAAAAGAATCAAAACGAGAGGCATCACTAAGGGGTGTGGGAAGTGTGGGGCAGTACACCTAGTAAGATTGGCTACTGGGCAAGTGAGAAAGCTACTAGGCAAGTGAGAAAGGGTGTTGCCTCCCTTTCTTGGTCACCCAGCAGCCATGCTGGACCCTGAATGAGTGCTCTGGAGGCCATAATGCCACCCCCATCAGCAGCAGCAGGTTCGGGGTGGGGGGTGGGGTGGGCATTGCCTTTCTTTGCAAGTCTGCCACAGGTACTGATCATGCTAGCCCTAATGGGCCCTTGTGACCAACTGGGGGAGCAATCCACATGGCCCTGGCAGCCCTTTCCAGAACCCGCACCAGGGGTAACAACTTCTGTGACACCATTGATCCAAATGGCTTTCATGTACTGCTGGTTTCACGCAGGGATCATCCAAGTTTGTAAGCAGCTTGCCATGATGATTGGCCCCATTGTATGGAGAACCTCCATAATAGAGCACAGATATCTGTAGTGCTACTCTTACCATTGTAAACAGCTTATAAACCTTACACTGCCACATGGTACCATTACCACATGGGAACATTTTTGGCAGCTTGAGTAAGGGAGAATTAGAAGCCTGAGAAAACAGTGGGTGCTGATCTTTAACACCTAGTGCATACAAGGTTTTTAAAATGTGTGTGTGTGTGTGTGTGCAAGCATTCCTAAATTCTAACACTGATTTTATCTATAGGAATTTAACTCAAGTCTTCTTTAGTGTTGCAGGTGTAATTTTTGTACTCATAAACAATTTCATCCACAATAAACCACAGGTACTGATGGTGGTTTCTGATGTCTAACAGCTTGTTAATTCACTCAGCAAATTACAGTTCAATTCATTGTGGTTACAAATTACAAGCTCATTTTACTAGAGGTCACTGCTAAAAACCAGGTGCTAAATGAGCTTTGGATGTGAGCATTTTAATTTAATTAAATGTCCAGTGGAACAGAGCCATTTCAGAATGCTCACTGCTGATTACTACTTTGTGCAGCTTATCTGGAAGGCCAGTACTCTTTCCTTTAGTTTTGGCATTACCTCTCTGTAACATTACTCCTTAGACTTCTCATATATGGCCATCCATGAATTTGGGGGAAATAAAACAATCTATTTGTTGTATTTCTAGCTGGTCCTTCCTTATAAGGACAGGCAAGGAACAATGCAATTTTGGGCTTGAAGCAATGCTGTGATGTGGTTAGGTGGAGAGATCAGCCAGGGACCATTAAGGGTCTGAATAGTGATTTGAAACCCATTCACTGCACCATACTAGCTCGGATTCTGAATTGTTAAATCCTGTGCAAGTGTTAAAAGAAGATTGTATTTGCTGCTAATAATAATCAGCCCAAGTATTTCAAACAGGGCCAGGCTTGTATGGCAGGACTATGCTTCCTATCACTATTCCCTACTTTTCTTTGGAGATTATCAGATTGGGGACAGAAACAAATACTGTCCTTATCTCATCTGTGACAGAGTATGAAAGACATTCATTCATTCGCCCTGATCCTGTCATTAAATTGTCAGTGAAATCGGATTGCATTAATACATTCTTCTATTGCTATAAAATGAAGGGCAATGACAGCACAATTCCACTTCTCTGATGGGACACTGACAGGATAAACACAACATCATATGAAAATCTTCTCAAGATTGCACTGTAAAAATGGGGAAAGAATGGGACAAGGATATTCCATCCTCTATCTGAAAATCTCCTTAGTCCCATTGGAAAGGAGAAGAAGCCGTTCCATTTACTATGAATCAAACAGCAGTGCTGCTATAGGGGATCTAGGCATTTCTGCCTCGTGTTACTTCAATAACACTTTATTTACAATTACACTTCTTCAGGTAAAGATGAAAGAAAATGGCAGCCACCATCCCTGATGTCAGTGTGCCAGTGAATCTGCTCCATGTTCAACAACTTATGCAGCTCCCTTAAAACTTAGACCCAAATTGGGAATGTATTGACCACCCCACTAATTTCAGAGCCACTGCAGCCAGCAAGGATGGAAACTCTCTCCCCCCCACCATACATATCTATATATGGTGTGTGTGTGTTTATGTGTGTGTGTGGGGGGGTTAATTTTGTTATTTATTTCATATGAAATACTACAAATATAACAGATAACAAATAGGTTAATAAAACAAACATAGTAAAAAATGATGAAATTGAAATAAAAATACAAGATGAAAATGGGTGCTAATGGATAATAGATAATTACACACACACAATGTAGTTACCACAGCAGAAACATGAGACACACCATGTTGCAGTGTGGAGTGCTTCTGTTGAGATTTCCAGCTGCTCAATTCTATTTGCTCTCTCCTTTCATTATTATTATTAATATTATTAGCTTTATTTATAAAGCATTGTAAGTGTACACAGCACTGTACAAAAATCAAATAAAATCAAGAATATGTAAAAAGCCTGCCTATGGCGTACAATCTAGAGATTAAAACAACAAGTTAAAAACATCATAAGAAACAAGTTAAAACAGCAGATATCAAATATTAAATCAAGTGTCAAAACAACCAGGTCACAGTCACAAACTTCCTGGGAACGTTTCCCTAAACAATATGGTCTTTAACTCGGTTTTAAAACTGGTTAGAGATGTGTTGAGCTGTGCTTGTAAGGGGAGGAGGTTCCAGGAGTGAGGGGCAGCAAGCAAGAAGGGACGAATCCGGGACTGGGCAATGGAAATCCTGGGCTGGGACAGGAGACCTTGGTTATCAGAATGGAGGGAACGGGTGGGAATGTAGAGAGAAAGAAGTTCAGAGAGATAGGGAGGGGCCAGCCCGTGCAGGGCTTTGAAAGTGAGCAGGAGAAGCTTGTACTGAATGCGGAAGGGAAAGGGGAGCCAGTGGAGGGATGACAATAGG
This sequence comes from Urosaurus nigricauda, assembly GCA_034509955.1. NCBI lineage: Eukaryota > Metazoa > Chordata > Lepidosauria > Squamata > Phrynosomatidae > Urosaurus > Urosaurus nigricauda. Next base: position 99,381,166 of record JAOEGL010000001.1, read on the forward strand.
GGGGAGACATGGTCGTAGCGGCGAGCAAGTGAGACAATGTGAGTGCTGAACAGAAATTAATGGGTGGACGTGTGAGAGAGGAAACCCCGCCAAGAGAAGGTTACAGTAATCTAATCATGAAACCACTAGGGCATGGACCAAAGTCTTTGCAGTAGAAGCCGAGAGATATTGATGGATGTTGGAAATATTATAGAGAAAAAATCTACAGACCTTGGCTGTGGCCTGTATCTGAGGGATAAATGACAGAGAGGAGTCAAAGATGAAACCAAGACTGTGGGCTTCCTGAACCGGCTGAATAGAGATATTGTCAACAGAAATAGAAAAAGAATATTGAAGGGTAGGCTTAGGAGGGAAAACAAGAAGCTCTGTCTTGGACATGTTGAGCTTCAAGCACCGATGGCACATCCAGTGGGAGACAGCTGTCAGGCAACATGAGACTTGCTGCTTGAGCCTTGAAGAAAGGTTGGGGGTGGAAAGATACAGCTGAGTATCATCGGCGTACAAATGATAAGAAAAACCAAAAGAACTGATAAGTTTACCAAGAGACGGTGTGTATAAAGAGAGCAAGAGGGGACCCAAAACAGAACCCTGAGAAACTTCAACAGATAGGTGAACAGAGGACGAAGTCTGGCCACCCAAGACCACTGCAAAAGATTGATCCGACAGGTAAGATCTAAACCAATCAACAGAGCCCGAGAAGCCAAGGTGAGAAAGTAAGTCAACTAAGAGACAGTGGTCCACAGTGTCGAAGGCCGAGGACAAATCGAGAAGGACAAGGATAGAGTAAAAGGCCATTCATGTTGGCCCACAGAAGATCATTCGAGACCTTAGTGAGGGCTGTCTCTGTGGAGTGTCGTGGGCAGAAACCAGACTGGAAAGGGTCCAAAATGGAGTTGTTTTCGAGAAACTCAAGATAGTGAGAGTAGACAATTCATTCCAAAACTTTAGAAAGAAAAGGAAGAAGAGAGATTGGGCAATAGCTAGACAAGGAAGAAGGGTTGAAAGAAGGTTTTTTCAGAATAGGGGAAACTAGAGCGTGTTTAAAGACTGAGGGGAAGGAGCCCGTAGAGAGAGAGAGAGGTTAAAGATGTAGAGGAGGGAGGGCAAAAAAGAAGGAGCTATGGAGATTAGGAGACGAGAAGGAATTGGGTCAAGAGAACAGGTTGTGGGTTTGGAAGAGTTTAGCAGTGTAGAGAGTTCATCTGGAGAAACAGGAGAAAACACAGAGCATTTGTTAGTAGGAGGAACCAGGAGATTGATAGTAGGAACCAAATCAGAAAGAGTCAACTCCAACCGAATAGTAGTGATCTTCATAATGAAATAATTGGCAAAATCGGAAGGAGAAAATAATGAAGAAACAGGGGGAGCAGAAGGTTTTAGTAATGTGTTGAAACAAGAAAAACGCTGCGGGTGCCTCTCGTTGGCACAGATCAATAGTTTATAATAGTTCTGTTTTGCCATAGATAAGGCGTGTGAAAAGGAAGAGAGAATGAACTTAAAATGGATAGTCGGCCCACTCCCTGGATTTTCTCCAGAGACGTTCAGCCACTCGAGAGCAGGACTGGAGAAACCTAACAATGGGAGTGATCCAGGGCTTAGGCCTAGTCATGGAAGAAGCAGAGGACACGCACATAGATACAGGGGCAAAGCTGTCAAACAAAGACATAGCTGAGTCAGCAGAGACCCCTAGATTAAGAGAAGCAAGAGATGAATCCAAGGACTGAGTGAGAAGATTAGACTTAACAGATTGGAGGTTACGGAATTGGCAGAGGACAGTATGGAGAGGGGGTGGGATATAAGTGAGAGTAAAAGAGATTAAATGATGATCAGAGAGAGGGAAGTCAGAGACCAAGTAGTCAGAGATGACACACTTAGTAACAAGAACAAGGTCAAGACAGTGACCGAGAGAGTGAGTTGAAGAGTTGGAGTAAAGTAAAAGATTGAAGGAGGCTAAGAGAGAAATAAAGAGAGGTTGAAGAATTTGTAGTCTCATCAATATGGATATTGAAGTCACTGAGAATCAAAGAGGGAATGGAATCTGAAAGAAAAAATGTGAGCCAAGACTCAAAATCAGAAAGAGATTGGTTGGCAGATCCAGGGGGGCGATAAATGACGGCAACACGCAGCTGCAAAGGGGAAAAGAGCCGGACATAATGAGATTCAAAGGAAGAAAAGCAATAGCTTGGGGGAGGGAGAGAAAGAAATTGAAATTGGCAGAAGTTGGACAATAAGATGCTGACCCCTCCTCCTCTGCCCTCAGGGCAGCTTGAATGAGTAAAGGAAAGACCGCCATAAGAAAGGGCGGCGGAAGTGACAGTGTTGTGGGCCGGGAGCCAAGTTTCAGTCAGAGCAAGCAGATTGAGAGACAAAGAATGAAAAAGATCATGAAGTACTGCCGCTTTTGGAGCAGCAGATTGACAGTTCCAAAGTGAGCAGAAAAAGAGGAGCTGGGAAATAGAGGACGGATAGGGATCAGGTTGGGGGAGATGTGTGGCCTTTCAGTCGCTTTTCCCAGCTGGGGCAGTAACACACCCCCAGCTAGCTCCCCCCAAACACTAGGAAGTTTCACATGAGGAAGGCACTCTGGCCTGAGGATATGTGGAAGACCTAGGTAACTCTAAATAAACATTAATGGGTTTGCTCTCTGCATTTCTCCTCACAATTGGGACCAAGCAAGTCCCATCGCAAAAAAGTTAAAGACTATATTTCCTTCCTATCCCAGGCTGTGTTCCTATTCACTTTTCCTATCCAATCAGCCAGGGGTTGTCTCAGATCCTATCATTGTTTTGTTACCCTAAAGTTAAACCCATCAGTCATTACAGGATCCTATTGTCAATTCCATGGGAAGACCTTTGTTACACTGCAAGATAACACCAAATACCCTGCAAGGTGCAAAACAGGATATATAATTATCTGCCCCACACATGGCCACTTTGCAGCTACAGACTGAAGCTCTGTCCCACAAACTAGAGCTCATTCTCTGTATCACCCTCAGATGCCATCTCAGCCATTCTCCATATTCTGTGGAACTCCCTTCTAACTCCTAATTATCTAACTCTAATTATCACCCCTTCTGACTCCTAATTTCTAGCTATCCATTCTTCCATACCTTTTTTTCTGTTAGCTCTGTATGGTTCTTAAAGTTGCATTGGATTTGTGTGTCTGCAATGAGCACTGGTATACATAGGTGTAAAGACCCCATAAGTTACTCAACCTCTCACAGGCTTCCTTTTGAGGTAATAATTTCTCCAAAATACTAAGAACCCCAAGTTCCCCCCCCCCACCTTTTTGGGTAACACCTAAGGGGGAAAATTTCAAATGTCAGACTGAAAGTCAGACAAGATGCACCATTCTACTGACATAGAAACAGTCCTTAGTTGACCAGTCTAGGGTGATGTTGAAAGCTTAGACACTTTGTCAAAGGATGACACATCCAGCAGTTCATATCACTCTCCCTCCAAAAATTGACAGACCCTAAAACCAAGATAGGAATTCACCAGGGAGTTACCAAAAATGAGGAATATCACTGGTAAAATGAAGACAGCAGGAGTATGTGGAGAGTGTCATAAGACTCCTAGTTTGCATCACCAGGTCCTGGTATCTCAGAGTAGACTTAGAACAGTTAATAACAGTAACTTTGAACTGGCCTTGCAAAGCTGCACATGTAGCAGAGGACTAAACAAGAGGTGGGAGACTGCCCTAGGAGGACTTGCAAAATTGTTTAGATTTTTATGCACTCCTTCGTGAGAGCAATCTCTGTTCCTGCTGTCACTAAGCAGTTGCAGTGATAGAACAAGGTCTATCCTCTAGATCATCACATGCCAAAATGTATGAAAATGTCACTCTCTGACAGATGGTGCTGATGGCGCAATAGGTCATCAAATAACAGCTTGCAGAGGCATTTGAGGATGGTGGAGAAATATGTGAAGGTGGATATTCTCATCCAACTATTTATTCAAGGAATTTAGAAATGAAAAGTGCAAGAGAAAATATAGAAACACCATCACCAGGTAGATAAGAACATTGTAGAGATCCTTTTCGCTTCTTTCAACTAAGCTGATTTCGGCTTCAGACCATGAAGGAAGATTATTTAGCTTTCTTAAGTTCCTCACAGTATAAAAGTTGTTTTTATTGTTGTTGCTGTGTGCCCTTAAGTCATTTCTGACTTATGCTGACCCTAAGGTGAATCTATCATGGGGTTTGCTTGGCAGAACTTGTTCAGAGGGGGTTTGTCCTTGCCTTCTTGTGAAGCTGAGAAAATGTGACTTGCCCAAAGTCAGCTAGTGGGTTTCCATAGCTATGCGGGGATTTGAATGTTGTATTCATGGTATTTTGCAAGCACAATAGAAATTTAATAGACAACCTTTTGTGAAGTACTGTATTAAGATTTGTTTTGAAGGAAATAGTTTGTTCTGTGATCTTAAGGCAAGTTTGTCCCAATGCACCAAAAGCTCAGTACAGGCCTCTCCAATATCACCCTCTGACATATTGTATTTTTGTCTTGTTCTTTTCCTCATTTGCTAAATTTCTACTGCAGCTACCACAATTTCTAGGGAAGGGCAATAACTCCTGTGAGTCACTCATACCCCAAGATTTCCAGTTGCTTTTCTGGAGAAGCTGTTCCTAAGGGCAATGTGTGGGATAGCAAAGATACAAAGAAATCCCCTCAAAAAGAGATTTTCTCTCTCTTTTGAAGAAAGGGAAGTACCCCAAAGGGAACTTGTAGCCCTTTAGGTTGAACATAGATTGTAGGATTCACTGTATGAGGTATGTCCATAGCTGATGACTTCAGTGGGCCTATTCAGGCTTCTTCTCAAGTGACATTTTCAGATCAACAGATACAAACACAAATATAACACTGTTCAGTGGGAATGGTTTAAAATGAAAATTATTTCATGATGACCCTTCAGGTGTCAGTCCAAAAGTGCTGGGATATAAGTACAGAATACAGACACAAGATCAGTATAAGCAATACATAACAATACTCAGAAGCATACTCGACGCAGTAAGCTGGTTCTAAATACACTCAAAATGAAAATTATCCATTGGAGTCTTAAGCGGCTGTGTGAGAACAATAATACATGTTATCTGAATTCACCATGGCTCTTCATCTTATATAATTTTAACTCTGGGGAAATCTCTAACCAGAGTTTTGATTATCAGTGTGGTTTATGAATTGAACTGACTTATAAATAACATATACTGTACAAGATGTCCAATATTCTGGGATGTCATGAAGACACGATCATATTCATACCATCTTTTCAACAATTCAAAAACAGACATAGACTCTTTGGCAGGTACTGAGTAAGATTCCTAAGCTCAGAAGCAAAATGACAATTACTTATGTATGTCTGTGAACATAGTGACATCATAGCTTTGTTCTTGTTGCAGCTCTAGGTATATGGGGTAGCAAGTGAGATGAAGAAATGTGGGACCTTCATATTATAGGGACTGGTTGGGGTGGGGGGGGTCACATGAGGGATATGAGAGTGAAGAGATAAGAAGAGGAAGGCCATGGAAGGAGTCTGAAGCAAAGGATAAGAAGCTTGTGCTGGATCCAAGAAAGGAGAGAAAACAAGTGCTGGAATTTAAGGAGGAACACTGTTGTTGCATAGAACTGTGCCTACCATAAAATGTTGAGAATTAGGTGTGATATATTATAGAGAAGAAATTGTATTTTTAAGTCTTAGTGAACTCAGAGACAGGTGTTGAGATAAGGATGGTAGGGAGGCAAGCATGAGCCAAGCCTGTTGAAGGTCATTTTTGTGAAAAAAATCTGATTTTAACAACAAAGAAGGGGGTAGAATGAGAAAGAGAGGAGAAGTGTGTTTATTAATTATAACAATTATAAAAAATTACAACAAATCAGAATTAAGTCCTCCTAAACTTTGAAACTGGGTATAATTTAAATACACATTTTTAATGTTTGCTAGTCAGTGCTGACAATGAATGTCACTGGAATGTATCTATAGTTACCAAATAAAGATTTTCTGAGTTTAGCTACTGAAGCCTAATTTTCTGAACTAGGAGTCTTGCTGGACATGACAACTATTTGTTTGGAGCCATGATAGCCATAGACATGAGGTGATACAATAGAAGATAGCAGAGGAAAAGATTTCAGTAATCTAGGCAAGAGGTGACCAACCATAGTGTTTCTGCTAAGGGGGCAGATGGAAAAGGCCATATTTTTGCAGTGTTGTAAAAGAAAAAACAACATGACTTTGCAAGAGATCAAATATTTGGAATGTAGGCAAGAGAGGGCCAAAGATAAAACCAAGGCTATATGCCTGTTCATCATGATGAATGGTAAGACCATCTGTAGATAAAGCAAACTTATTGTGAAAAGAGGATGTGGAAAGGAAGATGATAAGCTCACTTTAAGACAGTTCACTATCATATGGGAGGAATTTCTCTCTATTTTGAATGGAGCCAATTCGAATTCACGTAAATTTGTGAGTTTACCTGAATTTACCTGAATTCTAATTGCATTTAGAATGCGTTCAGAATGACTTCTCATTGCTCAAAAATGACTTCCCATTGCCCGACACTGCGTGAGATACTCTAATACGCAATAACGTAAAACCCATCATTGCGTTCAGAATGGCTTCCCTTTTGCCCGAAATTGCTTGAGATACACTCATACGCAATAACGTGAAACCCCACGATTGCATTTGGATTGGATTATACTTCCAATTTCCGTCTTCTGATAATATCCTTAATGAGTTTGAGCATGATGCATCCAGAAATATCAAAGAGGTTATTGGAAGATGAGAGAGGTGCCAGTGGTTTTAGACAGAAATTTCACCTTTGCATGCACTGAAAAAATGATCAAATCAGAAGAGAACTCCTAATTAAGTAGGACTCATCAACTATGTCAATGGCTGCATCTGCACAATAGAACCAGACCAGTTTGACACTAGTTTAACTGCCATGGCTCAATGCTATGGAATCCTGGGCTTTGTAGTTTGTTGTGGCACCAGAGCTCTCTGACAGAGAATGCTAAAATCTTACAAAACTACAGTTCTCAGAATTTTATAACACTGAGCCATGGCAGTTAAAGTGATGTCAAACTGGATTATTTCTGCAGTGCAAATGTACCAAGGTTAAGAGAATGGTCAAGAAGACTGGATTGGCTTTGGTAGTGATATCATCAGTGGTTTTTGTAAAGATTTTAGTGGAGTGGTGAGGCTACAAGTCAAATCATAGGGGCTCAAAAGTTGAACTGGAGGAAAGATGAGGTAGCAGGGAAAAAAACCCAAAATGTTTAAACGTTACTTAAAGCCATTTTTACAATACAAAGAATGGTGGAAATGTATTTTGTGTGAGAGAGAGGTTTACAAAAAGATTTTACAGGACATTTCTTTTTACAGAATGCAAGCAAATTAAAACTCTGTCCCAGAAAACATTCACTTATGTATGAAATGTCAATCACTGTCAGACCTCAGCACAATACATATTTATCACAATAGTATCTTGATAAGAAAATAATCATTAGGTTTACTGTGGTTCAGAGAGGTCTTTCTGGAATTAAAAATCAGTTAAGAGGATCCTGGATGAGCAAAGCTTGAAAAATTACTTTTCAAAACTAAAATGTTTGTGTTACTCATCATAGTGTCTAAAAGGCATTGTTACATTCATTACATTATTAATTTGCCTAAATCCAATTATTTGTCCTATCAAATAAATTAACTGCTAGAGTAGATCCACAGAATCATTGGGAACTTTGTAATTTAGATATGTATTTGATTAAGTTAGGACCATCTTGGATTCATGACATTGCACAGGTTGTTGCTTTCCCACTGCCTTTTCATGAGAGGTTGAGGGATGATAAGAGAATGGCAGAAAACCTGGAATATTCCTGTCAAAACACCTCAAATACCTTTTAAAGTAACTTTGCACTGTAAAAAGAAAACATTACTTATTATACAGAATACAGCTTCTTTCCCGTTCATTACATTAAAATATAAATTTATTGCACCCTCAATAATAAAAGGATAATTCTTCTCAAATAATTGTGTAAAAATCCTTTAAACACTTTAAAATATTATAACTCACTCTTATGTTTAATATGTTTTTAGCTTATTTATATTATTTTTATTGTTTAAGCTATTTATAACTTATTTCATTTTTTGTGAGGTTCTTGTGCTATGAGGCTGTGTTCTAGAAGAGTTTATTCCTGATGTTTCACCAGCAGCTGTGGCTGGCATCTTGACAGAATGCTGGAATGGAAGAGAGTGGGATATATATAGCGTTGGTTGAGAGGAGGTGATTTACATGTTAATCTGTGTATTGTTCTGTTGGAGAATGACAAGACCTACAGGGTGTCCATTTATTTAATGGTCCATTGTCTGCTGGGAATACCCCTCACCTTGGGTGGTTTTCATTTGCATTTGCTGGGTCCTGATTTTGGTGTTTTTCAGGGCTGGTGGCCAAAATTTCTCTATTTTAAGGGTTTCTTCTTTCCTGTTGACGTTGTCCAGGTGTTTATGGATTTCAATGGCTTCCCTGTGCCTTCTGACCTGATAGTTGTTGGCATGGTCCAGAATTTCAGTGTTTTCAAACAGCATTTTATGCCCAGAATGGTTTATAACATGTCCTGCTACTGCTAATTTTTCTGGCTGACCCAGTTTGCAGTGCCTCTCATGTTCCTCGATTCATGTTTGAACACTGTGTTTGGTGGTTTCTATGTAGACTTGCCTGCAGCTGCATGGTATGTGTAAACTCCTGTGGCTGTGAGAGGGTCTCTCCTGTCCTTCACTGAGCACAGCATTTGCTGGATTTTCTTGGTCAGTTTGTACACCATTTCAAGGTTGTATTTCTGCACCAGTTTCCCTGTTCTGTCTGTGATTCCTTTGATGTATGGTAAACATATCTTCCATAGTTTTTTGTGGGTTTTCCGGGCTATGTGGCCATGTTCTAAAAGAGTTTTTTCCAGATGTTTTGTCAGCATCTGTGGCTGGCATCTTCAGAAGAACTATGGGGGAAAAAACTCTTCTAGAACATGGCCACTCACACTGGAAAACCCACAAAAAATTATGGATGCTGGCAATAAAAGCCTTCGACTTCACAAAAAAAAAAAAAAAAAAACACAGCCAAACCAAACCAAAACAAAAAAAAAACTCTTCCCTTTGGATGGTTGCTTGCCTTCATTCCTATGGATTTTTCTGGGCCAGCCAGCCTTTCTGATGTCTGAGCTGGAGTAACCATTAGCCTGTAGAGCCCAGTCTAGGTGCTTCAAGTCATCTTCCTGGAGGTGGGTTTCACAGATCCTTTTTGTCTGGTCTACCAATGTTTTTATTGTGCTTCTTTTTGGTGCTGGGTAATGGTTGGAGTACTTGTGTAGGTATCTTTCCCTGTGTGTAGGTTTTCTGTATATTATGTGGTCCAACCGTTAGTTTGGTTTGCGGATAACCAGGATACTCAAGAATGGCATACAAGAATTTATTTGAGCATGGGTCTTTTTCCTAACCTCCTCCCTCCCCTCTGTTTATATGTTATATTTGTACACATTATTATTTTATTGTCACAGCTTTGGAGGTTTTGTATGGGAGTCAGATCCAGTTTGGGGGTAGATGAGGCTTGTGTGCTTATCATACCAAGCCTGGGGGAATCCTCTCATGGGGTGAGGATGGCATGGATTACATTGTGCCTTGAGATGGGGAATTCAGCCTCACCTCCAATTAAGAGGGTATCCCTACAGTAGCTTACACTCACTTGGCATCCCATTTCCATCACTTCAGGACAATCTTAATGCACAAGCTGGGTTTCCAATGTTCACCAATTGGCAGGCAGGCTGTTCAACATATAGACTTGCTACCATGCAGGCCAAGCCTATGAAGCTATAATCAATAAAAATGTGACCTTTTTATAGTTCAAATGAGTTTGCTTCTGTTTTTTATTGGTCATGCACCACCCTCACATATTGCTGCAGGACACCCCAAATGTTCATTTCACAAAGGTCAAGCTGGTGATGCCAAAAAAAGAAAAAAGAAAAAAAAGAAAAAAAAAGTAATTTGCCAAAGAGCCATTGTAAAAAACAGAGGAGAATATGAGCTCCCAAACAAAAATTAACTTCTTTGAACCAACAATTTTTTACTCCAACTTCTAATGGAAGGCAATTCAATTTCTCCCCAATCATCTCTTTAAAAAAAACCTATAGTTTTGCGGCTTTGATTATTCACTGATGTGATTAATATGTTCTCTCTAGGAATCTCTTGTCTCCAGTGTGATTCTCTTGTCAACGGCTGACAAAGGTCATGCTGGAGGACCTAGAGATTCCTAGAAAGAACACTTCTGTAGGTATTTGTAGGTCCTCCACAACAATTTTGGAGGGAACAGTGTGTGGGAGATGGAGCATGCGGGGGGTGGGGGATGGAGAGTGCATGGGATGTTGTGTATGGCATGTGTGGGTGGGGACAGATGCCCCATTGAGTGCCCATGATCAGAGGGACCCTGAGGGTGCCCACTCCAGGCAGGAAGGGGCCGTGGGGACTTGGTCACTGATGAAGGCTCTTTGGTTGGAACCACCAGAGGGTGGTGGGAGGTGGGGTCAGCCCAGCAGGATCCCCGGCAAGAGGAGGAGGAAGGATTATTTCAGGGGATCATTTCGGTGCCTCTGCCCAGAAGATGCCCAGAAGGTGGGGGCACAGGCAGACCTCCCCCAACTGAGAGTCCGCCACCCCCACTTTTCCAGCCCCCCAATCTGCACCTTCTCTCTTTCTCTCTCTCTCCCACCTGCTCCAACCTCTCTTCCTCCCCCTTTTTCCCCTTAGAGGTCAGAGGGATAGAGTGTGGGGGATGACTGAGGGGCTAACCAGGGTTTACCCCCTTCCTAGGGGGTCACCCGGTGCAGTCCGCAACTCCCGCACCCCCCCCCCACTGATATAGAGAGATCTTGTAATACCTTTGAGATGAACTGAAAGAAAAAAATTGAAAGCATGAGTTTTTGTAGACTTCACTTTACTTCCTCAAATGCAATTATATTTATTTATCTAAATGAATCTGAGGAATAGACTAAAGTCTACAAAAGCTTATGCTGCCAACTTCTTTCTTTGTGTTAGTCTCAAAGATGCCAGTAGATCTCTCTCCATACTGATTCTACAGATTAACGTGGCTATATCTTTGAATTTGAGGAGGAGGAGGAGGAGGAGGAGGAGGAGGAGACAACAACAACAACAACAACAACAACAACAGAATACTTAACCATTAACAACTACACATCCTTCCCTTAGAGGTGTCAAAGGAAACAGAAAACTTTTCTCTTGCTTCTTCCCATCAGTTTGATGCTGGAGCAGATTGCCTAGTCATCCAGCCTTGGCTCCTGTTATGTGGCTGCTCCACTCCAGAGAGGAGGCAGGCTGAGCAGCTAAGTGACAGTGCAGTGGCCACATGACAGGAGCCAAAGCAGAGGCTGGCTGGCCTGCATGTTGCTGTTCAATCAGATCTTAGGCTGGGGTGGATTGAACTTCACCGTCCAAAAAGAGACTTGTGCACATGGATGCTAATATCTCGGCTTACCTTGCAGCCTCTTCCAGCTCTAAGATTCTGTGAATTTATGATTCAACCATATCCTTCAGAATATTTTGATGCAATGTGAAATAAACAGAGAAGTAGAAAAGAGGTGGAGGGGAGAAGGGTTTGAGACCCAGTAGAGGCAGCCTCAGAGCAAGGCAGAGGCATTGGGGTGCCAAGGTATGAAAGAAAGCTAGGGGGCTATTGGCAGGAAAGGAGACAGAAAGGAGGAGGAAGGTGAACAGAACTCAGTCCAGGAAGATGGTGGTAGAGAGATGCATCATGTGTAAATGCCCTGCTTAACTCTGAATAGGTTAGTGTTGGTTGGCATCAGTGCTAAGGAGAGGTGCCAAGCCCTTTGCTTGCTTGCTTGTTGATCCACCTGCCCTTCCTTCCTTCCTTCCTTCCTTCCTTCCTTCCTTCTTCTGGCTTGGTCTCCTCTTCTCCTGATGAAGAAGGCAAGAAAAAAGAGGATTAAAGCATTTTTGATTGGAGCCTGGTCTGCTCCTGGCTAGAAAGGAGGGGAGGAAGAGAGAGAGAGAAGGGCAAAGATCATCTGTCTATCAGCTCTGCTATCACTCAGTTGCTTGGCTAGCTAGGTGGAGTGGCCACATGAGAGGCAATGCTCAGGCCAAGCCAGCCAACCTTTGCCTTGACTCCTGTTATGTGGCCACCCCACTTTGGGGAGGAGACAGACTGAGCACCTTTCAAACCTTCAAGTACCTCTATGAGAACACTCTTGGCCCTGGGAGTTCCCAGATCAGAGGTTGAGAACCACTGTGCTATAGAATTGTTATGATTCTACTCAGAGCATTAAAAGGGTAAGCAAAGTAAAAGTGAAGTGTAAGTAAAAGTGAAGTGATGCTGGCAGCCTGTATAGCTTTAAAGTGAACAGGGAGAGATTTTGCAGAACCTTCTGGCAGGTCTTTGTGACAACATTTCACCTGCAAGCACTGCTTTAGGGACTTCATCGTTTATTTTTGGCTGTTTTGGACTGGGTTGCAGTTATTAACACTGCCTGAGCCTCCAAGCCATCTTGTTCATGCTGTTATGAAAAGTGAACATAATCACCAATAGGGTTTATATTGTTATTTGTTTCCTCTTTTAGGTTCAGAGAGCTCAGGTCAGTGGGCTGCTGAAATAAAATAGTTGGCAACAATGCTGCTGTAATGCCATACTGAGGAAGAGTCTTCCCATGTGACAGCCCCCCTTCATATGTGTGGACCTAGGACAATGGCCCCCTTTGCCACCCCTTAAAAATTGCTGCTATTGAGGTGGTGGAATATATTGTGACCTTTCCAAAAGTGCTAAATTTGTGCCAACAATGTTTGCAAGTGGATTTTTGGCACAGCTCTGCTCAGAATGCCTTGAAACAGAAATTAGTTCCTATTTTTGGAGATGTATTTCCAGTACTGTTGCTCTGAACAGAGATATCTCAGAATTTCCCAAATGAGAAATGACTATATCTTCTTCCTTTCTTGTTGCTCAAAAAGGATTGACTCAAATCTGTTACAAACTTTACATTGTTCCTGGGAGCTATGCATTTGGAGACCACAAAGGCCAAGATCAACAAGCCAGAAATGTGGGTGGACCAGCTGGCTTTTGTATAAAACAGGTGGGGAGCTATAAAGATAAACAAAATAAACCAATATTATTTAGTTATTTAATTATTGATGCATACACAGAGAAGAAAGATTTTGAAACAGTCCACCTTGACAACTGCATAGGATATCTTCTGACACCCTGGACAGTAACTCAGCAGTTACCAAGAACTCTTACTGAAAACTATGTGTGTATGTGCCTTCAAGTTGTCTGTTGACTTATGGCAACCCCATGCAGTTCTTAGGGTTTTCTTAGGCAAGGAATCCTCAGAGGTAGCTTTGCCAGTTCCTTCCTCTGAAATATAACCTACAGCACCTGATATTCTTGGTGGTCTCCTATCCAAGTACTAACCAGGGGTGACTCTGCTTAGTAATGGATTCAAACTACAGGGAAAGACATTCCACTTCAACATTAGGAAGAATATCCTGACAGTAAAAGCTCTTCACCAGTGTACTCCCTTGGAGTATGGTGGAATCTCCTCCTTTGGAGGTTTTTAAACAGATGCTGGATGGCCATCTATCGGGGGTGCTTTAATTATGTGTTCCTGCATGACAGGGGATTGGACTGGATGGCTCTTGAGATCTCTTCCAACTCTATGATTTGATGATTCTATGTTTCTATAATCTGGTGCCTTTAGGATATATGAAGCTCACACAGGCCTTATCATTAGGTCATTTAGGCCTGGTAATACTCAAATTGGGGGTCTGCTGATTGATGCCTGCCCATGAGCTATCGGTCAACAGCAAATTTCCAGGAAAGAAAGAAACAATTGCAATCAATAAGTATAAATATGGTGCTGGTCCCAAGCACATTGGAGGGGAAAACCAGCTAGTCCCCCACATTAGTTAGTTTGAGAAGCACTTCTCTAGAAGGCAGAATAAAGACCATGCTCATGAATAATGTGTTACATTGATTAATTTTGTAACATTTGTAAGCACAATAAATAAATGTATTAATAAACATTTGCATTCATGATTTCCCATCCCATCTGACTTTAGTCTTGGACTTCAAAGAGATTAGCATCCCATCTAAATAGCTCCAAGAGGCACACCCCAGGCAGTTGCCTGAGGTATAGATAATTCTATAAATATATGTTTGAAGATATATACAGTTATCAAGTGATCACATTGCCCTGTAGTAAGTTAACACTTGGACTAGAATCCTGCTGTGTACTAAGCTAGAAGTTGAATTTTTACAGGGTGACATAACAGTGGTGAGGGATGGGAAACAACATCTACTGGCTCCAGGCAGTCAATTTCTCCAATGTCTTATTTTCTTCACAGCTGCTACACACCTTGCTTTCTTCGTCCTGTTGCCACTGCCTCAAACAGCATTGTCCACAAGCATCCTTACACCAGTGTAGTGTACTAAGAGGGAACAGTGCATAGAATCTACAAATGGGTCCTAAAGCAAAACACTCCTGTTTACAGTTCCAATCAACCAGTAATTCCCCTCCCATCTTCTTGGTTTTCTTGTTTTAATTTTTCTATATTTAAACTGTAATCTGGTTTTGGTGTAACCAAAGCATGATTGACCACGGCTATATCATTACACTAGTACACCAATTTAAGCTCACTCTTAGCAACTGGCAACTGAAAATGTTTGATAAATGTCAGAGCCATTAACTATTCAAAACTGCAAACCTGATTTTTAAGTGGAGTAGTACTTTGGACCACCTCTTCCCATATGACCCCCCCCCCCCGCACACTTTGGTCCTCTGGGAGGAATCTGCTACAGCCCATGAAGACCAGGCTGGTCCAGACCTCCCAGGGGGCCTTTTCAGCTGTCGCCCCCAAGCTGTGGAATGACCTGCGAGATGAGATGCGTCTTATTCCATCTTTAGAAGGCTTCAAAAAGCCCTAAAGACGCATCTTTTCCAGCAGGCTCCAAAACTAGGCCCTAGTGTCTTCCAGCCTTCCTTTCCTGTGTCCCCCCCCCCCCCATGCAACCTAGGTTCTTCAGGCCCGTTTCCCTGTTGCTGCTTTTTATTGTCTTCCATGTTTTTAACTCTACTGTGATTTAATTTTCTTCTTAAGGGGAGTGGTGAGGGAAGGGACGGGATATTTTAACTGACACTGTGTTAACTTTTGCTGTAACCCGCCCCGATTGCTTGTTCAGAGGGGTGGGCTAGAAACATCATCATCATCATTATTATTATTATTATTATTATTACCTAACAGGCCAAATCACTATGCCTGCCTGCAGCTCTACTGCCTAGTCTGATTTTCAATTTGCTTGTACACATCAAACCCATTATTAATAATAGAAAATATATCAGGATCTTGATAGCCTACCTACCCCTGGCCTCACTTCTCGCAAAACTCCGGTTCTTTAAGGGAACAGGAGAGTTAGCCCATCCCACCATCAAGGCAGATGCTTACTTCATTTTAATTTAAATATTTAAATAAAATTAAATATTTACATATTCATGTGCTGTTCTTTAAGTATTAAACATTACATTATTTTGATTACACTCAACATGTTTTGCAAATTGAAGGAATTCAATTAGAAATAAGCACTGCTAAATTCAGTGGAAACTACATATAGGGTGGGAGTCATGTCCAACTGCACTGTTTGTTAATATACTTCTATTACTGCTGCCGCTGCTGCTGCTGCTGTTTCTGCTGCTGCCACTGCTGCCACCACCTCCACCACCACCATCTCTTGACTTTTGCCACAAGAAGCTTCTGAACTTCAATTTTTCCTGCTGTAATACTGGATTTGACAACGATGGAGGATCTCTCTGTCAATTATTACTAGCTGTCATACTGACAAGACCAGAGGCAATACACTTCTTAATAACATTTCCTGCCCTTTGTGCATGTCACCTCTCCAATATATTCTCCAATATATTTAAAAAATCATTAGAAACCAAAGTCTGCTTGGGTAGTTTCACTGCCACTATAGTTATAGTCATATTCATACTATTACCCTGGGCTGGATAATCTTTATAACACAGGCACATTAGGCATAGTTGAGAATAAGATGCTGTGGAGAAGATCAGTGAAGAATTCCTTAAGAACAGAATACAGGATTCACTGAATATTTAACACTGAGAATATTCATAAATAATAATAAAAAGTTTGCAGGTGTAAAACAAGGGTTAATATATAGGACATGTAATGGTGAATTTAATAGATTCTTACAAGCCCTAGCTGCTTTAATGCTATCTTCAGGGTGATTAAAACTAGAGCTGAATCCAGGGTCATTAAAATATGTGAGAAAAGTACAGGCTTCCTAAGATCTTCTGAGCTCTCTCAAGCTAACTTTCATGTGACAAATCCCAGCTATCCATGAGGCTGTTCTGTTCCTTCTTTCTTTTGATTCTGTTATGGAAGATGGTCTTCTTGAGTAAAGAGCTTGGGAAATTATTTTTAAGGAAAAGGAAAACAATTGTATGCTGAAGTTGTCAATAACTGAGCATTAGCAGGATGATGCTCTGTGACCCAGAGCATAATTTTATCACATCTCATGTATGGTTGAGTTAAGCATCATTGTTCTTCAAAGTTAAATAACATCCAAATCCACAAAGCAGTGATACCTTGTTGGTCCAACTAAAACTATTTATTTATTTATTTATTTATTTATATTCCACCTTTCTCCTGGTATAGGGACTCAGAGGAGCTTACAAAATTTAAAATAATACAAGTTAAAAACAATACAAAGCAAACCACTATATGGTCAATATATTAACACCAGAGAAGGAAACATTGAGAAGGTGAACAACTGGACATAGTTATAGAATGGGAGAATTTTTTAAAAAATCAAATGACCGTAGGATAAAAAAGATAAATTTTAAGACAAATTAAATGATCAAATAAATGAGCTAAATTATGAAAAAAAAATTATTAATAGGAGACTGGAACAGAGTCATCAATCCAGAACTGGACAGGAAATCTAAAAAACAAATTTAAAAATCCCAAGGGAAGTTACCAAAATCCTTTCACAAGATGATGGAGATGCATTATCTGATAGATGTGTGGTGATACAAATACAAAGAGGCTAGAGACTTTACATATTACTCAGAAAGACATCAATCACTTTCTAGGATTGATATGTTTTTAGCATCTAAAACAGTTTGTAAAGAAATACTAGACGTAAGAACTGAACCTAGAAGACTATCAGATCATAATCCCATAACATTACTACTCAAAGGAAGACCTAAAGACTTTACATGGTGTTTAAATGAATCGCTGTTAGATAAAGAGGACATTGTAGAAAAAGGCAAAGAAACTTTGAAACAATACTTTGAGGAAAATATAAAAGATGACATGAGTATAATAACAATATGGGAGGCATCTAAAGCTGTCATGAGAGGGTTTTTTACACAACAAAACATAATATTGCATAAGAAAAAAGTAGCAAAAATGGAAGAACTACACAGGACACTGCAAGAAAAGGAAAAAGAAATGCAAGGTAACCCAACAAATAAAAAATTAAAAAAAGAACTAGAGATAATTAGAAAACAAATAGAATTGGAAGAAACAAAAGAAATACAAAATAAAATAGGATTCATAAAACAAAGACACTATGAACAAGCTAACAAACCGGGACGATGGTTAGCTTATAAGATTCGAAAAAACAAAGAAAGAAATGTTATTACAGAAATTAAACAGGGACAAGAAAGTATTCACAATCAAAATAAATTAAAAAAGGCTTTCCAGGATTTCTACGCCAAACTATATAGCAAAACAGAAATATCCTCAACGAAACTTTTACAATTTTTAAAGAAAACAACCTTACACCATTAACAAAACATTAACAAGAAATACTGAATGGAAACATAACTATTGCCGAAATATCTGAAGCTATTAAGGACAGTAAGAAGGGGAAAGCACCAGGCCTGGACGGTCTCAGAGCAAATTACTACAAAACATTTGAACAACAATTAATAATAACATATAAAACAGTCATTGATAATATTAAAAAAAGACAATTACCCAGATACATGGAGACAAGCAAACATTTCATTACTGTTAAAAGAAAACAAAGACCCTACAGAAATAATAAAAAAAAAACTATAGACCTATTTCAGTCTTAAATACTGATTACAAAATATTTGCTCATATATTATCCCAAAGACTCAAAAAAGTACTAAATGAATGGGTAAATAAAGACCAAGCAGGCTTTTTACCAAAAAGACGCATTCAAGATAACATTCGAAATATTGTAAACATCTTAGAATACGGTGAAAGACATAATGACAAAAAACTAGCATTAATATTTATTGATTTAGAAAAAGCCTCTGACAATTTGAGTTGGGAAACCATTTTTTAAAATCATGGAGGAGATAAATGTAGGAACACAATTTATAAACTGGACTAAAGCTATTTATAATAATCAAAAAACAAAAATAATTGTAAATGCAGAAAAAACAGAGGAGATAAAAATTAATAAGGGCACGAGACAAGGTTGTCCACTCTCCCCTCTTCTGTTTATACTGGTGGTGGAATTATTGAGCAATAGAATAAAACAAGACAAACTCATTAAAGGTATAAAGATATGAAAGTTTGAATATAAAATGAAAATATTTGCAGACATTGTTTACACTTTAGAAAATCCGGAAGAGAGTATAAACTATCTAATGAAAATTATGTCAGATTTTGAAGATGTAACAGGACTGAAAAGAAATAAAGACAAAACTAAAATTATAACCAAAAATATGAGAAAAGAAGAAGAACTAATTTTGGAAAAATTAAGTGGACTTAAAATAGAAAAGAAAGTGAAATATTTGGGAATATATATGTCAAATAGAAATTCAGAATTATATCACAACAACTATGAATTAGTATGGAAAGAAATAAGAAGAAATATGCAAAAGTGGAGTAAATTAAACCTTTCTTTGTTAGGCAGGATTTCAATGATTCAAATGAGCCTACTACCCAAACTTCTTTTTTTGTTTCAAACTATACCTATATTGCAAAATGAAAAACCGATAATACAATGGCAAAAAGAAATTCTAAAATATATTTGGGATAACAAGAAAGCCAGAATTAAACAAAAAATTATGTGTGATAAAAAAAAGAGGGGGATTTGGGCTGCCAAATCTAAAACTTTACTTTGCAGCTTGCTGCTTAACGTGGATAAAGGATTGGGTATTATTGGATAATGATGACTTATTGGCTTTAGAAGATGATAATTTACAATATGGATGGCATAGTTACCTGCTATATGACAAAATGAAAACAAACAAAGATTGTCTTAATCATATTATAAGGAAAACGCTATTACGAATATGGAACAAATATAAATCCAGACTCTGCCCAAAAATTCCATTATGGTGTTCACCCCATGAGGCTTTTTATGGAAGGGAAGGAATACAGAAATTGAAATGGCTTAAATATAAACATTTAGTTTATGAAACCCAAGGGACAACTGAATTTAAATCACAGGAAGAAATTAAAAATGAAGGAATAGACTGTCATTGGTATCTATACAGGCAACTCAGAGAAAGATTTAGAATGGATTTAAGAACAGAAGGGTTGCAAATGGGAAAAAATGATTGGGACGAGATAATTGAAAAAGGAAGTAAGAAAATGATTTCTCAAATTTACAAGCTATTATTGAAATGGGAAACAGAAGATGAATGTACAAAAGAATGTATGATAAGATGGGCACAAAATGTGGGCCATAATATTGTGTTTCAAAAATGGGAAGAACTCTGGGGTAAAAGAATTAAATTTACTTTATGTCAGGACTTAAAAGAAAATGTACTAAAGATGATTCATAGGTGGCATCTTTCCCCACACAAAATTACATTAATGACTAAAACCACAAACTCAGAGTGTTGGAAATGTATATCCAGTGTGGGCACCTATTTTCACATATGGTGGTCATGCCCCAAGGCAAAAAAGTATTGGAAAAAAAATTACAACATAATGAACTTAGATATGAAATTAAATATATCTTTTACCCGAGAAACTATGTATTGGGTTTGTCAGATCCAAAAACAGAAAAAAAGTATGATAAGATTGTTGTTTTACTGCTGACCTGTGCAAGAATTATCTATGCTAGACACTGGAAAGCAGAAGACATCCCTTGCATAAAAGAATGGACAATTTTTAGCACTTGAAATTGCGGAAATGGAAATCATGACCAGCTGGATGAAAGGAAAATCTGAAGAAAAAACAAAAGAAGAATGGTCACCTTTATACAGATATCTACAGAAAGAATGGAAAGAAATATTGTTAATATAAAAATGATTTTCTGTTCCTCCTTTTTACTTTCATTATAGATATTTAGAGATAAAAATATTGGAGAGAATGTACGAATATTGTGACAATAGTTAATAGATATAAAAATTTATAAATAACAACGTAAAGATGTCAGTAAAGTTTGCTAGAACAAAAAAATTATCTTACAGTTTCACTCTAATTTGACAAATTTATTAAGTTTGCCCAAGGAGATAAATATACATGGCAAAGGATACGGGATATTATTTGAAAAGAACGATAAAGCAAGAACATAATATGTAGATAAGGATGTAAAGGGAGTAGTAAGCTTACAAGAAATAGATAGAACTTATATCTGAACGCTAACATTATTATAGTTTCAATTAGGGGAGGAAGTTGAATATTTATGTTGAATGTTTTTTACACTAGATAATTGTAATGTTAGGTATGTTATCTTATGTTTGTTTCTCTACAAGATATGAACTTCTTTTCTTGTCTTGTGTTTGTTCGTTTTTTACTACCTACTATCTTTGTTTATATCAACATTGTTCGTATTGTATATTTCTATGTGAAATTTTAAAAAATAAAGTTAAAAAAATAAAAAATCAAATGACATATTTCAGGCTGAAGAACAGGCACTTCAGACAAATAGCATTAAGACAAATATTGAAAAAAAATAACTAAGGATAGTAAATGTTCTATGCAATAAAGAAGATAAAGCTGTTGATCATACATATGAATAAATATATATATATGAATATAACCTTCACTGACTGCCGATTCGCTTCCGGGCTCAGTACAAAGTGCTGGTTATTACCTATAAAGCCCTATATGGCTTGGGTCCAGGGTACCTGAAGGACCGTCTCTCCCCATACAATCCGCCCCGCACACTTAGGTCATCTGGTCAGCGGTTACTGAGAGTTCCGGAGACTAGATTGGCGAGTACGACGAAGAGGGCATATTCCATCTCTGCCCCCTGTCTCTGGAACTCTCTACCTATCGATCTCCGCTTGTCCCCCTCCCTTGCTCAATTTAAAAAGGACTTAAAGACCTATTTATTTAACCAGGCTTACCGCTGAATGGACTTTTATTTACCTGCCTGTTGTAATGCCACCCACTGTTCTGCTGCGGCATATGCACTAGCACTTATATGGAGAATTGTGATTTTATTGTGATTTTATTGTCTTATTGGTTTTACTGCTTTTATTGTTTTATTGTTACCCGGCTTGTTTTAATGGTTTTTATGTCCTACTGTTTTTTATATGCTGTACACCGCCCTGATCTATGGAAGGGCGGTATAGAAATAAATCATATTATTATATTATTATTATTATAAGAAATGCCATGATAAGTGGCTGCAATAACACATTGGAATCTATACAAAATGTGTAATTTACCTTCTTTAAAAAGCCTAAAAATTTAGCAAAGATTGTGAAATAAAAATCTTAAAGGAGTTTAAGATTCAAACAGATCAACAGTTACAACATAACCATGGTTGAAAGAAAGCTTGAATTATAAATGTGACAATCCTTGGGATAGAAAGTTAGCAAGAGAAGGAAAGATAGCAAGAGAAGGAAAAGTTTGTGAAATATCAAGGCCTCAAGATTCAGCACCTCTGAGGGAAGAAACGGCTGTGGTTTCAGTGGTGATAAAAAGTCCAGGAGCAATCCCAAGCAAACTGACAAAATATTTGAATGAAATTGCTATAGATAGAATCATAGAATCATAGAATCATAGAATCATAGAAATTTAGAGTTGGAAGAGACCACAAGGGCCATCCAGTCCAACCCCCTGCCGTGCAGGAACTCCAAATCAAAGCATCCCCGACAGATGGCCATCCAGCCTCTGCTTAAAAACCTCCAAGGAAGGAGACTCCACCACCCTCCGAGGGAGAGTGTTCCACTGTCGAACCGCCCTTACTGTCAGGAAGTTCCTCCTAATGTTGAGGTGGAATCTCTTTTCCCGCAGTTTGCATCCGTTGTTCCGAGTCCTGTTCTCTGGAGCAGCAGAAAACAAGCTTGCTCCCTCCTCAATGTGACATCCCTTCAAGTATTTAAACAGGGCGATCATATCACCTCTTAACCTTCTCTTCTCCAGGCTAAACATCCCCAGCTCTCTAAGTCGTTCCTCATAGGGCATGCTTTCCAGTCCCTTCACCATCTTAGTTGCCCTCCTTTGGACCTGCTCCAGTTTCTCCACATCCTTTTTGAATTGTGGTGCCCAGAACTGGACACAGTATTCCAGGTGGGGCCTGACCAATGCAGAATAGAGTGGCACTATTACTTCCCTTGATCTAGACACTATACTTCTATTGATGCAACCTAAAATTGCATTGGCCTTTTTAGCTGCTGCATCACATTGTTGACTCATGTTCAACTTGTGGTCTACTTGGACTCCTAGATCCCTTTCACATGTTGTCTCATTCAGCCAGGTGTCCCCCATCCTATATCTGTGCATTTCATTTTTCCGCCCTACGTGTAGGACCTTACATTTCTCTGTGTTAAATTTCATTTTGTTAGCTTTGGCCCAGCTTTCTAGTCTATTCAGGTCATTTTGAATTTTGATCCTGTCCTTTGGGGTATTAGCTACTCCTCCCAATTTGGTGTCATCTGCAAATTTGATAACTAGGCTCTCAATACTGTCATCCAAGTCATTAATAAAGACATTGAATAGCACTGGGCCCAGGACAGAACCCTGTGGCACCCCACTTGTCACTTCTTTCCAGAATGAAAAGGAACCATTGTTGAGCACCCTTTGGGTTCGGTCAGTCAACCAGTTACAAATCCATGTAACGGTTACCTTGTCTAGTCCACATTTTACAAGCTTGTTTGCAAGGATGTCATGGGGAACCTTGTCAAATGCCTTACTGAAGTCAAGATATACTATATCCACAGCATTCCCTTCATCTACCAAGCTGGTAATTTTATCAAAAAAAGAGATCAGATTTGTCTGGCATGACTTGTTTCTCTGAAACCCATGTTGGCTTTTGGTGATTATGGAATTATCTTCCAGATATTCACAGACTCTCTGCTTAATGATCTGCTCCAGAATCTTTCCTGGTATTGATGTCAGACTAACCGGACGATAATTGTTGGGATCCTCTTTTTTCCCCTTTTTGAAGATTGGGACAACATTTGCCCTCCTCCAGTCTGCAGGGACTTCTCCTGTTCTCCAGGAGTTCTCAAAGATGATTGCCATTGGTTCCGATATTACATTTGCCAGTTCTTTTAATACCCTAGGATGTAGTTCATCTGGTCCTGGAGACTTATATTCATTTAGGTTAACCAAGTATTCCTGTACTGTCTCTTTACTTATTCTGTGCTGAAGTTCCCCTATTCTGTCCTCTGCCCCATCATCCTTAGGTTGGGCACCCTTTGCCTTTCCTGAGAAGACTGAAGCAAAGAAGGTGTTGAGCAGTTCTGCCTTTTCTCTGTCTCCTGTGAGCATTTTGCCATCTTCTCCACGCAGTGGCCCTACTGTTTCCTTCCTCTTCCTTTTGCTGTGGACATACCCAAAAAAGCCCTTTTTATTGTTCTTAACGTCTCTAGCAAGCCTGAGTTCATTTTGCGCTTTAGCTTTTCTGACTTTATCCCTACATGCGCTGGCTATTTGTTTGAATTCCTCTTTGGTGATTTCCCCATTTTTCCATTTTTTTATACATGTTCCGTTTAAAACTTAGCTCAGTTGTAAGTTCCTTAGTCATCCATACCGGTTTCTTGAGACATCTCCCATTCTTCTTCCTCGTTGGAACTGTCTGAAATTGTCCCTTTAGTATCTCCCTTTTGAGGAACTCCCATCCATCTTGAACTCCCTTCTCTTTTAGTATTCTTGACCATGGGATCACCCCCAGTATTTCTCTAAGTTTATTGAAATCAGCTTTCCTAAAGTCTAGAATGCGTGTCTGACTATGCTTAGCTTCACCTTTCCATTGTATAACAAACTCCAGGAGGACATAGTCACTCCCACCTAAGGATCCCACCACTTGCACCCCATCAACTAGGTCTTCCCTGTTGGTTAAGATCAGATCCAAAATAGTTGATCCCCTTGTTGCCTCTTCCACCTTTTGGACAATGAAATTGTCTTCGAGGCAAGTGAGGAATTTTCTAGATCTTGAGGATAGCGCTGAGTTTGACTTCCAGCAAATATCCGGGTAGTTGAAGTCCCCCATCACTACTACATCTCTCCTTCCTGATTGTGTGGTCATCTGTTCTAGAAAGGCATCATCCCTTTCCTCTGGCTGACTTGGGGGTCTGTAGTAGACTCCCACAGTAACATCCCTGTTGTTTCCCTCTCCTTTAATTTTTATCCACATGCTCTCCACCTGGCTTCCAGTATTGATGTCCTGGATCTCTTCACTGGTGTAAATATCCTTGACATATAATGCTATGCTATTCCTCCTCCTTTCTTGTTTGTCCTGTTTCTCTTAAAAAGGTTATACCCCTCTATTTCTGTATTCCAATCGTGAGACTCATCCCACCAGGTTTCAGTGATGCCTATTATATCATATTTCCCTTGTTGTGCTAGAAGTGCAAGTTCATCTTGCTTATTTCCCATGCTCTGTGCATTAGTGTAGAGACATCTAAGACCATGTGTCCCCTTTACTTGATGCCTGTGCATGTTTTTTTGGCTCCTATTGTTGGGTCCTTGCACTGTTTGTCTTCTTCCCTCTATGTCAGTTTGACTATTTTTTCTAGCTGTTTTGCCTTCCAGACTGCTGTCTCCCTTCCCCAGATCACTTAGTTTAAAGCCCTCCTGATCAGATTCTTCAGACTGTTGGTAAAAACGTTTCTTCCAACTGGCGTGAGATGTAGCCCATCCCTTGCTAGAAGTCCCTCCTCATGGAACCGCAGCCCATGATCCAAGAATCCAAATTGTTCTCGGCGACACCATCTGCGGAGCCAGTTGTTGATATCTGCTATTTTCCTCTCTCTTCCTGGACCATGCCCTTCTACTGGTAGAAGAGACGAGATGACAATCTCTGCGTCCATTTCTTTCAGCTTCTTCCCCAGAGCCTCGTAATCCCTTCTGATATTCTGAAGGCTGTGTCTTGCTGTGTCATTCGTTCCCACGTGGACCAAAAGGAAGGGGTATTTGTCAGTAGGTTTGACCAGTCTTGTCAGCCTCTCCGTCACATCACGGATCTTCGCCCCAGGGAGACAACACACCTCACGAGACATCTTGTCGGGCCCACAAATCACTGCTTCTGTACCCCTCAGCAAGGAGTCCCCCACCACAACCACGCGCCTCCTCTGAGGCTTAGCAGC
The DNA here is from genome assembly GCA_034509955.1 of Urosaurus nigricauda. Classification (NCBI taxonomy): domain Eukaryota; kingdom Metazoa; phylum Chordata; class Lepidosauria; order Squamata; family Phrynosomatidae; genus Urosaurus; species Urosaurus nigricauda. Next base: position 99,406,718 of record JAOEGL010000001.1, read on the forward strand.
AACTCTTCCCTGCGATGGAGCTCCCAGGCTCCCCTGCTGTGTCCCTGAAGTCTGTCCATGCTGCTCTTCCTGATCCTCCTTGATAAGTGAAAGGGCTTCGAAACGATTCTGTAGCTGCAAGCTCCTACAGCTATCCCTGATTTCTCTGCTTCTATGTGTGACATTCCTCCAGCTGTCTGCCTCCTGTGTACATGAAGTGACCTTCTCACCCGCAGCGACTTTCTCTGTGTGGTCCCCTTCCAAGATAGTTCCTTCCGTTGTGTCGAGGAAAACCTCTTGCTCCCTGACATGCTGAAGTGTCGCTACCCTGGATTCCAGCTGCTGTACTTTCTCCTCCAAGAGGGCTACCAACTTGCACTTGGGGCATGTGAAGTTCGCCACATCTGTAGGCAAGAAGACAAACATCCCACAAGTGTTGCAAGTGACTGCAGCCGCTCCCTCGATGACCATACCGAGAACTATTAAGGAATCACTAAAAGAGGACTGTGGGCTGTGGGCTTCCTCCTCGAAGAATACCCCCCGGTAAACACTAATGTCAAAGCCCCTGATGTCCTGTCCTATTTCACCAATCTCTATCAGTGATTTCAACCTACTGGAAATGTTACTTTATACAGATGCCCTGGTTTCTAACTTGTATTCACTTCCTCCGAGGTGGAGGGGATCCCCTCAAAAGCACTTTTAGAAAGGGGGAGATCTAAAGGAGAACCTCTAAAACAAAGTTTACAGCTTCTCTGCTCCTAATGTTGTGCTTTACCCTGTTTGGGGGGGGGAATTCGCGCGCCGTCAGGCGCGCGGCTCTCTGAGCAGTTCTGTATAGCTAGTCTCCTAGCTCCTCCCACTTGTGACTCACAGATGTGACTCACAGAAGCTCCTCCTCCTCTGCAACAGACACACTCCCCCAAGAGATTTTAAAAATCCACACACTTACCACTTAAAATGGCTGCCAAAAAAGTGCTCTTCCTTCTTCTCTCTCTCACCCCAAGTGGTCTGCAGCTGGCTCTCTGAGCAGTTCTGTATAGCTAGTCTCCTAGCTCCTCCCACTTGTGACTCACAGATGTGACTCACAGAAGCTCCTCCTCCTCTGCAACAGACACACTCCCCCAAGAGATTTTAAAAATCCACACACTTACCACTTAAAATGGCTGCCAAAAAAGTGCTCTTCCTTCTTCTCTCTCTCACCCCAAGTGGTCTGCAGCTGGCTCTCTGAGCAGTTCTGTATAGCTAGTCTCCTAGCTCCTCCCACTTGTGACTCACAGATGTGACTCACAGAAGCTCCTCCTCCTCTGCAACAGACACACTCCCCCAAGAGATTTTAAAAATCCACACACTTACCACTTAAAATGGCTGCCAAAAAAGTGCTCTTCCTTCTTCTCTCTCTCACCCCAAGTGGTCTGCAGCTGGCTCTCTGAGCAGTTCTGTATAGCTAGTCTCCTAGCTCCTCCCACTTGTGACTCACAGATGTGACTCACAGAAGCTCCTCCTCCTCTGCAACAGACACACTCCCCCAAGAGATTTTAAAAATCCACACACTTACCACTTAAAATGGCTGCCAAAAAAGTGCTCTTCCTTCTTCTCTCTCTCACCCCAAGATAGGATCACAGTAAGACAAGGCGAAAAAGCGACACCACTTGGAACATACCACATTATCATATGATACCTCACTGATTCCTAAATTCTTGCACAGAATCCAAACAACTGATGGTCCAAAATTACAGTCAGAAACATCTGGTAAACTAGGAAGCTGAGAATAATGATGGATAGATGTATGTTCAAGTTGCCTTTTGACTTATTGTGATCCCAAGAATTTCATAGGGTTTTCTCAGGCAAGAATCCTCAGAAATAGTTTTGCCAGTTCTCTCCTCTGAAATATTGCCTGGTATTCATTGATTGTCTAAGTAGTAAACAGGGCTGACCCTGCTTAGTTTCCAAGATGAGACAAGAGCTGGTTTCTTTAAGGCAGATGTATGCTAAAAGATAAATCCCTAATAAATGAATTACTTGCCCAGGTTCAAAGTGACAGTACCCCTGATTACCAGATTTTGGAAAGAAACAATGGCATGAGATCAGTTAGTACCTACTGATAGACCAAATAGACCTGCTGATGAGTTTCAAAGGGCATCTGTCCAACCACTGTTGGGGCCTAAAGGCTAGCCTAGATCTTAGTATGTTCAAACAAGGAAATGTTATATTCATCATTAGATGCCAGGAAGTAAATTTTCTGAGTCTCAAAAAGATTATCCTTTTACAAGCTCACATATCAAAAAGGATGTAGTACAACCTACATAGATGTAATATATACTGAACCTCATGATTCACTAAGTCGGAGTGTTTCATTTATTTTACTCCTGCTATATTATTAATACCATCCTTGCCAAATATCTCTAAGAAGGAAAGCATCAGCTTGAATCAGCTTCAGGAGCAGCGAATGTGATAGTGAGACTAAGGGCCTATTTGTCAAAACGTTACCAAGACGATTAAACATTTACAAAAAATAAATAAGGCAATAATAGCTCCAGCAAATCTTACCGAATTGAAACACAGCATGAGAAGTGAGGCTTTTTAAAAAATGATGCCAGGCTATGTAATTTTATCCAAAAGCAGGGAGCAGGGGAAGAAATCAAATCTCCTCTGACAGAAAAATGAAAGATGTTAGCTACTTGCAGGAAGCCCCAACTACAAACCTTTTTGAAATATTGTTTCAAGAATTTGAAAGATCAGAAAACAATTTACTGTCATTTTTTATTCCCTGTCACATTGGAGCTATAATATATGTGTACATATAGAGAGAGACAGACACATGATGCAGTTTCAGATAAGAAATTATTATTCATCCTTTCACAGATGAACTGGTTGCATTGTTGCTGTTGCTTTATCTTTTCACCCCATGTTAAAAAGAGCTGCAAATCACTCACCCAACAGTTAAGTAAGTATATCAGGTATATGTAGAGACACTTCCTCTGTGGACCAGACACTTCTCACTGTTCTACTGTAACCTCCTTCCTTCTGAGGACTTGCAGTGGCATGGAGACAGTCTGTGGTGAGTATGTCCAGAGACATGCTTCTAATGTGATAACTGCCATGCCATGGAGCAACAGGCAACATTTGCCATGTGGCAGGTATAATGTCTAAGTCATCCCTTACTATATATAATAGAGCCCTAAACAAACCAACTAACATAATAATCATAGAGCACCTCTGAAAAGATCACTTTCCAGTATGCAAATGCTTAGAGATATAATCTTAATAGCTGAGTATGGTAGGGTAGGGATGCCATTCTTAACCCAAATGTCTTAGGAGGCATATACAATATTTAAGATAATCAATGTTTGTTTTTGTATCAGTGAACACACTATTTTAGGATATGCTTGTATGAAGTTACATGGTACACACAGTGATGTCCCCCCCACCAGGTGACACCTGGTGTGGAGGGGGGCAGAACTTCCAGGGTGTGGGACTTCCAGAGTGGAACTTTCAGTGGGGCTTCTGGGGTGCAGGACACACGGGAGCATCTGCATGGGCCCTGAGAGTAGCCTTTTGAGCCTAGGGAGCAGCTGCGTAGGCCCAAGGAGCAGCTGTGCAGCCCAGAACGGCAGCCACGCAGCCCTGAGGAGTACCCATGCAGGGCCAAGCAGCTTCCATGGTGGTGCAGAGCAGTCCCTGTGCAGGCCTAGCACCCATGGGGGGTGGAGAGCTGACTGGGTGTCACCCCCCTCTTCTGGTGTATCACCCCACCTTCCTGGGGTGTTAGAGTGCAATCCGCACCCCCTGCACCCCCTCACTGATGCTACTGGGTACACAGTTGATTCATGTGATGTTTCTTCCTGCACACAGCAACTTAGCCAAATTTTCCACTGAATTTAACTTTTTGGTTGCCCCACCACCCCCCAAAAAACCTATTGTATTCACACTAAGAATGTTATGCATAAAAAATTCTTAAATAATCTGGACATTCAAATACTACACACGGCTTCCCAATGGAGTTTTTAATCATATTTGCATAATTACTATATATATTCATGTATGTCTAGGGCCTTCTTGGTGGCTGATTCTGCCCTCTGGAATGCCCTTCAACAAGAAGCAAGGCTGGCCCCTTGCTTGCCTTTCGTTGGCAAGCAAAAACGGCTTTATTCAGGTAGGCTTTTAATGTATAATCATGGGGTGGCTTGAGTGTTTGTTATATAGGGTGGGTATCATAGTTTTAGTGTGGTTTTAATGTTTGCAATTTTACATTGTTTTTAGATGATATTTTTAACTGTTTTATTGTAATATGTTTTTAGAATTTTTATTTGTGAGCCACCTTGGTTCCCTTTAGGGGACAAAGGCAGGATAGTAATCAAATCAAATCAATCAATAAATAAATTTTAGTCAAAAAATTGAATTAAAAAACATTGTATCTTTACTCTTAGCAAAAAAAGGAACCATCCACTTGTCGAGAAGCATGGCAAAAGGTGAGAGCTTAGTGCATCCTAGGAGAACCTAAAAGAAGCACTGCTCCCCCCACTCCCTCCACCACAGTGCTGCTTCTAGTCTTTTTGAATCCCTGGGTGAGAAAATAGGTGTGGTTCTTTGGCACTTTCCCTCAAAGGCTTTGGAACTTTCCCTTAAGAGAGTAGAGGGGTCGGTGTCTCTTTTAGGTTCTCCTGGGATGCACTAAGTTCTTTCTAATGTTGAGGTGGAATCCCTTTTCTTGTAATGTTTTAATTCTTTGGCATTGTTTTAGCAATAGCTACAGCGGGTACATTTCTCTACCTCTTATCAGTGAAATGAGCACTCCCAAAGTCAGTGGTTCTCAACCTTTCTAATGCCACAACTCTTTAATACAGTTCCTCATGTTGTGGTGACCACCCAACTATAAAATTATTTTCATTGCTACTTCATGTGTATGTGTTTTCTGATAGTCTTAGGCAACCCCTGTGGAAGGGTCGTTTGACCCGCAAAGGGGTCATGACTCACAGGTTAATAACTACTGCTAAGTAGTTTACAATGTGTAAGCTAATTGCCCCCAGCAAGCTGGGTACTCATTTTAGCGACCTATGCTGGGGGCAAGGCTGAATGGACCTTGGAGTTTTACCCTTGACTTATTCACAGGTCACATCAAAATCCACAATTTTGGCCCCCAAACCTTCCCTCAACTTATTACATGGTGTTGAATTTTACATGAGTATATATAGTAATTTGCTCTTCCTTGTAGTACACTGCAGTTCTTTCTTGAGAAGTTTGGGGGCAATGGCATCGTTTCCACACTCTTCTCACAAAAACCTTATAAGGATGGTTGAACTGACACTTACTGGCTTAAGCAAGGTTATCAAGGAAGCTTTTAGCTGAGTGGTTGGTTTGTCCATTCCTAGTCTAACTGCTACAAGATATAAGAAATGGTAAAAGCTCTGAAGTAATTGCATGCATGGGTGTTTGGAAAATATTTAATTAAGTGAGAAAAACAGGCAAATGAATATTCTGAGCAATAAGCCTACCACTTCAAAAGTAATTTTAGTTGGCTTCAATAATCAGATTTTTAGAAAATAGAGTATTGTGTATCCCCAAAATTCAAACCATGGGGATGAGTTACACCTTTCAGATGTTCTGGCCATCAATTCCCAGAAGCCCCAGCCACCATGGCCAACAGTAAGAGATTGTGGAAGTTACAGTCTAAAAGAGGTCTGACGATTCTCTGCCTCTTATATGAAGAGAGTGAAAGGGAAGATGTACAGTGGGCCCTTCCCTTATGCGGGGGATCTGTTGCAGACCACCACCACCCCGCTGTGTAATGCAAATTCCACTTATGCTTGCACCCCATTGCAAACAATGGGGCGCATGCTCACAGTGCGAGGCAGTGCACACGCCATGGGTGCAGGCACCATTTGTTTGATTGCCACACACATACGCTGTGTATGTTTCACCAGTGTACAGTGCTGGCACATTGTAATTACTAACTTTCATTACATCTAATTAAATAATGTTTATAAATGTAATTAGAATGTTAATGAAATCAAGAATGGTATTGGCTGATACTGCTTACTTGACAGATATTCAAAGAAATAGCTTTGTTGGACAGTTTCAATACAGAAACCTATACAGAAATCCTGCAGCACCTTTGTGACTAACTGAGGAAAAGAAACTTGTAACATATGTTTTCTTGACTCCATTCCATTTTATCACATGCATCCTTTCTTTTTCCCAATTACTGTCTAAGAGCCTACAGGATTCCTCTGTATCTTTCTAAAGGATGTTCTTTCCATCCTCGAGGCAGGGATGTTATTCAGAATCAAGTTTCATGTATATAGCAGACAGTAGGAGATTTTATTTTATTTTATTGCTATTGTCGGGAGTGTTCCATCAGGGGGAGTCCATTGACATGCCAGTACTGGGCAGGGTTGAAGCCCGTGGTGAGGGAGGCCAGATCCAAACATATGAAGAGCTGCCTCAATTGTTTTTTCTGTTTGTCTTTTCCTCTCTACCCAGTAGAAGTCAGGATAAGATCTAGTCATTATTATCAGACACTTAAACTCCTACTTGCAGTGGGTAGTGACTAAGGGTCACTTGTGGCTTCCAAAGATTTTGGACTATAGGTCCCATCAATATGGTCAGAAATTATTGGTATTGTATCCAAACCTCTGGAAGGCACCATTTGAAGAAAGACTGGGTATGCACACACTCCTGTCCCCACAGTATTTTCGATTTCTGTGGGTCTTTCATTTATTCACTGAAAGTAATATCACTTTGTCAAATTTCCAAAGTGTAAACATCCATCTTGTACTTGTATGTGGGGGTGGATGATCACATGCTGACTGCAAAAATCCCTGTGTAATAGGGAAAGAATGTGCTCATCTGAGCCCACCTCCACTGATGTGAATCCTTACCAATATTTATTTCTTTGCTAAATACGGTCCATAATAAATGTTAATCCTATTGAATTAATAATACTTCTGCTTTTCATTTTGACTCATTTTCTCCATACTGACAAACCACTTCATCTTTTCTTTTCTCATTCCATATGCTTTTCTATTTCATTTTTAATTGCTGGTCCAAACTTTTCAGGACAGAGGTTAGCCTTCAGCTACTTTAAAAACAAGATCAGTCCATTTATCTAGCCCTGCAATGTTGGATCTAGTTTCAGACAGCGAGTCAAACCAGCTCTTACCTAGCTTATTAGAAGTACTTTTATGTTCTGTTGATTTCAATGGATGAGATAATGCTTCAAAGAGCTGAACATTGCCTGGAACATCTATGTTGTCTTCTACATGTTAAAAAAAATAGTGTTTGAGAGCAGTACATCCCAAACTTTAAGCGACTTCCAGCCAAGATTTTTACTGTACAATGTTACTGCCCCATTCACAGAATTTTATGGGTGTGTGCCTATGTGTGTGTCTCCAAATATAATATTCCATTTGTGCCCTTTCACTTTGTCCCCCAACTTCTTCCATTTTTTCCTTGTATTTTTTGCTAGAATACAATTTCTTAAGAGGGAAGAAAGAATAGCAACATAATGCCATTTAAGTGTTAGCAGTGGGATCTCTCTGTTCTAAGCATGCTAGGATGCTATTTAAGAAAAATAAAATGTACTCTAGGATTACAGTTTATCTTCCACACAGAAAAAGAATTATGCTTCCTGTCAAAGACTGTGGAGGAAACTATTTTCATTCATTTTGGTGATGTCCAAATTCAGTGTGATGTATGAATTTAGAACAACACACTCCTCCTTACAATTTGCTATGCTGAAATTATTTAAACATAAGCAACTACATGAACTGTTGCCATCTAGTGGGAAGGTAAGTTAAGAATGCAAGTGTTGCATTTTCATATGTTAAGTTAGATTCCTGGCTGCCAAGAGTTACAACATAAATCTTTAGCAGCATCTGATACATGTAAATCCCAAGACTTCCTTTTGTCCACCTCCTACCTAGTGTATGGGAAATGGCTGCTGTGTTTCGCAGATGCTGATGGACAATCACACAAATCAATCCTGCTTTGCAAAACACATGCAGCTTCTCAGACTTATATGAAATGTAGCTACAATGTGGTGAGGTTGTTTGTCAGACGCACACCAGAATTTGAAGCAGCAAGTACCATAAAGTCTGAAAATGAAGCAAATATATAAATGACACTGGACATGCATTAACGAACCAGGTGGGTCTGCAGGACCTCTTCTTACTACATGTGTTTCTCCTTGTCCACTGCTTCCAAACAGAGGAGCTCCCTCCAAGGCTGGCTAAACTGATCCTCTCCATGTTGTCCCTCTGCTCATATGGAAATACCTTCTTGTTCATTTGGACTTGCTCCTGGATAGGGTTTTTGGGGGGTGGCATTGTCAGATATAATAACAGCATAATTACAGACAATGAGTGTCAGTATCATTACAATGGAAATGGCTATTATTTTAATGGATGTGCTTTTAATCTGTTATTGGTTAAATTGCATTCAATATTAGCACTAGTTTAATTTTGATTTAATAGTGTGCCCTGTCTTGGTTCAGGCCCAAAACACACTGTTAGCCCAGCTAGCTAGGTAAGTTTAATTAAATGAAGTGTTGACTTACTTAGGCCTGATATACACTTTAGGGTGCCCCTGTCACGTGCTAGGGTTGCAGGGGAGTGGAGCCAATAGATGCTCCGCAACCCTAGCATGCGACAAGTGTGTCCTGACTCCGCAGCACCATATACATGGTGCATGGAGGAATGATGTTGCAGCTGCACAGCAGCCAAATGGAGCTGCGCAGCTGTGACATCATAGGGGTGTCCTATGGTGCTTTTTACTTTTTTTGCATTGCAAGTGTGACACAAAAAGAAGCCACTTTTTCGGGCTCCTTGTTCCCTGCACCTTTGCCACTTCATCTGGTTGCTGCAGTGAAGGTGCGCCAGAAAAGGAGAAGGCTTCAGACTGTCCTTTTTGATCTGTCTGTAAAGCCCCTTAGTTACCATTGTTTCGGAGGGTCTGCTATGGCTGGAACTGACAATAGAGGTGCATTGACACTGTAGAAATAATGCAGTTTGATATCACTTTTAGTACTGTAGCTTCATCCTATGGATCACTGGGATTTCATAGACTCATAGAAGTGTAGAGTTGCAAGAGACCATAAGGGCCATCCAATCCAAACTCCTGCCTTGTAGGAACTCACAATCAAACCATCCCCAACAGATGACCATTGAGCCTCTGTTTAAAGACCTCCAAGGAAGGAGACCACCACACTCCTAGGGAATGAGTTTGTCCCTTCTCACTTGCTGCCCCTAACTCCTGGAACCTTCTTCCCCCACATATACACCTCATCACTTCTCTAACCAGGTTCAAAAGTAAGTTAAAGACTATATTGTTTAGGGAAGCTTTCCCAGGATTGTGCCATCTACCCCAGGATGCCTCCTTTTAATTATGTATTAAGAACCCATGCCCTCCCTCCAGTCCATCTGTCTTGGTCCAGTCCCCAGAGGGAGAGAAGAACCACTGGTCCTCATCCCCTTCCCACCACCTTTTGTGTTGTCTCTTCCAGATTGTAAGCCTGAGGGCAGGGATCTGTCTAACTATAAGATTGTATGTACAGCACTGTGCAAATTTACAGTGCTATATAAAACAACAACACCAGCAATAACAACAACAATGTGTTCCACTGTTGAACAGCTCTTACTGTCAAGAAGTCCCTCCTAATATTGAGGTGGAATCTCTTCTCCTGTAGCTTGCATCCATTGTTCCGTGTTCTAATCTCTGGAACAGCAGAAAACAAGCTTGCTCCATCCTCAATGTGACACCCCTTCAACTACTTATACAGGGCTATCATATCACCCTTTAACCTTCTCTTCTCCAGGCTAAACAGATCCAGCTCCCTAAGTCTTTTCTCATAAGACATGGTTTTCAGACCCTTCACCATTTTGGTGGCCCTCCTTTGGACATGCTCCAATTTGTCAACATCCTTTTTAAATTGTGGTGTCCAGAATTGGACACAGTACTCCAGGTGAGGCCTGACCAAGGCAGAATAGACTGGCACTATTATTTCCCTTGATACTTCTATTGAGGCAACTTAGAATCGCATTAGCCTTCTTAGCTGCCTCATCCTACTGTTGACTCATGTTCACTTTGTGGTCTACTAGGACTCCTAGATCCCTTTCATTTGTAATCTCGTTAAGCCAGGTGTACTTTGTTGTTTTTGTAGTTTTACAAGACCTTTGTAAAACTAAATTTGCTTTAAAAATAGTAGTTTTACAAGATCTTTAGCCTTCTGTGCAAAGCCTGCTGGTGCCTCAAAAAACAACAAATCCCACGACTCTGTAGGATGGAGCCATGGCCATCAAAATGGTATCAAACTGCATCATTTCTACAGTAATGATGCACTCTCTGCCATTATTTGCACATATTTGTAATCATTTCATGATCTGCTTTGCATCCTAATTATGAATGAAAAATGGGAAGTGCCAATATTTTTGAACACACATTATTCCTGCTTCACAGTGTGTAGAATTTGTTGTTGCAAACTCTGGCATATTTTAGGTATGTAAAAGGTCCCTGCTGACTTTCAGGAAACAGAGCAGTACTTATACCAAATGGCATACATTTAAACTAAAAAAATAACTAGAATACTGAACCTATTTTTTTTTTAAAAAAAAGAATCACAGAGAAAATCCAATAAGGGAATTCAGAATGATGTGTGCATGTTTATTCCCAGACTTGATCCTACCAATTAGACAGAATGAGATGACTGCCTTAGATAGCCTATTTGGGGTCTCATAAATTGTTAGCTCTTTAATTTATTATTGTTGTACAAAGGCATGTGTGGTACTTTTAGCCTCAGGTGCCAAACTCACTTGCCTGCTGTGATGGGAATTCTGTCAATAATTTTGCAATTCAATACCCTTCATGTTAAAAATTATAAGCTTAAAGGGTACTGTCTGTGTGTAAAGACAGGGAAATGTTAAAAGAGGTAGCTGAAGTCCTACCAGGTGGTTAAAAGTGGAAGAATACAAGAAGCAGACAATCCTGCCAGCAGCTGAAAAACTAAACTAATATAAAGTTCTCAGACTTAGCTCTTATATACTGTAATAGCTACCATATTAAGAAAAGCCAGCATTGTCTAGGAGGCCATATTGGAGCCGCAGGGGCTGCTGGTGAGGCTGCCCTGGCCCCAATCTGGTGCACAAAGGGAAGGAGTGCTTCTGTGCACTCCTTCCTTGCTGCGCAGTGGTGTTGCACAGCAAACAGGGGCGGCGCACACTCGCCCCTGAAGGGGCAGTCTGTAAAGCCCCTGAGGTTCCCTCAAAAATCAGAGACATTAATTGAGGCTGACCAAGTATCCAAGCCAAGTCTCTACCTCTCCCTCCCCCTCTATATATTTTTTGTTTTCTATAAATATATATTACATATGAGGTTTATAGCAAGAATGGAGTAAAGAACTGGAATAACTAATGCTGACTAATCAATGGCCATTGGTTTTAACATCTATTACTAGTATGACTGAAAATCTTCCACTATATCTTATACAGCAGCAATTGCTCTTTTGAAACTATTTTATGGTCATGCCTCTGTCTTATGGAGTCTTAGGATTTGTCATTTATGAGGTGTATTGAGTTCTCTGCTAGCGACTTCTAGTCCTTTCCTCTGAAAACCAGCAAACTACAAATCTTGAGATTCTGTAGAATGGCACCATAGCAATTAACGTGGTATTGAAATGTGGAGATACAAAGTAAGGAGGAGGGGGGAAGGGGAAGAGGAAATTTAAAAAAGAAAAGAAAAGAAAGGGCTTTTCTAAATCAGTATATTATTGGAGATGTTAATGCTTCCTTAATGCATACATTTTGGAGTTGTCCAGTAATAGCTACATTTGGGAGGAAGTAATCACACAAATAAATTTGATATTGGTATACTGTTTGTTTTTCAGGAACATGTCTGTTCTTTTGAATTATTTACCTATTTCTTGGAAATTAACAAATGGCCAACTGAAGTAAATTATTTGCATCCCTTTGACTGCTAAAAGATTGATAATTCATTAGTAGAAAGATAAATTTTCCTCCCTGTGTGATTCAATGAATAGAAGATCTAAAAATATTTGCAACATTTTACATTTGTTCAGCTTATGTAGAAACGTACAACTAGTGTTATTATTTCTCTGTACAGTGGTCCCTCGGGATACGAAGCCCCCGGGGAACGAAATCCCCGGGAGCCGAAACCGCCGGGACCGCCAAAATTCCCCCGGGATCCGAACAAAACCCCGGGTTAAGAAAGGGAAAAACTGCGCGGCCCCTTTAAATCGGCCGCGCGGTCCGTCCCTTAAAGCGGTCCCCCGGGAAACGAACATTTCCGGGTTACGAAAGGTAATCCGGAACGGATTACCTTCGTAACCCGGGGGACCACTGTATTTTTATTTTCCTGCTTTTGTTATTCTGGAATTATTGTACTGTATGTAACTGAGAACCCTTTTCAATGTAAATATTTTAAAATAATAATAGTTTACAGCGTGTTTTTATTTGTTGCTCATGTTACAGTGGTAGAATTCAAAGACAAAGCTGTATTAGTCTAGAAAATATGTATGTAAAGGGATCTTGTAGCTCCTTTGACACTAAGGGCTGATCTAGATGCACCAAAAGAGGCGCGTCTAGGGCTAAAAAGGGTGTGAATAAGGTTCGGGAAGGCGTAGCTTCTAAACCCTCCCGACCCCTAGTGCGTATGGGTGCTGCCATTATTAAATGGCAACGTCCATACAGACACGCCATGATGTCCTCGTGGCACGGGCAGCTTTTAGACACAATGCGCACGCCATGACAACTTTGCACCGTGGGAGGGCACCAAGCACGCCCTTTCTGCCGCGCAAAAAAAGAGCTCCAAACGGAGCTCTTTTTTTGTGGCAGGTCTTTACTGCGGCCTTTAAACAGTCGCGGCAAAGACCCAGGGAGAAAGGGGCCGTGGCAATGGTCCCTTTCTCCCTTCAGCCCCACCAAGGGAAGCGGGGTGCAGCGGGTGCCCAGGGTGCGTGCTGCACCCCGCTTGGAGGCTGCAGGGACGCGGCAGTTTGCTGCTTCTCGCGGCCACTGGAAGCGGCGGGATGGGGCCGCGTGTCATGGCCAGCCAAGAGTTGGAGTCAGAGGATGAGGAGGAGGACATGGCTCCTCAGGAGCAAGAGGAATTGGAGGCTAGGCCAGGTCCCAGTTCTGCCATGCCAGACCCTAGCCCTGACAGTTCAACCCAAGGAGTGGAAGCACAGCCAGGCTCTGGCACTGTGGAGCTCCCTTCAGGGGCTCAGCAGATGAGTGTGGGCTTCAGGGAGGAATCTGGCTTGGAGGTTCCCTCCTTTAAGGAGTGAAGGGCTGAAAGTGCTTGTGTCCATCAATCTCACAGGCTGGCTGAGAAACAAGCTCTTAATAAGGCTCAGCTGATACCAGGCAGGGTGTCGGCTACTTAAACACCTGAGAGAGGCCATCCCTATGCCAGAACTTATTGTAAGTCTCTTGGTGTGACTGTGTGCTGGCTTTGTGTCTTTGGAACTCTGGTTTGCCTTATCTTGGAACGATTTGGACTTTTGCTGCTTTGTCCTTGCCCTGACCTCGGACCGGACTGACTTCCGTGATTTCCCCAACCCTGACCTTGGCTCTGGCTTTTGGACTATTCTTTGTATCAACATTTAGGCTTGTGGAACTGACTTATCAGCTATTGTTGGCGAGTGCTGGCCGCAGTCCGGGACCCTGCGGAGGCTGCCGGTGTGGCAGCCTTGGCCCCATCCCACTGCTTCCTGAGATGGGTAGAGACCAATCCTTTTGGGCGGTCTATATCGCCCTTAAGTGAAAGAAAGAATCTGATAGCATGGGCTTTCATAGACTTGAGCTTACTTCCTCAGATGCATGTTTGGAATGGAGAATCCAGAGATAGACCTATGTAAGCCAATTCAAATTCAAAACCTTGTGGATATGGAGATGAAATAACAAGTTCAGTTTTAATTATGGTTGTTGGGGGACAAAGGCAGGAGGAAGGCTATTGCATAAAGCCAAGGAGAGTAAATAACCATATGAATAAGTGTTGGAATGTAGTGTGGGAACCAGAGAGGATATGTGATGAATGGGTCAAGGGCTCCCTCATAAGGATGGGGGTGATGACGTTAGATTGTGTTGAAATGTGTGCAGTGTTCCAGGAAAATATTATTTCTATTCCATTGCCGATGGATTGAAGTCTGTGGATGCATTCCAATCCTGCTATTTTTCTTTCAAATCCTCCTTTGTAGTTCTTTTTTTCAAGGATCAAGATAGTCCTTGACCTGTTCTGAGGCATTCTGAGATGGAATACCCAGAAAGACTGAAGCGTTCTGCAACCAGTTTTTGTGTATTCTTATTCCTTATGTCTGATATATGTCCATTTATCCTCTGGTGTAGGGACATCCTGTTTGCCCAAAGCAAAGTGCTGTAGCACATTGCTCAGTTAGTCTCAAAGGTGTTACAAGATCCCTTGTATACTGATATGGTAGTGGTGCATTTCAAGTCAGTATTCCTAATAGGAAACAAATATAACTGATCAACAATATTTTTAAAGAGGCTAGGAAACAGTGGATGACTCTCTGCAGCATTGTCGCTAAAATCCCTGAGTCACAAACAAAAAAGGCAGAAAAACAAGAGGCCTAAGGTAGTGCTACAATTCCTAAGGTTTTTAAAAGGGCAGAAAAATGGGCCCATCCACACCACTGAATTACAGTGTTATTATTCTACTTTAACTTCCATGGTTCTGTCTTATGGAATACTAGGGTTTGTAGTTTGGTGATGCACTTGAGCTCTTCAGCTGAGAATTCTAATATCCTTCCCCAAACTGCAAATCCCAGGAATGGAATCATGGCTGTCAAAATGGAATCACAGTGGTATAATTCTGCAGTATGAATGGACCCTTGGAGAGAGGTCTCTGAGGTATAGCTCCTAAGATTCCTTTGGATTAAAAATGAGGGTAGGAGAAAAAGAGACCCTATCGATATCTTTTTGAGATATTAGGTATGGATCTGGGCAGGAACAGGTAAACTTCAACTATGAATAAAATATAAATATTATAAGAACAGTAAGTAATTGAAGAGAGTAAGACCGAGCTATAAAACTGATGGGGCAGAGCTGAAAGATGATTGTTGCTTGCCCACGGTGATGTTTACTCTAGGATCAAATATTCATAAAGCATTATATATGGCATCATATTTCACAAGAAAGAGAGGGGTTTTTTAAAAAATGAGGTTGTGGTACCACAGTTTTTGGCATCCACCATATGTTATAATTTTGAAAGAAAGAAGCCATAGTTTCTTGGGGAGAAAGATCAAGAGAGAAGGCAGTCTGATGGTTTTATTGTACTTAAAGATACATGAAAGCACTTCAGAGACAAAACAGACTGTGTGTTTTAAAGTAAAGTTTTGATCATTTGCAGTTCACCCTAAAAACACCCCCGTGTTTGGTTCCTGATGTCCCTCATGCTCTATTAAGCCTCGCCAGCAATGTTCCCATAGGAATGTGGCCAGTTGCCAGACATTCTCATGAACATTTCATTAAACTCTTTGGCTCTAGTACAAACAAGAAACATTATTTGCCAGCAATGTTTTCCTCAAAAATATGCAAATATTTGAGTTTCTATGAGTTGTCTTTAAAAAATAAAAATAAAAAAACAAACTCAAGAAATTTCTTCTGCTACAGTGAGGGAAATATATATACTTTGTATTTTTATTTTTATTTTAAAAACCAAACCTTTGTCAGAGCACTTATTCTTTAGAGTAGCTTCATAGCATTTCATTCAAATAGTCCTTTGGCATTTAAGGAGGGTGTTGTTGATAGCTTTGTAATTGCAGGGTGCTGATATGTTTTAATGGTTTTATACCTGCGTTTTATTAGTTAGCCACACTAATATCATCACGGGCCATCCAGTTCAGCCTCCTGGAATGCAGGAATACACAATAAAAGCACCCTGACAGATGGCCATCCAACCTCTGCTCAAAAACTTCCAAAGAAGGAGGCTCCAGCACACTCTATTAATATAATAATAATAATGTTTCACTGTCAAACAGCTCTTACTCTTAGGAAGTTCTTCCTAATGTTTAGGTGGAATCTTTTTTCCCTGTAGTTTGAATACATTGCTCTTGGTCCTATTCTCTGGAGCAGCAGAAAACAAGCTTGCTTCTTCTTCCTTATGACATCCTTTCAAGTACAGTTGACCCCTCCATTTTTGCGGGATCTGTTCCAGACCCCTTCCCCACGAAAATGGAAACTCACCAATATTCAAGCCCCATAGGCTTCAATGGGGTGCGTGCCCATGAGGCAGGAGGCCCCACCCCTTTGAAAATTATGGAAGTTGCCCCTACAAGAATATTGAAGACCGCTGACCTCAAATCTGCAAGAAAGGAGGGGTGACAGTATTTAAACAGGGCTATCATATCACCTCTTAACTTCTCTTATCCAGGCTAACCATACCCAGCTCTCTAAGCCTCTCCCCACAGGGCACCATTTTGGTTTTCCTCCTCTAGACACACTCCAGATTGTCCACATCATTCTTGTATTGTGGTGCCCAGAACTGGACACATTATTCCAGGTGATATCTGACTAAAGCAGAATAGAGTAGAATCATAGAATCATAGTTTCATAGAGCTGGAAGAGACCACAAGGGCCATCCAGTCCAACCCCTGCCATGCAGGAACTCTCAATCAAACTATCCCCGAAAGATGGCCATCAAGCCTCTGTTTAAAGACATCCAAGGAAGGAGACTCCACTACACTCCGAGGGAGTGTGCTCCTAGTAGTATTACTTCCCTTGATCTAGATACTGTACTGTACTTCTATTGATACAACCTAGAATTGCATTGGCTGTTTTAGCTGCTGCATCACACTGTTGACTTATGTTCAGCTTGTGGTCTACTAGGGCTCCTACATTCCTTTCACATATAATCTTGTTAAACCAAGCATCTGCCATCCTATACCTGTGCCTTTCATTTTTACTGCTTAAGTGTAGTACCTTACATTTATCTCTGTTGAAGTTCATTTTGTTAGCTTTGGCCCAGCTTTCTAATCTAGTAAGATCATTTTGAATTTTGATCATCTCCTCTGGGGTATTAACTCCTCCTCCTAATTTACTGTCATCTGTAAATTTGACAAGCATGCCTTTTATTCTTTCATCCAAGGCACTGATAAACACATTGATTAGCACTGGACCCATGACAAAACTCCGTGGCACCCCATTGGTCACTTCTCTCCAAGATGAAGAGGAGCCATTGCCGAGCACCCTTTGGATTTGGCTGGCCAACCAATTAAAATTTACCTAACAGTTGCATTGTCTAGCCCACATTTCACTAGCTTGTTTGCAAAAATATCATGTGGGACCTTGTCAAAGGCCTTACTGAAATCAAGATATGCTATATCCACAGCATTCCCTTCATTTATGAACCTGGTAATTTTATTTTTAATAAAGAGATCATATTAATATATTAATATAATAATAATAATAATAATAATAATAATTTATTTGTATTTCCCACTTCAACAGAGGATCGAAGCGGGATTACATCTGGCATGACTTGTTTCTGAGAAATCCATGATAACTTTTTGCAGTTATGGCATTCCTTTCCAAATGCTTACAGACTCTCTTGTAAGGATCTGCTCTAGAATCTTTCATGGTATTGATGTTAAACTAACTAAGTGGTAATTGTTTGGGACAACATTTACCCTCCTCTAGTCCACCGGGACTTCTCCAGTTCTCCAGATGTGCTCAAAAATTATTTCCGGTGGCTCTGGAGATAACTTCTGCCAGTTTTTTAATCCTTGGATTTAGTTCATCTGGTCCTGGAAATTTAAATTCATTTTGGGGTCATTCACACTCATGTTTTTGTACCGAGGACATCTGGGGAGATACAATGATGCAGTACCGAACTGAAGTTCCCAATACATTTACCATGATGAAATCTCTCCAGGGCATTTCAATCCTATTGACATTCACATTACCATAGTATCAATTTAAAATGGAGCCTCCATTTCAAATGCATTCAATCGTTCTCATGTGGTTTTTTTTTAAATGTCAATCAAATGATGTCCATCTTCGGCATACTGGTTATATCAGCATTTAAAGGTACTTTCATACTGATAGAGAATGGCAGCTATGCAAAAGCATTGGTGTGCATAACATGTCAAATTTTATTTTAAAGAAAAAGTCCACCATCTCATCATATTCCCAAGAGAACTCCCCTGCCCTGGCTTTTGTGGGCTCTGGGAATCAGCCATTGGTGCAGATAAGGGGACTAATTCATCGGCAGAAGAGAAAAAAAGTCGGGTGGTGCTTTAAAGGGACCACTTTCAGAAGTGCGGAAAGTTTAAATCCATTGCATTTATGAAGCCAGTTTCTTCACCCCTGCAACTGAGAGTTGAGAGGGAAAACAACGGTGTTTTGCCGGCAGGGCAAGACCAGTGCGATGTGTATGTTCTGCCCGTCTGCACATACCCTTCCCTTCCTGAGTGCTCTGAATGGAATCGAGAGTGCATTCTCATTTGCAGCTCTTTAAAAAAGATTGCTTCTTTCTAAAAGACAAGGTAAAAGACAAGTGGGTATTTGGACAGTCCCCTCCCCCCCCTTGCCCCAAAAATTGCACCAAGTGCACTCGGCGCAAATATGAATGACCTGGAAATAACCCAGTTTCTACACCGGGTTATTTTATAGTGTGAATGAGCGCTAAAATTAACCAGGTATTCCTATACTACCTCTTTACTTTTTCTGTGCTGTGTTTCCCCTATTGTGCCATCTGTGGCATTTTCCTCAAGTTGAGCATCCTTTTCCTTTCGTGAGAAGACTGAGGCAAAGAAGGTGTTGAGTAGTTTTGCCTTTTCTCTGTCCCCTGTTAGAATTTCTCTATCTTCTCCATGCAGTGGCCCTACCATTTCCTCCTTCCCTTTGATATGGACATACCCCTCCCCCCCCCAAGCAGTTTTTGTTGTTCTTAACCTTTCTAACAAGCCTGAGCTCCTTCTGAGCTTTAGCTTTTCTGACTTTTCCCCTACATGTGCTTGCTATTTGTTTGAATTCCTCTTTGGGGATTTCCCCCCTTTTCCATTTCTTATTCATCTCCCTTTCAAAACTTAGCTCTGTTGAAAGTTCTTTAGTCATCCATCCTGGTTTCTTGAGACACCTCCCATTTTTCCTCCTCATTGGACTTCTTTAAAATTGTCCCTTCAGTATCTCCCTTTTGAGAAATTCCCATCCATCCTGAACTCCTTTCTCTTTTACTATTCTTGATCATATGATCACGCCCAGTATTTCCCTACGTTTATTGAAAGTCAAATCTTTTTGATTGTTTCAGAAACTAACCATATTGTGCTATGCATGGTTGTTGTTGTTTTCCCCAGAAGTAAGGCTGCTGCTGCACTAGAGAAATAAAACAGTGT
Organism: Urosaurus nigricauda; assembly: GCA_034509955.1. Lineage (NCBI taxonomy): Eukaryota > Metazoa > Chordata > Lepidosauria > Squamata > Phrynosomatidae > Urosaurus > Urosaurus nigricauda. The sequence goes on from JAOEGL010000001.1 coordinate 99,426,057, forward strand.
GGAACCACTGCCATGACTCAGAACTATGGAATTCTGGGTTTTAGTGAGATAGTTAGCTTTTCCTATCAGAGAAGTCTCATGCCCCCCCCAAACTACAAATCCCAGAATTCCATAGCATTGAGCCACAGAAGTTAAAGTGCTGTCAAACTGCTTTATTTATGTAGTGTGGCAGCTGTCAAGCAGATGAGTAGCGCAGACAAGTATGAAAAGTCAAACAGCTCCAATGTTACTGGTGTTTTCTCTCTAAGGGAGAAGGCTTTCGTACTTTTCTGTGCTACTCATCTGCTTGACAAGGGTTATGGGCCTTAGTCTTACTGTGTTCAATGGGGCTTAGTAATTAATAATTATATTTTGGATTGCAGCCTAATTAATTCATATTTTTAAGACATTTGCTTATATATAAAAATTGTTGACTAGTTATCAGTATCAACTACTTAAAGAAGTATACAGTGGGGCCTTGTTATCCACCGGGGATTGGTTCCAGGACCACTACCACCCTGGATACCAAAATCCATGGATGCTCAAGGCCCATTATACACAGTGGCAAAGCAAAATGGTGTGCCTTATAAAAAGTGGCAAAATGAAGGTTTGCCTCTTGGATGTTTTGAACAATATTTGCAAGCTGTGGATGGTAGAATCTGTGGATGCAGAATTTGTTTATATGGAAGACTAACTGTACATAACTAAGTAATCTGTCCTGGCCCAACCCCTCCAAACCTGAGGAAAACACCATTCACCCATGCTCCAGTAACTGGCAGGATGGACCTCTTTCTTCCCATGCAGCTGATGCCTGGTAAAGTAGGTTCCTCAGGTTGAGATCATGAATACAGAATAGCTACATCCATAACTGTCACCTGCTAGGCAGGCTGAATCAGCTGGGCATGATCTGGTTGCTTAACCCCCCCCCCCCCCAGGTGCCTTAAAAGTATTCCCCACTATACTGGGTATTATGGGTCCACAGGTCCAAAGTGGTGGCAATCAATACTAGCAGGATGATGTTACTACAAACTTCTCATTTGTTTATAAGCCCAAACAAAAGCCTGTGGGTAGGAATCGTTGTGTATGGTGAGAGAAGCAGCTTATAGCCTTTTCTTTCTCCTGAGCCTGCCTTTTGCTGGCCAACCAGGCTGCCTGTGATTGCTTGGCTTTCTGCTTCATGGAAAAAAATGTGTGGGGCCAAGGAACAGTTCTAACGCCTGGAATATGGCACCCATCCTAACTTCATGCTCAGCCACAATCTGCAAATTGGAATTCTTGGAGAGTAGGGAAATGTACTTCCCAACTGGACATGTTGGTTGGAGGATTCTGGGAAGAAACTTCCCCAAGATCTGAGTCTTATAGGTGTACTAAGATAAAGTCCCACTGAGCTCAACTGAGTGTACCCATAAGTAAGTAGGTATAGTATTGAAGTCTTAATTTTAAATAACTAGAGATTCTGGACTAATGGCTTGGCTCCTGTTATGATGTTGTCTGAGCTAGAAGAGCCAGATTTCTGTTCCAGTTAAGCATAAATAACATCTTTTGAATCTGATGTGAACTAAACAAAAACCAGTTAAGTCAATATTCTCATTCTTTTAGTCACACTGCACCATTTAATCATTGATTTAAATTGAGAGCTCTGCTTAAATACCAGTGACACAATATAGCTATAAAAGCATGCAACACAATGGGGCTATTACATTAACAGGAGATGAGCGATATCACCCTTAACATTTGTGTTTACTAATGTTTGCATGTTTAAAATAACCTAAAAGAAATGCATTCTTTCAGCTCTGTATGTATTTTTCAAGTATCACTCTAAAAGTATTTGGTTCCATTTTTAGTAACCTCATATTGAACTGTACATCTTTTAAACTCAGTCTGTATTCAGTTTTTAAGTGCATTGTGATAGTTTGTGTGTTAACCTTGTTTAAGTATCTTGGTTCTTAAAATGACCTGACCTTGGTGTCGCATATAAAACAGAATCCAGTGGAATGCTTCTGCTGATAAAACTATTTATCAATGAAGGTGGGAGGACTGAACACCCCCCCCCCCCAACACGCACACACATTCCATGCATCCCTGAAACCTGTTTCAGAGGGCTGGAAATCCCTTCCTGGCCACACATAGGGCTACAGTGGGGAAGGGAAGGGAAGAAAGTTATGTCAAAATAGTAGGTGTCTGCTTGCAAAGCCTGGGATGTAGGCCATGAACTTAAACCAAATTTGATTGGAATAGAGTGTTTTGATACAAAGCATCTTATGTCTAAATTAACTAAGATGTTGACTGTCTGAAAGGAACTTACCTGTGCAGGCCTTTAGGCAACAGCATAATATGAAAGCCTTCTTAACCCATACCATAGCCCTAAGGGGATAGCAATGGATACCTGCTAAGCCAGTAGCTCTCAATTTCTAGTCTTCTGGAGGTTTTGGACCTCAACTCCCAGAAGTGTAAGCCAATGTGTCCAATGCTTATGAATTTTGGCTGCAAATATATGGAGACCAGAGTTTGAGGATCAGTGCTCTAAGCTGCTTTTCCGACCCCTATGTTGCTGGATTTATTGTAGACTTGTTAAGGGCACAGACTGATGGTGCTTCCTGAGGCACTATCATCCAATTTCATTGTCTAATTTCATTGTCCAGTCAACACGCATAGTATGTTGAGGTTCAGGTGATGCAGTCTTCCATCTCTAGTCCTCCTCTGTTTTCCCACCACATCTTGTAACAACCTTAAGAAGAGAAGGATAGTAGCCATGCATGTCCTTTTTACTGCTGGCACTAGAAGCCATCTAATACTAGAAAACACAAAAGTACCCTGGTGCTGCTTCTATGTAAAGATACTGTGGAACTGCCAGTGGTTTACCCAATATATTTGACACCTGGTGTGGATCATTTTTTTAACAACCCCCTCCTCTCTTCAACAGTATTATCTGGTTCTGACATAGCTGTTGGGTGAACAAGAGAGGGAAGCGACTTGCTTTCCTTCCTGGCCAGTAGACCATGTGGCTGCATGCAGGACTGAGCTACTGCTTTCTGGAAGAACTGCTGGCTGGGTGAGAAAGGGAGGAGACTAGCTTTTACTCCCAGTCAACAGACTTGACTTACCAAATCCAGAAGGCAGCCACCAGACCTAGAAGGCAGCAGCCACTGGGGAGAGTCGGCTGCTACTGCTGCCCCAAGTCTTTTTAGATCTGGCCGAGCTGCTGGCTGGGCAAGAAAGGGAGGTGACTCACTTCTCTGCTCAGTTAGCAGAGTTACCAGACCTGGAAGGGGGTCTTTTCCCACCAGCACACCAGGTGACACCTCTCTCTGAGTTAGCAGACATGGTGGTTTGCACCCCGCCCCACACCCCCTAGTAACATCCCTGGGAACATCCACAGCTTGTTCATTTACATTTTATGACTCCACATGACGTTGATATTACATGTAATTGTCCCAAGCTCTCTCAGTCATCTCACTGATTTTTCTCAGAAGCACTGGAGTGTCTTAACACCTGCAGCTTTGAATATCATCGGTGCTTCCCTAGCTATGACGTTTCAAAGCTATGGCATGAAAGTTTTTTAAAAAAATAGACTAATTAATAAACAGATGAAAGAAAACAAAGAAAAATCATTACAAGAGGGAGCCAAACTAGGCAGATGAAAAAACTAATGTCATAACAAACCAATTACCAATACAAATAATAATTAGGGCCATATTTAAAGCACAGAAACATTGTAAAATATAGTAGCTATAACTTATTCTAATATTAAAGAAGGTGTCATACCATATAAAAATATGATTGAATCATGGAAGATTCTGGAGCAGATCATTAAAAAGAGAGTCTGTGAATATCTAGAAGATAATTCCACAATCACAAAAAATCAATATGGGTTTCAGAGAAACAAGTCATGCCAGACAAATCTGATCTCTTTTTTTTTGTGGATAAAATTACTACCTTGGTAGACGAAGGGAATGCTGTGGATATAGTATATCTTGATTTCAGTAAGGCCTTTGACAAGGTTCCCCATGACATTCTCGCAAACAGGCTTGTAAAATGTGGGCTAGGCAAGGTAACCGTTACATGGATTTGTAACTGGTTGACTGACCGAACCCAAAGGGTGCTCAACAATGGCTCCATCCTGGAGAGAAGTGACAAGTGGGGTCCCACAGGGTTCTGTCCTGGGCCCAGTGCTATTTAATATCTTTATTAATGACTTGGATGACAGTATTGGGGGCCTAGTTATCAAATTTACAGATTACACCAAATTAGGAGGAGTAGCTAATACCACAAAGGACAGGATCAAAATTCAAAGTGACCTGAATAGACTAGAAAGCTGGGATAAAGCTAAAAAAATGAAATTCAACACAGAGAAATGGAAGGTACTGCACTTAGGGCAGAAAAATGAAATGCACAGATATAGGATGGGGGACATCTGGCTGAATGAGACCACATGTGAAAGGGATCTAGGAGTCCAAGTAAACCACAAGTTGAACATGAGTCAACAGTGAGATGCAGCAGCTAAAAGGCCAATGCAATTTTAGACTGCATCAATAGAAGTATAGTGTCCAGATCCAGGAAGGTAATAGTGCCACTCTATACTGTTTTGGTCAGGCCCCACCTGGAATATTGTGTGAAGTTTTGGGCACCACAATTTAAAAAAGATGCGGAGAAACTGGAGCGTGTCCAAAGAAGGGTGACTAAAATGGTTAAGGGTCTGGAAGCCATGCCTTATGAGGAATGCCTTATTGAGCTGGGGATGTTTAGCCTGAAGAAGAGAAGATTAAGAGGTGATATGATAGCCATGTTTAAATATTTGAAGGGATCTCATATTGAGAAGGGAGAAAGCTTGTTTTCTGCTGCTCCAGAGACTAGGACCCAGAACAATGGATACAAGCTCCAAGAAAAGAGATTCCACCTCAATATTAGGAGGGACTTCCTGACAGTAAGGGCTGTTCGACAGTGGAACACACTCCCTCAGAGGGTGGTGGAATCTTCTTCCTCGGAGGTCTTTAAGCAGAGGGTGGATGGTCATCTGTCTGGGATGCTTTGATGGAGAGTTCCTGCATGGGAGGGGGTTGAACTGGATGGCTTTTGTGGTCTCTTCCAACTCTATGATTGTATGTCCTAAAATTTGTGTTCTAAAAATTAATAAACAATTTTTAGCCATTTTGATACATTCATCATGTTCTATGTGTGGTGTCTTCTCCTAAGTAGCCTGTTTTGCAGAATATAGAAAGTTCTATACCAGAATGGAGACTGCAGTCAGGAAATCAGAAGACTGAAAATGGGAAGGGTGGCTATGGGGGAACTAGACAAGCTTATAAAGGGTAAAGATATACAATCAAACAATAAAGTTATCCAAGCCATTGTATTACCCATCACCAAAGGCTGGACAGTGAAGAAAGCAGATAAGATGAAAATCAACTAATTTCAGATGTGGTGCTAGAGAAAAGTGCTGAGGATACCATGGACAGCCAAAAAGACAAACAAGTGGTTCCTTGAGTAGATAAAGCCAGAAATCTCAGTTATCAACAAATACCAGGTTTTACTAAACCAATCAGAAATTCTGGGTAGTTCTGGTATTGTCCAGTGTTCAGCAATACATATCCTAGTTCCTGTTAGTCTACCATTGCACGGGGCAATTGTGGCCCTCTGAATAGTTGGGGGTTTAAATTCCCATTAGCATACCATCTAGAGGATCACAGTTGCCCATCGCTACAAATAATCCTATCTTTCAGACTGTACAGTATAACAGATGTCAGATTTACTGTCATCTGATGAACTACAGTGAGAATTTCATTTCAAAGCAGCTGAATAGTTACATATGGAATCAGAGTTACATATGGAATCAGACTGTTTTAGACTTTGGCACTCAGGGCTAAGCCACACACCAGTACAACCTTCCCATGCTTGTATTATTTCCAGTTACAAGTGAGTGACTGGATGATATATCCTGTTAAAAAGCTTTGAAGATAAAACAAAACCAAGAAATACTAAAATGGAAAACACAATTTCAGGCACAACAAAAGAATTTTAATTTGTCCTAGCTAGCAGCTGCTTTCCCCTCCAATGGCACTACCTTTCCACACTAGAGGGATTGCATGTGAGGCAAGAGGCTATGCTGCTGGCAACAGTGCTTCTGAAAGGGTCTCCCACGTCAGACAGGCTTTTGCTGAGGAGCCTGACTAAACGTGCCAAACAGCTACTAGGCAGCAACAGACATTGGTGAAGGATCTCACAGAGACAACAGCAATGGCATCATTGCTAATATTTGTTAGTACTGAGCAGAAGGGGGCACAGCAAACCCCCTTTGAATGTTTTTTACCATGAAAAACCCACAATGAGACACACTCAACATACAATCTAATCTCCAAGAAAGGGAATACCAGGAATTGCAGTAGCCAGAGAACTGTAACATTTATGTTCCTTGAATAATAAATAATAATAATAATAATAATAATAATAATTTATATCCCGCACCTCTACAAGATGCAATTGGGGTGGCTTAGAAAGATTAAAAAACAGTAAAAAGTAAAGTGATGCTCCTTGAAAGTAAAGTGATGCTCAAAATTCTGCAGCAAAGACTTTCACTATGTATGCAGCAAGAAATTGCAGATGTCTAAGCTGAGTTCAGGAAAGGAAGAGTCATTAAGGATTGTATTGCACACATGTTAGATAATGGAGCACACCATTTATAAATTGGCATAAGGTGAAAATTTCTTTTGAGGATGTTCAGCCATTTCTCTCTAGCACTACACATCATAGGCCTGAAACAGATTGGCAGACAGGGGCAGATTCCATCTGCTTCAGGGGCATGATGTTTACACGGCTCATGCCCCTGGAGCTCCTGGAAGCCACCCTGGAGCCATATTGGGCCACCTAATGCAGCCCAAAACTGACCCCAGAAGGAACGGATTTTTTCTGCTCATCTTGGGACCACAACAAGAGGTGCCTTCAGGGCATTTGTTCAGCGCAGCTCTAGGATGATCGGGTTGGGAGCGGCTTCTGGCCACTCCTTCCTGCCCATCTGCTTTGCCCCTGAGTGACTGACTTTCAGTACAGGCAAAATGCCCATTATTCATCCTGGTTCATTGTGGGGGGAAGAGGACAAACACAACCACTATTGGCATGACTCCATTAACATATGTAGGATAAAACAATTTAACAAAAGGTAGATGATCCTTGGACACATGACAGAAGTGTAACTACTGCAGAGTAGAATTCTGGAACAAATTAAAAATGTTCGTTATTTCATCTGTAGATTACTATCTAATTAGTCCAAAGGCTAGTCTAAATAGCCTTGTTACTATTTGTTACAATGTGTAATAACATGAATCAGTACATGTTTGCTTGGTAGCTTGGCCTTGTATCTGCTTATATCACTGAGCTTTCTATTCTTAACATCTCTCTACATAAAGTTTAAATTGCTAAAAAACCTTGAGATCGAACTAGACAAAATGAATAACCAAACAGCTTTGCTAACAAGGGAAGGACCTAAGGTGTACATGAGTGAAGGAGGTAACATCCTTTTTCTTCTGCATCTGTTCCTTGAAACATTTTCCTACCATTTTGACATGCAAGTTTAGCCAGATTGTCGTGAAGATCCTTGATGCAAGGGAAAGAAGTAAATTTACCCTACCTTTAGCAAAAGATGCTATTTCATGGTGTGTGTGTGCGTGTGCATGTGCACATATGTTTAAGACTTTCCACTCTATTTAATGGGGTACAGAGACCTGAATAGCATGCATGTGGCTGCCCTTATGCCTTGACTTTCAGCTCAAACAGAAAAGTTTAATCTCTGGATAAAGACTATTGAGGAGGGATGGTCATGTATTCCACTTTTTCACTTTCTAGCTCTTTCCTCTTCTAGCTCCTTCCTCCATCTGTTGTTGGTGTTGGAAATTTAGCAGAATAATGGATAATTATTTCAACTGGCTTACCTTAGTGACTATTTAAGGGATTCAGCTGCTAGGAGAAACAGTTGTAGGCTTTTCCTGCTTTTAAATTCTCTCTTAGGATGTGTTTTCCAACATGATCTTGTAAAAATTGATAGTAAGCTATGACTGATCTACTATCGCTTGCTTGTAAAAAGTGCTTACATGTAGGCCAAGTTAATTAAAATTTTATTGCCAGGGTGCTAGGCTCCGAACTGCATTATGCATGTGAGCATGTGTGTGAATGGATCTGAAAGGAATAACTACATGCAAATCAGAAATTATTAACAGAACACTAAAAAGAAAAGAATGCTTAACAAAGTCTCCTGCTGTCTAGTATATTCATTATTAGTTAATATGCTTCAATTCTCTGTTCTCCCTAGATTCCAAGGGCCTAACTACATGTTAATGATGTGATTAACCATTGGGTTGTGCATTAAAAAATCAGGCATGACCAGGATGGAGATTGGGATCAGCACTACAATATGCAGGGAGGGATGTTCAAATTTCCCTTCTCCAGCTGGGCTCTTGGTAAAAATTGCCTTCTTGTGTAGTAACTAGCTTTGCATTAGGAAAATAAAATCTCCCATTAGGTGCAACGGGAGATCCTCCTGTCAATTGTGTGTGTAATGGGTGGCGGTGGCATTGAGATAGCAAGTGATGAGAGAAGCATTAAACTTCCCTGTTATTACCACTATATGATGTTCCACCTCTCACCCTTCCATTCTGATGGCTCTTGGACTCATCTTTGACACCCAGGCTTATCACACTAGAGGGCAAACAGGATTTAAACAGGAATTAAACAGGAAATGCCCTATGTTAAACATAAGGCAACAGGAAATGTTGAAAAACAGGAAAAGCTCCTTCCACAGCTTAGCAAAGATGGCATCTACATAGTATGTGGCATTTGGGTTGACCCTAATGAAACTACTGCCTACCATGGATTGTGAAATTTCTCTCATGGGACACTGTAGCTTCCTTTGGTTTGTTTGTGTAAATCTTTATGATAGCTTCTTTTAAACTATCGTATCTTCATTGCAATATTTCCTTTCATCCCTGTAATTACTGTTAAATCAACTGGGCATTTTCACAAGGTTTTTTTGGCCCTTTCTGTGCCATTTTAGGTCCAAGAGGAGAAGAAAATAGGCCTCTCCTGGACCTGAAACTGATTTTTACATTTTTATAAATCATAACATTGTTCCTCATGCCCCAGAAAGCATGCCCCAGGGGCAGGAAATTGTTGGACACTGCCCTCCTCCAAAATGGTTCCAAAGGCCTCTCTCCTGCCCTTATACAAAGAAAATTCCTTGGGCTCATTTTTTAAAATGGGAATCTTCTTCCCTATTGGAAGGGTAAGGTATCTCTAAAGATATTAGTGACACACTATTATTACTGGATATACTGCTAAACATGAAAGGCATATGTAATATTAGATACCAAGACAGTTAGAAGCTGAATGTTTACTACAAATGGTAAGTCAGATTATGTAATGTACCAGCACTCTAGCTTTTACTTCACGTGGGGCTTAATTGACTGTTAACTGTGAAATATTTGTTGGATCATAACTGTTTCCCTTTAAACATCAAATACTCTACTTAGCCACAACTGAAAATTCATGAGCATTGACTTTCAAATACAAAAACCAGGAGAATAATAACTTTTTAATTTGAAATGGGTAAACCACAAGGATGAAAGAAAATCTGAAGTTGGCCAAAGGATTACCACAGTGTCAAAGACAAGCTAAAGCATAGGAAAGCAGTCAGAAAATTTTAATTTTTCATATAGAGGCTGCATCCACTGCCATGGCTCAATGCTATAGAATTCTGGGAATTGTAGTTTTGTGCAACATTTAGCATTTCTGTCAGAGACTACTTGTGCCACAGGAAACTACAAATCCCAGAATTCCATATACTCTTTCATAGAGTCATAGAATTATAGAGTTAGAAGAGACCACAAGGGCCATCCAGTCCAACCCCCTGCCATGCAGGAACTCACAATCAAAGCACCTCCGACAGGTGGTCATCCAGCTTCTGTTTAAAGACTTCCAAAGAATGAGACTCCACCACACTCCGAGGGAGTGTGTTCCACTGTCAAATAGTGGAAATCAACAGGGCTATACAAATAAAGGTTAATTAATTAATAATAATAATAATAATAATAATAATTCTCATTGTTAGGAAGTTCCTCCTAATGTTGAGCTGGAATCTATAGCTTGCATCCATTGTTCCAGGTCCTATTCTCTGGAGCATCAGAAAGCAAGCTTGCTCCATCATCAATATGACATCCCTTCAAATATTTAAACAAGGCTATCATATCAACTGTCTCTTCTCCAGACTAAACATACCCAGCTCGCTCTTTCCTCATCAGACATGGTTTCCAGACATTTCACCATTTTCGTTGCCCTCCTCTGGACACACTCCAGTTTCTCCACATCCTTTTTGAATTGTGGTGCACAGAACGGAACACAGTATTCCAGGTGAGGCTTGACCAAGGCAGAATAGAGTGGCACTATTACTTCCCTTGATCTAGACACTATACTTCTATTGATACAGCCTAGAATCACATTGGCCTTTTTAGCTGCTGCATCGCACTGTTGACTCATGTTCAACTTGTGGTCTACATTCCTAGATCCCTTTCACACGTAGTTTCATTCAGCCAGGTGTGCCCCATCCTACATCTATGCACCTTACACTTCTTCATGTTGAAGTCCCTTTTGTTAGCTTTGGCCCAGCTTTCTAATCTATTAAGATCATTTTGAATTTTGATCCTGTCCTCTGGGATATTAGCTATTCCTTTTAATTTGGTGTCATCTGGAAATTTAATAAGCATGCCCCCTATTCTTTCATCCAAGTAATTGATAAAGCTGTTGCATAGCATTCGGCCCAGGACAGAACCCTGTGGCACCTGACAGGTCACTTTTCTCCAGGAAGAAGAAGAGGAGCCATTGCTGAGCACTCTTTGGTTCAACTGGTCAATCAGTTACAAATCCACTTAACAGCTGCATTGTCTAACCCACATTTTACTAGCTTGTTTGCAAGAATGTAATGTAATGGAGGGCCTTGTCAAAGGCCTCACTGAAATCAAGACATGTAATATCCACAGCATTCCCTTCATCTACCAAGCTGGTAGTTTTATTGAGAGAGAGAGAGAGAAAGAGAGAGAGAGATCAGATTAATCTGGCATGACTTGTTTTTCAGAAATCCATGTTGACTTTTTATGATTATAGCATTCTCTTCCAAATGTCCATAGATTCTCTGTTGAAGAACTGGATGATAATTTACAACAAAGGATCTCCTTGAACCCAAAGTAGTAAGCCATCTTCTCTGCCTACAAAGCCAGACTTTCCTGTCCATCCATCCTGGGGATATCCTAATCTAATCACGGTTTTTGTCACACTAAAATTAAAACCATCAACTGGTCCAAAATCCCATTGTCAATTCCTGAGAAAGGACACCCAGCCTTTGTTATCTGGTGAGATGGCCCATCATTTGGGACTATATTTTAGGAATTGGTTCCACAAGCTAACCTTTGTGCACACAGCTAGCATGTATATTCACACTCTGTATTTCTGTGTTGCCCTCAAACCTCCCAGTCCAGCTTTCTGTGGTCTACTCACACTCCCTGCAAATTGCTCAAACTCCACTCTCCTGTTTTCATCATTTCCATTTTAGTTGGCTCTGTATGCTGCATCTCAATGAATTGCTTTTGTATGTGTGTGGTGGTACTCTACATATTTTCTAAACAAAACTGCCCCAAACCTGGAATTCTCTTCAGTTTTTACTGCTATGCACAGGTGCAAATGGTCCTAAAGGTTACCCAAGCCTTGTTCAAGCTAATTTCCCCAACAATTGAAGAAATACTGTCATACAATGTGAGGACCTTTCCTTGAGTAACAGCTAAGAAATGGAACTATATATAAATCAGAAAGTCCAATCAGTATAAATCAGGAAAGTTAAACTCTTTCTGTGCTGTGACCCTACAAAAGGGTCTTAGGGAAGTCATCCTCTTTCCATTCAGCCTATCTACAATGTGGGCAACCCATTCAGAATATATATGTACTGTTGAGTAACTCTCTCTCTTCTTCAGCAGTTACAGCTGTTTCTGTTAATTGATTATAAAATCAGGTTGAATGGGTGGTTGATATAAGCTTCACAGTGACAGACTTCCTAAAATATAGACTGTCCAATCACCAAGGAAGATATTTTCACAAAGATTCTATTAAATACAGAAAACACAGATTTGGTGAAATAATTTCTTTTATTGAAATAAAACCCTGTAACAAACTAATTTGCATCACAAATTATTTAACTTAAAGAACCAGCAATTCCAATTATCACATGATTTTTGTGGTCAATGATGAATCACATTCAAAGAAAAACAACTGAACCCATAAAAAGAAAACTGAACGTAGATTTCACAGAATGTACATTAAAGACAATCTCTTCAGTGTGTAACAGAGAATATGTAGATGGCAGACAATGTATTCAGATTCAGTGAACAAGACTGAACAACAGTTAATCTTAAGCATACCATAAACACAGAATACCTGAACTTCTCAAGCTGTTCATCAATTTCCAATATCCAGATCACAACTGGGTAGTTTATTTTTTTCCTATCAAATAAAATTTCAAATATGTTTTCCAATGTATGTTAGTAACTGGATTTTTTTCTGACTTACAATTGATTTTAAATGTCTATTAATTTAACAACCTCACATACACACAGCAGCAGTTACTTGTTCAGTTCAATGGGTTAAATACTTATTGATTATGCCCCACATAGTGCACCGGAGGAGGTGCAAGTCCTTACAGCAAATTCTTAAGACTGCAACCTCTCACTCATTAGAATGCCAGTGAAAGGACAGAAGCATTTATTCATGCAAGCTTAACTGTTTTTATAATATATCCCTCTATTTAACTGGTAATGAAATTCCATTACAAGATCAGAATTTCAAAATGTTGTTGTATTCTCTTCTGCTCTGAATATTTATGGACATTTTTGGAAAAGAAGCCAAATTAATTTTTTAAAAAATTAGTTGAGAATCTAGTACTAAAAAAAAAAAATACTTGGTACAAAGCATACATGAAAATAGAGGAAGGTTAATTTGGAATGATAAAAAGATTAAAAATAGACATAGGCCATATATGCCTGCTATAAAGCCCCCTCTCACATGTGCTTTTCCTTTTCCTCCCTAAGTGAAGCTGAGAGTACCAGCAAATTATTGTGGTGGAAGGAAAAGAGCAAAAAGGCCATAAGTGGGATGAATAGCTTTGTTCTTGAGTAAGCTAGCCTGACTAGTTTTGAGTCTTCAGAAGAGTTTTCTCATAGAATCTGAGTATTTTCTCAGACCCACAAGGGTTAAAAACTCCTTCATTGTCTTTGAAAGATGAGATTTTCAGTATTTCAATTCATCAAATAGGTTTAATATTTAGGCCTAAATTCAATGGTTAGTCTCAACTAAACCCATCGGATAAAAAGGAATTTATATAAATATTGATTTATCAAGTTTCCAGTGATCTAATAGTTCTGCTGTTATTAGTACTGGATTTAGGCATTACTTACAGCTTAGTATAGAGTTAACACCATTTATTGACATGTGCCTGCAAGTCTTTTCTAATTTATGGTGCTCCTAACACCATGCCAAGAGGGGGAAAAAAACCCATCCGCCAGTGAACTCATCCTAAGACTATTTCTGCTAAATGGCCAGACAGTAAGATCTCTAAAAAGAGACAGAAACATAATATGGTATATTTTACATAAGTGGAAATCTGCTAACCTGAGTGGGCTTCCTGCTAAGTGACATTCAACAGGAAAGAGCAGCACAATAGTAAAAGGATATGGAAGAGGAAACCACCTTATAAACACTGGAAAGTAATTCCAGTTCACAAGTTTAACAGCTTCCAAGATATGATTATCTTCAGGAGTATATGGAGTTATGTTGCAGGGGTATGATTCTGTAGGGATTACATTTCAAAACCAATAGGAAGTACATTTCTATACAGCTTATCAGTGAACTAGCACACCCTAATGTGTAAGCCAATTGCCCCCAAGCTGGGTACTCATTTTAGCAACCTATAAAAGGATGAACAGCTGAGTGGACCTTTGAGCCCTCCTCTAGAATTTAACTTCAATGTTGTGGCTGAAATACCAGCATTTAAACAGTGCACCACCAGGGCTCCTTTGGATTACACAGAGCCAAACTGCAAGATTGCACAGACGTGGATATGTGCGAACACATGACCACTGTGATTTGTATGGTTTTTTTTCTCTAAAAGAAGGAGATATGATCATCCAAACTGCAAGAATTGTATTCACTTCCTTTGGAGAAGTAGTGCTTCTTAAATCTGTGCTTATGTGAATCTGGCTACCTTGTGAGTCCTCACATGCATGCTGGCAGTCAGTATGCATGGGGCCTGCCAAAAGCTGAACAGGATGGAGGGAGGAGGGATTAAAAACAGATAAAAGACTTTCTGTGGCAGTTTTACAGCACTCTGCAGCAGTAATTTTTGCTTTGGTCTTCCTTATCTGGTTCATCGGTCTGTGCTTTTAAGAATCTGAAACAACTATGTCATAGCCCTTTAGAGGTATAATGTAATTGCAATGCTATTCTTATATTACTAGCATAGTTTTGGAAAGTGAATTTATTTGCTGATACAAACAAGGCATTGTTAACAATAAAATTCTTCAACAACAAAGGAGGCAAGTGCTGTATAAATCAGGACTTTATGGCATAGTAACACAATTTTATCCAATTAGGTTAGCACTAGTTTTAAAATTAAAAGAATTATATATTTGATATAGAAATAAACCTGCTACTATAGTTATATATCTATCTATATAATCTATGTTTTCAGATGCAATAAATATTAGATATAATCTATAGACTCTATTTCATATTAATTTCATATAGGTGATAAATCTCTATTAGAAATATAAGCTGAGATCCATTTATATAAGCTTGAACATGAAAATTATTAAACCAATCTATGTTTGTAATATATGCATTTATGTACAGTGTAGAAACAGTTCTTCAGTTTAAAAATTGACTACAAAACATAACTCTGTTCTCCAGTACAGTTTCTTTTCAAAGAAATCTCCTTCATCATCTCAAATGTGAACCATTTGGAATACTGAAGATGCACCTCTGATTTACTTATGTGCCTATTTCTGAATCAGATCTCAGATAAGTACTTTAGAATATGGTCACAATACACATTCAAAATATAATTTGGGTTATTTTAAAACTCACTTTTTTCAGAAAGGAAGTACTATCAGAAAATAATCATTGGAAAGCATTTATAAAAGAATTGGTGTTGTTGAATTCTCCTGTTATAAGCTATCCAGGTACCGTTTGCCAAGAGTAAAAAGCTAGATAGCCATTCAGCCATTCTTATCCAATTAGAGTCCTTATCTTGGGAATTTATCACACGAGGAAAATCAGGGGTTTAAACAGGCATTTTCTGGGGACAGTCACATAATTGTGGCAAAGATTTTCACACAACCTCATGATTAGAGAGGACTTATCCCGTGAAGAACCAGGAATGCTCCAGCAACAAGTCATTCTCAGGGAAATCCTGTGAATGATTTCTTCCTGGAGCATTCCTGGTTCTTCCCAGCTTAAGTCCTTTCTAATCGAGAGGTTGTGTGAAAATCTTTGCCACAATCATGCGACTGTCCCTGGAAAATTCCTGTTTAACCCCCCAATTTTCCTACATGTGATAAAGTCCTCTTAGAGAGGACTTAGGCTTGGTT
Source organism: Urosaurus nigricauda (assembly GCA_034509955.1). Classification (NCBI taxonomy): domain Eukaryota; kingdom Metazoa; phylum Chordata; class Lepidosauria; order Squamata; family Phrynosomatidae; genus Urosaurus; species Urosaurus nigricauda. Next base: position 99,441,704 of record JAOEGL010000001.1, read on the forward strand.
AAAAATTCCATGTAGGCATGAATACATTTATATGTGGATACTTCATAGATCCTGCTGCCAGAGAGATTTTCTATAGGACTACATAAATACAGCTGAAGCAGCTATGTGTACATAATTGGTTCAAGAATATAAATACCTTCCCATGAAAAAATATCTCAAAATGACATTGGCTCACTTTTTCTTATTATTTATACGTATTTTATACATTTTATCAATGGAATTCCATTTTAAAAAGAACAACAACACAGTTGACTTTATACACCTCTATCTGATAAAACTTTTAACAGAACTCCAAACTTGCTGGTGTTCTCCTACTTTGAAAAGAGCCATACAGAGATTTTTCACTGTGATGTAATTTGTCTCCTCTGTTCAGGATGACTGTAAAGTACCTACTATTTAGTTCTCATGCAGTGAAGAATCTCTAGTTTTCCTTGGCATCTTTTCTCTTGTACAGACTTCACCATTCTGACTTTGCTTCTGTAACACAATCACCCAGCATGGTCTTTGCCCCGAGCCTATGTGCTTGAGGAAATACACTGCTATTAAAGAAGCTGAATCAAACCTTAAACTCAAACCCAGAAACCCATTCAGAGAAGGATTTTTCAGCAAGCTAAAATGGAACCAAATCCTAAAACCTGTTGCTATAAACTCAATCTGAACCCTTAAAACAAAAATGGATTAACTAGCTCAACACAATACTCAAATAATCAGGATCTTTAAAAAATATTTGAGGGTGTTCTGAAGGGAAGGGAAAATTTGAAAAAAATATTTGGGCCCTGGAATGAATTTTGTCCACTTAAAAGTCAGTAATGCCTGATATGATTCTGGAGGATACGGTTTGTCCCGATAATTTCATAATAATAAGATGGAAGCATAATAATTTCATCATAAGAATGTGGGTTAAAGCTCCAATCAATATAGTGGAAACTAGAAGAACTGGTTTCACCCTCATTTGATGGGACTTTTATACAGTGGACCCTTGGTATCTGCTGGGGCTCGGTTCCAAAATCCATGGATGCTCAAGTCTCAGTATATATAACGATGTAGTACAATGGTGAATTTATATAAAATGGAAAAATCAATATTTGCTTTTTGGATTTTTTAAAATATATTTTCAAGATGTGGATGGTTGAATCCATGGATGAAGAATCCATGGATACGGAGGTCCAACTGTACATCTGAGGACTGTAAGAGGACTGAGATTCCACAGCAGCTCAATTATTCTAATTTTGTTGGTCAGCCTGAAAGTGGGTATCACTACCATATTTTCATTCACTCTAACCTTATGAATTTAATAGTGGCCTCAGGGTAGAATAAAATACTATGGCAGCATCAATGGCAGTTTTACCTGCATGGTGTCATTCCTCAGAAAAAGTACTTACATATACAAGGATGTTTGTCCAAAATATGAACCATACAAAACTGATGGGACTGCAATCATTGGAAATTTGCTACAATGAAGACTAATATGAAAATTGGCCCTAGGAACTGAATCAGTAAAGCCAGCTTCCAGGCAGCCTTGGGGCTGTGGTGTTTGTCCGTCGCACATCCCAAAGATGCCTAGAAGTCGCCCTGTGGTTGTGCCTGAAATTACATGTGGGTGGCTTCCAGATGCTCGGGGAGGGGTGTTTACATGCCACTCACACTGGACCAAATAGGAGAGGATCTTTTCTGCTCGTATTTGGGCTGGTGTCAGGGAGGACTGGGGCCAGAGTGCATGATTGCCATGGCTCTGGAGTGACTAGCTCCAGGGCAGCCCCAATCTACCCTTTTGTATTGATCTGATCTGCCCCTAGGCTACTAAAAGTCTAAAATCAATGCAATAGATTCTGAAGGTCATTGGAATGGTTCTCATACAAAGTGAAAAATTTCACTTGCATTACCAAAACAAATTCAGTGTAAAGTACAGGAGTTAAATTATTCCTCACTAAAAATAAGTTATACCTGAAACCATATCAAAATATGAACTAGGTGAAGGTGTATATAAAATATTTTTTACATTTATGTTTGACCATTTTTAGTAGGGAATTATTTTTTTTAAAAAATCTGTACAAAATGTAGAACAAATGGAATCACAATTCTAACTTTTATTTTCTCAGCACACTTTGCCAAGTCCTTATGCAAAGGTAACTTGTATCACCTTTGAGACAGATGCTACAAGATCAGTTTTCATACTGATTTTTCAGACTAATACAACTATGTGCTCGAATCCTGTTGCTCTATACCACCAATACAACATAGACTGACTTTAAGTTAGCAATCAACATTTCTCACTCATTTTAGATTTTTAGAAACCAAGATAACACCAAAATAATTAATTATCTAAAATTATATACTGCTGTTTCTACAACTAAATAGGCCTTAGGGTACCAATTACATTTTTTGACTATCATTTCAGTTCAGTAAACATCACTCATTAAAAATTCCTTTCATTGCATTGGTAGGACTGATCCCACCTTTATTCTAGAATGTATGTGACTATGCTAAATTTATATGTGCTTTGCTCTAAGAGAGTTGCTGTTTCAAAATTATGTAAACAGTTCGTACCATTGCATTTGCAATTAAGCAAGAGTATTCTATTGCAGAAAATTGTATAGTGTTTTACTTTAATTACACTGTAATGCATATTTAACAGAAAACTTTACATCTTGAAAACTTTCAAGAAATGAAAAATCGAGGAATGTAAGAACAGGGAATATAACCTAGCTCCTTATAATGACATACATGTATTTCCAAATTTGCGTCATGTGCACATCTATTGTTTTGCTCTCATTTCCCTCTCTCTTCCCCATCCATGACTTTTGCAATATCATTCCTACATCTTATTGTGAATTAAGCTTAATTATATTGAAGCAGTTTAATATAAGTGGTTCTATGGACCAGCTGAACTGATACACCTTACAAAACAGTCCTTGTTGATGGTAAGCAATGGGAAAAGTCACTTCCAGCTGTCTTCCAGCTAACTACCTTACTACATGGTAAATGTAGTACAGAGGTGTCCAATTCTCCCTGCTCAATTGCTGACAAAGAGCCTATAACATAAAGAATGGGCTGATGGCTTTGAAGCTTGATTATGTCTTTTGAGTGGCTATGTTACATGGAGAACAATAAGGAACATTAAAGCAGCAGTACCAAAGACAGTAGGTGTAACAACAGATTGAGTGATGGTGAGTCCTGCACAAGTTGTTCCCATGACGCTGGACCCTGTATGCATGGGTTTCAGCATGGTCTCAGTCATTGCCTCAACAAAACTAATGTTATCTCTATTAGTCATCATGTTTTCCTTAGTTGGTTGTGTATTGATACTTGGGTCTATGATGGTTGCTCACCAAGAATACACGCATTAGTAGAAAGTGTAATCTTGCAAGGATGATCTAGCCATGGAGTCCCTCAGTAGGAATTCCCCTTCAGGTGTTCACTTTACAATATTGAAAAGAGTTCTGATTCAAAACATCCTATGCAAAAGAAATGCTGCAAGAATATTCTGAGAAGTATGCCATTTCATTTTAAAAAGCAAAGTGTGCGTGTGTGTGCGTAGGGAAGGATAACTGTAAAGGAAGGAGTGGCTCTTTGGCTGGTTAACTAATAGACACCGCTGGAATCCAATGGACTTTTTCATTCTAGGTTTCTGTATTTGGTGAAGAGATTGTATAGCACTCTCAGTGTTGACTTCAAGTCACAATTCACAATGTCTAAAATAAGAAGGAAAAAAGGAGAAGCAAGATGAGTTCTTTCAAAAATATAACAGTGCATAAATGAAAAGGTTAAAATTTGGAGCATATCTAATTTTATTTTCAAAAGCTGTACTTCATTGCAGACGACTACTGAAATCCAGTTTACTTCAACAGGATTTCAGCACCTGTCTGTACAAGTACTGTATAGGTAAAACTGTGACCCACCAAGCCAAATGCAATCCACCCAATATCTCAATTCAAGTCATTATTTCAGCATAAATCTATATTGGGAGAATAAGCCCTAATGCAGTGGTCCCCAAATTGTGTCTTAAGAGTTTTTGAACTTCAGCTCCCAGAAGCCTCAGCCATATTGGCCAATAGTCTGGGATTCTGGGAGCTGAGGTCCAAAATCCCTTAAAGAGCACAATTTGGGGACCACTGCCCTAATGAGTTGGTGCACTTTTTTGGCTTGGTTATGGGGGGCCTGCTGCAACCTTAGCTGAAAAATAAGGAGTCTCTAAAATAAAGATGGCAAACATCTTTCTGCTCACCAGCCAATTTCAATTTGAGAAAAGTTCAATAGTGAATAGAGATGGGGCCAAAAATATCAGCACATTTTCTTTTATAGCCAGTTACCAACAAGAGAAATTTCCACTTTTCAGAAAGGGGAAAAACCTGTGCAGAAACAGAAAGTGGTGCCGTGGATCCCATTTTGGGAGATAGATGAGATATTAGTGCAATAAATAAATGCCCCAAATGATGCTATTATGCTGAAAGGGGGACAACCATCTGGGGCTACCCAGAATGCAAGCTTTGCTTGCAGGTCCTGAAGTTCTCCATCCTTGTTATAAACATTATTAAGCTGTTCAGTATTATCACAGAGAAATAAATTCCAGGCCTTAAATGTCTACTTGATTCCCGGCAGTGGTAATTTTATCTCCATAAATATACCAAAAACAAAACAAAACAAAAAAACATTCCTAGCTCTTCTTAAATAGTTCTGCAGACTGTATGTACCTTTAATTTTTAACAGCATGTCAACATATTATGAAATAATATCAGAACCACACCAATTCCTATGCATGTGATGATGTGAATATATTCCAAACCTCAGATCAATATCTATAAGGTAAATTCCAATTACACCACAGGGTGACATATTCATAACAAAATTCATTTCTACAAAGGAAATAATGGAAATAGGTAAATGAAACTACTAACGTCACAAGCCCATCATCATATGGCCTTTTATAAGATCAAAAAACACTTTTAAGGACTCCCAAATCTAATTATACCATGACTTTACTATAGAATATGCAAAGAGATCTTGCAGCACTTTTGAGACTAAGGCCCTATACAGACTGGCCCAAAAAGCTGGCCTGTGGGTGGTGACAGGGCACAATGTCCTGATGACACAGGCCCTGACTCCGCCCCCAGGGTGTCATGATGCTTCACGCTGCTCCAGACGGCATGCAGCACCTTGGCATGCCTCTGGCACTGTGTCCAGATGATGCAGCACCAAAGGGGTGCCATACAGCTGTGCTGCTGCAGCTATGGTGCCCTCCAGAGGCTGGATCAGGGCAGTGGCGTGAGGTTGCTGCAGTCTGATCCAGCCAGTAAAGGGGTAGTGTCCCGCCGCCCCTTATAACCAATAAAGTTATAGCATGAGCGTTTGTTGACTCCATCTACAAAGATTTATCTGAAAAAGTCAACTTGAGTCTATGAAAGCATCCCTTTGCATACTGATATTCCAGACTAACATGGCTATACCTCTGTATACCTCTGTAACAATTTATTTGACATAGGATAACAAGAAGCAGTAAGGTCACATGTAGAACAAAGTTTGCAGAATACTGAAGTTCCATGGCACTTCCTTGAGATCTTGGACTTTTGGGTCTCTTTAGGACATCCTGATAATGTGCACTTCAACCTTGCAAGTGTGCTAAGGGAAACAGAGTGAATGCTGATGCTCTAGTATTAATGATGATACCTGCATCTTGATTCTAAAAATATTGTGCAGATTTCAAGATTCTATTCATATCCATTACTGTGTGCCTTCAAGTAATTCCTGACTTATGGCGACCCTAAGGCAACCCTATCATTGGGTTTTCTTGACAAGATTTGTTCAGAGGCAGTTTGCCATTACCTTCCCTTGAGGCTGAAAGAGTATGAATTACCCAAAGTCACCCAGTCGGTTTTATGCCCAAACTGGGAATTGAACTCTGGTCTCCAAAGTCCAACACTCAAACCACTATGCCACACTGGCTCTCTATTATTATTCCACTAAATTCAGTAAAACCAAATGTTCAAAAACACAGGAAGCCTCAAAAGTGTACATTACTTTAGGACCAGTATGATACTTTTCTGAGTTATTTAACAGTTCTCAAATCCTTAATGTTGATCAGGAATCAGAGAATGTAACATTTTATATGTTTATTGAGGTTTTAATGTTTCCATATGGAACTGAAATTGAGGTTGTTAAGATTAAGTTCCATTTTATTACCATTTAGTTTCTACTGCCGAAAAATGAAAAATGGATTTATAGAGCATAGCCATTAATCTTTTTCTTCCTCTTTTAAACTTTATTTCCATGTGCTCTAGAAACAACACATTTACAGTTAGGTTGTGCTAGGACTACACAGACAGAACATGAATCTGAGATTGGATATGCTCCTTGTTCCTGATTTTTAGGAAAACATAGCCTCTGAAGTTTGGGCTGCTATGTCGGCTATAGCAAAACAGAATACTTTTACTTCTTTATGAAGATAGTGAAAAATCTATTTACTTCCAGGTTTTTGATGCTTGGATATTAGGAAACCTTAAGGATTCTCAGTGAAGATATACATGACCTGTAGTTTTAAAAAACAGTTGAAAGCAGTTAGGGTCAAACCTAACAGTATGGTCAATACTGTTTTTTCCTGAGTGCTGCTCTCCCATGTGACAAAGGATGTTCATCTGTTTTAGCACACACTTTTCCTCACCAATCTATCTTGCATTTAGCTTGCTTTGTTTTGCAATTTGTCACTGAGAAGTAAACATGGGTTTATACAAGTGTAATAATGAGGCATGTTTTCTGTGAAGAAATCCTGTTGTGCGTAGGGGAAACAGTTAATCACAAAGAGTACATATTCTCCTTAATGACTAGTTTGACCCCGTATTATTGCTTATGGGTGATTCTCTGACTGACTCTAGAGCTCGGCAGCTTTTAGACAATACTTAGGCATATGCCTGCAAAACTATGAAACTATTGGATGAGTGTAGATTCACCCCCCCCCCCCCGGAAATCCTTAACATTTTGCCTGTGTAAATATATTAAGATTATGATGAAAGACCTTCCCTGAAGCTTCTGGGGCTAAGAACCCAAGAAATCCTTTTTTGGGGTCATTTTTTTTAAAAAAGACATTGGATGTACAGTAGACAAAATGTCAATTTTACTATATTTGTGGCAGCAGAATGCAGTTGTCATGTTGGGGATGGGGAAAATCCTAGATATTTTTTATATTGTTACTTTAAGAAAAATCATTAATCAAAGCAATTATAGTATTTAAAAGCTGTTTTGTATCCACATTTAAATTATTAAATTCATTTTCACTGCTCTCATGTTTGCTGGAAATTTTAATCATGGGCATTCTGCCCAGGATAACCACATATAAAACAGATGTGTTTTTCCATTCACATTGAGCAGGAAGTTTCATATTAAGCTTTTCAATAACTGCCCAAGAAATGTCCTGTACACACACACACACACACACACACGTAAATGAATGTTGCAATGTCCATATTGTTTGATTTACTCTGGAAAAAAACAATAACAACCAGCCATCTTTTAAAGCAATAAATACCTGGAAAACTTCAAATACTATTATGACATTAACTGTCCTCAAGGGAGAGGGAATCATAGTAATTCTCTACTTTCATTCTGGCTCTAGAATTCCCATGCTATCTTCATTCACTCTGAGTAAGGCCATGTGTTAGAAGTCAACATCAATTCACATAAACAAATAGCAAAGAACAGTTCCTACCAATATTTAAAAAAAACACCTCTCTCTCTCTCTTTTTGGCTAATACTGTATCATTGCATTCACAATGTTTCCAGTGCTTTTTATTTAAGGAACACAAAATCCAAAGTAAGTGAACTAGAGAATGAGATGTAAGCATGTGTGACTGCATTAAAACAGAATGCTTTTGACCAAAGGTGGCCAACTCATAGCCCACAAGCCACATACGCCCCTTGGTTTTCTGCACAACCTGTGGAACCATGGAAAGCCCTGCCTTCTTTTCACCACTACCCACCAATGAACTGGGTGGTGGACAAAAGATTGATGCCATTGGAGGTTATTAGAGACCTTCATCAACATTAATGGGAGAGCTGAAGATGTAATTTAACACACCTGATTTCCCACAAGAATCCCAATTTAACTAATTCCCAATGTAAATCCCAATTTTTCTGGAGGAAATGGGATATAAATAACTATAACAACAACAACAAAGATCACTATCCTCATTGCTCCAGCAGTGTGGGGACAACAACCCTGGCTACATCAGGAGCACTCAGGGAGAAAAAGCTAGATACCCACCAACAGCAATCTCATCTTCGTGAAGAGGTTGTTGCACAGCCAAAAAATTGTTAGAAGGGCTGGGAAATGCAGTAGAGAGCCATATGCCATTCTCTACCACAGCAAAGAGAGCATCTGAAAGCCAAATTTGCTTGGGCACTCACTGGCATAATCACATCTTTCAAAGTGCTTTTCTCTCTCTACTGCTACAGCTACACGTTCTAAGTAATAAAATCTGATCTATATTTATTTCACATCTTGGATGCTAAATTCTGGGGAAATAACAATCCCATGGTGATCTTTAGATTTATGTACAGGTAGGCAATCTCAGTCATGTTCCTATGCCTTGATTTGAAAAAAAAAAGAAAAGAAAGGAAAACATGCCATTTCAGAGCTTGTTTACTGAGAATTGAAAGCCTTCTCAATTTGTAAGAAGGAACAAATGTTATTATAAATCTCTCCACTATCCTACTGATTCTCTTGACTCCTTTAGGATAGGGTGAAAAAAAAACCAACAACAGTTCTTGAGAGAAGGAAGTCTTCTCCCCACACAACTCAGATGTTTTAACACAAAATCTGGAGTTTGCACTGAACACCTGAGGATTGGGGAATGTTTTTTTGTATCATGTACAGATAGTTATTCTGTCAAACATTCCTTCATGAGACTATCTATTAAACTATCATGGGAGATTTATAGATGGGAGATTTTGCTGCATTCAAAGGAATCTGGCTGATCAAACACTGAATGTCAGAAAGGGTGGGTGGGGGTGGATGGGACATCTACATGTTGCCTTCTGTTGCGAGAAATTTTTACTGACAGCAAATTACAATTCTTCACATAACAATTATCTTGCTGTTCTTTTGGAGTTCTTGTGGAAATGTAAGAGATCATATAGACCCTTTGGTAATTCTGATAAGGACGAGGGTTCTCCCCCCCCCTTTTTTTCTAAGTTGATTGCCAATCCCACAATCTCCACAAAATTATTCTACCAAATCTGCATGCAAAGAAGGGAGATTATAAATCCAATTGCTTTAAACGTCATTGCTTAAAACTGAACTTGGGGTCACCTAACTTCCTCTGGATTAAGCCCAGCAATTGAGAAAAAACAAGAAGATTTAAGTGCACACTTGAAATGTTAGGTGTTGACATTTCGCTTTATGTGTTTCTAAAAGCATAAAAAGCAATGGAAAATGGAAGTAATCCTCATAATTTCATTACTTTCAAACGAAACTCTATTTATCTTCCCTAACCTCCCTTGCTTACAGTACTTAACCCTCTCTTCTTAACCTAATTTAAAACTTCCCTATAATTTTTCAGTCACTTGTACCAATGGGCAAGATGAACTTCAAAAAGCTCAAGAAGGTACCTTCTGGCCTCGGCTTTGGTTTCTCCAGCCCTCCGTCTTGCATTAGCTCAAATGCAAAGGATACATTGAGCACCTGGAGATTCAATTAAGAGAAAGCAATCACACACAATTCTAAGCATACAAGGATCTTGTCTACAAGTAATTATTTTGCATGCATTAAAAATTACAAATTTCTAAAATCTATATATATGCATATGCCATTGTCTGAAATAGCTGCCAAACATAATATTCAATTGTACACATTATATATCTTTAAAATACTTTTATGTATCTCTACAGCATACACTGAGAAATTAGTTCATCTTCAAATGCAAACAAAGATTCTAGCAACAGCATTACCTTTTGCTCAAAACTATCAGGAGTCAAGAAAAAGCTGTGAAGAGGCACAAAATAGCCTTCAAGAAGACCCATAAGGAGCACCAGGTACACACCATCTGCAAACTTTAAAATGATATATTTTTTTTAGCACAGATCTTTTAAAATACATAATTCTGAATAAATAAATAACTATAAATCTCTGATGTTCATGGAAATCACATTTCGCTAAAATAGTGGTCCTTGAGAGAAAACCGAAATGTTAAAAATGGCAGTGCCTGAAGAGAGAAGCTTAATGACATTCTAAAAGGTTTGATCTCTATGTCTGTATATCTCCACATCTTACATGTAACTTACTATTCCATTTGTAAAAGCCCTAGAAAAAGATGGGGATTACTATATAAACATAGGCCAGAGTCTTGTTGGTGATATACACAACTGTAACAGCTCGTTATATCAGTATACTTTTTAAATATTGCCAAGGTACCTTCTTGAACAATGTTTTTGCCCCGCATGTGCAAAGGCAGACAAAAGATTCCAGGGGCAACTGTGCCCCTTGCTACTGACTTGTGTACCCCAGGAAGAAACAGGAGAAAAGAATCCTTCTTCTTCCCTGGATTCAGCGACAGGGGTAGTGTGACCCTGCTGGTGCTCTTGGATCTCTCAGTGGCCTTTGACACTATAGAATCATAGAATCATAGAAATTTAGAGTTGGAAGAGACCACAAGGGCCATCCAGTCCAACCCCCTGCCGTGCAGGAACTCCCAATCAAAGCATACCCGACAGATGGCCATCCAGCCTCTGCTTAAAAACCTCCAAGGAAGGAGACTCCACCACCCTCCGAGGGAGTGTGTTCCACTGTCGAAAAGCCCTTACTGTCAGGAAGTTCCTCCTAATGTTGAGGTGGAATCTTTTCTCCTGCAGTTTGCATCCGTTGTTCCGAGTCCTGTTCTCTGGAGCAGCAGAAAACAAGCTTGCTCCCTCCTCAATGTGACATCCTTTCAAATATTTAAACAGAATTATTTAAACTATAGATCATTCCATCCTTTTAGATCGACTGAGGGAGTTAGGGATCGGAGGCACCACTCTTCAATGGTTCCGATCCTTCCTCTCCGGAAGATCCCAAAGGGTGAGGTGTCTAAAATTGAGCTTAATTGTGGTGTCCCTCAGGGCGCCATCCTGTCCCCGATGCTATTCAGCATTTATATGAAGCTGCTGGGTAAGATCATTCGGAGGCATGGAGCTCAGTGTCTTCAGTACGCTGAAGACACTCAGATATACCTTTCCATGAGCAGATCGTTGGCCCAGACCTCAGATGGCATCTCCCCTCTCAATGACTATCTTGCGGCGGTAATGGACTGGATGAGGGAAAACAAATTGAAGCTCAATCCAGATAAAATGGAGGTACTCACTGTCTCGGGACCGAAGCCAGGTTTGGGAATACAACTTCCAGTCCTCGATAGAGTCACACTCTCCTCGAAGGACTCTGTTCGCAGTCTGGAGGTACTCCTCGACTCGTCGCTTCACATGACGAGTCAGGTGAATGCGACGGTCAGGAATGCCTGTTATTAGCTTCGGCTGATACGCCCGATGCTCCCTTTCCTGGAAACGAGGGACCTAGAAACTGTGGTACATGCTCTGGTAACCTCTCGCCTGGACTACTGTAATGTACTCTACATGGGGCTATCCTTGTGCCTAGCTCGGAAACTGCAGTTAGTCCAAAACATGGCAGCCAGGTTAATAACTGGAACATCCAGGAGAGAGCACATACCACCGGTGCTTAAAGCTCTCCACTGGCTGCCAATTAGTTTCCGGGCCCAGTACAAGGTGTTGGTTTTAACTTTTAAAGCCCTTCATGGCTTGGGTCCATCCTATTTCCGAGACCGCCTCTCCCCATATGACCCCCCCCCCGCACACTCCGGTCCTCTGGGAGGAATCTGACTGACTCAAACCTCCCAGAGGGCCTTTTCAGCCATAGCCCCCAAGCTATGGAATGACCTGCCAGATGAGATGCGTCCAGTTCTGGGCACCACAATTCAAAAAAGATGTGGAGAAACTGGAGCAGGTCCAAAGGAGGGCAACTAAAATGGTGAAGGGTCTAGAAACCATGCCCTATAAGGAACGACTTAGGGAACTGGGGATGTTTAGCCTGGAGAAGAGAGGGCTAAGAGGTGATATGATAGCCCTGTTCAAATATTTGAAGGGTTGTCATATTGAGGAGGGAGCAAGCTTGTTTTCTGCTGCTGCAGAGACTAGAATGCGGAACAATGGATGCAAGCTGCAGGAAAAGAGATTCCACCTCAACATTAGGAGGAACGTCCTGACAGTAAGGGCTGTTCGACAGTGGAACACACTCCCTCGGAGTGTAGTGGAGTCTCCTTCCTTGGAGGTCTTTAAGCAGAGGCTGGATGGCCATCTGTCGGGGATGCTTTGATTTGGAGTTCCTGCATGGCAGGGGGTTGGACTGGATGTCCGTTGTGGTCTCTTCCAACTCTATGATTCTATGATTACATCTGTTGACGGCTTTAGAAAAGCCTTAAAGACGCATCTCTTCCGGCAGGCCTTCCCAGATAGCATTTAATTTCCCGGCTCCAAACCCACTGCTGACTCCTTCTCCTAGTTCCTCCCCCCCCCCCTCGAAATTGTTTCATACAGCTTTGGGCAGTGACTTTTATATGTTGTATTTGTACTATGTTTTTAATTCTTAGCTATTTAATTCTATTTTAAGGGATGGGTGAGGGGGATGGGATTGTTGTATTTTAATATGTGTTGCTTTTAACTATGTTGTACCCTGCCCCGATTGCCAGTTCAGAGGGGCGGGCTATAAATAAATCATGATCATGATCATGATCATCATCATCATCATCATCATCATCAGGGCAATGAGACAGTGCTTGGGCATACTAGTCAATAGCCAGGAAAGGAGACAAGCTGCACCTGGGGACTCTGAATGCCCTAAAATACTCAAGGAAAAATGAAGCAGCCTACACATACATACATGTATGTATGTACATACATGTGTACACACATACACACACATAAAGGGAGAGAGAGATCACAAATGTAAGTATGCTGTGAGAGTTTAGCCATATTTAGCACGAGACAGATAAATGGTTGCCTATCACTGCAGGATGAATAAATGGGCCATTTATGGATTACATGTTTCTGCTGCCCTTCCTCTAAAAGGTTCTGTGTAGTATATGTCCCAGCAGCATCCATCCTTTGTGGGAACTTTTTTTTTTTTTTTTTTGGAGGCGAGGAGGGTTGCTTTGTTTGAGAATGGGATCATCTATGCATTCCATATAAATTTCTTGAAGCTCTACGATATTTATTTTTGTCTTGCAACCAATTACAAAAATATGTGCTATAAATTTTCCAACAAAAGAAAAAAAAAAGCATTGGTGAACAAGACACTCTTTGTGATTTTCTCTTCAGCAGAACAAGGGAGAAAGAGGGAGACTTCCAAATCTCATACAGCCAAAATTCTTCATCAACAAGTAACAATACAACCTAGCCCCTGAACCTGAAGGGATCTGGATAGAAAATCCTCATAAAAGGATGCAAGGAAATGAGCAAATATTCTAAACAGGACTGGTCTGTTTACTATGCAAAGCAAACGAAACTCCTTGGCATGTTTAGCAAAAACATTTCATTAATAAACACTACTACAATCTTAACTTTAGATTATGACGTTTCATGGCTATTTGTTTTCTGACCATGCCATAGGCAGTCATAAATTATCTGAATGAGTGGATACCTTTGATTCAGCACAGATGTCTATAGAAGTTTTAAAACAGATGATCTTTCCTATTCTGTTAATACATTTATATTTTAACTTGTTACATGCTCTTTTGATGATAGATTTGAATTTTAAGTTTTTTAACTTTTGTTTTGAGTGTCAAAAATGGGAAAAGAGAAGCAAGCAACCAAGCAAGCAAACAAAATTTGTCCGCTTTTGACCTTTTATTTGGAACCCTCTTTTAAAAACCTAGATATTATACAATGACTTTATAAACAAATGCTGCCCCAGTAGGTTGGCTTTGGTCCAAAATACACTTCAAAAATAACCCAGTTTTAGACCACTTTAACTGCCTTGGTTTAATGCTAGGGAATTCTGGGCACTGTAGTTTTGTGAGACATTTAGCCTTCTCCCTCAGTTCTCTGTATTGTGGTGTCACAATAAACTACAATTCCCAGGAATCCCTAGCACTGAGCCAGGGCAGTTGAACTGGATTATTTCTGCAATGTGTTTTGGACCTTTGTTGGCTAGGAATGATGGGAGTACGGCTTCCCCAAGAAATGGGCTGTGATTTTTATCACTGTTTTTATGCACTTTGCTTATTTACTATATGCATTTTTTCATCTTTGCTGTATAGGATGGCATATAAATACATCTTTGATGTATAGGATGGCATACAAATCATATTTTATATAAACAAGATCTTTTGTACCAAGCCTAACCCTGGTAACAGATGCCTTAAATTAAAGTAATCCAGATTACTGCCATGTGCTCTACATCAATGCTTCTTAAGACAACTGATCTGGCAAAATGGCAGTTCTCCCAACCTTTGTGTGCAAGGAGCTGGTAACATATTTGTGCTCACTGGCTAAAGTTCTTTCTTTCCTGGAAACTCTCCAGGACCAGCAGCTAATGGTTTGTGGACCAGCACCATCCCATGGACCACCACTTTAAGCAATGCTCTGCACAATATGGAAATTCAAACTTGTCCAGAAAGCAGCAACTAAAATGCTGGTAGGTGCTAATGTATGGAAGCAAAAGCTGCTCCAGTTATAAGTTTGTTTGTGGGCACAGTTCAAAGTGTTGGTGATGTCCTTTTACTTCCTTAAACAGTTGGGGTCCTGGATACCTTAGGGTGTCAGCCTGTCTGAACTTGAAGACTGGAGTCAGAGGCCATTCACTGTGTCCCAGCTGTGGGGGAGCCATGACTGATGGGGATAAGAATAAGAGCCTTCTCAGTGACTGCCTCTAAACTCTGGAATCCTTTCTTTGCTAGATTGGCATTCTCTTTCATGGCAGTTTGCTGTACATTGAAAACCTTCTTAGTTAGGCAGGCAGTTGCCTTATAAACTGTTTTTATTATTTTCATCTGCTTTATTTTTCTACTGTTAGTCAATAAATTTATTTTAATTTTTGTTAACTGTCCTGAGTAGGACGGAAGCACCAGAAAGGCAGGCTACAAATTCTTATATCACTAAATAAATTGAAAATAAGTGCAGTACCAAATTGAAGTTAAATCATTTTACTTCTACCATCATCACCACCATTACTATTACTACTATAATACAATTGCTTTGATTTGGGTTCACAACATTTCACTTGTAGATATTAACCTTGTAAAATAAATCACCATTATTATCTGCATACTGACATGTGAAGCTCAAAGAAAATAGCTTGCCTGATGCAACCTGCTGTGTTCATGGTAATGGCAAAAGCCACCCTCTTAGCCCTTCATTCTGAACAGAATGACAAGCATTGTAAGTAATCACCCAACAGCAAGTCTAAATTGGCTCCACTAGCAACAGCAAATCTCAGATAGCTCCGTGTGTGTGTATGTAATATTTAATAATGCTCTTTAATAAAAGCATATAGCCTCTCTCTGGTGCTAACATTGGTGTAATCCTCTGTATAAAAACAGCCTCCGCAGTCTTTCAAACCTCATGGATTTTAGTATCTAAAACTTGATGAAGCTAGTTCTTTAGAACTAAATCTGTGATGATCTCCTACATTCATTGCATCTCTTATTTTGTTACTTGGCATTCCACAATGCAAACAAGATTAATAAGAAGGTAACATGTTTTCTCGTCTTCTGCAAATTAATGCTTCATATATGGCAGAGCTTGGGAAACTACTTTTTAAAAAGTGATTAGTTGCAGTGCCAAGCTTTGTAAAAACAATTCCTTGCTTTTCCATTTTTAAAAAGTAATGAGTAACTTTTAATTTACTTAAAAACATTAATGCTATTAGCTGGGAGTCTATGCTACAAAGTACACTGTCTTCCTGTGTAGCTCATTCTTGACTCAACACCCAGAGCACAAGCTTCAGCATACATCAGTACGTGAATCATTTGATATTCACTGATATAGTTAAAAAGCCTATTTTAATAAAAAAAGGAGTGAAGTTATCATTCAATAAGTCACAGTCATGATGTTTATATAGTCGTACCTTTGATACTGGACAAATAATTAATTACACATAACTAATTATTCCCAAGCTGTGTAAATGTGGTACTTTGAAGGGACTTTTATGTCAAGAGATAGTAACTCTTTACTACACAGGAGAAACTGGCTACCTATGGCCAGTTGCTCTCTAAGGTAGCCCAGATATGCAGGTGGCCCAGATAGCTAGGGTTGTGAAAATGTGCCATCCTTCATTGCAATTGACAGAATCCCACTAGCACCTACACCTTGTTCCAGTTATGTATCTAGTTCCAAGACCTACTATTTCTGGCATGGAAAATCATGCATATTCTTTCATAATATATTCATCCCCCCCCCACACACATTTTTCCCACTGAGTGAAGCATTATGTCAGCCTATTTCAAATATAGGCATATGTCAATTTAAAAAGCCTCTGAGAATGAAGCTTCTTTTTACCAAGGCTTTTGGGCACACATGGCTAGATGTGAGCTGCTTTTCTAACTCTTTTCCTGGCAGGTTGCATCAGACAAGCTATTTTCTTTGAGCTTCACATGTCAGTATGCAGATAATAAGGGTGATTTATTTTACAAGGTTAATATCTACAAGTGAAATGTCATGAATCATCTCTGTATCTGAGGCAAGGCAATATATTCAGGAGTAGCTATGCTGGCCATACAGCAAAATGAAACAAAACCCAAAATCCACAAAAGAGTGGTGCCTTTATTGGCCAGCCAAAATGTGCAAAACACATAATGCACTCTTTCAAAGGCAGTTGTTGTTGTGTGCCTTCAAGTCATTTCTGACCTATGGTGACCCTAACATGAACTTATCACAGGGTTTTCCTGGCAAGATTTCTTCAGAAGGGTTTTGCCTTTGCCTTCCACTGAGGTTGAGTGTGACTTGCTCAAGATCACCCAGTGCATTTCCATGGCTGAGCAAGGATTCAAACCCTCTTCTCCAAAGTTGTAGTCCAACGCTCAAACCGCTATCCCAGGCTGGCTCTAACAAGGCAGACAGGAGATTCCATTGCTAACAAAGGCTTACTGGAACTAAAGCATACACATATTTTCAGCACTGAGCAGATAAACTCTGACTGCAAGAAGGACACGGAGACAAGAAGTGGTTGTAGGGAATTTAAAAAACAAAGAAACAAAAAACCTCCCAATTCAGTAGGGCATAGGCTAGCACTTTGTGATCAGAAAACATGCAGGGTAGCTGTGTTGGCCATTTAGGAAATTCAAATAAAATTCCACCAAACAGTTTAGTGGACTTTGTAATCAGGTTTTAAGTGACCCCACTAAATTCCTTAAATGTAAGCCTAAGAAAACTGGGTTCATTTAGACAGTTAAAGTGAGATGCAACATGAACAATGAAAAGATATGCAAGGGCAGACATTCTTGTATTTTGTAAGAAGTCTTTAAATGGCCTATAGGAAGTTCAAAATGTTTTTGTTTACTTACACAAGACATTCCTGATCTGATTGCTTCATTTCACACATGTATATTATTACTTTTAAATAAAAAGTTCTCAAAACATGAACTGATCTTTTTTTGTGTTATAGGAACCTGTTCCTGCTCTTTCCATTTAAGGTATGTTTCTGGTATTAAATTCTCTATTAAAACTGATTTCCAGGAGCACACCAACTCTGTTAACCGAGACATATCTGTATCTGCATTTTCAGTCATATTTTCAAGTTTTTGCATGATTTTATTCATCTTCTTTTTTTTTTGTTAGCTGAAATGCATTTCAAGGCTTGTAAAAGTATGGCTTTCTGAGGTAAGATGCACTTCATCCTGTTGGTAGCTTCAGGAGGTACAAAATTGGTATTTTCATAGGGAATTTGAAACCAATGGCTTTCTCTTCCATCCCTAGTGGTAGCTATGGAGATAATACAGTGGCACCCTTTCATTTCCTATTTCCAGTTCATAAAACTGGGTGGTTCACCCACCATCTGTGTGCTAATTACATTTTGCAAGGGGGGGGGGGGGGGAAACAGTTTCATGTTTGTTACAAAGAGAGGGAAAGGTGTACAAACAAGCTGTTTTGCAATCACAATACCCTCCTCCCGCATAAGAAACCATTCTTTTGTAACCTACCATTTTCCTGTGAGCTCTCTAATTTTGCAGCTTGCAAACAGAAAATAAAAGGGCTGGTACCTTTTGTCAGGCAAATTGCTTGTTAATACCCAATGGCTGGTAAATGCTCTTGCAATGGAAGCTAATGCTTAGAAAACAGCTGGAGACTGGTCTCCTGTGATTTGAATGAGAGATTGGTCTAGAATTTCTGGAATGTGAAAGCTGTCAGAGCTTGGAGAAAGTGACACACCTATTCCCCTCCTTGCAAGGCAATAAGGCTGTATGCTCTGTGTGTGAAGAAACAGAGGTCTGGAGAAAGTCCACAGGAGTAGATACAGAGCAGAGTCACCTGTGGGCTGGAATTTTCTCAGGGTGCTTCTACCTGGGTGATGAAGGGAGTTAGAATGTGTGCAGAGTGCAGGCTCCTAGTCTCCACCTCTGGTTTATGTGTGTATTTGTACATAAACTAAACTTTTTATTTAAAAATGCTGTGGTTTTGATCTAAACTTAATTGCCCTGAAAGCAGAGGCACAGAAATCAGTGGGACTTACTTAAAATGTAACTAAATAATTTTAAAATATTTTAGAGATGATTAGAAGAAGGATTTCAATTTGTTCTTAACTTTTTTCTCTCTGATTTCTGTGTATCCACTGGCAGGCCATGGTGAGTTAGAAAGCAATATATAAAGACTTAAAAGAAATAAATAGACAATAAATTCCAATCAGTTTCAATAGGTCATCTCCCAGTATGGCTTAAGTCTAGATCTAATCCCATGTCTCCAGTGGTCCCGCCTACAAATGAAACCAACTCCTTTATGAACAAACATGAAGAGACGTGGATGACCGCAATTCAAAGGACAGACAACTTGTCTGAAGTGCCACTGCTTATTTCAGTAGAGTTCATCTCTCCCACCCCTGCCAAAACTGCTGCAGTCCACCAAAAACCAAAACTGTATTTTAACCCAAAAAGAAGAAACATGCAGGCTATGCCTCTTACTTCAATTTAAAATGTGCCTTTTTGTTGATTCAGTGGCAACTGTGACAGTGACACTATGAGAGTTCTGGTGGATTGGAGTGGGTGGAGGCAATGTAGTCCTTTCACAGCACCGATGCAAGTTTCCCACCTCTACACCATATTGTAAGAGCACAAAGGACATACCTCTCCTTGGAAAGCACCCAAAATTAGAAGACACTTTTTTCTGACGGAATAGTTGAAAAGCAGCTGAAATTTGCTGGTGAATGACTAGACCTTTGCATGAGATTTTCCTAGAGCTGCTTCTGATATTGATTCACTAGCCATTGACAAAACGGAAATCAGATTTCAGGATTAAGAGTTACCACACATTATTTTGTCTGCTGTTGCAACCATCATATGTATGCATGCTACAGCAGAAGGAACCACTATCTCCTATATAATGCTTCACACCAAGCCTTCCCTTCTCCTTTCCTAGGAGGTAACACAAAGGAAAAGGACCTCTGGCTGTCAAGCTGATATTGGGGGGAGTGGGGGAAATGAGACAAAGGAAAGAACAAAAGAATAGCCAGCATTTATTAAGAAAAAAGGTCAGGCTAGCAGAGCACAGTGAAGTCTTGGAACAGGATCCAGTCTACTCACATTTATATACTTAGCCATAATGCTCAATATGTGAATCTAAACAATGCAACACCTCTGAGCACAACCCACTCCATAGATCTGCTGGGAGCAGTTTTTGAAGAATTTGAGGAATTCTGTACACTACCCTCACCTCCTTGGAAGAAGAAATACAATACTCTATGTCTTTTTAAAAGCACTGCTTTGCAAAGGATAAACATGGGACAATACCAAAGCAACAATCCTCCTGGGTTAGGACCCACAAAATCAGAATGACTCTGGGCAAATTATGACTGCTGAAGGCCTTGTCCTCTTATTGGAAAAAACTGTCTTGTCTTGAAAGATATTTTTTTACATCTGGTATAACACAGATAAATGTGTTAACTTCAACATTTAAGGATGTTCCATTAGTAATGGTATTTCCTATTTTATGCGTCTAGCAGCACAAGTCAAATATGCAAAGTTGGAGGAATGGTGACTTGATTTTCCAAAATTCTAGTCTGGATGTTGGAAATGTGCCACAGGCTCCCACTTCCATTCCCTCCCGTGTAGGCTCTTCTACCTCTCATGTTCCTTTTGCACAGGCTTCCTCTCCACTTCTAGGCTTTCCCTCTCCTTGGGTTTCCCATGACATCCCGATCTGGCAACTGTTTTTGGAATTGACTGCAAAACCATCATTTGAAGTGGGTTGGCAAACCAATTTTAAATATGAACTGTAGCTGCTTAATTTTGATGTTATAGGCAACTGGTGGTTATATACCCACAAAAAAGAGACAGAAGAAATCTGCAAACACAAAAAGTAAGAGGAGAAGAACACAAGGTAGTAATATTCCCATCTTCTAAATAAAACAATATGATCCTACCTGGGTTTCTAGTTCTGTAACTTCCAAATTCAGCTTATTCAGGTGTTTATTCACAAATGTTATGAGGGTCTGAAAATAAAGAACATACTCAGCAACTTTTAGATCAGCACATTTTAATTATTTAAGAAAATATGGTAATGAAACAAATGCAAACACTACTCTTAACATTCAGAATATTAACTTATTTATATCCTGTCAGCTGATTAGAGACAGGAAAACCATGTCTTAAGACTATGAAAAGAGAGCAAACAAAGAATACACACTGCTGTGAAATGTTTATACTTTAAAATCTGTATAATTACTGCAGGAGCAATATAATGAAGACTAGTGTTGAAAAAATAATATCAGTGCCAAGATGTACGTTGATGTTCAGTGGGAAACCACTGTTTTCTTTAAGGAAGTTGTGCTGATCTGTATCAGCTTGAAATCATATGGCAAAGTTCTATAAATGGATATTCCTATCTCATACTACTTTTCAAGTGCTAAGCCTCATAAAAAATATGTTTGGAATCTTCTATCACTGTCTACGTATGTGACTTTATGTATACTAGTTAAGTAACAAAGGGGCTAAAAACCCCTATTAGAGAATGATAAAAATGTATAAGAGGATAGTGACAAGAGTGTCGTGATGCTCACCAGGCTTTACCAATGTGCATCAGCTCTCCCTTACTTAGGCTTTACACACATCAAGATTGCTGTGAATTGGGAACCAATAGACATTGGTCCCATTGTGCACTGGTCAGTTTGCTATCTCACTTACAAAGTAATGTAATAGCAGTCCTTTACTGGATATGGATGTTAGGGAGCTGCCAAATTCTAAATCAGGCATATGTAAATCCATTTACGAGAATGCAAATCCCAACAGGAGTTCAAGCTACTGTTGCAGAAAACAATACAATATTCACAATGTCAAGGAATAGAGATGTTCATTTAGAATTAAACTGAGTACACCATACTGAAATTCAGTGGGGATTTTATATACCACTTTTTGCATCATTGTATTGCTATTATTCATACAGCACCATCCAGAAACATTTATACAGTTGGCCCTCCACATTTGTGGCTTTGACTTTTGAAGATTTGATTAAATATGTTCTCTCTAGGACTCTCTAGGTCACCCAGCATAGAGTAGTGCTTTAGAACTCTAGAGGCTCCTAGAGAAAACACTTTTCTAGGTATTTGTAGGTCCTCCAGCATGCTTCTATGATTAATGTCTGGCACATATTGATGGAAGAGATGCACTGGAGGACATGGAGATTCCTAAAGAGGTGTTCTCAGTTAAAAAGAATAGTGTTTTTTATTTGTATTTTTCCACATTCAGAGAGTCGTACACCCCTAATACCAGCGAATGTGGTGGGACCACTGTATACCTAAATGGTGTGAGAGACACAGGTACTCCTGTGTGCACATGCCTTAATAGTACTTTTTAAAGAAAGGGTGAGAACTAGCCTCCTCATACTCTCTGGCATGATAGGAGTTGCACTCTGAAGAACACTAGATTGAGGAAGTCATGCAGCAGTTGAATAATTTTGTATAAGGAGGCACTATACAAGAAGCTCATAAAGGACAGAGAGGAAGCAATCTACAGTGGACCCTTCCCTTATGCGGGGGATCTGTTCCAGACTCCCCCACTCCCCGAGAAAAAGCACATATGCTCACACTCCATTGAAAATAATGGGGTATGAGCCTGTGGTGTGGTGCACACGCTGTGTGTGTATGCACCTTTTTTTCCGCTCTGTGCGGCTTCTGCTTATGCTGGAAGCTGCATATCGCATGTCCAGTTATGGCATGGATGCACTGTACAATGTAGGTTGCACTAAAAAGAGAGAGCACACTCCAGCCTTCCAGTGAAAAGACTGTTTAATTCTTCTAATGAAATACACAAGAGTTCCTCTTATGCATCAGGCTACAAAATGCAAACCACCCCACTAACTTACTCTGTATCCACTTTTATATTTTGAATAAATTCAAATTAGGGAGAGATAAACATCTGGTAGGCAATACCAAAGATAAAAGAGCTGAGCAAGGTGGAATTCCTTGCCCACTTCAGTGTTTTAGTTCTATATAAATATTTTTAATCTAAATTTTGCATTTCTGCACTACTTAAAGGCAGGAAAAATACATCAAAAGTCTCACCTTTTTTACAACATTGAGTTTGTCTGGAGCATGATCAAACAGTGTGTCAAATGCATCTCGTTCTGAAATACAGGTGATGACAAAAAATTATTAGATAATGGAATGCTGAAGGATGAGAATTTCAGGATGGTAGCAGACTTGTCACCTGCACTTTAATTGAGACTAGACTTCCCATGCCCAAATAATTTCCCATCTTTGTTTTACAAATTCACATTTCAAGCTAACATAAATTCGTTTCTCTCAGACCTATAGTGCACATGAAGCAGGTTAGCATGAAGAAAAGAACATTGGAAGGGTCTGATACCCTAGGCACAATCTAAACAGCCCTTTTTAAAGAAGCATTTCAGTCAAATTATTTATTAAAAATTGTACTAGATATTCAAGATTGTTGCATTATATGTACTTGCTGTGCTATATGTACTTTGCTTTTAAAGCACACATGGAACATTCTCAGAAAAGCTGAAAATCATGCAACATGCCTTGTTTTTATAAGTATAGGATGTTCTACTGTTTATCTTAAGAAACTGAAATTTTCAGAGAGGTAGTGTATAAATAATGAGCAAGAATATCTGCAGTATATCAAGCTGTGTCTTAGTGTTCCTTCCTAACCACTCCAGGTTCCACATTGTATTAAGGGCCTCCGCAAATAACAGGAATTTATCATATTCAGAAAACTATCCTCCAGATGTAAATGCCAGTTCCTCTTTTTTGCATATTTTTGGAATTCATATTTCAAATGGTGGAACAAGCTCAAAAAAATTATGAATCCAAATTTAGCTGGTTCTAAATTCAACTGCAACAGAAAGAAAGAACATTTTAGAAGCCTATGGAAAATGCTGGAAACAAATGAGACTTACCATGTCGTCCTGACAATGCCCTGTAGAAAAAGAAATAATGCAGTTATATGTGTACACACACTTACAGTAATTTAATATAGTTCTTTCAGTGCAGAAAGCAAACCATATATATGGGGTAAATATTTACTTGGTCATATATATGGCTTCACATTTATCCTAAGTGAAAAGTCCCCCAAAGCCTTTTCAATAATCTCCACTGACTTCAATTAAACTGGATGCTTTTGCAATTTCTTTCTCCCAATTTAAATCCCATTTAAGAAAAAATAGGACAGAATCTGCAGATGGGCAGCGGAATCTAGGCCAGTCATTGAATAGAAGTACAAGGTAGGGCTTGGTTGCTTTTGGGAAAATTTGCTGTGTTTTCACTCTTGACAAACTGCTGGTCATGCAAAGGCCCATCTCTTCAACACAAATATCCTCCTGATAATGATGTATGGCTTTGGAATATGGAACAAAACACTAGAAGAGTGACTGAAATTGTAAACAATTCAAAAGAACAAAAAAGAACAATGGAAAGCTGCATGGTGGGCATAAACTGGATTCTGCCTGCCTCTGGTCCAAAATACACTACAGAAATAATCCAGTTTGAGACCATTTTACCTGCCCTGTCTCAATGCTACATAATCCGGGGAACTGTAGTTTATTGTAGCTGATTTATTGAAAATCTCTGACAGAGAAGGCTAAAACTTCAATTCCCAGAATTCCATACCACTGAGCCAGGGCAGTTAAAGTTGTCTCAAACTATTATTTCTGCCGTATGTTTTGGAACTCTGTTGGTGACCAGGAGGCAACATTATGTATGAACACAAAAATCTGTATCACTCAGGGGTGGACCATGTCAATCAAACATAAATCTTCAAGATACTTAAGCGGGGGAAAGGTGATGATTAAACATTTATATTTCAAAAACTATAATGGAAGAAAGGGAAATTAGTCTCAGTTTAGGGACTTAGAGCCTGTGCAGATCAGACATTAAGGCCGGCCTGGGGTTGGAGTCAGGGTGTGGTGTCCACACGATGCACACCCTGACTCTGCCCCCACGGTGATGTGATGCCCCGCAATGCACCGCATGGTGTGCAGCATCATGGCACTCCAAAGGAGAGCCATAAAGCCACAGCACTGGTCACTATGGAGATCTTTCCAGGGCGCAAAAAAGGCTAGATTGGGGGCGTGGTGTGCGGTTGCCACAGACCCAATCTGGCAAGGACGAAGGTGGCTGCAGGCTGCCCTTCAGGAGGGGTCTGCACAGCCCCTTAATTTCCTGGGATGCAGTTTAGTAAAACCTACCATATATACTCGACTATAAGTCAACCTCATTTATAAGTCAAGGGCAGGTTTGAGGGGCAAAATTATGGATTTTGCCATAACCCATGGATAAGTGTGTATGTGTGCGTACAACAAGAGAAACTCTGAGGCTTTTTGCTTTATTTTTTCCAACTTTGCTTTCAGGCTTCACCCAGATAGCGGCCACCAGAGGGACTCTATTTGTTTGTTTAATAGCAATTAATCACTCAGGACTCTTTTTGATTGGCACAAGAGATAAGTAAACTGCTCTTCCGACTGCGTGGTGGAACCCGAAAGAGCTGCTATCACATGACCATATTGACCAGTATATAAGTCGACCTAGGATTCTTGGCATAAATTTTTAGACTTATAGACAAGTATATATGGTAAATTTGGAACTTGGGAAACAGATGGTCCTTCAGTATTCCTAGAGCAGATTTTAGAGGGCATAGAGGGTCCTCTAATTAGTAAGAGAAAATCACCCCTCCTGGTTCCACAGAGAGAGGCATTTTTGTTCATGAAGACATTTGCTGGATTTCAATAACTGTCAGAAAAAACCCTCTAGAACTCCAGATAATGAAAATTAAATGTTGGCAATGATTGAATTTTCATCAATATGTGGAGGTTTAGACATACTCAGTATTGCCAGTGATTTCCTCTTGGATTTGTCTGGATTGAAGGATTCCCTCACGTTTCTGGAAAAAAAAAGGGGGGTTGCCATTTATACTATTTATACTAAATATTATAGTATTTGTAACATACTATTCGTGATGTGTGTGTGTGTGTGTGTGTCTGTGATATTCAAAACTGTGCTCCATGATACTTCCCCTCCCCCCTCATGCTCTTCCTTCACAGGCCAATAAATCTGTTCCAGGAAGAATAGGCTGCACATGCAGTAATAACTGGTTTCTTACCCACAAAAACAATATTGTGGTGATTCATCATCACACATAACTGACAAGCAAAACTATTGTGTTTAATTCATTAATTAATTTTATTAATTAGTGAGGTAGTTTTGCTAAAAAAATGTCCCTCATGGGAGATCTGGGGTTACCAACACATGGATAATTGCATAAATCAGACCATAATGACATTTCTGGTATTCTCCAAATATAGCAAATTACGCTACTCAATATGTAGCTTGTCCTCATATTTTGTCAATACTAAAAAGAATCAGAAGATATGTCTCAGAAATGTTGCCTGAACAAAACACACCTAATCTGATGCCAGATTATGTAAATAAATCATTATGCATAAATAATTAGCAGGAATATCTGAACTCCACCCAACAGATGTGAAAGCAGTCCTACAATCAGACAGTTACCTACAGTTATCCACTATTATCCATAGAGTTATCCACTGCTACATCCTTGGCTTTTTCCCATTACTCATATTTAAATATAAATTTGAACTTATATTTGGAGGGTGGATAAAAACCAGTTGGAGTTAGGCATATATGTCAAGAAAATCAGTTCAGAATTGTCATGAAATTCCTTTTTTAGTCTGTAAAGTTTCCTTATGGAATGTAAAGAGCCTGGAAGTTAAACACTGGAGTTCAACACCACATCTGTGAAAACATCCCAGAAACTTCCTTCATTAACAAGCTACCTAATACAGAATGATGTATGATATACACTCCGATCAAGGAGAGGAGTTTTATGTTTTATATACCCAAGTAACATGATTTCATTTGTGTATAGTTCAAACAAGCTAAATCTTTCCAACAGACTCTCTAATATAGGATTAGCTCAGTAACACAAGAGGAAGAAGAGGAAGAGGAGGAGGAAATGATGATGATGATGATGATGATGATGATGATGATGATGATATGCAGAGAGATGTGATATAAAATTCTACATATGCATTACTGGAAGAAAACAGAGTGTCCAAAACTGCTACAACAAAGCAAAGCAAACGTCAGCAAGAACCAAAAAGAAGTAAAGTAAAGTATAAGGATGAAGTTTACAGTGTATTACTGACAGGCATTCACCAAGTTTATGAAATACCTATATTTGCAATCAGGTTGCCTATAAAGCATTCATTAGACCTTTTTTCAGTGAAAAAACAATGATTACAGAGTATTGCACATAACATCCTACATGCCCTACAGGAAGATCATTTGAAAAGACCACTATATTAATTCGAAAAATGATTTCTTGATAAGTGTACATCTGTACTCCAAACTGAACTCTGATCTGACCATTAATATATTAATATTACAATTAAGCTGCTATGCCATTTAAAAATGAGAATATTTATTTTTCTGTCTAAGGAAGCTATGATCCTTTTGTCTTTTTCATATGGAGGAAATGGCAGCAAGCTTCAACGCAAACATCTTAAATTGATTGGTTTTACACAGTGTTTAAGCTCCTAAAAGTGCACAGAAATTTAAAAGAACTATTATTCATACCTGGACAACCACCACTTGAATAGATACATGATCTGGCAGTCTGATTGGGGCCCGAAAGTACTGTGACAACGCTACCAAAAGGTGCAGTATTGCAACTAGACTTTTTGCATGGACAGCTGAAACAGATTAAGAACTCACATTATGTAAGACAAACTAAAATAAATATTTATTTTCACATGTAGTGCCCGTTTCCCTAACTATGTGGGATATTTTATCCTTTGGCATCTTTTCCCACTAAAGATTGCTGAAAGGGTATTTTCCTCTGTTTCTTTTTCCTGTCATAAATCAACTGGTTCTATGAACACAACTGAATCAACAATATTCCTCAGGTTAGATTTTTGTTGCATGCCTAGATTCCATTCGGTTGAAAGATGGAAATCTAAGCTTGATTCAAAAGGAAGATTTTATTATGCAGCTGTATTAAGTGCTATCTATGCACTCCCTGTGCCGTTTCTTTATCCTCACTATTCCAGTGTCGATTTATGAACTATGAGAAGGATATTTCTGTATTCATAACATACACTTAATTCATTTTTAAGTGTCACAATGTCTGCAGGAAGATGAATGAGCCCATTTAGCCTGTACCCTTGAGCAATAACTTACTAAACTGAATGACTCAAACATTCCTCATGAACTTGTTAAGAGTTCTTGTTATTATAGCTTATTCACAGCAGGTTTCATATGTGTAGTTACTATGAATAAGACTACAAGGTATATATAAAAAAGACTTACTGTAGGAAATTTTTAATCCATGACCAAACTCCTAGCATCAAAGAAAATAATTTTCAACTATATTTTATCAGTAGCTTTCTTATTACTGCTTCCTGTAGACTGGATTATTGTATTTCTAACCTATTCAGTCTCATAGATGTTACTGAAAACATTTCAACAACTGTTACTGTTGTTCAGACATATAGCTGTATTAGTCTGGAACAACAGTATGCAAAGGGATCTTGTAGCACCTTTGAGACTAACTGTGCGAAAGTTGTAGAATAATTTTTGTAGACCAAAGTCTGGTACAGACTGGCACTTTATGCTGGCCTGGGGCAGAAATTAGGATTATGTAGGGCTGGGCGTCCACATGCGCCCAGCCCTACTATTGGTGCCCGGGCACCATCATTGTGTGTGCCCATTCATACAGGGTGCACTATGATGACTTCTGTGCGGTGCAGCACCCAAACAGCACCATGTTGCATGGATGTCATGATTGAGCATGAGCACACCAATGGCGCCCCACACATGCCCTAAAATGAACCTGGATAAAAATCAAACAATGAGGGAAAATTTCTTTAAGTTGGAGAATAGGTGGTACTTGACACCGGCAAGAATGGCAAAGATATATAATCTTAAAAACTCGGTATGTTGGAAGTGTAATCATTGTTATGGTTCTTGGTACCATATGTGGTGGACTTGCCCGGTTGTTGCAGAATTTTGGGCAAAGTTGCATGCTACAATATGTGAAATGATGGAAATCTCTTTTGATTGCAAACCAGAAGTGTATCTCCTGAATATGGTCCAAGATATACAAATAGTAAACCAAAAAGGGCTATGGAAAATCTTCTTATATATGATTACGAGTGCAAGAATTCTGTTGGCTAGTAAATGGAAAAATCCTGATATGCCTAAAATAGATGATTTGTTAGACAAAATGATTGAGATATCGGATTTGGATAAAATTAATTGTAAAATCAAGGGAGAATGTATTAATGAAATTAATAATGACTGTAGACTATTTGACAGATACTGTGAAAATATGTGGAAAAGATGATATTATCCTCTTACTTTATGGTACTTTAAATGCTGCTTTATTGGATATTTAACCATTATGAGACTCTATATTTCTATGGTGTTGGTAGAAGGAAAAAAAAGTTTGAGATTTAACGATACATGCTTTGACAGTAAGTTGAAAACATTTCTTTATTACATTAACCAACATAATAATGTTACATATGGAAGTATTGATAACATTTTTATTTTTATGGGCCATGCCTTAGAGAATGGAATTTGATAATTTATGTTGGGGGGGGGGGGTTGTCGAGTTGGTGTTTGGTGTTTTTTTTTAATGTTTTGTTTTTTTGTCATTTGTATCATTTTGTAAATAAAAGTTTTAAAAAAAATAAAATAAAATGAACCTGAGGTAGTGTTCTTTTTAAGGCTCTCGGAGGTCGCAGTGTTTTAAAGCCCTACATAGCTTAGACCCAACATATCGAAGGAATCGTCTGCTTCCATATAATCCACCCCAGGCACTCAAATCCTCTGGGAGGAATCTATTGCAACTGGGGAGGACCAGACAGGTTGCAACCTCCCATAGGACGTTTTCCGCTGTTGCTCCCACCTTATGGAATGGCCTGCCAGACGAAATCCATCAAATATCCCACTTAGATAGCTTCAAGGAGGCTGTCAATATGGATCTCTTCTGGCAGGGCTTCCTGGAACAACGCCTGGCCATGTAAAGACCTCCCATATTTTTCAGTATTTGGTGTAACTTCGGTTGTGATGACTCTGCCCACTGCTAATGTTAATTATATGATCGTAATATAGGAGTTTTTAATTGATGTCTCTAATTTTAATCTTAGAACTGTTTAATTCTTTTTAAAGGGGGATATTGTATATATTTGTATCATTTTATTCGCTGTACACCACTTTGATTGTTTTTACAAAAAGCAGGATAGAAATCAACGTGTGGGTTTTTTTTTAAATTTTTTTTTATTATTGTCTGCTGCGGCCTCCATCCAAGGCAGAAAGGGGCAGCATCTCACCACCCCTTTCTGCCCGACTGTACCCCCCCCCCCCAGTATACAAAAGCCTATGCTACAACTTCTTTCACACAGTTAGTCTCAAAGGTTCTAAACGATCCCTTTGCATACTGTTGTTGTTATTGCTGTTGCTGATACTGCTGAACAACCAAAATACGAGAGGAGTCAATGAGATACCTCCATTTTCTTAAGAGTGGAGGAAAGTACCTTGTATCCACTGCAAAAAAAAAAAAAAGTATGATGGTAAGTTCAGCATTCTCAGGTCTTACATATTTTTGTGCAGAAATTCCTCTCCAATCTGACACACAATGTACTCCAATAGAAAAAGAACTTTATAAGCTTTTTATGGAGGGGGTGGGGCTTAATAATCCCTCATTTGCATAAAAAGAATTGCAACCAACAAAACATTTCACATACCAAGGTTGAATATTTCAAACCTATTAATTTCAAACTCATTTTAACAGAACAGACATTCACTGTTCTTTAAGATGAAGTTTGGGGTAATGGCTGAAGTGCTGCACTTGCACATGCTGATCTGGACTGACATCTCCTGTTATCTAAGAAGCTCTCTGAGAAATTCACCCTCACTCAATTTGCACCAGTTTACTAGGACTTTGAAAAAAATAGATCAAATATCACCATGATTTGTGGTTGTGTGCCTTCCAGATGAATGCAATATAGGGTGGCCATTATCATAGAAAAGATTTCTTGGAAAGTTTTCTTGGAAAGATTTATTTATGTAAATATTTATATCTTGCCCTAACCTAAGGTGACATACAACAGAATCTATTTAGAGCAATTATTAACAATCAATACCCTGATTTTAAGTGACAAATTATTTAACATGTTTTTAGTCTTTTGTCACTTAAAATCACTGTATTTTTTTAAAAAATGTAAACAATTCAGAGTCCACTTAGTTCTCCACTGCCAGATGGGTCCAAGAGTACTCCTAAACTATGCATCTGCTCCTTCAAAGAAATTTCAAGTCCATTCAGGGTAGGTAGCTTATGCAATTCCAGAACCTATACCCAAATCCAGATAGCTTCCATCTTATCCAAATCCAGAGAGATTCCATCTTATCTGAATCCAGTGTAGGTTTATTAGTCTTCATTCAGCCCATTACAGCACCCAGGCACTGGTCCTGCACCTGCAGTGCCCTGACTGACTCCAATAGCAAGGAGAGGCACAGCTGAATGTCATTAGCATACTGATGGCACTCAGCCCATAACAGCATGGGAGACAAGATAAATTGTTGTGGCATACCACAGCACAATGGCCAGAGGGTTGAACAGGAGTTCCTTCTGGAACTGACCTCACAGATAGGAGTGGAACCATCATAAACTAGTGCCCTCTGTTTCCATCTGAGGGACCTGATCCAATAAGCTACTGTGATCAACTGTAAATTGACCAAAATTATTCAATGAGTTTCCATGGCTGAGCAGGAATTTGAACTCTGGTCCTCTGGAGTCCTAGTCCAGCATTCAAACCACTGCACCAGGGTGCCTTGATATGATGCCCAGTGTTAACCTAATAAAGAAGGTAAGAAAGCTGACACTGGGATCTGAAAGGTCTCTCTCTAGGGGTTACCACCAGTGAATGTACCTCCTCTTACTCTCTATCATTGTACAAAAGGAGAGCACTCACTAATATTTTGCACCTGAGTGGGCAAATGGTCATGTAGTGATAGTAGCAAGTAGGAACAGAGAGCAGGACACTGATTCTTTCTGTTGCAACTATTGCTGGTAATGCTGACATATTACAAGGAATGGTTGCCACCATCTCTCCTTTCTTCCATCAGGAGTGAACAGAGAGGAGGAGGAGGGGGGGGCAGTTCCTCAGAGACTGTAGTGCTGGAGACATGGATATC
The DNA here is from genome assembly GCA_034509955.1 of Urosaurus nigricauda. Classification (NCBI taxonomy): domain Eukaryota; kingdom Metazoa; phylum Chordata; class Lepidosauria; order Squamata; family Phrynosomatidae; genus Urosaurus; species Urosaurus nigricauda. The sequence goes on from JAOEGL010000001.1 coordinate 99,473,613, forward strand.
AATTGGGTCAATTCTGTTAATTATGTCTTGTTTGTTTGTTTATTTTCATTCTGTTGAAGCTGGATTGAGCCCCAAATTGGGGAAAAGGCAGAATATGGATAGATAAATAAATAAATAGTTCTCTCTGCTGGCCAGAAAAAAGTTTTTTTCCCTGTACATTTTAGAAATCTTTGTGTACTGTGTCTGCAGCAGGATCTTCAAGCACTGAGTCTTTAAAAGAAATGCTGCTTAGTAATGTGTGTGTGTGTGTGTGTGTGTAATAGTCAACAGATCTGCTTCACTAACTTGACATATACAGAATTATTTCTACTTTTGCACATTAAAATTCTAGATATAAACTAGATGCAAACTTCTGGCTGTAAAAGTTCTCTGATTAATAGAGTACTCTAGCTTGTGTCTAATTTAACTGGATTTTATGCAATGCAATAGGAAAATGTAACATTAATATAACTAGTAGGTGAGAATTTCACTGTAAAATGCTTAACTCACAGTCAACATTCCACTTGATGCTTCTTGGAGGAAGTTTAAGGGTTTCATTGATCTTTTCAAGTACTGTCTGTAACTTCTGTTTCTGAGCTATTTCAGACTGTGTGACTTCAGCAACGTTGAGTTTCTCACTCTCAAGCTTCTCTGAAGTGATAATGGAAGAAAAAGCAGCAAATCTATACCACAATTCCATGTACCCAAGTGCAGTGTAAAGACAATCTGTTCCCACATACTACAGTGGGTTTTCTATCAATAACTAGTTTTATAGTTCAGAATTAACTAGTAACAGTTTCCCAAGCATGGGCATGTTTGTGTTGTGTTATATTATGGAAAGCACAAGTGTACCAACCCATTTCCATTTATTTTTCCTGAATAAAAAGAACTGACATGATGAAGTGGGCTGCAGTCCACATAAGTTCATGCTACATAAAACTTACTATGTTTGAGGTGCCACCAGACTCTTCATTCAGAGATGTACTCATCTTAGCTGGAAATATTAGTATGCAAAGGGATCTTGTAAGACCTTTGAAACTAACTGAGTGAAAGACTTTGTAGACTTGTTCTACCTCTGAGGAAATATCTGGGGAAGTAGGCCAAGTCTACAAAAGCTACAACATCTTTTGCACAGTTAATTTCAAAGGTACTACAAGATCTCTTTCCATACTAATACTCTTAGTTGTTTTTGCAGAAAGGGGCTATAACAGCTAAAGCTCTGGAATTTTTAATTAAATATTATGCTGCACACACTGTGGATGCAATCTCAACATCCCCTCAGTGTTGTGTTGCTGTATCTGCTACTCCACTTCCATCATAGTCAGTAGAATACATCAATTACACTGTGGTGAATAGTTTACTCTGCATGTGTGAGATACCTTATGCATAAAGGTGCCACTAAAAGGATGCTACTAGGATTTTCCAAGTGTCCAGCATCCAGGTAAATTTAATGGTATTTAAAGATGCTTGTATCAATCTGGATCTTAAATATTAACTATCTCACTAAAAATGAATTGTATTACAAGTCTACATGAATACAAGCCTGAGAAATGTGTGGCATGTCTATTAAAATAAATGTATACATTTAGTATACCTAAACAGAGCTATGACAGAAAAAGAGGAAAATATTCAAATTTTTGGTGAAATCCTAAATAATTGCTATAACAGAGGGAGACAAATTGCAGCTGGCATCCTACATCCAGCCTCCATGCCTGGTTTTATTTTTGGGGGAGAGTGGTCCCTAAAAGTCCTGCCCTCTCCCTGAATTTTGAGGTCAAAAATTGTTTCCTTCCCTTCCCAATGTGCCTCCAAAGCTTGCCTTTTTTCTCTTTTTTTTGGGGGGGGGATGCATTCTATGGGGTATTGGTAGGGGTTTTACTTGCTTCTTAAAGGTCTGTCTGGGGCTTTTTTCAAAACAGGTATGGATGTACAAAAGGGACCTCAAACATGGAAAATGGCCAATGGTACCTTTCAGATTTTGGGGGCATTACTAATCATTTTGTCTGCATTTTGTGTGTGTGTGTTTGAAATACACCTCCATGTTTTAGTGGGTTAAAGAGATGCAAAATAGAGGCTCAAGCTGTCTAGGATCCTGTGAGGGAGCAGTGTTGGGCTCTCCAGCCTTTGACAATGGACCACCTTGGCATTAAATAAAGTTACATTAATCCTTGCTAAATGTGGAGATTCTAAAGTACTAAATTTAAATATCATCAGCTGGCAGTATTAAATGGCTAGATATTCAAATATCCAATGTAACTAAATTGGAGTTAGAAGTGATTGTGCACCCAGTGAGATCTGTCACTGTAAAAAGTGGAATGACTGGGAATTTTAAGACATGTTTTTAGATTCTATCCTGCAAATCTGAGATAAATTGAGGAATCTGTTAAACAAAGACACCGGTAACATCAGGCATAGTACTGCTATGCTATTGTTAGCTGGGGCTGGTGAATGATATAAAGTGTAGAAACTACAAACCAGAGACTTTGGAGATTATCACATGGGAGGCATAGCATCCTTCTCCTGTCCTTCCCCCACCCTTAAATTCTGCTAATTGCGTAATCGGGGGCTTAAGATTATCACACCCCACCACACTTCTCCCATGTGTAAAGTGTAATGGAGCCATCCCTACGGGCTTCTCCCATCGGTAACAGTGTAATGGAGCCATCATTTGGTATTAGTTCCTGTTAATACCAAATGACAGTCCATTACACTTTACCAATGGGAGAAGCATGCGGGGACAGCTCCATTACACTTTACACATGGGAGAAGGATGGGAGAAGTGCATGGGTGTATGATAATCTTCAGCCCCCGATCGCAAGATTAGCAGAGTTTAAGGATAGAAGGACACTGTTCCTCCTGTGTGATAATCTCCTTTGTCACACCCAACTCCAAATGACATTTCCACAAAAGAATATGCATAAAAATACTTCTTACCAAAGAGTTTTTGCAGTACTTGTCCATCATACAGGTCTTCAGCTAGGTCTTTTACAATGATTCTTTCTCCCACTAGCACGTCATTAATCCAGTCAATTAGCACCTGAGTGAGATATGAAGATTTATCAGTTATACACACGTACATTCAAGAATCTATGACATCAGAGACAACAGCAAATAAATCAAGTCATTGAAGGTGTGTTTAATATTTATACAAAGTCATAAAAAAGAGAATTAAAGATATTTGTTTGCATGTTCTGCATGGTATATTAGGATATATTGATTTGCTCTATCTCACCATGTTTAGATAAAGTAGGAGTGGACAGCCTGTAGTAGGCCTCTGCTTGCCTGAGCAGGGAAGAGAAGATCTGTTTAGTCAAATCCATACATGTTTGTCTTGCTTTGAAGATGAAAAGCCTATCTTGACTTTCAAGAACATCTTGAAAGTACACTGGTCCCTTTGACTTTTGCAGATTTGATTATTCACAGATTTTATTAACATGTGCTCCCTAAGAATATCTAGGTCCTCCACTGCAACTCAATGGTCAACTTTAACCAAAAAGTCACACTGAAGGATCTGGAGAGAACCTAGAGAAGGACCTAGAGATTCCTAGACAGAACACTCCACTAGGCATCTGTAGCTCCTCTAGCACAATTCTATGGTCAATGACTGGCAGCGGTTGACCACAGAGTTGCACTGGAAGATCCAGAGATTCTTAGAGAGGTGTTTTCAGGTAAAAACATGGTGTTTTCGTTATTTGTGGTTTTTCCACATTCACAGGGGTCCTGTGCCCCTAACCCTGGCAAATGTGGAGGGACAAGTGTACAGATCTGTCCAGATGCAAATTTTTGAAAAACATCCCTACCCATGTATGTAAGAGGAGGTAGGGACACAACAATCGTGTATAGTCTGCTGTTGTTCTATGCTCTAAAATGAATTCTGACCTACAGAGATCCGATGAATGAAAAGCTTCCAAGAGACCCTGTTATTAACAGCCTTGCAAGCTCAGTTTAAGTTATTTAGTAATATATCGAAAGTTACAAAGAGATTATGAACTTACAATGTAGCACTTGCAATCCAAAACACAGTTAAAGGGACTTAACTCCAAATGAAGTTAATCAGACTTAAGCACAGTTAACAATAAGTTACAGTGAAGATTTAATTCACATGATGTTTTTAATAAATTCCCATAATGAATCCTATGGCCTGGATCCAATCTTTTGACTCTGTTCACAGAAGTAGACACATCACAGAAGCAGAAGCTGAAATCCCTCTATATCAAATACACTGTAACATAATCTTGTATGATGGAAATATGTCATTTCCATTTTGTGGAATTTGAACTCAAGAAGTGACCACACACATCTTAATGGCAAGTGCTTCTGTGTCACATTGACTTAATTCTTAAATTCTACTATTAGCAGAGTATTAGCAGCACACTGTTAGGAGCACACTGTATTGGAATTTTACCTGATTTTTCTTTTCCCGGATACAGTTTCCAGTCCCAGTACAAGGTGTTGGTTATTACCTTTAAAGCCCTAAATGGCTTGGGTCCAAAATATCTTCGGGACTGCCTCCTTCCATACAATCCGCCCCGCACACTTAGGTCCTCTGGGAGAAATCTGATACAACCAGTAAAAACCAGGTTATCTACAACTGCCCAGAGGACCTTTTTGGCTATCGCTCCCAGACTGTGGAATGGCCTGCTGGATGAAATCCGTCATAAAACCACCTTAGACAGCTTTTAAAAAAGCTGTTAAGATGGATCAATTTTTGCAGGTCTTTCCTGAATAGACGCCCAGCCACCAAAGAGAGAAAGAAATGGGCTGCCCATTGTTGTTGTTTTATTGTTTAAATTGTCATTATTTTAATTGTAAAATGTTTAATTGTATTTTAATGGGAAGGAAGGTTGGGGGATATGGTATGCATAATTTTGATGCTGTAAGCCTCTCCGATTGCCTGAGTGCAGATGGGGCGGGATATTATTATTATTATTATTATTATTATTATTATTATTATTCAGTTGGTCCTTTGTATCTGTGAAGGATCTGTTCCAGCCCCAGCCCACCCGCAAGCCTCCATGAATGCCAAATATAGCAGGACCTCAAGTTCCATTCTTCTCAATGGCTGCATGACATGTGTGTGGCCACATTTGTGTGGCTGCGTACATCTGCCACCATTAAGAACAGGGTGGAGACAAACACGGATGCCCCAATCTGTGGGTGGAAAGCCCATGGATAGAAAAGGCCAACTGTACTAATAACAGATCCAGACAAAATGCTGGATTCATACTCATACCATTCATATCACAGCAGTTCTATCATAATGTACAATCATTATTCCCAGGTGATGCTTGATACATGCCAATCATATTTAAAACATCCTGAAATTAATATTAAGATCCAGCCCATTAAATTAGCTTCAGAATATTTTCAGCATTTCAGCTAGCAGAAAGAATGCTCCCTAGAGTGCTATTTGAGGGAGGGAAAAGAGTGATTATTGGAGATTTCACTTTTAAAACTCCCCAAATCTATTCCAGATAGTTGGGGAATTCTTCAGCATGGGAAATGGAACAAAGAGGGAGAAAAAACCTGGAAAAATATTTAACTCTTTTCACGAGCTGGAGCCTCTACTGGAGCAAAGGTCTTTCAATTCATGTATAATAATCCTTCAAGTCAACCTGTAATCTTTTCAATATCTTTGTTTCTTTTCTCTTCTTTTAAAAATATTTATCTTCCTTTGTTTTCCATACAATGCTTGTGTGAGGACAGGGATATTATTATTTATTTATCACCTAATAACCACCAAAAGACTTTAGGGCAGAATAGTTGTTGGAAAAGAGTATGATGGAACACCAAGATGCCAGAATCCACATCACTGATTGAGAAATATTATCTACTTCCTTCCCACTCCATCCCACCCAATCTGAAGAATAAGAATTAATCCAGCCTTTGGTGCATATTCAGGTGGAACCATGCTGGCAATGCAGCAAGATGCCGAAAAATTCAAAACAACGATCCCTTCATTGGAACAACTAAAATGCACAAAATATATCATGCAAGCTTTCAAAGCTTCACTGGTTTCTTCATCAGGAAAAGATGTTAAATAGCATAAAGGACAAGAAAAGATCCGAAACACATTGCAGAAATAACCCAGTTTGAGACCACTTTAACTGCTCAGTGCTAGGGAATTCTGGAAATTTTAGTTTATTGTGGCACCACAGCTCTCTGATAGAGAATGTTAAACATCTCACAAAACCTCAGTCCCCTGAATTCCCTAGTATGGAGCCAGGGCAGTTGAAGTAGTTTCAAACTGGATTATTTCTGCTGTGTGTTTTGGACCAAAAAATGTCCATGTTAGAGGCCTAACATCATCGGGCTTAGCTTTTGCCTCAGATGTCTCTTCTGTTGTCAGTTGGGCCATCTCAACTGACAACAAAAGAGACATCTGAGGCAAAATTTGTAGGGATTTCAATGCAGACACTCCCCTTCTTGGCCATGTGGGGACTGGTGACAAAGGGTGGTAAAACACAGGCAATACAATTTCAATTCCATTAGCAGCAGCCTTGTGTGAGCCCTGATTAAGCTCTGAAAAATATAATTTGTTCTTCTGTCATCTGAAGCATTTCTGATGCAAGTCTGAATTATTCCATTGTTGTCAGTATTTTATGTACACTTGCTTATTCTGGCTTCTGACAGAGACAAACAGCAGGATGTATAATATTTTAAATAAATAAGTAAATGCTCTAACCCAATTTGAAATAGTAAAAAAAGCACAGTAGGGATTGTTCCACATCAAGCTTGTGGTCTTCAAAGCAATTTTGCACTGAGAAGTCTAGGGTCTACAGCTTAATTTTTCTAGAAGATTGGACATTCCAAGGAGAAAAGGAAGTGTGGAAACTGATGGTGATAAAATAAGATGAATCTGGTCCACTGTACTTAAATGCCAACAGAAAACTGAAAATAAAACTGGTAACATAAAATTGATTTGTTTTAACAGAAGAGCATTAAAATCTTGACATAATTACCTTCATCAGCTCCTGTAGTTTTGGGTCACTTCTTGAATTGGGATCTATCATTGTTCGGACTTCATTCTCCTCTTAAGGAAAATATGGAGAGAGAGAAAAGGTTCTCATCACAAAGATAAAATGCTAGTGAGGTTTGGTTTATATCAATCATCTAAGTTAAAGCTAAATAATATTTAACATTACCTAGCATAGTATCTTCAGGATCTAGTTCAAAAGGAATTGGGCTGAGTGGTAAGTTAATGGCATTTATTCCTTCTTCTTGTAGTTCAGACACTGAGGAGAAAAAAGAAAATATTTAAGTGAAATTTGCCTTATTTTTTTCTTGATATCATTTTCAGCAACAGTAAGGACATGGCCTTAAAACCTTAATTCCACATTTTCTAGAATGGAATCTGTGTTGGTTTGGTTTTTGTTTTACTAGTTTTAAGAAACATGATGTAAACAATACATATGCACATTCACATATCAAAAATGCAAGCCTTCATGCATTATGAAAATAAGAAAGAGGGGAGTTGCTTAGAACTAAACTGGTTCAATTAAATGAATCATCTCATATATGATTGTGTGTAACTGGATCCTGCCAGCTCTGGTTTATGTTTTCATTCACACAACTAATAAAGAGAGACTTCATTTTTGGAAGTGTCTGTGTTGTCCTATAAATCTCTGAATCTCCATATAAATCTCTGAAGTAAAATGTTAACAGAACCATATCCTAGATTTTTTGGCTACCATATGGTCCATTCTAACATATGGATAACCTGTCTAACAGCAAGTAGTAATGTAATATATATATACGTGTGTGTGTGTGTGTGTGTGTGTATATGTGATATAGTGGGTTTTTCAGACTATGTGGCCATGTTCTAGAAAAGTTATTTCCTGACGTTTCACCAGCATCTGTGGCTGGCATCTTCAGAGAATGCTGACATGGAAGTACCATGCTGGCACTTGGAAGACCAGGCAAAACAGATCTGTGAACCCAACTTCTTGGAAGATGAACTGAAGTACCTAGACTGGGCTCTACAGGCTAATGGTTATTCCAGCTAAGACATCAGAAGGGCTGCCAGGCCCAGAAAAACCCAGAGGAGGGTAGACAAACAACCATCCAAAGGGAAGGTATTTTCACCATGCAACAAAGGAGTCACAGACAGAATAGGGAAACTGGTAAGAAAACACAACCTCCAAACGATTTACAAACCAAACAAGAAAATCTAGCAAATGCTGTGCTCAGTGAAGGACAGGAGAGACCCTCTCACAGCCGCAGGAGTTTACCACATACCATGCAGCTGCAGGCAAGTCTACATAGGAACCACCAAACACAGTGTTCAAACATGAATCAAGGAACATGAGAGACACTGCAGACTGGGTTAGCCAGAAAAATCAGCAGTAGCAGAACATGTTATAAAACATCCTGGGCATAAAATGCTCTTTGAAAACACAGAAATTCTGGACCATGCCAACAGCTATCGGGTCATAGTGTGCAGGGAAGTAATTGAAATCCACAAACACCAAGGCAACTTCAACAGGAAAGAAGAAACCCTTAAAATTAGCAAACTTTAGCAAACTGAAAGGCTGACCTGGGGATGGAGTCAGGACATCACGTCAAGATGATGCATGTCCTGACTTCACCCCCAGGCTGCCATGATGTTGTGTGTTGCTCCACACAGCACACAGTGTCATGGCGCTCCTCCAGCGCTCCAGATGGCAGCACTGAAGGAGCACCATCTAGCTGTCCCACCACGGCTATGGTGCCCTTTTGAGGGTGAAGAAAGGAGTCGCTTTTTGCGGCTCATTTTTGCAGTCTCAACAGGATGGATCAGGGCTGTCGCATGAGGTTGCCACGGCCCCAATCTAGATAGGAAAGGGGCGGTGTCCCGCCACCCCTTCAGGGTGGTCTGTCAAGCCCCAAAGTTTGGCTACCAGTCCTGAAAAACACAAAAATCAAGACCCAGCAAAATGCAAATGAGAACCACCCAGGGTCAGGGGTTTTCCCAGCGGACAATGATACTAATTAAACAGACACTAATCATCTTTGCATATCCTCCCACCCTGAGGCCCTGCTATCAACAACAGAACAATACATAGATTAACATGGAAATCACTCCTCCCTACCCAGGGTCACAGTAGATATATATATATATATATGTATATATGTACACTCTCTTCCATGCCAGCATTCTCTGAAGATGCCAGCCACAGATGCTGGTGAAACTTCAGGAATAAACTCTTCTAGAACATGGCCACATAGCCTGAAAACCCCACATAAAACTATGGATGCCGGCCATGAAAGCCTTTGATTTCACAGTAATTATATAATATTAAGTCCTTACATAGTAATTGATCATTCAAACCAGGGGGGAAATGCCAGGTTTCACGTTGGCCATATTTCTTGGTGTATAAATTTATCTATGTTATGAAAAACTGCTCACAGAAGACAGAATTATTGGGCAACCTCAGCACATCAGCCAATAGTTTCCTATTAGTCTGCAAACCCTCCAACACTAATTAGAGATATGTGCAGATATGGATTTAAAGGGACCTATTTTCAATGTTTGACACCAGTCATTATATGTAAAGAGATAACTGAAGTCCTGCTCCCATTGTGTTCTCAAAGTGTGTAGCTGAAAATTGCTGTGTAGCTAAAAAATGAGTAAACTTATCCAATTGTATTAGTGTTTCAAAGAGGTACAAGCTGATTTTTGCCTATTTAATAATTGTTTCGTTATTTTTTAAGTGAAAAAATTGACAGATGCAAAAACATACTCTTGGGCTATCTAGTACCATTTGTTCTGTTGTTTGCTCAAGTATTTATTACATGGGAAAAAGTCAAGAAAAGTATACAACCCAACTCCCTTGCAGCCTTCAAACTGAATTTTGTATGCCTGTGGAAAAATAAAGAATAAATAAAGGGAATAAGGGTGATGGCTGAGGCATAATTAGGTTATGTTGCACTCTTCTACATTATTATAGCTGTTTCTAGAATCGAATCGTGGTATCGTTCACTGTACTGGGGTTTTATTCTATTGAAACTAAATTAGGTCAGGATCTTCAGTTAGTTTAATTTCAACCCATGATTTACCACTCTTGTTATTGTTGAAAAAATAATTTTCTTAATTGGAACACATAGTCATGCAGTGGTTTGAGCACTGGACTATGACTCTGGAGCCCAGGGTTAAAATCCTCTCTCAGCCATGGAAATCCACTGAGTCTTCTTGGGCAAGTCACAATGTCTCGTGTCTTAGAGGAATACAAAGACAAGTACCTGAGTCGACTTATCCCTGGGTCAATGTAAGTACTGTACTTTAACTCTTACTTTAAAAAAAAGCAAGCACCACCTGTTAAAATTCAAAAACATCATGAAAACAAGGACAATTTGAAAAGAAGTGGGGCAGAATGAGTAACATCAGCCCTTCTATCCCATTTCTTATTGTCCTCATTGTTTGGGCAGATGTTTGATGTAGGGAGGCCTTTCTATCTGTAGATTCAGTCTGATACGGTGTAAAATCCAGAGAAATAATAGGTTCTTTTTTTAAAAAAAGTTATGCAGTTTATATATATATATATATATATATATATATATATAGTTTTACCTTTTAAAATGTGTTTTATTATTTTAATAACTTTTTAATATTGAAATAATTTAATTCCTTTTTAATGTACTTCTATGTTTTTAATTGTAATGTTTTTTAATGTGAAGCCACTCTGAGTCCTAGTTCTGGGAAAAGAATCGGATAATAATAATAATAATAACAATAATAATAGAATACACTTATTTATATTCCACGAGAGAATCAAGGCAGATTACAATACACATATAACAATAAAATATCACAAGAATAAAAATTTGCAATTATAAACAATCCCATATCCCAGCCCTCCCCACAATCGTAAAAACATTAACCGAAAAGCAATAAATAGAAATTAAATAACAAGATAAATTAAAAATTTCAAATACAGATTTGCTAAAATTACAGGTATATTTGAGCTGAGACAAGTATCTTCTTCTGGGTTTGGGTGCAGAAAGGGGCCAATGATGTTGGTGATGGTGAGGCGGAGACTAATCTGGAAGGGCAAATCTGGAAAGGCCTGCCAGAAGAAATCCGCCTTAACAGCTTTTTAAGAGGCTTCTAAAGTGGCAATATGACAGATCTTGTCTGGCAGCTCATTCCATAGCCTCGGAGCGGCAGGTGAAAAGGTCCTCTGGGTCACTGCAGCCAGTCTGGTCTTTTTAGGCTGCAACAGATTCTTCCCAGAAGATCTAAGTGTGCAGGGTAGATTATGTGGAGGAAGGTACTCCTGCAAGTAATCTGGACTAAGGCCATGTAGGGCTTTAAAGGTTGTAACCAACAACCTGTACCTTGCCCAGAAACTAATTTTCAAAAACTAATGGGAGGACCATCTGCCCCTTTGGGAGCCACCCAGAAGCCTAGCTATTTTCTTGGGTGGGGAGGGACTTGAGCATCCATGGATTTTGATTATCCATTATTGATTATTCAACTATTATCCATGGTGAGTCCTGGAACCAAATCCCAGCAGACATCAAGGGCCCACTGTATTATCTTGATTAAACACTCCATCAAAACACATAGTTTAGAAATACAACAGTTCTAAAAGAAGTAATGAAATGATGGAACTACAGTTAAATGTTTGTGTGTGTGATTGGAAATGAAATATTGACAAAATCCACGAATATATATTTGCAACGATGCAGATGGTCTTTTATGAGGTACTCATTCAAAACAGTGTCTTCAGAATGTAAACCTTACATTGTTAGGCAATAAGTACTCATTCATTCTCAAAAGATGTAATAAATTAGGTAGAGGGAGAACCTAAACCAAGCACAGATATGTTTACAATTGAAAATGTTTTTCAGGAAACCATCTGTGGCAGAGTACTGTCCCTAATCCATTAACTGCTGACTCCAAGCCAACCACTTGTAAAAGTGAATATGCAAACAACATGCATCAATCTGATGGTGATGCATTAGTACACCTTCTAAAAAGTACACTTTTTATGGCTGTCTCATTTTTCTCTTAAATAAAACATAACAAAAGGGAAGGAAGACAAAACTACACAATCTAATTGCTTTCTGCATAATATAAATTAAAGGCCTAATGCCTTGAACTTTTCTCAATTGCCTAAATTTGTTCCATGAAGCAGTATTTACTGCCATCTGGCTAAACTATTACCTTTTTCCTCTGTTCAGTTAAAGGGAACCAATAAATATTACAAAGTTGTTGATCAAAAGACAACCATAACCAAAGGATGTTCACTATCTAATTATTTCTGTGGTTAGATTTCAGAGACAACCTGACTTGGTTCAGTTCTCAGCACAGCACCATTATGATTTAGGGTGGGATGAAAAATAAACATCACTTCTTCACACAGGAATGAAATTGTGAAAAGAAATTTGCCCTGATTGCACTCCCAAAATTTTTAACACTGTATTCTGCAGAATGTACTTAATAAAGTGCAGATGTGCATCTTATAAACATTATTTTTATTAAGTAAAAACTACAAGGAATAAGAAATTAATAACTTAAACAGCACAAATAACAGCTACAAATCACAAATTCTACAAAACAAATTACAAAAAAACACAATCTACAACTAACATAACACATTAGAACAGAAAATGATGACTTTCAGCTATCTCTTCTGCAGGTACATTTCATTATAAATCCCATTCCTTTTTTCTTCACCATATTACATCTATCTATATATTTAACTCTTATTAATTAATAAAACCAACAATCATCGAATCACCCTCTATGTTTTTCAAAAAGTGAATTAATTTCCAGTCTTTCCAAAACCTTATCACCATTTTTTCTTTAATCAAAATCAACCTTTAATCAAAATCCATCTCTGCTAATTCCTTCATTTTAGAAAGTCACACTTATTTCATGAGAATTAAGTCCTTCTTCTATTTCTGAGCATAAACAGTTGGCCCTTGGTATTTGCTGGACTTTGGTTGCATGACCCCCACCCCATCCCAATAGTAAAATCCTCAAGTTCTATTATAAGTTACTATACAATGGTATAGTAAAAATGGTGTTTCTTATGTAAAATGACAAAAATCAAGGTTTGTTTTTTGAGCTTTTAAAAATTATTATTTTCAGTTTGTGGATGGCTGAACCCGTGGATGCAATATCTGTGAACAGAGGGACAACTGTTATATCCTTGCTTTTAAGATTGACAAGACTGGAGATCTCAAATACTGAGAGGGTCTCAAAGATCAACAACCTATGAACCATAAAAATGGCCTGCAGTAGCATGATGGTATTATGAATATAAGTCTTCAGGACCAGATGAACTACATCCAAGGGTACTAAAAGAACTGGCAAATGTAATACCGGAACCATTGGCAATAATCTTTGAGAACTCCTGGAGAACAGGAGAAGTCCCAGCAGACTGGAGGAGGGCAAACGTTGTTCCCATCTTCAAAAAGGAGGGGAAAAGAGGATCCCAACAATTACCGTCCAGTTGGTCTGACATCAATTCCAAGAAAGATTCTGGATCAGATCATTAAGCAGAAAGTCTGTGAACATGTAAAAGCTAATGCCATAATCACAAAAAGTCAACATGGGTTTCAGAGAAACAAGTCATGGCAAACAAACCTGATCTCTTTTTTTGATAAAATTACCAGCTTGGTAGATGAAGGGAAAGCTGTGGATATAGTATATCTTGATTTCAGTAAGGCTTATGACAAGGTTCCCCATGACATTCTTGCAAACAAGCTTGTAAAATGTGGGCTAGATAAGGTTTGTAACTGGTTGACCGGCCGAACCCAAAACATGTTCAGCAATGGTTCCTTTTCATCCTGGAGAGAAGTGACCAGTGGGGTGCCACAGGGTTCTGTCCTTGGCCTAGTGCTATTCAACATCTTTATCAATGACTTGGATAGCAGAATTGGGAGCATACCGGTACTTATCAAATTTGCAGATGACACTAAACTAGGAGGAGTACCTAATACCCCAGAGGACAGGATCAAAATTCAATATGACCTGAATAGACTAGAAAGCTGTGCCAAAGCTAACAAAATGAAATTCAACATGGAGAAATGTAAGGTACTGCACTTAGGGCGGAAAAATGAAATGCACAGATATAGGATGGGGGACATCTGGCTGAATGAAACTACATGTAAAAGAGATCTAGGACTCCAAGTAGACCATAACTTGAACATGAGTCAACAGTGCGATGTGGCAGCTAAAAAGGCCAATGCAATTTTAGGCTGCATCAATAGAAGTATAGTGTCTAGATCAAGGGAAGTAATAGTGCCACTCTATTCTGCTTTGGTCAGGCCCCACCTGGAATACTGTGTTCAGTAGTGGGCACCACAATTCAAAAAGGATGTGGAGAAACTGGAGCATGTCCAAAGGAGGACAACTAAAATGGTGAAGCCATACCTTATGAGGAGCAACTTAGGGATCTGGGGATTTTTAGCCTGGAGAAGAGAAGGTTAAGAGGTGATATGATAGACCTGTTTAAACACTTGAAGGGATGTCATATTGAGGAGGAAGCAGGCATTTTTTTCTGCTGCTCCAGAGACTAGAACGAGGAACAATGGATGCAAACTGCAGGAAAAGAGATTCCACCTAGACATTAGGAGGAACTTCCTGACAGTAAGGGCTGTTAGACAGTGGAACACACTTCCTAGGAGTGTAGTGGAGTCTCCTTCCTTAGACGTCTTTAAGCAGAGGCTGGATGGCCATCTTTGGGGAATGCTTTGATTGGGTGTTCCTGCATGGCAGGGGGTTGGACTGAATGGCCCTTGTGGTCTCTTCCAACTCTAGGATTCTATGATTCTATGACCAAAGGGCTCTTCAATGAGTCAACAATGGTCCCTGGTGGCTCTGATGGCAGTAGGGTAATGAATCCATTCCAAGGTGTTGAAACTAGTTAGGGATAGGTTTAATAACCTTCGGTAGCACCTTTAAAGTTCACACTCAAACAAAAACAAATTCACTGACTCACTGATACTGAAGCCAACAGCTGCCACTGTGGGAGAAAAGCTTTTAGAAAGTGATTCAACTGCCACCAGAGTACATGGGCTCAAAAGATAATCGGAGGTACTCAAGTGGACAGGACAACTGTGAAAAGAGGCTTTGAGATGTCAAGAGCTTTCAAATTCACGGATAGTTTGAAATAAACTGAGCTGTACTTATTCCTGCCACAGTTTCCTTCTCTGTGTTTTTTTTCTCATTTGCAACAGAATCTGTTTAAAATCAGATCCAAGGAATAGCACAGATTTATTTATCTCTATTCATAAAGAAATGAACTTTTATTTTTTGTGGTTGTTGTGTGCCTTCAAGTCACTTCTTACTTATTGTGACCCTAAGGTGAACCTATCATGGGGTTTTTCTTGGCAATTTTTAAAGAACTGGCTTCCCATTGCCGTCCTTGAGACTGAGAAAGTATGACTTGCCCAAGGTCACCCAGTGGGTTTACATGGACAAGCTAAGATTCAAATCCTGGTCTCCAGAGTCCTTGCTCAAACCACTTTTATTTACTGGCCCCCAAAACATGCCTTCACTGAGTATATTCATCACTAAGCCAAAGCTCAAAGTGTTCACTTTTAATATGCCTAGGCTGCAAAAGGGGATTGTGTGTGTGTCTGGGTCATGGAGGCACAGAAAAATAGTTGTGTGTTTGGGGTGGCAGGATGGGGAGAGAGATTGTTTCTTCAGCTCAATTGCTCAGGCACTACAAGTAGTGATAAGAGTTGCAAGAGCCGTGAGCAGATGGGTGCACTAACCCTCATATCTCTAAACAAGACACAATCCCATTTTCAGGGGGGAGGGAATGACAGAGCAATTGAATTTAACTAAGAATTAAAAAAATACTGTAATGCATTAAACTATACGGCTTCCCCTTTCTATTTCTTTGTTATTCTTTCTGTATTCTATCCGCCTTCAATTCCCCACCCCCACCCCCACTGAGCTGAAAAATAAATAACATGATCAAGTATTGCAAACTAGGGGGAGATATGGAGGTAGGGTGATGTATTATTGGCAAGAGTTTTGGCACACTGCTGCCTGGGGTGGAGACAATTTATGAACTGATCCATTAGATACCTTGATTCTATCAGGCTCTAATTGTTGATGCACAGAGCCTTACTTCTAGAGTAAAATGGGGTTGAATTGTAAGAATAAAATTCTATCCTTATATTAAGGATGCAGTTATTTAAAGTCTCCAGTCCAATCCATTTCACTTAGAACAACTTTCATGGAAGCCAGTGGGGATGGACATGAAAAGGACAGTCCAGCCTAAACCCTATACATTAAGGGAAAGTGATAGTTTTCAAATAAATAGCCATCTTAGTCTCTTGCAGCAAAGGAAGGAGGGAAGGAGGGAGGGATGAAGGAAGGGGGGAGAGAATGTGGTATCACCTTTAAGACTAATGGATTTTTCTTTTTGCATGAGTTTCTGTGGATATAACCCAGTTCTTAGGATGCAGTTTCATCTTCCCCTTCCTTTCTCCATATTAAGGGAAAGTTAGTTGTTGTTGTTTTTAACTACCCAGCTGTCAGGGTTCAAGAGTTGGCAGAAAAACAAGGACCTTTCATATTTACAACATGTAGCTGCATATTAACTAAGCAGATGCAGAGCCATGCACTGAAGGAGCAACAGAATCAGAGACTCTAGGACAGAGCAGCTGGCTGCACTTCTCTCAAACTAGCTTTCCCATTTTCTGATAAGAAAGCACAAGCAAATAAGCAATCACACTGCAAGATTGTTTCTTTGATCCTTCTTTAACTTCTCGAGACTGTTGCCAGAACAGACACAAAGCAACTGGTAAGTAACTGGTAGAAGGAGAATGATTTGCCTAATTAGCAAATAAATTGCTAATTAGGCTGCCTGGATCTGGGGAACTGCATGGCATCAGAGTCCAGTCTCTGCATCAGTGCATCAGTGTCTGAACATTCAGGCCCACCTGTGAAATCACTTCCCACCCAACCCCCACCCCCAAAATAAAAATAAGCAAAATAAATAAAAAATAATCTCTGAACCAAAAAGGTAGGTGGGCTCATTGAGAACAGATGCCTGAGGTTTACCCACAAGTATATCTTTAGCCCAAACTTGCACTTGGATCAAGGGTTCCTCTTAAGTACATAAAAGAGCTCCTTGCATTTATAGAAGGGGCTGAGATTCAGCAGAAGCTCTACTACAGGAAAGAAGCTTCAACTTGCCACATTATATGCAGTATTCTTTCATATTTTCCTTCACCCATATAAAATATGTTTATTTCAAAGCCTCACTGATTCTATTGCAGAATGTTAGAGTTGGAAATTTATGGGACAGAAGTGTCAGTAATTCTAAACCTAAAGAGAATAAAAGGTGTCAGAGTGGGAAAAATAAAATTCAGCCAAATTTCTATTTGTTTGAAATGAGAGTAAGGCAGGAAAATTTCTGCACGCTGGTCACCAGCCAACGAGAAAGACAACACCACACAAACCATTCACACAAGCAAATACAAAATTGCCTTCAGTTACCAGCATGGCACAGTGGTTTGAGTATTGGACTGCAACTCTGGAGACAAAGGTTCAAATCCTCACTTGGCCATGAAAACCTACTTAGACAAGTCACAAACTCTCAGCCTCAGAAAACCTCATGATTATTTTCCCATTTCAGGTTTGTGACACTCAGATCAGCAATATCTGAACTGCAAAATCTGCAGTTACTTTAGGGAGTAACTCAGAACTTCAAGGCACACAACAACAACCTACAACATAAAGTCTTGCACACACTAATCACTAGTCCTCTGATTTTGGCGGAATATGATCTCATGAACGTACAGAACATACAGAGTTAAATCATACATGCTTCACTTCATCATACATTACTTTTCAATCTACAATATAATCAGCTGGACCCACATTAGTTCTTTTACAAATGAAAAGACTCCTTCCGTTTGGCGAAGGGACTGAGATTCAGCCGCAGCTCTAACAAGGAAATGAGGGCAGTCATATTCCACTAATTCCCCCTTTCCCTCTACAGTTCCAAGTGCAGTTTCCTGTTCCAGAGAACTGACCAACCCACCAGAGTAGCTTTCCATGGTGCATGGGAGTTGGAAGGGAAAAGAGAAGCGGGAGAAATCATGACACATCTTCCAGCAGGAACTTCCTAAAAGTGGACTTCTGCTCATGGGAATTCTGGATCCAATTCACTGTGATTAATATATAATTCTGGTGTGAATGGCTATCCATATAGTTTCACAGGAGTAACAGGATTGCAGAAAACTTCAAAGAAACAATACCCAGTCAGGCAGTTCAAAGCACCTGTTCTGGTTACCATACAAATAAATTTGGAAATGCCAGTTTATACAGTATAATTTTCTTTCACAAGAGAATTATATTGTATAAAGTTCCCTGAACATAACCACCTATTCTCCTTGACAACCACTTTGGGAAATGTGATCAAACATACTTAGAATACAGAGAAATAGAAAGGAATTTCCCTGTATACAAAGAAATATAATTGTGAGTGACCGTGACTCCTCCCCCCCCCCCGACAGAAATAAAAAGGTTTTAAAATGAAAAGATGGAAGACAGGTTTTGTTACACCAAAGCAGAAAACAATGAAAAAATATTTAAAAGTTCATATTGTGTTTTTGCAGTTCAGATATTGCTGATCTGAGTGTCACAAACCTCAAATGGGAAAATAATCGATTCCTTAGTACGACATCTATTAACAAAACATATATTTATAGAGCTACTGAGAAGTACATGACCAGAATATGGCAGCTAAGTAAGGCAATGTAAAAACAACTTTGCTAAAAAAAATTAAAATGCAACAAACAAAATCCAACATCATTTGTGAAACACCTGAATGTTTAAGACAGTTAAATCAGCCAGAGTCGCAGTAATCTACACAGTAAAAGGAAAAAAACAAAACAAAGAAAGACACATTAGGAAGGGCCGTAGCATCCCTTACCTTTGGGGCAAAAGGCTCCACATCCCATTGTACACTATCCAAGCCCTCATTTTATCAGCGAACTAAAAAGCCCACTAATTTAAAGCCTTCCTTGTAGCTGCCCTACGTAGCACTCTTGTGCTTTCAAGTGCGTTTCTCAACAGAATACTCAATGCACATTGCAACTCTCAGCTCAATGCATTGTACAACTGCCTGTCTGCCTGCCTAGCTATATAATTTAATATGATGCCACATGAGACTCATAGACCATCTGCAGAACAAACTAAGTTTGCCATTCCCATCTTGGCAAATTTCATTCTGGAAAGCTGAATGTTTGACATACAGAGCAAGCTTCTTTATCCAACTGGCTTACAGAATTCTTGGGCTATTAAGTTTTATGAAGTCCAACATAATTTAAGCAACAGCAGCAGCATCTGTGTATGTAAGTAATAGTTTATAGAGCAGATATCAAGCCATCACTGAGGGATTCTGGGTAAACTACCCCTTCCTTCAATCCCCTTTTCACTGTCTATTCAAGTCTACTTGACCAGACATTTGGATGCTAACATCATAATCTACCCACCTATCACCTGCTTTACCCTCCTCCACTCCTTCCCTTTCTCTTCCTCTTTCACTCTTGCATTTCCACTTCTTCACCATCCCTTTGCCCATAGAATAAATAGGACACATGTAATGTTCTCTGAAAAACAAAAGCCTCAGAATGCAACAACCATGTGTACAGTCTGTGGCTATCATATTTAAAAGATTATGGGGCAAAATAGATGGGCAGGAAAAAGTGGCTTGAAGCTGCCTTTTCTGAAGCCACATTGAAACCCCACCAACCACACCACTGGCTCCCAAGGCAGCTGGAGTGCTCATGTCATGACCACGTGACATGGCTTCAAGCCAGGAAGAAGCAGAAAAATGCTCTTTCTTTATGAAATGGCTTTTCCCTGCATAAGGGCACTTTTCTGCTAGCTTCAAGGTGTCATCTAAACGACACACTTTCAAGCCAGCCTGAAAGCACCTCTTTTTGCCTGTCTGTTTAGCGCCCATGTCTGTCCTTATTGCTCTTCCCCTTCCTCTTCTTACTACCTCAAGGTTAGATGATTGTGAAAAGAGTCAGCTGCCTTCCTCAAAAATCCTTGCTGGATAAAAGAGAAAAAAATAAAAGAAAGATATTGTCATTGCAGAGATGGTTATGAAGGAAGGAAGGGATAACTGTGAGGTTATTGTTTGGCATTAGGTCTCCATGATCCATATACTACTGCTTCTACACAACTGAAGAGCAAACTCACTAGTGTAAATGGAAGCCATTTATAGTTTTTGTGTTTTTTAATCTTAGGGGAGGCCAGTGGGAATTCTAACAAGGGAGAAATAGTCCAATGAGCTATACCCCCTATTACAAATATCCAAGGCATCTCTGGTAAAAAGATGTTTTTATAACACTGTTTTGCATGGCCAAAGGCAGAAATATAGGAAACTGTAGGCTGGCATAGTGAAGACTCAAATAATGGCAAAGCAAATACTTAACCAGAAATGCACTATATTCATAGTTAATTTTTATATTATAATTATACTTCATGCAGCTTATTTTGGTTCTTTTCACTTGTTTTCTTCCATAGGATGACACAGAAAGCCAATGCGGTGTGCTGATTTGAGTGTTGGACTAGGACACAAGGACTCCAGGGTTCAAACTCCTACTCAGTGACTTTGAGCAAGTCACACTCTCTTGTCCTAAGAGGAAGGCAATGGCAAATTTCTTTTGAATGAATCTTGCCAAGAAAACTGTATGACAGGGTTGCTATAAATTGGAGTCAACTTGAGGGCACTAACAACCACAAAGATGATGTGGTCAGATCTTTGATGCAGATCCAAAATGAGTATCCCAACAGGACAGCTGCACTCTTTCTGCATGGATGATCCAAGGTCAAAAGCAGCATGAGAAAATTCTGTTTGCATTACATACCCTTTCTAGGTATCACACGCAGTCCATTTTTGATAGGTTGTTTAGTAGATAACCTAAGGCCAACATACAAGTCCAATGCACAAATATAATGAAATAATTATGCACTGTATAGTAAGGATTAGGTTACAAAATTTAAACTTAATAGGATGACTGAGGATTTCTGTAACTATTGTTCTTTCCACTTGGCCCTTTCTATCCATGATTCGAGCATCCCTGACTTGAAAAGATTTAATGTACACACACACACACACACATATACAAATTCCAAAAAGCAAACCTCGATTTTGCCATTTTATATAAGGGAAACCATTTTATTGTGCCATTGTATATAATACAACTTGAGCATCCCAATTTGAGTATCCAAACCCCAGTGGATACCAAGGGCCCACCGTACTTTCAAATTTACAGAATCCAAATCTTGCTTCTCATACAATTATTTATATAGGATACAATCCAACAGTGGTATTCTGTCAGCAAAACAGCAGGATCTAGTGAAACTGAAGGGAAGTGACTGCTCTACTCACTACAGCCCATGTAGCCTGAGAAACCCTCCAAAGCTGTTTTTCAGGTGGACAAAGTATTGGTGCCAGTGGAAATTTGGACTTAGCCACTGCAATTTATTTATTTTAAATGTTTCTTTCAGTAGCCTCTCTCTACTGAATTAAGAACATTTTAAATTTTTGTTCATCAGTTTCACTTCCTAACACATTATGGCTAGTATTCTCTTGAGCAAAAAGATTCACAGCATTACTTAAAATGTGTGCTTACCATCTTTCACAGATTTTCTAAACCCTTCAGTTTTCAGCTTAGTGAAAACAGAATATTTAGCAAGAAGGGTGGGAACTCTGTCTCTCTCAGGTGGTTCTGCCCATCATT
Source organism: Urosaurus nigricauda (assembly GCA_034509955.1). Taxonomy (NCBI): domain Eukaryota; kingdom Metazoa; phylum Chordata; class Lepidosauria; order Squamata; family Phrynosomatidae; genus Urosaurus; species Urosaurus nigricauda. The sequence continues at coordinate 99,495,309 of JAOEGL010000001.1, forward strand.
TAAAGAAACAATCTAGAGGCAACATAATACTAATAGCTTAATTTGTGAAAATTGATAAATACCATATCTACCACATAACATATTTAGTCACATAACAGAAAAATATATACAGAAATAGCACTGGAATGGTTGGTTAAAAGGTTTTGTTCATAGAGGAGGAAATTTAATTAAACCATGTAATGCCAATTACTGTCATTTCTAATTATATCATGCCTTCCTAGAAATAATGCAGATGCAGGATTCTAAAGTTACCTGCATGTTTGATGTTAATAGGATAAATTATCTAGGCTATGAGAAAATCCAGATAGCAGTGTGGAGAAAATGCCTTTTTTTTTTTACCTAACATCATATGCTGTCCAATTTAATTACTAATAGATCTTCTTCAAAGTGATGATTACATTAGAACTAGCCTGACTCCAATTTATATGCATAAACTAATGACACATATTTAGCATCATAACTTTTTTACTTTGCCAATAAGTAAGCTTTTTTAAGTACTCAGGCAATTTTTCTTTTAATGAAAACTGCTAGAACCACTCTACTTCACTGCTTTTGAAAATATGCTTAACTAGATTGAGTATGAAGTTCTCTCCAGCACAATTACTTTCTTTTTCTTTTTTACACAACACAGAGGACTATTGATGAGACCGACACATCTCCAAGAAGCACAGAGAATGAATTTAAAGTATGGTGATAATGTCACCACAGAAGCAACTCAGCACAAAGGTACTGTGGGTTTTGAATTAATGAGCATGTTAATTGCATTACAACCATTTTACTTTGCTACTTGAGCAAGTAGACAAAGAAGGTTTGGTTATCAAGCAAGTGAACCAGGTAACTACAGTTTACACAGAAGCCTAACTCCTGTAAATCTCCTGTTCCCTGGCCTTGCTTAATGAGTATTTACATTACAATTTAAAAGGTGACAAAAGGGTATCTGGACAGAGAAGAAGAGGAAGAGAAAAAGGAGGCATTTCTTCTACAGTGTGTGTGTGTGTGTGTGTGTGTGTGCATGTGTATATTCCTTCAAGTTGGCTGTCAACTTACAGAAATCCCATGAATTTCATAAACAAGGAATACTCAAAGGTGGTTTTGCCAGTTCCTCTTAAATATAGCCATTTTTGTTGCATTACTCTGAAATATAACTTAAAGCACCCGGTGTTTGTTGGCATAATTACTCTGTGAATCATCTGCTTACATTCAGTGTAACAAGACAATAAAATGCATTATTTTTTAAAAAAAATCACACCCTTTATGACAGAAAGCATGGTGCCATTTTACAGAAAATTATAAATCTGACATTTTCATTGATAAATGCCAAAATAATCATTGTGTCTATCATGTTTAAGATTAAAGTGAATACTGAGGTATCTCATTTTGTTGATGACACCAACTCACTTAGGATGTTTAGAACAACACATCTTGAAATTGAACAAAGATGTAAGCAAGATCATTAAGATGTAAGCAAGATCAAAATTATTTATTATTGGGGCAAAAGGAACCCTGAAGCTTCAGTAGACAGCTTGATGAAAAAGTCAAGCCCATGGGTAGCTTATATAAAAGAAACATAAATTCTATTGCACGGAAAATTGAAAAAGTGATTGAAAATAAAACTAGCCTGGGTGGCTTTGAAGGGAGATATGACTACCAGCCATGATGGCACATATATATTTCTCCTAGATCCACATGCAAAACATTATTGAATAAAATACATTATTTGTCCATTCAAACGTTTGATGATGATTGAATATAATAAATTATTACAACTCAAAATTATATCTTTTGTCTTAAAATTAAATTTTATTTAATTAAGAAGTAGCCAAATTGTTCAAGACGCTTCTGATATCAGTAGTTAATTCACAGATCTAGGAAGAGACTAAGCCAAAAAGCAATCCTTCACTGCAAAGACCACAGGAATGATGGGAAACACAGCACTACTGTTGGAAGAAGTGGGATTCACTGAGCATGGAGTTAACAATGGCTGTGAACTTGAAAATACTGATTTTGGGAGGCCTCTTGATATCAGGTGATGTTTGCTTTCAGGACCTCTGTGAACACATCAGTTAGTGATGCACCTTCTCATGGGTACAGCCACTCACCCAGCCCTGCAATGGAGGCATGCCCAACCCTGGAACCATAGAATAAAGTGTGGACAAGGAAAAAGAGAAGTAAAAGCAGCAACTTATACCAGGTGCTGGTGTGACAATCCCTCATGCCTCAATGCAAAGCCCTGATTACTCACCCAGAGGGGCGGGATATAAATAAATATATTATTATTATTATTATTATTATTATTATTATATGTGGCCTCCTCCTTCTATGGCAGTAAGTCAGTGCTATCATCTTTGACTGATGGTGTCACCACTTCCATCATCTGTGACTTTTCTCTTTTTATTTAATGGTGCTGAGCTATGTATGGAGGTCTCCTCTACCACTACCTATGGCAAGGTGTGGGATGCTTTCTCTCCACCACACATTCAACAGAGCACTTCTTCCCTGTGCAGCTATTTAAATGTGGAGCTAGAGAAGAGGAGACATTGCAAAAACACCCAGCTGCACAGTAAATTGGCATAGGGTGAATGTAACATTCTCAGCACTGTGCTGACTAAGGCAACCACCTCCCCTAGTTTTGGCTATTAGGTATCACAACTAAAGGGAATATTCATGTAGAGGTGAAGAATGTAAACTACTGGGGAAAAATAACAATAGAAGGACAATCTCTGGGAAGCTAAGGAGCTCTGAAAACTATGATGATGATCCTTTGCCTGATCAAGCCAAATTCATCTGTTGTACTCTTCGTTCTTTGAAGTGTAGAATGTAAAACAAAACTATGTTTGATAGGATGCAACCAATTACAACCACACTATTACTTTTGAGAAAGTGTCAGTGAGAACATAGCAGGAAGAGATTTTTAATCTTCTCTTTTAGCCATCTTTGGTATATACCAAATGAATGGAGAAAATTCATTTTAGACATCATCTGTAGTAGTGGCCTCTATGCCTATGCCTAGGAACCTTATTTCTAGTCTTGGTTCAGTTCCTTCTCAAAATGTTTCTAGATTCAGAGGCAAAACAGATGGCAGGTAAGGGGCAGCTTAATGCCCCCACCCCTTGAGCAGCAACTGCATGCCATGGCCCCAACTGAGTGGTTTGCCAGCTCAAAAAGAAGCAGCAAAATGTCCCTCCTTTTTGAGCCAGCAAAAATAATAAATAAATAAATAAAACTTTTGTTTATATCCCAGTTTTTGTGAGAACAATCAAAGCGGCATACAACATATTAAAAACATACAGTAATATATACACAATATTCCCCACTTAAAAAAGAATTAAACAAGTTAAGATTAAAAATTACATAAATAACAATTTAAAATAATTAACAACGGGCAGAACCAACATAGTCCATAATGTGTTCATGGGAGTGTTGTTGTTTTTTACTGGATGGCCATCTGTCGGGGATGCTTTGATGGACTGTTCCTGCATGGCAGGGGGTTGGACTGGATGGCCCTTGTGGTCTCTTCCAACTCTGTGATTCTATGATTCTACTGTTTCTTCGGTGCAGTATGTATAAATGCTGCGCTGCAGGAACATTCCCATGTTGCCATGTTGCCTGCCATCTGGTCAGGCAGGTGGTGTGATGGTATCTTGGGGGCGGAGTCAGATTGTGCAGCGTGCAGTCACCACACTCCTACTCCACCCTGACACTGGCCTTTTAGGCTGGTCTGTACAGCCCCTTAGATGACCCTCTGTCTCCCTGGCTGTCCTGAGCTGTCTTTTTCAAGCAAGAGAGGAAGGTGTTACTCTATATATTCCTTATGGGCATGAATTTCAATTTCTCTGGGTGCAATGCCTCCACACCCTATGGAACATCTCTCCAGCCTACCTACCATTTCAGAGGAATAATTCTTTACTCCCAGAGCTCTTTTTGTGTGCTTTAATTATTAAAAGACATTTGAAATTATATCTGTTTAAGGCAATTTTTTCCTATATGAGCTGGAATAAAGACATATATTTGTGGTGTTCCTTGGGAAAAAAAACCTTGGATTACATTTAAAATGCTGTTGTGTGTGGTAATGTTTTTGTTAACATAGACTATAATGCTGATCATGGAATGTAAAAAGGCATAATGGTGGCTGGGTGCATTCCACCATAACCCCCAGCAAATATTGTAGCAGGCAGCAAACTGTTTAGTGCAAGACCATCAATATTTTTTATCCCAGCTAGATAACAGTCTTGGTCTTCAGCATGCAGCACACTTCAATTTGACCATTCTCTTATGGATACTTGCAGTGGGGCCATTTCAGTGGATCCTATTCATTCCAAGGGATCCTATTCAAAGCATGACATTCAGTTAGACCTAAATGTTTAGTACATTCTCAACATTTACTATCAAGGCATAGATAGCTCAGATTGACATTGACTATGATCAGGCAAAATATATTTAGCACAGCCTTGACTACAATCAATACGCTTTAATCTCAGTATATCTAATATTAATGTGTTGTGCTTGAAAGTTTTCAACTGCTGTTAGGTTTAATTAATGCTTTGAATGGTAATACATTGTAAATACTTTCTCGCTGATATTTTATGTTTTAATTTTTTTATAAACTACTTTGTGAGGGCAATATGCCCCAAAGGGCAGGTGAAAAGTCCCAAAAATAAACATATCCGTGTTGAATTTCTAGAAAAAAATCGTGTTCATTTATTTTTCTTAATTTCCTCCAAATCTTATGCACAATTTTATAGTCTTCACCCTACGTCCTCTTATTTTTTTGCTTTTACAGAATATTGCTGAGTTTGCAGTGGTTCCCCAGAGATGAACTCCCATATCACTGTAAATTATTTACTAACCCGTCATGGTGCCTATGGAATTTGTAAATTAGCATCAGTTCAGAGTGACCATATCTTTCAAAATGATTATAACAAGATTGATAAACACCAATGAGGAGAGAAATAGTAAAACTATATTGGAATTTATTTAAGTGTCATTCTATCAACAAACCTACCACTCTGATCCATTTGTATGGGTTACATTAGTATCATAACATTTTCAGTGAATGTTCAGTCTACACACCCTACCCCAACGCAAACATATACTTGTGTGGATACTGCCTCAGCACTGAAAGCAAAACCTCCTTTGTTGTTGTTCTGTTGGATAATGTAATGTGTACATTATCCAAAAACTTTCATCTCGTAATACTTAAGCTGATTACAAAAGACTGTGTGTCACACCTAATATACTAGCAGGGAGATATGGTCATCAAGGTTTCTGTCATATAAGCACACTTTTACCAATTGTGGTCTGATAATTCAGTACTGAGAGTAAGGAATTTGATATAGAATAGGCATTCTTTCCATTTCAAGTACCTGTAAGAAGCTGCTCAAAATCATCAATGGAACTTTTAATTTTTGAGAAATCTAAGGAGAAAAAGCCAAACCTTTTAGAGCTATTCAGAAAAGAGTAGTCAACTCATAAAGAGTAAGTGAGGATAGTAATCATACTTTGACTTTTTAGATGGAACAACCTGCTGGTGTTTGTTTTCTATGTGGTCTATTGCAGAGTGGGAACCAGACAGAAACAGTATGATCCAAGTAGTTTATGTGCATTCTGTATTATTATTTTATCCCCAGATTTTATCAGACATAACTGGGGCTGCATCTACAGTGCAGACTTAATGCATTATGATACTGCTTTAACTGCCATGATTCAATGCTATAGAATTCTAGGATCTGTAGTTTTTTTGTGATATTTAGCCTCTTCTGTCAGAGTGCTCTGGTGTCACAACAAATTACAAATCCCACGATTCCAAGGATCGAGCCATGGCAGTTAAAGAGGTGTCAAAAACTGCAATTCTACAGTGTGGAAGCAGCCTGGGTTAATGTTTATAGACTAATCTGAAGCACCCTGTATTTTAAAGGGAAAGCAGAGTAAAAGGATGTTAAAGAGCATCTGAACTCTCACTGCTAAATTCAGAATGAAGTCGAAAACACAGAAGCTTAACATCTCAGGGGTAAAAAAACTATTTTAGGTTGTACAGTGCCAGACTTTTAGAAAGAAGTGGGGGGTCCCAGCTTTTTGTATACAACAATAATTCCTGTTTACATCATTTTGAATAGATTGTGGGGTACCAATCCCTGGAAATGGGGCAAAGAACCAAAGAAGAGCCTCCATAGTGACAAAATAGTGGAAGAGGAGGAAATGCCATCTGGGGCACCCTGGCCCTCAGAGTACCTGTGGAGGAGAGGGACAATACTGTCTATGCTGAGTTCCACCTATTTTAAGGAGAAGTGAAGGAGAACAGCAGATTTGATGCTCCAAAAGACTGCACCTCCCCATGTCAGCCTGCCCAAATCCCAAGGTTCCCAGGAAAGAGCTTTCTATCAGTCCCACCACTATTTCGGGCATATTTGGTGAGAAAAGGCCCTTCTCTGTGGCTGCTCTCAGCCTCTGGAACTCTCTCACATGGGGGACTAGCTTGGCCCCCTTTCTGCTCTCCTCTAGTGAGCAAAGACTTTTTTGGTTCACACTGATTTTTGGTTATTGTATTATATTGTGTTAATTTTAGAACAGTCTTTTAATGGTATGCCTGTTTGTGATCTTAAAATGTGGTCTGGAGACTACATGCAGCTCCCGAAACCCACTGTTGCAGTCTTCAAATCTACCAACTCTCTAACGTATTTTGATTTTTGCTCCCAAAGCAGGCAGAAAGCCCCCCCAAGCATGTGGAAATGTATAAATATAATCCTGCCTCCACAACCAACCTAGACCCCAAATATCTACAGTCTTGTATGGGATTGAGTGGCCCATACAGAGCATAGACCCTAAACAGTTGCTCATGCCTGTTTTGAATGCTTTGAAACTGTTTGAAATTAGAGCTGCTTTTAATAGGATAGGGTTTTTTTATTCCCCCAAAGCCCCACAATCCTATTAAATAATTATTTTAATTATAATCATATTTTGAAGCTGTACTTTGTTTTAATCTGTTGCCTTCATTCCCATGCAATGGCTATACAAGAAGTAAGAGAGAAATAGAGTCCTCTTCCTTTTTTAATGGAGGAGCAGTGAGAAATTACTGCTATATGACCTAACTGAAAATAAAAGTACTGAACGCACTGGCAAGATACCACAGGACAAGCCCATGGCATCCTGCCTGTGTATCTAGCCTATTCCCACCTATCCCCCCCCCTCTGCCCAGCGTTTACCTGGACTAGCATGGTGATGGGAGGGTGTTCAGATGGCTGCACCATGGAACTCCTGCCCCTGCCATCTCACCCATTGCTACCACCATGCTCTGTGAAGGCCACTACTGTGGCCTATAGGACCAGAAGCCGGATGCCTGGCTTCACCCCACATAACCAGGCACCCTCTTCCAATATCACAGGTTGCGGTGGGGGCCTTCATAGAATCATAGAGTTGGAAGAGACCACAAGGGCCATCCAGTCCAACCCCTTGCCATGCAGGAACTCCCAATCAAAGCATCCCCAACAGATGGCCATACAGCCTCTGTTTAAAGATCTTTAAGGAAGGAGACTCCACCATACTCTGAGGGAGAGTGAGACATTAAAACAGCCCCAGTTCCAGTCCTCCAGTAATGCTGAAGAGGCTGAGCAGCAGAACACCTGAGCTTTGAAGAATGAGACTTTTTTTAAAACTGTAATTGTGACAAATTGTGTTTTTAATGCTTGTTAGGGTATTTGGATTATAGTTTCTCTGGTATATTGTATTTGTAATTTTTTTTACATTTCTCCTTTATGTTATGTTTGTTTTTAATTTGTTTAATATTGTTTTGATTTGAACCTGTGTTGAGGGACTGGGAAAGGGTTAATTATGAATTTAATTTGATTGTAATGCTTTTATTTTCTTTGCTTGACTGTTACTACATTTGTTTATTGATTTTGTTTGCTTGAGCATTGGTCAGGGGATTGGGAAGGGATTATTTTGTATCATATTGCAATTTTTTAATTGTATTTTCCCACTGTTGTTAGCTGCTCGGATTCCCCATGTTTGGACAGGATACAAATAAATTATTATTATTAATATTATTATTAGAAGTGCAGCAGAAGGAAAGGAGGTGCACAGCAATTTGGTCTACTAGCTGTTGCAGTGGAGTTTCTGGGAAACTCCACCACAAATAGTATGTCTTTTTAAACTGGGATAACTGTTGGTTGAGCCAGATCCACCAGATCAGCATCCGGTCTGCCTGAGCCCAGCCCTGGTCTGTTGGCCTGCATCTTTTAAATAGGATGACGCCAGGCTGGGGGCAACATGGGCCTACTGGCCTACACACACAGCCCCCAAGTCAGCAGGTAAAAGAAAGCCAAGGGAACTGTGTGGGTTAAAAATATTGGCTTTGATTTCTGCGGAAAGAAAGGTTCTTGCAGCAGCAAAGTGGTGGTCATAAGCATGGTCTTGTATTTGTGGTTCACCACCCTTTGTGACCTTCCTTTCTATATAATCCAAGGTTGGCCAAAAGGGGTCCTCCAGGTGTTTGTGGACTGCAACACATGGCTAGGGCTGGAGCCGTAGGCCAAAAACATCTGGAGAACCACAGCTATAGCACCTAATTTAGCCCCAAAACTCTGCTTGCAAAAGTAGCCAGCCAACAGCTTTTGGAAATCTAGAAACAAAACACAAGGGAAACAGCATTCTCCCCATTTTTATACCCAGAATATTGTACTCAGAGCAACAGGGGGCATTTGTATGCTCTGTGCTTTTGGGCAACTGATATCTACTCAACTCTTTTAAAAGGTTGTAGGTAATATTAGTAATTGATTTTTAAAATTATGGTTCTCAAAAACTGTATTTTTACAATGTGAACAATGGGTGCTTACTGTTAAATAGTGTGTTTGTTTAAAACTTTTTGTAACATTATATAGAGCTCTTGGTTTTGACAACCACCTAGAGCTCATTTTGGAAAAAAGGAGATGGTGAGGTAAGGAGGGAGAATGCAAATATATAAATAAATACAAGTCATTTGGGATTGTTATAAGCCCTTTTTGTACACATGTGACACAAACAGAGAAAGAATATTTTTGATCATTGTTTGTGTTTTGCTGTCAAGTTCCCATTATTTTTATAGTGGATAAATGGTTCCTGTGTGCTGAAAGGAACAATAGCTATTTTGGTCAAGAGGGAATTTGAAAATCCATTATTTGGGTAATACCCAGATCCATATTTAGGCAATATCATTATTAGGCTCACTAAAAGTCAGGAAAGAATGTGCAAGTTTTGTCATTTTCCATAATGTTTCAATGGCCAGGAATTTTTTTTAAGCAAAATGAGAAAAGAAGGGGAAAACTGCTGATGGGAGTCTGTCTTGTTACAGCAACTTATGAAATAGAGAATATAGCAAGAGGCTGCAGATATTCACATTAGGCATTGCTAGATGCTGAAATGATCAGACCAAAATTATGAAGATTTTTGTCAGACCAGGATTTTTCTTGTCACGCCTTTTCAACACTTGAAAAATATGTTCTTGACTATTTTGGGAAATATTTTCAAATGTTCCTTCCATTCCTACAGCATAGTCTCCCTGTAGTCTGTGGACACCCACTTCTTTCAGGTATCTGCTAGGCCTGCCCATTATTTCTTGTTTTTCAGTTGCAACACATTTACTGGATAAATAGATGACCGACTTCTCATCTATATTTGTACCATGCAGTTTCCATTTATCAGACTACATATTTGGTGGCTTCAGGCACCTAAGGGGTCTGTGTATTTGGCCTTCTCTGCTCCCAAGGGTTATGCAAGGAAGTTTGAGCAGCTGTGCTCTGTGCCTGGCGCACCTGCATGCAAATACTGTAGAGTCAGCAATGGAACTCCAAAAGGGAGCCCACTTGCCAGAAATAAATGCAGCTTGACATCATCCATCAGTAAGAGGAAGGAAATGAGGGATAGGAAGGAAAGTGATAAGAAACAAAAGGATTTTACAGAACAGAGCATCTAGCTTTTCAGTTGTAAATCTCATTTATGCTGTTCTAAATGCTCTATATTCAAAATCAAGATATGACCCAATCCAAGAAGAAACACATTTTTATTCTGCTACGCCTTTGAAGTTACAGAGCAAATTCAGTAACTAAAAAAAAAAAAAAAGCAACAGTCTAGCTAATTAATTTGGCACAAGCTTAGCTTCTGATAATAATCAAAGCTATATGAATAGGGAGTGTATGATCTCTGTTACACAGGACCAATAAAAATAGCTATTGTCTTCTAAGTTATGAACTATATTTGAAATCTGTAAATTTGGCTTCTTTTCCTATATATCTTAAAAGTCTCTCTGTGTGTGTTTAAAAATCATGTTCAGTTTAGTACTTGGTTAAATTTATTTTCTGAAGCTGCTTAGAAATAATTAAATGTAAAAGTGAAACAAATGGCATTTGACTTAAGGAAACGAGAGCTTTAGTAACTGAGAGATCTAAAAGTAAATACTTAAATAGGTAATGCTACAGAATTCTCATGCTGCCTCCTCATATTTCTCCATGTATTTTTTATCTGTGGGATCAAGTGCGATAGAGAGGGAGGCCTGGTAAGTGTTGCCTCAGCCATCACTCCTAGTTGCGTACATCTGTGGACAATTTTCCACACTTTCTTCCATAAAAGGTAAACGAGGCACTGTACTTTCCAACAGGATAATCTAAACAATATGAACAATGTTACTGTTAAAGACCATCTGGCTCATCCAGCACAGCTCTGGATTTTTAACTCCTTGAGGTAAAATAAGAAAATTAGGCAGCCGGTTTTCAGCTACCTGAAATCTATTTTAAAACTGAAGATTTCACAACACAGCGGAGACTTTCTGTATTCTCCTCTGTTTTTCTACGGCTAGTATCTTGAGCTTACTGAAATCAGAAGGAATAGAAAAATAGTGTCACAGAGTATTTGCTGAAAATGGCCCCTGACTTCTTTTGCAGGAAATGTCTATTGTCATGATTTCCTACAGGGTATGTCATAATGTTGTTTTATTTAAGAAAAAAATGTAAATATAGTTTGGATTCTTCCCTTTCCATTCCAAAAGAGAGTACAATGTAATCCTGTTACCTTTATCCAGATTTAGTGGGATCTGAAATCAAATGCAGAAGGCTTCTCAGATCACTTGATGGAATGAGAGCCAAAAGAATGAATTTGAAAGTGTAGATGGCATAGATATCATCTTGCCACACTTCGCTGCTTTCAGGGGTTGACAAGTCTGAAGCAACTTTCAGAATTTGAGTTTAAGGGTGAATAGGACTGTGATGGAAGAAAGCATCAGGGCAATATGAAGGTTGTCTGTCACAGATCACTGCAAAAGAAGCAAGGTAACTACTATGGGCTGAGCCAGATATAATCATAAATTAAGAATGAGCCTGGGAAGAGGTTCAGTGTCATAAAGCTTCAGTCCTGATGGTCAAAAAAAGCAGGTTTCAGGCTGGCTTTGAGGTGGGGCATTTAGATGATGAACACCTCAAAGCCATCCAGAAACCACTCTCAAGCTGCCTTATAGGGAGAAAAGCTGGACTAAAAAGGAGCTGGATTTTTCCAATTCTTCTCAGAAAATGTGCACATTTGCAAGTACGTATAAATGCAGTGACACCAGGGCAGCTCTAAATGTGCACTCAGCTTGAAGCTGCACAATGTGGTCATGACATGCGCCCTCCAACTGCCTTGAGAGTGAGCAGTACAGTTGGTGGGGTTTCAATGCAGCTTCAGAAAAGGCAGCTTCAAGCCACTTTTTTCTGCCTGTCTGTTTCACCCCAATATTTTTTCCCTATTGAGTTAGAGGCAAAGAAGGCCTTGTGATTTTGTTCAAACACACTAAGCTTGAATAACTACCAACAGTGGAGGCTGCTGGCTTCTATGTCAGTGGAATGGTGAGAAGACTTTGGGTTTTAGTTCAAACTTAGAGTTGCTTGAAGCTACACAGACAGAATTAACTCTAATTTATACTAAAATCTTTCAGCAATGGAAAACAAAACGACTCACAGTTTGAAAATGCTCAATATACAGTATATTCCAATCCCCAAGAAAAGGAACATCAGGAATACCCACAGGAGCACCAATTTTGGATAACCCTCTTTAGATTTAAGCTAAAATGCAGATCAGATTTACTCCCCACTAATATGGAAGGTCAGCTGCCACTGCCCACAACTGTCTTTTGAATGAAAAAGCAAGTTAAATTTGCCTCAGAAGAAAAATGGAAATTGTCACGCATGGTGGGGAGGGAATCACAAGCTCATTTTTCATAGTGTCAAAATATGCCTGGTTGTTACATATGATGCATCTTGGATATTCTTTCAGAATATGTGAAAGCAGATCCTATTTGAAAAAGCACAACTGAAATCTAAAAAGAGATATGTGTTAACTTTAAAGAATAGACTTAAGGCTAATGTTGCAAAAGAAGGGTTAAAGTTATCTTGACAGATGCAGCTGTGCAAACTCTGGCTGCCTAGCTTAACAAAACAGAGGCATTTGGCTTCACAGTTGCCTCCTCCCCCACGCCCCATATTAATTGCTTTGTTAAAGAAAATTACAAAGCATGCTTTGACGGTTTTATAACTTTTCTTTTGTATTCTTTCCCAAAGTGATTTTGTTTTGTATAAAACAAAAGAAAGGTTAAACTGGAGCTTACCCATTTTATCAGAAAGCAAACAACAACACAAAGGCAGATTTTCATATTCACTGGGTTTCTGGCTTCAGTTCTCTATTGCTACATTAAACAGAAACACTGCCACATCTGATTTCTAGGTGGACAGCACATGCTGCTAAGCTCTTGCTCAGCTCCACTATATATTTTCCCCCCTTACTTCCTGATTACTATGGTTCTAACTCCTCTCCTTCACCCTCATATTAAAAGGTTATCATAACTGGATTTTATTTGCACCGAACCCATTCTGTTAAATTAACTGTAATAGAATCTGCTATTTCTCTCCCTGAGAGAGAATTCTTCTATTTCTCTCCCTGAGCCTGTCCATAATTTTAGCATAATTTTCCTTTCAGCATATGTTTGGCAATCATAAATAGGAAACAGAGATATGATTAGTAACAACCAAAAATAAAAGTACTAAGAAGGAAGATTACATAAAACAGAAAAAAAGTTCAGTATAAAGGGATTTATGGTTCAGAGACAGTGGAATCACTGAGCTTGGTGTCACCCAGTGTGAGTGTCAAGGAAGGGATGTTCCATGCCATGCCTTCCTTCCCTCCTCCTGCCTTGCTTGCATATCTCACTGCCGGCCAGAACACTACCAGGGGGTGGGAGTGTTGGGGTACCAGAGGCCCTATTTAAGCTTCTGGGACAGCAGCGACACCAGTCCCTAAATAGAAAGCACCCCCCACTACTGAGAGGGTAGTGCTGTGGCCTCCAGAGAGCCCCTTTAGGGTTTGGAACAGCTGCTGGGTAAGCAAGAAAGGGAGATGATATTCTTTGTGTACACCCCTCCTCTGGAGTGTCACCTGGTGAGGTCTCCTGCACCCCCTAGTGATGCCCCAACCAGAAAGCCACCATAATGCATAATTAGATATTTGACTAGGACCAGAGTCATAGGCCTGAAACAGACAGGCCAAAAACAGCATCTTTGGGCCACACACACACACACACACACACACGAGCCAAAAGTGTGCCATAACTGCTTAAGGTGGCCCAAATGCAACTGCAAAAGGAGTGCCAAAACAAAAGCACTCCTTGTTGGCAGTTCATTGTGGACCACGGTGGCAGCTGGCCTTGGGACTGTGACATCTGGTCACTGTGGTCCTGCACTACTCAGGGTGAGCTTATGATTTGAATGGCCAGAGGCTGCTGCAAACCACTCATCTGCTTGAGGTGGTGGAAATCTACTCTCTTCTGAATAAAACCTGCCAAGCATTTTGGATAAGGGTCCCAAGTATTTTGGATAAGGGAAGAGCATTCTGTAATTACACTTACATCCTGGCTTTCCTAAAATGACCTCAAGCACAGCTTTCCTCTTAACCAACACAGCTTTCCTCTTAACCAACTTTAACTCTCAGGAAGTATGAGGTGGGCCAGACAGGCTCAAGAGGATGAGTTCCAGCAGGTATCTGTTTTCCCCAAATCCCACTCGATTTCTCTAACCATTACACCATGTTGGCTTTGTAAAAAAGAGAACATCTTCAAGGATAATAGTTTTTGTAGAGGACTCAAAGAAGTGATATTGCACTGGAAGAAAGACATTTCAGGAAAGGAGGTCCATAAGCCTTATTTACAATAGAGACAACACTTCTTCCCTAGAAAATTTGGTAGCCTATGAAAAAAGGCAGCATCCTATGCAGAGCGAAGAGGCTAGGTTTTGCTGCTGTGGAAAATTTGAAAGGAGGAATCCAAGGAAGTTTGGAAGTATGTGGAAAATTAAATGCTGGTCTGCATGTAGCCTGAACACTATTTGTTATCTAGCCCTGCATTATGTTGAACAAGGAAGTTTGAAACTTTTGTTAATAATCAGTTGCCCATTACTGTAGATTGTTTATTAATCCTATTTTTGTGAAGTATTTTTTTTAACAGTGCAGATTTTTTTTAGCAAGGGGGAGAGAATGAAACACCCCAAAATGAAAATTATACATTTTTACCTTTTTCTTGGTGATAAGATGTACTAATATTAGTCAGAGAACTATTCCTCCCCACTCTTTCAAAACATCTCCTAATCTGCATTTTCACACACCTATTATCTGGTAAAATAAAGAGGAAGCAAAAGACCCCTAATTAGAGAGAGAGAGGTAAAGACTATTGCAGAGAAAGTGTTGCAGCTGACTGGCTGCTTCCAGATTTTGGCATTCATTATTTAAGCTGAATGCATATTATGAAACCTTGAAGTGTTCTACTGACTCATCCTCTTTAATTTTCAGTTTCCGGAAAAAGGATCCATTAGGTTTTGGCACAATTCAGGTTACACAATATTACACAAAAAGGGCAGTACTTCAACTTGATTTTGCTATTTTTTTCTGTGCTCCAACATTAACCAGACGTATATTTGTGGACAGAGAAATTTGCAGTACAATCCTACACGTCTACTGAGAAATGACTCACTTTGAATCCAATGTTTCTTACTCTAGGTAAGTGATTGTTAGGAAATGACTCACTTTGAATCCAATGTTTCTTACTCTAGGTAAGTGATTGTTAGAGTACACACTAAACTATGTGTTCTTGACTACATCTGCACAACCGCCCTTGGAACTGTTCCTCATACTATAAGTGGAGACTGCTCTCCTTCAAGTATTCAACTTTCATGTAGACATCATGTTCACATGGATGGGGACAGAAATCCCATTGGCCATTGTATTCTGATAGCCAAGAATTAGAAATTCATCTCTGAAGTGGGGATCATTTTCTACTTATGTGATTATGCTGGGGATACAGAATTGTAATCAGGCATGGTTCTCAAGCACAATGGGAACCTATAAGGCCTAAAGCAGGCTGGACAAAGTGCAATTCTGAGCCACGTAGTTCACAGATTGGTTTTGAGACCTTTGAAAGTTCTTAACACCAGCACTGTTCGGGTCTAGCTCTCCCTTTAATTTAATTTTCTAACTTTCGACATCTTGACCCTGATTCCCATGCAATGGTTGAGTTGTCTTATTTTGTGAATTTTAATTATGTTGTTTTAACTTACTGTTGTTTTAACTTACAGTTAGTTTAATTCAATTTTAAGGGGTGAGTGGCGGGGTTATTGCATATTTTATCTTGTATTTTTAATTGCTGTAACCCACTCCGATTGGCTGACAGAGGAGCGGGCTATAAATAATTATTATTATTATTATTATTATTATTATTAGACTCCTCCAAACTCCAGGGACAAGCCTTTTTCTGATGCACATTTGGATGTCTGTGCATTACCTCTCCTGAAAGCCTCCAGGAGTAAAATTCACTTTTAAAAAGATTGCAGGATGTGCTTGCATTGTTTACGATCAAAAAAATGAATTTGGTTTAAAAAAAAAAACTTCTCTTCCACCTTTTCGCTGCCTTTGTTGCCCTCAGGAACAGCAAACTGGACCAACAGCAGTTGCTCACCCCTGCTGTAAATTCTCCCCTTTTCAATCCCCACCCCCCACCCCACATCAATGGATGGTAGGTCAGTAGCCTCAGCTCTCTTTCCATTCTGCCTGCAATTATGATAGCTTGAAAGCACTGTTCTATGCTATCTGAGGTATGGCACCAGCAGGATCCCCCCCTATATGTGCCAGAGACCGATATATATGTTTACAGTGGCTACAACTATTTCTTGGTTGCCTGGAAACTTGTTGCAGACCAGCCACCAATGGCCTAGCCTTGAGTAGTACTGATGGAGAGAATTACACCCCAAGAGGGCTTCTGACTTATTATGCCTTTTAAATGTTTATTTTTGTGAACAGTTAGAAAACCCAAATTTACATAGGCTTTGGAATCATTAATTTTTGCATCAGTTGTATTACATTTTTAAAAAACTATTAGCCAATCAGGTTAAACCTCTACATCTCAAACAGAACTCTGGTCCAAAACACAATGTAGAGATAGACCAGTTTGAGACTGCTTTACCTGCTCTAGGTCCATGCAGTGGAATCCTGGGAATTATAATTTATTGTGGCACCAGAGAGCTCTCTGACAGAGAAGGCTAAACATCTCACAAAACTACAGTCCCCAAAATTCCCTAGCACTGAGGCAGAGCAGTTTAAGCAGTCTCAAACTGGATTATTTTGGTGATGTGTTTTGGACCTCTGAAACAAATGGGGCAAATATTAATGTATCAGTGACTACTGCTCTAATGCCCATTACCTACAATTATCAAGTTATTAAATGATGTATGACTCCACTGCAATGTTACAGCAGAAAACCTGTAAAATTGTTGCATTGGAATTCAAAAACCACATATCCAAGTAATCAAAGATACAGGAATTTAGTTTCTGGGCAACTATATGGGAGTTTCATTGTAGCACAAATATTTTATTATGGATCTTCTTCCATACAGCAACAAAAGAAAATGCAGCATTGGAATCAGTCTTTATAAGCGTGACAGGTGTATATCTATTCACATTCAAGTGTGCTTTATATTAACTTTCTGAAGTGCTGTTGAGATTTCAACTGCAAATATGTCCTTTAAAAATAAAGCTGTTCCACTAAAAAAAAATCTGGTAGTGAATGTTCAGCTGTTTACAATATGTCCAGAATAATGAAGCCATAAGAAATAGCTTAACTATTCAGAGTAATTCAGAATACAGGATTACAAGTTTTAATAACCGAGTGCAAGACATTTTACGCATTTTAATAAATGTTTCATAAATGTAGCACCCACTAGGATACAAGTTTACAGCTTTATCACATAATTATTCACTTGGGCACTCCCCCCCACCCCCCATCATGTAGGGAAGACACTTTTCAAACACAGCAGATTTGCCTTCTGCAAATCTGTTGTGTAGGAACACACTCCAATGGTGTATACAATTTTGACCGCTCTGTTTCAGATGCTAGAAAAGAAGCAAACCATGTAACAGTGGTAGTGGGAGGGGGGTGTTAAATACAAATAACCAGATTGTGGGAGATGAAGGGGCCAATAAAGTTGACCTTTATGGATGGGGGGCAACTAACACAGGAAATTAATAATAATAACAACAACAACAACAACAACAACATTTTATTTATACCCCGCTCCTCTATCAAGAAAAGACATGATCTCTCTCTTTTCTTTGCTAACGAAGATTCAGGAAGGACTCCTCCCACGCTTTCTACAAGTGCGATGATGACTAAAAAGGCTAATCCAAGATAAACAAGTCCAGTTGCAGAGAGCACATCAAAAAGTCCAAGTTGTTTCCAAGTTGTAGTTCTTTCTGTGTTGTCATTTCTCTTCGAGACTCGTTCAGCGTGAGTTTTCAAAAAAGGCTGCAGCATTGTGGATAGTGCATCTCCATGCCTTCCGGTGTGAGGCCAGGGCAAACCATTGTTGGTGATCAATTTGGCTGAGCTTGAGATGTTGTTTCAAGGAGTTCTTGTATCTCTTCTTTGGGGCACCCCTCTTACGCTGACCTGTGGCGAGTTCACCACAGAGTACTATTTTTGGGAGGTGATGGTCCTCCATCCTAGAAATGTACCCTGCCCAGCGCAGCTGTGTTCTCAATGGCATGGCCTCAATTATGGTGATCCCTGCTTGCTCAAGGACAGCAATATTCATCACATAGTCAGTCCAGTCCATATTTAGAATTGTGCATATACACCATTGTTGAAAGCTGTCGAGGAGTCGTATATGTTGGTGATAGATGACCCATGTTTCGGATCCATAGAGAAGAATGCATAGGGTAGAAAACATAAATCCAGCAACGTCTTTTTCCTGGAGAATACTCAAACTTCCTATCATTCAATATAAATGACTCTTAGAAAATTCAGGAATTGATGAAATCAAAATCTTTCACAGAGAACATAATTTATTTATAGTATGTGGCACCACAAGACAGACAGATGCCAATTAGCTGACATGGTTTAAAAGAGAAACAGACAAATTCATGGAGGATTAGCCTATTCAAGTCAGAATAGCTATACGCAACATTTAGGTTGAGGGGTAATATGCTGGTGAGTATCCATTATTGGGATGCATCAGCAGAAGAGGGTAGCTGTCTTCATGTCCTGCTTCTAAGAAACATCTGACGGATGGGAGTTTCTCAAAAAGGAGATACTGAAGGCACAATTTCAAACAGTTCCAATGAGGAAGAAAAATGTCTCAAGAAGCCAGGATGGATGACTAAGGAACTTTCAACTGAGCTAAGTTTTAAACGGAACATGTATAAGAAATGGAAAAATGGGGAAATCACCAAAGAGGAATTCAAACAAATAGCAAGCATGTGTAGGGATAAAGTCAGAAAACCTAAAGCACAGAATGAACTCAGGCTTGCTAGAGAGGTTAAGAACAATAAAAAGGGCTTTTTTGGATATGTCTGCAGCAAAAGGAAGAAGAAGGAAATGGTAGGGCCACTGTGTGCAGAAGATGGCAAAATGCTAACAGGGGACAGAGAAAAGGCAGAATTACTCAACACCTTCTTTGCTTCAGTCTTCTCAGAAAAGGCAAAGGGTGCTCAACCTAAGGATAATGGAGCAGAAGACAGAATAGGGGAATTTTAGCACAGAATAAGTAAAGAGATAGTACATGAATACCTGGTTAACTTAAATGAATATAAGTCTCCAGGACCAGATGAACTACATCCTAGAGTATTAAAAGAACTGGCAAATGTAATATCAGAGCCATTGGCAATAATCTTTGAGAATTCCTGGAGAACAGGAGAAGTCCCAGAAGACTGGAGGAGGGCAAACGTTGTCCCCATCTTCAAAAAGGGAAAAAAAGAGGATCCCAACAATTATCGTCCAGTTAGTCTGACATCAATTCCAGGAAAGATTCTAGAGCAGATCATTAAGCAGAGAGACTGTGAACATTTAGAGGCCAATGCCATAATCACAAAAAGCCAACATGGGTTTCAGAGAAACAAGTCATGCCAAACGAACCTGATCTCTTTTTTTGATAAAATTACCAGCTTGGTAGATGAAGGGAATGCTGTGGATATAGTATACCTCGATTTCAGTAAGGCCTTTGACAAGGTTCCCCATGACATTCTTGCAAACAAGCTTGTAAAATGTGGGATAGACAAGTTAACCATTACATGGATTTTAATTGGTTGACTGGCCGAACTCAAAGGGTGCTCAGCAATGATTGCTTTTCAACCTGGAGAGAAGTGACCAGTGGGGTCCCACAGGGCTCTGTCCTGGGTCCAGTGCTATTCAACATCTTTATTAATGATTTGGATGACAGAATTGGGGGCATACTTATCAAATTTGCAGATGACACTAAACTAGGAGGAGTAGCTAATACCCCAGAGGACAGGATCAAAATTCAAAATGACCTGAATAGACTAGATAGCTGGGCCGATGCTAACAAGATGAAATTCAATGCAGAGAAATGTAAGGTTCTGCACTTAGGGCGGAAAAATGAAATGCACAGATATAAAATGGGGGGCACCTGGCTGAATGAGACCACATGTGAAAGGGATCTAGGAGTCCAAGTAGACCATAAGCTGAACATGAGTCTACAGTGCGATGCGGCAGATAAAAAGGCCAATGCAATTTTAGGCTGCATCAATAGAAGTATAGTGTGTAGATCAAGGGAAATAATAGTGCCACTCTATTCTGCATTGGTCAGGCCCCACCTGGAATACTGTGTCCAGTTCTGGGCACCACAATTCAAAAAGGATGTTGATAAACTGGAGCATGTCCAAAGGAGGGCAACTAAGATGGTGAAGGGTCTGGAAACCATGCCCTATGAGGAATGACTTAGGGAGCTGGGAATGTTTAGCCTGGAGAAGAGAAGGTTAAAAGGTGATATGATAGCCCTGTTTAAATATTTGAAGGGATGTCATATTGTGGAGGGAGCAAGCTTGTTTTCTGCTGCTCCAGAGACTAGGACGTGGAACAATGGATACAAATTGCAGAAAAAGAGATTCCACTTCAACATTAGGAGAAACTTCCTGACAGTAAGGGCTGTTCGACAGTGGAACACACTCCCTCGGAGTGTGGTGGAGTCTCCTTCCTTAGATGTCTTTAAGCAGAGGCTAGATGGCCATCTGTCAGGGATGCTTTGATTGGGAGTTCCTGCATGGCAGGGGGTTGGACTGGATGGCCCTTGTGGTCTCTTCCAACTCTATGATTCTATGATTCTGATGGGAATACTGGCATGTGAAGGGTTTTGATCCAATCTGAGGGATCTGATCTGGCATTATTACAGTGGGCCCTTCCCTTATGCAGGGGGTCCCTTCTAGACCCTCCAGTGTAAGGCAAATACCATGTATGCTCAAGCCCCATTGAAAACAATTGGGCTTGTGCATGCAGTACACGTGCCATTTCCTCTTCCAGCATGCAGCTTCAGCATAAGCTGAAAGCCACATCGGGCATGCCGTGTATGACACGGGTCCACTGTATATCCCCCTTCCTTTCTTTTTCAGGGGCAACACTGATTGCTTGTTGACATAATCCTATATAATTCTTCCTAGTTTCGTGTGGCAAACCACATCTGTGCCAGCCTGTTTCACAGCTGGGTGGTAGGCAAAGATTGAGAGCCATTAGAGAGGCAACTTTCAGTGGTTCAGTAAGCTCTCTCCCTCCAAAATACCTGTACTATTCTCTTAGCTTAGTAGGTTAATGTGATTCACCAGGCTGGTTCAAACCCAGTAAAATCACTGAGATCTGGACCCTTGCCCATCTTGTCAAATATGATGTAGCAGAAAGGTGGATCCAGATTAATTAGGTGGGTCCAGAGAATAGCGAATGACCCAAGTTTTCTGGGTGATGGCCCTGCTGCCTTGAGGCTGAAGTGTGACCAATCATTAAGAGGATCTCTCTGAATCCAGAACCTTCCCATTTCAAAAATCCCCTTTTTGGACAAGATACTTGAGTGTGTAATGTCTAGCCAACTTGGAGGAAATATTATCTGGGCCCATTTCAGTTGTTGGAGGCTATCGGCAGGTGACAAGTTAAGGCATGACTTTTTATTACACTTCTGAGGCCTAATTCAGATTTTTAAGAAAATGTGCATGTACATGATTTTAAACCGTTCTAACTTTTTAACTGTTTTAACTCATTAAATTGTTTAATATTCTTTTATTTTGTTTAAAAATTTTTTATTATTTTAAATTCCAAACTATTTAAATTTCATTTTATTTATGTGTCACCCTAAGATCTCATGATGTAGAGTGGACTATAAATATTTTAATAAACTAAATAAATTAATTCTCCACTACACAGTACATCAGTGTCTCTGACAGACTCCAGGGGCAGCAAACCAGTCCTAGTATTTCTTCTAATGTCAAACAACATTCTGTTGCCTCCAGCATTAGCATGTCAAACTATCATATAATCACAGAGTTAGAAGAGGCCACAAGGGCCATCCAGTCCAATCCCTTGCCATGCAGGAACTCACAATCAAAGCACCCTGAACAGATGGCCATCCAGCCTCTGTTTAAAGGCCTCCAAAGAAGGAGACTCTATCACTCTCCAGGGGAATGTGTTCCACTGGTGAATAGCTTTTGCTGTCAGGAAGTTCCTTCTGAGATTTAGGTAGAATCTCTTTTCCTCTAGCTTGAATCCATTGCTCCTTGTCCTAGTCTTTGGAGGCATGGAAATCAAGCATCTTCCCTCTTCAATATGACATTGCTTCAAATATTTAAACAGGACTGTCATGTCCCCTCTTAATCTTCTTTTAATCAGACTAAACATTCCCAGCTCCCTAGGCCACTCCTCATAGGGCATGGTTTCCAGACCTTTCACCATTTTGGTTGCCCTCCTCTAGACATGCTCCAGCTTGTCAACATCCTTCTTAAACTGAGGTGCTCAGAACTGGATACAGTATTGCAGGTGAGGCTTGACCGAAGCAGAATACAGTTGTACTATCACTTCCCTTGATCTAGACACTATATAGTCCTACTGATGCAACCAAGAATTCATGTTCAGCCTGTGGTCTACTAAGACTCCTAGATTCTTTTCATGTGAACTGTTGTCTAACCAGGTGTTTCCCATCCTATATCTGTGCATGTCATTTTTTTATGCCTTAGTGTAGGACCTTACATTTCTCTGTGTTGAGGTTCATCTAGTTAGCTTTAGCCCATCCCTCTAATCCGTCAAAGTCATTTTGAATTTTGATCCTGTACTCTGGGGAATTAGCAACCCCTCCTCTACTCCTTCATCCAAGTCAAATCTGTTTCTGTTACAAGCAGCTATCCTGAAGGCCATTAAACATTAGTGTAGCAGGGCATGAGCTACAACAATGTAGCTCTTGCCCACATTTGGTTCCCTTTAAACCCATCTGCAACAGACATCAAAACAATGTCACAGTTTTTGTTTCAAATTTGTTATTTAAATAGGAAACCAGGGAAATTCATCTTTGAATAAAGTGAAGTTTAACCTTCATTCTAGTGAGCAAGGGTTTGGTCCCATTTAACAACTCCCTGTGGGTGAATTCTTGGATGATATGCACCTACTTTTTAACTCCTAAAAAGAACATTGATCTTTAATCTGTAGTATTTAGTTCCTCTGGCAAAAGCAGAAGTTTATGTCCCTCCTTCCCTCAACCAGGGCTTCACACAAAGCTTAATGCATCCAGATGGAAGCCATCTAATTAAGATTAAGTTACTATTAATCACAACTTCATCTAACAGATTTTGCATGTTTCATTTCCAGATATATTACTTAACCAAATGCCAGCCTATTTTTGTTACTTGTATTTTCTTTATTAGTTCAGGAAAATGGGAAAATATTTTGAGGACATATTCTCACATTTTCATTTCTCTGTCACAACATGCTAATAAATACTGAGATGTGAGATCTAAGAACTGCCAGACTCTTTGCAAATTTGCCAATGTTACATATGATGCCATGATCATAACTAGTGTGTATCTGTGGTGGAAGAAAACAGAAATAAACCCTTCAACCCAACCAAAAATATGCAAGCAATAATAATTCTCCTCTTTGCAATCAAAGATGTGCAAACAATAATATTCCTCCTTTCCATAAGAAATGTAGAGCAAATTTATCTTTCTATGCAGTCCGTCTGATCTAAACTTATTTTAAAAATGTACCACCAAACAATGGATGGTTCTAGACTTTTTATATTTACTAATGAGTAACAAAGTAGCAGAAGTTGACAGTGGAATGATGAGAATAGATGTCACAATGCAGTTTTGCCCTGTGCCGCCCAGGAAGGAGTTTATCACATGCACTTTTCAGCTCGATCCGGGCACTGGATGGGATCGGGCTGGAACAGGGGGAAATGGGTTTTATCACACACAAAATTGCTGCTGCAGTGCTGCCCGACCATCACCCGTCGTCCTTCAGCCATGCTTCTCCCAGCAATTTTTGTGGTTTGGAAGCTTTCCGTACTACCAAAATCAGCTGGCAGAGCACGGCTGAGGGATAGGTGATGATCGGGCAGCAGCGCAGCAGCAATTTTGTGTGTGATAAAACCCATTTCCCCCTGTTCCAGCCTGATCCCATCCAATGCCAGGATCGAGCTGAAAGGTACATGCAATAAATTCCCATGTCTAACATACGTCACCTTCAGACCTATTTCAACTGTGCTCATTTATCACACAGCAATACATAGTCATTGCTACAATGCATGTAGTGATGAGAACTGAAGCACATACTACCATGCTACTGCAAGTGTGCTGGCCAAACCGCTAAAATGGTATGGTCTTAAGAATGTGCCAATAGACATTACTTATTTATTTGAAGGTAAATTTTGCTAATATAGGTTCTACATTTGATGGGTTTGTTCTACAGTTTAGGCACTGATTTTAAGCGTAAACTCCCCTTTGAGGGAACCTTTGTTACACAGACCAAACATTAAAGTCTTAAAATTACACTATCTAAACCATAATTTCTCTGCTGTTTAGCTCAACTATTCATAGAGGCAAACATTTTAATAAGGAAATCACAGTACTAATAATACACTACTGCCAGGTGGTTTGACATTATGATGTCAAGAATGACTGCCTTGACAATGATGCAGAAAGGAAGGGAAAACCTATCAACAGTCTCACCTTAATTCTGAAAGAAATTTCCCTCTAAGCATTGGTCAAGGCACTAAGCTTTGACTAGATGGTTATGTTTGTTTTAATTTTACAAACTTTAATTAAGCATTCTATTAACCCTTACTTAGGAATCTCTATTCAAAATCTGTTAATTCTTTATTCCATTTGTTTACCATTTCAGTTCAAGTCAACCCAGCATTCTCTCTTCTGATATTTAAAAATGTATAGGCGTCACTAAACAAACTGTAACCAAGACAGCAAACAGTAACAAAAATGTAACATTATAATTTAATATGACATGAACAATTAGCAACAAAAAACCGAAAATGCCCAATACAAACAGATCTATTAAAACCTTTTCAGAGTGATTACTGTACATTTCTGACATGTTCTTGAATAACAAGATTGAAAGGCCTAACCAGACATCCACAGAATATCTAAAACAGACTAGCTAAGAATAGGCTACCAGATATCAGTATTCTTTTAAATATCAGTCAAATCATTCTCTGTTCATTAATTTGAAAGAATACCAAATTATTTATCACTGATTTTTAAATAACAACAAAAATAAGATACAGAAAAGTGATGGTGTCACCTTATGATAAATTGTAAGACATATGCTGGACCTGTGATATGAAAGGTTTCCTTTATACTCACTAGGAATATTTCCTGGTTAACATTTTCTGTGGAAAAGCTTGTCTGTCATATTTAGAAAGTAAGCTATTATTTTATTTATAATTTAATTATGGGGTTCTACTTTGTTATAATACAATGTTTGTCTACGAACATCAAAGACATTTGGAAAATATATTATTTACAGGTTATAAAGGGGGAAATGGCTAATTTTACTCATTTAATTCAAATGAAAAACACCAATAAAATTTTTGTGCGTGACTGTGCCACATTTATCTCCATTTATACAGTTAGACCAAAAGTCACAAGTGAACTTACCTTGAAGCTATAACTACAGAGCAAATGGATGTTAAATTTTCTGGACTTTGAGAATCTCACAGTTGCCACGTGGCCAAAAGGAGCAGGTGCCAGCCTGCAAGATATGTCCCTCCATACCATCTTAACCAAGAAAAGAAACAGCAAAATGCAGGCCTATGCTTAACATCTTCATTTTTTTTTTCTCTTGTTTGGTTTGTTACACCTTGCCTGATGAAGAAGCCAGTGCAGCTTTGAAAGCTTGCAACATGTATATTGTGCATTTTGGTTGGCCAATAAAGGTATCATGGTTTGGTGGATTGTTGATTGGATTTGCTATATGGCTACCCCTTGATGTTTTCTGAATTCAATTAACTAATGGGAATCCATTTCATTTTAAAATACAAATTCAATACACATTCTAGGATCAAAATGCCTTGGCTTTAATACTGTAGATGAGTCAGAAGTACACCCATGTTCCAAAGAATAGAGGTTTTACCATCTACTCTGTGCTCACTTTCAGCTTAATACTCAGCTTCAAGTATTCAGAACATAAGAAAGCATGATATATTAGATTGTAGCAACACTTCCCTAACTTCCTTGCATGTTATGTGAGCAATAGCTTTCGCTTACATGTTCCATGAACTTACATGTTCCATCACTGATTAGTGACAACCCTAATCCTACTTTTGAACTATGTTTTTAATTCTATACTATATACTTTAGCTGTTCAACAGATGTGTATTATACAAACTGAGAACACAATTCTTTGCATTTCTAGTTAGGAGTAAGTCCTACTCAGTTCCATGAGATTTAATTTCAGGTAAGAATGTAGCCTTAAGACACAGATTTGACTGAGAGATCTACTACCACATACTGGGCACTCCTTCTAAGTAAACATGAAAAGTTTGCACTGTTATCTAACAAGAATTTTTTATGGTAGTAATATAGATATATTATGTTTCTTACTTATGCTCATTTCATAATGAAAAACGATGCAGCTTCTAAACAGAATGTTTATTTATCTACTGAAAAAATGCCTTCCCAACACATTACTTCTTTTAAGGTACCCCACAAGTCAATCTGAAGGCAACAGAAAACCTACTAAAAACAATAACGTCTAAAAATGTAAGCAGAAACAATCGCTTACACTGTATAGTAAAAAACAGAGACATGTAAAACTTATGGGAAACTTATTCCCATTTCTGTGAAGATCTGCTATATAGTATTTCCTAAGTAGCAGCAATTAAAACTGTATATTTTTTTTTTTTAAAATTAATCTCCATGATGACACATATTTAATCAATTCCTATGAAACCTTTCCCATCTACTACTCAGATACATCAAAACATTCCTTGTGCACTGGTTACTAGAGCCACCTGGTGCCCTATAAAGCACCTGCAGTTTACAGATCTTGAATTAGAAAATTCATCCCAGGACAGGAAATGTCAGCAAGCAAGTCTGAACAAAGCTATACTCTGCAAACTTTAATTAATATAAATAGTCAACTGCTTGTGAAGACTGGTTGAATTCAGCTATATACATTTAATCTACATCAATGTTAAGTGCAGCAGTTAAATCAACTTTAGTATACAAAAATGGTCATCCAATTAATGTACTTTTATTTAAAATGGGGACATATAATGGACTCCTGTACAAAGGCCAATGGGGTCATGCACAGACATGTACAGCATTGCACTGTCAGTATAAAAACCTCTATCTAAAATAAGCCTATGTAACCCATGTAACTATATAACCAAGATAGTTATCTTTTAAATCTAGTTTTTCAAATATGTTTTATTTCCAGTTTCCTTGGAACTCGATTATACTTTTGCCTAGCAGCTATGACAATTGTTGTAATATTATTTTGATTATGAACAATCTGAATTATTTAGTATTTTTCCATCTGCAACATTAGAGCATTTTGACACAAATATTCCACTGTTCTTAACTGGCTACTTTAGAACAAGAACTGTTTTGCTTTATGTAAGCTTTGAAATGTTTAGAAAAAAAAAGTATATATAAAGCTATGTTATTTATTTAAAAACTCCCCAAATATAAATAAATACTTTACATTATTGCTTTATGACAACAATACCTTTGATTAAATAGGGAAGCTTGACTAGCTATTTCCAAAGCAGATTTTCCGCATATTGCTGACAAAAGAAAAAGTGACTATAGCTTGAAATCTCATCGTAC
Organism: Urosaurus nigricauda; assembly: GCA_034509955.1. NCBI lineage: Eukaryota > Metazoa > Chordata > Lepidosauria > Squamata > Phrynosomatidae > Urosaurus > Urosaurus nigricauda. The sequence continues at coordinate 99,522,948 of JAOEGL010000001.1, forward strand.
CCTTTCAACACTCAGTGTTCAATTCAAATTAAGCCAACCTTAGTATTCCCCTATTTCTACCTATCATGAACTAAACCTAAAAACAAACTGCCACCAACGTAGCAATGGAGACATTTCCAACAAAGTTTGCCGTGTAATCTTAAGATTTCAGAAACATGAATTGTCTTGTTAGTATTCACTACTTTTCCTAGCATTAGCCTTCATTTCAGTGCTGGCAATGATAGCACCTTCGAAGACATGTATCCAAACAAACAAGAAATAAGTGATTTTGTAATTTAAAAAAAGTATTGTTTTTATTATCGGACACAATTTACAGATCTGCCATTTTCAGAATGGCAGAATAATACCGCAGCATATTTTAGAAAAATTTAGACGCTACTTTTTTAAAAAAAAAAAAATCTAAAACAGTTAACAAAAGAAAATAATTAACAAAACTGATCAATGACTAGAATAATAAAACAGTCAAATATCCCACTCAAAGTAACTAGGGGAGAGAGCTAGCAGTAACAACAGTCACAATAATACCCAGGCAAACATACGAGGGGTATCCAAAAGATTTAATGATCACCTTTTTAAAAAATTGACAGAAAATTTGTTTTGATTTTTAGTTAACTTATCTCTATGTAGTCACTATCTAGATTTATACATTTTTTCTCAGCTTATCCTGACCCTCCAAATACCTGCTATTGTAGATGTCTGTAGATTGCGCCTTATGAGGGGGTATCATAAAGTAATAATTATCACCCGGAAGTTATTATGGCATATTGATGAAATTTTGTCAATGTCATCATTGGTCCCTGAGTGCAAGTTGCTGAGAAAATAAGCCCATTGCATCCTTTATTTTTGTGACTGGCTGTGCTAGAAGTGACTAAAATGTAAAATCCTCATCAGGCGCAATCTGCAGGCTTCTACAATATCAGGTATTCAGAGGGTCAAGATACGGTGGGAAAAATGTATAAATCTAGATAGTGGCTACACATAGAGATCCGGGGATTTGTAGCTTGTTGTGCCACCGAAGCTCTCTGAAAGAGAAGTCTCAATATCTCACAAAACTACAGACCCCAGAATACCATAGCATTGAACCATGACAGTTAAAGGGATGTCAAACTGGATTATTTCTGAAGTGCTGTTGCCGCCACAGTGAAGTGAGCATCAGTAAATAATGGAATGGTAAGCAAGACTTTCTTTCGAAAATATGAAGGCTGGACACTTACCCAAGAAACATGGTCCATAGTTTTATGCCTCCCAAACCTGAAATAACATGGCTTGATAGCTAACTCAAATTTACTTCAAAGCTTTCAGTACAGGAATCTTATATGCACTTAAGAAACTCCATGGTGTAATTCAGCCACTGCATGCTGCACTTGCTGCATCTTCTAGTCCTACGTTACGGTAGTCCGGTTTGGAAGGGAAGTGATTTTTGCATCTAGTGGTCTTCCTTTATTCAACACACTACACCACACAGAGGCTCTTGATCTGTCCTAGCAAACTGAGTCCTGAAGCTATTCATACTGAATTTTTTTCTAGGATCCATGTGGTAAATAGAAAATAAAAGAAAGGAGTATGATAAGTATGCCAGATTATAAATGGAGGGGAACAGAAGAAAAAGCATGTAATCAGAAGTTTAATCAAATCTAAATACAGTTGTAGCAATAATGAAGGCATTTGATCAATTTCTACCAAAGGACTTTTCATACTGGTCATTCCAGGGCCAGGAGTACATAAGGACCTAGCACTGAAATTGGCCATGCTTCCTTCAAATTATTTTGACTTTCTAGGAGCTCAGGAAAAGGACAGAAAGTAAATTGTGAGTAGCCTATTTTAAATATTGCAGAATCATATAATTCTCGCTCTTTAATCAGGGAGATTAGCTCCAGGCCTGAAGAGGTGATTAGATAGATTCTTATAAGATTTAAAGCTGTTTTCAATTTGTTGGACTGAATATGAGACACAATGTACAGATGAATTAAAGAAATATGCTAATTAGCATATTTACCATTATTTATTGAACAGACCTGTAAGAAAGGATTAATTCATCTTTGAACATAAAACCATTAAATGTTCTAGTCCACAGACATTTTGTTTCCTAATCCATTTGGCAACTGAGAACTAGTGTGTTTCAGTGGACAAAATATATGGACAATGGGTTTAAACACCTGTCAGCTATGAAGCACATGAGACAATCTTAGTTGACATTCTCAAAGTAGCTCCCCTTCTATGGTATATCGGATAGAAATGAGAGAGGTCCTCCTCCATTGTTAGCCAAAGTTAACTTTCTATCTGGCTGTCACCATTTTGTAACAGGAATAGGCAACTGCAACAGCGAGAACCAGTTTTCGCCCTACATTGCCCCCATGCAGGCCACACCAATGCATCCTGTGCACTGAATGTGATGGGACAATTTTGGTTGGTTGGAATTTTGGAAGGTTGGGAGGAGAAAAACAGATGTACCGTATATACTCGAATACAAGTCGAGAAATTTATGCCCCAGAATTGCCCTTAAAATTTGGGGGTAGACTTATAGAAGGGTCAACTGATCAGCAGTGCTTAGTAGGGTCCCAAAGCAATCAAATCTGATGCCCCAATCTCCCTTAAACATCAATTCCTTCCCCCTCCAGTCCGTTTCCAAGCCTTGGCTTCCTCGCAGAAAAACTCCCCGTTTAAAAGCACTTGCATCTCTCTGCTCCATTTAGCAAGCCTTTCCTCCATAGCAAAAAAATAAATAAATAAAAATCCCCAATTAAAAACACTTATTTTTCTCTTGGTCCATTTTGCAAGGCTTGGCTTCCCCAGGGAAAAAAATTCCCCCCTTAAATCCACTTGCTTTTCTTTTGCTTCATTTTGCAAGGCTTGGCTTCCCCAGGAAAAAACTCTCCATTTAAAGCCACTTGCTTCTTTTCTCAATCCAATGTTAAAACCACTTTTTCAGCAGTAGCACCCCTGGAAAAACCTCTCCATTTAAAGTCACTTGCTTCTCTTTTGCAAGACCTGGCTTCCGAAGGAAAAACCTCTCCATTTTCAAGACCTGGCTTCCAAAGGAAAAACCTCTCTGTTTAAATCCACTTGCTTCCTTTCTCAATCCAATGTTAAAACCTCTCCTCCAGCATCTAGGAATCAGTTGGGAGAGGTCCAGACAGAGAAGGAGGGACATAAGTGTATTCCCCACTTTCCATCCTTCCTTATAGAAGTTTTACCCTCGACTTATCCACAGGTCATATCAAAATCCAGGATTTTGACCCTGAAACCTTCCCTCGACTTATACATGAGGTCGACTTATACATGAGTATATACGGTATTTGTGAGTATGTAGAGAGATTTTGAAACACCTTTGAGACTAACTGAAAGAAACAAATTGGCAGCATGAGCTTTCATAAACTTAAACTACTTCCTCAGATGCATGGAAACCAGGAACCCGTCCCCTCATTTTGGGGCAAATATCACCCCCAAAATAAATGAAAGAAAAGAAAAATTTAATGTAGGATTTGGGAAAACTGTCATGGAGCTTTGGGAGCCATAAATTAGGTTCAAGATCTTTATGCAGCCCGTAGGCTGTATTTTCCCCACACCTGTTTAAAAAGTCTTGTTGCAGCATGTTCTGCCTTCTTCTCTCCTTTGCTTTCTAAGAAAAGCTGTACTGTGTACACTTAATTGGAAATGCATTGGGCCCTCCACATTCACAGCTAGGGGCACAGCACCCCCCCCCCCATGAAAGTGGAAAGCCTGCAAATTAAAAAAACAAACCTATTTTTTAAAACCTCTCTACAATTCTCTAGGTCTTCCAGCGCAACATCTGATGGAAGGTAACCATAGAATCACACTTGAGGGCCTACAAATGCCTAGAGAAGTGTTTTTTCTAGAAATGTCCAGGTCCTCTAGTGTGACTCCATGGTCAACCTCTGAAAGCGTCGTGCTGGAAGATCAAGATTCCTAGAGAAAGCATATTGATCAAATCTGTGAATAATCAAATCCACAAATGTGGAAAGCTAACTGTAAGATTTGCTGAACTTAATGGAACACACTGCAGTGGGATGCAGATTTTTTTTTCTCGAAATCTCACCTGTCCAATAAATCTCTTTCCCCTTAGTAACTAGTTAGACCTGTTTAAGGGAGAGAGGAGCCTAACATTTACAAAGAATAAAAAAGGTAAGAAAGAAAGAAAAAGTGGGAGAAAGCAAGGAATAGAGAAAAGGCATTAATAGGGGAAAGCCAAGAAGAGTTTTTAAAAAACAGGAGCAAGAAATAGCAGGGTTATAAAACAAGGGAAATCAATGAAAACAAAAAATGAAAAGAAACAACGAAACACTTTGCTGAAAGCGGGCAGAACAAAATGGGAAGGCATGGCATACAAAACAAAGGTTTTTATTCTACAGAAATGAAGTGTGAATACGTAGTAGTTGAAATCCACTGGCAAGGAAACCAGCTGCTGCCTGCCTGTCAGCCATACTGTTTTCATGGAGTATATGGTGGATGAATGGCTTAGAAAGAGTAAAGAAGAACATGAACAGGATGGGCCCAAGAGTGAGATGCCCCCACAACTCATTTGCCTTCATGGTGAGGCTGGCTCTGTGAAATGCTCCAGTTTCTAAATATTCCTGCAAAGGTGGTCTTCCAGGTGCTAGTGCTGTCATCACTAATAATCACTTGCCAGGTCAAGAAAATCTTTTCATAATATTTATGACACAGTAGGAGATATTATGATTTTTCCATATATATATATATATATATATATATATATTTTTGTTGCTTATTATTGCTACAGGGAATATGTGTATGTGTGTGTGTGTGTGTGTGAGGATAAGACAAAAATAAAAATATGTTAGATCAAGATGAAAGGGGGAAAATCTCCTCTTTGATCACCATCCTTTTAATGGCTGCAGGTTATCTACAAGTCTAATTTTAAATTATAACTTTATTAATGTGTGTTGTGAATTACAGTAGAAGTAATGCAATTTACACATACGCATACAACGAGCATGCTGGTTGTATAGCAAATTGTAGTCAGAGCCACATGGGCAGAATGCAAGCACTGCCCTCCTCCATCCCGATGTAAATTTTTCTGTACCTTAGTGTACTTCCTGGAACAAACACACTTACAGATTTCCATTACTAATTAAACAATGAGAGCTAGAGGTCCCAATTTCTCATCTCAGGCATCCATTCACTAGGCACCCTGAATCAACTCATTACAGTGACTCAAAATATCTATCATCATCGTCATCTCTACTAAAATTTCTATTCATTTTCTTCCTCCAGTTGTGACCCACAAACCAGCCATCAAGATATAAAAACCAAACAATAAAAGTAAAACACAACAATCGTCAAATTACAATACCAGAAAAATTGCTCCTACTTCATAGGGGTTCCCACCCTCTGGAGTATATTTAAAGGTATGTTGTACAAATGAGACATTATAGTGTAGTTGTTAGCCTGTTGGACTCAGATTCTGTAGGTCAGGGTTCAAAGCCCTTCTTAGACATAAAACCCAACTGAGTGACCTTGGGCATATTACACTCTCTCAGCCAGACAGGAAGGCAATGGCAAAACCCATTTGAACAAACCTTAACAACAACAACAACAACAACAACACCCCCCAAAACAACCCAATCACATATTTGCCTTGGGATAACTGTATATCTAAAACAACTTGAAGGCATGCAACAACAACAAAATTGGACAAATACAGAAGGGAGGGTTGTATGAAATTCTGGTAGTAGCAAGTAGGATCTAGTGATAACTATTAGATTCAGGCCAATAGTCATATAAAAGTAATAATAATCAAGAAATACATCCAACTGAGTACCGTGTATAACCTAATCACTAGGGTTGTCTGGATGTTTCTGAAATGGGATTTGTATACTCTTTGTAATTTCAATAATAATAAATTTGTATCCACTTAAGCATACCAATGTTTACTGTTTTTACACAATATATTAAAAACTCTTTTAGCATGTTCTACAATATTCTGTAAAGTTAGGATTGTCCAAGCCACGGTATTTCCAGTCACCATGTACAGTGTGAGAGCTGGATGGTGAAGAAAGAAGATGGCCAAAAAACCTAACTCATTTGAGATCTGGTGCTGGAGAAGAGTGCTGAGGATACCATGGATGGCCAAAAAAGTGGGTTCTTGAGCAGATCAAGCTTGAACTCTTCCTGGAAACCAAGATGACTATATTGAGGCTGTTGTACTCTGGCCAAATCATGAGATAGGATGGCTCATTAGGAAAAACAATAATGCCTACAGGTACAAGGCAGTAGAAAGAGAGGAAGACCGCATGCCAGATGGTTAGACTCAGTCAGGAAGACCACAGGCCTGAACATACAAGATCTAAGCAGAGCACTGGAGGATAGCTGGGCCTTGGAGATGTCTCGTACACAGGGTGGCCATGAACTGAGGTCAACTTGAAGGCAAACAAACATCAACAACATTCTATTGTTTCTAAAAATAGTGAACATCAAATATGATAAAATATTTTCTGTCTTTTTAAAAAGGTCATTATTGTATGAAATTCACAACTGATTTAGAAAGCTCCTTTCTAAGGAAACTGTTATGCAAATGTATGGAAAACATAAACAAAATTTCTCAAATTAACTGTCTCCCAACAAAGCCATAAAGAAACTATCAAAAGAGATTAAAAAGGCTTGAATTCAAGAATGGATCAACCTGTCTACAAATCAAAGAGAGAGAGAGAGGATAAAGAGAGAGAGAAACACACATGGCTATTTTTGAAAACGACTCTGAAAAGGCAGCTCATGCATCTTACCAGCATTTTAATCATGAGGCAGTTATATCTGTATCTGTCAAATTCAATAAATCTGTCCTTCAGATTTAACCTATAACTGCCTTGCAACTATCACTCAGCAGCTGAAGTTGTCAGGAAAGACAGAGAGGACAAAAAGAGACATTTCTTGGGTTGTCATTTAGAGCAACCAAAAAGAATCTGCAATTACTCAACACTTTTACAACAAACAAAAGCTAATTTTGTTTAACCATCTATGGGGAATCATATGCTCCCAAGCCTGAGAGATCTAAAAAGCATCTAGATAGCCATGTGTGTGATGACTGAGAAGCCAAGTACGTCCTGAACTCAAATTTTATTCCACAGTATATAACCAGACTCCAGAACAAAGAAAATGGGAGCCCATTTTCAGTCCATTCTCTCCAAACATCTCATGCAGAAAAAAAGGACTTGTCAGGCCCTTTGTACAAGGAAATAGTAATCTGTGGTCTCTAGTAATGTGAGAATTGATTAAGAATTTATTTCAGCTTCCCCATTGTGGTCGAATCAGATTTGTTATGGCAATCATAATCTACAATCAGCTCTTGAGCTGTTAGGTTTTCAGCAAAGCAATACAGGATTCAAGAGGTAAGTGTACATAAAAATAAAGTATCTCAAGAGGAGAGCATCACGCTAGATCTCAGGGCTCTCACAAGATTTCAAATCTTGCTGGAACCCCAAACCCCCTGAAAATCCTGCCATGGCTGCCCAGCCATCAGGATATGAGAACTTTTAGCTCAGCATCAGCCCGGATGGGCAGAGAAGATGAAGAGTGGTGCCATGCCAGTAGATGGATCGCTGGCATTTGGTATGTAAGGTGTGCTTGTTGCATACATATCAAAAGCTTAAATAAGAATAAATGGAAAAACTGAAGTGATAAAAATTAAAAATGAAGAATTTAAACTACAAGCCTTTGCTGACGACTTGATGATTTCAATAGCTAACCCAACAGAAAACATAACTGAAGTATTGAAAACAATTAAATAATATAGTAAGGTCTCCGGTCTCCAAATAAATGAAGAAAAATACACAATGCTTGTAATGAATATGAACAGAGAAGAAAAGGAAAACCTCAAAAGATTAACAAATTTTCATATTGCTAAAAAAGTTAGGTATTTAGGAATTAATATTACAACTAAGAATTCGGATCTCTTTAAGAATAATTATGAAAACAAATGGCAAGAGATCAAAAAGGATTTACAAAGGTGGGGAAAATTGGAATATCTTGGATGGGGAAAATATCAACTATAAAGATGAATATATTACCCAAAATATTATTTTTGTTTCAAAACTTACCAATTATATTAAATGACAAACCATTTAAAATCTGGTATAAAGATCTACCATAATTCTTGTGGTCAGGGAAAAAACCCAGAATCAAATTTAAATATTTGCAAGATGAAATGGATAGAGGACTGGCACTATCAAATTTAAAATTATATTATTATGCTTGCGTTATGGATTGGGTCCTTATTGGATAAAACTTTAAAAAGAAAGAATGTTAACACTGGAAGGATCTGGAATGAGATTTGGATGGCACGGATACCTTTTTTATGATACTTAAAGTTAATAGAGATTTTAACAATCGTTTTACCAGATATAAAGGATTGGGTAGAAAAAATAACAGATTATATGGAAATAGATAAATTAACTCAAATCTTAAAAAAAACTTAAAAGGCTGGAGCCCTTTGATTATGTATTTGAGAAACAAAATGGGACAAAAGTGTTGGGGGGAGGAATAGTCTGGACTAAAAAAGCAAAATGTATTAAGTGATTAAGGAAGGATAAATACCAAAGTACAAAGATAAAAATAATATATGTTTGTATCTTTGATTTGAAACAGGAAAAGCTTTCTTTTTTTATTAGAAATAAGAATTATATAGAATAATCTGTTTTTGTAAATATAATCACTTTATAGGGAGTAAAATATATACTTAAACAAAATAGTATAATTTGAAAAGGAAGACATGTTACATGTATACAATGTCATTATTTAGAACACATATAGAAGAAATTTATTCATGTAAATAAGCATGAACACATGTCTTGTATGAATGTTTATGTTTTTATTCTTTATTAAAAATAAATAATTTTTTTTAAAAAGCTTGGTGGTAGTCTGATGGGAATATGGGTGGTGGACACTCTCAATTATGGAATTTGGAGCATCCCATATGACCCCAATATTAGATGTCACATATAAAATGGGACACCTGTGAACCACAACAGACATTGTCCATCAAATTTAATCCAACCATTTAAATATTTCAAACTGCACTTGATAGTGAAGGACTGTTGGGGTCACTATATACAGACTGACTTACAATGTGAACTAAACAAAACTACACAGCATTGATAATTTATAATTGGAGGGTCTTTCATCAGACACAAAACTGTTCCATAAATATCCAGCCAGATATCAAGATCACTGTAAAAGAGAGCTGATATCTGGGGTCCCACAGGGTGCCATCCTGTCTCCCTTGCTGGGAGAGGTCATCCGGAGACATGGGGCGAGGTGTTATCAGTATGCCGATGACACTCAGATACTTTTCTCTATGTCTCCAACTGATACAGTGACCAGGGATGGCATCTCCCCTCTAAATGCCTGCCTGGAGTCGGTAATGGGCTGGATGAGGGAAAATAGACTCAGATTGAATCCAGAGAAAATGGAGGTACTTGTGATAGGCCCTTCTCGCCATGGGATGGAGATTTGTCAACCTGTCCTGGACGGGATCACACTTCCCCTAAAGGACAAAGTACGCAGTTTGGGCGTACTCCTGCATCCGTCACTCCAGCTGACTGCTCAGGTGGAAGCAACTGCCAGGAGTGCGTGGTATCAACTTCGGATGATACGCCAGCTGCGTCCCTACCTGGGCAGAGAGGACCTTGAAACATTGATACATTCACTGGTAACCTCTCGTTTAGATTTCTGTAATGCACTTTACATGGGGCTACCTTTGTACCAAGTTCGGAAGCTTCAATTAATCCAGAATGCGGCAGCCAGACTTTTAACCGGGGCATCGAGAACAGAGCATATTACCCCGATATTAAAATCTTTGCATTGGCTGCCGATTAACTTCCGGGCCCAATACAAACTGTTGGTTATTACCTTTAAAGCCCTATATGGCTTGGGCCCGAGCTACCTGAAGGAACGTCTCCTCCCATATAATCTGCCCCGCATTCTCAGAACATCAGGTTAAAAAATTGCTAGAAGAGAGGAACACCAGACTGATGATAACATCTAACAGAGCATTTTCTGCTACTGCTCCTAAATTATGGAATGCTCTCCCGGAAGAGATCCGTCTTATTACTACCTTGGATGCTTTCAAAAAAGCACTAAAGACGGATCTCTTCCAGCGAGCCTATCCATCTGATTTCCTGTGACGTTTCCAACTGGAAATAAGAGACCCAACTGATAATGACACAGAAGGCTTTTATTGAATTATGTATGGTTAATTGTTAATTGTTTTTATATTATATTCCATGTTTTAAAATTGTGATAGGTTTATGGATTGTATTTTATATTGTTGGAATCCCGCCTCGATCATCTTGTATGTAAATCCTGATTTATATTTAATTGGCAGTCCAACTACTAATTTAAAGTTCTTTCCAATTAGAATTATGAGGAATTGCTTTTAAAATATTTTCATGACTGCCTCAAAATGACAAAACACAGCAGTGGTGAAGCTAATTTCTGTTCAATAGACAAAACATTTTTGATTTATTCTGAATAGCAGTAAAATAATCCAACTTTCTATTGCCTAAAGTGCACTGGCTTGCTGATGTGCTTATCCCAGTGTAACCTCCACTAAGAAGCACTGTTTCCCCCCCAATGTCATACCACTGTTGATCTCAAAGATCAAATTTATTCAGGTCTTCTGATTATCTCACATATTTTTATGACCCACAAGCCTTTCAGATAAACAGCTCATCTCTAGCAACACCAGATTCACTTCTGGGCTAGGCCAAACTGCCAGCTTTTCCAACTTCAGCAGTAAGACCAAAGGAGTAGGGGTGGGGGTGGGAAAGAAAGAAAGAAAGGAAGAAAGAAATAGTTACAAAAGCTAGAGCCAGATTCTCTTTTCTTGCACCATCAAAACCAAATAAGCCAAGGAGAAGAGTGGGCAAATTACTTAAATTGAAGTCATATCAATTGGGAAGCTGACTGAGACCATACACTGCACCATAATTGCCCTCCATCAAATTCATGGGCCCAAACTGTCTGTTTTCCATCTGCTCCTACACCAATTTAAGCAATTTTGAACTTTGCTCTCCCTTGGTGAATGTATCACAGATTTATTAGAATGTCAGGGTCCAATTGTTAAGATTCTCCAGGGCAGGTTATTACAAGGTGTGGATTTTTGATGTCCGCCAGTCAAGCCCAGAAACACTGAAGGAGCACAATCAATGTGGCTTTACTCACCCTGGAAACCCATAATATAAGATAATAATGAAATACTCCAGAAGAAGAGGGAAAGGAGCTGGGGAGATTATTCTCTTTCACCATTACCTTGAAGATTTCTCTGCTAATGGTTCTAACACCGCAAAAAAGGTTTTAAAAACACAGCATTTCTAACTGTCAGAAATCATCACTGTTAATATCATGGATTTTATAGATTCATGTCTTCTTGTTACAAGGGTTGAACCAGGAGAAGTAATGTCACAAATGCATTAGGAGATCTTTTCATACATGATACTCAGTTCACACATCAATTCCATTATCTAATCTCCATTTACCATATATAAAGGGGGGAGATGCAACCATGTGTACACATTATCACAACTTAGCATTAATATTTTTATAAAGAAAACTGCCATTCATGAAAGCGTACAGTACAGTATAATAGCTGTAATAGTGTGTAGGGGGTTAAAACAGTCTGTTCTTTTTCATGCCAGTGCTTCAGAGATTACAAGTGAGGTCTGAGTTAACTTAAAAGGAATGCAGATTCTACTTTTTGATTTATTTGTTTTAAAAATATTTCCATACAACCAATCATTCTGTTTTGATTTCAGGGTAAGATACAATTGAGCCATCCTTTGACAAAAAGTAAACACAATGTTTACAAGCTACACAATATGTTAAAAATGGCAACAGAAATACCTCAGTACTGTATGTAAAGATGTTTTCCCAGTAACCACCAGTAAGATTTCAGTGTGAGGCTCTTTAGAGAATGTTTAAAGCAGTAGTCCACCGCTTAAAAAAAAAAAAAAAGCCCACTCTTTTTAAAGTGAATAACATATCTCTGCTAAAGGGCAGGTGCAGAGATGGATATTTGAATTGCTGTGCTGGTTACAGCTAATGGGAGCATCAGTCCAACAGCCATCCAAAGGCTCTCATGTTTTGCACCCCCACTTTAGGCAAATGAATGGTTAATAGCCCATGTCATTGGCAACCTACAGCAGTACAGCAGTTCTCTGAAAAACATACCAATTAAAGCCACACATTCTTTCTGCTGACAAACAGTCTTGACTGCTATGTAAGGAATCTGAGTCAATGCCCTGGCAGTCATAGAAACTACTTTTTATGTGAAGTCTGACCCTACCAGACAGTTTAAGGAAGCCTTGCCCAGAATCTGCAGAATGGGAGGGGGACGCAAAGCATGAGAGAACACAAATAGAGCAGCTTTCCAAAATGATGTGACACAGTATTTAAAACTAAGCTGAACTATTTTCAAGGACTGAACTTCATTATTTGACAGCTTTGGGGGGGGGGGCATTTAGCCCCATATATATCAAGGGTATGCACGATGCAGCAAAATGGTTAACAGCCCTTCATATCTACTGTACACAAGAACCCAAGAAAACAATTTCACCATCTCCTGCCCGGCCTCCTATCATTCATGTTAGTTGCCATCAAGAGTTTTTCCTAATGCTGCACAACTAAAAATGCAATCAAAAACTTTTTCAATAAAGTTCTTTGTCAAAGAACTCCCCACTTTCTGCCACTTCTTTGATAGGAACTGAACTCGATTATTGCTCGATATAATCAGTTACCATGATCCTCAAAATCATTTCTTTAAAATTAAACTTTTTTATTATACAAGAAACAGAGAAACATAAAACATCATTAAAACAGCAAAATCTACCATTTGGCAATGTGAGATTTGGGAATCTAGCAGCTACTCAAAAATACCTATATCCCTTTCTGTTCTGTTTAGCATCATTTGTTAACATGCTTAGCATATTCCTCAGTGTAAAATTTTAACTGTCAATCCTTCTTTTAAACTTTAATAACCCTGTTCCATCTAACCCCTACAGCCAGCAATATCTCATCATTGTTCTCTATGGCTGGATCCACACTGCAGAAATAATCCAGTTTGACCCCATTAAAACTGCCATGGCTTAATGCTATGGAATCCTGGGGACTGTATGAATTCCATGCTATGGAATTCTGGGAATTCCACAGCATTGAATCATAGCAGTTAAGGAGGTGTCAAACTGGATTATTTCTGCAGTGTGGATGCAGCCTGCAATAACCCACATCAACTGTCTGCCACTACTGACTTTTCCCACAAGATGTTAAAAGTACGTCTCCATCATTTAGTACAGCATTAGTACACTGTGAAAAGCAAAATTCTTTTTCTCTCAGACATTGTAACATCAGTTCAGAATGTATCAAGCAAGAATTAAACACAAGTACACAACTCTATACTGTGTATATACAGCAGCTAGATAATCACAGTACCTGTGAAATAAATATTTAAAATACAGTTGCAGTTTAGTTTGTCACACATAAGCAAAGGTTAAACTTAGGGTCATGCAAAGCATTCTCTGGAACTAGATATTGCAAGACAGTTTGTTGGTAATGGGTAAATTGTTTGGCTTTTTAAAAAATAGAACACTGCCTGCTACCATGGATCTTTCCACCATTAAAGATCTTTGGTATGTTTCTACAAAATCTGTGGCATCCTTAAAAGCCTGTTTAAAATCACTGCAAAAGAATATATTCATAAACTAGGGTAACCTGAGTTTTATTCTATTAAATGTACATTCAAGTATTCATTTGTATGAGTAGTGCAATGTTTGTTTTAAAAGCATCTAAATGTTAGACCTGATAAGAACACTTTCTGCCTCCATTAATGAAACCAAAGCTCTCAATTTAAACTAAAGGTTTTTCTAATAATATTTGTGTTTTACTAGGACAGATGAAGATAGAATTCTAAATTATTTCAGACAAACTTTATCTTGGTTTCTCTTGTTGAACTGGTTTCATGCTTTTCAAAATTGTGCCCAATTCTGTTGAAGAGAAACCAAACAGGGATGTCCATTGCCCCCTCTGGATCAAGTGCTGGCAAATATGATTTAAATCTGAAAGCAATTAGAATTAATGGTAAGAGGTCCATCTTAAATCTTTATGCATATGACATAGTTGTGACTGTTTGTAAGCCGATTCAACAGCTTCCAAATGTTGGAAAAATTGTGATGCTATAAATACTTTCTTTCGCATATGGTGGTGGTGGCCAAAGATTTTGGGTGGAGATTTTCAATAAAATCAAATCACAAATTGTACTTTCACCAGCACTGGGTTTACTCTGTTTAAAGAAGGAAACAAAAACACTTATTCATAAAAATAGCTTTTACCTAGTGACACATATGGCGATTACTCAAAAATGAAAAGGTCTATACAATTTCACTTTGGACTGCTGGGCTGAGAAGCTGAGGTCTCTAGGCCTCATTAAAAACTGATACAACAGGTTTGAAGCTCAAGAAAGGAACTCCATGATGTCTCCTTTATTACAGATTGGTTTTTTATTATTTATTTTAATAATAGAAACAGAGGTAATATAGATTCCCTTGTTCTCATATTGGTTTTTGGAACAGCATTTGAAGGCAACAAAAACAGATGTGTGTGTGTGTGTATTATAGAATGGAATGTATTATGGGAGCTTCAAAAGAAACAGAGAAACATAGCTTTTACGTACTGTACAATAGCTTTTATGTACTGTAAAAATATGTGCTTCCCATCCCAACACAGGCCAAGACATAGGGGAAGAGGAAAAGCTTGAAGGTATTTCAAAGTACCAGATCCCATTTGATATTGGAAAATAAGCAGATTCAGCACTAGTTCATATGAGGATGGGGAGCCCTGAGAGAATCAAAGAGAGGCTGGACAGATACCTGCTGGTGATGTTCTAGCAAGTGATCCTGCATTGAGCAGGTGGAGGGATCTAACGTCCCATAGGGCCCCTTCGGGCTCTATGCATACCAAGTGTAGTAGGCTATATTTCAGAGCAAGATAATGCAAACCGCCTCTGAGTATGTATTCCATGCCAAAGAAAACCATGTGAAATTCATGGGGTCACTATGAGTTGACAGGCAACTTGAAAACACACACACACTTTGCCACAGCTAGTCATTTCATCCAAAAGCATGCCCCACTGCAGTAGTAGAAAGCCTGCCCATCTCCAAAAGTTACTGGTCTTGAGTTCTTGTGACCCCTCACCAGATCTAGCAGGAGATGAAATAGAATTAAGGTAGCAAAACTTGGAAACTTTATTTTTTAAAAAACTGTTCCCAGAACCCCCTTGCTAGCTCCGTGGCCATGTTAGCTAGAAGACTATGTGAGTTGCAGCTTTACAAAAATTAAAATTCCCTAAGGTCTAATCTAGAAGACCATAGGTTACCCAGCTCACACTACTATATGGGGCTATGTGCTGCCTTTGTGCCTAGTGGAGATGGGAAGATGGCCAGGAGATTTAAGGCATCCCTTGGTAGATTTAAACACCTTCTTCTTAGATTTCCTAAATTTTGCATATCAGTGAATAAGATGCAAGGGCATTCTTCATTAGTGCCTTGTGTGGTAATCTTAATCTGGAAAGAAATTATGGAACTATGGACAGAATTTAGCCTAGAATTAGGCAGAATTTAGTGTAAGGATTTTTTCACACGAGAGGCAAGCATCATTAAAACATGATTAAATTGTGGTAATAGCGTGGTTGGGGGGAAGATTATCACACCCCTGCATGCTTCTCCTGTTCATGTCCCATGCGTAAACTGTAATGGATGCATCATTGGTTAATAACAGAAACTCCCATTATTACCCAATGATGCATCCACTACAGTTTACGCACAGGACACAAATGGGAGAAGCACACGAGAGTGTGATAATCTTTCCCCCGATTGTGCTATTACCACAGTTTAATCAAGTTTTAATGACACTTGCCTCCTTCATGTGAAAGAGCAATAATATTTAAGAGAGATTTAAGGCATCCCTTGATTGATTTAAACACCTCCTGTCTATCTGTCTAACGTTCTGTCTAATACTCAGCTGAGGCTAAACTCAGAAACACAGAGCAGCCACTAGTGTTGTGTTGTTGCCACAAAAGCATCCCTCACTCCAACACTTCATTTCAAGGAACAAACCAGCTTTACAATCCCATTCCGAGGGGGTGGGAAAGGTCAGGAGCTCACCTTTCACTTCCCTGCACACAAAAAAGCCCTCAGAGGTGTTCTGGAAAAGCCAAGGAGCCAACTTGTGGGAAACCTGCCACAGAGCCCAACCCAGAGCAGAGTCCTGCTCTGGTGGGGTTTGAACAAACTTCTCTCTGGAGAACCCCTCAAGTTGGACGCCTTTCCCTCAAACAGACCCAGGAGCAGAGGAGAGGTAACCAGCCCTACTCCTTTTCCAGGATGTGTCCCCCATTTCTACCTTTTATATGGAGGGGGTGTTTTAGTTATGTTTTATAACTTAACTGGATTATTTTAATTTTTTAAAAGAATGCAGGTTTTTTTTAAAAATTAATCTTGTGAGACACCACATTCCTTTGTGGGAGACAGGTGGAATTAAAATTAAATAAATAAATAAATAAATAAAAACCCACAGTACCCAGGAGGCATTCCAAAAGGCCCTCCATTTGGAGCAGGCCTAAAGAAGTATGAGCCAGTGTGGTGTAGTGGTTTGAGTATTGGACTGTGACTCCTTAAGACCAGGGTTCAATTCCCAGCTTAGCCATGAAATCCACTGAAGGGGAAGGTCATGACAAACTAATCCTCTGAACAAATCATTGCTAAGAAACCCCCATGATAGGGTCCGCCTTAGGGTCTCCATAAGTCAGAAACAACTTGAAGGCATGCAACAACAGTGGTTTTAGCATAAGACTATGAATCAGGGTTTGATTCCCAGCTCAGCCATAGAAACCCCACTGAGTGACCTTGGGCAAGTCACACACAGATTAACATGGCTGTATCTTTAAATGTGCAGGAATGTTTTAGGCCTTTACAGTGATTTGCGAGGGTTTGGTTCCAGGATCCCTGGATGCTTGAGTCCCAGGGAAATTGTGTCCCTTAGATTAAATGGCAAAATCAAGATTTGCTTTTTGGAATGTATAGAAGGAGAGAGAGGCAAAATCAAGATTTGCTAATTAGAATTTTTATATATATATATATATATATATACACACACACACACACACACACAGAGGGATGCAGTGGCTTAGTGGTTAAGATGCCATTTCTGATTATTGTAAGATCAGAAGGTTGGCAGTTCAAGGCCCTAGTGCTGCATGATGGGGTAAGTCACTAGCCTGTCACTAGTCCTAGTGTATTATTATTATTATTATTAATTTATTTGTATCCCACTCTTAATAATAAATTATTCTATTTTTATTCTGCCTCACCCACAGGATTGAGGTGGCTCACAACAGCGATAGAATACAATATAAAATAGTCTTACATTATAAAATACCCATTGTTCCCTCCCAAAACAATGACTTAATAAAATACCATTAAAACAAACAATAACATCAAGACAATCTAAACAATCAAAGCAATCAACAGAGAAGAGATGGGCAATTTGGAGAGTTATGTGTGATAATCCATACCTCTAGGAGTTCAAGGAAGGCCTGTCAGAAGAGATTCATTCAAGGAAGGCCTGTCAGAAGAGATTTGTCTCAACAGCCTTTTTGAAGCTGTTAAGATTAGTAATGTTTCGGATGTCTTCTGACAGGCCATTCCACAGTTTGGGAGCAGCCGATCAAAAGGTCATCTGGTTGACTGTGGCCAACCTAGTTTTTATCGGTTGCAGTAGATTCTTCCCAGAGGACCTGAGTGTGGATTGTATGGAAGGATCTCTTTCCCCAGAATTGGGACTCAGAGCACCTTCACAATATTAAAAGAACAAATCCTCTGCCAACCTAAGAGTCCAAAAGCATGCAAATCCAAGTAAATAAATAGGTGCCACTTTGGTGGAAAGTAACAGCATTTGATGCAGTCAGGCCGGCCACATGACCATGGAGTTATTTTTGGACAACTCTGGCTCTTTGGTTTAGGAATGAAGATGAACACCGCCCCTAGACATTCATGTCAAGGAGAAACCTTTACATATATATATATACATATATATATATATACATATATATATATATATATATAATATTAAAATTTATTATATATATATTATTATTTTATTAATATTATATATATATATATAATATTACATAATATTATATATTATGTAATATGTAATTCTGCCATATGATCTAAGGGCCATTTTGCCATTTAATCTATTGCATGGCAATTTCATATTTAAATGCTAATTTCACCATTTAATCTAATACACACACACACACAGACAGTATATAGAATATTCTCAACCCAACCTGTGGATACCAAAATCCGTAGATATTTGTGTAAGTTTACAGCGCTAAATAAATAAAGCCTAATAATAATAATAATAATAATAATAATGTATTTTGGGAATTTCTTCCCTTGTTGTTGTTGGCACAGAGGTTAAATGCCAGTACTGCAGCCACTCACTCACAAAAAAGCAAAACAAAACCAAAACCACAAGGTTGTGAGTTCAATCCCAGCCAGGGGCTCAGGGGCCACTCAGCCTTCCATAATATTACCCAGCTTGTTGGGGGCAACTAGCTTACACTTTGTAAACCGCTTAGAGAGTGCTTAAGTGCACTGATAAGCGGGATAGAAATGTATTTGCTGTTGTTGTTGTTATTGTTTCCCCTCCAGGCCTGTCCTCCTTGGCTGGAGAAGGAGAGGAGAGGAGGGGAGGGCCTCTGAAGGGTTTGGAGAGAGACAGAGAGAGAGACCATTCCCTTCCCAGCCCAGGGGCAGCAGCTCCAGCAGCAGCAAGGCGACATTTTAGCGGGCTCTTGTTACATTTGTAACCCAGAGGAGCAGCTCCAGGCTACATTTTTTCCATAGTGAAGCGCCTTGGGGGGTTCCCAAGGCGCTTTTATACCTCCCCTCCCTCCTTCTAGCAGAGGCATTCGTGGCACAACCAGAGCCCTCTTTCCCTTTCCTTCCCTCCTCCCCCCCCCCACTCTTCCTTCCTTCCTTCCTTCCTTCCTTCCTTCCTTTCTCTCTCTGTTACCTTCTTTCGCTTTTTTCCTCCTGGCCAGGGTGCCCCCGAGTTTCCCCAAGAAGGAGTCGTCTTTCTTCCGAGAAGGGGGAGACTTGGGGGTGGTGGGGGACTTGGGGGACGAGGGCGACTTCTGAGGAGGAGAGCTGGCCATGGCCCACAACAACCACCACCACCACAACTAAAGGACTAAGAGGAGGAGGAGACCCCAGAGAAATAGTTTCCTTCTCCTGCCTTTCCCGCCTCCTCCTCCTGGTCCTTATTAAGGGGAATTATTATTCCAAGGCTTGGAGGCTGCTCTGGCTCTCTCCTCCCTCCCTCCCTCTCTCTTTTATTTATTATTTTTTCCTTCTCTCTTTCCCTCCCTTCCTTCCTTCCTCCCGCCTTCCTTTCCTTCTTCCCTCCCTCTTTTTCTCTGGGTTTTTTATTCTGAGGCACACACCCAGAGAAGGAGTTGCTGGGTTTTTTCTCTCTCTCTCTCAAAGGCAGGCCTCACAGCCTCCTCAGTCCCACCTTTTCCCTCTCCGGCCCCAAAACTATATATAAACTTTTCCAGCCTTAAGTAGTTGCTGGTTCATTGTTTGTTGAGGGAGGCGAGGAAAGAGTTGCTGATGGGGAATTTTGTGGCCCTTTTTGCTGAGGGAAGAAACCCTGGTGGAGTTTGCCTTGGCAGGCCTCTCTGACTAACATCTCCACCAACCTTGATCCCTTTGAATTCTCCACAGTTTATTGCCTGACTCTTTAGTGTTGCTACTGAGGTTGTTGTTAATGTATGCTTTTAAATTGTTAAGGTTGAATTGATGTTTTAAGGGGAGGGCCTGATTGGGGAGATGGGATGGGATGTAAGTTTTAATTGGTAAGCCACCTTGGTTGTCATAAACAAAAGATATAAACAGAGATATAAATGAAAGTTTTTTTCTTATTATTTTATTTATTTCCATTTTTTCCCCTCTCCTGTTTTTGCTAGGTTACATTTTGCCTGGTGAAGAAGCCTGTGGAGCTTTGGAAGCTTGCAACAAGTACTGTACAGTATATTGTGCATTTCAATTGGCCAATAAAGATGTCGCTGTTTGGGGGATTTTTGTTTGAATTTTCCTGGAGTGTTCTTCTTGTTGTTTGAGTGTTGGACTAGGGCTCTGAAAACCCGGGTTCAAGTCTCAGCTCAGCCATGAAAGCCACTGGGTGACCTTGGGCAAGTCACACACTCTCAGCCTCAGGGGAAGGCAATGGCAAACCTCCTCTGAACACATCTTGCCAAGAAAACCCCATGATAGGTTTGTCTTAGCGGTGCCATGACTTGAAAATGGCTTAAAGGCACACAACGCACATCTGTCAGGAATGCTTTGATTGAGAATTCCTGCATGGCAGGGGGCTGCTTGATTACCACACTGCAGTCTTATAGTGCTGCTGTTTCATTTTAATTGCTCTGCAGTTTAAGGAGGGGCATCTAAGCATTCTCAGCCAGAGAGTTCTTAGGCTTCACTGAACTACAAACCCCAGAATGCAACATAAGTAAAAGTGGAATAGCAGCACTATACGAGTGTAGTGGGGTAATGTGGTTGGATGGGATAATAATAATAATATTTATTTCTAGTCCGCCCCTCTGAACAAGCAATCGGGGCGGATTACAACAAGGATTAAAACAATATCAAGTAAAATATCCCAACTTTTCCCTTACCACCCCCCCCCCCTTGTGGTCTATACCAACTCTATGATTCTATGAACAACAAATTGTAACAGTGAGAGCCAGCATGGTGTAGTGGTTTCAGTGTTGGGCTAGGACTTTGTAGATGGGTTTGAATCTTGGCTTGGCCATGGAAACCCACTGGGTGAACTTGGGCAACAACAACAACAACAATAATTTTTATTTATAGCTCACCCCTCTGAACAAGCAATTGAGGCAGGGTACAACAAATTAAAACACCAATAGTTAAAATAGATCAATCCCATCCCAACCTCCCTCCCCTTAAAATAAGATTAAATTTGCAATAAGTTAAAAACATGGAACACAGTACAAAACAATGTGAAAGCCTAAAAATTCTTGAGCTATATGGGCAGAGCTGTAATCATAAGGAACAGAGCTGGAAAGAATCTAGATCTTGAGTTTAGAGCTGGGAGATGTTAAACACTGGCTGGGAAGGCCTGCTGGAAGAGATGCGTCTTTAAGGCTTTTTTAAAGCCATCTATGGATACAATTCATAGCGGGGGTACAGTAGGCAGCTGTGGTTAGCAGTTCTGGAGGCTGCTGTGGGCTGGAGGCTGCCCTATATGTGTTGTGGTTTATCAGAATAGTCACATTCAATAAAATGTTTTGATAAAAAAATACTTATTAAAAATTCCAATTTAAAGAAATTTTGGAAGTACCACACTTGTGAGATACTTTAGGTCAGGATGTGACCCACTTGTAAAGCCAGGATCACCCGGACTATAAAGTATACTGTGGAGCATGCAGTGGCATAAGGGCCCAGGTGATTTAAAATAGTTTGTTACAGGCATAGATCAGTCCTGGAACATGAATGATTTTTTTTAAAAAAAGCCACCATATCTACTGAAAAAACTGATTTTTAAAATGTAATGTAGTCAAATAAGCTTTTGGCCCCTTCTACAAATTGTGATAGCTCTTCTTAACTAAAGAGGTTATCTTTTTGAAATGAGGAGAGACAAATACTCCAAAAAGGAAGGCACATAGTACTGTATACTGTTACCCAAGCTCTTATAACCACCAGATTAGACTGCAGTTGTTCTGTTAGTGATGTAGTGGTTTGAGCATTGGACTATGACTCTGGAGACCAGGATTCGAATCCCAGCTTGGCCATGAAAACTGGCAATGGCAAACCCCCTTTGAAATAACTTGCCAAGAAACTCCCACGGTAGGGTTGCCATAAGGGGGGAAACTTTAAGCCACACAAAACAACAAAGTAGTGTTGTCAGGGAAGATGATTCATAACTTGAACTGATCAGCAACAGGCAGTTATCCAGAATCAGTGAAACATAATAAATTGTTGGTAGTTACCATGTTTCCAAGAACAACTCATACCATTTTTCGTAAGTATAAAAGCTTAATGCTGTATGTAGGCAAATTTCATTTGGTCTAGGGGCTGGTTTCATGCCCTGGGATCCTTCCATGGATAGCACAGATCACCCTAAACAAATGGCTGGACATCCATTTTTGACATTGAAAAAAAATGTAGTCCTTTGTTTTCCTTAAAATAAACCTAGTAAATGTTGTTTTTCTTCTGTGCCTACAAGTCATTTCTGACTTATGGCAACCCTAAATCAATGCTATCATGTCCCCCCAACCCCCAGGACTGAATGTGTATGACTCCCCTAAACTCAGCCAGTGGGTTTCCATGGCCGAGTGGGCAATCAAACTCTTGTCTCCAGAGTCATAGGAGTTTATCACATGGGAGGGAATCAGCCAAATCCCGCACAGAAATGGCATTTAAATCCAGGAAAATTCTGGTCACAAAAATCCCAAAAGTAAAAACCAGCACAATTTTGCCCACTTTCTGTTGCATTAATGCTCAATGCCCCCAATGTGTCTGAAAACGAGCCTGCTTTTGCAGGATTTAAATCCCATTTCTGCACAGGATTTGGGCACTTAGTCTGCCATGTGATGAATTCCATAGTCCAATGCTCAAACTACTACACCACACTGGCTGTCATGTTAATCTATATGTAGGGGGGAGGGTTTGGAGGGGGGCTATAAGAACAGCTTTGGTGAGCTACACTTTGTTACCTCTGCCCACTCTGGCCTAGGACCCAACTGCCTAAAGGATCACCTACACCTTGTTTAAGGCCCTGTTCCCTAAGTCCGTTAAACTCAATGATGTTGAAAATACAACCTGTGGGCTGCTTGCAGCTATTAGTTCCCACCTCCACTCTCATATCTTTTTTAAAAATTAAAATATTTTCCATCTGGGGAAAAACTGGCATAAATCTGTGGTGGCTTGACTCCCTTTGCTCCCTTCCAAATTGTGGGAATCAGCTGCATTTGGTCTATTCCCAGGATTGGAAGTTACATCACATTACCTTCAGTTACTTGGAGTGTGGGCAAGGAGTGCCTCACCCTTTGTAGTTGCCCACCCCTGCCTTAAACAGTGGGAACAAATACATCTTTTATGTGCTCAAAAGCTGTGATTTTTCCACTACTGCTCCATGGGTCCCTGCAGAGCTTGAAAGTAGCATCTGAAAAGGAACATCAGTAATTGTTAATCTTTTGTGAGGAGGATTGGACTAGTGATATCAGGGATATTAGTTTTAAGCTTTATAATGTCAATAACAATACTACATCAGTTTTCTTTAATGGATAACATTTAATCCTTACTTTAAAATGTTATTTGCTGAGTCGTTTGGGAGAATTTTGGAACGCTTGTGCATGTACTGTTTTGGTTTATTACCACAGCATTTGCTGCACCTGCTAACCTAAGCCTCTTGGATTCTGACTGCAGAGAAGGCATTTTGCATGAAACAAAAGCAAACTCCATTTCAAATGACAATTCACAGTTGTCTCTTTGACCCAATACAGTCTGTTTTGTTTTTTTTCTGGGAAATAATTTGATTATTAATGATTATCAGTATTAAAATTAAGTACAGTTTACTTTTATATAGTTTCATTCATTTTCTTGTAAATTGCACTGACTCCTCACCTTCACAAGCAGAAGTAAAACAACACTGAAGAGAGAAGGCATTAAATCTAAAGTCACACAGGCAGAGGACTTTAACTTGTTCTCAACCTCTGGTGCTCCTGAAAACTCTCAATTCTTCTCAACCTCCAGCACTCCTTATGGGATCATCCTGTCTTCTAACCTTCTAGAGTAGGGTAGGGTAGGTTCTTAGTGTAGGAAGCCAAAGGAAATAATTTCCTCTCTCCTTGTTCCTCTGATGAAGGCTGTTCCATTGGGATCAGGGGTCAACTGGATACCACCCAAAATTTTTTTGTTTACCATCATGAATGAACCTACACTTCCATTAAACCCCCAAACTGTTGGACATGTATCCAAGAACTGGTTATGGCTTACATGATTTTAGTAACAAATTATCCAAATATGGTTTTTGTTTTAATAAACTTTAATACCGTCACAGATATAG
Source organism: Urosaurus nigricauda (assembly GCA_034509955.1). Lineage (NCBI taxonomy): Eukaryota > Metazoa > Chordata > Lepidosauria > Squamata > Phrynosomatidae > Urosaurus > Urosaurus nigricauda. Next base: position 99,547,128 of record JAOEGL010000001.1, read on the forward strand.
CTTACACTGCAATAATGTTGTGACTCATAATATGCATGTATTATGAAGAAAGTGCATCTGTTCAGTACAAATAAAGAACTCAGCTACTCAGTTTTAACAAATAGTCATTATGGTATAATTGCCTCTTACACAATAATGCATTGTTATTGCCTAAACATTGTTTACTATAGGTATTTGAGTTACTGACCAAAAGAGAAAAGTGGATCCAAAGAATAAATAAATATAAGTTGCCACTACAGTATATGTAAACACCACACAAAAATAAATACATAAACATTTAAGAGAACACTTTTCCTCTGTTGTTTGCAGGTCTTTCCATATTTTTCTCAATAGGATTTTTCAGTCCACTTTAGGCACCTAAAATGTTAGGAATGCGACACAGATTCCTTCTCCTCTATCCTTGTCTTCCATGTACAAAAGGACACTAAAAGCTACTGCTTTCACTTGAAGAACAAGCTGCAGTTCCACACTGAATAAAAACACAAGTAGTTTGTTTTGGACAAATTGGTTAAAAACAAACCTCAGTCTCCCAAACCTATGTTTAAATGGAAACTTTACATTGTTCACAAATAAAAAATAAACTTTTATTCTCATCTCATGTTCAAAGGTGAAAAAGACAAGATTTTCTGCAGCTTGTATGCATTTCATCTAAACCCTAATGGTCTGACCTAGGCCCTTTCAAAGCTGAGAAAGGTCATATTTTTGGACTATAGCTTCCCAAATCCCTGACCAACATACCCAATGGACACACTGGCTGGAGGATTCCTGGAGTTATAGTTCTGAAGCTAACTTTATTAACCTTTATTTATATATGAATTATGTTTTACAAGAATCCAGTTTGTGCTTCACCCTTCCACCAAGCATTGCAGTTTGACTCAGGATGATTACATAATTGCTATTGCTCAGTCAGAGGCAGAACTTTAAAGCACCTTACATATAGTTACATAACATTAATCTTGCTAGTTAGAATGTGAATTATAAACAGGCCCCTCATATATATTTTTAATCAAATACAAAATTTTGTTCAGCTTGCTGAAAGTAAAGTGATAAAGTCTAAAGGATTCACTTTTCCCCTATTGGGTTGAAATCCTACAAACAGTTTAGCCTGCAAAAGATCCAGTGACTGTAGAAGTATATCAGTGCAAGTGAACTATGTTCAATATACCAGCCCAGTGAGCTACTTTGCCAAGTTATTGCTCTGAATCTTATTATTTGGCTTTTTGTTTTCTGCTACAGTATAAATTTGACTTTATACAGCTCCTCTATTGAATACTGTTGGCATCATACAAAAACAATGTGGTCAGGGTGTTTTCCTTGGCCACAAATACCACAAATCTGACTTTTATGTACAAATAAAGATTATATACCGGTAAAATTCATGTTGTGAAAATACCTTATAAAAATCTACCACCATAATTCGTATTTCTGCCAGCATATTTTGTCATCATATTTGGTTACAGCTGCAGAAGTACCACTTGATCCTTCTGCATTTGGTTAAGAATAGTCCCTTTGATATTAAGGACAGTTGGTACAAATGGCAAGTTTTTACCACTGTAAGAAAGCTTCATTAAATTAATGTGCTTTCTATCTTGTAAATTAGATTTCTTAAACACTGCACTGACATATTTCCAGCTATGCATTTATAAAATGCATACATAGTCTGAAAGCACACATTTGTCTTCCCCACTACAACAATTTGTGTTGGATGTTGAATTGCTAATATACTAGCAATGGTTGCTTTAAAAACTGGGACATTTTCCCATGTATGAAAATAAAACATGCACATACCATTCTTGCCACTTCTGAAAGGTTATCATCTCATGGGAAGGGGGACCTAAAGCAGTGATCTAGTTCTATGACTTGCAAAAATACTCAGAAATAAAATTCAAGGAGATGGGAAATAATTAATGGTGTCATTTCCACAGTGGAAGCATACCAGATAAGATACACATAGAATTTAGCCACCGTTTCTTCATATACAAATGTGAATGAGGAGTTATTTTAATGAACCTTCATAGGAACACCATTCCATCCCTTTGCAGCTGCAGTACCAGGTTCTTTCATTGACAATAAAGACTTTTCATTAAAATCTTGCTTCCCCTCCCCCTTTTTTTACATTCATCTGGCTGAAAGGACAATAATCTTCAAAACGATTTTCCTGAGATTGTACGAAGTTTTGAAAATGCTGCCTCTCATCTTTTTGCTGCCTTCTGTTCCTCCAAAGAAGATGCAGATTTGATTCTCTTCTTTTATCATTCCATCCAACACTGCATGGTCATCACAGTGATCCTTTTCACAAATCTAAAGGCAAAAAGGTTAAAATAATTCCTTCATTATAATAAATTTAGGATGGAAAACATGCAGCTTTCCAGAGTCATTGGACTTCAAGTACCTTTAGCTCTAGCCAGCAGAGAGGGATGCTGGGAGCTGTAGTTGAACAATATTCTGAGGGCCAAATATTCCCCATTTCTGCAGCAAATGTTATATTGCCTAATTATTGTAAGTTTTTGTGTGTCAAAAAAGGTTCACAACAGTGTGATACAGACGGCCCCTTTGGGCTGTCCTCACGCTGTGATTAGGGTTAGGGAGCGTGCAGCAACCGCACGCTCCCTAACTCTAACATATATGGACAGCAGCATTTTAAAATGGCACTGTCCATACGCGCACACCACGATAACATCATGGCTTGTGACATGTTTATACAGCACGGCGTGCGCCTGACGTCATGGCGCCACTGGAGGGCCCCTAGGGCGCCCTTTCAGCGGTGCCAAAAGGAGCTCCAAAATGGAGCTCCTTTTTTGGTGCTTGTCCTTGTAGCTGCCTTTACTCGGCTGCACCAAGGATCCTGAAGGGAAAGGGTCTGTGGCAGCAGCCCCTTTCTCCCCTCAGGACCGCCATGGATGGCGAGGTTTGCCGCTTCTCCGTGGCCTGGAGAAGTGGTGGATTGGGGCCTCTGGGGCAGCCAATGAGGCTGCCCTGCCGCCAATCTGCCGCTGAAAGGGGTGGCGACAGACCACCCCTTTTGGGTGGTCTGTACAGCCCCATAGACTTGTTTGCTCATTCATTTAACACAAAGTGGAATAGCTTTCATTGTCCCTTGTAGATAACACATTTGAAAGAAAAAGATCTCTGTATGTAGGTAGGTACATAAGAACCTTTTCCTTTAGGAAGAAGATGTGCCCCACAACCAGGATTCTTCCTTACATTTAGGAACTTTCTATATCACTTTCTGTATGCCAAGAAAACCTCATGATAGAGTCATCTTAGCCATAAGTCAGAAATGACTTGAAGGCACACCACAACAAGAAATGCACATGGAATACTTTTTCACAAATAAATAAGTAAATCAGATTGGTGTCGAAACAGCGGAATCCAACGTGCACAATTTTAAAAACTTTTCTCCTTGAATAGCAGTCACCCATGCCAAAATGCTTTTTAGAGTCCCAGTTATTTGAATAACATCTTTTTACATATGTGAGCAGGGGAAAGCAGGAAATGTATGCAGCTGGTTGACCAGTTGTTTTGGAGCTGGCCAGAATGCATGTCAGCCTATTAGGAATGTATAGCTATTGTTAATCAGAGCCAATATCTGGGAAATGACTCTTGAATTATTCACTTGATGGTTCAACTCCATACTGTGAACAAAATATCACATTTCCAGTGTGTTTATTAATATTTACATAAACAATGGCCATGCATAATGTAAGCACAATCAAACTGCTTGTATTTATGTATTAATACCCATTGATCTGTGCATGGGAGAGGGAGCCTGAAATCAGTCCTACTAAATGGAAAGGTCAGGTATATTCATTTCCTTCTAGTCCATCTCTTTTAGGTAAATAAAACAACTTTATACAGTCTCCATAGCTCCATGTTTTGGATAAACTAGAGGTTCTCAAACTGGGGGGTGGAAACCCCAGCGGGGAAGGAGTTGCTCAAGCAGGGCACAAGACCTGGAGGCCCAGAACCCTCCTACTCCTCCTGTTCCCAAACTTTTTCTGGCCTAGAAGGGAAGAGAAACAAAAGAAGGATGCTTGGAGCCTGTGTTAGGGAAGAAGAGGAGAGCTGTTACCGTATAAGATGTTAAATTTGGAATATACATGAATGTGTGGATGAAAATATGCACTCTAAACAAGCAAAATGTTTTTATTTATAACTATGTTAAGTGCAGGAGGACTTTTTGATGTAGATATAAAGGGGGTCACAAGGATAAAAAGTTTGAGAACCAATGGGTTATGAAATTAAAAAAAGATAAATTGGTGCATTTGCTTGTGCTTGTGTACATACACACACACATACACACACACACATACACTTGGGGTGATTAAATTTAGACAACTTTGAAAAATGGCTGCCGAAGCAAGTTCAGGGACCAGCATTGGAGCTGGGCTGCACCAGGACGGTGGTTTTGGCAACAAAAAACTGTGTGATAACACCAGCGTGCAGCCCAAATGAAGCTTGATTTAGCTGTGCAATAATCTCCTAAACCTATTCCATTAGTTCAAGTCTGTGTTTACATCTGGATATCCTAATAGGTGTCAGAAAAGAACGGCTTATCTAGAATGAGAATGCTGGCACATGCTGTTATAACGTCTGAACATCTGAACATCAATGGTCTGTCTTGTTTGTCTTCCAACAAACCAGAGAAGAATTCAGTGTTTCTTTTGTACTTTCTTTCTCAAGTTAAAGAAAGAAGAATCAAAAGAATAAAAGAAGAAGAATGAAACCAGAGTCCCTGCAGTGTTGGCTTGGGATAGTCAACAAACCATAGACCAAAATTCCTACAACCAGAACGGGCATTTCTGAAGAGGACATGGGAGAAGGTCTTCTTGGTGGCTGTTCTCAGATTATGGAATTCCCTCCCACAAGAAGACTAGGCTGCAGCAGGCAAAAACTTTATTATTTAGGCAGGACATTGAGACAGGGCTTCAGATGTTGCAAGAGTCGCTTAATAGGGCTGCTAAATCTTATTATATTTTAAATTTTTTAAGCTGTGTTTTTCAGTGTTTTAAAGGGATTGCTTGTTGTTTTAAATCTTTTGTCCTACACATTGTTTTAGCTTCATTTTGTTTTTAATATTTGTTTTAAGCCACCTTGGATCTCACACTTTGATTAAGGGGGATTTATATTACATAAGGAAATGAATAAATAAATAAATAACATTTAGCTGTTCTCATTGCAAATGAGAAGAATCAGGAAGAATGCATTATCTCACTGTTCATTCTCAGTTAATCCAGGTTTACCGATACACCAGCAGTTCTCTGGCTAGCTATCGTTTCCAAACACAGCCACTATCTACAGCTGAGATGTGAATGCATCATCCAGCACTCTGCTGGAATTATTTGGTGGGACTGCCTTCCCGACCTTATCAAACCATAAACGGCTTCTAATTTCACACATTTTAAAAATGATTTCTCAGTTCAGTAGCTATACGCACATCAGCCTGTGTCTAATTATGACACTGTGTTAGTGCAAGGTCTGTTGCAATTCCCATCAGCCCTAGCCAGCACAGCTGATGGTGAGGAATGTTGTAAATTTGTACCACAAAATTGGGAGGGCCATACCAATCCCATCACTGTGCTAGTGGTTGTATATCCCAAGATTACATGCAAGGATTGTAGCCAATACATTTTTGTTGCATAAGCAATTGTGTATACAGTTGCATATGAGGTTGTGAAAATAGTATCACAATATCTTACGCAACTAACTGCTGAATGGTGTAAATCAGCCCAACTGTGTTAGTGACAATTTTCACACCTCTAGCATTATGCTGGGTTTTAGCTGGTGTTCTGGTCCGTTTACATTCTAAGAGGTAGTATAATTTCAAGGGTCACCATAAGTCAAAAGGAAGCTTGAAGGCACATTAACACACAATGCAACAAAATATCAAACTGAATGGAAATTAAAACAAAAGGAAGCTAATTTGTGGGGTTTCACTGGTGGGAATTTCACCAAATTACACATTGTGTAGAGCTTTTCTCTCTAACACGTCCAAATGTTATCAAGGAGCAAGTACTTCTCAAGTCTAATTGACTTAATGTGCCAATTTCTGTGTCATAAGAGTTTATCAGACAGGAGGAATTTCTCTTTATTTCAAATGGAGCCGATTGGAGCCAATTCGAATTCACGTGAATTCATTAGTTTAGCGAATTTACGTGAATTCCAATTGTGTTCAGAATGCGTTCAGAATGACTTCCCATTACCCAAAAATGACTGCCCATTGCCTGAAATTGCATGAGATGCTTTAGTACGAAATAACGTAAAACCCATGATTGCATTCAGAATGACTTCCCTTTTGCCTGAAATTGCGTGAGATACTTTAATACGCAATCATGTGAAACCCCATGATTGCATTCGGATTGCCATTGGATTATGCTTCCAATTTCCATCATCTGATAAACTCCATAGTCTACAACACAGTGGGCTCATTCCCACTAGAGAATGAATTTATTTCCTGATCTAGTTATACATGTGGTTCACAATGTGAACTGTTTCAGATGCGACTGCATTCAGTTGGATTCGCATTAAAGCAAGACTTTTTTTTTTTTTAAAAAAAATGCTTTTTTCTAACACTTTTATTTTGGTGGTTGTTTGGGAAAAAATTGATTCAGGGGAGTGGGAATGAGGGATCTGATTTGCATCTCATCCAAAATGGTGGTGAGCTGGACTCTCTCGCTAGCCCTCACCTTGCAAAGTAGAGTCCTGCTTTTAGGGACCCGGCTTTGGGGCTGCTGTGATCACGGAGGACAGCAGCCTAAAGGGAGAGAGCTGGGTGTGGGACCTCTCTAGCCCAGCGGCCGCCTTGGAAGAATCAGGGCTGCTCAGCTAGCTCAGACTCGCCCACCCCTCCAGGGGTCTCTCCAGGTGGGTATTCTTTTCCTGGCTCCTCTCCTCTCCCCTCCCTCCCTCCCTCCCTCCCTCCCTCCTACACTCCACCTTTCCCCTCCTCCTCCTCTACCTTTCCTGGATGTGATCTCTGGGGCCAAAGTGGCCAGGGCAAGGAGATCCTAGGCCAGCTTGTGAGAGATCCAGCAGGAGGAGGAGGAGGAGAGGGAGATGGAGCACCGCCACTGCTGCCACCACTGCTGCCACTGCCATGGATGTAGAGAGTCCCCTGGAGGGTTCCAGTGAGCAACGGCAAGGCAAGGGGCACACCAAAGGGCAGCCCATCTGGAGGAGGTGGAGGAACAGCAGCCAGGGCCAAAGCCTTCCCACCATGCCACCACCCCTCCTTTATTGTTGTTGTTGTGTGCCTTCAAGTTTGTCATGGGGTTTTCTTGGCAAGGTTTGTTCAGGTGTTTACCCTTTCTTTCTCTTTCTTTCTTTCTTTCTTTCTTTCTCTCTTCTCTTCTCTTCTCTTCTTCTCTCCATGGAAACCATTTTTCCTCTCCCCCCTCAAGTGTGAATGACAAAGGGGAGTAAAAGGGGAGTAAATGGCCTCAGAGAGATTTGATCACAAAATAACCCAGCTTCCCCACAGGGTTATTTTGTAGTGGGAATGAGCCCAGTGAGTACATTGCTTACCACCAATGGCCATTTTTCTGCTTCAGCTCTTGTCCAGTCAGTTTTGATGATCTTCTAATTCCAGCTCTTTGGCTCTTAGCAAAAGAATAATAGAGACTTGGTTATGACGACTGTTTCCTCAACATCCCAATTAATATAGAAATTGTGATATCAAGAGTGCTGTCTCTTCCAGCAAGATTAACGTTCAGACAAATGAAGTCCATATGCTCAAATCCACCCCATTTCCATTTGTGCCACCCTCAACCAAAAATGTACATTGGTGCCTGATGCAGTGTGCCAGAAGAGGCAATATATATGAAGAACAGCAATGGCTGATATGAAGACTCTTCTGCAACTGATCTCAGGGCAGAATCTTGAGAACTGAGTTTGTTGGACTCAGCCAAATTTAGTCAAAAAACTATTTTGACCAATTACACACACACTTATTAACTATCATAGGACTGTTGTAAAGTTCAAGAGAGATAATGCTGTTCATTGGTCAAAAGCTGTAATGCAGATGTAAAATTAAATAAATACATACATAAATAAAGCAAACGTCTTGCCTGCTGAATGTACATATAACACATGTGTAGTACCTTTATAATTTATTACCCCCCATAATTATGACTATTGTCAACATTAATGTTTTATAAACATGTGTGATTATGATGATGATGTTGATGAAGATATAAAACATTTTTATTTACATCTTAAAACCATGCACGACATGCAAAATGGACCAAAGAGCTACAAAATGCCACTTAAAAATTTCCAGGTTATCTACTTTGCTCCATTCCAAAAATGAACTATGGCCTATAAAATTAATTTAAAGTGAACAAGCAATTGACAAGTGAAAATAGTTTTGACATCTGAATGTTTGTTTTGGGCTTAACAAGACTTTCTACATCTTTCCTGCTCTGCTGATTTGGAGACCACCTAATAATAAAATTAGTAACATAAGCAACATATGTACATGAAATGTAAGGTACAAGCCAATGGTTCTAGTGCAGTCTTTCATGTTTAATCTCTCCCCCCGCCCCTTTCTTTTCTCTTTTTAGTATTTCTTTCTCTGAAAAACAGCACCACACTGTTAAGTTCTTCTGGTCCTCTCCCTTGGCTGCTTCTCTTTAAGCAAGGGAATTATTGACCAAGATGAAATATGAGTGTCAGAAACAGAAAAGGCCATTATTACTTTTAAATTTATTATATAGCTATATCTTGCTTCTCCTGCAGAGAAGACACGGCAGCATGCATACAGTTCCTGGGTGGTCTCTTATCAAGGTAGTTCAGGATAGTAGTTCAATAATGCTCCTACAGCTTGCCACACACAGCTTGCCACAGATATAACATCCAGCTCAGACCTGAAGAGCTGTTCTTTTGATTTATAATTAGCATGATTTATATTATTTTGAAGAACATACACTGGAGCTGATGTCCTGTTATGGGGAAGGAGCAAAAACATTTCTTCCCTTCTAAAAGTAATACATTTGTACAGCCCTTTGCTTTCCTACATTTTGTGACAAATTGCAAATCACATTTGTAGGGCTATATGTGTGTCTATTTCAGGTGCTCATCCAGCACTTCCACCTGCTTCCCTTCAGAGGATTAAATGTCTAAAGGTTCATCAGGAATCATCACAGGAGAATGCATTTGCTATTACTAACAGTACCTAAAGCTCCCCTGGAAAAATATGTTTAAAACAGATTGTGGTTTTGGGATGCATTTACAGTAAAACACATTCAGCTCCAAACAACAATAGCATAAAAAGCAACAACACTCTGGCACACTAATGGCAATATGCTATGCAAGGCATAACGCAAACATTTAGTTCAGTAATGGACATCTGCATCCACCAGGAAGAAAATTCTCTGCCTGGAACATGAGCATATTCTCTTCATCTTTGACATTTTTGCCACTAATGGCTAGCTGTGAATTCTACTTACATGAGCAACAGTTCTGATTCATAGCGCATTAATTCATTCTTCTCCAGTACCAGCTCAAACCATTCATGTAGCAGCTGAGTTTCATCTTGTGTGCTTGAATCTGTTTAAGATATTAAATATATATATATAAATATATATATTTGCAAGACTGAGTTCATTCCCCATGATCTTAAAAATCAAAGCATGCTGAGACCAAAGCAGTGTTTGCTAGTTTCATCCTCTGAAAAAAGTCCCAAACAGATTACAAATGCACTTGTAATCTATTGAATATTTTGTAGTAGTCTTACATTAAGTAGAAATGTAGGTTAAAAGACATATTTAAAAAGTTATATTTGACAATTTAGATGCATCTGGTATTAAGTTACATCAATCACAATTCTCTATCTTGATAATATATTTGTTCTAATGTTAAGATAAGGTGTCAGAACAATGGTCTGTCCAAATTGGCAGATTTTGATAGTGTCTCCTCTCTGACCCCCAAAAAACCTCTTGGAAAATGACAAGCAGAGGAATTGCTTGGTCTTGTGACCTGAGATCTTCTGATCATATTAGTCTGGTATGACTTGTTTCTCTGAAACCCATGTTGCCGAGAAACAAGTCATGCCAGACTAATATGATCTCTCTCTTTTTTTGGGGGGGGGGGGATAAAATTACCAGCTGGATAGAGGAAGGGAATGCTGTGGATATAGTATATCTTGATTTCAGTAAAACCTTTGACAAAGTTCCCCATGACATTCTTGCAAACATGCTTGTAGAATGTAGGCTAGACAAAGTAACTTTTACATGGATTTGTAATTGGGTGACCAGTCGAACCCAAAAGATGCTCAACAATGGCTCCTTTTCATCCTGGAGAGAAGTGAACAGTGGAGTGCCATGGGGTTCTGTCCTTGGCCCAGTGCTATTCAATATCTTTATCAATGACTTGGATGACAGAATTGGGGGCATACTTATCAAATTTGCAGGTGACACCAAATTAGGAGGAGTAGCTAATACCCCAGAGGACAGGATCAAAATTCAAAATGACCTGAATTGATTAGAAAGCTGGGCCAAAGCTAACAAAATGAAATTCAACACAGAGAAATGTAAGGTACTGCACTTAGGGCGGAAAAACAAAATGCATAAATATAGGATGGGGGACACCTGGCTGAATGAGACCACATGTGAAAGGGATCTAGGAGTCCAAGTAGACCACAAGTTGAACATGAGTCAACAGTGCGATGCAGCAGCTAAAAAGGCCAATGCAATTTTAGGCTGCATCAATAGAAGTATAGGGTCTAGATCAAGGGAAATAATAGTGCCATTCTATTTTGCTTTGGTTAGGTCCCACCTGGAATACTGTGTCCAGTTCTGGGGACCACAATTCAAAAAGGATGTGGAGAAACTGGAGCATATCTCCCTCCTTGGAGGTATTTAAACAGAGGCTGGATGGCCATCTGTTGGGTATGTTTTGATTTGGGAGTTCCTGCATGGCAGGGGGTTGGACTGGATGGCTCTTGTGGTCTTTTCCAACTCTATGATTCTATGATTCTGTGACTAGAAATGCTGAAAATGAGCAAGAGGGTCTTTCGCATCTATTCTAAGCCAAACATTCTGTTGCTGTAAAGGAGTGAAACTGAATGCCTTGTCCTCCCGATGACGATGAAGTGAGAAACTTGTCTCATACATCACTACTGAATCTGCTAGCTAGGGCTCATGGGATCTGCAGTGCAACAGTTTCTGGGATGTACACTCCCTATGTCTGCTTTAAAGCAAATGGAAAGACAGAGAACCTGGTACATACAGCTGCTCTCATGGCCCTGTTATGCTAAGTTAATATGAGATATAGTGGATGTTTTTCTAGACCATTTCTAGACTACCCACTGTTGATTCTGTTTTAATTGCCATGGCTACATCCCATTAAGTCAAGGAATATGTAATTTGGCAAGGTACTTAGAATTCTTTGCTAGGGAGCTCTAGTGTTATGTTCAAGTTAGTGTACAGTAGAACTTTTTCACAAAGATTTCTAAGTAACTCACCAAACTACATATCCCAGGATTCCAAAGGAAAGAGACATGACAGTTAAAATGGTATCAAACTGCTATAAACAAGCAGTGTGGAAGTAGCAGCAGAAGTAGCAGTATTCATTCTGTGTACTCATTCTACTGTTATAGCAGAAGACATTCTATATAATTAAGCAATTCATATTTGATAAAGATCCAGCTATACTCCTGTAAATATATTATCTTGTTTAACAGCCATCCAAGTGTTCTCAACTGCCGCCCTGGATCCAACTCAGTTTTATTTTTAACAAGTGAACAGCAATAAGTGAAGAAGGCATAAGCTGCAACATTTTGTACATTTGTTTGTTAATCACTGTAAGAAATATGCATTATTAGTGGTTAACTGCTGGGATCCAAAACAAACTTGTCAGCAGTGTTGCTAATTTGTTTGCATGAATGTGTGTATGTATGCATGTGTGTGTGTGTACACACACACACGGTTTATCACACTAGGGGGGCAAACAGGATTTAAATGAGAGTTAAACAGGAATTAAACAGGAAATGCCTTATGTTTAACATAGGACATTTCCTGTTTAATTCCTGTTTAAATCCTGTTTGCCCCCTTGTGTGATAAAGAGAGAAGAAGAAGAAGAGGAGGAGGAGGAGGAGGAGGAGGAAGTTGTTGTTTGTGAATATTGTAGCTAAGGACTTAAAAACAATGTCCAAGCAGAGAGATACAATGTAAGCTGTTTTCAATTGTGTGTGGTTTTTTTTTTAAAAGAGGGACACAACAGAAAATAAACTCAGCATTAAACGTATTTATAGACCACAGTCAACATTATGCACAGCCCTGAGATGATTCTTGATCGTTTGAATGCAGATACAGTTGTTGCTCCAGTGGTGAAATCCTCAAAGCCACATTTTGCTCAATTTTAATGGTCTGTGACTGTAATAAACAATATCTATCACATTTTGCTTACTGCCTTTGGAGCACTTTGTTTCGCCTCCCCTCCCATGCTAACTCTCCTTATTTAGCCCAGTAGCTAATGAATAACTCTCACTAACAAAAGCGCCTTTCATTCTGCACTCCCACAATTATTAGAGGGGAGTTCCATTAATGTCACGGAAGACTAGTATTTGCAGGCCTGTCTCTAAATTTGGTTATTCAGAACCTTTGCAGCTCAATAATATTGCTTAACTGTGATGATTTTCTAATTACCGTAATAATACCTATTAAATCACTTGAACTCCATGAGCACAGCCCTACTTAAGTACAGCTTAACCTAATAAGAACTGGTCATTCATTAAGCAATAATGCACATTATTTTTTTTAAAGGTGGTAAATTAATGGAACAGTAACAGCTGGATTTATACATTAACAACTTAAATATTATTATAAGGAAGCTTCCCAAATAAATATATTTTAGAGGTAGTTTGCAGAATCTCTGAAAAATTCTGCATGTGAGAGTTACAGAGGAGGAGTAATCACTCCCGCTTTAGAAGGCCAGCATCTGTAGCAGTCTACAAATCAATAAAGAGAGGGAATAGCTAACCTTAATAATAAAAAGAATTACATGACCAACAGTAAGGAAGGGAATAAGGAGATTCAGTTTCTGCAGACACAGTCAAGTTGGTAAGCCCACAACATCTTAGTGAACCTTTGCCAAAGATCATACACTTTTAAACCCCAATGGCTTTCCAAAACGTAATAGATTTAGATGTGATGACTCCACAAAGGAGTGCCTCTAGCCTTTGCCATATAGTCCTTTCAATTTTCTTTCTCTCTTGGATTCATCCATCCATGCACGAGAGCCACACAAACTGAAAACTACTTTGGCCACAGTTTGGGACTGTCAAACTGGTTTCCTTCTCTCCAGTGTGCCACAGACAAAAACTAGGATACAAGTGGCCAAGGAACATTAGAGTGTGGTCAAGATGACAAACATTATTAATGAGGAAAAACACACAAACTAGGAATGTCCGCAGCAGTTTGCTTTGGCCCGACTCTACAGAGAAACTCAAAACTATACTCCCTCCTCTCTTGCCTCTTCCCACTGAATTCATAGAGTGTAAATTAGTGCATACTCAGTGGTTGTCCAGAAAAGGAACTTGCAGCAGGTGTAGCTTTGTTCACTCTTACACAACTATCTACGCCAAGTATAGGAGTCTTGTTCTCTTTTCCATCTGGTCATCTTAGTAACAAAAGAGGTGGACAGAAGTTGTAAAGCTATTCTGCATAAATTGACTCAGAAGGAATCCTACTGAGCTCACTTGGGCTTAGCATCCTGTAAGCATGTGTAGGGTTACAAGCTTGCTCAGAGCTTCTTGCCATACTACTTGTCTCTGTATCTTATTGACAGTTCACTTCCATAAAATTGATATTTGTGTGTGTGTGTGCAAAGTGGGTTAAAATACATAATTTGTTTTTGGGGGCTCAGATGAAAGTTTAGCCTTTTGAGATAGTCCCCTATATTCTGATGCAGCATTACATTAGGGGTGGGCAACTGAGGCTCTCACACTGTTGCACTATGTCAAATTCATGTAGATTTTATTTGGAATTCTGTTTCTCTCTGTGCGATTGCTTCTTTTTTTTTTTTTTTGCCTCCTCCCTTATTTTCTCACATATTCTCTCTCTTTTTCTCTTTCTCTTTCTCTTTTAATATGGGAACATATGGTTATGCTGTTTTAAAAAGAAATTTCTCTCTAAAAAACTTGTGGGAAGTCCTGGGAGCAGAATTGCAAAGCTACTACTTGTGTTCTTAAACTATTTCCAAAGGGGCTTTTTGTTGTTGTTGTTGTTGTTAACTTCCAAGTGTCTGTGGCCTTTGCCAAGAAATCAAAAGTACCTGTCCTCTTCCCCAGCCCACTCCCCAGAACCAAGCTAAAGGGAAATGTATTTGGGAGAAGGACTGACAGGCTTGGGCGTGGCATAAGACACATTCTGTAAAGTGCCAGTTTATCAGCACAGTTTAGTTTTTGGGTAACAACTTCCAGAATCCCCAATAACCATGCTGGCTGTGGTTGCTTGGTGCTGTAGTCTCTGCCTATCACTAATTCTTTTCTTCAGGATGTAAAGCAGGGATTCACCAGTCTGAAAAGTCATATCTTGTCCTAAATCTGTAACAGCCTTGTATTCAGTTTTTGGTTCTTTGGGACTATTGCTCCTTCACATTATGACAATTTCTAAAATTCCCAAAAGCAGCCACAAAGGTAAAAAGCATGCCTTATGTCCCAGTTTGAAAGGGATAGTCCTGATTAAACCTCTATTATTCCACTTTTTCAGCTGCTTTAAAAGCGTCCCAGTTTCCCACTCCTCCTCTAACTTTCCCCCTTTGTCCTCAGATTATTTCATTTGTTGTGAAATGAAGTAGTCTGCACCCAATTAACTCAGCAGGGCAGGGTGAAGGAATAGGTGGGGTCTTGCCTTTCCCTGTAGAGTCCAGCAAAACCAAACTACTGTAGCCTGCCTCCTAGCTTGTATGTTCCTCCTCATTAATTCTGGTATCTTGACCACATTCTGATGTTACTTGCCCACACATGTGTCTCAGTTTTCATTTGTGAAATATTGGAGGATATGAAAAACACTGGGGGCAGTAGGCCAGACTTCATATACTGAACAGAAAGTTTAATTCAGTGAAACCAGTTCTAACAACTTTAGGAAACAAACATACTTTTCAATTATTCACAGATTTTGTACTCTGTTTTACCTGCTTCTCCCCGTAGTTCCCGCTCTATCTGAACACCATACACCTCCAGAGCTCGTTGCTTCTCCTCCACTTCTTCCAGCAGTCTCTGGATAGCCTAGACAGATGAATATTTATTTGTTAAACAAATACATTTGCCAAAAGAGTACCTAGAGCTTGGAAACATTCCTTTTTGGGAAGTACAATTCCCCCCAATCCTTCACTGAAGGGATTGGGGAATCACTTTCTGAAACAAAACACTTTCCAAATTTTGTGAACCTATGAAGCTGCCACATTAGTCTATATCACCCAGCACTATCTTCTTAGAGGTAAAGTGGCTCTTTTTTTATGATTCCCATGAAAGATCGTGCCTGGTTCCCTTTTATGCTGCACAATTTTACTGCTATATAATCTTGCCCTGGCAGCATCCTACAGAATCTTTGGGTTTGTAATTTGGTGAGGTATTGGAGCTCTCTGGCTAAGCCCTCTCTACAGATTCTAGGATTTCCTAGGATGGAACTATGGACGTTCAAATAGACTCATAATGCTATAACTGTGACATGTGAATGGAACCCAGGGAACTTTAAAATGGAGATACTTAGGCTTAAGAGCAGGGTTTCAGCAAACCCATCATATCCTCAACAACTGAGCTATGGGCCCTCCACATTCTCCCCACATAATCATCTACCAAAAGTGTGTGCACTTAAAGACAAGCAAATTCACACACCTTAACAACAAGAAATTATATGGTGATTTATAAATGTGCCTGCATTAGCCAGTACTGCCAGAGTATCTATATATGTGCCTTCAAATTGCTTGTCAACTTATAATGACCGCATTCATTTCATAGGATTTTCCTAGGCAAGAAGTACTCAGAGGTGATTCTGCCAGTTAATTCCTCTGATATATAGCCTACAGCACCTGTTATTCATTCACACACTCCCATCCAAGTGCTAACCAGGGCTGACCTAGCTTAGCTGACCAAGATCAAACAGAATCTTTACTTTAGCGCATACACTGCATCAAAGAAGCCTGGACAAGTGTTACTTGGCAGTTGTAGATCAATGATAATTATTCCAATCCTATCCAGTCTGACAGCACAATAAGCCAAAGAATTACAAACATATGAAAGAAAATGGGATATAATAAACCCACTGATCTAAACTGATTTCAATAGCAAAGATGGGTCAGGCTTAATAATTGGATGGGGGCCATCAAGTAAGACCAGGGATCTCCCATTAGGCTAGGAAAGAATCCTGCCTCAAACCTTGGATAGCCACTAACAGTATGGGGCTAGATCAGATACAATCTAAGGTGATTTCTATAAGGTTATAAAAACATAAACTTTACATCAGTTGAAACAATTTATGTCTGGAATGGTCTTGAATAAAAGACATTCCAGCAAGGAATACATGGTTTTGAATGGATTCCCTCAATCACATTTTGGTTCCTCCCACTTTCTAAGGATCTGTTTTACCAAACATCTTAACATTCAATATATTTGGTCAGGGCTAAGCCATTGGTTTTATGGAGAGGAACGCCTGATTACCTGTGCTTTATGAAGTCTTTTTAGTTCTTCTTGTTTAACCAGTTGCTTGGTTTCCTTTTCCAGCTTTCTGTTTTTTCTGAGAGATCTTTTTGTCTAGAAAAACAAACAAAAAAACTACACACACATGCACACACAAGCAATCAATACTTCGTACTTAACCACAGCTTTTCATAGACTTTTCCTTTAATGTGGATGTTTAAGTAGTTTTTCGCTGTGTAGGCTAGGCACATTCCAAGCCATTTGTCCTCATCAATAGGGACCTTGCTGTAATTTCAGCTAGGCATTAACATTTTCAATCAATAAAGGCAACGGTAATACTCCATCAGTGATGATGAATCTGCACATTTATAAGCCTTAGACAAATTATCTTGATGACTAAAAAGTAAACATCTGGGAAGTGCAGAATTGCCATTCAACACTTCCTTGTCCTACTTATTGTATCTGCAGCACTAATAAGCTGGTCCATTGTGCATTAACAGAGAGTTGATATTTTAATGTAAAATGCAAAAAGAGTAGAAATACACATTTTTCAAGTAGTTTCATGGGATGGCAACTCACCATGTGTGGTGGGATGGCATCAACCAGAAGCAGATATAATCAGTCCATAGCCTAAAGCTTACTGTTAGTTCTGATTACAGTAGACCCATTGAATCAACAGGATTTACTTCTATGTTGACTCACCATTCAACCCTTAATTGGGAACAAGATGCCAGCCATAGTACCCAGAGGAGAGAGTTTTCTAAAGGGGAATTAAAGATCTAAGGAGCATGGAAGTATACCATCAAGTATACCACCAGAAATTAAGCAGTGCTTTAATTCCTGTTTTGAAATTGAGAAGGAAGATAACTGTAAAACAAGGAATGAGGAAAGGGAGATGGAAGAGCTTTGGAATTGGGTGTTGAAGATATTCATATTGGAAGTGAGGCAGATAGGCTCTTACAAGTTGATAAAATAAGAATTTTGCAAGCAACATCTGGTGAACCTCCCTCTTCTACACAGCTCCCCTTTCTCTGTCTCTTATTTTCCCTGGAAACCCCAGATGAGGTTGAGTTGCAGAATTCATCTAGTGTGTTTGAAGCTTGCTATCAATAAAGACTATCCCCAAAGGCTGGGAGTCATAAGAGGGTACCCAAAAATCGATTAGTTTAGGGAAATTTTGATACTTCAAATAAGAATACACCTTGGCTGGGGCAACGTTGAGCCTGAGATCATTCTCTTTGCACAGTGCACCCGCATCATACACGGGTGCACCTTATGCGACTTCCAGCATACGTGGAAGCCGCGCCAGAAAAAAAGCCTCTCGTGCCTCAGAAGGAGTAATGGGGCGCACACCTGTTACACATGGTCCACGCTGTGCTGCGGGCATGGGCTCCATTACTTCCTATGGGGCTCAAGCATACACGTTTTTTTTTTTACAAGGGGTGGTGGTGGTCCAGAACAGATTCCCGCATAAGAGAAGGGCCCACTGTATAACAGTTCCAAATCACACAGAAATCTAGAAGCAATTCCAGATAGGTTTTGTAGTTAGTGAAGTAATTAACACTCTCATGCACACACACACACACTCTCATGCAGAGACAGAAAAAAACTTAACAAAGCAAAGATGAGAGAAAGTGAAAAGTGGAGGCCTTGCTAATGGTAATACTGTACCAATCCTGAAGTGTGGTTCCAATCAAGGACTGTCTGGAATGGAGGTGGCTCTATAGCTACCATGGCAAGTGGGGTGGCCAACTTATTGAGGAATCTAGTAGAAGTCAAACAGAGGTTCTGTCCTGCTTCAGACTAGACCAATTTGCTAGTGCCTAGGAAGTGGTATATATAATCAAAACCAAGTTCAGGGACAGCCATTTCAAAATGAACAGATTACCTCATTGCTAAATGGTTTTGCCAAGGGAGAAAAATGGTTGGGAGATTGAGGAAATGTTCAGACAATTCACATGAATATATCAAATATGAGATAACTTCTACTACTGGAGAAGAGTTCTTTTCTGGGTATGCACAACCACCTTCTTTAGCCAGAGTCCCATCATCACCTTCCATATCAAAAAGGATTATGCTGATGTTTTTGAGTGATCTCATTGTTGTGGGTGCTCATGCTTCCTTCTGTGCTGCAGCCAACTGGATTGCCAAATATGGTATGGCCAGGTCTCCATAATGGGGTTGCCTTTCAGGCTACTCACCTCAGCATCCCTTTTAATATTAAATTGATATCACAATTGAGATAGATGATCAGGGTGCTACTTTGGGGTAATACATCAGCTCTCCCATCCCATTGCTCTGTGTCTTAAAACAAGGGGATGTTTTCCCCTGAGCACGCCACCAACCAGTCATAATAAGCAGGTGGGGTAGAGAAGAATCTTTTTTTGGTATTTATATAGAGATTGCCTGGTTGCTTCCTGTAGCTTAGGCATACAGCACACTCCAGGCAGAAACTGAGCAAGCAACTAAGAAGGGAGAGAAAGTTGGGAATGATACAATGAGTAAGTCACAGTTTCTCAGCATGTGGTTGGGTGCATATCTTGATAAAAGAAAGGGATATTCTGAGAGTTGTTGCCCAAAAGAAGAAATTTTAGTGAAAGATTAAAGTAGAAGTGTTATTTTATTTATGGTGATCCAAACCCATCACATACAAATGCACATATGCACGCATTTTACAAAAATATTGGTCCAGAAATGTAGGGGTTTTGCCTGGGCCCCACTCCCCATTTTTAAAAAGGGCTGGTTTACTTTCTAAAAGAATACCCCACTGCAAATTCTATCCAATTTTTTGGCTCTGTGGATAAATTTTAAAAATTGTTGTTCTTTGTGTGGGTCACCAGGACTGTAAGATATTTCAACAGTCTGTAGTCTAATACAGTTCCTCCTTTTGGTCTTGAGTTTTTTTAAAAAAAATTCAAATCCTTGGATACTTAGGGGGCATTTAATTTTTTTATTTATTTTTCTTTTGTCCCAAGGAGATGCAGATCTCCACAGTGATGCAATACCAGATTAGTGTTCCGAATCTCTCTGCGGCATTTTAACCTTGTTGCCATTCATGCTTGAAACCCCATTTTGGTTTAAAATAGAGGTACCTCCATTTCTGGGAACAACAAAGCATGATCTGAATCAATTCGACAGCTTACTGACACTGCCAAAGATGCTGAACACTGTGGCTCTTTGAAAAATGTGTTTCAAATGCTGTTTGAAATGATGATATACTGTTTGAAAACGCTGAAATTCTGGACCATGCCAACAACTATCATGTCAGAATGCACAGGGAAGCAATTGAAATCCACAAACACCTGGACAATTTCAATGATTAGTAAAATTTATAAATTTATAAAATATTGATGGAGAATAAAAGAGTGAAAATAAAAGGAAACATTTTGAAAGGAATGTGGGAAGAAGAATTACGATGCAATATAAGTGATAAGGAATAGGATGAAATTTGGGAGCAAAGACATTTAAAGAATTTATCAGTACGGATTAAAGAACATTATTATAAATTGACATGGAAATAGTATTTAACACCGGTGAGATTATATAATATTGATAAGAACAATTTAAAAAATTGTTGGAGAGGTTGTCAAGAAGTAAGGTCATATATGCATATGTGGTGGCACTGCAAATATGGACAAAATTTTGGGGGAAAGTGTTATTAGAAATAGAAAGTGATATGAATATAAAAAAAATAGATAGAAAACCGAATATAGTTTTGTTATCATTATATAATATAGATAACTGGAAAAAAGAAGAAAAATATTTAGTAACAAATTTGCTTACAGAAGTGATATTAATTATAGCAAGATGTTGGAAAATGAAAATAAATGTGGAGCTGGAGGATTGGTATAAAGAAGTATGGAATCTAGCAATTAATGATAAATTGACATGTAAATTAAAAGTTAAAAAAGGACTATGGAAAAGAAATTACTTTGATGGGACTTGGAAAGCAGTTATTGAGAAAATACTAAGAAAAGAAGATGTAAGATTACCTCCACGAGAAGAATTAGAATTATGGATGGAATATTAGTAAGGAAATGGCTCTGGGGAAGAGGAGCACTAATGTGGAATATAAAAATAATTAGCTAAACGTAATAGAATGTAGGAATGTGTATATATATATATATATATATATATTCAGGAATATGTTAAGCATTTTATTTTATTATTCTTGAAATATACAAGTCACAGTTAAAAACTAAAAGAAAAGAAAAAGAATTCAGTGTGTCAGTTATTAAAAGGCTGAACCAAAGATAGGATAGTCAGGCAGGCAGAATTTTATTCTTTTAGCAAACTGTAAGAATGGACTGTGCAAAACAAATGAGGGAAGAATCCAGCCCAGCTAGTCTTTCTGCTTGTATGCATGTGTGCATGCTATCTGAAGAAAAGCCATGTAAAACATTCATGTGGAAACACATGTGTAGCACACTGTGTATGACTTCCACGGAGGAAACCATTTGTCGTAGATGCGAAAGCATGCACCTTATCAGCATACAACCCTTTTGTATAAAATGGATCAGGTGATCCAGTTAGTCCCAAAATTTCAGTCTGTCACTCAATCGCTCTAACAACACTTGTGCATCAGTGCGCTGATAACTCTATATGATTCTTGTTATGTAATACGTTCCCTTCCTAGAGAGAAAAAAGGCTTTATTAAAGGTTAAAGTGCCACAGAGAATGTGCAGAGTACTTTTCCTTTTGTATGGCATAACACATTCCTGATGTATGGCATAACACATTCCACAACACACCTGAAGAAAGGTAATGAAGTATTCCTATACTTCATTACCTTTCTTCAGGTGTGTTGTGGAATGTGTTATGCCATACATCAGCCTTACCTTGTCTGATTAAATTGGTTGTATTAAAATACTGGCTACTTGTGCCAGCCCAGGGGAAGATTTAACTATAATACAATGTAGTCCAAACCAGCACACAAAGGAGGTAGTGGACTACAATTCCCATGATTCCCAGACAGTTTGGCTAATATTGGACAGGTTGATGGTACTCATAAATCATATTCATTTTCAACCAAAATTATAATGCATTTATGAGAGTCTTTTTGGTGTTTGCTCCCAGACTGTGGAACTCCTTTCCATTGGAAGCTAGGTTACCCCTCCTTGCTCTCTTTCTAGAAGGTATTTTAATTTGGATGTGTTGTACACTATTTGTATTTTTATCATTGTAACTGTATTTCAACAGCCTTTAAAAATTGTTTTAAACTGATGTTTTATGTATGATTTTTGTTTAATTGCTTTTAAACTTTTTTATTGTTTCAACTGTATTTTGTTTTATCTCAGATTGTCAGCCATCTTGGATCCCCGATTGAGGGAAAAGTAGGCTACAAATCAAGTAAATCATATAAATACATACATATATAATTTTAAATATCTTGCAAATCAGAAGGGCTGGAGGAAGTTAGTATCAAGAAAGTTACCTTGAATAACAATGAAGGCTTGTATTCTAATTCACCATCAGAGGATGAAGAAGAGTAGTCAGCTATTTGTTTTCTGACAGGTAAATATTCAGAACCTAAAAGAAGAGCAAAAATCAAGGATGTGAACAGCATTCTCTTTCTAGTCTTTGAATGATCACCATCAGTGTGTACAACTGCACCTGCCCATAGCTTGGAAAGGCTATATATAACAGCAATTTGGAAAACTGGATAATTATATTAATTATGTTTTTGGCTACCGTTCAAGGACTTCACTGCTTGGCAACTCTGTGGCCATCCCCTTCCCCACAAAACATATCAGGTTTTATGTGACAAAGCCATTATTTCCTATTTCCCTTGCACAATGGCTCAGCCTGCATTAAAAAATCAGGTCTGCTATTAAAATGCATATCTGAAGTTAGCCACGTTATCTAAATGATGGTCTAAGAGTCACCATGCAGTGTAATTGAATGCCCAAAGTCTGCGCCAGCTCTTAAACAAATTACCCTTATGTGGCTTGTAGCATCTGGCACCCATTTTTACTCTGTGACATCTGCTCAGTGTAAAATAGCTGGCGTCAGAATGTCTGGTCATATAAAAAAAGCAACAAATATAATCAGAAGCAAATGGGCTTCACGAAGGCAGTTTTATCGTACAGCCTCATGCAACATAAATATTTCATTAATTAGCCTCTAAACAAATGTCACTTATATTTTCTTTCTCTCCAGATTATCACGCGCTGAACAGTGCATATGTAAAGACACACATTGAGACAATGCATTCTTCCACAAAACCTCCCTGGGATGGGAGAAACCTGTTTTCTGGAAGAAACCCATTTTCCAACTAATTTGCATTTTTGTGCCTAAAATTCTGGTTCTGCCCTGTTTGAAGTAATGCTTTAATGGCCATGAAATATTTCCATTTGACAACTCATATGCCTAATTCATACCTTCTCCTTTCTAAGAAAACAAAACAGATATCAGGAACAACGGATGGTACGCTTAACATGCTGAAGGATTAATTATTAACACATGGATTAGACACTGTTCAAATCATGAGTGGCAAATGCTGTTTCAGATGACTGAGGACTTCTTACTTAACATCAAACCAGGTAACTGTAATTGTCTCCCCAGTTTCTAAACCAGGGTTCCTTGGAACCCTAGAGCTTGACAAGATATTGCAAGGGTTCCACAAGAGATTGTGATTTAAAAAAAAAACATTTTAAAAGCTGTAGATATAATTGTTTTTATGCAAGGGTTCCCTGAGAACAGGTTCCTCTAGGGTAAAAAGGTTGAGAAAGGCTGATCTACATTGTGAATACATTTATTACAGGGATGCATATGCATCTGAGAGTCAGCATGGTGCATGGTCTGAGTGTTGGACTACAACTCTGGAGACTAGGGTTTGACTCCCTTCTTAGCCAGGAAAACTCACTAAGGGAACATGGACTAGTCACATACTCTCAGCCTCACAGGAAGGCAAAAGCAAATCCCCTCTGAACAAATCTTGCCAAGAAACCCCTGTGATAGGTTTACCTTAGGGCCTCCATAAGTTAGAAATTATTTGAAGGCACACAACAATAACAATCTGCATCCATTTTTCTCTCTATGGTACCAAAACATTGTTTGCATGCATGCACACTTTGACATACACAAAGCTGTTTCAACTTCACGCTGTGCACATGTTCTCAGCCTACATTTTACACCAAATAGTGTTTTTAAAATAGTGTTGCCATTTAGGTAGAGAAATATATAGATAAAATGATCCTCCTCTCCAAAAATTCTAATATTCACAGAATACCATACCAAAGAACCAAAAGGTAGAAGTGATTAGCTACAAATAATGAGCCAGTCCTTTTCTGAGAATTGATTCCCTTTTTCAGCAATATAAGCATAACTCACTTCTGTTATAATTGTAGTAAATGTTCAAAGACACAGCTATCTTAGGCTGTTTCAGCATAAAAAGACTAAAAGGAATCTGAGCACCTTTAAGTGCTCAGACATTTTCACCAGTAGCTTTTGTGGACATCAGTCCACTTCATTAGAGTCATGAAATGAAGCCTCTGAATACAAATGGATGGTGGGAAGGAGAGTGGAAATCATAACAGAAATACCAAACCTGTCAGTATTTCTGTCTCAAAGCTTTATGATTATTATTAAGATTGAACTTGTTTTCTCATCACCATATCCATATTTTGTATTTCTATTACAATTCACACTTTCCCCCTTGCATTTGCCTTTCCTGAAGGACAATGTCATCCCTGGGTTGAAAGAAATAGTTCCTGCCACATTAATATTGTACTCACCATAATGGTTCCCATAAAATTAACATCATTAAGACCATTTCAACTAACCAATTATGTCTTGGGGATGGGGGGGGGAGTGCATGCTCTCTCTCTCTCTCTCTCTCACACACACACACACACATGAACGACTCCCAATCTAGTCCCCTTCCCAACTCAAATCACATCCTGGAATTCCTGAATCCATGTTGTTAATACATACCAAAAACAAACAAACAAACAAACAAAAAACATTTTGACCCTTTGAAGCTGAGTAGCAAGTTTAGTACCCAAGGGGTTTCATCCCTTTGCCCTCTTGGGAGATGAAGGGGGGGGGGGGGAAATCAACAGTTTAGGACAAGAGTCTGAATCTTGTAGGTAGTTTCAACTACAGAAGACCCATTGAATTAATGGGATTTACATAAGAGTTGACTAATCAACTAGGGATTCAGGGAATCTCCTCTAGCTGGGGATAGATGGCTAAAACATTATGCTGATGCAGAACTGCTGAGTGTGTGTGGAAGAGCCAGTTTGGTTGGTGTGAAGCCAACTGTGTAGCTTAATGCCATGACTCACTTCCCACTGAAAATTGTTAAGGTCAGGGGGCTATATAAGTCATTGAACTGTGAAAAGATGAATTATGAACACACAGAGCAAAAACGTGTTAACAAGAGCATCTTCTTGTTCTCAGCTGCAGTAAAAGAACAAATTCACAAAGCAAAGTGAGATCATAGATTTTATATGAACATGGTTAAATTCATGTCCTGAGTCTGTTTTATTGTGATTCATACACAGGGGTATAGCAACTTGGGGGGGGGGGGGGGTTTGAGATTGAGGCTATTGCTCCTCCAAGGAAGAATTCTACTCACCAATGACATTTTCATTCAATCTCCAGAATTCCAGCATTGCAGACTATGAGACATTCACAGAAGTTCATACCTATTAATTTTTGCTGTGTTTGCATCCTTTTGTAACTGTGCCTGCTCTTTTCCTTCGGCTGCCTAAATTGTACTTCTTATTGCTCAATTGATGTTTTAAAAGTTACCAAACTGCTAGAAATTTGGGGACTGAAAGAAAATTTCATGGGAAGGGCAGAATTACTGCGTGGGAGGGACAGTGCCCTCGTTTTGCCCTCATTTTCCATAGCCATAGCCCTGCTTTTACTTTTCATGTTTTAGTATGAAAAACACTGTGTTTTATTTGCATGTGCAGAATTTTTTTCAAAACTCTCTTGTGATCAAAGCCATTGAGGCACTAGATTAACTCTACCATTAGGCAGAGTGAAGCAACTGCCTCAGGAAACAGATTTTGGATATCATGAAAGGGCAACATATGCTGGACTATAATGTGAGAACTGTGCACCTTAACTTGGGTAGCCCCAGGCAGCAAAATGCTTTGGCCCAGCCATGCTGAAGCATTTTTAAAGAAGTAACCAGCAGTCTCTCAAATATCTAAATTTGGCTTTCAACCAAGACCTTTTATTTTCCCCCAAACCAAGTATCTCCAGATCCTTACCTATTCTTCCCATAATCTCTCTTTTAGTTCTGTCTTTTGAAAACTTTACAATGTAATGACCAGTATATGGCAGAACTGTGTTCACAGAGAAACAGGAGCCCATGAAAGTATGGGCAAAATATATTCTTGCTCACTGGTTTCAGTGAGTAGTCTACTAAGTGTTATAAGATCAGCTGCATTCTCAACTAACTGCCATTTCAGAACCATATTCAGAAGTAATTTCACATACAAGGTGGTAAAGCAGTCTAATTTGGATCTTAACAGATCATGGTTAACTTATCAAACTATATCTGTAACTGTCTCCCAATTGTAGTGCCAGTTTAGGCTGACTTTGCTGAACTCCAAGTGGAGCTATCTTTAAAAGTGTAGCAGCAGATTATAGCTCTCTGAGTTGAATTTTCCCAAGACAATAAAGTCAATAAGGAAAACCTTCATGACAAACAGATGTTTTGAAAGGCAATGCCTTAAAGAAGAAGCCTTTTGCTTACCCATTTTTTCTTCTTTGAAAGAATTATTTAATACTTCATCAACATCAAAGATGGTACAGGGTGACACAGCTGGCATTGAAGATGGGGGCTTAACTCTGTCCTCTAATTTATTTCTGAAGTTACTAAACAGGTTCCACATATTATTTCTCTGAATAGGATTATGTGAAAAGGCATCCACACTTTTGTCTCTCTGCTTTAGAGATGAATACATAATGTTCTTCTCATTATGAGCATTCCAGTCATCCTTGGCAGATGCCCAGAGGTTCTCTTTAAGGGTAAACCTTTCTAGGAGTGTTGGCACATCTTCCACATTGGTATAAGAAGAATGTTGATTTTTGTAAATACTCGTAAGAGGGCTGGTTTGTATGCTGTAAATAGGAGAAGCACCAGGTGAGTATGCCTCTTCTGGACTGCAGGGACTGTTAGACGTATCTGAATCTCTAAATCTATGTCCCTTTTCTGCACTATTCAATATACTGAGCCCCTCCTTTGGAACATCCGGTTCTCCATGATTCTTGCCATTTCTTAGACTCACGGAGTCAAGAAGAGTATGAGGGAAATTGAAAAATGTGTTTTCCAAAGGAACTTTGGCATGTGTGTCTTGGCCCTTTTTCAGAGTTTCTGGAGAAGAAATGAGAGGTTCCAAAATGGATTTCTTTATAGCATTGGCAATTAGCCTCAGTGGTGATTTAGGCTGGGTTGCCATGTGTTCTTTGGGGGAATTATCCACATTCCTCGGAAGTTTATTTTCAAGACAGAAGGCTGGCAAGTGATTATCTGAGTACTTAAGAGATGTACCACAAGAAGCTTGTTTTGATATGTTCTCATCTCTATGAAAATCAGTGTTCTTCTCTTCTGGAAATCCATCACTTTGCTGTTCTACTTTTGTCCCAGCATCATTCATAGCTTGTAGTTTGGCCTGCTGCTCCATTGAAAGGGTTAACCTCCTCATTATCTTGTTTTTAGCTTTGTTTAAATGTCTGTCATGCTGTTCCTTGGAGGACTGTGGAGTTTTATCCCCCTCATCAGTGTTTACAGAGGATGTATCTGAATTCTTTGTAAAGAGTCCTGAGGTCAGTTGCGCACTATTCACAGTCTGGTTTCCTGAATGCTGGTCTTGAGTACTAAAGTCTTTTACTCCAAGTTTCCAAAGAGAACATGGAGTTGAAGTCTGATCAGCCTGAGAAAAGGATTTGCTATGTGTTAATGCATATTCTTCACTGCAGTTGTAAAGGGAATAATGAGGAACATAGGAAGGGATTTCTCCAGAAGTATCTGTGATGTTCCTTTTTATTTGAAATGCTGGGCTCTGGGGCTTGAAATGTTCTCTGGCAGCTTCTGGAATTTCATTGATGGATGTCAGCTGTAAGGAATGCATCAAATGATTATTTTTGGAGGAAAACATTGCTATCACCCGCACTTCTATTTAAAGAA
Organism: Urosaurus nigricauda; assembly: GCA_034509955.1. Taxonomy (NCBI): domain Eukaryota; kingdom Metazoa; phylum Chordata; class Lepidosauria; order Squamata; family Phrynosomatidae; genus Urosaurus; species Urosaurus nigricauda. The sequence continues at coordinate 99,574,913 of JAOEGL010000001.1, forward strand.
TATTTTCAAATAAATGCATGAAAAAAGTCCACCATCCCTATATAAGTACATCCAGACAGAGACAGATTTTGAAAAACATTCCAGTAAAAGTAGAAAAGTAACACAACATAACTACTGCAGGTTATTGCTTTTCTTTAAAAAAAAATCCCCTGGAAGCCATTCAAGAAATTTTGGTATTTAAATGTCTGTGAGAGTTCACGTTACAAATAATTGCATGGACTTAGAAGACAAACAACAACAACAACAACAACAACAACAACATTTCTTACCCCCCCCCCCTTCCTCAAGACTCAATGTGGGATACAATATAGATTACAATATATAATAAAACACATAAAGCTAGTTAAACACATAGGTTAAAACACATAAACATAAGATTAAAACAACAAATACACATTAAAAACCATCCTGACATAAATTTAAAATATACCAATTTAAAATTCATAGTTTCATTTAGCTGTATTTGGTGGGAAACATTCTTCAATTAAATAATTGGACTGTGGTGTTCTGCAGCCTTGTTTTTGAACGGAGTTGGCTGCTCTTCTATACAAATTGAGGAAGAACAAAACTGTATTTATTCTTTCACATTTTCATGGAATGGGGTGAATTTGAGAGTGCAGGGCAATAATCACCAATGACTCCTTGGCTTCCATTTGAAAGGTAGCAATCTTATACTTTTTTTTAAAAAAAAAAGTAACATTCTCAAACAATGGTGTGTGGATATGGGCATGTATGCCTTTAACTCTATATCAACTTAACCCCATGAATTTCACAGAGGTTTCTTATGGAATGAATACTCAGATATGATTTTGCCAGTTCCCTCCTACAGCACTTGGCATTTGCTGAAAGTCTCCTATCCAAATACTAACCAGGGGTGACCTTGCTTAGTTTCCCAGATCAGGCGAGACCTGGTGCCTTCAGAGTATTTAGGCTCACACAATGTTATATCTTGATAAAACATCATTTCAATCTGGAGGAAAAGAAAATGGTAGCTGCTAGTCAAATGGAAGCTGAAACAGAAGAAGAAGAAGAAGAAGAAGAAGGAGGAGGAGGAGGAGGAGGAGGAGGAGGAGGAGGAGAAGAAAATGTTACTGATCTTCCTGTTACACACCTATTTTTCATGGCCTACAAACAGAATTGTGAAAGACTTTGGCCCCCTTCTTGGTATCCTTCCACCAACAGGCAAAACACTTTTTATTCAAGTAATAGTAATTTGAATAAATAAAATGATGAGGGGGGATGTCTGAGCCTCCAGATGTTTTGTTGGAGTGCAATCCCTATCAGCTGTATCCAATAGTCAATATTGCAGGACAATGGGAGCTGTAGCCCAATATTATTTGGAGGCCAGCACTTTCCTCATCTCTGACCTTTTAAATGAATCCTAGACCTGCCTCCAATGGACACAGATACTCTAGCAGAATAATCCCAATGGCAGAATGGAGGCAATGGTGATCTTTGTTAATGCCCTTCACATTCCTTATATTTTTAAAAATCTGGTCTAAAGGTCTGGAGAACTCACTAGAGAATGAGGTAATCCTGGAGGTTGTAAGAGGAAGAGGTATCAGCAAAGATGGCCTTCTCACTCCTTTACACTTGTGGAAGCATTCTGAATGGAACTGTCCAGTGGAAAAACTTGATTCAACACATTATATATTAGCATTTCATTATCATGTATGGATGTGACAGCTGGACAGTTAAGAAAGAAGTTAGGAAGAAAATCCATTCATTTATGATGCTGGAAAAGAGTGCTGAGGATACCATGGACAGCCCGAAAGACAAACAGATGGGTCCTAGAGCAGATCAAGCCAGAAATCTCCATGGAAGTCAAGATGACAAAACTGACTGTCATACTTCTGACACATCATGAGAAGGCATGACTCATTGGAAAAAAATATTGCTAGGAAAGGTGAAGGGAAGTAGCAAGAAAGGAAGGCCACATGCTCCTATTAAGGAAGTCACAGGTATGACAGGCAGAGCAGTGGAGGATAGGGAGTCTTGAAGATGTCTCACCCACGGGGCTGCCATGAGTCAAGATCAACTCAAGGGCAGTTAACAACAAACAACACAAAATTTCATAGGACTTTTCACATGCAGTGCTGGGTTGTAAGACACACACACAAAATGTTATCATCCTTTATTTGTTGATTTTCTAAGTAACAAGAGAAGACAATGTTATTTTTACAGGCTAACTGGATGAAAGCCATCCTTTTGGCAGAATGACTGATATTCCTGGTTATTCTACAGCCTTAGATCATTAGCTTTCAATACTTTAGATCTGCAAGGTGTCAGTGCAGATGGCCTGTTTTTTTACAGCAAAACAAAGAGTTCCAGGCTGCTCAGAACACAACTGACAACTGAAATCTGCTGCATTTTATCCAGAGACATGATATACTATCCACCCGAGAAAGTGTGCTTGGCAGCTGACCATGTTCGTTATTGACTAGAGTGTGACATCACTCTGTCATGTAGGCTGAGGATGATAGGAACTACAGTTAAGTATATTTGAGAAGACTGGGAAATGTAATCTTCTGGATACTTCCCCCCTCTGCTAACTGGGATTCAAGATGGCTCAGAATAAGATTATATAGAGAGGTATTGCTTAATACAAAAATGATATATAAAAACTGAAACTGAAACTGAAACTGAAAGCAGTTCAAGAGCAAAACAATAAGATGGACACTGGTCATTTATTTTTATTTTTATTAAAAAAAAAACCCTTCTTCACAAAGAGGAAAGAAGCAGTTCAGCCTTCCATGGAAAGGAAGCTATTTCTTTACACTCAACTCAGCGGGGGGGGGGGGGAGCGGGGGGGAGGAAATGGGGACAGAATCTTGCCCTTTCCTGTAGACTCAGGCAAAAGCAAACTGCTGCAACCATTTCTAACTTGTGTGTTTTTCCTCATTAGTAACATTTGGCATCTTGATCACACTCTGATGTTTCTTGCCCACACCTGTGCCCCAGTTTTCAACTGTGAAATGTTAAAGGGTATGGATTTCTGAAATCAATGATTTCTATCATCCTGGCTTTCCACATAATTTTATTGTTGAAAAAAAAGATGAAAGAGATGGATTTCAGAAGCAGTGTTGGAGGTTTTCCAGGCACTCTGCTGTTCTTCCCAAACAACACTGCAGAATCAGTTGGCTATACTGTCCTTAGAAAAGAGGAGTAGAACTACTAGAGTTTATAGTGCATGGAATTAAGTGGTTGGTTAAATTGTTAAAGCATCATAACAACAAAAATACTGTGGAGGGTACTAAAAATCCTTGGCTACCTACCTCTGTGTCACTGAAATTGTCCTGAGAGATCTCTTTGGAAGATGATCCATTTTTCTTGTTGTGTAATAGAGGAAATGCTACAAAAGGGAAAGTACATGTTAAAATATTGTTATGATGTTTCATTAGCTTTCCCCCTTTCAATAGAACTGATAACATTTATCATACTGCGTAAATGTGCATCTCTGTTTTGGGTGTAACCTGTCATTACTTGAGCTGATATTGATGATATCTGGGTGATAGCACCTGCAATCCTTAAAATTTGTTTCGTACCATGTTCCATGAAAAGAATAGACCCAAACCAGCCATTTTCCAGACAAAAAAGCCAAAATTTGTCACTGAGTCCCAAACATGCACAGAAATGTTCAGAATGTAAATCTAAGTCTAATTACCAAGTTTGGTTAAAACTGATTCTTAATGTGCATTGCAGAGCAAAATACTGAAATCCAAACTGTTGGGGAGATATCCAAATCACTTGAGTGACTGAGTCTCAAACCTTTCTTTAGTTTCAGTTCCATTATCTAACACTCCAGATATGGTGACTGTGTGATCAGGCATCTGGATTTATAGCAAAAGAAACAGAAAGACAAAGCACCCTCAACAGATGGTCATCAGCTTCTGTTTAAAAACCTCCAAAGACAGACTCCACCACTCTACATGGGAGTGTGTTCCACTGTTGAACAGCCTTTACTGTCAGGAAGTTCTTCCAAATGTTGAGGTGGAATCTATTTTCTTGTAGTTTGAATCCATTTTTCCATGTCCTGGTGTCTGAAGCAGCAGAAAATAAGCCTGCTTCATCCTCAATATGGCACCCTTTCAAATATTTAAACATTTTCAAGTATTAAAACATGGCCATCTGATTGGACATTCATGGCAACCAGTGTGGCACCAAATTATCTAAGAAAAAAGAGGACACAGCCATCTCCCTTCTCCATGTCTCTGTTCCTGCCGGGTTGAAATTGGGATCCCCAGTAAGAAGGGAAGACCTGGATTATCATCTATTGGTTGCTTTTATATCCAGCCTTTCCTCCAATAAGCTCAAGGAAATATACATGGCTCTTTCCCACCTCTCCTCATCTTCACAACAACACTGTGAGATAGATCAAGACAGAGAATGTAAACAGCCCAATGTCATCCAGTGAGTTTCATGGCTCAGGCCACCAAAGCCTCAATCTCTCTAATCCTAGTCCAGCACTCTAACCACTACATCACACTGGCACACTTGTATGGAAAACTATTGACTCTGTCAGAAGTATGTAAGACATTTTTTTATTAAACTTCTCCAGGGATTTTTTCCCTAGTGAAATTCCAAATTGGATGTTCAGTATCCAATTATTGACTTCTACCCCTGCTTTTAGATTTCCTGATTGCTAGTGAGGTCAGTCTATTCATCTTGCCACAATAAGAGTAACACTGTTATCTGAGAAATCACCCTCAGCCTGCCACTAAGAAGTTGCATCTGCTTTTCTAATTGCATCTTAGGAATGGCGTGGTGTGGTAGAATGTTGACTGTTCTGTTATTTCTCATCAAAGCTCAGCCCTTTACACAATGGAATTCAAGACCAGCTCTTCTCTTCATTGACTGAATGGCTGTGCTTTGCTCCTGGTGGGGCCAATTAAGCTCAGCAGGGGACAAAAGCAGCAGCTGTCAAAGACTTTGAAAAAACCCCGAAATGTAATAGAAGCAATGCTTTTTTGTTCTTCACAACATGAGAGATGATGCTTTCCCCTGCAATATGGATTCTTGGATCACATAACTTGATATTGAATTTGTAAATGTATTTTTGTCAACAGCATAATGAATGCAGAAAATATTTGTAAAGCTTTGGATAAAATCAACACATGTATCAAAATACATATTATTACAAATCCAGTGGACTGACAAACAAGAATAATTATTTCAGCTTTTCCCTGCAGAATTAATAAACAAGGTACAGCCTGGATCTTGCAAACTCTCACAACCATACAATCTGATGCCAAATTCATCTCCTTGTAAAAAGCATAAAGCCCACTCAAACCATTTTGTAGCTTGAGGCACCACTCATAAGTTAAAAGCAAGATACATTGACAAGGCTACTGCCTGAGGCCATTGCAACACTGTATAATAGTAGAGCCAGCCCTGGTGGGATTAAGTACAGTATGATCCTCTTATCTATGGAACCAATATATGCAGTTCCCCTTACCCATGTCCAAAAAAAAAAATATGTTCACTCTAGGTCTGCCAGAATGATTCAATGGTATGCATTTGGTGACCATAGAGTCATGCTGGAGAACTTAGAAATGCCTAGAGAGGTGTTCCCCTTAAGAATCTCTGGGAAATGACTCTATGATCAACTTTCTGGGAGTCGTTCATGGAAAGTCTGGAAAGAGATCCTCCAGAAATATGGGGATCGTTCTGTACTTTCTTCACATCTGTTATGTGTAAACAGTAGGTCACTCTTTATCTTGCATAGTGTTTTGTTCTTCTACACAATGTGTGGGTTGTATTCTATAAATCTTCAGTGCCAGGTGAAAAGCATCAAAACAGTCCACATATTCAAAATAGAACAAACAAGTAGAATAAGAAGTAAAACAAATAAACAACAAGAAGAAACAACTCAAAATTATAAAAGTGAACTGACAGTTGAATACAAGTCTGGGGTGCAGATCTTAAAAATAGTTACTTGGCTCTTGACGTTTAAGCAGATTCATCCTTCTAAAGTACCTGGAGACAGCATGGTTTTGAAAGATCCATGACCATTCAGGAAAACTAGGTCAAGTTCCCCGGAAAAAAAAGGATAATTTTTCCCAAAGCATGTTGGCATCTAGATAAACAAAACCATCAAATCTAAAGTGCTTCTTCCTTTCTCCAAGCAATCTGCATTTTCTCTCAAAACCTGAGACAAAAGGATCTCTTCACACTCAAAGAAGTATAACAATAGTTTTTTGTGGGGCTTTTGGGCTATGTGGCCATGTTCTAGAAGATTCCCTTTCTGATGTTTCGCCAGCATCTGTGGCTGGCATCTTCAGAGAATGATATATATATCTTGTGTGAGCCTGGGAAAGGAGGAGTGATTTGCATATGTATTGTTCTGTTGCTAATGGCAGTCCTCAGGGTGGGAGGATGTGCAAAAGAGAATTAATGTCTACTAACTAGTGCTCATTGTCTGCTGTCTAGTCCATCCCCTGGTTTCCAAGAATGGTCAGCCATCAACAAGGTACAACAGTAAACATCTAACAGCAGCTATCCTGAACAAGATCCAAAGCTTGAAAAGTTACCTTTCTAAAATGTCCCCCCCCCCCCCCATATTATTACTTTTTCTTACAAAGCACTCCACCCCCTAGTACCTTGTTGGTATTACAGACAATTTTAGTACTCTTTCACAAAACAAACAAACAAACAAACAAAAACCTAAACATTGCATGGGGTGGGGGTGGGGCCTTCAAAGTGAACCCAAAGGCATTTCCCACAAAAAAAGCTTAAAAATAACAACTAAACATCATACAGAGGGGAGTATATGCCCAGTTATTGGCCCAAGACAGATAGTCAAGAAGCGGTGTGGCAGTGGCAATACTAGGGCTCGGGAGCACACAGTAACCACACGCTCCTGAGCCCTAGTACGTGTGGATGGTGTCATTGTTCTGCAGCGCCATCCACACGTCATGCAGAACGATGATGTCATGCATGCACCACACCCAAACAATCATATTCTCCTAGTTATCTTTTCCTTCCAGAAATAAATAGCTCAAGGTCTGCACACTTTCCACACTGGAAGGATGTTCCATCCTGGTAATCCATTTGGTTGCTTTTCTCTGCATGTCTTATGGCTCTAGAATATGTTCTTTTTTGAAAAATTGGGGTGGAAGGGAAGCTGTCTTGTTAAATACTCTAGCAATAGAATTAGTTTCTTTTCTCTTACACTTCTGTCCTTTAGCCCATTATATCCAAATAAAAGCTAAAATAAAAAAGGCTGAATAAATGTGACAGGAGTACACCAGTATGAATTTTGTACGAACAGGTGCTTATATTCCAGGGGGAGTAAATAAAGTGATTTGACATAAACACTTGAACGTTTGAAACTCTGCTTCTCTGTAAACTGATAGAAAGACTGATTGATTGGCTGACCCAACATAAGGGGTAATTTGCACCTTATAGGCCACTATAGACCGCCCAAAAGGGGCAGTCTCTACTCGCCCCAGGAAGCAGCGGGATGGGGCCAAGGCTGCCACATTGGCAGCCTCCGCAGCCCCATCCTGCCGCTTCTGGAGGCCGCGGGGAAGCGGAAAACTGCTGGTTCCCCGTGGCCTCCAAGCAGGATGCAGCAGACACCCTGGGCGCCCGCTGCACCCCGCTTGCGGAGGTGGGGCTGAAGGAAAGAAGGGGGCACCACCCCTTTCTCCCTGGGTCTTTGCTACGGCTGTGTAAAAGCCACGGCAAAGACCCACTCACAAAAAGGAGCTCTGTTTGGAGTTCCTTTTTTGTGCTGCAGAAAGGGCATGGTTTGCGCCCTCCTGAGGCAAAAAGGCGTCATCATGTGAGCAGTGCATCTAAAAGCTGCGCACATGATGACACCATCATGGCGCGTCTGTATGGACACCGCCATTTAATAATGGCAGCGTCCATACGCGCTAGGGTTAGGGAGGGTGTAAAAGCTACGTCCTCCCGAACCCTATTTGAGCCCTTTTGAGCACTAGATGCGCCTCTTTTGACGCATCTACATCGGCCTATTGTGACCATAGAAACAGATTAAGGGCCTGCTGTCACAATGCAGATTTAATGCCACTTGACAGTACATTAACTGTCATGGCTCTACTCTATGGAATCCTGGGATGTGTAGTTTATTGTGGCACCAAATCTCTCTGACAGAGAAATTTAATATTTCACAAAATCACATATCCCAGAATTACTGAGCCATGACAATGAAAGCGGTGTCAAACTGCATTGCTTCTGCAGTATAAATGCAACCTTGAAGAGAATACATCTCCCTTTATTTCTGCACCGACACCATGAAATGCACTCATTTAAGGCAAGAAATCCAAATTGAACTCAAATTAATTCCCCTCCATGACAAGTGACAGTATTGTAAGTTCTATTTGTAACCAAGATGGCTTGATTTTCACACTGATATTTAAACCATAGGATCTTTTGCTCAAGAGCAAAAAGAATCAAAATATTGCATTTAAGGCATCAAAAAACCTTAAAATTAGTTTTTAGCCAGCTAAATAGGTTGTGACGTGATCTTAAAAATTCACTACCTCCTTCCAGCAGGCTTTTAGCTCCCTCTGGAGATTCTTTGCAAGATACATGTGGGAGTTTTAAATACAAAATTGAAGGAAAAAAATTAACAGGCAAAATGCCCAAACAAACATTTAATTAGGAAGAGCAAGCTGAAAAGTGAGCTGGCAGTAGGTCAGCCACCTGCACATCTCCCTTTAAGGAAAGATCAAGGTTTTTGCCAATTGTTTGCTCTTTAGCCAGTCAACTAAAAGTGCCGCTATGCAAAAATGAAGTTTTTATGATCTTCAGTCACAGTGGCTACAAAAATAAAAGAAAAAATGAACTATTCTTTGTGGATGCTGGAGTAATGACAGCAAGAACTGACAGGAAAAATATCAGAGATGGATTCTCTGAATGCTCTTAATGTATATATATAGTGGATTCAAAGGTTTTCTGCACCTCAGAACTATCTTTACCATGGTGCTGAGACAAGTAAACAAATACAGTTGAATACAGGGCCTCTGTGTAGGCCAGTGGACACAAGACAGTAAAGCAGCATCAAATAGTACTGAGAGTATCCTGAGAGAGGGAAGTGGGGTTCACCTACACTGTAAAATAATGCAGTTTGACACCACTTTAAGTGCTGTAGGTCCATCCAATGGAATCCTGGGATTTGTAGTTTTACAAGGTTTTTCACTTTCTCTGCACAGAAATGCTGATGCCTCACAAAACTACCAATCCCAAGATTCTGTCACATGGAGCCATGGCAGTCAAAGTGGTGTCAAACTGCATTCTTTCTATAATGCAGAGGCACCCTTATATAGAAGCTAGGATGTTGTACTGAGACTTGAAAAATAAATGGATTAAGTCCCCACTGAACCATGAAACTCAGTGGGTTACCTTGGGCCACTGAGTTTCCCTCTGTCCTCTCAGGGCTGTTATCAGAATCAAGTGGCGGAATATAAATTTAGACAGATATATTCAGCTAGAGGTATACCAGGTATATCCTGGGAGAAGTAGTGATCTATGAGGGAACAAAGAAGCTGGTCTTGAATGCCTGAAAGATTGCTTGGGGAGTAATTTGAATAAGAGAAACAGCTGACAGGGAAAGGATTAGGGTCCTTCTCTTTCTGCTATCAAACTTTTTAAAACATTAAACAAAACAAAAATAAAGCACACAGCTTTGGGCTATCAATTAATTTGAACTAAACAATAGTTTGATGAGGAATACAGCAAAATGAATACATGATGATGAAGAAACATTATTGCACTCTATCTTACTTGACTGAATTTTCTTCTTCCAGCTCTGGTATTTTTTTGATGTTGAAGAATCTCGAAGACTATAGGCTCGTTGCAGAGCTTTTTTTAAAAAGAGAGAGAAAGAGACTTAAAAAACATTTACAAGAGACTTGCATTAAAATAACACAGGGTCTTAGCCTTTCATTAGGTGATGAAATTTCCAAAAAACATTTTGGTCAATTCTGGCAGAATTTTTTTTTTCTATTTCTGTCTCTTTAGCGGACGTGGAAGGGTTTGCGGGGGGGGGGGAGCTGTTGCCATTTTAGGTGGTTTGGAGACATTTGTGGCAATTTGAAAATCACCCCAAAATCAGTCTGAATATATTTTTTAAAAATGAGGGAAGGCTTTGAGGAATTTCTGGGAGGTTGCACACATTGAATGTAGGGATCATAAGGGCTGCCTGCATTAAGGAGACCAGCTACTTCATTTGTTTAGAAGGAGCCAATGCATACCCTCCAACATTTCAGAGATGGAGACTGGGACTGTGTAGCCAGGCAACATCAGTGTGTGGTCAAGATGGCCACAATGAGGACGATCACACAAGCTAAGTGAAGCTGGAGAAGTTTACTTTTCCAAGGTTCTACCCTGCTCCTCTCCCTCTTGCTGACTCAAGAACTGGGATGATCCAGGATTAATCAAGACTATTGCTGCCAATTTGGAACAGTTGAAGGGTATGACAGTGGTATAATAGAAACAAATGCATATGGGTTCTCAAAGGCTAGAAGATCCATGTGTTCTGGTTTCCCCCTGTGAATCACTTGAGGATATACTGCCTGAAACTCTGGCTTTGGTGATCACATTTGGGACACAGTTGTCTACAGTTAGCTGCTCCATCAAGCCTGAAAGAGGCTATTTCTGGATCCAGGAAAAACTCCTTTTACCCTAATGAGCCTGATCAACCAGAATGAAAAGCCAACCCTGAAATGTGTGTGAGAGAGAGCGTGGGGGAGTTGTTTTAGGAGCTGCTTCAGGGCCCCAAATGGGACTATAATCTTCATCATTACTTTTTTCTCAGCAGCAAGAATGAATAAGTCACACAATTTACTCCCTGTTGTGCAGTCTCCAAGGATTATCTGCAGGTCAGGGCTTAGTCAACCCAGAAGAAAACATGTGGAGTTTTTGTGGGGAAACCAGATTAATTTTTCTGTTTTAAAAAAACCAAAAACAAAACAAAACCCCTTGCTTTTGTGCAGAATAAAACACTCTTTACTGCACACAAAAATCAATTTTTTGTGCATGCCAAAAACTAGTGTGATAAATTTTGTTTAAGAAAATGACAAAGGGTTTTGCCATGTCTATGATTCTCTTTGTTGGGGTTTCTTTGTACTTGAGACCCCCTTTGCCTTTTTATGTGATTCAAACATGTGTAAATATTTCTTCCCTCCCTAGCCCCAGCCCCAGCCCCAGCCCTTAATCCAGTTTTGGGATACAGATATATCCTACTACTTAACCCAGGAGTGAAGTACTATGGCCTATTGCCTTCTCTTCTACAACATCCATGCTTGGCAAGGCTTCTATAACACTCTGACAATTCTAAGCCGACCATGAAAGGTTCTCAGGATCCCAGAATAGGTGGCACAGAAAGTGTTGCAACTCAGGCCATTTTCACACAACTCCTCTCCCTTTGCCTCCTGCATCTATCATGGCGATATAAAGCTATATTGCCTAGACAGGACAATCTTCATGCAGAGACACAAAAAGTGGGTTGAAGACATTTAACTTCATGGGTGAACATCATGATCATGTGAACATTATGTGAACACTTTGTTTTAAGTTGCAGAATATGCTACTTAAAACAAAGTAGTGTACTTTCTCTTTTACCACCTACATTTTACTCACAACAATTTAAAGACATTCAGTGGGCAAGTGGATTAGTACTTAAAGGTTCATTAACCACTAGAGGGCAACATTTACCAAGCAGTGCTTCCCTAAAACATGTCATCCCTCCTCTCTTTTCCATGGCTATTCCATTTTAGATTATTAACACCACAAGAGCTCATTTGTGCAAGCCATTTCTATAGCTCTTATTGTTTCTCTTGCATGGGTGCTTTCACATCAGAAAAATTAAGTACGGGAGAAAATGTAACAATTGTCTTCCTTGGTAGAAGTTATTCATCACCAAGAACATTCCCATGGGAATAGAGGGAAAACAACAAACATAATGTATTGCTCAGAAAAAAGTTGGTCATACCATTCAATGCAACAGTGAGGATGTGGAAAAATATGCAATGTGAGGGAAGGACACAGATATAAGATTGCTAAGGAGGGAAACTGAGGGCAAGTAAGAGGAAAATATGTGACGTACCATGTGAAGCAATAGATGACAATGGAGAGTATGTGGATAAGAGAACTGGAAGGTGATAAGAACAACTTTCTGAACATAACCTAATCTTGAAATAAAAACTTGTGTGGGAGAAGGGAAATCTGTGACTGTTATTTCATGTGGGTACCGTTAGCAAAGCATCTCAGCTGGGTTCTTTGTTGCATTTGAAAAGTTAATATTTACTAAAACAGTAACTTAATTCATACAAGATTCTTTGCCTGGGGTGTTTGGATTAAAATATTACATTTTTATCAAGTAATTGTTCTGCAAGTGTATCTTTGCAATGCACTGCCAGAACTTTCCACTAAAACTTCACCTAATGTTCCTCTGAACAAGTTTTGCTAAAAGGTAATACTATCTAGAAGCCTGTGGTTACAGAGCAAGGACAGGTCAACTGAAATATCTAGGCATTTTGAAAGAAAACAAGACTCTGTTATAATAAAAAAGAGCAATATCTCTTCAGATGTCTGTCAATATTTTTTTAATGTCACTTAACCTGAATATTCTAACACATATAGTGTGCAGTTGCATTTAATTATTAAAGGAGAGTCAGTGTGGTGATAGAGTTTGAGTGTTGGGCAACTCTGGAGACCAGGATCTGAATCCTTTCTCTGCCATGAAAACCCACTGAGTGACCTGGTCTCTTGCTGAGAGGATGGCAATGGTAAATCTCTTCTGAAGAAATCTTGCCAAGAAAACTCCTAGATAGGTTCACCATAAGCTCATTATAAGTCAGAAATTGTTTGAATGTGCACAACAACAGTGAAAATGTACTCTATGAAGGTGTTCAGCATCACAGTACCTTCCTCTCTGGAGATGGATGAGAATTTTAGTTCAATCTTGATATGAATTTGTCAAATTTTGCACATTTCTTAATATTTAGGACATATCTATTTGTTTAATTGCTGTTGTTGTTGTGTGCCTTCAAGTTGTTTCCAACTTATGGAGACCCTAAAGATAACTATCATGAGGCTTTCTTGGCAGGTTTCTTCAGATGGGGTTGAACAAAGGCTTTAGAAACAGTTTTGAGAGCTAGATACTTTAGCATCTGGGACAGGAATCCTGTTGCCTAGTCTCAGCTATAGTAGACACATTGAATCAACTGGTGAATGGGAAGTCAAAAGATCTCATTGATTCAGTGGAACTTCTCTAGTTAGGAGGCACAACAGGATTTAGGGATGAGGGTGAGTCTTGTTTTGTTCAACCATGTTAGCAGAGGGTTGCAATTTTTCTTCCCTGATAGGCTCATCTTTATCACCAGGTAGGTACAACATGATCTTCTCTATGTTTGGAATAGCTGTAACCACTGGCTTTGACTGATGATAAAGGATTCTGTTTTAAATCATTCTTGAAGGATGTGCCAACATTTGCCAATTCCTTCCTATTCAGGACTGTCAAAGGGAACTATGGGGTCCAGGCCAAATGTGATATTGGTGGCTTTGATGCTGCTGCTCCCTACAAGGAGCAACACATATGTGGATAGGCTAATGGTTCCAACAGGCACTAAGGAACCAAGTCCATGATTTTCAGAACCCCAGAAAACATTGCCTTCCTTCCTGGCAAGATGAAAGAACTTCAGGTGTAAAAATCCCAGTGCAAAACTGACAGATTTTCCCATCCTTCATCCCAGTTCTGATTTTTCAGGATCAAGAGCCTGAATGGAGGAACTTAATATCTCAAAGTCCTCAAAGTTAAAAGGTAAAAGTATATTTTAAAAACTAAATCACATCATCACTCTCTGGTCACCATCATCTTTTAAAGGATACCATGTTGGCACTGATTGGATGAATGGTTCTGAAACCATGTATTAAAGCCACAAATATTTGCTGCTTAAATTAACTTACCGTTTGCAGCTTTGGACTTTGCACATAATTCTTTCTCCTTCTCCAAACCTGTGTTTGATAACAGTGGTCTCCTCAGCTCAGGCAATGGCCCTTCGTTAAATTCAGACATGGAGGAATAACCATAAAAATCAGATTCTACTTCTGAGCTAAGAAGAAGAGGGAAAGAGAAAAACCGGTTATTGTGATTAAGCATCAGCAGTGAGTTCTATAAAGCAATAGTACATCAACTTTGGTTTATAAGTCTTACAGTATGTGTATGGGTGTTTGCAACTTAAATTTTCTCAGTGACTTGGTTTACACACTGGTTTAAAATAACAGCCAAGTGTCACCGTAAAACTAAGCTGACTTAAGTCCCATATTGGGAGAAAGATGGGTTATAAATTAAATAAATAAATAGATTTTAAAAAAAAAATCTGTGATAGACTAATTGGCTACCTAGTTGATTGCAAATGCCCTAGCTATATCTGTTACACCGCACTACAGAAATAATGCAATACCACTTGATACCACTTTAACTGCCATGGTGCCATCCCATGGGATCCTGGTAGACTAAATCTCTCACAAAACTACAGATCCCAGAATTCCATAGCATTGAGTCATAGCAGTTAAAGCAGTATCAAACTGCATTAACTCTGCAGTGCAGATTAGACTTGAGTTCTTCCCTAGAATCTGAGGCTGTCTCAGTTTTATCTTTATATCTAATTGATACTATATGCATATATTTTTTAATGAAGTTTAATGGTAACCCAAGATTGTCTCCATTAGAACTGCTGGCCTTTTCTGTGTTTCTTCATTGGAAACATAAAAGGCCAGAGAGGTATTTCATATCAACTCTTCCATTTCCAATCTGAGCTCACCAATAAGAAAAGATATATACATTGTCTTACTAGACTTAGCAACTGTTATTAGGGAAGTGTGCATCACAATTTTTTTTTTTCCTGTTTTCCACTTCATTCCTGGAATCGCCATTTGTCTCTTGACTCTTCCAAACAATGAAACTTTTTTCCCCATTTATCTAACTTCCCTCCTTATTTCATTCATTTTCTGTTACTCCTCAATTTTCTGTGTCTTTTGGATTGATTCACTAATTACAGTATAGAACCAGAATGTCTTCTGAACACAATTATTTTGGACTTTTTCATTCAAATTGGCACAGAATGACTATTGCCTTAGTCCTCTAAGGTTTGTACAAATACACCTTGTTACAGAAAAGCTGAACAAAACAATTAAGCCAGGATGACAGCCATTAAGCCAGGGGTAAACACAAGGTAGGTTTGAGCCAGGATTCCCCAACCTCAGTTAAATACAGCTTCATAGGGCAACTCCCCTCTTCAGAATTAAGCATTAGTGCTAAAATAAAGAAATCATGGAAAAATCAAGAGTAGCTTCTTCTGTAGAGGAACTGTAAACTGGTACTCACACGAAATCCCTAGCTACAGTTATGTAAGTTAAATTAATTCCATGGACCTACTCTAGTTATCTAATTTAGGCCTAAACATTTATCTTTTGTTTCAATCTCATGTTATAGATCACATAAGCCTGATGCCTGTCCTGTTCATCTCTAAGCAATCCTTTGTTTTAGGCTTCAGTTGGATATTTTTTTAATGATTTGTCATTTTCAGAGCATTCCAAGATCCCTCCTCATCCCCTTCTTACAGAATGTCCCTAGCTGTATCAGTTTGCAGTCCTAAGCAATGAAACCCAATGCCTCCTTGTCAGCTTCAGGAATCCTTCCTATGAGAAATATAGATATGTTTGTTTCTCTGCTTTCCTGTTTCTCACAGAAGAGAACTGGAAACTAACAAAAGTGCATTTGTTTCATTTTAGACATTTAGAAGGTGGGATGAATTCATTTTAGAAACAAATCCACTTCTTAAACTGTTGTTCCATTATGTCACATTTCCTCCCCACATCTGTACTAGATGTGATTTCTTGTTTGTTTCTTGTTTCCAACTTGTGCCAGGCCTGAGGTAAATAGGAGATTGAATCATTATGAAACTCAGCTGCAAGCATTGAACTCTGCACCTTAAAGTTTTCATGGTTCACAGAGGCCATCTATAGTTCAACACACCCTGAAAACACCCCTTGTCATATTTTACCCCTTGTAATCAATGCCCAATGTCTATCAGAATCCAAGCTTGGAAAAGTTACCTTTTTTGCATGCCAGTGGCCACCACTAGTGAGGCTGGCTGGGGAATTCCAGGATTTCCAAACTCTGATCACAAGTACCCTGCTACTTTTTCCTTTTTGATGTGTGACATCATGTTAGGCATATTTTTTCGTATCGTACAACATCCATATGTGGGCTTGGGAAACATAACTTCAAGTAGCTCAATGCAGTGGAAGTCAGGGCTCATCTGAATTTATCAGAGTAATGACCGTTGACCTACAATCTGCTTTCTCTGCAGAAACCTCCACTAGTACTGTAATTTCTTATCAGAGGCAATCTTGATTCAATTACCCTTTCCTCCATCTGACTCAGACCATTGTGTGGGATGTAAAGATTTCCTGTGAGTGAATCATATGTCTGTGAGGTTCAAGACAGCTGTGACAATTAATGTTCCTAGCTCATTTTCTTTTCTTTTCTTCTATTGTCCATACCACCTCCTGTGTCTAGTTTAACAAATGCTCTTCAAAGTTGCTCCTTCCTTCCTTCCTTCCTTCCTTCCTCATTTCAGTTACCAAATAAACTCATCTCCAAATACCTGCTTCCATCACTGGTAACCATCACGCGAACAGCCAGAAGGTTGTGCTCAGTCATCTCTTCTTCTGGGATAACCCTCACCAAGGCCCATTCAGATGACACTGAGGGACACCTGCCTTTGAAATCAAAACCAGTGACATTTCTGGATTTCTTTGGGAAGACCGGCACATCTATTGGGCAGGTGTAGCAATCTAGAGAAAATGAAGGATAGGAAAACACACATTATGTGATAGTTTCTTTGCATGACACTACTCAGGGATGCCTCTAATGCTACAATGGCTTTAGTGGAGAGGAGGTGTGAACAATTGACACTTCTTCTGTTTGTACTTCTCATATTACCTGGTGAGTTCTTGTGCATCTTTCCAGCCAAAATGTATCATGGCATTGCCACGGGGTCTATCCAGTATGAAATACAAACAATCTGGAAGCAGAGTCCTATGTCTTAGTTAACTATAAAGCATGCTGCCTTGACAGGAGGAATCATCTCTCTGAGAAACTGAAGCTGAATTTTATGGATTGCCTAAGTTCATAATTGCATTCTCTATTCAAGCATACCCTTGGGGACAGTCAGTGCATATTACATGGAAACATTTCTCAAATGCTTGCACTTGCTTACAACATCTACAGTAATACATCATATCTTATTTGTAGCGACAGTTGTCATATGGTCTCCTAGAATAATTCCCCTGTGAGTCAGATATTGGGCTTGCTAACAAAAATGTTGTTCAGTTAGATAATGTGAATTTACATAAGTTTAGTTCCATTCAAATCAATGAGAGGAAATAGCTTTCATTCTAATATTTGGCTGATGTGGAATATACAAGACTTGGATATGTTGGCTTCTTAAGAGTTAAGAGTTCTTAAGAGTTTCTTTCGCATATGCATTTTTGTGGCTTAAAGCCAGAGAGGACAAAATAAAGGCTCCTCAAGAACTGTGTGTTTGTGCTAGACACAGTGAATTTATCTCAGCAATTGAAAGTCTGAGCACAAAATGTTGACTAAATCTTTCAATTAGAATTTTTGCCTTATCATTGTGGTTAATCATTTGAAGTACTAATTCAGACTAATATTTAAAGACTCATCAGTGGGCCCAAGAACAGTTGCACATAGAAAACAAGGATCTCAGATAACGTAAAAGAAGTCTGAAGACTCCCTCTACCACATAAGAACATGGTGGTTTCCAGAAATCAGTTTCCAGTCCAGTAAGGGTATGCCTCTGGGAGGGCACGTAGACAGGGTATGACAGTGATCAGCTGTCTCAGCTGCTGCTATCTGGTGGTACTCTGCCTTGGAACATGGAAGTTTCATTTAACAATCATGGTCAATAGCCATTGATAAAATATCCACCATTGTTACTCAAATGCTGATTAGCTATCCTCTAAAATGGGAGTGGGGAAAGTGAAGCCCTCAGATATTCCTCAAAGCTTCCAATACCTCAAAAAAATAGATATTTTTTTTAATCCAGGCCAATTTTCAAGCAATTTCCCATCCCCCAAATGCTCAAAAATCCTGCTTGCAAATACAGTAGTTTTGTTTCATGCCCACCAGATCCAAGGTCTTGTTTGTCTGAAAATTAGTGACTTGGGACTGTTCCTGGTGTGCTGCCAATGCACCAATGTGGCCCTCAGGGGTGAAAATTAACTGCCACCTCCTGTGGAGTTGCCCACTCCCATCTAAATTAATGGGCCTCTCCATGTAGACATTGTGGCATTGGCTACATATATACATAATCCTAAACTGGGGTTTAGCGTTTCAAAAATTAGCCTTAGTGAAATTTAGGCTTCCACACTTCTTTGTTGTCTTCTCCAGTTTAATGATGTTTCCACTTAGATAAATTTAGATTGTTTAACGTCCATAGAGTTAACCACAGTGCAGCATGCCACTGAACTATGAACACTAAACTATGATTAATCTTAACCATGATTAGTTGAAACAAGTCAGCTTCACAAGTATTATTTTGAAACTAAGGCCCTAAAAAGACCAGAACTTTGTGCCAGCCTGGGCTTGAAAGTAGGGCTAGATAGGGTTGAGCGATTACACGCTCCAACCCTACTTTTGCCACCCATTTACACTCATAGCACACACCCATTTACACGGGGCACACCATGATGATGCATGGACGTCAGAGTGCCCAAACAGCGCTGGGCAGAAGGGGCATCATCATGGCGTGCAAATGCCACTATGGTGCCCCTTCCAGGAAGCTGCTTACAGCAATTTCTTTTTCCTCCCAAGAGGGAGCAGATTGTTGCTGTG
This sequence comes from Urosaurus nigricauda, assembly GCA_034509955.1. Taxonomy (NCBI): domain Eukaryota; kingdom Metazoa; phylum Chordata; class Lepidosauria; order Squamata; family Phrynosomatidae; genus Urosaurus; species Urosaurus nigricauda. The sequence goes on from JAOEGL010000001.1 coordinate 99,593,805, forward strand.
GTGTGTGGTTGCCACAGCAACGATCTGGGGGCAAACAGGGGTGGCGTTTAGCCACTAGCTGTTGAGCCCCTAAGTTAGTTCAAATACCCATCATTAAAGTCAACCACACAATCACAGTATGTCAATGCTTGCATAATGCAATTCAATTAAAATGGAAAAGGCATGCCAGAAGATGAAAGGCATGAGAGGAAAGTATGTCAATGCTTGCATGATACAATTCAGTTAAAATGGAAAAAGCATGCCAGAAGATGAAGGGCATGAGAGGAAAGTTGAGGCCTACGTGTGTGAGCCTAAGGCTTACTAAGTCGTGTTCTCGTTGCTTCAACCCATCTATCAGCTGTCTTCCAGTTTGCATAGTCTGGTATCACATAACTTGCACATCTGCTAACTTTAAAGAAAAATCCAGAGGCCAAAGGTGAAAAATTTCATTTCCTCTCATGGATTCTGTCCATGAAATAACAAAATAAAGCAACAATGCCCACACAGCATGAGTAGGTTGTCTTTCGCCTTCATCCAGACAACATTCTTAATTTGAAGAAACCTTCAAATTTCTTCAAATAGCCAAAGTCAAAGAGATCAACAAGAGAGGAATTCTTCTACAGTGTAAACAATGAGCTAATCAACCCCTAGTTTCCTGGCAGATAAAACAATTTAGGGTACATCAGACTGTACACACACAGTGCACAAGTTCTGTGACTCTAGAGGATCATTCTTTAAAAATTAGAAACAATAATGTCAAGGGGGATAATTTGGTTGGGACCACAGCACTGGGCAAAGTTACCACTCCACCTTAATATCCTTCGCTTAGACTATTGTCCCTGCCCTCAAAGTTGGTGTGTGTGTATGTGTGTGTGTGTGTAATACTGCTATCTAGCTCATAACAGCTTTGACACAGGAAGGGATGTGGATCAGGGCTGGAGCATAGATAAAAGAACTATGTGGGAAGTGAAACGTTATCCAGACCAACTTCCATCCCTTGGCTGCTTTTAATTAAAAAAATTAATCTGGGAAAATCTAATCACAGATCTTCTACATCACATGGATTTATGCACACAGAGATCTGTTAAATCTGTGGACTATCTTTGTAAGACCTTAGACTTCCACAAACACCATTGATGGTGTTATTTGTCATCACATCCTTGACTTACAGTGACTTTATGAGAGACCTCCAAGAACCTGGAATCTATAGCCATGATGAAAGCTCTGAGCTGTAGCACCCTTTATTAAGTCTGTGATCTTCCTCTTTTACTACTATGTTTGAATTACTGAACATTATCATCTTTTTCAGTGAATCAAATTATATTTCATGATATGTCTGAAGTATAATACCTGGTGCTGGAGGCTACATTTCAGAGGAGGAGCTGGCAACACTACCTCTGAGTATTCCTTGCCTTATAAAACCCTTTGAAATTCATGGGGTCATCATAAGTCGACAGGCAACTTGAAGGCATGAGTGTATACACACACACACAGAGAGAGAGAGAGAGAGAGAGAGAGAGAATACTAGTCTCTACTAGTCATATAAAAGTCTTGTTCCCTAGCCTGAGGGAACAGATTGTTCTCCCCCCCCCCGCCCCATTGTTAGAGTAGGCTCAACAAGTCCAGGGCCTTGCGTTGTCTCTCTTGCCTCCCAAACCTATTGTCAACCATGCCAGCCTCCCTGATCCCTCCAGTCTTTGCCTGCCTCTCCTGAACCCTGAGCATCAACCTCTCTCTTAGGTCAGTCTGTCTGCTTTAGACTCTTTTGTAGCTTTTGGACTGGACCCATGACTGTTTTGGATCTCACTCTTTCCTGCAGAACTCTGTGAGCAAAGCAAAAGTCCTCAGAGGGGTACTCAAGACAGGAATTACTGTGTACCAAGTTAAGCCCTCTAATCACTCAGAAAACACGTTATGACTCCAAACCACAAAAATACATCTGACAACCACACCCTCCTGCATTGGCAGTGTTGAAACACATCCCTCCCCCTCACAATCACCATCCAATACTTGTTTCAGCTGAAGTTTTTACTGCTGTATTGAATTGGTCTTGTGACATATTTCTGTGACATATTTCTACTGTGAGATTTACCAAAACTGCAAAAGATTTGTAGAAAGCGGGAGGAAAAAAGTACACTGTGGCACCTCAGAAACTGAACACATAGTAAGAGATACCTAATGGCTAGCTGAACAGGTCAGAGTCCACAGGAAATGTCTGTTTCTAACAGGGTGACGAGAGAATATGGCTTCGGCAACACAGCCAAAAACAGTTGGTCCCAAAGTGTGATGGCTTCACATTTGAGCATGCAGTGTTAACTAAATAGGCCAGTGATTTGTAGACAGTAGAGAAACTAGCACTATAGAGCACAAAGCAAAGTATAACAAGGCAAACGGTTGTGCTCCAGAGATTATGATGCAGCTCAAATGTTAGCCTGGGGGACAGTTTTGAGCAGCTGTTCCATGGCTATAATTATCACAGCTCTCTCCTTGCATTCTCAAACTGCCATCCTATGTATCTTTTGGCCTGGACACAAAAGGCAGGCTCTGAGAAAGCTTTCCAACTGGCAATGGAAACATTGGAGAGCCATCTATGCCTAAGCACAGCCGTCACCCAGGCCTAACCTGGAACTGGAACAATGGTTTGTACTTCAAATTGTTCTTCCCTCCTCTTGTGACCAGTTTTTTATTGAATGACAGGTTATGATCGCAAGCAGCTGTGGTATGGTTACCCTGTCCTTATTTTCAATGACCTCATGCAGCCTCCTTGTTACAAGTACAGAACATCACAGCAGGTCATCAGCAAAGGGGAGGGAGAAGTCCATGTCTGATTATTTTGATGCTTCATACCCTCCCACCCCAAAAAGAGACAGAGAAAAGAGTTGATTTTCTTCACTTTGCAAAAAAATGGGTCAAAAATGAAAGGAGACAAAAATCGATACACAGCAGCTGAAGTAATTTTCCAAGAAAAACTGTAACCTTTTATTTCAACCCAATTAAGCATCCTTATTCACAGATGCCGAGCAATCAGGAAGCATTGGTGGAGACCAGAAACAGTTCAGGGGCTCCTGTAATCAATGGGATTTAAGTGTGACTTACACACTTCAGCACCACTGGGTTTGATAGTTTCAAGGGACACTTCATTTTTGCTGGTTTGCAGAGCCACTTAGCTGTTACAGAATCATGCCAATGTCTCTGTATAAGCCCAATAAAATTCAAATGGGACTAATATTAGCAGAGCATGTGAACCAAAGAGGGCTGGATCTTTAAAGACATCCCCCCACACCCCAAGAGAGGTAATTCTAAAATACTGATTAAAAGAACAGAGACATTGATAAAATGGTGAAATGATGAATAGATGCTTCTTCAAAGGCACAAGTTTCTTTTTAATTCTTTAAAATAAAAAAAAGAGTAGAATCTCTGTTGAAAGAAATTCAGGTATCTTGCCAGTAAATTATTTATATGGTCTTAGCATAAGCTCTTCTACTCATCTACTGTGCAATCACACCTGGACCACTATGTATTATTTTGATGGTCACAGCAGGAAGAAAGGTTACAGGTTTTGAAACATTTAAGCTTTAAAAAAGAAGAAAATAAAAGACAATTTAGGAAGGACATTGTGGAGATAAAATGACAGATTCTATGGATAGGGAGAGCCAAGGTTCTTCCTCTCATAACAGGAGAAATCATGACCACTAGAGGAAGTGAGCAGTGAGAGATTTATGACAGTCAAAAGAAAGTATGCACAGAGTAAAATAGCACTACCAGATGTAGTGTGATGACCAGAAGTTTAGAGGGCAATAAAGCAAAATTAGACAAATACACAGAGGGAAACTCATGCATCCCAGTTATGATGGCTATACAGAAAATTAAAACTCTGAGGGAGGACACAGCCTCAGAATACCAGAAACTGAATGGCATCAGTTAGAGGGGACTATTGGTCCCATGTGCTGCTCAGGGGAGTTCTAGAGGCTTCTGGTTGGTCATGTTGGAAACCCAGTGCTAGACCACCAATCAAGCTTTTCCTGTCCTATGAACTTTAGTGGATAGTTCTTTCTTTCCCTGTGTGTCTGGGTGTGTGCGCATGCATGTATGCACACAAGTGCCTTCATATCACCTGCTACCTCATGAATTTCATAGGTTTTGTTACTTAAAACTTGTTGACTTTTTTTTTAAAAAAAAAGGAGAAGGAAGTTCCTTTCATTTATTTAGATTAATAGCATTTAGACCATGGCACTACTGAGTTCATTTTCCACTAGGGATATGTCTGCTTGTACCCCTTCTGGCAAGAGGCAGCATGGTTTCATGGTTTGAGTGCTGGACTGGGACTCTTGGAGATGAGGGTTTGAGTCATGCTCAGCCTTGAAAACCCACTGGTCATACTCTCTTTGCCTCAGAGAAAGGCAAAAGCAACTGCCCCAAATAATAAATCTTGCCTCCCCCCCCCCAAGTCATCATAGGTTTGCTTTAGGATTGCCATAAGTTGGAAACAAATTAAAGAGACAGAACAAGAAATTCCTTCCAACAGCTCAAATCAAATACAGGGATGGATAAAAATATGTTGATAACTTAAATACTTTTGGGGGTGTACATGTATATAAGTGCATTTAACTCATTGCTTGGAAAATTAAAAAGAAGTAAGGTTAAAAATGTACATTATCAGGGTATTGCTCCTTAGGACAGGAAGATATAATGGCAGCCTAATCCTGACCACTCACTCAAAAATGTGTGTGTGTGTGTGTGTGTGTGTGTGTATTGGGGGGGGGGTAGGGTCCTTACCAACTGTGGCAGGATGTCCTTAAATGTTGGGGGAATTCCTTGGCTCAGCAGAGGCCTAAGAGAGGTTGGGTAACCTAAGTTACCATTTTCACTTATGTATAGCAGAACTAACTATGGGAGGACTTCACATGTGGTGAATAAAGAAGGTTGCTTAGGGTTGTAGAGAGGGTATACCAATCCTGTAGAAGAATCCATGGAAAGTGGGGTGTAGCTCAGACAACATCTGAGGGCAACATGGGAAGAGGTGGCTCTGGATGGTTGGACAAAGATCTGGTGGTCATTCACTGCAATGACAAATTGAACATGTATGGGGTGGATATTTATATCCTGTTTGATGCCCTAAAGGGGTATTTAACATTCCCACACAAACTGTTTGTGCTTTCTCACAGAATTGACAAAAAGGGCAACTTTGGAAGATGGTCTTAACTTTGGATTGTTGGACAACCCCAAGAGAGATAGATAGATATCTGGGAACATGGTAGGACATAGGTAGAAGTTATGGTCTTACTTGCTTTTGCCTTTGTGTCCAGTAAAAGTGAATATGTGGAAATCCTGGGGGTGGAGGAGAACGGAGTGATCAGCAAGCCCTTTTAATTTTTATCATAGTATTACCTAGATCCTTCACATGTCTTCAGGCTGATGTGTGCCTTTCTCATGGGAAACTTTCCAGTGTTCCAAAGCTCATCATGACTGGCTCTAGATATGAAAAATATGAAGCCCCATATACGGTGTGGGGTGTATGTGTGTCTGTCAGGTATGCTAACAGTCTTCAAAAGGAAGCTGGAAACAAATGAGTAAGGATGACATGAATCAAAAACTTTCTTATATTACTATGCTGTTAGCTAGAGGAATCCTTTAAGACTAATGTTATCTATATCTCCTGGACCCAAACTTCTTGTTGTCGAAGCATCTAGGGCCAGTGATGGAAGTACAGATGGACAATGAAGGAATCTGCTCCAAATGCAATGTGAAGAGAGATACAAAAAGGAACTTGAATTCACACCCATTTATAGTTATCATATAATTCTTTTCTTTTCACCAAAGAAAACCAGGCATTTTCCTGGCTGGCTGGTGAAAAACAACGTAGCAGCTTATTGTGAGGCTTCATGAGGACAGCCTTCCAAGCGGGTTGTGGGTGGCCACTTGTGTTCTAAACACTGGCTCCATTGCTTAATACTTAATACCTCAGCAAAGCCCAGTAACAGCACACTCAAGCACAGCAACCATTTGCAGCAAATCTTCCCTGAACCTTACCCTATCTCACACCTACCTGTATATGAAATGGTGCAGCTGAATTTCTGTCACCTGAATGGCTTGAGGCAAAGAATTTGGAGTCTGTCCCATGCATATTGTTACTACAATGCTGCTTCCAACAACTGCTACATTAGAACTGGAAATGGGTCCTTATTTCCTCCTGCTGTTAAAGGCTTTCAGAACAGCGCTAAATAAATTAGTGATGACATCTCCCTGCAGAGAGGGAATCTACAAAGCCATAAACACCTTGGTCACAGCAGGACAGAGGCAGGGATACTAAGGAGATATTGTTAATTACTTTACAAAGAACATCACTGAGCAAAGTACATGGAATATTCCTTAGAAGAAGATTGCATTATGTCATGGAGGGACTGAGGGTCGGAGTCAGTCAGTCAGTCTCTTTCTCTCTCTCACTGGCTCCCTCACAGACAATATGGATAGATTAATCTATCACTTCCAGTTTCTTTCAATATCTAACTTTTCAGTTGTAAGTTTAGTTTGTCTCAACACATGACATTTTAAAAGTGTGTATGAAAAGGCTCTTGCTTATCCATTTCTTGGAATAACTGCATTTTTAAACTCACACTTGCAAGCAATTTGTCCATTATAATGCATTCTTGAATATAATTTTCATAAATCCACATACATTTGTGTACACTTTCTTCTAACATATGCTTTCCTGAATGCACATTGGATCAATCTCTACTGTAATACAAATAAATAAATAAATGCAAATTTCATCTGTGTTTCAGTTCAGAAATCAAGTTGACAAGTTGAATGAAATTTGGTGAGTTCTCTAGAGTCTCCCTTATCCCTAATTGTAGAAGAGTGTGGGCCATATGAATTGGATCTGCCCATGGCACCCCATTAAGTTATTCAAAATAAAATGTAATTAGAACAAGAATTATATAATTAAGGAAGAGCCAGTGTGGTATAGTGGTTTGGTTGTTGGCCTAGGACTCTGGAAATCCACTGGGTGGCCTTGGACAAGTCACATTCTCTCAACCTCAGGGGAAGGCTATAACAAAACCCCTCTGAACAAATTTTGCCAAGAAAACCAAGGGGTAGGTTCACCTCAGGGTTGCCATAAGTTGGAAATGACTTGAAGGCACAAAATAACAATGTATACACACTCCTTAAAGTAATAATGTTCACAAAATGCCCATCCTCCAAATCAGCACCAATATGGGAAACAGTTATGTGGCAGGATATGGCCAAGAACTCAATGCATGGGAAAGGAAGATGAATAAAATTCCACAGCGGAGTGCTGGAAGCCTGATAGAAGACTGGGGAATCTTGAGAGAGGAAGGAAGCAATTGATGGAATAGTGATGCAAGGAGGTCTGTACCGCAGCTGTACTATACTTTCTGCCTTTTTTCAGTTTGTCTGCCTTTCTAGGCTTTATGTGGGAAAGGTTTCCTTCCTGCTTCTTGTGTGTGTCATTCATTAGGCACATCTCTTCTCCATTACCTTCAGATAATGGAGAAGAAAATTGTTGTTCCTAAAAAGATTATTTCCATCACTGGCAAAAACAAAAGCAAGGAACTCAAGGGGAACTGAGAGAAAGATGCATTTTTAGAAGCACTACTGCTAGGAGCAGTCTGTAAAAAAGCTGTATTAGTAAGATTGTGTTGCTCCATGGAAATATGACATCTTTAAAATACTGTGTGGTTGCAAGTACTGAGCTGTTTATATGAAATCCTACTTTAAGAGAAACTAGCTATTCAGGCCTAAATACCCTAAAGGTGTCAGTTCTGGTCTGATCTTGCCATTGCCATCCTCTAATCATCCATTTATTTTGGATTTTAAATCACAGAGGCCCCAGCCAACTTGACTAACAGTGTGGAATTATGGGAACTGAAGTCCAAAACATTTGGAGGACCAAAGTTTGGGAACCACTAGCCCATGGGAAGCTCATCAGCCAGACATGAAGCCCTGGCTTCTACTCCACCCAAAAAAATGGAAGAAGTAGACTGGAGTCTATGAAAACTCATGCTGATAATTTCTTACCGTCTTTCAGTTAGTTTTAAAGGTGTTATAAAATCTCACTATATACTGATTATACAGATTAGCTGTATCTTTTTCAACCAGATATGAGTGCAACTGCATCCTCTTATCCTGGTGCCCTTTTGAGATTGATGCAAAGAGGGACAGAATCTCTCATAACAGAGGTACTGCACATTCTGAATGCTTTGAACATCAGTTCAATTTATTTCTTGGGTGATGCAGAAATGAAGCAGAATCAGAAATGACTCGTACCAGTATGTTTCCTCATGCAGGATAAGCTTAAGGAGGATAGGACAAAATAAATACAATATATTGTCCATCATAAGGCTGCCTAAAAGAAATGGGTTACTTAACTGAAATCTAATTTTGTGACACAGCAAAGCATAAAAAGTAGAGCGCTCACTGAGGAATCTCAGATGCAGTGAAATAAGCTAGAGGAGAGAATAAACTTCCCCCTCCTTTGCAACACCATTTTCAGGGGAAGGGATTTGCCTGGTTTTCAGGGAAAGAGGGCTTCCTATTAGTAAAAATGTAGTGGAGTCCCACTCTGCCCTAATGAGCCTGTTTGGAAGGACACTTCATCATGAAATATGAAAATTCCAGGGTGGAGGATGGGGGCTGCCATGGAGAATGGTGTTAAAGAAACACTAAACCTCATAAAACAAGAGAAGTTATGAAAATAGAATTGCCACAAAGGAGGAGGAGGAGGAGGAGGAGGAGGAGGAGGAGGAGCACCAGCACCTGCACACACCTCCCTTGAAATTCTGGGACATATGCTACCATACTTGTACACAAAGAACAACTGAGGAGCATAAATTTGACCCTCTACAAAAGGGAGAAAAGATAGGGTTACTACTGACACCTCTCTCAACGACAAGGTTATACCAGAAGTGATATTGTTTCACTTCTATTTACCATTTTGGTCTTATTTTCAGCTGTTTTTCAGTGACATTGGGGTATTCTAAGGATGTGAGAAGCAAGCTACCACATCTTTTGGTGTTTTGGTACATCTGAGGTTTAAAACAAATTAATTCAAAAACTGATCTGTTTTTTTTAAAATAGCCTCCTTGAAAAGAGTGGGGATGTGTCTTAGGATGGCTTTTGGGGCTGCAAATACAGGGTTGAAGAATTGCCTGAAGACCATAGCTCTATCTCTCTTGCTTTAGAAAGTTCTGAAGTGGAACTCTTTCCAGGTGCAGACCCACGAGTGTGTGATGCATAGAGGCCATGACAAAGATAAAGAAAAGATGTGGCTGACCTACCTGCAATATACCCTTCCCATGGAAAATTTTCAACATAGCATGTTCATGCACTTTCTCCTTATGCCATTACATCCCACCAGTTCTGACCTGAAATCTTAACACGTTGTGGCTTCTGCTCAGTCATAGGCTACAATGGAGTCATGACTGCTTTATTCTGCTTTTCACTTAGATCCAAATAATGGACTTGGTTTCTTCAAGATAATAACAAAAATGATATTAACAGAGACAGTTATAAACGATTAAGCTATTAGGAAAACAATGAAGCTGCAGCTTTAACATGGTGGGGGCATAGGCTGCATGATATTTAGACACATTGCAAATACCCATGGGATTCAACACAAGGCCAGCACTGCTACTAGGTAGAATGAGGCAATTGCCTCATCCCCCCACCCAATCTACTAGCTGTTTCCCTTAAAGGACATCTCTGTCTCGTTAGAGCACATGGTGAGGATCTTCTCTGCTGTGGCACTTCAGTTATGGAATGCCCTCCTCCCCTGAGAGGCCCAATTGGTTCCCACATTGCTGTCATTTTGGCACAGAGTAAAAGCATGGCTGTTTACAAAAATGTTGAGCCTAATTCATTTCATACAGATCCACACACATGCATGCTCTTGAATTTTTTAAAATTATTTTAATTAGCTTTTATCTGTTTTTAAAAAACTTTTAAAAAAGAGTTCAACATGATTTTAGCCTTCTAGAATATTTAAATTATGCTTTTTTGTATGCCACTCAAGAACTTTGGCTCTATTTTTGTTATTTGCTGTCAAGTCAACTTCAACTTATGATGACTGTATGAATAAGAGACCTCCGAGATTCTTGGTTATCAACTACTCTGCTCACATCTTGCAAACACAGGGCCATGGTTTCCTTGATTGAATCAATCTATCTGTGGTGCAGTCTTCCTCTTCTTCCACTTTACCAAGCAGTATCTACCTTTTACCAGTGAATTACATTGTCTTGTGATATGTCTAAAGACCAACAACCTCAGATTAGCCATTTTGACTTCTAGTGAGAGTTTGAGCTTGGTCTAAAATCCATTCATTTGTCTGTTCAGCAGTCCACATAGAATTCTTCTCCAACACCAAATTCAAATGAGTTGATTTTCCTTCCTGTTAGCTTTTTTCAATGTTCAGCTTTCACAACCATACATAGAAATCAGAAATAAGGTGTCTGAGTAATTCTGACTTTGATATTTACTGATATACTTTTTATACCTTATTACACCCTCCGTGAGGGTGGGATATAAATATTTTAATAAATAAAATTGTGCATGTTTGTGTTTACCTGTGCATGTTCACATCACATAGCCTGTCCTGTGCCTCCTCAACTATCCTCAGGAATGAAGGGATGATCTCATCCCTCAAACTGAAATAAGACTCAACTGGCATTCCATTCAGCTTTTTTATGTGGTATGGGTGAGGAAGCACTAGCTTGTTTGCTTCAGATAGCAAAATATGTTCAGGTGGCTGAGTTGTTGAACGAATTAAACTGCCACACAGTCTTAGCATAGATTGACTACAAAGGGTGGGCCACTCCATTCCATACCATCTTAACTGAAAACAACTTGACAAAATGCAGGCCTGTCACTCTAATATCATCATAATTTTCTTTCACATGTTTGATTTTTAACATCTTTGCCTGATGAAGAAGCTTTGAGCTTCAATAGGTTTGCAATATGTATTTTGTGCATTTTGGTCTTGTAGATTTTGGATGATTGTACTTTGCTATATGGGCCAATACTCCTGGATATGCTTAGAAAGAGCAGGATGTATTACTTCCACAAGATGTTGTAAGAACTGAATCACAGTTTTCCTTGATATATCAGGAATTCACTCATAACTCCTATCCACCCTTGTGATGGAAATTATAAACCACCAGAGGGGGATTTTTGGCCTTCTTGATGTTTTGCATGACAACTCTCACAATACTTTACCAATGGAGGTTGAAGTCAAAAATATCTGGAAGGTCAAAGATTCTTCATCCCTCTTTTTCCATGGAGATATGATCAACAAAGGACATTAAGAAGAAGAAAAAGATGGAAAAGAACTGTATTAACTAATATAATTAACTTGCATCTTTTGTGAGGAGGCGATGAATAGGTCTTGTGACAGACTATTATACAAACACTGTGCTTGCAGAAATAATTCTCAGGCCTATATATGGTCTGAACATTTGGAAGTGGGTCTGGATATGCTTCTCTTTCTTTGTCAAAAGAATATATTCCTTTTCACTGCTTAGCCAAATGTTTCTCAGAGAGTCAGGATATTCAAAGCTGGACATCTGGGTAACATGGCAGGGCAGGGAAATGTTCAGTTCTCATGGAGCTGAAATTGCATGCACTGTTTCAACTGTACAAGTGACAAGCAGTTGCTGGGCTCCTGTAAACATTCCAACTTAGCCAACTCAAACAAAAGACTGAACCCTGCAAAGATTTTGAATCCTTCTGTTAAATTGTTATCTACTCTTTCACAGCAACAAAAATAAATCAAATTAGTTATTAATCTGGACAATAGCCATTCCCCTAAGGTCCAACTGTTGAAAGAAAGGAATATTTAAAAGAAAAACATTTTTTAAAAAAATCTGAGGTAGAATTTTCAAAACAGCCTCAGGGGTGTTTTTCTTTTCTGCATAACAGTCCAGAAAGATATCCAGTTAGTGAGAGTATCAAAATAAATCAAGTATTTCACAGCCTTCCCCATTGGCTCACAGACTCAATGCTAGAAAGGCAGCTGATCCAAAAGGTAACTTGGCTAACACTGAAGAAGTTATGCCACACCACCCATTTTACAATAGGATTACCTGTATTTTCTGTTTACTTCTAAAAGTACCAAGAGCCAGCACATGATACTGAAGTCATAATTCACATTTTCCCTCTTCAAATCTTTGTACCTCTGAAATTGAATTTACCACTGAAGCCTCCTGATGACTAAAACACAGTAAACCAAGCAAGTGATACGCAAAATGCAGAAGTAAGAAAATCTTTTGCTAGTATAATCAGATATTTTGATCATGTTAGGCTCCTTGTAAATGTGGAACCGATATATGGCTCAGGTCCAGGTTATTTGAAGGACAATATTCTCTTATATGAACCTCTTTATTTTGTGAGATCTTCTGGCGAGATCTTCCTGCTCTCTATCCTACCATCTTCATTGAGTTCTCACAGGTACATCTGGTGGGAACTCAGAAGAGGGCCTTCTTAATGGCTGCCCCCAGGTTCTGGAACTCTCTTCCCAGAGAAGTTAGGTTGGCACACTCCTTACTATTTTTGTGCAACTGGGTGAACATATTTTTATTCCAAGCCTTTGAGGATTGATTTTAAAGGACAAACAACCCTTGTATAAACAGCAGTGGTTAAATGCCGGTACTGCAGCCACTCACTCACAGTCGCAAGGTTGTAAGTTTGATACTGGCCATGGGATCCAGGGGCAACTCAGCCTGGCATCCTTCCAAGGTTGCTAAAATAAGTACCCAGCTTTTGGGGGGCAATTAGCTTACACATTGTACATGGCTCAGGGAGTGCTTAAGTGCACTGATAAGTGGTATAGAAATGTACTTGCTATTGCTATTGCATATTTTAACTGGTTTTAATTTTATGACGAGAGCCAGCATGGTGTAGTGGTTTGAGCACTGGATTATGACTCTGGAGACCAGAGTTTAAATCTCCACTCAGCCATGGAAACCCACTGGATGGCTTGGGGCAAGTCTCACTCTCTCCTCCTCAGAAGAAGGCAAAGACAAAATCTCTGAACAAATCGTGCCATGAAAATCCTGAAATATGTTTGCCTTAGGACAGCTATAAGTTGGAAATGTCTTGCAGGAACATAACAAATTTTTATCATGGTTTAAAAACTTCTTCACCTATGCATGCTGTGAATTTTCAGTTATGTTTAACTGTTATGCCTTTATCCCAAACTAGGGAAAAAGTTAGAATAATAATAAAGGTAATCACAATCATCATCACCTCCTCCTCTTACTTCTCCAGTTTGACTCTGATGTGGACACTTAACACCATCCCATAGGGCATGGATTTGCAAAAAAATGGCATAAGCATAGAAACACTATTGAAATGATTACTGTAATTTAAACACAACAATTGGTCTAACTATAAAGCAGATGATGGACTAAACAACCCATGCAGAGGCTCAGTCTCTTTCCCATGGTTTTTAAATAGAGGGTAGATTCAAACAGAATTCAAACATGACCCTGACTGCCAATGAAATCAAAGACTGCCCTAATAGGAGGCACATGGCTACCCTGACTGAGAAGAGCAGGTATTTAAATTCAAAGTGAAAAGAAAATTAGACATCCCTCAAGTGTTCTGGTTTTTCAAGCTAAATAATGCAACAAGACTGTTAGATGGGTACGAGTTCCTATCTTTTGCCAGAGATGTTAATTTACCCTGGAGGGTGCAGGCATCTTGTGAAGTTAGAAGGTGTTAATCCTTGCCTGGAACTTTACAAGTCAAAGCTGTCCTTTAATCGCGATCATTTGCCAGTTTGCCAGATGGCATATTCTAAGTGTAGCTCCTCTTAGAAAAGCTGCCAGTTGGAACTGAAAATCTCAAATGTACAAGCTCATTTGCTGCATTCATAGCTTGTTTTTCTCCACAATACTGTTAACACTGTTAAAACGGGCCTTTGGATAGAGAGTAAACAATAAATTGTCTACATATGAAAAACAACTAGCTGTCTAATAGAAAGATGAGCAATAATGAGCATATGGCCATAGAAGCTGATCATAACGAATGGAACAGCATGTTTTTATATAGATGGATTTTTAATATCAGGCTAAGGAGGAGAACCACAAGAGGAAAACACAACTGAGATCTGTCTGGTTTTAATTCTTTTTTTAAAAATCTGTAAAAAATGAAGAATAAGGAATAGGAACTTCAAACAACATGTCAAGCGGTTCATAGTGTACAGACCTAAAGTTATTGTTTTCTGACATACAAGAGTGGATTTCAAAATGTAGTTTCCAAATTAATTTCACGATCTCAACTTACTTGCATAATCTGAAGAGAAAAAAACAACACTCCTATGTAAAACCACCCAATATTCTTATAGAGCAAAGCTTGGCATCACTTAGGATTGCCATGTGAAATATAACACAGGGCTCCTGTACCTTTAATAGCTTGTAGAAGAAGGGATTTCAGCATGTTGGACAAGCAACACCTACTGAAATTTCTCTCCTACATAGCTATGAGGGGGTATCCAAAAGTTTTAATGATCACCTTTTAAAAAATTTGAAAGAAAGTTTGTTTTGATTTGTAATTGTTAATTTATCTCTATGTAGTCACTATCTAGATTTACACATTTTTTCCAGCGTATCTTGACTCCCCAAATACCTGATATTGTAGAAGTCTGCAGGTTGCGCCTGACAAGGATTTTTACACTTTAGTCACTTCTGGCAGAGCCAGTCACAAAAATAAAGGACACAATGAGTTGATTTTCTCAGCAACGTGCACTTAGGGACCAATGATGACAAAATTTCATCAATATGCCATAATAATTTCTGGGTGATAATTATTACTTTATGACACCCCCTGGTAAGGCGCAATCTTCAGATTTCTACAATATCAGGTATTTGGAGGATCAAGATATGCTGGGGAAAATGTAATAATAATAATAATAATAATAATAATAATAATATATTATTTCTATTCCGCCCCTCTGAACAAGCAATCGGGGCGGAGTACAGCAGAGGTTAAAACAATATCAAGTTAAAATACCCCTTCCTTACCCTTACCACCCTCCCTTAAAAAAGAATTAAATCACAATAGAGTTAAAAAACATAATGGATTAAAATAACAATGCGCAATAGTTGGGAGCGGACTCAGCTTAGGTTGTATGGAGAAAAATACAGGAAAAGATTTTAAAAGCCCTTAAAACCTAGGTATGGAGCTGGGGATATTCACATTCTCTGGGAAGGCCTGCCGGAAGAGATGCGTCTTTAGGGCTCTTTTAAAGCCTTCTAAAGATGGAATGAGACGCATCTCGTCCGGCAGGTCGTTCCACAACTTGGGGGCGACAGCCGAAAAAGCCCTCTGGGAGGTCTGTACCAGCTTGGTCTTCATAGGCTGAAGCAGGTTCCTCCCAGAGGACCGAAGTGTGCGGGGGGGGGGTGGTTCATATGGGAGGAGGCGGTCCCTTAGATAAGATGGGTCCAAGCCATAAATCTAGATAATGACAACATAGAGATAAGTTAACAACTACAAATCAAAACAAACTTTCTGTCATTTTTTAAAAAAGGTGATCATTAAAACCTTTGGATACCCTCTTGTATTAAAGTCACAGGAGTCTTGACTGGCAACTCTACTCCTACCCTTGTTTTAGGGCTTAACTAACTGATGTAGTGGTTCTAGTGCTGGACTATGATTCTGGACAGTAGGGTTCATGTCTCCATTCTGCAAGCTATACACTTTCAGGCTCAGAAGAAGGTGAGGGCAAACCTATTCTGAACAAATTATCCCAAGAAAACCCTGTGATAGGTTTGCCTGGGGGTCACCATAAGTCGGAAACAACTTGAAGGCACACAACAACAAGCTGAAGTGAAATCAGACCCAGGCACAGAAACAAGCCTGTTGCCCAATCCCTAGTTCAAATGTTAGGGCCAGGTTAGGAAAAGGGGGATAGAGAGCAAGAGAGAGTACAGAATGGATGGACAATCTTGGAGTCACTTTTTCAAAACTGCTTACCTCCTGCCAGCTTCATTTCCCCCATATAAATGGGTGATCTGAAGCAGCCTCATTTCATGAAAGTGTTCAAAAAACCACTTGGAAAATGAAGGGAATGAGGGGTGGGGGGTCCAAGCAGCTCATTTTCCTCTGCAGAACTTCATGAATTGCTCCCACCCCTGCTTTACAATTGACAGACATGACCTGGAGTAACCTGGGGTGTAAGGTTGCAAGGTTTTCAAAATAGTAATAAGAAACTGTCAAAATTCATGACATGCAGGGTGACTATTAGGAAGTAGCAATAATATAATTCATTAGTCTTTAAGGAGCCACAGGACTGTTGCTTCAAACTACCAGCCCATCTATTGAACTCTTCTGTCTCTGGCCTGAGTGCTACCACTCAGATTATCAGCGTCAAGTTACCTATTAAGTTGCAAAATAGGTTATCAGGTGTAACTGTATACATCCCTCCTCCTTTAGGAACCTTGCTAGCAAATAACAGCTTTATAAAATACGGCTAATTTGGAGACTTTGCAGTTCAAGTACAAGCCAGGGCAAGGCTATCCAGGATATGTGAAACATGCGCAAATAAGGGCTGTCTCCCATCTCACAAGAGGAGGCCTTACATAAAAGACCTAGGCTCCTGTGAGAGCTCAAATCCTGCAAAAAACAAACAAACAAACAAACGAAAACTCCAAGACCCTGGGGATGTTGTGATAGCAGAACAGCCATTATGAGGGGGAAAATAGGTGCCAGTCACACTAGCAAATGATCCCCCAGTGTGTAGAGTGCAATTTTAGGGCCATGTCTTGGCCTTACACCCCAAAATACAGAACCATTGAGGCCCTGTTTAATAGTTATATGGGATAAGCTTTCCAACACTTAAGTAAGAGACATCCCTCACAATAAGGGACATCTGGCAGTCCTACATGTTGTGGTGGCACCATGTCTCTTGGCATCTTCAACTATATA
This sequence comes from Urosaurus nigricauda, assembly GCA_034509955.1. NCBI lineage: Eukaryota > Metazoa > Chordata > Lepidosauria > Squamata > Phrynosomatidae > Urosaurus > Urosaurus nigricauda. The sequence continues at coordinate 99,610,728 of JAOEGL010000001.1, forward strand.
TGAAATAGACCCCAGCAAGTTCTAATGTAAAAGACTGCATCTGCTTAACCTATTTCTATTCAGAAGGGAGTGCTTGTGGTTTGTAACTTTAGAGATGTTTATGCAGGTGAGTATGTGGAGAATTAGCAGTAAGAGGATATTCTAAAATCCGGCACCGCCATACCACTAGTTCATTCAAAGTCCAACCCTACTAAAAGAGTCAAAGGGGAATAAGATGATGCATGGGATGATTTTCAGGCTGAAAATTTTATTTTAAAGCTCTAAGGAGGTACCCTATACCATATTGGAGGCAAAATATAGGCCAGTACCCCAGGTAATTAAATTCAACTTGGATTGATCTCTTAGGTTCCTGTTTCAAATGTTCAGATTCCCACCTGTAATGAGGAAAGCAGAATAGAGTGGCACTAGTCAAGGAAGCCACGGCCCTAAGTTTGTAAGACCTGAGCTGGGCTTTTGATAACAGGATGACCTGAAAGTCTCTCACTCATAGGGTTGTTTTTTCACTTTTTTAAAAGTAAAGTTTACTTTTAAAAAACAATTTTAAAGTGATTTTTAAAAGGAACATGCCTTTGTTAAAAGTAACTTATAAAAAGGAATGTCCCAAGTTCTAACTGGTCACTCTATCTCAGCCTCTGGAGTTTCCCACCATAGAGGTTCTTAATAAAGGCCTGGGAAGCTGAGATGTGAGCCGTTGGAGTAGAGCTTGCCAAACTAGTCCTGCCCTCCAATTAGCCCACCCACACCAATTCTGCCTAGATCTTGACACACATGTAAAAAATCCAGTTTTCCCTAGAACTTCAGAGTAAAAACTGAGGTTTAAAAATGTATATCAGTGTCTGTGAAATAGAGTGTATGCCATATGTTCCTTCCTACAGATCTGGGAAACAAAGTGAGTACAGTCCAGGGATTCAACTATCCACAGCCTGAGAATATTTTTTAAAAATATAAGTCCCCAAAAACAGCTCTTGATTTTGGCATTTTATATATGTGATACCATTTCACTATCCATTGTATATAATGGGACTTGAATGTCCATGGATTTTGGTATCCATGGGGATTCTCCCCTGGAACCAAACCCCAGCAGATACCAAGGGCCCATTCATACTTTTTTGCCTACAGACAAGGTTTTTCAGAGAGCGCAGAGAAAGGAGAGAGTCACAAATTCCCTTGTACAGCCTTCTTTTCAGCTGCAGCTAGTGCTTGATTCAACCCATAGTTCCAAGCAGTTTATCTTAGAGCAAGGAGTCAAGTGTTAACATTTAAACAGTGGCAGAATGATATCAATTTGTTAAATTGTTATTAGAGGCTTGGGTGAAGAGGACAAGAATCACCTCCTCAAGATACGGCCTTCATTTGAAGACAGCCATTACACAGAGAAATTGGAGCAATCTGTGTTCATTTGGTACATTAATGGGCTTTTGTCCCATCTAACAACCATGGAGATGCAATGTTCAAGGCCATTATGTTCACACGTAATAAGAAAGAAATGAAAATCAATCATTGCTAGGGTAAGAAATGTCAGTTCAGCCAAGCTGCAACATTAGTAACTACAGCAAAATCGAAGCTTGTGCAACACACCCACAGATTGGGCTAACACACTAGTATTTCTGACTATCATCTCTGCAGCAGTCTTGAGCTGCATCCACACTGCAAAAATAATCCAGGCTGACACCACTTTAACTGCCATGGCTCAATGCTATGGAATCCCGGGAACTGTAGATTGTTATGACACCAGAGCACTCTGACAGAGAAGGCTAAATGCCTTCCAAAATTACAGATCCCAGAATTCCATAGAATTAAGCCAGGGCAGTTAAAATGGTGACAAACTGGATTATTTCTGCAGTGCAGACAGCCCTTTGGAAACCCAGGCATCTAATACAGTTTAGCCCTTCCATAAGATACCCCCCCCTTGACAAGGAATAGTAGGTGCCTCAATAAACATTAGATTAGAAGAATTATTCTTAACATTTGGTACCAACAGCAAAGTAACATAATTTTTACTTTAGCTATATAAGTTACTAATCAAACTGACCATTAAAACAAAAGCAACAGTAAAGAAAAATTTCTTTCCATCCTATGCTATCTGAATATACATGGCATCAGAAGATAGCAAACTAGGTAAGAGACAGAAAGACATCCTTGCTGTCTCCCTTATGTCACTAGTAAAAAAATTGAATTTTAATAGGCTTCTAGGAATTTACTGCAATTGACTTTTAATGGTGTACTGTTTTGTTTTTATAGTTAGCCTTTTGATGAATTTAAAAATGATATCCTACATAATGATTTATTACATTTTAAAATAATACATTTTTACTGTGTTTGCATGTTTTACTGTATTGGTTTTAACATGTGTGTGTGTGCGTATGTGTATGCAGAATTTTATCCTGGTTTATCCCGGGTCTATTCACATTGGGTATTTACACAGCCGACAATGTGAATCTTTTAGGAAAACTGATTACCCTAGGTTAAGTGAGGTTTTTTGGCAGCCTCCCCAAAAACTTACTCGGGGGCATTTGAAATGCAAGTGAACAACAAAGATTCAACCCACTTTCTACCAGGATTATTTCACAGTCTGAATAACCCCCTGCTCTGAAACTGGGCTACTCTGTTTGGAAAAGGAAGCAGGGGAGGGAGACAGTGAGCCGTTTTGCCTTCTTGGCTTTTCTGACAAGCCCCGGTTGACAAACCCCAGTTTATTTGTTTTCTGTAGACAAAAAAGCTTAAAAGTTTCTCAGTTATTTTGCCATCTCAAATGGAAAGGAAATCACATTGAAATTTTCACCCTTTCTCTGTCTCACCTGATCACAAGAGGTAAACTGAGCAAAGGGCATCTAAGCAACACCCAAAGCACACCCATAAAATAGCACCTGACCACCCAAAATTGGTACAAAGCAAATTGAACTTTCACACTTGACATTGTAGCAGTAGTGAGAAAGGAGATGATTAAAAATTTTTTGTATTTGTAAAATAAATGCTTTCCAAATGGCCTCCCATCATATGACAAGTCACAGCCAAAGACACTATTATTCTGCTGTAATTATGATTTACCTGTCTTGTGTAATATGCTCCTGAGATGGAAGTGGTGTGGTGGTGGTAATATTATTATTAATATTAATGTTGTTGTTGTTTCTTCCATATGTCCCTCGGGCAGCAAATGCATTCCCAATGAGGCACTGGAAATTTGTGGAGAGCCAAAGTAAAGGTAAAGGGTTCATTATTAAAACTAACTCTATACAATATGTACTGGAATTAAGTCTTGACAAAACATGATCATAAAATATGAGAGCTGGACTTCAGGCTCATTGGTGTTCAGAATACTATTCCAAAAACTGACTTGTTGAGAGGGAAGAGCATAATATGGCACATTATCTGCATATAAGTAGTGTGGCATATGGAAGGAGATGCACATGTGAAACAAAATATAGGAAAGTTTAATGTCTTCAGAATGAAGACATAAATAGCTCAAATATTGTGTGTGACAAATGGGTGGTGTTTTGCGTGCTGATATTATTGTAGCGTTCCTTGTGAAGTATTAAAATCATTTTGACAGCTCTTAGATGTCAAAAAGCATGACAGACATGTACTAATGTAAATAAAAAATTGAAACACTGCCTGATACTACAGTAAAAAGGCTGGTCTATGTTGAAAGCACTAGCAGGTTATTCTTAAAGGTAAAATAAATATGTCAGAAATGTTAAGTTCATTTCTATATAGCCAAGAGGAAAGCAAAAGCCACTCCTGTATGTTTATATAACCAAAAGCTTAGGGTGGAGATTCAAAGAATTTTCTGCAGACAGGAGAAATATGTTGTGGAAAGAAATCCAACGTATACAGGAGTTTTTGCCCTTCTACAGTGTGGTCTAGTCACATCAAAAATAACACTTGAGAGAAAGGACTTACAATGCTTTGATAAAGTCATCCAGATGTTGAACAATTTCTTCTTGCTCTAGGCACAGCTGCTGCTGCTACTGCTACGTGGGTTGGGAATGAATATATGGGAAGGCTTGTGATTGGTAAGCAGGCACAAAAGACCTTAAAGTGGGGGAGGATTTGTGGTCCAGAATCAGGAACCAAATGAGAGGGAAAAGAGTAGAATTTCTTACTGAGGCCCTTCTAACAAACACCTGCTAACCACAGTTTTAAACAGTCTAACAGTCTAACAAAGAGGAGCCCAATAATCTAACAAAGAGGAACCCAATAAGAGTATGTGGAGTCAAAGGCTTTCATGGTCGGCATCCATAGTTTTTTTGTGGAGCTTTCGAGCTATGTGGCCATGTTCTAGAAGAGTTCCTTTCTGACGTTTCGCCAGCATCTGTGAAGGTGCCAGACACAGATGCTGGAGAAACGACAGAAAGGAACTCTTCTAGAACATGGCCACATAGCCCAAAAGCTCCACAAAAAACCTACCAATAAGAGTAATTAGGGGAAGGATTATTTTACTCTTTGTTTTCTATGCAATTAATAAATAGTGAGAAAACAGAATGGGATTATAGTGCACTTTCTTCAATATTTATCATTTTTAAAACAAAGGGTGATAAAGCTCCCTCTCTGTAAATGGTAATAGGAAGAGGAGAATGGGAAAGAGCAGGTCCCAGAGTGTGATCTCTCTGATGCCCCAATTAGGGCCTTTTTCATACTACACAATTATAGCACTATGATTCTACTTTAACTGCCATCAGGGGTGTGGCTGGGGGTGACAAAATGAGGGCATTGTCCCTCCAAATAAGAATGTTCCCCCCCCCCAAAGTTCTCCTTCATTCTCCAAACTTCTAGCAATGCAGTGAGACACTGAAAATCATTCACACCCAAACTCTTATATTTCCTTTGTTTACTGTTCCTTGATATCTTTGCCTGTCCCGTTTTTCAAGGGTTGCCTAAACTCTGTTTCTAAATGCTCAACTGAAGTTTTAAGTTACTGAAATGCTAGGAATGTGGGGTCTGAAAGAACATTTCTTATGGGGAGGGCAATGCTTTCATTTTTCCTACCCCATAACCACACCCTCCATGGTAACATCTCATGGAATCGTGGGATCTATAGTTTGTGTATGCATGACACTAGAGCTCTGTGAGTGAGAATTCTAAGCATCCCTCCTTAAACCTGCAGATCCCAGGACAGTTAAAGTGGAATCATTTCATAATTGCACAGTGCAAAAGGCCCCATAGTCAGAGGGCTTACATTAAAAAACAAATAAGCTATCTAGGTTGATTTCCCTTTGTTCCAGTCAGAGGATTATGTGCCCAAACTGGAGCCAGTAGATTAGTGCCTTCTCTCTCTCAATCTCTCTCACACACATATACACACTCACACACACCCCACACTCACATGCTAGAGATATTACCTGTAGCATGAAGATCATGCACAATCCCATCATTGGGATAAGAGGTAGACATGACAAAAGATGGACTGACAATGTGAAATGGATACCTCTGTCTCCTGGTAAAGGCAGGGGACTTCTGCTGAGAACATTATCAGGAATAAGAACAGCTGATTACCACTGGTTTAAATTCTGGGCCAATTAACATTCTGTCTAATTAACATTCTGTCTAATTAACAAATTGTAAGCCGCTCTGATAGCCTTGGCTGAAGAGCTGGATATAAATAAAACATTATTATTGTGATTATTATAAGATGGGTGGGTGGAAGGAGATGGCCTTCATTCTACTTGGCCTGATACAAGTGTAGTTGAAGGGATGTGCTGTTAGAAATTATGTCTATCCCTATCAACTGTTTGCTGCACCTTTACAAATAAACACACTAAGAACAGGTCATGGTTTTCCCTGAAAGTACTTTTATCCATTGTGCTTTAAGCCAGAGGTAGGGAATGCATAGGCCTGCGTTACTGGGCTGAAGCTTTATAACAGCCTTAGGCAACATTGTCAATAGGGATGGATTATAAAAGCTTTGGTTCAACATCTGGAGGACCACACAATCCCCAATCTTCCTTTAAGCCATCATGCCTGAGCTTTGCTCTTCCCAGACTTCCTGTCCAGAGTAAAATTTCTCCTCCACTGTTACATAGTTCAAAATAAGACACTAAATCTTGTTTTATGGTATCCATTTCCAAAATCATTTCACAGAAAAAAGATGCCTTTTCTTGAAATGTAATAGTGACAAAATGGAAAGAGACTCATGTTTATGCAAGATAAGAACATGCAAAAAGCAAACTGGTGATTTGCAACTTGATGATTCAAATGTATTTTTATGTTTCTTCAAAGTAAGAGGACACAACGTGGAGCCTCCTATATGTGCCTCTAGGAAAAGACATGGTCTGCCTCGCTCAGCATGTCCTCTAAATGCAATGGAAGTACTCTCCACACTTCCAGAGAGCATCTAGAGGCAAAATTATTTTTGAAAAACAAAAGCCTTTTTTTTTTTACCCAGGAGGCTTTTGGGCCACAAAAATGACCCTGAGGGCTGCATATGGCCTGCAGCCGGCACTTTGCCCTCCCCTGTTCTAGAGAGACGGAAAGCACCATTGAAGTCCCATGTGACAAGCAGTGAAAAACAGTCCAAAACATTACGATCAAACAATTCTTTTAAGATGCCTTTAAGCTACAGAGTAAACTAAGTACAACTAGACCACAAATTAGCAGCTCTTGAGAATCTCGGCAGTTTCAATATTTGAACTTTTCCATTGTATAGAACACAGTTTGCTTTAAAAGGAAGAGAAGATTCAATACTGTTTATACAGAACTACATTTATTTGTTTACAGCTGAACTAAAAAGTTTTAACATTCTCTGTGTGCAAAATACAAATTTCCAAGTGATGGTTTTAAATACAGACTAATTTATTTTTAATGTTTTTGTTTTAAAAAAACCACCCTAATAAAAATGTAAAGTTCCAGAGGATTTTGTTTTTGATTTTGAAATGTTTAGGAGAAGAGGGACAGAATCCTCCTTGGCATTGCTTAAGAGATGAAGGATCTGCAACAGAAATGAAGAAAGTGTAGCAGTAGACAGAAAGACAAAGATTTTTTTTATAAGCTTCAAATTGCTGAAACATGCAAAGGCTTTAAGTTAATCACAGCAAACAAGAACCACTCTGTTAGGAAATACCTCTTCCCTTTCCTGATACTACTTTTTTGGTGAAAGGGGAGACGAGGATGAACAATGAAGAATTGCTGCATCTCATTTACTTAAACTCCTAATATGCAGGCATGGAAAGCCTAATTTAAATATATAATGTACAAATGTTGCAATAATTCATAGAGACTGGTACAGGTAAATAATTTTTTCTTATAAACAGCTTCCCCGTAATTCTATTGTTGCCATCCTTCTGATCCTCCAATAGCAATGGCATTACTGTACAATGCCACAAAAATCTTTTCTAGGAGGAGAAAATCACATGTGTTTAAAAAAAAACTCATAAGAATGGTGTATTCCTGTGTAGAAGGGAAGAAGATACAATGATGATGTTGAAGAGGAAAAATGTATTGGGGGACTCCTGCCAGAATTGGGTAGACTTGATTTGATTTTTCTTTTCTTTTTGATGGATACAGGATTATTAACCTCAGGGAAGGGGTGAAACATCCAGCTTTTAAGAATCCTAAAATTATATGGGACATGCAATAGTCAGTGTATCACTACTGGTATCACTGGTACTGTCCAGTAGATGCTAATGACAATACCACAATAATAGAGCATGTCAGAGTTCAGTAATGCTCCAAGGCCCATCAGCAAGATACTTGGAGAAGTCTCAGTAATGTGGGGAAAACAAGAACTGGCTTACCAGTGATAGTAGTGCAATTATGGCATACCCATGCCATGTTAGGAGGAAGACATGATGCATCTATATCTGAAGTGAATAAAAAGATCATGAAATTTTATGCCATTCTAAAAATGGATAGGCAACAGTACTCTTTGGTGTTTTTGCTATTTAAAAGTCTTCGACAAAGTGTCTAATCTCTGAAATAAATATCAGCTGCAATTGTCCTAGAAGTGAATTATGCTTGCCTGGCAGATGTGTTTTGATGACCATAATCTTAATGTCACTTTTTTTTTTTTTTAACTCAATCACTATTTGATAAGATTAGATTCAAAACTGTCAGTGAATCTGTACATTCCTACATTTGAACATACTTTGTCAGTATGAATTAGTTCCACACTGCCTTTGCTGCAAGCTAACTGCTGATATTATGGAAAGTGTAAGTTCTATCCCTGTGAATATCACTGTAAGGGTCCTTTAAACTTCCAGGAACTGTAGAAGTGCAAACCTTAAGTCTCTAGCACAGTGATCCCCAAACTCCAGGTCCTCCACGTGTTTTTTACTTCAGCTCCCAGAAGCCTCAGCCATCTTGGCCAATGGCTTAGGATTCTGGGAGCTGAAGTCCAAAACACCTGGAAGGCCAGATTTTGGGAATCACTGCTCTGGCATATCTGACATGAGGTTGATATGTGCTGACTAAATTAAAAGCCTGTTTTTAGATAATCAAAAATTATCAGATATCCCAATCCATCCATGACAATGGAACTGTATGTCATCAATAAAATGCATACTTGTCTCTCAAAGATTTCTAGGTAACAGTTCACAACTGTAGCTGGGTAACAATTCACAATTATTTTCTAATGTTCACTTCAACTACATTTCAGTGAGATCCAGATGAACAAACACACCCCCTTACTTGAGCTAGTGGAAACCTAGCCTTTTAAACCACTGAGAAAAGGGGAAATTTTTTAGGTAATATCTATTCATCATTCCATTTTTCTTTTAAAGGCTCAGAGGCATGCATATGGAAAAGAAAAATCATGGGGACTGAAAAGAAACCATGTGCTTTTTAATGGTGAAAAAGAAAGGTTAAATGATCATGCAAAACCTTATATTTAAGTTACTACATCAAGTGGTCTTTGTAGCATAAGTAGAAAGTAGTAGGAATTAGTCACAACACTCAGAAAATGACAGCAACCAGAACATTCATCTTACAGCAGAAATGGTTCAGCCAATGAGTGGGTGTAGCACTGGAATGTTGAAATTAACTAAAGACAACGTAAAAGATTGGGAAAGAAAAGACAGTTAAAATAAGCTCACAAGAAACCTTTGATTATAGAAACAGAAAGATTACTAGACAGAAACCAACATGGCAAGGTAAAGGAAAGTATGATACAATGCAATTACCCTCCTTCATTCTGATAAACCAAGGTAACAACTTGATCAGCTAACATTCAAGAATAAAATATACCAGTTACAGAAGACAACCTTTTATTGAAAAATAGTGTGGATTTAACCAATCATCTTGACATAAGCTTGTTAAAGTAAACAATACTCAATCAGAGAATGATTTTGAACATGTATTGGCTACATACTGAGTCCTCCTTTTTTGTTTCCCCAACCCATCTTCAAAGCTGTGCTTCTATCAAACCAAGTTTAATGTGCAAATAACAAACCGGTACCAAAATTATAGAAGACAACAGAGGGCCTGGTCGGACACATGATTGTACATATAATGTCAAACATTGTGCAAAGACAACTCTGACTTTTAAGAGCAGTTAAATGCAGACTTGAAAAGACCCTGAAATTCTGACAATACTTAAATGTTTTCATTGTAATCCATGTCCACCTTATGGTTAACTTGCATTCATTTCTACACTTAACATGAAAATCATGGCACAGCTATATAGTTAACTATACTTCAAGCTATCTTCGTCTTGTTACTGTGTGCCTTCAAGTCATTTCTGACTGACAGCGACCCAAACCCAATCATAGGGTTTTCATGACAGAATTTGTTCAGATGGGGAGTTGCCTTTGACTTTCTCTAAAGCAGAAAGAGAGTGATTTGCCCAAAGTCACCCAGGGGGTTTCCATGGCTGAGTAGATTTGAGCTGTGTTTTCCAGAGTCCTATTCCAACACTCAAACCACTAGAACACGCTGTCTCTCACTGATGTGTATGAATCAGCTATTGGTTTTCTTTACTTGGAAAGACTTGCAGGGGGCAAGAGTTCTTAAGGGCTAATTTACACTTTCACCAATATGACCTTCCTCAGGGGCTCACAAGGCAGACTGCCTCCCTTTAAAAGCTTTGTATGTGAGGTAATGTCAAGTAAATTCATAATAGACCTATAGATTTATGGTGCTATCCATTCACTAATGTTTTAATTGTCAGTTGATGAACATGCACATGCACCTTGAGTATTAAATGCAGACAAATCAAATATGAATCTGATGATAAATTGGAAGCAGTGCAGAGATATTGTATTTTATTTTGTTGTGAGACATATATTTGCAATGCAATGAAAAACAAGAACTGCAAAGCAGCTGTGTTTCATGTTCCTTCTGCATCAGGAAAATATCTCACTGTACAGTTCCCACTTGGGGTTCTCTTTTCCTGAGCATGTGTTGTAAATGGAGTAATGGCAATGAAGACACAAGAATGGTGGGCTAGATGCATTAAGTCAACATATGTGCTTTTAAAGCAGTTATCGTAAAACTGTTATATGCCATAAGCCCACACAGAAATTTGCATCATAATTTAGAACAAATGAACTTAAATAAAACCTTTCACCTCCATATCAGGTCATATTTTTAGTGCAAATGTATATATGCTTACATCTGAGGTTTAAGATTTAAAATCCATCCAATGTACCAGTTAAAACTTTTAAAAAGATCTCTGTAACATGGGCACAAAATTGGTATTAGTATCTGCTTGTATGCAACTCTAAAATTAGGAAATTTATGAAGGCATATATAGCCTTCAAGCAAGTATTTATCTAGGAAAAATATCATTAAGGCAAGTGAAAATCCAAAGAAAAGGCCACACAGAAAAAACTGGTATGAAAAATATTATTATCCTGTTAGCCAAAAGCAAAATAGTTTCTGTTTCAGAAACTGAACAATTGTAATCCACATAAGCCCTTTAAGTGTGTGGAAGATCTTACAAGTATGCTTTGGAATCCTTTTAAAAATAGCCACTCTCCTCACTGCATCAAAATGCATCAAAGTGCATTTGACATCACAGGTGAAACTATAAGCTTAATGTGAAATACTGGATCCAAAAGACATCAAGTACCAAGTATTCTTTTTATGAATAATAGCCCAAAGAAAATCAATTAAAAGGTTTTTTCCCCCTACATTATCTCTACCAAATAGGCTTGTGCTTAGAAATACTACCCTGTAAACTTCAGTAGATTACCACAGTGCCAAAATAGTTTGAAAATCCTGTCTTTAAATTTCTGTTTTAGTCAACATAGTTGAAACGTATGTGTGAAATATTCCAATTTATGAGAATTATTTTGAGTAGGTACTTATAATCTCTCAGAGACACATCCTAATTTCTATCAGCCTCTCTAGTGTCTGAACAAATCTTGTAAGTGAACAATCACATGGATTCTAAAATCTCTCAATTTATGTCTCCTCTTTTTCTCTGAATTAATTTCATATATTATTATTTTTTTCAATTGATTATTCCAATAATTTAAAATTATCAAGTGAGTTATTTGGGGAAAGCTGTAAACACAGGATTTTACTTTTTAAAATGACAGTTATTCTGCCTCAGTATTAGCTGTAAGTCATACCTCATGGTACATCTGAAAGAATTACCCCATAACTTAGGGGAAATAAATATATGCTAATGCTATACTTTTATTTTAATTAACTAAGGAGTCTAAGATTTGCTCTTTGAATTTATTCATAAATATTACAGAAAATGCCCAGTGTTCACAAAAGGATATACCACAGGGAAGTCAATAAGAACATATGGGCTAATAGTACACATTTTTTTTAACTTAAACAAAATATATGCAAGTAAACAGACTTTGTAGCCCCCATAGCAAAGATAAAGCAAGAGGGAAGGGAATGAAAGGGAGGAAAAAAGTATGTGCCATATTCAGTTTTCAAAAAAAAACTCCTGCAGTCAACATTTTATGTTGCTTGAGAAATGTATGAAAGGACTTTCTTTCACAGTCTTTAAAATAAGGATAATAAAATGTAAACCTAGAGGAATATGTGGTCATAACTGGAAATAGATCCAGATTTTTTTAAAAAAAATTATAAAAATATCCTTCATATAATCTCCATGGTCTGAAAATGCATCTGGACATTGACCTTCATGATCCAATAAAAAATTGAAATGATCTCATGATTGCACCATGGTATCAAATGGAGCTTTGGCTCATTTTAAAGCACTTAATGAATTGAAATGTCTAATGTTGTGCGCATACATGTAACCAAAAGGCTGTTTGTTTTGGAAATCTGAAAGGCACAACCAAGATCAAGAAGAACTTTAAACCCTGAAGAACTTCTTCACCAGATCAAGCACGTTCTCGCACGACAGCTCCACTTCCCGGTAAATATGGGCAAGTAACTCTTGAAGCGCAAAAAGGAATGGCATACTGAAGCTTAAGAGTTCATACAAGTAGGTATAGTTGTATGCATTGTCCCTGAAATGAAGTCTGGTAGTGTGCAGGAAACCATGCATCCAGTTAGAGAGCTGTCTTGGAAGGTGAAGCAGATCCCTTGTCACCTTAAGAGGCCAGCTTAGAGTTTTCCTAAAGAATGAAGGCAGGATACCTGGGGACCGGTCCTCTGAGATGCTACCGGCAGCAAAAGCACTTTCTGCGATGGTTTCTGCTGACATGGGTTCTTCTTGCCTGAACAATTCTGCTTCCTCCTTTAAAGAGACACAGTTTAATATTGCACCCATTGCCATCATTTGAAATCTAACAAAATTTCTTTCCAGGAATAGTTGGGAAACAAACAGAGGTCTAGTTAGCTGCTAATTTATCTGTTTCAACCCAAAATGGTCATATTATAGCTTTGATGCCTCCTGGAACAGGCACCAATACAACAACATTAACCAGTGGTAGATGGGGTGTGTGCACAGTTTTAACAAGTTATAGTTAGGCATAAACAGGTGTCATAGCTAAAGCAGACATAATCATCAGCTACCATCTTACCCCTCCAATGCCTTTTAAAAGAAAACAAACAAAAAGCAACCTTGGATAATGCAAGAAAGGGACAAACTGGTATGTATATATTATGTCTGATGACATCAATGCATATCAGTTCTTCAACCACTCATTTCAGAATGCTAGCAATGTTGCCTTTATTTCTTGCACTCCTCTGCTCCCAGTAGTTCTCCTTCTGTCAGAAAATATGTGTCACAAATATGCTGTATTCTGCATTTGCACTCCTTTAAGTGGTTGCAGTTGCAGAGGCCCACATGAACCAACATAAAATGCACACCACTTTCAATGAAATGGAATGAATATTTAATTTTGCCTTCCCCACCCTCTGCTAGTTTTTTGCACACCACTAGGAGTATACACACCTTTTCATGTGCTTTTAGCATGGCTCTCCTTTTTCTGTGTGTATTCTTTGTTTTACATTGTGCAAAATGAAGCTTGCAATAAAATTTATCTGAAAGACAAAAGAAATGACATGATTTGGCATTTATTCCCCCTATGGAATCAACACACAGTGCTTTGTTCTCCATGTCAAAAGTGTCTATTCATATGCCTTTAATGCACTGCAGCTTAATGAATCTTTTTAAAGTAGTACTCGTCAAGAAAAATTTATTTGCTCACCATGAAGGAAGATGCATTTTCCCATTTCCTGACTGCATATTTTTTGTTTATAATAATAATTAAATACTAAATAAATTAACAACAACAAGCCAGATCTTGAAAAGCTCACAGCCTTGACAGAGCTGTGTGCGTTGGTGGAAGAAACCATAATTCTCTTCTTGTAGATCTTAAATTCCTAGATGGTGCATACCATGTTCGTTAAACTGCCAGATACTGGGCAAGATTAGAGCACATAGCCCTAAGTGTAAGAACCAAAAGTTCTTTCACATGAATTTCACCTGGTTGGACTGGAACTGTTCTAGAGTATAAAGGTCTTGAGAAAGACAGCCAAAATCATTTGTAAACCTCTTTTGGAAAGTGGGGTTGTTTCTGCCTCTCACTCAATTTCAAATGAGAACTGAGATCTGGGATAGATCAAAATACTTTGCTTCTTAGGGATAAAATAACATGATGATATATTTTCAATTCCACATACAAAAGCTAGCTGCACCAGCTGTTGACTCTTATTTTAACAATGGCAATGGGACAGCAGGCTAGGATAGTCAGGTTAACGTAAAGGCCACATGGCACACCAAACACTGTTTTCCTTCTATTTTCTGTTATTCTATACCATAAGGCCACCTGAGCCAGCTGCTCCAGTCTGTCTAATGATGGGGCCTAAATATGCTAGACCCGTATTAGGCATTTAGTCTAGGAAGCCATGGCTCTGAGTTTGGAGAGGGGTGTTGACGACTGATGGTCTTGGAGGTCTTTCATTCATAGGGTCGCCATAAATCAAAGTTGATTTTACAGCAATTAACAAGAACAAAATATTATATTAGTGTCAGCAGTGGGAAAATATTCTCAATGATAGCATTCCAATGGCATATTACCTTCTTCTGCATCAAAGGCATACATTGCTAGGCGGAGAGTTGTAGCACATATGGCACATTTGAAGCATTCTCGGTGGAAGAAGTGGCCTTCTGCACTTAGACGCTCCATGACGTACACCCTTTTATTACAGAAACAGCAGATGTCACTCCCACCTATTGACTGAGGAAATTCTTTCCTCAGAGAACCCTGTTAATAAAATTAAAAAATGGTTGGAAATTGTTTACACTTCAAAGTGCTTAACGAAATAATTATCAAGTAGACAACCCTTACAAAGCAGCCACTGAAGTGTTTGTGTCTATACCAATACATATGGCACCTTTGAATACATATGGCACATATGGCCCAGACTATCCTGTCTCTTGAGGCAGGAAGCAAAATGCACACTCCCATTCTCTGCAAAAGACCAGGCGAAAGATGAGGTGGCAGCAGCGACTCCCACAGCAACTTTGTCACCCATCTACCCACCCCCAGAGAAAGATGCCATGTTTATCGCAGCCACACTCCCCTCCTGAAAAAGAAATGACATTGTTGCCTCAATGTGTTACCCAATTTGTCCAATACAAGGAAGGAAGGCATAGCACCTGTGCCCCCACCTGCCTATGTGCGGAAAAGAAGGTCAAGACACACTTAATGAAAAATGAAAGGGGGATGAGGAGTTGGAGGATGCAGTGGTAGCATTCAACATCACAGTCCCTGTCACCACCAGAGGCAGACTCTGGGCATTGGTGGTGATCATCCTAAAGAACAGCAAGGGCCTGGCCAGGGAGCTGCTTTCGTTGCCTCACCGCTTGAAATGACAACCTCACAGAAACTAACTGAAGGACTCGCCTGTATTAGGGTAAAAACCAAGAGATTGGCTGGATAATCCATCTCAATGGTAAATGTGACACCATGTGTCTTATATGTGGCTTACACACACCTCAGAACCAAGCTGAAAGGAGCTCAGTGGGAGTACAATAAGCTTTCACTGTTCACTGTATACTTGGGATTACAAGAACAGATGTGGTGAAAAGGATATGCAAGTGCTCAATACTGCCTGGTTGGTTTCCAGTTGATATGGTTATGATCTAACTCCATTAAGAATGAAGGAAAGGTTGATCTGAGGGTTCAAAGGATGCCACTATGAAAGTTAAAGTGAATAATAGTGCTATAACTATAGTCTGAAAGGGCTGCAGAATTCAAGCATTAGCTCTACTGAACATGGCACAAAGGCTGTTTAGGGTCATTTGTGATCTTCATTTGAACTTCATGACTACAGTGAGGGATGAAATGGACTGAAGATTGCGAAGATGGAGGAAGTGAAGCATGAATCCAGCTCACTAACACAGAATCCAGCTCATTAACAGCCTGAAAATGCTTTCAGAATTAATGGTCCAAAATATACAAACCTGCTCAAATTTCTAGACTGAAGGCGGCCTTGGATATATGAGAATTTCTGTATTAAATTGTGATTAATGTGCGTTTCAAAAAATATCATGAAAACACACAGACACACACACACACACTTTGTGTTATAATAAGTGGTCTGCAGTTTACTGAAGATGTCTCAAAACTTCTTTCCAAAACGTAATCAAATAACACAAAAATGTATTTCTCCCCAGGCTGCCAACTTCTGGGTACACTTCTGTTTGATACCTGACAGCTCTGAACAGTAGAAGGAAAAGCTGGAGAGGCAGAAGAAGAAGGAGGGAAAGAAGAAGCAGCAGCAACAGCTCCATCCGCTGATTCATTCTGAAGTTAACACAACATTAACAGAGCTGAGAATGAGTTTCATGCAACAAAATGTTTTATTATTTAGTACAATTGTATTTTTAGAATAAGCTTTAACTGTAAGTAACTAGCATCCAGTGAGCCCCTGATGGGCACAAATGAATGTAAAAGTGAAAAGTTCATTTTCATATTAAACAGCAAGGCACCATATGCTCTCCAACTGTACACACTAGGTGGTACTGCAAGCAGTGGGAGCTGGTAGGCTTCATTTCAGTGGGGCAATGAATCCACTCCACACTTTATCCAAGGTGCTGAATAATCATTATAGTCATACTGTCACAGCCTCCAACAGGTATTGCTTAGGTGATTTTCTTCTGAGGAACTGGTAAAACCTCCAATAGATTCAGCACCTTAGATAGCTCCCATCAACATGGGAGCCATTTGCCACCACTGCCTGAAGTATTTAAAAAACACATATCCCAAATCACCTTTGAATTGCAAGCCCTGACAAGAGCCCCTCTTATTAGTACACTGAAAATGCATCTACTACAGTAAATTCCAAGAGGAATTTACACCATAGGCTCTTTCAAAGCTTGCAAATTACAGACAAATTCCATTAATTCGACAAGGAATCTGTTCTTTCATCAGTTCTTCTTGCCTACAGAGGCTCACATGGGACTGCCTGCATGCAGGCACTTTTCTTCTTCTTAATAATAATAATATATTTATTTATTTGTATCCCGCCTCACATTTTCTGGATTGAAACAGGTAACAGCAAGTACAGAACAGTAAAAAACAATGCAAAAATAACAATGTGCTACCGCATTGAAAACATAATAGTAATTTTAAAAATATTAAAATAGAAATCACAATAAAATCGGAAAACATCCAATGGGGGCAGTGAGACAGAGGGACTGTTAAAAAGTCTGAGGAGGTCAGTTAGGGAAGGCCTGCTGGAAGGGATCTGTCTTTATTGCCTTCTTGAAGGCCTCCAACGATGTTATATCGATGGTGGATCTCCTCTGGCAGGTCATTTCATATTTTTGGAACAGCAGCTGAAAAGGTCCTCTGGGAGGTCACCACCAGCCTGATTTTCTTTGGCTGCAGTAGGTTCCTCCCAGAGGACCTGGGTGTGCGGGAAGGATTGTATGGGAGGAGGTGTTCCCTCAAGTATGCTGGACCCAAGCCATGTAGGGTTTTATAGGTAATGACCAACACCTTATACTGTGCCCGGAAGCTAATAGGCAGCCAGTGTAGGGATTTTAAAACAGGTGTAATAGAATCAAATTTAGAACTCCCTGTAACTAATCTGGCTGCCATGTTTTGAACCAATTGCAGCTTCCGAACATTGCATGAGGGTTGCCCCATATATAGCACATTGCAGAAATCAAAATGAGGGATTACCAGTGAATGTGCAAGCACTCCTGGCTGTCGCATCAACCTGAGATGACAGGCGAAGTGACAAGTCCAAGAGTACTCCCAGGCTACAAACACAGTCATTTAGGGGAAGTGTGACCCCATCCAGGACAGGAGGACTTATCTCCTCACCCAGAATAGGATTGCCTATAGCGAGTACCTCCATTTTATTTGGATTCAGTTTAAGTCTATTTTCCCTCATCCAATCCATTACTGACTTCAGAGAGTCATTCAGAGGGGAGATGCCATCCTTGGTCACTGAAGCAGTACGAGTCATGGAGAAACAAATTTGGGTGTCATCAGCATACTGATAACACCCTGTCCCATATCTCCGGATGATCTCACCCAGCGGCTTCATATAAATATCGAATAGCATTGGTGTCAGTATCATGCCTTCAGGGACGCCCGATTTGAGCTCCCTCTTGGCCGAACAACTGTCGCCAAGCAGCACCATCTGGAGCCTGCCCGAGAGGATTGGAGCCACTGCAGAGCAGTGGCCCCAATTCCTAATTCTCTCAGACGCTCCAGAAGGATACCATGGTCTACGGTATTGAAGGCTGCTGAGAGGTCCAAGAGCACCAACAGGGCCACACTTCCCTTGTTGATGCACAGATGGAGATCATCGACCAAGGCGACCATGGTAGTCTCCACTCCGTATCCTGACCTGAAGCCAGTTTGAAATGGATCAAGATAATCAGTGTCATCCAATACTGCTTCAAGTTGTTTGGCAACCACCCTCTCGTCACCTTCTTGCCTACTGAAAGAGCAGACCTCCCCCCATAGGATTAATTGAACTTGTAAGTCATTTGCAAACATCAAAATAGCAGGCTTTCATCAGTTGTTCATGCTTACAGTGGATCACTTTTCACTACTTGTGCATCACAAGTTGAGAGTAGGAAAAGCCACCAACTCATCTACAGAGGTTCACTGGGGATTCAGTGAGTGATGCTTGGTGCCTTTCCCCCCCTCTTTTCTTGGTGATTGCACTGTTTTTGATTGTTCAGTTTGGGTTCAGTCTTTTACTGCCTGCCAGCTATTCAGGCACATGGAGCCCTTTGCAGGAAGTAATGGGGTAGTAGTGGCAATGGGAGAGGTGATGGCTGCAGCTGCGGTTGGTTTGCAAAGCAGCCCAGGCTGAGCTGGCAGCTGGCTGCTTTTCTGCCTTTCTTGAGTGGTGGTGGCAGCAACAGCAGTCTGAGTTGAGGCAGTGGCTGGCTGCCTTCCTGTCTTTCCTGAGTGGCAGGTACTGTATTCATATTTATATCTGTGGTTAGGTATCCCTTGCTTATTGGACAGATTAGCAACCATAGCACTGTATAGTACAATAATGCATAATATCTGGCTCCTGTTGTTTTGCAAAAAATGGTTACACATTTTAACATTTCCTGCTTTTTGACAGTGCCCTGATCCCTAACCTGTTGAATAAGCAGGAGGTGACCGTACAAGCAAAAAAGGAACAGACAGAGTGCATTTTTACTTTTATATGCCCTAAATCTGGCAGAAAGCGTAGGAAAACTGAAGAGTTTAAATCACAAGTACTAGAATAGCTGTCCTTTAAATGTAACAATCTCAAACCATTAGTTAATTTGCTGGATTAAACCTTACCGTTTGCAAAGATGTAGGCCTGTGATCATTCATGTACAGATTGACAAGAACCTGTGCCACAGCACCTATTCCACGTGACACCTTCCCTACTGTCATCTAGTGTCCGGCAAAAGGAAGAAAAAATGGGAGAAAAAAGATGGAGAATGGAGAGATCCTTATGAGAGTTTGATGTAAGAAAAGAAAACAAGAGGAGATAGTAGAGTAGAGCAGAGCATGTCATGTAGCAAAGAAGTGACAAACAAATGTGAAGTCAGAAAGACACAAAAGTATCTAGATGAGCTGTAGGCTATCTCATGCAACATCAAGCACAAACTTTGCAGCTTATACTCTCCCCACTTGGTGTTTGAAATGTCAAAGTATTTAGTCATATAATTTTCTTTAAAAAGTGTTAACATGCAGTAGAGGTGGGAAACCTGTGGCCCATTTCTCTGTGTCCCTCCCCCATATCAAAAAAGGAAGTCTGTTTTAAAAATGACAATTCCTGCTCTTGGAAGCCTCTAGAAACAACCTTCCTGCATTGGAAAAAGGTGACCTGTGTTCCTCCCACTCAACATTTCACTCCTAATGACTCACAAAGGCCTTCAGTCTATAGTAGCCTCCATAAACCCAGCACTCATTCTCCACACTTGACTATAGTCCACTCCGATTATAACTCCCATCATCCTATTCAGCAAGCCATTAGCCATGTTGGCTTGATACCTCTACAGAATGCTAGGCTGGAAAATCCGAATTTTTAATACCATCAAGTATACTTAATACTCCATACTGCTTGTTCCTGCTCTCTTGAAATTAATTGTAGATCTGTGGTTCCTTTTCAGATAATTTAGTGACAACAAACAAGCTTATGTTGTTGCTTATTTTAAAAAATAAATTCTGACTTTATTTGTACAAATTTTAAGTTTGTGAAGGCTGCTATGGGAGCCCTTGTTTCAGCTGGCCACCAGTACAGAAAAGAACCATACAAAGAAACATTGCTTTGAGATGGGCACACTTCTCTCATTTCCACCACTTTCACAGGCGTGTCTGGTGAGAATATGGTAAAGGGCCTTAGGTCTGGCTGTTCCTGGACTTTGGAACTCCCTTCCTTGGGAGGCTAGACTAGCTCCATTCCTACTGTCCTTCCATCATCAAGTGAAGAACTTTGTATTCTAGTGGGCTATAATGGGTTTTCTGTTTTAGTACTTTAGTGCTTTTAATCTATGCTTTTAAATTATTGTTTTAGATGGTTTTAATTCTACAGACAGCATAATATTATTTTAGTCTTAACTTTATTATGTTTGTAGTTATACAGTATGTGGGTCTATTTGTAATTCTTTTTTACTCAGTAAAATACCTTGAATCCCACTCTCTGGAAAAAGGCAGGATATAAATAAAACAATTGATTGATTGATATTGCAAATTAGTTTCTGTAATTAATGCCTTGGTTTAGGAACTGCATGTTTAGTAACTATTCCACACACAGAGATCAACTTCAGTAAGTCACAACTGCATAGAATTCCTAGCCAATTTACCTGATATTGATCTTAGGCATAATTCCAGAATTACGTTATGCAAGACCAATGCCTTAATTTTAATTTTTTTGCACATTAAGTTGAACTGTAATAATCATTATAGTTATAATATGACAGTTTCAAAGAGGTATTGCATAGGTGATTTTTTCTGAAAGAATTAGTAAAACAATTATGAGTATTCCTTGCATACAAAAACCCAATAAAATTAATATGGTTGCCATGAGTCGACAGGTGACCTGAAGGCACATACACACAGACTTTTAATAATTTGTCACATGCTTCCATACTGCAAACTTTTAAAAGAATATCATGGTCCCTAGCAAGATTTTCTTGCTAAATATGATTAAGCAACTATTCTAAAGACATGCATGACTAAACTAAGGATGGGCTTACACAAGCTGATTTTCATCCTTTGATGTCAATTGGCTACTCCACCCAAGCAATCAATGTTAGCTTTTCATTAATTAGGATGGCAGCTGGTAGAGCAACATACCTAAGTTTATTCAAGTAGTGGGCAAAATCAGCGTTCATTTGTTTTTTAAATGTATTAAGATTGAGACAAAGATTGCAGAATGATAATCAATGCTGGCATAGACTGACAACCATGTTATATTCTGGTTAAACAATTTAACAGAATTGTTTAAGAACTTGTAGATGATAAAGGCTATATAGTTTTACATTACCTTTTAAGAACGGAAATCTGATTAAAATATTTACATTTTAAAATGTGTGTTTTGGCCAGCCCTTGTTCAAGATACAACAACCATGACTAGGATTCAACCAGATTTCAGTACTGATGGCAAAAGACCTCCAGCAAATCTCTGAGGAGGTGCATACTACACCCAGCTGCCACAATCCTATGTGAAGCTCTCCACAACTGAGTTTTGAGCAGTGTGGAAGGTTGACAGGGAAGAAAAGAAGAGTATCCCTTTGTGAATACATGCAAACTCTGTGAAGAGGAGAGGAAACCATCTCTTCTATTTGTACAAGGACTCAACCAAATCCTGGCCCATTTGGCTAGATAACAGAATGTACGAGGGGTATCCAAAAGTTTTAATGATTACCTTTAAAAAAATTGACAGAAAGTTTGTTTTGATTTGTAGTTGTTAACTTATCTCTATGTAGTCACTATCTAGATTTATACATTTTTCCCAGCGTACTTGACCCTCCAAATACCTGATATTGTAGAAGCCTGCAGATTGTGCCTTATGAGGATTTTACACTTTAGTCACTTCTGGCAGAGCCAGTCACACAAAAAAAGGACGCAATGAGTTGATCAGCAACATGCACTTAAGGACCAATGATGACATTGACAAAATTTCATCAATATGCCATAATAACTTCCAGGTGATAATTATTACTTTACGATAGCCTCTTGTAAGGCGCAACCTGCAGACTCCTACAATAGCAGGTATTCTGAGGGTCAAGATATGCTGGGGAAAATGTATAAATCTAGTTTGTGACTACACAGAGATAAGACAACAACTACAAATCAAAACAAACATTCTGTCAAATTTTTTAAAAGGTGATCATGAAAACTTTTGGATACCCCCTCATATGTGCATGTCTCTTTTATTTTTTTTTCCAAAGAATGTGGGATGTGCAATGAGAGTAAAGAGGGTGAGCTGAACTCTTAGTATGAGCTGAGGAGAACACAGACTGCCACAAGTTAAGGAGTACTGAAAAGCTCCTTGGCTTTCAGAAATCTTTGAGGAAACCCCATTGGTTTTCAAAACAGAGAAGAATCAACTACTACTTTCAAACTATCATTTTAAAATTAAAAATGAAGAGAATTGTTTGACAGACTAATAAAACCTCAAGATTCAGCACAAAAAATCTAAATTTTGTACTTCCAAAACCTCCACTTGCTTTTCAGTTACTACTGTCATGTAGATAAACTCAACTTGAATGACTAGACCAAGTAGCTCGCCATAGTTTTCCAGTCAATTCCAAACTGACCCTCTTTCTCTAAATATTTAATGTAGAGATGTTCTGATTACCATTTTAATTTTTTTTTACTTTTGAAAATATAGCTATATTGCTGACATGATTTTTGAAGACAGAAATAACAGGAAGTGGCTTAAGTCCCTGTAGCCTAGAAATTATTGTCTCTTTTTAAAATGTTGCTTGCATGCAGATTAACAAGTTTAGCCCTCATTCAAGTGAAATGCAGCATTAACACACACATCCTCTGTGCAAAGCTAAGCCTTCAGAGTCAAAGCCAGCCTCGCAGAGTTTTGCTTTATTAGTGCCAATATGAACCTGACATGGAAACCTGTTAAGGAATACCTTTTTAGAATGAATGGCAGGGGAAGCAGAGTCAATGGATGAAGAAGAAGCAGTTGAACCATGAGATGGAAGGCAAGAGGGAGATGGGTGTTGAGAATGGGACAGATCTTTAGTAGGATGTTTATTCTGTACAGAGCAGAAAGAGGAAAATGATCCCAGATGATTTTCATATTAATGAGTGTTAAAATAATGGCATGGTACCATCATGCACTCAGCTATTGAGTAGGAGGCTGCATTCATAATCTAATGCAGATTAGATTAAACTGTTTTCAACAGGTGCAAGACTGAGTCACTCTTGCATTAGACTATGGACTAACTTCTAATTTGAGACAACCTCATTTGTTCTATCTGTGCTTAATGAAATGAAGCAAAGATTTATTAGTCACTTGCTAGTACTTTTCTATTTGAGAGGGAAATGCCAGAACCCCTCACCCCAACTCCAATCCCCCAGTTCATTCCTCTTTATCTGCAGAGCAAACATAGTATTCACCTTTGGGATGTCGACATAGCCAAACATTGAAGCAAGATGAGCTGCTTTTTCTTTAATGCTCTTTTTATGAAATTCTCTATTTGCTATGGACTGAGCTCTCTTCTGCAGCAGTGGGGAAAAAGAAAAGAGACAGGAAAGTTTGGGTTACTGAGAAAAGGCAGAAAAACAGTAGTTTGGAAAGAAAGTGACTAAGGTTAGGTGATCAGAAAGAATACAGAAAGCAAAACAGTGGCAATAAAAAGTAAAGTTGGAGACAGATGCTATGCTTCAGTGTTGTGTGTAGAAATGGAGTCAGAGGTGATATGTAAAGAGCTGTCACAGCAGTTTCTTAAACTTGAGATGTGAGGCTGACACCTCTCCAGCTGTACAGTCCAAACAACAGATGTTTTCTTTACTAGATTGTACAGTTGGTTTCCAATCTTGCTCTTATTCTTCACCTGAGGTGTTTTCACACTAAACAGTTATAAAACTCTGATACCCTTTTAATCACAATAGCAAGATCCAATGGATGCCTGGGAGGGGTATTTAGAATTCTCATCTCCTCCAGGACCTCACACAACTACAGACTTCAGGATCTCACAGGAGGAGCCATGACAGTTAAAGAAGAATCACAGTACTACAACTGTATATGTCAGGTTGCCTACCTTTTCATCCATTTCCAAAGTACTGCGAGGCCAACTTATTTATTTAAATATGCCATTCTTTGCTTAAAGACAGATGCAAAACTGTTCTAAAGGTTTCAGGAAAGTGTCTTAGTGATACCATGAGTGAATAATAAATTTCCGTAGACTGATGTTCTGAGATATTGTGAAGGTAAGCTGACAAAACAGTGTGGATGAATCAATATGCATGCGGGGGCGGGGGGGGGGGGGAGGGAGGGAGGAAAAATTACCTAGAAAACATGCAGATCTTCCCACCACTTTGCATCATCAACCACCATTTTGTACAATGTACTAAAGAGGATGAGGAGATGATATATCATTTCAAGGTTGATGATATATCAATTCAAAGCATGGTTTAAAGTTGGGATCAGATTGACCCACGGGCAAAAGGGCAGAAGCAAGCAAGGAAAGGAAGCAGGAGAGGTATGAGGAGAGAAATAAAGATCTTTTTCACCTGATTAATTTTTTCCTCCACATGTTGAAGGCGTTGAAGAACACCAGACAGTGCAAAGGCAGCAGGACAGGAAGATGCAAGGGTTTCAGAAAGGCTGGACTTCAGCTCAGTTGGTTCTGCACAGCCCATATGCCTGTTCACTGGAGGAGCACCAGGCAAATACTGAGCAGGCTCCCTGACCCTATGGTCAGCCCTAGCTATGGCCTGAAACTGGGAAATACTTAAAATGAAAAATGGGATCTCCTTTCCATCAAAGGACAGTCTGTATTTACATCAGCTACGATGTACGCCAGTCAGAAGGCATATGCAAATTGGCATTTCATGCACAAAAACATTCCTTCTCCTATGATTTATATAATTTTAAATTATTAGTCAGGGATGCATATAACTCACACAGATATTAATTTGACTTTAGCTTACAAAGTTAACAGAACACTTGCAGATCTTCAAAATTTAACATGTTTAATGGCCCTTCGGAGCTGACACATGATTTGGTTTTTTTAGCCCAGAGAATAAGTTGAAAGTCACTAAGGGCCCAAACAGATAAGCAAAAATAAAGCAGCTTCGGGTCACTCTGGTACATGATGCATGTGTCCTAAGAGACCAGAAACTGCACCAAAGCCACGCTAAGGACTGGAGTGCAGCTTTGGTGCAGCTTTCTAGCCTCTTAAGATGCATGTGTCATTTAAACAGCATACCTCCAAAGTGACCCGGAGCAGCTTTACTTTGGCCTGTCTGTTTGGGCCCTAAGTCCCTGGCTAAAATCTTGCCTCATTTGATGTTCTGGAGCAAGTTCTCTCAACACCAGTCCCTCATTAATCTACACAGCAGGGATACCAATCCTGACTCTTTTACAGAGGGGTTGCAAGGGTTATTGAATTAATGATTGTGGATTGGCTTGAGAGCACAGAGTATTGAAAGCCAAGTATTTTGATTAATGGCAGCCTTCATGGAAGACTATATGAAATAAGACGGTGCTATATAATCACTACCATAGTAAACATGCAGCAAACTCTAGAGAATAATACTCAGCTATTAACAGTAGTTAAGATATTCTTTGACCAGTACTATAACAAGATTTCATCTATTTAAATCAGGAAACATGCAGCCTTCCAAATGTTGCTGGACTGAAGTCACGGCAACCCTATGAAGCAGGCCAATGATGAAGAATGGTGGGAGTTGCAGTCCAGCAGTATCTGGAGGGCAGAATCATTCCCACCTAATTTAAACTGTGAGCCAGAAAATAAAGAATTCAAACAGTGTTTATCACATCCATCAGCACTTCTGTCTATATGCAGACAGTATGACTATGGGGAGGTTAGTCACAACTGATTCTCAAATTAAATTAGATATGTGAATTCAACAAAAAACCTCCCTCTTTCTCAGGTATTAGTGGAGAATATGAACATTATCTAGCACTGCATTCTCTAGCATGCCATCATAGTTTGTAGCAGATGCCAAGCCAGAAGCATAATGCAGAAATGGAAGGCTTAGTTGCAGGCTGAAACACACTATTCAGAATAAAAATACACTATGAGGAGGTAAAAAACACAACAAAAACAAAGGAATAATGGCACAATCTTGAAAGGCAAGAAACATAACTGATTTCTCTTTGTATTTTACTCCATTTTAAACTGTTCATAATGATTTTTTAAAAAATCAATCTGGCATCACCCACCATTCTCTGCAGCAATAAGGTTAGAGAGCACTCTCAAGTAAGGGGGTTATTTCTTTATGGATGCCTACCTGACGTTTTGGAGGAGGTGGTGGGTTGCAGGTTGGTTCCTTGGGTTTAGCAAAGCGAGGATTTACAGGAGATTCAGGAGAAAGATGCAAAGCTGGTTTATTTACTACCTCCTTAAATACAAAGAAAGCGGAATAGCCCAGGGAAAGAAAGGAAATTGTTAAGAAGTAAAAGGACAGGACTAAAGACATTGTGAGGGAGAAGGAAGGAGAAAACACTTGCGTGGAGAAACACCGGTGTTTTTTGTGTGAGCTTCTGAAAGAGTTTATAATGATATAACCATCTCTAAAATGCACAAATTGGTACAAGTTGGATGTGATGTTAATTGCCTGAATTCAATTAATATGCAAACATTTGGGTCATGTAAGCAGCACTGATGGAGGTATCTGAATAGAACTGGCAGAGTGAGATCTGGGGGAAAAGAATGTTTCTCCCTTAAAATAACTTCTGTTCCCAAGCTGCTATTTGTATCAGGAAGGAAGCATCTTTTACAGTAATTAACCAGATGGCCAGACAAATGGGAAGAGAATTTGTTCTAACTTTTAAGGCTTTCCACAAGTTACTTCTGCAATATGTGTTGGCCAGTGAATTATAATACATTCTCATGGATTAGCAGACTCTGTGGATTTATCAGAAAGGCAGATATGAAGCACCAGCATTAGCTGGAAGACAACTCTCATAAATAATGATAAACCCACAGCTTTTCCATGTACCCCAAACTTGGTTTATTTTTATTTAAGCATTAATACCCACAAATCCTTATAATCTGAAAACTAGTTATAACTCAGAATGGACATGAGTATCTTTTAAGGTAATCCAAGTATAATATCCAAACTCTAGAGTCATCATAGACTTCTTATCACAAATGAAATTCTCACAAAGGCAAAAACCAATTTTGGAGAAGAATTGTGACAACTTCATTAGTACTTCCATTAGTGTGATGGTGTTTCAGAATAAGGGAAGAAAATGTGTGGCCCTCTATAATGTTGCTGGGCTGCATTTCCCATCCCTCACCCCTGATTGGGGCTGTTTATGGTTAATGGAAGTTGAAGCACTGGAGAACCACATGTTCCTTACCACATATTCTTAGGCTGCATCTGCACTGCAGAAGTAATGCAGTTTGACACCTCTTTAATTGCCATGGCTCTGTACTATGGAATTCTGGGATTTGCAATTTTGTGAGATATTTAGCCTTCTCTTTCAGAGTGCTCTGGTGCCACTGGAAACTACAAATCCCAGGCCTCCATAGCATAGAGCAAAACAACATGCAGGAGGTTTACACAACTGAAAGAAGAACAAACTGAAAAAACAATTGATAGGTAAAATTTTATATCAAAATGATGTACCAGCCATATACTGCCAGTCAAACTTTATGTGCTATCAATGTCACAAAAAACAATCTATACTCTATTTTTTCAGAAATATTTTCAACAAAGTTCAAAATTAGCATAGAGCCCATAGCATAAAGCCATGTCAGATAACATTGTGTTAAACTGCATTATTTATGCAGTGCAGATGTAATCTTAGAGAATGTCAGCCTTGAAGCAGAAGAATGAGATACATGGGGTGCAAAGTCTGTTGGTATTTCTCTGCCTAAACTAGGTGCATGGTTTTAGTGAGGCTTCAGGGCAGCAGCAGTTGGTAGATCCCATGTCACAGTGAATCTGCTCTGGGTTTAAGTCTTTAAAAGGAATGCTCCAGTGTGATCAACCCCATCTCCAAAATAAATAAATAAATAAATAAAATCCAGCAACCTTGGCATATCCAGTCTAACATCTGGACTGGAGTCATCAACCCATTCACATGGAAGCTATCAGCTGCTATTGATTCCATTTTAAAAACTAAAAGAATTTGACCTGAACAACTCTAAGAAAGGAGAGATGTATAGAAAATGAGCGCATAGTTTTCATTCAGTTTGATGTGTCACACATCTTGCATGTGCTCCTCTTCAGAATATATCTTATTTTTAAAAAGGCGTATAAGCAGAGGCTTTGAGAAAGCTACACATTCAAAGAATAAATTAATGGTGTGGTTTTAGCAATAAAGTAGTTTCTCTGAAGTCAGATTGGAGAGGTCAAAGCTTTAAAGTACACCTAACAAATAGGTAAAAAATTGTCTTTTTATACATGGAGAACAGAGTGTACCAAAATGTACATCATGATTGTAATAATAAGTAGGAACTGATCTTGATACTCATGCTGAGCAAAATTAAAAGGCCAACACACCCACTACAATCTCTACCCAAGTTTGAAAATGAATTTTAAATAATTTCAATATAGCTTATTTGCTGCAGTCTAAAATTTCAAAACACTTAATAGAGCTGCCATACTTTTTATACATATTGCACTGTATTTGTGAAATTATCTTTTAGTTTCTCAGGGTAGCGTGCCATCCAGTGTAGGACTTAGTCAGAAAATCAGATACACAAATCTCCAAGAAATCTGTGAATCTGAACAGTTTTCTGAGATCTAGTTTTAACCCTTGTACAGAAGTGCACAAAATCATACCAAGGTTAATAAGAAATATGTTCAAGAAAAAAAACTCCCTCATATTTCTTCATGATCTTTCACATCTCTAGTGCATCTCTATATAGATAAAATTGAGTTTCTTAACTTATGTTATATATTCCTATGAGTGAGATTTGTTTATTTATGTAGGCATACACATGCTGTCTTTTGAAAGATGTTTCCTTGCTACATAATTGCTCAATACCACTCCTGAATCTTGCCAAAAAGTCATATTTGTTTGCAGTTTTGTCATATTTTCCACATGTAATCCTATAGCAATCATTCTGAAAGCAATTGTAAGGAAAATATATTTCATTGCAACTGGCCTGAAACAGTGATTCCTAGTTGAAAAATAGAAGATCCTTTATAAAGAACCACAAACATATGCTACTAGGTTTTCCTTGATTTGCAATAAATTGATCAACTACAGGTTGAATCTCCCTTATTCAAAATGCTTGGGCCACACTTATTTTGAATTTTTATGGCTTTTGGAATATTTGCATATACATGATGTAGTATCTTGGAGATGGAAACCAAGTCTAAACATGAAATTAATTTATGTTTTGTATACATCTTATAACCATAGCCTACAGGTAATTTTATACGTAATATTTTTAATAATTTGGGGGATGAAAAAAAGTTTACGTGCACTGAACCATCAGAATATAAAGGTGTCACAATCTCAGTCATCCATGTGGATAATTCTGGATTTTGGAGCATTTTGGATTTTGAAATTCAGGAAAAGGAATACTCAACCTGTACAATTCATCAGTTATTAGGTATCATGATTTTAACAAACTACAATGTAATTTCTATAAATTACTCCTCAACATTAGAATGGGGTTGGATTGGATAGCTCTTGAGGTCTTCCAACTATATGATTCTATGTCTCTTGCCCTCTATTCAGAGAAATCCTACTAGCAATTATTACTTGAAAAAACTTGGGTTTAAGGTAAGTTATCCCTTAGAAATACTCCCTTTGAATTCCAAAAACCGATTTTATCACTATTTTTTACTCACATGCCTCCGTATTGAAACATTAGGTGCATTTTCTTCAAATTTGGCTAAAAGCTGAGTTGCCATAGACTTCACTTTGTTTCCATTTAGTGATTCTTTCACATCCTCTAGTTGGTTACCAGAAATTGCTCCTTCATTCAATGAACTTGAAGACTGCAAGCAAACAAAAAAAGGGAAATGTACCTGATGTTTATATTCTGCAGCAAAGTCAGAGACAGAGATATTCTAACATGGGGCACATTAACCAACATTCAATGACAGTTATTTCTCTTACTGTGCTTGAAAGATAGGAAAATGGTTCTTCTCATGTAAAAATAAAAATAAAATAAAAACTTGCCAATTTTTTAAAAAAATTAATCACCTTTTAGTCTCACTTCTTAGGACTGATCATCCTTGCTCATTAGATATCTGTTCTATATACCTCTTAAGAGTTATCAAATGTATGGCACTAAAACTAAGTTAAAAATTTAAACAGGATTTTAAAATCCAATAGACATATCTGATGAGATTCTCTGCCTCAGGTCTGCAGTGAAGAGTGTGCCTGAAGTGGATGCTACACTGTGGCTACTTTCTTTATATGCATGCTAATACATAACAAGAATGATAAACTGACAGGTTAGAAGACTGAATGTGAAAAATTTCCTCTGTCCCTGCTTTCTACCTTCTGAAAGCGAATGTTAGAATGATAGTAAATACCAACCTCTTCAAAATTAATTAGACTTTTACGCCGCCTTTTACTGGTTTCATTTTGTTCTGCCTAAAAAACAAACAAAAACATACAATTCCTGCATGAACATCCAGAATTTATCCACTTATTATACAAATGCTAAAACCATTCCACAACATTCTGAAGGCATTGCCTTAGGCCCTGAGTGACATAAAACAACTGATTTTTTTTAAAAAAAATAGTTTTTTATGTATTACATTATTTTCCTCATCTCATACAGTAAGCTGAATGCAACAAACATGGCCTCCTTCCCACTTTTATCTTAGCAACAACCTTGTGAGATTAAGTGTGTGTGATTTCTGGTCACCCTGATGGCTCACTGGTGACTAGCATCTGAAGGCCTTCCTCATCACACAGTTATAATACTGTTATTCCACTTTAACTGTCATGGCTGCAGC
This sequence comes from Urosaurus nigricauda, assembly GCA_034509955.1. Classification (NCBI taxonomy): domain Eukaryota; kingdom Metazoa; phylum Chordata; class Lepidosauria; order Squamata; family Phrynosomatidae; genus Urosaurus; species Urosaurus nigricauda. The sequence goes on from JAOEGL010000001.1 coordinate 99,641,648, forward strand.
CTATGTAATCCTGTGTTTAGGAAGAAATATTTAGAATTTAGAATAGGTTCAGGAAAGGAAGAGGTACTAGGGATCATATAGCAAACATGCATTGTACAGTGGTCCCCCGGGTTACGAAGGTAATCCGTTCCGGATTACCTTTCGTAACCCGGAAGTTTTCATTTCCCGGGGACCACATTAGGAGACGGACCGCGCGGCCGATTTAAAGGGGCCGCACGGTTTTTCTCCTTCGTATCCCGGGGGTTCCTTCAGATCCCGGGGGATATTTTTTGGTCCCGCCGGTTTCGGGTCCCGGGGATTTCGTTCCCCGGGGGATTCGTAAACCGGGGGACCACTGTGTAATGGAATGTACTAAGGAGTTTCAAAAATCAATTAGCCTGTGCTTTATAGACTGTAGCAAAACATTTGGTTGTAAAGATCACAAGAAAGTATGGAACACTCTTAAAGTAATGGGTGTGCCACAATATTTGCAAATCCTGATGCATAATCTGAACTCAGGACAAGAGGCTACTCTTAGAACAGAATATGGAGAAACCGAATGGTTTCCAATTAAAAAGGGGGACAGGCAAGGCTGTATTCTATCACCCTATCTATTGTATGCTAAGAATATAATAGGAAAAGCAAGACTGGATTGAGAGGAGGAAGACGTGAACACTGGAGGAAGAACATCAACAATCAATATGCAGATGACATCATAATACTAGCAGAAAAAAATCAGAGATATGAAAAGATTACTGAAGGTCAAGGCAGAAAGTGCAAAGGCAGGTTTGCAAAGGCAGATGATCTACATAATTTTGAAGTACATGATGAAAAGATTGAAATAGTTCAGTATTTTCCATGTTTGGGCTCAGTCATCAATCAGTGGAGACTATATTCACGAAATCAGATGACATCTAGTACTTTGAAGGGCAGCTATGAAGAATCATAGAATCATAGAGTTGGAAGAGACCACAAGGGCCATCCAGTCCAACCCCCTGCCATACAGGAACTCCCAATCAAAGCATCCCTGACAGATGGCCATCCAGCATCTGTTTAAAGACCTCCAAAGAAGGAGACTCCACTACACTCCAAGGGAGCGTGTTCCACTGTCAAACAGCCCTTACTATCAGGAAGTTTCTCCTAATGTTGAGGTAGAATTTCTTTTCCTGGAGCTTGCATCTATTGTTCCGGGTCCTAGTCTCTGGAGCAGCAGAAAACAAGCTTGCTCCCTCCTCAATATGACATCCTTTCAAATATTAAAACAGGGCTATCATATCACTTCTTAACCTTCTCTTCTCCAGGCTAAACATCCCCAGCTTCCTAAGGTGTTCCTCATAAGGCATGGTTTCCAGACCCTTCACCCTCTTAGTTGTCCCTCCTTTGGATATGCTCCAGTTTCTCCACATCCTTTTTGAACTGTGGTGCCCAGAACTGGACACAGTATTCCAGGTGGGGCCTGACCAAAGCAGAATAAAGTGACACTATTACTTCCCTTGATCTAGACACTATACTTCTATTGATGCAGCCTAAAATTGCATTGGCCTTTTTAGCTGCTGCATCGCACTGTTGACTCATGTTCAACTTGTGGTCTACTTGGACTCCTAGATCCTTTTCACATGTGGTCTTGTTCAGCCAGATGTCCCCCATCCTATATCTGTGCATTTCATTTTTCCGTCCTAAGTGCAGTACCTTACATTTCTCCGAAACCAGACAAGATATAAAGATAAGATATATCATTAAATAATAAAATTAGGATTGTTCATGACATCATATTTTCCATTTCTATGTATAGTTGTGAGAACTGGAGCTGACAGGAAGAAAATCAACTAATTTGTGATGTGGTGCTGGAGAGAAGTCTGAGAAGAACTTTTCCTGGAAACAAAGGGGCTTTCTAGATTGGCAGGAAAGGGAGACATGAAGTTTCCTTTTCCTTAATACTTAGCAGCTACACTACAAGCCCCAGGTGTGTAATAAAAAGGCATAGGGCAGCTACACTGAGGAGGTGTGGGGACAACTTATCTGAAGTCTTTTCTGTTGCTCAGCAACTACATTGGAAGCTGTCAGGATGCTAGAAACACAGGTGGAGCAGCTGCATGGGTGGCAATGAACGGGGCTTTTGGCCGCACTGAACCTTTATTTTATTTTTATTTTTTTGTTGCTGGCTGCGAACTGCACAGTTGCACCGCTACATCATACAGGCAATTGTATTGCCAGCTGTGAACTGCGCAGTTGTGCAGGTACATCATACATGAACTGTGCAGTTATGAAGATCTATCAAATTACCATTGTGGTTTTGCTTCCCTTTTTTAAGTGTGCAGTTGCATCGGTGCACCATGTATGAATGCCTTTATTTTATCATAATAGTTATTATTATTATTATTATTATTATTATTAATACCCCACCCGTTTGAGATCAATTGAGGTGGCTTACACATTAAAATACTATTACATCAATAAAACAAACTGCATCCCTCCCCCCTTAAAAATTTACAATTTAAATTTATGAATAAACTTCTTTATTTTATGAATGAATTGACATTTTATGCACAGTTGCATAACAGTTACAGCATCCCAGAGTCCCTACTGCGCATGTCTAGGGTTCAGATTAGAGCTGGAACTAGGGTTTGGGAGCTTTAAAAAACTGCACAGTTGCACTGCAGCATTTAGATGCAGCTGCACTGTTACACCCTTTTTAAAAAGAAGCTGGGAAAAGCAGGTCCTTTTTAAAGCTGCTTTTTCCCCACTAAAATGCAAAAGAAGTGCGTTCATGCTAAACTTTCAGTGTGGGTCCTCTAAAAGCTACACTTTCATACAGGCATGAACACACCGCTTTTTGCCAGTCTAGATCAGCTCAAAGGTGACTAAACTGAGGTTGTTGTATTTTGGCCTTATCATGAGAAGGAAAGACTCACCAGAAAAAACTATAATACTTGGGAAAGTGGAGGACAATAGGAAAAGAGGAAGACTGCATTCCAGATGAATAGAGTCAGTCAAAGAAGTTATGACAATGAATCTGCAAGAGCTGAGCAGGCTAGGGTGATTCGGAAGTCTCTCATTCATATGGTCACCATGGGTCGAAGCTGACTCGAGGGCAGTTAACACCAACAAACTAAAATTTAGAATTATCAGCCAGAGAGCTCCAATGCTTCATCAAATTACAAGCCACAAGATTCCATAGGATACTGACATGGCAAATAAAGTGGAATCCTAATGCTATAATTGTAAAGGGTGAAAGGGTACCTGGGTATATCCACACTGCAGAATTAAAGCAGTTTGACACCACTTTAACAGCCATGACTGTATCCTACAGAATCCTGAGTTTTGTAGTTTGGTGAGGTATGCCATTTGGTTTGTCAGAGAGCTCTGGTGGCTCACCAAATTACAAATCCCAGGATTCTATGGGACAGAGTTATAACAGTCAAAGTGGAATCAAAATTCTTTAATTCTGCAGTGTGTATATACCCCCTGAATTTCCCAAGTCCTAGGTGTAATAAGCACCCCTAGTCTTCACATTCAGCAGCAGTTAATTTAGCTCAGGAGATTAGAACAACAGTACTGACAGTGCTGACATAATCCAACAGTGCTGACATAATCCAACAGATTCAGTTCATAAAATATAATGGATAAAAGGCTATCCATTATAATTAGCAATTTAAATGCTGCAACCTCCATTAACCATATCATGGGCTCTTAATTAGTTTATAAAAAATAACTGGCATGCTTTTAAAAAATAAAAGTTATGATACTTCAGCCAATCCATGTCTCTGTAAACTCTCAAATCAATCACAGCTTGCAGCCTTGTAATCTGCAGTCCACTATTAAAAACAGAGAGCAAGATCAAAGAAACACAGGCTTCCTTTTTATATTTGCACTGCTTATAATAAATTGTCAAGGAGGGAACAAGAATTATCCCAACCCTAACTTTTGGGCCGCACCCAAAAGAAACAGATGACAGTATGTTAAATAGTAGATCTTCCAAGTAGCAACTCTTATTAACATAGCAACATGGTCTGCGTAAGCATTAGTCTGCCCGACAAGACTAAACATAGTGGTGGCACAATTTGTTCCATTGGGATTGTCCATTCCCTCTCAAAGGACAATAGAACCCTGATTTCCAAGATCTTAGAACAGTAGTGGTTTTAAATGTATTTTCTTTTCAAGATAGACACCAGTCACATTACTTTCTGCTTAAATGCCTTTTGACTGAAATGCACCACACCCTTCCCAACCCACTTTATCATGTGCAGCATGAAAAGATTAATTTTTACTGAATATTCCAAACAGAAAAAAACCCTAAGCCTTTATGCAATGCAACATCTACTTGCTGATAAATCATTTGTAGAACAGAAAAAAGCCTTTTTTTTCTCGCCCCCAATGAATACTGTTCAGTTGTGTCACTTGTTAAATGAACCTACCACATTTACATATCTACATTTTTAACAAGTGGTATCAAAGTGTCAGAGTTGGAAGAGACCAACCCCCCGCCATGCAGGAACTCCCAATCAAAGCATCCCTGACAGATGGCCATCTAGCCTCTGCTTAAAGACCTCTAAGGAAGGAGACTCCACCTCCCTCCGAGGGAGTGTGTTCCACTGTTGAACAGCCCTTACTCTCAGGAAGCTCCTCCTAATGTCAAGGTGGAATCTTTTTTCCTGCTGTTTGCATCCATTGTTCCGTGTCCTAGTCTCTGGAGCAGCAGAAAACAAACTTGCTCCCTCCTCAATATGACATCCTTTCAAATATTGAAACAGGGCTATCATATCACCTCTTAACCTTCTCTTCTCCAAGCTAAACATCCCCAGTTGCCTAAGTCGCTCCTCATAGGGCATTTCCTCCAGGCCCTTCACCCTCTTAGTTGTCCCTCCTTTGGATATGCTCTAGTTTCTCCACATCCTTTTTGAACTGTGGTGCCCAGAAATGGACACAGTATCCCAGGTGGGGTCTGACCAAAGCAGAATAAAGTGGCACTATTACTTCCCTTGATCTAGACACTATACTTCTATTGATGCAGCCTAAAATTGCATTGGCCTTTTTAGCTGCTGCATCGCATTGTTGACTCATGTTCAACTTGTGGTCTACTTGGACTCCTAGATCCCTTTCACATGTGGTCTTGTTCAGCCAGATGTCCCGCATCCTATATCTGTGCATTTCATTTTTCCGTCCTAAGTGCAGTACCTTACATTTCTCCTCATTGCATTTCATTTTGTTGGCGTTAGCCCAGCTTTCTAGTCTATTCAGGTCACTTTGAATTTTGATCCTGTCTTCTGGAGTATTAGCTACTCCTCCCAATTTGGTGTCATCTGCAAATTTGATACGTATGTCCCCAATTCTGTCATCCAACTCATTAATAAAGATATTGAATAGGACTGGGCCTAGGACAGAGCCCTGTGGGACCCCACTGGTCACTTCTTTCCAAGTTGAAAAGGAGCCATTGTTGAGCGCCCTTTGGGTTCGGCCAGTCAACCAATTACAAATCCATGTAACAGTTAACTTGTTTAGCCCACATTTTACAAGCTTGTTTGCAAGAATGTCATGGGGAATTTTGTCAAAGGCCTTATTAAAATCAAGATATACTATGTACACAGCATTCCCTTCATCTACCAAGCTGGTAATTTTATCAAAAAAAGAGATCAGGTTTGTCTGGCATGACTTGTTTCTCTGAAACCCATGTTGACTTTTTATGACTATGGTACTGATTTCTAAATGTTCACAGACTCTGTTTAATGATCTGCTCCAGAATCTTTCCTGGTATTGATGTCAGGCTAGCTGGACAAGACTAGTTACTTTAGAATATAACATGTTGTTTGTTTTATTCTTGAAATCTAATTTTAAACTCAGCTAGTTTAATTCTATTTAAGGGGTGGGAGGTTTGGAATGGGATCATTGAATTATTTTAATTGTAATTGTTTTTTAAACTTGCTGTACCCTGCCTCGAGTGTTTTTACAGAGGGGCGGGTAAGAAATAAATATTATTACTATTATTAGAAACAGCAATGAACTGGTGCTGAGTTCAAGAAAACCCAGCATCAGTTTTCAGTTAATATTTCAGTTTATAATATTTCATGTGATAAAATTATTTTTATCTGTATTACAGGGTAAGTATCCCTCATCTGGAATTCCAAAATCTGAAATACCCCCAAATCCAAAATTGTTCACATGGGTGGCTGAGATCATGACACCCTTGTATTCTGATGGTTCAGTGCACACAGATTTTTTCATCCCTCAAATTATTAAAAAAATTATGTATAAAATTGCCTATAGGCTATGTTTATAAGATGTATACAAAACATAAATTAATTTCATGTTTAGACTTGGGTTCCATCTCCAAGATCTCATATTATGTATGCAAATATTTCAGAAGCCATATATATATATATATATATATATATATCTGTCTGGCCCAAGACCTTCAACCCCCTGGAGCAGGAGGTTTGTGGAGAAAAGGAAATGGCAAAATCCATCTTCTCCCTTCCATTACTTAGTAGGACAGTCCTATGAACAGAGTTTGACCATGAACTTTAATTACGATTTCAAGTTTCTCAGCAGGGTTTTGCTTAATTTTGTTTGGTTTGGTTCTTTTGCTCATATTTAGTTTTGTTAGGCACTTGCACGTTTATAAATTCTATGTTACTTCCAGTTTATTTGTCCAGTTAGGGATGGGAAACTAACACCAAATGAAGAAAGAAGCAAGTCTGAGCAGCATTCCCAATTAGTGCTAATGTGCAACAACATCATGAAACAAGATACACCTTTATGAACTGCACAGCACAGTAAGAGATGAGTATTGGCGCTCACACCATGGACAGTGGCATTACAAGTGACATCTTGAAACATTTTAATATTTTAGCAAAGCAATCTGCAGATAGCTTAGGAGATATGTTTACTGGCAAATTTGATTTTGTCAGTTGGATTTCTGTTGAGTAAATGTGCTAGCTCTGTTTTGTTTGCAAGGCTGAGTGAAGAAATGCTGTTTCCTAAAAAGGGCATGAGGTTACAGGCTGGTAGCTGAACATTCATATGATTTGAGGATGTTATTTATAGATAGGAAACGTAAGAATGATATTACACTTTGTGTTTGGAAAGGTTTACTCTAAACTTAATTTAGTGGCTTTCAAGAGATGCAGTTGACAAAACTTTAGTAACACATAATTATTTTATTTCTTGCCTGATCCCGTAACCTCTTTAAAATGGTGCAAATGAATACCCTTTCCCTGGTTTATTTTCAGTGATTCAGTGATCAAAGGCTAAAACCCTATTTGCTTTTTAGCATTTAATGTTAAGGCTCCTTTCCCTAACCTGAGATGTTTTGGACTACAACTCACAGCTTTCCTGGCTGTTAGCTATGATGGCTGTGGCTGATGGGAAATAACATTTTAAAAAACGAGAAGCCCACCAAGCTGAGAAAAAGTACACTAAAGGTAAAATTAAGGCCACATTAAGTGATCCTGGGTTCCATTCAAATCAATGAAACTAATTATCATGTCCCACTGATTTCAACATAAGTTTAGTCCTGATTCTGTTTTAAATCAACAGGCCTGAATAAAATAAACTTAATCACTTCACAACAGAGTTAGAGAAAGTGCATCCTATGGAGTGAATGCAGCCTTAAGTCCTTTTGACTCTAACATGAAGTTCTCTGAAGTATGCCAGCCACAGATGCTGGTGAAATGTCAGGAATAAACTCATCTAGAGCATGGCCACACAGCCTGAAAAACCCACAAAAAACTATGGATGCTGGCCATGAAAGCATGAAGACCTAACATTAATTGATTTTTTTTTCTCTTACTTTAGGTACTCTCTTCCTTGGAAAGGTCAAGTTGATGTAATTATTAAAGATAAAGTTGGTTGATTTAGTTGAACAAACATCATTTCTTTCTCCATTTTGCTTGTCCAGAGTACCTGTTCAAACACAAAAGAAACAAACAAAATTAAGGATGTTGACCAGAAACATAGTAGGCAACACTAATATAACTTTTAAAATAAAACTAGCTTTGCAGTTCACTACAGTGAACAGAAAGGCCTACATTAGCACAACATATTTAAAAACAATATTATCTGAGCTGTATTATCTATTCATATCCACTTAGAAGAATTATAATGTTCAATGAGTCTTATTCTAGACAACTGTAGAATTCAAAGATATAGCCATATTAGTCTGTAGAATCAGTACACAGAAAGATCTTGGAGCACCTTTGAGACTAACTAAAAGAAAGAAATTGGCAGCATGAGCTTTCATAGACTGCAGTATACTTACTCAGATGATTTGGTGGGTTGCAGTGCTATTCATCTCCATGAACAAAGACCAGTATCCTATATTTTTGTGCACTGACCATCCTTAAAACTGGACCTGCAACTTCATCACTATACACAAACAATTTGTAATTTGAATTGAAATCCTAACATACCAATGGCTTATATATGTCTGTCCCTGGGTTTCACTCCACCAAATACATCTGAGGAAGTGGATTGCAGTCTATGAAAGCTCATGCTGCTAATTTCTTTCTTTCAGTTAGTGTCAAAGGTGCTACAAGATCTCTCTAGATGACTGTGGGAAGGATTGCCATCAGGGTGGTTATTAATATCATCTAAACATTACCCATAATGTGAACTGAGATTATGCCATGGCAGCCTGACTAATAATGCCACCAAAACAGAACTGCACTTTCCTGGCTTGAAAATGTAAGGTTTAACATTTTGTTACACCAGTTTAATTGAACTGTAACCCTGAAAGTTCTTTTCTAGTTCAGATTTTGATGTGAGTTGAAGATAATCTTAACTCATCTCTCTTAAACTTGGTTTCAATTCTACCCATGGTGAAAATGAGGAGGGCCTCTGCCATCTTCAGAGCTGCATGCCAACTGCAAAGTGAACCAGGACATGTAGTTTTATGGCTGATAGTGGTTGATATCAGTGCACTTAAAAAATAGCACATCTCATCACTCCTGGTCCCTCTATTTTGCTTCAGAGGACAACATTATTTATGGAGACCAAAAAGTGAGGGGGATGGGAATGAACAATTGTAGAGCTAACAACGTTCGCTGAAACATTAAAATGACCTCCTAAGTCAAGATGAATAATGATAGTTGTGTCATCTTGTTCTCCCAAAAATATTTTAAAGGAAACAGAGCCTGTGAATGACACTGAGCATTCCCTCTTTCCTTTTAAAGCCTAGGATAACTACAGTACACAGCTAATACAATTAAACATTCCAGAGCAGTTAATATTGCAGCTACAAGACAAACTTTGGATTAGCTTTAGGACCAATCGCATAGGCTGTAAAACCCAAAACTTCTAATTCCTTTTAAGCACAAGCACAACCAAAACTGGCTTACCAACTGCTCTGAGAGGTGTCCCTCTAAATAGCTCATAGAATTTGGAGAGGTACATGACCATACTGAGTTTATCAGGCTCCCCAGCAGACACCATTTCTTTCCCAGTAGTTACAGGAGGAATTCCAAACTCTCGTTCAGCAATGTTGAATGCCAGCTGGTTGTTTCTGACGGCATCTTCTTCATTCAGAGAATCAAAATCACTTGGGGATTATAAAGGCAAGGTCATATCAGTGAAAAAGAGATCACTTCACACATCCGAACAATATTTTCTTGTTTCTTACTGTAGGATTTTAAAGAAACCCTTGAAAAGTCTCCTTCTATTCTTCAGAAAAGTACTGCTTCAGAAATGTCAAGAACTAAGATGAACTCTCCATTTACCCAAAACATTTGCTTTACAATCCATTTCAAAAGCATTTCCACAAACTGAAATGTGTATATATGTGCCTTCAAGTCACATGTCAACTTAAAGCAACTCCATGAAATTCATTCTTAGGCAAGGAATACTCGGAATTGAGTTGCCTCTGCCTTCCTCTAAAATATAGCCAGCACCTATATAAACTATTAAATTTGTCTGAAGAAAACTGAGTACGTGTATTCCAAGATTCTGGTGGGACACAAACTGCACCTGGACACAAACTGCACCTCAATCTTGGACTTACTGGGTTATCTTCAGTCACAATTTATACAAAATGTTGATTTCAATGGTGACTTAAACTGTGTTTTATGACATTTCACTTCAACACCTACACAAATGTATGCCATACAAACTACAACCACATGGCACACCAATGACACATTAATGCCATTAAAAGCATTCCTGTTCTTTCTCCAAATCAATGGCAACTGCTAGATTGGTGAGGAAAGACTGCAGCATCACAGCAACAGGATTGTGCTGGAGGTTCTGACCAGACATTGGTCAGCAATATTCATGGAGGCTGAAGGGGGAACAAAATGAAGGGTGAAACTACTTCGACTAAATAAAACTACCTAACTTCTGATTCTCAACACCTCCATCTTAGCTGGATCCTAATGCAATTTATCATGTCCCACACAACACTATGTGTCGGTATCCCTTCTTAACTTACACTTGAATGAAAAAGACAGAGCTGGATGCCATAAAGCATTGCTGATGACACCTAAACCCAGCTTCCAAATGATCTCTCCTAGTAGTTTCACCTGTTGAACAGCATGGGGGCCAGAGTGCTATTGGTAAATTCAAGTGGATGGGTCTTCTCTTCCGCCTTTCTGGGACACATATTTAAGGGTCTCTGCTTACTTCAGCTCCAAGTAACAGCTCAGTAAAGGGAAAAGCCACAAATACTGTGGTGCAAGTCTCCCCCAATACTGCAGAGTTGCATGGCAGAAGCTGTTTTATCTCCAAGGAGCATTTTCATGGCCACATAACATCATCTAATACTTCACAATGATTTAAAAATCTACTACTAATAACTATTTCTCTTAATTGCTACCACCAAGAACCTTTGGTAGAGTGCATACACCCAAAACAAGTTCATGGGGAGCAAGTGTTTGATGATGTGAACCAGGCCCCAGTCAGTATCAATCTTTTCTAACAACCCGGAACCTGGCACATCCTGCAATTACCAAGTATTACACATATCATGAAAACTTACATGAGGTCAGGTCTGAAGTGATGTATAATTGCACATAAAGCAAGGCCGCTCCTCCATGAACTAGTGAGATCCATGACACTAACATCCCTGTATCCTTCTGTCTGTTTCTGACACCAGGTTAAAAGCTTGTTTGGCCTTACATCAGATTCTAAAATAACAGATCATATGAAAAAAACTACAGTCAGTTGTTCTAAGTTACAGACTCTCCCATTACAAATTATGAAAACCATACTAATAGGAAGTATATTTCTTACCTTGTCTTGAAAGACCAATTGATCGCCTAATGGAGGTTGATCTTTCTAGAGGGAAAGGCTGTAACTCATTTGTAATGTACAAATGCTTCACCTAAGGGAAGAAATTTTGTTGTTGTTATTTGCTGTCAAAGTCAGCTTTGACCTGTGGTAACCCATGAATGCGAGATCTCCAAAAGTCCCAGTCATCAACGGCCCTGCTCAGGTCTTGCAAAGTAAAGACTGTGGCTTCCTTGATTGAATCAATCCAACTTTCCTCTTTATCTATCATCTTCCTTGTGCAATAACCATTGGCTGAATCCAAAGTGTCTCCCCTATCAAGTTTGAATTTTTGGTTTCCCAACTATTCAGATACCTAGCCAACATGATGATATTCTCCTAACAACATAACAAATTTGGGTACAATCTTTATTTGAATTTCTGATTCCACAAATAATTAAATCCTCCCAGATAATAATGGAAATAAAATAAAGGTGCTGTTTTCTTTACAATTATATTTTACTGTTATCTCCAAATCTCATAAGTATTTAATTAAAGGAAGAAAACTTTGAGAGATATGAGTCTTGTTTTGGCTTTGGTTTTTACAAACATCAGTCATATCCACAGCATTATGCCCTGCACCAACTACTTTATCATTTCCACCTCAGCTTACCTGATGTGGACGAACACAGCTAGAGTTCAGGTTTGGATACCGTGTTGTGGGGTCAATGGTATATAGGTCAAAATTCTTAGTAATATTTTCAGGTGTTGTCTGGGGTAACAGTCTATATATGCTTTCTCTGGAAGGTAAAAATAAAAGAGTGTGTGTTGTTATGAGGTGTGTAACATTTTCCTAACCTTATGTGCTCCAGCCTATATTTAGAACTTTGGCACCTTTTAATACATTGTCTAGGCATGATAAATGTATGAGGTGGGAACAGCAGAGAGACAAAAGTATGTCTTCCTGAGGCAGGAAAATAGCTAGGAAGAAATAAAATGACATCATCCCAAATCATCTGGCTTTGATTTTTTTCCCCCTTGACTCAGAAAACAACCCCTTTAACCACAAAACTGCACTGGATATAGAGTCACCCAACCATTATTAGTCAGCCAGGCTTACATTTGCAACTGCACTGTGTTTTTGTCATCCACAAACATGCTTTCTCAGCCCTTATGTGACCTTTATTTCAAGTCTAGACTCTTGACTTCATCACTTGTGCAAATAATATTGTCCCCGATTAAACCCTCAACAACTATATCACTTGCTGTAGGAAGAGACAAAGAGTTGCAGATGGAATTGTGGAGGTTGTGAAAACAGAAACTTGTGACTCTGATCAAGGGAAAATGTTGCAATATAGGTTAACCTGAAAATTATTCATGTGTCTATGTGCCTTCAAGTTGCCTCTTGACTGTGGCACCAAAATTACTTAATATTAAAATAAACCTAAAACTACATTTTAGTATTGTTTAAATTTTAAAAAAGTCGATCTTTAGAGAAGAAAATGAACACTGTAGTGCTCTTGAGCAAAATGTAGTGATGCATGAGCAAACACTCGCACAAGATCTTCTCCTTCTCCCCTACCTCCTTTGGCCCTGCTGAGAGCAGCTTCTTCATCTGCCACTACCTAGATTACAGCCCTTGTCCCTACAACAAACAGTATGCACAGAACCTATATCCTTATTCCACTAAAAACTACAAATACACACAACAGTAGCATGTTTGATATATCCCACTCCCAAACAGCAGCACAGAAAAAAAAAATGAAGTTCTTAAGGATTAGCAGAGGTCTCTACATATATAGGCTGTCAATGCTTAACTAATGAATGTGAGAATATGGGGAACACATGGGACTGTAGGAATTGAAAGCAGCACAGGCTCAAAGTTTCTTTATTATTGTGTATATTGTGTATATTAGGGACTGAGGGGCTATACAGATGGGCAGCTAAACACTGCCCCTGTTTGCCACAGGTCAATGCTGCAGCAGCCACATCCTGTGGCACCAACCCATGCCCCCCAAAAAGCTGCTCTAAGCAGCTTCCTTGAAGGGGCATCACAGGCACACTCACGCGCCATGATGCCCCTTCCGACCAGCACCGTTTGGGCAGTGCACCACACGTGCATCATCATTACATGTGCCGTATGGACAGACATGTGCCATGACAATGGCAGCGAGGCAGAACTAGGGCTTGCAAAATATGAATGTTCTGCCCTAGTTCAGCTCTAATACACAGTCAGGCCACCACAAAGTGAGTTCAGGAATGGCATCTTCTGTTACCATCATCAAGCAGCAGATTGGCTTTTAGTAATCTTCCTACAAAGTACTTCAATAAGGCCCTAAAGTTGCTACAAAACAGAAGGTACACAAGCAGCAACTGCTTGATCATAAAAAGGAAAGATGGTGGACAAACAGTGTCTGCATTCAATCAAGGATAAGCAGCGCCTGACTAATTTCATGACATCATATGGATAGGAACAGACAATGTCTTACCTTTCTGCAAGGATATCAAGTGGGGGCTTTCCTTGCGCCCAACTTTTCACCATCCATGCTGTGTCAAATGCAGCCAGGAACCCTCTTGCACAACCTGTGCCCATTGGCCAGAATGGCTGTGAAATAAGTTACATTTTAGTCTTCTGACACTATGGCATTCTCAAATTATCTCAAAGCTCTTATTGTTCTTTGTGTGTGTGTGTGTGAAACAGCAGTTACCTTGCTTATACAGTGGGCCCTTGGTATCTGTTGGGGTTTGGTTCTAAGACCCCCCATGGATACCAAAATATGTAGATTTTGTCCCTTTTACAAAATGGTAAAAAAAAGGTTTGCTGCTTGGAATTTATATAATATTTTCAGGTTATGGAGAGTTGAATCCATGGACAATGAGGGCTAACTACTGCAAATCAGCAATTCTTTCAATACAGGCACAAATCATCCTACCATTCACACTCCTAATGCAGTGAATGGGGAAGTATTTGCTTAAAACAACATAGGGTGGCATTATGCCTAGGGGAAGAGGCATGTTCTCACGGGTAACACTGAAATTAGCTGACAGGCACTTGGCTGGTTGTTGGCTTTTAGTAATCCTTGTTTTCTGAAGAAGCTGCACCATTAAACTATAGAGTAAGACCATGGATAGAATTTAGAGACACAGTCATGTTAGTTTGACATATCAGTGTGCAAAGGGATCTTGTAGAACCTTGGAGACTAACTGTGCAAAAGAATTCAAAAATATAGCTGTGTTAGTCTGTAGAATCAGTACGTAGAGAGATCTTCTAACACCTTTGAGACTAATTGAAAGAAATTGGCAGCATGAGATTTCGTAGACTTCAATCTACTTTCTCAGATTCTGATTAAATCCCACCGCTGTCGCCACTTGTTAACTGATTTTAACTTGTAATCTGTTATCTGTATTTATATATGGTTTTACTACTCCTATTTTATTTTGGGAAGGAGGGTAAGGGTTGGAGGGACTCAGGGGTTTGTTTTGGTTTTGATTACTTTGTATTGTACTAATCTCTGTTGTTACTGCCTCAATCCCCCAAAAGGAAGAGGCGGGATACATCATCATCATCATCATCATCATCATCATCATCACTATTAGAGGAAGTAGACTGAAGTCTATGAAAGCCCAAGCTGCTAATTTCTTTCTTTCAGTTAGTCTCAAAGGTGCTATAAGATCTTTCTATATACTGTGCAAAAGAAGTTGTAGATAAGCTTTCATAGACTTGGTACTTCCTCACATGGATGGAGATGCACTGATAGAACCTAAAGATGTCTTCCCTGTTTCTTTCAGACTGGCTCCAATGGGTAAAATTCAAATCTTAACTCTTCTTTTGAAGAGAAATAATATTCAACCATTCACAGTGTTTTCAACTGCCAAATCTTTTACTTCAGTTTGGAATGGCAGTTTGCAGCCAACAAGCTAAGTTCAAAAGTTCAGAATCCAGAATGCTCTTTTCCGCAGACCACTAAATGCTCCCGAAGTTCCAACTTTTAAGTTAGACACTGTGTTTCTATGATAGCCAGCATGGCATAGTTGTTTAAGTGCTGGTTTACAACTCTGGAGACCACTTCTCAGCTTGGCCACTGGGTGACCTTGGGCAAGTCACATGCTCTCAGCCTGAGGGGAAGGCAATGGCAAACCTCCGCTGAACAAATTCTTGTCAAGAAAACCCCATGACAGCTCTGCCTTAGGGGCACCGGAAATCAGAAATGACTGGAAGACACACAACCACAACTGTTTGTAGTTCTCATGAAGATACATCTTGGAATACAGGATGATAGAAAACTCCAAATAATTTCTTAGGACAAAATGATCTTTTGAAACACACAATACAGCTCACACAACCACACTTTCACTCTACCTCTAAAAGACTGTCTCCAACAAGAGCAACCAGCAGCTGATGTCTGTGTCTCTCTCGTACCAGTGCAGCATTTTCAGAGGCATACATAGAAGTGAAATCAAACATAGCCACATCTGGCTGCCCATAGTGGTTAATTGCAAAATCCAAGGCAGGCAACTGGTAGTCAGTTGCAAAGTCAGCAGCTTCTCTTGCATAGGACAATAGATTGTCTTGGTCTACATTTTCTGCACAAAGTAGTACTTCTGTGTCAATATAATCCTAAATGGAAAGACAAAACTGTATCATTAAGAGATCTATAGAACTTTCTACCATTATGATATAAAATAATTCCACATGGAAGAAAGAACAGCTTGAGGTTAGAATAAGATATATTACATTACTGTCTAGATTTTTTTAAAAAAAGATTATATGAACAAAGCTACTAGCTACTTTATACATTTGAGAAATATCAGCACCTTAGTAGCAAATTGACTGAACTTAATTCCCTCCTTTAAGGCAGCATCTTTATTTTTCAAAAACTTAAATATAACTCCACAATTTCATTACAAGAAAGGAAAAAGGCTTCAGCAAGGCTGAATAAAAGAATCAGTAAAGATGTGTTATACCATCACAAAGCATATTACCAACATATAGTTTTAGTTCTCAAAAATAAAAGGCAGTCTTCTCTGTCACATGAATCTTGATCTTTCTAACAGAGAAGACAACTTTTCTTTAAAAAATGAAAGTGAATTAAACGGAACCATGTCAGTATGTTGGCAATATGCTTTGTATCTATCTAATAACTATTTATTATTATTCTTTATTTAGAAAGTATTGTTTTCTTATTCCTAATGCAAAACATGGAAAAGTACAGACATATTTGAGTATTCTGTGGTGAAAGCCTGAGTGATACACATTTATGCAGTGACAAAAAATTAGATGGAACAATCCACTATGGTTTATTGGCCTGGCAAAGTTTTCCATATCCCTCCCCTTGCATGTTTGGCTTATAGATTTGTATGAACAAATCTTAATTTCTAAAGTCCATGTTTACAATGCAGCATCCAGCCCAAGACTCTTCATTTTGACTCCAGAGCAGGTGACAGGCTGGTAGCTCATGGGCCTCATGTGACCTTCAGAGCACTCCACCTGTCTCCCAAAGCTTCCCAAACCCTAATTTTGTTTAGAAATCAGAGATTTTCCAACAATTTTTGTCCTCAAACTATGCAGAAAGCCCCCAGACACACAAATATATATATATATATATATATATATAGAGAGAGAGAGAGAGAGAGAGAGAGAGTCCCAATCCCACAGCCCATAATCACCATAAAATCCCATACAACCCTCAAATACTTCCATTTTCCTCTGCAGTCACTTACCAAATAGGAAACTGGCTGCTGGCCTCCACTAAGTTTCCCAGCTCTGCTCTAGAGTAAGGTCACAGAGCAACAAACTGGATTGGGACCAGTGCATAGGGATATGTGTTAAACCTCTCCCATTTGGCTTTTATTTAAACATTGACAGATACATGGGAGTTGAAGCCCCTATTAGAGCCAATGTATTTTTTTCTGTTCATAGAGAGGGTGTAATTTTAAGCAGATATACAGCTATGGAAGGCAAAAATGAAGGCATTACCCTTCTAAAATGAGGTTTCTTCCTCCCCCCAATGAAATTTCTCTTCTCTCAAAATATGTAGTATTTCAGAGAGTGAGGCATTGAAAATTTTTCACACCTAGAGCTGTTACATATGCTAGAATTCAGAGACATGGCCGTGAGTCTAGAACATCAGTATGCAAAGGAATCTTGTAGCTCCTTTGAGACTAACTAAGCAAAAGAAGTTGTAGCATAACCTTTCATAGACTTGGTCTACTTCCTCAGATACATGAGGTGAACTGGTGTCCAAAAAGGACTTTTATAATTAGACTATATGAATATCTATGGAAATGCAAATCATGTGGGCATGGTGATTAGGTGTCAAGTTCAGTTTTAACTATAGTTGTTGAAAGACAAAAGCAGGAGGAAAGATGTTGCCTAAGGGCCAGGATGGGTGGATAATCATATGAATAGTGGAGGCATTTTTGAACTTGGTACGTGCAGAAAGGAGATGTGATGAACTGGATGGCTAAAAGTGTCCTCAGGAGGCTGGGGTGCTAATCAGTGTTATAATACGTGCAGTGTGTCAGAAAGCCATTGTCACTGTTCAGCTGTTGATGAATTGGAGTTGGTGGATATATTTTAATGCATATCTTTTCTATATTCCTTTGTAATTTTTGTTGTCGTGGTTCAAGGACTGCTGTCCTAAGGTCAGAGATGGAATGCTAATGAAAACTGAAATGTTCTGCAACAGCTCTTTGTGCATTCCCATTCCTAATAGCTGATTTATATGCTGATTTTATGCTTACATATGCTGTGTTCCTTGG
This sequence comes from Urosaurus nigricauda, assembly GCA_034509955.1. Taxonomy (NCBI): domain Eukaryota; kingdom Metazoa; phylum Chordata; class Lepidosauria; order Squamata; family Phrynosomatidae; genus Urosaurus; species Urosaurus nigricauda. The sequence continues at coordinate 99,659,582 of JAOEGL010000001.1, forward strand.
CATATTTGCCTGCCCTTTTTCTTTGGATGCTTAAACTAACAGTATATTTCTGAATGCTCAACTGAATTGCAATGTGGGAGCATAATTCTTATTTGGGGAGGCACTCTCTGCACCCCTAATGAGGAAGGTTCAAACCTGCCACTTACTCAGAGCAGCCCTATCTCAGTTGGGTCCATGCTAGGGTAAAGAAATGAGTGATGTTAGAGTGTATGCTGCACACTGTATAGTATGCTGCATGGTTGGACTCTGAAGCCACAGTTTCATACAACATATTAACTGGAAGCCGTGGTTTTGATTTCTCCAGAAGCAAAAGCCAGGATCTCTATAAAATATACATACATTAATAATTACTCCCTTTTCCAGAAGACTCTGCTTTTTTGCAGTCATCACAAAATAATGCGTGCTATCTTTATAGTAAACGATATTCTCCAAGTCAATGCCTAGGAAGGAAAACAAACAAACCATTGTCAAAAGAAGTAAATGGGAGCAGAGAAAACAGAAGTGTATACTTGAAAGAGTAGAAATTTATTCCTTATCTATTTCCTTAGCACCCTGAACATTCTCAAACTCATCTGATTTCAGAAGCTAAGCAAGCTCATATCTAGTTAATACTTGGATGTGAGACCCCTGGGGGTACTTTCACACTAAACAATTACAGCACAATGACTGAACTGCCCTGGATGCAGCCTATGGAATTCTGGGGTTTGTAGTTTTGTCAGAGGCACCGGAGGAGCTCTGTGGCTGATGATTCTAAATCATCCTCACCTCCAGAACTACAAATCCTAGGATTCCATGGAACCATGTCAATTAAAAGTGGAATAATAGCACTGTTACTGTTTAGTATGGAAGGTCAGAGATCTCCAGGTAGGGCCAGGAAGCAATCTTGCCTCAAATCAAAGTCACCAGAGGTGACTGTACTGGTCTAGAAGAACTGAGAGGCTGATTCAGGATAAGGTAGCTTCCTTTGTTCCTGTATATCTGATTGACATGTAGTACATATGGCACAGTCTTGTTCTATTATTAAAAATGTGTAGGTCAAATTTTAACTCCTCATCATTCAAAATATGATGTGCATCAAAACAGTGCTCCAGTCACATTGTGAGTATTTTTCCTAGATGATCCAAACTATGATTTACATTTCAGCAACACCTTCACAGATTAGAATATCTTCACACCCTCTCCAAGGAGGACAACAATATTGAAAACGGAGCTTGTGTCTAAATGAAATAATTGCAACATATGCTTTTATAGTCACAGGTTCCAGCCCACATCTATAAAAGCTTATGCTATCGTTCATTTGTTACAATGAAATGTGAACATGTCATTCCACTATCGTAACAGCATTTAGTGGAGTTGATTCTTCTCTCCCCCCGCCCCATTTTGCACCCCACCACAGGAGACCAGCGTATTCTCCAAAGGGCTGTGGACATCTTGCTTTCCCTCTAAAGTGGAATCTGGCATTGGGGATTGCAGGGGCAAATACAGGATGGGCAAGTTCCAACATGTGAGTGGCAATCTATTCACTCAATGTTGGCTGGCACTCCTACACCAGAATTTGGCTTGAGAACTATATTAGCAGAGTAATTGTTGTACAAGCAGTTGTGCTTTCTCAGAAGTGCTGTAAGTGCGCTCATCCGTGTAACCAATCCCTCTGCAATCACTTTCAAATTTGTGAATGAGGATCTAATCCACTGTTCTGCAACAGGTGAGTTTAAGGCTGTGCCACTGTTCACAACTGATTATACAAGTGTGGAATCCAGTCTAACAGTGCTGGCATATGTTCACTCTGTCCCTTATATTATGGTTTTTATTAGTGCTACGATATAAAAATGCAGAGAGAACAAAAGAGATTCACAATATCCTACAGGCACATGGGATGTTCACCATGGTCCTGCAAGATTGTTCAGGTTCAAACAAACTTGGCTTCCCAAATGGAAAAGCTAAATGGGTGTAATCATATTCAGTACAAGCATCAAAAGTTGTTACCTCAGCCTTTCCTCTTCTCAGAGTTCCAGAACACATGCTTACACAAAATAAACTTTGAGAAGCTACATAGGGGTAAAGAATTGGGACCAATACCAAATTAAAACATTAGTGAACATGTTTCAAGACCAGTCAAATACCACGTGGGTGATTACAAAGGCAGAAAAAAACAAGAGCTGCAAAACTACAGCTGACTTTCATTGTATGTCTGCAATGTGCACGCACTGATGCAGGCCCACCTTCACACCTCTTGATTTCCTTCCTTACGGAAATTTAACAGGACCAAAAATTATTGGGAGCACGTCTTCACTATCCAGTTATACCATTTTCATATCGCTTTAACTGTTGTGACTCCACACTGAAAAATCCTGGAATTCGGAGTTTGGTGAATTATTGCTCTAGCACTCTATATTAGGGGAGTGAACTAAAACTCTCTACCGTGTTTCCCTGAAAATAAGACAGTGTCTTATATTTAATTTTTGCTCCCAAAGATGTTAGGTCTTATTTTCAGGGGATGTCTTATTTTTCCATGAAGAAGAATTTACATTTATTGTTGAACAAAAAAAAAAAAATTGACCATTTATTGTATACTGTATATATATATTTATATAACAAAATTTTCTAGGTCTTACTTTTGGGGAAGGCCTTATAATTAGCAAATCAGCAAAACTTCTACTAGGTTGTATTTTATGGGAATGTCTTATTTTTGGGGAAACAGGGTAGCAGAGAATTCTATGATGGTGCCATGGCAGATAAAATGATACTGAATGGTTCTAACAAAGATGGGCAACTGCATGGGATCCAGGGGCCTATTCTCCTCCCTCACTCCACAGACATGGTGTTCTGGGGTATTTGTGGCTATATTTTCATGTGTTTTTTGGGGGGCGGGGGCTTTCTGTATGGTGGTGGTTGGGAACTGTCTCAAAATTATGTTAATTTTTTTAAAATTTGGAGGAGCAGGTTGAGTGGATTGCAGGACTTTAGGGAACACAAAAGGGGGTCCAGAGACCATATGTAAACCTTGGAATCCACTTTGCCCACCCTATTCTATAACACAGATACAACTACTCATACTATGTCAACACTGAGGCTGGACATATCTATATATGAATATATCTATGTGCTTCCACTCAACAAGGGAAATCAGAAAATTTCCCACTTATTTAATAAGGAATGCATACTTACTAAAGAGTTCGTTAAAATACCCAATATTTAAAAGGCAAAAGATGACCCACCTGTTTCTTCTTTCAGATCTTGGAAGAATTTTTGATTGAAGATAAAAGCAACCCCACTAATCTCCTCCACCTTAGCTTCTGCAGTTGTATTTCTGTTTATAAAATTGGCAGTGATAGCAATAGCCAGCTTTCCACGAAATTCCTTCCTCCTAAAGCCTTCCAAAGGAAACAAACCAACATTGTCCATCAGTCTAAATAAATGATTTTCAGAAGTTTATGGCTTAAGCATCCATCCTTCACAATGTAACATCCTGATGGTTCCTTTCTTCAACAGTTATGTGATGACAGCGGGCACAGGTAGAAATGAAACAGTATCTCTTAGCAAGATACCTAGTCATAGCCCTTTCCCCCTAATTAATATGTTGGGTCTCATAAATTAGCATTGGCTTCAAGCTGTTAGTAAGGTGTTCACCTCTCCTAGAAAAATTATTTTGCATAATGTTGGCCATCTCCTGCTTTAACTCTTTCAACTTTCTTCTCTACTTGCCTCTGTTCATTATGCATTCTATTAGTTGAAACCATACAGGTTAGTCACCAAGGGTGCATCACCACTGTAGAAATAATGCAGTTCAACACCATTTTAAGTGCTGTAGCTCCACTCTATGGAATTCTGTGATTTGCAGTTTTACAAATTCTTTAGCTTTATCTGCCAAAGAATGCTGGCGCCTCACAAAACTAAAAATCCCACAGTTCTGTAGGATGGAGCCATGGCAGTTAAAGTGGTGTCAAACTGCATTATAGCTACAGTGTAGATACACCCCCATATCACACTTCAGTTATTTTTCTCTAATTATTTCTTTTTCTTCCTTCACATCTGAAGTCTGTACTTAAAAGTCATTCAGTGGCTTTGCCTCTCTTTTATTCGTTTTCAATACTCCAGTGCCTCCTTCAATCCTTCCAAGCCAATGCAATGTATTCCTTTAAAATTTGCTAATCTATTAATGAACCATCTTGTCATCTTAATTTATATTTCAAATACAACTTTAGATATTCCAATTTTATAGTTTTCTATACAGAAGGCACGTATTTCACACCACATTGAGGCTCAACAACAACAATGCTCATATGCATAATTTGTCTCTCTCCCTGGCAAGATCAATCTTTTTTTAAAACCAAAAAGAGTCATGATAGGATGGAAAGGATTTCAACCTTTTCCTTTTGGTTGTTTGTTCAAATTGTCTGCAAATGTTTGTGCGTGGTGGGGTGGGTGTGTTTATGGGGAGCCTACACAACTAAGCACTGTGTACAGTTTGAAACTTCTTCACCTCCTTGAATTCACTAAGGCTTATTCAGTGATTTATGCAATAAATGTGTGAAGGTGGTAGAAAAACATGCCTTCTTATATTCCAGAGGGACATGAGACAAGTATGCCCTGTGCAGCTGCAATTCTGAATGGATCCCTAAAAGATATTCAATCCTTTCTACCTCTCTATCCTTTGCCTTTGGTATTTCACTAGTACTGTTCACTGAAAAATGATCTCCTTCATCTTCAATTCACTTCAGTCAGTAACACTGTTGCAAAAGTAAGTGTTTTCTACTCAGCTGAGACTGATCCATCTGTGCAGCTGTGTGCCCATAATAACCACTCAAGTATCTGTATTGTGCTTAAGTGGGTTCAACTCTCTGTAGAAGTTATCACCCTGTACATTGCTAACGTGCAGTCTAGTACTTCTTGATCAACAGAATCAAAATGCACCTAATTAAAGCCAATGGGTGCATACATACATAATTAGGCTGGCTCATGTGATATGCTTAGCTAATGTCTCAGTTAGAAAGGCCAACTCAGGGGATTGGGCTATTGCATAATTATTATTTTACAACCATTGCAGAAGGAATCTTCCTTCCTTTTCTTCCACAGTTGTTTATACTCTCTCAAATCCCTTTACCAAAATGATCACTTTCAAAACACTTATAGTATTCCTAAAATAACCCTTCAGACATCTGTCTGCCATCTGACAGGTGACATATGTCTTCACTTTGAGCAGAGAGAAAAAGAGAGACAGATGAATTATGACTCAATGATTTAAAAGATCCATTATTTCTGACCTAGTTCATGATAAAACTCGCAAAGCTTTGTGCCAGATATTATTGTGCAGTTAAGCCAAATCCAGAAGAATGTGACAATGGACACCCTTTGTTTGAATCAGCAGTAAAATGACTTAATTTAAAAAAAAGTCTGTAGCTTAGGCATCATTTCTCCAAGGCAAGAAAGATATGTCATGAAGTAAGAAATAAGCAGGCTTTTTTCTATAGAGATTCCAGTGAGTTGGGTCTCTGTGTCACAAGCAACATACCTTCCAAAGTGTTCCTCCGGCCATCAGCACCAATAATGACATCAAATTCATATTCTGACAAAGGATGATCCATTGGGAGAAATTCAGCACGCCAACCTATTTCTGTAAACAATAAACCAGTAAGCAATATGCAAGCAGCAAACAATAGCAAATCCACACTATGTTGAGAAAAGTCAAAACTATTAAAAGAAAGCCCACTTTCCCCTAGGGATGAAGAAGTGTTTTAGTTGGTCTAAACCAGTGATTCCCAAAGTGAATGATATGTCCCCACCGGGGGCAGTGGAAAGATATCAGGGAGCAGTGAGGGGGAAAAGAGGGCGGGTGGGGGGGGAGGTGGGAACGGTGAAGGGGGAAAGGGGGGGCTTCAATCAAAGTACTGGTCTGCAAGAAAGACAAAGGGAACTAGCTATCTTTAGGACCATAGTGGGGATGAGGGTTGCATGAAACATCTTTTCAGGGTCCCTTAAAACTACCACATAGCCTCACTGATCACTTTGTGTGGTGGTGTCTCACATTCTTCACTTTCCCACATGAGCTCACTCCCTTAGCCATGTCTTTCACTAATAGTGGTAGTTCGTAAATTTCTTGAGAGATCTGGGTGCATGACATCTCTTCTGTGGCTTGGAGTGGTGTCATTTTGGGACAGACTGGTTGGAGCAAGGAGTTAGAGCATTTGGCAGCAGCAGAGAAGTAGACATGCTGCTGCTCCTGCTTTCTTTCATCAGACAGGCCAAGAGAAAAGGTAGTAGAGGAAACAATGTTTGGGATGGGGGTGGGTGAATGAACACTTGAGGCTGTGTGGGGAAGACATGTCTCTGATGAAAGAAAGGGAGGAGTATCTGGGATCAATATTTCGAAAGAGTCCTTTGCTTTGGAGTGGCTCTTGTACTTAAAATTTCTCCTTTTCCCCATTCACGCATCCCCAGTTCAGAGCATGTGGCCTCTGTAAAATCCTACGTATGCACCAGCTGCACCTCTCTCCTCCCCAATGAACTCTATATACAGAGTTACAGCCAGCTCTTTATATACCCACAGCTTGTAGATATGTGTGTGTCTGGGTGTGTATAATTTCCAAAAAAACCTACCTTAATTTTACTGTTTTATAGAAGGGACTCCATTTTACTGTGCCATTATATTTTATGAGATGTGAGCTTCCATGGATTTGATATCCATGCAAGGTCCTATAACCAAACTCCAGTGGATACCAAAGGCCCACTGTACTATTTAAAATTGAAATTTGTTTTTCTTTGACAGATCTTCACGTGAGTGGAGCTAACCCTAGAAGGCCAGTCGTACAACAGCCGAATGCTCCAGAAAAAGATAAACAATTTACTTGTATATCAAACTATACAGAATTGGACAGCGACATGACGCAGCCAGTGAGCAATCTCGCTACAGGAGCAAATTGGGAGGAGCTAACCTAGAATACAGAATGTTAGGACTCTGTCTGTTGGGAAACAGAACAGACTAAGGCATAAACACTTACAAAATACTTACTTGACGCAGACATGATACCTGTCCATTTTTCCCTGCCCACTCCAAGTTACAGTGATGCCTTCTATGTCACGGGGGCAATTAATTCACTCTCTGTTTTAGTATGAACTTTGACTATTCCTTATCTCCAAATCAGTATTGCCATCCCAGGTACATCCTTTAAAGTTCATACTAAAAACTGAAATGTATGCACTTGCCTCACTGAGATGGAAGCTATCAACTACCATTGCACAAATCTTCACCAACACTTCAGATCCAGAAAAGTCCATGAAAAACTATGTTGCCATCATCATCATCATCATCATCATCATCATCATCATCTGTTATTGCTATTATTGCACCATTATTATATTATATTATTATATATAGTACCATCAATGTACCATTCATGTTAATTTCTACCACCAAACCCCTCTCTTTATAACCAATTCAGAGAATTTCCTGGAAATCCAACAACCTCTTTTTTTTTTATAGACTTGCATGCATTCTAAAATTCTTTGGGACAAAATCAAGCTGGATCACAGTTGATACTGGACTTCGAGAGCAGATATTTAGTATAAAGTTTACCCAAAATTGTGCAAAATATACAAGAGGGAAAAAAAGATAAATTATGCAAAAATATACAAGAGGGGAAAAAAAGATATTGCTATGTATCTATTCTAATCAAATTTGTTTTCTCACATATTTTAACATAAGCTTTTTAACTGTCATTGTAGTTTTTATTAAGAACCATCAAAGACATACTTTGATTCTCTTGATCTTCAGGAGGTTCTAGAACTTTCACGAATTCTAAGTTCACATGGATTTCAACTCCCAACATCAGTGCAATCTTGAACAGGATAAGTTGAAGTTGCCTAATACCTACCAAACAGAAATATAACATGATTATAACAGTTCATCTTTTAGCATCTACTTTATTTAACATTTGAACATGGATTTATCACAGTATTCTCATAGTGGAAGATCTATTTGCTATCTTGATACAATGAAAGATGTGCAGAAGCAAATAAAGATCATTACTGAGAAACAGCTGATCCACCATTTTGTTTTCTTGGCCGAGTTAAAAATTAGGTTTCCTACTGAATGACCTGCCAATTTGTTTTGTATCAACAGAAAAACACACACACACAAACCAAAAAAAGAAGAAAAGATAAATACAACATTTAGGACAACTGGGTCATCCATCCTGTCCTCGATGCTATTCAATATCTACATGAAACTGCTGGGTGAGATCATTCAGAGGCATGGAGCTCAGTGTCTTCAGTACACTGATGCCACTCAGATATACCTCTCCATGACCCGATCATCGGCCCAGACTTCAGATGGCATTTCTCCTCTCAATGACTGTCTTGCGGCCATGGATGAGGGAAAACAAATTGAGGCTAAATCCAGACAAAACGGAGGTACTCACAGTTACAGGACCGAAGCCAGGTTTGGGAATACAACCCCCAGTCCTAGATGGTGTCACACTCTCCTCAAAGGACTCTGTTTGCAGTCTGGGGGTGCTTCTAGATTTGTCGCTTCACATGACTACTCAGGTGAATGCGATGGTCAGGAGTGCCTGTTATCAGCTTCGGCTGATACACCAGCTGCGCCCTTTCCTGGATATGAAGGATCTGGAATCTGTGGTACATGCTTTGGTAACCTCACACTTGGATTTCTGTAACGAGCTCTACATGGGGCTACCCTTGTGCCTAACCCGGAAACTTCAATTGATTCAAAACATGGCAGCCAGGCTTGTCATAGGAACATCGAGGAGAGAGCACATAACACCGGTGCTCAAGGCTCTCCACTGGCTGCCGTTAGTTTCCAGGCACAGTACAAGGTGTTGGTTTTAACCTTTAAAGCCCTACATGGCTTGGGTCCATCTTATCTCAGGGACTGCCTCTTGCTGTATGATTCCCCCACCCCACCCCACCCCCACACACTTCGGTCCTCTGGGAGGAACCTGCTTCAGCCCATAAAGACCAGGCTGTCTCAGACCTCCCAGAGGGCCTTCTCTGCCACCGCTCCCAGGCTATGGAATGGCCTGCCAGATGAGATGCATCTCATTACATCTCTAGATTGCTTTAAAAAAGCTATAAAGACACATCTCTTTCGGCAGGCCTTCCCAGAAACCCCTTAACTCTCAGTTCTGGAATTGGGTCATGTTTCCCCCTACCAGCTTTTAACACATGACCTATGACACTATAGCTTATACCACCCAAGGAATGGTTAGCTGCCTTGTTTTTGTTTATGTTTTTAATTGTCTTTTGATTTTAGCTTGCTACTAGTTTAATACACTTTTAAGGGGTGGGAAGTTAGGTAATGGGGTGTTGGAATTGTTTTATTCTGTGACTTTTATCTGCTGTAACCCACTCTGATTGTTTTGACAGAGGAGCGGGCTATAAATACATTTTATCATCATCATCTTCATCATCATCATCATCATCATCTGTATATTTGAACAAACTAAAAAGAGACAATGACTTCATGATAAACAATTCTACAGAACGGCAATACTTATTTGTTACGTTTACATACCATCTTTCTTACAATGAACTCCTTCCCATTTTCTCCTCACAAAAACTATGTGAGTTTGCTTGTCATGTAAGGGAGACCTGAACTTGGAAAATCCCAGTGCAACACTGAAACCACTATGCGACAGTAGTTCTCAATATATGCAAATTAATACATATACACAGAGAGAGAGAGAGTTAATTTTAATTTTAAAAGTTAATTTGGTGGGTATTTGACGAAACTGCTACTAATTTATGAAATAACAACTGGACTCGATGGTACCAATCATGGCAACTCAGCATTAAATGTTCGAGTCATGTTATTGTTTTCTGAGAATATAGCACACACCAGCCTTGATTCATGTAAGAGGAATAGCATAAATGGATCCAACAACATTTAAATTACCAGCAAAGCCAGCATGAATTTTGGTGGAAAAAAATCCTCAGGATGGAAACCCTTTGTTTTAATGCAACAGTACAATCTTACTCCTATGTATGGCTAACTGTAGATATGAACTCTCTCAGCTTAAGCCTGAGGAAAATTTGAAGGAATACTTTGGCATCCAGGGCACAGAAAAAATACTGATAGGAGACAGAGGCTACAAGGGGATGGGGAATAGTGTTCTAGTAACTATCTACTGAAGACTTTGCTTCATCTTCTGCCAAAAAATACCTGGCACTGAGTTTTCTGCAATGAATTTTGGCTTCAACATTTGAATCTATTGTCCTGCGCTGGCATACCATATCAGGATAACAGTCAAATCCCTGCAAAAGCTCAACTAAGTTCAACAAAACTTGTCTGCATGCAATTGTGTAATGAACTGTAGCCAACATTTCTACCTTGTTAACTACAAAAAAATATGAATCAAAGCTTTATGTTATGTGCATCTTTCTAGGGAAAATAACTAAGGCCAGTACAGATGGGTGGGAAGCGCCGTCATGGTGGCAAAACTAGGGCTTGGGAGCATGCAGCAATCGCATGCTCCCGAGCCCTAATATGTGCCAGCATGCCATGACTGCACAGCTCCACCCACACAGGCACACATCCATGAGGCCAGCGTGGCACAGCATCAGCACATCGTTGTGCTGCGCTTGCATCACTGGTGCACCACAGTGTGCCAATGGCATCCTCGTGACATCTCTGCGGCGTCCCAAGAAGAACCTGTTTTTTCCGGGTTCTTTTTGGGGAGAGGGATGCCACACAGTTTGGCTGCTGTGGCATCTCTCTGGAGCAAAAACGGGCACCTCCAGCCCACCTTTTTGGGGTGGTTTGTTTTGCCCCTAAAACTGTGATCATTTCTCAGTCAACAATACTTACTAATATGATCAATGGATCCTGCACAGAACTTTCCATAAAATTTTTTTGCTCCCAGGCTGCGAAGGTCATGAATGGTAAAAGGCCAGAGGTGAAGCACATTGTTTCTTGAAAAAGTGTCGCGCTTCTCCACCACAACAACTTTGGCTCCAAGAAAGGCAAGTTCTATGGCAGTCCGCAAACCACAGGGACCTCCTCCAACTATCAAACACTGGAGAAAGAAACAAAGGAAAGGGGATTATAGTGTAAGACCTGTGGCAACAGATTTTTAACTTGACACTTCATGAAAACAGGTAAGGAGTGGGGCAAGAAAGAAGATCTTATGAAACATGCAGAAAAGTCCCATTTCATGATTACTTATGCAAAATCAAGGAAGGGAGAAAAAAAAGTCAGCTTAATATCTAAATGCTACACACATTTATATATTATTATTAACCTTAATGATAACCCCTTGGTTCACAGATGTACTCTTTCTAGCTATTAAATCTAACTCTAAATCTAGATGTAACACAACAGGATAAACTCACTATTCTTCTAGGGACTAGCCATTATTTCAACACAGATTTGATACAGTAAAAACTATTTCCAAAAGACTGGTGAAAACTTTTTACCTCCTAGTGAAGCAACCAGACAAGTGTTTTGATCTGGAGTAGAAATTAGAAAAGAATTATTTGTCCCCAAAAAAGAATATTTGTCAGAGAGTAAATAAACTAGGCACCAGTTCCTGTTCCGGAACGTCATGCATGCAATGGCTCAGGCTTTATGATGGAAGACAGGAGGTAGAAGACCAAAAGATTTCCAAAGAAAACTTTGCCCCTGGTGTTACAGAATTTTTAAACAGATCCACAAGCCCCTTTAAGTTTCCAAGCAAAGCAATGCCAAACGAACTACAATTTTCCTCTGTGACCACCACAAAAATGTTACACTTTATTTGAATATGCAAACGTTGTCCCATTCCACAGAATGGACAGTGTAGTTGAACATGCGGAGCAAGCGTCCCTTCTTCTGACCTGATGTCCAGCACAGTTGCCTTTAATAGCATCAACAAGAATATGTAGCATAAAGATTATGAAAGCAGAAAGGTTAGGTGTAGGGAGGAATCACGTCAAGCTGAATACAACTTTCTGCTATGTTTGTGAATCTCTGGATCACAGCAAAAACAAAACACACAAAACATCCCCTGCTATATATATATATAGTAGGAAGTTTCATGCACAACCCATTTCCTCTCACTTAAAGTCTCCCCCACTGAATTAAAGCATATGAGTTCACATCCAAGAATTCTAGAAAGACAGTGATGGTTGTGGTGACGTATTGCTATTATTTTTAAAACAGTGAGACTGAAAGCCACTTTCAAAGCCTGCTTTGATTTCATAAGCACTTATTTTCAGAGCAGAGTACCAGCTGCTCTGTTATGAAAATGAAACAACTAACCTTATTATATGGATGAACAAGATTAGAGCCCAGATGCTATCAAGGCTGGAGAGCTGGGTGACTGGCAGGGGCTTGTTTAGCTTTTCAGAAATTACTTGGTATGATGAGCATGAGAAATTTTAGTTTTGATAAACAACACATTTGTAACTAGTTGGCTGTATGTAGCATTTAATTACTCTTGAGAAATGCATTACCATAAATGGTGCAATCTACTTTGGGGCTGCTAAGAAAACGAAGATCAATGTATATAAACAATGCCAGTTATTAGTGACTCATTTAGGCTTTCTATGGAACAATTCCCATATTCCTTCTAAACACTGCTTTTCTCTCAAAATCACAACAAGCATCTCTAGATTGCTTCAAAAAAGCCCTAAAGACGCATCTCTTCCGGCAGGCCTTCCCCTGAAATTCCTTATCCCCGGCTTCGGTTCCAGACTTTGATTCCTGCCTACTCCCATGTTCTGATCCCCACTTATGACGTGGCCACATAAGGAAGGGTTAGGATGTAGCTATATGTTTTTAAATAACTGTTTTAATCATTGCTGTTTAATCTATTTTTAAGGGGTGGGAGGTTTGGAAACGGGTCATGGGATTGTTTTAATCTATGTTTTTTTACTTGTACCCCGCTCCGAGTGTATATACAGAGGAGCGGGCTATAAATAAACTATTATATTATTATTATTATTATTATTATTATTATTAACTCTGCCTGTATTTGTCAAAGGGTCATGGACAGCAAACCCTTTAACACCATAATCTGGGATTAAAATCTAGCAATGTATGCACCTTTGCTTCCAAGTTATTTGTTCTTTCATTTACTTGTTAAGGCTTTGGGTCTTTTGTACTGAACTGTTCCATAAAGTGGCAGGAAAATTAGCAAAAATTAAATTCAGTAGTGTTTTGGCTTCTTCCATTATCAAAGTATAAACAAGATAGAACAACACAAGGAAGGGAAGGAAGGAAAATAAACCAAATATTTATGAAATTACGTAAAGAAGTAAGCGCTCTGAAAATACCGTTTTAAGATTTTGGATTATGCCAAAGATTCCAAGTTTCTTTCTTCCTCTGTACCCAACAAATGCATTCATGAGGGAGTGATAGATACATGCCAGATCCATGCACAAATGAAGTATGCTACCGTTTAAGATCTTGGATTATGAAGGGTTCTAACTACAAAAAATATTATCTTTCTATTAGAGTAATACACTTTATTGTAATGGGGGATTCTTAATGTAACCCCTTAAAGTTGCCCATTGATCCATGGTGTCCACATGAATTTCATAGGGTTTTCTTAGACAAGGAATACCAGAGGTGGTTTTGCCATTGCCTTCCTCTTAAATATAGCCTACAGCATTGGTATTCATTGGCAGTCTCTCATCCAAGTACTAACCAGGGATGACCCTGTTTAGCTTCCAATATCATAGGTTGACATTACTCTAACTGCCATGTCTCAGTGTTATAGAACTCTGGGGACTGTAGTTTGTTGTATCTCCAAAGTTCTATGACAGAGAAGGCGAAATGTCTTTCAAAACTAAAATGCCCAGAATTCCATAGTATTGAGTCATGACAGATAAAGTGGTATAAACCTGGATTAGTTCTGCAGTGTGGATGCAGCAAGGGTCTGATACATTTAGGGTATTTATGTTGCTACATAACATCTTGTGGTATGTCTTGATCTTGCCGTAGGTAAGCTGAAGGTGGAATGCTAAACACCATGGAAAAAAGCAGAACACCTAGAAAAAGAAACCTCCAATAGTACTCTGAGCTCTATGGATACACTTTGCTTGGTCCTACTGTCCCTGAGAGGGAAACTGGATTGGAGTGACATCTGGCTTTAGGCCTGCTAACTAAAAACTGCCTGCCTCCACTAAGACATTTAACCTAACGGCTGCAAGCCACTCCATCAGGGCTGTCTGTTTCGCTCTTTACTTGCTTCTGCCTGTGTGTGTATGTTCCTGGTGGTGCAGTGGTTAAATGTCTCTACTGCAGCCACTCACTCAAAACCATAAAGTTGTGAGTTCAAGACCAGCAAAAGGGCTCAAGCTCGACTCAGGCTTGCATCCTTCCGAGGTCGCTAAAATGAGTACCCAGATTGTTGGGGGCAAGTACCTTACAGTTGTAAACCGCTTAGACACTCCTTAGGCGGTATGAAGCAGTATATAAATGAAGCTGTTTGGTTTTGTTTGTTTGTTTGCCTTCAAGTCACCTGCCAACTTATGGCAACCCCATGAACTTCTTAATGTTTTCTGAGGAATAGTCAGAGGTGGTTTTGACAGTTCATTTCTCTGAAATACAGCCCACAGCACCTGGTATTCATTGGTGGCCTCCTATCCAAGAACTAACCAGGGCTGATCCTTGCTTAGCTTCCACAATCTTACCAGACTGGAATTTAGACAGATATTTGGGGGGGGGGGGGGTTTGAGAGAAATATTTTATTAAACTACCCACTTATGTTTTCTATTTTTAGAACTTAGAATTTTGTTTCACATAATATTTAGAATATTTCTATGCCACCATTCAATTACAAGGAGTATCAAAATGGATAAAATGGTTAAAACAGAAAACTAGTCTCAAATTATATAGAAAGATACAAAATAAATTACGAGGGGGTATTGTAATGTTTTAATTATCACCTTTTAAAAAATTGGCAGAAAGTTTGTTTTGATTTGTAGTTGTTAACATATATCTATGTAGTCACCATCCAGATTTACTCATTTTCCCCAGTATTTTTTGACCCTCCAAATACCATTATTGTAGAAGCCTGCAGATTGCGCCTGCCGAGGATTTTACACTTTAGTCACTTCTGGCAGAGCCAGTCACAAAAATAAAGCACACAATTTTCTCAGCAATGTGCACTTAGGGACCAATGATGGCACTGACAAAATTTCATCAATATTCCATAATAACTTCTGGGTGATAATTATTACTTTATGATGCCCCCTAGTAAGGCGCAATCTGCAGACTTCTACAATATCAAGTATTTGGAGAGTCAAGATGCCCTGGGAAAAATGTATAAATCTAGATAGTGACTACACAGAGATAAATTAACAACTACAAATCAAAACAAACTTTCTGACAATTTTTTAAAAAGGTGATCATTAAAACTTTACAATATCCCCTTGTAACTGATATTACCCATATTCTGGCTGTGTGCCTTCAGACGTTTCCTACTTATAGCAACCTGAAAACTTCCCATGGGATTTCCTTGGCTGGATTTGCTCAACGGAGGCTTGCCACTGCTTTCCTCTGAGGTTGAGAGAGTGTGAGTTGTCCGAGGTCACCCAATAGGTTTCCATAGCCAAAAGTGGATTTGAAATGTTACCTCCTAGTCCAACACTTAAACCACTACACCGCACTGTCTCAACATTACACTTATTGTGGTCACTCAGCCAGGAAAAAAATAATGCAGGTTCACAGCTGGCAAATAGGTTAAATGGGAGAATCTTTTTTTTTTTTTTAATTCTAGTTGGGACTAAAATTGGATTTAGCTCATAGTGTTTTAAACTCTAAACACATTATTTTTTCTAAAACCTTCGGTAAATAAAAGACAATGGACCTGGTACCAAAATAATCATAAGGCAGGTACCACACAAATATCTCTGCAGAATGCAATCTATAAAGCAAACTTCAAGAGGGCACAATATAAACAAATAAATGGAACTGTATACTTGATACACAGTCCAAAATCAACAAAGCTTTTTTCCCCTTTTCTTTTAAATGGTATCGCTCTATTATGATAACCTTGCTTTAATTATCATGCAGTTTTAAGAAACCACACTCTCCAACATTTCATAGATGAAAACCAGGACACATGTGCCCAAGCAACCTAAGAGTATGGGCAAAACAGCAAAAATTATTAATGAGGAAGAACAGACAAGCTAAGAGAGGACACAGCAGTTTGCCTTTGAATCTACTGGGAAAGGTCTTCACTGAATCTACTGGGAAAGGTTCTGGCCTTCCTCTCCTCTACTCCCTGCTGAGTTAACTGAGTGCAAACTGCTTTTGCACTTTGAACTTTTTTGCAGCAACTGAAGTAACTGAGGACGAGGAGTAAAGTGGGCAGAGGAAAGAGAAACTGGGACATTTTAAAAGCATCTAAATAGTGTGGAATGATGGAAGGATTAATCAGAATAGTTGGAGGGCATGAGAAGCCTAACCACAGGAAAGAACATCATCATCATTACTTTTTGTTAAATATGGTGATTTTCTGTAATATATTTTGAACCTATTCAAGAAAAGGGGAAGAAATGTTGCTGGCCTCTTCTCCGTTGAAAACTGAACTGGCATCCTGTTCAAAAGTATGGAATAAGCACTTTCATTTCAATGCATTTCTAATACTCTATGCCAATTATCGTCTGATAACTGCAACGGATAATGCAAGGGACATATCATTGTTAGCTGGTTCCATTTCAATCCAAAACTACTTTCACTACCCTTGGTTACAAAGTAAGGCAAACAAAACAAATCCAAAACACTTTTTTTTTTAAAAAAAAAATCATTTTTGTTTATAGATAATTGAAGTAATTTTCAAGTCATTTCAAATGTCATTCTACATATATATATAAAAGAGTTTTCTATCTCAAATTAGGCTAAAAGATTAACTGAGCTAGTCTAACAGTCTGGTATCATTGAGTATCTTAAATAAATATTAATATGGGAAAACTACACTTTAAAAAATTGAAGGCATTTTAACTGTTACTTAAACAAATACTGCGTTTCCATGGCATCTCTAGAAAATAAGTTCTGTTTCTATATATCTTTTCTCCCCATAAAAACTGACCTATGCCCAGTTGGTTACATTTTTTAAAAAAATGTAGCTTCCTAGTTTCAGCTGAATTTTACTGCATGGGCCCTATTTCCACCAATACAGACACATGTTGATTTTGCAGTAAAGTTGTTCTCGTTGTTTGCCTTTAACTCATTTCCAATTTATGTCGACCCTAAACCAAACCTATTACAGTACAGGGTTTTCTGGGGCTGACAGTGTGTGGCTTGCTTCCAAGGTCACCCAATGGGTTTCCATGGCTGAGCGGGGAAAGATTCATGTTATATTCATTCTATACAGAACTGCTTCTATCTACTTAAGTTGGTGGTACTCCCTGAATGCCAGGTTCTTACAGCATGCAGTATTTCTCATAGAATAGGCCATTTCATTCTGAAATAAGTGCTGTTTTTTGTCTGTTCTTTCTTTGGTAAATTCATGTGGGGCACTTGGTGTTAATGTACTTCAAAACTCATTAGCTGAAACCCAACCAAGGACACTGAGATAAGACTGGGAAAGTCACTATCATACCCAAGGCCTCTGCATGTTATCAGAAGGGTAAAGACGAGGAGGTATTATGTGAAAGGTTTTTCCTATGGAAATCTCCAAGAGCAAAACAATGATTCATCCTTCCTTCCATCTTTTTGTCAAAGCTTGGTAAAGCCTCTGCATAAACTCAGAGAACAGGCAATTTCTAGAGCCAAGGATATTATAAGGCAAAACAACCTACGGAGACCTGATTTGAACCAAATTTAAATATCTCACAATCTCCAGAGCTTTACTGTTACTGTCTGGGTTTGGTAACGAACATTGTTTCCTCAGTGCTAGCAAAGTTTGTTTTGTTTGGCATACAGTGTATGCTCCTGCTTGGCAAGATTATGATGATTACTACTAATACTACTAATAGTTCTTCTCCACTTTACAAGGAGAAACAGAAGACAATGTAGTGCATACCAAATTTACTTTTTTAAAGTAATTCACTTGCTACTCAGTGTAGTGTGTGAAAAAAATTCTTGCTATTAACCATTGCAGTATAAGACCTATGATCCCCTTCTTTACTTACTACTTTTCAAATCATCTTCTACAGAAAGTATGGCATACTTTCTGACCTCCTGGGAATTCCAGTGTATTCCAGAAGGTGAAAATGTCCCATGCAAACAGACAGAATAATAGAGAATGAAATAAAAGAACTGCAAAGCCAGAAAACACATGCTCACAACAGGTGGACATTTTCTTTTAAGCAGTTCAGAGACCTAGAAGCAAAACCAATATAATGTTTAAGTACTACAGTGGGCCCACAGTGTCCACTGGGGTTTGGCCCAGGACACTCTGTGGACAACAAAATCCATGGATGCTCAAATCCATTTACATAAAATGGTAGTCCCTTATAGAATGGCAAAATCAAGGAATTTTGGAAACGTGGGATTCTTTTTTTGGGAGGAAAATATTTTTTAACCATGATTGGTTGAATCTCCATGGATGCACAATCTGTGTGTACAAAGAGGCAACTATACTATTGTTATTCCTGAATGAAACTATGTTGCAAACCCCCCAAAGTAGTGTGCAAAGGGATACTGTAGCCCCTTTGAGGCCAACTACTGTACAAGCTAAAGACCCCTTTGTATACTGATATTGCAGACAAACATAGCTAAAGACTTTTTCACAAGGGGACCCATGTGCTTCCATCCCAAAAATGGTTAAAGTGTTGGCATCCCAGAAAAGCAAACAAATTCACTTATGGGTATCACACCAGAGCACAACAAGGGGTTAAAAAACATTACTTAGGAAAGTGTGTCAAAAGCGAATCTGGGTTTCATAAGGATGAGGACAAATCCTC
The DNA here is from genome assembly GCA_034509955.1 of Urosaurus nigricauda. Lineage (NCBI taxonomy): Eukaryota > Metazoa > Chordata > Lepidosauria > Squamata > Phrynosomatidae > Urosaurus > Urosaurus nigricauda. The sequence goes on from JAOEGL010000001.1 coordinate 99,678,434, forward strand.
GTTGCTAGCTTTGATATAACTATTTTGCGCATGCTCCAAACTGTCATTTTCACCAGTGCAAGCACACACACACACACACACACACACTCCAGAGAGGGAAGGGAAACCAGTAAGGAAAATCATCTTTGCCTCAGAAGCTGTTTCAGAGGAAGGCAGGCTGAGGTTTCCCTTTGCAAACTCCCTTAAAATTACACACAAACACACACACACACACTCACACTAGAGAGAAGGAGGATGGGGCTGGTCCATAAACCTGCCTGGTTTTAAGGAGGGCTGAAACTCCCAGATGCCCTCCTTTTCCAGGACATTTCCTTCATTTCTCCCTCCTATACAGGAGGTATTCCAAAACGTCCTCTCTCTGCCTTCTCCCACCAGCTGTGCCCTTTCAGAGGCTGCAGGAAGAAGGAGAGCAGCTGCACAAGGGAAGGAGAGGTAGGTGTGTAATCCCTGGTGAGGGCAATGCTCCCCAGTGAAGTGCTACCTTGTACCAGGCACCCTCGAGAAAAGTAGAGCAGATCACTTGCTTGCTGCAAGAAAAGTTTGCACATGCTGTGTTCCTCTGATGTTTTTCTTATCTATTGCACTACTACAGAAATAACAATGGGGGTTGTCTTGTTTTGTCAAATGGAGCTGACATACATCTTCAGGGAATATGGTAGTCTTTCTGTCACTTCTCAGATAATAAAAAAAATTGTCTCACACAACACCTCATTCAGCATGGAAACAGAATCCCTCACAAGCACAATGTAAAACTCACAAGCTCACATTAGTTCACAAATTGTTATTGTTAATGTCATTGCAATGATCATAAGTATAAGCTGAGAATGTTACTTTTAATTTTTTAAAGAAACAGCTAAAATTACTTGAGATGGCCCCAAATAGCCCACCATACTCAGCACAAGTAAGACATTAAAATAATATGGAAAACTATTCATTACCCAGTCTGTCACCATAATTGTTACTGAAATGATTGAAATAACCATTTTGAAAATAATTTTGAATAATTATAGCAAACTGTTAGTAACAAATTAACTTTAATGAAGCAATTCCATGCCTTCTGCCTAGAAAAGAAGGAGCACCACTCCCACAATAGTATTTGTATATTTTAGTAGAAGTCATTTAGTATTACAGTATTAGTATATTTTAGTGTTTGAGACAAGCCAATATTCAGTGAGAAATTCAACTTCTTGGAAAGCTTATCCATTCTAACAACAACAAAAATATTTATGAAGGCAAATTTAAAAATATAATGGTGAATATTTTTCTAGTTAACATCCATACTGCTGAACCTGCTTTATTTTTCCTCAGGATAATTTCTACAGGATAATCTCTACAATTTTTATGTTAGTTTAGATCACAGTATCCTAGAAAAAACTATGCACAATTGTCAGCAAACCAGCAACAAGCTAATGACATTCCAAACATTATGACGGAACATATACATTTGGCCAAATGCTTTCTAGTGAGACACCAAGTGTAATCACATAGTACAATAAAAAACAACAACAATTACTTCAGAGGCTAATTAGTGATTATTTCCATGGAATTAATCCAGTTTGTCTCCAAAGACAAGCAGCTGTTACAGAATCTAAAAGCAGACAGCTAAGCAGAGCTTCAGCGAAGACTCTCTAACCTCTTAAGACAGCCTCCTTCCCTGGATTTTAACCCTACATGTTGTCAACGAATCATGGATGTTTTTGGCAAAAGCAATACATTCACCTACAAAAGTCTGTGGTATTTTGACTACATAGATCTGTCTCAGCTGAAGCTTCTAGTTATGTAAAATCACTGGCTGGCAAGGAATAAGCATAAGTTCAGCAACACTAAAACCCAAGATCCAGTGAGGTGTAGCGGTCTGAACATTGGACTACAACTCTGGAGACAAGGTCTTGATTCCCCATTTGGCCATGGAAACCTACTGGGTAACCTTGGGTAACTCACACACTCTCAGCCCCATAAAACCCTATGATAGGATTGCCTTAGGTTCACCATAAGTTGGAAATGATTTGAAGGCACACTGCAGCCTCATTCCCACTATCAAAAGCTTCAAATCCTGAATTGATTTATATTCCCCTAGTTCCCACTGGAAATCCATTTTGAACCTCCTTGGATCGATTCCAGTGGGAAAAAAGCGGGGTAAATGCTAAAAGCCTGAGGTATTTTGTTAGCCATGTTTTAATGGTTATTTGCTAAGAATCGATCCCAGCTCAAGTCCAAGATGTGGCAATGTCAGTATGGGATTGATTCTTTCAGAATGGCAGAGGGAGGGGTGTGTGTCATCCGTCCCCAGAGATGTCACACACACACCCAGTGCTGCTGTTTTAGGTCCTTTTTAAATATATATATAACTAATCACAAAATAGATAGATAGGCAAAGCAGCTACTTGCAAAGGCAAGTAACTGCTAGGCCATTCTACCAATTTTGCAATGAGTTTTGTTTTAAAAAAAAGAATCCTTCATCCTCCTCCTCTGCCTCTCAGTTCCCTTCCTTCCTCATTTTCTTCCCTCTTTCCTTCCTGCTGCCACCACTTCTCCTGGGGCCAGCAGGGCCTCTGGTGCTGGTGCCGGGCTTCCATGGCTTCCCTGGGGCTGGTGGGGCCTCTGGCGCTGTCACCACACCAGCAAGTATGGCACAAATGGTTGTGGTGGTGCAGCAGCAGCACCGGAGAGGGGGGAGTGAAGGGAGGAGAGGGGAGGGAAGCAAGAGAAAAAGGGAGAAAAAGAGAGTAAGACCTTCTGAAGGGGGGCATTGGCTGAAGGGGTGAAGGGCTTCTTGTCTTCCCCAGCTCCAATGGGAAAATAAGTGACCCCCCCCCTCAACTGATTCCAAACAGGCCCCATTTTCATAGTGGGAACAAGGGGCCTTTTGGAATTAATATAGTGAGGCAGAGCGAAAACTGAAAGCAGGTTATTCCGCCAGTGGGAATGACCCCAACAACAACAAAACTCAATACAGTGTTTATTGTAAGGCCAGAGAAAGAGGGAGAAACCATTGTTTTCAGGAAGAAACAAGTATAGCCAATGGGCATAAAATACATAATAATATAGATCTCTGGTAAACTGGGGAGGAAATGCCAATCTACCACTTTAGATAGTCTGAGATGCACTGCAGTACATACTGCACAATATGATTTGTTAATTCAGAGAACTAAAGTTATACAAAATGGAAAGTCTGATTATGCAAGAAGTAATATCTAGCTATCCACTCTAGATAAGCACACAGTAAGGCTTACCCCAAAAAATATTTCCAATTTCTGATCTGATAATTCAAATACAATCAGTAATGAGCATATATTCCTCTCCAACGCAAGAAGACACCTTGGTAGACAATGGTAATTGAGTACTCTGCTGTCTATCAACGAGTTCCAGTAACTCATAGTTTCCTTTCTAAAAACTTGTAAAACAACAGAAGAAGTGGCACTAATAGGCCTGTATCTCTTCAACAAGCATCTGAACACACTTGGAAGCACACAGTGAAACTCTTACATCAGAGGGGCGTGCAAGAGTAAAATATTTGTGTGTATGAAAGAGAGAAGAATACATGCAGTGGCACTCCAAATGCAGACAGGTCAGACTGGTTTTAATCACAGAAGCTGGCACTCCTAGTACTGAATAACACTCTTTGCTTCCAGACAAAACACACCTTAAAGAGTCCAACTACTTCCTAATGCTGGAGAACAGGAGTCCAGGAAGTTGATCTCCCACTTTTTAAACAAGGAAACCAACCTGTGCTATTGATCTTCATAGAAATACCTTCAGATATAAAGTTCAACTATATTATACTACTTGCAGAAAACATGATAGATCTGGAACAATTACTAAGAAAGATCAAGGAAAAAAGTGGAAAGACAGGATTGTTGTTGAACATAAAGAAAACAAAGATAATTACCACAGAGAACTTACACAAATTCAACCTAGACAATGAGGAAATAGAAATAGTAAAAGAGTTTTCATATACCTAGGATCAAACATTAATCTGAGTGGGGTCAAGAAATCATAAAAAGACCAAGAATGGGGAGGGCAGCTATGAAAGAACTAGAAAAAATCCTAAAATATAAAGTTATACAACTGACCGTTTTCCCTGTTACCATGTATGGATGCAAGAGCTGGACAATTAAGAAAGTGGATAGAACGAAAACCAATTCATCCGAAATGTGACATGGCAGTACTGAGGATCCCGTGGAAAGCTAAAAAGACAAATAAATGGGTCCTAGAACAGCTAAAACCAGAAATATCTCAGGAAGCCAATGACTAAACTAAGGTTCTTGTACTTTGGCCACATTGTGAGAAGGCACTGAAATAACAATGCTACTAGGAAAGGTGGAGGGAAGCAGAAATTGAGGAAGGCCATATGCTAGATGGATGGATTGGACTCTGCAAAAGAGGTATGAATTTGCAGGAACTGAGCAGAGCAGTGGAGGACAGGGAGTCTTGATGTTTCATCCACAGGGTTGCCATGAGTTGATTGATTCGAGGGTGGATAACAACAACAAATGCTATCCTGTACTGAGTAAATGAACAAAGACTTAAAGAATAGCTTAAGGAGACACAAAGAGATTTAAGAGTAAATATAGTATTTGACATCCTGAGTTTCTGTAGACACAGCTGGTTATATCAACTATTTGCTTCTCAACTAGGGATTCCAAGTAAGTTACTGAATATTATATTTAGACTGAATCTGGCACTCCCAGAGTTATTAATCTTTTGTACTGTTTGCCATTTAATTTTTTTTGTTTTGTTTTGTTTTCTGTGCAATGACTAGATGGATAATCTGAGGTTATCATACTTTGGACAACTAGACACTGAAAACACAATAACGACTCATTGGAAAAGACAACAAGGCTTGAAAAACTGGAAGGCAGTAGGAAAAGAGGAAGTCCACACTACAGATGGATTGACTTAATCAGGAAGCTACAGCCTTGGTTTGCAAGACCTGGGCAGAGCATTTGATAACTGAGGCTCTTGGAGGCATTTTGTTTACCAAGGCAACACAGGTTGAAGTCAACTTGTTTGCAAATAATAACAATGCAACATGCAATGTATTAGGCATTTTGTTCATTCTGTTGTGATCACCTAGGAAATAAGTAATAAAACTGAACTACTGCTAAAATTAGGCTTTCTTCAGAAGCAACAGTTCTACTCCCTTTGTAAGCTGCTCTATACCACACTGCTATCCAATATAAGCCCTCAACTGATTTGTAGGCATACTATTACATAAAAATAACTTGCTTCCATACCAATAGTTTCCAAAGAAATAGCTATTTTAGTCTGGTCACTGCACAGAAAGAAAAAAGAAAGCAAGGGAGAGGAATCTAGCAGCACCTTTAAAACTAACTGATTTATTTTAGCGTGAGTTTGTATTGATATTAACTTCTTCAGATGCATCGACATTAAAGATGATAGGATGACAGTAAAGAACTCTATGTGTTCATCTGAAGAAGTGGGATAATATCCACAAAAGCTCATGCTAAAATAAATTTATACAAAACAAATTATTCTTGAGGGTGCCAATAGATTCTCTTCTTTCTCTCTCCCTCTTTTCCTCTCATATGTATTTTCCGAGCCTCCCTTTGAAGGAAGACACTTATTTCACATTAAATGCCATGGTAAAGAAACAAAAAGCTGGTTCCTGTAACAGCCACTGCCATAAACAGAAGAAAAATTTTAGATGCTCAACCACAGAGCATTGTGTCCTAGCAAAGTGTCCTTTGGAAAGATGTTCTTGCTGCCACTTTCCATGGCTGGGAGCCCAGGGTTTGTGAGTACATCTGTTTACCAGTCTCATAGTTACTGGACCAGTGAAAGCTGGAGATATACAGTGAGACACTGAATTCATGGCAGGAGGGAGAAGCAAACTGAATAAAGAGAAAGAAGACATGCAAAGAAGATGAGAAGGATGTGAAGACTATGTGTGTGCAAGAGACAATAGATGTATGATATGTATCATCTCCACACAGTGTAGCAACACCATTTTGCCCCCTCTAAGGCAACTATGGAAGTCAACATTCACCTCTTATAAAAAATTTTTTAGAATGATTTCCTATCAAGATAGCAAGGACTCCAAATTACAGTTAAGGACCTAAATCTGTCAGGCTGTAAATCTAAATCCACATTCTCAATCTGATTATTCAAGGAATAAGAGAAACATGTATGGACTAGCACACACAAAATGAAGCAAAAATGTTTTTCTTAAAATCTGAATTCCCTTCTGAGGTCCTTTAAAGAAGATAGAAATATATTAAAATTCACATCTGTCTCCCTTTTTGTTTGAGGATTTTGTGGAATTATTTTTGGTTTGCTTGTGTTCTTCTATCTACTTGTCTTGTTATACAAATTTACGTTATCTGAATCTATGGCTGTTCTTCAAGACATCCCTAGGAAAACTGGGTAGGTGATGGCAGAAGTAATAGTTGTAGGTTTTTTCTTAATTTACATGTAAATTATTATTTTTGTTATCACTGTGCTTTTAAATGCCTCAACAATTAATAAGGTTATACTGTTTCATATACTGTACAGTCATCAGACAGATGTTTGGACTCTGAAGAGGAAGAGTTAGGGGGCACTAGATACTGGGCATCTGACAATTATTTTTATAATTTGGCTGGCTGGATTTTATCATATACTCATGCCAGGTGCTAACAATCTTTCATTTTCAGTTTCATCATTGTTAAAGAAAAGCATACCAACTCAACAAACAAAAAATTACATAACCAAAGCACTACAGAATACACGTTAAATCAGTAAGCCAGAAGGACAAAGCATGTAATTATATATCAACACTTGTAAAGGATGTAAATCAATTCTGGACATTTTCCTTGAACCTGTTTCACAGATGGGGACCAGCTGATTTAATCAAACTCATTAGTTACCCTCCCCACAGTTCTAACTCTAACCATAACCGTTCTAATCTAATCCTATGTAACACATTTCCAACAAAAATAGAGATTATATTGTAACTTGTTCCATTTCACTGACATGAGTGAAAGGAGAAGCCTAACAACACCATCGGGCCTGGCCTCAAGTAGAAGAGCCCTCCCTCCATGACATCATCTGATCCAGAAGGGAGTGAAAGGACAGGCCAAACTCCATTGGACCTGTCCTGGATTAAGAAGCAGAGCCCTCCCTCCAGTCCATCTGCCTTGGTCCGGGCATCAGAGGGAGAGAAGAACTTTTGGACCTGATCCCCTTCCTCAACACCGTTCCCTTCTCCTTTTGTGTCGTGTCTTTAGGGCTGAAGAGTGGAGTATAAATAAATAAATTATTATTATTATTATTATTATTATTATTATTATTATTTCTGTTTTTGTACTGGCAAAATCCTTAGCTCTTACTCTGAATCTTCCTTGACAGACAATTCTTCCTAACAATTTAACAAGAACATGAAAGGCCCTGTGATAAATCCTTTTACCAGTATCAGCATATTCATCAATGAAGAATTTCACATTCTATTCCAATTTAATCCACACTGTGCTTGGAGCCTCCCTATGTGTTACATATATTAAACACAGGATTCATATAGCACTCATTGATAGTTGAAACTGGTAGACCAACATGCATGGTTCTAACAATAAGTTTTAACTTTACCTGGCCTAGGCCTATCTTTTTTTTTCAGTTTCCCAATCAAATACTTTGTTAATCTAAATGAATGTATGGTAAGTCTCCAGGACCAGATGAACTACATCCAAGAGTATTAAAAGAACTGGCAAATGTAATCTCAGAGCCACTGGCAATAATCTTTGAGAACTCCTGGAGAACAGGAGAAGTCCCAGCAGACTGGAGGAGGGCAAATGTTGTCCCCATCTTCACAAAGGGGAAAAAAGAGGATCCCAACAATTATCACCCAGTTAGTCTGACATCAATACCACATAAGATTCTAGAGCAGATCATTAAACAGAGCGTCTGTATTCTGTATTCTGCTTTGGACAGGCCTCACCTGAAATACTGTGTCCAGTTCTGGGCACCACAATTCAAAAACGATGTTGAGAAGCTAGAGCGTGTCCAGAGGAGAACCACCAAAATGGTGAAGGATTTGGAATCTATGCCTTATGAGGAAACACTGGGTATGTTTAGCCTGGAGAAGATAATGTTAAGAGGTGATATGATAGCCCCGTTTAAATATTTGAAGGGGTGTCATATTAAGGATGAAGCAAGCTTGTTTTCTGCTGCTCCAGAAAATAGTACCGGGAACAAGTAAGCTACAAGAAAAGAGATTCCACCTAAACATTAGGAGGAGCTGTTTGACGGTAGAACACTCCCCCAGAATGTGGTGGAATCTCCTTCTTTGGAGGTCTTTAAACAGAGGCTGAATGGCCATCTGTCGGGGCTACTTTGTTTGAGAGTTCAACTGGATGGCCTTTGTGGGCTCTTTCAACACTATGTTTCTATGATCCTAAGTCAAAAAATAGAATCTGTTCAAAGTAGATCCAGAGATGCTATGTAGCGTTTCCAAACATACCAGAGAGAGAGAGAGAGAGAGAGAGAGAGAGAATGAATTCTTTGCTGGTCTGTGGTATTTCCTCCTTTGGCCAGGAAATGGTGGATACTGTCTCGAACAGAGCACGTCACAACTTGATAATCTAGCCTTCAGGTCAGGACACACAGAAGTAGTGGGTACTAACTCAAGGCCATATCACCAGGGTATACTTCAATTTATGGATGCTTTGCATCTGTGTCTTGATTTCTGGAATGCCTTAGTGGAGGCTACACCTTCTGTTAAGAGCCAGAATGGCAGCATCCTACTGGTTCTGAAGCCACACAATATGAATACAGGTTGAGTCTCCCTTATCACATATATTACAGTGGGCCCTTGATATCTGCTGGAGTTTGGTTCCAGGACCCTCTGTGGATACCAATATCCGTGAATGCTCAAGTCCCATTCAATACAATGGCATAGTAAAATGGTGTCCATTGTATAAAATGGTAAAATCAAGCTTTGCTTATTAAAACTGACATAGTTTTAAACTATTTTCAATGGGTGGGTGCTGGAATCCGTGGATTAAAAAAAATCCATGGATACAGAGGGCTGACTGTACAAGCCACCTTTCTAAACAGCATTGGGTAAATGCCTATGCTGCAGCCACTCACTCACAAACCATAAGGTTGTGAGTTCAATACTAGCCAGGGGCTCCGGGTTGACTCAGCTTGGCATCCTTACAAATTAGTACCTACTGTAGCTAAAATTAGTACCTAGCTTGTTGGGGGGTAATTAGCTTACACTTTGTAAACCACTAGTGCATTGGTAAGCAGTATAGAAATATACTTGCTATTGCTATCCTTCCTCTCTATCAAATCTTATTGAAATGAACAGTGTTGTCCTGGGATTAGCCAAACTATAGTGGTGTCCTACAGGCTCAGAGATGTTGCAGCATTCTCTTTGAACTAGTACTTTTACCTCTTTATGTGCATTCTAATGTTATATTTCTAGTATACAGGACAGTAAGCCCAAATATCCCCATTTACTTTGCAACCCCCCCCCCTTGAAATGGAGCAGGAGTGTCATTAGAGGGTATGGGGAGTACAGACCGCACGAGGTGATGCCCTAAGGTAGGGGATTATATCACTGCTCCTCAGACATCTGCCTTTTGGAAGAGGTGACCTATGGTATTCGCCTGCATCCCTTTAAAATGTTGGAGATGGTTTGACTGGGAGGCTTAGTGGGCGGAGAAATGAGAGGCCTCAGGCTTTTAAAATATTAAATATTACATTTTAAAATTTATATTTTAATTTTTTAAATGTTTTTTTTAATGTTTAAAAATATCACATTTTACAAATGGTCATTTTAATCACAGTAAACTATGTCCATTTAGGCTGCGTGCATGACATTGTCTTTTAAAGGCATCATTTTAATTTTGCTACTTCTTTATGTCACAGCTGTTGCCATTTTATTCAGTGATATACAGGAATTGACATTAGAAGAAAAACCATTACAACGGATTCTGCATGGTGTTGTATGGGAGGAGGTCAATGGGGTGTGACACTGAGTTGCCACACTGGGTGATACCAAGTTCAATGATGCCATTGCAGTAGAGGTATCACTTCACTTCTTGTCACCATTTTGAGAGGGGCTCTAGAGGAAAACAGCTGTACTTCAGGATAGTGTGGGGTTCTTGGGTGCTTATATTGGGTTTTGCATATTTTTACATGCTTTAGATTAAGCCAAACTGAAATGCTTTTTCATAACCTTCTTAACATGTTGCCTTGTCAAATACTGTCTGTCTTACTGCCTCAATTAGATCTTATGTTCTGAAAGGCACTGTTCTCTTCCGACTCTCCCCCATTTCTTCTTTCAACAGCTAGGCCCAGTTCATTCCATTTTCGAGATGTCAATACACCAACATTTGCCATGTCATTTACCACTGTTCTTGCTGAAAATGTCACTTGACTCCTAACAGTCACATAAGAACTGTGTGTGCCTCATGCATTCCCCATTTTGATTCTTCCAGACTTTTAATGCATTCCTAAATGCCTCTCTTAACCACAGTACTAACAGTATGAATTTTACAAAGCATCTGTACTGTGTGTGATCTGTAGTGACCTCATTAGGTAATAACACAATGCCAAAAAAAGCTGCTGAGGCTGATGTCATTTATCCTGCTTTAATATCTTAAAATAAGATGTTTCAACAGTTAAATATGTTATTCCCTTTTTAGAGAATTTTGTCTCACACATTTCCTTTCATCTCCAGTGGTTGCTCATACAAGAATTAGCTCCTAATCACAATCCAAACACATGAAACCAAGTCAGAAGCCAATCTAAACATACAAAATTGATGTGGTATAATTTTGTTTGCCTGTAAGTATTTTTGTCCAAATGACTGAAAAGTCCTCCTATCTTTTTAACTGTAAAAAGAAAATATCTAAGGCCCCATTCATACTAGCCCATTTGCCCTGGTTAGATCCGGATCAGATCGTGCATGCCATTACCGAATCTCTCTGGAAAGAAGTTCATACTACCCTTTGCCCCGATCGATGCTTCCCGGTGCATTTTACCCCACTGAAGTTCATACATGCAAAAGGAACGATTCAAGATGGAGCCTCCTAGTTGTCAATCAAATGATGTCATGGTGACCTCTGATACAGCCATTGGCTGCGCAAGTGCTCTATACGGCGCTTCGCTTTTTAAAAATACTTTTTTACATTTGACAGATTATGCACATAGAGCATAGCGCTGGGAGCAATGCGGATTGTGGGGATACTTTCCCCTCCTCCTCCTCCTCCTCCTCCTCCTCCTCCTCCTCCTCCTCCTCCGTTTTTCTCAACACCAGGAGCACTTCATCAGGCACTTCTGAATTTTTTAAAATTAATTTGACAATTTGACAATGTAGAATTTAGCTGTCAAATTGTAAAAATAATTTTAAAAATGCAGAAGTGCCCGATGAAGCACTCCTGGTGCAAAAATATTAGACAGCACCGAATTAAAGCCGGTGGTTGCAGGGAGAGGAGGCCCCTGGTCTTTACCCCTCCCCTGAACTTGACCCGATCATGATCAGAGCCAAGTTCACATTCAATTGAACCAGTTTTTCTGAAAAGAAATGGTAAATACCCTGCTTTCAGAAAACCGGGTTTAGGGGGATTTGCACCGCATTGGGTGTTTAAAATCCGGATTCCCTAGTGAACAAACCGGCACCAGTATGAACTTCCTGATTTTAATCCGGGTTAAAAACCGGTTTATATGGTAGTCTGAATAGCCCCCAAGTATTCCAACTACAGGTTGAGACAAAAGTATTCTGGATTTCTTTTCTTTTCTTTTTCTTTCTTTCTTTTTTTTTTTTTTTTGATTTTGAAATATTTGCATATACATGTGGTATCTCAGAGATGGGACCCAAGAATAAACATGACATTCATTTATATTTTGTATGCACCTTAAACACATAGCCTGAAGTTAATTTTATACTTAATATTTTGTGCATTAAACAAAGTTTGCATACACTGACACCATGCATCTTTGGAAGTAGGCCCAAGTCTAAGAAGGCTTATGATACCAACTTCTTTCAGTTAGTCTCAAAGGTGCTATAAGTTCCCTTTGCATACTGAACAAAGCCACTATTTCAGCCATGCATGTGGACGATTTTGCAGTAGTCTGGATTTTGAAATTCCAGATAAGGGATATTCAACCTGTATTCCCTTTAAATATAATCTTAGCATGCATGCTATAGATTGCAAGGCCTAGTAATACCAACATTTCACATTTGGACCTAGTTTCTGATGAGGTGTTGCTAGATATTGATACTGATCTACATAAACTCAAACTAGATAATGAGGAAATTGAAACAGTTAAAGATTTCCCATATCTTGGATGAAATACTTATCAGAAAGGAGACTGCAATCAAGAAATCATAAGAAGATTAGGGCAGCTATGAAAGAACTTAGATAAGATTGTAAAGTGTAAAGATATACAACTAAACACTAAAGTCAGAATTGTCCAAGCTATGGCATTCCACATCACCATTGTATGGATGTGAGAGCTGGACAGTGAAGAAGTCTGATAGAAAGAAAATCAACTCCTTACAGATGTGGTGGTGGAGAGGAGTGCTGAGGAAACCTTGGATGGCCAAATAGATAAACAAATGACTCTTAGAATAGATCAAGCCTGAACTCTCCCCAGGAAGCCAAGATGATGAAACTGATGCTATTGCATTTTGGCCATATCATGAGAAGGCACGACTCACTAGAAGAGACAATAATGCTAGCAAAGATAGAAGGTAGTGGAAAGAGAGGCTAGACTTAATCAGGGAGGTCATGGGCCTGAATCTGAAGAACTTGAGAAGAGCAGTGGAGGACAGGGGATTCTGAAGAAGTGTCATTCACATAGTCACCATGAGTCAGGGAGTGACTTGAGGGCAGTTAACAACAAACCTAATGGTACCCACCATGTATCATGCCAAGCATAGAAATGAATAGTCTGTCTTTGTAAGCAGATCAGTTTTATCATGTCTCAGACTCTCAAACTTGAGTCAAAAAGCATACTGAGCCAAGTTAATTCGTATCTGATGAGAAACTGGTTCCTCACCTCCATCTGAGTTATAACTGCTCTCCCAGTACTTTTGCAGTTCAGGATAAGGACTTACATCTCCTTTACCTTGCAAGTAGATTTTTAATGACGTCTCCCACCTTTGAAGATGAGTCAATAATGGCTTCCCACTCATCCTGTTTGTGTGAACTGCTTCAGACTACTTCCTAGCTAACCTTTTATATTTCATTATCAGGATAAGACAATGACTATGATTTTGTTTTTACTGCTATTGTGCTCTTATGTTTCTAGCTGCCACTGAAGGGACATAGTAATATTATAGACATCCTTATCTTCAATAGTTTTTCAGGCCTTCATATATATGACTAACACAAATGCTAGCACTTGAAGCAGTGTCCTGAGGCTATATCCTTCATGTTTATAGTGTGTGTCTAGACAGATGGCTTGAAACCACTTATCAAATACCAGAAAAGTCTTAGGAATCAGAAGAGTCCCTAAAATTGCTTTCTGATTCCAGAGCTTCTTAGTCCCTATGCTTTTAGCAGAACTAATAGTCAATCATTCTAAGCAAACATTACAATTTTCATTATAAATCGCTTAGTTCAGCTTAGATATATCTTTTAGAATCTCCTGGAGTTTTGTTCTAGAATCCCTCCCCCAATGAATATCAAAATCGCTGGACAATAAAGTCCCATTATATACAATGGTGTAGTAAAAACAGTGTCCTTTATATAAAATGGCATAATCATGGTCCGTTTTGTGAATTTTAAAAAAATATGTATTTTCAAGGCATGAATGGTTGAATCTGATTTGGAGGGCCAACTGTACATACCAACCCATGATTCCCAAGGGCCCTTGAGAATAAGACAATGTCACTTCTAATAATGCTGTAGTTATCAGTTATTATTATTAACCTTTATTTATATAGTGCTGTAAATTTACACAGTGCTGTACATAGAATCTTTTTAATTAGATGGTCCCCTGCCCTCAGGCTAGTTGCAACAGGAGGGATGCCTCTCATTTCAAATGTCACAGCTGATGTGTCCTCTCTTTAAAAACGGCTCACTTGGCTAAACTGTGAGATTGAAAAATCTTTTCTGAGAAACCACATGCAAAAATTACACCTTCAAAAGAACATCAAGAACGCACTGCAATGTTTTCTGTTGTTTTTCTTTGTATTACTGCAGACATCTAAACTTCCTGTATAAAACACTCAAAGAAGGTTTACATTAAAAAAAGGATTCTCAAGGTAAACCCCTTTGCTGTAAAGACTTAAACCATAATCCAATCACAGCTCTACCAAATTTTCATGCAGAGTCTCTTTCTTAGCATTTTTTCCAATTTTATTTTGTATGAACACAAAGCACAATTGGTTCATTCCTTCCTGAAAGTATATAAAAGGAATTCTTCCATAAAAATGGTGGTCAGGAATAGAGGGGCTCTTTAGGGCTCCCATCTGCAGTTTGCGCTAATACAGTGAAACTGACAACAAAGGCTTTGGAAATACACAAAGAGCTTTGGAAATGCCTCAGTTTCAAAAGCAATTTGTCTTGCTTCAGTATTTCGATGGAGATTGCCTAAAATGGCCTTGGCCTTTGGTGGATAGTTTCAGGGTACTTTGGAATCCTAGTTTAATAACTGTTAACTTTAATAACTTCCCAGAAAGTCCTTAACCTCCTGGCTCTGTTTGAGTTAAGCTCTCCCATTAACACTTTAACATCTTGACCCTGATGTCTATGCAATGGGTTACTGTTTTAAATTGTAATTTTTATTATGTCATTTTAATTGATGTTAGTTTAATTCAATTTTAAGGGGCGGGTGGTTGGGTATGGGTTGTGTATATTTTATCTTGTATTTTTTAATTGATGTAACCCGCTCCGATTGGATACAGAGGAGGGGGCTATAAATAAAACATTATTATTATTATTATTATTATTATTATTATCCTACATATATGTGAGTGTCTGTATGTAGTGAGGACTCAAAAAGAACACAAAATGTATATAACTTGTAATGTTTCAGTACTATATTTTTGTAGTTTAATATAAATAGTGCCTTTCAAACAGTAAGAGGACTCGCATTCTCAAGGATCCTTCTGCTTCTTCAGGATATACTACAGCCAGTATAGTTCGTAGGTGAACATCTTTCTTTTCATGTTATTAGACGTGAATACAAATAATTTCCCTGTTTTATCATACATAAAGATCACTGTGCACACACACACACACACACACACAAAATATCCTCACGCATCAGCAGTGTACCACTGTTATTATCAGTGTCTTACTCTGTTTACCCCAAATAATCTGTTTGCTTTGGACAAGCCGAGTTGACTTTCCTCCATTCCATGAGAAAGAGTCATAAGTGAAATATTTTTAAAATATTAGCCGCCTTCATATTTCCTGTGAGGTTAAGACATGGCTTTGTTCTAGTCATTTTTCCAAAAATAAAAGTGTTTACCCTCTATAGAAACACAGACTACAAATGGCATGAGACACATTGTAGATACCAGCAGTAACATACCCAATACCAAACACTTGAAAATATCTTAATACTTCACTGCACCTTTCCACCTGCCCTACTAACGCTCTCAATGGAAAATCTCAAGCTTGGTCAAATGAGATCCAATACTCAGTGCATATTCTCCAGTATTTCACAGATGAAAACTTGGTCAAGTAACATCAGAGTGTTATTAAGATGACAAAAGCTATAAATGAGGAAGATCACACAAGCTAGGAAGAGGCTGTAGTAGTTTGCTTTTTTGTCTGAACCTCCTGCAAGGGCAAGATTCTGATGAAAAAATCTTTATCAATATTGTAGCTTTTTCTAGTGTATTTTTTGATGCTGAATTTGAAAAGAACTATAAAAATATCATACTATACACACAGTTCTTTCACATATTAAATATTTTTTTATCAATTCAGTTGTTACTCAGTTTTGATTAAGTGTAGACACTGATGTTCCAGTGTAATCTCTTTCAGTGCTTTTGAACAGATTTTTGGGTTTCATATCATTGAATTAAAATATTTTAAAAGTCTATTAGAATACTTTAACCCCCTTCTTACTCTTTGCAAGGTAATTCTTTGAAGGATTATTTCATTCAGTCCAATACTGAAACACAGAAACATCAAAGCAAGTTGTGGATCTGAGGCTATTTTTGGATTTAGAATACCAAATTCCTATAAAACCAGCATGCATTTTTTAAAAAAGTTTTAGGACACTCAACTTTACAGGCTTGTGTTATTTAGTGTCCTAAAATGATTTTATTATTTTTATATTTATTATAATATTTGAGATCCTCAAATATTGGACATAAATATTTTAATTCATTCATTCATTCATTCATAAGATTAAGGAATATAATGAAATCACATTTTTTCCTTCCTTAAGACAATAGTTTCATTTATTTAGGGTGACAAAATAGTCAGAACAATACTTTGTACTGGGGGAGGGAGTTATCACATCAGCTCAAAATTAACTGTAGTAGCAGACATGAATAAGTTGCACACACTCCTTTTCACTTCGTTTAGTTACAGAAACAGTCCACATCCTTTGGCTAAATGCACATTTTTATCAGGTGGGAGACACTCTCCAGGGCAAACTATATAGTGCAGTGAAAAGGAAGCTAGGAGCTATATCTTTTTCTTATTCAGTAGTAAATCCAGGGCACTTGACTTGGATCAGTACCCTAACATGGAAGGGGGAAATGGGATCTTTTAACCCCTTATTACCATCCAATATTGTCTAGAAGATTATCTCTCTCCTATATCTAAAACTGCAGTAAAAAAAGGATTTTAAAAAATAACACTAATTGCAAGTACAAAGATCAAAATCCAGACTGGGACCCCCTTCCTGTGTGTGTGTCTGACTGTGTGTATGTGGGTAAAGGCTAAAGTCTCTCATGGGTTGGGTCTCCCATGTTTACTTTTAAGTAAGAAAAAGCAAGGCCACTCTTTGTGCCTTTAAAAGTATGTTTAGTTTGACACCTTCACAACAGCACAGTGAGAAAATGAACATTGCTTATGAATAATTAAAGGAAGCCTAATCTCTTGAAAGGCTGTAACAATAACTGAAGAATTACATGTACCAATTCACACAGTGCTCCCTTCCCTCACTCGTTTCTAAAGTGGCTGAATTCTACAGTCCTCTCAGATGGTGTGATATCCACATGTGGACCAGAACAAGTATAAATCCAGAAGCCACTCCTGCTACAGCTTCAAGAATTCATGCAACTGCTACTCCCATGACACAACCATTTATACATTATATTTTTCTATACAGGAATATGCCCAACCAGGGCAAACGGAGAAGATATCAAGCTCTACAGCTTAGAATTGCTAGACATAACCTTCCTATATTCTATTCAGAACATTATTATATCAGTATGCAAAGGAATCGTATAACCCCTTTGAGTAATGAGTGAAAAAAGTTGTAACATAAGCTTTCATAGATTTCAGTCTGCTTCCTCAGATGAATGGTGGGAACTTGGTTTGAAGCAGACCAAGTCTACAAAAGTTTATAATACAATTTCTTTCGTCTACAAAGGTTGTAATACAACTGATACTGCAGACTAACATGGCTACGTTTCTGAATTCCTGTATCAGGATATTTAATGGCATACATGGGCTTTGCCTGTGATTTGTAATCCAAATAAAGTGGGTCCATAGTATCCTCTGGGGTTTGGTTCTAGGACCCTGTGGATACCAAAATCCATAGATGCTGAAGTCCCATTAAGTGCAATAGTATAAGAAAATGGTGTCCCTTATGTAAAATGACAAAATCAAGGCTTGCTTTCTTGGAATTTATATTTGTAAAAATTATTTTCAAGTGTGGATGGTTGAGTTTCTGTATAAAGAATCTGTGGATACAGGGGACCAACTGTACTATCCACACTTACATTAAATCAGCTTCAACAAGGTGGCTATATAAGGTACCTGACACATCACAGCTATCGTTTATTCACAAATTGTGAAGAAGAGACTCCTTATCAGCCCTTCCTTTTCATACCAAGTAGCATTTTTATGTAGTCACACATTTTCTCCACCACCACATTCTGTTAGAGTTCTTTTCCCATTAGTATACTCTAAACATATTTTACAACATATTATTAAATATTCCGAAAGGGGCTTTTTTACCCATCCATATTAAAATATGGAACAAAATACTAATCAGTGTGCAGAAATTTTTGGTCAGCAACCATGTCTGGATTTTAAAAAAACTAGACATAGAAATAACACACACACCCTTTTTTCATTGCAGTGAATGGGGAAGAAATGCTTAACGCTTCCCTCTCTACTTGCAATCACAATGATGAAAATTACAACTCTCTGCTGTGCTCAGCCTTGATTTTATTTTTTATTTTTCAAAACACTCCTATTGGCAGCTTTTCATCTAATACTAATTACCATACAAGAGGGATTGGTTAAATTTCCCTTCCCTGTGTGATATGAGAGAGAATCATATCACATTTTTTTAAGCCTAGAAAGAGGTAACAACCAAGGAATTAACATAATGGCTAGTTTGATTCTCATTCAACAATGCCATTCATCTACTAAGTGAAAACAATAAAGAAGCCCTCATAAAGAACTCAGCTTGAACCTGGCAGTGCTTGGACAAATAAAACAAGAAGTTGTACTTTTTCTGACAAACCACAATCCACAAACCACAAATCGACAGATGGGCAACTCCATGCCGCTCATCTTTTCCCCGAGTCAGTGCTGCAGCAGCTGCACGCTGCAACATTGACACACTGCCAAATAGAAGCTGCCTTGATAGGCTTCTTTTTTGTGGCATTGCAAACAGGAAGGGGCATCGCTTCCTGCCAGCGACATCTGGATGCCGCGCAGCAGCATCATGGCGGCCTCCGTGTGGACGGGAAACCACCATGATGGAAGCATCCGTATGGACTAGGGTCCCAGAGAGTATGGTTGATGCGTGCTCCTGAACCCTAGAATCGGTGCCAGCACACCTCTTCCCGCCTGTTTGTACTGGGCCTTAGTGTTGCTTCAGTCTGTCAGCAGCATTAATTGAAAGCCTAGATTGGTAATACAAAGAACGTTGGTAATACAAATAACATTTAATACCAGTGACCTCTTTCTACCATATCCTCTTTGTTAAACAAAGCAGTGCACCTACTATTGCTTTTGAACTAGGATCACTTGAAAGGTTTGATCTCTGCAAATTCTGATGCAAAGTAACCTTATTCTCATCTCTTCTCTCCGATTAGTATGTAAAGAAGAATATAATTACACTTTAGATTTTATATTTCTCCAGACTTTGCAATGCAGTTCCCAGCTCAACAGAGGTATGAGAAAGTTTTTTAAGATGCATATGTATGCATTGAGAAAGCACTTATAAATATGTATTGTGTGATATATATATATATATATACAAAATGAATATTAATATTAATATTAAAAGACACATTTATGCAGACTTTACTGAAAATTACCCATTAATGCATTACAACTCTCAAAATACACCAGCCATGCTTACTGGATATTTTGGAATCTATAGTCCAAAAAGTAACTTTCCCAAACTCTGATCTTTACAGTTAAATAGAAAAGTGGCATTTGGCTTTCTCACACGACAAGACGCTGGCCATTTTGCTTGTCCTAGATTCAGTTCTCTGACCTCTTGTATTCAAAGTGAGACTCACACCCATCCCATCCAAAACAAAAGTGTGCTCTCCCAGAATAACATGTATGCTGGTGTGTCCTTTTACCTTTAAGGATCTACTAAGCTGCCAGTTGACAAGCTGGTATGTTTTGCATAGCAGTACCAACATTACGTCAAAGTAATCCCTGGGGAGTTGTTCTTGTCTGGATGTGCTTCCTATCACTCATGTGCCAAAGATATATTTTCACAGCAGACTATGAATCATGAGTAAGGAATGAATGCTTGATAGCCTCTGTAAGCCTGCAGTCCACAGTCAATGTTTTCATTCCCATTCTGCCTGATATTCTGATAGCAGTTAAAACAACTTTATGTCTTTATGTACTTCAAATGCCAGATAAGCCTAACACATTAGTCAATATTGTGCTTTATTCATTCATTCTGCAAATTATGTATGTTCTGTGTGCTCCTTCTATTTTTATCACTATCCTATGTAACCATTCTTTATGGGCAAAAAACATACAACAAAAAGGGGATGATTTCCCCTATGCTACTCAGAATATGAGCAGAAAAAACTCCCCTAACTAAGGAAGGATTATAACTGAGTGACAATACCATTTTATAAGCCTAATGACACATTCTGTGAACTTAACCCAAGTACTTCAAATCATCTATATTCTGAATTCAGGAAATTATCCTGCTGGATGAAGTCAACATTCACAAGTTTTTAACCTATTCCTCAAAAGATGCAGCCTTTTGACAAGTTTTTCTTCCTTTTAGGAAGCAATCTTTCAATGACAATTTTCTGTTCAGGAACTTTTGCACAGAACTGCAAAGTTACTGTGGCTTCTTATCTGTCAGATGTGCTTCCCACATTCTAACTTTGAATTTAATCATGTTAAATATGCCAATATGCCTCTTTAGCAGATGTATAGATAAGACAACAATAGGTATATGACCACATTAATTTTTAATGCAATGTTGACATTTCTATCTTGTGGTTTTATTATGCTCCATCACTGTAAAAATTAAAGTAAGTGGAAACAGACAAAAGCATACATCAAATGTAGCTTTCCAATGATGGAAGACTGGTGTGGTCTATGCTTATATTATGATACACATTAATAGCAAGCACTAGAGCAAAATAATAAACCTCCTACAAGGGGAAATATATTATGAAAAATAAAGCTGGAACAGTGAGGGAGGTTAACCTAAACATATGAAAGACATATTACACAGATAATGGTCACCAGAGAAGAAAATATGTTGACCAACAAAATACTGAGAGAGTGCCAAGCTCCATTATTGATTATTGCTGTTGCTATTAGTACCCTGTTTCCCCGAAAATAAGACATCCCCATAAAATAAAACCTAGTAGAGGTTTTGCTGAATTGCTAAATATAAGGCCTCCCCTGAAAGTAAGACCTAGCAAAGTTTTTGTATATACATATAGATACACTATATAATATTTTTTTGTTCAACAATAAATATTAATTCTTCTTCATGGAAAAATAAGACATCCCTGAAAATAAAACCTAGTGCATCTATGGGAGCAAAAATTAATATAAGACACTGTCTTATTTTCGAGGTAGTACAAGTTGAATCTTCTTTATCCAAAATGCAGGGGACCAGAAGTGTTTTGGATTTCTGATTGTTTTGAATTTTGGAATACGTCTTTTGCATATATGAACATAATGACATATCTTGAAGATGAGACCCAAGTCTAAACAGGAACTTCATTTATGTTTCATATACACATAGCTTGAAGGTAATTTTATACAGCATTCATTATGTGCATGAAACAAAGTTTGTATACAATGAACATTTCTGGAAAAAGTTCTGGTTTTTAGAATAGTTCATATTTTGAAATTATAGATAAAGGAGAATCAATCTGTAATAGCATTATTGCCAGATGTACTGTCAGCTACTGGGCAGTTGGCAACTTCTGTAAATTGTAAGTCATATAAGAACCACCAAGCAGAAAAGAAACCCCACGGCTCCAACTAGAGAACAAAGCATTTGAAGCAAGTCTATTACTGACTTACCTTAGTATTCACACAAGCTTTTCCACGTTTATATTCCTTATGGCTTGCTCTTTTATCTAGCTTATTCCACAAAGCTTTGGCTTTCCAACTGGTCACTTTTGATTTGAGCATTGGATAAAAGTTCCTGTTGTCCAATGGATCTAATTCAAGGTGACGGATGAGGATATTAAAGGCTTGAATTGTGCCTTTGCATGTTGAGGCTTGAACGAAGTTTTCAAATATTTGGCCAGCTTGGTTATATTTCTCATCACCCTTTTCCGACATGTTCTGAGAAGACAGAGGGGAGTATCCTAATGGCATACTCTGAGGCTGAGGTTCATATCAAAGATGCAGTCAAGTTTTCCCGAACACATAACATCTAGGAAGAGACAGAAATAGGTCAAGTTTGTTTGTTTGTTTGTTTATTGACTTTGTATCTGGTCTTTCTCCCAACATGGGATTCAAGGCAGCTTACCATAATTTTTTAAAAGTCAAGTTAAAACATTAATTTATGAAAGTGAAAAAGAAATTAAATATCCATATTATTAGAATGACAACGAAACACTCTATAAACATGGGAGAATATTTAAATTATAGTTTCAATAAAGTATGATTAACAGAGATAGAGAGATGGAGATAGATAGAGAGATAGATAAATAGAGATAGAGACAGAGAGATAGCACACCACTTTGTACAGACACTAGAGATGCATAATTAAAATTAAAAGGCCTCCCTAAATAAAAATGTCTTCATCTGCTGGCAGAAAACAGGCAGGAAGGGGGCAGGCAGACCACAGGGAAGGCTCTCTCCCAAGTCTTCCCCACTCACACCTGCAAAGGTTGTGGGACTGAAAGAAAACCTCCCTCTGCAGACCTTAGAGCTTGCCCTGGCTTATATAAGGAGACACACACTATCAGATAGTCTGGACCCTAGCCATGTAGAGGTCAAAACCAGCACTTTGAATTCTGTCTGGAAATAGATCGGTAGCCAATTCAGCTGTTTTAACAGGGGAATGCCACCTCATGACAAGATTCAAATCTTTATGAACCACAAGTTAAGAAGCCAGCTGGATACAATAAACAGCAACATAGGAATTACCTTTGGAACCA
This sequence comes from Urosaurus nigricauda, assembly GCA_034509955.1. Taxonomy (NCBI): domain Eukaryota; kingdom Metazoa; phylum Chordata; class Lepidosauria; order Squamata; family Phrynosomatidae; genus Urosaurus; species Urosaurus nigricauda. The sequence continues at coordinate 99,701,151 of JAOEGL010000001.1, forward strand.
GCTGAATAAAAAGACCTGTCATTCAGGAAACTGCACATAAAAGGCAACAACTCTCCAGTCTCCCAATGGGCTGTTCTACAAGAGCACTACAGGCAAGGTTACAATCTAACAACTTCCAGAATACAGTATTGTCTAAATAAGGGCACAGTACAGGCAAATCACTCCAAATGTTTACGCATGTGTTATATTTTCCCAGCTAAGTGTATCAAAGGTCAAGAACAAAGTATACAGCTTACAACATCCAGCATGTTAGATGATCACAATTCAGTATATGTCTTTATGTAATAAATATATACAGTCAGCCCTCCTTATACATGAATTTTTTATCCATGGATTTGAGCACCCATGGCTTGAGAATATTCAAAAAAGTATAAATTCCAATTTGCAAACCTTGATTTTCCATTTTATATAATGGACACCATTTTACTATGTTATTGTATTTAATGGAACTTGAGCATCCACAGATTTTGTTATCTACGGGGGTGTCCTGGCATCAAACCCCAGCGGATAATAAGGGCCCACTGTAGTACATATATAAAATCCTTTCTGGTGGAACATTACATCCTTATACAACACATGCACACACATGCACACACACTATGCTCTGATGGATACTTTTTTGGTGCACCTTCTTCTGCACCTCATTTTTCTTGTTGTTTGCAAAAATCCAATCCTGTTTCCAGCAAGCTGCTTATCCTAGGGCAGGGGTGGGCAACTGGAGCAATATCACTCTATAGCAGAGCAGACCACCCAACTGGGCTTTAGATGGGCCAGAGGCTGCAACCAAAAGTGACTTCCAGTTGTCACTCCTAGGCTTATTGCACCTATGAAGGGCACTGAGTGAGGTAAAAGTGTAAACTGTTGCTCCAGGTTTAATGGGAACTAAGCTGACTTTGAAAAGCCAGATAGTGTAGTGGTTTGACCATTGCACTACAACTGGAGACTGGATGAACCACACACAATTTCAACCTCGCTATCTCACCCCCCAAACAAAACCAGTAATAGGATTGCTATAAGTTTGAAACTACTTCAAGGCACACAACAAAAACTGGGTTTGATGGGAACAGGAGGGGACAGAGACTTTCCTGTCCCTGCTACAGGGCATGATTCTCTTTATTCCTACTTTCATAATAATAAAAAAAAACTCTCTTGCACAAAAATTTCTGCAGGAAACAATTGCAAAATGTCATGAAAGTGAAGCTCCTCATATTTTTCTTCAAGTATTTATAAAGAAATGTAGATCATTTAGTGCTCTCAAGCACTGCCAAGTTAATGCCTTTTTAAATGTCTCCTGTGACATGTATATTTCTTCAGAATATATTTCTTTTACTGAAGAAATACTTGGAGGCATTTCAAAATGTTTGAGCAAACATGGGGTAGAGCATCTTATCCAAATAGCAAATCTGCCTTTCCTTCTGAATGAAATTGTGGCTATCTTCTTGCTGGTGAACCTCTGGACAAGGTACTCATTATGTCACACATTAGGACTGCATCACATAAACGCAACATTGCTTATGTCCTCTTTTAGTAATGCTGCCCAACAGTATTGGAAAGGATTTCTGCAGAACTAAGGGGCAGTGGATAAAGCTTTGCCAAATACTTGCAGTGAGTTAAAGCCAAGTATTAAGTCTCTTGACTGTTGCCAGACATTCCTTACTCATATGAGGTTGTTGGGTTTTGTTGGGTTTTGTTTTTTTCATTATTATTATTATCACGGTACCAGTTCAACTGAAGTGATCCCATTTTCACAAAGGTGGAGAATTTCTTCTCTTTCTCATGGAAGACCTCTTGTCCTTAATATCACAAGCATAACATTCTACTCCCTGGCTCTTTCCTAATTTTAGAATAGTACAGGTAACTGGACTTTTAACTGCAGTATGACTGTATTCTGATTTCAAAATCACATACATTCTTCACTGAGTTTTACATTGATCTTGGATCTGAAGCTGGAAAATACATATTAAATACATTACAATGGCAGTATTTTACCAAAGCAACTCTTCATTCCTTACCACATCAAAATGAATTTGTTGAGTATTATTTGAAAACTGTCTCCATGACATGAATTAGCTTTGCGTGACTAATAATCACAGTTCTAATTATAACACAATAATGTGAATCTGGTCCTCATGAAAAAAGTGCCCACATGAGGGGAGATTCCTAGGAGACAAAAGAGGATGCTTTTGCTCTATAAGAGATCTATATCAGAATTCAACCTACTACACCACTGTGAGTAACAGGAGCCTGTGGGTATCTCCCATATTCTATCTAGTGCAACCCACTTCCCTTCAATTCCTTTGCTAATTGGAAGGAGAGAAGCCATTTAAGGATGTGGGAGATGTCACAAGCCTGAGCCCATAACAAGACAGTACAATGGTACATTAGATCCCCTAGATTCTTTCCTCCACAGGCCACCTCTCTTATCAAGAGCTGCAAGCTACAACTGGCTGCCTCTTCTCAGGGTTGTTCAGCTACTTGCTTAGCAATTGGTGCACTGGGGTATGCATTCTGTGGAAAACATACAGTAGCACCCAAGGTGGGAGCAGAGGAAGAACAGGACCTTGTTATGCCAGCTGAAGGCCCTTCTGTGTACAGGCCCTACACTTCCAGCAGGACTGAGGATTAAAAACTAACATTGAGCCAGGCTTACCAAAAGAAACAAAAGGTTCCTCTGGATGTAATGGGGATTTTGGGTTCTCTTCATTACTTCTCTTACTTTTAAAAAATTAAAAGAGCTCAGCTGTCATTTTTCTACTTGAAGTTATGCTTATGATAACAGTAAGCAAAGCACCGCAAGCAGTCAGAAACTGTTCTGAAAAAGATCATTTATCTTGCTTGACCTGGAATTATGATTTTGAAGTTCTGTGTTTCTTACAATGTATGTTTTGCTGGTTATCTCCTTCCACTGCTCCTCCTATGAAAACAGGGACATATTTTATAGGTGAACAAAATCTAACACAAACCTGGTACACAGAACCTCTAGGAAATACAAGGGACAAAAGAGGTCACATATTTTCCATATAGAATTTCTCAGGTTCAATTGGCATCTCCAGGAGGAATTAAAATACAAATAGTCACTATCATACTCCACTTGGGAGATGCTTTTCTACCTTACACATAAAACTGTAACTCTGAGATGTTGCAGTGAAACTTAATTTGAAAGATTCAGGGCAACCAAATGAAGATATTATTTCACAAATCACATAGTTAAAAGCATGGAATTCAATTTGGAATACAACAGATTTAAGTCTTGAACACAAGTTGCTATGGAATGCAAGTGATGGCCACCAGCACTGATGGCACTCAATGTGGATTAAAAAAATAAATTGAGGATAAGACTATTAATGGCTACTAGATTTATTACCTCCACTATCTGAAGCAGTATGACTTTACTTACCTCATAACTTGGTGTTATCTCCAAATTTGATAAGCATGCCCTCTATTCTATCATCCCAGATGTTTATAGAGATGCTAAACAATATCAGAACACTGTAGCACTTCACTAATAATTTTTCTTCCAGATGAGAAGAAATCATGAACTTTGGGGAGTATGCCATCCATCAGTTACAAATCTGCCTAACAACAGCAATGTCAAGTCCACATTTTACCAGCCTGTCTGAAGGAATATCATGGAGGGCCTTGTCAAAAGCCCTGTTTGAATCAAGAAATATTACATGAGCCAAGAAGAGAGACCAAAGGCTAAGGGACCAAAGATGCTCGTATGTCCTAGCTGATAAACTGAGGCCTTAACTGATCCCAGCTCTACCTTATATTTACTGATATGGCAAGGATAGTGCCAAGTTGCTGCGTAAGTGTGCCTTCAATGTTAACCTAAGTAGGGGAAAACACTGTCCTATGACCAGAAGTGTTGGAAGCATAGCCTTAAAACACTCTTGTAGAATATGATCTTCTAGTGGTTAACACATAATATTCCCCATTAAACTGCATTTATGGGTCACTATATATTTTTATTACCGAGCTGGCTCATTTACAGAAGTCTGAACTTTTAGTTCAGTTTCTGGACATAATGCTTTTTCCAGGCTATACTTTTGGGATATTGTCAGTTCAACTGAAACAAGCCCCTGTGTGACTTCATTTTATTACCAAAACTAAACATTCACTCTGCCTTTATTTCCTGTCTTTGCTTTTAGTTTTATCCAAGACACACAGTAAGACAAACTAAAATTAGCTTTAAATTTTTAAAGTAACCTTCATGTGTACATGAAAACTATCAACCGCCCTTTAGCACTGAGCAAAGCTTGTTGGGCATTATGATTCATATGGAAGTACTTTCAAAGTGCCTAACAGATTCACATGAATAGTTTGTGAACTTCAACATACTCCCCAGTATTTCAGAGAGGCAAACCAGGAATAGCATGCCCTCTATTCCGTAAGACTGTCTTGTCCATTTAAGTTTCTTCTTGTAAGTATGATGAGGATCTTAATTTTAGATTTCCAGACAGAAGCACCCTAATTTGCTTGGGCTTGACTCTTCTTAACTAGTGCCAACCCAACTTAAGCTTCCATTATTATTATTTATTTATTTATTTACATAGCACTGTAGATTTACACAGCACTGTACATACAGTTAATAAAATCGATACAAATGAAACCTGCCTGACTCCGTTGTGGGACAATGGGTCTATTCAGTGAGGATTGAGGTTGGAGGCATTTGGATTGCACTGTACTCAGGACATCCCTTCTTCAGTAACAACGGGAGGTTGGGCATCAAAGACCTCCAAGTCACACAAAGGATGGGAGAAGAGGAGGGAAAAGAAGATGAGATACATTGCAAATCTGTGATTTGGAGGTAGATTTTTTTCATAGATGGTGATGCCATGGGTTGCCACACTGAGTGACACCAATCCTAGTGATATCACTGTGGTACATCTGATGATCTGATGATGATTTTTCTGCCCCTGGGATATTCTAGGGATTCCCCAGACTGCCCTAAATGCTAAATTCTATAAATCCATATCTGGTTTTGAAAAAATGACTGTATTATATGAAATAATGTAGCATCCTGGATGCTTTCAGGAGAGACTGTTTAACCTTGGGAGAAAGAGGGCAACCCTGAGAACCTGGAGAAGTTGAAGTCTACAAGAAACAGTCTCGCAGACTCACATGCAATGCTGGGGTTATACTGTGTCTGCTACCCATTTGGAAGACAGACTACAGTACTCACATGAGAAGATTATCTTCAGTAATGGCCTGGATACGGGCAAACATGTTGAAACTATATCCAAACAAGACAGAGGTGTTCCTGGTCGGAAGGTGGATCAGGGGAACAGGGATCCAGCCTGTATTAGATGGGGCCACACTCCCCCTGAAAGCTCTTGAAGGCCCAGGTCTTTGCTGTGACCAGGAGTGCTTTCACACATTTAAAATTTGTGCTCCAGCTGCACCTGTTCTCTGAGAAGTCGGATCTGGCCACAGTGGTACATGCCTTGGTTCCGTCCCATTTGGACTACTGTAATGGGCTCTACATGGGGCTGCCTATGAAAAATATTCGGAAAATTCAGCTGGTTCAAAGAACTGCTGCCTGGCTGTTAACAGGGGCAGATTACAGAGATCATACAACGCCCCTGTTGAAACAGCTTAATTGGCAGCCAGTTTGTTTCCGGATAAAATTCAAGGTACTAGTTGTCACCTATAAAAGCCCTACAAGGCTCAGGTCCACACTATTTGACAGAACGTTTCTCCTCATAGAATCACAAAGTTGAAAGAGACCATAAGGGCCATCCAGTCCAACCCCCTGCCATGCAGGAACTCCCAATCAAAGCATACCCAACAGATGGCCATCCAGCCTTTGTTTAAAGATCTCCAAGGAAGGCGACTCCACCACTCTCCTGGTATGAACCAGCCAGGAGTCTGAGCTCCTCTGGATAAGCCCTTCTCTCCATCCCAACATCATCACAAACATGGTTTGTGGGAACACAAGAGAAGGCCTTCTCGGTGGCTGCCCCTAGACTCTGGAACTTCCTGCCCAGGGAGATCAGAATGGCTCCCTCCTTGATGGCCTTCCGTCGGCAGGTTATGACCTACCTGTTCACACAGGCATTTAAGGAATTGTTATGAGGACAGACTGGGATGTTGAACCATTTTTTAAAAAATGTTTTAATTATACTGTTTTTAATGCTGTGAAGCTGCTCTGAGTCCCACTCCTAGGAAAAGAGCGGGATACAAATAAATATAAGAAATAAATAAGATTAAAATAATTCCAACACCAGTGTGAATGAGAGGCCATTGTTACATCAAATCTATTCTTTCATATGTTTTTCAATAGCTTTTACATTTGTTTTATGTGTTAATTAATCTGTTTATGCTTTAATTGTACATCTTCTATTTGGTTTTACTGTTAGCTGGCGTGAATCTCAAGGCAGGATTTTAAAAATCTAATAAATAGGTAATATATTTCAGAAGAGTAAAGTACCAGCTATATAATTCCCTCAAGTCCAATAGGCCTTAAGAAGCAGAAAGGCTTCCAGAGGATTTGACTAATCCCAAAATTCTAAGGGAGGAGAACAGCTTCTGACTTCCAGAAAAATGAGAAACTGCCTATTGTTTTCTAGGTTTCAATTACCATGTACTGTTAGAAAGGACTTTGGTCTTTTCCTTCCCATTACCTATTATAGTAATACATCCAGACCAAAACAACCTCATAGCAATAAAGACATAATCCACACGTGTGCCTTTACTCACCATCCCATCAATTAAAATTTGTTTTCAAGAGTTAGCGAATAAGACTACAGCTCTGTAGACACTTACTTGGAATAAATTCCATTGAACTCAGTGGGGCATACTACTCCCGAATACACAAATATAAGTTTGATTTCCTTTATCTCTCCTTTAAAACCTGAAGCTCTAGTAACTAACTCTGAAAACCGACTATCACTATGACTCAATGACCAAAGTCTGAGAGGAAAAAGCACAAGTAACCACAACCCATTTTACAGTCGCATAAAGAGGAACTAAATCCATCTGGGTGAATATGTGTCATCAACATCTTGATGTTTCCAGAGGAAGAAAAGAGACAAAAAGTTTTGTGGCTAATCTTGAAATTATATAGCCCTGAGGGAGAGAAAGATGAAAATATGTGATGTATGCACAACAAACAGAAAATCTGAATAAATTGAAAAACACATCTATCCTGAGGTATTGGAATATTTTTCTGGATAGTTCAGTGGAGAAGGTTCTACTTTCCTCTCTAATCCTGTTTCCTATGTCATGATTTATCCCATGCATCAGCAGAGAGCAGAGAAAAGGGGAGAGCTGATAAGCCTGCCACACCAGCTACCTCCATGATATTAAACAAACAAATAAACAGAAACATAGGTGTATACGTTTGGCTACTATGGTTGTTCTCCATACTGGTGTTACCTTAAAACAGGGGGGAAAGTGTAGCTAATGTGTCACATGCAGGCTAGACCCAGACACAACCGACTAAAAAAATGTGATTTTTTTTTTAACCAAAACTATTTTTAAAAGGTTCAAGCCATCTGCTAAACTCAATGGTGTAGGGCTCCCTAAGATACAACATAACCTCAATTTTGGTGATATCAGGAATATTGGTGTCATCAGAAAAAGTAAGGTGAGGAGATGAAAACTAGCCCCCACACCCTGTATAGTTACCCTCACCTGCCTTAAAACATTGCTAGTCTTTCACATCTTTAATGATAAGTGCTGCTAGATAAGAAAGCTATATAAATATAAATATATTTATATAAATATAGCTATTTCTGCTATAATAGTAATATAATGATCCTCCAGTTTCCCCTATTGCCATTCTTGTTCTAATTGCTTTAGATAATTGTTACTGGGTTTTGGTATGATTTTATTATTATGACTTCTTATGTGAAGGGGGATAGGTTAAAGGGTTGGGGAGATTAAGGGAATTTTTTATTATTATTATGTAGTTTGTATTTGAATTTTTGTTGTTACCTGCCTCGATCCTCAAAAAGGAAGAGGTGGAATACAAATAAATAAATAAATTATTATAATAATGTTTTTTATTTTATTATGGCTTCCAATAAGTTTTTTGGGGTTCCAGTCATGTGCCGTGATATAGGTTAAGCTGTGCAGCTGACAAACTCTTGTCACTGCACATTTTACTAGTGTGCTGTGTAGCAACTGCCATGTCTTTGAATGGTGTCAGTGTCCCAGTGACCTATATGCAGAAAATCTGGAAGTATCTCAGTCTAGGCTTTAGCTTTTCTTGCTTAGATCCCAAAGAATCAGATGGCCTTTATTAAGCTGCTTATTGCCCCAAGCCCACTTTGTCTAACATCTGGGTAAAAACATCAGACAGAGATCAGCCTACAATACCATAAACAGGTGCTGCATGACTTCAGCAATATCCATAGCTGTAAACATCAGCCTGGGAGAATTGGGGAGGAGGTTGGAATCTGAACTAATGAGAAGGCAGGTCAGTTCAGGAAGTCAGTGACAACAATCCTTAAATTCATATTCAGACTTGCACAGAATTCTCCATCTCATAGTGAGCATATGGCATTCATGACAGCAAAAGTAGGTCATAGACAGTAACAGCCCATACTCAAAAATTCAAGTTACTGTCAATGGGCATGGAAGACCACTTTAACCACAACAAATTACAAATTCCTCCCTACCACCAGTTACTTGAATGTTCCAAGTAACTTAACAGCAGATATATCAGTCTTTTTTAAAATAATAGTATTAGTATTAGTATAGTAATAGTATTGTGTTTTTTTTAAGTAATTCTGCTTAGCCTCTCTTACAAAGTTAGACTATCCAAAGCTCATTATACCAAATGAGACATGAGCTTTAGTATTTGATGGGAAAAGAGATCCATTAAAAGTAACTTGGAGCAGGGAGTAGTAACTGACTGAAGTTACTATTTATTACTTGCTTACCAAAGCTCTTCAATACTTAACAATACCTGTATCTTTTCAACATCAATATCAGATCCCATGACTGGAATGTCAATCCAAACCAGTAATTTTCTAGCTGAATATTTTACATTTACCTATTAATGAATTCTTTGCTTAGATTGTGCATGTGTGTTTGATACCATTTCTCCTTGAGACCAAGAGGCTCTGTTGTTGTGAAACTTAAAGGTGATAAAATGTTGTTGTTTTTTTCCACTCCAGAACAAAACTTTAATACCACTCTTTTGTTCCATCCAAACAAGTTCTATAACATTACAAAAATATAATCAGGAAATGACATTAAATGTCATAACAGGGTAGAGGTTGGCTTAAAAATATTTTTACATAAATAAGACAATGGGATTACTCTGGTGACAAAACTAGCTATGGTAACTGAAATAAGAGGGGATCGCTTCTCTCTCCACCTGCAAATTGCTGTGTCCCCTACAAAAAAGTCTAGGGAGTCCTTCCCAGTAGGATTTCAAGTAGCATGCAGTATACAGGACAGGAGCAGAAAGAAAAACCATTCAGTTATTATTACCTATATATACTTGACTATAAGTTGAGCTCATGTATAAGTCGAGGGCAGGTTTTGGGGCCAAAATTATGGATTTTGATAATCGGTGGATAAGTGGAGGGTAAAATTTAGGGACGCATAACAAAAGATCTATGAAGCGAAGGAAAACAGTGCCAAAGAACTTACAACATTCCAGCAGGAATAACTGCGCTCACCCTAAATGCTGGATGGATGAGAGAGCAGAAGGGGGCCAATTCTTCCAGGACAAATTACACTTTTCCCTTTCACCAGGGGATGGTTCCTTTTTTATTTATATATAAGGGTGAAAGTACAAGTACTTACATTGACCCGTGGATAAGTTGACTCAGATTTCTTAAGTCAATTTTTTTGACTAAAATTTCTAGACTTATACATGAGTATATACAGTAGCTACCCTGTTTCCCCTGAAATAAGACATCCTCTGAAAATAAGACCTAGTAGAGGTTTTTCTGAATTGCTAAATATAAGGCCTCCCCCGAAAGTAACACCTAACCAAGTTTTTGTTTGGAAGCACGCCCATTTTTTTGTTCAACAATAAATGTGAATTCTTCTTCATGGAAAAATAAGACATCCCCTGGAAATAAGACCTATCTATGCAATTTTAGTACATTATATGCTCAAAGAACCAAGTGTCCCTTTTTATGCCTCCCTCCAGTACAACACACAAGAAGAGCCAGTGTGGCATTGTGGTTTGAGTGTTGGACAATGACTCTGGAGACCAGGGTTCGATTCCCAGCTCAGCCATGAAATTCCACTGGGTGGCCTTGGTCAAGCCACATGCTCTCAGCCTTAGGTGAAGGCAACGGCAAGCCCCACCTCTGAAGAAAGTTTTGCAAAGAAAACCCCCATGAGATGTTCACCTTAGGGTCGTCAAAAGTCAAGAACAACTTGAAGGCACACAACATGCACACAAAGAGAGCACACCAAATGAAGGAATCATAGGTCTCCCTCTTTCAGAGTATATCTGTCTTCCAAATATGGGAATAACCAGTTCCTTCCATGCCCCCCCACTGTATTCTGAGAGGAAAGAGGAAGCACAACACATTTCCTGTTTCTTTTAACATCAAAGGCATCCCCCCCCCCCCCCGCCGCCAGTATCTCAACAGAGATCCAAACTCCTATTTCAAGCACAAATAAATAGTCTTTTTCAACACCCTTCTGGACTCACAGCATACGAGGCTTCTGCACTTGCTCTGCTCATTCTTTTTTAATATGCTGCTGAATTACAGGCAATTGAGAACTTGCTACAAACAGGATATTTTGCAACAGCTACTGCAATGTGAAACTACCAAGTTTCACATCTCATTTAAAAAAATAAAACATCTAAAAAGAATAGTGTTACAAATTTCAACTTAGCAGAGTGTCCAATAAGCTGATGAAGTCAGTACTTTTTTCTAATTATTACTCAAGAAAAAAAACATTTATTCCATTTGCCAAGATTTAAATGATACTACATAAAACACATCTTGCTCTAAATTTAATGCTTCACAATGGGATGCAGCAATGGATCATTCCATGAATTTGCTGCACAAGACATCCAGACAGAAGGAAATTGTCACAACGTGGAAAAGTTGTTTTCTGGTTTTCTATGATTAACACCAGTTTACAATGGGTCCAGTGTTTCCCACTACAGTAAAAGATTCCAAGTATTTGCAATAAAGCTTTGAGCAAGGCTAAGCAGAGAGAAATAAGAAAATAAGCTGCAGTCACATGACTCCATGATACAATATAGAATTATTGCCACTTCATCAGCTAAACAAAATTAAACACAGAATGTATCAAATGTAGAAGGTAAAAGTCAGCAACTGAGAAAATAATATTAGTTTAGGGAATAATCCATGTTGGCAATCTGGATAACACTACCAGAAAAAAATTGAAAAAAGTTTTAAAAACAAGACAAAGAAACTCATTCCTCTCCCACAATCTTACTGGGCAGCAAAGACAACAAAACACCTAATCCTGTTTTGTCAAAGAGGAAATCAGAGGAAAGTGCCCTCATACTGATGTCCTCTGTAAGCAAGACTCTCTTCGGCGGATGTGCAGTCATATACACTAAGAACAAACTCAGTTCTCCAACCACCTGAATTCATGTAGTGACAAAGTGACACCATCTATGTACCAATGGGAGGGATGCCTGGCGTGATAACAACATTTGCAAAATTACTGACCATCAACAACCCAGTGAAGACTAAGCTTGATCAGGAACCACAAAATGCTAACTATAGAAAGAGGGAAAGGCAGAACTGGAAAACTGGTTAGCAAAAATGAACCAGGAAAGTTTCATTTTTAGGCTACTAGTCTCAGGGCTTTCTATGCTGGCTAGTATGTGAAGAGATCCTATAGCACCTTTGAGACTAACTTCTAGTCCAGAAAAGGTATTTTTCCAATATACCCCACTCTCCACCATGTCAGCATTCTCTGAAGATGCCAGCCACAGATGCTGGCAAAACATCAGGAATAAACTCTTCTAGAACATGGCCACATAGCCCCAAAAACCCACAAAAACTATTTTTTCCAAGCTTCCAAGGAGAAACAATGGAATGAAATATTCTGAATACAAGGACTACACATGGCAACATAATTCTTTCAAGTGCCACTTACAAATCCTCTCAGCCACGTGAGAAGCATTGGCTTCTGAATAACTCCTACCACACTCCCTAATGTCTTTTGTGAACACCGCCTCAGTGCTGTGTGTGGAATATTAGTCATTGTCAGGTTAAAAGGTTGAATCTGGTGGACTAAAAAACTTGTTAATGAATATGCCTCCCAGGCAAGGCTGGCATTCAAACCAGGTCATCATCTAATTAGGCCATGAACAATGGTTAAAGCTTTTTTTCTGGCAAGAGTTGTTCTGACAAGCCATCAGGAAAGTTCAACACGTCAACATGTTCAGAGCTTGGAACTAAAACAGACTGCTTGGACTCCTTGGCACAGTGGGCCAAACTATGAGAGATAACGTAATGATCTTTAACTGTACAGCAAGCGCATGAGAGTAACATGTCAGGCTAGGAGAACAAACTGAAAGTGTTTACATTTCCCAGATGGATTGTGTTCTCATACACTAGTATAGCAGTTTCACTCGCACAGGACAGTTTCCAATTCTATCCCCATTTATCCCTTAAATCATCTGGGATTCTCTGAACTGTGCCTGCAAGCACTTCTGCTCATCATCATACATGGCTGGTATTTTCATGACTAGCACCTAATCCATGGTTTTGAGTAACTCAGTAGCATCATGACAAACTCTGTCAGCTGGAAAGAACATAGATATAAACAGCAGAAGGGTAGCCATAACATTTTGTATGGAAAGATTAATCAGGTGTCCCTTTTTGAAACAAGTTGATTATCCACTTCAAAATCATACTGGCATTATTAAAAATGCTCCACATGTCAATTCTCTACTTTCTTGCATTTTTCAACTGTTAATCTCAAAATCTGCATAACCCTACAAAGGGACTATATACATATTCATAATTAGGAATATTGTACTACCTAACTTTGGAGTTATTTTAATAGTAATGGGATATGGCCTAAATGATGGAAGAGAAATATTACATACTATGCCTCTGGCTGCTGAATGAAAAAAATTCTTATCTCCCCCCTTTTTAAAGTAATTGCTTTAGTCACTAACAAGAATCAGAAAAAATAAAATTACCCTTAAAACTATAACATAAGGGTAACTTGGATCTTTTGAGGCACTTGGAATGATAAGTAACTACTTTCTAAAAGTAGCTTCCCATGTTGTGCTTTACATTTAGAAGGAGATGAGTAGTTTCATTTTTTTGATGAAGCAATATTAAAATTGGGTTTAAGGTTGCACACATTTATGTCTCCAAAGCTGAATACAGTAGTTCAATGTCTTGTGCAGAATACTTGATACAGGAAATAACCAATTTTTAAATAATTTTTTGATTTACATTTACCGAAATACAGTTTTCTAAATAACAGCAGAAACAGGGCAAGTGTGTTTGTGTAATTACAGCATATGAATAAGTCAAAGGATGCTCCCTCTTCTGGAAGTCATGTGAATATCAGTCTACTTACACTGCTAGTATAGCTCCCAAACATGTCTCCAGCAAGCCAGCAAAGGAATGAAAAAGTCAGTTTTAAGGTGTTTGAAATCAAATCAAAGGAATGAAAAAGTCAGTTTTTAGATGTACACTAGCTATCCAGCCTAAAAAAGAAAGTTTATAACTAGAGAAAAACTGTTTCAAAGCAACTAATATCAACAAATAATTATGAAGGGTTTGAAGGCTCAACAGGGATTTGAACCGTGGTCTCCCACAGTCCTAATCCAACACCGAGATCACTACATTGGTTCTCATTTATTTAATAATGGTACACCAAAAACAGTGCATTTATTATAATATTAGTCTATCAGTTAAAAAAGATCAATAGTTTGCTTTTTTCTCATCCTTCGTGGATGCAAAACATCTGCAGAAAGCATAATCATGGAATCGGAAAGGATCTCAGGGTCCTTCTTGGCTAGTCCCTACCATGCAAGAATACACAGCTAAAACAGTCCTGAGAGATTAATTTCTGAATAAAGATCTCAAAAGAATGAGGGTCCAAAACTCTCTGAGGAAGTCTATTCTACTGTTGAAGTAAAAACGTTATTCCTAACATTTAGGTGGAATCTCGTTGCTATTAATTTGAATCCACTGGTTTGTGTTCTAATCTCTGGAACAGCAGAATACAAGCTTACTCCATCTTCCTCATGACATCCTTTCCAACATTTCAAGATGGCTATCACATCACCTTTCAGTCATTCCTTATAGGGTTTGGTTTCTGAAACCTTTACCATCCTGATTGTCTTTCTCTGGACACATTCCAGCTTGTCCACATCCTTCTTGAAGTAACCTGAATTTAAATACAGCATCTAAAGACTCAGGCCATTTTGTGTACCATCATTTCACTGGCATTAATATCTACATTAAAATGGTTGCCTAAAGAAATCTATAGATTTCACGTCATCCTTCAATGGAATGTAAATAAAACTAAGGTTCATATAAGGTAATGTTGAAATGTCATACTGTTAAATATTTCACAGATGAAAACTGGGACGTGTGTGAGTCAAGCAACATCAGAGTGCAGTCAAGATGTAATGCGGGAGGGCAGAAAAAATAGGAGAGTTTGCTTTTGTCTGAATTTACCAGAAAGGTAAATCCTGCCCCCTTCCTTCCTCTTACCCTGCTGAGTTAACTTACATAGTGCAAACTACTTTAGCACACTGAACAAAATTTGGTGCAACTATAATAATCTGTGGACAATGTGAGAAAATGGAAAAAGAGAAAAACTGGGACATGTTTTAAGCCTTTGAAAAAGTGGGATGAGAATTAATTGGGATTATCCCTGACAAACTGGGATATTTAGAGGGAATGATATATTAAGGAAAATGTCAAGGAGGAAGGGGGCAGAATCTGCACACTATTAGTCCCTTAAGAACTGGATTCAGAGTTTACTTCTGGAAATTGTGATCCTTATTGTAGATTCCAACTAATTTCTTTTCTGTTCCTAACTATGTTGCTCATGATGAGAGCTACATGGAGTTTATAGAGTGGGAGAAAGCACTGAAATATAACATGCTGTTCTCATCCATTCTCCTCTTATATTCACTTCCCTTAATGCACCTCCTCCACCTGGATTTAGAGCAACATGAAACATTTCCAACTGAGACTGTGTGATCCTGGAGAGATTCCCCAACCCACCTGGAAAACTTAGTTTTCATAGATAAAGTAACAAATGGGGAGGACAAGGTGAGATATTTATGGTCCCAATGAATAGTGGTTTCTAGGGTTTGTTTGCAAGCTACAGTTATGTTTCTGAAACATGAGGTTGTTTAGCAATATGAAGTTCCTTTTTGGGTAGAATTCTACTACCTAGTTTCTATCCATTACTGGCCTTCCGGTAATATCTTCCTCCAAACAGGTCACATTTAACTTTGTGAGACCCTTAAAAAAAAAACTTTGAACCTCATATATGATATGCAATGTATGAAGGTCTAAAATTTGTCTGTAAGCAACCTTCTACAGATTAAAAGAACATGTTTGGAATGTAGAATTGCCTTGGAAAAGCAAAAAGACTGCAATTTGTGTTTTTCTGCCAGAGATCAAGACATGTGTTTAATGGTTACTACCAAGGCCTAGAATTGGTAAAGTAGTTATAGAAGTAGGATGCAACGCAGATACTACAAAATAAAAGTGCTAGTTGTGTACCCATTTGTACAGAATGATCACTTTCACTTATCCATTTGAGGGTGTACATACATTACTCACCTGGAAAATGCCCTGTCAAACAGAAGGGAAGGGCTCAGGTGTGTTACCTCATATCAAACTGCACCTTGAACCTAGTTTTGATATACTGTGTTCTGAGTAAATATCTCTGCAACTCTTGAAACAGATGAGCAATCCCTGTTGTTCTGGTTAGGGACTTTATTTCATGTCAGCAATACAAATTCAGATACCAAACACTACTAACGTAATGAAGAGAAATACAGGCTTTTGAACACTGTGTGTGTATTCAGGATGGAGGAGGTACCACGACTGACATTTTATTTTAAAGATCCTCAAGTGTTACAAAGTTATAATATGATGTAGAACTGACAAACTACTGGAAACATTTCAGTGTGTCATTTTGAAGAAAATACCCTCATTTCTTTTAAAACCAAGCCAAAAACTGCTATCCTTTTTCTGCCTTGATGTGATAATTTAATATGAATGTAAGACTATTGGAGATAATTTCTTTTAATGAGAAATTCATGTGAGTCCTCTAATGTAGTCTATCAAAACAAGTATTACAAACCAGTGAGCCATGCAGCATGTCTGTTCCACAATGCAACTATGTCCAGTCTAATGAATTGGGGACAGGAATATAAACATTTCTTTAATTAAGAAAACTATTTGCAAGTGGCAAGAGAGATTTCTGTGCTCCCACTGACAGCCACTGGGAAACTTTAAAATAGCTTGACTACCATCTTTGAGGAGTTTGGGTTATGTGGAGCAACCGTCTATGTTAGGAGAATAGGACAGCCCATAGAAACTGTTGTAGCAGCAGTTTGTGCCTGTTTGGGCAATTAGGTTATTTTAAATTATTTGGACTGTTCCAGAGAGGGAGGAATTTTCCCATTCTATAATCCTGAAAATGTTTCAGCATAGACACTGAAGAAAGAACTTTAAGCAACGTAAATATACCCTTGAGGTTGCTGTAGTTACTGAAGTTATCTAGTAAAGACTTGCCCTTCCCTATTATGCCGTGCAACCAACTCTAGATGAAGACATCTTCAAGGCATGTAAATATACTTTTAATTACATCTCTGACCTCAAGGTTTGGTCCACAACAAAGAAATCACAGGGTAGCAAGTTTACCTATTTCAGGCCACACTGTCATGTCAAGCACCAGCAAGTATCTTTCCCTGGGTTGGAATGTCAACAGCTAATTCCTTTTACACAAACAGTCCCAATCAGTGCGCATGTGTCTTCCAACTTTCCACTGCAAAAGTCTCAGGAAGTGGCTAAAACATCCAACTTTACAACATGAAGATCTCTTCCATTACATTTTTTACTACAACCAAGAGAGAGAAGGGCAAGCCAGAGAGAGCTAGAGCTAAAATTGTAATGTATTTATTTTGAAGGTTTACTGTGCTTTTCAAAATCAGCCAAGCACAAGAGGGTATAATGGATACGACACCGATTTTCTTGGACACTCAGCCAAGTGTGCTACTACCACAAGCAGCCGTCCAATTTTTAAGAGACAGGATAAAATATTTTCTTTTCCTTCTTCTATCCTGTGTTTCCATCATTCCCTATCTTTCTTGTCCCTTCTTGATCATACTGTTCTTTGTGTAGTTGCTCCACCCATAAACAATATTAAAATTGGGTAAGAACAAGGAAAAAAAGTTCTACCTCTCCCTTCTTAAAGGGTATCCACCCTTCATAATAAAAAGCTGAATATCTGCTGAACCAGCTTGTTATAGATATGCATTTTCAATTCAAAGGGTTCATACCTGTAGTACCTTTTGATACACCCATCTGTAAAATAATTAACATAATTAGACTCTTAGACATGAATCCAGATACTGAAAATGCTGTTTCAAATCAAGGTCATGGAAGTGAAATAATGCTTAAGTCACATCAGCAGTGAGAGGCAGGGTGGAACACAGGCAAAGGCCACATAGAGGATCCTGAGCAACCTACGTAGCTGGCATTGTATTACCAACTCTGCTTTACTCCTCCAATGCATACTAAAGCAGCAAGTGGATATCATTTGCCTGGAAGAAAGCTAGTACTTCAGAGAGACATCATAAAAGTCAACTCCAGGGACAGTAAAGAGCATACTACAAGAAAGCCAGCTTGGACACCACTGTATTTTATCTCTATGATGTACCTTTTCCCCTCAGTCTCATTTCCTAACACACTTGTTCTATCCTCCTTTGATCAAATGTCAAAGCAGACACTACTTTAAGGGTGCAACTTTATAGATACTGTATACACCCATGTATAAGTCCAGAAATGTAGGTCAAAAAAACCTGAGTCCACTTATCCATGGGTCAATGTAAGTATTGTATCTTAACTCTTATCTAAAAGAAGAAATCATCCCCTGGTGAAAAGCAAGAGTATAATCTGTCCTGGAAGCACTGATCCCCTCTACTCTCTCATCCATCCAGCCATAAAAGTAAGCACAAAGAGTTATGTCTGCTGGAATATTGTAAGTTCTTTGACATTGTTTTGCTTTGCTTCATCCTTTAGATCCTTTGATATATGTCCCTAAATTTTATCCTCGACTTACCCATGGGTCATAGCAAAATTCATAATTTTGGGCCCAAAACTTGTCCTCAACTTATACATGAGACTGACATATAGTCAGGTATATATGGTATGTCTCCCACTCCCACCCAAACCCCATTTTCTTCTAGATTCACGTTCCAAACTCTTAGAATGATAGGTCAGAGGATATCAATCTCTTCTCTACTAAGGTCTGTTTTAGAATGGACCCACCCGATCACTACTTTGTAGGCACGATGGACATGATCCATGTTAGGACTATAACGGAGGAGGGTTTTGCCTTATTCCTCTCCTTCTTACAAAGATTCTGATATATGTTAACACTGGAGTGAAACAGAAAAAAGGTTAGTTATTCCTTTAGAACAAGGGTGGGCAACTACAAAAGTAGCAGGAGGCATTCCCCCTGCACAACTACCCCTGGCAATCCACATTGCCACATAATGTCATGTCACCATTTGGGCTGATTTACAGCCTTCTTTTGGCTTGGAGAGCAGGGGCAGCGGAAATGAACTGCCATGCTTGTGGGTGGTTTGGGGTTGACTTTGCTAGTTTCCAGGAGAAAATGGCTCAAAAATTATTGTTTTTTCTTAACAAAATGGGGTAAGGGTCTCTGAGTTCTTTAGGAAGCTTCAGGGCAGGACTTTTATGGCTGCCAAGGGCTGAATGCAGCCCATCGGGAACCCTACCTACCCTTGCTTTATAATAATGTCTGTCTTGTCTCTAAGACGGTGCTAATGGTGTTAAGAGAGACGAGCACACTGCTGTCTCAACAGATGGACACACTTCAGGCATTACTCAGGATTATCAAGATCTTCTTACTAGCTATATGTAAATTAAAGAGTTTCAGCCAGCCTAACCATACATCTCCAAGGATGTGCTTTTCACCTGTACTCTGATAAGAGCCAAACTAGATATGTTTAACACATATCATGGGGATGTGAACATGAGCAATGATCAAACATCTTCCTATTCCCACATCAAAGCTGCCCTTGCAAGAATATATATCACGAACTGTTCCAAAGAGTCACACAACCCCCACAAGAGTCTTTTGGGAGATACAAGAGGCACTACTGGCAGAGAATGTGCTAGGAATGCTCTGTTACATTAACAGAGTTCCCTTTGCCAATCTATAGAGCTAACCTATCAAAAGTGTAGCTGTAAGTAACATAACAATTAAAACTTTAAAATATGATCTGAGCAAGAAGTAATAAAATATAGAGATAAATTGACTGTCAATATTTGATGACAACATTTGAAGATAGCCCTAGTTTCAAAATAGGAACATGCTTCCCCCCCCCTTATTATCTCTCTCTCTCTCTCTTTCACACACACACACACACACACACACAGAGTGTGGTACGTGCATGCTAAAAGACAACCAGAAAAGCTCCTTTGTATTTTACACCCAGAACAACCAAGAAATAATTTTCAGGTTTAAGAAGTCTGAGTAGGTTTTAGCTCCAGCTAACGAAATCCAAAGAATTCACTTGTTTCTCTCCCTTTCTCTCTCATACACCCACATATATTTTTACAGCAACAGACTGTTCCAACCTCTCATTTCCAAGTCAGCTTCAGCCCCAGACTCCAGCTATTTTACAGTTCAGTTTCAAGAGTTTCCCTTTCATCTTCCTCATTTCCCATCTGTTTTCTTCAGCAGACCACATTGCAATTAATATGTGCATTGGTACATATCATGTGGCATGCAAATGTATCTTTAAAAAAAAAGAAATAAATTAAAGGCTAGCAATATAAAACTGGAGAAAAATTAGTGTTGGAACTGAGACGTAAAATGATTCCAAGAGGATTGTGAGAATTGCTCCTCTCAAAACATGTTTCCTACACATATACCACTTCTGTGTAAGGGAAATTTATTTAACAAACACCAACAACATGTGGCAAAATGGGTGTGGCATGCATATGCACACATTTTCTCCTACACATAGACATATTCATGCAGGAAATATGTCTCATATAAAGCTGAACTAGGGCACATCTGGACTATAGAAATAATACAGTTTGACAATTGCCACAGCTCCATCCTACAGAATCCAGTTTTGTGATGCATCAGCACTCACTGGCAGAGTAGGCTAAACACCTTGGTAAAGCTACAAATCCCAGAATTCCATAGAATTGAGTTTCAGCACTTAGCATTATTTCTACAGTGTAGATGCACCCTTAGACATTTTTATCAAGAGAAAAAAGCATCTGTGGATGGCACAAGTATGCCTTGGATTTTTACATCTTGAGCAGATACAGACCGCACATTTTCAAGCCTTTATCTACATCCATGAGAGTTAAAAATTCATCAAGTAGTCATGGCATTATCTATTGGTAATTTTCCATCCTGCAAGGGAAGTGAGTAACATCAAGTGAATGTGGCTAAGCATTTTGATTTCTGCTAGCACCTCCCATATTTCCAAGTTGTCCCACACCATTTATGGAAGAATGCAGTATGATCACAATAGAAAGACAGCTCCAAATATAGGATATGGGTATAAAGACAAAGTGTGGCCCCAAATGCACCTTTTGGCTACCCTCAGTTCCTCCAAAATCCTTAGCCCACCACTTTTCTGCCCTCTCATGCATCCAATAAGATTCCAACAATGGCAATTCACCATTTACACAGATCACAGACATCTCCCCAAGAACTATTTAACATCAAAAAATGCCGGTTTTTCAAAAGCAGAAGCGGATCTCTACCTGCTTCCAGCTTTGTTTTGCTTTTAATTTTTATACTGTTAAAAGGAAGAGGAACGGAATCTTCATGTACATTTGAAGGACACTATTTCCATATTTGGTTTTGTTCAAACTTTGTGCTATTACAGCAACAATAGTGGTTAAGGTACAGGTACTTATAACCTGACCTATACCCAAGCATCTCAAGGTGGCATACAAGTAGAAATAATTTTTAAAAGTTTGAAATGACTTACAACTTTAAATAATAAAATAATTTAAGCACACTAGAAACATCTTAAATCAATGAAAAGCTTTATCTGACTAAGCCCACGTTTAACAGATGATAGACTTTAGGAGCTTACTCTTACACCACTCACTACTTAGGAAGACCAACAGAATACATTTTATTGTCTGACTAAAGAAGAAGTTGGAGATATAAAAAAGGAAGAAGGGCAAAAGTCAATATCAAGTAAACAGGCTACTTAAATAAAGCTTTCTGTTTTACTCCTTTGATAAAGCTGTTGCAGATTAAGAAAACAATTGTTTTTTTAATAATCAGATTTACTCACAGTTGAAAAGGCCATGCATCAGGTATTTGTTTCTTGCTTTCAGAAGATTATTCTGAAAGAGGGAGGAGGGGACGAGAACCGTAGTCCTATTTGCCAGATTAAGCCATGCACAGGAAGCCAAGTGTAAATTCAGTACTTTTAGGACTTTTGACCAACAACCTGAAAGCCACACATTTAGGGTTGTTGGTTGTTGTTTTTTGTTTGTTTTTAAGAAATAGAATCAGAAATGGTCTCTCTGGGAGAGGGAAACAAGGGGAACAAGGTCAGAAACACATCTAACAATGCAGTCTTATAAAGTTACAATGCATGCTGTGCATTCTGTTCCCAGATAAATGTGGATTGGACTGCAATGCAGTTTCTACATTCTCATAAAGAAATAAAGGTAAAAAATGTCATTGTCATGATCACAAGCCTTTCCCTCTTCCCATTATTTTGGAACCAGCAGAACTGACCGAGATGAGAAAGCTCCCTTCCAATCTCAAAAAGACAAGGTGAAGTCTCTATTACAAAGATTCAGAAACTACAAATTGCAACAGAAACTCTTTATTTGACGTCTCCTATATGCTGCCACTCCTTGCCTAATCTTTGCATCCTACCAGTCCCCCTATATCACTTGCTAAAACTTAAATATCTCCTTATAACAAGTCTGGCAGAGAAAACAGATTCTGCTTATTGTTGCTGTTGTGTGCCTTCAAGACATATCTGACTTATGAGGACCCTAAAGCAACCCTATCAAGAGGTTTTCTTGGTAAGATTTGTTCAAAGAAAGTTTGCCATTGCCATCCTTTGAGGCTGAGATCACGTGACTTGCCAAAGATCACCCAGTGGGTTTGACAGCTGAGCAAGGAATCAAACCCTAGCCTCCAGAGTCGTGGTCCAACGCTCAAATCACTATGCTACACTGCCCCTCTGATAGGTAACTTAAATAGGTCACTTTTTCCTTTGGACAGCACCACTTACTGTTTTTTAAAAAAACTGCATAATAGAAGATGTGATGAGATACCAGAAGTGGAGGCCCTCATTTTTAGTATTTTGATTGTTAAAAATTGGTTGTGCTGTGTGATTTCAAGTAATTTCTGATTTATAGTGCCCCTAAGGCAAAGATTTGTTCAGAGTGAATTTGCTTTTCTCTTCAATGATTAAACACACAAAGCTAGAAGCCTTTTAAACATTTAAGCAAGTTTCATCCAAGGAATTTCCATTGAGATGCTAAAATCTTCCAGGTCTCTGATTCTTCAAGGTTACCACAATCCCTCTTTTATTATTCAGACAAGCAACCTAAGGACAGTTGTATTTACCCACTTGTCTATTAGCCATAGCAAAGTTCTTCTGCCTTTTATCCAGGTTATACTGGTCAGTGCCCTCACTGAAGCCTAATTACCAAGGAGAAATGCTCCTTTACTCTATGCCCTTACACATCCCCTAGGGAGTCCCCCCCCCCCTTTGACTCCATCCTCAAATCTCTACCTCCTTGTAGCAATCTTTGCACCCTAAAACCTTGTAGCAATCTCAGCATCCCCTTCACTGACACAGACACTACCGGAAACCTTCCAAATGGATTCCACTCAGATCCACTTTCCTAATGTCTTGCTCAATTTTATATTACATTATGCATACATTTGTCAGGAAAACAATGTATCATATGGTTTCTTAATCTGTTTTTGAAGAACACAAAAACAAACTTGATGGATCAGACCTACACTTCTGTTCAGGGGCCAGCCAAATATCTATGTGAAACCACTTTTAATAAGGCACATTTACAGGTACTTACTAGGATTATTACTATCTAAGGTATTTTGGGAAAAATATTATTTTTTAATTTGGCAGATGCCATTTTCCTTTTAAATGTCAGAAATAAATGGTTTAGCTTTACAGTAAGTCCTGTTATGGTTAGGGAAATCCTTGCTTCTGACTTTTTTTGTTCCTCTTAAGTCCAAAATGAACAAAGTTTGGCCTGTAGGATGCATATGGGCACCAGGGACATTTTTCTGCCCCAAAAAGTTTTTAAAAGTTTACAGTTAAAAAATATATTTTGGGCAAAAATGTTTTTCAAAAATTAAATTCACTCTGGTACACACACGCAAAAAATTATCTCTAGGGGTGTGTGGAAGGTGTTTCCACCACATTTGGAGTCCTCGACTCCCCAGGGTAAGAATGAAATTTTGTGAATCCCCCCATACCTCAAAATGCCTTCTAGGGGCCAAGGAAGGCTCTGAAAACATGTCAACATGTTCCCTGAAGGGAATTTGGGTGCAAAAAAGGAGCAGGTACAATGAAGGTGTGGTCTCCTGGAAGGTTAATGCAGCACCCTAGTCTTTCAGAGCTGACAACTTCTGCCAAGTCCTAACAATGTTCCTTGACTCAAATTCCAAACACTCATTCATGTATTTAGTCTGACAGCACAAATTCATGCATGCATGTTGGTCACAATACTGCCAACTTCATACAGGGTGTCTAATGCTGGATAAGATTTCATTTGCAAAGAATAATAAAAAGAAGGAAAAGAATGTGCTAGATTTTAAAATCCTAATTCTCCACTGTTTAAAAAGACATCCCAACAAATATGTTTGGTTCTTGTTACTTGATTTGTAACTTTCCAACAACTGACAGCCCCTTGGGGCTGCATCAACAGAAAGCCAACATACAGAAGTTCCAGCATAACTCATCAACACCACAGAATTCCATGGAACAGCTTATAGCAGTGGTTCCCAAACATTGGTGCTCCAAGTGTTTTGTACTTTACCTCCCACAAGCCCCAGTCAGCTTGGCCAACCGTCAAGAATGGGAGCTGAAGTCCAAAACAACTGGAGGACTAAAGTTTGGGAATTTCTTTATAGTTTCTGTCATCAGTACTCTTCTGGCAGAAAAATTCTGAAATGCCTGGGCTGCCACTCAGAACACTTTGAAATTTTTACATACATCCTTGAACTGAAGCCATGGGATGGACTGGAAAGACTAGACAGGGAAAACAGAAAAGTTCCAATCTTCTAATCTGAGCAAGGGCTAGTACAGTGCAAGCCCATGCACTAACACTATTAGCTGCTGTCAGCACGGCAATGAATACACTTTAGGGATGCAATTCTTTGCTGATTTCATTCTCAAAAGAAGCATTCCCACTGTGAGAAAGTGTTTGAAAATTGCCCATTTTCAAACACCAT
The DNA here is from genome assembly GCA_034509955.1 of Urosaurus nigricauda. Classification (NCBI taxonomy): domain Eukaryota; kingdom Metazoa; phylum Chordata; class Lepidosauria; order Squamata; family Phrynosomatidae; genus Urosaurus; species Urosaurus nigricauda. Next base: position 99,725,796 of record JAOEGL010000001.1, read on the forward strand.
TTGGAGCTGGGGACATCCTTTGTTCAAATTCACAAATAAGGGGTTTGTGTAGGAAACAGCATTTTCTGTTTAGACAATATAGTCTATGCAAAAAAGGCTGTTTCCGATGGGGAAAAATGAGAATTTTGCACAAAATAAGTCCTCATTTCTAAAGATTTTCATCCAAGCTCCATAATGTCAAGACACATCCAGACAGACTGAAAAGTGCCAGATTTTATTCCTAGTCTTCATGATTTTATACTGGGTTAAAATAAACCAATTTGGGACGCTGGTATAAAAAATCTCTGAACATGCTGGGTGCTGCCAGAAAATATTCTGGGATAAACAAAACATGTTTAGATCTCAAAACTAAAATCAGAAAGAACAGGAAGAAAATATAGGACTTTCTGGTCTGTTTAATCATTCAGTAAAATTACAGTTTAAAAGCAAAGGCAAGAGCAGTTCTGAACCAGATTGAAGATCTGTATGCAAGAGTTTTGTAATGAATGCCTGTAGCTATTCTTTAAGAAATTTGAATAAATATTGCTTATAATTTGTTTCTTCACACGAATCACTTTTTTTCTTTACTACAGTTACCAGGAGCCTCAGCCTGTAAGGGCAATAGGATACTTATATAGCCTCTTCTGTCAAGATAACACTACGCTGCATTGTTAATTAGAGCTTAGCATCTCCAAGAAGCAAGACTTGCAAGTCGTCTTATTTCCATATGTGCAAAACAAGAACCAAGTCAAACAGGTTAAGAAGCCTGAACACAGTCCACGTTGGAATAAACAGCCAATGAGGACTCATAATTGGAGCAATATCTTCTATTCCCATGACTCGCTTAACTCTGACCTGGAATGGATATCTCTAGCGGTGAGAATGTCATTCCGATTCCATGCTCAAATTGCTTTTTGGCTGTCATTATTGGCTGAGGTGCCAATGGTACAGGGAGTGTAGGTACTGGCTCCAGTAGCATGTAAACTGCTTAGAATGTGGATCTTGAGCATACCGATAGCTACAGCAGGAGTATAGCAAAATAACACTCAACACTTCATGTTATCCTGGCATTGTAGACAGGTAACACTGTCACAGGATGAAGGCACAGGGCTGTGTTCTGATTTAAACTGTTACATCCAACTTTGTGTCTAAAACATTTGTTTAGGATTTAGAAATTCAAGGCCTAGCAAAGAGGAAAACTCCAGTTTGTCCAGAACTGCATACGTGACGGGGAGATGCAACCAAGCAGGGCTCCCAGTTAATGTTCTTTATGAAATATGCATACTCAGAGGAGTCACAACTTGTTATCTTTGGACAAGCACATCTTAGATATATACCCCCTTAAGGACAGACAACATTAAGCGATTAGTTTGCCACTAATCTCACCAGGAGAAGCATTAAGCATATGCTTATCTTCACATCAAAATCAAGACGATCTTAAACAGCTTCATTTTGTCTGGAATGAAACACCTGGTGAAGCAGGCCAAAAAAAAACCAAAGAGCAAAAAAAAAATCATCCAGTGATGGATAAAAACCTTCGGTGATTGCTGAATACATATTCAGAGCCACACCGCATATCATCATCCTTATTAATTATTATTATTTTGGATCAGCAAGGGACTGGTCCTCTTTTTTTACTTGCTTAATTTGACTAGAGCAGGCCTTTACTGTGTGAAACGCCTCTACCTTTTTCAAATACCTACCTAATTTCAGCCAACTTACACTGAAATTCTAGGATTCAGGTTTATTTTACTGCCATTCGGATCATACTTACAAGTGAGCTTCACTTGAGTACAGTCATTCAGGGCCAATGTTCCAGTTCTGAAACATATTGGATTTCTTCAAGTAAAAACATAGGAAGCTGGCTTACATCAAGGCATTTGTCTATCTGCGTAGCTTAGAGATCAACAAATGGAGCCAGGGAGCGGGCCAATCCCTGGCAGGCCAAACCACCAAATTTGGGGGCCACATTAGACAGAAACTGCAACAGGGAGTTATTTTGTTATGATTTCTGGGGGTCCACTTTAACGGCTACGATCACAGCCTGTGAAATCCTAGGGTTTGTAGTTTGGTGAGGCACTTGCATACTCTGGTAGAGAATTCTGAATTCCTCTTCCTAAACTGCAAGTCCCAGAATTCCATAGGATGGAGTTAAAGTGGGATCATAATGGTGTAACAGTGTAGTGTGAAAGGGTCCTGAGTTTGTCAGCCCAATTTCAGCCCTTTTGGATGCAGCTGGGGGGAAGATAGCAACTCAGTGTTGTAGTGGTTTGAGTGGTGAGTGACTTCGACTCTGGAGACCAGGATTCAAATGTCTGCTCCGCCATGCAAACCTGTTGGGTGACCTTGGGCAAGTCACACCCTCTCAGCTTCAGAGAAAGGCAACAACAAACCTCCTCTGAACAAACCTTGTCAAGAAAACCCCATGATAGGTTCATCTTAGGGTTGCCATAAGTCAGAAATTACTTGAAGGCGCACAACAACAACAACAATAAAGCCTCCTTTCTGGATCCCTCCAATTTAAGCCAACAACTAATTTAAGCCAACAAGCCATTCTTGTCATATTGCTCTGTCACCTTACAACTTTCATTTCTTAAAAAACTCACTTTCAGTTTAAATATACACAAAACAAGTAGTGAGACTAATAAATACAAATCCACACTTCAAAGCCAAAGTCGATAATAACGGGAACCCATGATTAATAAGGCCCAACACTGAGATGTTGAAGAGCTGATAAAGAGAGCCATCTCAGCTGAATTTCACAGAAGAGGGTGATAAGATCACATTCCTGCTGCTTGCAAAATACCCTCATGTTGAGCAAGCACCAGCACATCCATCAGTATTTCATACTGAATACACCTTTCTACAATTAAAAGTTAAGGAGTAATGAGGGACAAAATAAGATCTTGTGTAATACATCAAAAAAAAATTAAAACCTAGTATCATTGTGCAAACAAAGTTAAGTCCTCTTTTTAGAACTGACTAAGACTTTTTCCACAGATCAGCAAAGGTGACGGGTTTGCTGATAAAAAAGAGTCACCTACTCCAGCAGCTGCTGTTAACCTTATTCAGTACTTTAAAAAGACTGTCAGCAGATCTTATTTAAGTAACTGGCAGGCATAAAGGAAATACCACCTGCTCCACATTTTCTTAAGGATCATAACCTATGTTTTCTTCAGGGTATATGGTGACCCAGAGTTTTGAGATTTTAAAATGGATGCAACACAGGGTTGATATAGAGACCATGAAAGAAAATCTTGTACACAACAAAAGTTTGAGCATGCTTTCCTCTGGCTCTTTTATTAGTCACTACTACAAGCATATTAAGGTGTATTTGTTAGGGAGATCTCTGAAATCAGAAGGCAGAAGTAGGATTCTAAGTAAGGGTACCTGAGTGGTTTCATCTGTTTAAATCTATCTATCTATATCTATCTATCTATCTATCTCGTAGCCTTGGTAGCATCTCTCAGACTAAAATGAATACTAGAAAGCAGTTATCTGGCAGATTTTGCACTTCAGCAATTCTTACTGTGTATAAATGTGCATACTACAAATACATCCACATGCGCACATGCTGTGAGAAAACATGATTTTAAATGCTATCTTGATGGAATTTTTAAATTACCAATTAACACAGAGGCTGGCTAAGGTTCTTATAAATACAGTGAGCCCTTGGTATCCGCTGGGGTTTGGTTCCAGGACTCCCCATTGATACCAAAATCCATGGATGCTCAAGTTCCATTAAATACATAGTAAAAAGTATAGTAAATGAAATGAAAAGCATAGTAAAATGATGCCTCTTATATAAAATGGCAAAATCAAGGTTTACTTTTAAAAAAAGATTTTCAAGTCGTGAATGGTTGAATTGGTAGATAAAAAAATATGTGGATACAGAGGGCCAATGGTATGTGACTAGAAACAGGAATGTGCCTGCTGAAAAGCAGAATAATGCTGCATGGGAAATGTGTGCCACCAGCCATCCTGCAAGGTAGAAAGCCTTGCTTTTTGTACTGCCATTTTTACACTGTACAGTATAATGCAGTGAGGCTAGGTACAAATCTATTTAAACCTCTCCTGACATTGCACAGGCTCACATATCCTTAAATAGAACCATTTCACACTGTGCATACCACACATGTGACAATGGAGGATGCTAACAGAAAGACTGACAGAAGAATGCACAAACAAGACATTATCCTCATGTTTCTCTGGAAGTTCATTTTCCAAAAGCTCACATGTCTTCGTATGGTTTATAACCTATGAGGATCTCACTCTGAATTGTACATCGTGGCATAGAGAGAGAGAGAGATATTATGTGTTGCATACTTACCCTGCCAGTGTTCCTCACCACCTTGTTTTGTTTCACTTCTTTATTATAGGGATGTGCTCCTTGTGTGGCTCAGTATACTATTAAAGCTATTTCTCTGTCACCCATAACAAGGAACAGCATGCTCACAAATGCCGGTAAACAACCTCTGACTTCCCTCCACACCCAGGCAGTTTGTATCTGCATTCCTCATCTACCACACCTCCTTGACTCTTCAAGTACTACTATTAAAACAGACTGGCTTGACTATCATAAAAAGAAAAGCTTCCCGGAAGTAGTCTTCCAGGTCAAGAGCAGGGCCATTTCCAGGACACTAAAAAGTGTGTCACCGACATTTCTGGAAGGCTTGAACAAACAGACCCAACGCACCAGAGTGGTTACAAACCACAGAAGGCAGGATTTTTTTGTTCTTCGAGCCTATCATGCTGGAGTACTATATGTTCATAACACGCCCAGTCAATGGAGACTAACGCTCTATCAATTAACTCTACCAGGGTTCAAGAACACACGTTTGTCAAATTAAATTGCTATTAATTCATGTATAACAATAGGCACCAATCCTATACCCACTTAACTGGGAGAACTGCACTATTACTAATTCGTAAATAATAACAGGCATCAATCCTATACAGTACTGACCTAATTGGGAGAATTGCACTAATAATAATTCATACATGATAATAGCCAACAATCCTATATGGTCCCCACTTAACTGAGAGAACTGAACTACTAATAATTCATCAATAATTGTAGGCAGCAATCCTATACAGTCCCCACTTAATTGGGAGAATTGCACTACTAATAAGGGAGAACTGCACTAATAATAATTTGTCGATAATAATAGGCACCAATCCCATATAGAATCCACTTGACTGGGAGAATTGCACTACTAATAGTTCGTAAATAATTACAGGTACAGAACCCACTTAACAGAGAAAATTACACTACTATTAATTTGTAAATAATAACAGGCATCAATCCTAAACAGAACCCACTTAACTGGGAGAACTGCACTAATAATTTGTAAATAATTATAGGTACCAATCCTACAAGACCCATTTAACTTGGAGAATTACACTACTATGAATTCATAAATAATGACATCAATCCTATAGTGTACCCACTTAATAGGCACCAATCATGTACAGCACCCACTTAACTGGGAGAACTATACTAGCCAAGAAGGCTTTTTGTCTAAAAATAAAGGGAAAAGCCCATGGCTCTCTCCCCTTGCTTTAAAGCAATCCATCATCAGCTGAAGAGTGCCAACTCTGCCTTCACTGGAGGGTTGTTGTTGTTTGCAACTTATGGCAACCCTATGGCAGGGCTTTCTTGGCAGGTTTTGTTGGGAGTTGGGTCTTTGCCTTCTTTTGAAACCGAGAGAGTGTGACTTGTCTAAACTGACCCTCTTTCAGTGATCAAGTGTGAATTCGATTCTGGTCCATGCTGGCCCAGAACTGGAGGCTGCCCCCCCACCCCACCCCCCACCCCCATTATTCTTAGGCTATATATGAATGAATGAATGATGCAAGACTTCCCTACTTAGTTTAAGTCACAGGAGCTAAGAGGGAAAGAGTGGCTGCTTAGAAACCCACTTATGTGGACTGAAGAACCCAGCAACATGCTAATTCCAAGAAACCAGACGAAATAGTTCCCATCTGAGTAACAAACCAGGCAAGATTTCCATCCCTTTCAGGGTACATCATGTGCTGTCATGCGTTTAAAAAAGAAAACCATGCTGCAAAGAGACACAAATGGGACAAGCTACAACTCCCTGGGCACCAAAAGGGCTGCCTCTGCACTTCAGCACTAATCCAGTGTGACACCACTTTAACTGCCATGGCTCCATCCTAGGGAATTATGGGATTTGTGGTCTGTTGTGGCACCGGGCTATGGAATTCAAGGATTTGTAGTACCACCAGAGTTTAGAAGCCCTGGATCCATGCTAGGCAATTCTGGGAGATTTGTAGATTATTCTGGGATTTGTAGTTTAGCTACCCTGGCTCCATGCTAGGCAATTCTGAGATTGGTATATTATTCTGGGATTTGTAGTTTGGCTAATGTAGCTCCATGCTTGGAAAGATGTTTAGATTATTCTGGGATTTGTAGTTTAGCTGCCACGGCCTCCAGCATTTGGGGGGACTTGTAGATTACTCTGGGATGTGTAGTTTAGCCACCCTGGCTCCATGGCTGGGCAATCCTGGGAGTGGTAGATCATTCTGGGATTGGTAGTTTAGCTGCCATGGCTTCCACGGGGATTTGTAGTTGGTTGCAGCACCCAGGGTGCTTGGGCAATTCTGGGATTTGTAGGAGGAGGGGACGCAAGGCTTACCTGCTGCTCCTGGGGCTGTGTCCCATCCAGGCGGGGAAGGGGGCTCCAGTCCCTCTCCTCCGGGGTCTCATTCATTTCAGTTTCACCCACATCCTCAGAGAGAGAGAGAGAGGCGTGCTGCTCTCAGGGAGTCTCCGCGCGGACTGCTGCTGCTGCCTGCAGCCTGTTGCTTTCCTTCTCGCTCTGGCTGCCGGCGAGGGGGCGTGGCTCCGGGGGAGCGCCGCAGCCAATCAGAAGTGAGTCCTCCTCGTGCTGCTAGAGCGGGCGGTGAGTTCTTTCTGGCTCCCTCTGAGCCCAGGTCAGCGCAGGCCATAGCCATAGAGAGCAATAGCAAGTGCATTTCTATCCCGCAAATTAAGCAAATGTATAACCTAACTCACCTGGGTATTATTAATTATTATACTATTATTATTATTATTATTATTTATATTAGCAACCTATGGAAGGATGCTAAGATGAGTGGACCCTGAGCCCCTGGCTGGGATTGAACTGGCGACCTTGTGGTTTCTGAGTGAGCAGATGCAGTCCCTGCATTTAACCACTGCGCCACCAGGGCTCCCAGGGGCTTTGGTGCAGAAATAATCCCATTTGAGATCACTCTAACTGCCCTCTGGCCCAGTGCTGGGGAATCTTGGGAATTGAAGTCCATTGTGGGGGCACCAGAGCTCTCTGACAGAGAAGGCTAAATGTCTCACAGAACTATAGTTCCCAAGATTTTTTTTCTTTTCCTTAGCATTGAGCCAGGGGGCAATTAAAGTGGTCTCAAACTGGATTATTTTTGCAGTGTTTGTTGTTTTGGACCAGGGAAAAGTTGTGTTGGCCAGCCCAAGGAAGGCTGCGTCCACACCACAGAAATAATCCGCTTTTAACCGCCATGGCTCCAGGCCAGGACATTCTGGGATCTGTAGTTGGTTGCGACATTACTACCCTGGCTCCATGCTGTGGAATTCTGGGATTTGTAGCTTGTAGTGGCACCAGGGCTTAGCTAGGGAATCCTGGGGTTTGTAGTTTTTGAGGAGGACTCAGAAGCGTGGATTTATATTTCTCGAAGTGTTTTAAGCTTTGGTTATGGTCATGTCCTCCAACAAACTACAAATCCCAGAACGGCCGTTCTGGGATTTGTAGTTTGTTGGAGGACATGACCATAACCAAAGCTTAAAACACTTCAAGAAATATAAATCCACGCTTCTGAGTCATCCTCAAAACGGAGGACATTGTGGGATTCCTCCTGGACAGAAGAAGGCTGGAATATATGGACTTTGGAATTTGGCACCCAGCCAGACTGCAGAGATAATCTGGTTTGGTGCCACTTTAGCTGCCATGGCTCCATGCTATGCAGTTCTGAGAACTGTTGTTGGTTGCGGCACTGGAGCAGATGGAATAATAATAATAATAATAATAATAAATGAAATACAAACATATATGTTTCATTCCAGCATCAGTGCATCCCAAATTTAAGGGCACAGGGATAAGTTGGGACAAGTGGTGCTGCTTGACTGCTTTATTTATATCCAATGTAGGTTTTGCCCGATATGCTCCAATTAGCTTTGAACAAGTAGCTCCTACAATTCATGCATTGAAGGCACAAGACCCCATCTGATCTTGGAGGCCAAGCAAGGTCAGCCCTGATTACTTCTTGGATGGGAGACCAGCGAGGGGCTGCGGGCTACATTTCAGAGGAAGACAATGGTAGTTAAACCACTTCTATGAAATCACGGGGTCACCATAAACTGACAAAGGCTGCATCTGCACTGCAGAAATAAATAATGCAGTTTGACACCACTTTCATTGCTATGCCTCAATGCTGTGGAATTCTGGGATTTTTAGTTTTGCGAGACATTTATCCTTCTCTGTCAGAAAACTCTGGTGCCACAGCAAACTACGAATCCCAGCATTCCCATAGCACTGAGCCATGGCAAACCAGATTATTTCTGCAGTGCGGGTGCAAGCAGAATGAAAATTTGCCCCCAGATCACCTCGAACTGGCCCAAAATGACTCAGTTTTATAGTTTTTGTGGCGGGTGTGTGTGTGTGCTATGAGGCCGTATTCTAGAAGAGTTTATTCCTGACGTTTCACCAGCAGCTGTGAGCAGCAGAGATGTTCAATGTTGCTTGAATTCAAAGATATAGCCATGTTAGGCTGTGTTCACACTGGAGAAATAAACCGGTTTAATTGCCATGGCTCAATGCTGTGAAATTCTGGGAATTGTAGTTTGTTGTGGGGCCCAGAGCGGAGCAGAGCTCCGCTCTGGACCCCACAACAAACTACAATTCCCAGAATTTCACAGCATTGAGCCATGGCAATTAAACCGGTTTATTTCTCCAGTGTGAACACAGCCCTAGTTTATAGAATCAGTTTGTAGAGAACTCTTGAAACTAACTGAAAGAAAGAAGTTGGCAGCATGAGCTTTCTGAGACTAAAGTCCAAATGCATCTGAGGAAGTAGTTAATTCTACGAAAGCTCATGCTGCCAACTCCTTTCTTTCAGATAGTCTCAGTCTTGCTTATTTCACCTTGCCATGAGCTCCCCTCCATGGCAGAAAATCAGCTGAAGCTGAACCTGGAAATTATGACATATCATTTCTGGGGTGCGGAAAATAGACTGGTATGTGTATGCCTGTCTCCCCCGGGTGACAGATGGGCAGAATTATTTGTTTCCCATCTCCAGCATAGTTGTCCTCCCTTAGGCAATACAAGGATGGCTTAGAAATGGCTCAGACATTGCTCTGAATTTAAAGATTAGCCCAACATTAAGGTGAAGCTAAACTTGCTTAGCCAGAAGCCAGAATAAGTTTAATGAGTTGCAGGAATGTTCAGTTTGTTGAAATATGGACGGAGGAGTTAAAATGAATGTGTCAAGGTCCATTCGGATTCAAAATAATAATATTTCAATGGCACAGAGTCTCCACTGTATCCAGCCAAGTCCAAAACAAAGTTGTTTCTTAGGATCATCTATATCTCACTTCCATTGCGGGCGCTGTTGAGAAACAGGTGATAAAATTACCCAGCTATTCATGGAATGCTTTGTATTATCTCTTCCCAGAAACAGAGCAGAAGTATTTGCGTTCAATATCGCTTCAAGACATAAATAACCATTGGTGAATACGAGAACCAAGGCCGCTTTCCCAAGATGAGTTGCATTTAACAGACAAATTCTAGAATTAATTTCTTCCTACAGTTTACAGAGAAGACTCCAAAGTAGATTATTCACATAGCCACATTTGTTTACAGCGATCTGGAAAGTAAAATCAGTACTGTATCATTTCTGCCTTCAACAGTTAGGTAAGCTGGCTTGGAATACATTGCAGCCAACTGTGTGAGCCTTATGTGGCTCAGGTCCAGGCTATCTCACAGACTATATCTGCCTGTTTCAGCTGGTCAGGCCATGAGATCCTCAAGCCTTTCTGCACCATCACATTTGGTGGGGATATGAGATTGGGATTTCTCAGTGGCTGCCCTTAGACTCTGGCTGGATCTGCACTGCAGAAATAAACCGGTTTGACATTACTTTAACTGTCATGGCTCCATGCTATGGAATTCTGACTGTTTTAGTTTGTTGTGGCACCAAAGCTCCATTCTGTTTTGTTTTTGCCAATTGCCCAAGAGCATACTAAATGGGTACATGTTGTTAAAACATGTCAGAGAGCTCTGTTGCCACAACAAACTACAATCCCCAAAATTCCATAGTATGGAGCCATGGCTGTTAAAGTGGTGTCAAACCTGATTATTTCAGCAATGTGGATCCAACCTCTGGAACTTCCTGTAAGGGAGGCCAGAACGGCCCCTTCCTTGCTGTCCTTCTAATGGTAAGCAAAAAACTTTTTATTCCAGCAGATTTTAAAGCAGAAAGCTTTTAAAGAATGGGCTGAATTGTTTTAAACCAAACAGCTTTTAATTGCTTTTTAATCTTTTAAATTGCATTTTATCTTTTTTAAAAAATTAAAACAAATTCTTAATTTTTTTTAATACTGTAAATAGTTTAATTCCATTTTAATGTTCACTTTTTGTATTTTTGAGCTGTATTGTTCTTTTTAAATTGTAAACCACCTTGAGTCTCTACTTTGGGAGAAAGGTGGGATAGAAGAAGAAGAAGAAGAAGAAGAAGAAGAAGAAGAAGAAGAAGAAGTAGTCAGAGAAGTAAAAGACATAGGGAGAGAATATGGAGTAGGGCCTTTTCTGTAATAGCTCCCTGGTTTTAGATTTCAAAGTAAGAGAGGTTTTCTGCAGCTCCAGAGACTAGGACCCAGAGCAATGGATGCAAGCTACAGGAAAAGAGATTCCATCTAAACATTAGGAGGAACTTCCTAACAGTAAGATCTGTTTGACAGTTGAACAAACTCCCTTGGAGAGCAGTGGAGTCTCGTTTGGAGGTTTTTAAATAGAGGCTGGATGGCCATCTGTTGGGGGTGCTTTGACTGTGAGTTCCTGCATGGCAAGGGGTTGGGCTGGATGGCCCATGAGGTCGTTTCCAGCTCTATGATTCCAGATGGAGAGAGATGGAGTGGGGTAAGGTGGATACCATTTGGATGTCATCTTGAGGCTACAGGATTTAATACGGCCACCACCAGTGACAGTACAGTACCGGTTGAATCTCCTTTGTCCTGAATTCTAAAATCCAAAATAGTCCAAAACGCAAAAGTTTCTTCATGGGTGGCTGTGATAGTGACACCTGTGTTTTCTGATGGCTCAGTGCACACAAAATTTCTTTCATATACATAATTATTAAAAATAATATGTATAAAATTATCTTCAGGCTCTATGTATAAGGTGTATATGAAGCATAAATCAATTTTGTTTTTATACTTTGTCTCATCTCCAAGATACCTCATTACGGTATGTTTGTTTTTGTTGTGTGCCTTCAGGTCATTTCTGTCTTACAGCAACCCTAAGGAGGAACCTATCGTAGGTTTATCTTGGCAAGATTTGTTCAGAGATTTGCCATTGCCTTCCCCTGAGGCTGAGAGTATATGACTTGCCCAAGGTTATTCAGTGGGGTTACAAACCCTCGTCTCCAGAGTTGTAGTCCAACATTCAAACCACTAGACTATGTTGGGTCTCTTATATGCAGTTATATAATATATATAACTATATATAATATAACATAGCAGATCATACAGGGTTCTGGTACCAGTTAATAATACTATATTAGGCATTAGGCAGCCTTCTTAAGGGAGCTGAATACAGAGCAAACCATACATACATAGTGCAGTTCCAATACAGCAGGCACTTTAATCAGGGTCTTAGCAAAAGATCTTAGGCCACTGGCAGTTTTATAAAGCACTAGAATATGGAAATCAAGAGAAGAACTAGAAACGGGTAAGCCAGGAACAAAACAGCATATTCCAGGAGTTTGGAATTTTGTCAGGAGCTGTTAGCACTTAAGCTGAATCACCCAAGTGCATATTGCAGCATCATTCTAGACCATGGATGGGAAGTGCTTGGCTATTTCTCACTGGACTACAGTTACCGCAGTATGTGCTGCCTAGGACTGACATGAGTTTGGAGTCCAACAACATCTGGAGGGCTGCACATTCCTGGTGCCTATTCTAAGTAGTTAAACACCATCTGTGCTGGCCTTTCTTACCCTGCATCCCATCCTACCAAAGTCTTGCCATTGCATCGTCCTAAACAGGGAAGTTTATAGGAGGGCTTCATGCTCCAGGTGAACTCCACTTGAGTGACATGATCCTCCTGGACATGTCATCCTGTGTTGCTCTCTCCTTTGAGCTACCACCCTTCTTACTTATTTAATTTACATTCCTCCTTTCTCCCAGTACATTTTTTGATCCTGATTATCATTCTGGCTTCCACTATTCTCTTTAGCTACAATCTCAGAATCTTACATGTGGCTCAGCACTAAAGAATCTAAGATAAAATGGATGTAAAGACAATAAGGCGGTGATTTCCACCACCACCCCCCAAGAGATATATGAGAGGAAGAAAGAATTTACAACAAAATAAAAGGTCTGGACACTGGTTCATGAGAGTTTTCTGTTTTCTTGTCTAGACTTTTGTTCCATTTCCAAAATAACTAATAACTTGGATTATAAAACTGTAATAACTATAGACATTTTCCAATCTGGAAATAATAATGGCCTTTAATGAGCCTCTAGAGGTACCCTCTGCATCATGCACCTGCCACACACAAAGACAGTATTGTAAGATTGGGAGTGTATGGGGATAGAAAAAAGGCTAACAGAACCAGAAGAACTATTAGGGATTGCCTTAATGGTCCCAGAAAGCTGAGTAGTATTTCCTTTGCAAGGAAGATCACCCCACAATGGATAACTGGCCTACCGAGTCTAACTAGGAAATAGCCAGACACACATCTGGAAAGTGACAGTCACTTTGGTAAAAGGACATGTTTTCTTTTGCCCAGAGATGTAATATAAGGGTCTATGAAGGAAATAAAAACACAGTTTTGAAACCAAAACTGACATGGATAGAGATCCAAAACATTCTGCAGAAATAATCCCATTTCAGGCCACTTTAACTGCCCTGGCTTAATGCTAGGGAAATCTGGGAACTGTAGTTTTGTGAGACATTTAGCATTCTCTGTCAGAGCTCTGGTGCTACAATAAACTACTATTCCCAGGATTCCCTAGCATTGAGCCAGGGTAATTAAAGCAGTCTTAAACTGGATTGTGATTTGGACCAGAGATGAGTTTGGGCATTGTGAACACCTTCAGGTTCTGGCTGTCTCCCTAGAGAGATAATGTGGGAATAATAGATTTTGGAATATTCAGGCTGCATTTCCACATCCTGCATATTTTTAAATAAACATAAACATTATGAAATGTAAAACAATCTTTTCATGATGCTTACTTATAAATGCTTATTAATAAAGGGAACCAAACCTGAGACAGTTCTGCATCCCCAGAACAGATAGAAGAATGATGAAGCATCCAGACGTTGGATTGCCACTGTGCTGAACGTGATGAGCCATGCAGCCTGTTCCCACTGTCTGATTCTATGACAAGAAGCCTTGATGGTGCAGTGGTTAAATGCCTTTATCACAGCCAGTATTGCAGCTGCAAGGTTGTGAGTTCAATCCCAGGGCTCCAGGGTTGACTCAGCCTTGCATCTTTCTGCAGGTCACTAAAATGCATACCCAGCTTGTTGGGGGCATGTTGTAAACAACTTAGAGTCTTCTTAGTTCAGTATGAACAGTGGATGTGGCTTTTTTTGCCAGTTACTCTGCTCAGATTCCCTCTTCTACATACACACCTTATTATTTATTTATTTAATACCCTGTTTTTCCTCTGAGTAGGATCCAGAATCGCTTACAGCATAAATTAAAACAGAGCAGTTAAAACAGAATTAAGTACAAAAGTTTAAAAAAAATCAGTTGTACAGTTAAATTAAAACATTATTTTTAAACATGAAAATTTAAAATAATTAAAACACCTACAACTGTTTTACTGGGCAACCCTAATGCAGTCAGATTTGAGATGAAATCACTCTGGAGAGTTGTGCAGCCATCCAGATACGGTTGAACTCCAACTCCCATCTCGTTAGCCATCATCGGCAAAGCTAAGGATCAAGTTGCCAGGCTCAATACAGCACAGATCTTCTGTGGCTTTAATCATTAATAGTTTCTGTATCAGGAAGAGGCACCGTGCGGTTCTGTCTGGTGGAACTATGGCACACTTAGGGTTGTCAAACTGAAAACTGGAGAGGGCTCCTTTACCTTTTTTATTGATTTTAAAAAAGGTTCTACAGTTGATTAATAATACAATAATATAATCTAATAAATATTACATACAGAGAAGACAATGAAGCAAGGTGTTATTTATAAACTTAAGAAATTTTCCAGGTATTCTTCTATAGTAAGTTACAATAATTAATAATTTCGTATTTTTTTCAGACTCCATCCTATCTTCCTAAATAATGTGCTATTTTAAAATCGTGTCTCAGCTAAATTTCCATTCCTTCCCCTTTTTCTTGTTGTCATAATACCGTTATGTCTGCCAAGCTTATTTAAAAATAGTCTCGGTTATGTTAAATTCTTTTTCTTCTTCTACATTGTTGTTTTGTCATCCTGTTAAGCCGTGTAATTAAGTCTATATGATATTTTATGGTAATTTTCTCAACTATACATCTAAATCTTTTCTTTTATTTAGCGAGAATACTTTCTTCTCCTCTCTATACTTTTTGTTGGTTTTTTTTTTCCTTTCAGGTATACCTGAAAGAAATTAGCCTATTGTCATCTTTATGGAGTTCAATGTCTCTTTCCTTACAACAGTCTTAAGTAACATGCCTGATGCTTATCATTCCAAATGGCAAGAAGGTGCAATATTTCAAAGTTTTTTTAAAAAAATCTCAAGAGTTACAGCATTAGATATTACAATCTCCCTGATGCATTTGCCCCATCTGAAGGAGCCCTTAGGGTTGTTGTTGTTGTTGTTGTTGTTGTTGTTTCTGTTTGTGACAGTTTCAAAAACCTGGCCTCAACATGGATCAACAGACAACTTAAAATATTAATGTATTTACTAGGTTTACCAGATTTATTTACCAGAAAGCCCTGCGAAATCATGGGGTCACCATAAACTGACAGGCGACAAAGGCTGCACCTGCACTGTGGAAATAATCCAGTTTGACAGCATTTCCACTTCCATGGCTCAATGATATTGAATTTGTAGTTCTGTGAGGTATTTAGCCCTGTCTGTCAGAGAAAGTTGGTGCCACGCCAATCTATAAATCCCACAATTCCATAGCATTGAGCCATAGCAGTTAACATGGTGTCAAACTGTATAATTTCTACAGTGCAGATGAAGTGGAAATGCAATGTGCTGGGCATCTGTTGTGACCTCAGAGAGGGTGACCCATGCACAACGGGACACTTTGTAAACAGCTGCCCAACATTGCTCTGGAGTGCTCTACGTTTTCTTTAAAAATCCAGAGCAAATTATATGTTTTTAAAATTCAGTTTAGAGAAAAGATGGCCCAGATTCGCTGTGGAATTGTCCTTCCCCTATGAAGACAGTATGCAGTAAAACCCAGCCTTTGGCTCTGCATCATTTAGGCAGGGCAATGTGAGGGCAGGGGAAAGTGGTTCGAAGGCACATGCGCACACACGCACGCACACACACACAGAGTTCAAGATCACCTAACTGCTGTTCCCACAACACAATATTGAGTACATCATGTAACCTGCTAATACACCAAGATAGCTGAACACTGAATTTTTTTCCCCAGTCTTGGATTGCACTCTGCCTCTGTAAATTTGTCAACAGAGTCACCAGCATATCTCTTAAATTCTGGAGCTGGTTAGATTGCTGTCTCAGATTTCAGTAAGGAATGAACTAGGATTCCATTCTATAAGAGTTCCCCTGCAAAAGGGCAACTGAGTTACCTTGAACTTGAGAGAATGGTCATGAGAGTGTTCTGCTGCCTGCAGAAAACCAAGAACAAGCACAAGTAAATGTTGCTGTTTTTTTGTTTTGTTTTTAATATGCCAAACAGGAAACTATACTACATTCCCAGGAGAAAATGCCATGACCAGGAATTTAGGATATTAGTTTAATGAATTATCAGTGAGTTCTATTACTTACACTCCTGGAAGTTATTACATTTCCTTTCAGTGTTATTTCAAACTTAACTCAAAGCCTAATCTTTGAAATGTAATATCCAAATTGCCTAAACTGAACTCCTTCTCTTATATGTGGTTTATCCTTCTTATAAACAGGATCCTTTTTAGTCTATGTATAGGATTATGGTAACATTAAAGCTGAAATTATTCTAACTTTTCCATGGAGGAAATATTGTTCAAAATATTAAGGGTGTAGTTCTGAGAATGCTTAACTCAGAAGTCCTATTTAAATCATTCCAAGCAAACAAAGTTAAGTCTGGTTGTGAAGCTGAAGGCTTTTATGGCCAGCATCCATAGTTTCTTGTGGGGTTTTCCGGCTATGTAGCCATGTTCTAAAATACTTTATTCTTGATGTTTTCCCTGCATCTGTGGCTGGCATCTCTGAAGAAGATGTCAGGAATAAACTATTCTAGAACATGGTCACATAGCCCAAAAAAACCCCACAAGAATTAAGTCTGGCTATTAGCTTTACTTGGGGCTAAAAAGGATACTTTTATACTCAGTGATTAAAGTCAGACAGGAAATATGGATAAATAATTTTTTGGAATACAAGTCCTAGAATTTCCCAGTCAACATGGCTGCTGCAGGCTGGTGAGTTCTGGTATTTGTAGTAAAAAAAGTAACTTTTCCAAACCAGGCTACATCCAGTTTGCCATTATTGAATGAGTTGTTAAAGAGCCCTGGGAGAGGGATTTCTTGTTAACAGCCCTCAAGTCAATCTTGACCCATGGCGAGCAACCCTGTGGATGATAAATCTCCAAGACCTCCTGTCCTCCATTGCTCTGCTTAGCTCCTGCAAAGTCATACCAGTGGCCTCCGTAATAGAGTCTATCCATCTAGCATGCAGCCTGCCTCTCTTTCTACTTCCCTTTACCTTTCCAAGCATTATTGTTTTTGCCTTCTCATGACGTGACCAGAGTACAACAGTAGAGGGGCTCTAACCTTTCTAACAGTAGAGGGGTGGGGAGGCATTGTTGGGAGATTTGCTGGGCCCATGTTGGAGGAATTTAGCTAAGCCAGCTCTGAAGATCTTAGGACTGCAATACTCAAAATACCCATATGTGAATTGTTGAATGAGGGTTCTTTTGTCACAGTATCTGATGCTTTTTGTGACCATCAAGAGAATCAGAGGTATCCATCCTTGTGTGCCTCCAGTGTAATATCATTGTGGTACCATTCAGGTGCCCTCAAAAGCTTGCTTTTGCTTGTCAGATACTAACTTTCTATTGAAACAGGGGTGGGAATCGTGCATGCCCCCCATTTTGTTGAATGTAACTTTTAGCAGCCCTAGCTAGCCTCGCCTATGGTGAGGAATGCTGGGAACTGCAGTACAACAACTTATGAAGGACCACAAGCACAAGCACCCCCACCGCATTTTCAAAACATTGAAATAGCAGGCAAACATGCAGTCAGTCAAGGGACCTGCCCACTTACCCAGCAAAATGCTGTTTAACACAGCAGAGTGGGAAGACTAGGAAAATGGTTGATAATGAAGAACAGCCACTGTGTATGCCTCTTGGTGTTGCAGAATCTTTAAACCAGGATTTGGTAAACTGAGGCATTCAAAATGTTAATAAACCTCTGTTCCCAAAATAGTTCATGGTGAGCCAGGTTGGTTAGGGCTGATGAGAATTTATCACAGGTTCCCCAGCCTTTCTCTAAACAGGAAGTCATCAATTCTCAATTGATAAACTGTAAGCCAGATGTAGGTTTAGAGGTGTAATGTTGTTGTCATTATTGTTGATTTAGATATTCAATGCTGCTGTTCTATTTCTAGCTCAACTTCCAACTCCTTGTATAACCTTAGATTACTCATAAAGATGTGATGTTTCACATAACACAAGTGAATTGTCTTCTAGTGTTTAAAGATTACTTATTTACTGTATTTATTTAATGTTTTAACTTTGTCCCAGCACTGGCTCCAAGTGAATATGACAGTTCAACTTTTTATTAAATCAAAGTTCAACTCACAAAAGGACTTTCTATAGCCAATGATGCTGAAACATTCACCAGAAAAGCAGAGGTTTGTGCCGCTGGTGTCTATATCTCTTAGCAAGGAAAAAAAAAGTCCTGTAACACCTATTAATATCCCTCTTACATTTGATAGATCACTTTCCTTATTATGAGAGAGGGGCTTTGTTTTTTATGGCAAACCTATTTTTAAATAAAAAATGTGCCAAAATGACCAATTTCAAATCTTAAACAGTAATATTATTACAGTTGAAAGAATTGTTTCTTACTTTGAAAAAAACAAAAAGGAGAACATAGCTTCTTTTCTTATGTAACCTCACTGTCACTTTGTTCTGTCGACATGAGTAGGTGACCATGATGGAAAATGGCCAAAGTATCTACAGCCCACACCTAGCTTCTGCCAAAACAAGAGAGATAAGAGAGAAATCAGGATGGTGAGAGCCAGCTCACTATATTATCTACACAGAGGTTTCTCAGGATGGTATAGGCCCAAGTAGGAAATGTGATGAGTGTCACAGATGCTGTTCTTTGGACCAAGAGCAAAGACAATCAAGTCTTTGACTGTAAGCCTGAGGGCAGGGATCCGTCTAACTATATGATTGTATGTACAGCACTGTGTAAACTTACAGTGCTATATAAATAAAATTAATAATATTAATAATAAGTCCAAAAAAGGCTAAAGCCAAAGTAAAATATTTTGAAAACATTTTCAAATAATCTAGCATAAAAGTTGAGCACAGGAGACATTTTGTAGTAATTGTTCTCACTGGGCTCATCCACACTGACAAAACACCTTGGGATTTGGTAGGCACTGAACTTGTTCTGAATGGGTTTATATATAAATATATACATATTTACATATACATATTGTTACTGTGTGCCTTCAAGTCTTTTCCAATGTAGGGCAACTTTAAGGCAAACCTATCATGGGGTTTTCTTGGCAAGATTTGCTTAGACTTCCTCTGAGGCTGACCAAGTGTGACTTACCAAGTTTCCATGACCGAGCAGGGATTCAACCCCTCATCTCCAGAGTCACAATCCAATACTCAAACCCTTTCACCATGCTGGTTCTCATATGCATATCCATATCCATATGCATATGCATATACATACACACACATACCCAAATGGTTTATTCCAGCATCAGCCTCAACTTCTCAAACCCAGGGGAGCAGTGTTTTGGGAGTTACTTGTTTTGGGAGTTACTTGAGATAGGTTAATTTTTTCAGTTTATTTCCATTGTCTCAGTTCTCTCTCCCACTGATGATGTGTTACCTGGAGGAGGACACAGAAGGAAGTAAACCAGGTCAAAAAAGATCAATAAACAACACAATTGAATAAGGGGGCAGGAACAACCATTACAGGGCCCATTCCCACTTGCACTTTAAAGCGATTTCCGATTTGATTTTGCTCCATGTTGGTAATCGATTGCAAAAGGTCCCTCATTCCCACTATGAAAGTGGATCTTTTCCTTACCCCAGTGTAATTGCTTCTTTTTTGGCACAATTGTTATCTCCACTAGTTGTGCCACTTCAAAATTTGTTGGTCTAGCAACTACTTGCATTTGCAAGTAGTTGCAAAATCAGTGAATCGAATCATCTTTTTAATTTTAATTTTTTTTAAAAAAAAGCTTGCACCCATAGATCACACCGACAAATAAAAAGGCAACACTGGTGTGTGTGTGTGTGTGTGAAATCTCCCAAAAATGAGGAGGGATGTTACACCTCTCTGCTATTAGTCCCTCCCCTCCAGAATGATGTGATTCCAATCTGTCATTCCCACTTGTTGAACACTCTTCGGAATCGATTCTTTTCAAAAGAACCTCTTTTGAACTAGTGTCTGGAAAAATCAGGTTTTTTGCCTTTGCCTCGCTTTATCACGACAAGAATTGATCAAATGGGAACGAGGGTCATTTAAACCTATTAGCAATTTGTTCTATTTCATAGTGGGAACATGCCATTACATGCAGTCAAGAAGACCATTTTGCAGAGCATCAGGCACAGAAGACTTCAACCTAACATGAAGATTTTAAAGAAAGGATGAACAGAAAACAATAGTGATCCCAGAAGACTAAGTTTGATAGGATGAACATTTTGCAGAACCATAAAAAATAATGGTGGTCTTTTTGTAGGCCTGGAAAATAAAGATTTAGGGCAATATCAGTGCCAGCTCTTCCAAGGGAAATATACAAAAATCAGCACAAATGCCTGAACATTTTTTTGTTGAAGTTTGTTTACCCATTTTATATTATACATTTTTGTTATTTGATGAGATGGACTGGATAATCTTAGTTCACCTGCATATTCCATAAGTTGCTACAGTATATAATATACTCAGTACTTGATAAACTTATTTCTTAAAACTGATGTTTAAATGCCTTTTGAAATGAAAGATAGACTTTAAAAACAGTGCTACATCATCCAGATGTTTTCCTTTCTTGGTTCTCTTCTTCTCTACTGCTGTTACAGTTCCCCATTTCTACTTTCTGCCTCATCCACTGATGTCTCCACTATGCTCAATTTGTCACTCATTTACCTACCATTTTTAATTTGGGTTTAAAAAAAAGAATAAGAGAGCGCAAGTGGCGGAAAACTCAGCTCATATCCGACAGAACTCGCCATAGGCAGCACCTTCGCGCCTATCGGGAGGCTTTACGTGCAGCACGGAGATCCTTCTGCTCTGCACATATCGCATCTGCAGAGTCCTGTTCAGCAGAGCTGTTTAGGGTAGTGGGGGAACTGACGCAGGTTCCCCCTGCGCCAAATCCCTTACTTGACCCGACGACAGCCTGCTGTGATGCGTTTAACATCTACTTTGCAGATAAAATCTCTCGGATAAGAAATGACTTGGACGCCAATGTTTTGTCAGAATCCATTGGCGAGGTGTCCAGCAACTCCGTTGCTGTCAGTTTACTGGATGAGTTTCAATTGGTGAGTACCGATGACGTGGACAAGCTCCTTGGCAGTACCCAGAAGACGACATGCTCCCTCGATCCATGTCCATCTTGGCTGGTCGTCCAGGGAGGGGGCGCACTGAGGACATTCCTTTGGGATGTGATCAATGCGTCCCTCAGGGAAGGCACTGTTCCATCGTGTCTGAAGGAGGCGGCTGTTAAGCCTCTCCTGAAGAAACCTTCCCTTGATCCCCTGGACAGGAACAACTACAGACCAGTATCCTTGCTCCAATTTTTGAGCAAGGTGATCGAGATCAGTCGCCTTCCAACTCCAAGCCGTCTTGGATGAAACCGATTATCTCAATCCATTTCAAACCGGCTTCAGGGCAGGTCATGGAGTTGAGACTGCTATGGTCGCACTGGCTGATGACCTCCGCTTGAGCATTGACAGGGGTAGTGTGACCCTGCTAGTGCTCTTGGATCTCTCAGCGGCCTTTGATACTATAGACCACTCCATCCTTTTGGATCGGCTGAGGGAGGTAGGGATCGGAGGCACCGTTCTTTGATGTTTCCGGTCCTTCCTCTCTGGCAGATCCCAAAGGGTGAGGCTCGGGGACAGTTGCTCTTCCAAAACTGAGCTTAATTGTGGCATCCCTCAGGGCGCCATCCTGTCCCCGATGCTTTTTAACATTTATATGAAGCCGCTGGGTGAGGTCATTCGGAGGCATGGAGCTCATTGTCTTCAGTACGCTGATGACACTCAGATATATCTCTCCATGACCAGATCATCAGCACAGACTTCAGATGGCGTTTCTCCTCTTAATGACTGTCTTGCGGCGGTAATGGATTGGATGAGGGAAAACAAATTGAAACTGAATCCAGACAAAACGGAGGTACTAACAGTCACAGGCCCGAAAGCAGGCTTGGGAATACAGTCTCCAGTCCTGGACGGAATCACGCTTGCCTCTAAGGACTGTGTTCACAGCCTGGGGGTACTCCTAGATTTGTCGCTTCACATGACTTGTCAGGTGAATGCGACGGTCAGGAGTGCATGTTATCAGCTTTGGCTGATACGCCAGCTGCGCCCTTTCCTGGACATGAGGGACCTGGAAACTGTGGTACATGCTCTGGTAACCTCATGCCTGGACTTCTGTAATGCGCTCTACATGGGGCTACCTTTGTGCTTAACTCGGAAACTTCAACTGGTCCAAAATATGGCAGCCAGGCTTGTAACTGGAACATCAAGGAGAGAGCACATAACACCGGTGCTCAAGGCTCTCCACTGGATTAGTTTCCGGGTGCAGTACAAGGTATTGGTCCTAACCTTTAAAGCCCTACATGGCTTGGGTCCATCTTATCTTGGGGACCCCCCCCCCTGCACACTCTGATCCTCTGGGAGGAACCTACTACAGCCTGTGAAAACTCGGATGTCGTAGACCTCCCAGAGGACTTTTTCAGCTACCCCACCCAAGCTTTGGAATGGACTGCCGGATGAGATGCGTCTTATAACATCTCTTGACTGCTTTAAAAAAGCTCTGAAGACTCATCTCTTCCAGCAGGCCTTCCCTGAAACCTCCTAGATCCCAGCTCCGAAACGGGACCTATTTTTAACCCCTTGCTTGGTGCTATTTTTACCCTCATTTAAGATCTAGGAGGATGTATTATGTTTTTAATATCGTTATGGTTTTAAAGTATTGCTAATTTAATTTATTTTTAAGGGGTGGGTGGCTGGGTATGGGTTGATGAAGTATTTTAATCTGTATGTTTTAATTCGCTGTACCCCGCTCCGATTGTGCTCTACAGAGGAGCGGGCTAGAAATAAAGATTTATTATTATTATTATTATTATTATTATCATCATCATCATCATTATTGGTATATGGCAAGAGCATGATTTGGCTAAAATTGAAGAGGTCTATGGACACTTTTCCTCCTATTGGAAGACTACTGCATACAGTACTGTATTTGCCTGGTGGATGGCTGCTAAACCTCAATTACAGTTCAGTCATTTTGGACCACAAAAGGAGAGATAAATATGGCTGCTACATATTAGTCAGCTGTTCAGTCCGCTTTAAGAAATTGCATTCCACTGGCCTATTAAAGTACAGTTTTCCTTAAACTTGTGTTTGAATGTGAACAGAGTGGTGCTACATTTATCAGTACACATAAAAACTGGTTTCCTTATCCCACATGCTACATAAACAATCTCTTAAATTTTCAGTCTCTTAAATTTCACTAGAATTGTTTTTCTAACTGTTGCAAAAATATCAATTCAGGATCAAAACACTCTTTGAAATACAGACATACGTACAGCTCAGGCTGTCAAATGTAATTAGGGAAAACCTGGGCTGTGAAGCAGTGATGCCCTTCCTATAGTGAATCTTCTCTTGCATTTTATGTAATAGTTGTGTTAGGAAACAACAGATAAAATTGTTTAAGATGTTGGATATCTGGCCTTCCCAGCTCTTTACAGTAAGCAGAGTTATATCACCATGGAATTTTTTAAAGTCCCTCTGTGTCTTGGAAAACAACATCTTTGCTTTTTGGCATAACATTTTTGGGTGGAGTAGTTGTCTCACTTCAATATTGTTATTTTTTTTACAAAATGGTCATACTAGAAAAAGGACACAGAGTAACCAAAACCCAAAATTTATTTAGGCTAGCTTTCAGCCTTTTCCACAGTTCTCTTAGTAGATTTTTATTCTTACAAATTCAGACTTGCATATTCAAATAATTGTCACAGATCAGTGTCTGTATTGTTTTGTTGTTATGTGCCTTCAAATAATTTCTGACTTATGATGACCCTAATGTGACCTTATCACAGGGTTTTTCTTGGCAAAATTTGTTGGCGGGGGGGGGGGGGGTTGTCTTTGCCTTCCTGTGAGACTGAGAGTGTGTGACTTACCCCAGGTCACCAAGTGGATTTCCATGGCTGAGAAAGACTTCAAATCCTGATCTCTAGTTCCTAGTTCAATGCTCAAACCACCACCACACTGGATCTCTGCATATATATGTGTGTGCATGTGCTGCTTTCCTTCAAGTCATTCCCAACTTATGGTGACTCTAATGTGAACCTATCACAAGGTTTTCTTGGGTAGTTTTCACAGAAGTGGTTTGTCATTACCATCCTTCTTCTTCAGAGAGGTTTGTCATTACCAAGTAATTCTTCTCTGCATCTATTGCATCTGTGAAGTCTCACCCAGAACAGCTGTTCAGGGCAGTGAGAGATTTAACACAATTGCCTCCCTCCCTGAACCCTTTATTAGAACCAACTATAGCCTGCTGTAAGGGCTTTAATGATCACTTCGCAGATAACATCTCTCAGATAAGAGCCGACTTGGACCCTGGCTTCGATGCAGAGATGACAGGAGAGGTATCCAGCAACTCCGCTTACAATACTGTATTGGATCAATTTGTGTCGGTAAGTACTGATGAAGTGGACAAGCTCCTTGGAAAGGTGAAAAAGACAACCTGCTTTCTCGATCCCTGCCCTTCCTGGCAGCAAGGTGAAGCTACAAAGATGTTGTTAAATGCTTCATTCAGGGAAGGCTATTTTCCATCAAGCTTAAAAACAGAAGTGGTTAAGCCACTATTTTTAAAAAGCCTTTCCTTGATTCCCTGGACAAAAATAATTATAGGCCAGTTTTGCTTTTGCGATTCTTGGGCAAAGTGAATGAGAGAGCGGTTGCCATTCAGCTCCAAGCAGTCTTGGATGAAAGTGATTATCTAGATCCATTTCAAACCAGCTTTAAGACAGGATACAGAGTTAAGACTGCTATGGTCGCCTTAGTCGATGATCTCCGTCTGGGCATTGACAGAGGAAGTGTGATTCTGTTGGTGGTCTTGGACCTCTCAGCCACCTTCGATACCATCGACCATGGTATCCTTCTGGAACACCTGAGAGAATTGGGAATCAGGGGCACTGTCCTCCAGGGAGTCCTTTCTTATCTCTCAGGCAGATTCCAGAATGTGATGCTGGGAGACAGTTGCTCTTCTAAGCGAGAGCTAAAATCTGGCATTCCCCCAGGGTGCCATCCTGTCTCCCATGCTATTTAACATTTACATGAAGCCGCTGGGTGATATCATCCAGAGACATAGGGCAGGGTGTTATCAGTACACTGATGACACCTAGATATATTTCTCAATGTCTCTGACTGCTTCAGTGACTAAGTAAGGCACCTCACCTCTGAATGAATGTCTTATGTCAGTAATGGACTGGATGATGGAAAACAGACTCAAGTTGAATCCTAGTAAGACAGAGGTACTCACCATAGGGAACCCGAATCCAGGTTTGGAGATATGTCAACCAGTCCTGGAGGGGGTCACACTTCCCTTAAAGAACTGTGTTCACAGCTTGGTGGTACTCCTGGATTCGGTGCTCCAGCTATCATCTCAGATAAATGTGATGCTCAGGAGTGTCTGTTATCAGCTTCGGTTGACATGCCAGCTGAGCCCCTACCTGGAGCCAGGGGGCCTAGAAATAGTGGTAACCTCTCATCTCGATTCCTGCAATGCATTCTACATGGGGCTACCCTTGTGCCAAATTCGGAAACTTCAGCTTGTGCAAAATATGGCAGCCAGGTTGGTCGCTGGTAAATCCAGATTGGACCATAAAACACCTACAATGAAATATCTCCACTGGCTGCCAATTAATACAAAGTGTTGGTTATTACCTTTAAAGCCCTACAAGGCTTGGGTCCAACTTACTTGTGAGAGTGCCTCCTTCCATACAATCCACCCCGCACCCTCAGGTCCTCTGGGAAGAACCTACTACAGCCAAAGAAGACCGGTTTGACTGCTGTTTCCCAGATGACCTTTTCATCAGCCGCTCCAAAACTGTGGAATGACTTGCAGGAGGAGATCCACAGATTACTACCCTTGACGCTTTCAAGAAGGCAGTCAAGATGGATCTCTTCCGGCAAGCCTTCCCTGACTGACTGACATCCCAAAATAAAATATAACCCCATCTGCCCATAGCTATTTTTTACCATCTGCCTATATTTTAACTGTTTTAATTAATTTTAACTTGAATTTGTAATCTGATTGTCTTTTTCTTGAATTTGTAATTAAGTGCTTTATTTTATGTTGGTGGTGGGTTGGGGACTGTGAAAATTTATGATTTATTGTTTTATGTATTTTATTATTTTTATTGTAATCCGCCTCAATTCACAGGGAGAGGCGGGCTAATAATTTTAATAATAATAATAATTATTATTATTATTATTATTATCATTATTATTATTATTATCCTCTGAGGCTAAGAGATTGTGACTTTCCAAGGTCACTCAGTGGTTTTTAATAGCTGAGCAGGGATTCAAACCCTGGTCTCTAGAGTCATAGTCCAACACTCAATCCACTACACCTTACTGGCTGTCTATTTAGGGAAAGCTAAAAGAAAAAAGTCTCAGTTCTCTGGATGCCATGGACTCTAATCTCTTGTGGGCTCACTTTGTGTCTGTCTTCTCACATGCTGCCAAATAAATTTTACCTTACTGAACTACTTTTCATCACATGATTAAATGAGATCATTTCAACGTGACAAGCATCCTTTTGGCACTGGTTGGATTCAGCACATAGTTGGGGTGCTGTTTATTACTATGAAGTCCTAAACTTCTTGAGACCAGGTTCCTTTAAGGATCATCTCTTTCTGCATAGCCCTGCTTCTCCAGTAATATTTCTTTTTAGTAAGGTCTGTTACTATCTCTACCATCAGTGGTTCAGTCCATGGGGACACTGGGGAAAATAGTCTTTCTGTTCTAGCACCCAGACTGTGGTGAACATGCTGCAACCCTTCTCTCATGTTCTTTAAACACCATACCAAAGTTGTTACAGGAGGCTCATGGTTTGTTTAAGTTCTAAATCTCACTGCTAAATAATATGATGCTGTTGATCGCTTGCTGTGTTATTTGCTTTGTTTTGCTCCCTAGCCACAGGACAGATGGACATTAATACTGTCACTTCAACAGAAGCAGAGAGCCAGTAGCTCTCAACTTCAAGAGAAGCAGAGGGCCAGTAGCTCTCAACAAATATGCAATCTATCCATTAAGACCAAGCCCTGACTTCCGGTCAGTCCATTACCACTAACGTGCCATGTTTCCACTCATTTAGCACTAATTTGTACCTTTCATCCTTGTGGAAAGGGAAGCATTTTGAAAAGTGCAATTTTTCTCATTCCCCTGTGACCAAGCATGGCTGCTCAGTTCCCATCTTCCTGTTCAGATATTAAAGGCACAGCATCCTTATTTATCTTTCCATGGTTTTGCCACTCAGTGCCCAGTTGATGATGCTCACTCACATACATGAATTAAAAGTCAGGCCCTGTGGTTCCAAGGATGGTCTCCCAGATGCCAAAGGAGATAGTGCAGAGCTCTAACTTCTCAAGGGGATGCTTGACCTTAGATATCCACACCTTGTTCCATAGATATAACTGTGGCACCCGGCCTTATAGTGTCCAAGTGGAAGAAAAGAAAGAGTATTGGAAGTATGGTGTGTGGACAGCAGATGTAGCTTAAGATCCAAACTCCTGCCAGCCCTCCTCCACCAACATGGGGGAACATTCAGATCAGAGACCAATTCACAACAGAAATTATAGTAATATATTTAATAATAATAATAATAATAATAATAATAATAAATTTATATTCCGCCTTTTCCCAAGGGAATCAAGGCAGATTACAACGCAAAATATAACAATATCATAAACATAAAAATTCACTTTAACTGCCATGGCTTTACTCTATGAAAACCTAGGATTTGTTGTTTGTTAAGCCACTAGGTCTCTGTAGTTAAGAATGCTAAACACACACACACCCATCTGCAAATGCTAGGATTCCATAAAATGGAAACAAGGCAGTTACTTTAGAATCATAGTGCTATAACTGTGTGGTGTGAACAGCCCCTGCATTGGCATTGGTCATAAGGATTTTCCTCCTAGTGTGGTCACAGGAAATTGGGGGATAGAGAATAAAGTTAGAGGAAAAGCAGCAGTCTTTGAAAATGTCATTGTGCTTGGCTGAACTGTGCTAGTAGTACCAATCAACATGGTTGTTCTGAAATGTCCCAGAATGACAACCACAGTTCCATGTATATGTCTTTTTAAATCATCATCATCATCAATGGTCCAACTTATACCAGAATCCATACGAAATCAAGATATTTGGATGGACTTTAAAAATATCTTCCTGGAATTCTTAATATACACCCAGAAAAGTTAGAGAGGATGGGATCAGTTCCCAAAACAAATCAATCTTAACATCACAGCATTAGTTACTGAGTTCCCGGAACTTTATATAAATATCTTAATGAGCTAAATGAAAGGTTTCTTTTATTTTTCTTCTCCCAGATAAATTCTGTTCTTGCTTTACCAGCTATGACCTATTTTTTGAAACTGTTCTTGTTAAAAGCCTGTAAACTGTGTTGTCCTGAAAGAAAACCATTATCAAAACATGTGCTATTTATAGTTGATTCCCATTCCTTAAGCTTTTTGCAACATGTTTCCTGCTCAGACTGCTAGTCATCAGAAAGTGCCCCATGCAGTATAGCCTGTCACTTCCCAGTCTTTGTGACAAGGAAAGGCATCCCAAACAGTGCAACCATTTCATTTATATGATTGCCTGTGGGAACTGCTGTCTCCTTCAGATACCTATCTGTACATTTCATGTAAATCCAGGAGATGGTTTAGACAGTTTTGCTATAAGCTGAAACACCAAGGATTTAGATGAACCAGAAAAGCATGTCTCCAATACAAATCTAGGAACGTTTTTAAAAACAGCACATAGCCCTTTCCTGGCTTGTGTTGATTTACTGCATTTTTAAAATATATTTTGGTGCCAGAGAAGAAGAGTTCTTCATATTCTGGCTCAGGAATCTAATTATTTTCCTTCAGGACCAATCCCTTTCTATAAAAAAAAAAAGATGCATTGTGAGTGTGGATCATGGGGATTCACACAGGCACTGAACATGTGACAATGGTGTGCTGCCCTAAATTCCACTTTGATCACAGGAAAGGGGTGGTGTGAAGGGATGTCCTGCAGCAAAATTTCCAAAGAAGGCTTGACCCAGCAAACTATCTGCTACCACCTGGGGCTGGGGTTCACCTTCTATATGATTTAGCCAAGCATAAAAGTGACTGGATACAACCTACTTATAGAGTAGCTACAGGAAGTGGTCTGGAATCATTTATACATACACATTGGAAAGAACATCTAAGTGGAAAATATACTCCATTACAGCCTCTGGAAACTTTTATTGCAAGCTGACTGAGAGAAGCTTGAAGTGGAGGGTGAGCCATTGAGAGGCCTCCAGAGGTTTTTAGACCACAACTTCCACAATCCCTCACCATTGGCTATGCTGGCTAGCTAGGGTTGATAAGAGCTTTAGCATAAATATTCCTGATTTAAAGTATTTATGTGCCACTTTTCAGGGCAAGGAAAGGTCTTACAAATGATTATTAGCTTCATCATCACAGTAGGATAATCTCACTTCAGGACTGTGTACCCTATTCATGGGTTACTTGTACCAATAAGGAAACCATGGTGAAAGGAACACTTATCCCCTTATTCCCTCACTGTCACCAACTTCTGCATTACTTCTGAAAAATCGGGGTCCTAACTGATGCAGAGAACCCGGAAAAATACAGGATTCCCTCAACATGGCAACAACAGTGGCAGGCTGGAAGCAGCAGCATGCAGGGCCCATCCCTGCTTAGAGTTCATGTTTCCAAATGATTTCTGGAAGAGGTTCTTCTGCTATTTGATGTGGGGGACTAGCACATTTCCCCCAGTGTGCCAGGAACCAGCACCGTATCTGTGCCCATTGACTACAACAGTTTCTTCCTTTTCTAGAAACTATCCAGGGATTGGCAGGTGATGGAAGAAGTCCACAGAGCACCACTTTGAATGGCATTGATTTATAGAAAAACAGACATAGCAACACTGCCTCCAGCTCAGGCTCTCAGTGATCCTCCTTTTTTACTTATACAGCCTTTCTCCCATGTCTATTCTCTAGGGTTCCCTCTCTGATGCCTTGGCTTCCACAGCTCCATTTCCCTCCTCAGATGGTCTGAAGCTGCAGTCTGGGGACTTCATCACATGAGGCTTGAAAAGTGGAAATAGAGCAGAATTGTAGTATCTGTGACCACACCTTATCACATGATAACGTATGTCTATCCAGTAGGTGGTCTCTAGCCCATCCATTGCTGGAGTGGTCCTTCTCATTGACAGGCAAAACCTGTCAATGCCTCCCAATTGCACTACTGTTCCAGTGTTGATGCACATTCGTTAAGTTCCTCCTGAAGCAGTTCCAATATGGAGGCAGTCTCATGGTGGGAGTGGGTGTTATTATGCTCCACTCCTCCTCTCCGTTGCTATTCCCAAGTAGGCTGTTTTTGAGAGGATTCCCTAATTTATTTTCTTTAACTACTTTATTTTTACTTAATTGATTGCCATGATCGTGAAACTGTGCTAAAATGTAAACCAGTAAATAAAAATGCAGACTGAAAGGCATGCTGGGAAGGGCATAGGGTAGGGAAGGGGCCTATGGCAGCCAGAGTGAGGAAGACAGGGGTCGGGACAGAAGCAGCACTATGGCTATTTCAAAGAGGTGTATAATAATGACTGTCACAACCCAGTATGTTTACATCTTCTAAGTTAACACAATTGTAGTACCTTACAAGCCTGCTGTGATAAAGTCCTGGGAGACATGGTTCTAGTGAGGGAAAGCATTTAGAAATTGAATTTGTTGAGGAGCAGAAAGCTGCCTGTTTAGTCATACTTTTACAAATGTGCTTTTAATAGGGATTGAAATAATATTTCTATTATTAATTTTCCAGTTGAAAAATGGGTTTCCTGACAATCAGCAGACCTTGAAGATGGTTGTACCAGTAAGATGTTTGCACCATTTTCTCCTTGTTTTCAAATGTCCCACAGTTTTCCAGGTAATTTTTCTTCCCAGAAGGACATGGAGTTCTCCCCCCACCCCATCCCCAGGCACACAGAAATAACACATTTTCTTTCTTACCCTGACTGAGTAAGGGGAGTGGTGAATACCTCACTACAGAAAGGGAAGTTTGTATCCTGCCTAAAAGAGACTGTTGGGAAGCCATTACTAAAACATAACAAACAACATAACAATTGTGAAGATCACCTTCCTGAATAATTATCAGCCATTTCAGCAGAGGAATGGAGAAGTCAGCGACAATGAGGGAATAAGAGGATAAGTACTCCTTTCACCATAATTTCCTTATATGTACAACCAACCCATGAACAGGATACAAAGTCAGCCAGCACCGATACAGACACTGTCCTGGTGGCGATTCTAGGGTTAGGGACTGTGCACCAACTACACAGTCTCTAACCCTAGCACAGATGGATGGTGGCGTCATGGCCACATGGGGCCACCATGATGCCAGTGCTGCCGCTGAGCGCACAAACGGGGCACACAGGATGTGGCGTCATAACGGCACCACTTCCTAGTTGCGGCGCCACATGGTGCCGCAAGCTTTGTTTCCGCGCAGCAGCCAAACGGCCATGGTGATGAAGCCATGTGGCTGTCGGGGTGTCCGGGGGCATGAAGCCCCAAGGACACCCCTTTCCAGGCCACGGAGAAGCGGCGTTTTGGCCTGGAAACGCGCTGGATTGGGGGCTCTGGGCTGCCAGTGAGGCTGCCCTGGCCCCACTCCTCTGCAGAAAGGTGGACTACAGACCTGCTCCTGAAGGGGCAGTCTATATCAGTTCCCAGTCTCCAACTTTCCATTTTTGAGCAAGATTCTGGAGTGTGTGGTGGCCTCCTAGGTCCAGGGGTTTCTGAATGAGATGGATTATCTAGATGCATTTCAATTTTTCTTCAGACATCATTATAGGATGGAGATAGCATTGGCCACCTTGGTGGATAACCTTCATAGGGAAATGGACAAGAAAAGTGTGTCCTTTTTGGTTCTGCTGTAGCTCTCTTTTGATACCATCAACCATGGTATCCTTCTCAGCCAACTCTCTGGGATGGGATCTGGGAGCACTATTATGTAGTGGTTCTGGTCTTTCATGGAGGGGCAAACTCAGAAGGTGATGCTGGGAGTCTGATGTCCTGGTCATTGTCCTGTGGGGTCCCTCAAGGCTTTTGTTCTCTGTGCTGTTTAACATATATATGAAAACACTGGGAGAGGTCATACAAAGTTTTGGGTTATGGTGTCACCAATATGCTGATGACACCTAACTGTACCTTCTTCCTGTCTGATTCTAAGCAAACTGTCTTGGTACTGAACCAATGTGTGCTGTCAGTAATGGACTGGATGAGAACAAACAAACTGAATCTTAATCCAGACAAGATAGAGGTGCTCCTGATCACTAGTCCAAATGGGATGTAATCAAGGCATCTGAAAGACTATCTGAAAGCCCCTATCTTCCCATGTGAACCTGCCAGAGTTTGATATCTGTATACTGAAGGAGGACTTTCTCTCAGTCCCACCACCATCACAGACACGCAGTGAAGAACCAAGAGAGATCCTTCTCAGTGGCTGCTCCCACCCTCTGAAACTCCCTTCCATGGAAGGACAGCCTGTGTCACTCCCACCTTCCTTTTTGCTGGCAAGCAAAGAGCTTTTTGTTTAACCAGGCTTTTAATGTATAAGCAGGACAGCTTTTAAACTGGAATATTTTTTATCTTTCTTTTTAAACTTTGTATGTCTTTTAAATAATTTTATATTGTTTTATATGATAATTGTAACAATTTTGTTTGTTTGTTTTTAAATATCATTCTGGTTTTCCAGTGACTCATTCTCCCAGTTTGGGAGAAAGGCATCGTGCAAATTAAAATCAATCAATTTTTTAATGCAAAAAATGAACATCCTCTTGTTGTTGTTGTTTTGAAAAATAAAACCACTATTTTTGTCTGCCCCTAAAAATCCTTTCGACTACTTCGGGATGTTCAGATACAGGGAGAGAACTATGTAGAAACATTCATTTTCTCCTGCTGGAGGAAAAATGACAGTACAGTAATTATTTTAACTTTATGCAAGGATGGGATAGTTGAAGGTTGGCATTCTTGGTGTCTGGGAGGTGTTTGGAATGTGAGTCAGACAGATCTGCCAGGGGCCAGCCTAAACCAACTTTTTACAACCAAGGCCTGAGGATCAAAACATAATATTGCAGCATGTTTTGGAGAACTTGGGAACTTTTTCTGTCCCTTGGATGAAATTGCAGAGTGACTCCAGATAACTCGGGGAACAACAAGATTAACTTTCCAAGGAGAGACTGAGCAAGTTGATATCAGCTCAGTACTAGAAGCTGGACAAAAACAGCCTAGAGAAAAAGGGGGGGGAAAGACAACACAGCAAGACAACTCAGTTTGTCTTTTGACTACATAAGAACAAGCTGAAATTCTGGACATGTGCTACTTTTGAAGATCTAGATTGTAACCAGGGAGCTGCCTTAAGAAAATCCATAAGCTTGTTCCAAGTTAGTTGATTTACTTGGGGGCAAGAGCACAGTTTGCTGAATTACCTCTGGACCACCACAGCTGCTCAGTTGCAAGAAATATAACACACTTGAGGACTCTGTGAAAAGTGGGGGGGATTTTTCTTTTTAGCAGTCTAATGTTGTTCTCTGTAACATATTTTAATAAAGAAAACATATGGTTGCTATCATACTTCTCTGATATGCAAGTGATGTAGCTGGTCAGGCTCAGGCAAGTGAGAAAAATCATTTGCATTTATGAACCTAAACCCTTTGGGTGGTCTGAAGATTTTACACACAAACACACACCCAGTTATTGACTCACACACACACTGATGGGCTCCAGACGAATGATACACCAGATTAACAGTAACCAGATTTCTAAATTCAGTCAAATTTTAAACTTCTTTGCATTTTGCTACAAGATAAGGCCTTATGATACTATTCAAGTTAGTCAACTCTGGAAGGAATAGGTGGTCTCTGTGATAATACTGTTTCCCAAACCTTTTGATAAGAACACCCACCAGTGTAATATAAGCTTTATTTACCACTCACTCTCAAGATGGAAGGGAACAAAATGTCATAATTAAAGGTGCTTCTTACTGCTAGTCACGTTAAGGTATTAAGTGGCTTATTCCTGCACCTGTTCTTAAGATATTCAAAGGGAAACAAGGCAGCACATTACTTGAAGACAATGAGGAGAGTATAGATTTTAGATTCTGCTATAGATTTAGAAGAATGGATGGAACATCTGCTGCTTTCTTTTAGAATCATATGCATGATTCATCACAGCCTTCCTCAATATTGCATAACAAATTAAGAGGAAAAATATGTGCTCTCTTTTTTTAGAGAAGCAATAGGCAGCACTCCTTTATCTCTGGATAAGAAGTTCGTCTAACCACAAACATTTCTGCTTTGTCTGGATTTAGCCTCAGTTTGCTTTCCCACATACAGTCTGGTGCTGATCCCAGATACCCATTCTGGAATGTCACAGCCTTTCTGGACCTTATAGAAAGAAGTAGGATATATTCCACATGTTGATTATATCACAGTGCAAATTTCCAGACATCTTATCTGAGTGGTTTCACATATTTGCTGAACTGTTATTGCTGTGTGCCTTCACATCAGTGCTGACTTATGGTGACCCTAAGGCAAACCTGTCATGGGATTTTCTTGGCAGAATTTGTTCGGGGGGGGGGGTTGCCCTTGCTGTTCTCTGAGGCAGAGAATGTGACTTGCCCAAGGTCAGCCAGTAGGTTTCTATGGCTGAGCAGGGATTTGAACCCTGCTCTCAGTGTCCTAGGAGTTTGACAAGTCCTGTTACACTATGTTGGCTTTCATTTGTTAAATAACATGGGGGGACTATGCCAGCAGTTTTCAGCTATTTTGCACTTCCGTTTCTAGAAATATCAGTCAGAATGGCCCATATTGATGAACTCTGAAAGTTCTGGAGAACCAAAGACTGGGAGCTCCTGGTATTGACCAACACCCAGTTAGACTAATACCTTCTGAAAGTTCAACCTATCCTCCAGGAATTATTGCCTTCTAGCTCAGTCTTACAAAGGACTCCAGGAAAGCACTATTATTTTTCCTTGTTTGCTTGTTTGTTAGGTATCCCATCTTTACCCCAGTACAGGATTTCTGTTTAATGTATTGCAAGTCCCTGAAGTACAGGCCCCTGATCCAGCTCTCCTTATTGTAAAAGTGTCGTTACAGCTCCTAAACTGAGTCAGAAAGAAACCAGACTGAAAAAAACAATACCAGATCCAAACAGGATCAGGAAGGAGTTTGGCAATGTGCTCATCTAGGGGAAACTCTGGTGAAAGATGAATGGATTTCAACCCTTCCTGAACCTAATTCCTAACTCACTTCCCACCCTCCATTCTGATAGTTTTGTATCTTCTTTCTAAAGGACCTTCCTCCATTTTCAGAATAAAATTAGGGGGTGAATGTTATTTTATTAAAACCTGTCTCGAGTTCTTGCTTTCTTTGTAGGTAATGCATTTTCTTATCCATACACAAGAAGGATTAACTCGTTAAGCCTATGATAATTTTACAATTTGCAGAGTAAGGGCCTGCTCAGCAGAGGCTGATATGAATGGTGTAGCATTTAGATCAGCTTCCATCTATTTATATTTCAAATCCTTTTCACTCCTGGAGCATATATCTAGGATTGGGCTTCACTATAAACTGAGTGGTCTAGCTTTGAGCAAACAAAGCATTCAAACTCACGCCTGTGAGTTGTTTCTTCAAATCCATTCACATATAACAAATGTAACATGGGTTTAAAGTTGGTTATTGGCATCCCTGTGATCTGATCCTTTAACATTGCAATCCTATGGCATTGCTATGGGCTCAGCTTGTGGCTTGCCTTTTTATCAGGAGTACCAAGCCATCAGCCACACCAACAGCCAGCAAGCTGCAAGACCCCTTCCACCCTCCCACTGAGTTAGCTGAGTGCAAACTACTTTGCATTTTGAATTCACTTTGCAGCAGGTGGAATAAGTTGAGGACAAAGGGGGAAAGTGAGAGGGGGAGAGAGATCTCAGCTGGAAAAAAGGGAGAATTTACTTGTTCTCATGTATAGATTATTCCTTTCTAAATTAAGACCTGTGGCTACAATCCAGAAAAAGTGGACTAAAACATACCCGCCAACTGTCCTGACTGGTTCTCTGTTGTCCTTATAATTATGTAGTGTGTCTATGCCAAAGTAAGAAAAAGTTGTGACTTAACTTGAACAGGGGACAGAATTGTTGCTAGGGGGAAGGGTGGATCTGAAATTCAGTCTGAAGGAAATCTACATGTGGCATTTGGATTTTCTGCCTCATTGCCTTTTTGCTCAATAGAGAATATTATCTAAATCTTGCCAGTGATTAACAATCGTGCCAGGTGAATTATAAAATGGAAGAAAGATGAAATATTATAAATGATTAATATGTATGCTTCAATCCTGGATACAATGGGGAGGGAGGTTATTTCAACAAATGTAAAATGAATGAGTGGACCGAACACTCCTCAGTGTTCTCATGGCTGGGATTTCTTCTAGCATTAGAGCTGGGCTGGAAGAAAAGTGGCAGATGCAGAAAGATACGAGGGGGTATCATAAAGTTTTAATTATCATCTTTAAAATAATCAGACAGAAAGTTTGTTTTGATTGGTAGTTGTTAACTTATCTCTACATAGTCATCATCCAGATTTACACATTTTTTTCCAGCATTTCTTGACTCTTCAAATACCTGACATTGTAGAAGTCTGCAGACTGCACCTTATGAGGGGGATATCGTAAAGTAATTATTATCACCTGGCAGTTATTATGGTATATTGATAAAATTTGATTAGTGTCATCATTGATCCCTAAGTGCATGATGTTGAGGAAATCAGCTCTCTGGGGTGGTACAGACCACCCAAAAAAGTTGTAACTGCTCTGCAGCAGCTAGATGCTGCGGAGCAGTTGCGCACCTAAAAAGGAGCGGGGAAACCACACTCCTTTTTAGGTGCACAGTTGCGGCGCAATTTCAAAAAAAGGCATTTGATGCCTTTGTGCTACAGCAACTGTGCAGCTCCATACCTTTATCTTTTTGTTTACTTCTGTTCCTGCAAACCGAGTTTGGATACAAATGACTTTTGCACTATGAACAATTTTTATATCCAATTAACTTAGCAGAGGAAGAGGAGATGAGGAGCAGAACCTTGTGCGTCCCAGTAGATTTAGGCAAAAGCAAACCGCTGCAACATTTCCTATCTTGTGTGTTGCTCCTCATTAGTAACTTTTGCCATCTTGACTCAACTCTGATGTTGCTTGGCCACACATTTATTTATTTATTTATTTACAGTATTTCTAACCTGCTCTTCTCAACCCCCGAGGGGGGACTCAGAGCGGCTTACAAGGCAATCATTAGATGCTGGCAGTATATAATTTAAAACATAAATACAGCAAGTTAAAACAAGCACAATCAACAATAATTAACAATCAAACAGTTTAAAATCTCAATATATGATCCTTTCATATCCCAAAGCGGTAATCCGTGTTCTTATGGCCATCAACGTTAGCCAGTCCCAGTGAAGTGCTACATTACATTAATGTGCAAAAGCCTGGTCCCACAACCATGATTTTACTTTCTTCCTAAAGGCCAGGAGGGATGGGGTTGATCGTATCTCACTCGGAAGTGCATTCCACAGGCGGGGGGCCACTGCCGAGAAGGCCCTGTTTCTCATCCCCGCCAGCCACAATTGCGAAGCTGGCTGGAGCAAAAGCAGGGCCTCCCCGGAAGATCTTAAGTTACGAGGCGGGACGTAGGGGCAGATGCGTTTGGACAAGTAAGCCGGGCCAGAACTGTATAGAGCTTTAAAGGTCAAAACCAGCACTTTGAACTGAACTCGGAAATGGACTGGTAGCCAGTGGAGCTGACATAACAGGGGGGTAGTATGCTTCCTGTATGAAGCTCCAGTTATTAGTCTGGCTGCTGTCCATTGGACTAGTTGAAGTTTCTGAACCATCTTCAAAGGCAGCCCCACGCAGAGTGCATTGCAGTAATCGATTCGAGATGTGACCAGAGCGTGGACCACTGTCGCCAGATCAGACTTCCCAAGGTACTGGCGCAGCTGGCACACGAGTCTCCCCTGGCCACCACTGAAACCTGGAGTTCCAGGCTCAGCGATGAATCCAGGATCACTCCCAAGCTGCGAACCTGTGCCTTCAGGGGGAGTGTGACCCCGTCAAGCACAGGCTGTAACCCTATGCCCTGTTTGGTCTTTCGACTGACTAGGAGGGCCTCTGTCTTTTCTGGACACATGTCCTGGTTTACATCTGTGAAATGTTGGACAATATATTGTTGTATAAAGTAACCCCTCCACACCCTGTTTCAGACGTCAGTGGGGTAGAAACATGAAGAATAAATGTGGTTGCTGCCGTCATCACATCTTGTTTGGCTCTTTGCTGAGGCTCAAAATCCAGTCTCTAGGCCAATAAACTTGATTGTTAGATCAAATTGACCACATTCCTCCTGAAGCCATTTATTACAGGGTAACAGAGTGTACACAAAAGCAGTACACTGTTTCCAAATGGCAGCCAAAGTGTGACAGATTAGCCTGATAAAATTTTCACCTCTGAGCATCACTGGATTGACCTTTTACTCACAACACAAACTCTCAATCCTTCTGCAATGCTCTCCTTTCTCAGTTCACTTTTGTCTACTCTATCCCTTAGTACTTTGTAGAAACTGAAATTTTCAATATATGTGAGCACTGCAAACATTAACATTGATTCTTCTTCCACACCTTCCTGACATCTCTCCTCTGTTCCAGAACATCATCTTCTTGGAGGATGGTGGTAGCGGTACATTGATGGCACTGTATAATTAAAGTAGCTTTTTTAAAAAACAAAAATCTGATGACTGTAATATGAGATGAAAAAAATCAGAAATTTCTCAGTAAATGTACAGTGAATGCACAGCTCTTGTTTGAGATTGAAAATTGGGTTCAAGGAATCCACAGGATTGCTCTTCCTGCTTCCAACCCTGAAATGCAGTACTTAAAACAGGTGAGATTTTCCCAATTATATTAGCAAAAGGTGAAATTCCTTATTCTCTGGTGACAGGGTGTCAATTATTAAACACAAAAGAAAGAACAGGAAATAACTAATAATGAGGACTGGTACTGTAAACATATTTATACTGTACTTGTGTTATGTAGCCTGGAATTTTTCGATGCAAGAATGAAGACTCCTCAAATATTTAAAAGATGAAGGGTTTATTTTTCTGTAGTTGTTTTCCTGTCCAAGACCGCAGGACAATTGTTCTAACCTTTTCAGGTATCCAGTAGAAAAACTGAAGTGCATTTTCTGTGGCTACTTAGTCCAGGACTATGCTTTCAAAGACTGTGAGTAGAAGCAAAACTTCCCTTTCACACAAACTATTTCTAGCGAACAGTCACATAGCAGCAGGGCTAAGTTCTACAGCTAGGTTTTAGTGTCCACATTGGAAAATATGAGTTAATAAAAGGAGCGGGTGGGGGGAACCACATGAGGAGACTCCATGTTTCCAATTGGCTTGATCTGACCATTAAGTAACCTCAAGCACTTCCCACACATTTGGTGCAAAAGGAAAGAATGTCCCAGCCAGAAAAGAAAAGTCTCCCAGCCAGGGATGTCTCATTTTTAAATTTAAGCACTTCATACATTTGATGACTATTTCATGCAGCTTTCCAGCTCTTGACCCAAGAGATTGACCAAAGATTTGAAGTATTTGGTACTTCAAATGCTTCAAGGTGGTGAGACAGAGCAATGACTTCCATGCTGGTGCTATGACACTCCATTTCTTGCTCTTTTCTTCATACCCTAGTAGCTGGAATGACACTTTTTGCTTCACTGATGCTTTTAAAAAAGTCATATCCATAGATGTGCACTGGGATTTTTAAAAAAGCAGATCTGATTTTTTTGACTGGGGTGAGAATCATGTGGCCCTCCAGATGTTAAGAACCTAGGAGGGTATCTTGTACTAAGTCAGACCACTGATGCATCAGTATTGTCAGCTCTGGCCCACTTGGAGGTCCCTGGTCTTGCCTGGTAGCTTTCCATTCAAGTATTAACCAAGCCTGATCTTACTTAGCTTCCTAAATTGTAGAAGTTTGGTGTAGTATCCTGTTGAATTGCAACTCTCAAGATTTCTCACAAGTAGGTATTTCTGGCTACATTTGCAATTCAACATCTGGAGGGACACATGGATCCTGTGCCTGTTTCTGACTTTCAGGTAAGTGCCCTGACTTTGTGTTTACTGGAAACACCAAGCCATGCTTTGACACTATGTGGAACTGTCCTGTTCTTACATATTCCTTTGCCATTCACATATTTCACTTAATTGAATCGTAGCAAACCATAATTTGTTGTTAAAGCAAACCAGAAAACTATGGTTTCCACTCAGTTTGTAAACTAGAATCCTAATGATGATTTAATCCTGTTTTACAGAGGCTGCATCTGCACTACAGAAATAATCCAGGTTGACACCACTTTAACTGTCATGGCTCAGTGTTATGGAATCCTGGGAATTGTAGATTGTTTTGGCACAGAACTCTCTGCT
Source organism: Urosaurus nigricauda (assembly GCA_034509955.1). Classification (NCBI taxonomy): domain Eukaryota; kingdom Metazoa; phylum Chordata; class Lepidosauria; order Squamata; family Phrynosomatidae; genus Urosaurus; species Urosaurus nigricauda. The sequence continues at coordinate 99,766,408 of JAOEGL010000001.1, forward strand.
ACAGAAGGCTAAATGTTTCATGAAACTACAATTCTCAGAATTCCATAGCACTGAGCCATGGCAGTTAACGTGGTGTCAATCTGGATTATTACTGCAATGTGGATGCAGCCAGTGCAAACTATAGTTTGGCAGCTGAGTTGTAATGGCAATATATGGTTTGTTGAAAAACAGGAAGTACTATAACTGATGAAACTGAGGGCCTGAACAGACAGGTCAAAATAAAGTTGCTTTGAGTCACTTTGGAGGTATGCTGTTTAAATGATACATGCGTACTAAGAGGCTACAAGCCATGCCAAAGCCACGCTCCAGTCCTAAGGACTGGACCACAGCTTTAGTGGAGCTTCTGGATTCTTAAGATGCAGCTTTATTTTGGCCTGTGTGTTCAGGTGTTGAGTTTCATTCCCTTAGTACCAATGAAGCTTACCTGATCCCATAACCTTCAAATAGGTGTGGACAACTCTGAAATGCCAATTGCTGCTGAATAGCAATCCCCATCAACACTAGAGCTCACAGCAATTGGTGAATGAATCTGTATGATGGGTCTAACCAACCTCCAGAATGCCAGAGACTACACAGTTGCCCACCCCTGATTTGAAAGCAGTCTATGGTAAGTGACTGAGAACATACTGTTTTTCCTTCTCAGATTACAGACCTGATATTTGCAAAGTATGCTGAGAAACAAAAGAGGCCCTTTACTCTTATATCTATAATAACTGTACAGAAGACAACATTTCAGCAGGTGTAGATTTCCTCATTCCTGGACTACATGCCTCATCTTCCAATATTTTTGCTTCTAAATCAAGGTGGGCAATTGCTGGATGATAGGGTGTTGTGTTAGTCTCCATCTCAATAGTTTGGAGGACTTCATCCTCTGGTAAAACTAATCTAAGATTTGTTCCTCCCAAAGCTCTCTAGGCATTTCCATCACATTTTCAGCCCCCACTATTTTAGGCCCAGGAAAGAGCTTTTTCTATTTACAAGAGGAAATGACTTGGAAAATAGAAGTGACCTGTGCAAAATAAAATATTATCACCCATACTTAACTAACCTAGGGCCCTTTCACACTGTACAATTATAGGGTGGTCATGCTATTTTAACAGCCATGGCAACATCCTATGAAATCTCGGGGGGGGGGGTGTTAGTTAAGAGAGGGGCCTTTAGAATTCTCATCCAGAAAGCTCTAATTTCTCACCAAAATATACATGTCAGGATTCTATAGGATGCAGTTAAGGCAGTTAAAGTGGATAGCAGCACTATAATTGCGTTGTATCCTCCAGATGTGTCGAACTGTGACTCCCATCATTGTACCCACCAACAGTTCATAGATTAAAACTGAGACACGTAGAAAGTAACATCATGGCAAATATTATTAAAAAGAAAGAACAGACAAGTTGGAACAGCAGTTTGTTTTTATCTGAATCTACAAGCAACAGCAAGGTACCACTTGCTCCTCTCTTCTGCTGACCTCTCCCCCTTGCTGAATTAATTGAGTGGAAATTAATGTGCACTTTGAACTCAGTTTGCAGCAATTGAAGTGTGCTGAAATCAAAGTAAGGAAGTGAGAGGAGAAGAGAGAAGCTGGGACACTTTAAAGGTAGCCAATGAAGTGGGACAACAGAGGATTAACCAGGACTGTCCTTGGCAAATGAGGATAGCTAGAGGATATCCATCATCCCAGACAGCTTGGAAATGGCCCAGCACATTTGGAGGGCACCAAATTGGGAAAGACAGGGGAATGTGTCTCTGCGTGAATCTTCCACGGAATTAAACATGTTCTGCAAACACTCTAATGGCATTATTTTATTTTACTAGCACATAATGATTTTAGTCCTGTAGTTCAAAAGATTTTGGCTGAACATATTCTTTTATATTAGGTTTGGAAAGGAGCCAAATTCAAATTGTCTCAGGTCTTTCTCTAGAAACAAGAAAGAGGGAGAGTGGACTTCAATTTTAAGCAACCCTAATAATAAACATAAGGGAGGAGAATGGAAGGAGCTATACAAGCACTCATTTATTTTAACAGTATTAGAAAATAAGGATTTGGATAGGCATTTGAGCTAATCACATTGTAATTAAATGCTGAACAATACACCTTTCTGTTCAACATGGAGAGCCAAAGCCAGGCACCTAACTTGGAAGAGGGCCAACTATAGACAATAACAAAAAGAAAATATACTTTCATTTTGAAATTCACATATTTTATTTTAAGGCCCAATCTTGTGTATCAGCACTCTAGAAAAAAGAAACCTGTGAAATGGTGTGGGGTACCCAAATACCCAATCTGATGCTGCCCAAATGCTTTGGACTACAACTCCCATAATGCCCCAAGCCAGCAACTATACACATCTGTGGGACATCAGAACAGTGGATATTGCACTAAGTTATCACCAGTGATCTCATCGTTAGCAATGTGTTGTAGATATGTTATTGTTGAGACACCATTTAAGGTCATTTCCTAAATGGTAACCAATAAGGAAGGAACTGCAATGAATCAGTTGCCTAGAAATGAAGGCAATGCTTAATTTTAAAAAAAGGGAGTGAAAAATTCAGTATTATGCCACAAATGGCAAATTTTAATGTGTGTGTGTGTGTGTGTATGCTGTATAAAGAAATGTTTGAAATATGGTTGTCAGATGAGCAAGGGCCAAAGTAGCTGGATCTAAGTAGCTGTCAAAGATATTCCAAATAAAGTAAAAATAGAAATCAGTGAATCAGTAAATTTAGCAAGATTATATTTAGCAGCCTTGAGAGTCACCAGTATTTTTTTTTTACCATAATGAGTAATAGCTGAGTTTCTTCAGTTCAAAAGCACACAGGCCATCTAAACAGATTATAAAATAATTCCTTTAATTGGTAGTTTTGTCTCTTTGTGGTTTTTTCTTTTTTGTTTTTGCTACTGCTTTTAGTTTGTTGCAAATGTATTTTAATGTTTGATTATTATTTTAATGGTTGCTTCTATTGACTCCATTTTTCAAGGGGGGAAGATAGCATATGCTTAAAAAAAACACTAATAAGAAGCCATTGCAATTAGAGTTGTCTACTTTATATGAAGTTTTTTTTTTTGTTATGAAAAATTAACAGATCATTTTTGTCAGAATGTTGGAATATTAAAGGAATCTAAATGGGGGGGGGGGGGGGAGGGAGAATCACTTCACATTCATGCCAGTGATGCAGAAGGCAATGAGGTCAAGCACAAGATGGAAAGCCATACTTGCCTTTGTGGAGAATGAAGGAGTGCAACTTTGCTAATACAGATAGGTGCCTCTTAAAACCATACTGTCACCCAAACCTTTTGGGATAGGTAACCGGTAGAGCAGTGTTGTTGTTGTTAATAAATGTTTTGGACTACAACTCTCATGAGCAACAGCCAGCATAACCAATAATTTGGATTCTGGGCTTTAGGTTCTATTACTCATTAAAAGGACCAGAAAGTCCCAGATTTTGTTTGTTCTTTCTAATTTTATTTTGGTGATCCATACATTTTTGTTTATCCTGGAATATTTTCTGTCAGCTCCTGGTAGGATCAGAGGCTTTTTGCCTCAGCTCATCAGGCAGATTTATTTTTAACCTGGTATGAAATCATACTCAACATGGCACTACCCTTCTGTGGTTGTAGTATTACATGCTTGAATGAGACAAGAGGCTATGATGATGATAACAGTGCTGCTGGTAAGGTCTCCCATGTGAGACAGACTTTTGTGAGAAGCCTGACTAAATGTGCCAAACAGTTACTTGGCAGCAACACTAGTGGGGAATGACACTGGCAGAAGCTCTCTCAGGAAAAAGTGGCAGTAGCACCATAGTCTGATTGAATAATATCACCAAGACTTCATAGAAAACCCATCAGTATAACTATAATCCAAGTTTATGTTCCAACTACAGAGGCAGGAGAAGAAGCAGAAGCAGAAAAAACTGAAAGATTATGTGCTAGAGTCCAGGAAGAAATTGATCACACGCCCAAAGATTATGAAAGTGGGATGTTGCTAATCATATGCAACTGGGACACAAAAGTAGGAAAAAGAGCAGAACCAAAGATTGCACAGTGGGCACTTGGTATCCACTGGAGTTTGATTTCAGGACTCCCTGTGGATACCAAAATTCGTGGATGCTCAAGTCCCATTATATACAGTGGAGTAGTAAAATGATGCCCCTTATATAAAATAGCAAGATTTGTTTAACTCATAAGGGTCTTATGAGAAGACCCTAGGGCTGTATGGTCAATCACTTATGTGAAACAAGAAAAGATATATAAGCAAACCAGGCCTTTGGGAAATGTAGGCTTTAATAGTTATATATACAATTTTCATTAGTGGTATCATCCATGACAGGTGAATTAATCAGTCTATAAAGCTACTGAGTCAGTCAGAGTCAAACCCCTAAAGCTTTTGTTTTTAATGGCTGTGTCTATTTTTTATTATTATTATTTTGCTTTGACATGTTTAATTTTTGTTTAACATTGAAAGGAGCTAGTGACATTAATGATGTAAAATACCACCACTAATTACTGGATGGCCCTTGTGGTCTCTTCCAACTCTATGATTCTATGATTCTATGATTCTATGATTCTATGATATTTATGATATAATGAGTACAAGCAATTTCTCTTGTCTGCCAGCAGTTGGATTGGACTGTAATCCTGTACACACAGAGTTGGGCATAAGTCCCGTTGAATTTAAATGTGGTTTACTTTTCAGATGGGGATATTTTGTACAGTTACAGTGTATATCACCCATTTTATATTGATTCTAGAAATTGGTGATGCCCTACTTGGAGATGCTGGCCTTTCCTGTCTCAGTCAACAACCTGTGATGGGACTTCCAGTAGCAATGAAGTACAGTGATCTTCAGCCTTTCCAAATAAGCTATTCATTATATGTATCTTACAGCTTCCTTTCAATATTTTAGGATTGTGCAGAAGTTCAGTATAATGATCCTGGCACAAGGGTTCTTAGCTTTCTCTAATGGCCAAGGGGGAGTGACAGAAACAGGAGTGAATGGATTGGTACTGGGTACAAATCATGAGGTGCAGGAATAGATATACTGAGGACAATCAAATATCATAACCACAAAAGAGGACAAGGCACCACACAATGTAGGACATTCAAGAGAAATGTAGGACATTACAAAATATAAATATAAATTCATTTCAGATAGCATAATTTATAGCTATATTACCTATCATCTCCATTGACACCCCCTTGTCGTGGGGGAGAGGCTTGTGTACCCTAATGAAGCTGTGAGCTATGCTGGCGGTGGCATAAACAGCCAGACAGGTCACAACCAAAGGGTCTGACTAAGAGCGTCAAAGGGCAGGATGGGCTCTTTAGCCTTATGGCAACCATCCTAGGAGAAGGAAAACTCCAATCCCAAACCCGGGCAGATGGTGCTCGTCTAACCCTGTAAGGTAAACCATCTAAGAGAAGGAAATTCTAATCAAACCAATGACCCAAGGATCTCGCTGCCACCATCCTTGCTTGCTTGGCCCCAGCAGATGAACCTCTGGTTTAAAGGTTGAGGCCAGTTCTGTGTATGCTGTGCTTCACTAGAAAAAAAGTCCTGTAGCGATAGGTGAGGGACGAAACGGCAGGTGAAAGCAGCACTGGAAGCCGCAGACCCAACCCTGCATGCAGGCGGTTCAGGACATTGGTCGCTCGAGACTGACCGGGAGATGATGGTCTTGTTCGGCAGCATCCTGAATGACCAAGGAGCCTTTTAAGGAGAGCACTGCTTGCTCCATACGGAGAGGGGCCTATAAAAGGTAGGTTAAAGAAAGCTCATCTCCATCCACCCAGTTGGTGAGCCACGGTCAACGGACATCTTCTGATGCGGTCAAACAAAAACAAAGGTACAAAGGCACACACCGGCCTCCAAAGGTGCAAACAGACTGACACTTGCATGCTGGAACATCAGAACCATGCAAGATTTTGCAGATAGTGGACGTCCTGAGCTTCGTTCTGCTCTAATAGCCCATGAACTATCACGACTTAATATTGACATCGCTGCTCTTAGTGAAGTTGGTCTCCATGAGGAAGGCAGCCTTAAAGAACACGGTGCCGGCTATACACTCTACTGGTCTGGCAAACCAAAAGCTGTAAAACATCTCTCAGGAGTAGGCTTTATGATTAAAAACTCCATTGCCTCCAAACTCGAAACCCTGCCAACAGGTCACTCTGATCGCATTATCTCCTTACGCCTCCCTCATATTGTTCTCTTTAGTATATGCCCCAACCATGCAAGCCGACCCTGTGGAGAAAGACAAATTCTACTCAGACCTATGCCACTTCATACAAAAAGTCCCTGCAGAAGATAAAATCATTATCCTTGGTGACTAAGCAAGCATGGAGTTGGAAACTGTAATGATAACGGACGCTTCCTGCTATAGTTTTGCACAGAACAGCAGCTGACTATTACAAACACTATCTTTCAGCAGAAAGATAGTTGAAGACAACCTGCATGCATCCCCGACCCAAACACTGGCACCTCATTGACTATGTTCTGGTGCGCCAGAGAGACATTCGCGATGTCCGTCATACTCGAGTGATGCCCAGTGCAGAATGTCAAACAGATCATCACCTTGTAAGATGCAAACTAAATCTTCATTTTAAGCTCAAACCTAAGAGGGGTGGCATCTTAAAGAGGAGACTCCAAGTCAACAATCTTCAACAAGCTGCCATGAGAGATAACTTTCAGGCAAATCTGCAATCAAAACTTGAAGGCCATCCTTTAGATTCTTCTCCTACAGTGCTTTGGCAACATATCAAAAAACAGTATCCTGCAGTCTGCGGAGGAATCCTTCGGGTTCTCCCACAAGAAAAACCAAGATTGGTTTGATGAAAACAACCAAGAGATCCAGGAGCTTTTGGCAAAGAAGAGAACTGCTCATCAGGCACACCTCGCTCAGCCATCTTGCCATGTAAGAAAAGCAGCCTTCCGAGACATTCAGAACAAGTGGTGGATCAATTTAGCAGAAAAGACACAACATTGTGCATATCTGAGAGATTCCAGAGGATTCTACGAAGCTCTTAAATCAGTGTTTGGACATACTTACCAGGTCCAAAGCTCCTTATATAGTACGGATGGTCAAACACTAATCACAGACAAAGCCTCCATCCTGAATCGATGGGCTGAACATTTCCAAAATCTCTTCAGTGCCAACCGAGAAGTCCAAGGCTCAGCTATCCAACATATGATACAACAACAGATGAAAAATGAACTGGATGTGGCTCCCACTTTGGAAGAAGCCATTAAGGCCATACAGCAGATGAAAAACAGCAAGGCAGCCAGGATTGATGGAATCCCACCTGAAGCTTGGAAACACGGAGGTCATGTACTCCATGCTAAATTCCACGACCTCCTTGTGAGTTGTTGGGAAAAAGGTGAACTGCCATCAGATCTCCGAGATGCAGTTATCATCACCCTGTATAAGAAAAAAGGAGCAAAATCTGATTGCTCAAACTATCAAGGTATAACACTGCTCTCTATTGCTGGAAAAATCCTTGCAAGGATACTCCTGAACAGATTAGTTCCTGCTATTGCCAGAAGAACTTCTCCCTGAAAACCAGTGAGGCTTCAGAGCTAATAGGAGCACTACAGATATGTTATTTGCTCTTAGACAACTGCAAGAGAAATGTAGAGAGCAAAACAAAGGACTCTATATAACATTTGTTGACCTTACCAAAGCCTTCGACACTGTGAGTAGAGAAGGTCTGTGGCAGATTCTGGACTGACTAGGATGTCCCCCCAAATTTCTCAAAATGATTATCTTGCTACATGAGGGCCAGCACGGATCAAGTCAGATATGGCGATGCCCTCTCAGAGCCCTTTCTAATAACTAACGGTGTGAAACAAGGCTGTGTTCTCGCTCTAACTCTATTTACAATCTTCTTCAGCATGATGCTCCAAAGGGCTACAGCAGATCTCAAAGAAGAAGACGACCTCTATATATGTTATCATACTGATGGTAGCTTGTTTAACTTAAGCCATCTGAAGGCTCGCACAAAGACTCTGAACTATCTAGTCCGTGAGCTGCTTATTGCTGACGATGCTGCCCTTGTTGCCCATATAGAAGCAGCTCTACAGCGCCTAACATCCTGCTTTGCAATGGCTGCAAAGCTGTTTGGGCTGGAAGTCAGCCTGAAGAAAGCAGAATTTCTCTACCAGCCTGCACCACAGGAAAAGCACTATTACCCCCACGTCACCATAGGAAAATCTGTACTTAAGTCTGTTCAGCAGTTCACCTACCTGGGAAGTATCATCTCCTCAGACGCCAAGATTGATAAAAAGATCCATCACAGATTAGCAAAGGCATATAGTGCATTCGGAAAGCTTCACAAAAGAGTCTGGAGTAACAAACACCTGAGGCAAAGCACCAAAATCAGTGTGTACAGAGCCATTGTATTGTCCATTCTCCTCTATGGGTCTGAAACATGGGTCACCTATCGCCAACATCTACGACTCCTTGAACACTTTCATCAGTGCTGTCTACACACAATCCTAAATATACACTGGACTGACTATGTGATGAATGTTGCTGTCCTTGAGCAAGCAGGGATCACCAGCATTGAGGCCATTCTACTGAAAACGCAGCTGCGCTGGGCAGGTCACGTTTCTAGGATGGAGGACCACCGCCTCCCCAAAATAGTACTCTACAGTGAACTCGCCACGGGTCAGCGAAAGAGGGGCGCCCCAAAGAAGAGATACAAGGACTCCCTGAAACAACATCTCAAGCTTGGCCAAATTGATCACCAACAATGGTGTGCCCTGGCCTCCCATTGGGAGGCATGGAGACGCACTATCCACAATGCTGCAGCCTCGTTTGAGAACTCATGCCGAATGAGTCTTGAAGAGAAATGACAACGCAGAAAGAACCACAACTTGGAAACATCACCTAAGGAGACTTTCTGCTGTGCTTTCTGTAACTGGACTTGTTTATCTCGGATCAGCCTTTTTAGCCATCAACACGCTTTTAGTAAGCGTGGGATGAGTCCTTCCTGAACCTTTGTTAGTGAAGAAAAACCAGAGAGATATTACCTATGCTGTATTTTATTATATACTCGTCCATATTTTTCTGATGAACTTATAGTCATTAAAATGCCTTCTTGGGCTGCAATATACTATAAAGCACTGAGTGAGACAAATGCTTAAAATTATACTTTACTAGCAATTAACCCTTGACTGAATCTACATTTAAATCATATTGTGCTGAAATTAAGGGAAAAAACCCTTCCAGCATTTGCATTGTGTCCTCAAGCAGCCTATTGCCAGGAAAGAAATGTGTCCTGAGCAACAGGGGCAAGTCTTGCTTACTACTGCTCTAGGGGAGAAAAACTTTAGAAAGATCCATCCTATCCCCTATTTGCAGCAAGAGCAGGCTGCGAAGCAGACACATTTCACCAAAGGAAACAGCAACTATGGTGTTAAATAATAATAATTTAATAATAATAATTTTATTTATAGCCCGCTCCTCTGTCATCAATCGTGTTACTCAATGTGCTTCTTAGTCATGCTCAAAATGGAGGACATTTAGGAATTCCTGATGAACAGAAGATTGGAATGTAGGATATGTCATGGAAAAGAAGAACATCTGGTCACCCTGGGTATGTGCAGACATGTACCCATTTTGTCATTAGAGTGTGTGCAGATTGCTAGACTTAAAATAGTAGAATATAGGTAAATCTGTACCATATGGTTAAAATCACAACTACTCTCATTTATCATTGGCCTCAATTTGCATGTTTAATAGTCAGATCATAATCTCTGGAACATGCAGAAACGTCCTCCATGGTTGCTGAAAGGAACTGCATACATATACCTTTCATTTTAAAGAAAGTGTCTAAGGAAAGAAAATGAGCAGTGGCACCACTGGTGCTCCTGGAGTTTCCAGGTTGGCTGAGTGATTCTGAGCGCTGTAGTTCTCTCAAAGTAACTTTTCCAAGCTCTGGCTCTATTCCATATTAGTTTGGGCAATGAGCCATCAATTGAAGACCATTGAAATAAAGGATTTCACAAAGGTATTTCCCCTCCTTTTGTGGGTGGGGGGGACGGACGGACTGATTTGCATGGAAGAGTTATTTATGTTGTGTAGGTATGTTGTCCGGAGTTTTGGGATGGGAGTTACTATCAGGTTACCTTTAGCATGGTTCTTTCTCTTGATCTGGAAACCTAACAACTCTGCTTCTTACAACAGTTGAAACAGATGTTAATAAAAATTTTACAGGGTCCCACACACCATAGCATTGTGCCATGACTAAAATAGTAGATAGTGTTTTTGCAAAAAAAAAAAAAGGGGGGGGGAAGTAGCATATAAACATAGTGGCAGCTACTGGAGCCATTATAAACCATGAATGTTATGTTTATGTAAAGTGTAGGTAAGTAATAACACATGCTGTCCCACTTGTTCCAGTAGCTTAAGAAACACTCTGTGCTTGACAGAAGTAGTTTATTTAAGTCGCTTATAAAACAGTAACTTCCTTTACTAATAAAGACTTATCCAATAATTCCTCTGACTTAAAGAGATTTCAGATCAAGCTTCAATAGTTACTTAAAGCTTTTATTCACAGCCACATATTCTGTGTCTCTTAATCCCTAGCATTGTTAAGGGCTGTTTTGTTTGTTTGTACATCAGATGTTTTTGAAGTCCAATAGAATAAGGAATTGTTGGCATCTCTTTGTAAATCATGGTGCGGAAAGTGTGCTGCACTGTAGGCTGCATGTGTCTGTTGTTGTTGTTGTTGTTGTTGTTGATGATGATGATGATGTGGAAGCCTTACAACTCTGCTTCTTACAATATTGTCAGTTCAAACAGATGTTAATAAGTTGATTCTGATTTATGGTGAGCTTATCATGGGGTTTTCTTGGCAAAATTTATTCAGAGGGGATTTGCCTTTGCTTTCCCCTAGAGCTGAAAAAGTGTGACTCACACAGTAGATTTCCAGGGCTGAGGGGGGACTTGAACACTGGTATCATGGAGTCCTAGTACAGTATTCAAACCACAATGCCACACTGACTTTATAACCTTCTTCCACCATCTTCAAGTCCTGCCTGAAGCCTCCAGACCTATCCAACTGAATATAAAAGGCCCAAAATTCTGCCTAGAACAGATGTACCAAAACAAACTCCCAAGCCCCTTGACATCTAGAACTTTTAAAAAAAACATACAGAACATTTGGGATCAAAACTGGGAATGATTTGTAGTCAATTCTAAGTCACTTCTTCAACCAGCATTTAGCTAAGAATGGACAACTGTGGATTGTCTCTGTTGTACTGTGTAGAGCAATAATGCACAAACTAAAATGGTGGGAGAATGGCTTAAGTGCCTTTATGGAAGAGGTAACACATTGCCTCTCAATATGATGCCCTGATCTGGCAGTGACTCCTTCTAATCTGCTTTCCTAAGGTTAGGTAGTTCTACTGTGTCTCAGGAACCCACTTCAGATGAACTGAATGAGGCCATACCCATTAGCTTCTCCCTGGGCATCATGCATAGCAGTTTGTTCTCCTCATCATGTCTCTATGTAGAGGGTTAGCATATTAGGACTGACAACTCTTGATATGCGAAGAGGGTCCCAAATCTGTGAGGAAAGGAGTCGTCTAACAAAAAATTTTAACTTCACACTTTATGAAGAGAAAGGGAGGGAATATGCTTTGCTAAAGGCTGGAAGTACTAGCAGACAGACAGACACCTGAGAAAAAGATTTTGCTCCAGGAAAAGCTTTGCAGAATTAGTTATTGCCAAAGGATTTTTATTTATTTATTTTAAGGAGAGGAGAATTTTGGCTTATCAGATAAAAGAGGAAAAGCCTGTTCCAGGTAAAGGAAACAGACTGGCAGGAAACTCAGAGGGGGAGCTGAGAAAATAAAGCAGAAAGGGAAATGTATCCCACAAACACTTCCATGGAAAAGGCAGAATGAGAGAGGAAATTTTTACCTGTTTACAGTATATGGTTCCACATTTTTGGAGCTGCAGGTTAGTGCAATTACAGCAAATTTATCATAAATAGGTTTACAGAACCTTTAGAATGGTGACCTGTATGGTTCCCAACACAAGTTGGAACACTCCTGTGGCATACTGTGAGTGTCTACCATTGCACTTATCTGGGCAGCCTGTTAAGCTATAGTATTTCCAAGCTCCTCATAGAATGGGTCTTCCAATATATTAGAATATGCACAATCCTCCACAGTGAAGAGCTAAGCTGTGAGAAGCACCAGCATTTCCCACAGAAATGGCAAGGTGTACCGCTGCCTGAGATTAAAGAGAAATTAAAGAGAAGGTGAGAGGTTTGCCTTGCATCAGGACATAATTGCTTACTTTGTTTTATACATTGGAAATGAAACCCATGAAAGCTTGCCCTTTGGAATGTATGCTTATGCAAGTTAGGTATAGGCATAGGCACAGATATAGATCTCACAGAGAGCAAATGAGGCACTAAATATACTTTGCATTGTTTGTACCTGGGATCAAAAATTATTCAGAATGGAGACTGCACTCAAGAAATCAGAAGAAGACTAGGAATGGGAAGGGCATCTATGAAAGAACTAGACACGATCCTCAAAAGTAAAGATATACAAATGAGCTCTAAATTCAGAACTGTCCATCCCCATCACCATGTACAGATGTGAGATTTGGACATTTAATAAAACTGATAGGGAATAAATCAACTAAAAAAATGATAGGAAAAAAATCAACTCATTTGAAATGTGGTGCTGAATACTGCAGACAGCCAAAAAGACAAAGATAGAAGATCAAACCTGAACTCTCCCTGTAAGCAAAGATGATCAAATTGAGGTTTTTGTACTTTGGCTACATAATGAGAAGGCACGGCTTATTAAAAAATACAATGATGCTAGGAAAGGTAGCGGGTAGCAGAAAGAGAGGAAAACCACATGGCAGATGGACTCAATCAGGGATGACAGGTCTGAGTTTGCAGGACCTAAGCAGAGCAGTGATGATTGAAGAACAGGGTGTCTTGGAAATGTCTCACAGGGTCACCATAAGTTGGGGTTGACTTAAGGATCGTTAACAACAAATTGTAGCACTTTAGACCATGCTGGGTAGGGACTATAGTTCAATCTTCTCCATGCATTCCCTCCCAATTCATATCAAAAGCAACAGCATGCATCCAATGTCAGGCATTGTTTCCATTTATTCATTGGGACTTCATCCTTCCTTTTGCCCCATGAAATACTCCATTCTCAATTTGAGCAAGGTTATCACAGGTTAGCGGAGTGAGATAAAGGGAGAAACAGGAGAATGGTCATTGGCCAGTCCAGAAGTCATTGCAGTAGGTCAGTAGTCTAGATATACAAAACCAGGAGGGGTAAACAGAATCATTAAAATGATGACCAAGAGAGTACTGCTAGTCAAAAAGATAAGAGGATTGTTAGCACCAAAGCTGAGAGGAAATGGCTGAAATATTTACAAGAGTCATGGAGATCCCTGTTTCTCTCTTTGTTGCTTAACAAAGGATGGCGGGTGTGTGTGTGGTTGTCATCTTCAGTGTCTTTAGCCTCTGCCATCTCTGCTGATGAGCAAGATCTCCCACTGCCTCAGCCCCAGCTCCCCACCTCTGGGGGAGCTCTATTACCAGGAGCTGCAATCTGCCTCCTGCTCTTCTTCATCTGAGTCCTCCAAGGAGTGATGACATATATTAAACACTCATTGTATTATGATTCCATTTTTAACTGCCATATCTGCATCCTATGCAATCCTGCGATTTGTACGTGGATGAGATGGTAGAGCTCCCTGGTTGACAATTCTAAATTCCTCGCCTTAAATTGCATGTTCCAAGATTTCATAGGAAGTTGCCAGAGCAGTTAAAGTGGAATTTTTGTGTGCTATAATTATATAGTCTCAAAGGGCCTAAGGGGCAGGTATGCATCTTATGAGAAGTCTGTCAGAGCTTGGTTTTGGCAAGGTTGGGAATTTCAAAGTCAACTTTCCAATATGCTGCTGATACAAATCTTTTGAATCCCAACTTATTACAAAAGTAATCTCTTTTTTTCTGTTGCCTTCCTGTGTCATGCATAAGCCTTTTAAACACCCATTATCTGTAGAACAAATTATATAATCCTATGCTGGGGATTGCAAATTATGTGTCTTATTAACAGAGAGTCTATTTAAAGCAACCTCTGTTAGATTTCTTTAAAAGATTAGCCTATATGTGTTGGGCTTTAAAGAGCCAAGGGAAAGGGGACTTCAGTCACTCAAACAACACCTTAATATAAACAAAGTCAGCTTGACATATAGTACCTACTGAGTTTTTGATAAAATTAGCCCCATGCCAAATTCATAGGCTTTAAGATACGACATTAGAGATCCATCCCAGTAGCATTGCGTGCATATGTTTTTTTGTATGTTTGTTTAATTTTTTTTTATGTGCCTTCATGTTTGACTTATGGTAACCCTATCATACAACTATCTTGGTAGGTTTTGTTCCGAGGACATTTGCCATTACCTTTCTCTTAGGCTGAAAGAGTACATGACTGGTCCAAGATCTCAGAGTGGGTTTCCATGGCTGAGCAGAGACCTGAACCCTGGTCTTCTAGGGTCCCACACTCAAACCATAACACCACACTTATGTTCACAAACACATACATAGGTATATACATGCAAATACAGACAAGAGTTTAATTCACTGCATCCTAGACCTGAAATGCAGAGCTGCAATTTTACTCATGCTGACTCATGTGTATTCACACTAGACAACTCTGAGCCAGCTGGATTGGCAAACATGGAGGCCAATGTCAAGCAATGGCACTCCCTGGAGTAAAGAAGCAGGAAGCCCTTATGAGTAGTAGCTCTCGTCTTGTGCCTGTGGGTGTTCAGGAATTTTAATGCTGATCCGGCAGATGTGAGAGTACATCCAGACAAGTGGTTTTTATTCTGAGATCACACTGTTAGGCTTTGAGGCCTGAGTATGAAATATACAGATGTGCACAAAAGGTAAAACCAGGAATTATAGCTAGAATTATCTGCAGCTGAAGGCTGGAAGCAGACAGTGCTCAAGGTCAGTATGTACTTGCTTGCACGTAGTCCTTATGTAAACAACAAGAGTCTTCCTGACTGAGGGGACAGTAATGCAGGTAACACAAGGAAGAAGAATCATCAGAAGAGGCTGGCACAAGTCTATAAATAGCCTGCACACCTCAGTGAGGGTTGTTGGGTAATTGTGTTCTGGAGTGGATGGTTGGAGAGTTTTTTCGGACGAGCGTATATATATATATATATATATATTTGTAAATACAGCAATTTAAGAATAAAACCTCTGAGGAGAGAGTTTTGGCTCCAGTCTGTTTCACCAACTGGAAGGAGGATTCCTGACAAAGCCGAAGCTCCAGGGTCGCCGGTAATTCCGAAGGCATCGGAGATTGCTTGAACTGTGCACTTCTGCTTGTTGATGTAAACACACACCACCTCATTCAGTAAAATTTACAGATCTCAAGGTGATGCTGTCTTCAAGTGGCAGTCCTTTTGTGTTCTCCCTTTGTTTCTTCCATCTTATTCTCTGAAGGAAAATGAGCAGGGAGAAGTGTAATGTTATTTGATTTGATTTATATTCCACATTTCTCCCAGTATGTGGCCCAAAGCTGCTGCTGCTGTTCTTGCTGCTTCTCCTTCTCTTCCTTCTCTTCCTCCTCCTTCTTCAATAGTGCCTCCAGTGTACATGGTACTTTATGTGAGTGGTTTACTCCCTGCCTACAGGCTTACAGTCTGAAAAGGCACAACACTCAAGGAAACTGGGATAGCAGTGGAGGAGGGGATTAAGTCTAGTGGATGTTGGCTGCTCTTCTCTCCCTCAATGGCCACAGCAGAGACAGGTAGGATGGAGGGAGGGCTTTCATCTGCTTCTGGGCTAGGCATCACAGTCCTGTGCCTGCCTGTTTTTCCCTCCCTCTGGAGACCACAGCAGTGGCAGCTGGAATTGGGGGGGGGGATTTAAATATATAAACAAAATAAACCTAAAACAATTTATGATACATAGGTTTTTCTTTAAAAGCAACAAACAATCCTATTAAAATATTAATTTAAAACATTTAAATATATATTGAAAGCATTAAAAACAGTCTTCTGCCACAATCAGTTCAAACCCAAAGGCCTGTCTAAATAAAAGGGTATTGGCCTGGTGGCGAAAAAGGAACAGAGGAGTAGTGACTAAACTTTCCATGGTGGGGAATTCCATTAACTGAGAGGAGCCACCAAAAAGGCTGTCTTCCATGTCTTCACCACCTGGGACTATGAGATAGTGCAACTGGGAGAAAGGTCTCCCACAGAATCATAAGATTTAGCCAGGTTCCTGTGGGGAAATACAGTCAGTGGCATTCTGTGAGGCATACATTTATCCAACATGTCTTCTTCTCCTTTTCATTTTTTTGTTATGAAAATAAGTGAGTAGTGGCACAATTTATTTGAATTGTGAGTGACAGGAGACCCGTATCTGAAAAGATGCCTTAATTTTCATAAGGGATGGGAAATATGTAGCCTGCAGTTGTTGGGTTGTGCTGGAAAGGACTACAGAGTTATGGGGCAATGACATCTAGAGGGCCACAAGTTGCCCATTCCTCATGTTAAATTTAGTAGTAGTACAATAGGCTGAATTCATACATGACCTCACCCAAGTTGTGGGTAAAGGATTTGAATATAATAGCTGGAGTCATAACATATGAAGTTTAAATAACATTCAGCTTTTAAAATACAAAGCATGCTTTCAAAAACAAAAGACTGCCAAATAATTTGACAGTTTTATGTCTCCTATCTATCTATCTATCTATCTAAGATATCCTGGGTACATTTGCCAGTTGCAATTAAATAATTCAATTACTTACTTCTAATCAGTATTTAAATAACATGGTTGGGGAGAAGGCTGAGGCTGCTACATCTAGAATTAGAAAGTTGGGGAGAGATGGCATTAAAATAGAACTATGTTCATGCCAAAGGGAAGAATTAGTTCTACCACTTTCTATGAGCCACACACTTGTTCCTTAGAAAACAGAAATGCAAAAATAGCTTTAGTCAACAGTAAAGCTCAGTTAAAGTTTGCATCTGTTTCTTCTTAATTTAAATAATGATACATATGTTACATAATATCTACGAGCCATGGAATTTACTTGTGTGCATCCAACAAATGAAGCAAAAATGAAGCTTTGCTGTATCTTAAAGAATACCCAGAAATGGTGGTTTGCTTATTCTCAAAAAGACTGAATTATATCAGCTGCAAAGATAATTCATAACTGTTGCATAACAGTCCAAAATCTTTTTATAGGTCGCAGCGCTGTGTTACTTGTAAATCTAAGGTTATGAAACTTAATTTCACAGCACCATGTGCCTGCATTCGGAAAGTCGCTTCAGCAGCAAATTCACATCTAAAAATGTCTTCTGCATATGTATATATTGATTTCACTGCTGCTTCACCAGCAGACTTCCACTGCTTGTTGCAGAGTGCCTGTTTACTTTAGGTTTATGTCAAACTTGGCTTCATGGCACTGATAAACCAGTTATGCAATATGTTGTGTGTTTTGTTCAGAACAAACATGCACTGAACTGTAGCAGGAAAACCATTAACTGTTAAAGTATGTGTGGAAACTCTAATCTTGATTCTGTAAGGCCAGTACAATTCCTTTATTATTTACATAAGAACAGCTGCTTAGACCAAATAGTCAGCCACTTGCCTCAGATGTCAGGGAATATATAAAATAAAATAAAAATAAAATAAAAAACAAAGAAGGGGAATACTGCTTGCACTTTTGGTTGCTAATTTTTGGGATAAATACCTTTAACCATTAAGCATATAACATTTAACAATATTTTGTATGGATTTTTCATATACAATCTTGCAGTAAAGCTAAATTTTAGGATGAATGGACATCACACATTTAGAAAATAATATAACACTTCTCTGGCCTGAGCATGCTGAACATCTGAGAAATGAAAAATAAAGTACTTGTCCACACATAGCTATTTATTTATCCCCCACTTTCTTCAGCCAGAAAGGCTCTCATAGAGGCTTACAGATAGTTAGACATTTCCCTGCCCTCAGGATTACAATCTAAAAAAGATATGACACAAAAGGAGAAGGGAATGGCAAAGGGGAAAAGTTCCAGCGGTTCTTCTCTCCCTCCAAGGTCTGGACCATGGCAGATGGACTGGAGGGAGGGCTCTTCTTCTTACTTTAGACCAGGCCTGATGGAGCTGGCCAGCTTTTCTCTCTCTCTAAGGCTATACAAGGTGAGTATCTTGCCTGAAACCAACCAACAGTTTCTGCAATAGAACAATGGGTTAATATGTTCCCAGGCCTACTTTCCCTGGTGTACTAATGCTGTTTGTGGAGGAAGACAAGTGGCACTGTTGAGTTTTTTCAATACACTTGTCTAATCTGCAGTGTAGAAATAATCCAGTTTGACACTACCTAACCGCCATGGTTCAATGGTATGAAATCCTGGAATTTGAAGTTTCCCATGGTACCAGCGCTCTCTGACAGAGAAAGCTAAATATCTCACATAACTACACACCCCAGAAGTCTATACCATTCAGCACTTAGGAAGAAAGAAAAACATGACAGGTCAAGGTATTTGGTGGGGTTAAGGCCAAAAGGAGAGCCAGCATGGTATAATGTTTTGATCACTGGACTACAACTCTGGAGACCAGGGTTCGAATCCTCATTCAGCCATGGAAACCCACTAGGTGATCTTGGGCAGGTCACACATTCTCAGCCTCAGAAGGAGGCAAGGGAATCTTGTCCAAAAATCCTGTAATAGGCTTGCCTTAGGGTCACCTAAGAAATCACTTAGAAGAACACAACAGCAATAGCATGTACATTTTTATACTGCTTATCAGTGAACTTAGCACTCTCTAAGTGGTGTACAATCTGTTAGCCAATTGCCCCCACCAAGCTGTATATTCATTTTACCAACCTACGAAAGGATGGAAGGCTGAGTCTACCTTGGAGCCACCTGGGATCAAACTCACTTGTGGCTGCAGTACTGGCATTTAACCACTGCACCACCAGGGCCTAATAAAAGGATGCTTGTGGCCACATAGGGCTCCAAGGCTGCACTTTGCTCATCCCTGGACCAAATGAAATGCATAGTCCTTAGGATTATGAACTTTGGGCCTTTTGTATCTATATTAGACTAAATTGGACAAGCTATTATATATTTTTACATGCATACCCACACACATATATGCTCAAGTCAGCTTATTCTTCATGATGCAGGGCTGCCCTTGTGTAATGCTCAGAATTATGCCCTTAACAGTGATACAGTTGGATCTTGGTATCTGCAGGGGGTCTGTTCTGCACACCCCACATATACCAAAAAATGTGGGATCTTAAGTCCTGTTGTCCCTGATGGCATGGAATGTGCCATGCTTGGTAGCGCAGTTGCATGCATGCGCTGCCATTGGGGACAACAGGACTTACTATCCACAGATGCTGAAATCCGCAGATGGCAAACCTGTAGATAACAAGACCCCACTGTAATTACTCTGGAGGTCCTTGGATTCCAGTTCCCAACAGTTCCATCCAGCCTTGCCATTGGTAAAGGATCATGGGAGTAGCAATTAATCAAGCCTGCACAGCGGAGGCACAGGTTCCCTGGTGCTGGTCTGCCCTTTGTTTGGAAAGGGGGAAGTTTTAGAGGTGCCTTGAAGTGCTGCAACAAAAAATGTGCATGGTCAGGGTTTATAAATCCAGTAGTTTCATCTCCTTGTCCCGCTTGCAGAACTCTTTATCTCAGCCTCATGTGAAATGCTTCTGCCATGCCGGAACTCAGCTGAAAGGCCAGTACCTTCGGACCTGTAAATGTGACCATGCATACCCTGTGAATTGTTTTATCCAAGGAGAACAACTCTGTGTTCAATGCTGGACGAGACAGAAATATGTATATGTGTATCATATATTATACATTTAGGATTGTTTCATCATAGGGTTTTCATGGTAAGAGACATTCAAAAGTGGTTTACCATGTCTCTAGTGCAGTACTAACAAGTATTAGCTATGGTGCCGCTGCCATTGTATTTGAGAAATCCTCTGCCAGTGTCACTCCCCCACTATTTCTGTTGCCCAGTAGCTGCTTGGCTCCTCAGCAAAACCCTGTCAGACATAGGAGACCCTACTAGCAGCATTGCTACCATCAGCATAGCCATCTTCGCTCATTCTCAAAAATTGATGAAAAGCTAAGTCATACACATAACTGTCAAAAGGAGTGAGTGAGCTTCTCAGGGACCTGAAGAGAACATGGACATGTTGCATCTTTTTTCTGTGCCACAACTCTCAGATTCCCTCAGTTGGGAACCCCCTCAGCTGGAGGTTGTAGTCTTTAAAAAAGTATTTTTACAAACTCTGAATCTGAGCATCTACCAAAGGTGAATAATAACCATTTAACAATTGGTAACTAGTGGAGCAACATGGCCTAAATAACCTAAATGCACCAGACCCCATCTGATCTTGGAAGCTAAGCAGGATCAGCCCTGATTAATACTTGGATGGGAGGCCATCAATGAATACCAGGTGCTGTAGGCTAAGTTTCAGAGGAAGAAACTGGCAAAGCCACCACTGAATATTCATTGCCTGAGAAAATGCTATGAAATTCATGGGGTCACCATAAGTTGCTAGTGACTTGAAGGCAGAAATACATGTAACTAGTAATGCATTGAGGGTAGATAGATGTTCAGAGCCCCATTCAAGGTAATAAACATAGGCTGTAGGCAAATGTAGCAAGATTGTCTTACCATCTTTTGAAATAAGTGACATGTTATCCATAACCATCAAAAGCCCACAATCACTAGTGGTGGTAACCTTACTGTGGGATTAGTAAATTGTCATCTACATTTGCTCATCTGCATGAGAACATGTGGAACAATGTGATCTTCAACACTGTTTGTTTTCACTAGCAATTTCTGAATATTTTTAAAAATAATTTACTACCATTCAGTCAGTGAGAGAGAAAATTAAGTAGGCAATAAGCAGCAACATGAAGAGGAAAATAGAAAAGTAAACTGAGCAGGTGCCACTTTTATTGACAAAATTACTGTGAACCCTCATCACTTGGTATCTCTCAAGTGATCTAAATAAACAGACTTCATCAGTCACCAAGCATCCTGCAGCTAGTGCAAGCTCCAGTACTCTCTCACGAGCCAAAGGGAGAATTCTTGCCCAAGAAATGTGTTTTTAAGTTTCAGCTGTACATTGTTTTTAACTTACACACTAAGTTCCATTTGGCCCCACAATGAGAGAAAAGCAGGATAATTGATTCATACACACATACAGAATGTAACACATGGTTAAACCATAGAATACATAGATGCATAGGCCTTTGTTCCCATAGAGTGAAACTCTTCTTGTGAGCTTCCATTCTTGTGTAAAACATCCAGAGTACCAGTAGCCTGGGGTTTGCAGCACTGGGATGGATCAAGCCATGTTGTAAGCATGATCCACTGGCACCCTTGAACTTTGTGTTTTATTCCTTCTTTCAGTGAAACTGGGAGCAGCCACCACCATCAATGGGGAAATGCTACTCAACTGAGAGTTATTGATCGGGATGGCCATTTGTTGGTATCTCTTCAATTGTTATATAAATTGACAAGTCACAGAGGTCCAGCCTCAAGACCTCAGAGTAAGAAGGGTTTCAGCAACAGTGTCCAACTGGCTTTTCTGAAGGTTGTTGGGATGGAGTAATCTTTTGGAAGAAAAAACCAAAGACGATTCTCCTTCACGCTTCTGGCCCATCTACCTGAAGCAGTGTGATGCATCATTTGTTTACTACTTGTAATTTCTTGTAATTTTTGGGACGTCTCCACACATTGCTCAAAGAATGCTGGAGAGCTAAAGAAATGCATAATGTGTAAGGTCTATGAAAGTAACCCACCCAGTATTTAATGTCAATCTTGCCTAAACTCTGATCAGATATGCTATTTTGACAAGTACTGTACACACATATTTCAATGAACCATAAGCCCTGTGACTGTTTACACTTCAGGTTTTACTTTATGTTTGCTTGTTTAGCCTGCTCTGTTAGTAATACCTATCTTATAATGTCTTTGAATCTAACTTGTCAGTCAGTGCATATGACTGTAACCCAAGTTACAACATCAAAAGAAACTGCAGCTCATATTTATTCTCCACCCTGAATTCCAGCGTTTGGTTTTTTTGGTTATTTTTTTTACCTGTCCTTCAGACACACAATTTTGATGTTCTATTGCCTGTTTTTATCATATAAAGAATATAAACACATCCCTGAGGATCAGACCATAGGGTTATCTAGTTTAGCCTTCTGTTCAAAATGGTGGCTAGCCAGTTTTGTATTAAAAGCTCACAAGCATAATACGAATGCAACAGCGCCTGCTGGCACATATGACCCAGAAGTTGATGCATGGAGGCATACCATCTCTGATACTAGAGTTAATATACATCCAGATGACTAGTATCTATTGGTAGTCCTATTCTTCATAAATTTTCCAATCCCTTTTTAGAGCTGTCCACTTTGGCAACCATCACCACTTTCTATGTTAGCAAATTTAACTATGTGCCCTGTAAAGAAAATGATTTTATCTGCTCCACCATTCAGCTTCTGTGGAGTGTCTTGCCTTCAATATTCTAATATTCTGAGATTCTAATACTATTTTGAGATTCTGATATTAAATTATGGGTTCTAATATCACGACAGAAAAGCTCTCTTTCAAGCCATGTGTGCCTCTGTGTACCTCCTGTGTGTCCCAACAGAGGAGTCAATATGAAGTGGGAGGACATGCAGGAAGGCCTTCTCAGTTGTAGTACCCCACTTATAGAATGTCCTTCCCGTGGAAGTCCAACTAGCACCAACGTCGGTTTCTTTCCAACACCAAGCCCAAATGAGGCTTTTTATTAAGGCTTTTGTGGACTAACCTGATTCAAAATGTAGATGTACATTTAAAAAAATTGTTGTAGTCTTTAAAGTTGTTTTAACCGTTCTTCTGTTTAATGTATTTTGTCTTGTTTAAGTTATTAACAGCTTCAGTCTGGAAATGTGTTCTGTTTATAACAGAATTAGTTTATAACATAAACTTTTAAATATTATATACTGCCCAGAGGTCCCATGTTAAAGAGTGCGATAGAAATATATTTATTTATATAAATAAATGAATACATAATCACATACAGTACTTGTAATAATGTCTTCCCTGTCCCAGTTTTCTTCTAAATCAAACTGCCTCTAATATTGTCATGCTTTCCTTGTGGGGGGGCCTTGTTCCCACCCCCCAATCATTTTCATTGCCCTTTTCTGCAAAGGGCAAGCATTGCACAACATACAATGTGATCTATCATACTGTGGAAAACATTAAGTCAGTGGACGGCCACTGGCCAGAAAGTAGGTCTGACATGACCTTTATAAAATTATCACACCTGTGGTCAAGGCACCACATGAAAGTCAGGATGCACTTAAGAAGCCAAAGCTGATCTCCCACAGAGACAGACAGGCTTCATCACCAGTGAAGAAGTTATCATAAATAACTTTATTGGGAGCAAGTCTAAGAAAGAAGGGAGAGTCACTGCTTCCTTCCTTTAACTGTGAGAAGAGAATATAGCAGTAATAATTGACTATGGAAACAATGCAGTTGGGCTGTAATCCCTGGTCAATCGGTTATGAATACTGCTTTTTACTTCTCTGACTTTTGTTTTTCCAAAGAAACAACAGCAATATGTTGTTACAAAATAAAATTTAGTAAGGTTGTAGTCCTATACACATTTACCTGGGAATAATCATTAGTCAATGCAAATAAACTTCTGAGTATAAATAAAAAGAAATGAACTCACTGTAACAAAACTTATTGCCACCCATATTAAACACACTCAAGATCCTGTGCTGTGCATCAGATAACCAAGCATCTGATATGGCAAAAGAAATATCTAAGAATTCAAAGTCTTGTAAAATAAATACTCAAGAATGAAAAGCATGTAAAATGTATCCAACAATAGTAACATTTGAAGAATGTAAGATATAGTCTTGCGCGATCACTTCTGTCTGTTTCCAACAGTATCTTGCCAGCTGCCTCTAGGTACTAACAGACTAGGAAGAGACTGTATTTACAGTCTATGGGGCTGTGCACAGCGGCCCTAAGGGGTGGCCTGCAGGCACACCACGGCCCTGATCTGGCCTTTCCAGGGAGCAAAAAGGAGCTGCAAAAAGTGGCTCCTTTTTATGCCCTGGAAATGGCACAACAGCTGGGGTGCCATGGCTTTAAAGTGCTCCTTTGGCACTGTACCATGTGGATGTAGTGTCAGAGGAGTGCCATGACACCTCGCACCATGTGGAGTGGTGCATGGCATCACACTGCCCTGGGGTAGAGTCAGGGCATGCGTCATGTGGACGCCAGTGTGCACAGCCCCTAAATCACTTTTGGCATGTGTACACTTATAATTCCACTGTATCCCATACAGTGTATCCCACTGTATCCCACTGTATTCTGCATTAAAACCTTTTTAAATAAAAAAACTTCTCTGTAAACATTTGCATTTAAATACATATTTAACTATAAAATATTTCTATTTTTTTCCCTCTCTCTCAAAACATTTACTTCAAAATCGAATTTGTTCCAATGTGTTTTTAAATGCATTTCAGTACATATATATAAATAAAAGCTGGAAGGTGAAGTACAAAATTCAGAGATGTGTGATAGCCGAAGGATAATTTATATTTCAATCCATGAATTAGTCCAGGAAGGGTGGATCATGTAGATTCATACTGGAGTTGACAAAGATTCCTCAGGCACTTGTAGGTAAGGTGCTTTCACTTGATACTCATCTTCTGGTATTTTTGAAGTATGAAGGCTTCATTGAGCTTTTCTTACCAAATAACTCTTGACAGAGCTTTCATCTACTAGTTTGTCTTTTGAAATGCTGTCTAAGGTTGTGGCCATCATCTTATCTCTTTATGACAATGAATATCATATTAATCATATTCTGGGAGAAAACACACATTATTTGGTTGCCTTGAACTAGTGGCTTTTCAGTTTCCTTGAGTTCCTTAAGCAAGACATAAGAATTTTTTTCATTTTCTCTATACAATACTCTGTTCACATTTATAAAACATTGTTATATGCTCCTTTTGAGTTGTTTCCAGCTCCAAAAGGAAAAAGTTCAATTTTTTATACTCACTTGTTTAGGGATAAAACAAAAATTAAATGTAATAATAATAATAATAATAATAATAATAGTTTATTTATAGCCCGCTCCTCTGTACATACACTCGGAGCGGGGTACAAGTAAAAAAACATAGATTAAAACAATCCCATGACCCGTTTCCAAACCTCCCACCCCTTAAAAATAGATTAAACCGGCAGTGATTAAAACAGTAATTATTTAAAAACATATAACAACATCCTAACCCTTCCTTATGCGGCCACGTCATAAGTGGGGATCAGAAACATGGGAGTAGGCAGGAAATCAAAATCTGGGACCGAAGCCGGAGATAGGGAATTTCAGGGGAAGGCCTGCCGGAAGAGATGCGTCTTTAGGGCTTTTTTGAAGCAATCTAAAGATGTCATGAGACGCATCTCATCCGGCAGACCATTCCAGAGCTTGGGAGCGGTCGCAGAAAAGGCCCTCTGGGAGGTCTGTGCCAGCCTGGTCTTGATAGGCTGTAGTAGGTTCCTCCCAGAGGATCGAAGTGTGCGGGGAGGATTGTACGGGGAGAGGCGGTCCCTGAGATAAGATGGGCCCGAGCCATGTAGGGCTTTAAAGGTTAAAACCAGCACCTTGTACTGTGCCCAGAAACTAATTGGCAGCCAGTGGAGAGATTTAAGCACTGGTGTTATATGTTCTCTCCTAGATGTCCCAGTAACTAATCTGGCTGCCATGTTTTGAACCAATTGAAGTTTCCGGGTTAGGTACAAGGGCAGCCCCATGTAGAGCGCATTGCAGTAGTCTAGTCGTGAGGTGACCAAAGCGTGTACCACAGTTTCCAAATCCTTCATCTCCAGGAAAGGGCGCAGCTGGCGTATCAGCCGAAGCTGATAACAGGCACTCCTGACCGTCGCATTCACCTGACTAGTCATGTGAAGTGACGAGTCTAGGAGTACCCCCAGACTGCGAACAGGGTCCTTCGAGGATAGTGTGATTCCATCTAGGACCGGGAGTTGTATTCCCAGACCTGGTTTCGGGCCGGTGACTGTCAGTACCTCCGTTCTGTATTATCTTACAGAATTGTTATAAATAATTGATGAAACTTGATGGATCCCTCCTTGTTGTTTTTATACTGACAGGTTTTTGAAGCAGAACATTTTTTAAAAAAAAAACAAGCTAGAGACTGCTATATTGTTTTAAACTGATCTGTTTTTAATAACTTTTTATCTTTTTAATTGCATTTTATTCTTTTAACTTGATACTTGTGTTTTAATACTGTGTTTAAATCCTGTTAATAGTTTAATTCTATTTTAATGTTCACTTTTTGTGTGTTTTTAATTGCATTGTTCTTTTAAATTGTAAGCCAATTTGAACCTCGGGGTTGGGGGGATAGCAACAACAACAACAACAACAACAACAACAATTGTTTCTTAGCAGGACAAAGGCTGAAAATAAATAATAATGATATTCCAATCTGTGCAAAATAAAAAAAAAAGTGCTGCATAATATCTGCACAGCAATCTTAGCTCCTCTTTATAGAAGGGATGATGCTAATTCTATCTGCCACAACTGTCAAGCAAAAATGGTAAAAGAACTGCAAGTTATATTGTGGAGGGGTGATAGCAGGCAGGGTGAATCGGTCTAGCAAGTGTCACTAAAGAGACACTACATATTCTTCAGAATACATTTCAATGAAACAAAAATGTAGCTTTCCACTTATTATTTGGCACCACCCACTGGATACTTTGCAGAACTTGTCTAGAATTGTACTATTTAAAACTTGGAAGGCAACTGCATAAGCTTCTTCTCATGTTTTACTGAGCCATATGTTGGCATCCTATGGTGGTAGTGTTGAAGTGTCAGCTGTAAACACCAACAGAGCCCTGTCTAAAATTGGAATACTTTGCTGCATGTTGGTAATTGTGCTGAATTCTATAGTTGATTGAAATCTTGGAGGCCTCTACGAGTATTTCTCTAGCCATAACTTCAGAGTGCCAGATGGACTCTCAGGTATCACTGTTAAGATCTAGTGACACTCAGGGATTATTTTATGTATTCCTTGAGCACAGATTGTGTATTTCACCTTGGTCAGAGTGGTAGAAGGTAAAGTCAGGTCATAATATACAACAAATATGCCTCTCTGTGCTGGTTTCTCTCTCTTTTCCACCCTTTTTTCTTTTTGTGATAGATTTTGCTGTGTAAACAATGTAGGCTTTTGCAAATTCTGTTTCTCAAGCTTAGTTGGAAATGATGTTCCTTGCCTGTATGCTTACTGACAGCAAGCACCTGCTACTCAAAAGCATTCATTAATCCAAGCTTCCAGTTGACAAGCACGTTTTGTTAGTAAAGTATTACTGGAATGCAGATGGTATGGTGTTGTTTATGGAAGGTTTCCATGGCCAAAGTTGTTCAGTTTGCTGGTAATATATAGAACGACTACTCCAGATACACAGCACCATCAAGCTGAAATTTTACAAATCTGGAAGAACTCATGTCTGGAAACTTTCCTGAGAAGAGGATAGCTTTTGTGTATCTAACCATACCCTAACCTTTCCAGAGATTAGCTTGTTATAGAATATATTGCAAATTAATAAGGTTGGATGCCATGCTATAACGAAACTGGTTATTGATGATCAGTTGTTTCACATCATAATGAATGTAAACATCTATAAAGCTGTGTCTCCTCAGCTCATGTTCAGGAAATCACCTCTAAATGTTACTTCTTCTCACAGATGTCTACTCTGTTTTCCTTGAATGGGTTATTGAATGGTTTACCATCAGCTTCAGATGTACCTCGACCATTCTAGGCCAATACTGGCCTGGCTCTTGGCATAGATATTGAGCAGAATTTGCATGACTGACAACCTGTGCTTGAAGACTGACAGAAAGAAAACCTGTTGGTTTTATGATACCAGTCAGCTGCATTTGATACTGTTTGATCATGAGGTGCTGGTGAGAACATAAGAACCCAACAGCAGTTTGTGGAACTGCTATGGGAGGAAGAGAGGATGAGTGGCAATTCACCATGCTTTGGGGAGATCCTCTTGTTGTGCCATGGGGGGGGGGGGGCTCATTTGTTCTTCATCCTGTTACTCATGTATATGTAGGATGAGAGCACATGAACAAATGAGGAGCCACGACAAACTGACACTCATCAACGCATCTTCCTTTACAACCATTTTTAGCCCTGCCTGTGCCTTTATGCTAATACGGCATTCATAGCTTTGCATAATACACAGACACTGGCATATGAAGAATTTTTCTACTTTTACCATTAAAGATTGACTCTCTGTGAACATTTATAAGCCATAAATACTGTGCATACTGTTCCCTATGCTCAGAGATTAAGGGCCAAAATACACTGGGTAGTTTTTGCAACCTATTATCATTTATCAAAGACAGGAATTATTCTGCATCATATATATTTTTTTCATTGTTCTTGGATATATGGGCATATTTGAAATGAACTAATTGAAAATACATCTGAGAGTCAGTGTGGTGCAGTGGTATCAGCACTGGACTACAACTCTGGAAAGCAGGACTCTAATCCTGGCTTGGCCATAGAAGTCCACTGGGTGACCTTGGACAAGTCACACCCTCTCAGATTCAGAGATAGGCAAACCCCCTCTGAACAATTTTTGCCAAGAAAACCCCACAATAGGGTTGCCTTAGGGTCACCATAAGCTGAAAATGACTTGAAGGTACAGAACAACAACAACAACAGAAAATAACCTGTGACAGGAAAATGACTATGTCTATCTCTATTTTCTACTAAAACATCTTTCACAGTCTGAGTTCAAGTGCTGTAACTTAACCAGTGTGGTATAATGATTAGAATATTGGACTAGGACTCTGGGGCCCAATCTAGATGTGCATTAAAGAGTACCTTTAGAGCTCTTTAGTGCATGTTTAGGGTTAGGGAGGGCACAGCATCTGCACCCTCCCTAACCCTAAAGTGTATGGGCGCCGCCATTTAAAAATGGCAGTGTCCATATGGGCACGCCATGATGTTATCATGGCATGTGCAGCATTTAGAAATGCTGCACATGCCATGACAACTTCATGCCACAGGAGGGTGCCAAGCGCGCCCTTCCCATGGCACAAAAAAGAAGCTCCTTCAAGGAGCCCCTTTTTGCTTCCGGGTGTTTGCCATGGCCTTCAAATGGCTGTGCCAAAGACCCGGGGAGAAAGGGGCCATGGCGGCGGCCTCTTTGTCCCCTTGGCATCACCGAGGAAAGTGGGGTGCAGCAAGCACCCAGGGTGCTGGCTGCACCCCGCTTTGAGGCCACAGGGAAGCTGCAGTTTGCCACTTCCCTGTAGCCTCCAGAAGTGGCGAGATGGGGCCTCTGGGGCTGCTGGTGCAGCAGCCTTGACCCTGTCTTGCTGCTTCTTGGGGTGAGAACGGACCGCCCCTTTTGGGTGGTCTAGAAAGCCCCTGGGAGACCAAGTTACAAATTCCCACTCAGCCATGGAAACCCACTGGCTGACTTTGGGCAAATCACACACTCTCAGCCTCAGAAGAAGGCAATAACAAATCTCTTCTGAAAAAAATCTTACAATATATAATAGTTACAGAGTTGCTATCCATCAGAGTCAGCTTGGAGGCACACAACAAAAATGACAACAACTTTAATTTAATGATAACTTGATAACTTAAATTGGCTTAATCTAGCTAATGTGGTATATTGGGCTGAATGCTGGACTGAGAAACTCAGGTAGAAATGCTCATTGAGGACATGGTGAATTTGGGTTGGTCACTATCATGTAACCTTTTGGACTCTGTTCAAAGCAATCCAAGATATAATATCATAACAAATGGGACTTCTTCCTTAGTATATCCATGCACAATTTTCAAATATTGATTGGCTTTGCAACAAGCCACTGCTGATAGTGTCATTCAGAAAAGCAAGTGTAAAGCACAGGCAATCATAGTTATTTTTGTTGTAAGTGGAGCATTTGAGAGCATTGGAAGAAACACCATTTGGCATAGGAAGGCAGGGGGATGCATAGTCTGGATGCCATAGATGGAGGCAGATGTGCTTTGGCAGAACTAAATGGAGAAACTTGCATGGCACCTGTCTCTTCTGCTGAATGTCAATCGTTCATAGCAACTAAATTCACGCATAAGGATCTAAGACGCAACTTACAGATGACATATAAGTAAACACTTGCATATCAACTCAGACAAATACAGACCATGAATTATACTTTTGCACATAGAACACGAGAGAGGACAGATACAAAGCTGCAATTTGTATCTGACTGATTAATTTATATTAAAGATGGGATAAGTGCATTCCTAGAGTCAGCATGGTATAGTGGTTTGGGCAATGGAGACCACTCAGCCTTGGAAACCCACTGGGTGACCACAGACACATCACACTTTCTCAGCCTCAGATGAAGGCAAAAGAACGCCCGTTTTGAACAAATCTAGTCATGAAAACCCTATGTTAGATTTGCCTGAGGGTTGCTATATGTCAGAAATTACTTGAAGGCACAGAAGAACAAAGTGTACACCACCAGAACCCTCCACTTCATCTTGTGAATCCTAATAGAAATTAGTTATACAGTCTCACTCCTCCAAATCCATGGACTTGAAAATTCACAGAGGGGCAACTGCTATTAACCTCAATGGGGCACATCCCTGTAGCATGCTCCCCACATGCACATGCCCATTCAAACTTATGGCACTTGAATATGTGCAAGGTTTGGAACTCCTCGGGGGGGGGGGGGAGGTCTGGAATGGATCCCTCATGAATTCCAAGGGGCAACTGTATAGAATGATTTAGCACATAGAGTTGGGTTGGGTTTGTTTTTGTTCAAGATAATTTTAGGCAACTGTTATGAATTAAATATTAAAAAAAATATTAGTGCAATTGCTTGGGACAAGTGAAGCAAAGAACTTCATGTGCCGTGTTTTCTCTTTAAATAGACATGTTTACTGGCTATTACCAATAAACAGGAAGGTCGTGTTAAAGTTCAAGAGTTGTTAAAGTTCAAAATCCATTTAGACCTGTAACATGCAAAGTCCACCAGGTGGCACTGAATGCATTCCTGAAATTAAATTAAATAATAATGCATTCCAAAAATGTTTTAAGCTATTCTACTTTCTTTTCTTTTATTATGCTACAAAGAATTATCTTTATGTTACGCACATAGTTGCCATGTGTTTTAAGGCAGCACAAAGGCAAAAACATCCACCTTCTTTTACATGTATGGAAGGGGTATCTTTCTTAACACTTTCCTACCCAAAAAAAGTGGGGCATGCGAGTTCTTCGAATTGTAGGGCTTGTATGTTGCTCAAATACAAAGAAGAGCTAAAAACACTCCACCAGTTTTGTATATCAACTTCTATTGCAGCTAGCCACATATTCCTTCATTCCAATCATTCTGGCATTAAAGTCTTTTTCACTCTACATAACTATAGTACAATGGCTCCACTTTAGCTTTGATGGTTCCAATTTGGGATTTGCAGATTAGGGAATAATATTTAGGAGGTTATCAGACAGGAGGAATTTCGAATGGAAATTTCGAATAGAACCAATTGGTGCCTATTTGAATTCACGTGAATTTACTAGTTTAGTGAATTTACGTGAATTCCAATTGAGTTCGGAATGCATTCAGAATGAATTCCCATTACCCAAAAATGACTGCCCATTCCCTGAAATTGCATGAGATGCTTTAATATACAATAACGTAAAACCCATGATTGCATTCAGAATTACTTCCCTTTTGCCCGAAATTGTGTGAGATACTTTAATTCTCAATAACAATAAACCTCATTATTACATTCGGCTTGTCATTAGATTATACTTCCAATTTCCGTCGTCTGATAAACTCCCATGACTTCTCCCTCAGAGAGTTTCTCTGGTGCCTTATCACAAAACAACCCCCAGAATTCCAAAGGATGCAGTCATGGCAGGTAAAGTGGAATTATAGTGCTATAATTGTGTAGCATATGGCTGAATCCACAGCTGCAAAACAATTTGTCTTTACTTGGATCCTGCTCCTGTTTGAACACCTAGGCCTGGTACAGACGGCCCCAAAGGGCCATCACTGGGGCGTGAGTAGGACTGGGGAGCATGCAGCATTTGCACCCTCCCCAGCCCTAGTGTATATGGACGGCACCATCTTTACAGCACACTGTCCATATATGGGCGCCACAATGACATCATGGAGTGCACCGCGTTTAGACAGTGTGGCGCGCGCCTGATGCCATCATGCCGCAGGAAGGCACCTATGGCACCCTTTCTGCAGCGCTAAAAGGAGCTCCAAAACGGAGCTCCTTTTTGGGGCTTGTCCTTGGCTCGGCCTTCACACAGCCACGCCAAGGATCCCGAGGGGAAAGGGGCCATGGCGGTGGTCCCTTTCTCCCCTCAGGAGCGTTGTGGATGGTTTGCCATCCACAGACAATTTGCCACTTCTCTGTGGCCTGGAGAAGTGGTGGTCTGAGGTCGCAAGGGCTGCCAGTGAGGCAGCCCTGGTCCCAGTCCGGTGTTTCTCTGGGCGCCTACAGACCGCCCTTTTTGGGCAGTCTGTAAAGCCCCATAATATTGCTCAGGTTTCAAATATTCATAATGTTCCCTTTTTACTTCATGGTTTTAGGGAAAATACAGCTTTTTGTAATGTGTGTCTTGTGGCCTGAATCAGTATCAGGGTGGAAAGTGAGCAGGGTGTGGGGAGGCAGTGAAGTTATTGGAGGGCAAGACAGGTTGGTGGGTGGTTACCTTGGGATGCTTGTCCAGCAAGTGTGGTATTACCATTTGTTGTTGTTCAGTGTATGTACGCAGATAGCTGCATATTCAAATATCCAAAGGTAGGGTTTTTCAACTCACTGGAGGGGGTATGTGTTATATTTTGTTAAATTTAGTGGGAATTTAACCCTAGGTTCTAGTAAAAATGTCTCAAATCAGGTTGTGCTTTTAACGCATTTACTTAGAAGAAAGTGAAGTTCACAGGCATTGTCACAGGCATTTATGCCCTGCTAAAAGTTAGAGGGAAAACATTAATGCTCAGTGCTTCTGCCTTTCTGGTCATTCATGATTTTATATGTTCCTACACAGAAGGAAGTCCAGTTGAGTTCAGTGAGATTTAGGAGATGTGAAATCTGTGCTGAGATACATGTGGGTAGTAATCATTACCAACGGATCTTATTGCACTGCCCCATGCAGTGGTAAGCAGACCATATCCAACCCAGGCTTTTCCAGCAGCTTTTTAAGAGTGGGAAAATCCCATTTATGGAAAGTTGCCAGAGAAGCCTGGGTTGCATTCGGGTTGCCTACTGACCAGGTATGGGGCAGTATGATAAGATCCATTGGTAATGGTTACAATCTGCATCTATCCTGGTGTGGATTTCACGTGGGATAATCTCCTTATGCCCAGGTAAGAAGGCAGAGGATTACATCTTTATTGGAGAATAAATTCCTGTGGACCCAGTAGGAAATAGATTCAAAGAAATATACTGAGGATCAGTCTGTGACTTTTGCTGAACTGGGGATGATAAATTTACAAATTTGTTTTTTTTAAAAAAAAAAAATCTTGTGGGTGACTTTAAATGTTGTGACTAAACTGAATGATGAGGCATTAAGTTCTCCCAACAAACAAACACACATTCACACACACACAATCACTATGGGGTTACAGAAGAAAAAGGGAAGGAAAGCAGGGTGAGGGAACCCAGTGAGAATTGCAAGTTCAATCAATAAACATTGTTCTTAAATGGTGCAGACCTCACTAAACTCAATTAGTTTTACTTTTGAGATGACACAGATCAAATTTCCCAGATCAAAGGTTCACTTGAAAAATTGGGTCAGACTGTGATGTCATACATAATTACCTGCAGTAAATACCATTGAACTTGATGAGATGTAGCTAAAGCTTGTGTGTCTGATGTACCATTGCGCCTCTGCATCCCATATGCAAACAACCTTCCCCTAGAACCTGTACCATTCACATCAGAAAAAAATATCCATCTCAAAAGGAAGAACAGTGTTTGTTCTGTTTTTGTTTGTATGTTTGTTTGTTTGTGGACTACATAGCTGAATGAGGGATTCTGAGTTGTAGTCCAAAACAGAGAACTCTTCCCCAGCTTTGCTGAGGAGTCAACAATTCAAGATAGGAACCTGGAAAAGAGCCATATAAATGCCATTCAATGGGAGTGCAGCGGTGTGATGACAGGAAAGCAAGAAAGGTTATTGGTTGATTTAAATATGCAGATCTACATATATTTGCATGCATGCTGGAAAGAAAAAAGACAGCTGCTGTGGCCATGTGACCTAAAATAATCTGATACAGTGAACATGTGAACATGGTAGAAACATCATTTTGCATTGTGATTTTGGGTGGGGAAAATATATGGCTTTGAAGACCAATTTTAATTCAGATTAAATAGATGAGTATGATATTAACGGGTTCAGGCCAGAACAGGACAGTATGAAACAGAACTGGGTTATAGCCTTTGTGTGGATATTTCAGAGGCAGGAACTTGCAAAACTACTTCTGAGTGTTCCTGAGTAAACCCTATGCAATTCATAGGGTCATTGTAAGTTAACAGCAAACTTGAAGACACATATACACACACACATATAATTGTGTGTGAGAAAGAAACTGATACCATTTTATTTCAGTCTAGGTGAAATGTGCTAGAGAAGTAAACTGCTGTCATAATTCTTCTTATCCCTGAAGAAAGGCAGTAAATATATTTACTGTTCTCCTCACATGTGAAGTGTGAGATAAATTAAAATGTTTCCTCTCTGACACAGGGCAGGGCTCATCCATCCATTTGAAATTCGATATTCTAAGTGTTTTTATTGTTTTATTGCTTCAGTACTAAATCGAGCAGTTAAACAGTAGGGATGCAATTGACTCTGTCTCTCACACAGGTCTAGCTTTGTTGTTGGTGTGTGTCTTCAAGTAATTTCTGACTTATGGCGACGGCGGCGAGAGAGAGAGCGGCAAGAGGGCGGGGGAGAGGCCTCCACGGCCAAACCCCCAGAGACACCACCCGACTCCACGCCGGGCGAGGCCTGAAAAGGCCAAGCCTCACCAACACCACTCCGCGGCGGTGGCGAGAGAGAGAGCGGCGAGAGGGCGGGGGAGAGGCCTCCACGGCCAAACCCCCAGAGACACCACCCGACTCCACGCCGGGCGAGGCCTGAAAAGGCCAAGCCTCACCAACACCACTCCGCGGCGGTGTGCAGCTTGCTTTTTTTTTTTTTTTTTTTGCACCCACGCACCCTCCGGACGCGGCGGCGGCTCTGGCGGGGGAGGAGGTTTGAGGCCGGGTTATTTGGGCCTACATAGGCCCAACAGCCACCCCTCTCATGCAGCGACGCTGGCGACGGAAGGAGGAAGTGCGGACTCTCGGGGCCAGCCAGGAGGCCCATTTATCAACCGTTTCTCCCAAAGGACCCAAGCGGCAGCGGGAGAGCGTGTGGACGCTCAGGGGCCACATAAAGTGGCCCGTAGAATAATTGCCCTCCCGAGCTACTGTTTGTTCCATTTGTCAACAATGAACTCTGCTGGTTATCATATTGACTTTGGTAACTCTTGCTTCCTTTATCCCCCCCTCTATTACCCCGTTTTGCTGTGGAGGAGATGGAGAATGTTAACATGGGAAGAGGGGGTGGACCATTTGGGGAGGAGGGAGAAAATTTCTCTGATACAAGTGGGGCTCCCATCCAAGTTGTGTGGGGCAAGGGGAAGTATGACGGTAGGAGAAAGGACTGGCGTTGCAGGGGAAGGCGAGATCGATGCTTAATATCTATCTCTCCTTCCAGCCCTTCTCCTAACCTAAAGGATCTGAGGGTCACTCCAGCCGTACCACAAACCCTGTCTCTGCTCCTGTGCAACACCAGGTCCATCAAGAATAAATCCCACATCATACGTGATCTAATCGAAGATAACAACTGCGACCTGGCTTGCATAACCGAGACCTGGCTCGGGCCTGAAGGTGATGCTGTGTGGGCTCAGGTCCTCCCCTCCGGGTACTCGGTGAAGGACCAGAGCAGGTTAGGTGGGCGGGGGGGGTGGGGGCGTTGCCTTGGTGCATAAAAACACCTTGTCTCTAACCAGGAACCATGTCCGTCAGACTACCTATATCGAGTGTATTTACCTGACCCTGATTATTACTGATGCAATAAAACAATAAAGCTATCTAGAGCACCGAATTTCAAATGGACATTCCTGCTCCAGTAGTTCATTTTCAAATGAACCACCTGAAGATTCTCACACTTGCCTGAGAATGTAGCAAATTTCTCAGATCATAAATAGAAATTTAAAAGGGTTGAGCAAACAAAAATACATACGTTTAGCAAACTGGAATGAATGATTGTCACATCCCTAGTCAGTATGCTTTTGTTGGAGATTTATCCTGGTAACAAAGGAAAATCCATTTATATTGTTTTAACAATATAAGTTATTGATACACATAACAAGATATGAAACTACAGAGCTGCTAGTCTTGCCCTTGGAGAAAATTCTGTAGAACTGGAAAATTCCATTTTCTATTCTCATACTTTGCAGGGCTCAAAAGATCTGGAACTAATTGTGCAAATAGTTAATACAGGTGAATACAGTTAATACAAGTTTTGTGGGATTTTTTGTTTACATAAAACAAAGGAATCAAAATCTGAGGAGCAAACAATAAAATCTGCAGAAAAAAGTGGAGATAAGGGGCTCCATTGATGGATGTTTTTATTGATTAAAAAAGCTCAACATATTTCCGCTTGTACATGCTCACAAAGGCCTTCTTTAGGGGCTGTTTGAAATTTATCTTCAGAAATGTCTGAAGCTGAAGCTCCAGAAATTTCTGAAGTTAAATTACAAATATCACCTGAAGAAGGCCTCTCTGTGTATCTTTCATACAAAATGAAATGTGTTAGGCTTTTTATCAATAAATCATTCATCTTTTGAGCATTTTGAAAGGCATGTCTCCTGCTTTATTTAAATAACAACCAAGGGGAAAGCCAGGGAAAGGTGAGGAGAGAGAATTCTGCAGTTTCTTTTCTTGCCATCATTCTGACAAAAAATGGGCAGAGGAAACTTCTCTGAAACTGCTACAGTATTTCTATTTCAAGGGAAATTTGCCCACACAGCTTCAGAGAGGGAAACAGAAGAGAAAACTCCTTCACCCCATCCAGCCCAGCCCAGAAGCTGCTAAGGCTTTTCCTTGCCTGCTGTTTATATAATGAAGAAATATTTATATTTAACAAGGAATATCATGCCCAATTGGCCAAAGTCATAGTTAATGAGGGTGAAGTGGTGCAAATTGTAAACATATTTAGAAAGAGTTAGTTTTTAACTGACAAATACAAATGTAATTTTAGTATGATCATAGACCAGCATTTACAGTTAGCCAATAAACAAGTACAAAATGAACAGGTACAGATTACAAGTCCAGAAAACTGTGACGTAGGTCCAAAACACACTGCAGAAATAATCCAGTTTGAGACCCCCTTTAACTGTCCTGGCTCAGTGGTAGAGAATCCTGGGAACTGTAGTTTATTGTGGCAGAGCTCTCTGACAGAGAAGGCTGTCTTACAAAACTACAGTTCCCAGAATTCCCTAGTTAACACAGTTAAAGTGGTCTCAAACTTATTATTTCTGCAGTGTGTTTTGGTCCTTAGGTACATACAATAACAAATGTAGCAAACCAAATGGAACTTTTAGATGTTATTCTCGTATACTATTTCAGACTTATGATGACCCTAAAATGAACTTATTATGGGGCTTTCTTGGAAAGATTTATTCAGAAGGGGCTTGCCATTGCCTTGATCTGCAGATGACTGAGTTGCCCAAGGTCAACCACTGGATTTCCATGGCTGAGTGAGGATTCTCCTTTATAGTTGCTTTGTGTCTGACTGCAGGAAAAAAAGTGGCTAAAATATGGAGAAGTCTGATCAAATAGAATTGATGGAGAAAACTGCTTTAAAATTGAGAAGAAAGTGAAGTATTTAGATATCACAATGACAAATATGAATTGTAAGTTATTTCAAAATAAGTATGTTGAGATATGGAATGAAACCAAGAAGGATAAGCAGAGACTAAATTTGCCTGTGGTAGGGAGAATTTCAGGGATAAAAATGAATGTTATCTAGAATGTTGTTTCTGTTTCAGACAATACAGGCTTTATATTGAAACAATGGCAGAAGGACTTAAGTTTATATGGCAAAGAAAAAAAAAGAATGAAATTTAAAATAATGAAAGATGTGAAGCAAAGACAAAATTTGGATTTACCTAATTTGAAATTTAATTTTGCTGCCTGTTGTTTAGTGTGGTTAAAAGACTAGATGGTGCTGACAAATAAAAGACTAATTGAATTAGAAAATCATAACTAGAGGTTTGAATAGTATGGATTTTATGGTATAATAGAGTTAAAATGAATGTAGATTTTAATAATCATTACGTGAGACATACCTTGCTTAGAATATGGAATAGATATAAACCCAGGTCATGCCAGAAAATGCTTTTATGGGTCTCAGCACAAGAAGCTTTCTGTAGAAGAGAAACAACAGGCAAAGAAAAATCCTTAAGGTACCAAGAAATATTGGAGAATTGCCATGGAGAATATACTATGAAAACAAAAAGAGCAGCTGTTAATGGAGGGTTCCACACTATAGAAATAATACAGTTTGATACCACTGTCAGTGCTGTAGCTCCATCCTAGGGAAGCCCTCTCTGCCAAAGATTGGAGGTGCCTCATAAAACTACAAATCTCAGGATTCCATTGCACAGAGCCATGACAATTAAAGTTGTGTCAAACTGAATAATTTTGCAGTGTGGCAGCAGCCTTACTTATCATGCTTTGAAATGTTTAATATGGATAGAAATGTGATCTGAACAAAATAAACCAGAATATGAACTGCAATTATGTAAATATGATGAACAGGTGATTGGGAAAAGGTATGAACTTGTGCTGAAATGTGATAAGGAAGAAGAACAGGTGAAGGACTGCATGATAAAATGGGCTACAAATTTTGTTACACTATACCAATGAAAACAAGATCCAGTGTGGTATAGTGGTTTGAATGTTGGATTAGAGCCTTGGGTACAATGGTTTGTTTCCCAGTTTATCCATGAAACCCAGTTGGTGATCTTGGGCAAGTCACACTCGCTCAGCATCAGGGGAAGGCAAAGGCAAACCTCTTCTGAACAAATCTTGCCAAGAAAACCCCAGAATAGGTTCATCTTAGGATAGTCATAAGTCAGAAATGACTTGAAGGCACACAACAATGACAACAACAACAACAACAACATACAAATAGAGCAGTGGGAAAGGATGTGGTTAAAGTGGCTGAAATTTATGTTATGAACTTGAAGAGAACTTCTATAAAATGATGTACCATTCGTGTATGACATCTGAAAAAAATATCTTAAAATGTAAAGGGGAACTTCAAATGTATGCTGGAAATGTGAACAAGATTTACTGTATTTATAGGCAATTGGTATGCAGTACTCTAGCTGAAAGGAATGCTCAGAAATACTCAAAAAAGTGTGCATGGGAGAGAAGATGGGGAAGGAAAGGAACTGTTTTTTAACCTGCAGCAAAACTCTACCCGTGTCACTCTGTCTAGGATAGGAGTGAGAAGCAAGTAGCCCTCCATATGTTAATTTTTTTAAAAAAAATGAATAATTATATAACACATATACAATTGATTTTGAACACACAAACATTTAACATATATAATATCGCTACCATCATCCATTCTTTTTCTTAGTATTTCTACAGTGCTTCTAAGACTGATTGCCCTAGTCTACCTGTTGACTAAAAAGAAAAGAAAAGAAAAAATAAAGGAGAAAAAGAAAAGAAGAGAGAGGAAAAAAATACAGGTATCTAAAATTTTCTTTAGATCAAGATCACCTTCAGATTGTGTTTTCTCTCACTTCATTTGCTTTATCTTCTTCCTTTCTCTCTCCATTTCTAACCTTTCTAACTACTCTTTCAAACGGGAGGAATTTCTCCCAACTTCGAATGGAGCCAATGCGGATTCATGTAAATTCGCTAGTTTAGTGAATTTACATGAACCCCTGCTCCGTTCGGAAGAACCCCTGCTCCGTTCGGAATTACTTCCCATTACCCGAAAATAACCCCCTCCTGCCCGAATTTGCATGCGAAGCTTTAATTCGCAATAAGGTAAAACCCATGATTGCATTCGAATTGGCTTCCCTCTTGCCCGAATTTGCGTGCGAAGAGTTAATTCGCAATAAGGTAAAACCCATGATTGCATTCGAATTGACCTTAAATTATACTTCCAATTTAGCCTCGTATGAAAGAGTCCTAAGTCTTTCTTCCTTCCTCTTCTCTCTTCCACTTCCCCCACTTTAATCTTCCTTCCTTCCTTCCTACTTTTTCTTTATTACTTACTCTTACCTCCAACTCTATTTTCTCTACTTCTAGAGACTAGTAGATCCGAAGGTTATATTGGCCTACACATACATAAATACTGCCTATCGCACTACAACAATCATGCTTCTTTACATTTACATGTCATACCCTTCCTTTCTTACAGGTGTAACTATTTTCCATTATTTCATTTGTAAACCTTTTTTATGCCTTTTAACACATGTACTACTTCTCAATTTACTAAATTCTAAATAACTCTCTCTCCTGGTTTCATTAAGTTTGTCTAACATAGTTATTACTACACAGTTATTTCATTTCCAGCTTCATCTTTCTGTAAAACCTTCTATTGTTAATTGTCCTCCTTTCTGATGTAAAAAAATTGTTACACCTTTCCAGTCTTTTTCAAATTCTCCTATATTTCCTTCTGACAAAAGTCTTTTAAGTTTGTCCATTTCTACCAAATCATAAATTTTTGTAATCCACCCCTTTGTTTCAGGAACAACGTCTTCTTTCCAATATCAAGCTAGTGTCATCCTTGCTGCAGTAATTAAATAAAATAATATTCTGCCATATTATTTTTCAATGTTTACCAGTAAGTCTAGAATATTTAACAGGTATTTGGGTTTAAAATATAATGCAATGTTAAATATATTACAGTTGGCCCTCCTTATCCACAGATTTTTTATCCACGGATTTTTAATTTTTTTATTATTCAAAAACTTAACAAACAAACATTTAACAAAGTATAAATACATAACAAAAAAAACTATACAGAAACAAACAAGAGAGAAAAAACATATACACTGCATACAAAATTATAAGCAGTGAAATTAAAATACTTCTGAAGACTCCTATTTGCTGATTCATAAGTTTACTTCTTAACTGCATATCTGATTTCTTAAATGAAAGCTTTACCATATATGCCTACCCCCCTTATTTCAACTGTAGCTTAACATAATTTGTGATATTTAAATCATAATGTTATATGAACCTATATACTATATAGTACACATTTACATATATATTATACAGCATATATTGTATTTGGGTTTAAATTCTAAAGCAATGTTGGCCCTCCTTATCCACAGATTTTTTATCCACGGATTTTTAATTTTTTTATTATTCAAAAACTTAACAAACAAACATTTAACACAGTATAAATACATAACAAAAAAACTATACAGAAACAAACAAGAGAGAAAAAAACATATACACTGCATACAAAATTATAAGCAGTGAAATTAAAATACTTCTGAAGACTCCTACTTGCTGATTCATAAGTTTACTTCTTAACTGCATATCTGATTTCTTAAATGAAAGCTTTACCATATATGCCTACCCCCCTTATTTCAACTGTAGCTTAACATAATTTGTGATATTTAAATCATAATGTTATATGAACCTATATACTATATAGTACACATTTACATATATATTATACAGCATATATTGTATTTGGGTTTAAATTCTAAAGCAATGTTGGCCCTCCTTATCCACAGATTTTTTATCCACGGATTTGAGCATACACGGCTTGAAAATAGTCCCAAAAAGTATAAATTCCGAATAGCAAACTTTGATTTTCCATTTTATATATTGGACACCATTTTGTTGTGCTATTAGCATAAGTGGTCCCCCGGCTTATGAATCCCCCAGGGTACAAAAACCCCGGGGTACGAAACCAGCGGGACCGCTACAGTATCCTCGGGATCCGAAAGATCCCCCGGGATCCAAAAAAAAAAAACCGCACGGCCCCTTTAAATCGGCCGCGCGGTCCATTGCAAATAGCGGTCCCCCGGGAAACGAAAGCTTCCGGGTTACGAAAGGTAATCCGGAACGGATTACCTTCATAACCCAGGGGACGACTGTATTTTGTTATTTTTGTTATACATATTCTGTTATTTTTGTTATACATATTTTGTTGTACTTGCTAATTCTAGAACGAAGACTCAGAAGGTATCTGCATCTTTACATTGCATTGAAGGGAAAATTTAAGTAGATTTATTTTAAGTTAACTAAAAATGTAAATAAATTCAAGTAAAAGAGCCCTTCCTCCATGACAAGACCATCTGGCCTAGGAGGGAGTGAAAGGACTGGCCAAACTCCATTGGGCCTGTCCTAGATTAAGAAGCAGAGCCCTCCCTCCAGTCCATCTGCCTTGGTTCAGGCATCAGAGGGAGTGAAGAACAGCTGGACCT
The DNA here is from genome assembly GCA_034509955.1 of Urosaurus nigricauda. NCBI lineage: Eukaryota > Metazoa > Chordata > Lepidosauria > Squamata > Phrynosomatidae > Urosaurus > Urosaurus nigricauda. Next base: position 99,809,036 of record JAOEGL010000001.1, read on the forward strand.
GATCCCCTTCCCCAACACCATTCCCTTCTCCTTTTGTGTCGTGTCTTTTTAGATTGTAAACCTGAGGGCAGGGAACTGTCTAATTAAAAATAATAATTGTAAGCTGCTCTGAGAGCCTGTAGGGTTGAAGGGCGGGGTATAAATAAATAAATAATAAATATTATTATTAGATGTGCCCCCTCCCCCTTTTCAGTGCTGCAGTGCTGTGGGAAACAATACGCCCTGCACAATGTTCCCTTTGATCCAAGAGGTTGATCAGAATGTAGATCTGGCAACCATATACTTTGGAACACAAGAACTAGAAACATGATCTTTTCTGAAAGAATGTTTACATGGAAATCAGTAATTTTTGTTTTGTTTTGATTATAAAGCCAAATCTCCTAACTAGGTCTAAATTTTCCAGTGAAGCAACAAGGCAAGTAACAAACACATGAGAGCTGTTTTATATGAAGCCATCCAGATAAACTTTCCAAGACCCTGCCTCTAACCACAGTCCATCTACTTTCTGTCTTATGGTCACATCATTTGCATGTGTATCTGCAATTTATTTACCTACTCATAATCCACTGGCTGAAATCTAATGTTTTCTCAGTCTTTCCATAAAAATCTTTCCATTCAATGTCAGATGCACATTTTAAGAGTGCTCTTTTATCTTATACTTGGCCTTGTAATTCCAGCACTGGATGTTTTGTAAATTATGTCATAAACACAAAGTGCCTTTTTAACAGGAACACAGTATATATTTTGGTTGATCATTTGGATATTGGGTACTGGTCATGAATATACACACTATGATGCTTGAAGTTATTTCTGGCTTAATTTTATTTAAAAAATAAATTAATTGGGTATAATCATATATATGTTTGTGTGTTGCCTCCTCAAAGTTTCACTTTGGCTGGTATTTACTAGACCAGCTGTTCATGATCTTACCTAGTAAATTTCTCATGTCCTCTGGAAATCTTCCTAGATCCCAATTCATTCTTCCACTCCCACATCTATATGAATATGCTTAATAACCCAAGGCTTTAATGCATCTGAGGATTGATCCCCACAAAAACTCATGATAAAAATATAAAGCCTCTAGTCTTAATGGTGCTTCTGGATTCCTTTCTCTCTGTCTCTCCCCTTTTTGGAATTCAGAAGAGTTACTTCAGAGGATGGCAATGAACAGACCTCACTAGCAAGCATGGCTGGTGGATTACAGGAGTTGTCATATAAAAAAATTACTCTTCCAAAAGCTTTTCTAGACATTGTGGAGCATCTAGGAGTGCTGCATTGGAGGGGTCAAATAAGCTTTTACATGAATCACTTGGGATCACCTCCATCCCAGAGCTTGTCTGCTAGTTGTTACCTGCCCTCTAGTTGACCTTGACCCATGGCCATCCCCTGGATGAGACATCTCCTAGACCCCTGGTCTTCCACTGCCCTGTTCAAGTCCTCAAGCCTATCACCTCCCTAATTTAGTCTACCCATCTGGTGTGTGCTCTTCCTCTCTGCCTTCTACCTTTCTTAACATTATTGTCTTTCCTAGCGAGTCATGCCTTCTCATGATGTGGCCAAAGTATAATAGCCTCAGTTTCATCATTTTAGCTTCCAGTGAGGTTTCAAGCTAGGACCCATTTGTGCTGTCCATGGTATCTTCAGTACTCTTCTCCAGCACCATATTTCAAATGAGTTGATTTTCTTCCTGTCCACCTTCTTCACTGTCTACGTCAGTCTTGTCTACATCAGTGAAAAATGCCACATTCGCTCTGAAACCAGTACTGACAGTTTTCATAACATATACTGGGGCAAAAAAGTATTTAATCAGCCAACAATTTTGCAAGTTCTCCCACTTAAAAAGATGAGAGGCCTGTAATTGACATCATAGGTAGACCTCAACTATGAGAGACAAAATGAGAAAACAAATCCAGACAATCACATTGTCTGATTTGGAAAGAATTTATTTGCAAATTATGGTGGAAAATAAGTATTTGGTTACCAACAAACAAGCAAGATTTCTGGCTCTCACAGACCTGTAACTTCTTCTTTACATGGCTTGGGCCTGAGTTACCTGAGGAAATGCCTCTCCCTAAATAATCTGCCCCGCAGTCTCAGAACATCAGGAAAACTCATGCTAGAATACCCAAAAAGCAAGCTTAGGTCTACTTTTGATCACGTGATTGCTGTTCTTGTTGGTCCAGGACCAGTCCGGGGCATAATGTCTGGATTTGTTCCAGATTAAGCAGCCAGTGTAGACCAGTCAGTCAGTCAGTCAATCTGTCATTCAACCTGTCTGCTTGCCTGCCTTGCTAATCAGTATCTGCTTTTTCAGTTTATGTTTATATCCTTTTCAAGCTGTTGATGTCAGAGCTGATGTCACAGGAATTGCAATGGAGAAATTCATCCAGTCCAAATAATTGTTGGAATGGAATCTCAGGCCAATAGCACTGGAGTGCATAAACATTACTGCATGAGCATTTACATGTTTATTTTATCCTATCCCATTATATCCCTTGTGCTTCTTTGGGTGGATTTTAGCCAGCCAGGAATAGTTCCTATCTGATATTTCAGAAATAACTCAGCTTAAGAAAGTGGTGGTGGTGGATGTTAAACAGGAATTGTGAATTGTATGGCCACATCCCACTCACCCTGACTTCCCAATCTGGATTGTGTTGCCAATGTGGAAAAATATATTCACAACATTCCTTAACTAAAACAAACAAACCATGGCCTACAATGTTAAAATGGCTGAAACAAAAAATGTGCTTTCTTTATGTGATGAAGCCAGACTAAAATCAGAGGAAGTTACATGAATTTAAACATGATCCTATTTCTACTCAGAAAATCCCACTACGTGCTATGGGACCTGTGTGCTTTCAAGCTGCCTGTTGACTTATGGTGAGCCCATAAATTTAATAGTTTTTTCTTAGGCAAAGAATACTCAAATGTGGTTTTGTCAGGTCTTTCCTCTGAAATATACCCCACTAGTATTTGTTGGTGGTCTGCCATCCAAATACTGACCCTGCTTAACTTCCAAGTTCAGTTGGGATCTGATGCCTTTAGCGTATCCTTACCTGTTAGCGATGTTAAATTCAGTGGGGCTTGTTTCTGAGTAACGGCATAGAGTGACCCTATAAATTACACTGAAATCAGAGTTATGCAAGCATTTAATTCTAAATAAATCTGATTGCAAGAACAGTGAAGATCTGCCTAAATGAGAACATGCTCAACATTTTTTACTATTTTTTCTTGACATGCCTGCCTTTGCAGTTAAATAAATCTATGACCCTGCCTTAAAGAAAGAAGCTTCATCCTTAGCTTCTTGGTGTCTGTTCAGGCCTTCCCATGCATTATGCACTGTCCCCACACCCTAGCTTTCTCTGCACTCCATGACCCTCCTGCACTGATAACCAGATATCATCAAGATATCTTCCAACTGTTTTTATTTGTCAGAGACAGTCCTAATTTTGTCCTCTCATTTTTTTTCAGCTGTTTCAAATTGTCCCTGTTCCCCCTTCTTCTTTGTTTTTGAGCAGCATACAAGTCCCACAACTCTGACAATTTCCACCACCCCCATCACCCAAATATGGGAAATATACGTACCTGGGATCCAAAGGATGAAACCATCGTAGTTAAAGTGGAATCATAGCAGTATAATCATGTAGTGTGAAAAGGCTCCAAGGCACTGAAGGATTATACAGGTAGTATGAAAGTTCTTAAGTATGGAATGATGACTCAGAGAACAACTGTATCAATGCTCTGATACATTCTATGAGAATTGTCCTTATTAGGCCATCATTATGGTGACAGATTACAGGGCAATCTATTAATAGGCTTTCACCCTCTATTTTTGACTTCAGAGATAGGGAATGAGGTGCCAGTGTCTTTACAAAAAGATAGATGTCAACAACATTGCTGTCATCAGTGCAGCTTTGGTTGGCTGACCTGTACCTTCTGAATCATCTTTTGAGCGTCATACTATTGATGCTGCTTCAACATCTTATTATTTCCTTTACATTTTGATGCTGATGGGTTTTGGAGATATGAAGCATGCAGTGAGAAACAATGTTGTGACTTTGTGGTTGTCTTCCCAATGGTTTTATCATTTAATCTTTGTACATTTGATATAAGCTTAAAGTGAGCATGGCATACACTACAGAGAAAATAATTATATTTGGAGATTGTAAATATTCATATTGATGCTGTGCTTAATCTTCTTGAATATAATAAAAGGAAGCCATGTCTTCTGGACTATTACAGTAAGTTTCTCTAAATATTCCCTGGAAGAGATTCTGGGTTTCTCCCTTTTATTGGCAAACAATATTTTAGCGGCAACCTATAGGTTCAAAATTAATGCAGCATATTTCCATTTTACACTCCTATTTCAGCGAAAGCTGTAAAACTTTTGACAAAATTAAAATGAATTGTATAATTTATCTGACTACTTCTACCCCACCACTCAGATATGGGAATCCAGAATCCTGGATCCAGAATTGCTGTGTTGACCGGGAATTTTGGGAGAAGTAACCCAAAGTGAAAAGTTTCCAAACTCTACCAATAGCTTATAGCTATACTTCTTGTCAGTGCACTTAAGCACTCCTTAAGCAGTTTACAGTATGTAAGCTAATTGCCCCCAACAAGCTGGGTACTCATTTTAGCAAACTTGGAAGGATGCAAGCCTGAGTCAAGCCTGAGCCTATGGCTGGTATTGAATGCACAACATTATGGTTTGTGAGTGATGGCTACCATACAGGCATTTAACCACTACGCCATCAGGCTCTTTAAAAAAAACCCACAACTGTGTGGATTTGACAACCTAGAGTACAAATAACACAACAGACCTGGCCTTAGTGAAACTTTCACAGCTGCTCCACTTTGGTTTCCCATCATATTGTTCCCCAGAGTGCAATGAATATTTTTTTGTCCAGGTAGAGCCTGCTGTTCAAACTGAAACTTCCCCAACAATTCTACAGGAGAGGTGGTAACATGGTGGCCTTCTTGATCCATCTGCCCCGTCAAGATCCCCTCACAGGATTTTCCCAAAGCTGGGATCACAGAAAGAATGGAACCAGAGCCTGCCAATGGCAGCAGTACCCACTCCTCTGGCCAGGGGAGGAAGATGACCACCAGGTGGAGGAGGCGTTCCTGGGTCCTTCTGATGCTGTGCCCATCCAGTCCTTTCCTTGGTCAATGCCCACATTTATGTATGGAACAGTCCATATTGAAGGATGGCATCTGTCATGACAATCATTAAGACTGGGCTTCTATCCAACATGGCTGATGTGCAACTCCCATTCCCATCATTCTTTGGTCATGTATTCTGTGAGAGTTTAGAAAGATACAGCTGGTGGGTACCAGGCTAGAAGAGGCAGCATAACCAGTTGTTATTGTTGTTGTGTGCCTTCAAGTCATTTCTGACTTATGGCAACTCTAGTACAAGGTTTTATTAGCAAGATTTATTCAGAGGAAGTTTGTCATTATATGATAGCTATTTTTAAAAATGGGAAGGGATGTCATGTAGAAGTTGGAGCAAGTTTGTTTTCTGCCATTCCAGAGACCAGAACACAAACCAATGGATTCAAATTACAAGAAAAGATATTCCACATAAACATTAAGAAGACCTATTTTACTTGTAAGAGTGCTATAGTTGTGTATTCCTTCATGGCAGGGGGTTGGATTAGATGGCCCTCTTGGTACCTTCTAATCTTAAGATTCTATCATTCCTTTGATTGTGGCTTGCTGAAATTATGAGACAGCTTGTTCTCTGGCCATTCAAAGGGTATTGGGAGGCCAATACACTCCTCAGGCTCCTGAAGTCACTCAAACTTGATATAATTCCATACCCTCCAACTGTCCCAAACATGCAGGGAAAGTCCCTATTAATCTTCTGTCACCCCACTTTTCCAACTGCTTTTAAAACGTCCCTGTTTCTCTCTCCTCCTCATACTTCCCCCTTTGTACTCACATTACTTCACTTGCTGCAAACAGAGTTCAAAGTGCAAAAATACTTTGCACTCAATTAGGGTAGAATCTTGCGCTTCCCAGTTAAGCTCAGACAAATGCAAACTGCTGTAGTTCTTTTTTATTAATACTGTAACTTGTGCAGTCTTAACCTCACTCTGATGATGCTAGGCCACATGTGTCCGAGTCACACATGCCCTTGTTTTTATCTGTGAAATGTTGGGAGATGTGTAATTCTATGCCTGAGATTGCAATCCTGTGCTCAATTACTAAGGACTAAGGGGCTGAACAGGCCACCCCTTTCAGTGCTGGATTGGGGCCACAACAAATACATGCCATGGACGCGATCTAGCATTTCCACAGTGCAAAAAAGAACTGCAAAAAGCAACTCCTTTGTGCCATGGAAAGGGTGCCTTTGCCACCTCAGTGGCATCGTCTGGTGCTCCTTTTATCACTATGTCATGTGGACTCAGTGCAAAAGGAGCACCATGATGCCGCCTGCCATGCAGTTGGGTACACAGTGTGACGGCAACATCAGAGCAGCATCGGGGTGCGTTGTGTGGATGACACGCCCCCACTGTGCCCTGAGGCTGGTGTTTATGACTAGGGAAAACCTATACTGTACCTTTTATTTTTTTAACCTATATACAACACTAAATGACTTTCGGTCAGGGATATCAGACTCCTCCCACATATACCTATCTGGCCTTGCAAACACATGATTATGGCTTTTCATTTTAAAAATGTTTTAGCATAGCTTTTATCCTGTTTTTAAAAGAAGTTTTTAAAAAATGCATATTACTGTACACTGTTCTAGTGAGCATAAAAGAGATAAATGAGTACTTTAAAAAGTAAAATTGATAAATGCAGTCTAAGCACCTCTGGCTTCCTCTGGATTTAACCTATGATTCTGATGGTGCTCACTACAGTTTTTATTTTGCATTGATATCTGAGCCAACATTCCATGCATCTGAGAACAGGAGCTATGAAATTCCATGAAAGCATATAGCAAATAAAACATCTCAGTGTTTCAGGTGTCACAGGACTCTAGCTTTCTCATCACTTAAGCCCAATTTCCTGACTGCTGTGACATACTGAAAAAGCAGGCTGATGTGTCCTATTTCTAAAATTTCAGAATCATGAGGCTGGTTGCCATAAAAGAAGCTCATCCACCTTGGCTACACAATGGCCAGGGCTGATAGAAATAGACTAACATAGCCCGCCATCACAATTACAGAAGTGTGTGTTGTATATACACCATTTCATCTTCCATTTGCTCTCTGTGGAATAAAACTGCTAACTGACTGTCTCACAGGATGCCATGAAGATGAATAATGAGATAATAACTGTTGATTATTTTGCATGTCAAAATGGACAAAGCTGGCAATAATAATAAGATGTCTGAATGCTGCAGTTAAAATTTTGTTTGCATAGGATGTTTAAAATGATCACCTTCATTAAAACAAATAAAAAATGACTGCTTCATAACTGTTGCTTGTGGCTGAAAACCAACTAGTGTCAAGTTTCTCCATATTTAAAAATCACATGAGAGAAACGTTTTCTTATGTCCATATTTGAACTGCCAGGTTTCCATGGTCTGGCAGACAGAAAATGATTCAGAGGTTTAATGTTTCCTTGCTGTTCACTGCATAGCTCTTGCAGTACATAATGGGTGACTCATTACTGTGTCTGTTTTTTTATGCCCACCAGAATTAATCTCCCCCATCCAACTGTGTTTTATTTTGCCCCCAAAATGTGAATTGGGGAATATAAGGATATCTTGAAAAAGCTACATTTCTAGGAATAGTGAGAGTGTTCCCCCCGTTTTAACTATAAGAGGCTCATTTCAAACACATAAATAGATTTTTAAAATTAAATCTTGTGAAAACATTAGATATGATATGGAGGCCCATGGGTGCTATAATTATATCTGAATAATGACATGTGTTGTTATAGCATCTGGTAAAAGACTTTCACCATTTGTGATTTGAGTCACAGCTCTTTTCTGCATAAACTCTACACAATTTCCCTGACACCTTTTTCACATGCTATCAATTTATTCTGAGGGAATCTAAAAAGCTTTAAATCTGCAAGGCATATGAAACAAACATCATAATACCAGTCTCTGCTTCACTTCTGAAAGAGAGATGTTACAATCTGTTTCAATTTTTATTAACATTTTTAATAAACAATGGAGCTAGGTTTCTGCTCTAATGCCCAAAGAGAGAGATACAGAATAAGCACTGAAACCATTTCTTTCTTTACCCATACTTGGTCATGGCCAACCATAGTTTTGAAAAGCTACATGCCCCTCTGCATTTTTCTTACCTCAGTGTTCAAATCACCTTCAAAATATGAAGGTATGTCCTACTGAAATCAATGGATGAAGTTGGCACCTCTTACACATGTGATTAGTTTGATCTCATGTATGAAGTAAATGGAATTTAAAACTAACTGGAACCATGATAAGTGACAACAGGATTCAAAGCTCTGCATTTCTTTGATACCAGGCAATGGAATTATCCTTGATATCCATGCAATTTTTAACATGTCCAACTGAATGCAACTTAAACACCTACAGCTATAGCGAAATCTGATCTCTCAAAAGAAGCTAGTTGGTAGTTCTTAATTTCATTGATCTAGAATATGTTTCCCTTTGATCCTGGTAGGCAAGATTAATTAACAGTATTACCAATAATTAACTGTGGAATGGTTCCCCAGAGCTCCCTTGATTCCTTTGTTGGCCTGCCAAAGAGAACACATTCTCATTAATATTTTTGAAATGGAGTCTTGGCTCCTACTGATACATGTTGCCTGCAGAACTTCTCTTGCCCATTTCTTACACCACTGGGCAGTTACCATTATGATTACTGTTTTCAGATATTAAGAGGCTTGCTTTTTGGGTGATGTATTTATTCCTATTCTAGTTCTCTTATTTTAATAACAAATCCTGATGCTTATTGAACATTTAAAATATGTTTTTAAAAACAGACTTGATAGCATGGCCATATAACCACACCCCCTCCTTTGCTAGCAAAAGCACTAGCAAATTATCCACCCAGGAGTTAATCCCATGGAAATCAGAGACATAACCATATTATTGTGGAATATCAGTATGCAAAGGTACCGTATCTTGTAGCACCTTTGAGACTGAGCAAAAGAAATTGTAGCATCAGCTTTTATAAATTAGATGTGTGGATCTACACTATATGAATAAAGCAGTTTGATACTACTTTAATTCCCAGGGCTCCATCCTACAGAATCCTGCAATTCATAATTTGATGAGGCACCAGTATTCTTTGGCAGAGAAAGTTGGAGATCTTGTAAAACTATCCGAGGGAGTGTGTTCCACTGTTGAACAGCCCTTACTGTCAGGAAGTTCCTCCTAATGTCTAGGTGGAATCTCTTTTCCTGTAGTTTGCATACATTGTTTCGCCTTAGGGAAACACAGGAGAAAACTTGTTCATAGGGAAGTATAGTGGAAAACCTGCCCATGGGAAATGTAGGATAATACAGTGGGTCCTTGTTATCTGCTGGGGTTTAGTTCCAGAATCCCCTGTGGATACCAAAATCCATGGATGCTCAAGTCTCTTTAAATATACTGTAATGACATAGCAAAATGGTATCTCATATATAAAATGGAAAAATCAAGGTTTGCTATTTGGAATTTTATACTTTTGGGGCATATTTTTAAGCCATGGATGCTTGAATCTGTGGATAAAAAAATCTGTGAATAAGGAGGGGCGACTGTACTAGCCCATAGTGATCCATAGGTTAATAGGTATGTGTCACCTATGCTTCTCTATGGGCAAGAATTCCCCAATGATTGTCTATGGGCAAGTATGGTTTTGAGGTGGACAGATGCAGAAAAGGAATATTGTCTGTGTAGTGAGAAGATCATAGCAGGACGAAGCTTGTGGGTAAAAAGTCAAAGCTGAGAAGGACAAACAGAAGATGCTGACGGCGCTATTCGCTTGTGCTTCCTGCTTATGTAGATAGAGTCCTTGCATAACCAGACAGTAATATGAAAACAATATGTGTACAAGAAATTTGTTAGATAGGTTGAAAGAAAATGTAAAAAGTCAGAATGTACTTAACATGGTAACATGCTATATAAATTGCCATCAACAACAGAACAATACACAGATTAACATGGAAATCACTCCTCCCTACCCAGGGCCACAGAGTATACATATACCCCACTCTCTTCCATGCCAGCATTCTCTGAAGATCCCAGCCACAGATGATGGCAAAACATCAGGGATAAACTCTTCTAGAATGTGGCCCCATAGCCTGAAAAACCCACAAAAAACTGCTGTATGAAATTGGATTAGGCAATGGTGGGAAGTACTGGGCTGGGGCTAAGTGAAAAAGCAATTACAGAACAGAATGTAGAGGCCAGATGTTGAGGCTAACTGCTGTGTATTGATGATATATGAAAGATTTTTTTTAAAAAATAGTCTTTTAAATTTTATTGTATTTTAAAATTTAAAATACAAACATTACAAGAGAAAAAAGAGTATACAATAAATTATATCTATATCATTTACTATTTATTTCATTATTTTCCGAGTTCACGTCTAGTACCAAAGTCCTTTCCACAAAAGTATAAAATAAGTCAACTACTGGTCTCGTTGTTTTCAATTCACCTTTTTTTATCTATTAAAAAAAAGGGAGGGGGGGGGAAGAAAAGCTTTTTAAAATCTGTTTCCTTTCCCTTATATAGTCTCCTTTCATTTACATCGGGTTGTAACTGACTGTTTATTTTCTTACCCTGATAATAACAGAGATTCCTTCACGTATTACGTGAATATTTGGTCAGTGGTTTCCATTCTATTTCCCGGTAATTTGTAGATACATACATACATATATATATATATATATATATAAATTCTCCCAAAGCGTTACCGATTCTCTTAACTCCATCACTTTTTGTGTCCATTCATCCACTATTAGTATTCTATATAGTGGCCAATTTTTATTTTTTGTTTTGTTTTGCCAGTACTAGACGCGCAGTTGTTATTAAACAGAGTTTAATTCTCCAATGCTTTTTTCTCAAAGATTATTGTAACAGGGCAATCGTGGCTAAGGCTTGGGGGAAAAGATCCCCCTGGGACAGAGCTGGCTGGAAAAGAAAAGCCTGTACTTTTTTTCCATTGGGTCTCTCAGGCCCTGATGATGTCCTTCCAAGGTCTGCTATGGGCCAAAGCACTGTTGCCCTTGCTTTTAGTGGGCCCATTCATTCATTGTGCAGCTGCTAAGTCAGCCACAGTCACCTGGCCCCTCCTCCTCCATCCTTCTCCAATGTCAGTCTTCTGCTTCTGCTTCTTCCCAGGCAGCCAATAGCAGAGGAGGCTGGGCAGGGAGAGAGACAGACAGAGGCGTTTTGGTTGCTTGCTGCTGCTGGGGCTGAAGGGAAGAAGAGGTAAGAGGAAGCTTTCAGCAGCAGCCAGCAGCTTCTCTTCAGCCTTCAGCCAGCAGCAGCCAGACCTCTCCTTCTTCTTCTTTTTCCTCAGGAGCTTGAAGGTGGGTCCCATTGTCAGTAAGGAGCAGGAGAGAAGTGCCTCAGCATCCCTGGAGGCCCTGGGTACCACCTGAAGGTAGAGGCTGCATCCATACTGGGGAAATAACCCGGTTTGGTACCGCTTTAATTCTTTCTGTGGCTGAAGGCTATGGAATTCTGGAGGTTGGAGTTTGTTGTGGGGCCCGCCCCACAACAAACTCCAACCTCCAGAATTCCATAGCCTTCAGCCACAGAAAGAATTAAAGCGGTACCAAACCGGGTTATTTCCCAGTGTGGATGCAGCATGCCTTCAAGTCGTCCCTGACCCTGAGGCCATGGACCTCTCAGAAGGCAATATTTTGTTAAGAGGGGTTTCTTGGCCCTTGGCCTCCTCTGAGGCTGAGAGAGTGTGACTTGGTCCCAGGGCATATGGGAATCGAACCTTAGACTCCAGAGTCCTAGTCCAGGGCTTGAAAGATTAAGCCACACTAGCGCTCTCTCTCTCTTTCTACTTCTTCTTTTACTTTTCTGGTTCTACTTTTATACTGTGCTTTTGAAAAGGAAGCCACTTTGAGTCCCAATTAGGTAGGGAAAAGCAAGATGATTGTTGATGATGGTGATAATGATGATTTGAGAGGTGACTTGGGGGCACAAGGGAGAAATGCCCCCCAGACCTCAATTTAGGGCAGTGGAGTCCTGCTGCGTTGTTGTTGTTGTTGTCTGCCTCAACGTCATTTTTTCACTTATGGTGACCCTAAGGATTTATTATTATTATTATTATTATTAACCTTTATTTATATAGCACTGTAAATTTACACAGCACTGCATCATAGGGTTTTCTCAGTGAGATTTGTTCAAAGGTTCCTTGGCGTACACCGTTTTATTTCTCTGAGGGCTGTTCTGTTTATACCATGTTTTGCTTCTGATCTGTGTCCAAGCTTGTTCGGAGGGGTTTGGCCTTCCCAACCTTTGAGGCTGAGAGAGTATGACTCGCCCAAGGTCACTCCGTGGGTTTACATGGGTGACTTGGGATTCGAACCCGGGTCTCCAGAGTCCTAGTCCAACGTTCAAACCATGCTTCCCTGGTCAGCAATGTATTGTGATGAGCGATTCCTGTTGCTGTGTGGCTTGGCCTTGGAGGGACAATATTCATTAGCTTTACAAAAGAGCTACTCCCAGTAGAGATAAAAACAACTAGACATTTTGTGTGCATGCATATATAGGTCAAACATAAACACCTGTACTTTTGGACTCTCTTTTGTTGCTGTTGGGAATTTTTAAACTGTGGACCTGCACTTAAAATTTACCATGACAATTTCTGAATACGCATGCAGCGAAGAAAGTCCTTGCCTCTCAAAGCTGCCTCCATCTTTGTCCTCTTAAGGTTGCTACCTGAAGTAGCCAAAACTTGAATGTAAAGTCTGCTGTCCTTTCAGTAGGAATTCACAGTCTCTAGAAGAAGAAACTTTGATTTGGGGTCTAAGTTTAGGTAGCCTCAAAGACTGAGAGACAATGGGATACAGGAGGAAAGTAGAGGTGGGACATAGGATGGAGCAGAGTATCCTGGAAGAGGGCATGACTGGAATCCTGGATCAAGAGCATCCCAATATTTCATTTCAGGTTGTATTTGTGAGCTTATTTTTTGCTTTTCAGGATTCCACCAAACTCTGTTAAGACGGTGGTGCTACTAGCAGTAGACAGCAGGATTAGTGCTTCCGGCTTATATATGGAAGGTTAAACAATCCATTTTCCAGATGCAGTGGCAGCCTTACAGCTCTAATCTGCCATCTTTCTCGCTATCAATAGAGGCATTCTTCTTTCAGGGGCATTGCTAGACTTCATCACATAGGCCCCCAGCACCAATTCTATTGCTGAAAATCTCAGATAAGTTCCACAGAAGCCTTAGTATCCTTTAGTGTTACCCGCCACCCCCTGCCAGCCTAATTGCTACACAAGATGTCTTTTCCCCCTTTTTATTATTTTATTTCTTTTTATTAAACTTATATTCTTATTCATTTTTTAAAAAAGGAACATTAACAATGGCCACTGAAACAGACAGAGCTATACAGAAAGAAGCCACTCACAATAAAGCCTGTGGCCCAATACTAAACAAATAGAATATTAAGCACATTAAAAAAAAGACTACCAATTTACACCTACTATAAGTATATAGCTCTATATATCATAATTACTCCCTCTTACTTAAACAAATGTACCCATTTCATGAAATGATTTCTAAATTCTAATTATTTCTAAATTGTACATATCACCTAAATATCAGTCAAGTTATACTTCTAACCATTTAGAAACAAAATATAATAACTATGCATCAACCCAGTCCTTCTAGTCAGCTATGTTAATTCTTACTCCTCAAACTCTATGTGCACTAAAGTTAAGGAGGTGGTTTTCAAAGTGAGATTAAAGCTGAAATGGCAACTAAATTTTATTTTCTGACAATGCCAACGGGCAGTCATTTTTCTGTACTCAGAAGCCACTTGAAGGGAGGCCAGTTGGAAAGGGCCATGGTAACTAAACTTCAGGGACAGAGAGGGGAGGAATCCATTGGCAACCGAGGAAACTTTTTCTTAGCTTAATTTTGTAAAGGGGTCTGTTTTCCTTCTGGATGATATGGTGGGGGTGGGAAATAAGAAATGGAAGATGGTACAGAGATTGCAGACTAGCAGCAGAAGATGATCTGCTGGTTCTGAGTTTTGGTGGAAATGACATTGAGAAATTGTTTTATTCCAGGCTTTTGTGTGTGTGTGTGTGTGTGTGTGTATGTATACATGCACCTTTAAGTCACCTGTCAATTAATGGCAGCCCCATGAATTTCATAGGCAAGGAATCCTCAGAGGTGGTTTTGCCAGTTCCTTAATAATAATAATAATAATAAGATTTATTTCTATACCGCCCTTCCATAGATCAGGGCGGTGTACAACATATAAAAACATTAAAACATCAAAACCATATAAGTTAAAAACAAACCAATTACAATAAAACAATAAAAACAATAAAAACAATATTCCCCAGTACAAGTGCAGTAGCAAAACAGTAGGCGGCTTACTACAGGCTAATAATAAAAAGGTCCATTCAACGATATGCCTGCTTAAATAAATAAGTCTTTAAATCCTTCTTATATTGAGTAAGGGAGGGGGACAAGCGGAGCTCGGTAGGTAGAGAGTTCCAGAGACAGGGGGCAGAGATGGAAAACGCCCTCTTCGTCGTACTCACTAGTCTGGTCTCCGGAACTCTCAGTAACCGCTGTCCAGAAGATCTTGGTGTGCGGGGCGGATTATATGGGGAGAGACGGTCCTTCAGGTACCCTGGGCCCAAGCCATATAGGGCTTTGTAGGTAATAACCAGCACTTTGTACTGGGCCCGGAAGCGAATCGGCAGCCAATGAAGATCCTTCAAAATTGGTGTTATATGGGCGGCCCTGGGAGCACCAGTGACCACCTGTGCTGCCATATTTTGCACCAGTTGTAGCTTCCGAGTGTGATACAAAGGCTGCCCCATGTAGAGCGCGTTACAGAAATCCAACCGAGAGGTTACGAGAGCGTGTACTACGGTTTCAAGGTCCCTCCGGTCCAGATAGGGACGCAGCTGGCGTATCAGCCGAAGCTGAAAGCAGGTGCTCCTGACCGTCGCATCCACCTGAGGAGTCAGATGGAGCGACGAGTCATGGAGCACCCCCAGACTGCGTACTGTGTCCTTCACGGGGAGCATGACCCCGTTCAGGACAGGTGGAACCACCTCCATCCCTGGACCGGGAGAACCTATCACCAGTACTTCCTTCCTCCGAAACATAGCTTACAGCACCTGGTATTCATTGGCAGTCTCTTTTCCAAGTACTAACCAGGCTAACCCTATTTAGCTTCCAAGATCAGACAAGATCTTGTGCCTTTAGGCATGGCGGATAAATTAATGAGCCGCTCTTGCAATTTAAACAAGCCCTAGTAATTATTTATGTATCCGGATATAAATTAACACATGCAAATGTTACACAGACTGTGACCTATTGCCTGTGTTCATAGCTCTTCAAGTGCCGAGCAGAGGCCACCATGTTATGAGGAGTCTTTGAGGAGTTCATTTAAGCTTGTTGGGAGGGATGGGTTCCTGCTGTCTCAAGAATGAGCCCAGGCCATCTTAGGTTTGTTTATTTTTCAGGGACTTAGTTCTCAGGATGTTCCACCTTGGCTTGAGACTCCTGTTCCTGCCCACTCTACTTCTTGGGATGGTGTATGCTGCTCCTGCTTCAGATGCCGATGGAGAAGAGCAACCCAAGGAGGAGATCATTCTAACCTTCCCTAGGGATGAAGCCAGTCTGAATGAAATGTTTCGTGAAGTAGAAGAGCTGATGGAGGATACTCAGTATAAGCTGAGGAATGCTGTCAAAGAGGTATGACTCTACCTACCAATTAGTCTGTATAGCATTGGGTTGGAGCAGGCTTGGGATACAATGTTTGCCTTCCTGAGTTTAGCATGTGTGGCCCCATGAAAAGAAAAGATGGCATGTGCTTTTAATAACTCTGTGGAAGGGAGAATTTCAGCAGGTGATGCTTGTATGACAAGCCAGAACTTGTGCAGTCCTCCTCTTCCATGTATCTGTTTAAAGACAGAATTCCTGTTCTCTTTTCATCCCCATGTTTTCTCACCAGTTCAGAGTTCTGATTTTTTAAATAAAATAAACTATACCAGTGTTTGATCATTTATATCACATGCCTGCATCCACACTGCAGAAATAATCCAGGTTGATACCACTTTAACTGGCTTGGCTCAGTGCTGTAGAATTCTGGAAATTTTAGTTTGTTGTGGCACCAGAGCTCTCTGGCAGAAGGCTAAATGTCTCACAAAAGTACAGTTCCCATAATTCCACAGCATTGAGCCATGGCAGTTAAAGTGGTGGCAAAATGGATTATTTCTGCAGTGTGGATGTAGCCATAGCAGCAGGAATGGGTGTGTTTAAGTCAATCAGGGTAAAGGGAGTGTGGTAAAACTTGGTGTATAATTGAATTAGAGTTCTTTAAATAGGTTTTGTCAATAGCAGGACTAATATGTAAGGGTGGGAATGCTTCTGGTATGTCTGTTGTCTCAGTTGATTGGTTGGATCTTATGAATGATTGTCTGGACTCAGAGCAAGCAAAATAAGCATCTGGGACACTGAAATGGATTCTGGCTCGTCTCAGTTGCTCAATACCATTGGCATTAACAATTCATTTGTTCCACTTCTATTAAATTTTTTTTTAGTCTTCTGTGAACTGTGATGGAGTTCCTGTTGTAGGATTTAATTTTGTTTGCTCTGTAACTTTAAATAAGTTCTGCAAGGTGGTTTCAAGGAATCTTAATAGAATGTCCCAGTGTAGCATTTGTCCTTAGAAGCAGTAGATGCTAGAATCCCTTGAGAGGGGAGGAAAAAATGGGAGAAAATAATACAGCAGCTATAACTCTCAAAATACACATACACGGGGGAAAGTGGATATCCTTTACAAAGAAGTTATTCAGTTTTGTCCACATGAATCCAGGTGCAGACCTTGGAAAGAGTAGTTTTTAGTCTCATTTTTGTTGTGTGACTTCAAGTCACTTCTGACTTAGGATGACCACAATGGCAAACCTATCACAGGGTTTTCTTGGCAGAATTTGTTTAGAGGGGATTTGTGTCATTGCCTTCCTGTGAGGCTGAAAATGTATGACATGCCCAAGATCACCCAGTGGGCTTCCATGGTCAAGCTGGCAATCAAATCTTGGTCTCCTGTTGGCCAACACTCAAAACTCTATAACATGCTGGCTCATTCTTGCTTTCTTCAAATCTCAGCTTTCATTTTGCACAAAGGAGAGTCCATTAGCTGCTGCTCTTATTCCACTTTTTTATACTCGTAAATGAATGCCTGTCCTCTGGCCAATACTCTTAGGGTGGGGTGTAGTTTGAACTTGCTTCCCAGCCTCATTAAATATTTTGATAATGCGAAGGGTTTGCTGCTGCCCTTTAATGCACTTTCACACCTTGGAAAACTTGTTTCCTGGCCAGCCTTATATTGGTGCTCCCCAGTGGTAATTTCATGATGTATGTAATCAGTAAAAGTGGAAAGATGTCAATCTGCTTCCTAAACTATCTTAGCAGGCTTGTTACACAGTCTAATTACATTTTACATGCATTTTACATTGACATTCAGTTTTGGAAATTGCAAAGTGGCTTTTCTCTGGCTTGTAAGGAAGAGAAATTACTCTCATGGTGGTGGTGGCAGCTGTTATTATTATCATTTTGTCATAGTAGGGAGCTGTTTTCTGTGTGGAGGGAAAGGCCAAATCAAATTTGATATGGGGATCTGCAAATAAGGTCTCTAATGGGGATTTTAATTAAAGTTGCTCTGTTTGTCAAAAAATATATTGGAGCTATAGTGTTAAAAGGAGGGGAGTTATTCTCAAATCTTGGAGCATTTTGATTTGTGTTTCCAGAATCCCACATGGTCTGTTTTATAAACTCTGATTATCCCTTTCCTCTTTTCTGTCTCCCAGGTAAAAACTCCTTCCCAAAGCTGTTATTTGCCCAGGGTGAGGGAACCTACATGTATGATATGTATTCCTATATGTTTTCCCCTGCAGGGTAAAGGCATGGAGGTGATGAAATTAGACTGGGAAGCATTGTACTGGGGGAGATTAAAGCAACAGTGGATAAAATGAGGTCTCCCAAAGCATGTTGAGCTGCAGCTCCCAACACTTTTTACCACTGGCTAGTGGGATTAGTTTTGATGGACCTTGAAGTTCCATAATGTCTAAAGGACTGCATTTTTCCCACTCCTATCCTTAAATGTGCAACCACAATCCCACTTATGCTGCCTCCTTTTAAAAAAAGAGTCCAAAATGGCAAATCTTGTTTACGACTCTTACAGATCTTACAGAGTATGTACATTGTCTGGAGGTCCATTTATACAGCCCCATGTAAAATTCTCATGATTATGAAAATGCAAAGAAGAGTCATATTTGACTTCTATCCCATATAATACTTAAGAAAAAGTAGTAGAATCATAGAGTTGGAAGACACCACAAAAGCCATCCAGTCCAACCCCTGCCATGCAGAAACTCACAATCAAAGCATCCTCGATGCTGTTGTTTGACTGTAACTCTGAGCATTACGCACTATTGACTATGGTCACTATGCCAAATGGGAATTGTAGTCCAACTCCTGAAGGGACACATGATCCCCAGCACTGGATCAAAGGGTGGGATGAAATGTAGAATGTTAATAAGTCTATGTAAATGTAGTTTAAGGGTTTAAAGGGCTCAAGAGGTTAGATGCCTTTATTACATTTATATTGGCAGTGATATCACTGTCCCATCCCATCCAATTCATAGTAGAGAAGAATTTCAGTGCGGGGGAGGAACTTGTTTTTTTAATTGTCCCCTCCCCCCAATACAGTTTTTAGTGCTCTAAGATTATTATTATTATTTATTTATATAGCGCTGTAAATTTACACAGTGCTGTACATACAATCTTATATTTAGACGGTTCCCTGCCCTCAGGCTTACAGTCTAAAAGAGACAACACAAAAGGAGAAGGGAAAGGTGGTGGGAAAGGGGATGAGGTCTGGTGGTTCTTCTTTCCCTCTGGGGCCTGGACCAAGGCAGATGGACTCGAGGGAGGGCTTGGCTTCTTAATACATAGTTAAAAGGAGGCATCTTGGGGCAGATGGCACAATCCTGGGACCGCTTCCCTAAACAATATAGGTTACTTCTAAACACATTAACTGGTAAGGCTGTGTGATGATCCGAGGGGTTAAGCAACTGAGCAACACCCTGCTCCTGGTCCTTAACCCCAGGGGATCTTCTTTTGGGTTTTCCCCTTGGAGTCCTCTGGATCCCTGTTTCCACTCCCTGCTGAGTGGAATGGGCACCTTAGAGGTCCTCCAAACCTACCTATAGCTGCCACCACCTAGCGAATTACAACTGAATTCCCCTGTCTTAGCACACGCTAGGGCTTGCTAAAGGGATCTATAGTTCTTTCCCGCTTCTCACTTGCTACCAGCAAGCAACCACCGAGCTAAGGCACGTGTTGTAGGAATAGAGAGCAAACGGATGCGTTTCAAGAAAATGGATTTATTCTAACTACACAAGAATAGAACATAAAGGTATCTCATTCATGCAAGGCCTCCTTGCCTTGCAGGTACAGGAGCATAGGTATACAATTGTTCAGTTCAAGCAAGCCATCAGAAACATAATAAAAGGCCTAAATCGCACTAGCTAACATAACTCTAAGCTACTCACATAGAGATATGGACTTGCAGTCTTTGAGGAGTCCCTGGATGTGGGAGCTGGCCCCTTTTTGGCTAGCTCAGACCACATCCCAGCCTGCCCTGTTGGCAGAGGTCCAACAGCTGGACTTCAGGAAAAAGAAGACGGACTGAAGACAAAAGAGCACATGGGCTCAAGGCTTTTTAAAGGTTTCAGATAGAAGGTTCTTGAAAAGTCCCGGTCCAATTCACTGATTGGCTAAAGGGCTATAGGTTATCTGTGATGTAATTACTTATTAGCATGCATTGCCAGCTCTCATTAGCATGTACCACCCCCAGATTAACCCTTTGCAGTCTGAGAAAGCCCCCAAGTGACTGGTGGGTCCCAGTCACTACAGACTGTGTCTTATTATACCATACAATTTTGAAAAAACTGAAGGCTACAATCCCATACATGCTTTAAATGACAGTGAGCTTACTGAGTACAAACCACAGCAAATTACTTGCCTTTCAGTTAACCATTGCTATTGTTCAAGTGTCTATAAATGTTTAAATGCCCGCCAGTTTTTTCCCTTTACTTTGAGAGGATTAAGGCCATCATGTTGGCTTGTTTAGTTTAGTGTATTTCACACCTTAGTGAACAAAGTAGATATATTCCTGAGCATTACTTTTTAAACAGATAATTTGGTTCCAAAGGCAGAGGTAACATGGAGAAAACAGGGATATTTTAGTTCAGTGTAGTTCAGCAAACTTTTTTTTTTCCAAATTAACAATGTATACAGGTGGAATTAAACACCCAAGTCAAGTAAGCCTTGCATAAATAAAAAATATTTTGAACATTTTCTGAAGACGATTTGAAGGCTTCCTCCAAAATACATCCAGGGATCACTTTCCCTTTCAACAGCCTCCTCTTTTTTCATTTCTGTTTTTGTGATCAGACTTATAAATCTGTTGTTGTTGTTTTTTTACTTGTTGGAGATAGCTGGAGAGAGAGGCTTACCTGCTGTCCCCCTTTCTCTCTGTTTTTCTGTCCATGCATGCTCAGTAAGGGATTCTGGAGCAGCTGCTGTTTATTTGCCTGTTACAGGCAGGCACACATAGCTATATTAAGATCAGCTAGAGTAGTATCCCACTCTTTCCCAGCTCAAGCCTCATCAGATTGTTTGTTGCAGATGTACTACTGCAACAGGATTGTATTTTCTGTCCCTCCTTCACCATTTTCCAAATGGCGGGTTACAACAGTAAAGTACACGAAGTTATTTTAGTAGCTGTAGCAGTTCCACTTGTTCCATCAGCATGTATGTTGACTACTATACCAAATGAGCAGCAGGAAAAGAGTAAGACCACATTTCAGATGGATAGACACAGTCAAGGAAGCCACAACCCTGAGTCTGCAAGACCTGAGCAGGGCTGCTGATGATAGGGTAACTTGAAGGTCACCATAAATTGACTTCAACACAAAGGCATCTAACAGCAACAATAAATGGAAGTCCAGCAACACATGGAGGGTCACATGTCTTCTGCTCCTAGTCCAGATGTTACTGTTTTAAAAACTCATAATCTACTTTCCTACAGAACAAGAGCTGCTTCTGAGAAAACAGACATAGAATTATGTGTATGCGCCTTCATGTCACCTGTTGACTTATGGTAAACCCATGAATTTCATAGGGTTTTCTTAGGCAAGGAATATTCAGATGTGGTTCTGCCAGTTCCTTCCTCTGCAACAAAGCCTACCAAACCTGGTATATGTTGGCAGTCTCCCACTCAAGGACTAACCAGGGGTGAGCCTGCTTAACTTCAAGACCAGTCAGGATCTGGTGTATTTAGAGTGTTTATTAGCCTGTAAACAAAAAGATACATAAAACAACCTGCAGCAGTTGCTTGCAGTATGAAAAGGTGGTGGTTTTTCCTTTGAGATATATGAGTGCATGAGTGGAACAATAAAGGAATGCTCAGTTCCCATAAGGTGTGTGAAATAAGATTCAGTTTTTACTAGTCATTTTTGTAGCAGTTGAAAAACTTGCTACTAATCACACTTAAAGAACAATATTCCATAGGTGTCTGGCCTTTTAACAGAAACAAGGAAACACCTTTTCAGTGACAAAAAGTATGAGAGTACTGGGAATATGCAGTAAACCAGTGTCAGTAGCACTTCAAGGAGATAGCATTGTCCTTTTGCCTGCATCCCCTTTCCTCACCACCCACAACAAATTCAGAACACCAGCACTTTTATTCTGCTAGAAGTTGACGGCAAGGACACTTACTGAATTCTTAAAACATTCATCTCTGCTCTTTGTCAATTGCTTGTGATGCTGGGTGTGGGAAACTTCTTCGCTCTGTACAATGAAACAATTGTGGAAACAATTATTCTGTTTGAGGGAGTACCACAATGTTTATTTCTCCAAGTTTAGATTGTTCCACTCCTCATTTTCTGCAGCTTCATAGCTTTTTCTTCGGTTACAATTGTTTATCGGAGGGCCTCTGAAAAGAATTGTATGTGCTTCAAAAAAAGCAAGAATCCAAAACTGTGTTCAAAATTTCAGTTTTCCAAGAGTTAAGCTAACTATTAGAAGAAGATTCCATATCCATGTTGTCCTTTTCCTCATTGGTCACAATTCATTGAAACACAGAAGGAAAATACTCCTAGGCATTTGAACAGCACCTAAGGTTTAGAGATGGGGCAAGAAAAGAAGGGTGAAGATTTACTGTGTGGAGCTCAAATGCTTTTGTTTTATCTTGAGTACCAGAGTTTGTTCTTTTGTTGAGAGATGCATGGATGCTGCACGAGGGAGGGAAAGCTGTTAGCTTGTCTTGTGGAGCTCAGTAGTTGAAGTTCAGTATTTGATTAGGGCAGGGGAGGGAGAGAACAAGGCTTTTGTTTGTATAGCTGAAAGTAATCCAGCTGTTTCAGATTTGTTTTCCTGAGAGACTGAAATGAATATAGTTGCTCTTTGTGCTGAATTCTGGTAACTCACACTTGCACAGTTGTATGACTGGAGGTGGTTCAATCGTGGATTAAGCTTCTAATCTTTGAAATTTAAAGCATACACATTTCTTATTTGAAGCCACACCAATGCTAGAGTGCAGGTCAGAAATATATGAAGCACTCAATGTTGTTTTCTTATAGGCAGGGTCACCTTTGCTTTGTAAATGGAATTGCTAGCAGTTATTTCTGTAATTAGGGAAAATCACTCCTATATTGGGAGACATGGTGTCCAAGGAGTTTATCAGATGACGGAAATTGGAAGTATAATCTAATGGCAATCCGAACGCAATCATGGGGTTTCACATTATTTCGTATTAAAGCATCTCATGCAATTTCGGGCAATGGGCAGTCATTTTTGGGTAATGGGAAGTCATTCTGAATGCATTCTGAATGCAATTGGAGTTCACGTAAATTCGCTAAACTAGCGAATTCACGTGAATTCGAATTGGCTCCCATTGGCTCCATTTGAAATAAAGAGAAATTCCTCCCATCTGATAAACTCCCAAGCAGGGTTAAGACTTGGCATCTTGTTTTAGACATTAAGCACCAAGTACATGCCCCAAGCACAAGCAATTCTCTGGACCTATAAACTGTCTCTGTATGACTTTTGCTTGCTGTCTTGAAACATTCTTTACTGACACTGTGGTGACAGAACTTTGTTGCCCTGCTTTCAGTTACTGGCACTCTGTTGCTGACATCAGTGGGCTTGCTTTGAGAAATGAAGCATGAAGTCTGCTTGAAGCTTTTCACTTACTCTATTGGCCTTCCTCTCCCATTGTCCAGTATTGCCAATGGTAAAGAACAATAATAGCACTTACCCCACATTTTATTCTCTCTCTTCCTGTCTCATAATTAACATGAAGTAGATTAAATCACATGAAATAGATTTAAACTGTAAAACAGATAATAGTTTAAATTCTCCCTTGAACACTTATTCTGTTCTTTAAGAAAAATGCTGTTAGTTTCTGCTCTTCTATAATGTCCTGCCCTGTTAGCATAATCTGATTTGACAGCGTTAGGTTTTCTCCCTCTTTCATTTTAGTAGATGTAAAAGGTTCAGGGTAACAATTGTGATGTTTGTACTGAATTAATGTTCAATATTATAACTGAATTACTTATTCGGGCATATTTATATACTCCAGTTCTTTGTTCTGTTTTCTAGATGGCTAAGTTTTTCCACACAAATTTTAAAATTTTGCATTTGAAGTGAATGTTGAAAATGTGCATATTGCAGTCCTTAAAATTAGTTTATACACTGTAAGTAAATAATACCTGTCTGTAAAATAAAATGTGAAACAAAGCTCCAAAACACACTGCAGATATTAATCCAGTTTGAGGCTGCTTTAACTGCCCTGGCTCAATGCAACTATGCAAGGGAATTCTGGAAACTGTAGTTTTGTAAGACATTTAGCCTTCTCTCTTAGAGGTCTGGTGTCACAATAAACTACAATTCCCAAGATTCCCTAGCATTGAGCCAGAGCAGTTAAAGCAGTCTCAAACTGGATTATTTCTGTATTGTGTTTTGTACCAAAGTTATCTTGAAAATAATTGAAGTGTAATTTTTAAAAATAAGGATTATTTATTTTAATTTGCATGCTGCCTTTCTTCGGATAGTGTACAAAGCAACTAATAATTTTGAAGTCTAACAATGTTTTTAAAAGTCAGTTATCAATACAGAGAATATAGAAGATATTTTGAAACACATTCAGATGAGCCAATAAGCAAGCCAATAATGGGTCAAAGGCCTATCTAGACAAAAATCTTTGCCTGGAAGCAGAAGGGTATCAAAATGGAGTCTAAGCAGGCCTCTCAATGGGTGTTCAGCCTCTGAACCACTGCCAAATATCTAAGGTCTAAGCAATTTAGAACTTTTTCATAATCATAACTCTGGTTTGTTTCTGGAAGCAAACATGTCAGCGCAATGTGTTAAAACAGAGGAAAAAATTTAGCTTATATCAGAGTGTTCCAAACTTAGAGAATTATGGCTAAGGATAATGTATTCATTTTATTAAAATTCAATAAAATCAATCATTTAAATAGGGAATTTGGAAAATGTCATTTCCTGCATGTGTTGTTTATTTGTTTCTTGCAATGTGAATAACACACAGACAAAAATGGATGCTGCACTGAAAAGTGCCCACAGACTAGAAAAAAATGGGATCTGAGTAAATTCTGTTAGTACGTCTCTAATATAGAAGGCTATACATACTTAAAATACCCAGATCATAATTTATGTCTTAATTTGTGTAAAGACAGTGCCAAACTATCTGTGGCTTGAATATAGTTCTTCCCAAAGTTTCAGGACTTTAGGTTTTTGTGGAGTTTCTCTGAAGATGCCAGCTACAGATGCTGGCAAAACGTCAGAAAGGAACTCTTCTAGAATATGGCCACATAGCTCGAAAGCTCCACAAAAACCTATGGATGCTGGCCATGAAAGCCTTTGACTCCACATTTCAGGGCTTTATCTCTACAAATTGTTAATACCTAAGGGCCATATCTTTGTCATTGGGACCATATCAGTTTTCTGTGCAAAATTAAGCAATAGGGATGACCTTAGTTTCTAGTTAGACCAATATTTCAAATTGTAGCATAAAGAAAAGAAAAGGAGTGCAGAATTAGAGCTGAGAATTTAAAATTTGGAAAATACAATCTCCATCATGCTTTTCCTTGCAGTCTGAAAAACATAGCTGTGCTTGACAGAATCTGCAGACTGCAAAAGAGAATCTTGACAATATTTGAATGTTTTCTTTTAATCGCTTGATGGAATCTAAGTAAAGCAAAGAAGGATAGCTTGATATAACTTCTCTAACTACAAGAACACTTTGAGGTACATCTTATGTATAGTGTTGTAGCAAATCTGTGCAAGGTGTTAAAGCATAGGCATGCACATGGACAAAGGGGAAAGGCACTAGATAGAGGATGCCAAAGTCCAGTCCTTTCCAGGTCCATAGCATTTAAGAACCTTCTTCCCACACATCATTAGGTTAGATTAATAAACAGCAGATTAGATTAAATTTTGCAAGAAATAGGTCAGTGGCTTGCATCATGGCATGAACCAGGTTAGCAAGAGCACTTTGCAATAACATTAGTATAAGGTCAAACAGTGCTGAAAATAATTTTTCCTTTATAGAGTCTAAAACAGAGAGCTAAAAACAATTCTGTTAAATAACCTGTGCTCTACTGAGGTGCATACTTTGTGTGCAAAGGCATTGTATACATGTATATAAGTGCTTTTAATGCAACAGGAATTCTCATTATGTATCCTTAAATCAGTCACACTACTAAAGGCATCTGGCTTGATTAAGTTTCACATAAAATGTTCTTCTTTATAATGTGTAAATTCTCTTGCTGTGGAAAACAGACCCCTAGGCAGAGTTTCCTGTAGTGTGGGTAGAGCTGGGTATCATTAACTAATTGCCAGAATTTCCATCACATGCTCCTTCAGTGTTTTATGTTTACATTGCAGGAACACTCTTCTCCCCATCCTTCTTTCCTTTTCACACTGAATCCTAGTTTTGAATGCTTCAACAGGGAAAAAAAAACAACAACCCCATATGTCACACCAGTAAAGGGCAAGGAATATATCTGATTTATTTATAACATAATAAATGTGAGCTCAGCATAGATGAATGTTTCCTTTCTTTTAATTTTCCTAGCATATCAGTGCTATTCTGTGCATTCAGGCCAAGTCTTTAGCTGCTAAAACAGGGCTGGGCAGATGCTGGAGCTCCTGAGAAGGGCTGCAGTACACCACTGTGGCTGCCACTTTAGAAGACTGGAAGTGATGTAGCATTCCTCGTAATTGCCTTTCAGACCTTTTTGGTTTTATTTTCTTATTTTAGGTGTTTGCTTCTGATGTGTGTGTGGGGGGGCAGCATTTTAGAGCCCCACAACAGTCTTTTTAGGTTTTAAGATAGTTGAAAACAATGAGGAATTTAGCAGGGATTGAGGAAGGTCCAAAAGGTCATACTAGAATCCACAGAGGTCTATGTGAGGCTCACGGGCTATACTACTACTACTACTACCACTACTACTACTACTACTACTACTAATAATAATAATTTATTTGTATTTCCCACCTATCCCTGCGGATCAAGGCAGGATTCCAACAAGTTAAAACAATAATACATTTAATACAATGTGCAATACATCAATTACAGTGTGCAATACAAAATTAAGTAAACTACATTAAGAACAATACTTAACTCTGGCTGTCACAGCTATCTGTCTGGTTTACTGCTGTTCTTAGTCATTCACGGCACTCCTGACAATTCATTAGATGTCATAACAAGTCAGGTGGGTAGGCCCGCTGGAAGAGATCCGTCTTAAGTGCTTTTTAAAAAGCCTCTAAAGTGGTAATAAGACGGATCTGTTCCGGCAAGTTGTTCCAGAGTTTCGGAGCCATAGAGGAAAATGCTCTCTTTGATGTTAACATCAATCTAGTATTAGGACCTTCTAATAGATTTTTCCCTTATGTTCTGTGGGTGTGGGGCGGATTATGTAGGGAGAGGCGTTCCTTCAAGTAACTCGGGCCCGGGCCATATAGGGCTTTAAAGATAACGACCAACACTTTGTATTGCGCCCGGAAGCTAATTGGCAGCCAGTGTAAAGATTTTAGAACAGGAGTGATGTGATCAGTTCTAGAAGCCTCTGTAAGCAGTCTGGCTGCTGCATTTTGAATCAGCTGAAGCTTCCAGACTTGATACAAAAGTAGCCCCATGTAGAGCGCGTTACAGAAGTCTAAACGAGAGGTTACCAGTGCATGTATCAATGTTTCAAGGTCCCCTCTGCCCAGGTAGGGACGCAGCTGGCATATCAGCCAAAGCTACTACCATGCACTCTTGGCTGTCGCTTCCACCTGAGATGTCAGCTGGAGCGACGAGTCCAGGAGTACGCCAAGACTGCGAACTTTGTCCTTTAGGGGAAGTGTGACCCCGTCCAGGACAGGTTGACAAATCTCCATCCCCGGGCTAGGAGAACCTATCACAAGTATCTCCGTTTTCTCTGGATTCAGCCTGAGTTTATTTTCCCTCATCCAGCCCATTATCGACTTCAGGTAGGAATTCAGAGGGGAGATGCCATCCTCGGTTGCTGCAAGAGCCGGAGACATAGAGAAGTATATTTGTGTGTCATTGGCATATTGATAACACTGTGCCCCATGACTCCAGATGATCTCTCCCAGCAGCTTCGTGTAAATGTTAAATAGCATGGGAAACAGAATGGCGCCCTGCGGGACACCATATGTCAGCTCTCTTTTATGAGAGCAACTATCTCCCAGCCTGACCATCTGGAACCTGCCCAAGAGATAGGACTGGAACCACTGGAGAACAGTGCCTCCGATGCCCACTTCCCTCAGGCGTTCCAGAAGGATACAGTGGTCGACGGTATCGAATGCTGCTGAGATGTCCAAGAGCACCAATAGGGTCACACTTCCCCTATCGATGCCCAGACGGAGATCATCAACCAAGGCGACCATGGCTGTCTCGACTCCATATCCCCTCTTGAAGCCGGTTTGAAATGGGTCTAGATAATCAGCTTCATCCAAGGTGGCTTGGAGTTGGAAGGCGACCGCCCACTCGATCACCTTGCCCAAAAATGGTACCAATGAGACTTGCCTCCTTGAATGGCCAGCCATGATGGGCAGGGATCAAGAGGATATGTCATCTTCCTAACACTTCCGAGGAGCTTGTCCACTTCCTCAGTACTAACAAACTCAAAATGATCCAGTTTAACCAAGTCCACAGAGTCACTGGACACCTCTGTTATCTCTTCTGCATTAATGCCAGTGTCCAGATTGGCCCTTATCCGAGAGATCTTATAGGCAAAGAAGTCATTAAAAGCATCACAGCAGGCATTTGTTAGTTCTAATAATAGATTCAGGGTGGGAGGGGGCTGAATTAAATCTTTTGCCACCCCTTTGCTATGGGGTGGGGATTGGCTCACACCAGTGTGGAACAGTATGCCTTTCTGCTCATCTTCTAGTATGCCTGATTGGTATGTGACAAGATAATGCCTGTAATAAGCCCCTGGCCAGCATGGTATAATGGTTTGAACATTGGATTAGGAGAGTGGGAAACCAAGATTTGAATCCCAGCTCAGCCATGAAAACCCACTGAGTGACCTTAGGTATACTTTTTCAGCCTCAGTAGGATGGCAGTGTCAAAACCCCTCTGTAGAAACTTGCCACATGATAAAACCACATGATAGCTTCACTTTAGGATCATCATAAGTAAGAAATGACTTGGAGGCACACAAAAACAAGGTGGCTAATACATAGGTCAGTATGCTTTGGAATTCTGCTTGTCCAGATCATTATTCCTGCTTTGTTTCCTTTGGAGATTTACATAGTTGAAAATCTGGTGGTGATTTTGGAATCACTTTTTAAGACAATTTATGGTTTGTTTATGGTATATTTCCCAACACATGAATTTCCTACAGCTGTTGTCTATTTTCACTCATATAACAAAGTTACTTTGAGTGTTGTGTCATCATATCTTTCTGCTTCATACCCTCATAATTATAACATTTCAGTATTTTGGTATAGTTCTATTGATTTAAATGGATTTGTAATCCCAAGGCCTCTTTCGGCAAGGCCTTGTGTTCTGGTGCTGTCATCAGTTATACACAATTTTGTATACAGAGGGTTGTGGGCTACAGTGTTAGTGCAGTTAAAGTAGACCCATTGGATGAGTGGGACTTGTTAAGTCAACACTTATGTAAGTCCCACTGATTCAGTGAATCTGCTTTAGTTAGGATAACAATTGAGCTTAGCCTTGTGAATTGCATTCTCAAAAGTTGCTGCAATCCTGAATGAGAAATTCTCCTTTGTGTAGCTTATAAGACAGTGGCTTTTTGCACAAAGGAAAATGATACTTTTTATTCATGGGATAAGTTTGTCTCCTATTCGGTAGACTTATGTCTTAGCTCTTTGGACACCTTCCAGCACCCACAAAATTTGAATCTCTGTTTAGGTTACTCTAGGTACTTCAAGCCTGAATAGTATGACCATCAGTATGGTGACATCAGAGAAACAAGTCTTGGCTTATCTGCTTATAAATGCATTTGAGGTGAATATCAAACTTCACTGACCTCTGGTAGTTTTACCTCTGCTCCATGCTTCCAATAATAGAGAAGCTTACCAGCTTCTGTCCTAGTGCCAACAGAGTGGTAGTTCCTGGGACTGGCTTGAGGCATGCGATTAGCAAGAGGTTTCCTGGTGAGTGGATGATTTAGGTTGATTCCTGAATACATTTAACCAGCTGCTCTAAACTGGTTACATGTTTATTTTGTATTGCTAAAAGCAAACAAAACCATATTCCTCAGTTGCCTTATGGCAGAATATTCAGGCACCAGTTTGTGAAAGTACATGAACAGGAAGCAAATGGAAGAGAGCTGAATGACTGTTCTCTCCTTTTAATAAATAAATAACAGGGTTATTGCTTTAAAAACACTGAAGAGGATAACAGCATGGGGGAGGTGGGGAAAAAAGAGATATTAATGCAGAATCTGAATTTTGATTCTTACCTTCTCAGACAGTTACCCCCTCCATGCCATAGCACAGCTCAAAATGCATACACAGTAAATGTATTCCAGTGTCAGGCCACGATTTCTTCCTGCGAAGCACAGCTCAGTTCCATGGAACAGGTTTCCTGAACTAAGAGATATAATAATTATCATGATATTTTTACAGAGTCAAACTTGCAAGCTACAGCACAAATAGTTAATATGTGTGTGACAGAGGGGGGCACACCTTGATATTTTGTGCAGACGATGAGACCAGTTTGTTGCATTGTACATAATGAACATATATGACTTCATTGGTTTAGTCATTAGATGTTATTTGTTACTTATTTTGAACATAATTTTGTTAGATGGAGGCAGAAGAAGAAGATACTAAAAGGCTAACAGTTGATTTTGAGAAGCTGCCTGCCAATTACCACAATGAATCTCACAAAGATACAAGAATTGGAAATAAAACCATACATACTCACCAAGAAATTGATAAGGTAAGAATTGGCATTTTGTCATCAACTTGTTTATATGTTTGTATTATGCTTACTGTCCACTTGGATTCAACAACCAGATTGCTTTAATGTGTTTTATGTTGCATTGCCCTCTGCAACTTTGGTAGGTCTGAGAGCCAGTTGTTGTTTTTTCCTTTGAAAACCACATGCCAGTAATGCAACATAAATAAAAACAAAAACAGAAATAGACAGAAGATGAATTCACGTTTTTAAAAACTAGAATGGGGGGGAGGGGATGGTGTTTCAAATTATCCAAAAAGCGAATAACCACTTTTAGAGGCTTTCAGGAGAAGCAGCTGAGCCCTGGTGGTGCAGTGGTTAAATGCTTGTACTTCAGCCACTCACTCACAAACCATAAAGTTGTGAGTTCAATACCAGCAAGGGGCTCCTGGTCAACTCAGCCGGGCATCCTTCTGTAGGTTGCTAAAATGAGTTCCCTACCCAGTTTGTTGGGGGCAATTAGCTTACACTTTGTAAACCGCTTTGTATATCGGTAAGTGGTATAGAAATGTTATTGTTATTGCTATTGGTTGATTTATTACCAGAAAAAAGGTGGTTCGGCAAAATTAAAATCTGAACCTCAGAGGTTGAAAAGACAGCTGTGGAAGGTTTACTCACTTTGCCCAGCTCTGAATGGGCAACAAAATCATGTCTCATACCTTGGTAAATTTGATTCCAGCTGTGTCACCTACATGACAATGCAAGACATCAAATTTTGCCAGTCTCTACTCATCATTATCTGGGTTTGGTACAAGATTTTTCCTGTTGCATAGAAAGCCTTTAAAGACTTGAGCTAGCATATCTAAGGGAGGAAAACTGCTACCTTGCTGTGTAGCTTTAGATTGGGGCAGGACACATTGCACACTGGAAATGATTTTTGCATTTCTGCATAGAATATACTGTATATATTCATGTATAAGTCTCAAAATTTCTGTTCTTGTTTTGGGTAGTTTACAGCTGGTTTCAAACGTTTAAGGGGGGGGGTTGGATGGTTTTTAAGGAAGGGGAAAAATGCAAATGGTCACATTTGTGCATAGTTTGGGTGTATTTGGGATTATTTTCAAGCTGAAAATCACTCCAAAACTGGCACCACCCAAATGTATTTAATTGGAAGTGACTTTGGAATCTTGTGTGTGGGTAAGTGGCTCTGAGTTCCACAAGGGGCCACTTGCAGCCTGTAGGCCATACTTTCCCCAACCCAGCTTCAGATGGTAGGTGAAGACATATTATGTCAGTATTCAGTGTGGGATTTACTGATTCAATTAATTTGAAGACTAGCTGTTGCTATGTTGGTATGCATTTATGATGTCTTTAAAAAAAAAAAAGCTCAGGAATTATTTGAGTGAAAGAAAACTATGCAAACTTGAAAGGCAAAAACTCATAGTGGAACAATTAAGGTGAAACCCACAAGAATAGTCCTATATGTATCTACTTCAAAGAAGATCTCATTTTCTGCTCAGTAGGATTGCCGTGCTGTTTTCATCTTAATTCATACTGAGGGCTGTGAGAAGTAATTCAAAGATACTGTAACATACAATACTCCACAGCTGCCATGATCACCCCATGCTGAATAGATGTTGTGCATCTTTGTGCTCTTTATTTATTTCATGTTTCTGTATTTTTTTTCCACATCCGGGGTGGCTAGACCTCATAATAATAAAATGCCTTTTTTTCAAATCTTTATATATGGCATATTTTGTGGGCATTTTTGGTAGTTACAAAGTGATATTTTTGTTCATGGAAGTAAAATATACATGAGTTTTTTGACTGAAATGAATTATAACCTGACTAATGTATTGCATTTCTTTGCAATAATAGGCGACAGATAACAAAACAGGATCTACTAGCTATTCTGAAACAGTTATTACATCAATAAAAGAAGGAGGAGAGAACAAGAGGAATCATGTAAGTAATTCTTTTCTCAATGTCAAATATGAAACAGATAATTTCCAGAATAAAAGTTGTCAAAACCTGTGTAGAATGACTATGGTTAATGTTTATCAGTTGTTTTATGCCCTGTTTGAGATTTCTGTTCCAAGTCATGTTTGGCACAGTACTAGAAAATGTCATTTTGTGATTTCTGTGCAGGCTGCTGTTCCTTTTGAAAAACTGATCTGGAAGGGTGAAAGACTCTCTGGAGTAGTATGAGAAGAGATATAGTGGGAAGGAGAATCAGCTAAGATCATCCTCTTGCCCTCTTGGTTCATTAGGCAGCCTCTGTTGGACCCCCGTGCTTTCTGTGAAGAAAGACCCCTTCCATTCATGGAATGGCCAATTTAGATCCAATCCAGAGAAGCCAGTAAAGTGCCTAATGCCCAATGCCCAGTACAGATATCTGTGGGGCGTTTTCAATGTGTATGCCTGATATGACATGGATGATGTGTATGCTAGATAATTTTTCATATATATATATATATATATATATATATAGTGAGAGTGGGGTTGGATGTTGAAAATAGATGGAGATGGCAGACCTCCATACAAGCTTCTTTGGGCTAGATAACATAAGGGTGTCCTTCCCTGATGTATTCTTGGCTAAAGCCAGGGGTTTGATCTGGCACTTTGACTAAGGACTGGTTGTGTTCCTCCTTTGTCCTTCCTTACAAGGGAGGAGGAACAAAACCAGGAAGATAATTCATTCTAGGGGATGAATTTTGTGAGGTTGGATGGGGAGGCTTCCGAACAAATGAACAAAAAAGCCCTTTGACAGTAGCCCAGGCCACCAAAGGTGGTGGTGGTGATGGTGGTGGTGGTGATGATGATGATGATAATAATATTAATAATAATAATAATAATAATAATTTATTTATATTTCCCGCCTCTCCCTACAGATCGAGGCAGGATTACAGCATAAAAAACAGTAATACATATAATATCAATATATAATTACAACAATCAGTTAAAAACCATCCAATTAAAACCAATAACATCTGCCATGTGATCTATATCTAGGGGATTTCAACAGGGGTTCAGAGAGATGTTACACAAGGTCTGGTGGATATGCCCACCGGAATAGAGCCGTTTTCAGCGCCTTCTTAAAGGCTTCTAGAGTGTTTATCAAACGGACCTCTTCCAGTAGGTCATTCCAAAGTTTTGGGGCCACCGCTGAAAATGCGGTACGAGAACTAGACATCAGTCTCGTGTAAACAGAATCTAACAGTTTTTTATCTGATGTTCTGAGGGCGTGGGGCGGATTATGTAGGGAGAAGCGTTCCCTCAAGTAACCTGGTTTTTCACTGGTTTTTTTAAATTAGAGAGCAGTCTTTTAGGGGATGCTATCAGTAGTGGCTTGTGGTGAGTGAGGAGGGAATCACCCCATTCCACTATTGCAGAATAAGGCACCTCTCCCTTGTTGGGACAAATCACCATTGGATACCAGTGGCATCTGGTGTCTTCAGTGTCATTGGATGTCAATGTCAGTGTCACCAAATCTAGTGCAATTCTGCTAAATACAATTTTTCAATTACAGCATCCACTATTGGCAGCTGGTTCCATCTATATCAGTGAGGCAATGAATTTGTGGAACAGATTTACTGCTCTGCTTACATCAGAGCTGCCAGTCACCAGACTGGTGGATGCTATAAATGCAAAATGTGGATGGATGGGTGGGTGGGTGGTAGGGGTAGATTGAAGTTCCATTTCAGATCGGATATTCTGTCAGAGCAAGGGCAAAGCCATATTTTTAGTTCTTCATCACAAAAGAGTGTGTCCACATTGTAACTTTGGTGATAAGTCCTTCTAACCCTGAAGTGAATATATATTCTCCTGCTCCCTAGAACAGGAACTGGGATTTTTGCCAATACTGGCTCAAAAATCCAGTTCTTAGAAACTGCTGTGCTATTGAGAGGCGCCATTTACATACTCAGATTATTCCTTAACTCAGATTTCAGCTGGGATTGATGGGCACTAACATAGATGTTAGGCTGTCATCCAAGAGTTTTTATAAGCTTGACTTGTCATCTGAGAGATCTGGAGTAAATGCCCAGCTCAGCATGCTTTCCTTTGTTTCTGTCTCCTTGTCTAATCTGTACCAGAAAGAATATATAATTTAACATGGAAATATATGTATTTTATTATTTTTATTTCATTAAATGTTACTTATTTTATTATATAAAACAATAATACTATATTTTATATAATAAAATTATTGCACTCATTATTTTTAATTATATAAAGTTGAAGAATTGGCTTGCCCTTTACCCTGTGTTCTCCGAATCTGCAGAGTTTAGTCTATTTCTCTGAACGCCAGTACAAGCAATTTAAATTTTGCTTCCATGTAAATTGGGGGAAAATGGGTTAAATCCAGACTGTGGGAGTGGAAAGCTGTTTTCACAAGGATTTTTTTTTCTGTCCCCTTCTCCTTCCTGCAACTGTTTCTTCCTCTTTTAGATCTCCTTCAGGAGGTCTGGGAGCATTACAATGTTGATTGTGTATTTGGGCAGCTGCCTGACATTCTGAAGAGGCTTGGTGGTAGGCTAGGAAGAATGTGGATGGTATGAGGATGAGGAGTAGAAGGATCCAGATGGGAGCAGCCATCTGCATATGTAAACTTTGGATACAACCCAGAGACCCTAAGATTTATAAATAATATGGGGAAAGGGATGGTGAAGAATTACTCAGTACTCTAGGGACTCTGTTTAGCGCTACAATTAATGTTACACCATAAAATTCAGGTACTAATAGTCTACAAATGTCCAGATTTTGGTCTTACTCAATTCTTTCAATTCACAACAAATAGAATTCCAGAATACTTGGAACATAAACCATTTCCCCTCTATTTTCAGTGCAGTTGACTGCTGAGTTATTCCCCCACCCTCTTTTAAAATGCCTGGAAAGCCAGAACTAATTAACTGAAGATCATTTGATGAGATTTTCTTTAGGGAGAGGTTATGGGCCACTACCATGTTTCTAGAGAGGTGTAATAAAACCTTTTCTTTGGAGTGTTGTGAGACTTTCTCTTTCTGAACCTGAACTAACAGGGTAATGAGATGCCACATTATGGCTTTCTTTTCCTTCAGCTATTTATTATCATATGGATCAGTCTGTTCATAGACCAGCTTTTTATTCTATGAATTTAAATAGAATTAACTAGAAGCTATGCTGTCTAGTTCTTCTACCATCTACCTTCTATCCACCTTTTGCAATATATATTTAAACCCCCACAAAATGTGCTTGGAAATTCCTTTAGGGACAGATTCCCTCCCCCATCCCCATCTCTATATACGGATGGAGCCAGACAGACTAAATGTGGTGGTATTTGCATCTATAGTTCTTGGTTGAAGAACCAGACATTCTCCTTATCTCAGAATAAAGGGTGCTCAACGGGTGCTCAGCAAAGGATCCTCTTCATCCTGGAGAAATGCTACAGGGTTCTGTCCTGGGCCCAGTGCTATTCCACATATTTATCAGTGACTTGGATGAAAAAAATAGAGGGCATGCTTATCATAAAAGAGATTCCACCTCAACATTAGGAGGAACTTCCTG
Organism: Urosaurus nigricauda; assembly: GCA_034509955.1. NCBI lineage: Eukaryota > Metazoa > Chordata > Lepidosauria > Squamata > Phrynosomatidae > Urosaurus > Urosaurus nigricauda. The sequence continues at coordinate 99,845,201 of JAOEGL010000001.1, forward strand.
ACAGTAAGGGCTGTTCGACGGTGGAACACACTCCCTCGGAGTGTGGTAGAGTCTCCATCCTTGGAGGTCTTTAAGCAGAGGCTGGATAGCCATCTGTCGGGGATGCTTTGACTGGGAGTTCCTGCATGGCAGGGGGTTGGACTGGATGGCCCTTGTGGTCTCTTCCAACTCTATGATTCTATGATTCTATGATTCTATCAAATTTGCAGATGACATCAAATTAGGAGTAGCAGCTAATATAGGATCAAAATTCAAAATGATCGTACTAGATGATCATTTTTGTTTTTAATTTTATCTTGTACCCCGCCCTGATTGCTCGCTCAGAGGGGCGGGCTAGAAATAAATATGATGATGATGATGATGATGATGATGATGATGATGAGAAAGCTGAGCAAAAACTAACAAAGTGATTTTCAGCATGGAGAAAGGTGAGGTAGTACACTTATGGGGGTGGAATTAAATGCATAGTTATAGGATGTGGGACACTTGGCTTGACAGCACTACATGTGAAAGGGATCTAGAAGTACTGGTAAACCACAAGTTGAACATGAGTCAACAGCATGTTGCGGCAGCTAAAAAAAGCCAATGTGATGTTTAGGCCTCACCTGGTATACTGTGTCCAGTTCTGAGCACCATAATTCAAAAAGGATGTTGACAAGGTGGAGTGTGTCAAGAGGAGGGCGACCAAAATGGTTAAAGTTCTGGAAAAAACCAAGCCCAACTTAGGGAATTGGGTATGTTTAGTCTGGAGAAAAGAAGGTTAAGAGGTGATATGACAGTCCTGTTTAAATATTTGAAGGAATGTCACATTGAGGATGGAGCAAGCTTGTTTTGTGCTGCTCCGGAGAATAGGACACAGAACTATGGATGCAAATTACAGCAAAAGAAATTCCACCTCAACATTAGAAGGAACTTCCTGACAGTAAGAGCTGTTTGGCAGTGGAACACACTCGCTCGGAGTGTGGTGGAGTCTTTTTCTTTGGAGGCTTTTACAGAGAGGCTGGATAGCCATCTGTTGGTGGTGCTTTGATTGTGTATCCCTGCATGGCAGGAGGTTGGACTGGATGGCCCTTGAGGTCTCTTACAGCTCTATGATATGATTCTACTTCCCAGGTACTCCAAGGAGAGATTACACTTCTTTGTTTCCAGGCTTGCTGAGCTTTCCACTCTCCCCTCCCCCAGATCTTCTGTGTCTCAGAATGGGTCAACATAAAACCCACTTGCTTTGGTTCCAACCAGTGATGAAAAGGAGGGGGAGATGACAGTCCCTGTGTGCATGTGAAGGTGGTACCATCAGAAACCATCAGTGACAGTCCAGTATGATCTGTCTCAGCATGATCTGCAATTTTTGCTGGTCTGGATCTGGCCAAATTCTGCTTGTAATTTTCTGAAAACAGCTATGTTGGAATCAACATTCGAGTGCATGTATTGACAGGGGAAATGTCAGTAGTTGTAGGCAGATCTCCTATAATGATTTAGCTTGTTGTTGTTTGTTGCTGTTGCTGAAAATCTAGGATCTTAAATGCTGGATTTCACACTATATTTGTCTTTAGTACCTAGGGGGTGCCTTACTACATGGAAATATGTACAGTGAAATCTTAAGACTTCCATCCATGTTGTACTAAGCAGTGTAGGATTCTATTAATATTAAGGAAAAGTTGTTTTGATATGTGATCATGGGTGGAAAACAATATTTGTACAACAGCAGCACTCCCTGCAGAGTAGTTGCTGACAGCAGAAATTTGATCATCTTTCCTCTTTAAATCTACAATTACATGGTAAGTAGGACAAGTGTCAGAGAGCAAACTCTCATTCTGAAACTGGTATTAACATCATTTAAATGGTTTGTTTTCAAAGTGGCTTTATATATCTAGGAATGGGATGATCTGAGCATAAAATAGAATTTTAGAGCGTTCTGGAATTAACATGGGATTGTGGCAGCCAGACTGTTGATCCTCTCCATGCAGTTAACAATTTGAGACTCACCTGGTTTTTATTGGTTTGAAGAGGTTTATTAGAAAACTGAGAAGTCCTCTGCTTTATCTTAAGCTTCTACATGTGTCTTATAAAAACTTGTATGCTAGTCATCTGCCAGTAGTTTATCAAATTTACAAATATGCTTTACAGTTCCCAAGTCTATTAAAAAAATTGTTCCTAGTTCATTATGTGAGGTAATAGAATAGAATAGCTTTTGAAGAAATTCCTTGGTAGAGGTTTACAAAAAGCAAAATCTATTTCCTTTTTTTGTATGTAGTCACATCTCTGGATCTTATCCCTTTCTAAATTTGTGGCCTGCCAGTTGCTGAATGTCACTTGCTTTTCAAAGTGTGGGGGTGTCATTTGGAGAATTATACATGGAATGGTGTATGCCAGCTCTGAGAACTATTGGTATACACACCAGTATTGTTGTGATGGGAATCGATGTGTGACAGTGACACTTTATTTTCTACACACTCATCATTTGAGTTTTTGTTTGTTGCTGATACCAGAGCATCACAGCAGGTGTAAACAATGTTGAAACCTACAGCTGCTGGAGCCCATCAAAAAGAATTCAGGCACACTAAGAGGAATGATTTATTACTACTTTTAAAAAGTCCCAGGCAGCAGTAAAAGTTTATCAGACCAGCTAATGATCAAATAACACAAATTAAAATAATAAAATTCAGTGCATCAAAACATGAAAGCAGAAAAGTGGCAACTTAAAACCAATATATTCAGATAACGTTTAAAAAGATGTGTATTTGATAGGGGATAATTAACTCATGTAGCTTTGAAAGGAGAAACCAAAGTACTTGCTACATATCAAGGTAAATTATAATTAGCTCAGGACTCTTGCTTGCCTGAGTTTGCCTTCTGAACTCCAGTCCTCATAAGTCCTCACTGAGCTATGATGGGAGGAATAATACAGCAACATCTGGAGGGCTTTAGATTCCATAGATCTACTTTAGAACTTAGTCTCCAAATAGACCAGTTGAGTCTCCCTTATCCGGGATTCCGAAATTCAAAATACTCTCAAAACCAAAACACTTCTCATGAGTGGCTGAGAAAGCTTTGGTTCAATGTACACAAACTTTGTTTCATGTGTTATATAAAATTACCTTCAGGTTGTGTCTGTAAGGTGTATATTTAACAGCAATAAATTTTGTGTTTAGATTTGGTCCCATCTCCAAGATATCTCATTATGTATGTATATGCAAATACATGTGTTCCAAAAATCCGAAACATCTCTGGTCCCAAGCACTGGATAAAGGAGACTCAACCTAAAGGACTGCATGACGCTAACCCTTGCTCATTCTGGTATTGCTTCAGAAAACCATGCTAAATCCTGTTAACCTTGTGTGGGATACTCATCTAAGAGTGCCATAAAGCAGGAGTGTATTTGCATTTTGGACTCTGTATGTTTGTTGGCAATTTATGTGCTTGATGAGGTTAAGAGGAAGCACATCCATTTTAAAGAACACTTACTCAGTTTTGATTATTTAAACCATAGCATAATGAAAGTTAATTCAGCATAGCCAAGGCTATCACATGGTGACAGAGACATTCAAAACACTTCCTCTTGCTTTATTTGGTTTTATTGGTTGGCTTTAACAGAAGCTTATTCATCAACTTTGCTTGAATGCCTTCTGACAAATTAATGATTTAACTGGACATATAATACTAAGCAGAATATTTAAGTGGATATGATAGTAATGACACCACTAGTATCACATTGGATTTGGCCTGATATGATCTCACCATGGACAAATTAGTTTAGTTTCTGTAGGGTTATACAAAGTAATTCTGTGCATTTTTATTCAGAAGCAATCTCCATTCCATCTAAGATAGGAAAGAAGGCAATAGAAAAAACCCTATACTTGGTATAAGAGTCTTTAAAAGCTGACTCTCAAGCATGGGTGTAAAAGCAGGGTAGCATCCTGATGCAAGAGACTCATCCCAGCATCCTTCTCAGACATACAGACAAAAATACAGTGAAGGAACAAAGAGTTGTAAAACACTAACTCTTAACTTTGAGGAGAGAAGTGGGAGGAGAGAAGAAATGACTTCTTCAGGAATTATACTGACCTGAGAAACATTGGGCCAATCTAGACGCACCAAAAGAGGCTCATCTAGGGCTAAATAAGGCGTGAATGGGGTTCGGGAGGGTGTAGCTTCTACACCCTCCTGAACCCTAGCACGTATGGGCGCCGCCATTATTAAATGGTGGCGTCCATACGGACACGCTATGATGGTGTCGTGGTGTGAGCAGCATTTAGAAATGCTGCACACGCCATGATGCCTTTGTGCCGCGGGAGGGCACCCTGCTTAGAGGCCACAGGGAAGCAGCAGTTTGCCGCTTCCCTGCAATCTCTGGAAGCAGCAGGATGGGGCCACAGAGGCTGTCGGTGTGGCAGCCTTGGTCCCATCCTGCTGCTTCCTGGGGTGAGTACGGACCACCCCTTTTGGGCGGTCTGGAAAGCCCCATTGAGAAAGAAACAAGACAGGCAATTAAAGAAGTTCCCTCTCTACTCCTGATTACATGTCCTAAAGACAAACGTTGATGCATCTTCACTTCCAACAGAAAATACAGCTGACCCTCATTATCCATTGATTTGTTGTCCACAGATTCCAGCATCCATGGATTGAAAATATTCCAAAAAATATAAATTCCAAAAAGCAAACCTTGATTTGCCATTTTATATAAGAGACACAATTTTACTTATGCCATTATATTGAATGGGACTTGAGCATGTATGGATTTTGGTGTTCATGGGGGTCCTGAAACCAAACCCCAGAGGATACCAAGGTACAGTTCTCAGAAAGCTGCTGTTGTCAACCACTTGCTGTCTTAAGAAATAAACATAAATATAACTACCTTGTTGAGACAGCTTTGCTGGCTATCAGTCTGTTTCCAGGCAGAATTCAAAGTGCTGGTTATGACCTATAAAGTCTTAAACCATTTATGTCCAGCCTATTTGGAATACTATATCTCCCCAAATGAGCCTACCCAAGTTTTAAGGTCTTCAAGGGAGGACTTTTTCTTCATCCCACGAAGGTAAAATATGATTCAGTGATCCATACAATGGCTAAAAGCATGATCATTAAAAACAACAATAGCAACAACACAGCAAATATAGATAGCACAGCATATCCTGAAAGTTCTTTCCCCCTGAGCAGTCAGCACTGAAAAGGTTTTCTGAACCCCCCCGCCTTCTTCTACCTCCTCTCTACCATCAGAAGTTCCGAAAGTAAAAAGCTGTGATTTTTGTCCCTTTTGCCTTCGCTTTATCTTCCCGTTATTTCTGGTCTGGCAAAACATCATGTGATAAACTTCCTGCATTTGCGGGTTTTTTCCTAAATCAATTCTAATTTTAAATCTTGTTTCTCGCTAGTATGAATTATGAAAGGATAGCAAGGAGGTTGCCAATCTGGCTTCTCTAGGAAAGGAATCCCAGACCCTAGGATTTGAAACTCCCCCCCCCCCCCCAATTCCTCAGTCACCTCAATTTCCTTTTAAGTGGAAAAGCTTAATGCATTATACTGATTATCCTAACTCAAACCATTTTATTCATTGTTATTTTCTGCATTTCTATCCTGCATCTCCTCTGTATAAATAAGGTATTTACAGGTTATTTTTAGTGTTCAGAAAGTGGTTTGAATTAAACAGCCATTTATTATGCCATTTTTTCCACCAATGCTCCATAACACAGAGGACTTCTGTTTTTAAATGAAGGTTTCCTAATCTTCCCTTGGTGATGAATCATGGAAAATTCTGATAGGGTTTGTAACCAAAGAAGAAAATGTAGGTCAGACCTTTAAGACATGTCATATTAGAAATTGTAATGTGTGGAGGTTTTTCATGGGTTGTAGCACTGTAAGTTACAGGTTTCGGTATCAAATATTGTAATTCTTTTGGGTGTTTGAAGTTCTTGCAGCATTTTCAGTCCTGCACTTTCAACTGTCAGTCAGATCTTTCAAAAGATGGAATGTGCACATAACCCCATGCTCCTGTACTAAAGGGCAGAGAATGGCTTGTTTCTTAATATTTTACAGTTGTATCTTTACTGCTGAATGGTGACAAATGCTTTGTGGGATTTTCTGCCTCCAGGACCAAAGGAACTTGGCTAGATTTGCACATTGCCAAGAGTTACTGCTGAGTAGGGGAAGAAGCCATTTGCTCTTCCACTTGAGACAGCAAAATGTCTAGGACAAGCTGCTGCAGTGGGAGCTTTTAGATGTTGTTGCTGCTGTAGTTGTATGCCTTTAAGTCGACTCCAACTTGTAGTGATACTGTGGTGAGATTTTCTTGTTAAGATTTATTCAGAAGTGATTTGCCCTTGCCTTTCATTGAAGCCTTGCCAAGCTTCACCATGTGGGATTCCATAGCTAAGCAGGGTTTTGAACCTGTGAGTTATACTGCAGAGGAGAAGATTGACATGATAGCCACGTTTAAATATTTGAAGGGATGCCATATTGAAGATGGAGCAGGTTTGTTCCTGATGGTCAGAGCTGTTCATCAGTGAAATATGCTGCCTTGGAGTGTAGTGGAGTCTCCTCCTTCTGAGGTTTTTAAACAGAAGATGGATGGCCATCAGTTAGGAGTGCTTTGTGTCTTTCTGCATGACAGGGATTGGACTGGATGGCCCTTGTGGTCTCTGTGAAACTGGGATTTTTTTTACTCCAACACTATACTACACCATAAAGAACAGTAAAGTCAGGGTGGTCTAGGGGTATGAGTGTTGGACTAGGACTCCCAGGGACCCCTCTACAGCTAGTACTCCTTATCTTTCAATGATTTCATTCTATGGATCACTGCCTATTGTATAGTTCTAAGTATAAAGTTTAAATTCATACATTTATTAGCAATAACAATGGACAGTTCTATTGACCCTGAAAATTGGGGTGTAATTCAGGTTGGTTCCTAGACTTTGACAGCCTAGACTTTGACAGGAAATTGCATGTCTTTCTGAGCCTGGATACCATTTGGTGAGATTCCCTTCTCTTCATCTGAGTTAGGATAATGGTTCATGTCTTTCCCTCTTCAATGTTTTTCCTCCTTTCAGCTTGTACCAAAGGTGAAGCAATCTGTTCTCTTCACTTCAGTTTACCAGCCTGGAGAGGATTTATACCTCACTCAGTTCACTTGCTGCCATAACATAAGAGCATGAGGAAAATGTGTTGTCCTTTTCCTCCCAATGGGAATACTCCAGAGGAGTCTTCAGATATGCATAACTTTGCAGTGGTCCCACTTTTGCTTTTTAAACCTACTGCACAAGGCTATAGATTTAGATTTTGCTATATAGAAAATTATGGTTAATCCTGAGAACTAGCATGGTGTAGTAGTCTGAGCGTTGGACGAGGACACTGGGAGACCAGCATTTGAATACCTGTTGAGCCATGGAAACCCACTGGCTGACACTGGGCATGTCACACACTCATCCTCAGGGGAAGATAATGGCAAATCCCCTCTGAAAAGCATGCCAAGAAAACAGTATGATGGATTTGCTTTAGGGTCACTAGAAGTCAGAAATGACTTGAAGGTACATAACAACAACAACAAGTCCTAGTTTTATCATACCTCCTTCCAAGAAGCTCAGGACAACATATGGGGGTTTCTCTCAGTCACTCTTCATAACACTGAGGGACAGGTGAGCTAAAAGAGATTTGACTTTCCCCAAGAAACCTGTTAACCTAAAAGGTGAATAGAAATTTGAAGTTGAGTATTGCTACTCAAAGTCTGAATCCCTTACTTGTACCCCACACTGACACTTTCCTTGATACTTTATACCAATTCTGTCTGGTGTTAGGAGCTAGCAATTATTTTTCCAATGTGACAGAAAACAGTGCTAAATTTGTGCCCATTGGATACAGTTGTTTTTTCCTTGAAACTTGCCAAGGTCTGGCACTCATTTAGGGTCCGCCACTTTGAGTAGCACTGCTGTATACCAAATACATTTAAAAAAAACATATAGTTTATTTTACAGAGTTAAATAACTTTTATTTTCCTTAGATAGTAAATGGTACTTTTGAGTTCTTGTTTCTGGAGTCCAAAGTTTCTGCAATGGGGAACTGCCTCCATTCTTGGATTTGTGGCCCATCTAATAAAACAGCAGCAAGTTCAAATACTCAGTTGCATCATGCATTCTAAAGACTGTTAAAGTAGTAAACAGATTCCCAAACTACATACATTTTTACATTTACAGTGCATGGCATTTAGTCAGATTTGACTTTTGATTAGTACAGAAACATGGCAGTTTCTGGAAACATATCTTCAGGATTTTCTCAGTATAATATTTGGCTGGTGGAAGATACTCCGTTAGGCCTGAGACAAGAAAAATTGGATTAAAAAAATAAAAATACCATGGGAACGTTATTGGTCAGAATCTTGTTGGTGGCTTAAGCTGGTGTAAACCCAACCCCCCCCCCCACACTCCACTAAGTTTTGGTGGTGCTGTGTGGGAGATATGCAGAACTTCCTTGCATAATGCCTTTCTTGTGGCTGCACATCAGTAGTCAGCATCGAGATGCAATTCCATGCGCCTTACTCACTAATTGACAGCAGGAATGCCATGCCTGGTTGTGCAGTAGCAGTTGCATCATACCAAAGTGCATCTGGTGGGTGGAAGGGGGGCAAACTGAGTCTGAGAGCCAACTAGCCATCATTGCACAGCCAGGGAAGAAGGATTAGGCTTCCTTACCCTCTCCCCCAATTACTAGTTTAAGTACAGTCTTGGCCATTGTGTTTGATCAGGTGAGTTTGGCCTTGGCTCTAGAAAATCTATCCATGCCTTCTAAGTGTTCTGCTAATACAAAGTCAGTCAGTAATATCCCGTTACACAGTTGTAAGGTATAATTTGAAAGTAGTCTGTATTTCACTTCCTCATTTCTTCCAACACTGGACAATTCATGACCGAGTGACGCTGCTCTAATAGAATGAGTTTCTGAACTGTAGAGTTTTGTCAAGGCTGGCTAATTAAATACCTTATTGTGCGACAACCTATATTCTTTGTCAGTAAGTTATAATCTCTACATGACTGAATATGAAGGAGAAGTTTCTAATAGTGCAGTAATGTTCTTGTTATAATGCTGCTATCTATATAATTACAGTGGGATAAATGGGTCCTTATACCTTTTTTCTGGCTCAGTCAGCAATTTTTACTATCTGCAAAAGTACTTGGAAAATATTTCAACTAAAATGTGCTTGATGAGTAATATTTCTAAGATGCTAATCCCTCAGTATGCTGACTTTTAACTTTTGGAAATAGCTGAAATTGAAGCTTCCCTCAAACCTAGACATGGGTCAGTTGTCAGTTTTAAATACACAATAAACTGCTGTACTAGCCAGAACACTGAAGATAATGCTTTTCACAATTGGTGTAACTAGTGTATCACATAACAGTTTTTTGTTTGTTTGTTAATTGCATTTCTGCACCATGCAATAGGTGAAGTGCACTGATTGGTTCCCAAGATGAAGATGGAATCCATAAAATACACTAATGTAATCAAACACATTATAAAAATTTAAAATAGCTGCAGAAAGTATGATGAACAATAGGGAGCAACAACAGTATAAGGGTCTTTTTAAAAGAACCATCATTAAGACACCTTTTTAAAAAATTGAATGATTAATAAGATCTTCAATTGGTGCTGAAAAGTCCTTAAAATGGGTCCCAAACATGCGTTTTGGGGGAGAAATTGTCACTGGTGTGGGGCACTATTGACAAAGGCAGCCATTTATCTCTTTTTGAAAAGGCTCCAGAAGTGACCGAGGGGCGAAACAGATGGACAGGAAAAAGTGTCTTGAACCTGCCTTTTCCAAAAGTGATCTGAGTCCTCACCATCCGCACTGCCAGCTCCCAAAGCAGCTGGAGTGTGCATAACATGGCTGCATGGCACGGCTTCAAGCTGCGCCTCTGGGTACTTTTTTTAAAAAAAAAACTGTTCCCCCCACCGTCCCTGTGCACCTTCGCAGGAGCAAGCCACTGGCGACTACCATCGCATTGGATGGCCATCCCTGTGAATCTGTACACATTAGTATGTGCAGCGCTATACTAAGACAGGGCATGGGAGCAGAAGTGTGTCCATGCAGATGCCAGCATGGACTCCCCTTCACCCCCCCACCCCATGCCCCATTATTATTATTATTATTATTATTATTAACCTTTATATAGAGCTGTAAATTTACCTCTTTGACTGTCTAGTTTGTGTATGTTTTTCTTATCTCTATGGGAGGTGTCACACTTTCTCTTTTGGGCATTGCCACACACCCCACCACTTGGGTACAGCATCTCCATCCCTTGATTGAGTCTAACCATTTGGAATGTGGTATGATATGTCTTTGTACTTCAGGATCTTGTTTAGTTCCTTAACAGCTGCCTTTCCAAATCTTAGTTTTCTTCAGATTTTTTGGCTGCAGTCTCCATTCTGATTAATGATTGAGCCAAGGTATGAGAAATCTTGAATTAGTTCAATGTCTTCATCATCTATTTTGAAGTTATTAGTTTTGTATCATTTGCATACCGGTATCTTAAATTGTTGATGTTCCTTCCTTCAATTTTCACACCTCCTCCCTTTAAATCTAATTCTACTTCATATATGGTATTTTTGGCATACAGGTTAAACAGATAGGGTGATAAGATGCATCCTTGCCTGGCCCCCTTGCTGACTGGAAACCATTACCTGTCTTTGTATTATGTCCTGAGGGTAGCATCTTGTCCTGGGTACAGTGGTCCCCTGGGATACGAATCCCCCGGGTTAAGAAAACCCCGGGATCCGAAACCGGCGGGACCGCGATTGTATCCCCCGGGATCCGAAGGATCCCCCGGGATATGAAAAAAAAGAAAGAAAGAAAGATCCCTTCTGCCGGCTGAGAGAAAAGCGCGGCCCGATCCGCCAGATCGGGCCGTGCCTTTCTCTCTCGAGGAGGCCTCCTCTGGGCCCGGCTGAGAGAAAAGCGCGGCCCGATCCGCCAGATCGGGCCGTGCCTTTCTCTCGAGGAGGCCTCCTCTGGGCCCGGCTGAGAGAAAAGCGCGGCCCGATCCGCCAGATCGGGCCGTGCCTTTCTCTCGAGGAGGCCTCCTCTGGGCCCGGCTGAGAGAGAAGCGCGGCCCGATCCGCCAGATCGGGCCGCGCTTTTCTCTCTCGAGGAGGCCTCCTCTGGGCCCGGCTGAGAGAAAAGTGCGGCCCGATCCGCCAGATCGGGCCGCGCTTTTCTCTCTCGAGGAGGCCTCCTCTCGGCCGGCTGAGAGAAAAGCGCGGCCCGATCCGCCAGATCGGGCCGTGCCTTTCTCTTGAGGAGGCCTCCTCTGGGCCCGGCTGAGAGAAAAGCGCGGCCCGATCCGCCGGATCGGGCCGTGCCTTTCTCTCTGAGGAGGTCCCCGCCCTCTTTCCCCCGGGTTACGAAAATTTTCGGGTTACGAAAGGTAATCTGGAACGGATTACTTTCGTAACCCGGGGGACCACTGTATAGGTTATTTATCAAATGGTGTGGCACACCCATTTCTTTAAGAGAGTCCATAGCTTTTCAAGATTTACACAGTCAAAGACTTTTCTGTAATCTATAAACCACAGACTAATTTCCTCCCTGAAATTCTTTAGTGCACTCCATTATCCAGTGCATGTTAACAATATGATCCCTAATGCCGCTTCTTTTCCTGAACCCCCCTTGGATGTTTGATATTTTTTTGTCCATAAAATTCTTTTCTTTTTTTTCCAACTCCTCCTCCTCCTCTTCCTTTTTGGTAGAATTTTGAGCATCATTGTGTTTGCATTGGAAATTAATGCAATGGTCTAATTTTTGGTTTAGAGATTGATGGTTTGTGCCACAATCTGTCCCTGATCTTGTTTTCACAGAGAGAATTGAGCTTTTTTTTGTTTGTTTTTTTTGTTTTTGTTTTTGTTTTTTGTTTTTAAAGACAAGATGCTGATTTCCAGCACCTGGTATTTGTTGGTGTATCCCATCAAAATACTGAGCAGGACTGTGCTTATCTTCCTGGTGCCTTTGGGTATTTAGGTCCTCCTCTAGTCTATGGCAAGGCATGTTTCATGGCTGCCTTCTCCATGGAATCCAGCCTGGATAGGTTTGTGAAGTGTTGAAAGTGTTAAAGCAAAAGTGTTCCTGCTTCCAACATAAAGAAGGGCACAGTTCCAAGATAAAAGAGAGAGTAGCTTAAAAAGAAAAGAAAGGACAGGAGAAAAATATTGAGCAACAAAGAGTGGGAAATAGTTCTACAAAGAAATCAAGTTGGATGAGTGGAAAGTTAGCAATGGGAGGCTTCTAACCTTGGCAGAAATACTGTAAAAAGTTAACATTTTGATCAGACTGTTCCACTTCTGTACTAAAGAGATGTCTGGAAAGACTGACAGAATGAAACTTGGCTATAGAATGAAAGCATATGGAATACTGCTAAAACGGTGGCTGCCTCAAACCCACTTGGGAACAAACTTGGTATTGCTTTTCTAGCAGACCCAGCAAAACCACAGAAACAGAAGCATGCCTCAATAATAGTAACTGGCGGTGTCTCCAAGGATGGGAAATAAAGTTGCAAAGAGTATGCCACAGGCCCACACACAGCTATGAGCCTTTATTAGCATAACCCCCCCCCCCCAAAGAAACAGAAAGAAGTGTGCCCTAACCTCCCATTTTGCTCATTTCCCATCATTAAGTCACTATTTGTGGAAAAACTATTACACACTTAATAAAATCAAGATACCTAGGTCAGCTGTCTTGGGCATAGCCACTCATTTGGCTTCTGATATGAATGGTCTTATTAGATTCTCCTGTGAGTAGAATGGGATTTTTAATTAGAATTGCTATTATGAAACTGAGAAATTAAATTTCATCATCACTAATAAAAAAATCATTGTATCGAAACCAAAATTTGGGGTAATTTTGAATTTAGCATTCACTTGAAAGTTCATTTTGAGGGCCCTTATTGGAGAAGAATGTTACCATACACTGTTCATAGGTAATGGCTGTAGCTTTTCTTTTTCTTTTTCAATGCTATTTTCAGGGAAATTGTTTTTTCTTTACTATGCTAGTTCCCAAGTATTTCTGCTAAGGAAATGGTTCCCAAACTGTGGGGCAGGACCCAGTTGGGGGGGCATGAGAATTGTTCAAGGGGGGCACAAGATTTGGAGGCCCTGTTCCCTCCTCATTGTTTCCTTTTTCCCAAACTTTTTTGTATGTAAAATTTACACATGTTGAGTTAAATATTGAATTTACTTAAATAAAACTGTTGTAATTTGAACAATGTTATTTCATTGTAAAATGTTAAAATATGAATATCCATGAATATGAGAACGAAAATATGCACACTAAATAAAATATTTTATTCATATACTATGTCCAGAGGAGGGGAGTCTGCATGTGATATAAAGTGCAGGTCCCAAGGGTAAAAGGTTTGACTACAGCTGTACTGTATGTGTGTGAATGATCCTTCAGGGATCATTTCTAGCTTAGACAACTCTTATCATGGGGTTTTCTTGGCAAGATTTGTTCTGAGGAAGTTTGCCATTGCCTTCCCTTGAGGCCGAGAGCATGTGACTTGCCCAAGGTCACCTAATATATTTCATGGCCAAGCAGGAATTGAACCTTGGTCTCCAAAGGAAGGAAGGACAGAAGGAGAGAAAGGTTTAAAATGGTGCATATGTTTCCAACACCATTTACAATTTACAGTGGGCTCTTGTTATCCACTGTGGTTTGGTTCCAGGACCCTCCGTGGATAACAAAAGCCATGGATACTCAAGTCTCATTAAATGCAATGACATACCAAAATGGTGTCCCTTATATAAAATGGCAAAGTCAAAGTTTGCTATTTGGAATTTCTGCTTCTGCCTACTGTGCTAAGGGAATCAAACTATACAGTCTTATCAGTGGAGTATATACCTAACATTTTCTTTACTTATCTGTCACTTATCATGTAATTTATAAATGATTTTGGAAACCTATGCACCATTTTAACCCCCCCCCTCCCTTGCTTTGGTCATTGAACATAGGAGCCCTATCCAGTAGCACTGTGGGTGTGTACACAGAGCTGCTGTTCTGATTTCTTCTGCAATGGGGAATGTTATGTGCCTGCAGCAGGACTTGACATTTGACAGACAGCTGGCTGGAGTAGGAATATACAGGGTGATGCATAATGATTGAGAACAATTCATGTCTAGTGGCCTTGAAAAGTAAAACAACCCTGTATGTTGCCACCCCATGCCACCCCCAACACAACTGATCTTCAGAAACTAAGCAGGTAGGGTCCCTAAGTTTTTTTTTTTTTTTTAACAAGATGCCACCTGGAAATATCAGGGATCACTAGGTAGGATTAGGAAAGAATCTTTCTTCAAACTCTGGAACGCCACCGCCAAGCAGACTAAACAATACTGGGCTAGTACTGTATAGAATAAGGCAGCTTCCTAAATTCATATGTATATATGACTCATTGCAATTTCTGAAAAAAGGCACTTTCCAGAATAAGGCTAATCTCATGGCTCCATTTTACAAAGCAGTGTGTGAGGAGTTTATCAGACGACAGAAATTGGAAGCATAATCCAATAGCAGTCCGAACGCAATCATGGGCTTTCATGTTATTGTGTGAGAAACTACCACATGCATTTTCGGGCAATGGGAAGTCCTTCCGAATACAATACAGCGTCAGTATGCAATCACGTAAATTCACTGAACTAGCGAATTCACTCATTTCCAAACTGGCCCCACTTTCATTTCATTTGAAATTGAGAGAAATTCCTCCTGTGTGATAAACTCCTAAGACTAGGGTGCCAATATTTCTACTAAATCACTAAAAGAGAGTTTAAAAATGAGGTTAAATGCACAACACCAATTGTTTTTTAATTGTTTCTGTTTTCTAGTTTTATAATCTCTATGTGTCTTCTTTTTCCTGTTCTATTGTTTTATAACTTTTGCTATACTAGTTTGGTATTGTCTATGTTGATAAAGGAACAGCATAGAAAGTTTTAAAATGCCTTATATACTTGACCATAAGTCGACCTCATTTATAAGTTGAGGGCAGGTTTTGGGGCCAAATTTATGGATTTTGATATGACCCATGTATAAGTCAGGGTTAAAATGTAGGGGCATGTAACAAAGCATCTAAAGGATGAAACAAAGGAAAACAGAAATTACAAAATTCCATTAGGCATAACTGTTTGTACTCACATTAAGGACTGGATGGATGCGGGAGAAGAGAGGGGTCAGTACTTCCAAGACAGATAACATTCTCTCCTTTCAGCAGGGGATAGTTCCTTTTTAAAAAAGAGTCAAAGTACATTGACCCATAGATAGGTTGACTTAGGTTTTGTGGGTTCATTTTTTAAACTAAATTTTCTAGACTTATACATGAGTAAAGTTACTTATACAGTGGTCCCCCGGGTTACGAAGGTAATCCGTTCCGGGATTACCTTCATAACCCGGAAGCTTTCGTTTCCCGGGGGACCACTATTTTAAACGGACCGCGCGGCCATTTAAAGGGGCCGCGCAGCTTTTTTTCTTTCGTATCCCGGGGGATACTTTACCGGTCTGGGCGCCTTTGGATCCCGGGGTTTTCGTAACCCGGGGGATTCGTAAGGCGGGGGACCACTGTGTATGAGTAAAGTTTGACTAAAGTTATGTTGTTTCCTCTTTTTTCAGGAGTGCATTATTGATGAGGACTGTGAGACTGGAAAATATTGTGAATTCTCTGGTTTAGAGTACAAGTGTCATGGTTGTAAAACCGAACACAAGGTGAGTATTGTTTTTGTTGTTTTTTTTTGTAAAGTTCTCACTCTTTTGCATGCTGTTGTTGATATGGTAGGCTGATATTAAATTACTGAATTAAACACTGAGTTGCATTTGATGCATGATGATTGGACAATACTGGAAACATTTTTTTCATTTTCAAAGTCCAAATGCGATTGATCTTATTTTTATTTCCATAAATTTGAAGCAGAATAGGGTACTAATGATGTGTTTTCTTTAATCCCCATAACAATGTTCGATTTAATGATTGAAGTGGGGCCCTTCATTGGGATTAATATCCATTAGGATTAACACACACTCTTTTTTATAACTAGATGATAACTTTATATTTCCTGGATAAATGCTTTGATTTTTCTGGTTTATTCAGGAGTGCTATCCATTCATTAAAACTAACTGGAAAAAAACCATGGTATTAGATTGTAGATAGTATCCAATAATTAGATAACTGACCATTCTTATTGGCCTCAGCTAGTATTAAATACCTACCTCTCCTTCTTCTTAGACAAATAGTCCACAGAACCTTGTATATACATATATTTGTGATCTTAAAAGTTGCATCAGATATCCACTGTTTGTTGTTGTTATTAGCTGCTCTTGAGCTGACCTCAACCCATGGCAACCCTGTGAATGAGACATCTCTAATATCCCCTATACTCTACCTCTCTTTTGAGATCCTGCAGGCGCAGGCCCATGGACTACCTGATTGAATCTAGCCATCTGGCTTGCAGTCTTCCTCTTGTTCTGCTGCCTTCCACTTTTCCAAAAATCATTGACTTTTCCAATAAGTCTTTCCTTCTCATGGTGTGCATTATATGATTAAACAGGATTGTTTAATGCAGTTCTGTGAAGGTTTGTCACTGTAACCATAACTTTACTGCCACTGAGTTGTCATGATTGTCTTGATAATGATC
This sequence comes from Urosaurus nigricauda, assembly GCA_034509955.1. Lineage (NCBI taxonomy): Eukaryota > Metazoa > Chordata > Lepidosauria > Squamata > Phrynosomatidae > Urosaurus > Urosaurus nigricauda. Next base: position 99,861,839 of record JAOEGL010000001.1, read on the forward strand.
ATTGTCCCTTGATGTTTAAGCTTTAGTTATTCACATGCGCATTTTTCTCTCTCTCTCCTTTCTCCCTACCCCCACCCCACAAGCGTTGTTCCCGAGATGTGGAGTGTTGTGGACACCAGCTTTGTGTCTGGGGTGAGTGCATGAAAGCTGCCTCCAGAGGAGAAAATGGAACCATTTGTGAAAACCAACATGACTGCAATCCTGGAATGTGTTGTGCATTTTCAAAAGGTTGGTGACATTGCCATACTTTCTGTTGTTCAATTTGATTTCCATTTATGAGAGTTCCCCACCAAGTCCCTAAAGTGTGTGTTCACATTTTAACCGTCAGCTAAACTGTGTCTGTAAAGTGGTTGGTACTAAAGAATATTACACTGTCCATAGAATACACATGGCATATTCATGAGATAAAATTTGAGAAATTAAGAAAGCATTGCACTTGACAACTGAGCATCATACTGTCAAAAGAGAATATTTTACTTCTTGTAAAATATCTTCTGAGATTTTTTTTGTCAGTTTCCTTCAGCAGAAACTACTTTGTACATGGAAGATTATCAATATTGGAAAATATGCTACTTGAAGTGCTGTGGTCTGTTTCACCTCTGAGTTCATATCATCTGTCCAGAGGGCAGCTCAGTGTTGAAAAGAATTAAATTGTTTGACACAATTCCTTGTATGGATATCCAAAATGAAATAAACTTGTCAACAAAGTGATTTCATATGCAATCTACTAAAATATGATGCCTTGGAATTAGCAGCTCCCACTTTTTCTTTCTCTCATGGCCATCTGTAAAATGGGAATTAGGCTATTCTTGTGAAAAGAAGTAAAGCAATGACTGTAAAGCACCTTGCATTGCCATAGTTGATGACAATGTTGAGAGAAAGTAGCTTGAGTTTTCTGTAAATCCCTGTAGACATCATCTGTCCTTCTTGCCTGTACCTTGAGCAGGAAGTGTTGTAGGAGGGTTGAACCTGTAGAATTTTATCTATTGGATTTATATCCTGCCTTTCGCCCAAAATGGGAATCAGTGTGGCTTACAATAATTTTAAAAGGATATAACTAAAACAAATAGTTTTATTAGTTGATGCAGGATGAAGCCCACTAGTCCTCTGTTCCTATTGTTGTCCTGACTGTACTTTAGGTACCTCCTAGTGTGGTGACTTCTTGAATGGAGGGTAGCATTAAAAGCCCATTTTAACAGGAGACAGGAAGATGAATGACACTAAGAAGTGCACACATGACCAGTTACACTTGTGTCACCATTTCTGTCATTACTTTGAACACATATATCATTAGTGATTCATTTGCTCCCTCCAACCAAAGTAAATGCTGAGTACTTTTTAAAAGGTAGTTACATCTTGTTGCAGAAAAGGACAGCCATTAGTTTGAAACTATGGTTTTACCTTAGAGTTTAAGTATTATAAATCTATATATCCTCAGCATGCAGCATACATTTGAAATGGAAGAGTACATTTCTATACCACATATCAGTGAACTGAGCACTCCCTAAGTGAATGATGATAATGATGATGATGATGATTATTATTATTATTACTATTATTATTATTATTTATATAGCGCTGTAAGTTTACACAGTTTACAATGTGTAAGCTAATTGCCCCCAACAAGCTGGGTATTCATTTTAGTCACCTATGGAAGGATGCAATGCTTAGTGGACCTTGGAGCTTCTGGGACTGAACTCATAGCCTTGGGACTTCAGTACAGGTATTTTAATCACTGTGCCACCAGGGCTCCTGGTCAGAAGGATCATTGAACTCTGTCATGTTTGCTTACAGACCTTCTGTTCCCTGTGTGCACGCCATTACCTGGAGAAAGAGAGCCTTGCTATGACCCTTCAAACAGGCTTCTCAACCTTATTACATGGGAGTTAGAGCCCGATGGCGCTCTTGATCGCTGTCCCTGTGCACATGGATTTGTCTGTCAGATGCAGAGGTAAGATTTTGGAATAAGCAGCACCAGCCTATTTGTCTCACCAGAAGTGCTGACCTCACTGGTCCTTTAACACTATACAATTTTAGCAATATGATTCTGCTTTAACTACTTGGCTACATCCTGTGGAATCCTGAGTTTTGTTGTTTGATGACTCAAGAGGGCAATCTGGCTGAGAATTCTAAATATTCCTCCCTAAGCCATAGATTCCATAGGGGGTTGTCATAGCAGTTAAAGTGGAATCCTAGTATTATACCTGTGTAGTGTGGAAGGTCCCCAAGAATGTGTATGAACTCGGGGCAGTTTGTTTGTGACTTGTACAGACACAATTCACCAACAAAGATATATACAGGTTGAGTTTCCCTTACTTGGAATTTTGAAATATTCCAAAAATGGTTCACATGGGTGGCTGAGATAGTCACACCTTTGCTTTCTGGTGGTTCAGTATACAAAAACTATGTTTCAAGCACAAAGTTAATAAAAATATTGTATAGAAAATTACTGTCAGGCAGGGTCTATAAGGTATATATAAAACATAAATCAATTTCATGTTTAAACTTGGGTCTCCGCTTCAAGGTATCTCATGTATATACACAATATTCCAAAATCTGAAAAACTCTGAAATCCAAAGCACATCTGATAAGGGAGATTCCACCTGTACACACTTTCTGTTATGGAGTAACCAAAGGGAAGACATTACAGATAGGTTGTAAGTGTTTTTCTCGATATGTAGGTATGTATGTATGTACGAATAAGTGTATGTATGCATGTATATGTGTATGTATATGTAACTTTTTTAGTAATTAATAAAAGGGAAGACATTAGAGAGGAAACTGTGGGTAGGGAAGTTTAACTGTTTAGCCTGGAGAAGAGAAGGTTAAGAGGTGATATGATAGCCCTGTTTAAATATTTGAAGGGATGTCATATTGAGGAGGGAGCAAGCTTGTTTTCTGCTGCTGCAGAGACTAGAACGCGGAACAATGGATGCAAACTGCAGGAAAAGAGATTCCACCTCAACATTAGGAGGAACTTCCTGACAGTAAGGGCTGTTCGACAGTGGAACACACTCCCTCGGAGTGTGGTGGAGTCTCCTTCCTTAGGGGTCTTTAAGCAGAGGCTGGATGGCCATCTGTCAGGGATGCTTTGACTTGGAATTCCTGCATGGCAGGAGGTTGGACTGGATGGCCCTTGTGGTCTCTTCCAACTCTATGATTCTATGATTCTATGATTCTAACTTTTTAATCCTTAGCTACTTTCAACAGTTAGAATACCGACCTAAATTCTATTTATTAGAATCATAGAATCATAGAGTTGGAAGAGACCACAAGGGCCAGCCAGTCCAACCCCCTGCCATGCAGGAACTCCCAATCAAAGCATCCCTGACAGATGACCATCCAGCCTCTGCTTAAGGACCTCCAAGGAAGGAGACTCCACTACACTTCGAGGAAGTGTGTTCCACTGTCGAACAGCCCTTACTGTCAGCCTTAGCGCCAACTAGAGTAGAGTAGAGTAGAGTAGAGTAGATCTGTTGAATCAAGTGTTGCATAGAGGGTTAACATATGGGTAAATTCAATGGATTCAATGAGTCTACTAGCTGGGACTAACAGTAGGATTCAGGGCATTCTTTGCATTGTGGAAGTTATACCTTCCAAATAAATAGTTACCTGTAATTAGTTCTGCCATGTTCTATAATTTTATGTAAGGTTTTTTTTTAATATTTAGAATGTTGAATATGAATGGTTAATTTGGGGAGAGGGGAGAAATTGAAAAATTGGTGAGCTTTGCTGTTGAAAAGAGTTTTTTGTTGCAAGGATGAGTGATTGAGAGCATTGAGTTAGCACTGGTTTATTATCTGGGGATGGGTTGCAGTTAGTGCAGGAATAGCTTGGTTAATAGGACATCAAGGATACAGATATTCTTAACTTAAAAGAAAGACTAAAAGACTATATTGTAATCATACATTTTTGAATACAAAGTGATCTTGGTGCTTTTAAATTACATATGTTAAAATTGTTTTGTTTCTGTTTTTACATGAAAATATCACTTCATTGACTATGATAGAGATTTGGTCAGATATATGAAATTGGTGAACTCAGGGTACAGGGTTGCTGCTTATATCTGTGAGCTTTAAAAAGAAAAAGCATTAAGAGGGGAGATGGAGCTACCTGTACGTAAGGGAATGTAGAAGAAAATCACTGCATAGGGGTGTTCTGTAGCTTAGCGTAAAGTAGAAAACTCATTATTAATATTATTATTAAGCTTTATTTATAAAACACTAAATTTACTCAGTGCTATACATACAATCAATTAAAATAGATAAAATATAAACCTTATTTCTGTTGATAGAATTGTGTTGGCAAGGGTTCAAAAAGTTCCTTTTCCCTATAACAAAAGTAAAAATATTTATTTTCTCTCTCTGTCTATCTCTCGCTATATATGTAGAGGCCACTTACCCAAGGTAAGTGACCCAAGGCCACTTAAAACCGGTTAAAACAAAGTACAGCTTAAAAACTGTTGTTACAAAAGTTTTTAAAACCCAGCCAACGTTATGTTAAAACAAAAAGTTGAAAGAGTTTAAAGTATAATAAACAAGTTAAAAGCACATGCTATTAAAAGTCCTTTCTACTGCATGAATTAGGAAGTGTGTGTGTGTGTGTGTGTGTATTCCTCTGGATGGAAAATAAGCTGAAAGGGCAGCAGAATCTCCCACGGGAGGGAGTTCCACAACCTGGGAGCAGCATGTGATGGCGGCAGGACCGATAGGAAGCCCCCCCAAAATTTAAAAAAATGGGCAGGCTTTTAAAGGGAAATATAGGGGCTAAACAGACAGGCAAAAAGAGGTGCTTTCAGGCTGGCTTGAAGCTGTGGCATTTAGATGACACATGCCTTGAAGCCAGTAAAAAAGTGCTCTTATGCAGAGAAAAGCTGTTTAAAAAAAAAAGCAGCTTTTTTCCACTTCTTCCTGGCTTGAAGCCATGTCACGTGGTCATGACATGAGCATTCCAGCTGCCCTGGGAGCCAGGTTTCAATGTGGCTTCAGAAAAGGCAGCTTTTTCCTGCCCATCTGTTTAGCCCCATAGTCTTTGAAATAGTCTGGACCCAAGTCATTCTGTGTAGGTGTTTTGAAAGTCATAACCAGCACTTTGAATTCTGCCTGGAAACTGACCAGTTGCCACTGAAGCTGTTTCACTAGCGCAGTAACCAGCCCCAGGCACTGGATCTGCTGAAGATTCTGAGCAGTTACCAAAGGTAGACCTCCATAGAGTTCATTATAATAATTCAAGTGTCACCACATCTGACAAATCCAGTAACAGGCAGAGTTAGTGCCCTAGTTTTATCTGTATAAACACACTCCCGAAACCTGGGCATCTGGGCTTTTGCTGTTCTAATTTTAGTTATTTTTAGAGTTGTACACTTATCAATTAAACTGGAGTAAGCTCCCTAGTTGAACCTGAGATTTTAGGGGGAATGTAACACCATCCAGCAGAGGCCCTATTTCCTATTCTGCCATCCAGTTGACCAGGAACACACTTGTTTAGCCTGGATTAAGCTTTAATTTATTTAGCTTCATCCACTCTATTATACCAGTTTAGCACCCAAACAAGACTTAGAGTAATTTCTCGTGAAACGCCACGATTGCGTTCAAAAGAACTTCCCATTGCATGTGGTAGTCTCTGTGAAACCCCATGATTGCATTTGGACTGCCATTGGATTATGCTTCCAATTTTTGTCGTCTGATAAACTCCTTAGAGGAAGAACTGGCTATCATTGGCATACTGGTGAATCACCAAATGCTAGATAACCTCTCCCAGTGGTTTCATGTGTGCTGATTCCTCCACCACCTACAATCGTAACTGAATGAGGGACAGCCTCACTACTTTTGCTGTTATGACTAACTTTAGTTACTTTTAGAGTTGTGCCCTTATCAGTTAAACTAAGTTCTTACTCCTAAAATGTATCTTTGTACCCATGCCCATACAGCCAATTGGGTAAAAAATCTGAGTTGGTGATACTAATAATTGGAACTTGTGCTTTTCCCCACAGTCAGAGCAGTGATTCTCTCTGTGAACTATCTTTTAACAAGACCCAGACTGAAGATGAGAAGCCTTTGGTAGGGGATGAAATATCACTTCTGGATTTTGTAACAGAAGACTTTCCTGGTGATTATGAAGAGAGACTGGTGGTGCAGAAAGGTTTGGAGGAACAAACAATTGACTCAGAGGAAATGGATATAGCTAGTGATCTGCTTTTTGGAGATGAAATGTAAATTAGTGAAGCAAATTAATTGGTCATTTGCACAGCTTTAACCATCAAGATGCTTTATTGTTTCAAACCACACCACCTTTTTTCTGTGCTGGATAGAAGTGCAATAATTGATAATATATTTTACATAGTTATCAACCTCTGTCCTGCATGATCAGATGTTTGTTTGCTTGTTTGTTTTTGCACAGCTCAGACTGCATTTTGCATGGAAGCATCAAATATTTCCATTGGTATTCTTTACAGCTAATGCCTACGTAACTTCTTCTCACCCATTTCCCCCCAAACTTAACATGACTAAGTAGTGATTGTGAATGTAAAATAATTAATTGTAATTGTTTTGCATTCATAACTACTTAGTCATGATTTTGACACTATTGCCTAGTGATGTAGACTTGAGTCTACAGACTTGGACTTGAGTCAGCAATAATTGACGCGCTGACTCGTTTTGATTCAAGACTTGCTGGTCTAACTTCCTCCAGAAACAGCAAATGCATTAGGCAGTGGGCTTAAGATGGGGGTTAAGATCTACTCAGCAGCCTGTCCCCGTTACACATCAGAGTGGCCTTCTAAAGCTTTTGGAAAGCTTTAGAAAATTCCTTCTGCCTCAAGCCTGTTGCCTATCACATTTGCTGTTCCCCATAATATTTTGTTTCCCTAACTGCATGGAGAGGAAGGCTATTCTGTCAGCAATTAGAATATGGTTGATGTTTTCACATGTTTTTGGGGTTCAAGCCAGAGGTTGCTTAGGGGCAAAGAGAGCTGAGATTGGAGCTGCGGCAACCTTATGCTGCGGCCTCAATCCGGCCAGCTTCCGCCCCAGATAGGAGCTGAAAAAAAAAGGCACCCCTTTGCCTCTAGAGCCAACTTTTCACCAGCTCTGGGGCAAGTGGTGTCTGAATGCCACATCCCCAAGTCGCCTGGAAGCTGGCCAACGTGTAATCACCGGTGCGGCTTCCGGGCAACTTGGGGATGTGGCATGTCTAAATGCCTTCCCCCAAACTGGCTGGAATCCAGATTTACCAGGCCTGATTTGGCCCTTAGTTAACTACTTAGGTATAAGCTGATACAGGATTCCACCAAATTCCTGAGTTTTAAGCTTGTTAATCAAAAGATTAATTTAATTCTATTTAATATTATTGGTGATGGTTTGAGGTCTTCATTTTCTGTATATTTTGTTTGCTCGTCATAAAAAAATTCTCAGAGGAAAAACCTTGATTTTTTTTTTTAAACTGGACAATGTTTTCTAATTATGTATTCTTTTTCCTTAAAATATAATCTGTGTACTTGCAATAAACACCAGAATTGTGTTGTTTTAAAATATAATCTATAGAACATAAGGCTTTCAGGCGAACTTGAGGGTAGAGTAATTTGCATGTTTCCACTCTGTGGGAAATGCAGGTCGCAGCATTTCTTTTGGCAAGAGAGAAAAGAAACCTCTTTCTCTGATCGCTAACATAAGGATCCTTCTATGTGGGAGAGAATTTTAGTGTTAGAAAGTGATGGTGGCAACCACTCCTCTAGATTAGTAGTTCTCAATTCCTTATATCTTACCTACTAATCAAAACCTGTAAAAACAAAACCATAGGCCTGTTATCAAACATCCATCATTCTCAAAAGTATATTTACTATGTTTACAGGCATTCTCTTACTGTAGATAAGAGCCTACATTATGGTGGTGGAGTGCAGGTCCTCACCATACATATAAGAAGCGGTGAAGATTGTTCCCTCAGTAAGTAACGGCTGGGAAGGGCTGCTCTTGAGAACTGAGGGAAGGAGCACTCTCACCTGCTAGCAAATAAGGCTGCTCTTTTTGCAGAATTTACTCTTTGAGTGGCCAGATTAAGCCTGGGCACACTCTTGCTTCTACTCAGTGACTGGAGAGACAGGGCTGTGCTTGTCAGGCTCCTAGCTGCTTTTGCATGGGTGGAGGCTTTGCAGAAGGAAGTACTGGATTATATCTTTCCACAAAAAAACTATATACACTGGCATAACTTCAGGTATAATAATAAAATAATAATAATAATAATAATAATAATAATAATTATTTTATACCCTTCCCTTCAGCCCTAAAGGCTATCAGAGCGGCTTACAATTATTATTTTTAATTAGACTGTTCCCTGCCCTCAGGCTTACAATCTAAAAAGACACGACAGAAAAGGAGAAGGGAATGGTGATGGGGAAGGGGATCAGGTCCAGCAGTTCTTCTCTCCCTCTGAACGCCTGGACCAAGGCAGATGGCATGGAGGGAGGGCTCTGCTTCTTAATCTAGGACAGGCCCGATGGAGTTTGGCCTGTCGTTTCACTCCCTCCTTGGCCAGATGGTGTTGTCATGAAGGGAGGGCTCTTCTACTCGAGACCCGGCCCGATGGTGTTGCTAGGCCTCTCCTTTCACTCCCTTCTAGGTCAGATGGTGTTGTCATGGAGGGAGGGCTCTTCTACTTGAAGCCAGGTCCAATGGTGTTGTCACCATTACCTTACGTTACCATAAGGACAGTGGCCCAAAAGGGCAGTAGTTTTGTTCACCCACAAACAAAATTGATTGCTGATTTGTATAGATTCCATGCCAGCATCCTCTGAAGATGCCAGCCACAGATGCTGGTGAAACATCAGGAATAAACTCTTCTAGAACATGGCCACATAGCTCAAAAAACCCACAAAAAACTATGGATGCTGGCCATGAAAACCTTCAGCTTCACAAAGCCAATAATTCACACAAATAGGAGAAGTTTGCACTAATATCATTGAGGATAAATGTAACTGTAAAACACAATATAAATTTTATAATGTATTACTATTACTGGGAACAATTGCTCTAGATAGCTGTCCTGACTACCTGACAGATTGCTAATTTGTGTAGATCATCTTGGCTGAAATGATCCATCTAGATCCTGTTGCCTTTCCCAGCAACAGGACCTGGAAGTGTGAATTTTAAAGCATTAAACCCAACAGGTACAAAAACCTGGTTCTGGAGCTAATTATTTAAATGTATTCCACTAAATAAGTGGAGGAAATTTTGTGAGGAAGTTTTTAATCCAAGGTCAAGAAAATGTAAAGAAAATTCTTTGGAGAAATATTAACAACTAGGAAATCTGTCAGCGTCCTACATATCAGTCTGTTGATGGTGAATAGCAACTTAGCAGATGAAGCCTTCAGAAGTTAATCCTGGCATAGATCAACGTGATCCTTTCTAGTGACTTTGCTTTGTCCCAGGTAGAATTGTCAAGTATTGGGACAGCCTTATCAGTTGACCTGTTGAGAATGTCAGCTGTATCTTTATCCCTGGGAAACTAGTGTGCAGCAGCCAGGCCCTGCCAAATGTCAAAGGCTGGCCCAGCAGCACCATGAATGACCTTTTATTTTGCAAAGGCTGAGTGTCCCACATGGCCCTAATGCGGGTCTGGATTCCAAGTCTTCAAATATTGGACATCCTGTATAAAATGGAACACCAAGGTACTTTAGTTCCCAGAGGTATTCAAATGGGGAAATGTGCCTCCCTTCTCAAAAATAAATACAATCAGAAATTCCAGGTCATGCATCATGTAACCAAAGATAGTGTTCCAATTTTTCCTTCTTACTCATTCCAATTTGATATTTATTTGAACATTAAATATTATAGGAATACTTTTATTTATTTTTAGCAAAGAACACCCCAACACTGAGAAATACTAATCTGAATTTGCCAGATAACCAGTTAAACAGAGCGTTCTCAATAGTGCTTACCTTTGGAAACAGCACAGAATTCTTGCATCCATCCTACTCTCAAGTAATAATGCTAGGAATGCTGAGTAGCCAGTGGAAAATAGCTGAAACTCTGTATTAAGGGCCACAATAATTATGCTCAATACTTTATGCCAGAACTTGTCTGTTAACACAAACACATGGCCAGAGTATAGGTTGGCTGCACTGGTACCCAAGCCAGCAGCATTAAACAGCCACTTAGCCTATTTAGGGTTTCTAGGGTTCAACTTGTATGCAAAAAAATATCGTATGCAGAGCAGGTTGAGACATGGAAGAAGGGAGAGTGAAGATAGGAAGAAGGAACATTAACAATCTATCATTTCAGGCGATATCAGTCTACCCACAGAAAACATCAAATACTTGAAACAATTGCCACAGAAAGAAATAGAGGAAAGTGCTAAGGCAGTCTTATTTTTGAACAATAAGAAAACAAAAACAACAACCCCAGAGGAGTTAAAGAAACTTAGTTTAAATGAGGAAATTGAAATAGTTAAAGAGTTCCTATATTTTGGCTCAAACACTGATCAGAAGGGGGATTGCAGTCAAGAAATCAAGACTAGGATTGGGAAGGGCAGTTATGAAAGAACTAGACAAGATATAAAACTGAACACCAAAGTTAGGATTGTCCAAGCCATTGTACAGTATTTCTCATCACCATGTAGGACAGCTGGACAGGGAACAAAACTAATGGTAAGACAATCAACTTATTTGAGATGTGATGCTAGAGTAGAGTGCTAGGGGTTACCATGGAAAGCCAAATAAACGAGTAAATAAATAAATAAATCTTAGAATGAATCAAACTTGAATTCTCTGGAAGCCACGATGACTAAATTGAGGCTGTTATACTTCCGCCACATCATGTGAAGAGACGACTCAGTAGAACAAACGCTAGGAAAGGTGGAGGATGGTAGAAAGAGAGGAAGACCACACACCAGATGGCTAGACTTGATCAAGGAAATCATGGCTCAGACTCTGCAGGAACTGAGCAGAGTGGTTGAGGAAAGAGACTTGGAGGCATCACTTTCATGGGTTCTCCAAGGCTGTTGATGAAACATTAATGACATCCCTTTTTTGTTCTGGTATTTCAAAAAGAACAAAATGTTCTTTTTGTCATAGCCTTGCTATTATATATCAAAGGGACTTGATTGTTATACCAAATGTATTATTGATTAAGTAACTAAAAACACAAGGAGCATCATGATAGAAGATAATTTGGAGGAGCAAGTAAGAGGAATTGCAATAGATGTGCTCCTATCCATCTCGATAATGTCAACATTTTGTTTAAACTGAAAATGATTTAATACAAACTTCTAATATCAGTTTCCTCTATGAGCTGTCATGACTCCCATGCTAGGAGAAAGGATATAGATAAAGTAAATACATAAAATAAATATAGGAAAATGGCAAAAAGTAATTCATCAAATGAGAGTAGCATTCTTGAGGCAACACGTGAATGCAGATGTAACTGTTTGCACTTAAGTAATCTACTCCTTCAAGTGGTGGTAATGTTGCTAACATTTACCACCAAAGAAAACTCAATACATTGCCCAACTCAATTCATTACTCTTAGATTCTGAGGTAATAACGCTTAACAACATAGTGTTCTAATTACTTGGATAGCAGAAAAAGGGTGGCTTACTCCTCCACCCCCACATGTTGCTAACATCACTTTAAATATGAAATGTTCTTTTGCATTTGCAAAGTTTGACCCGGTTCTCCTTGGCAGCCTTGTATTCTTCCACAAAACATGATGAACATATAAGCAAGCAGCAGCACAAATCTGCATTTTATATTTTTCTACAACTGTACGCAGATTTTCACTGATTATTCAATCACAGTCAGGGGCTCAGGGTTGACTCCGGCTTGCATCCTTCCAAGGTTGCTAAAATGAGTACCCAGCTTGTTGGGGGCAATTAGCTACACTTGTAAACCGCTTAGAGACTGCTTAGTGATATGAAGCGGTATATAAATGAAGCTGCTATTGCTGTTGGCAATTGCTGATAAAAACTCTTCAGAACAATCCAGGCTCATACCCTTGTGATTCCAAGCACTGTATAACTGGTATATGGTGTATCACTCAAGAAAATAGTCCCTTTTAGGTGAAGTGTGCAGTAGCTGGCAGAACTATATTAAACAAACAAAAAACAAAACAAACAGCTTCATTTATATACCGCTTCATACCCTTAAGGAGTGTCTAAGCGGTTTACAATTGTAAGCTATTTGCCCCCCAACAATCTGGGTACTCATTTTAGCGACCTCGGAAGGATGCAAGCCTGAATCAAGCTTCAGCCCTTTGCTGGTCTTGAACTCGCGACCTTATGGTTTTGAGTGAGTGGCTGCAGTACAGGCATTTAACCACTGCGCCACCAGGGCTGCTGGAGCTTATCAGATAGGGCTCCAGGAATGCAAATGGTGCAGAACGAAATGGGGCGTAATGGGAACAGAATGGGAAAAGGATACATTTTACCATGCCAAAGCCACCACTGCCGGAAGTCCCCGTTCCATTCCAAATCTGTGCCAGAGAGGCCAATTTTCAGGAACTGTTCCTGAAAATTGGCCTCTGGGAGACAGATCTGGAATGGAACAGGGATTTCTGGCGTTGGCGTTATTGTTCTAGCATGCGGTAAAATGCGTGCTTTACCTGTTCCGTTCCCATTACGCCCCATGTTGCCATGTGCCATTTGTGTTCCTGGAGCCCCATGCAATAAGCTCCAATGTATCATCTGCTGGTCTTGCAATCTATGTAACTGAATACATACATGCAGTTTATGGGAGAGAGCATCACAGACTTGTGTGCATGTTTCAGTAATCACAAGTCTGCAGTTCTGACCAGGTAGCTTGAACAATCGGTGCATAAACATTTTAACCTGGAAGATCACAACCTCCCTGATTTGTCTTTGTTTCATACTGAAGTGCTATTTTATTCAAGCACTTTGGATAAATAAGAGAATTTCTGGATCCACAGACTCTAGATCTGCTTGCTGTTGTTCTGAACAAAAAAAATAATGTAGAAGCTGAAATGCTCTGCTAGTTCATAGAGAAAACACTTGTTAAACACTCTCATAAGTATAAATTTTAAGTGAAGTATATTTTAAGTGATTAACTGCATCCTTCTGGGTTCCAGAACAAACCTGCTAGAAGTGCTATTTTTCAAATCACCTACACACACAGACAGCACGAACACTAGAGAAAATGATTTCTTCTGAAAACCATCTTTTTTTGTTAAACAATATCATTACTTTTAGTGTTAAAAGAAATCCAGAGGTTGGGTTAAAATAACAACAGAATGAACAAATGTTTTATTGGCATGTTCATTGTTGTAAACAGCATCTGGCATGGATAAAGTTTACCAAAACCTTTTAACTGATTGATATAAATTAGATGGTATGTTCAAAACCAAAACAAAAATGAAATAGAACCCTCTAGAATTATTTGTAATTGATCTTATAATGTAGCAAAGCAAAATCTTACTTGTCTAAGTTTTGCAATGAAATCATGTTTACTGCATCAGTCTGTACCACATTCTGAACTACCAGAGAGTTTACTGGGAGATGTTCAAAGATGTCCAACTTAAAAAAAACACCTACATATAAAAGCTATGAATCAACTCCTGGAAAAATAATGTATGACTTGCAATGGTACTCCAAAATGCAAATTTGCAAGACAAAATGTACAAAAATAAGTAGCTGACCCAAACAAAAACAAAACCCCCAAAAAACTCATTAACAAGGGAAAATTACAAATGTAAGTACCCAGCATTGTCAAACAAAATGAATACAAATTTAAATAGGCAGATATACTTTTAAATGTACACAGTGAATATTGATATGTGAAAACAACATTGTAAGCTGATGAACTGAAGTTCTGCTAATTCAGGAGGGCAGAGTTGTATTTACACACTGAATGAACAGGGAAGTTGCCTGTACTCATAACCTAAATAAAAACCAGTTACAACACTTCTGCAAAATGAAACACCAACTGCTGGTATGATAAGTTTTGCTAAAAAATACTCCCCCCCCCCACTTCAGATATCTTGCTTTGTTGGAAGAGAAATCCAATGAGATTCAGCTAAAATTTTTAACTTTTCAGGGGCTGGGTTCTGTCAATGTCATCACCTTTTCAGTCAATTTCCATTCCTATGCTTTAAAAAAAGCCACCGTCACATTTACTTCAGAAATCTTCCATGAGGTAATGTGTGTATTAGTGAAACAAACAAAAGATTCATTCATGGCCTTTGCACTGCTTTTATTATCAAGCTATGAATATCCTGTTTGAGGCTAGTTTACTAGCTACTGCTGTGTGCACACTGTCTTCGATTTTTGCTTATTACCCTCCCCACCCCATTTTTGTATTTGTCTTTTTTATTTGCACATCCCTTTTCTCTTTACAGTACATTGACTATAGTGCACAACATGATTCCAAGTCAAACAGTGACCTGAATGGGCACTGAGCTTGATTGGGCTGCAGTTTTACCAATCAGTGCTGGTGTCTTCTCTTTACACCTAATGTCCTGCCATAACGGCACTACACAGTAGTAGTGTACCTCTCTGATACTGAACAAAAATACTTCCCCAGAGAAAATGCTGAAATAAATATCAGTCTTGAGTCAAATCTTTATTTGGCGCTCCGTCCAGATATATTTTTAGTGCTTTTTCTTTACGAGGGGAGTAGGTCACACGGTGTCCAGTTTTTTGAAGTCTGCTGCTTTCCTTTTTCATTAACTCATTTCTTTGTTCTTCTGTCAGTTCCACCACTTCCTCAGTTTTATCCCTGGGTAAACATAAACCAAAAAAAATTAGTTCCAAAACAGTACCATATTTTTATCCTACCTAATAATGAGAAGAGAGCCAGAGTTTTAAAGACATGTTCCTTCTATATAACTTGGGACGCATAACTATATAACTCAGTGCCACAGCCGGATAATACAGGGTGAATAAAAAAAGAATGGTGCAAAAGTACAACTACTCTTACTCAGTTTTGCACCATTCTTTTGAATCACCCTGTATGGACTGCTTTTCAAGTGGTTACCTTGGAAGTGGCAGCTCCAATGAAAAATCCAGAAACACACAGGTGCTATATAGAGTGCCAGATGACAGGTAAAAGGAGGCTGTTGCTAAGACACTCTGCACTTTGAAAAGGGGCCCTGTGCTGATACTTATCTTTTCCCCAGCCACAGGCTCAAAAGGAGTCTGCCAGCAAACTAATTACTGACTAGTGCCTGCTGGCAAGAAAAGCAACTGAAGGAGTAACTATGTGAATCTAGTTCAGAGTTTCTAACAGGAAATGCCACATTTTAAATACTGGATAGCACCTGAATGCCAAATGTTCAGTTAAGATAATTACTGGACATGCTACACTGGAGCAGAGGAAAGCACACATGGTTGGCAGTATAGGAACTGGCACAGTCAAACAGAAGGATATGTAACATTTCCACAACTGCAATGGTTGTTTCAATGTATTTTAAGCATTTTAATCTTTTTAAACTTGATTTTAGCATTGGATTTGTTTTAATTATTTAAATAATTATTTAATTAATATAATAAATTATTTAATTTAATTCTATTTTAATACACTATTTTTGTATGCTTTTAACTGTATGGTGTTTTTAATGTTGGAAGCTGCCCTGAGTTCCAGCCTTGGGAGAAGGGCGAAATGATGATGATGATGATGATGATGATAATAATAATAATAGCTTTTGACCTAGTGTAATAGGGAAAATCAAGGCATATACAGTGGTCCCCCGGGTTACGAAATTAATTCGTTCCGGCTACGTTTTCGTAAGCCGAAAATTTCGTAACCCGGGGCCTATTTCCCATAGGAAATAGGCAATCCGTTCCCAGGGCCTGGCGGGGGCCTCCTGGCTGAGGAAAGGAAGGTCCGATCCGGCGGATCGGGCCTTCCTTTCGTCAGCCGCGGGGGCCTCCTGGCTGGGGAAGGGAAGGTTCCCTTCCCCAGCCAGGCTGGGCCTCCGGGCCTGACGCAGAAGGAGGCCCGATCCCGCCGGGTCGGGCCTCCTTTCGATGGGCGCGAAGGCCCAGGCCGGCTTCCGAAGCCGGCCTGGGCCTCCGCGCCTGACACGGAAAGAGGCCCGATCCCGCCGGGTCGGGCCTCCTTTCGATGGGCGCAAAGGCCCAGGCCGGCTTCCGAAGCCGGCCTGGGCCTCCGCGCCTGACACGGAAAGAGGCCGGGCCTCCTTTCGATGGGCGCGAAGGCCCAGGCCGGCTTCCGAAGCCGGCCTGGGCCTCCGCGCCTGACACGGAAGGAGGCCCGATCCCGCCGGGTCGGGCCTCCTTTCGATGGGCGCAAAGGCCCAGGCCGGCTTCCGAAGCCGGCCTGGGCCTCCGCGCCTGACACGGAAAGAGGCCGGGCCTCCTTTCGATGGGCGCGAAGGCCCAGGCCGGCTTCCGAAGCCGGCCTGGGCCTCCGCGCCTGACACGGAAGGAGGCCGGGCCTCCTTTCGATGGGCGCGAAGGCCCAGGCCGGCTTCCGAAGCCGGCCTGGGCCTCCGCGCCTGACACGGAAAGAGGCCGGGCCTCCTTTCGATGGGCGCGAAGGCCCAGGCCGGCTTCCGAAGCCGGCCTGGGCCTCCGCGCCTGACACGGAAAGAGGCCGGGCCTCCTTTCGATGGGCGCGAAGGCCCAGGCCGGCTTCCGAAGCCGGCCTGGGCCTCCGCGCCTGACACGGAAGGAGGCCGGGCCTCCTTTCGATGGGCGCGAAGGCCCAGGCCGGCTTCCGAAGCCGGCCTGGGCCTTCGCGCCCAACGAAAGGAGGCCCGACCCGGCGGGATCGGGCCTCCTTCCGCGTCAGGCCTAGCCTCGGAGAGAAAGGGACGCCGTTTCGTCCCTTTTCCTCCGAGGCCAGGCTTCGGAGGAAAAGGGACGAAACGGCGTCCCTTTTTCTCTGAGGCTAGGCCTCTGAGAAAAAGGGACGAAACGGGGTCCCTTTTTCTCTGAGGCTAGGCCTCGGAGGAAAAGGGACGAAACGGGGTCCCTTTTTCTCTGAGGCTAGGCTTCGGAGGAAAAGGGACGAAACGGGGTCCCTTTTTCTCGGAGGCTAGGCCTCTGAGGAAAAGGGACGAAACGGCGTCCCTTTTTCTCGGAGGCTAGGCCTCGGAGAAAAAGGGACGAAACGGCGTCCCTTTTTCTCGGAGGCTAGGCCTCTGAGGAAAAGGGACGAAACGGGGTCCCTTTTTCTCGGAGGCTAGGCCTCTGAGGAAAAGGGACGAAACGGGGTCCCTTTTTCTCGGAGGCTAGGCCTCTGAGGAAAAGGGACGAAACGGGGTCCCTTTTTCTCGGAGGCTAGGCCTCTGAGGAAAAGGGACGAAACGGGGTCCCTTTTTCTCGGAGGCTAGGCCTCTGAGGAAAAGGGACGAAACGGGGTCCCTTTTTCTCGGAGGCTAGGCCTCTGAGGAAAAGGGACGAAACGGGGTCCCTTTTTCTCGGAGGCTAGGCCTCTGAGGAAAAGGGACGAAACGGGGTCCCTTTTTCTCGGAGGCTAGGCCTCTGAGGAAAAGGGACGAAACGGGGTCCCTTTTTCTCGGAGGCTAGGCCTCTGAGGAAAAGGGACGAAACGGGGTCCCTTTTTCTCGGAGGCTAGGCCTCTGAGGAAAAGGGACGAAACGGCGTCCCTTTTTCTCGGAGGCTAGGCCTCTGAGGAAAAGGGACGAAACGGCGTCCCTTTTTCTCGGAGGCTAGGCCTCGGAGGAAAAGGGACGAAACGGGACGTCCCTTTTTTTCGGATCCCGGGGGATCCTTCGGATCCCGGGGGATACTGAAGCGGTCCCGCCGGTTTCGGATCCCGGGGTTTTCTTAACCCGGGGGATTCGTATCCCGGGGGACCACTGTACACTCCCTGAATAATGGCACTGGTTCCCAGAAACTTTCTCTTTTATATTATTTATATCCTGTTCTTCAGCCACAAAAGTTCTGAGGGTAGTTTAGAAATTATTATTTGGCAGTCCCCTGCCTCAGGCTTACATTCTAAATAAGGCATGACACACAAGGAAATCGGACTGGCAGTGGGGAGGGAATTAAGTCTTAAGCCCTCCTTAGCTGCAAATTCAACAATAAGCAGAACACATTTTAAGGTACTTTTTAAAAAGCGTTATTGTGTTAGCCCATAGATATCAACATTATTAAAACAAGATTAGGGACAAACTGGGTTAGCAAGCCCACTTGGAACACCACACTTAATCAGAGTGGCTGTATCCACAGCACATTCCTGACAGCCCTAAACATCACTTTGTTTTTCATACTAAAAACTTACTGTATGGAAATTTTACAATAAAAATGATATACCTATAAAATATCACTGCTCCATCATCACAAATATAGAGAGGCCATACATTCAGTGTAGAAACTTTAGGATTCCAGTCCAAATCCTGATGGATCTCCAGAACAGAGATCTCACATGGAAATGTTCCTCTGCCCTGGAAGGAACAAAATGTATATCAACAAACATGTCTATATGTGCAGAGACACATATGTACAGAATGTAAAGTATAGCCCAATCCTACTACAGATGCTCAAATGCAAACAAGGTGAAACCATAATGTAGAAACTCTCCTCCCTCCCTGCAAACCAGGCATGGGGAAGGTTCTGATGAACAGTCAAGCTGAAGGAAGTTTTAATCAGGCTTATGACAGCATGTTTGTAGCTCCTCCCCTTATAGTGAGTCATGATGGGAATGACAGTTCATCGGAAACTGGAGGGCGATAAGTTCCCCAGCCCTGCTCTGAATACTCAATTCAGCCTACTGCCCTCTACTGTGCAATTCAAGAATCAACTCTCTGGCATAACCAGAAGCACATGGGGTCAGTTTTAAGCTTCTCACAGATATTAACAGTGTGAGTCTTCAGAACAGCAACCACACCCCCTCCCCCTTTCAGTGGAGTGTCCTATGAGTGGAACTTAATTCACTCGCGGGAAGATCGGATAATGCCCAGTAACTTTAAAAAAACAACTCACCTTTGCAAACTCAATATTTTCTAAAGGGATTCCACTAATTTCACTCAGCTGTTTAAAAAACAACAAACAAGTGTCAATTTTTCTGATGTGATTAAATGTAAGATAAACAGTTTCAAACAAACTGCTTTTTCTTTGTCCTATTTTATAATATATAAAATTATATGTAAAAGGATACATTTCAATTTATATTACAGTCCTAACAAACCTAGTTTTCATTTTTTTTAAAGCACATTCCTAGGATTTTCAGAGATACCCTTCAAAAATACAGAAATAAAGATTAAAAGGATTAATAATGTCTTCCTGTCAGGCCTTATGCTTTCAATTTAGCGTCCATCTTATATCCTTTTGTTGTTATACAGCTTTTTTCCATTTTCATCAAGTACAAACAAAAACAAAATACACCAATACCCATTTTATCATATACTGAATATACATTGTAAATACTGAGTAAAATATTAAATGAGAAAATGAAAGCCCAGCCTTTCAAGGGAAGCATGACCTCATAAATAATTGCTGTGTCTTTCCTTGAGGAAATGGGACAAGAAGGAAACACAACATGTTGCTTCCATCTAGCTCTCGGTAGTAACTCCTTCTGCTTCCAGAAGAGAAGCTGAGGAGCCATTTTTCCTGACTTGAAGGGGTGAGAGTAGCAAAATTTAAAAATAGAGGAAATTAAAAGTAGAAAATAAAGTGAACAAGGGGGTAAAACAGACGGCCCAAATAAAGCTGTTTCAAACCGCTTTGAAAGTGGGGTGTTTAGATGATGCGCACCACCAAAGAGGACAGAAACCAGACTAAAGCTGCACTCCAGGGCTAAAAACTGGAGCAAAGAGAAACTGGGATATTCGGACTTACCCAGAAAATGCACACCTTCAACCCTGCACATAAATTCCCTGACCGGAGAGGAGTTCTGAAGGAGAAATACATCCTAATCCTAACCCTAAAGCTGTGTATAAACACACTGGTGCAGGCACACATTTAAAAAGGATGGAGTTGAGCAGAAATGCAAAAAAGTGAAAGTATGACACCTCCAATGGATATAAGTACAACATACACAAATCAACAGTCCAAGAGGGTGTAGGAGGTGAAGGGGGATACAATTGTGCTTTGCTAGTGTTTCACAGGGCATACCAATTCTCTGATGCCTCGTAACGGTGAAGGATTGCAGGTGTGACTGTGTGGCCGATCAAAGGGGGTGGCAATCCAATGGGATGGCATCTAGGCAGCAGGTAGTTGCCAGTGGTGTTTGTGATGGTGCACATTCATGGTGGAGAGATGACAAAAATAAAAATAACCCAGCAGCACAGTTTCACACCATGCTGTGCAGTTGGGCCATGTGCATTCGGGCTGCCTTGGGAACGGCTGGTGCGTACAGGGGTTTCGAAATGCTGCCAGAAAATGCAGGTTCAAGCCACTTTTCCTGCCCATCTGTTCTGCCCCTCCCCCTCCAGTCAGCAAGGAACACATCAGCCCACAAGAGAATATAGTGTAAATCTGAGGTATATGTCCAATCATCTAGCCAATGGAATTCATCCACCAAATCTTGCCTTGTTTCTCTTCTCATCCCTTATGTCTTGTGTCTTTTAGATTTTATACTTGGAAGCAGGGACTAAGTACTGATTTTGTAAAGCTGCTCTGGAAACATCTTTTGGTTGACAGATGGGATACATTTTAATTAAAAAAAAACTATTTCCTTTACACAACAGCGCACCCTTAGAATTTCTCTTGTCTGGATTAAGTTTCACAACAGAATGGGACAGATAAGCCTGTAAGCATAGATTTAATTACCTTTTCTTTTAATTCATCAACACTACTACTCTCCAAAACTATTTCCTGAAAAGGTTCCAACTTCATCTCTGATGGCCTCCATCTTCTTGACAGAACAGCAAGTTGTGACATAGATTTCATTTTTTCTGCTCCTACAAAACGTTTTAGAAGTAGTGTTAAAACTAGCAGAATGAATACTCATAAACTCAATGGTAATCCTCAAAAATAATTAGTTTTAAACTTAAATTTCCAATTTGAACCTCTGGTTTAAAAGTAAACCTGTCAAGTAATCTTGGTATCTAAAGTAAGTTTTTACAGACAGGGTACTGAAGAACACCTGTTGCTCTTTCATCCTTCTGAACTACCACTATACTTTAACACTGTGTGCCCTTCCCTTATGCAGGAGATCCATTTCAGACTCTCCGTGTAAGGGAAATGCCGCATATGGTGGAGCCTCATTGAAAACACTGGAGCTCATGCTTGTGATGTGGCATGCAATTGCCTCTTTCAGGGTATGGCTTTCAGCATATACTGCAAGCCACACATGACACAGGCAAACTGTATATTGTCCCACTGAGACCGTAATTTTATGTTCACTTAGCTGGGAGTAAGCACTACTAAACTTAGTGGGGTTTAATTTGGAAAACATGTATAAAATTGGGATCCTTACCATCAAGTATTTCTAGGAAAACCTCCAAGTTACTTGAAATATTAATATCTTCTTCATAAACATGGTAGTCCAGAAACACAGTTCCCGGATTTTTCCAGGTTTTCTTTCTTAACCGGAATCTATAGGAACAAATATAGAAAATGTTAGTAGGCATTCACAAGTAATATATTTAGTTATTATAACTACTTGGGAATATTAATATCTGATGATCAAGCATCTTGAGTTGATTCTACGTTTCTAATACATGAACTTCATTGTAATGTTCTTTACCTGTCAATGGTCAGATCTAGCCCACATTGCTCCCTGAGCTGAGGAAGTAATTCCTCTTTTGACTGTCGCACGGTCATTCCTTTAGCAAAAACAGAGTCTAAAAGAAACTTGCAGGGCTGTGAAAACAAATTTGGAATAATTACACATATGTGAAAAACAAAATAACAGTTTCTCTCTTTCACACACAGTGCACAACTATCAAACTAGAAAAAGCTACTGCTTCTCTAACTTTCTTACTTCTACAGAGACACAGGAAAATGGATTTAAATGGATTATATTGTAATTTCTGAAATGGACAGCAAGAATACATTCCACTGAAGTTGTGCTTCTGGCAACTACTATTGAACTGCTCTCACATTTAAAAATAGATTTATTCCTTTATTTCTATGTAAAACAGATACTTTCCAGTATTATCTTCTCTTGTGAGAAACTATTATATTAGACAAATGATGGCAAACCTTTTAGAGACCGAGTGCCCAAACTGGGGCAGAGGGACAGGACTTCTGGGGGGCAGGATTTTCCCAGAGACCTGAGTGGGCAGAGGGAAGAAGAGAAAAAGGCTTCCTCCCGCCCTCCCTGGCCTTCGGCTTCTTCCCTGGAAACAGCTAAAGGTAAAGGAGAGCAGGGGGCACCTGTTCCTACTCCTCTTCTGACCTCCCATCTCTCTGCATGCCCTCAGAACTGGCTACGCATGCCAAAGAGTGCACGCAAGCTACAGGTTCACCACAACAGTATTAGACAATCATAAGTGGTTCCAGTTAATTAAGAGCTGTTGTACAATCAAATATGTAAACTATAGAAAGCCCAATCTTTTTTAAAAAAAATAATTAAATTTTAAATTAAATTAAAACTCCCAGGGGAAAAAGAAAGAAAGAAAGCCCAATCTTTTGCATGGTAAACTAATGTATTTTCAGAGCTTTCAAGCCTTACTTACCTCAGGATCATTTACCAATAGCTGATAAACTTTGACTCTGTATTCTCCCTTCTTCAGTGCTCTACCAAGCCTAATTGTTATCTGAGAGGGGGGAATTAAAAAAAACCAACAAATTAGAGGGCAATGCAGTCTTACGTCAACACAGAATGTTGTCAATACAGTTAAGAATCTCAACAACCACACAAACCATACTTTTCTGTTCGTGACAATACCAAAATGCATGGGAAGTGGCTGAACTGGAAAACTGAATAATCATCATTGAGTGGAAAAGGAACAATGGCTTCATATATGTGGCTGAGAATATATATGGTACCAAGAATTCTGGACACAACTATTCCTTTGCACATTTTAGTCTCAGTGAGCGTTACTTTCAAGTCAAGATTAAACTTCTATATACAAACATTAGGATCCAAAAAAAATTCTACTTGTGTAACCAGACGGTTCTTGGCCCCTCACACTAACTGTAGCTCCTCCAACCCTTCCTGAATGCTAAACTTACAGCTGAGTGACAAAGGCATAAAAGTGCACTAGTAGTTGCAGCACAACTATACTGTAACCCGCCTTGAAACCCATTGTGGAAGAAAGGCGGGATATAAATCCTGGAAATAAATAAATAAACTATGAAGCTGAGAGTACCCAACTAAGTTGTCTTTGCAAGTCAAAGTGCCTTTTTCATCCACGCAAGGCAACTCTGCCACCCAAGCTACTACATGTGATCAAGATAACTGACCAATCTTTTGCTAAAAGGAGGCTGAACAAGAATGTTTTTCAGGTCAATGTTCCTGGATAGACTATTGGTTTGTACAACTCATCTAGCTCTCCTGAAGAACAATATGGTCAAAATAGTTACAAGTTAGTAGTGTTACATTAGTAACATACACTGGGATGACGAGTCAATCTATACAAACTTTTTTAGACAACTCCAGTTATATATGGTAAATATTTTTCATACAGATACTGAGTCACTATGTTAAAAAAAATCCAACTCATTCACAATATAAAGCCCTCTATTCTGGGTCTCACTATACATTTTTCAACATTCAACAGCAGAGGTGCTAACCTTGTTGTCATCTGAAAAGGATGAAAGTGTTTCATTTAGTCGAATACTCTCAAATTCTTGATTGTTGGCATAAACTCGAAAGACCTTAAACTGAGAGGAAGGAACACCGACAAATGGTTCCAATTGTTGTTTGAAGGCAGAAAGTGTAATTCTTTTATCAACATGAATCAACAACCCTGGGTAAAAACAAAAAGAAGAGAGACCAAGTAAGCAGTGTTTGTAATCTGGTGCTACCAAATTGAAAGTGATATCCTCACAGTTGCACTGGAATAACTAAGTGAGCAACCATTTTATACTTTCCTCTAACTCCGACTGTAAGGTTACAGGGAAGGCTACTCTAGAGAGTTTGTTGCTGGGCAAGGAGAATGGCTTAAATGAAGAACCAGACCTTACAGTTGACCTTGAGTGCCATCACTGTTGTTTCTAAAATAAGCTACTTTGATGCCTTAAACAGTAAGTCTGATATTACTTTAAGTAATTAAGACCCAACAATATGAAACATCTAGTCTGTGTATCTCCTCTCTTGTCATCAACCAAAGGTACAGGGATCTGGGGGAGGGAATTAAATTTCTTAGGCTATAAATCTGCACTCTTTCACAGCTCAGGACCTGGACACAATCAGATGGTAAGACATTCATACTGGCTTCTGGGTTGATTCTTTATTGATATTCATTAAAAATTAATCGTTCCGAGAAGAAATATTACAAGATGAGCATCTACCAATTACTTAAGTCAATCAGAAATGAAGCACTGTGCCCACAAAATAACACACCAAGTTCATTAAAGTATATACTGTGAGTGGCAGTGGCTTATGGATACAGAAACAGTTAAAACTACAAGACCAAATCAAATAAGCAAAAAATGTATGAACAGTCCACTGCATATCGTGTTTTCCAGGACACTTTCTCACAAAAGGCATCACAGACAAGCAATGATTCAATCATCTATGGATCAGCATGTGGGTTTTTTAAAATTAAAAGTCTTGTCCAAGTATGTCAAGTATTCCTGTGACTTTTTTTAGATCTTAGACAATTTTCTCCAATACATTATTTCATATTTATATCAACAATAGCAGGATCCTATAATCTCTTTGTCACATCTAACCATATGCCACATACTCTCACATACAAAATACATATACAGTGAGCCCTTCCCTTATGCAGGGGATCTGTTTTGGATCCCCCTGCATAAGGGAATTCCGTGTATGCTTGTGTGCCCATTGTAAACAATGGGGTGCATGTGCACTGTTTGTTTATTTGTCACACAGTTTCAGTGTAAGCTTGAAGCTGCATTTAGTGCACCTGTGTATGGCGCAGGCGCACTGTACTTGTATATCTGGTGGACTGGATCCAAAGTTACTCTTTTGTGATCAGAATTTACCAAATGGTGGGACAGATGAGAAGAAATGACAATTTTTCGCAATCATTTTCCTCCAGCTCACAGCACTACCTTGTATACTGCTACATAGTTTCTCTTGTGCCTCCAAAGCACCCTTTACGAGAAACACTAAAAGGGGCTATAGGAAGAATAAACCAAAAAAAAAAAAAAAAAGAGAGAGAGAGAGATTACCTCCTTCTGTCAAGAGATCTTATAAGTGAAATTCCTCCCAAAGGTAGGGCTTTGGAATAAGAAAAAGGGCTCCTTTCAGTAGCTTGTCATGCAAGTAACACGTACTGAAATCCCCTCTTCTACAAAACTATTAAAGGGACAAGAGCTATGCCCTTATTTCACCCTTATTTCTACAGGTAGGTTGGATCCAATTTAGTTTTCTAACATGTCTATTCTCCCTCACATTTTGAATACCTAGAAGTGTCTTTTTGTTCTGTATGCTGTGTGCCTATGTTTGAAAATTAAGAAGATTTGCAGAAAGACATACAAATGTAAATAAACTACAGGTGGCCCTTCTTATCCACAGATTCTTAGTATATGGATCCAAACATCCATTGCTTGTAAATATTCCAAAAAAATAATAAATTCCAAAAGGAAACCTTTGTATTGTTATTTTGTATAAGGACACCACTTTACTATGCCACTATATAATGGCACTTGAACATCCACAGATTTTGTTATCCATGGGGAATCTTGAATCAAACCCCCACAAATACCAAAGGTCCACTGTACATATATTTCTAGATTCAAGCCCTACAGTATGTTTTTCTTCATACATACATTTCTGTCCCTCTCCTGCACCTTCTTCTGCGATGTAGGGTTCTGCCTTGAAGTACATATATTGTGTTTCTCCCCTGCTCTTCCCACTTTCATCATATTCACTGTCAGTTCCAGAATCCTCTTCAGCTGTATCCCACGTCTCTTTTTTTCCTTCATTGGCTTTGGATCTCCTGCTGCTTGTTATGCTGTGTGAGTCAAGTCCATTAGCCAAGGGCATAGGGGCATTGTCTACATTGCACAATGTGTCACTGCTGTGGCTAGAACTAAGGATATCACTGTCGACTGAACTTGTACTTCTGTCATTATTCAGATCAGAATCTGACCTCTCCTCTGACTGGAAATTATCAGGATCAGAAACCTGAATTTGGTTTTCAAGTTCTCGATTTTCTGTTGACGTTGATGAATCTGCTTCATTTGAAGGTGATTCAATGTTTTCAAAGTCACTTGCCTCTGTACTCTTGCTGCTGTCCCCATTATCCCCCTCTTGCTGCTGCTGCAGAGACAAAGTTTTAAGTTTTTCAGTGCTCTCTTCTAGAATAGCTTCTACTGATTTCATATTACCTAAAGGTCCTTTCACTCTATCACAAATTTCATCTAAGTTGCCAGAATCTCCACTGGCTTTCTGAAAAACTGTCCTTCTAATCTGTGTTCCAGGAGACTGTTCTGGTAATGAAACATACAGTCTAATTGTATTTGCATGGCGATCCAGGAGTTTCCACAAATGTGAATCTGTAAATGGCAGCTGTCGATCCTGTGACTCTGAACTTTCAATAAATACCTAAAATATAAAATCAGACATCAATACAAAAGAAAGCCTCTACTTTTTAAAGGAAAATGTCTTGAGTACTCACACATACAAAAATAAATAGAATGAATTTGCCAGTTACATTTGGCTACATTTATGATCTGGGCCCCAACGTTGCTGAACCTCAGAAAACTGTCACACCTTGTAAACCATTCCATTTAATTATTTTAATAAAAATACGTTTGAGATAAAGGTTATTTTAAACCATGTTGTGATAGGGTGGATTTTTTTAAAAAAATTCAAGAACAAATTGGGATGAAAAATAACTTACTTTGTTGCTTCTAAAAAAGCCTTCCGTTTTAAGAGTTTTGTTGGCCACATTGAGAAGACGCAAGTCATTGTAGCAACGTTCCAGCACTACTCGCATTGTTTCAGCAGGCAAATGGATAGCCTGAAGTGGCACAAAGAAATGAGATATACTTTATTTCTGTAAACTGCATTGGTCATGTTCATCTACCAGAGGGGAGTGGGTAACAATACATTGGGAGACCAAATAAGTACACTACCCTAAGTTCATAATCAACTGTATAATACAGGAAGATGTGATCAATTTACCTTTGAAATTAGATGCTTGAATTCTGTGACTGTCTGGTTCAAATATGCACGAACACTAATAGGAGGAGCCACAGTTTCTTGTTTAAGGTCAACAACATGAACTTTTACCATGACTTCTGTCAGAATAAGAAAATACATATTATATGTGAAGTTACGTTAATTAAAAAGAAGAGTGCTGCTATAATCTTCAACAGTTCCTTAAGTTGTTTAATAAGCAGCTAACTTAAAACCTCGTCAGACAAATCACTTATGTTGTATGCCCTTAAGTGGTTTCTGATTTATGGCAACCCAAAGACAAGGGTATCACAGGGTTTTCTTTGCAAAGCTGGTTCTGAGGGAGTTCACAAGTGCCTTCCTCTGAGGCTGAGGGGGTGTGACTTGCCCAAGTGGGTTTCCATGGAGATTTGACTTCTAGTCTCCAGAGTCCTAGTCCACCACTCAAATCACTTCACTTGTTGGCTCTCACATTAAAGCACTTAGTGAACATTTTAAAACTATGTGGAGTTGTGCAATTTAGAGATCTCCTGTAAAGAATTCTGTTTCCCTTACATTTTGCCCTCTGTACCCGCAGACTTGCCATCTGTGGATTTCAGCATATGCAGACAGTAAGCCCGCAATGGGGGGGGGGGGTGGCGAAGGAGGAGGTGGCAGCAGGAAGAGGAGGAAGGAGCAGGAGGAAAGATGTGAAGGAAGAGGCGGCAGTGGGGCAGAAGAGGAGGAGGAAGAGGGAGGGAGAAAAGGAAAAGACAGAGGCAGTGGGGAGGCAGAAGAGGAGGAAGAGGGAAGAAGAAGAGGGAGGAGGAAAAGCAGGGGAAGAAGGGAGGCAAGGTGGGCTTTGGGGGAAAGCAAAATCCCATTGTCTCCAATGGTGGCCAAACCGAAGGCCTATTGTATATAAACAGAAGAATTTTATAACACATTACATACCACCAGGTTTATAACACTGAAAAGCCTGATCTGGCCGCCTTGTTTCCAGAAGAAGATCAAACATATATGTTGACTTAACACCTCCAAGCAAGATTCCCATCGGTGTGTCCTCTTCGCCTTCATAGGATCGTTCCAAATAATCGTGAAACTCATCATATTTAACAAGACGACAGCAGTTCAGCGGAACTGCTTCTTCTAAATCCATTATCTAAAACCAATGCAAAGGTGAAGAATAATACATCCAGATGCTGTCATTTCTGGTCAGAATTTACTGGTTAAAACTAGAAGAAATCATGGATAAGGAAATAATAAAGAAACCTATTGTTTCAATTTTGCAGTTTGAGCAAGTATGTCTAACTAGCTTGTTTCCTCATTTAAAAAAATTAAAATGCATGTTCATACTTTTAGAATTACAAAAACAGTAATGCTGGAATCCCCGCTCTAAGAAGTGGATGGGAAAAGTTGCAAGGTTTCTACTGTTTAAAATTCAGACCTGTGTATTATTTTCCTCATTCAGAAAAAGTGTCACAGGTAGCTGAGTTTGTTGCAAAGACTAATAAGATGGTGACTTCAATTATGCAACTATTTTAATCATTACACTTGATGTTGCTTAATCAAGATAACACTCATTTACTGGTTTTTTTTCAAACAGACAAGTGCTAATTATACATACACACACACACTATGGCCTAGAATCAAGATCAAAAGAGCCAAACAACACAGGTACGGGAAGCACTTCCATGATCAAATGCAACTTGTCACAAAATTCCTCTCTCTGATGTCCATAGCATTCTGCTACTAAAAATTCCTCTACCCCTTAAGATTGTCAGCAGGCCTTGCCCCCACAAAAAAGGGGGAAATATAAAGGGTGGACTAAACCACTCATAGGCCAGAATACTGTTTGCAATTTATGTTGGCATAATATACTATTAAATCAGTGTGTACACTTTTTCACTTGTTTTGGAAAGAAGTAACCACTACCTCCTTGTGCAGCAACCCCTTCCCATGCAACCACAGTTTGACAATGCCAGGGCACCTCCATGGCCAATCGGTGATCAGGGGATGGAGACACCTTGAACAACCTGTGGCTATACCCATTCAAATAGAAACAATGAAAAACCACCAACTCCCTGGAATGCCATCAAGTATGCTGGAGGTCCAGGAAAGCCATAGTGTTCCTTTTTCCCATCCTGCTGGGTGCAGCCATATAGCACCTTGAAGCCTGGCCACTGAGTGGTCATGGAGGGAGGTGGTGTGCCATGGTGCCATCAAGTGACGTAATTCAGCTGGAAATCCAGAAGTGCAGCAGAAGTCTCAAAAAACTGGTATATATTTACACACTGCCAACTCAAACATGACCTTGGCCAGAGAGACTAGTGTTTGCAGCCTTTAGGATCCTGCCCAATTGTCACCCAGTGAACTTTATTAATTTACCTTATAAGCTATCTCCACAGCTTCTTTCAGAGTCTTGTCCTTGTGGACTTCTAGTTTATTCTCCATCATTATTTGTTTCACAGGATGCATACAGAACAGTTTTATCTATGCAACCATGAATAAAAGAGAGAAAGTCAAACAGATTTTTTTTTAAAAAATGCTAAGATAATACAAATATCAAGTAAAATGCAATCTCAAATTCCACAACAAAATTGCAGGTAACCAACAATTTACAAGAAAATTGAAACAGAAACTAAAGAACAGCAAATTATGTCTTATGGTATACACACACACAACACACCCCTAAGAATTTTTCAGGTGTTTCACATTTACCAATACAAATGTTCTATCTTTAAAAAAGTGATGCTACTCAAAAATGGAGGTCCAGAATTCAGATATAGAGACATCAGATAATGAAAAAAATCAGAATAACATTATGTTATCTAGCCATCAGACAACCAAAAAAATCAGAACATTATGTTATCTAGCTTTTAATGATATCATTTTATAAATGCATAAAGTATGAACCCTGTATCTGTGAGGGATACATTCCTAGACTCATAGTCTCCAAAAAGTGAAGTAATCAGATATCCAAAAAGTGAAAATAGTAGATAATAGTGAACCCTCTATTTCCGGCAAACAACTGAAAAATATGTTCCCGAGTATAACCAAGCAAAGATGGTCCCTCTAAAAATCTGGAGGTGCTCCAGCACAACTCTATGGTCAAATTCCATATCCTGATGTCTAAAGAGACTATATTTGCTTGAACACAGATAAGTGAAACCATCCTGCAGATGTGGGAGGTAGGATGGTACAGTATTTTACAAATGGTACATTAAAACTCCAATACCGAAATCCAACATAATACTAGAGGATGAAAGCAGGGTGCTAAAAAAGTTCTGATGGTTTTTCCAGCTGTGTAAGGAATAAAACACTTGCCCTTGTAGGCATGCCACTCTCTTGCTACGCTGCCACTTGCGCCACCATTGTGACCATTTGTAGAAAAACTAAATTTATCTTGAAATACCTTCACATAAAAATACTTTGACATAAAAGGTACTAAATTATGTAAAGTTGTACAGTGCTCAGAAGAGTTAATATGCATACTGGTCTTAATTGGAAGAGAAAGAGATATACTGAATTTAATTAAGAGAGAATTATAGCTTTTTGGTAACAAGTAAGCAAGCCTCTATTAATAGAATGACCACATAATCTTACGCAGCCAAAATTAGTTAATGTTGTTGTGAGTTGTCTTGAGCCCTAGTTTTTGGAGAAAGGTGAGATAATAGATCAATAAATAAAATCAAGCGCAAACCAAAGATTTTTAATTTCCTCTTTTCTTCTACATCAGAGGAGAATGAAACGTGCCAGCTTGAGATTTGTACATGTAAGACAAATGCATAATTTAGCAAATGGGAATAACAAGAAAAAGTGAAAAGAAGCCAAGGATGCCAAGAAGAAAAACAAAATGAAAATCACTGAGGTTCATGAACACATGTTCACTCTGATGCAACTGCTGCAACATATGAAAGGGGACTGTGCTACAACATGTGCTGGATGGAGGAGGGGGTTATCATGAAAAGGCAGCTTAGCTATATAAGTTTCCAAAACTGAATAGTGCAGGTGCATGTGCTTCAATATGTGTGAATCACAAGAGAGCAAAATGAAGAATCACAGTCCCCTAGAGGACAGAAAAGACAAAGTGCACATGGAGACACGGGTTATTCTTGGTCTGAGAAAATACATTTCACTGGATCACAATTGTTACTAACTAGCACACTAGTTTGCTAGAGATTAGGCAGATAACTCAGATAACAGTCGGCTCTGATATAACTTCTTTAAATAATTTATACCTCTTCACTATAAAGAAACACTACAATATATAAAATAACTCTTCATTCTATTCAGAGCAGAAATTCTGCTGAGATGAAATTTGCCAAAACAAACCTTGCAAGTATTGCGCTCTATCTCCCGTTGCCTCTTTTCTTGTTCTTCTAACTCCTTTTCTTTTTCTACTAGTCTTTTAATATGTTCTGGATATTCATTCACGTCTAGGAATTCTATCAATGGAAATAAGAAAAATAAATAAATTTTAGCTTCTTTTCTGGAATATTCAGTGTTCTAATTAGTTTATAATCTATTCTTCCACTAAAGGCACTCTGGGCACTTACATATGCTTCTCCTGCAGCTATTCAGTCTAGATGGCATCCAGACACACAGCTTGAGAAGCAAGATTGCATTATGTGCTTAGACCATTTCTTGAAATTTATTATCAACAGTTAGTGTGTAATTTCATTTGTTGTATCATTTCATTAAAGATAGTTAAGAAACATAAAAAATGTTGAATCTATAGTATAACAGGTTCCATAACTGTAACTCTAGTTCAAGTGGTCCTCTGTGAATTCACACAAATGGGTTATCCTGTGCCTGCACAATGCATCTTTCAGAACCTTCTATATAAGCATCTCCAGCAGTCCTATATAGGGGGCTTCCTATTGAAACCATCTAAATATAAGATTGTATGTACAGCACTGTATAAATTTACAGCACTATATAAATAAAGGTTAATAATAATAATAATTCCATTGATGCCAATGCAGCAATCCATAGGACAGGCAGGACACAACAAGGGAAGGATGGGTGAGGCTGTGTAAGTTCACAGAGGGCCATTCAAAGAACTGCAGTTCCAGACATGCAATCTGTCCTTTTTTGTGGTCTCTGTGAGTCACACAAATAGGAGACTAACAAGCTACACATATAGGAGGCAGGAGTGTCACTGTAAAGAAATCAGACATTTACTGAACATTAAGTGAAATGCAAGATATCAAAATATGAAGCATTAACATAATGCCTCCTACCCATATCAGGCAATAATGATATAGGCAATACCAGCACAGAAACATTTCAAGAGATGGAAACAGACATATTGCTTACCTGTAACCGTATTTCTGCAAATTCACACAAATGGGTCATTCTGCACCTGTGCAGTAAGCTTTGGAACCTTCTACAGCTGTTGGAGGTGTTTTGGTGGTAGCCCTGCTCACTCCCCAACTGCCTTATTAGCCGGTTTCCCACCTAAACCCTCAGTTCCATGGCTGTCAAAGAAGCAGCCCAGGATCGAAGGAGAGGCAAGGCATGACTGTGTGGCGAGGATGGGTAGGATTTGTGTGAAATCGCAGATGACCACTTGAAGAAATACAGTTACAGGTAAGCAACCTATCCTTCTTCATGGTCTCTGCAAATGCACACAAATGAGTTAGACTGACAAGCTTCGGTCAGTGGAGGAGGGAGTGCCATCCCACAGAAGAAAGATACACTGTTCCTGAAGAAAATCGCCATTTGTGAAACCAAGCCCAAGTACATGCATGCAAACATCAAGATGAACAGACCCACTGATTTAACGACACTACAGAGTTCAGCAGAAAATCCAATACTGGGACATAGTGGAGACACTCACAAATACAGGTGAAACATTGCCACTGGCAGAAAAACTGGCTTGCCACCTAACCGTATGTTGCACAGACTATAGATAGAATCATAGAGTTGGAAGAGACCACAACGGCCATCCAGTCCAACCCCCTGCCATGCAGGAACTCTCAAATCAAAGCATCCCAGACAGATGGCCATCCAGCCTCTGTTTAAATACGTCCAAAGAGGGAGACTCCACCACTCTCCGAGGGAGTTTGTTCCATTATCAAACAGCCCTTATTGTTAGGAAGTTCCTCCTAATGTTGAGCTGAAATCTCATCTCCTGCAGTTTGCATCCATTGTTCCACATTCTAATCTTTGGAGCAGCAGAAAACAAGCTTGCTCTTTCTTCAATATGCCATCCCGTCAAGTATTTAAACAGGGTTTTCATATCACCTCTTAGCCTTCTCTTCTCCAGACTAAACATACCCAGCTCCCTAAGTCTTTCCTTATAGGGCATGGTTTTAAGACCCTTCACCATTTTAGTCGCCCTCCTTTGGACACACTCCAGTTTCTCAATGTCCTTTTTGAATTGTGGTGCCCAGAACTGGACTCAGTATTCGAGGTGGGGCCTAACCAAAGCAGAATAGAGCTCACAAGCTGCTGTCTACAGTATCGAAGGTGGTGATCCTTGCGCCAAACGTTAATGTGGTATTGCGCAACAACAAACACTAACAGTTATGACATCAGTTGGCCTGGAGAGATGGGACAGGTATGCACATCCAGAGATCTCAAAGTATCCTAAGGGGTGGACAGATCTTTAAATGTAGGTTTGAAACAGAGGGATGCCCCCCAGAGGGCATTCCTGCCCAGAGCAGAAAATGGAAAGGAATTGAAGCAGTTGTTTGCCATCTGTTCTAGGAAAGAGAGTGGCATCAACAAGAACCCCTTGGAAGGGCCATGCACATGGGAAACAGACATGTATTCCCTACCATATATAGTGGACCTTGGTAAAGAGGCACCAACTGCCTTAACTGACACTCATACTGGGAAGTGGCAAAACCTTTACCCTGTGAATGATGGACTCTGTGTGATGGTATCAAAGCCCCCCATGGGGGGGGGGAATAAGATGATCACAACTGTGCTGGTTCCGAGTACATAATGGTAGTGTCCCTAGGTATAAAGCAAGCAACCAATTCATGTGTTTTGATTGTACAGTCCTGAAAGCCTTCATATGGTGAAGGATTATCTGTACCAAGAGTGCCCAGGTTCTGTTCCCAAGATTATGGGGGACAACTCAGAAGTCAGTTGCGTCCCCAGTTGCGGAGTACAATTTAAACTGTCAAGGGTATCTGTACATAATACCATGCAGCATGAGAGGAAGGACGACCTCATAAAATTGTAATGTGTGAGTGTGGATGTTCTCCCTCAGTATGGAGGGAGCACCACGTTCCCCGAATCAGCTATATAGGGATAGCAGTGATGTCGGGTCTCAGTACAGAAGGAATATTCACGCTGTATACCTATCCAATAATGATGGCATCGCTCGATACCTAGAGAGCAATCTGAAATACATCTCGGTTTCAAAAGAGATGAGAGGTAGTTTATGAATTGCATAATGGTAGTCTCCAGCACAGAGACAATAACCATAGCCTCAAATCAGAGTGAGCGTGCCAGGGTGATCATGGCTCGGAGGCAAACAAGTGATCACTGGTAGTGGTTCGAGAGATGACTTGTGGGAGCTGTAATAGGCCTAGGCCTTGAAAAGGAAGGGACAAGCATGGCCCAGATTAGGCAGT
This sequence comes from Urosaurus nigricauda, assembly GCA_034509955.1. Taxonomy (NCBI): domain Eukaryota; kingdom Metazoa; phylum Chordata; class Lepidosauria; order Squamata; family Phrynosomatidae; genus Urosaurus; species Urosaurus nigricauda. Next base: position 99,896,552 of record JAOEGL010000001.1, read on the forward strand.
GTGCTTGCAGGTAGTTACCCTCGGTACCAAGGAAACACTGTGACTCAACCGGTTTGACCGTGGAGGAGGATCAAAGTGTGGCTGAGAGCCAATCAGTTTGACACTGAAGAGTCAGGGACTGATGAGGGTCGAAGTTGGGCTGCAAGCCAATTGGTATGACTCTGGAAAGTCAGGGACAGATGAAGATCGAAGGGGGGCAGCCATCCAATCAGTCTGACCCTGGAGAGTCAGGGACTGACGAGGGTTGAAGTCGGGCTGCAAGCCAATCAGTATGACCCCAAAGAGTCAGGGACCAATGAGGATTGATGTCAGAGTGTCATCTAGTCGGTATCACTGCAGAGAGTCAGGGACCAATGGGGGTTGAAGTCAGGCTGCAAACCAATCAGTATGACTCCGGAAAGTCAGGGACCAATGAAGATCAGTCAGGCAGCCATCCAATTGGTTTGACTTCAGAGAATAAGGGACTGACGAGGGTCGAAGTCAGACTGCAAGCCAATCTCTATAACTCTGGAAAGTCTGGGACTTATGAGGGTTGAAGATGGGCTGCAAGCCAATTGGTATGATGCCGAAGAGTCAGGGAGCAACGAGGATTGATGTCAGACTGCCATCCGGTCGGTATGAGTCAGGGAGTGATGAGGATCAACGTCGGGCTGCCATACAAGCGGTCCAAGTCAGGCAGCCATCCAATTGATCTGACCCTGGAGAGTCAGGGACTGATGAGGGTTGAAGTCGGGCTGCAAGCCAATCGGTATGACCCCAAAGAGTCAGGGACCAATGAGGATTGATGTCAGGCTGCCATCCAGTTGGTATGACTCCAGAGTCAGGAATCAATGAGGATTGACATCGGACTGCCAGCCAATCGGTTTGACCTTGGAGAGTCAGGGACCGACGAGGGTCCAAGTTGGGCTGCAAGGTAATTGGTATGACTCCAGAAAATCTGGGACCAGTGAAGATCAAAGTCGGGCAGACATCCAATTGGACTGAGCCCAGAGAGTCAGGGATCGACGAGAGTCAAAGTCGGGCTGCAAGTCAAATGAAGATGCAAGGCCAGTGGCCATTTTATAACTTTTCCTCAAAGATAAGAGGTGTGAAGTGCATCAGTATGGTGGGTGCCATTTTTTTTTTAAAAAAATTCTCCTTAGGAGTAAAAAGGGACTTTACCAAGCATGCCAGCAAAGGGGGCAGCCATCTAAATTTTTTTTCCTTTAAAAAGGTTTCCTCAGAAAAAGAAAGGGCCTTGCCAAATACGAAGGCAAGGCAAGCTGCCATTAAAACAACTTTACCTCAGAATTTAGATTTAAATACACAATTCTCTAAGGTTTATCACACTAGGGGGCAAGCAGGATTTAAACAGGAATTAAACAGGAATTAAACAGGAAATGCTTTATGTTTAACATAGGACATTTCCTATTTAATTCCTGTTTGCCCCCTAGTGTGATAAACCTCTCCAAGAAATCACAGCACTTGTTTCTTATTAAAGTTTATTAGAAATTTAAAAGATAAGTACATGAATTACACAAAATAAGACATACAATTACAAATACTGGACAGTCCATAACTAACTATTACAAATGGCATAACATTAGAAACAAGAAATACAAGTAATAACAAATAGTAACATACTAAAAAACATATTGAAATTTGACTTCCTGGAGTTCGTTCTGATCTGCCTCCAGACATACATGTTATTCTGATATCTTTGAATACATTACTAAAAAAGAAAAAAAAAACTATTTCGAGTATAAATCTAAGAAAATCTTGTATACATTCCATTTTTAACTTCCAGTAAAGAAAGTATTTTAAGCGTCATGATTTTTTCTCTATTTTGTTTTAAACAAAGAATCTATTATAATAAAATATTTTTCCTTTTTTCCCTTTTATAATTTAAGCATCCCTTCATTATGTCATTCATGGATTTAATTTTTCTCCTTTTTTCGTTAGGTATTCTGTCAATGGAGGCAAATCACACTTGTGGAACAGTCCTGGAGGTCTTGACATAAACACTGGTGGTCAGGATTCGACTGTTCCTTTGAGACTGAGGGATGGCTATGACTTTTTTTTCCCATGAAGTACTTTTTCTTCTTGTATTCACTCTCAAGTCATTGACTGCATTTCAACCTCCAGTAATTTATCCAGTATAGGTGTGTTATGCAACTCTTTGTCAGAAATAGCCCATGCAGCCTTTGATGGGACCAAGATGGATTCCCACCAATGAACATTTGGCTCGATGGTGATCAGATGAGGTAGAGCTGAAAGTGAAGTGGACTTTGATGTTCCTTCTGCGGCTTCCATACTGATGGAAGCAGATGGCCTAAAAGACAGCATTTGAGACCTGGCTGCTCATACAGGAGTGCCTTCAAACACTAATCTCTGTTTCATCTTGCTTGAGGTGTAAAGGCAGTACATTGGGCACAAGACAAAGCCACATTAGGCTTGCCCAGACAGCCAGGCCACTTCAGGAGTTCATCCCATTTTAGCACCTGAGAAGACATACTTTTCTGAAGAATGCCAACATGGGTTCAACTACCAACACTAGGCAACTCATATCCAATGAGCCTAGTAACAAGCCATGACAAGTCTGAAGACAGAACGCAGTTCCTATTGATGCTGCAGTGGAAAAAAAGGAATTGCCAGTTTGGGCAGAAATGCCCCTACATAGGGCTGCTGGAGGTGGATGGCTACCACCAAAATGCTTATGTAAAACTTGAGAAGGTTCCAAAAGATGCACTGCACAGGTGCAGGCTAACCCATCTGAGTCACAGAGACCATGAGGAAGAACTTAATGTGCATGTTAAAGTACTTGTGTACATAAACATATTGCACTGAAAAATAACAGTAAATGCTTTAGCTCAATTTAATATCCAGTAAGGGCCTAAATACCCTAAAAGCACAAGATCTTGACAGATCATAGAAGCTATGTAGGGCCAAGTACTTGGATGGGAGACTGCTAACACATACCAAGTGTACACAAAGTTAATTCATCATTACACACACACAAGCTAATTCACCAGAGCACACATTTCATTACGCTTCCATTCTATTTCAGCCCCCAAAGGACAACTGTATCATGGTTCATTCATAAATTTGACTTTTTATAAAACAGTTGTATTTTAAAAGCAAGATTAAAACGTGAACTATGTAAGCATGTACTTACTTGCATTTCTCATTGTGTCCTTCAATCTATATATAAGCATATATGCATTTGTAGAGCTATTGGGGAAATTATTTTTGAAACAGAGTCAGTATCTTGCATGTCAAAATAAAGTATATGTTCATAATATATCCAAACTAAACATGTATATATTAACTATGTCTTAAAAATAAAACCAGTTCAAGGCCTCTTGTCAAAAGATCTGTAACTGGCACCAATTATTTCAAAAGTATTTAAATGAAACTCAAGACACTGTAAAAAGGCCTGCAAAATTAAGAAGAAATCCTCTTTGCTCTAGTTAATTACTTAGAGATTAAATCATTTGGTGGCACATAAATGTGAAATGTAACAGAAGATACTGACATGCCAATCATTCATCACTCTGAACATAATATATAATCAATAAAGGTGTATTATCTGGACTATATATGCTACACAGCATTTAAGAGTTTCCTAACCTTGCAAAAGCACTGGAATAGTATCCTCTGCTTCCAGTTGTTCCACCATATGTTTTCTTTATGTCTTCATGAGTTATCTAGTTTGATGATTAAGAAAACACATACTGTACATTGTTTCATACATATATTTTAGAAGTAAATATCAGAAAGTTTACAAGCTGTGAATCAAAATTATGTCTTTATTTTGGAATCTTTCTTTGAATATGGACCAACATGTGAAAGATGGAGTGAAAACTATGTATCTTGTATAACACAAGTACTGCTGAACAAGTTGCTAGATCTAGATACTCCCACACTCTTTCCTCATGAGATTTAGCATTATGCTACACCCACATATATCAATAGTAATACAATGCCAATTTAAAAATGAGACATACATTATTAACAGTATCGAATGCTCCTGTTTTAATATTCTAGCTATTCAGCCATCCCTTCTATTCCCTCATCTTTCTTTTAAATGCTAACAGCTAGACAACATTTGATGCCAAGGGAGTATGTTCACGCCTAACTGGCTGTTGGGTTTGGGGGAATTGCCCCCTTAGGTTTTATTCTTTGTCTTAAAGATTCCATGCATTTGTGCTATCTTTAGCATGCTTTTCAGTATGCAGAAATGAACACATTCTTGTTTATGGGTTGTGCTTTCCTCCCCTGCAAAATGACAGCTGCTTGGAAAAAGAGTTGGCTCTTATTATATGCAATGTAACTTACCTTGCTAACATGTTGATCATTGAAACTGTACCACTGGTCATCACTAAAAGATTTAATGCATGCATAATAATGGCCACCAGCTGCACTTCCCGAATGGACCATAACAGAAAACAGTTCATACAATAATGAATTCTGTGAAATGGGGGAACAAACCAATGTATTGTTCAGAAAAGCTTACGGTTACAAGTATCTGTATAATTTTCCATGATTACATAAAACAAAATTTTAAAATTCCAACAAAGCATTTTATTCATCATAAAGACTGGCAGCTTTTCACATTATGAATACAGAAACTATGTGCCATGAAGTTAGTATGAATGCTTGAAATTTTATCTTACACAGCTATCCTAAATAGCTCCACTGTGGCCTAAACTGCTAATCACAACTGCAAGACAGTGAATGAATAAACTGCTGAACAGTATGTCCGCACCAGGTCTTGCCAAAAAACAAACAAACAAACAAAAAACAAGTGAATTTAAATGGAGAGGCTTTTGCTGGGGAAGCCTGGTCTTGCAAAAAAGCAAGTGGATTTGAATGGAGAGTTTTTTATGGGGAAACCAGATCTTGCAAAAAGCAAGTGGATTTGAATGGAGAGGTTTTTCCTGGGGAAGCCAGATCTTGGAAAAGAGAAGCAAGTGGATTTGAATGGAGAGGTTTTTCCCGGGGAAGCCAGGTCTTGGAAAAAGCAAGTCGATTTGAATGGAGAACTTTTTCCTGGGGAAGCCAAAGCTTGAAGAAAGGACCAAGAGAGAAGTGTTTTTAAATGGGGAATTTTTCCTCTTTGAGGGAAAAGCTTGCTAAATGGAGCAGAGAGACGCAAGTGCTTTTAAACAGGGAGTTTTTCTGCTAGGAAGCCAAGGATTGGAAACGGACCAGAGAGGGAAGGAACTGATGCCCAAGGGAGATTGGGGCAACTCAGGCTTGCTTGCTTTGGGACCCTACTAAGCACTGCTCTTTAGTTGACACCTCTATAAGTCTACCCCAAGATTTTAGAGGCAATTTTGGGGCATAAATTTCTCGACTTATAGTCGAGTATATACGGTAATCCCTTTTAAAAACAACTGCACAATTTAATTTCCTCCTGCAACCCATAAGTTACTAAGTCAGTTTGAAGTGAGCTGACCACACATTTATAGTGTTTTAGAGAAAGTGATCCAGCCAGTTGTCAATAATTCTTATGAATACATTAATCAATTTTCAGGCTAACAACCACTTTTATGAATGAGACATGTTTTCTTCCATAGCAGGATGAGAAATCTTAAATCAATATTCCTGTTCACATCCAACCTTCCCCCTTGCATTATATGAAATGAATGATGGCTGGGAAAGATGTATTTTTACGGGTCATACCAGCTAATGACTTTGCTATTCACACACTATGTACCTTATGTTTCTTTTTAGAATATCATTAAGAATAGCCTTGGGCCTTTACAGACCGCCCCAGCTAGGGCTGGGGAGGGTGCAGTTGCTGAGAGCTCGCCAGCCCTAATCACACTGTGGGTACAGCCTTTTTGGGCCATCTGTAGCGTGCCCTTGTCTCCTTTCCAAGACCTGAACATATATAATACTCAACACTGGAAGAAACATCTCTGTAATTGTTGTTTTTCTTCTTTGTTTCCAGGCTTCATTAGGCTTACTTTACACTGTAAGATTTTACACAAACTTGGAATTATCTTATTTTGGCAAGGTGCATTGTTCATTGATAGAATAACAGCATTCCATCAATAAAACTTGCATTTCAAAATATCTCAAATACTAGTGGAACAAAGATAATAACACTAAGTCTTTAAGACACAGTAAACAGCTACTTAGCCATTGTTAAATGTACCTTTTCATTGGCAGCTTTTGAAATCCTTTCAACAGTACTATTGCTTTCAAGACATATTCCTTCATCAACTCCATCATCATTAGAAAAATCATTGCTCATCTGATCACTGTGACAACTGCCTTCATTCTCTGCTCCACTGTCAGTGCAACTCTCTGTTTGAGGGGACTTCTTAAAACAAGCCATAAGAATTAGTTTTAAGAATTATTAAGCACCTGTCAATCAGGAGAAATATTCATATCTAATATACAGTGAACTGTGCATACTCATATGCTACTGAACAAATGTTATGTTCCAACATAAAGAATTCCTAATCTAGTTCAAGTATGAATTGATTCTCCTAGGACTCAAGAACTCATTACCCTTATCTACATTCACCTAGAAAGAGGCACACATAACGAGGGGACATTTCAGGAAATGGAAGGTTTGTGTGCTTCTCAACAGTCATTGCAAAGGCTCCTTGCTCTAACTGCACACATGCCAGTATGTGTTCAAATGTAGGAGAATAAGAAAGGAAAGAGGGCTATATATAGACCAATTGGAACTTTGAACACATAGAAGCTACTTCTATACTCCAGTATAGATCAAGATCTATAATGTCCAACTATAATATAATATTTCACATTTCACATTTAAAAAGTCCACAGCTTTCCCGGGTCTGCCCATTCCTGTTTTAGTACATACTGGCATCCAGATTTTCAAAAATGAGCACTCTCAAGTGTCACAGCAGTCAGTCAGTGTTGATTTATGATTAAGAGCTTTAAAAGAACCCCAAAACGGGAACAAATTCACACTGCTTTGTATATGATACCTTTTCTGACAAAGTTACATTTAAAAAGATATTAAAGATCATTCTTAACAACCTCCCCACCAAAAAACAAAAACAAAACAAAACAAAAAAAACCAGCTGCACTTTCATAATTACCTCATCTTCAATATCAATGAATGAGCCCATGTCTAGCTCTTCAGGAAATGTCATGCGATCATTAAGTTTTATCCTGTGCATGGTGGTATAATCAAAGTCAAATCTCTTTAGCTGCAAGGTTAGCAGATATGGAATGTGCAAGAATCGCAAGCCCTGGAAAACACAAAAACAATCCCGTAGGTAATAATTAATTTCATTCTGGTGCTAGAGGTTCAGTCTTTTCATAGTGGACTCAAAAGTTTATTTACCTTTCTGGCATCACATTTCTTCTTACACCGTTCACAGAAATACTGATTAGGGCCATCAAGGATCTCAGGCTGAATGAAAGCATGTAGTGCTTCCTCCTAATTAGATAAAAAACAGATTTTAACTACTAACAAAACACAGATTATATGTACAATCTGGAACAGCACAGCACAGCTTGAAACCAAAGATTCTTGAATTCTATAAGCTGAAGAAAATACTAAAAATGCACAGAGAATGGATCGTGCAAGGGGGAAGCATAACTTTTTTTTTTTTGGCATTTTGCCTTAGGTAAGCAGCTAAATCATGATCAATAACACATTGGATTTTACTATGTGGTTGATGGTTCCATCAGGATTAGATTTTGTGAACGTCCTCAAACAAAATCAGTCTGTTATCTTGCACATCACATTAAGTCACAGGGTACAGTCAGTCACAAAAGTAAATCATTTTCACACCCTCACCCCTTTGATGACAAATGGCTTTGTTCTTTCAGGAACAAATGCAACATTAGAGAAAGGATATGGTTTAAAAGATACATTACTGCCCTATTGTCCCTGATGGGTATTGCCATACTTTTTTTTTTTTGAAAACACATATGTTTCATGTAAGAAAATGTGTATGGATTGTTTGATACAAAAAATATATTAATTTTGCTGGCATGACCACTGGACTTCTGCATTGTTCTGGGCTTATCTCTTCTCAGTTAGGCTTTACTGAGGGCTCCCAGTTCTGCATTTTGTCTATGTTTGGGGGCAACAACAACAACAATAATAATAATAATAATAATAATAATAATATTTATTTCTTACCCACCCCTCTGTCTGAACAATCGGGGCGGGGTACAACAAGGTTAAAAAACAGTCACAGTTAAAATAGTTCAACAATCCCATCCCCATCCTCCCACCTCTTAAAATAGAATTAAACTAACAAAGATTAAAACAAGTTAATATAAAATAAACTAAGACAAACATATTAAAACCCACAGTTCTTATAACTCAATCTTTCCTTAAGAAGTGATGTTACAGAATGAGTCACCCAAAGAAGAGAATAACAGAAAAACTAGTCATAGCTTGGCTTGCTTCTCTCCAGCTAGAAACCAAATCAGATTGGTGAGTCATAAAGAAACGTAAGGGGTAGAATTCTGTGATGACAGAGAATTCTTACTTTTACACATTCTATATGTAAATCCTTTTTTGTTAAAGTTTGGAATTCAGAAAAAGACTGCCTCAGCTTTCACTAATTAAGCTATAATAAGAACATGCTATAATTGTACTTTGACATTCAAACAATGCACGCTTCTTTACTTCGCCTTGAGAGAAAGGGTTTCTACTCTATAATGAATTGACTACTTAAGAGCTTGAGCTTTCCCATTCCTGAACTGGATCACATATGGTTTAACATTTGATCAAAAATGGGCAATGTGAGCAAGTCAAGAGATAGCTATTTCCAGCAAACTTAAATACATAGTTATTGCAAATTTATTATGCATCCACTTCTTCATAAAGCACTCTAGAAACTTGAGGAGTGTAACTATCACTGGCCATCAGTATCCTCTTCTTAAGGAGGGCAACTAAAATGGTGAAGGGTCTGTAAACTATGCCCTATGAGGAACGTCTTAGGGAGCTGGGAATGTTTAGCCTAGAGAAGGGAAGGTTAAGAGGTGATATGATAGCCTTGTTTAAATACTTGAAGGGATGTCACATGAGGAGGGAGCAAGCTTGTTTTCTGCTGCTCTGGAGAACAGGACCGGAATAATGGATGCAAGCTCCAGGAAAAGAGATTCCACTTCAACATTAGGAGGAACTTCCTGACAGTAAGGGCTGTTTGACAGTGGAACACACTCCCTCGGAGGGTGGTGGAGTCTCCTTCCTTAGAGGTCTTTAAGCAGAGGCTGGATGGCCATCTGTCGGGGATGCTTTGATGGAGAGTTCCTGCATGGCAGGGAGTTAGACTGGATGGCCCTTGTGGTCTCTTCCAACTCTATGATTCTATGATTCTATAAGCAACATCCATGACCAGCTGATGGCTGTGCAACCTTGGGCACTCTGTGTGAAGCTGACCGATACTTCTTTCAACATCCAGGCAGACAACCTTTGGAAAGAGAGGGACAGGAAAGTGTGACTCTACGGGATCTCCTTGACCTCTCATTGGTAGTGATTACTCTCTTGGTAAGTTCTGCAAGTTAAGAGATGGAGATGCCAAGTTGCAGTGATTTGCTTAGCTTCAATAGTACTTCCTAAAGATTGTAATTGGGATCACTACTCTATCTTATAGCACCTATAAAGTTATATTTTATCTGCTGTATTTTTCAATATATACAAGAAGCCTATTTGAAATTAATATTATGGTGATGACACCGAGAAATATTTCAGTTTCAACATCTGAGCCACTCAAAGTGGTGAACTGAAGACTCGAATCTGCAGATAAGATAGTCGAGGGTTAAAAAAAGTAAGAGCTTAATCTCGAAAGTCAAGGTAAATAGTTCTTAGGGTGATTAGGTACAGCCCACTTTGGACGGAATTGCATTTTCTCCAATGGATCATGTAATCAGTGTGCAGACACTCCTAGATCTAGCTTTGTTACTAAAGGCTCAAGTAACATCATGGCCTGGAGTACCTTTTACCACTTCATGCACTTAAACTAATGAGAAATCTAGATAGGGACAAGTTTGTCACTGCTGTCCAGGTCCTGGAAACTTCCACTTCCTGTTCTTTAAAATAGCTGAAAAAAATCTGGATCACTGTTACAGGTATCTCGTTTTGCAATTATATAAGATCATCATATACAGCTATCTGGCTTTTACTCCCCCCACAATGATTTTGTTTTTGAATACACTTAGAACTTGAAGTTAAAAAGTAGCTTTAAAACGTTTCAGAATACAGATAATTTCCACATAAGAAGACCAGGACTGCAGTGTAAGATTATGCCAAGCACATCCCACCTGCAACACAGTGACAAGGTCTTTTCATGACTCAGTCTCCTATGATTCTTGCCTGCTTTGGATTCTTTTCACTTTCTGTGGTATATGAAAGAAACTAATACAAGAAAGAAACCGACACGTAAAAGGATAGAAGCAGTTTGTCTCTAGGGCAAACCTTCAGTATTCAGATGTCTATGATGATAAAAAAGATATAAGAGAAGGAGGAAAAACTGCCTATAAAGCACTACTCAGAAAATGAGGCTGACTAGAGAGATTCATGAATAAAAAATATTTAATAACTTGGGTCCCTCCCCCCAGGTCCTTCTCTGTCCTGTACAGTAGTTCTGCAAGGAGTATTAAAAAGCATTGCATATTTTTTAGGTTTCCCAGAAATTTCAATTCTTTTCTAGAAAAGCGCATACTACATACTAAATTTCTAGAAATTTTATATTCCTAGATCATATATTACAGTTAATACAGAATGCACCTCATAGTATATTACCTGGGATTGACAATCAATAAGACATTTTGCTGGGATTGAAAGAAAATCACTAGTTTCCAGTCCATTCCAGTTAAAGATCATAATGTTTATCTCCAAAACTATACCAAGTCTGATCCCCAAGTATCAGCATAAAGTTTACCCCTATGCATCCTTGGCCTACATCAATATCTTCTTCTCCAAGTGCTCCCATCATCTAAGTAAAACAATGGAGAGTGCAGGGAAAGGACATGTTCTTTGCTATATTATCCCATCTCTGGGACTTTTTTGCCCATGGAATATTGCCAGGCTCCCACGTGCTCTCATTTTGGCACCAGGCAAATAATTTTTTACTTCCCATAGGCTCTTAAAATGTGTTTTGATCATTCTGACTTACGATTCTATTGTATCCTTGAGTCAGCAAACTGCTTGTGTAATGAACCACCCCACCCCCACCTCCTGACTCAGAGCTGCCAGGTGCAAGAAGTATGAAAGGATGAGGCATATCCATGGCATGTGTGGAAGCCTATTCACACGACAAGGGATTTCAGTCGTCACTAGCATAGCATCCCAAAAATGAATGCTGAATGATGGTACAGAAATTCTTTAAGAAAACACTGAACCACACTGTCTTTGACATGAGACTTGAGTTACTATCTCATAAACTTTAAAATGCAACTGTGACATGTTTTGGGCATATCAAAGGCAGGCCTTTGGCACTCTTTGAGACAAAAAATTAAGAGATTTCCATTTAGTTCTAAGTGCACTATCCCATTTCTTTCTTCTTCACAACAGTATTTTCAATCATTTAAAAGCTGATGTAATGATATGCAAAATCATGTGACAAATCTAATGGAGGTTAAAATTGCTTGCAATTTTTATATAAAGAATTGTTTTAAATCCCACTACAGCACTTGACCAATTAACTTGAAAATTGACAGAAGAAGGGGTTTCCATGAACTCATAAACCACCTTCATAGATAACCTTGCCATTTTATTTTATGACTAGTTTGAAAGGCAGATAAGGTAATTTTTTTAAAAAAAATTCTAAAAGTCCATTTCTCTCAAGGTCAAAATTTGTTCCTTGATGTCTAAATAAATAACGGGGGCTGAGTTGGGCAGTTGACTCACCAATTGCAAAATGACTGGTACACAGCTTATAAGATTACTATCTAAAGCTTGTTGTTTGATGCATCCCACTTGGGAAGGAGATCAAGGATATGGGAAGGTCTTCAAAAAGCCTCCAATTCATCCCTTCTCCTTCCATTTCTGAGAGCTCAGAGAAGCACTAAGAACAAACAGAACAAAAGTTTTACAGCCCTGGCTTTTCCACATGAAGAAAAATTCTGTCACTGACAAAAGAGATGAAATTCTTTACAAAAAGACTGTTCACAAGACCACAATGGCTCACCAAGAGGTGGGAGAAGATTCAGACAGACTACAGAGTGAAATGAAATATCACACTTCTCTATTTCTCTTTTTCATTGCCCTTTTTTAAAAAACCAAGAAAATGACTCAATACTTTGGCTAAATACTTTAAGAGTCTAAATCAGCCCTGTATTAATTCAAAAACAACATTTACACCAGAAGGGCATTTATAGAAAAATGTTACATGAATGACAGTTTCTGCAGTTTAGCTCTATTGTAAAAGCAAGAACAAACTGAAGCAAGCATGCACACTTCCAAAACAAACTGTAGAGTTTTAGACAAATATGATCAGGGTGCTTTTCCAGGAAACAGCCAGAAATGTTATAAATTCTATACCCAAACATTCCTAAGGTATATTTTCCATAAATTTCTCACCATTATGTTAAAACCATGCAACATAAAATGTTACATCTCTTTCACTAACAAATAAATGGCATGGGAATGATTGACAAAGTGATCATGTAAAATTTATATAGACTATGTGTGATGTGCAAGTCAACAAGGAACCATACTATTCTACATATAACGAAAAGAAGTGATTTTCCTATGGATCTTTAAAAACTAAATGAAAAATCATGAATGGTAATGTATTATTTAATGACTTTATTGCTTACCAAGGAAGAAGTGATGGTTAAAATAATTAATATAATGGCATTTTGATCGCTCTTTTAAAAAGTCTCATTTATTTGACCTCCAAGTTTTTAAAATAAACTCAATTAAACCTTTTCATTCCGATTTTGCTTGTTTATTTTCTCTATAATTTGTGTAATGTTGCTTCTGTCTTCTAAAGATTTATATTCATGTGTACTAGTATTTTCAAGAAGAATGAATACTATTTCCCACTACAACATTTCTCTTCATAATATTTATATTTCATTCAAGGTATTTACTTTCTAATATCATTATTTACTAGAAGGGGATGAATCCAGACCAGCAAAAAAAGTATCAGTAGATACTTGCAGCCTAGTTCACTTACTCACTGAAAATCAATGGTGCTAAGCCTATGAAGCCTTCTACCTTTTTACCTGGTTATAAGGATCATTATATTCAACAGGGTTGACTTATAAGAAAATATATCTAAAACTGTCTTATTAACCTGACCCTAACCTAGTGATTTTCCACAAATTATCATTACTGATAGTATCAACATACAGAAGACTACTAACAGTTGCTTAGGACAGTTGCTTCCATTGAACTGTACAGTAATAAAGTTTTTTTTTTTTACAGAAGCATGGAGACATTTTAAATAACACTATCTGATTACAACAGCAAAACGTCTTCACAGATACACTATCATAGATTGACAACAAAGGAGATTATCAGACAGGGAAGAAAAGCGAGGAGTAAAAGGCATAACTCCAGCATAATCGCACTGAAGATTTTCAGACACATCATGCTCATCCAGGACTTATCCCATGAAGAGCCAGGAATGCACCAGCAACAAACCATTCATGGGGAAGTATTGGGAATGGTTTGTTGCTGGAGCATTCCTGGATCTTCACGGGATAAGTCCTGAATGAGCGTGACATTGTTTGAAAATCTTCAGTGTGGTTACACGATTATGCTGAGAGTATGTCTTTACCCTCCATCTGATAATCTCCACAGCTTCTACAAGTTACTGCTCTTTGCCATTTAAATGTAACATCACATTCTGACTTTTAATATTTGGGATAGTGGTTATGTATTCAAAACAGTCACACAACTCATGTGTATGAAACAACATTTTCTAAGACTTCAATTTTAGAAATGGGGTGAGGTAACTTTCAATAAATGCTCCCATCGGATTGAAAAAGGGATGGCATCATATCTAAGTTGTTATAAACATTAATTCCCTTCAGAAACATTTGTACAACATCAGACAAAGGTAGAATGGAAGAAATACACAAGGCTGGTAAGAGAGCTTGAGCCTGAAGTACTTAACCAGTATTTGTGCAGCCCTGCACTGAAACAGGTCTTAACTTATGTCTTCCCACATTTGAAGTAAGTTTCATTTTATACTGGAAGATGTGGTTGCAACATATTAGAAGGGTGTTAAGATTCAAGCACAGAGTTTCTGTAACATAGGTACTAAGCAATGTACACCCTGCAGTTCAGATATAAACCATCTCTGCAAAAATAGTTGACATACACTGAACTTTATATTTTTAAAGGTAAGCAGCAATATCCTATCTTGTTCACATTGAGGCAGACACAGCCAATTGATAACAGCAGAATTCCATGGATTCAGTGGTCTAACTCCAACTGTAGTCCCAACTACAGTAGACCTATTAAAGCAATTGGATTACATAATGGTTGATTTAACATTCAGTGAGTGATTTAGTGGGTACTGTAGCTGGCACTAACAATTAGGCCAATATTTTTTTCTTGGCAATAAGGGGAATTGTGACAAACATCCTCCTTATTTATTATCTTTAAAAGTACAAATAATTTTTAAAAATTGTTCTTTTACCTGGCCTTGAATGGAATACAAAACCATAATTTCAATCACAAATGATATTATAGCTACACAGTTGTTTGTCCATATCCACAGCTTCTTTATCCATGGACTCAACCATCCACAGCTTAAAAATATATAAATTACAAAAAGCAAACCTTGATTTTTTCCATTTTATAGAAGGGACACCATTTTACCATGCCACTGTATATAATGGGACTTGAGCATCCACAGATTTTGGTATCCACGGGAGTTCCAGGAACAAAACCTCAAAGATACCAAGGGCCCACTATAATCTCTATTTGAGTTGAAGAATAAGCAGCAAGGTAATGGATGTCTTAAATACATTTTATTTAAAAATTCTCATTTAATTTTTATTACAACTATAAATGCAAACTGTTCATAGTCCAGAATTGCCAAAACTGGCTTTTTTGGCAAGTTAAGCAAAAATACATTGTTGGTATTCTGTAATGTTTTGAAGAAACGGGAAATCACTTACCTCTAACTAGAGGACTTTGAAGGTAGTATCCTCCTTAGATTCCCTATTTTGGGTAGTGCCGCCTGTGGCAAGTCCCCTGAGGAACTGACCAGCAAGATCAAAAGAAGTTTCACAATCCCTTCCACAAGCCCTATTAGCGCATGTATTGTATTCATTATATCATTGGTATGATCTCTAGGCCAAATCCTTATTCTTATAAATGAAGGATCAATGGAGGATACTACCTTCAGAGAATTTTATTTAAAAACAGGCGATTTTCCCCTTCTCCAAAAGCAAGTATCCTCCATAGTTCCCAACTGTTGAAAGCTAACATCTAAAACATTGTCTACCACAAGAGAATCAATTTTGCAATCCAATGTGGGAAAAAATGTAAGCTCAGACAAATGGAGCATCAACAGTTTCCACCATAACAATATTATGAATAACCTAGTATATGAAAAATGTGATTCTGTTCACATATTCAAAATAGAAACAGATAATATTCTACCTACAAAAGATAAGGAGTTTGATATCTGTGCAAGTTTCTTGTAAAGATATATATCAACATACACATCCTGTGACATTTAATTAAACTGCTCCTTTGTTCTATCTAAGAGCAAGAGTTTTTGTAACAACAGATTATTACACTTTTTAAAAATGCAATAACATCAAGGAATGTATTCCATTACTATCTCCCATTATTCAAAAGGATCCATTAAAAATACAGGGTGATTCAAAAAGAATGGTGTGAAGAAGGTACAACTTTAATTGTGTGCTGAATGCTACTCAAAATATGGAAGCAGTTCTATTTACTTGAGAAATGTGCTCTTTATATGCCCACAAATTATAATCTGCATGCAGATAAATAGTACATTAAAGTGGTTAAAACTACATAGTTCCCAATTTAATATGAACTGGAGTGGTCAAAAAGTAGCTGGTTGTCCACAGTCCAATACCAGTTGACTACATAATTCCTGCACACTGTTGTATTCTTGCACAATGTAAGCCTTGGTCTATTCCTGTAAGTCACTTAAGTTAGAGGCAAACATATACACGTAGGCTCACTTCTGTTTTAACTGTGAAGAAATGATGTGAAGTATGCATTCACGATTTGTTCATTCAGATGACCATGCATATTCTATACTTGTTTTTAAAAATTTCAAGAGACTTTTTTTTCTTTTAACAAAAAGGAATATATCATATATACTCCTTTTCTTGTTTGCAAAAAGCAATAAACCAGAATTTAAACTTTTAACACTGCTGTGCAGGAGGTCCGGGGGTGAAGACAAGAATCCGTATTACAAGAAATTTTAAATCTTTGTAGGATATTACAAAGAATCTTAAGATATTTTAATCACCTATGGTCCAAAGGGATAATAAAAAGCTAGATTCATAGATACAGTTAAAATCCAAATCAAATGAATATACAGAACTAACATATTTACTGATCATATCACACTTAATATTACACTTAATATCACACTTAAGCCCTGGTGGCGCAGTGGTTAAATGCCTGTACTGCAGCCACTCACTCAAAACCAGAAGGTGGCGTGTTCAAGACCAGCAAAGGGCTGAAGCTTGACTCAGGCTTGCATCCTTCCGAGGTCGCTAAAATGAGTACCCAGATTGTTGGGGGCAAATAGCTTACAATTGTAAATGAAGCTGTTTGTTTAACAAATTGTAAGCCGCTCTGATAGTCTTGGCTGAAGAGCGGGGTATAAATAAAACATTTATTATTATTATTATTATAAGTCTGAATGCTACTGTGCTGTATGGAAGGATTCTGTAAATAAATATTTTCTGAGAGTTGGATCCTCCTAATCCCCACACAATTTCATATTAGAATTAGAATTTCTAATTGTTGTTATTCTACAATAGCTATCGCTAGCTTCAAGATAATTAATCTGAAAGGCAAGGTCCACACAAACATCTCTCTCTCTTTTTTTGTTTAAAAAAAATGCCCTTCTAACAAAGAGGCAAAAATTCTGTTCCTAACACAAGACATTGCTGTGCTTACAATTGTTAAACAATATTAAAAATTTAAATGTTCATAAAAATACCTGTGAGCATACCAATGTAAAAGTAATACTAAATTCATGAAGTAGTATGAAAAGAAACTTAACAAGTATATCATAATCATTAAATTCATTGACTGAACTTCCATCCCCTTAGACATGCACCAGTAGGACTCATTGAAGGGTTAAAAGCCTTCCAGAACTTGCTAGCTGGTTTACTGCACCAAGACGGACAACCCAAGATGGAGTATCTAGGATGATACTTGCCTTTCAAGGAAATGATACCACGGTTGCATTATGTATGTAATGTGTGCATAGATCTACTAGCAGTCAGTTTTAACAGTACACACCACGCTTGCAAAAGCCTGATTGGAGCCATAAGGTCGAATGACCAAAGGAATATCCAGGTATGTATCAATTCTCCAACTCTCATAACCGCATTCCAGACATCTTACATAATCCTTCAGCTTGCCTTGATAGAGCTGATTTATGAGATCAGCCTGCAAATGAGAAAGAATTTTAATATTCAGCATAGCTTAAAGAATATAATGTTTTACATATTTTGCTTTATCCAAGATCACTTCCCATGGCCTTTAAATACAGCTAACTTAATCTCTTTGTATTGTGAAGGTAACACTTACAGGGATAAGACAGTAGTTCAAGATGTATGAATTCTGCTAATCACTTTTGGTTCATCCTTGCATTACTTTTATGCAAAGACTGGAACATACTCTATTGTACATCCATTATGATTTCTATTCCAGACTCATGGAGATTATTGCCATTCTATGCCAATTTTGCATGTGCTCATCATACGGCTTTCCTCTATCCCCATGATTGGCAATTTCAAAACAAATCTGCCCCAAACATTTTTATATATATGATTCCCAAGTTCAGGGATTTTATTCATCAATAACACTCAGATTTTTTTAAAAAGGTCACAGAGCACTAGACGGAAAGAGATGATTCAGATTTAGTATCAGATTCCCAACAACAGCAAATAAGGGAAGACTTCAATTTGTTTGCTACAAAGTTTTAGCTGCAGACCTCTTTTTTCTTTATCTGGGAGGGGAGGATATCTGTACCACCCTCATCCATGATCAGTAACATCACTGGTAAATTATTTTAAATCCTTTGCAGGAACTGTTCTTGGGTAGCCAGGGGGGTACGCCCAGTGAAAAAGCTTCATAAGGCCCTTCCCAGCGGACGAAGGTCTAAAACACACTGTAGAAATAATCCAGTTTCAGAATGCTTTAACTGCCCTGGCTCAATGCTAGGAAATTCTGGGAACTGTAGTTTTGTGAGATATTTAGCCTTCTCTGTCAGAGAGCTCTGGTGTCATAATAGACTACAATTCCCAGCATTCCCTAGCACCGAACCAGGGCATTTAAAGTGGTCTGAAAGTGTTTCGGACCTAAGAAAACTTGGATCACAGTTTAGGAAGAAAGAGAAGAAGTAATAGAGCAATATTAGAATGACTATAATACCATCTGGTGGCCAAGGTTAGTAATGCAACCAAGTTCATCTCAAAGCAAAAAGCACCTTACTTTTGCATAGCAGAACAGAGCTTGGAAGTACAATACTACCCCTGTATCTGCACGACCAATACCTGCACTTTCACATTCAAAAAACAAATGTTCTATGCATTTTTAGGTCCTCCAGTGCAATTCTAGGGAAGTGTTCTGTTTAGGTCCTCTGGCACAACTCTATGGAAGTCATTTATTTCAGTAGGGTTCAGTATTAACTGCAGTTTCGTGTTTCGATGGTAAGTCCAGGAACATATCCACTGCAAATAGGGGGTCATACTGTACTGTGTTACTTTTCAGGGCAGCAATGTTATTTTTGAAAATTTGTGGCTGAAGAGTGGGGTATAAATACTCCAAATAAATAATAAACAAACATCTGGTTGCATTGTAATTATTTTTAAGTATAATCTTTACATGGTACTGCTAATGCATTGTTTTGGAGATATTGTTTTTGTTACGTTTGTTTTTCAATTAAAAACAAAAACCAGAAGCAACATTTTAGTAAAAGAATACTCCTTTAACAAGCAAAAATAATTATATATATTTAAAATAATTAATTACTTTTTCAAAAAACTAAACTGCACAGCTCTGCAAAGCAAAGCAGAGACGATATGCATGAGACTGGGCCTTCCTTTCCCAAAGTTTTTCTCTGGTTCACTGGAGGAATTGTATGTGGCCTTCCCAAAGAGCCATGATGGCTCTAGCACCAGGATAACCTTAGCTCACTGGAAGGGTATACACACTCTGTCTACAGCTGGAGTGGAAGCTTTGTGCTTGTCTTCAGGCACTAACAAGCGCTGAATTGTTGCTTTATTTTTAAAAACTGGCTATTTGTTTTGATGCCCATATGATGAAGGGGAGAGGCAAAGGCAAAAGATGGGACAGAGTGGCTTAGGAGAGGAGGTAAAGGGAAAAAATGCTGAAAAGAAAAACAGTAGCAGTCAAAGGTGCAAATGGTAAGCTGGAGAAGAGTAAGAGAGGATTTTGGTAGGAGAGAAGAAAGACGAAATATTATCCTGGGTGAAAGCAGGGGGAAAAACAACAGGGCAGAATTCAGATGCAAGTCCTAGTGTCAAAATTTGGGCCACATACTTCCTCCCTTTTAGTAGCATGACATAGTCTATGCTTGCAGTCCTCCTTCACAGTAAATGGAGAACTACATTACAAAATTGGTCAAGTACAAATACAAATTACAGTACACTGTTATCCACATTTCACTTTAGGGAGTGGTGGATCAGTTCAGTTCTCATCAGAATTTGCAAAACATCCAATTATTTATTCCTATTAATCTTCTAGCTTCCTCTCTTTATCCCCTAGTGGTTGCTGAGAGATGCTCCTGCCCAGTAAATCCTGCAGCTGGTTCTGGATGTCTCACAATGGCCCACTCTCCACCAGCAGGAGATCTATTGTTTTTGGCTATTCGAGCAAGGCAACCCCTCAGGGTGCCCTGGTTCCTGGGGACCCTTTTATGTGTGAGGACTGCATCTAACCCTGAAAAACTGCTCAAGAAGAACTGAGTAGCTAGAACTCCCCTTTGATCTGTGTTTTCCCCTTACAACCCAAACAAGAAGTCCTAAGTATTTCTACTATTGACTAAGTGGAATATGGATTTCTTCATTTAGCCCTACTTTACCTTTTAAATCCAGCTGTAATAAACACTCCCTATCATTCTACTATTATTTCTAGTATGAGCATTACTGGGAATTTCCATTAATTCTATTAATACAAGAATAAATCTAAAGAATTATACCTGCTCTGTTTGTTTCCATTTTTGTTCCAAAGCATCAAACATGACTCTACAGAGTTCTTGTACATCATGCTGCTGCCATGCTGTTGTAAAATAAAATTGTTTCATTTAGTCAACAATACATGTTCTATTTTCCATTTTAAACATCAATAACTTAATTTTGAAAATGAAAAAGTAGGAAACACAATAAGTGACAAAAGGTAGTCACGCAATTTACTTCTCAATTCATTGTAACACCTGAACAATGTGAACTGAATCTGTATACTAATACATACTGAATAATCAAGTAATAAGCAGGAATTCATATTTCAGAGTCCCTTATCTTCAGTTCTGGGTTCCCTAAAGTAAGGTACAGTGGGACCTTGGTATCTGCAGGTGATTTGTTCCAGACCCCACCCCCCACGGATAATAAAATCCGTAGGACTTCAAGTCCCATTGTCCCCAATGGTGGCATTTACATGCAGCTGTGCTGCCATTAGGTACAGCCCTTGTCATCCCCAGTGGGGGCATGTGGGTGTGGCTGTACTACCATTAGGTACAACGGGACAACCTGAATGGGGGCTGGCCCTAATGGAAGTGCAGCCACGTGAATGCACTGCTCCGCTGCTGCTTTACTTCCTCTTTCATGCATGTGAGCAAACTTACAAAGTCATTCCAGTTAAACTCCTCTTACATTTGAACTCTTGTTAAATAGCTTTCAAAGAAGTTATGATTCAGAAGCCAACATAAACTCACAGCTTCATGCCCTGGCTTATTTGAAATCAATTAGCTATCACTTGCCAGCTCAGATCAAAGCTATGGACTGTGGCTTCTTTGTTTCTAACTTCATGAAAAGAAAGAATAAAGCAGCAGTGGAAGCCTCATGAACTATGTGCATTGCTCATGCATATCCTGGTTGATTTAGTGAACATGTAATTGTCTGAATAAAATCAATAATACTTAATATCTAATTTTTCACCAAGCAGTTTAACCAAATATTTTGTTTTAATTACCCTCACTACTATCCCATCCAAAGCTTCTTGTAACATCTGTTGTTTCAATTGCTCTCTTTTTGCTGGTTTGTAATAAAACAAACAGCCTTTGAAGCTGGTAAGGGATGCTTGTCACTGGATCTTCTTCAGATTCCTCAAATTCCCATCTATTAACAAAATGAGGCATTTTAGTACCACTGTGAATATAAAGCATATAATAATAATAATAATAATTGTATCTCGCCTCTCCCAATATTGGATCGAGGTGGGTAACAGCAGTTAAAAACAGTAAAAATCCAACATATTAAAACATTAAAACATAGCAAAATGTAATAGTTTCCAATTCCCCATCTCCCTCCCACCCTATAACAGAATTAAAATAACAATTCCCAGTGAAGTTCACAATACAATCCATCATAGCCGGTGGGAACAACTAGACAACAGCAGCTAGACAATAGGAGAGCTCAAATACAATTTAAATTATAACACACTGTTTAAAAAGAAATGCTCTTCAAACATACATTCAGAGATGTTCTTTGGAACAGCAGGTTATATGGAAATATTAGTTCAAGGAACAGGTATGTTTATCACAGTACTAGCAGATCATTTAAGAAAACATACCCATTCACATTTGAACAGTTAGTGCTACCAACAAGCCTGCAGTCTGTTTCTATTCTCTAGAAGAAAATAATATGAAGTACTGTTTTAATAAAGTAACCAAAAACAGAAATTTGTAAAATATGAAACTGAAATCAATTTATTGGGCAAGTTAGGTTGAACTCTTACATAAACTCTTGGGAACACAGTATGATTAAACATGGGCTAGTATTTACACCAAGAACCATATAGTGAAGGAAAAAAATAATACAAATGTTTGTGTTTTGGGTCCCTCCCCAACCAACTATACTGTTGGGGGGAAATATTTCAGGAGGAACATAAAGTACTGGTAATTTGATCTCCAATACAGAATGCAGTTCCTTTTGTAGAATCCTCTTAACTTTATTATCGAGGACAACACTCTAGCACTTTATTCATCAGTAAAGCAGCACATAAAATGGATATTAAAATAATGGCAGGAATATCATCATGAGACAGGCAAAGGGTGCCTGTGGATTGCATTCAGCCCCACAGAGCCATTTGTGAGACCCCACAACATCCTTAGAACTCAAACAGTGGCTACTCCCTGTGTAAAAAGGTCACTGCTAAAATGGCCAGGGGCCAAAAAAAGTGGGAAAATCCCCCCCCCCGTACCTGGGAGAGAAAAAAATTAGTTTGTTTTGTTTTGTTTTGTGAGCAGAGTACTGCAGGGGAGTGAGACCCTCCAAGGTCTCCCTGGAGGCCTTGGCAGTCCCTAGCCTCTGACTCCCGTCGCAGAATGTCTGCTTATCAAAAGTACATTCACCCATAACTGTGTACAACAAGATGGCATTATGGTCCAGCCAGTAGTTTTGATCCATATTTTTGTGTATCCTGACCTATATGTTCTTAACCTGTGGGCCAGTGCATGGGAGGGCTGCAATGCCTCCACAGAGGGTCTAAGAAGGCCTAAATGCCTGTCACTCTAACTGTGCATGAGGCAGATGAAGTCACTTGCCAAGGCAGCTATAGCAGCAACCAAAATGCTAGGGGTGTGTGTGTGTGTGTGCGTGTCTGTCTGTCTGTCTCTCTCTCTCACACACACACACACAGAGTAGCTGAATAGAGAGAAGGGTGAGAGTGAGCAGGACAGAGGAGTATATGCTGGAGCAGGAGGTGGGACTGAGGTGGAGATATATCTACAGGCTCACATACTCCCTTTCCTCTGTGCCTGACCTGGTAGTGATGACCAAGAGAATGAGAGACTTTGCCTTTAACTGGCCAAACTGCCACCACTGCTGCTGTGTACACTGGAAGTGGCTTTGCCAGGCAAAGATAGTTTCTATCTCTCTCTGTCTTCATTACTGATTGAGGCCTGATACAGACTGGCACTTTGTGCTGGCCTGTGGGTGGGGTTAGGGTGCAGAATCCGCACGCTGGATGCCCTAACCCCACCCCCAAGGCGCCATTTTGGCACGCACCGGTCTACATGGGACGAGCCATCATGACGCTTCTCCAGTGCTGCATCCACATGATGCATCACTGAAGGGGAATCATAAAGCCACACCGCAGCGGCTATGGCAACCCTTGGAGGATGCATATGCACTCTCCAGAGGCTGGACCAGGGCTGCAGCGTGAGGTTGCCATGACCCCGATCTGGCCAGTAAAGGGATGGCTGCAGATCGCCCCTTTGGGGTGGTCTGTATAGCCCCTTAAGCATGAACAGTGAGTGTACAAGCCAGATAAACACAAAATTATAGGCTCTTGGAATCAGGAATTCTTCAACAGTAAAACTAATCAGTTTTGAAACCTACTGCTGTAGCGGTAGCTGCATTCAAGCCAACTTTACTTATGAATACTGAAAATTTGTAAAGCTGCCTAAAGGCATAATTGTTTAAGAATAAAATCCTATTTTTAATAGGATAGGTTATTCATTTGTCTTCTAACTTCTTTGTATTAATATGGTTTTCATCTGTACTTTCTTGCCCATCTGTACTTTCTTCTATTCTCTGCTATGAACCACATAGTACAATATTAGGAGAAAGGTGGGCTATAATAAATAAATGGTATGTTTCAGTTCTGGCTGCCGCTTACGTTTTTAAAAATGTTACTGTCCTAATTATGTAGGGGTGGGCGAGTGCACAGGCAGTGAGCACCATTTTACTTCTCATCACTTCTCTAGCAGGCAGCATAGAGATTCAGTGTGTGAAAAGTGATATAATGTCACTGCTAACTGCCATTCTCATTCATCTTTAGCCAACTTTTCTCTTTTTTAGTGTTTTGGGGAGGTTTGAGGGGCTTTGTACGAGAAGAAAACACTGCATGTTATGACAATTTTAGCCCATTTAGCGGTAAAACTGTCAGGACCACGTTGTAAACAGGTTTGAGAAAATGAAAATTATATGGCCACTAGGTGGAGCTGTAACAGAAGTTATTACAGTTCTAGTGGCAGTTACACGAGTCTGCATTTTGAAACAGTGCATCATGGGCAGGCTGATGCAACTGTCATTTCTGAGAGAGAATGTCAGTTTGACAGTTGGTGTTATAGTAACTGCCTCAGAGGTTGCTATTATGGCCGGTTGATTGGTAAAGTAACTTATTTGTGAGTATTTAAGATGGATGTCTTATACTCTGTGTAATCTTTGTAAATAGTTATGTAACAAAGATTAAAGAACCCCCATTTGAGAGAAATCTCACTGTACTGAGATTCATTCCTGTGTGAGAGGAAATTTGCCATGAAACTCATTCTTCACAGACCTCCTTCTGGCATCCTGTCCGCATACATAAATTCTGCTTGTGTACGCTTTGACAAGGGTTATGAACCCAACACACACCTTCCTGACAAAAACAGCCTGAAAACAGCCTCCAATTAAAAAAAATTGGGGAGTGCTGCTGGGGGCTGATGAGATCCTTTGGGGAAGGATGTTTCCAAGGGCTACAATTAAGAATCTCAAGGGATGTGCTATATGCAGACTGCACTTTGCTAGCCCTGTTTTAGAGTGTGCAGGTCATGGTATTTCAAACAGAAGTTATTAGACAAACATGGACACATCCAGCTGTATTCATTACATGCTTCCATGAAAAATCAGAAAGCTCATTGGATAAGCTAGGAAGAAGATTTCAAATAAATACACACTTTGGAAAAAACAAAGCAGCCCAACAAACACAAATGCACACAACACAGCCTGCCTAAATTAAGGAACTATTTTATCTCCTGCACCTGGTAAAAGTGCATGACACAGTTTTAACACATATATAAACAATCACAAAAATTCGTATCTCAGAAAACAGCAATGTTTTTATAACACCTCTGAAAGGCAGAATACAAGAAAAACTGATAATAACATTTATGACCTCTTGTACTTACTTATATAATGCATTTCTAAATTCAGGTGTCATGAAAAGGGTTTGCAGAAGACTGTTCAAATAGCAGGTCATTGCTTGATTTACCAGACCTACATATCCTAAACAAAATATGAAGTTTGAAACAAGATTAGGAGTTGTGCTAACTTCCCTCCCAGCTCAACAAGAGTTAAAAACAGTTATCCTAATAGTTTCATTTGAAACATTCAGTGTTGTCTATCACCATCATCATCATCATCATCATCATCATCACCATCAATCACCATCATCATCATCATCTTCTTCTTCTTCTTCTTCTTCTTCTTCTTCTTCTTCTTCTTCTTCTTTCTTACCCGCCTTTTCTGAAGGCTCAATGCAGAGTACAACACTGGACCCAATTCACATGGACGTTTAGTGCTAATAGCCAACACTGAAGTCCACTACCTATCAACACTGCAACTGCTGACAGTGGTTTCTATGCTACACAATGATTTCACACAGAAGCAGAGGAGGAGGAACTTCTGTGAGTCACATCTGTGAGTCACAAGTGGGAGGAGCTAGGAGACTAGCTATATATAACTCCTCCCAGAGCTTCTTCTAGACCAGTTGGAGCTAGAGAGAGAAGGAGGAAGAGTAGCTTCTTGGTGGCCATTTTAAGTGGTGAGTGTTTGGATTTTTAAAATCTCTTGGGGGAGTGTGTCTGTTGCAGAGGAGGAGGAGCTTCTATGAGCCACATCTGTGAGTCACAAGTGGGAGGACTCTTTGTCCCAACTTTCAACTTATCCCAAATACAGTACTTTTTACCTTTTGAGACAAGTGGGCTACACTGGTATATCAAAGCCTCCAGTCCCCATAAAAAATTGAAAGATTTCTAGTCACCCAACCATTTTTCATGGTTCAAAACCATTACATAACATCAGTTTGTTCCCCCAACCTCCCCATATCTTAAAAACCTACAAAAACACTCAGAAATTGATCAAAACTGAAACAGGAAGTCAGAAATACCTATGTGCTAGCAGGTAAAATGTCTTCTCACTGTTATCCAAATAGCCAATATTAGCTGGCTGGACTATGACAGCTATGGGTTAGAGCTGTTCTCAAAACTGACCTCAAATCAGTCTGTGCCGGCTTCTGAGCACTTTAGATAGAACAAATCCAATGAGACTTCCTAGGTAATGATCTAGCATCACTTCTGGTTTTCAGTTTCACCAGATTTTGGGTTAATATTTTTTGGGGGAGGGGGGAGGAATCTAGCAGGCTTTTAAGGTATGTGGGTTGGGGAAGCAAACTGACTGTTTTGTAGTGGCTGTGAGTCATCTGGGGAATTTGGGTTGAATATCACTCTGGAATTTTTATTTTCACGGTGCTGGGGACTTTAGGGGCTTTAGGATATGCTTTGTGCACCCCACCAATGTAGACGGATCAAATGACTGAGGAGCCTAATTCTACAAAGAGTTAGGCATTCTTAAAACCACTGAATTCTATGGTGTTAAATACTGCAGTGTGACTTGGGGGAGCTGGCATTATAGCAGCTAAGCTGTAGTGGAACACTGATATCCAATTATCATGATGCTGTAAACTGATTTCTGTTAAGACTGTTTTCTGGATGAAATTTGGTACAGTGATGCATACAATGCGTGGTAAGGAGAAGGAAAACAGTATTTGAATTATGAAGAAATACAGCTAGGGAGTTCAGTCTCATTTTATTTGAGTTAGTGTATATATGTAGAGTCGAAGGCTTTCATGGCCAGCATCCATAGTTTTTTGTGAAGCTTTTGGGGTATGTGGCCATGTTCTAGAAGAGTTCCTTTTTGACGTTTCACCAGCATCTGTGGCTGGCATCTTGAGAGAATGATAGCCTGGAAAAGGATTGGAGATATATATCCTATGTGACCCTGGGAATGAAGGAGTAATTTGCAAATGTTCCAGCAGACAATGAGCACCAGTTAGCAGACATTAATCCTTGTTTGCATATCCTCCCACCCTGAGGACTGCCATTAGCAACAGAACAATACATTTGCAAATTACTCCTTCCTTCCCAGAGTCACACAGGATATATATCTCCATCCTTTCACAGGCTCTCATTCTCTGAAGATGCCAGCCACAGATGCTGGCGAAACGTCAGAAAGGAACTCTTCCAGAACATGGCCACATAGCTCGAAAGCTCCACAAAAAACTATTTAGTGTACATACTTCAGCAAAATAATGAAAATGCATTAACAAATTTAAAATACACTTAAAGAGATGGGGAAAAACAGACTGTTGGCTACCAACCCAGCTCTTTACTGCAGGATATGGTCCAGGAAATGTACTCATTCAGTTCAAGTATCAAGCAGTACTAAACATTTATAAAATGAAACAAATGACCTACTCTTCTAAGTGGCTAATCTTCTGTTATTTCCTGCTCACGTACACCATCCTTGTCATCAGTGGTAGCAATGCCACTTCCTCAGCTCTTTTCCCTAGTCCAAAATCTCCCACGCAGAGTGGACTGATGTGCTTGCACTCTGTCTTTGTCAACACATATTTGTTTTAATACAGGCTATTTTAACATTTCTATATGAAATATAAGGGGCTAAAATAAACAATCATACCTGTTTCCGATTTACTCAAAATTGATGAATAAGAGTAGTTCTGACTGACATAATCACTGGAACAACCAACCGAACCTTCTCGTGGAAGAGGACCTATAAATCTATCAGGATTATGACCATCTGCTCCACCAGACTCCTCCTAAAAATTAGACACATTAATTGGAGCATTTTAAAGAGGCATAGTAAAAACAAATCCATCAACAAGTATTTAAGAAAACCCATAGACTGTGTATTCATATAAGAGATGGGCTGTATAAAGCCCTTCCATTGAAAGTTGATGAGTTGGAGGGAAAGGAGCATGAGCCTAAACTGAGTCTAGCTATCATGTTTCTGCCTAATAGGTCAACACAGGTCAAATGTAACAGATCAAATATTATGTAATTATGCATCTTCTCTCTTCTGCGTGCCTCACATTGTCGCCTATGATGCTCCCATTTTCTGCACCTGAATGGTATTGGCTGGATCAAAAAAAAAAATTGTGGTGGGAAAAGATGTCTGGGAAAAGGAGTGTGTTATTATTATGTATGAAATGAAAACATGCATCCAAGCATTTGAAAGCTATAGTGGCTTTATTCTTAAAGATATGTAGTTGACTTTTACTTACCAGCCTATATAAAACTGCTTATATGACTGGCTAGAATTTCACAACACAAAGCAAAAGGGGCAATTTAGTTGTGAACCATGAAGGTGATGCACAACCTGAGGAACACAGCCTTTCTTCTCACCCTTGGCCAATAACTCAGACCAGCTTAAGGCAAATGGAGAAAGCAAGATGCATATTTCCTCATACAGTAATAATGCTTAAGTAATCATACATTTACTTTAGCCTGTATTCCAAAAAGTGTATGGTACAGAAAGAGTAATACAAAAACTACTGGAAAAGACACCATGGCACTTTAGGTCTATTGCCACCCAAACAAAACAAAACAAAACAAAACAAAACAAAACAAAACACACACACACCCAGCAGGCACACCAGAAATTCAGCATGACTTAATAGATTAAATAGCACACTGTGCCTCTGGGAAGGTAGCATTTGGTATGCCTCTGCTATTTTATTTTCAGTTCAGTAAAGTATGATTATGATTTGGTGTTTCTAAAATCCTCACAGTGCATGAATTGTTGATGTAAATAAACCAACAACATCATAAAGTATATAATCAATGTAATCTCATTATATAGTACTCTGCAACACGAGATTCAGAAACAATGCTTGACAGTGATAAGAACAGTGTTGGTATCTAAAAAGCTCAAACATTGCAGTTTTCTTCAGACATAGTACATGAAAACACATAGCACTAATTACAGTAAGCATTTCAAAATTCTCTTACCAAGGCTATTTGAGGTTGTTCTCCATCTTTATCTGTCAGATGCAGAAAATTCTTCTTCCCAGACTCAAAACCAGCATTGACTACAGATTTATCACTAGATTGGTCCAATGGTGTCTATAATAATCAGCACAAAATTGTTTACCAGATTAAATTAGCTAGTTTGGAGAATTCAGCCAACAGGAAAAAAGGTGGACAATACTTTTTAATATCACAGACTTCATATGAAATCTCACTACAATTCTGAATATCACTATTTACCAATATATTTGTTTATAGTTAGCAATGAAGTAAAAAAAAGCTTCTTCTTAACAGAAAATCAGAATTTTTCAAGATTCTGCATACAGTTCGTGAACTACCTAGTATTGCCAGTTTGCAACCACTGAACTTTTAAAAACATCCGATGAAATTAGAAATCCATTTCAAGAAGTATTTTCAAGAAATATTTTCAACCAGCCTGATACATTCATAAACAATTCAAGATGAAGTTTTCAGTACAGGCTGTTCTCCTGGTAGGCAAAGACCTATTTTTCAGGAGGGATTTCCACGCCTAATTACGAGCTGCTAAGAAAGGGCTTTGTAACAGATTGCTGCTGTGTTTCTAAATGGATTTTTAATTCAATAATTATAAATTGTTTAATGGTGTATTAACATGCTAAATTCAGTCTTAACTGTACTTGTTTGTTTGTTTGTTTGTTTTTTGCAGTTAAAAATCGTATCTGTTTTAATCATGCTATGCGTGAACTCTAGTTGCAGCTGTGGGAGAAAAGTCAAATAAATATATACACTCTTTAGAAATCAATCAAGTTTCAGAAAATCAGAGAATAAAATGGAAGTTAATTTTGTTACTGACATTTGACTCAGGATTTCCATATTTTCTAACTTCCCATGCTCAAACATGGTGGGAATGTTGTTGCTGCCATTCTACTTCTATTCCAAATCAAGTATAGAGGCCTACTACCTTGTTTTCCTTAAAATAAAACATCCTCTGAAAATAAGACCTAGTAGAGGTTTTGTTGAATTGCTAAATATAAGGCCTCCCCCCAAAAGTAAGACCTAGCAAAGCTTTTTGTTTGGAAGCATGCCCATTTTTTTGTTCAACAATAAATATGAAATCTTCTTCATGCAAAAATAAGACATCCCCTGAAAATAAGACCTAGTGCATCTTTGGGAGCAAAAAATAATGTAAGACACTGTCTTATTTTCGGGGAAACACGGTAGGTGGCAAACTGGCTACCAAACCTGTCTCTGCAACAGAAGTGAGCAAGCTATCCACTATGGAAGGCTATCTCCTTTCGGACGCCTCCTCTTCCTTCATTTTACTTATACCTTGCCCTTCTTTCAGATTGGGCACTTCTCTCCCCAGCCACTTCTTACTGGAGATATCTGGACTGACTGCTAACAGAGATGTCTGGACTGATTACTAACAAAAAGCTTTTCAATAAAGGTGTCTTGCAGTAGCTACAAACATATGTTCATATATTTTAAAATGGTATACTAGATTCAAACCAGTAGGTGTTTTTTTTTAAAAAAAACTAACAACTCTTTTTTCCCCAATAGCTAACCTGATAAAATTAAAAGAAAATCAAGCAAAAAGGGATTATTATAGTAATCTAATGAATTCTTACATAGCTGAGAACTATTTTAAATGGTGGAAAAAACACTGCATGCTTCAGAAATTACACAAACACAACATTTCTTCCATTAAATGAAATAGCTGTTTTTACCGTATTGGCAACATTGACTCCATTTCCCCAAATTAAATCAAATGTCCCATTAACATAGCCCACTTTAGTGGCCACGTCCTCAAACAGTCTTTTTACTGGAGTGGAAGCTGGTAAGTTCAAGGTGATGCGCTCATTCACTGTCTTCGAATTAGTAGTATCTTGTATTATACAAAGCACTCTAGGTTCATCAGCAGCACTTTCAATCTGTAATTTAAAAAAAAGAAAACTGTTTTGGAGATGTATTGGTCAGTAATGTATTCAATTTCAACTTTTAGCCCAAATACAAGCACATTTTGTCTAGTCTGCAAAAACAGCAGAACAACATATACAACAGCTTCTATTTCACACAGTAAAATTTCCATTCCGGATCTGTTTAACAGTCATGCTAAAGCTATACCATTCAAATTTCATAACCTCTAACAAAACAGTTTACTATATATACTCATGTATAAGTCTAGAAATTTAGGTCAAAAAATTGACCCAAAAAACCTAAGTCGACTTATCCATGAGTCAATGTAGGTACTGTACTTTAACCCTCATTTTTAAAAAAGGGAACCATCCCTGGTGAAAGGAGTGTAATTTGTCCTGGAAGCACTGACCTCCCTCTATTCTCTCATTCATCCAGCCTTTAAAGTGAGCACAAAGCTATGTCCTCTGGATTTTTGTAAATTATTTGGCATTGTTTTCTTTTACTTCATCATTTTGATCCTTTGTTACATGCCCTTATGTTTTACCCTCGACTTATCCATGGGTCATATAAAAATCCATAATTTTGGCCCCAAAACCTGCCCTCGACTTATACATGAGATCGACTTATAGTTGAGTATATACGGTATACATCAGCTTTGTGTCTCATGTAATCCTTCAAAAGCTCAGTGATACATGCACTAGTTACATCCATATTAAACTATCCCAGGCTTGGGAACTCTCTTCTACTAGAGGCTAATTATTTCCTTCTCTACTTTCTTCCCACCAGCAAGCCAACACCTCTGTATTTAGAATGAATTTTGGCTATTATTATGTAACAACAACAATAAATTTTATTTATACCCTGCCTCTCCATATGCATTGAGGCAGGTTACAACAGCACAAATACACAAATAAAATACATAATACATATATAACCAACATTACATAATACCCTATCCCCCTACCTTAAAACATAAACAGCAACACTATAAAGTACATATTAAAATTTGTTAAAATAGACATAACTGAAGCGAGACATCTTGGAGCAGACAGGGTCTGTCTATATCAGTGTAACGGGAGGTCATTCTGGAAAGGCCTGCTGGAAGAGCTCTGTCTTGACGGCCTTTTTAAAGGCATCAAGAGTGGTAATATGTTGCATCTCTTCCGGAAGGTCATTCCATTCTTTAGAAGTGGCAGATGAGAAGGCCCTCTGGGTAACCGCAGCCAATCTGGTCTTCCTTGGCTGCTATAATTTTTTTCCCAGAGGTGCAGGGTGGATTGTATGGAGGAAGGTGCTGCCGCAAGTAAGCTGTACCTAAGACATGTTGGGCTTTAAAGGTTATAACCAACACCTTGTACTGCACCTAGAAACTAATTGGCAGCCAATGAAGAGATTTTAAGATTGGTGTTACGTGGTCACCTGTAGATTTTCCAATGACCAGTCTAGATGCCAAATTTTGAACCAAATGAAGTTTCTAAACTAGGCATAAGGATAGCCGCATTGCAGAAGTCGAGTCATGAGGTTACCAGCGGATATAACACCGTGTCTAGGTCACCCAGCTCCAGGAAGGGTCACAGCTAGTGTATCAGCCGAAGATGATAGCAAGCACTCCTTGCCATCACATCTATCTGAGCTGAGAAATGGAGTGACGGGTCCAGAAGCATTCCCACACTGCAAACACAGTCCTTTGGGGGAAGTGTGACCACGTCCAGGACCGATTGACATATCTCTATACCCGGATTAGGGATCCCTACAGTGACATCTTGTCTGGATTCAGTTTAAATCTGTTTTTCCTCATCCAGTCCCTTACCGCTTTAAGATATTCATTCAGAGGAAAGATGTCATCCTTAGTGACTGCAGCAGTCTGAAACATGGAGAAACATATCTAGGTGTCATCAGCGAACTGATAACACCCCACCCCATGTCTCCAGATGATCTTGCCCAGTGGCTTCATGTAAATATTAAATAGCATTGGAGACAGGATGGCGCCCTGAGGGACACCAGATTTTAACTCCCTTTTAGAGGAGCAACTGTCTCCAAACATCACCATGTAGAATCTGCTTGAGAGATAGGATGTAACCACTGCAATGCAGTGGCCCTGACTGCCAGTTCTCCCAAGCATTCCAGAAAGATACCATGTTTGATGGTATCGAAGGCAGCTGAGAGGACCAAAAGTACCAACAGGGTCACACTTCCCCTGTCGTTACCCAGAAGGAGATCACTGACTAAGGCTACCATAGCAGTCTCAACTCCATATCCTGTCCTAAAGCTGGTTTGAAATAGATCTAGATAATATATTTCCTCCAAGATTATTTGGAGTTGAATGGCAACAGCTCTCTCTATCACTTTGCTCAGAGAGACTGGCTTATAGTTGTTTTTGTCCACGGGATCTAGGGAAGGCTTTTTCACTAGTTTTACCACTTCCTCTTTTAAACAAGCTGTAAAATGGCCTTCCCTGAAAGATGAATTAATTATATGTCTTAAAAGCATCTTTGTTGCTTCTCCACCTGGACAGCCAGCCATGAAGGGCGATGATTGAGAGAGCAAGTTGTCTTTTTCACATTACCAATGAGCTTGTCCATGTCCCGGTACTCACAGACTCAAACTGATCCAGTATAACATCATTGAGTTGCTGGACACCCTCTCCTTTCACTTCTGCAACGATGCCAGTGTCCAAGTCAGCTCTTATCTAACAGATTTTATCTGCGAAATGATTGTTTAATGCATCACAGCAGGCTATGGTATATTCTAATAAAGGGTTCTGGGTGGCGGGCATCTGCATTAGATCTCTTACCACCTTGAGCAGCTCTGCTGGACGAGACTTTGCAGACACAATGTGTGCAGAGGAGAAAGATTTCTTTGCTGCACATATTGCCACTCCACAGGAATCAAGAAAATTCCTATGGCATTTGTTATTCATTTGTATCCTGCTTTTTCCCCAAAGCGGCCTATAGTTTAAAAGCACAGTACAATAAAAAATAATCCACAAAAGTGACAATCAACTGTCACTTATTATTAAACAAACAGCTTCATTTATATACTGCTTTATACTGCCTAAGCAGTGTCTAAGCGATTTACAATGTAAGCTGCTTGCCCACAACAATCTGGGTACTCAGATTGTACTGGCTGTACAGAAGAATGCTTTAATGAATAAAGCTATACTTCTTTCCCCTTCTTATTATGTTTTGAAATGTTTTAATCTGCTTTTAATTCAGTGCTTGGTTTTAAGTTAGTTTATTTAACTGCTTTTTAAACCTTATAACTTTATAACAGATTGGTTTTAGCTGAATTTCTTATTAACTTGTGTTATAAGTCCCCTTGAGTCCTACGACAGAAGTGGGATATACATTAAATAAATACATACAGAATGCTGCTGTTCAGGTGCTCACTGGGTCTAGGTAGTAAAACTAGATTACACCAGTTCTGTAACAGCCACACATGTTACCACTGTGTTTCTTAGTCATGAAGCAGATGGGCCAAAAGTGCCAGCTTTGGGCTTTGTTGGGGGTTCAGCATTATACATGATGCACACCCCAAATGCAGCTGGAAGCTGCTCCAAGCCTTCCTCATCCTGGAACAGATGGCACGAAAAGGAGCAGCAAAAAGCCGCTCCTTGCTGGTGGCTAGGTTCAGGACCACAGCAGTGGCCAAGATCAAGGCTGGACATGTGCGGTTGCCACTGCCCAGCTACAACTGGCACAGGCACAACCGTGCACAGCTCTTCGGGCCCATCTGCATGACCTCTTTGTCTGATTCAAAATGCTGGTTTTGACCTATTTATTTATTATAAGGCTGGGACTCAGGGCGGCTTACAACATCAAAGAACACCATACAGTTAAAAACATACAAAAATAGTATATTAAAAATAGAATTTAATTGCTACAATAATTAAAACAAATTCAATACTAAAATCCAGTTTAAAAGATTAAAATGCTTAAAATATGTTAGAACAATATAACAGCACCATGTCACCTGCCTTAAAAACTGTCTCTTTTAAAAGTCTGTCTAAACAAGGAGGTACAGTCGTCCCCCAGGTTACGAAGGTAATCCGTTCCGGGATTACCTTCGTAACCCGGAAGCTTTCGTTTTCCGGGGAACCGCTATTGTAAACGGACCGCGCGGCCGATTTAAAGGGGCTGCGCGGTTTTTTTCTTTCGTATCCCGGGGGATCTTTCGGATCCCGGGGGATACTATAGTGGTCCCGCCGGTTTCGTACCCCAGGGGATTCGTAAGCCGGGGGACCACTGTATTAGCCTGCCGGTGGAAAGATAACAAAGAAGGGGCCATCCTGGCCTCCTTAGGCAGGGAGTTCCAGAGTCCAGGGGCAGCCATGGAAAAGGCCCGCCTCGTGTCCCCACCAACTGTACTTGTGATGGTGGTGGGATGGAGAGAAGGGCCTCCTCTGATGATCTCAGAGCCCAGGATGGCTCATATAGGGAGATATAGTTTACCAAATAGCCTGAACCTAAGCCCTATAGGGCTTTATAGGTAATCACCAGTACTGAATTGTGCCTGGAAACAGACTGGCAGCCAGTGGAGCTGTTTCAACAGGAGCGTTGTGTGATCTCTATAACCTGCCCCTGTTAGTAGCCTGGCTGCAGCTCTTTGGACCAGCTGATGATTCTGAACACTCTTCAAAGGCAGCCCCACGTAGAGCACATTAAAGTAGTCCAAATGTAATATAACCAAGGCATGTACCACTGAGGCCAGATCCAGCACCTCAAGAATGGGTGTGGTTGGCACACAAGTTTTAAATGTGCAAAAGCACTCCTGGTCACTGCAGAGATCTGGGCTTCCAGGTTCAAAGCTGAGTCCAGGAGTATACTCAAACTGTGAACCTTTGTCTTCAGTGGAAGTATGACCTCATCTAACACAGGCTGCATCTCTATTCCCTGATCTGCCTTTTGCCTGACCAGGAATACCTCTGTCTTATCTGGATTAAGTTTCAAACTTTTTGCCCTCATCCAGTCCATTGCTGATGACAGACACTGGTTTAGGACCAGGACAGCCTCCTTGGATTGAGGTGGAAAGGAGTAGTAGAGTTGAGTGACATTGGCATATTGATGACACCACACCCCTAAATGATTTGGGATCAGATTATTTGTAGGAACCCTGTCTTTATACAAATCTGTCCATGCTTGAGATTATTATCAGAAGGACCCTCCTGCCCTCTCCGTTAATGAGCACTTCAGAAAGATATTTGCAAAAGTAGTTTTTCCCCGCAGTATTCCCAAGGCTTACAAGTGCTGATCTCTTCAGTTTTCATGTTCAAAAACATCTCTGTTCTATGTCATGTGTGAATGATGAATCAATCAATTTGTTTTAGTAACACACCAGAACATACATGTTTGAATGATGTGATTTTACTGTTTATGCTGATATATCACTATTTCTGAGGTTAACAGTAATCACTTTATATTGTCTTTTTATACTGAAAAACACTGCTTATCTTTAAACTGTTGTAATTTTAAAGGTTTTGTTGGAGTTTATCACATGGGAGGAATTTCTCCCAATTTTGAATGGAGCCAATTTGAATTCACCTAAATTTGCTAGTTTAGTGAATTTACGTGAGTTCTAGTTGCATTCGGAATGCATTCAGAGTGACTTCCCATTACCCAAAAATGACCACCCATTGCCCGAAATTGCGTGAGATAAGTTAATACGCAATTATGTGAAACCCCATGATTGCGTTCGGAATGACTTCCCATTGCCCAAAATTGTGTGAGATACACTAAATCTGTAATAACGTGAAACCCCACGATTGCGTTTGGATTGCCTTTGGAGTATACTCCAAAATTCCCTCGTGTGATAAACTCCAACGTCTGTCATGGGTTTACTGATCTTTAGAAATGTTGCAGCACAAGAATAATTTTTAACAAGCAATTGGGGAAAAGGAGGACAGGATGTTCATATATACCTAAAGCTTGAATATTGTACACCATTAACCCATCTGAGGAAATGAATGGTGAAATAAAACATGCCATCGGACTGCTTTCTCTTCTCCCCTCTGTACATTTTATAGTAAAATAAACTAACACAACTATGAAAGAACAGACCGGTAAAAATGCATCAGGCACACCCACAAGATGCCTCGAACCCAGTTTTGTGCCTGCCTGGCTGCCCATAACTGGGCCAGTTCCCAGAGCATTTTAAATCCATGGCAGGGCAAGAAAGCTAGCTTTCTGCCAGTGCAAAATAGAGCAGTTTTTTGCAGCTTCTTTTGGGACTGGCAAGAAGGGAAATTGAGGCCACGGCATGTGGTTGCTGCAGACCAATCTGGCTTTCTCAGGGGTGGCTTCAAGCTGTCACTTCAGAGCAGTCTGTTTTGCCCTATCTTTCAAAATTGCTACTCATTAAAGCAAAATCACACTTCTGGTGGCTTTGAGTGAACGGGGAGGGGGGGGTAAAAACAGATGTAGGGAGAAACATCTGACCAGAAAGAGAGAAATAAAAATTTTAAAAAGCTAAAATTGTATACCATCCAATAAAATCCATGAAGAAAAAGGAGATGTGGTTCAGAAGGCTAAAAAGATGGTCTTTATACATACATACATACACTCACACGCCATGATCATTTTTGTCTCGTGCAATGTATCTCCTTTTTTTCAGGCAGACATATTTTGGCTATATGTTGCCCATGCCATCTAATACATTTTTATGGCCTAACTGGAGATCTCTTTGGAAGCAAATCAGAAATGTGCTATCTTGGAGAGGGGGACATGTAGGATATTCATGTCCATTCACTGAGAACACTATTTTATTTATACTACATCTGCTAGTGCTTTATTTAAGATATTTCTACACTACGGCACTCAGTTACAAATACATTCTGAACAAAATGATACTGATACATTTTTGAGCAATTACATTAGTTTAGTTGATCGGTTTGATTTTAGCATTACCAAGTTCTCAAATCTTGATAATGAATATGAGGTACTGTATTCATTGCCTTATTTTCTCTCTCTCTCTCAAATCTCTTCTTTTCTATAAAGCCATTAGTTTTATTTATTAAAAATTCAGGCTACGAAATGGGAAGCCAAGTATGGCTCAAGGAGCCATTTAATTACAGTTCACCAGTGAGACAAAGTACCTGGTCGTTTTGCAACCTACTTGGCACAGCAAACTCATGGGGTTGTTAACATGCTTGAAAAACTAAAGGACCGCTGAGCTGCGCTGGATGTGCTGGGTTTCAAGTCATGCATGCCTCACTTCACCCCTTAATCCTCACCCGCAAGCTTAAGTATGTGTAATGATTTTAGATTGTTAATGCCTTTAGAATAGAAATTTATTTTATACCGACTAAGGCTCTGTAATGTTTTACACCATTCAACAGTGCAGTATAAACAGTAAATACATATTTGTTGTTACATCTAACAAGGGCCACTTTGAGGGTTTTGTCCTCAAATCTTTGTAGCAGCTTTCTCTCTCTCTTGATGCTGTCCTCTCCCCTCCCCCCCCCCATTTTTTTACATCAGAAATATTTAAAATATTCTAAATCAGCAGTGGCAACTGAAAATCTGGCAAGGCATAATTTTCACCCTCATAGGGGGCCACACTGTAAAATTGACCAGAAGTTGCAATAAGAAGTCATTTCCATTTTTAAATTCCAGGGTTTTGACAATATTGTCAGGCTTTTTAGATGGGGCTTCTATCAGGTCTACAAAAGAAAAAAAATGACAAGATGACTGTTAAAAAGGCGGTCTTTATGTGCTTTTATTTTAGCCAATAAAACATCACATTTTTGGCATCCTGAGACGTCTTTTTCTTTTATGAATTTTAGTGGATACCAACCAGCTTCTTTTTGCTTTTATCTAATCTGCAAATCCCAAATGCCTTTGTGACTGGCACCTTAAATTTATGAATAAATTAAATGGCCTCCATCCCACCTTTTGTACTCTTTTAGGAGCAAATTGCCTTCGATATCGGGGACCATGGGTGTTGGCATACAAAAAGGGGACTGGGGAGCACATCCTACAGCTGCACCGTCCCTAACACTGTTCTAAATACTCATTATTACTTAATATAACCACCTGGTATTGTATTTTGAACTTCTGTTCCAATTAATTATCAATCTAAAGTGCCTTGGATCAAAGCCACAGGATTATGCATTTACATTTAAAGTAAGATGTCCACTAGGTCTTCCAGGAGCTATGATTTCTCTCAGGGTGGTGGGGTGGCCTCCATAGGCTTGCACAATATACTAAATATAATATACAATATACAAAATAGAGGCTATGTCCCCATCTGAACAATTACCACAATACAGCACCCTTCTGGCTCCAAGTTTCATACTAATACTGAGACTGATCTTTCAGCTGATAATACTGGTTTTTCATTAGCCATGACTAGCTTTTAACTTGGTATAACTGTAAAATGTTAAGAAGCAAAAGGGATGAAGAACTGGTTGAATGGTCATCTTTGGGAGTGGTTTAGTTTTCTATTCCTGCATAGCTGGGGACTGGACTAGTTGGATATTGAGGTCCCTTCCAACTCTACAATTCTATGAATTCAGTTGGAGAGAAGGTACATTTCTTGCAGAAGACTCAGCATGACTTCTGTAATAGGAAGTCTCATCTCACTAAACATGCCTGTGGCAGCAAGTCTGCAGATGGAGTAATTTAGTAAAGGGAAGAAGAAAAGACCATTCTCTCAATGGAGGCATGCAACCAGCAAAACCTCTTGCCTCTCACAACTATCGGGACTGAGGCCATTTAAATTCTTCATATGTAATCTTAAATCAGAACCAGGATCACCTGTGGATATCAAAATCCATAATAATAATAATAAATTTTATTTCTAGCCCGCCCCTCTGAACAAGCAATCGGGGCGGGTTACAGCAAAAGTTAAAACAGTGTCAGTTAAAATATTCTGTCCCTTCCCTCACCACCCCCCTTAAGAAAAAAATTAAATTGCAGTAAAGTTAAAAACATGGAATAAAACAAAATAAGACAATAAAAAGCAGCAACAGGGAAACGGGCCTGAAGAACCTAGGTTGTATAGGGGGTGGAAAAAACACAGGAAAGGAAGGCTGGAAGACACTAGGGCCTAGGTTTGGAGCCAGGGGGTGTTCACATTCTCTGGGAAGGCCTGCCAGAAGAGATGCATCTTTAGGGCTTTTTTGAAGCCTTCTAAAGATGGAATAAGATGCATCTCATCCGGCAGGTCATTCCACAGCTTGGGGGCAACAGCTGAAAAGGCTCTCTGGGAGGTCTGGACCAGCCTGGTCTTCATGAGCTGTAGCAGATTCCTCCCAGAGGACTGAAGTATGCCGCGGGGGGTGTGTGTTCATACGGGAAGAGGCGGTCCCTTAAGTAGGATGGACCCAAGCCATGTAGAGCTTTAAAGGTTAAAACTAACACCTTGTACTGTGCCCAGAAACTGATTGGCAGCCAGCGGAGAGATTTAAGCACAGGTGTTATGTGCTCTCTCCTAGATATTCCAGAAACAAGCCTGGCTGCTATATTCTGGACCAGTTGTAGTTTCCTGGTTAGACACAAGGGTAGCCCCATGTACAGTGCAGTAGTCCAAACATGAGGTTACCAGTGTGTGTATCACAGTTTCCAGATCCCTCATCTACAGGAAAGGGCACAGCTGGCGTATCAGCCAAAGCTGGTAACAGGCACTCCTGACCGTCGCATTCACCTGACTAGTCATGTGAAGCGATGGGTCAAGTAGCACCCCCAGACTGCGAATAGAGTCCTTTGAGGAGAGTGTGACTCCATCTAGGATTGGAAGTTGTATTCCCAAAGCAGGTTTTGGGCCTGTGACTGTGAGCACCTCCGTTTTGTCTGGATTAAGCTTCAATCGGTTTTCCCTCATCCAATCCATAACCGCCGCAAGACAGTCATTGAGAGGGGAGACGCCATCAGAGGTCTGAGCAGATGATCTAGTCAAGGAGAAATATATCTGAGTCTCATCAGTGTACTGATGACATTGAGCTCCGTGCCTCTGAATGATCTCTCCAAGCAGCTTCATATAAATATTAAATAACATTGGGAACAGGATGGTGCCATGAGGGACACCACAGCTAAGCTCGATTTTAGAAGAGCAGCTGTCCCAGAGTCTCACCCTTTGTGATCTGCTGGAGAGAAAGGATTGGAACCACCTAAGCGCAGTGCCACCAATCCCCAACTCTCTCAGCCGATCCAAAAGGATGGAATGATCGATTGTATCAAAGGCCGCCGAGAGATCCAAGAGCACCAGCAGGGTCACACTACCCCTGTCAATGCTCAGGTGGAGGTCATCAGTCAGAGCAACCATGGCAGTCTCCACTCCATATCCTGCCCTGAAGCCGGTTTGAAATGGATCGAGATAATCAG
Organism: Urosaurus nigricauda; assembly: GCA_034509955.1. Taxonomy (NCBI): domain Eukaryota; kingdom Metazoa; phylum Chordata; class Lepidosauria; order Squamata; family Phrynosomatidae; genus Urosaurus; species Urosaurus nigricauda. Next base: position 99,937,938 of record JAOEGL010000001.1, read on the forward strand.
TTTCATCCAAGATGGCTTGGAGTTGGGAGGCGACTGCTCTCTCGATGACCTTGCTGAGAAAAGGCAGCAAGGAAACTGGTCTAGTTATTTCTGTCCAGGGAATCCAGGGAAGGCTTCTTCAGGAGGGGCTTGACGGCCGCCTCCTTCAGACAAGATGGAACGATGCCTTCCCTGAGGGACACATTGATCACCTCCTGAAGGAATGTTCTCAATGCGTCCCCTCCCTGGACGACCAGCCAAGATGGACCTGGATCGAGGGAGCAAGTCGTCTTCCTCAAGCATCCAAGGAGCTTGTCCATGTCATCGGTACTCACCAATTGAAACTCATCCATAGATGCTCAAGTACCATTAAATTCAGTGGTCTGGTGAAATCAAAATCATAGTTTGCTTTTTAGAAATTATTTATTTATTACTAATCTTTTAAAACTGTGGATAAATATTGCTGATATTTTAAAACTGTGGATAAAGAATCAGTAGGAGCCATGGTGAAGGCACATTTAGAATATTATACACAGTTCTGGTTGCCCTATCACAAAAGGGCAGTAGAGATGTACAAAAGGTACAAGAGATTAGACAACAGGTCAACTACCCTACAAAATAAAATTAATGTACTTGGGATTGGTTAAATTATGAATGACATTGAAAAAGTTAGTTTCTATTTTCTTTTCTTGCCCATCTAAATACTAGGATTCAGGTTTATATGACACATTGGCAATCAATTTGGAAATAAGAGAAAACAAACACTTAACACCTAATTAAGCAACTAGCTATCACAAGCTATGGATATTAATGGGTTTCAGGGGAGGGGGTATAGGAAACTTATCCATTAACCTACAAGTCACAACATCTAAATGAAACATCATACTTCATAGAAATATACCTCTGAATACCACCTGTCTGGGAAATATATATTGTAATAGTAGCCTTTCAGCCCAAAGACTGAACATAAACTCATAAGAATTCTTGGAGGCCATATTAAAGTGCTGGGCGGAACCAAAGGTAAAAGCATAGGGCCAGAAATACTAGCTTATTTTAGCTATAACCTTTCAGAATGAGAATACACACACACACACACACACACACACCGAGAGAGAGAGAAACTACTAAATGACTAAGTTATGAAGAAGAGGAATGTTTTAGTGAAGCCCAGAAGCCTAAATTGGGATCACAAGAGGCCCAGACTAAAAAAAGTCCATACTACATTCCTTCAATGAATTATCCACAATTCTTTCTAAGTTTAAATCAGTGCCATAAGTCCTGCTGCAAGATATTGCACTGTCTTATGTTCACTAAAAACATTATATAAACACACTATTCACCAACTACGCATTTCCTCCTGACTCTCACTAAGGTTGTATAAATAATCAAGAGTTATACTAATAATATTCACTGACCAACACACCAGGGGCAAGATAAGTCTTTGATCTTGGTGACTAAGACAGCTGTCCCAGGGGAGGCTGCATTGATTACTGCAACTAAATAAGGCTGACTGGAAAACCTAGAATGGATGTTGTCAGAGGAATGAATTTTCAAGTTCCAAATAGCACAGGCAAGAGTTTCATCTCCATCCTCTGTCCAGGGGTACTGTACATTTGATTGGTGGAAATGGTGTTTCTTTCCACTATTAAACCAGTAAACTAGGCTGTGACACCAGCTCCTGATGCCTAATCACTAATCCTTCCAAGTCACACTGTCCTCCGAAGACTCTATTGGGGCTTTTTACATTGGCAAGAAAGTGTGACATGAAGTTGCACTTTCCTTAATGCTTAGCAGCTAGACAGCAAGCCCCAGGTGTGCATTTAAAAAGTACAGGGCAGCTAGACTGAGGTTTTTTCTGTGGCTCAGCAACTACATGGGAAGCTGTCAAAACGCTACAAACACAGGTGGAGCAGCTACATGGGCGGCAAGGAACGTGGCTTTTAGCCGCGCTTTAAACATTTTTTTCCCTTGCTGGCTGCGAATTGCGCAATTGCGCAGGTACACCATACAGTCGGAGCTTATCACATGGGGGAGTACAGGACCATTCCGAAAGAGGGAGAGAGTGAGGTCAGTTCGGAAATGCACATGATTACGCACAAGCTCATCACACACAAAACAATAGAGCATCTACACAAAAAGAAAATGCAGAGTCAATACGAAAGAATTCATCACATGTGAACATACTGATCGGCTTTCTGTTGCAAATTAAGGCATCTTGGGAAATGGTAGCAAAGGCTCATGGGAGTTGTAGTCTGTGTTCTGTCAGAGCATTATATTGAGTTGTCTTGAGGTTTCAGCCCTCTGTCCAGGAGGGATTCCCATATGTCCTCCATTCTTGAGCAGAGGCCCCCCTTTTCCAAGTTGACCAGGCACGTCCTCCTTTGCCAGGACACGTCCTACTTTTCCAGCCTTCTTTTTGAAGAGGAAGCAGGAGGGCCAGGCGTGCTCTGGCCAGGCTCTGGGGGTCTCTTCCTGGCTCCTTCCCTCCCTCCCTCCTTCCCCGCTGCCTTCCTCCTCCCTTTGGCTGAGAGAGTGTGACTTGCAGGGAGGAAGGGCAGCGGAGGTGCTCCAGGTCCTCCTGATGCTGGGCCAGGGCAAGCTGGAAACAGGAGGAGGAGGAGAGGGACATGGGGCCCCTCTGCTGCCCTGCCTCCCTGCAAGTCACACTCTCTCAGCCAAAGGGAGGAGGAAGGCAGCCAGGAGAGAGCCCTGGAGCCTGGCCAGAGTGTGCCTGGGCCTGCCTTCTCCTCCCCCCTTCGGCTGAGAGAGTGTGACTTGCAGGGAAGCAGGGCAGCGGAGGTGCTCCAGGTCCCTCCCCTTCTCCTCCTCCTCTTGCCAGCTTGCCCTGGCCTGGCTGAGCGCCTCCAGTGCCCTGCTGTCTCCCTAGAAGTCACACTCTCTCAGCCAAAGGGAGGAGGTGAAGGAAGGTGCAGGCGCACTCTGGCCGGGCTCTGAAGGTCTCTTCTTGTCTTGGCACCTTCCCTCCCTCCGCACTTGTATCGCTGCCTTTAAATGGGCGCTTTAAAGATACAGAGCCCCATTTAACCGTTCAACTACACCTTAGCCTTTAGATGCAATAGGGGTGCTTTTTTACATTGGCTAAAAGGGGCGGTCCAAACTCGCCCCTTCTAGCGGCGAGATGAGGCCTAGGCTGCCACACGGGCAGCCCCAGAGGCCTCATCCCGCCACAACGACCCGCCGCAAAAAAGAGCTCCGGGATCGAGCTCTTTTTTTGCGGCGCGGGAAGGGCGCGATTGGCGCCCTCCCGCGCCGCCAGAGCGTCAAAACGTGCGCAGCGCGTCAAAACGCTGCGCACGTGATGACGCTTGTACGGCGCCACCATGTAGACGCCGCCATCTTTAAATGGCGGCGTCCATGCGTTTTAGGCTTAGGGAGGGTGTAAAGGCTACGCCCTCCCTAACCCTAAATGCGGGCTTTTTAGCCCTAAAAGCGCCTTTTTTTGCCCGTGTAAAACGGGCCAGCAATGCTGCACCCTTTTTAAAAAAGTAGTGGGGAAATCAAACTACTTTTTAAAGGCACTTCTTCTCCCTTAAAACTCCAAAATAGTGTTTTCATGGCACACTTTCCATTTTTCTCATCTAAAGGCTGGGCTTTCATGCAGCCTTCAACACACCTCTTTTTGCCAATGTAAAATGTGCCAGCTCCTTTTTAAAGCACTTCTTCTCCCTTAAAACTCCAAAATAGTGTTTTCATGGCACACTTTCCCTTTTTCTCATCTAAAGGCTGGGTTTTCATGCAGCCTTCAACACACCTCTTTTTGCCAATGTAAAACGGACCCTATTGTCTGCATACTCCAAAATGAGTGCATTCCTGACAGGGGAGAAAAAACCTACCTCCAATTCTACTTCCTCCACCTTCAGATTAGGATAAAGAGAAGAAATAGTAGGTTTACAGCAACTCTTCCACAGGAAACAAAAGCTGCCTAAGGAAAGGGAATCATATTGCCTTAGGCTGCCTCAAACTATGAGAACAGGCAGCATATGGATAAACAAAGGAGCTATTAGTTGTAGGGATAAATATATTTGTTGTAAAATACTGAACAGTATTTGGAGAAAAACAGAACTGTTTAAGGCTTCAGAGTGACAAAGACTAAGTTTATTCATTGTGTTCTTGCCAACAGAGGTGAAGAATAGAGTCCTAAACATCTATAAAATGCAAATTCAGGAGCTCAGGCTTGCAGGAAGCTATGGCACCTGCTTCTAAGCCTCTTCCTTTTATTGAAAAAGGAAACATCCCACCATCTCAGGAAAAGGCCCTTACTACAGTGGCAAAGAGACTGATATTTCAGCATTGGGAAGACAATCACCATCCATTGTTCAATGGTCAACTTTATTCATATATGATGATATGTTTTAAAAATGTCTGCATCAAGCAGATACGTTTCAGGGCATAAATACCTAGACCACTATTACATCTTATGTATCCCCTCCTCTTTTTTCTACATTGTTTCCTTCATAAGCAGGTCAAATCACTCTGTCCTTCAAGAGTGAGTTGTTCTTGTCCACAGAAGATGGGATTCAACAGTACCAATGATAGAGAAGGGAAGTGTTCTTTTTAAATCTCTGTTTGCCCATCAGGTATCCCCTGGAGTTTGGTTCCAGGATCACCCATGGGTACCAAAATCCATGGATGCTCAATTCCTTTTATATACAATGAGGTAGCAAAGCCTCTTATATAAAGTGGCAAAATCAAACTTTGCTTTTTATTATATAGTAGCTTTCCATTTGATGGGATTAGGGGTGCAGGACCCTTGTGAAATTGGGAAAACTGCAAATAAAAAACTAGCTTTTTAAAAAACCTGACAAGATACTTCTCTAGGAATATCTAGATCCTCCAGTGAAACTCTATGGTCAACATCTGCCAGAACCCCCCCCCCCCCCCAGACTCATGCTGTAAGATCTACAAATGCCTAGAGAAGTGTTTTCTGTAGTAATCTCGAGGTCTTCCAGTGCAACTCTATGGTCAACTTCTAGCAGAGTTGAACTGGAGGACATAGAGATTCCTAGAGAGAATGTATAAATCAAATCCCTGAATAATCAAAGCCACAAATGTGGAGGGCTGACAGTATAGCATTATCTTGATACCATATGTTTCACCTTTATTTTCTGACTACACTTTTTTGGACTTAGTTCCATCCACTTTGTTCTATTGTTTTCAGGAGATGAGTGCTCTTGTGCTATTTTCTGTAGTAAAATAGTGTCCCTTATATGAAATGGCAAAATCAAAGTTTTATTGTTTTTTTTTGGGGGGGGGGGGAAGGGAATCAATACTTTCAAGTCATGGGTGGTTGAATCCGTGGATGCAGAATCCATAACTGTTCTTATCTCCTTTTTACTCACAGTAAGGTTTATAAATAATAAACAGGGAAGTAAATTTGTTTGTGTGTTGTTGTTGTGTGCCTTCAAGTCATTTTTGAGTTATGGCACGTTTAAGACAAATCTATCATGTGGTTTTCTTGGCAAGATTTGTTCAGAAGAGGTTTTCCATTGCCTTCTCCTGAGGCTGAGGGCATATGACTGGGAATCAAACCCTGGGAAGCAAACCCTGCTCTCCAGAGTCATAGTCCAACTCTCAAACCACTATGCCATGCTGGCTCTCAAATTAATTTTCAGGGGCTTTATAATAAGGGTGAAATAAACAATAAGAAGTATTTCTAGGATGCCTAGTAATAAAAACAAATCTTGGTGGATTGTAACATAAAACATGTTGCATATTCGCTGTCAATAAAACACAAAAGTATCAATAAAATGGGAAAAATTCCACAACAAACATAAACATACACACATTTATTTATAAGTCTGGGATGTCATACTGCAATCAATTCCTCACTGAAATAGAACAGTTAACTAATTGAATACAGTATTTAACTTCCACATATAACTTTTGGATGTGCCAGATCAGGTAACATTCAAATCAAATCAAACATGCCAAATCAGATAACATTCTCTATAGCATTTGAAAATTTTCCAGGATATTATCTAGTTCTACTTTTTTTTCTGGAAAACTCACATCTCTGACAAAATGCAGAGAACAAACTGTTTTATATTAAATAAAATTGTAATAGTTAAAATTAGTAATATTTAATAATGTAAATATGCAATGCCTTTAAAATAATAATTAATAATAATTTATTAAACCTTTCCAAATATAATGAAACTTGAAAATACTAACTTTAAAACTAGAATAAATACAAAACTCAAATTAGTTAGCTATTCATAGAGAATAACTGCATTGGATTGTTTACAACTGACCATTTTTTCCTAGTATAGATGTATGGCAGTAAATTTTTCTTGACTACTGACCTGAAGTCCAGGTGTAAGCCAAGTAAGTTTTTTGGTGTCACTTTTCCAATTCAGTGGACAAAGTAATATACAAAACATGGATAACAAAAATCATTACATGTTTTGTTTACAAGGAAATTAAACAACATGCACAGTAAACAACAATACTGGGAAAACATCCATCTTTAATTGAGATAGTGCAAAACTACGGGGCTGGGTGCTGCTCACATCTAAATGAACAGCATGTACACATTGCCAGCTTCTTCCTGGGCTCAGAAGCAAAGGGCACTTAATTCTGATTTTGAACTATGGAGTCTTTCAATAGGATTTTTAAAAAGTAGGCTAGCATCTACAAAGAGATATTAATATGTCCTAAGAATATTTGGTTATGGTCAAATAGCAATGGGGCCAATTACAATATTTGGCCTACAGCCCAGTCCTAAAGACAGTTTCATTATAAACATATGTAAGGATTACTTGTAAAATATCACACCATACCACACAATGCATGTACAAATGTTACTGTTGGGCCATTAGAAACATCCCATTCAAAAGATATTTAGTGGAGAAGAAGCAACATACCAGGTAAGCGAAGAAATACAGTCGGCCCTGGGTATCTGAGGACTTGCATCCGCATATGCTCAAACCCACATTGTCCCCACTGGCAGCACGTGCACATGGCTGTGCCACCATTAGGTACAGCCCCCGTTGTCCTGTACAGGCAGCTGCATTGCCATCAAGTTTCATTGTCCCCAATGGCAGTGCGGCTGCATGCATATGCTGCCATGGGATAAAGGGGGCTGTCCCTAAAGGCAGCACGGCTACATGCACGCGCTGCCATTGGGGACAACACGGGCTTGTGGATTTTGGTAACAGATAATGTCTGGTAAAAGACAGTGTTTTTAAGATACTGTTGTACTAATATTTGATTGGTATGAAAAACATGCAACCAAAAGAGAGACAGACATGTATCCATGTTTACTGTCTACCAAACAAACAATTTGTGTGAACATTGAAACTGCAAGGTGAGTAGCAGATACGACAACAACTGTTTTGGAGGAAAGAAAATGCGAAGTTCATAAGCCACAGGTACGAGACTACTTTAAAAGAAAAATAACTCAAATGCAATGCAATTTTATTTAAACATCCGTAAAATTATCTTCGAGAACTCAACACAACTATGATTTTAACTTTTGTGGATGCTACATACAAAAAAATCCAGTCAAACCTTATTTTAAAGAACACAAGATACTCAAATCCACTTCCATTGCAAGTTCATGTTAACAAAGGCTTTGGCAAGTGCATGTTAACAAGTCCCATGCTGTTAGTACAGCTGAGCCATCATTTAAAAATATTTAGTGCAGCTAACTACCTGTGAAAATTTCTTCTTCATTTCATCAAATATACTTTGTCTGCATCTCCAAAGCATATCCTAAGATATATAAACACAAAATAATCAAATTATGCTACCTTGAAGAAAGCAACTATCTTGATATTGTAATTCATTAAAATCCACAACCTTCAAAGTTATAAATACACACCAGTATTTTTCTTTTAAAAAAAATCCTTTAAAAAAACAATGAATACTTGAAATCTTAATTCAGTGATTTAATTGAGGATCTTACAGTTTCGATAAGGGATGGGAAAACTCTTGATATCCGTTTCAACTTATGGTAACCTTAAGGTGAACCAATTACAGGGTTTTCTCCAAGGAGCAGGTGCCTTTGCCTTTCTCTGAGACTGAGAGAATGTGACTTCCTCAAGATCACCCAGTGGGTTACCATGCCTGAGCAGGGATTCAAACTCTGGGGTGCATCTACACTGTTTGACACCACTTTAATTACCATGGCTTCATTCTACAGAATCCTGGGATTTGTATTTTGAAGCACCAGCACTCCTTGGCAGAGAAGGATAAAGACTTTGTAAAATTACAAATCCCAGGACTTTACAGGATGAAGCTACCTTCAAAATTCCAGAAGGGCACATGAGTAGGGGTGATTACTTGTCTTCCTTAACCAGTTGCCCTTGCCGCTAAATAGAAAATCCTCCTTCCCCTTGCATGGCTCTGACACCAAAGAGCTTGACCAGAAGAGAAATATCTTTAGGACTTTAAACAGCACTACCTCCACCCTCGTTTTAGATGTGACTGATGCAGAAATAGGTCTGCACAAACATGTATAACTTAGGTCCAAAACTCATTGCAGAAATAATCCAGTTTGAGACTGCTTTAACTGCCCTGGCTCAGTTCTAGGGAATCCTGGGAACTGTAGTTGTGGTACCAGAGTACTCTGACAAAGGCGGCTAAATGTCTCACAAAAGTACAGTTCCCAGAATTCCATAGCATTGATCCAGGTCATTTAAAGTGATCTCAAACTGGATTATTTCTACAGTGTTTAGCCTCAGCAGCCTTCTACAAAGAGATGAACAGAAATGCTAAACGTCCTAAAGATATTTCTCTTCTGGTCAAGCTCTCTGGTGTCAGAGCCATGCAAGGGGAAGGAGGATTTTCTATTTAGCAGCAAGGGTAACTGGGCAAGGAAGACAAGTAATCACTCCTACTCATGTGCCCTTCTGGAATTTTGAAGGTAGCTTCATCCTGTAAAGTCCTGGGATTTGTAATTTTACAAAGTCTTTATCCTTCTCTGCCAAGGAGTGCTGGTGCTTCAAAATACAAATCCCAGGATTCTGTAGAATGAAGTCATGGTAATTAAAGTGGTGTCAAACAGTGTAGATGCACCCCAGAGTTTGAATCCCTGCTCAGGCATGGTAACCCACTGGGTGATCTTGAGGAAGTCACATTTGGGTGAAGCCACATGCCTAGTAAGAAGCTTTAAAAAGTGCACCCAGACTATATCAGCTTGAATATACCAGACAGCCAAGGTATTATGCTACAAGGACTGAGGAGCTAAGCTTAGTAAAAAGGACTCTCATCACATTGTTATTGCTGGTCAAGGTCTCCAGCATGGACTTCTGAAGTAAGTATCCAGAAGTAGTACAGGAAAGGTGGCACTTCCTCTCATCACTGCCTGCTTCCCAACAAGAAAAAAAACCCTCAACAATATGAAACCATTATATTCCCGTTAACATAAAACATTGTGTGTATGAAAGTCTATTCAATCCCAAAACCCTTCCAACCTGAATATGTAATCAGGAAAAAAAATGCACAATGAGATCTTTCCAAAAAAAAATTTTTTTTTTAAACCTCTCCATTACAAAACCTCAAAACTTGTTTCTGACAAATAAGAGGCTGTCAGTTGCCATGTATGAGCTGAAATGTAAAAGAAGTGGGAGGAGGTCTGAAGAACTCCACCAAAGACACACAAGCTTCTGCATACACAACTGAGCTCTCCAAGGAACCCTTGTTAATTCTGTCCCTGGAACAGACTCAAGATTCATGACAAATATTGTTAGAACTGATGTAATAAAATGTAATAAAATAGTGTAGCACTCAAATTATTACACTATGTTGCTGTTCTACACTGCCCCATTCTGAAAACAGTTTACTACAAGCATGAAGAAATAGATCAAGAAGACTCTAGAGTCCTTATTCTGCCCATTGAAAGAAACTCACTAGATTATTTACCAAATGATATTCATTTAGAAGATCTAGCTAAAGCCAACAGAATAATTCAAATCTCTCTCCTCCCCATGATTTATATGCACAGTATCAAAGGTCACCCTTCAATTTGGCCCCAAGGTCATGTAGCACATGCACCTCCACCATTATGCATTTAGCATTGAACCAGTGGTGGAAATGTGAGGGGCATCCATCATATGCACTCTGGAAACTCAACCTTGAATGGCTACAGAAGTCATGGGGAGCCCATGCTCAGAAAGAACTGCTTTGTCAATTCATGATCAACCTTGCTTCTTGATATTACTCATGAGTTTTGTAACCAGCCAAAGTAGCTTTCCAGCCAGAAAAAAGATCCATTAGAAATAGATGCATATTTTACTGACCATACAAATTTCAGTTCTCATGTCAAACTCCCAGAATGTAACAAAGTTTGACTACTTGCATAAGTTCCGAGATGGAGATGGGAACATACATGCAAGGAAGTATTTATCTGTGTATAAAGTCCAGGTTTTAGAACACCTAGTTATAAGTAATTTGTTGTTATTATCAAACACCTTCAAGTCTACTTCAACTTACAGTGACCCTAAATCTTCTTCACAAGAATTATTCAGTGGAGATTTCCTATTGCCTTCATCTAAGGCTAAGACTTGCCAAAGATCACCACTGGATGAATGGAGCTTTGAACACTGGCCTACCTGGGCTTTAGTCCATACTCAAAGAGTATTCATTTAGGGAGTCTGTACAAGCTAATCATAATACCTACACTGCCATTATTTCCTTTGCAGTTAATATACAAGAAACTAAATTAATATAGAGAAACTCTGTCCATATTTATAATTCTGTGATGTAGTTTAGAAACAAGGACTGAATGGCAATTACTTGACTTCCATATTCAGTCTTGTTGAATCACTTCATTTCTAGACCAGGCATTAGTTTTCCACCTGCATATTCTATTGTTTATATTTTCTGCACACTGTATATATTTCAAGCAAGGAAGGAACCATAGATCAGCAGTAGAACACATGTTTTGTGTCCAGATGGTCTGAGTTCATTTCCTGGAGTGTCACACAGCAGGGTTGAAAAAGACTTCTGCTTGAAACCATGGAACAATGACACTGCTATGCAGTTCAGAATGTACTGAACCAGACGGACCAACTGTCTTATTCAACAGAAGCCATCTTTATATAACTATATTGTTTTCATGAACCCAGATTTAAGCCCATCACAATTCTCTAGCACTTCTATTACTCACACTCTGTCAAACAATCTTCAATGTTAGTTTCAGTTATGAGATCCTCTCCAGACCAGATCCAGGTTGAGTGTCCCTTACTCGAAATGTTTGGGACCAGAAGTAGTTTGGAATTACATGTATATATAATGAGATATCCTGGAGATGGGATCCAACTCTAAACACGAAATCCACTTATGTTTCATATACACTTTATATACCTAGTCTGAATGCAATTTTATACAACATTTTTAATATGTTTGTGTATTAAACAAAGTTTGCATACACTGGACCATCAGAAAGCAAAGGTGTCACTATCTCTGCCAGCCATGAAAACGTTTAGGATTTTGGAGCATTTTGGATATATGGATTAGGTATGCTCAATCTATACTACCGTTATCTCTGGTATCTAGGAACTATTCTATCCTAACTCTCTCACCTAAGTATTTCCTCCTGTAGGGGCCCATTTATATAATGTATTGCTAACCAAAGTGTGCTAAAACTGCTTTGGGAAATTATTCAGTTTAACAAGTGACAATTTGGGGTTGCTAATTTTTTTGTCTTAGCAACCAGTTTAAGCAGCAGGAACAGTTGACCTTCAACTTTCACAGGGGCTGGGGTGCAGGATCCCAGCAAAAGTGGAAAAAACAAATATAGGCCCACTATTTAAAAAAAAAAAAACCTGAGAGAACACTGCTCTAGGCATTTCTAGGTCCTCCAACATTATTCTATGGTTAACTTCCATTGTAGGTTGCTAATAAAGGAAGTTGCCATAAACATCCCATAAATATTTGAGGGGACTTCTATAAGCTTTGAATTTTGTTTATTTTTTAACACAATGCTCTGGTAGGAGGAGCCCCCCCTCCTCCAAGAAAACCTTGGAAATGGATGTTATAAGGAGAATAAGATTCAGACTTCTGGGGAAGCACACCTTAGTTTTACAAACATACAAGTCACCAGATGAGACAAATCATACACTTTTATTTTTCATAATTCCAAAGACATTTGGCTTTGTTTCCAAAAATCTAGCCATTTTTCTCCTATAGTAGTGTAAATGAATCTATAGACTACACAGTACAGATTTATTTTAAAAGGGAAACCTTTCCAATTTTCTAATAGAATACCAGTACAGAGTAATAATTATGAAGAGTTCCTGTAAACTGTACACTTGTCAGAATTCATAAGGCTGGAAGATTTTCAGAGAAATCTGCCACTGTAATTTATACACAAATGATAAAGTACAATATTAGATTTACATACACGTTAAGTATCTCTTATCCAAAATGCTTGGGACCAAAAGTGTTTTGGATTTCAGATTTTGGAATGCATGCATATACATAATGAGATATCTTGGGAGATGGAACCCAAGTCTAAACATGAAATTCATTTATGTTTCATATACACCTTATACACATAGCCTGAAGGTAATTTTATACACAATAACTCTGTGAATGAAACAAGGTTTGTGTTATTGTATCTGCAGGGGTTCCATTCTGGATCCTCCCCCCTTGTGGATGGCAAATTCTGCAGGACCTCAAGTCCCATTCTCCTCAATGGTGGTGTGACCATGTTGGCACAGCCACATGCACATGCCACCACTAAGGAAAATGGGGCAGGCCCATCTGTGGATGCTCCAAACCATGGATGGCAAGCACGAGCATAGGAAGAGCTGATTGTACACTGAACCATCAGAAAGTAAAGGTGTCACTATCTCAGTTAGCCATGTGAACAGTTTTGAATTTTGAAATATTTAAGATTTCAGACATCTGGATAAGTGATACTCAACCTGTAGTAAAATATCATATTTATAACATTAAGGCCTAAATCTAAGTACTAGTCCCAATTAGACCAGATCTACTGAATGAATGCAAGTTACAAATGTTGACTTACAAGGATGAATTGATTCTATGCATCTATTCTAGTTACGTCTAGCAACGGGATTCTGACCCAGAGTTGCAATTCTGTGCACTTACTAAAAATTCAGTACCAGTGAAAACACAAGCATTTACTTCTGAGTGAACACGTTTAGGATTACACAATGAATAGTGTAATCAAGTCATCTGGAAAAAAATATTTATATTACATAGAATCATAGAGTTGGAAGAGACCACAAGGGTCATCCAGTCCAATCCCCCTGCCATGCAGGAACCCCCAATCAAAGCATCCCTGATAGATGGCACATGGTATGCTGTAGGCTGTACTTATATTCAAGAACACTATTAAATGCAGAATGATAATACTATGAAAAGTATTATCCATAAACACAGAGAAGAGGTTTCTGCAAAACATGAGCTAAGATTCTTCCAGATCCCTTTATATCTAAGAAAATGAGGAGCATTCAAACTCTGCAGAGCAAAAGATGTTAAAAATAAGCTTTTAAGTGTATTTTAATAACTACAGGAATGATGATCACAGCCAGCCTCTGCCATTAATCATTCTAGTCTGTAGTAGTTATCTATAATTACTGCCAAAGGCCTTCTGCTATTAGCTCCTTTTGCTTCTTGGCTGACACGTGACACTGTGTTATCATTGTTCACTTCTCTATAATTCAGAAGATATCTATATATAAGGTATCATACATTAACTCTGGAAAATTATTTCACATCATTACACGTCCTTCAGAAAATTATACAGAACAACCAATAGTTCAAGAATTAATGGCACTGCCACCAAAAAATGATAGTCCAATGTATTGTTTTCCCCATAGTATCATTTCATACAATGGTGGTGAACATTGAAGCAACACACAGTAATTATGAACTGGGGTTTGGAAAGCCCACATTGCTATGATATCAAGATATAAGAGATACTGCACTGAATATTAAAGAGAAGAGATGAACAAGATGTCAGGAACTGTTTTCAACAGATACATTTCTATATACAAGCTCTTATGGAAAGGCACATTTGCACTAATGTATCAAAAGAGATCTAGGTGAACTGTTGTAAATGTTTTACTGAATTAATTTTGGTTCAGGACAGAAATGCAGCAGTGTATTGTTAGATGCTGTGTCATTATCCTGCAGTGACAATCACATTACCTAAGTTAAACTTCTTAATCATAAATGGCTGGTATTAGCAAAATGATTGCAAAAGACACATTAGAAATAAATTATTTACCCCAACATGGCCCTCTCACTTTTCCTGTATTTACAAGCTGTTGCATAGTTTTAAATTGCAGGGTTACCCCTACAAGTAACAAAAGTTAACAGAAGACTTTTGCCTATGTGCACTCAAAGAATCTAACAGTAGTTTGTTATAGCTACAAGGGGGGTATCCAAAAGTTTTAATGATAACCTTTTTAAAAAATTGACAGAAAGTTTGTTTTGATTTGTAGTTGTTAACTTATCTCTATGTAGTCACTATCTAGATTTATACATTTTTCCCAGTGTATCTTGACCCTCCAAATACCATTATTGTAGAAGCCTGCAGATTGCGCCTGATGAGGATTCACTTTAGTAACTACTGGCAGAGTCAGTCACAAAAATAAAGCATGCAACGAGCTGATTTTCTCAGCAACGTGCACTGATGACACTGACAAAATTTCATCAATATGCCATAATAACTTCCAGGTGATAATTATTACTTTATGATACCCCCTCATAAGGCGCAATCTGCAGACTTCTATAACATCAGGTATTTGGAGGGTCAAGATACACAGGTAAAAATGTATAAATCTAGATAGTGACTACATAGAGATAAGTTAACAACTACGAATCAAAACAAACTTTCTGTCAATTTTTTTAAAAAAGGTGATCATTAAAACTTTTGGATACCCCCTCGTAACAATGCCATTCTTTGCAGTACAGTATATTAAGATTTAAGCCATATTATAGATTAAGTTATAAAATCTACTTGTAGGAGCATTCCAACAACCTAATCAATAGTATAAAACTGATCAGAAAACAGAAATTTCATTACTTCCTCCATAAAAAGTTCTATGCCATTTCTTCAAGCCCAAAATTTTCTCCTTCCTAGTCGTCAAAGGTCTTTATGCAATTCTTAGTACTAACAAGCACCAAGAGTATCCGTTCAGAACACTCTCAGTGATGCACAAACTTGGTTCCTGAGATGTTGTTCAGTTATTACTTCCAGGATCCTCAAACACTGGCATTGCTGGCCAGGGCTTCTGATCACTGAAATTCAACAATATTTGGGGCTCAAAATTAGGAACCACTGCTCCAGATGGTCCCAGTTACAAATGTCTGACTTCTTACATCCCAGTGGTCCTGAAACTGTGTCTAAGAGATTTTGGACTTCAGCTCCCAGAAGCCTCAGCCATTCTAGCCAATAGTCTGGGATTCTGGGAGCAGAAGTCCAAAATCCCCTAAAGAGCACAGTTTGGGGACCACTGTGATATCTGAAAGCCAGTGTCAATTACTCTTTTGTATTTTCTTTATTAACATAAACATTCACTGGTTTTCAAGCTGTATCCAGTTGAATGCTTATCACTGTTTCCTCAATGACAAGCTCAATTATGAAAAAAGATTATTAAGATCTTCCCCTGTAGTAGTAATAATAACAATAACAATAACAATAATAATAATGTGGAGTACCCCTAGACTGCGAACAGAATCCTTAGAGGAGAGTGTGACTCCATCCAGGACTGGAAGTTGTATTCCCAAGCCTAGTTTCGGGCCCGTGACTGTCAGTACCTGTGTTTTGTCTGGAATTAGTTTCAATCTGTTTTTCCTCATCCAATCCATTACCACTCTGAGACAGTCATTGAGAGGGGAGATGCCATCTGAAGTCTGGGCTGGCGATCTGGTCATGGAGAAGTATATCTGAGTGTCATCAGCGTACTGATGACACTGTGCTCCATGCCTCCAAATGATCTCACCCAGCGTCTTCATATAGATGTTAAATAGCATTGGGGACAGAATGGCGCCCTGGGGGACGCCACAATTAAGCTCGATTTTGGAGGAGCAGCTGTCCCTGAGCCTCACCCTTTGGTATTTGCCTGAGAGAAAGGAACGGAACCACTGCAATGCAGTGCCTCCAATTCCCAACTCCCTCAGTCGATCCAAAAGGACAGAATGATCTATTGTGTCAAAGGCCGCTGAGAGAGCCAAGAGCACCAACAGGGTCACACTCCCCCTATCAATGCCTAAGCGGAGGTCGTCGGTCAGGGCGACCATGGAAGTCTCGACTCCATATCCTGTCCTGAAGCCGGTTTGAAATGGATCAGGATAATCGGTATCATCCAAGACAGCTTGGAGTTGGAAGGCAACTGCCCACTCAATCACCTTGCTTAAAAAGGGAAGCAAAGAAACTGGTCTATAGTTGTTTCTATCCATG
The DNA here is from genome assembly GCA_034509955.1 of Urosaurus nigricauda. NCBI lineage: Eukaryota > Metazoa > Chordata > Lepidosauria > Squamata > Phrynosomatidae > Urosaurus > Urosaurus nigricauda. The sequence goes on from JAOEGL010000001.1 coordinate 99,954,319, forward strand.
GGGTCCAGGGAAGGTTTTTTCAGGAGTGGCTTAACCACCGCCTCCTTCAAACAGGATGGTACAATAGGACACATTGATTGTATCCCGTAGGAATACTCTCAATGCGCCCCCCCCCCAGCCAGGATGGACAAGGATCGAGAGGGCAAGTCGTCTTTCTCACTTTTCCAAGCAGCTTGTCCACGTCATCGGTACTCACATTCCAGTGGTCCTCAAACTGTGTCTAAGAGATAGTCATCCTGTAAAATGCCATCAACGAAGTTGCTGGATGCCTCATCTATGGATTCTATGAAATATTGGCATCCAAGTCTGTTCTTATCCGAGAGATTTTATCTGCAAAGTGGATGTTAAATGTGTCACAGCTGGCTGTCGTTGGGTTAAGTAGGGGGTTTAGTGCTGGCGGAAACTTCGTCAACTCCCCCATCACCCTAAACAGCTCCGTTGGATGGGACTCTGCAGACACAATGCATGCAGAACAGAAGGATCTCTGTGCTGCATGCAAGGCCTCCCGATAGGAATCAAGGTGTTTCCTATGGCAAGTTCTATCGGACAAGAGTTGAGTCTTTCGCCATCTGCACTCCAGTCGTTGTCCAGTCTGCTTCATCCTCCTAAGCTCCTCAGTATACCAAGGCTTACGATTTGAAGCGGGCTGGAAAGGATGCTAGGGAGCAATTATGTCAGCCTTGGTAAGATCGGTGTTCCAGGTATCCACCAAGGCTTCGACAGAATCACTGGTGTTGCCAACCACTAAACCCTCTAAGGCTTTCTGGAAACCAATGGGTTCCATTAGGCTTCGAGGGCAGACCATTCTAATAGGTCTGCCACAGCCCAGGGGGACAGACAGTGGCCCTTAGTTCCATCTTGACCAGGAAGTGATCCATCCATGACGATATAGAACTGGAAAAGAAAATGAACAGTCTTGCACATGTTCTGTTGTGAACTTCAAATTCACAAAAGGGAACTGTGAACCCTGTAGGTAGTTCCACATGGATCAGATGAACCACATAAGGTCCCCCAGAACCCCCTGCAACACACTGAGGCTTCAGGGCTGGGAAATCAATATGCAGAGACAAAAAGTCTGTTAATACTTCTGTGTACAGGTTCAGTCTCTCTTACTCAGAATTCCAAAATCTCAAATACTCCAAAACCCAAAACTTTTTTCAAGGGGGGCAGAGATAGTGACATGTTTTCTTTCTGATGATTCAGTGTGTACACAAACTTTATTTCATGCACAGAATAATTTTTAAAATATTGTATAAAATTACCTTCAGGCAGTGAATAAAGTGTATCTGTAACTTTGTTTCATGTATATATATATATAAAGTATTGTATAAACCTACCTCCAGTCTATGTATATAATGTGTATGTTTCACATAAATGAAGTTTGTGTTCCGACTGGGTCCCATCATCAAGATATCTCATCAGTGTGGCGTTGTAGTTTGAGTTTTGAACTGTGACTGGAGACCACAGTTCAATTCCCTGTTTGGTCACGAAACTCACTGGGTGGCCTTGGGCAATTCACATGCTCTCAGCCTCAGGGCAGGCCAAGAAAACCCCATGATAGGGTCGCCATTAGTCAGAAATGACTTGAAGGCACACAACAACAAACCTATATGCAAACACAGCTATTCCAAAACCCCAAGCATTGCAGATAAGGGAGCTTCAACCTGTAGACAGCTTTTGTTCTCTTAATTCACAAAGCCTAGCTCCTAACTGTACTTGGACAGGAAATTCTCCTCCAAGTGAACTTTTGCCCTTTGAACGTTCATGCACACCTGGCACACCACTCCAACACTTATCAACACTGCAAACCCTGGCATGAACCTACACTCCCAGAACTCACGTTATCTGGTCTTTTAACTCTCTCAGGCAAATCTTCTATTGAGCACCATTTCAATGGAAACATGACAATAATAAAGATCCTCCTTCATCCAAGGCTTGTTTGCCACATCAAACTACAGTTCCCAGAATTCCACAGCACTGAACCATGGCAGTTAAAGCAGAGTCAAACCAGATTAATTCTGCAGTGTGGATGCAGCCCAAGATGCTATGGCTGACCAGGGGAAGTGGAAAATCTTCCAAGGGTTCCTTCCGGAAAGGAAAGGATCCTTCCTCCTTCCTGGTGTGATCCTTTGCCCCAAAATGTCAGATCCCTGGATCCCTCACCACTCCTGCATGAATAGTTTGCAAGCTGTCTTCTCTCTGGCAAGATCAGGAAGGGCCCAATTCAAGACACCCGAGAGCTCTTCACTCAAATGGACAATGTGTGTAAGTGACAACAGGGTTCCCACGTGAGACCCCACCACGTATACACCCCTCCAGCCAACTCCACCCACTAACATCGTCACAATTTTCCTCTCCCCTCCTGTATCATTTCTTTTGAGTGGGGCACACTGCCCAGAGCCCAGAGCACCAAAACTGTAGAAAGAGAAAAGAAATGCTGACCTAAATACATCAAGCAAAAGGATAGCAAGTGTATTGATACAGTAAGGCAAAAATATCCAGTAATACACCAGTGAACACCCAACAATCCCATGCACGTCAATGACATATAGGCTGCAAAACGTATCTCCAGAGTGAAGTTTAACAATCAAATGCAGGTTATCACAGAGTGCAGCCCCCCCCCCATTCTTACAATCAAATGCAATTACCCACAGTACAGCCCCCTTTTCCTCTTCTTAAATTCAGTTTATCACGGTGTGCCCTTGTTTATATTTTTACAATCAAATGCAAGTTACCACTGAGTGCAGCCCCCTTTTTACTTCTTAAATGCAAATTACCACAGTGAAGCTTCCCCCCATCCTTAAAATCAAACACAGTTCATCAAAGTGCAGCCCCTTTTTCCTATTCCTACAACCAAATACCATTTATCACACCATGTAGTCCCTTGTTGCTCCCCTTTCTTTCTATCCTATTTTTTCTTCCTTTTCTCACTTTCTCTTCTTATGATGAAGAAGCCAGTGGAGCTTCCAAAGCTTGTGACATACACACCCACAGAGTGGGCCCTTGGTATCTGCTGGGGTTTGGTCCCATAGATACCAAAAGTCCCATTAAATATAATGGCATAGAAAAATGATGTCCCCTATATAAAAGGGAACATCAAGGTTTGCCTATGGGAATTTGTATATTTTTAAAGTATTTTCAGGGTATGTATTTTCAAGCCGTGGACACTTGAATCTGTGGATAAAAAAAATCTGTTGATAGGGAGGACTGACTGAATGTGTGTGTGTGTGTGTATATATCACAAGCTTTGGAAGTTCCACTGGTTTCCCTCTACTGTCTTTGAGTTGTCAGAGTGCAGCTCTTCTGTTCCTGTCCTTAAATACCATTTATCACACAGTGCAGCCCCTTTCTATTCTATTCTAATATTCTATTCTCATTTTCTCATTCTATACTCCTTTTTAACTTCTTTGCCTGATGAACAAGCCAGTGGAGCTCCAAAAGCTTGTGACATATACATATACGTGTGTGTGTGTGTGTGTGTGTGTATTGCCAGCTTTGGTAGCTCCACTGGCTTCCCTCCACTGCTTTTGGGTTATCACAGTGCAGCCCCTTGTTGCTATCCTTTATTCTATACTATTCTAATTTTCTATTCTCATTTTCCCATCTTATACTTCTTTTTAACCCCTTTGCCTGATGAAGAAGCCAGTGGAGCTTCCAGAGCTTGCAACATATACATATATACATACTCTTTGTGAGAGAGTGTGTGTGTATATGTATATATATATATACACTTTAAGTATATATATATATATATAGTGTGTGTGTGTGTGTATATATATATATATATATACACACAGTTTATGCATATATATATAGTATGTATATGTGTGTGCATAATATATATAGTGTGTATATATATGGGTGTGTGTGTTTATATATACATCCATATACGCTTTATACATGGACATATATATATATATATATAGTGTGTGTGTGTGTATAATATATATACAGTGTATATATATATGTATACTTTATGCATACTGTGTGTGTGTGTGTGTGTGTGTGTATCTCGCAAGCTTTGGAAGCTCCACTGCCTTCCCACCACAGTGCACCCCCCTTCCCCCCCGTCCTTAAATCCCATTTATCACCACCGAGTAGTAGTCAAGCAGCCCCTTGTTAGTTGTGACTCCCCTTTCTAGTCTTCCCTCCCCCTCATTTTCTCTCCTCACTCAGTTCCCTCGCGCACTCCTTTTGCCTGACGATGACGACGAAGAAGAAGAAGCCAGTGGGGTGGGTGGCTTCCTTCCAACGCTTGCGACATACACATATCTATATATACACTGTATATACACACAGAGAGAGGCCTCCTCAGTCTCCCATAAGTCCCCAGCCCAGGCCTAGTCTCCAGCCCAGTCCTCCTCAATGTCAGGGGGGTCCCTGTTGGAGGCAGCAGCAGGAGGAGGAGGGCAGGCGTCCCAGCAGCAGCAGCAGCAGCAGCAGCAGCGAGGCCTGTCTGTCTGTAGTGAGAACGGAGGGAGGCTCACCTCTTTGGGGACCAGCTGGTTCTCCTCGCCGGGGACCATGGCCAGCAGCAGTGGCGCAGGCGGCCCGGGCAGGGAGGGAGGCGGCGGCGGGGCTGGGCGGGGAGGCGTCGTCAGCAGCAGCAGCAGCCGCCAAAGGAAGCGACGGAGGAGGAGGAGGGAGGCGGAGGAGGAAGAAGAAGGGAAGGAGGTCGCGGAGGGGTCGTCGCCGCCGCCGTCGTCGTCGTCATCCTTCCTTCTTCTTCTCCTCGTTTTCTTCTTCTCCTGGGCCTATTCCTCCTCCTCCTCTCCCTCCCACTCGCCCCCGCCCTTCCCTAGTCGCGCAGGAGGACAGAGAGCACCACCAGCGTCAACGCCTCGATGCCAAAATGGCCGACCTACGCCGACGGCGGCGGCGGCGGCGGCGGCCATGTTCTCGCGAGAACTCGCTTCGACGAAGAGTGTGACAGTGATTACTCGAAGGCTTTCAAGGCCTGCCTGCACCCTACTGCAGCCAATAGTTTTGTGGTGATTTTTCCAGGCTATGATAATGACTACTTGAGGCCTTGTTCTTGAAGAGTTTTATCCCTGACCTTTAAACCCACTATATATATATATATATATATATATACATACATGACGGTCACGAAAGCCTTCGACTTCACAGCCATAGTTTTTTTTCTTTTTGTTTTTGTGGTGATTTTTTTCCAAGCTCTGACTAGGCCTTGTTCTGGAAGAGTTATTATTCCCAATCCCTGACGTTTTTTGCCCGAGAATGGCCATTGGCCACAGCCACGGCTGCTGAGGAAATGTTGGGAATACACAAATTAACAATAATAAAAATAAAAACTTTTATTTGTAGCCCGCTTTTTGTAGATACAATCAAAGCGGCTAACAACATTTAATAACAAACTCTTCTGAGGAGTTTATCACATGGGAGGAATTTCTCTCAATTTCGAATGGAGCCAGTTTGCAATTATATGAATTCGCTAGTTTAGCAAATTTACGCCAAATCTGATTGCGTTCAGAATGCATTCTGAATGACTACCCATTTCCTGAAAATGACCTCCCATTGCCCGAAATTGTGTGAGACACTCTAATTCACAATAATGTAAAACCCATGATTGCGTTTGGAATGACTTCCCATTGCATGAAATTGTGTGAGATACACTCATTCGCAATAACATGAAACCCCATGATTGCATTCGGATTGCCATTGCATTATACCCCCAAATTCTGTCGTATGATAAACTATTTGGAGAAGTGTATTGTGTTCCTCAGCACCTCAGGCCTCCTCCTTGGCTCAGCCACCTCTTCTTCAGTCCCCTCAGGCCTGCACTGTGGAAATTAATAATAATAATAATAAATTATTTGTACCCCGCCTCTCCCTGCGGATCATAGCGGGTTACATGCATAAAACATGTTACATAACACACAAAATTCATAAAATAACTGTAATACTTTCCAGCTGTCTCCTCATTGATGATTCAACAGCTGTTACCTCTTTATTACACAAGGAGAATCCTCTGGTCTCTTAGAAGTTTCCTTGAGTATTTAATATTGGGAAATAAATCTCAAATCTTGTGGCATTGTTCCTATACATTTTTAATTTCTCCAAATTTTGCGGTTGCAATAACCAATAATGTAAATTAAATCCTTTATAGCCAAACAATCCATAGCTTAAATTCCACAAAATTAACACAATAACAACTTAAAAATCTGTTAATGATGCAGTTCCACTCTGCTTTTAACTGCCACAGTTGAGAGACATTAGCCCCAGAGGACTGGGGGAGGGTTCTGCTTCATGATCTAGGGAAGGCCCAATGGAGTTTGGCCTGCCCTTTCACTCCCTCCTAGGCCAGATGGTGTTGTCAGGAAGGAGGGCTCTTCAACCTGAGGCCAGGCCCGATGGTGTTGCTAGGCTTCTCCTTTCACTTCCTCCTAGGCCAGATGGTGTTGTCAGGAAGGAGGGCTCTTCAATTTGAGGCCAGATCCAATGGCGTTTCTAGGCCTCTCCTTTCACTTCCTCCTAAAGAAGACCACATTCCAGAAGGATAGACTCAATCAAGGAAGCCAGGGCCCTGAGTCTGCAAGAACTGAACCGGGCTGTTGATGATAGGGTGACTTGGAGCTTTATCACATGATAGAAATTGGAAGTATAATACAGTGGCATACTGAACGCAATTGTGGGTTTTCACATTATTGCGTGAGAGATTACCACACACAATCACTGGCAGTGGAAACACATTCTGAACGCAGTCAAGGGTTTTCACGTTATTGCGTGATAGGTTATCACATGCAATCACTGGCAGTGGGAACGCATTCCAAACGCAATCCCACATCAATCCAGAAATAAGTAAATTCTTTGAACTAGCAGATTCACAAATCCTCTTCGCAGGCTATCTTTTCCCAGGCTACCTTTTCTTTTAAAATTGAGAGGAATCCCTCCCATGTGATAACTCTCTTGGAGGTCTCTCATGGGGTGAAAGTCAACTCGAGAGCAATTAACAACAACAATGCAGTGGAATTCTCTTTGAGGTCAGATAATGCCCCTAGATTAAAACACTTATAGTGGTCTTTTTAAAAAAATCTGCCTTCATACACACACACATATCATCACTAGTTTTTATCCTGTATTTTAATATTTAGTGGCAAGATTATCCTATAGCTGCCATGCTGATAAATTGTGACAGTCTGAACCAGCAGTGTATTTATTTTTCCTTTGGCTTTCTCCATTGGAATGCAAGGTCATATTTGAGGAGTGTCTGGAAGTCTCTTGTCCAGGTACTAACTGGAAATAAAGATTCTTGTTGTTGTCCTGCTTTGTTTCACTTCTGACAAAGTGCCAGAATGTTAGAGGAAGAAAGGGGAGGGGGGGGAGGAATGAATGAAAAGGAAATCTGTATGCAATACATACGATCTGTCTTTCTTTCAGCTGGAGAGGAAAAATCTTAATACTTCCAACCAAATTGCACATATACATGCATGGTTATGCATGATGGAATGGGATGGCCTTTGGTCTGATTCAACACAGTTGTTCAAAGTAATCATAATATTAGCTGTTATTCAATCTCTGTCAGTACAAAGCTGTCCAAAACATCCAATTTGTGATCAAAATGCTGCAGCAGCAGGAGCAGCCACAACATTCTTACCAGTGCTTCCAATATTACAACTGTTTACCTCAGTTCTTTACTCTTACAATAGAATAAAATTTGTGTTTTATTTCCATAGAAGGATCTGAACTGATAGGTACCACGAGGAGGTTTACTTGAAGCTCACCCTGTCCTGAAAGAATGTAGGAAGCAGATTGCACAGCTTTGCAGCTGAAGGGGAGGGGGGATGTTAGAGGCTACCCTTACCTATCACAACCATGCCTCCAACTGCCATCACACATAGAAAAAATGCTTCTCTGCTGTCTTTGCATTCAGATAGTGAAAGGCTCAGCTAGTGAAGGAATGAGCATCAGCTAGGACTAAATGCTATTTCCGAGAAGAAGTGGGCATTTTCAAACCATTTTGAGTGCTTCTTGAGGCAAAGTGGGCTCTTCTCCTCAGCCACCTCTTCCCACTAACATTGCCTCAACTGAAACATCCTGCTCTAATACTAGCAATGCCTGCATATTTCTATGTAAAACATGCAGAAGAATGGAGCAGAAAGGTCTACTTTTGAATCCTTAAGCATGTTTTACAAGAGTCTCCCCAGCTGCTCTGCTTTGGGGAAAAGATGTGACTAAAATGTCCATGAGCTTCTCTTTTCTGTCAGTTAACATCATCCTCTATCAGGCTGAGAATTGTCTTTCATTTAATGTTAGGTAGTGTGGAGTGGCTCCACGTTTTGCCCTTAGCAGATGATGGAAATTGGAAGTATAATCCAATGGCAATCCGAACGAAATCATGGGGTTTCACGTTATTGCAAATTAAAGTATCTCACGCAATTTCGGGCGAAAGGGAAGTCATTCCGAACGCTATCATGGGTTTTACCTTATTGCGAATTAAATCATCTCATGCAATTTCGAGCAATGGGGGGTCATTTTCGGGTAATGGGAGGTCATTCTGAACACATTCCAAACGCAATAGGGATTCACGTGAATTCGCTAAACTAGTGAATTTATGTGAATTCGAATTGGCTCCATTCGCAATAAAGAGAAATTCTTCCCATCTGATAAGTTTCTTTGTTAGTGGTTTTCTTTTCATTCAGTCACTCTTATAGTGCAGGAACAGGAGTTACGTTTATTCATCAGGCCTTACATTTGCTGATGTCTAGTTCCACAGCATGGGATGGAATTCTCATATTAGGTCATGAGTCCATTTCGTTTTTCTAGGAAAAATACATTTATATCTGTGTGAGTATTTTCTTTTCAACAGAACTTTGATTTAATGTATTACTTCCTAACACAATGTTTGAAAAAGACTTCAGTGCAGCAAACAACTTGTCTTTCTGAATCTTTGCACATTTCTTGTCTTTAACCTTTTTTTATTGTCCAAAAAAAAAAATCAAAAGAAGCAAATCACTCAAACCAAACTATTTTATGACTGTCCTGAAATGCTACAAGCTCCTCAGCTTGAGATACCTCTGTGCTGTCTGTTGTCTTCATACGCGGCTTCACAGGGAATAAGCTGCCTTGGTTCCCACCCTGGGAAAAAGACAGCATATAAATAAAGTAAAAAACAAACTAAATATGTGGAGACTGCATCCTTTTTAGAAAATGCTGCTCCTGACCAAAAATCCATCTACCATTAAAGATACTTGTGGTTCCATTTTTAAAAAAGTGTATGAGCATGCGACACAAAATAATCTGCATCAAGCTGTTTGCATTTGAAGAAGAATACTTCCCATCCTGAATTGATCCAAACCTGCCAGTGTCATCCAATTTTTAACAAAAACAAACAAACTATAACTTTTTATATTTCCAATGGTAGCGAGTAGGAGGCATACACTTTTGTCTTTCCAAATCTCAACTTGGATTTCTGACCTAAGAGTGGTCTGCCTCTAAATCACTCTGAACCAAAGCTGGCTACTTTTAGAAGCATCAAATTAGTTCCAACCTGAGGCTAAGATCCTGTGGGTTAACTACATCACTGAAGTTATGCTGGCAGGCTTTACAATGTGTGGCAATAGAATGAAAAAGTCACAAGCAGAAGTGAAGGAACAAAGCCAAAGTTGTCTTTACTAGGAGGGAAGGGCTCCTGGCTCCAAGTAGCCTGTTTGCCCTCTGTCATGGGGCAGGCAGTTGTCCAAGTTAGCTCTGCCCTGCAGTAGATGAAATGCTAATCTTTCTTTGATCTAAACAGCTGCTGCATCCATTGTACACTAATAAATTTTCTTCTGCACAAGTGGCTATGTCTCATCTTGATTATCTCTGAAACTATTCTTATGTGTTGGCCATGATCTGTCCTCCAGAATTATACAGCATGCACATGTCTGCTATCCAAATATCAATTTAGTAGGAGTCTGTTCATCTATAGCTGTGTATTGAGACAAAACTGCTAGAACAGACTTGTTTGGGGAGTTGGGAAGTTGTAGTCCCACCAATAGAAGGCCACATACCTCTAGGCAAAGTCAGACTGAATCATGTTAATAAGGCTTCAGGGAAAACCTATAAATACCAGTATATTCCAAGTATATGTGCTAACTACAGGCGAAAAAGAAATTGAGAGATTATATCAAGGAGTCCAGGAAGAAACTGACAACACACCAACACAGGATTGCAAACTAATCATAGGTGACTGGAATGCTAAAGGTGGTAGCAAAGAAGAATCATAAACAGTAGGAAGATTCAGACTGGGTACAAGAAATGAAGCAGGAGAGTGACTGATAGAATTTTGTGAGACCAACAACCTATTAATTGCAAGCATTTCCTCTCTTATCCATTTTTTCTTTCTTTTTGTCTATTACTCAGGTCTTTTTGCATTCTTCCTTGACCATGCCCCTGGCTTCTGATCATAGTTCTTCTTGTTCCCGGTCAATTATGCTCAACAGTGCAAATATGTTTCTTACATTGTTTGTATATTCTGTTGATAAATTGTTCATATCATATTTTGGAATGATGACTTTTTTTGTTTTCTTCTTCAGCTTTACTCTAATTTTTCATATGAGTATCCTGTTTCCCCCAAAATAAGACATCATCTGAAAATAGGGCCTGGTAGAGGATTTGCTGAATTGCTAAATATAAGGCCTCCCCTGAAAGCAAGACCTAGCAAAGATTTTGTATATAAATATATATACAGTATATAAATGTTCAAATTTTTTGTTCAACAATAAATGTGAATTATTCTTCATGGAAAAATAAGACATCCCTTGAAAATAAGACCTAGCACATCTTTGGGAGCAAAAATTAATATAAGACACTGTCTTATTTTCGGGGAAACACAGTAGTTCCTGACCTGTTCCACAGTCAGTGTCTGGCCTAGTTTAGGCTGCAAGAACTGAGATTCTTCATCTTCTGCTTCCAGTTATATAGAGGAATGAGATATCTCTTCCTCAGGATGTGGAAACTCAAAGGAAATTTCAAACCAAGGGCAGAGACGTTCTATGATTAGAAGAGGAACATGCTACAAGATCCAGAAGAAATAAAAAGACAATGAAAGCAATAGACAGTACAATAGACAGTGAAGAAAGGCAACAGAAAGAAAATCAACATTTGAGATGTGGGCTGGAGAAGAATGCTGAAGATGCGGTGGACAGGTAAAAATACAAACAAATAGGTCTTTGATTAGATCAAACCTGAACTCTCCCTGGAAGCCAAGATGATCAAATTAAGGTAGTCATATTTCAGTTATATCATGGGAAGGCATGACTCATGAGAAAAGACAATCATGCTATGGAAGAGAGAACAGCAGAAAGAGGAAGACCACATGCCAGACTGATATACTCAAGTAGGGAGGTTATGGATCTGAATTTATAGAATCCAAGCAGAGTAGTGGAGGACGGAGAGTCTTGCAGATGCCTCATTCACAGGGCTGACATGAGTTTTGGTTCACTAGAGGGCAGTTAACAACAAAAGCAACTATTCATCTATAGATATGTGTTGAGACAAAAATGCTAGAACATACTTATTTGGGGAGCTGGGAGTTGGGAAATAGTAGTCCCAACAGCAGAAGGCCATGTAGCTCTGGGCATGTGACTCAAAGACAGATAATGGAACTTTCTTGGCAAGATATATTCAAAGAAGATTCTTGGAGAGGCAAACCAAAAAAGTAGTGCTGGGGGACTGCTGTTTGACCACTTGACATATGGAGTACCTCTGGGTTCTGTTTTATCTCCATGCTGTTCAACATATACACAAAACCATTGGGGGTAGTTTCTGGGATTTGGGGCCTTGCTGCCAGCAGTATGTTGATACCGCCCAGCTTTATCTCTGCTTTCCACCTAAATCCAAGGAAGCAATAAACTGAAATTTAATCCAGTAAAGACAGAGAATTCAAAGGCAGATCAGAGAACAGAAATTCAGCCTGTGCTGGGTAGGGTTTGCATTTGGATGTCCCCTTGGGCTCAGCCTTAAACCTGGATGATCAGCTTGTAGCAGTGCATTTGCACAATTAAAACTAGTCCACTGATTGCTCCCATTCTTTGAGACATCTTACTTGCCATGTCGACACATGCTAACTTATTTTGTTTTGATAAGGTGGCATTGGAAAAGGGCTTGGAAACTTCAGCTGATCCAAAGAGTTGTAGCCAGATTGTTAAATGGCTGGTAACAGGGATCATATAATTCCTTTGGAGATTACAGCACTACACTCTTATAGTGCTGCTATTCCCCTTTTACTGCTCTGGCTGCCTCCTGTTGTATTCTGGGGTTTGTAATTCATTGAGGCCTAAGAGCTCTCTGGCTGAGAATTTTAAATGCCCCTCCTTAAGCAGCAGATCCCAGTATGCAACAGGAGGCAGCCAGAGCAGTAAAAGTGGAATAGCAGCACTATAAGAGTGTAGTGCAGTAATCTAACTAGTTCCAGCAGTTCCACAGATGATGGTCTGTTTCTGGACACAATTCAAGGCCTGGATATAACCTATAAACCCCTATACAGCTGGTCCAGGTTACCTAAAAGGCCATATCTTCCTATGTATGATTGTCCAAATTCTAAGATAAATGGGCAAAGCACTTATCTCAATCCTACCATAAGTGGGAATGTGGGAAAAGACCTTCTGTGTGGCTGCTCCTAGACTAGAAATTCCTTCCTGAAGAGACTAGGCTGGCTCCATCTTTGCTGTTTTTCTGTTGTCAAGTGAAGACTTTTCTATTCCAGCAGGGAACTGATTGAGTTGAGTGCTGAACTGTTTTTAATCTATGCTTTTAAATTAATGTTTTATGTGGTTTTAATTATATCAACTATTTAATATTCTTTTAATCTAACTTTTTGTATCTCTTTAGCTATATGTGTTTTTCCTTGCATTTCTTTTATTCTGTAAGCTGCCCCACTTCAGGGGAGAGACCAGGATATTCATAAAATGAATGACTGATTGAAAGCACAAAACAAATATAATGTGAGAGAGATTCAAAAGTTCTGTGCAAATGGGGTTTGTGTGGGTGTAGAAAAGAAGAATGATTAGCTTCCAGGGGAAAAGAACATTTGTAATGACCTTTCAGTAATAACCAGTTAAACCATCTCATCATGAGTACCTCAGCTCAGCTGCAAACTCAGCTAGCACTCATCCACAAAAGAGGTACATTTCCCGGAGTAAAGGACAGGCCCTGAGAGACTGAGTTTTACCAGGCATTTGGTGCCAAGAAGGCAAGTCAATAATTGATTCCAAGTAATGCATCCAGCAAGCTGTAACATTCTTTCCTTGCAGCTGAATGACGCAAAGCAAAGTGTGACATTCCTTTCTACCGTTCATAAACATCAAAGAAGATCCCTCTTTTCTGAATCTTACAACAAAAAGCTCAACTAATTAGTGGAAGGAGGAGTAAACATAATCCCACAGACAAGGGTATACGCAATGGTGTAAAGAAGGTGAAGCTGTTTATGATACATACAGCAGATTTTTCCCCCACAGGCCATGTTGTTGGAGCCAAATTCCCCTGTAATCCTGCAGTTAGAATTAAGAGTCTAGTGGCCTAGAAACTGTAACACAAGCAGTCAAGTACCAATGATGCTGCTAATGATATGGAAAAAATCCAAAGTATAGTCAGTGTTCATCGAAGTCACATGAGCAAGATCACAAATCAACCAGTGTTTGGAAATTTTCTTTTTAAAGATAATTTATTGTGTGATTAATAATGACACTTGTTCAAGAACCTTGTTACCTTTAATGTTACTTTTAAAGGTTACGTGTTAGATCACTTATTATCTTGTTCTTTACCTTTTGTTACTTTTTTGTTCATTTCAGGACAAACCACCAAAGAAGGCAAAAAGTTGTTCTAAAAACCAGCAGAAAAAGCCCTCAAAATATTCACATGCATTTTAAAAAATTATTTATTTTATTGGATTTATATCCACCTTTCTCCCAAAATGAGAATCAAGGCAGCTATCATCTCCCCAAAGTATCAAAAAAAGAATTGTTACAAGAGGGACAAGAGAAGCATTACTATATCCCCTGAACCATCAAAAGTAATATGTTGTAGCCAGCATTATTACTTGTTATACATTATTTCCAGACTTGGGAAACAACTGGTAAAAGTCTTATGCAATGATAAAAATTGTCTGTTGGCAACAGGGATGGGATGCCAAGCTATCAAAACACGGTGGAAAATGAAAAGGGAATAGTTATTAAATTTTATGTATTAAGGCAAATTGAACATGACCTTGAGGGCAATGATGCAATGCACCTATTTTATGCATCTAGAACAAAGGCTGTTTGTTTTACAGCAGTTGCAGTGTGATCAAAGACACTACTTTGTGGGCATGCTGTGTCAAGATAAATAGCTAACTGAACTTTTTAGAATGCTTTCAGTTACAATATATGAATCAAAGATTATTAAAGTATCTTGTGCAAATATGGGCTAGTTTTTAAAATACACATGTGGAGTCAGACATAACATCATTCTGAAAACTATTCTTTTATTGTATTTTGATTCCACATGAAAACAAAAAGAAACAGTGGCAGATCACAATGCCAAAGTTAAAAAAAAAATTAGTGGAAGTGCTTGTTCGTAGGATACATTGTTGACTTGAATAACAGAACACCAACTTTTATTACTATTTTATTTATTTATATCCCACCTTTCTCCCAATATAGGGACTCAAGGCAGCCAACAACAAATTTAAAACAGTAAAAGTTTAAAACAACACAAAAACATTAAAATGGAGAGATAAAGTTTTTTTTAAAAAATTAAACAATTTAAAAAGTTAAAAATACTACACATTAAAAATATTAAAACATATTATGTACAGTCATTGGGAGCAAAGCATTTAAAAGCCTAAGCCTTGCCAGTTTAAAAAAGCCTGATAGCACAAAAATGTTTTTACCTGCCACCAAAAGGATAGCAGAGATGGAACCATCCTGGCCTCTCTAAGGATGAAGTTCCAGAGCCTGGGAGCAGCCACTGAGAAGGCCCTCTCCCTTGTTCCCATCAAACAAGCCTGAGCCTTTTTGTTTTGAGTTACTGACATAAACAAGGTTTGCATCCAAATACTTTCTTGAAATATCCTGTGTTTCCAACATTCTCCCCTTCCTTGTGTGCTTCCTCTTCTCTCTCCTGCTGATCACAACATTTCAGAAATTGTTTTTTTTTTTACAATTGTTTTCAGTTTCCACTGAACTTTCTTTATTCAGAAGTTCCTGTCAAAGTTAAACATTAGGATCAATGTGTTTTGGTGCAAACGTTCCTCTTTCCCTCGCTTGATCTCTGCTAAGTCTTAGAAACAATAGCTGTGTTTACTGTTGGCAGCCATTTTAGTTCTGGGATAGTACAGACAGCAAAGTAGAGACACATTTCATTTCAAAGTGTATTAGTTTAATTTAAAGTGACCTGGGAAGTCAGAATGAAAAGTCTTTGATAATACTGGGAATCCCCAGAAAAAATGTAGGGATAAAGAAAGTGTCACGTGGATCTCAAAAATAAAAATAAAATCAATTTGTACAGGACCAAAACCTGGAACTTTCAGAGACCTTTTTTTTTTTTTTTTGGTCTTGAGGGGCCCAGTATCTCACCAGTTCTTGCAGATATATTACCTAATCTCTAATGCCTTTGTCATTTGCAGTTATGTACACACACACACACACACACACCATCCACTTTATTGATATCTTTCAAGGACATCTCCAGTATTTCAACAGATAAAAACCAGCAATCTGCTTTCTTTCATCATCTGATATCTGCCCAGCAGATCTGCACTAACAATTAGCACTATAAAAAGCTTGTTATTATTGAGGGAACATAATCCAAGAAGTAATGGAACTAGCTTCCTAATTATACTGTGTCTTAATTATATTCTGAATTCATGGTCAGAATTTGGAATTGTTGCCTTAAGTGCAAAATGTCAACATTTCTGTCCAAAGGCTTTAAAAGTGGAATCCAAGTAGTACCCTTCATCAACAGAGGCCTAACTGAAACATGAGCTCCCTCTCAGTTCCACAGAGATCTTGTAGCATCTTTGAGACTAGCTGAAGAAAGAAGCATGAGCTTTTGTAGAGTTAATTCTACTTCCTCAGATGCATTTGTAGACTTAAGTCTGAAAGCTCATGCTTTCTTCAGTTAGTCTCAAAGTTGCTACATGATCTCTACATACTGATTCTACAGACTAACACAGCAGTATCTTTGAAGTACCACAGAGGTAAGTATTCTGTTGGTTGCAGGACACTAGTTGGCTTCTTTCCTTATTGCTAGTAGTGCTTTGATGGATTTATATTTCACATCATTTATGAAGACAGGTTGAAATAGAAATGGCACTGTTTGCCACATGTTGCAACCCTCTTTTTTTCACCCAGTGAAATCAGAGGGTGTGTAATATAATTTCATTGGAAATTGTGATGTCAGTGTATGATCATAACTGGTTTCGTATTTTTAGCTGTTTTAAAGTGTATTATGAAAAAAATATAAATGGCTCTGATTATTTACTTTAAGCTGCTGTTTTATAACTCTTTGAAGAGTGTCTGAAGATCGTAAAATACAGTACTGGGCTCTTGTTATCCACTGGGGTATCATGCCAGGACCCACTGTGGATAAAAAAAATCTGTGGATACTCAAATCCCATTAAATAAATAGCAAAGTAGCATGGCAAAATGAATAATAAGTAATAATATTTATAATAATAATGATAATAATAATAATATTTATTTATATTTCCCGCCTCTCCCCATGTATTGAGGTGGGAAGGTTTGCTTTTTGGAATTTATACAATTACATTTTTTTTTGAAACCATGGATGCTGGAATCCATGGATTGAAAAAAAAAGAAAAGAAAAGAAAAGAGGGCTGACTGTAAAGCTTCAAAAATCCCTCATATATTTGTGCAATTGTAAGTATATTTCTAAATCCACTCCTAAAGCCCACAGTGTTTGCAATATCAGTATGTGCAGAACTCTTTGAATTTATGGAATGCCTTGTAATATAGTATAACTATGATATCTTTATGCACTGCATATTATGTAGATAAAGAAATAGGCCATTATGCACTTGATGATTTGTGTCTGGGAGTGTGGTGGTTTGTGTCTTGGGGGATCTATATATTGTTGAAGGGAGCAGGATATGTTGAGGGTGGCTTATTAGGGAGAAGTCCTTGCCATCTCTAGCCTCTGAATTTACCTTCCAACCTTAACAAAATATGCTCTGTCATAAATTAAAAGAAAAAAGCTACAGGAGTTATCTAAAAAGATAGAGAGAAGGACCACTTTGTGGTCCAAGTGGAGACTACTCCCTTCTAGCTTAAGCACAAATAACGGTATAACATTTGTGAGATTCAGCACATGAGTGAATGAGATCACCATTTTACACACTGCTTACTATATGCCATCTGCAAAGTGTGTATGGAAAGTCCTTATTTTACAGATTTGGTCCTGGACTTTATCTTCCAAACCAAATTATCATAAGCTTACCATTATGTTTTATTACCAATACATTTTCTTACAGAAAGAGGAGAGGAAGAAGGTGGTGATGGAGGAATTGTTCTTGCATTTTTATTTTTATTTTTTGCAGACATTTCTGCTAAAATACTCTGTTTTCATACCTTTTTACTATCAGGGCCAGAATGGACTTGCTGGGAAATGGTTTTAGGATATACAGCTATATCTTGCTTCATGATTACTGGCCTAACCATTTCCTGGTCATTTAATACTGCAGGGGAATTATGATTAATTGTTACATTCAGAATTGGATCAGCTATTGCCAGCTATTTTTCTTTTCTACAATTGGTTTCTAACATCACTCTCAAAACAGCAAGCATTCTGACAGTGGCCTCTGCTGTATAAAATCATTAATATTATCAGTTCCCTGAGAAGATTGGGATACATTGTAAATACTACCAGGAAAATAAGGCAGAAAATTGAGATGGTGGGAAGACTATTTAAGAGTTTACTAGTAAAGATATCTTTTTAAACTGTGTGATCTTTCAGTCTGATTTGCCCATTTTTCTCGCCATCTCTATATTCTTAAATAAACAATTGCTCTTAAATATGTTGATAATTGAAGCTTAAATAAATATATCAGTCATATGCTGAGTTTACCCTACACTTGCTGAAGGCTTGTTTATCATTGGCCTTGCTCAAGACCACATTTTGCATTATACTGAAGAGAAAGAAAAACAGAAATGCTGGCTGATGATGCATCCAATTTCAAAGAGATTCTCATAAACACAAGCCCTATTTAAGTGTATGGATTACTTGCACCATGAGGAAAAGCGGTGGAAAGCGTATTAACAGCATAGGTAGTCTGAAGCCTCTCTGCTACATGTATTTGGATCCAGTTCATGGAAGAAATGGGACAGGGGTTGTAGTTTATCCTTCCCTTCTGCACTGAAGACCTCAATAAGGGTCACATCACATGGTCAAACACTTTCTGATGAAAAATGATGATGTGGCATGTATGTTTTGATGTTGTTAACTGCTCTTGAGTTGATCCCAACTCACGGCAGCCCTGTGGATGAGACGTCTCCATGTGTGGTCTTCCTCCCTTTTTACTACTCTTTGCCTTTCCTAGAGTTATTGACTTTTCTAATGAGCCATGCCTTTTCATGACGTGGCCAAAATATGACAGCCTCAGTTTGATCATCTTGGCTTACATGAAGAGTTCAGGAATGATCTGGTCAAGGACCCATTTGTTTGTCTTTTTGGACTTCTGCAGCACATCTCAAATGAGTTAATATTTGTTGTTGTTGTTGGCTTTCTTTACTGTCCAGCTCTCTATTCTCTTTAGGATCTTACCTAGTTCTTTCCTAGCTGTCCTTTCCACTCCTATTCTTATTTGTTGACTGCAGTCACCATTCTGATCAGTGTTTTATCCTAAGTAGGGGAAGTGGTTATTTGGATTTCTTCATTGGCTAGGTTGAATTTATGTATTTCTTCTGTGGTCATATTATTTTTGTTTTCTTTATGTTCAGTGTTAAGTGTGTCTTTACATTTTCACCTTTGATCTACCTTAGTAATTGTTCTAAGTCTGTGATGTTTTCTGTTAGTATTATGGTGTTTTTCACATAGCTTAGATTGTTGGTGTATTTTCCTCTTATCTTCACTCCACCTTCTTCTGAGTCTAAACCTGCTTATGATATTTTCTGCATACAAGATGAAAAAGCAGGGTGATAGAATGAAGCCTTACTTGTCCCCCTTGCCAACTGGGAGCCATTCTGTTTCTCCATATTCTGTTCTAACAGTAGCCTCTTGTCGTAAGTACAGATTCCTCACCAGGACTATTAGATTTAGGGGCACTCCACTGACTTTAAGCTTTCTGTGATATATACAGTCATATGCTTTGCTATAGTTTATAAAGCACATGGTGATGCCCTCCCCCCTGCAAATCCTTTGGGCACTTCATTAGCCATTGCATTTTTTGCAATATGGTCCCTAGTGCCTCTTCCTTTCCTGAACTCTAGAATCTCTCTCTGTATGTATGGTGAGTCCATGCTGCATAATTTTGAGCATAATTTTGCTTTCATGGGAGATTAATGCTATGGTCCTATAGCTGCTTCAATCATTTATATATGTGTGTGTGTGTGTGTGTGTGGACTGGAATGTATATTGATAGTTTCCAGTCTGTTGGCCACTGTCTTGTTTTCCATATTTGTTGACATATATTAGTTACCACTAGAATTGCTTCTGACTGTGTGAACTGTAGCAATTCAATTGGAATATAATAAGTTCCTGGTTATTTATTTTCCCTAATTTCTCTTATTGGAGCGTCTACATCACTTTTTTGAATCTGGGGTTCGTGTTCATATGTTTGTTCCTCACTCTATGTGTGTGTGTCTGTGTAGGGAGAGACAGAGAGACCACAGAGAGAGAGAGGGGTTTATCACACAAGGGGGGCAAACAGGGTTTAAACGAGAGTTAAACAGGAATTAAACAGGACATGCCTTATGTTTAACATAGGACATTTCCTGTTTAATTCCTGTTTAAATCCTGTTTTCCCCCCCCTTGTGTGATAAGCCTCAGAGAGAGAGAGAGAGAGAGAGAGAGGATGGTGATGAAACAGGCATGGCTCTTTCATTTGAGGCATTTGCAGGTTCATTAATATTTGTTAGTTTATCAGTATCTGTTAGAAGTTGCCCAAAGCACTGCTCCTCAGATTGGTGGTCACTGGACCAGTGCAGGTCCTGGAGCCATTGACTACTGGTCCCTGGATCATTTCAAGGAAAGAAAGAAAAAACTATACCCAATGGGATACAAATTTAGTGCTGAATCCTGGCACAGGAAAAAAGCCAGTTCTTTCATATCAGGTTGCCTGAGGAGCACTGCTTTAGAGTCCATTGGCTTCATCACCCGAGCTTTCAAATTTGTGAATAATGGCCTTGTCCTAATAGGCACTCATAACATCTACATCCCCCTAATGGAATGCACCAAAGAACTTTATCATACAAACATTTAAAATCAGAATTAAAGTTGGATAATAGTGCCTTTGGCAATACCTGTCACATGACGTCACCTCCAAATCATTGCTGCTGTGTCTCCAAAGCATGGTTATGGCATCCCTTGCCATTGATGGGAAACACCTCTCAATAAACTCCGAATTGCACTACAGTGGCATCTGGTGCAATAAATTTCTGACAACTATCCTGGCATTATAGAGTGCTATAGGGTACCATCTTGTCTCCAATGCTGTTTAATAATCTACATTATTTCCATTGTATAATTAATCCATTTGAAACTGTCATCATGAGATCTGAAGCATCATCATTAACACTGAAACCTAAATCTTCTTCTGTATTATATCTGAAGCTGGTGCAACTTTGTAAGTTCTAATTCAGTACCTGGATGACATCATGGACTGGATGAGGTCCAAGAAACTGAAGCTGAATCCTGGCAAGACAGAGCCCATGTAGGCGAACCATTCTCATGCCTGTAAAATAGGCAAACAACCTGATCTGGATGGGATGGCATTACCTCCGAACATGTTTGTTTATTTATTTACTGCCTTTCCCCCTTCCTTGGAACTGAAGGTGGCTTACATGTTAAAACAGGAAAAGCTAAAATTGTACATCACACAAACATTAAAATATAATTAAACAACTAATTTTGTCCATATCTTCAGGCTGTACAAATTAAAATGTATACTTTATCACTAGGCGAGCATTCAATGGATCTATATGAATTACAGCATCCAGGTCCGATTGATTCACTATCTGGGCTTGCTTTCTAGATCCATCTGGAGCCATCACAAAATATTATGTGGAATACAACAGTAACAAGTGTTCATTGCCCATTCACACACACGTATACACCTATAGTGAAGCATGGTGGTTGGCTTCACTCCCCATGGTGAAGCATGGGGTGCTTTTCCTCTGCAGGGATGGGAAGGCTTGTTAGGACTGAGGACAAGATACATGGAGCCAAATATAGGACAATTTTTGAGAAAAACCTGTTTTGATCTGCAAGGGATCTAGGACTGAAGCAGAACTTCACCTTGCATCAGGACAGTAACCCTAAATGCACAGCAAAATTAACCCAGGAGTGGTTGAAAAAGAAACATCTGGGGCTTTTTACATTGGCAAGAAAGTGTGACCTGAAGTCGCCTTTATCTTAATGCTTAGCAGCTACATAGCAAGCCCCAGGTGTGCATTAAAAAAGTGCAGAGCTGCTACACTGAGGGGTGTGGGAACGACTTATCTGAGGTCTTTTTTGTGGCTCAGCAGTTATATGGGAAGCTGTCAGAACGCTACAAATACAGGCGGAGCTGCTACATGGGCAGCAATAAACGCGGCTTTAAATTGCGATTTTAATTTTTTTTTCCTTGCCGGCTGCGAATTGCGCTGTTGCGCTGTTCGTGCCGCTGCGAACAGCGCTATTGCGATGGTCGAGGCTTGAACTGCGCTATTGCGATGGTCGAGGCTTGAACTGCGCTATTGCGATGGTCGAGGCTTGAACTGCGCTATTGCGAGGGTCGAGGCTTGAACTGCGCTAGCTTGAACTGCGCTATTGCGAGGGTCGAGGCTTGAACTGCGCTAGCTTGAACTGCGCTATTGCGATGGTCGAGGCTTGAACTGCGCTATTGCGTTGTTTGCGGCTGCGAATTGCGCAGTTTTAAATGATTTAAAGGGGGTTTGGGAGCTTTAAAAAACTGCGCGGTTAAACCCCAGCTTTTACACCTGGAGGGCATAGAACGTTTTAATTAGGAGTGAAGTCCACACCACGCATGCTCCCAACCCACGATCCATTCTGATTCTCACCTGCAGCGCAGCCTTTAAATGGGCGCCTTAAGGAAACAGAGCCCCATTTAACTGCGCAATGGCATCTTAGCGTTTTGATGTACTAGCGCTATAACACACTTTTTAAAAAAGTAGTGGGGCAACCGAACTACTTTTTAAAGGCGCGTTTTTTCCCTTAAAATGCCAAAATGGCGTTTTCATGGCACACTTTCCCATTTTCTAATGTAAAAGCTGGGTTTTCAAGCAGCCTTCATGACACCTCTTTTTGCCAATGTAAAACGGACCATCTGAATGTCTAAGAATGGCTTAGACAAAGCTCCCAAAATCAATCCTTTCGAGGATCTATGACAAGATCTGAATATTGCTATTCTCCAACAATCCATATCCATCCTGGCACAGCTGAACAATTCTGCCAAGAAAAAAGGGCAAAAAGTATAGAACTCAGATGTGCAGAGCTGATAGAGTCTTACCCAAGAAAATTTGCACCAGCTGTTATTGCTACCAAAAAGTGTGTCTTTCAAGTGTTGACTCAACAAGGTCAATACTTTTGTAATCAAGTGTCAAATATAGTTGTTTACTTAACTTTTTAAACTGTTCTTGCACCTTCACAGTATTAAGTATCAAGCTGTAACAATGCCAATGAAATCTGCTTAAGCTCCAGGATGTAACACTACAAAATGTAGAAAAGTCAAAGGGTGTGTACATGTGCTGATGTTATTGTGTGCCTACAAGTCATCTATGACTTATGGTGACCCTAAAGTGAACCTATTATAGGTTTTTCTTGACAAGATTTGTTCAGAGATTTGTCATTACCTTCCCCCGAGGCTGAGAGCTTGTGACATGCACAAGGTTACCCAGTGGTTTTCATGGCCAAGTGGGGAACTGAACCCTGGTCTCCAGAGTCATAGTCCAATACTCAAACCACTATGCCATGCTGGCTCTGTGTACATGTGCAAGCATGTGCAAATACTTCTGCAAGGCACTTTAGTAATTGTGGATACAGAGACTCCAGCTACACCTGTGGTTTTCTGTCCCTGCTAAAACAAACTAGGCATAGTACATTTCCATGGTGGTCTAGACTCTAAAACAGCATCTAGAAGAACTGAGTGTTCAGATCCCCATTTCAACATGACATTCACTGCGTGACATTGGGCCAGTCACTTCTCAGCCTAACCTACTAAATAGGGTTGGTTTAAAATGGAAATTATCCATATATAGCAGGGGTTGGCAAAGTGTGGTCATGGGTTGTATGTGGCCTAAAGGGGTATTTTTATGTTTGCAAATAAAACACCCAGAAAGCCCCCAAACATAGTGACAATGCCCCCCCCCCATATACCCTAGAAGGGTACTCTACCCTAGAGGGTACTTGCCCTAGAGGGGCAAGTGCAGTGAGGAGGGTTAGAATCAGGGGGGTTTTTAGACCGCCCAAAAGGGGCGGTCCATAGTCGCTGCTTCTGGCGGTGAGATGAGGCCTAGGTTGCCGCATGGGCAGCCCCAAAGGCCTCATCCCGCCGCTTTTGGAGGCCGCGGGGAACCAGCAAACTGCCGGTCCCCGGCGGCCTCCAAGCAGGGTGCAGCGGGTGCTCTGGGCGCCCGCTGCACCCCGCTTCCCTCGACGGGGCTGAAGGGGGAAAGGGGCCGCCACCGCGGCCCCTTTCTCCCTGGGTCTTTGCCATGGCCATTTAAAGGCTGCGGCAAAGACCCGCCACAAAAAAAGAGCTCCGCGATGGAGATCTTTTTTTGCGCCGCGGGAAGGGTGTGATTGGAGCCCTCCCGCGGCGCAAAAGCGTCACAACGTGCGCAGCGTGTCAAAACGCTGCGCACGTGATGACGCTTTTGCAGCGCCACCGTATGGATGCCGCCATCTTTAAATGGCACCGTCCATACGCTTTAGGGTTAGGGAGGGTGTAAACGCTACGCCCTCCCTAACCCTAAAGAGGCCTTCCTAACCCTAATCATGCCTCTTTATGCCCATCTAAAATGTGCCATAGCATCATAGAATCATAGAGTTGGAAGAGACCACAACAACCATCCAGTCCAACCCCCTGCCGTGCAGGAACTCTCCATCAAAGCATCCCTGACAGATAGCCATCCAGCCTCTGCTTAAAGACCTCTAAGGAGGGAGACTCCACCACCCTCCGAGGGAGTGTGTTCCACTGTTGAACAGCCCTTACTGTCAAGAAGTTCCTCTTAATGTTGAGGTGGAATCTCTTTTCCTGCAGTTTGCATCCATTGTTCCGTGTCCTAGTCTCTGGAGCAGCAGAAAATAAGCTTGCTCCCTCCTCAATATGACATCCCTTTAAATATTTAAACAGGGCTATCATATCATCTCTTAACCTTCTGTTCTCCAGGCTAAACATCCCCAGATCCCTAAGTCGCTCCTCATAGGGCATGGCTTCCAGACCCCTCACCATCTTAGTTGCCCTCCTTTGGATATGCTCCAGTTTCTCCACATCTTTTTTGAATTGTGGTGCCCAGAACTGGACACAGTATTCCAGGTGGGGCCTGACCAAGGCAGAGTAGAGTGGCACTATTACTTCCCTGGACCTAGACACTGTAGTTCTACTGATGCAGCCTAAAATTGCATTGGCCTTTTTAGCTGCCGCATCGAACTGTTGACTCATGTTCAACTTATGGTCTACTTGGACTCCTAGATCCCTCTCACATGTGGTCTCATTCAGCCAGGTGTCCCCCATCCTATATTTGTGCATTTCATTTTTCCGCCCTAAGTGCAGTACCTTACATTTTCTGTGTTGAATTTCATTTTGTTAGCATTTGCCCAGCTAACAGGTCATTTTGAATTTTGATCCTGTCCTCAGGGGTATTAGCTATCCACTGTCTCCTGTAAGGGGCTAATGAGTCCCCTTAGCCTGCCACAGTTGCCCACACTTATGGTATAAATTCTGTGAGTATCTATGGGATGAGGGCCAGCATGGAGTAGTGGTCTGAGTGTTAGACTTTGACTCGAGAACAGGGTTCAGTTTCTGGCTCAGCTGTGTAAACCCATTGTGTGACCCTGGACAAGTCATGCTCTCTTAGCCACAGAGGATAACAATGGCAAACCCTCTGTGAAGAAACTTGCCAAGAAAACCCCTAGATAGGTTCAGCTTTGGGTCACCATAAGTCAGAAACTACTTGAAGGCACACACCAACAAAAAGCAAAAAAGGATAGATACAAAGAAAGATGGAGCTTGTTTCTTCCTTATGGGAGGAGGAAAGTGGAATTGTTGGACTTTTTAAAAGATAATAATAAATTTTACCTTGCCGACTTCAAAACAGTGCTTGCCTGCCTGGGAATGCACTCTACAGAATTCAATGGAGCTTGTTTAACTGTGGATGTGGAAGGAGTGGCTTGTTAAGGCTGTGATTCAGAGCACACTCAATAAGATTTTATACACAGTAGCCATTCAATACCAGGGTGCTGGGCAGGTAGGAATGCCTTTGAAATGCATGTTCAATTCTGTAGGGGCACCTACATTTTGTCCCCCCCCCCAACTTCCATCAAGTCAACTTCAATTTATGGTGACCCCATGAACAAAAGACTTTCAAGTCACTCAACATATCATCAAAAGTCTTGCACAGGTCTTATAGACTCAGAGTTGTGGCCTCCTTGATTAACTCTATCCATCTGTAATGTCCATGTATGTATAATGCCCAGACATCAGACTCCGCCCACCCACCCCCCACCCCCTGAAGAAAGATGTGCCAAGTGCATCAAAGTTGGGGGTGAATATGTGGAATAGCTTGTAAGAATCATGGCTCTATGTCATTCCCTTCTTGGTAGGGCTGAGAACTTTTCAGCACTCCCTCATATAAAATGTTTAAGCAGATCCTAGGGAGCTAGAACACAGAAAAGTAGTTTTGCTTTACATGTCTCTGTGTGAATGGAAGAGATTAAATTGAAGAGGAGGTCCTTGGCTTTAGGTACCTTGTAAAAAAGAGGTATTTAATTCTACAGAATGTTGGTGGCATAAAAAGGGGGCTTTAAACAGAACAGAAATTGCATAAGAAAGTCATGCACAGAGAGCAGTACAGAAGTAAACAGCTGTGCTGAGAGTACAGAGTCCCTTTTATCATCAAGTCCAAGGGCACTGAAGAATAAAACTTTGATACTGCAGAAGAGTTCCATATGGGAAATCTAAAGGAGAACAGTCCTTCTCATATTGGTTCAGATCTGGAAGCAACAAGGAGAAGCTTTGATAGTCTAGTGCTTTTTATAACTCAAGAGGGCTCTCTTTCCACTGCAGATTCCCAGCAGTTTTCCAGGAGATTGCTTCTTCATCCACCAAACAAAGCTAAAAAGGCTGTTTTGTAAAGGCCCTTCAATGGCATCAGCTCTTCCCAGGTGCAGTCTTCCCAGTTGTCTGCTAAGAAATAGACATTTAAAAAATTCTCTTTGTAGGTCATTCTGTGCTGTTTTGTCCCCCGTATGGGTAGGGAGTGATTTCTAGAGACACAAGAATGTACAGTGCAGGCAGATTTCTTCAGTACATTTGAAGAAGAATGTTAACAAGCTGTAGTGTTTCCAAAAGAAAGGGATCAAAATTGCAAAAGGTCTGGAAGACATGCCTTATGAGGAGTGGCTTAGGAATTTAGGTATGTTTAAACTGGAGAAGAGAAGATTAAGAGGTGACTTGATAGCCCTGTTTAAAAATTTGAAGAGGTCTCATATTGAGGATGAATCAAGCTTGTTTTCTGCTGCTCCAGAGACTTCTGCTGCTTCTGACTTCTAAAAATGGCTGCAGAAGCGGCTTGACCCTGGCTGCATCCAGGATGGACCCAGGCAGCAATTCAGCAGCAATTTAGATGTGATAGGAACTGACTGCCTCCCGAATTAAAACTGAATTCGGGAAAGGTAAGCTGCTCATGTGATAAGGTCCTAGGACATGGGGCAATGGATTCAAGCTACAGGAAAAGAGATTCCACCTAAACAATAGAAAGATCTTTGACAATAGAACATGGTACCTCAGAATGTGGTGGAGTCTCCTTCTTTGGAGGTTTTTAAACTGAGGCTGGATGGCCATCTGTCTGGAGTACTTTGACTGTGGATGCATCACACTGTAGAAATAATGCAGTTTGATACCCCTTTGTGTGCTGTAGCTCCATCCCACGGAATACTAGGATTTGTAGTTTTACAAAGCTCCACAGACTTCTATGCCAAGGAGTGCAAGTGCCTCACAAAACTACAGATCCCTGGATTCTGTGAAATGAAGCCATGGTAATTAAAGTGGTGTCAAATTGCCTTATTTATACAGTGCAGATGCACCTATCATCTTCCTTTATGGGAAAGGGTTGGGATGTGGCTCTTGTGATCTCTTCCAGTTCTATGATTTTTCTGTGCTCAATTCCCTTTTCCTCATCAAAAGGAGGTTTTCAGATTCCTGAGTGGCCACTTAATCTCAGTTTAGCTCAAAGGGACTCCAGAATCAGAATCTTTCAAAAGCATTCCAGAGCCTGCCATTGTTAGGAAGGGTCTCTCGCGTGGGAGAATTAATTAGCTCAAAGGCTGCAGAGAGGGGGTCCTAACAATGCCTCTAAGCCAAGACCGGGTCTCTTATATGTATACCAGAGGTTGCCAACAAACCCAAGAGAATAAGGCACTGACACCAATTAGATTCCAATAACTATATATCCTTTATTAGGAAACACAAAATATGGAGAAAGCATACACACACACACACACACACTAGCAGGAGGGAAGGGTTTAGGAAGAGAGGCACCACTGGGGGATACTTCCTTAGAAGTCTTCTCTGGGAAGTCCGATGGAACATGGATGGATGATGGGACACGGCCGCTGGAACTTGGGGAAGATGGCCGAGGGAGCTAGAATCCGAGCTCAGACTGGCGTGGACCAGAGAGTAAACAGATATTAGCATCAACTGGCGTGGACCAGGAAGCAAGCAGATCCTAGCATCAACATGGGGTCCCAACTCCGGGTCTTTTATAGGATGAAATGTGTCCGGGGGCTACTAGATAGTCTTGGACAAAGGCATTAGATCTGGACACAATTCGGAGTGGAGTCCGACTTGTATAGCCAAGTAGTTAGGCTGATGGCTGGCCCATTAAGTGTGAGGCCGATTCTATTGTCTTACTCAGGAGAGCAGTGGCAGATTCTGGTCTTGCAACTCCCAAACTTCCTGTAGAGATTTCTTTACTAGGGACTCTGCCCCTCCAAGCGGGCTTGCCTACATGACCTCCTTGCTTGGGGCTTAATGGCAGATCCTTGCATAGGTCAGTCAGAGGTCATAGTACAGTCCACATGTCCTCAAAATTTTATTAGAAGCACTTCGGGTAACACCATCATTGTTCTTGATGATAAAAGATAAAACTCTGTGTTCTGAATTTCAAAAGCTGGATGAAATACGTTCCATGATGCCTTAATTCATCCTACTTCTTTAAACTGAAAGGGGTGGGTGGGTGCTGTGACATCTGGAAATCTACCAATGAAGCTGATGGTAAAAAGGAAGAAAAGATAACTATAGGTGATGAATGGCAAAAAGTATCTTGAGAATGTATTGGCATCTGAAGCTAGTGCCAGCATAAGTTTATAGGTGAACTTGTTGTGGAAAGTTTACAATGACACACAAATTATTGACAGCCTGGTCTCTTGAGTTGCTCCCAGATCCTGTAGCTTGTAGAATTAAATTTAACAGGTTCTCCATCCCCTCTTATAAGGCATTCAGGCCCAACCCCAGCACATGTCTAGCCACAGATCTACCATATAATCAGGTGTAAGGCAGAGAAGGAGTAGACTAGAAGGAACTCCCTTTAATGTTCCACATAAATTCTTGATTACAAGATATGTGCCTTACTGTAATGTTCTGTGGACTTTTGTTTGGAATTCTGATGGCAGTAGAGTCGCATCTTCAAATGTAGGTTTGTCCTGTGCTTGTGCAAAATGAAAGGTAGAAGTGTTGTTATTTTTAATTACTCTTTATAAAATTAAAATAATTAAATTTTACAGTCTTTTGTTCAGGTTCATGGCAATGTAAAAATAAATAAATAAATAAATAAATGTACACCTAGATACAGTTGGCCCTCCGTATCCATGAATTCTGCATCCATGGATTCAACCATCCACAATTTGAAAAAAATATTTTTAAAAATCCAAAAAGCATGGTTAAATGCCTGTACAAACTACAAGATTATGAGTTCAGTTGCAGCCAGGGGCTCTGGATCAACTCACCCTGGCATCCTTCCAAGGTCACTAAAATTAGTACCCAGCTTGTTGGGGGCAATTGGCTTACACATTATAAACTGTTTAGGAAGTGTTTAAGTGCACTTATAAGCAGTATATAAATGTACTTCCTATTGCTATTGCTATAACCCCAGCAGATACCAAGAGCTCACTGTGTACAGAAATATAAATACATTACATTTCTTCCAAATAAAATATGTCTCATATCCATACCATTTGCCTCATGTTTTATTATGATCTGTTGTCAAGTTCCTAATAGGTTGTGTGAAACTTTCTAATTATTTGATTTTCCAGATTTCTCTTTCTTTGGCTATCTCTGCATCTTCTATTCTTTCTTTTTTATTATTATTATTTTTAACAAATATAAACACAATACATCAATGATTCGTCAGTTAATTAAGTTATATTTAACAATCAATATCCAATGTACTTTTTATTCTTAATGTAACTCTAACACTCCTTATCCTCCTTTTGCTTGTTGTTATGTTGTTTCTTCTTTTAGTTCTTCTGAGTATTGTCCCCAACATCTGCCAGTGAAGAGGATTCGGCTGAGAGAGTGTTTGTTTGCCCTACCTCCACCTGGGCTACTCCCATGCCTTGGCTCCTGGACTTAAGGAGGAGGAATGGGCCTTTTTCCCTCCTCCCCAACATCTGCCAGTGAAGAAGACTTGGCTGAGAGAGTGTTTGTTTGTCCTACCTCCACCTGGGCTACTCCCATGCCTTGGTTTCTGGACTTAATGAGGAGTCTTCTCTCTCTTCCCCCCCCCTGACTTTTTTCTTTTCTTTGCTTTGCTTTTCTTTTTAGATTGTGTATAGTTCACATTGTTTTAGGATTGGGATGGGGGTTGAGAATGGAGATTTTCTTTTTACTTGTTTTGATATGTTAATTGTTATGCATTTTGCTTTGTTAATTTTATTTTTTTGTTATAATTACTATGTATTTTTGTTGTTGCTATAACTGCTTTGTATTTTTGCTTTGTTAATTGTTATTCTCTTTTGTACCCCGCCCCGATTGCTCATTCAGAGGGTCGGGGTAGAAATAAAATGTATTATTATTATTATTATTATTATTATTATTAAAATTATTTTCAAATTGGTTATTTAAATTTCTGTGTATATAGGATCCTTTGTCCACATGTTCGTTTTGCCCCCTACTACAATATTGCTACTCTACATTTCAGTAAAGACCTATGATTCAAAATACCAGTTCTACCAATCCCATGTGCATTGTAGGCCCATATTAGACCAATACTGTTTTGAAATTTAGATTTTGACTTAGTTTGAAATGTGTAATTGTAAGGCAACAAAATGAACATTGTTAGACTTTGAAGTTCACACCCTCCTAGTCCTGTTTATCAACATCCCATTTTGGGAGAAAGGTGGGATATAAATCCAATAAATAAATAAACATTTAAATTTAATGCTACATGTGTTGTACAAGTGAACTAACAAGAAATACATAGGGCCCATTCCCACTTGTGGAAAAATCTGCATTGGAACCGGGCTGTGCTCCGCTTAGGAAAGCGATTCCAAAAGGCCCCTCGTTCACACTATGAAAAGGGACCTTGTTTGGAACCATTTTCTTAGCCGGGAACTCTTGCCATTCCCACTGGAGCTGCCATGTAAGGTGACAGCTCTTAACACCCCAACCCCTTCCTGCAGGGGAATTTTTTTTATGGGGGGAGGGGTATTGATCGCAAAATCAATCTTGTGCACTTGCAGTCTTGTGCATTTGCAATCTTGTGCATTTGCAATCAGTATATCTCCAGGCCGGAGAGGATGGGCTTTCGTTTCCAGCGGCTGATGGGCCCGTGCTGCTCCCAGGGCTGACGGGTCTGGCAGCGGGAGCAGCAGCAGCCCCACCAGAAACAAAAGCCCATCCTCCCTGGCCGGGAGCAGCACAGGCCTGGCAGAGGCGGCGGCCTTTCTCTGTGTGCCACTGCCGCTGGTCCTGAATTGGAGGGACCTTCCCTTCCCTGTCGGAAGGCCCCTGAATCCCGGGAGCAGCGGCAAAGGCGGCGAGCGGCAAGAACGGTAGGGAGGGAGGGATGGAGGGAGTGAGAGAAGGAAGGAAGGAAGGAAGAAAGGAAGGAAGGACCCCCCCCCAGGAGTAAGTGTGTGTGTGTGTGTTTTCTTTTTCTTCATTATTATACTGATCGCAAATGCACAAGATTGCAAATGTACAAGATTGATTTTGTGATCAATACCCCCCCCCCACAAAAAACACGATTCCGATCAGCGTTCCCACTTACTGGAAACACTTCAGAATTGTGTTTTCCCAAAAAACACCACTTTAAAACTAGTGACAGGAAAGCCTGGGCTATTTGCTTTTAACCTGGTCCTTTCCTCCACTAATCGATCCGATGAAGATCGGAAGTTGATTCGAGTGTGAACGAGGGTCATATAGCCCGCATCACACTTCGAATCAAAATGTAGTGGGAATGGGGGCTTAATTTTTATAAACTCTTGTGGCCTATTAAATATCCTTTGTTTAAGCAAGTCTGTAGAATACTTTGTCACTTTGACTCCTGAACATGATAATTGTTTTGAAAATGGCAGTATCCTGAAAAAAATAGTTGAGGGGAATCTAGTTCTTGCTAGTAAGCCTGACAACCAATAATGCATTCTTCCATATGCAAAGAACATTAAACCCCTGCCTTAGTGTTGCAAACACTGCTTCTGTTTTTGGATGGGACATTTATTGAGGAACATTTTTTACATGCAATGATTGTGGAATCTCTCTGTGATTGCAAAGTGTTACGTATGTGACCAAATAGCATCATACTGATAGTGTTCATCATTCTTGAAAATGACATTTATCCTGTGATGCTGTTTACATGCAATTAGTGTTTAATATAAGGATTGAATTAATTCTCAATATATAATTCAACCAGTATGTTAACATTTCATGCATATAGCACTATCTGATAGATTGTGTTTTTAAGAATGATGTACACCATTGATGTGATGCTACTCAGTCATATGCAACACTGTTGCATATGAAGTAGCATGAATATAAAATGAGCGAGTTGGGGCCCTGTCATGGTACAAACTATAGTCCACACTATTACAGTTTCACTGAGTTTGATTCATACCAAAGGTTTCCTTGATCCATTCCACTAAGATCCCTCCTTTTTCCATTATTTATAATGAGGTAACAAGCACAGTGGAAGTTTCTCTGTCACAATGGAAGGCACTACATGGCAGTCCTACCTATCTAAAAGCTGAGACAGACCCACTATATAGTTTATGGCTGTTGCCACACAGCAGAATTAATGCAGTTTGACACCATGTTAACTGTTATGTCTCCATCCGATGGAATCTTGGGATTTATTCTGTTGTAGCGCCTTGCACTCTAACAGAGAAGTCTAAATATCTCACAAAACTACAAACCCCAGAATTCCATAGCAATGACTGATGGTAGTTAAAGCGGTGTCAAATTTCATTAATTGGACCACTGTGGACCACAGGACCACAGTCTGAATTGATAAAGAAAGATGTAATTCATTGTATAACAACATTTTCAACACATTAACGAAAAACAATGATTGTAATAAACTGAAGGCAACCACTGACAAGTTATCCCCCTTCCCTTTGTGGTAGACTTCAAATTGCCTAGCATAAGAATAGTCTTATATGTTTTGATATGATTGTAGCACTTCATTACGCACTCTGATTTGAGTGAAAGAGATTTGTGCATACCATAAATTCACTGCTCACTTCTTGTAGCTTTGGCTGTAGTAAAATTATGATTTCCCCCCTCCTTGTCTGATGTAATCCAAAAGGTTTGGCCTAGTTTATATCCCTGGCCTTGGCTCCTATTATTAGAAAACATTCCA
The DNA here is from genome assembly GCA_034509955.1 of Urosaurus nigricauda. Lineage (NCBI taxonomy): Eukaryota > Metazoa > Chordata > Lepidosauria > Squamata > Phrynosomatidae > Urosaurus > Urosaurus nigricauda. Next base: position 99,987,549 of record JAOEGL010000001.1, read on the forward strand.
AACATAATCTATTAATCTTTGAGCAGAACTCTATCCTTTCACCCTTTGCAATATTTTTCTTGTGCTGCTGACAGTGTAAAATCTTGGAGTAAGAAGACAATAAGAAATATGATGCCTCACTGTGTGGTTTCCACTGATGATAACCTGAAATAAAAAGTAGTTATCTCTTCCAGTGCTTGATTATTTTTTGCCTATAATCACTTTTCACAGAAATTGCCTGACAGGTGATGGGGTTTCAATGTTCTGTTTAAGTCCGTGGCAATGTACACCTAGATACAGTTGGCTCACTGTATCCACGCATTCTGCATTCACAACTTGAAAAAAATATTTTTTAAAAATACAGAAAGCAAACTTTGAATTTTCAGTTTTACACAAGTGGCACAATTTTACTACACCATTGTATATAGATACAGGTAAGATAAATATCTGCCCCCAGCATATTTTCTGAGCATACATGAATAGTAACACAAAGAGGCAGAACGTGGGAAAGCAGATAAGCCTGTCTCAACAGTTTCTCTCAGTAAGTTAAAAGAAAAAAAGAACTGCAAGTCTGAGTACCAAAGTGGAAATTGTAAGAAAAGTAGATGCTGGTAAAACAAAAAGTCACCCCTGGATACATTTTGGAAGAAGCCTTCAAATAATCTCTAGAAGATTTGAAATGGTTTTTTTAAATACAATTTTTAAATGGTTATTTAGTTGTTTCATTTCACATGTGCATACTGATAGTTTTGAGTTTTTTTAAAAAATTGCTTGAACATGTTGAGCTTCTCTTCTGTTTTGTGTATGTGTGTGTATGTGCTATAGGAATCTATTCTTACTGTTTCCATCGTACCAAATTTTCTATTAAAGTAGTAATTCCCAGGCACACATCTGCTTCATTAATTAAGGTATACCTGTATCTTTCTGCCATGTGAGTTAAAAACCAAAGGGATTAATGCATTAATGTATATAATCCCAACAATGTCTTTTTCATAAACTTCTCTTATTGTTAACCAATCATTTTGGGCTTAGCACTTTAAATCAAGATGCATCCAACTGCATGCTTACTGTCATGAAACTGATGTTTGTATATTTATTTTTTAAAATTGGATTTGTATCCCTCAAGGCAGATAAGAATGATAAAATCACATAATGTAGGTTAAAAATCAAGAGGAGCACATGATGGTTTTTAATGGGTACTGAGATTCCAAAGTGAAAATGGTAGGTAGAGTGGAAATGATCCAGTTGTAAATTACACTCCATGGCCTGGTCATTTTTTGAGTCCTGTTAGCACAAAGAACCTGGCATAAAAGATATACAAAGAGAAGGGGGCAGAAAACCTGGCTGCAGGTATCCTTAGCTGTAGACATGAGGTAACAAACATACTGTTCCATTTAGGGGTTTTGGCTGTCTTGCTTGTCGAACTGGAAAAGCAGTCAAGGGATTACCTCTGAAGCTCCATGTAAATGATCTTTCCTTGTGGATCATATGTCACTGACACAAGTATTCTGCTATGGAGCTAAGAATATCATGGAAGGTGATATGGTAGCAGCCAAAAATAGATTATCTGGCACTTACTCAGGGGAAAGAACTAGAATTAGAAGACAATTGCTTCTTAATTATACCTATAAGCCAACCTTCTCCAAAAAGGTGATTGGACATGTTTACTGGGAATGATGGGAACTGCAATCCAATGTACCAAGATTATCAGGTTGGGAAAGGCTGCTAAAAGCAACTTGTAAAAAGAAATACAACTTGAAATTCTGTGATTGGACATGTTCATTGGTAATGATGGGAAATGCAGTTCAATGTACCAATATTATCAGGTTGCTAAAAACAACTTGTAAAAAGAAACACAGCTTGAAATTCTGTGGCTGTCTGTGGAAATCCCATTGAATGCAATTAGGCAATGTGTATAGTTCGACTTAGGGTACTACCTTTCCACAGTGGAGGAACTGCAGATTCCTGAGAGGCAAGAGACTATGCTGATGGCAACACTCTTGCTAGTAAGGTCTCCATCTAATATGCAACTGACTAGTCCATCTAATATGCAGCCTTCATCTCTTTCTACTACCCTCTGCTTTTTCTAGCATGATTATCTTTTCCAGTGAGCCTGTAGGGCCTAAGCAGAGCAGCTGAGGACAGTGGGGCTTGGAGCTCACTCAGGGGGTCACCATGTATCAAAGCTGACTCGAGGGCAGTTAACATCATCGACAACAATTTGGATGGAGAAAGGAATGAGAGAACACCACCTATATAGCATGCTGGGTGAAACAGGCAACAATGGGAGAAAAAGGTTGTTCATAGGAATGGTGAGATTCTGAAATGTGGTCTTACTCTTTTCCTACCTTCCCAAGCATTATTGTCTAGTGAGTTTTGTCTTCACATGATGTGGCCAAAGTACCCTGTTTCCCTGAAAATAAGACATACCTAGAAATTACGACCTAGTACAGGTTTTGCTGAATTGCTAAATATAAGACCTCCCTGAAAGTAAGACCTAGCAAAGTTTTTGTGTATGTGTATGTGTGTATGTATGTGTGTGTATAATATATATATATACAGTATATAATAAATGTTCATTTTTCTTGTTCAGCAATAAATGCAAATTCTTCTTCATGGAAAAATAAGACATCCCCTGAAAATAAGACCTAGTACATCTTTGGGAGTAAAAATTAATATAAGACACTGTCTTATTTTCGGGGAAACACGGTACAACAGCCTCAGTTTGGCCATCTTGCTTTCTAGGAAGAGCTCAGGCCCAATCTGCTTTAGGAACTATATGTTTGACTTTCTAGTTGTCCGTGATATTCTTAGCACCTGAGCACCACATCTGCATTCACATTCTGTTTTCTTCATTGTCCAGTTCTCACATCCACACATGATGATGGGGAAAACAATGACTTGGACTATCCTTACTGAAAGGGCAACATGAAGTTGCCTTTTCCTTAATACTTAGCAGCTGCACTGCAAGTCCCAGGTGTGTAATAAAAAGGCATAAGGCAGCTACACTGAGGAGGTGTGGGGACGACTTATTTGAAGTCTTTTCTGTTGCTCAGCAACTACATTGGAAGCTGCCAGGATGCTAGAAACACAGGCAGAGCAGCTGCACGGGTGACAATGAATGGGGCTTTTGGCCTCACTGAACCTTTAATATTTTTGTTGTTGTTGTTGCTGGCTGTTGTACCTGTACATCATACAGGCAATTGTATTGCCAGCTGCAAACTGCACAGTTCCGCAGGTATATCACACATGAACTGTGCAGTTATGAAGATCTGTCAAATTACCATTGTGATTTCGCTTCCCTTTTTAAAGTGCGCAGTTGCATCGGTGTAACATGAATGAACCTCTTTATTTTTATTAATAATAATAATAATAATAGTTGTTGTTGTTGTTGTTGTTGTTGTTGTTATTATTTATACCCCACCCCTTTGAGATCAATCGAGGTGGCTTACACATTAAAATACTATTACATCAATAAAATAAACTGCATCCCTCCCCCTCTTAAAAGATATTAAATCCGTTACAATTTAAGTTTATGAATAAAGTTCTTTATTTTATGAATGAATTGACATTTTATGCACAGTTGCATAACAGTTACAGCACCCCAGAGTTCCTACTGCGCATATCTAGGGTTTGGATTAGGGCTGGAGCTAGGGTTTGGGAGCTTTAAAAAACTGCACAGTTGCACTGCAGCATTTAGAAACAGCTGTGCAGTTTCACCCTTTTTAAAAAGAAGCTGGAAAAAGCAGGTCCTTTTAAAAGCTGCTTTTTCCCCACTAAAATGCAAAAGAAGTGTGTTCATGCCAAACTTTCAGTGTGGGTCATCTAAAGGCTACACTTTCATGCAGGCATGAACACACCCCTTTTTGCCAGTCTAGATCAGTCCAGTGTGTTCAGTTTTATATCTTTGTACTTTAGGATTTTCTCTAGTTTCATAGCTGCCTTTTCCAGTCCTAATCTTTTCTTGACTGAAACTTATTCTGGTCAATAATAGATCCATATGAGAAATCTTTGATTATTTATATTTCTTTGTTGTCTAGACTGAATTTATATAAATCCTCTATTGTCATTTTTTGAAAGTCTGCTCTTTCAATAAATTCCATGTCTCTTCATAACTTACTAAAATTTGTATTCAGAGCAACAACAAAACTGTTTTACTAATCCATCTTTTCCTAACAAAAGATTTTGCATGTGACTTCTCATGCACAGTGTTTTGGAGGTGGAGTTTTTTCCTCCTCAAAAAGTAGCATTTCATCATTGTTACACATTTCCACTACTTTGAAATACTACAAGTACGTACTAGGTGCACATGAAACCTAGTGTATATGGAAAGGGATACAGATAGGACCTAGCATACAGGTAGGCAAGCTGGGTCTCGCACTGAAGAGTGTGGTAGTTTAAATCTTGACTTATCGCTTGTTGAGTGTCCTGTGTACTGAATGACTGAGGGGAAGGGGGATTTTGGCACTAAAACAAAATGATCCTAATGTTTAACTAGCATAATACACTGGGCCCTTGATATCCACTAGGGTTTGGTTCCAGGACACCCTGTGGATGTTCAAGTCCCATTATATACAGTGGCATGGTAAAATGGTATCTCTTAGATAAAATGGCAAAATCAAGGTTTGCTTTTTGGAATTTAGGTTTCTTTTTTGGAATATTTTCAAACCACGGATACTTGAATCCATGGACAAAGAACCCATGGATACAGAGGGCCAACTTTATTGTTAAAGCTCTTCAGCACTATTACTCCTGAATTTTAAAAAAGGCTCAGTGCAAATTGGTGCAAATCCGTTCCTGAAATGTTGCACAAGACTGAGATCTTGTCTGCATGGGCAAGGATATTTTTGGAGGGGGGAGGCCATGAGGCAGGCAAAGATGGAAACATGTTATATTGCAAAACAGTACTAGGATACTAGCAAATACATGAATATGCAGGTACAATCAAAACAAAAAAGACTGGAAACTCAGTACTTTGAGTCAGTTTAGCTGAGCCCACAGATATATACATGCACACATATATAAAAATTCAAAGATATAGCCATGTTAATATGTAGAATCAGTATGAAGAGAGATCTTGTAGCACTTTGGAGACTAACTAAAGAAAGAAGTTGGCAGCATGAGCTTTCGTAGACTTAAGTCTACTTCTCCAGATGCATATAGTGAAGTGGTAAACCAGGGACAGACTTATATATGCTCTAGCTATCTGAGAATGTCAATTTGAATTCAAAATCCTTTGTGTATGGAAATGAAGTAGCAAGCCCAGTTTTAATAGTGGTTGTGAGCAAAGGTGTTTGTGCATGGAAATGAAGTGGCAAATCCAGTTTGCCAATGGAACTAGCCTGTGGCGAAGAGAATAGATGAATGTAGGGCACCCCCATGATGATGGGGTCAGATAGTGTTCAAATGTTTGGAGTGCACTAGGAAGCCATTATCTTTGTTCAGTCCATTGCTGCAGGACTGTAGTTTGTGGATGAACTCTAATTCTGCTGTTTCTTTTCCCAATCTACTTTTGTAGTTCTTTTGTTTAAAGACCACTGTTCTGAAGTCTGAGATGGAATGCCCAGGGAGACTGAAATGTCCCTGTTTTGTGGGTCTGAGCAGATGTGATTGTATTAGAGGGCATGGCTGTAGACTATGGATCTGATGGTGTGTTCAGGGTGGAAACTGGAGGCATGTAAGTATGTGTAGTGGTCAGTGGGTTTGAGATACAGAGTGGTGCTTAGATCTCCATTTTGTAGTGTCCAAAAAGTGAACTTGTTCTGTAAATAGTTCCAAGCTGAGTTTGATGGTGGGGTGGAAGTTATTGAAACTCTGGTGGAATGTCTTGAGTGAGTCTTCTCCACGAGTCCAAATTATGAATATATTATCAGTGTACCTGGGTGCAAGAGTTACGGAAGCGTTACCACTCCACCAAATGCATCTGAGCAAGTAGACTTAAGCCTATGAAAGCTCATAGTGTCAACTTCATTCTTTAGTTAGTCTCAAAGGTGCTACAAGATCGCTCTACGTACAAATGTAAAAAGTTATATGACCATATTCTCCTCTTCTGATGCTTACATGCCAATAAGGACAGCTAAAAACAATTAAAAACAATAATAAAATGCCAAAAATTCCAGTTGAGTGTTATATCAAATGAAAATGCCTGTGGAGTATATTTGTATGAACACAAAGCTTGTCCATATGGATAATTTTTGGTGACATGTGCCACTTCTTTATCTGCCATTTACTGTTTCTCCTTGTCATGTCCCCTTCCAATTCTCCTTTATTCTCCTCCCAGCTTCTGTGGTGGGGTTCATAGAGGTGACTCATTTTCATTCATTTGCAATTGCAGGCATCTGTGGGTAATGGCAAGATATCTGTTGTTGCTGTTTATCACCCTCGAGTCAGTCTCGACCCATGGTGACCCTATAGATGAGACATCTCCAAGACTTCTTGTCCTCTACTGCCCTGTTCAGTTGCTGAGGGCATAGCTAATCCTCTTGCCCTTCCTGACTTTTCCTTCTTTTTCCAGTTGTATTTCTGCTTTGACATCTTCCTGTGCTCCTTCTCTTCTGCCAATTACTTCCCATCTCACTATTTCAGTGATCTAGTGCTCTATATAGAGTTGTTAATGTTTTATAATAAGGAACCAGAGCAGAGAAGAGATACCATTGTAGCTGTATGAGCAGACAGAGGAAGATAGACTGAAGTTGTATGATTATGGTCCTGACAAGCAAGACAATTCCAGTATTTCAGTATCACTAATATTATAGATTAAAAAAGAAAAAAGAAACGGAAGCCTTTGAAGGTGAAAAAGGGTGTGAACTTTCTACAATCAGAAATACAACCAAAAACAGAAAGAAAAGTCAGGTGGGACAAGTGGATTAGACATACCTACAGCTAATATCCCAACCCACGTCACTAGCACATGCCCACAAAGGCATGAAAATTAATAAAAATCTTTTAGAACCACACCATTTTAATTGCTATTGGAACAAAATCAAGGAGTTAATTTTGTTTTAAAAATTTAAATTGATTTAAAGAAAACAAAATGAAGTGCAAAAAAGTGGGAAATGAGGTGATAAAGCCTGTGATAAGCAGAATGTCATTGGGAGTGAGGTGGTGATGCTTTAAGTACAGCAAAGAAATCTGCTTGTGATGAACCCACATGAGCACAATATACTATAAACAGCTGAGAGTAAGTGCTGGAATGAGAAAGTCAGACAAGTACTTCCCAGATATTATTGGACTTCAACTCCCAGGAGGCTCATTCCAGAGAACTTGTGGGGGCTGTCCAGCAACATCTGGGGACTCAAGTATGGGAAGCATGGACAATGGTGGAAGTAACCATGAGCCAATCAAACATAGGTTTTGACTCAAGATGTGACAAGGGCAGTGAACAGCAATAGCAAATGCTAGTAGTTAGGAGAGAGTGAGTGCATGAGATGAAGCAATAGAAGAATGGCAATCATGGCTGCTCTTGAGAACTAGCCAACAGTGGAATCCAGCAAGTTGGAACAGCAGCAGAGTCCCCTTACATGAGTGTGTGGGGCAGAGAAGGATCACCAGGCAGTGACGGATGCCTTACCAGTATTCCCAGATGACTGGTGTCACTCTGGACACCAGTCAAAGGTCTCCCCTGTCATCCCTATGGATAGGGTTCATTGATCAACAGTGAAGTTGGTCGATGCCGGATCCAGACCTTGGCCAACTCTGTCTTCAGTTGTAAACAATAAAGGTTGTGGCCTTTTTCTTCCATATCATAGTTCTGTGTTGTCTTTCTTGCCTCGAGACATCACCCTTGTATCGGCAACTAGCAAACAGTAGAATACAGCAAGGTGGAACAGCAGCATCAGTTGGAATAGAATCGTAACAGTGACAGTATGAATTGGGCCAGGAATTGCTCTCCACTGTTCAATAAACTGATGAGCTTTCTTTAATGCTTTCCGCTTCCAGTCACGCCTCCCTTCCTCTGTTTTTGTAACTTGTTCACAGTCAATGCCCTGTGAAATAAAGTATTGCAGGTTGCCACTGCCATGCAAGGGTCAAGAAGGAAGGATTCTTGGCTTGTTCTATAAAGACAGCAACAGTTCACACTTTACTCATATAGAATAGGGGTGGATCACAGACAATGCTAGGTTAGGGCCTACACACAGACACATGTCAGCATGTTAGGATGGAGATATTCAAATACAGTAGAGAAAAATGTTTGCATTCTATTGCAATTTGTTTATGCTTGCAGGTTTTCCACAAAAAGGGTGCATCCACACTGCACATAAGAGCAGCTTGATAGCTATTTAACTGCCATGATTCCATCCTACAGAATCCTAGAATTTGTAATTTAGTGAAGGACAGAAAATTCCTTGCTAGAGGGCTCTAGTCCAGTCTTCTGAACTGCAGCATTAGAACTCCCTCTAAGTAGGGAATTCTAACTTCTTCACCAAGCTACAAATTCCAGGATTCCATCAGATGGATACATGGCAATTAATGTGATATCAAAGTGGCTACCATACCATACAATTCCATACCAGACCAGATTACAGCATACTATACTTACAATATGGCTATTAATCTTAATTTAGTTTAATGGGAATTTTACCTGGCTGAAACACAAATATAAACTTGATTGTAAAGATTTATCAATTTGCCTAGTTAATTCCAAAATTCCAAAGTGATTTTAGATATTTTCTTATGGACAGGTGTGGCTTCCATTGCTTCCATAGCATCCCCACAGATAGAGGAGTACGCCAGGGTTGTCTACTTTTTAATTTAATTTTTATATTAATGATGTAGTCCAGGCCTTAAAAGGATCAAAATTTTTCCCAGCCACTATTCAGGATGTTAAACAATGGGGCTTTCCAGACCGCCCAAAAGGGGCGGTCCGTACTCGCTCCAGGAAGCAGCGGGATGGGGCTGAGGCTGCCATACCGGCAGGCTCCGTGGCCCCATCCTGCTGCTTCCAGAGGCCATGGGGAAGCGGCAAACTGCCACTTCCCTGCGGCCTCTAAGCGGGGTGCAGCAGGCGTCCTGGGCACCCCGCTGCACCCCGCTTGCGGAGGAGGGGCGGAAGGGAGAAAGGGGCCACTGCTGCGGCCCCTTTCTCCCTAGATCTTTGCCGTGGCTGTCTAAAAGCCATGGCAAAGACCCGCTCCAAAAAAGGAGCTCCATTTGGAGCTCCTTTTTTGCGCCACGGAAAAGCCGCGATTTGCGCCCTCCCGCAGCGCAAAGGCGTCATGGCGTGCGCAGCGTGGCTAGCAGCTGTGCACGCCATAATGCCATCATGGCGTGCCCGTGTGGACGCTGCCATTTAAAAATGGCGGCGCTCATACGTGCTAGGGTTTGTGAGCGTGTGAAAGCTGTGCGCTCACAAACCCTAGTCACACCTTAAAGAGCCCTAAAGGTGCTCTTTATGCAAATCTAGATCGGGCCTATCAGTTCTGTTATATGCAGATGATATTGTTCTGATCTTGGTTACCTTAATCGGAATGCGAAGACTCTTAAAGAAGCTAAGTGATTATTGTTCAAAGGAAATGTTAATAGTGAATCACACTAAAACCAAAGTGATGGTCTTTGGTCCAAAGAAAAAACTTCACTGGTGTAGCCTAGAGGCAAAATCCATAGGTCAACAATCTTATTACAATTATCTAGGATTAAGATTTCAATCCAGTTTGTCATGGAAAACTCATGTTGTTGCTGAACTGGGTGAATTTTATAATTTAATATTTAGTTAATGCTTTAATTATGCAGAATGAACTAAGATGGTTGCTTAACCAAAGTTTGGGCTAAGTGAAGGTCTTTAGAGAAATGCTGAAAAAACAGGAGAAAACAAGAAATTATTTAGGTACAAGGTGCCCTCTCTTTCCTAAGCAGAGGCACCATAGTGAGGTCAAAACATAAACACTAGATAAGTTGAGTTGCAACTGTGAAATAATGGGTAAAGGTTACAGGGGACGTAACATTTTGTAAAATGTCCTGATTGAGTCATAAGTGGGCTTTAATTATTCATGTGCTCGTTTGTCTAATTGCTTGAGATTCATTTGTTTAGAGTTAAGATTGGCCAATAGAAAGCATTTTTGGAAATCCTTTGTGTAAAAACTATAAATCCCATCATCTTGTTTTTTTCTGGGTCTCAGTCTTTGGAAATCTGAATTTTCCACTGAGGATATTTTTATTCTATGCCGGCTGAATAAATCTGGAATTTTTAACCAACTATGGGTCCTCTTGTCTTTACTCCACTCTGTCAATGCTGAGGACTGGGTAAGCAGTCCTAGCCAAACCCATTTTTCTGTTACAGTTGCTATTGTACAGTTATTATACGGAGCAGAAATTTGGGGATACAAAAATGCCTTGGACTTGGAGTCTGTTTAGAATTTATTTTTGAAATCTCTGTTGGCTGTCCCAAGATGCACTCCTGCCTCCTTTCTGAGGGCAGAAACAGGCCAAACTACCCTCCAAGATGATATACACACTGCTCTTGCCTTCTACTGGCTTAAGTTGTTAACCATGAGTGATTCTAGGCTTTCAAAAAACAAAAAACAAAAAAACAAAAAAACAAAAAACAAAAAACAAAAAAAAACTTCTTAGAGCCATTGTCTGTTAACTTTCCAACAAACTCCTTGGTATATGTAGTAAGAGCGATACTCCAGAGCTATGAAATTAATGTGAACTCATTACCAAATTTTGCCTCCCGTAGAGTCAAGCAACTGATTAAAGAGAAAAGTCATCTTGCCTCAAAATGGTATGACATACATTCACTTTTGAACTCTTCTTGTTCCTTGTGGTACCCACTATACAAGACTTCGTTTGGGTTAGAGCATTACTTTTTCCATCTTACTCTGGCCCCTATCAGAAAAGCCTTCACAGCTTTAAGGTACCAATGTATGCCTTCTGCCTATTTGACGGGCAGATATAATAACACCACTGTCCATCTAAGATTGTTTATCTGCAATACTGGGGAAGTAGAGAATATAGAACATTATCTTTTACATATATCCTTTACGTATCCCCCAGACAAAGGTTTCTCAAAGGTATTTTACATTCTCTCTCTGACAGACCTTGTTTGCAGCAGATTTGTGTTCTTCTGGTTGATAATGATGTATTTATCACTTATATGGTAGCAAAATTTGGGTTAGGAGCCAGTAAGATTAGACTCAATTCTCAAAATGGGAATGATGATTAGGAGTTTTTAATCTGTTTCACAATTTTATCGTTACTAATGATGTCACATGTTTTTTTGCTGATGCTGATATTTGCTGATATTATTATGTTGTTTTATTTGAGGTTTTATTTACAGTTTTTGTGACTTGACTCTTTTATTTTGTCTCTGTACATACTGTACATACTGCACATACTGATTGGAGCAGTATTGAATTGTGACAGCTTTTAGCTTTTAACAATAAACTTACTTTGGACTTTGGACCCCAGGTTTTTTTAAAAAAATAAAATTACATTTTTAAATTTTAAATTCTAAAATGTTTATTTTTTTGATTTTTTTTAAAAAAATTCTTCAAGTCAACGTTTATTGTACTAGCCAAAGGCCTTGACAAAACAAGCTTATAAAAAAGCGTAAAACATTTAAAACAAAAGGTACAGAACAGAAAGGACAGAAATTTTCTTTAAAAACATCATACGCTCCCTGGCTGGACCAAAGCAAAATGAATTTCAAAAGGGAGAAATGTAGGATACTACACTTGAGCAGTAAAAATGAAATGTACAGATATAGGATGGGATACAACTGGCTTGACAGCAATATATGTGAGAGAAATCTAGGAGTCTTAGTGCTCTACAGGTTGAATGTGAGTCAGCAATGTGATGTGGCAGCTAAAAAAGCCAATGCAATTCTAGACTGCATCAGTCGGAGTGTAGTGTCTAGACTGAGGAATGAAATAGTGTCCCTCTTTTCTGCTTTGGTCAGGTCTCACCTGGAATACTGTGACCCGTTCTGGATACTACAATTGAAAAAGGATGTTGAGTAGCTGGAGCGCATCCAGATGAGGGCAATCAAAACGGTGAAGGGGTGACATGAAAGCCATGTTAAAATATTTGAAAGCATGTCATATGGAAGAAGGAGCAAGCTGTTTTTCTGCTGTTCTAGAGACTGGAACATGGAACAATGGATGCAAGCTACAGGAAAAGAGATTCCACCATCCTAAACATTTGGAGGAACTTCTTGTCCATAAGACCTGTTCAACAATGAAACACACTCCCTTGGAAGGTGGTGGAATCTCCTTCTTTGGAGGTCTTTAAACAGAGGCTGGAAGGCCATCTGTGGGGACTGCTTTGATTGTATATTCCTGCATGGCAGGGGGTGGGGTGGGGCTTTATTGATTGATTGATTGATTGATTGATTTGATTTGATTTCTGTGTCGCCTTTCTCCAAGAAAAAGACCTAAGGTGGCTCACAAATAAAAATTCTAGCAAACATGTTACAATAAAACAATTGTAAACATCAGCTTAAAAAATTGTAAAATTACAAATTTAAAACCACAATAAAACCACAACACCCACCCCAACTGATGGCCCTTGGGGTTTCTTCTAACTCTATAATTATATGATTCTATGATTCTACCAACTTTTCATTTTAACCACCTGAAACTATGTACGTGTAAATACAATTAAAATGTGCATATGATATCATAATTTAAAGCTATAATTTAATTTTGCTAGTTGTTTCTGTTACAACTATTTCCATTGCATTCATTGATATACAGGAATTATAATTTATAAGTAAATACAAAAAACTTTACTAAAGATTCTATATGGTGTGGTATTGTAGGAGAAGGTCAATGGTGGGTGACACTTTGAGTTACCAAACTGTGTGAAGCCACCCTTAGTAATGCCACTGAATGTAAGAAAAACAGCACCTAACTCAACAGACCATGTGTTAACAGCAAAAGAAAAAGAAAAGGGGAAAGCTGGATAAAAAAAGGGAAAGTTTGCTTCACCTGCTATCCCCATCATGTTAAAAACAAAATGAAAGCATACAGTAGATCTATGAGATTGACCACCAAAATGGAAATGATAAAAAAAGTGGGGGCTGGGAAAAAAAATCAAACCAACTATTCTGGCTGCATTTTGGAAGAAGTTTCAGGTGATTTATTATTATTATTAATTTTATTTATATAGCGCTGTAAATTTACACAGTGCTGTACATACAATCTTATAATTAGATGGATCCCTGCCTTCAGGCTTACAATCTAAAATTTCTAACAGGTTCATGCTGAACTGTTCTTCTTTTCTTGTGGTGTAGGGACCTATCCCTATTCTTTCCATGTTAATTCTCCCTCTGGTACCAAATTTCCTGTTAAAGTGGTAATGCTTAGGAATACATATTCATTGGCTGAGGTATAACTCTATATATTTAAGTTAACTACCGGTAATTTCTTATCCACTAGATGGCACCAATGTTATTGAGAAAAAAGTTAAGCACAGCTATTCAATCCTTCCTTCAGTGCAAATGAGGTGATACCTTTTATTGGCTCAAATAATGTTTGAAATTCTCAAAGTGCTAGCTTTTGATATATCCACACAGCTTTATAGTCTCACAATGGAACTGTGTATATTAGAGACTGAAATTTTAGTTTCAGTTGAGGGGGTGTGTTCATTTTATTTGTAATATTATCTGGAAAATGATACTTTTGACAAATTCAGGCAGATATATTGCATATACCGTTATTTTTATGTCTGCTGTCATGAAAATGAAATCATTGGGAGACTGGAATAGCATCCATTAGAGTTCCTACACCTGTCTTTTAAAAATGAAAGATAACATCAGGAACTCAGATCACAAAACTTTCACCTCACATTTATCCGAACTCTAGCCAGTAATGGAAAATGTACATATTATTTTCATGGTAAACAGATATTATTTATATGCAACCAATGAAGTGTTCAAAATGTGTGTGCAAGAACGGTGTAAGATGGCTAATGTTTTGTGTTACAATGGTATTTGCTACAGTGAGAAACTATGACAATATGGCAGCAGCATACTTTATGGGCCATTACTTTTGAAAATATGATCACCATACATACTCTTATATATATACTTAAATATGACTCTGTATATTTTTGGATTTTAAATTTATATAAAAGGAAAACAGGTTTTCAGCCATATTCAGGGAGTGGTAGTGTAGCAATAGAGACTGATAAATGCTTTGTGAATCAAGGCCAGAATTCAGAATGAAGAAAGTGATTGGGTGGGCAAAAAGGAAAAAAAGGCTCACCTTTCAGCAAGAAGAAAAAGAGAGAAGGAGACAGAAATCCTCCTTAGAGGACAAAAGCTTTGTGTAATTCTACAACATTTCTTTACCTAATCAAAATGCAGAAATGATTGATTCCTAAGAAAGCTGGTTGTATTCCCCTCCCCTACTTCCTGGACTAGAAAAATGGGGTTAAAAATAAAGGTGTTACAGGTGAAATGGAATTAAAAACTTAAAGACTGTAAGATGTGTCTAGTATTCCATCATGCATGGCACAGAGCTTTTCCCCATAAAGAAAAACTCAGAGAAAGGTCTTAAAGGGCACCATTTTCTCAGCGAGTCTAATTTCACAGCAAGAATGGCAAAATCATTAGGTGTAAGTCATATTTGCTTTTGCTTCAGATTCTCTGCTTGCCAGTAACCCAAACAAGATGATGCATTATGCATACTTGAAGCAGGACAGTGCTTTTCAAACTGCCTGGGAAAATTATCTTTCTTTTCTTTTCAGAGAAAGGCAGGAAATTGACTATTAAATCCCTAAATGTAAAAAGCATTATTGCCCAGGACAAAACTAAGTAACACCCTTAAATATTTCAGTCTGTGTTGGTTAAGCAACTGAGAGACATATGGATGGGTTACTTCTATATTTTACACTAGCAAAACAAACTATAAATCATTTCCTTGTAATTTTTTCCTTTAAGAAGGACTGTATATTCTGAATCAGCCAAGGAGCAGAGTTAAGAATCTTTTTTTATTTGAAATATGATTCAACAAGTAAAGAGCAACTATTTCTGTTTCTCCTCCACTATCCTAGTGATAGCATCTAGTTTGATTAAATAATTAACGGTGAAAGAGAATAAAATGCTTCTACCTCCAAGCAAGAATGGTCATATCCCTTGGGATCTTGGGTAACAGAAGCAGTTTCAAATGCTGCATGTCATACATGTTTACATTTTAAACCACTGTTTTTGAATGTTTTTATATATACATGCCATTCTGACCAGACTTCTAGTTTCTTTTATACTGCATTTACATAATTAGAAACACTGCAGTGCATGCTTTTGGAATCTTAAATGGTATCGTGTTCTTATGTGCAATTTGTTCTGGCTCTTTTATTCAGAAATAAATAGATAAATACAGAGATTATTTGATTTAGAGACTTGCACATTATAATTAGCACTAGAGAGCATAGGGGACTGACCACAGAGTAGGTTATATGTCATAAGATCAAACTGGAGTTGGCTAAAAATCATTATTATTTAGTAAACTGTGGCAAGGTAATTTGTACAGATTGCAGTCAATGAATTCCATTTGTAATACAAGTTGCAGTCATTCTGAGAGCCTGTCTCTCTCTTAATTGATCTTTGGCAGAGAAAATTATGCTGTTATTCCTTCAATGTTATTATTTAATACACTCTGTATTTTGAAAGCACATGCCATCCATACTTTCATTAGCCTGAATAATATGCACAGTGAAAGGTATAATCTAGCCATTTCGTGGACAATCTGTTATACATTATGCATTACTTTTGATTTTCTATTAATCTTTTATGGACAAATTTAAGTTCCTCTACATAAATTAGCTAAATAACTCACAGCAATATGAGGGCAGTATGTGCCCTCTGGTAAATAATCAATTTAAGCCTTCAAAATAACAGAAAAGTAAGAAATACATAATGTTGAAAGCATATTCCTTATATAGAGAAAGAGATCATATTGGAAAATGATTGTGGTACTTAGCAGCATAGATGAAGCAAGCGTGGAGAGGAAGAATGGTTTGAGAGAAACAAAGCCACAAATTTATTACTTATAGCTATAGAGACTTGGCCTGGCATGTGGCAATTGATCCAGGTACTGGACAACCCATCTGTTATCTGATATGCCAAGGGACAACCATGAAGCAACAGCTATAGAATTTATGTTAGCACCAAACACAGTGTGGCAGAAAAGACAAATTCAGCAGACCCTAAGCTGTACACGTCTCTGCAGCAGTGGCACCTCACACCAGTGTGTCACCCAGTGTGGGAGGTGAGGCTTTGGGCAGGGCTTTGGGTGGAGTCAAAAGGGCCTGCTCCCAACTCCCTGACCCGCTTGGCTTTACTTTTGAGTAAAGCTGCATGGGGCAAGGACTGGAGGGCACCAGGCCCTATCCCTGTCCTACATGGCTTTACCCTAAATTAAAGCCACACGGGGCAGGGACTGGGAGGGCACTGGGCCTTCTATCTCCCTGCTGTTCACCATGGCGTACGGCAGGGAGGTGGGAGCACTCACCAGGTGTCACCCCCTATTCTGTGGTGTCACCCCCCTTCAGTGGTGTCACCCAATGGGTGTCCCTTGCACCCCCCAGTGACTCTACTGCTCTGCATCCTTAATAAAACATCCTAAAGAAGGGGAAGAATGGCCTCGCATGCTCAGTATCCGTTGTGACTGGATCCAGCCCTATGCCACACTCCTGAAGGTGTGCCAGATGAAGCAAGCAGATGCAAGGTCATACAAACATTTAAACATGAGAAACGGGTGGGTGGGCTAATGATGAATACAGAATGCCACAGGATCCCAAGAGGTTCCTATATGTGAACAGGAACCCAGCAGTCTAGAATGATTCCTATGCCTCACAATGTCTGCTTGGGCAAAGACCTACCCTCCTTCAGTCACTACATGAACAGTGTGTGGGCCTCCAAGTGGAAGACAATGCCAGCAGTGAGGTCTCCTGCTGCTTGTGCAGATCTCACTAGGGTTGTTCAAAATCAGCTCAGGTCCTAAGATTTCCAGGTTAAAAGCTGAGTCCTATTGACCACCTTTGGTGATATGATTAACCATTATGCTCACAGATTGTCATTCAAACACCACACACACAAATTATGAAAACTGGTGACTCAGGGTCAGGCCCTGAGAACTGGCATCCCACAAAAGGGCCACCCCAATAAGCTGAGACTATCATGCTTAACTTGTTTATCAATTTAATTTAATTTAAATTAAATCACACCTTTCACCTCATACAGGTTCCAAGGCAGCTTCCAAAGGCAGTTTAAAAAAATTATCTGCCTCTACCCATTACTCTGGCACTGACTGCTCCCTGGATGAATTCTTGTCTTGTACTCCCCATATAGTTTATTTTTATTGTTTTGCTTGCTGGTAAGCAGAATATTGTATGACCACAGATAAAAACTTGGTGTTGTTGTTTTAAAACTTTCTTCTACCCAACAAACAGGGAAATTGGCCCTCATCTTCACTCTACCTCCAAGCATCTCCCCTCAAACAGCAATCCCTTTCATAGAATCATAGGATCATAGAATCATTTCTGTGTTGTCTCTTGCAGAGCTGGTGGCAGACCTGCCATCTCAAGTGATCACCTTTTGTCCCCATGTAGAAAAGGGACAGGTGAAGCTTGCTACCTGGCACAATACTTTGGGGCCTAGTCTTGTGTGGAGTAAATGTCAGGCAACAGTCCCCCAGGAGAAAGAGGTGGAAACAGGCAGACCAGCAGCAGACAGGTAGGCATGAGCAAGATCTCTCTCCTATCCAAGGAATAGTGATGGTGGCAACAATACTGGCTCTCCTCATACTCTGTTCACTCTTCTCAGGCCGCTTCAGGTAATTTTATCTTCTTTGTCATATGGATTACTTATAACACAAGCCATCATACTAACTTGTTTGATATACTGGGCTAGTACTTAAAATGGAAGCATCAGATTATTCAAACAATAGTTCATTAATTGGAAAATGATAATTGCAGTCCCCCCGCCCCTTTATTGGAAATGTTTGGACATGAAGTGCTGTGGATTTTGGATTTTTTTTATTTTGGAATACTTGTATTTTCATAATGAGATATCTTTAAGATGAGACCCAACTCTAAACACAAAATTCATTTATGTTACATATATACCTTATATACATAGCGTGAAGATAATTTTGTAAAACATTTTTGTTAATTTTGTGTATGAAACAAAGTTTGTGTACACTGAGGCATCAAAAAACAAAGCTGTCACTGTATCAGCCACCCATGAAAAAAGTTTTGGTTTTTGGAGTATTCAGATTTCAAAATTTCCTATAAGGAAGACTCGGCCTGTACTTGCCTAGATTCTACAGAAGGGGTGTATAGTCTTCAGCAAGATATTACTACTTGAGTCAAACCATGTTGATTTTTAAAAGCTGTCATACAATTTTATATGTAGGCTGGATTACAATTCAGATTTCAGATTCATTACAGGATGTTTTCATTCATCTGTTCAAGTATCCCTCTCACATGATTAACCACTGCAGGGTTTAGAGCAGGGCCACCATCACATCCCCCTCTCAGTTTGATGATTGGATACATTTGTGGAGGAGATCTGTTTGATGTGCACACCTTCCCTGAATGTGGAATGCTGATACAAGGTTTCATATCACCCGAAAAGTTCCCTTCTGTAGATAAAGCTCCCTGATGTGTGGACAGTAGTTTCAACAGATACCAGCATCATCCCATTATAACCCTCCATGTCTTGCTGAATGCAAGAGAAGAGTGCTTGAAAAAGTCATTTCTGATGATTACTGTTGACATTGATTTTGGTCAGAGCTTGGGAAAGTTACATTTGGAACTCCCAGAAGCCCATGGCAGGATATAAATATCACTTTCAAACTCTGTGTTTAGAGTCTTTATTGAAGGACACATATCTGGAAAAAGAATGATGCTTCTGAACATATGAAATCAAATACATCAACTGTCCTTTGCTGTTTAAAGTGAACAAGTGGAGGCATTATTGGTGACAATAAATCTGTCCTGAATGTGTTCCTTATTTTCTAATTTTTGCTGCTTTATTTTATTTTTGTCTTATAGTTTAACCTCGTGGTTATATTAGGATTTATGCTGAGATTATGGAAGGTTATTCTTCTAAGATATTTGCTGCTTATATAGGAATTGAAAATTAGATTGCTTTATATTCTACCAGAGGTGCAGTATCAGAAAATAAGTTCTGTGAAAGCCAGCATTATGTTCATAGAAGGTCACAGAAGGTTAATGAAAATGTCTTTCAGGATCTTGGCACAGCCTTCATTTCCTAGAGATAGATCTCTGAGCAACTTTTTAATGCAAAATAAAAATTTATGAATGGCAAAGACTTCCATTAAATGTTCCTGACCACTCCATTATGGAAAAAAGAAATCAAAACAGAACATATGATCAGAAATCTGCTGAGATTTCATGATAAAAAATTAGAGGATTTTATGCCAGGCATACCAGCTGTTGGATGCATGTTTTTCATTATACAAGAAGAGGTTGTTTCAATAAATAGGAATGTCTGAAACAGATGTTGCTTAGATTCCTATGTCTACAATCCCAGAGCACTATCAAGACATCCAATGTTACTGCCAGTTGGTGCTACATTACAATTTATGTTTAAAGCAATCTGCATAATTTCATGAGCCCGTTTCCCAAAGGCTAGTTCTATTGATCTGTTGCAAAATAAGAACAAAGAACCTTAATGGCTTACTAACTTACTAAAGTGTGGGCATTTGTGGATTATCATCCAGTAAATCTGATCCGTGATTCTGTTACATACAGCCAGTCATTCCAACTTTCATACATGAGTAATGCAACATGGGCCTTGTTTAACACTAGTGCTCCTGGGTGTAGTATGTGTACATCTATAATAATCTGTTTTGTCTCACTTGCCCACAGGATTCCTCTGTTATTTCACTTAGTATCAGTTTGAGTTAACTTTTTCCATATTAAAATCTCATCTGTTTGTCCTGATCTTTGAGGTTTTCAAGATGTTGTTCCCTCTGCACCCAAGTTGACTTATATGACTTATAATGAAGCTCTTCATTCCCTTTTCAATTTTCTTAGAAATATTCATTTACACATCATGTCAGCTGAATTCAAAGGCATAGCTATATTAGTTTAGATCAGTATGCAAATAGATATTTAAGACTGAAATCTACTGTAGTCTTAAGTAGATTTCTACTTAATCTACTGATGGATCAGAGGAAGTAGACTTGAGTCTATGAAATATTCTGATACCAACTTCCTTCTTTCAATAAATTCCAAAGGTGCTATGAGATCCCTTTCCATCATTTCAGTGTAGATCCATTGTCTGAAGGCCAATTGCCTCAGATGCATGGTTTAGTTTTTCTAGGTATACATCACCACACTTTTCTTATTCTTTCCCTTTCTTCAGCAGGTGCTAGATATGCTTGTTCCTCAGTGAAAAACTAGCTTTACATCTCATGACATAAAACAGGTCCTTGATCTTCCTAAAGTTGTCTGTGCCAATTTGGGGTGATCTGTGATATTATCTTGGCACACAAAAGCAAACCATTACATGCGAGGATTTAGGTCCCACTGAACTTGCTTCTAGGTAAGGGGGGATCTTAGAGCTGCAGTCATATATTCCTTTGCCTGGGAGACTACAAGGCCAAACCAAACTTAATAAGGAGTAGATATACTGTTTAGCATTACTCTCTTAATGCTTTAAATTAATATATGTCACAGTATTCACAGGAGACAATGGGGCTGTACAGATTGCCCCTTCAGGGGTGAGTCTGCGCTGCCCCTCTTTGCTGCGCAGCTTTGCCACAGCAACCAAACAGCACGGCACTGCTGAGCAGCAAGGAAGGAGTGCACAGAAGCACTCCTTCCTTTTGGGCACCAGATCGGGGCCAGGGCAGCCTCAACAGCAGCCCCTGCAGCCACAATCTGGCTTTTTTCCAGCCCAAAGAGAAGTGGCAAATTGCCGTTTCTCTTTGGGCTGGAAAGGGAGTGTCCATGGGGCAGCATGGCCCATGGACACTCTGAGAGCCCTGAAGGAGCCCTGGGGGGAAAGGGGCGGCCCCTTTCCCCTCAGGATCATTCCCACGGGAACAAGCCACTTCCCCCAAAGAACTCCCTTTCAGGGCTCCTTCTGGGGAGATTTCCCCAAGAAGCCCCGAAAGGGACCTCCCCCAGACCTCCCTGGAATTCCAAGGAGGCCTGGGAGAACTCCCTTTCGGGGCTCCTTGGGGAGATCTCCCCAGAAGGAGCCCAGAAATGGAGCTCCAGTGCGGAGTCCCTTTTGGGGTTCCTTGGAACTCCTCCCTGGAGCTCCGATTCTGGGCTCTTTCTGGGGAGATTTCCCCAAAGAGCCCCGGAAGGCAGTTCTCCCAGGCCTCTCTGGTTTTCCCGGACCACAGAGAAGGGACAAAATGCTGCTTCCCCATGGTCCAGGAAAGGGGTGCCCTTGGGGCTGCATGCCCAAGGACACCCCGACAGCTGCAGCCGTGGGAGGAAGGCTTCCTCCCATGGCTTCATTCCCCCAGTGGTCTAACCGCTGCGAGAATGAAGCACTCAGGTGGTGCCTGCAGCAAAAAGGAGCTGCCTAGAGCAGCTCCTTTTTTGTTGTGACGCTTAAAGGAAGTGGCGCCTTTACGACACCACTTCCTGGGCACCCTGTTTGGATGCCCAGCAATGGTGATGCCATCATGGCAGCCCCATGTGAATGGGAGGTTGCTATGATGGCGGTGCCATGCATGGAAACACTTGTCATTAACATGCATGGAAACACTTGTCATTAACAGCAAAAGCTGAAGGTTGCTACTGGGGAGCATGTGATTGCTGTGTACTCCCTAACTCTAGAAACGGCCCAAGGACGTCCCTTTGTGGATGTCTGTATTGGGCCAATGATACTGGGGATGGGGTGGATGGGGAACACTTAATTCATTTTAGATATTTAGCATCAAATTACATACATCCCAAAAGGGATGTTTTGAAATTCCTTTCCCAGGTATGTTGAGCTAACATTTCATTTCTTTTCTTTTTAAAGCTAGCCATTCTAGCAGATGGGGTTCCCCACCCCCACCCCATAAGCCAAACTGGGCAAAATGTATAATGCCATTCATAACTTCAAATCTGTGAGCAATCCATTGACATAAATGGGCCCATTTATATTTTAACATTACATATGCATTTAAATTGCTTTCTGAATTAAGGTCAAGTATGTGCTCCTTCAGTTGGTAGACAGCAGTCTTGTCTTCCTCGCCAAAGCTGTACAACTAATATCATTGAACCCAATTTTGACAGATGAATTTTGTCAATGAAACTGGAATAGAAAGATACCAAAGAAACAGTGGCAGGAAGGAAACTGTAATAGTACTGGAAACTTGAAAGTACAGAATACAACAGTTAGGACAAGAGCCAAAGAAAATGAAGCTGGATAAAATTTCCTTGGAAATCCAAGAATATAACATCCATGAGTCAATCTGCCTTTAGTAGTAAAATAATAATAATAATAATGAAACAATAAGAGATTAAAGTACAATAGCAGATTGGATACATAACACCAGTTAAATATGCAGAAAAGCAGTTAAATGACACATGACATCAGTTAAAAGACAAAATAAAATCAATACATATTAAAAACATTCAATTTATGCTTTAAAAATTTGGTGCTGTTTTAAACTCAAACTGAACATCCAGCTGTTGAATGCCCTCTGGAAGATCATGCCACAGTCTGAGAGTGGCTGAAGAAGGTGTCTTTTGGGTTACAACTACCAGTTTATTCCTAGCTTCCAGATGTAAATGTCCCCTAGAGGACCTGAGTGTATGGGGCAGATGATATGGGAGAAGTTGATCCCATAGGTAACTTGGACCCAAACCATTGTAGGGCTTTAAAGGTAATAACAAACACGTTGTACCTTGCCCAGAAACTAGTTGAGTGATTTTAATATTGGTGTAATATAATCATACCTAGATATACCAGTAATCAATCTGGCTGCCATGTTTTGAACTAACTGAAGTTTCCAAACATGGTACACAGGTAACCCAATGTACAGTGAATTGCAGATGTTCAGCCTTGAGGTTACCAGTGCAAGCACCACCATCTTTAGATCTTTCACCTTTAACAATGGAAACACTTGTCATTAAAAGCAAAAGCTGATGGTTGCTACTCCTGACTGTCACATCTATCTGCTGTCATTTGCAAGGATGGATACAGAAGCATCTTTAAGCTGCAAACACAATCTTTCAGGAGGAATGTAAACCCACCCTGGACTGGTTGGCACACTTCCAGACTCAGGTTAGGACTCATGATAGTAAGCACCTCTAACCTGTCTGGATTCCGCTTTGGTTTGTTTTTCCTCATCCATAATTCCTCCAGGCATTTATTCAGATGACATACTATCCTTAGCTGAAGCTGCCTTTGAAGGCATGGAGAAATATTTGGGTGTCATCAGCAAATTGTTAGCACACAGAACTTAAAAGAATACTCTTTTAACTCAGTGCATAAAATGCAAATCTATACTGAACAATTAGATTCTGATTTATTCAGAAAAAAATGAGTGATGACTCATGACCTGTCACTCAAGGACACAAGCCACTCTTTGTTTAAGGACACAAGCCCTCTGAAATCCCATCTCATTCCATCTTGTGGTGAAGGCACTCCAGGTTGGGAGTCCCTGCACTAAGGCAACCAGAGCAGCCTCAACTCCATATCCTCTAAAGTTGGTTTGAAATGGTGCTGAAAAACTTGTATCATCCAAGATTGCCTGGATTTGGAAGGCTACCGCCACCTCAACCACTTTTCCCAGAAAGGAAGATTTGATACAGATCTATGCTTGGGGATCCAGGAAGGGCTTTTTGTAAATAAGCCATTGTATCTCTAAACAAGATAGAAAAATTCCCTCCCTGAGAGATGCATTAATAATACATTGTAGTTGAGATCTAATGGAATCTTCTTCCTAGATGATCAGCTAGAAGGAAGAGGATCAAGAGGACAAGTTGTCTGTGTTACACATCATATCAGCTTGTCCATATCTGCGATGCTCACCAGCTGAAACTGATCCAAGTAGAAATGCCATTGGATGAAGATAGACACAATGGCTGAGATTCTGCATTGGAAGATGTTGCTACACCTCTGCAGCCATGTTTCCCAAATCTACACCCCAACCTACCTTTTAAGCAGTTCAGTTCCCACCACCACCACATGCCCATTTCTATGTTTCCAGAGAGCAGGAGGATGAGCAAGGATTTATCCAGACTCTTTTCTCGTAGTGGCACAGATGTCTCTCATAGCATATCCAACTACAGTAAGTCCCCATTCATCAATTTATTCTCAAGCAATACAAATAAGGCCATGTTTGGGGACAGAGTACACTGGTAAGATGGCACTTTTAATGTGCTCAACAAGCATAAAAGTACATTATGATTTAAGACTTAACACAATTGTAATCCATGAACAGGATGACACCCAATATTTTAAGGATGGTGGAGGTGATTTGATAGTATTTTATCAGTTCTCCAAATGACATACACTTAATTCTATTCAACACTGAGCTTAAAGAAAGCTTCTGTAGGTGTTCAGCATGGGTCCATCTGAATGGAAGGAAAGCTGATTCTGATGGGTACCTATTGTGCAGGACATGTAAAGTCACTGCCACACCTCCCACAAATTTTCATATCACTTTTGTTATTATATTTAACATATTTGTCCATTTTGTACCAAAATGAAACATGAACCTTTAAATTCTGTGTGCAGCAGGCCAGTATGAACATATTTTATGTGAAAGCATCATCATCATCATCATCATCATCATCATTATCTCCATCCAGGATGGACCAAAATATTTTTATGCCTGAGGTAAATGACAAGGTGGCTAGTCTCCATTCTATGTACTATATACTGAATGCCATTGCAGGTTGTGAGCTGAATCTTATTTTAGTGTGTTTTAGAGGAGAGAATCATCCCCCAGCAGCATGAACACTGGTTTTACTGGATAAGGGATTCTAAGGTCTGTAGCATCCAAAGTAGTGTTTCCAACCTGAGTTTATTTGGCAAACAAAGCTCTATCTCCTGCTTCCTGAGGTGGTGCCTGCTGCCTGAGGCAGCTGCCTCACTCAACCCAATGGTAGGGTTGGCCCTGTGCCTTATGCCCATGTGCTCCATAAGTGGTGGCCCTTGCTGCAAAAATGGTACAGCTACTATTGTTATAAAGTTTGATACTGGAGAATCAAATTGTGCAATAATATGCACTTCTGAGCCATAATGCCTTGGTCAAGAAGGATGCAGGAGGTGAATATGCCTTAAGCTAATGCATTGATCTATTTTTTGTCACAAAACCGTAGAAAACAGAATGGGTAGGGGGAAGAAGAGGCTTGCCCTGCATAAGTTATTACAGTCGGCCCTCTCTATCCATGGTCTTACTGGAGTATCTGTAGATGGCCCTGCCCCATTGTAATTTTGGTGTGTGCACATGGCTACATTAACATGACAGTGTGCATGGTGTGCCACCATTAAAAAGAATTGGACATGAGGTCCTGAGGATTTTGGCATCTCTGTGTATGTGTAAACCTACAGCGCTATATAAATAAAGGTTAATAATAATAATAATAATGATAATAATGTGTGTGTGTCCAAAATGGAACACCTGTGGATATGAAGGTCTGACTGTATGATGATTATAGCCATGTAAGGAACAAAATCAAATTTCTGAACTAGAGCAGACCCACTGAATTAATGGGAATTTCACTTACACCAGTCCCATTGATTCAATAGGTTCCCATGTACACTAGATAACCATAGTATTATTGTTCCACTTTAACTGCCATGGTACCATCTTATGAAATCCTGGTACTTGTAGTTTAGGGAATGACATTTAGAATTTTCATACAAACAGCTTTAGTACCTCACCAAATAACATACCTTGGCAGTTAAAATGAAATAATAGTTCTATAATTGTTAGTGTGAATAGGCCCCAATTCTGCTCCAGTTGGGACTTACAATTTGATTTAGCTCAGTATCAATAACTCAGTTCAATAGCTCAGTTCATTTTGACCCAGCTCAGAGGCTTTACTGCACAGAAGTATATATCACTTGGTTTATTTTGTATTTCTGTTGTCAGGGCCTTTGTCTGAGAAGCATCTTGTATTTCAATTGTCCTGATAAAAAAAAGAGGTTTGCACTCCCGTTCCAAAGAGCATATTTTGGACTGGGTGGGATATATCACTTGCAGCACAAATTTCTGTGATTTGTATACTTGCTATGACAAAAAATTACTATTTAGTACTGCCAGAAAAATTAGATTAGCTTGGAGCCATCTCTGTGAAGACTAGTGAAGTATGCTTGAAGAATTCCATAGATTAGAGAGAAAATCCCTTCCAGTATTTTATTTAGTGCTGACAACACAAATTACTTCATCTGCTTACATCAGAGGAATCTTAATTATACTTCTCTGAAATATTTTGCATCTAATTGAAGTTTCTTTCTTATCTCAAAACCTGCCTGCATGTGTTAAAAACAAACAAACTATTGAGGTGGCATTTGAAACAAGATTCAGGGAATTCCCTGTCCGAGAAAGTTGCATGCCAATAGAGCAAAATTGGCCAGATGCTCCCTTTCACTGTACAGGCTGAGTGTCTCTTATCCAAAATGCTTGGGTCCAGAGGTGTTTGGATTTCATTTTTTTTTTAAAAAAATAAATTCTGGATTACCTGTATTTGCATAATGAGATATCTTGGAGATGGGACCCAAATCTAAGCACAAAATTCATTAATGTTGTGTATGTACCTTATATTCTTCCTAATGTTTAGATGGAATCTCATTTCTTGAAGTTTGAATCCTTCATGAACTTGCCAGATGTGTGTTGTCCTTCAATGAAAATGAAATAAAATTTAAAAACAAAACAAATACCAAACCATTGTTTTCCCCAATGTTATTCATACCTTCTGAGGGCCTGTTCACAAATCATTGTTACTATGAGCTTCACATGAGCAAAATGTCCTTTTTCTTGCCCTGGTCAAACACCTGGTAAAACACAGATGAATTGAGAGGACATCCTAGTCATTCCAGGATCTGCCACAGACCTTTTCTAGTCACAGTGTCGAAGGCTTTGGTAAGGTCGACAGATGTTACATAGAGTCCTTTGTTCTGATCTCTACATTTCTCTTGCAGTTGTCTAAGAGCAAATACCATATCTGTAGTGCTCCTATTAGCTCTCAAGCCACATTGGCTTTCAGGGAGAAGTTCTTCTGCAATACCAGGAATCATAGAATCATAGAATCATAGAGTTGGAAGAGACCACAAGGGCCATCCAGTCCAACCCCCTGCCATGCAGGACCTACAAATCAAAGCATCCCTGACAGATGGCCATCCAGCCTCTGCTTAAAGACCTCCAAGGAAGGAGACTCCACTACGCTCCGAGGGAGTGTGTTCCACTGTCGAACAGCCCTTACTGTCAGGAAGTTCCTCCTAATGTTGAGGTGGAATCTCTTTTCCTGCAATTTATATCCATTGTTCCACATCCTAGTCTCTGCAGCAGCAGAAAACAAGCTTGCTCCCTCCTCAATATGACATCCCTTCAAATATTTAAACAGGGCTATCATATCACCTCTTAACCTTCTCCAGGCTGAACATCCCCAGTTCCCTAAGGCGTTCTTCATAGGGCATGGTTTCCAGACCCTTCACCATCTTAGTTGCCCTCCTTTGGACCCGCTCCAGTTTCTCCACATCCTTTTTGAATTGTGGTGCCCAGAACTGGACACAGTATTCCAGGTGGGGCCTGACCAAAGCAGAATAGAGTGGCACCATTACTTCCCTTGATCTAGACACTATGCTTCTATTGATGCAGCCTAAAATTGCATTGGCCTTTTTAGCTGCTGCATCGCACTGTTGACTCATGTTCAGCTTATGGTCTACTTGGACTCCTAGATCCCTTTCACATGTGGTCTCATTCAGCCAGGTGTCCCCCATTTTATATCTGTGCATTTCATTTTTCCTCCCTAAGTGCAGAACCTTACATTTCTCTGTGTTGAATTTCATCTTGTTAGCATTGGCCCACCTTTCTAGTATATTCAGGTCATTTTGAATTTTGATCCTGTCCTCTGGGGTATTAGCTACTCCTCCTAGTTTAGTGTCATCTGCAAATTTGATAAGTATGCCCCCAATTCTGTCATCCAAATCATTAATAAAGATGTTGAACAGCACTGGGCCCAGGACAGAACCCTGTGGGACCCCACTGGTCGCTTCTCTCCAGGATGAAAAGGAGCCATTGTTGAGCACTCTTTGAGTTCGGCCACTCAACCAATTACAAATCCATGTAACAGTTAACTTGTCTATCCCACATTTTGCAAGCTTGTTTGCAAGAATGTCATGGGGAACCTTGTCAAAGGCCTTACTGAAATCGAGGTAAACTATATCCACAGCATTCCCTTCATCTACCAAGCTGGTAATTTTATCAAAAAAAGAGATCAGTTTCGTTTGGCATGACTTCTTTTTCTGAAACCCATGTTGGCTTTTTGTGATTATGGCATTGGCTTCTAAATGTTCACAGACTCTCTGCTTAATGATCTGCTCTAGAATCTTTCCTGGTATTGATGTCAGACTAACTGGACGATAATTGTTGGGATCCTCTTTTTTTCCCTTTTTGAAGATGGGGACAACGTTTGCCCTCCTCCAGTCTGCTGGGACTTCTCCTGTTCTCCAGGAGTTCTCAAAGATTATTGCCAATGGCTCCGACATTACCTTTGCCAGTTCTTTTAATACCCTTGGATGTAGTTCATCTGGTCCTGGAGATTTGTATTCATTTAGATTAACCAGGTATTCCTGTACTGTCTCTTTACTTATTCTGTGCTCAAATTCCCCCACTCTGTCCCCTTCTTCACTGTCCTCAGGTTGAGCACCTTTTGCCTTTTCTGAGAAGACTGAAGCAAAGAAGGTGTTGAGTAATTCTGCCTTTTCTCTGTTCTCTGTTAGTATTTTGCCATCTTCTGCACGCAGTGGTCCTACCATTTCCTTCTTCTTCCTTTTGCTGCGGACATATCCAAAAAAGCCCTTTTTATTGTTCTTAACCTCTCTAGCAAGCCTGAGTTCATTTTGCGCTTTAGCTTTTCTGACTTTATCCCTACATGTGCTGGCTATTTGTTTGAATTCCTCTTTGGTGATTTCCCCATTTTTCCATTTTTTATACATGTTCCGTTTAAAACTTAGCTCAGTTGTAAGTTCCTTAGTCATCCATACCGGTTTCTTGAGACATCTCCCATTTTTCTTCCTCATTGGAACTGTCTGAAATTGTGCTTTCAGTATCTCCCTTTTGAGGAACTCCCATCCATCTTGAACTCCCTTCTCTTTTAGTATTCTTGACCATGGGATCACCCCCAGTATTTCTCTAAGTTTATTGAAATCAGCTCTCCTAAAGTCTAGAATTCGTGTCTGACTATGCCTATCTTCATCTTTCCACTGTATAGCAAACTCCAGGAGGACATGGTCACTTCCACCTAAGGATCCGACCACTTGCACCCCATCAACTAGGTCTTCTCTGTTGGTTAAGATAAGATCTAAGATGGCTGATCCCCTTGTTGCTTCTTCCACCTTTTGGACAATGAAATTGTCTTCCAGGCAAGTGAGGAATTTGCTAGACCTTGAGGATTTGGCTGAATTTGACTTCCAGCAAATATCAGGATAGTTGAAGTCCCCCATCACTACTACATCTCTCCTTTCTGAGTGTGTGCTCATCTGTTCTAGAAAGGTATCATCCAATTCCTCTGCCTGAGTTGGGGGTCTGTAGTAGACTCCCACAGTAACATCCTTGTTATTTCCCTCTCCTTTAATTTTTATCCAGATGCTCTCCACCTGACTTACAGTATTGACTTCCTCGATCTCTTCACTGGTATAAATATCCCTGACATATAATGCTATTCCTCCTCCTTTCCTGTTTGGCCTGTTTCTCTTAAAAAGGTTATATCCCTCTATTTCTACATTCCAATCATGAGACTCATCCCACCAGGTTTCAGTGATGCCTATTATATCATATTTCCCTTGTTGTGCTAGGAGTTCAAGTTCATCCTGCTTATTTCCCATACTTTGTGCATTAGTGTAGAGACATCTAAGACCATGTGTCCTCTTTACTTGCTGCTTTTGCATGGTTTTTTGCCTCCTACTCTTGGGTCCTTTCACTGTTTGCCTTGTTCCCTCTATGCCACTTTGACTATTCTCTCCATCCCTTTTGCCTTCCAGAATGCTGTCTCCCTCCCCCACATAACTCAGTTTAAAGCCCTCCTGATCAGGTTCTTCAGACTGTTGGCAAAAATGTTTTTGCCAACTGGCGTGAGATGAAGCCCATCCCTTGCCAGAAGTCCCTCCTCATGGAACCGCAGCCCATGATCCAAGAATCCAAACTGTTCCTGGCGGCACCATCTACGGAGCCAGTTATTTACCTCTGCTATTTTCCTCTCCCTTCCTGGACCATGCCCTTCCACGGGGAGAAGAGATGAGATGACAACCTGTGCATCCATCTCTTTCAGCTTCCTTCCCAGAGCCTCATAATCC
The DNA here is from genome assembly GCA_034509955.1 of Urosaurus nigricauda. NCBI lineage: Eukaryota > Metazoa > Chordata > Lepidosauria > Squamata > Phrynosomatidae > Urosaurus > Urosaurus nigricauda. Next base: position 100,017,976 of record JAOEGL010000001.1, read on the forward strand.
CTTTTGATATTCTGAAGGCTGTGCCTTGCACTATCATTGGTTCCCACATGAACCAAAAGAAGGGGGTAATGGTCAGTAGGCTTGACAAGTCTTGTCAGCCTCTCTGTCACATGATGGATCTTTGACCCAGGGAGACAACACACCTCCCGAGAGGAACTAATGTGTTAAGGAATATCCTTGCAAGGATTTTTCCAGCAATGGAGAGCTGTGTTATACCTCAATAGTTTGAGCAATCAGATTTCGCTCCTTTTTTCCTATACATGGTGATGATAACCGCATCTTGGAGATCCGATGGCAGTGCATCTTTTCCCAGAAACTCACAAGGAGCTGGTGGAATTTAGCATGGAGTACATGACCTCTGTGTTTCCAAGGTTCAGGTGGGATTCCATCAATCCTGGCTGCCTTGCCATTTTTCATCTTCTGTATGGCCTTAATGGTCTCTTCCAAAGTGGGAGCCAGGTCCAGTTCATTTTTCATTGGTTGTTGTATCATATGTTGGATAGCCGAGCCTCGGACTACTCTGTTGGCACTGAAGAGACTTTGAAAATGTTCAGCCCACTGATTCAGGATGGAGGCTTTGTCTGTGATTAGTATTTGACCATCTGTACTATATAAGGAGCTTTGGACCAGATAAGTATGTCCAAACACTGCTTTAAGAGCTTCATAGAATCCTCTGGAAATCTGCACAACATTGTGTATTTTCTGCTAAATTGATCCACCTCTTGTTCTGAATGTCTTGGAGTTTTTGTTCGAGTTTACTACATGTGAGACAGAAGGCTGCTTTTCTTACATGGCAAGAATGCTGAGCGAGGTGTGCTTGATGAGCAGTTTGCCAACAGCTCCTGGATCACTTGGTTGTTTTCATCAAACCAATCTTGGTTTTTCTTGTGGGAGAACCCAAGGGATTCTTCTGCAGACTGCAGGATACTGTTTTTGATATGTTGCCAAAGCACTATAGGAGAAGAATCTATAGACTTCCCTGGAAGTTATCTCTCATGGCAGCTTGTTGAAAATTGTTGACTTGGAGTCTCCTCTTTAAGATGCTGCCCCTCTTAGGTTTGAGCTTAAGATGAAGATTTAGTTTGCATCTTACAAGGTGATGATCTGTTTGACATTCTGCACTGGACATCACTTGAGTTTGACGGACATGGCAAATGTTTCTTTGGTGCACTAGAACAAAGTCAATGAGGTGCCAGTGTTTGGATCAGTGATGCATCCAGGTTGTCTTCAAGCTATCTTTCTGCTGAAAGATAGTATTTGTTATAGTCAGCTACTCTTCTGCACAAAACTCTAGCAGGAGGCGTCCACTATCATTACAGTTTCCAACCCCATGCTTGCCTAGAACAGGCTTCGAAGTTCTTTCCTACTCTGGTATTGAAGTCACCAAGGATAATGATTTTGTCTTCTGCAGGGACTTTTTGTATGAGGTGATATAGGTCTGAGTAGAATTTGTCTTTCTCCACAGGGCTGGCTTGCATAGTTGAAGCATATATACTGAAGAGAACAACATGTGGTCAGAGTAACCTGTTGGCAGGGTTTCAAGTTTAGAGGCAATGGAGTTTTTAATCACAAAGCCTGAAAGATGTTATTCAGTTTTAGGCTTGCCAGACTAGAAGAGTGTATAGCTGGCACCGTGTTCTTTAAGGCTGCCTTCCTCATGGAGACGAACTTCACTAAGAGCAGCGACGTCGATATTAAGTCATGATAGTTCATGGGCTATTAGAGCAGAATGATGCTCAGGACATCTGCTATCTGCAGAATCTTGCATGGTTCTGATGTTCCAGCGTGCAAGCGTCAGTCTGTTTGCACCTTTGGAGGCTGGTGTATGCCTTTGACTGCATCAGAAGATGGCCACTGGCCACAGCTAGCCAACTGGGTAGATGGAGATGAGCTTTTGTTAGGCCCACTTTTCTAGGCCCCTCTCCATATGGAGCAAACAGTGCTCTCCTTAAAAAAGGCTGCTTGGTCATTCAGGATGCTGCTGAACAAGATTGTCATCTCCCGGTCAGCCTCAAGTGACCAAAGTCCTGAACCATCTTGCATGCAGGGTTGGGTCTGCAACTTCCAGTGCATCTTTCACCTGCCGTTTCGTCCCTTACCTATTGCTACAGAACATTTTTTTGGAGGGGGGGGATTGGATGTATCCTTTGAGCCTGTGCAATGGATTTTTCTGGTTGAATGCAGTGTGCACAGAACAGCGTGCTCACCCTTTAAACCAAAGGTTCGTCTGCTGAGGCCAAGCAAGCATGGACAGTGGCAGTGAGATCCTCGGGTCATAGTTTTGATTAGAGTTTCCTTCTCTTAGATGGTTTACCATACAGGGTTACCTTACAAGCACCATCTGCCCAGGTTTGGGATTGGAGATTTCCTTCTCCTACGATGGTTGTCATAAGGCTAAAGAGCCCATCCTGCCCTTTGATTCTCTTGGTCAGACACTTTGGTTGTGATCTGTCTGGCATGGGAGGCCCTACCAGTGGCTATTTATGCCACCGCCAGCATAGCTCACAGCTTCATTAGTGTACACAAACCTCTCCCCCATGACAAAGGGGTGTCAACGGAGAAGTTCTGCAAATCACTGCAAACCTAAAATAAAAATAATACCTCTATCTCTCATTCTCCCTTCTTTGCAATCCCAGATCAATTGTGGTTTTCAAAAAACTTTGGTAAGTTGTAAAACACAGATGAATTTAGATGTGATCTCACATTCAGATCTTTGTGAAAAGAAGCAAGCAAGCAAGAAAAGCAATCTTGGAAAGCAAGTCTGAGGCCCAATACAGACGGCCCAAAAGGGCTGTCTGTGGGGTGGGATTAGGGTTAGGGAGCATGCAGCATCTGCATGCTCCCTAACCCTAGCACATGATGACACCTGTATCATTACATAAGGGCTTTTAGACAGCGTGTGTAAGCATGCTGCTGCAACTGTGCGGCTTTTAGATGGAGCTGCATAGGTGAGGCTGCAGAAAGGCACTCTCAGACTTGCTTTCCAAGATCAAATGGTGCCTTTTTCCTTAATTGAGCCACAACTGCGGCACTAAAAAGGAGCGGGGTTTCCCTGCTCCTTTTTTGCTGCTCAGCCTTGCCGCTGCATCTAGCTGCTGCGGTGAAGTTCCGCAGCAAAAAGAGGGGGCGCCAGACCACCCTTTTGGGGTGGTCTGTACTGCCCCATGTGAATAAATGACAAGTTAGGAAGGGGTGTTTAGCCCTTTTCCCAACAGCTGTTTTGCTGCTCAGAATTTCTCTGAAGATGTGTTTTGGCATATCAGGGTCCAGATGCAGTGTTTACAAGAGTAATTAAGCACCCAGGGAATTATGCATCTGAAGTCCTGAGCAAGATAAAAGCAGCTTGGAGGAGTGGTTTTCAGAAATAAGAAGACTAGTCTACAGAGAAATGGTTAAGGACCAGATTCCCCCCCCCCCAATTAAAAAAAAGAAAGCCTCCCATTAAAAACAAAATCTATATGGGTTGCATATAACATGTAATCTTCCCTATTGGTAGAACAATTGACAGTATCACAACCACAACTGGTGTTAAAAAATGTCCTGGACCTGGGAATTTCAGGTGGCTAAATTGATAATAAGGGTTCATGAACAAACAACAAAACCACAGCCCCTCTGTTGCAAATATGTTCTTAGACATACCAATCTCTCTCTCTGCACACACAAACACACACACACTTCATTTTAGCCTTCTATGTAAAAACTTATCTAGAGTGAAATTTTAATTAGTTTCCCAGAGATGCTTTTAGCAGCAAAGGAGCAGCTTGGTTTAATTAACACTGGTATCTAGGGCAGATGCCTTGTTTTATTGTAAAAGCCTGAATCCTCCCCCCCCCCACCTCTTCTCAGTAACCCTATCTAATTTTTATAACAGTTTTGTTTGGATGTGAATGGTTCCCTCATCCGTTTTCCATTCTTGGATCACAGGTTCTTCGAAAGAATAGACTGTAAACTCTTGTGTCTTTCAGGTCAGACTAAGATGGGGCTGCTGGCAAGATACATTGCCTAACCCAATGCCCAAGGACTTACCACATCAGTCCTGTTCTACCTGCAATTGCGTCGGTAAAATAAAAATGGAAATATATCAGTTCTGGACCAACCATTATCACACGTCTTTTAAGTTGCATGATTGGGACTGCTTTTGCCATCATGCTCTCTTCCTGACTCCCCTTGACCTCGCTTCCCTGCCCTACGCTCTACCCAGCATGCCTTTTCAGTGTTTTACCATTTTATTTTATTTTTCACTTTTTCACACAATTCCAGAGTTGTGTTAATGTCATTTAATGTATGGATTTTTTTAAAAAAAGAAAAAGAATAGATGATGATGATGATGATGATGATGATAATGGCAATCAGGTAGAGAGAAGTGGACACCGTCTCCATGTGACTGCCAATATTGCAACTGCCCCTATAGTTGTATTTTGCACCAGGGGGACTAGTGTGATTACAAGCACATTGATGAGTTCTCCCTGGCATGCTATTAGTATCACCAAAGACACTTTTTTCTGGCTGTACACACATTTAAATGCCACATGTAGTAATCTCCCAAAGATCAGTCTGGTGTGCAGTTGACTCTATAGGCTGGGTGGTACTGTATATCCAAAAGTTATCTTTTTACAAATGCTAATGTAGAAAGATGACTTTTGGATTTAAAAAACCCTAGGTCTTGCAAAAGTCCCCCCCCCCCCCGGACCATAGCTCCCACAATCTTCTTGCCAGTGATCATGCTCATTGTAGTTCATTGTGTAGTTGGCTACATGAACTACACCAGCTAATAGTAGGAGCAGGGAAACTTATGGTACTCCAGATGTTTTGGGACTCTAACTCCCATAAGTCACAGGCAGTAAGGCCAATGATAAAGAATGGTGGAAATTGTAGTTCAGATCTGGAGGGTTCCCCAACCTTGGGGACTGAATGCACATCTAATAATTTGATTATTAAATCCTTAATTGCCCTAATCTGATAGCCACACCCTCTTCTCTAGGACATCATTGTTTACTGTTTTGCCAACTTTCATATTTTTTTTTCTTTTAGGACAAGCTTGAATACCTGTCCTGATACTGAGGTTCAAGACACATGACAGAATTAATACAGTCTGATACCACTTTAACTGTCATGGCTCTAATAGTCTGACTAATTGGGTAGATATTGAAATCAACAGTGCATCCCCTGCTATCTTTGATCATTTTTCCCCAGAATCTATATATAAATTCACTAAAATTTGTAATTACCCTTTTTTGCTCACTTCCTTGTTATTGTGGAAGAAATGGAGGCATATCTTGGCCCCCACCCCTCCCCTCTACGGCCCTTTCTTACCCATCCTCTTTTCCAGACCCCAGAAAAATATGCACAGTTTCGAGATTGGGAGGTACATGGTCTGTACACAGTTAAGGACTGTTTCATAATGGGACAACTGTCACAACAGAGCAATTAACCAATGCTCTGGGCCCTATTCATAAGAACTGGTATCAAATAATACAGATACAGTTATTCTTAAAGAAACTGCTTCAGAAACAGGAATACCCTAGCCCACTTACTTTTTTTGAAAACATGTGTTTCTCCGGGTATATATTCCAAAGGCCGAACTGCATGCATATATAATTGTCTTTTAGAAGAAATATTTGGGAACTCAACACTTCATAAGGCAGGATGGGAAGCAGAACTTTCCCTTTCAATTGATAGTAAGAGCTGGGGGGAAATATGGACACATTTACCATTTAAAACCAGGTCTATTGCCATTAAAAAAACACCCTCAAGTTGGTCCATCAATGGTACCTTACCCCAGTTAAACTGGCTTGTATGTCTACCAATGCTAATCCAAAATGTTGGAGGGGATGTGAAGGTAGGGGAACTTTTGTACACATGTGGCTGGATAGTCCCTTCGTGCATAAATACTGGATAGAAATTTTACAACTGGTCTCCAAGATCACTAAACAAAGTATACAATTATCACCACTCCTTCTCCTGTTCTCCATTTTCATGGATGAAAATAAAGCCCTGCAGCATAAAGAACTTATCAGTTTCCTTTTGGCTGTCGCCAGGCTTGAGATAGCCAAGAACTGGAAAACTGGAAAGTTGAATATTGCAGGATGGTGGACTAGACTCTGGGACTTTTGGTCAATGGAGAAAATTGCAGATAATAACAATAGAGCGAGAGGTTTACACTCTGGATTGAATTTTCATAAGATTTGGCACCCACTTATTGAATATATCCAACAGGATTTACTCTTTATACACCCTCCAATATTAGCTAAATTTTTATGGAAAGATGTCTTTCAAGATCCCTGAATACACCTCTTGTTTATAATCTTCAGGACATTAGCTAGGTTAATGTTTTTTATTTATTGGTTTTTTGGTATACCACTTGTTGCCTGTTGTTCTGTTTTAGAAAGCATTAATAAATTATAAAAAATTGAAAGAAAAAACTGTCATGCTGATACCACTTTAACTGTCATGGCCCCATTCTATGGAATCCTGGGATTTGTAAGTTTGAGATCCAGGAATTCCATAGCATTGAGCCATGACAGTTAAAGTGGTATCAGACTGCATTAACTCTGTCATGTGGCAGGAACCTCAGTATTTTACCTCAGTAAAATATACTAGTATGTTTGGCCTCCATGCTTCTTGTCTTGGCCCTGCCTGCTATTGGAATGTGGGCCCTGGGCCCTGAAAATTTACTTCAAAATGAGTATCTCCTTCATGTGAAAAGTGGACCCCAAACTCCACTCTCCAGCTAGTATGTCCCATTGCTAGTCAAAAGCAAAGGGAAGCAGGGTGGTAATCGAGTGCAGTGCCAAGACACTGCAACAAGGTGTTTTAAAGTAAGAACTGGGTGTCCAAATGCACACCTAGATCTGGCTTTTGAACTCCTAATGTGTTCAAATGGACCCATACAATTGAATCAGGGAACCACATTATTACCACCTCTGTTTCATGCCTTCTGCAAATCACTGCAAACTTAAAATAAAAATAATCCCTCTATCTCTCATTCTCTCTCTCTTGCAATCCCAGATGAACTGTGGTTTTCAAACAACTTTTGTAAGTTTTAATTAAGAATTTTTCTTTTTAATTCAGGTGTTTTCTGGTGGGGGACAAGAAAATAAAAATTGCTTGGCTATTAATGCATATAAATATAATGCAGCTCTCTATTGACTTTCTTCTCTCCCCATTTTTATGAAAAACAAAGACAAACAAACAAACAATAGCCAAAAATTTCAACATGATCTGAAATCAGCCCTGTATGTAGTGGAGACGTTTCTACTCATGAAGCATTTGAATGGGCGAATGGACACCCAGTAACAACTCCTTGAAAAGCATCCTTCACTCCTAAGATGCTGTGACCAAGGGTTGGTAAGGCATTTTTCTGCTGTACTCCTATCTTCAAGTGTTGCCAAGGAAGCAGACAAGAAGAACATATCAGACAGTGGCAGAAGGTTAGTGATTTATGTCATCCAGCTGTCCCCATTTGGCAGGGACAATCCTGATTAAACCTCTGTCATCCCACTTTTTCAGATGCTTTTAAATAGTCCCATTTCCTTCTACTGCTCTCCTCCTTGGTTCCCAGTGTATTTTAAATGCTGCAACCTGAGTTCAAAGTGCAGCAGTAGTTTGTACACCATTAAATCAGCAGGCGGGGAACGGGCAGAATCTTAGCATTTTCAGTAGATTCAGAGAAAAACAAACTGCTTCAGCCTTTTCTAGCTCGTGTATACTTCCTCATTAATAGTCTTTGCCATCTTGGCTACACTCTGATGTTGCTTAACCAAACATATCAGTTTTCATGTTTGAAGGGCTTGAAGTCTTAGTATTTTTTAATCAGCACTGCTCTACTCTGTTCTGCCCTTTCCACTCAGCTTCACAGTGTACGCCAAGGAGCCCTGGGGCATTTTAAGATGGGGTAGTGGCTCAAGACTAGTAGGCAAATTATTGAATTTTTACACAATAATGAAAATGCAGACTACATCGCATTGAAATAGTAATATACCAGTGAAAGCCATTAACAATGTCACTACCATGAAGGCTATGACAAAATATTACAACTTAAGCATAACATAACTCCAAACTTCTAGTTCCTAAGCAGACTCAAATGCACAGTAGTATTGGTGGTACATTTTTCTTGATCATTGGGCAGAAGCTCAATCCCCTCTAGCCTAGTCCCTTTTTTGGAAAGGGGACTTAAGACCCCCACCCCTTTTCCGGGTCCATGTGTCTGTTAAGTTACAAGAGTGCACACTACACACCTACATTCTTTTCTGTGTCTGAAGTTAGCTTTGAGGCCTAAGGACAGCCATTATCAGGTGTGTCACAGGCTCAGGTCCATTATAAATTTTCTGGTTCAGGTCCTAGGGACTCTGACAACATCAGTAATTATTTTTGTGGGGAGGAAAATGCCAGCATTTTGACAGAGATGTGGAGGCGGGGGATTGATTTCGGCCTGAGGTATCTAATTTGTTCAGCATTGAACAGCACACTGAAATTACATTCTTCAGTGCTGTAAAAGCAATAGAGCCAGCATGTAGTAAGGGAAACATCTCTGGATCTGAGGGAATAGGTAGAGCAAAGGTTTATGTAGAATAGGAATGTACTGGGCATATAGCAAAACTCATTTCTTTTTGCATTCAGGACAAGTTTTTAAAAAAACAACAACAAAGAAATACAGTATGAATATGCAGCAAACTACAACAATTATATAATTTTGCATGAGCATGGATAATAATGCCAAGTAGAAATGGGTCATTAATACCAAAGCACAAACATGCCAAATTCATTTTGCAATGATGAATTGTTTCATCAGCTGCTACAGAATCAATATAACTGAATTTATTTAGTAAAATTTTTGCTGCTGATTATACGTGACCCAGATATAATTTGGTGTCTTATATTGCTATCAAAGAAAAGTGTGGCTAGGTGGGGGAAATGACTCTATCTAAACTGAAGAAATTGTATATGAAATTATTTTACTTGTTGCAACTATAAAACCCCACAAGCTGAATTCTTCAATTATTTTTCTGATTGAATCAACACCAAACATCCCATTTTTATATGACTAGTTAAAATGAGCAACGACCAAAGTAGTTTCTTTGGAGTAGCTTATACAAATATGTATAAGTTATAAATATGTGTCTGGCAATTCTGATGTATCTTTGTGTGTGCAATAGTCTATTTAAATTGGTCAGTTCAGACTTAACTGATAGAATATGAAGGATATATAGAACAGAAACGTTTTTGGGATGCCTTGCAAAAGCTGATAATCTATTAGGACTAACATCTAAATTACAGACTTCTTGTATGAATCCCACACCCTCCAATTATCCTGAGTTGACAGGGCCAGTCTGAATTAAATCCTTTGCTGTCACACTTTTTTAGCTGCTTTTAAATGTCCCATGTTCTCCCTCTCCCCCCCCCCCCATTCTTGTCCTCAGCTTTCTTAAACTGTTGCAATCTCTGTTCAAACTCAGTGCAAAACTGGTTTGCGCTCAGAGGCTCCATTTGCACTGTAGAAATAATCCAGTTTGACGCTGGTGCCATCCTACAGAATATGGGGATTTGTAGTTTTGCAAGGCACCAGCACTCTTTGGCAGAGAAAGCTAAAGACCTTGTGAAACCAGAAATCCCAGGATGCCATAGGATGGCACTACAGCACCTAAAGTGTATAACAGTGGTCCCCCGGCTTACGAATCCCCTGGGTTGCGAAAACCCCGGGATCCGAAACCGGCGGGACTGCTACTGTATCCCCCAGGATCCGAAAGATCCCCTGGGATACGAAATAAAAAAACTGTGCGGCCTCTTTAAATCGGCCGCGCGGTCCGTTCGCAATAGCGGTCCCCCGGGAAACGAAAGCTTCCAGGTTACGAAGGTAATCCCGGAATGGATTACCTTCGTAACCCGGGGGACGACTGTATTTCAAACTGCATTATTTCTACAGTTTAGATGCACCTTGAGAAAAGGGATGGGATTTTCCCATCCCAGCGGGCTCCAGCAAAAGCAAACTGCTGCAGCCTTCTCTCAAAAAACAAATAAACCAATATCTTCCCTTCGGCTCTCCTAGGATGTTATTTCTCCCTCCTACTTTCTTCTTCTGTCCTTCTCCTCTGTGACTTTTGTGTACTGCCTTTTCAAAAGAAGTAAGATCAGAAAGACTTAGCGCTAGTTGAGAATACTTTCAGTTTGGGATAGAAGCCAGCAGGAGAAACTGAAGCCTGTCTTACTTCATAAATGCTCAGGAATAATTTTGGGCCTTTTCAATGAAGATTCAGTTGAGTTAAGACCATCCCTAGCTGGAAACAAAGCCTAGCACTAAATCTATATCATAGTGCACTAGATATGTGGTAGAGGTTTAGTGATTTTTTGGCAGTGACTAAGTAGTTTAACATATAACCCTCACACATTTCACAGATAAGACCTGAACATGTGGGGCAAACAACATCTGAGTGTGGTCAAGATGGCAAAAATTATTAATGAATGAGAACACACAAACTAGGAGAGGCTGCCACAGTTTGTTTTTGTCTGAGCTGACTGAGAAAGGCAAAATCCCACCTCTTCCTCTCCTCTCTCCACTACTGATGCTGGTGCCACACTGCAGAATTAACGCAGTTTGACACCACTTTAACTGTCATTACTCCATCCTCTGGAATCTTGGGAACTGTAGTGGCACTAGAGCTCTCTGACATAGAAGGCTAAATATCTCACAAAAATAAAAATCCTGGAATTGCATAGCATTCAGCCATGACAGTTAAAGCAATGACAAACTGCACTAATTCAGCAGTATACAGTAGATGCAGCTTGAGTCAACATACTTAGTATAAACTATAGTGGGCCCTTGGTATCTGCTATAGTTTGGTTCCAGGACCCGCCAACATACCAAAATCTATGGATGCTCAAGTCCCATTAAATACAGTGGCATAGTAAAACGGTGTCCCTTACATAAAATGGCAAAATCAATCTTCACTTTTTGGAATTTATATATATATATTTGAATATTTTCAAGCTGTGGATTCATGATGCTGTCAATAAAAAATCCAACAGAGTGTGCTCAATGTGGGCATCAAAAAAAATAAAGAGGGCAGACTGTAGTTTTCCACTTTGAACTCAGTTTGCAGCAGCTGAAGTAATTTCAGGATAAAGGGAGAAAGTGGGAAGAGGAGAGAGAATCTGGAATGTTTTAGAAGCAGATAAAAAAGTGTGACAACCAGAAAATTAATGAAATCGGGACAGTGGGAGGATATGCTAAGAGAAAGGTCAGGCAGGAAGAAGGGCTTTTTGCTGCCAGTAGCTCAGTTGTTCTGGTCTTGAGCAGGCAGGCAATAGTGAAACTGTGGCCCATAGGAAAGGCCTATTTCCACCCTCAAATACATTTCCTTGACTTCAAAGTGTAAAGATGAAAGAAGCATTAGCGTCCATCCATGGAACGAGTGCACGTCTTAAAAGAATGACACTGTAGAAAAAGGCCCCATGAAATTAACCTCAGAAGATCAGACATCTTAAAGCTGCTTCTTAAAAAAAACCCAAAACTTCAATATCCATAAATGACAATGAAGTCCTCCAAGCAAAGCAGTTGAAGAAGACACCTCTCTATGAGTAAAAAGTCTCTTATTAATATATGTATTAATATAAGCTTTAGGCTAATTGAATATTAATTTCACTCTTAATATACTGATACTGGATAGTTTGGAATTAATATAGTGTAATTAGGAATAAATGAATTACAGACTCCTTTGAACATCTCGTAAATCACGAGGTTTCCAGTGGCAAGAATGGAGGAGGAGAGATGCAACAAGACTTCTTTGCATCTCAGGAACTCTGCACCATATACATTCTGTTCCTCCTACAGAAGAATCATTTAAAATCTAAACCACGTTTTTCAAAGAACTACTTTAATCCAAACCACTCCTTTCCCAGCTGTAAGAGTTCTGCTGCAAAAATGGAGGATGAGACAAAGCAAAAGCTGTTACGGACCCTTCTGATTTATTCCAGTCAGGATTGTGACAGGAAAAAGGCAATGAATACATTATTCTTTTTGTGAGAACTACCTTGCAACCTGTGACCCTCATAGGGTTGCCAAGTGTTCCTTATTATAAGGGATGTACCTTATTTGAGGCCCAAAAAGCTTGTGCCTTATAGGGTTGATAGATGTCCCTTATTAGAAGGCGTATCCCCTATTCAAAGGTTGGAAAGCTTTTTCTTATATAAAAATGGAACATGCCCCATCCCATATCTTTGGGTGTGGGCCCTTCATAAAGATGGAAATGCGCACATCATGCAATTTATGAATGAGAACAATGGGGCAGTACAGACTGCCCAAAAGGGGCGGTCTGTACTCGCCCCAAGAAATGGCAAGATGGGGCCAGGGCTGCCTCACCGGCAGCCCCAGAAGCCTCATCCCGCCGCTTATGAAGGCCGCTTATGAAGGCGCACTGCATCCCACTCTCCCCAGCACAGCCGAGGGGAGAAAGGGGCTGCCGCTGTGGCCCCTTTCTCCTCTGGGTCCTTGGCGCAGCCATCTAAAGACTGCACAAAGGACCAGGCACAAAAAAGGAGCTCCATTGCAGAGCTCCTTTTGGTGCTGCAGTGCTATTATGTCAGGTGTGCGCAGCGTTATGTAAATGCTGCGTGCACCATGACGTTTTTATGGCGGCATCCATACATGTTAGGGTTAGGGAGGGTGCAGTGTTTGCACCCTAATCGCGCTGTACAGTCAGCCTTTTTTGGCCGTCTGTACCGGGCCCCCGTGTCAGGTTTACAGATAAATATATGGTGAAGTTAACTGAAATAAATACTTTAGTTTGATATTTCAGTAGAACACAAACTTCTTAACAGCTTTTCAGATGAAATATTTAGAGAGAATTTCTGCTGGTCCCAAAGGAGGAGTGATCTAAATCACATGGTTAGTTTGAACAAGAGAGAGAGAGAGAGAGAGAGAGAGCAGTTTGCATGCAGGAAATCCCTATCTATCTAACGATGGGGAAAGAGAATGCAAAAATCTTCTGGCAATTCTGAAGTGTGTTCATCATGAATGCTATCCTTCCAAAAGAGGGCATTTTAAAAAATGCAAGTAGCTTTTTCAAGGGCTGGAAGCTGTGTATGTGTCTGGATGAACAATTACAAATGTTTTATGTAAAGTGTGCTACATACTCTAATTCACTTAACGATATGATCCCTATGTTTACAAGCAGTCCTCTGATTGCATTGTTGCACATCCAGCTTGCTTCCAAAGTGCAATAAGGTCAGTAATTCCTTTAATATTTTCCCTCTCCTAAAGTGAACGTTATTCCGGCTGTGCAACTGAGCAATCTGACAGCTGCTTAAGCTGCATGTCCATAACATAGATGGAAGCTATCATGGAACCAAGGCTAGTTTGCACGTGCATGAATCCTCACCTGTAATTGCAGAGACAGTTGTGTTTTAGTAGGATCACATCCAGAAAATTACAATTTAGGTTATAAAGTCTAAGCCAATTTAAATAAAGTTATTCAAGTGGCTGGCATTGTTGTCGCTCTTTCCACTCCTACCATCAGATAGATGAAAGGGAAGCAAAAATCTGTCTGATCTCAAGCAGAAGGAGTCACACTCTAATATTTATTTATTTATTTTTAATACTTTATCTCTTTGGGAGACACAGTATCAATACCCACCACTATTTCTTTGTACCTGATTATATCTAATACCTCATGTAGAAAATTAACCAGCAATTTCATAGCATGCTTTGAAAAGTCCCTTTCAAAAGAGTAGCGTCGGCCTTTATAAATCAAGCTCACATAGGCAGCAAGCAGGGTGACATGAAATATCAGTAGCTATAGCACAGGCTTTTATTTTTACAACACTGTGTGGCCCTGATAGTTGCAAGGTGAAAGCAAGAGAAAGTATATTCTCTTTTTAGCAAATCAACAGAGTGTGCTCAATGTGGGCATCAAGTTATTTCTTTATGAGACATTTCCCTACCATATCAGCATTTTGAAACCCTTACATGATTCATGTAAGACATTCTTCCTCTCTCTAATTGTCATACTCTAAATATAACTTCAGTATGTTAAAAAAACTTACTGATGGTCAATTATTTGGAGAGCTGCAACCTGTTTCAGTAGTTGTAAACTACCTTTTAGGGTCAAGTCCTAGCAAAGTGATTTCTATAACATTAAATCATAGTATTTTATCAAACAAATCACAAAATATGCAAAACATGCTGGAAGATGTGATTCTAGGCTGAATCTAGGCTGAATCTCTTTTTTTACAGTTTAGTGTCTAGATCAAGGAAAGAAATAGTACCACTCTATTCTATTTTGATTGGACCTCACCTGGAATACTGTGTCCAGTTCTGGGCACCACAATTTAAGAAGTATATTGATAAACAGATTTAGATTCTAAGCCTGAGGGCAGGGAAATGTCTAATTAACAGTTTGTAAGCCAATCTGATAGCCTTTCGGCTAAAGAGTGGGTTAGTAATAATAATAATAATTCCATAACCTATCAAGAATCTGGTGGGGGGGGGGAATCAATGGTAGTACATATATTTTGCTCATTTAACTCAGTGGAACTATTTTTTTAAAGGAGGAGACAGGATGATGCAATTTTAGCTGTCTGACTTTTGTGGCTCCAGACTCCACCCTTACCAAGTTTATGGTTCCAAGTTATAAAGTCATCTTCTATGTTCTAGAGGTTGGTTGAAAATACTTACACAGGCAGGGAGAAAAGATGAATTATCTCTCCATGGGAAAACAGAGTTCCAGCTACCAGAGCATGGTGGGGATCCTAGCCTTTCCTTGAGGGATGGAAAAGCATTCTTATCTCTGATGGATGAGGTGGGCTGGCAGAGCCAGGCAGGTGCAACAAGGCTTACAAAGGAAACTGTACTTGATTGGGATCATTTATCTTGTGTGAGGGGACTATTTGGCTAACAAAATGATTAAAAGCTGCCCGCTGTACTAATAATATTTATTTATTTATTTATTTATCCAACAGTGAGAGATCACTTGGCCAGGGAAACCCACTGGATGGCCTTGAGCAAGTCACACTCTCTCTGCCTCAGAGGAAAACTGAGGCAAACTCCCTCTGAACAAATTTCTGCCATGAAAACCTCATGATAACCTTGGTTTAGGGTCACCATAAGTCAGACATGACTTGAAGGCATACAACAACAACAACAACAACAACTGCATATTTTACACGTTGTAAAGCAAGTTGAGCAAAGCACTTGAGCACCATTTTATGTGACTCATTGGAAAAGATGATAAAGCAAAGTAAAGTGGAAGGCACTAAGAAAAGAGGAAGGCCACACTACAAGAAGACTGATTGAGTAAAGGAAACTACAGCCTTGATTTTTCATGAACAAGGCAGTTGATAACCACGAATTTTGGAGGTCTCTCATTCATTAGTCAAAATCAACCACTATGGACTTTATCACATGGGGGAAAATCAGGAGTTTAAACAGGCACTTCACTGCAACAGTTGCGTGATCGCAGCTTAGATTTTCACACACACTGAAATTAGAGAAGACTTATCCCGAGAATAACCAGAAATGCTGCAGCAACAAATCATGAGATTTCCCCATGAATGAGTTGTTGCTGGAGCATTCCTGGTTATTCCCAGGATAAGTCCCCTCTAATCATGACATTGTGTGAAAATCTTAGCCGCAATCATGTGATTGTTGCTGTATAATGCCTCTTTAAACCTCTGATTTTTCCCTGTTTGATAAAGTCCTTTGATTTTGCTTAGTTAAAGTCATTCGTTGGAGTTTCTCTAGAGAACCTCAGCTCCCTCCCATCACCATTTATTCAGGGTAACTTTCAGATGATTTTAACCTGAAAGTGGTCCAGATTATAACTAAACTGCTTGCAAACATGGAGGTTGAATTTGCTCACTCTCCTAGAATTGCCCCTTCCAAATGCTCAAGAAACAGCTGAAATCAGCTAAAATGGTGGCATATGCCTGGATAGTATAAGCTCAACTTGCAAGGGAATTGTACGGCTGAAAAATGCCCTCCCTGGTTCCTATCCCTGCTGCACAGGATATGGAGAGAGCTCAATAAACTCTTCACCTTTCTTCCGATCCCACTACACCATTTCAGTATGAAAAATACATTTTTAATGCATATGGAAAATAGGAATATGATGTGAGGGTTCCTTTTTATATAGTTTCTTTTCTCTAAATATAACTGCCCTTTAATGATGTATTATCTGCCACATTATCCTGAATATAAAAAGAACTGAACTCAGACTGCCTCAGACTGATTTTAATCAGATGGATGCCTTTGTTCCTCTCTGTTTCTTCCTGAAAAAAAAAAAGAGTATGTAAGCATTTCCAGATTGAAATATTTAAAATATCATAAATAATTTCTCAGGGATGCATGGATGTTTGCATTATCACTTAAATGTTTGAGTTATGATGTTGACTCTGAGCTGTAGCTGGTATGATAATGAAGTAAAGTACAGTTTAAATAGAAATAATTTGCAGGCAGGGTCTGTTTTCTATTAAATAATTATCTCCCAAGCTGATGTCAGAAAGGCGGCACATCATGGAGTTGAGAAGTAAGAGATGCACATGAACTAGCATATGTGTTAAATAAAAGAAATATCTCTTGGTAGTAGTTATTTTAAAGAAACCCCAGTATTTTCTAAAGTCCAAATTTTTATTCATCTCTCCCCACTAAAACCATGAATATGAAAATGGCAGTACTCTCCTGAATTTACTCTATAATGCAACAAAATTTGTTCCCCATTCTGTTCCCTTCCACTCCATAAGATTCTTGTATTTGCACTTCTCTCTTTCACGCTTACCATGTCCCTGTTTGGCATATGCAGTCCTGGTTAATCCTCCGTTGTCTAGTTTTTCCAACTGCTTTTAAAATATTCACTTTTTCTCTCCTCCACCCACTTTCCCCCCTTATCTTTAGCTTACTTCAGTAACTTGCTGCAAACTGAGTTCCAAGTGCAAAAATAGTATGCACTCAATTAACTCAGCAGTGACAAGAGAAGAAGGAAGAATGTAGGCTAAGGCAAAAGCAAACTGCTGCAGCCTCTCAAAGTCTTATGTTCTTCCTTATTAACAACTTTTGTTATCTTGATGACACTTTGTTGTTGCTTGGCCACACACTCTGGTTTTCATTCATGAAATGTTGGAGGGGACATTAGTGTTGATAGTGATGATGAAGAACTTTCCAAAAGATGGTGTTATTCTGGTGACAGCCCTGCATTTGTTACAACAAATAGTCCCTTGGCTTTCAGTTTTAGTTTTTGTTGAAAACAGTATCTTGTCCCACTATCCCTTCTTTTAAAAACAGATTAGTTTTATTGCAAAACTCAATCATTTATACTGCATTGGCTTGCACTGTACATTAAGATGTTTAGTCATTATCAAATGTATGTTTTTCTAACCAAAAACACTGTCAATGTGTTTGGATATGGTGAGGGGTGGCAATGGTTGTGCTGAGATAGCTTTTCTTAAACTCAATCAGGAAGCCTATGAAAATAAAAGTTGAAAAGCAAAATGAGAGTTGACCTGGAGTCATAGGAAAATGAGGATATTCATTTGGAAAATGGCAAGGTTTGGGGTCACTTATGAAATGAAGGAATGGTAATGAATTTCGACATTAGTTCTTTATATTACTTAAAAAAAATAAAGAGCAATGTCAATAAAGCTTTGACAACCTTCTGAAGCAAAACATACTGATGCCCTGAAAATCTGTACATGTAGACGGAAAACATGATGCTCAGGGTGCCTCTTTAACCTCTCATTTTCTCTTGGGCAGTGAAGCCTCCACACTGTAGCTGAGTTCAAAGGACCTACCTAAGCAGAGAATCCAAGCCATTTAATTGTTTTAAGAAGCAGAAGGACTAGGGAGGATGACGATGACCTCTGCCTCGATCCTCAGCATCTTCAGCTACCTGCCTGGGCCCAATGACATCTGTCCACTTTAACTGTCATGGTTTCATGCTATGGAATCCTGGGGTTTGTAATTTGCTGGGGAACCAGAGCTCTCTGGCAGAGAAAGCTAAATACCTGACAAAACTACAAATCCCATAATTCCATAGCATTGAGCCATAGCAGTTAAAGTGGTGTCCATTACTTCTGCAGTGTGGATGCAGCCCAAGACAAGTCAGCAACTGATAACTAATTTTGGCTCAAAGCTTAGGACTGTTTCCTTCCTTCCTTCCTTCCTTCCTTCCTTCCGACCACAATTCCTACAATTCTCTAAGTATGGCATTGTATTGAACATGCAGAATCAGTTTGTTATTATCTAGGCAAGTAAAGACTGTGCTTAGTTATCTCAAATGGATGCAGAATGGCCAATCATTGATCACCTCTGTCACTCATGTTTAAAGCAATGCATTTGTGATGGTCTTCAATGCAGGAACAAATTCAGACTTGTTTATAAGAAGCTACAAATGAATGAATCAGTCTGTCTCTTGTGCATGTCATTTTTGTATGTATTCACTCATCACCCCACTCCATGCTCTTCGCACAATAATCTGCAATTTTAAAAAATTGTTTGAAAACTCATATTATGTATGTGTGTGTGCATGCATAATAAATTAATAATAATTTTTTATTTATAACCCGCTCCTCTGAACAAGCAATTGGGGCAGGGTACAACAAGTTAAAAAGACAAATACAGTTAAAAATAACAGCCCAATCCCTACCTCCCACCCCTTAAAATGGAAATTAAACTATCACAGAATTTAAAACAATCTCAATAAAACAATACAAAGTATTAAAAACATCATTCTTGGGCAGACTGAAAATAGTGCATGATATATGGCCAGGAAAGCTAAGAGACCGGGAAGCTTAACCACTATACAGAAAGGCCTGCCAGAAGAGGTGCATCTTTGGGTCATAATAAGACGCATCTCATCCGGCAGGCCATTCCACAGCCTGGAAACGATAGCTGAAAAGGCCCTCTGGGAGGTCTGTGACAGCCTGGTCTTCATGGGCGTAACAGGTTCCTCCCAGAGGACCAGAGCGAGGGGGCTCATATGGGGAGAGGCGGTCCCTAAAATAGGATCCACCCAAGCCATGTAGGGCTTTAAAGGTTAAAACCAACACCTTGTACTGTGCCCGGAAACTGATCGGCAGCCAGTGCATGTGCCTAAATATATGGATTCAAAATTTATAGTTAAATATAATTTAAATTATTATTTTTTGATCCAAGAAGCAGGTTATAGGGTTTTGTTGCTGTGTGCCTTCAAGTCATTTCCAACTTATGTCAGCCCTATCATTGGGTTTTCTTGGCAGAATTTCTTCAGTGGGTGTTTGCCATTGCTTTCCTCTGAGGCTGAGAGAGTCATGGTCCAATGGTACTATGCCACACTGGGTTTAGAGGAATGCAAAATCAGATGAACTCATTGTGCTTCAATCCTCACATTAATCAAGGAATGGCAGATCAGATTTCTTATCAGAATCTGCAAAGTTCATATCCTTCATGTGTCCATAGTCTCTGTAGGAACCAGAAAGGAAGTGGAGGGGGAATGAAGACCTTGGTTCCAGGACCTACAACAGAACAAAACAGAAGCAACTGTATAATGATGCATGCTTGCTTTGACAACTGAATGTGATGATACTGAGGCTTTCAAGTTTTATGATAGTTGCTGACAGACTTGAACAGAGGAAGGCAGGGAATGAGGGAAATAAACAAAAGTTAGACTCCTCTTTCTTTTCCTTTGTTTAGTTCCTATTTCATGTCAATTAAAGTATAGTAGTTTAAATGGCAGTACTTCTTGGGAAGGTTGTGTGCATTCCAAATGAAAAGGTAAAGGTTGCATTTCAGCTCTCTAAAGATCTTTTCTTAAAGCTCAGTATGCTTTACATGATTAATCTATGGAACCAGGAGCAAATGCCACTAGCTTCAATGGAACTTACTACAAAGTAAAAATAGACAGGATGTCAGTCATGACCTGTGTGACTTTTTATGACCTTTTACTGTGTGTGTTTGGGATGTCTGAGTTTGTTAACCAGATTGTTGCTTAACTAGACTGTTAGCACCTTTAAGAATAAAAAAGAAAAGAGCAGAGTACTCTTAGGGAGTACAGTTTTTCTTTGGCAGATATGACTACAGGGATTATTCCTATGAGCTTCTAAACTTCAAAATTTACTACAGCATCACTTGCAGTAAGAATATGTAGTGAGCATTATTACTGATAAAATGTGTTAGATTTCCTCAGATCCCTCTGTTCCATATAGAAAATTCCAGATTCTCATACTATATTAAGATCAAGGAAAGTGCAGGTAACTCTGAAATGCTCTCATAATTTTTCTGTTAGTGAATGTAAATTGGATGTCTCTCAAGTTGAGACATGCCTGTGAGTAAAACTATCACTGTGACACATTAGAGTACTATGCCAAAAGGGAAAAAGAAGAAGACAGCAGGTTCATCAACTCTAATGGTTATATTTGAGAAGCAGGCTTGAGCAATTACAGGTACCTTGATCAAGTTATGTGAAGAATGAATTGTGTAATTAGTCTTCTTTTTATGCAGAAATTGATAACACCCACTGGAATCTAAAATGGTTGGAAAATTGATTCATTCAGCTCTGTTCACCAGAAACCGCCACAATGATTTTTATGTAGGAGAATTTGCATCTTTACATCTTTGCCATCAGAATGACATTTGAACACTACTGGGACTCAGAACAAGTTCCTATAAATCTGGTTTTATCATGAACATAGTGATATTTTCTTAACTATGCCAATGTTTCTAGGGTATTGCTGGAGTTATATGGCCCGATTTTTTGGTCATATTATGAAAAAAGGATATTGCTGAGCTGGAGAAAGAAGCAGTAAAGGATATTCAAAATGATCAAAGAACTGCAGCAAAACCCCCAGTGAAAAAAGATGACAAGATTCAGAGTTGTTCAGTTTAGAAAAAAGGTAAATATGGGGAGATGGGAAAAAGGGGTATAAAATTATGCATGATGTGGTAAAAGAGGGTATAGAGAATTTTTTGTTCCTCTCTCATAATATAGAAGCCAGGGTCATCCACTGAAGCTGTATGGTGGGAGATTCATGAGAGATAAAAGGAAGTACTTTTGAACATCAGGCATACTTAGATTTTGGAATTAGTTACCACAAGATGTACAAACATCAAAGCAATTGCACATGAGATTGCAGCCTTTATGTGTGCCTGCGACTCAGTCTTAAACCAGTAGATTAGAACGTTTATACCATTGTGTCATTATGTGGCTTCAAGTCAACTCCAACTGATGGCAACCCTATTACAGGGTTTCTCTTGGCATGATTAAAATGAGATTTGGCATTGCCTCTCTTTAAGGCTGAGAGAGGGTGAGTTGTCCAGGGTCATACAGTGGCTCTCCATGGCTGGATTTGAACTCTGGTCTCCCAGAGTCTGACTCCAATGCTCCAAGCACTACCCCATGCTGATTCCTTTACATCACCAAAGCATACCATAGCACACCTTCCAACATTTTACAGATGAAAATAGGAACACATGTGGCCAAGCAACATCAGAGTGTGGGCAAGATGGCAGATGTTATTAATGAAGATGAACAGATGAGCTAGGAGAAGCAGCAGCAGTTTGCTTTTTCCTGAGCTTACTAGGAAAGGCAAGACTCTGCCCCCTCCTCATCTCTCCATCTTACTGAGTTAATTAAGTGTAAACTGCTTTTGCACTTTGAACTCAGCTTTCAGCAACTGAAGTAAGCTGAGGAACAGAGCGAAACTGGGAGACGGAGGAAGAAACTGGGACATTTTAAAAGCACCTGAAAAGGTAGTGTGACAGAAGATTAATTGGGACTGTCCCTGCAAAACTGGGACAGGTGGAGGTGTTCTCATACACCACTACTCTTTGTAAATCTTTTTGAGCATAGCTTGTATTGAATCTAAGTGTTGGCTCCCCTTGGTGCAAAGGTAAAATAGATGCCTATTATTTTTATTACAGAGCTTTTTAGTGCTGTTTAAAATCTTAAGTTGCCCTCAAGACCCAGGGCACTGGCAATTTGTCAAGTCAACAGCAGACTTTATTATTGTCACCTGTCACCTACTTAGCACTTCTCAGAGACTAATACATTCTTCAAAGACCCTTCTAATTTCTCTTCCGGTGCTCCCCACGTTTGGCAGCTGCAAATATGTTTGGCCTTTCACTCCCTGTCACCCCTGGATCTGATCCCATGCCAATCATCTTTTCTCACTCTGTTTCCTTAACAACACTATGAACAGATTAAAAAGTGTTGCTCCTTTCCAGCAGAGTAGTTAGAGTATCATTTACAACATGAAGGACACAGACTCCTTGAATTAGAGATTGGCAGAGGAGATCTTGGCAAAAGGAAATGGAGGCTGGTTGGGCATAGAGGGTGAGGGCAGATTAAGATAAAAAGACACTGCATGCTCCCATTATGGTTTAAAGAATTAGAGTGGATTTTTTTTAAAAAAAAATGCTTTCTCCCTTCTTTACACTGTTGCAAATATTTTGTTACAGTTTCTGGTTTAAGCACCTTGCAAATCATTGTGTCCTACATAAGTGAGGACAGCACAGGGTTCTTCATTTCTGTACTGTTTGCACTAAAACCTGTTCTGCTCTTAGGCAGAGTGATGTGACCACCTCTGGCAGCTCATCTGGATTTCATTTTAAGGTGACAAATGGTTAATTTTTAAAAAATTATATTTCTATTTCCAAAGAGGAGAAGATGTGTTTGTAGAGAAATCTGAAACATCAAAATAACATTTCTAGCTTTGGGACATATTCATCTTGACTGGGGTGGGGAGTGTAGATACCATTTGCTGTTCAGCATCAGGCGATAAAATATCAGGGGATTTTTTGACCATTTATTTATTTAAGTGTATTTTTTTAAAAAAAAGAGTAAAAAAGGGATACCAGCAAAATTTTACTAATGTTTTACATTTTAAATGAGAAGTACTGACAGAATAACATTAAATAAACAATAAATAAAATTAAAAATAAATCAACATCAGCAATGTACTAACCCAGAATGTACTTCAGGAACATATGGAGCCCAACAGCAATCTTAGCAATAGTATCACTAGGGCTGGCATCACCCAGTGCAGTACCTCATGGTGTCAAACCCCACATGAGTCTCTTCTCATACTGTGCATTCAGAATCTTTAGTAAGGTTTTTTTTTTTTTGTACAAATGTTACTCAGAAATAATTCCCATATGTCACTTCATGTAATGGTAAAAGCTGTGACGTAAACTACTAGCAAAACTAAAATTATACCATTAAATTACAACATCATATGCACAGCCCAATGTATTTACATGTCCATAGTTTTATGTGGCTAGAGTGAAAATTTGGTAAAATGTGATCTTTTTGAAGAAAATTTAAAAAAATTATTTTTTTTAATTTAATTTTTTTAAAAAAACCTGGGGGAATCTCTTCCCACTGAGCCTTGCCCCTCTCAAAAACATCTCTTCGGTGTTTTAAAGGGACACAGGGGGATGTCACAGCCTGTTTCTCCCAAAAGGCAGATTTTGGAGAGCAGTAGTGTTGCCCCCCTTTAGGGTGTCACCTGGTGTGCGTCATACATCCCCACCTCCTAGTGATGCCCCGGTCTCTAAAGCGATGCCAGGTCTAAAGATATGAGCCTCCTTTAAGAATACAGGATACTAAATTGATCTATGTGTGTCTATTTTGCTATAAAAATTGCAATGTTTTTATTTTATGGAAGTGCTACAAGCTGAGCAGAAAATTAGTAAAAATGCAGCTATGAAACTATCAGGATCAAGCCTGGAAGCAACACATTACAAGTAAAGTACCTATACAAGTACATTACAAGTAAAGTACCTGTGCAGATGATAAAGGGGTAACAGCCTTTCCCCCTCTTCATTTGAACATTAATGTGCAAATATTATCTTTGTGTGTGTGTGTAACAGATAGTATTTTCTCACAATATTTGTTTGTTACATTCAATTCATTATGGGGGTTTGGGATCATTTTGGGCATTTAGGGAGTATATTTATATTTCAGAGGCGTTAAAAAACAATGTAAAGGTACTGTCTTAGGCAAGCAGTATTAGCCCAGAGAGTAACACATAATGAGAATGCAACAAAATTCATCAGGCAAAAGATACCTTTTTTTAAAAAAAAAATCATACAGGAGAGAAAAGTGACTGAGGCCTAATCTGCATTGCAGAATTAATGCAGTTTGACACTGCTTTAACAGCCATGACTCAGTGCTATGGAATCCTGGGATTTGTAGTTTGTTGTGGCACCAGAGCTCTTACAGAAATATCTCACAAAACTAAAACCCCAGAAATCCAAAGCACTGAGCCATGGCAGTTAAAGTAGCATCAAACTGCATTAATTCTGCAGAGTAGATTAGACAAGTGATGGTGAACCTTTTTTGGTCCGCATGCCAGGGGCAGAGCTTCTGCCCCCGGGGGCAGGGGTGCATGCCAGGGGATGGGATTTTTGCCCCCAGAGGCAGGCTTGTGCCCTCCAGAGGTGGAACTTCCTGGGTGGGACTTCTCCCCCTGCCCTTTCCCTGGCCTCCAGCATTCTCTGAAAGACATCTAGAAGCTGGGGAAGGTCCTGTCCTCCTGCCCTTCCCCCAGCCTCCAGCTGTCTCTGAGAGACAGCTGTGGGTCAGGCAGAGTCTGTGGGGAGGAGGGGTAATGGGGACCCATTCCTTCTCCCCCTGACCCTTCCTGACCCACAACTGTCTCTTTGGAGGCCCATGGAGGGGTGGAGGAGTGGGCACGCACCCTTCCTCCTCCTTGACTCTTTCTGGCCCACAGCTGTCCCTGGGGAAGCAGATGTGGGTCAGAAAGGGCCCGTGGGGGGCAGAAGAGTGGACATTCCTCCTACCCTCACACCTGAAGCAATGAAGCCCACCCATTGTTTTCTTTGCCTATTCTTACCCACCTTTTGATGTTCCTGTCACCATTGTTCTTCTGTTTCTGCCTTTTGAATAAATGTGCATCAAATCATGCTTGTCTAACGCTGGAGGATAGTGAGGGATAGATGGAACAAAAACATCACAGAGGCATTCATATGCAAGCCGAGGTTTCATATGACAATGCATCACAAATGCACATCCCTAAAGAATAACCCAAAGTGCATGTTTCAATAGCTTTAAAAGGCAGCAAACATGAAACAAAATACCTACAACCAATAATTAAGCAAGTTACAATGGAAGTGGAAAAAAAGAAAAAGAAAGAAAGAACAAACCTTGACAATAAAAACATGGACGTCAAGGTTAAGGTGAACCTGTTGGGTGTTAGCTGTAAGATTTCTGGCAGATATATTTCTCACCAGGATCAGAATGGCCTGGATTAATTTGCCCCAAGACTGAGACGATATCAGTAAGTCAAAAAGGATTGTGCAGAGAAGAAGACTTAAAAGCCTATTTGCTGTGCCA
Organism: Urosaurus nigricauda; assembly: GCA_034509955.1. Lineage (NCBI taxonomy): Eukaryota > Metazoa > Chordata > Lepidosauria > Squamata > Phrynosomatidae > Urosaurus > Urosaurus nigricauda. The sequence goes on from JAOEGL010000001.1 coordinate 100,043,292, forward strand.
GAAGGCACTTAAAAATAAATCTCTGTTTCTATCAAACTTAGTTTGAACTGCAATTTTTTTTTGTTCCAGTCTCAGGCTTCTGAACAGAAGAGTTGTTATATTGCAACTTACGCTGAATTTCTGACATTTGGTAAAGTCTGGGTGCTAACAAGTCAACACGTTGAGTTGTTTTCTACTAATATTGTCAAGAGTGAGTGCCTGTTAAAGACAAAACCGCTTCACCCTCTTGTGAGATGCAGATCCTATCGATTTCCTATGATTTGATCAGGGATCATTGACCTGCTGAAGAGGGTCCAGTGTTTTGAATCAATTCATCAATCAATGTGAACAACAAGTGGCTTATTTTACAACATGAAAATGTGATTGGGGCAAATGTAGTGTGAACTATGCTCCCCTGTCAAACCAATCCACAGATTCAGATTTATTTGTAAGTGGGAATGAGGCCTTGGTAGTTGGAGGCAATAGGAAAAGAAGGAGATCACACTACAGCTGGATCTAAGCTATGAGTTTTCAAGAGCTGAGCAGGCCAGTTGATAACCAAGGATCTTGGAGGTAGCCATAGGTCAAAATCAACATGATGGCAAATAACAGCTGCAGTCATTAATACAGTCTTCAGATCTGGAACTTGGAAGTAAGAAACAAAGTAGTTACCTGTAATGAATTATCTTCCTCCAGTAATAAAGGTGCGACAGTCACATTTGAAAAGTAACACAACAAGTTGGAATAAAGTTCTTTCATTGGTGTAACACAAGGGTGAGAAACTGCAGAGGATAGTTGTCTGTCCCTGGAACCCTCTGGGGGTCTTTGCAGACTGCTTCCCCTCAACCTAGAAATAGTTGTAAATCAACCTCTGATTTGAGGGAAAAGGTGTTTTTAAATGTTAAAACAGTCCAGGGAGCCCTATGACATTTTTAAAAGGTGAGTTTCTTTTCTGGAACACTTCTAGGACAAGTATTTCACACCCTTCTGGTCTATTCCAACTCTATGATTCTATGACCATTCTATTCTATGATCATTCTTTTTGTGGGCAGAAAATGGCAGTCCGGTGGGTCTGAAGAAAGTGGAAGCTGCAAAATAGTGTTGAGACCCATGCTGCACTTACCCACCCTGGTATAGTCATTAGTAACAACAACAACAACAACAACGATGTTTATTTATATCCCGCTCCGTCACCAATTGGAGCGGGTTACAGTAACGTTGCCTATGAATTTTCTAACTTAGGGCCAAAACAAATGGGCAATAAGTGCTGGCTTCCTGGCAGTGTGAGGGTCTGGTGTTCAGGTGGCGCATGTCCCCATGCTTCTGAGAAGCTGCATGACTCACCACAAATATGCCAACTTCACAATGTTTGAGTGGCACAGTGTTTACACATGCCACACCACAGAAATGCTGAAAAGCCACTGCTGCTGTGGTAAAGCCGGCCTTTTTCTAGCTCAAAAAGGAGCACCTTTCTGCCACTTCTTTTTGAGCCAGGAAAATGCTGTGTTGGGGGCATGGCATGCGGTTGCCACAGTCCCAATGCAGAGATCAAAGAGAGGGTGTGACGTCACTCCTTCAGGGCCATTTGTTTCAGCTCTTACTTTTAAAGCACATATTAAAACATTTTTGGATGCTCCTCCCCTCCCCCCCCCCAGGTTTTATGACTCACACAAAGTGTAATGCAACAAGTAAAAGCTAGTCACTTTTATTACAATGGAACAAATTAATGGCAACAAATTATTTGGAAACACTGTAACAAGAAAATTGGAAACACGGTAACAATAAAAAGAATCTAACTGAAATACATGTATTAAATTCTGAGGAAAGTTTACATTTTTATGTTTATAAGTAATCTTCTGAGATCTTTCAGATCATGTCCTTATACATTGCCCTTTAGATAATATTTAAGATATTTAAGATAATAAATTGGTCAGATATAGAATCACTATATGAGAATTCCAAAAAAAAAAAAAAAAAAATCAAAATGAAGTGAATTTTGAAATAGTTTTCGTATTTGGCAATGCCTCTTTTTAGGAGTGAATGGTGAAGTTTATCCATGAGAGAGAAAAAGCTAATAGCAGGTTAACAATGTTGCCAAAATCAATAGATAGCACAGGTTGCTGTTGGATACAGAAAAATGCTTGGAGCTATAGACTAATTGGAAAAACTCTTAAGGTAGAACATGATGTGTCCGAATGTTGTAACCCATTTCTGATCACCAACTGGGAGTAGGAAGCTCAGTAGAAATCTGCTATCCCAGTGAAATGCTGAATGAGATTTCAGCCTTATACCCTTATACCCATCATCTGCACTGTCACTGTTCACAGCTGGATATTGTCTGACATCTCTCTTCTAAAGTACAAACTTCCTCACCAGGAGATCTCTAGTGAAAGTATCCTTCTGGCAGCTAACCACACTTCATTTTAGCCTCCACCACCACCAGTTGTACTGCCATGTTCATGCTTTAAGTGTAGGAGGAAAACAAAAGGAAAAGAAAACAGGGTCCTGGATGTGGTCGGAGAAGCCCAAAGTAGGTACTGTATGTTGACTCTCCTTAAAAATTCAATGGATTCTTGGAAGACCCCAACTGTGCTGGTGTACTCTTCAACATCTCACAGGTGAAAACTGGAACATCTGTTGCCAAGCAACATCACAGAATGGTCAAGATGGCAAAAGTTGTTAATTAGGAACCACAGATAAACTAGGAGAAATTGCAGCAGTTTGCTTTTGCTTGAGACTTCTAGGAAAGGAATAGAAGGCATGCTTATCACATTTGCAGATGCCACTAAATTAGAAGTAGTAGCTAATACCCTAGAGGACAGGATCAAAATTCAAGAAGACTTGAACAGATTAGAAAGCTGGGCCAAAGCTAACAAAATGAAATTCAACACAGAGAAATGTAAGGTACTGCTCTTAGGGCAGAAAAATGAAATGCACAGATATAGGATGGGGGACACCTGGTAGAGATCTTGGAGTCCTAGTAGACCACAAGTCGAATATGAGTCAACAATGTGATGCAGCAGCTAAAAAGTCCAATATGATGCTAGGCTGCATCAACAGAGGTATAGGGATCAAGGGAAGTAATAGTGCCACTCTATTCTGCTTTGATCAGGCTTCACCTGGAATACTGTGTCCAATTCTGGGCACTACAATTCAAAAAGGATGCTGACAAATTGAAGCATGTTCAGAGGAGGGCAACCAAAATGGTGAAGGATCTGGAAACCATGCCTTAGGGAGCTGGGTATGGAGAAGAGGTGGTTAAGGGGTGATATGGTAGTCCTCTTTAAGTATTTGAGGAGGGAATCACATTGAGGATGGAGCAAGTTTGTTTTCTGTTGCCCCAGAGAACAGAACATGGAACAATGGATGCAAGCTACAGGAAAAGAGTTTCCACCTCAACATTAGGAGGAACTCCTTGACAGTAAGAGTTGTTCAACAGTGGAACATACTCCCTTGGAGTGTGGTGGAGTCTCCTTCCTTGGAAGTCTTTAAACAGAGGCTGGAAAGCCATCCATCAGGGATGCTTTGACTGTGATTTTCTGCATGGCAGAATGGGGTTGGACTGCATGGCCCTTGTGGACTCTTCCAACTCTATGATTCTGTGATTCTGCCCTCTTCTCTCCTATCCTCTGAGTTAACTGAGGCCCTGTACAGATCGGCACTTTGGGCTGGCTGGGGGAAGGAGTCAGAGCATAGTGTCTCCACAACACATGCCCTGGCTCCACTCCCAGGGTGCCATGATGCTTCACGCTGCTCCACATGGTGCTTGGCATCACAGCACTCCTCCAGCACCGTGTCCATATGATGCAATGCCGAAGGAGCACCGTATAGCCACGGTACCATGGCTATCGTGCCCTTGCCAGGGTGCAAAAAAGAGCTGCTGGAAAGGCCGGATCAGGGCCATGGCATGCAGTTGCTGCTGTCCTGATTCAGCTGAAGAAGGGGTGGCTCCATGCCACCCCTTTTGGGCCGTCTGAACCATAAGTTCAGTTCCATAAACTATTTTTGTACTTTGAATTCATTTTGCACAAAAGTAAGTAAACTGAAGGCAAAGGGGGAAAGTGGGAGGATGGGTGAGAAATAGGAACATATTGAAAGCAGGTGAAAAAATAGGTTGAGAAAAAATTAAGTGGAACTCTCCCTGCCAAATTAAGACAAGGGGTATGTATTGGAGTATTCTACACAGTCTCATTCCTCTTCCTCAGAGAAGCTCTCTGTAAAGTTCTCATTGTGTCAGATCCTGACACATCTCCAAACTGACCAGTTTTCTGGGAAGCATCCCAAAGTCCAAAGTCTGAGATAGCTCATCTTCTTTTATTTAATTAGATTAGTTATTTTAGGGCTTGCTTGCCAATGCATTGAATAGCATTGGGTATCATATGATAACCCTGCATGATACCCAGATGACCAATGAATGACAGAGCCAATCTAAGATTAAAGATTACAATTGAGAGAGGACAGACTTTCAGATAAACTTAAATGGGCTTTCAAGCAGACTTTTTATTATTACTCTTATTGTTGCATTATGTTTGAGGTTCTAAATTTTCTTGTAAGCCATCTTGGAAGGAATTGCTCTTAAAATGTGGTTTATAAATCTATAAACAAACAAACCAACAACTAAGGTTTCATGAATTTCAAAAGTGGAAGTCTTGGAATTAGGTTAATATACAGTGGTCCCCCACCTTACGAATCCCCCGGGTTACGAAAACCCCGGGATCCGAAAGGCGGTGGACCAGCTTCGTATCCCCCGGGATACGAAATATCCCCCGGGATACGAAAGGAAAAAAGCCGCGCGGCCCCTTTAAATGGCCGCGCGGTCCGTTGAATTTAGCGGTCCCCTGGGAAACAAAAGCTTCCGGGTTACGAAAGGTAATCCGGAACGGATTACCTTCGTAACGCGGGGGACCACTGTACAGGCCTGTTTTAAGTAATGCAAAAATAGTTTCCTGATAAAGAGCTGTTGTGATCACATTACATCAGTCATTCTGTCTAATACTTTTTAGTTAGAACGTAAATATCTTGGTGGGCAGAGTAAATTAGACAGCAATGGGCATTACTTCACATACTTCATAAAATGGTAAGCCAGTCCTGCTATTATATGAGGTTTCCCCCTGCTAATTCTGCTGAGTGCAGCCTTGGAAGTCTGCCGCCATGTCCTGCCCTGGCAGCACCAGTGTATCACTTCAGTGCCCCAGCATATACATTGACTTCCTGTCATTTTAAGGATACAATTTATGGTTTAGTTTTTTGGCTGATAAAAATCTTAATAGTTTGGCCACACTATATACTCTATATATTAAACAAATAGCCTCCTTTCTTACTCCTTTGGCAATTTTGGCTGTGGAATGCCTTTAAACAGAAGAACTTGTGGGCATTTTCAGAAGCACTCAATTGATGTTGAACTCCATTCTCCAAAGAGAAACCAGTTCTCAAGCATCCATAGGAAACACCACAAGTCTTAATTTTGCTGACTTTTGGCTAGCAGGCACAGCTGCCTCTTTCTGGGGAGATGTTTATGATACTTCAAATTTCCACACATTGTTTATTTAGTACCATGTTTTCCCCAAAATAAGACAGCGTCTTATATTAATTTTTGCTCCCAAAGATGTGCTAGGTCTTATTTTCAGGGGATGTCTTATTTTTCCATGAAGAAGAATTCACATTTATTGTTGAACAACAACAACAACAAAAGAACATTTATTATATACTGTATATATATTTATATACAAAAACTTTGCTAGGTCTTACTTTTGGGGGAGGCCTTATATTTAGCAATTCAGCAAAACCTCTACTAGGTCTTATTCTCTGGGGATGTCTTATTTTTCGTGGAAACATGGTAGGTAGACTTACATACTACAGCAGACATCTGAAACCACTTTTTGGAAATACTCCAGCCTCTGTTTAATTTATATTTAAAAGCTACGTCTAATCCATTAATGAGGCAGATTTAGTTTAGTCCTTGAAAAAAAGGAAGGAAAAATAATATATCATTAGAGGTTCTGCTCTGGGATAAACATTTCATTTTTTCTTATTATTATTTTCTTGCCCTTCTGAAGTTTCCCATCAGGTAACAGCACTGTGTTTCTATGCCAATGCTGTAAGACACCCACCCTTTAAGTAGCTTGTCAGAAATTCAAGAGATTTATCTCCATTGTCATGCTGATTTTCTGACAGTGATGTTTGGCTATCGGATAATTACATCTCTTTGGAAGATCAGACTGGCTTTATCAGGCCCTTCTATGTAGTGTTTTTATTTGCTTTATTATGCTGCATTTCAGAACAGATTGTTACCTTGGTGTCTGATTGCAATATATTTTGACTTCTTCAGATTCTTCCTGTTTCCTGGGTTGCCAGGAAGGCTACCATCTAGACTTTGGCCTGAAATAGACAGGCCATAAGAAGCAGCTTCTGGCCACTTCAGGGGCATGACATTCAGATGATACTTTATATTTTTCCAATGTTTATTGTGAGAATAATTTTTCAGTTCCATAATTACCTTTAAAGTTCCACATTCTGTGCTAGACAAGATAGACCTTTGATCAATCAGTGTTCTCACAATGTTCTTTTTTAGCCCTTAATGGTTGTTCTGCCTCATAATGTTTTAGTACATGATATGAATCAAGAATCCCAAAGAGTTACTGTGTGACTTTCAAAACAAGATCTCCATCAGCTCACAAAGCTGATGCATGCTGCTTTAATTCTATATCTGATGAAGCAGAACTGGCATTGAGAATTAGGAAAAAAATGTATTTAACATGAAAAAAATAGTAAATGTCAGTAAAGAACAATCATTTTGAGAATAATGGAATAACCAAAATTAATGCATGAGTACCATTTTCTAGATTTGATAATTAGTTTTAACAGTATTATAATTTCTGCTCAGATTCATTGAATGCTTTATTTAAGGACTGAAAAGACAACAATGGCCTCTGAAATCAATGGTATGTGGAACTGAAAAGGGTTGTTGATGCATATCTGTTATGCTTGCCAGAAAGGATAAATTTGTTGAAGAATGGTATAGATAAATATATATTGGGATGGTTCTTATAGTTTATTTCCTAAGTGCTCTATGTTTCAGATGTGAGGACTTTTCATGAAATCTACCCATGTTCCTCATTGCTAACAGAAGTACAAGATGAAAATAATGTGGCACAATTGAACATGCAGTAAGAACAGAAAATAACATTTAAATTGAATGATGGGCATGTAGAGTTAAGTTGCAGCCAACAATTATTTGTTGGATTGTAACATTTATTTTATTTTGAAAAGCTAGTTGCCCAATTAAATAAATTTACATCTCTGCTGGAAATGGATACCCCAGGACTGGGGAATCTTCATACCTTCAATTCCATGTTAAGTCTCCTTCTAGTTAGTGAATTCATATTTGACTCCCCCCCCCCCCCCATTACACACCTCTCAGATTTGATTTCCTATGGTCATATAATTCCTTTTTCCTAGCTCTGATCTTGAAAACAGTGGTATTCTCCTAAGAAATGACCAGTACGTATTTGCCATATATTGAATAAGATTTAATAACTGGACCAACAGGAGACCAGATAAAATTATCCTGTGGGCGTTTTTCTTCCTTCTGCTTTCTAGGATTTAACTCTGCCATGCATTGTTGCATAACTTGCTTTAGCCATTCTTCCAGTATCAGTAAATAAGCCAAGGATTTACAAAATTAGGAGCAATCAAAGCTTGGAAAAGTTACATTTTTGGATAACATTTCCCAAGTTCCCCCAACAAAGGAACATGTCCAAGGCCTTGTATCAACAGTTTTGGGGTTCTCACTGAAGCATGATTTGTTTCCTCTGAATATTTCCATATTTGGCTGGTTAATCATTCCACATTAATCTGAGAAACAGGAATGTGCAGGCTAATGCACGATAGAATGATCAAGCACATGCATCCTCAGGACACACTATGTTTAGAAGAAAGTTCCATTTTGTAATGGGTATTAGCTGTATCAGTTTAATGTGACTATTATGGAAGTGGGAGTTTATAAAACTCCATCTAATAGTCACTTTTATGTTTCACTTTCAAATTGAAGAGAAACTGTTTCAGCCTGAACGTACCAGCTGTTAAAGTCATGTCCTGTTCAATGAGCAGCGAAAGATGTAATAACAGGGTGGATGAAGCATTGTCTAGAAACTATATACAAAAGGAAGTATTTTTAAGGTTAACATAAATAGAAATATTGCAAATTCCATTCATTTGCCTCTTTGTTACAGGAAAGAGACTATATCCTACACACTCGAGCAGTCCAATTTTAAGCCCATGAAACTATGCCTCAGGCTAAGGCATTATTTTTAACAAAGCTTTTGTGAATGTGAATAAGCATTCCTGAGACTCAGGCATCATACTGAGATGCTATGAAAACAATAATTTTGCCTTGTGCTGGGCCTACTCAGCCAATAAAGTGGGGAGCTTTGCTCAGACTGTAAGAATGTAATCATCCCCTTTCAAATAGTCAGCATTTTTCACTACCCAATTCAATGTTGTTTCACAACATAGATGCAAAGTTACTTGTTTGCCCTCTTGCATCATGGGTTTTCTCCTCTGCCTCTTTGAATAACACCTATTGTCCAGCTTCTCTATTTTTGTATACTGCCAGATTTGTAGAATTATAATTATCATCTTGCTATTTCTGTTGTAAGTGTTGAAGAAGATCTGCCAGGTCAAAACAAATTGGAGGTATAGTGATTTGAACTTCAGCTAACCCATGTATGTAAGGGTGGCATATATTTATATTTTAACAAATTTTCGGTTTTGTTTTTGATAGATTTTAGTAATTGTATTTACCTCACCTCTCTCTCTCTTTTGGTGTTGTTATATCTCAAGAACTTGGGATCCTTTCTTTCTTTCTTTCTTTATTTATTTATTGTTTTATTTTATTTTATTTTATTGCGTCTCAGCCTTTTAGTACCTGCCTTAAGCAATCAATAGTAAAATTAAGTCAAGCCTTGCAGATGGAAGTGCAGATGGAAGTGATATGCCAGCTGCGCCCTTTCCTGGATCAGAAGGACCTAGAGTCTGTGGTACACGCTTTGGTAACCTCACGATTGGATTTCTGCAATGCGCTCTACTTGGGGCTACCCTTGTGCCTAACGCGGAAACTTCAACTAGTCCAAAACATGGCAGCCAGGCTTATTACTGGTACAGCGAGGTGCGAGCACATAACACCAGTGCTTAAGTCCCTCCACTGGCTACCCATTAGTTTCCGGGCGCAGTACAAGGTGTTGGTCTTAACCTTTAAAGCCCTACAGGGCTTGGGTCCATCTTATCTTAGGGACCACCTCTCCCCGTACAATCCCCCCCGCACACTCTGGTCCTCCGGGAGAAATTTATTACAGCCTGTGAAAACGAGGCTGTTGCGGACCTCCCGGGGGCTTTCTCTGCTGCCGCTCCCAGGCTATGGAATGACCTGCCGGATGAGATGCGTCTTATTACATCCCTTGATAGCTTTAAAAAAGCCTTAAAGACGCATCTCTTCCGGCAGGCCTTCCCTGAAACATCTTAACTCCTGGTCCTGACACTGGCTTACGACATTGGGACGTGCGCTCCTACAAGTTCCCATCACTTTATCTAGGAAGTTTACATCTACAGTGTCTATAGAATTGACTAGCTGCTTGTTATGTTCTATGTTCTATGTTGTATGTATGCAATTTTATTTTTATTTTTTATTTTTTGGATTTTAATCTGATATTGGTTTAATTTATTTTTAAGGGGTGGGAGGTGGGGTTATGGGTTATTGGGATTGTTTTATCTTGATGTCTTTTAATTATTGTAACCCGCTCCGATTGATGACAGAGGAGCGGGCTATAAATAAAATTATTATTATTATTATTATTATTATTTTTAAAGTGCCTAGATTTTTCTTGATTAGCAGGTACAATGGCTTCATATGTAATCCAAAGTGTCTGTGGCAGGTTTAGTCTTAAATGGGCTATTAAGACCTGATAGCTTTACAAATTGCCTGCTCCTGGATAAGATAAAATTGCCAGAGCTGCTATATTGATGTGGATCAACACAGTGGCCTGCATTTTTATATTCCCTATAGTTACAATGACCACTTCAAAATTTACCATTGTATCAATGCATGTAATGTGTTGTTAGGAGCTCCAAATCCATCAGGATTGTATATGTATTTGGAATCCTTAAACAGATAATAGAATCATAGATTTGGAAGAGACCATAAGGGCCATCCAGTCCAACCCCCTGCCATGCAGAAACTCACGATCATAGAATCATAAAAATCATAGCATTGGAAGGGTCCTCATGGTCCATCCAGTGACATCACAAGGGTTGGTGTCACCCAGTACAGGGGGGTGAATTACCATGCCCCTCCAGCCAGACTGTCCCCCTCCCCACCCCCCCGGTTGATGTGCAGGACTCTGAAGGCTCCCCTCTCCATCGGCCTTCAGGGTCCCATGTTGTGGTTGCCACATGTGGGAATCCAAAAGCACCGCCCCCCTTCCTTAGAAGCAGTCACTACTGAGGAGGCAGTGATGCAGTCTCAGAGGGACCATTTAGGATCTGATGTGGGTGTATCGCCCCATGAATGACACCCCCTCTGGGGTGTCACCTGGTGTGGTTGGCCCCCCGCACACCCTAGTGATGCCACTGGGTCCATCAAGTTCTTCCACTTGCTCAGATCAGGATCTCCAGCTGGAGCATCCTCAGGAGGTAGCTATCCAGCTTCTTTTTGAAGATGTCCCAAGAAAGACACCTCAGCACCTTTCTAAGCACCTGGTTCCATTGCCGAAGCTCTCTTACTTTCCAGAATTTCCTTCTAATGTTCAATTGAAATCTATTTTCCTGTAACTTCAGACCATTAGACCTGGTCCTATCCTCCTCTGTGACAGCCCTTGAGATATTTAAAGAATTGAATCATGTCATGTGCTGATTTTGTAATAAGCACAAACATTTTTAAAAAGGCTGTAACTTAACCAATACCTCTGTAGTGGGCACATTCATTACCAGGCTACCATGTGACATTCCTTCTGGATTTCAGTATTTCCCCTCGTCTGGTTCATAGAAGTTTGCAGAGAAGGCAATCCCTCCATCTTAAAAGATTTCCTGCCTGTAACATACCTACCATCCAATGGCCCCATTTAGAAGAGACAATTCTGATGAATCCTGTGTCTTCTGCCCTTTTTAGCTGCTTTTAAAATGTCCCAGTTTTTGTCTGCTTTTCCCACTTCCCCCTTTGGTCTAGGCTTACTTCAGTTGTTGCAAAGTGAGTTCAAAGTGCAAAAGTAGTTTTACTACTTTTTTACTGAAACAGCTCAGGGGGCAGAATCTTGTCCTTCTCAGAAGGCTCAGAGAAAGTAAACTGCTGCAGCCTTTCCTAGCTGGTATGATCTTGTTTATTAATAATTCTGATATTGCTTGCCCACACATGTTCCATTTCTCATCTATGAAATGTTGGAGGGTCTGGCTTTATTGGCCCCTTTTCTCTTGATGGAACCACATGCAAAAATCTGGCAGGTGTTTCAAGGTTACAAAGATTCGAAATGTCTTGCAGTAGTTTGGGTGAAAAGGTACTAGATTTTACTCTTTGGCAGAGATCCCCTAATATTTTAGGTTCAGCCCAGAGCGCATTTTTACAGCAGAGTTATAAACCTGTGGACCATTTCTTTTTTTTGGGGGGGGGGGGGGTAAAGCAAAGTCAGTGATCTACAACAGCTGAAGGGAGACTTTATAGTCTGAAACATCCTAAAATTGCTTTGAATTACTCAATGCATATCTTATGCACATAAATTTTAAAGCTACGCCAAGTCTCCCTGACTCCTCCAGGGGGTTTGCTTTGGGTGACTGAAGGCTATTTGTTAAACTCAGCAAAAATGTACTCACCTCATAAAAATCACTTCTAGTTGGACAAATCCAAAATCATATTGAAAAGGACAAGGGCTTTTTCTTTTTAAAAGGTGTTATTTATTTAAATAATATTGCTTGTTGGAAGTGTAAGACAAGTGTTGACTGTTGACACAGAATATCTTGTATGCACTAATATAAACCAGGTCCATATGGATGTATGTACATTTCTACAGTTAACCATCATTCCAAAATACAACTTGTAGAACAATTCCATAGAATTCTTGCTTCTAGGTCTTTTGGCTAAATCACATTGAAGATAATGTGAAAAACTGTTGTTTTAACTGCCCTTAAGTTTACTCTGACTCATGGCAATCCTGTGGATGAGAAATCTACAAGACCCCCTTGCCTTCAGGTCCTTTGTAGGTCCTTTGACTGGGAGCCAGAAGGAATCTGGACTGAAGCCAGGGACATTGTCGAGGAGAAAAGCAAAAGATGCTATCTGTAGCCAAAAAGGAAAAGAAAAAGCCTTCAGATGAAACTCCTCAAGCAGTTAACAAAGATGAGAAGCAAAATTAAAGGTGACAGAAATAGAGTTAGAACCCTGAATTGAACTGGGTGAAGGCAAATGAACTGAACCTTAATTGTGATAAGCTTTTATTTGGTAATGTTCTACAGGAAAGGCTATGCATTGATTGTTCATCTGTGATAGGAGATCACAGGTGACTTGTTTTGGATGGAGTCACCCCCCTCAGGACTGTAGTCTGGGATGCTCTTTAATTCCAAATCTTTTGCCAGAGGTCCAAGTAGCCTTGGTGTTGTGGAACACTTTTCACTAAGTAAGACAGTTGTGGTAACTATTCCTCTCCTAAATAAATAAATAAATAAATAAAATATCAAATGCTCCTGCAGCACCAAAGTCCCTTATGAACAACCATATTTTTTCCAGCTTCCAGTATTTTTCCATATATCTCTTGGTACTACTGTCTGTCAATTTGTACTTTCCCCAATCTAATTTAATTGGAATACATGCACAACATATTTTAACTAATAGATGTGCAGAATGAATACAAGCAATCCCAGGCTAGCCACAATGCGGTAGCAAATTAATAGTTGCCTATTCAGTAATCACTATTCCTGGTTGTCAAAGATTTAGAAAATTCTGTTAAATTCTTGTTGTCTGGAGAAACAGCTACATATTAACTGGGGGGGGGGGGGGGTGCAGGAAGGAAGGGAAATGCAACTTTGGTTATTACACTTTTTGTCTCATTAAAATCCCATTCAAGACTCCACTGCAGGACAAATGCCTTCTGGTACAAGATTCTATTCAATTGAGTGGAAAAAACACAACCCCAAGACATTCTGCGATGGGGCTCATTGACTTTTGATGAAATTAAGAAATTATCAAAGATGAAAACTACTAACAGTGAATGAATATCTGGGAAATACCAAACTGAGGAGTAGGAAGAACCAAAACAGATGTAATTAATTGGTGAAAGCAGAAGAAGCAAAGCAAAGTGCAGCTCTTACCAAAGCATGGATGTGGACACTGACTGTCATATTCTCTATTAGATGCATATCTCACTTTCCCACAAAAATCTGTATACAGTGAAGTTTACCGATTTAAAAAAAAAAAAAAATTAAAAGAAGTAAATAAAGCAAATCCAAATTATCATTCAAATTTTATAATCCAAGCAATAAAATAATGTGAGAACTGCATCCAGTTAAAACCTGTACTCATCAAGGTCTGAAACACCTTCATAGGGCGACCAGATATCATAACTGTAAAGGAGGACAAGATGTTGTGAAATGTAGAACATTACCGAATAAAAGCTAAAACACTAATATAAATGTAAATTCATGCTTCTTAGTCATGCTCAGAATGGATGACATTTTGAAATTCCTCCTGGATAGGAGGATATCTAATCACCCTGCACCTTAACCATGTTGGTGGAACAAAAAGCAGGATATCCAAGGTTTATAGGTGTGCAGGTGTTTCTTGAAGTATACTGGTCATCAGTGTAACTGGTATAAGAGTGGGACTATACAGTCCAGTCTTCAACCAGCCTATTGGGAGCTGTAGGCATGAAGCCAGGAAACATTTTTACAGGAAAATCTTTAGCTGTACTCGCTGCCCCTTGGTAAGCATTAATTACCAAGAGTGACTTTGCCATGACACTCTGATCCTGACAATAAGGGCTGTTCGACAGTGGAACACACTCCCTCGGAGGGTGGTGGAGTCACCTTCCTTGGAGGTTTTTAAGCAGAGGCTGGATGGCCATCTGTCGGGTATGCTTTGATTGGGAGTTCCTGCATGGCAGGGGGTTGGACTGGATGGCCCTTGTGGTCTCTTCCAACTCTAAATTTCTATGATTCTATGATTATACATTCTAGTGTAGCTCCACCTTTCTCCCTATCTCCATAGTCACCAAGCAATGACTACTATCTCTCTTACTTTCAAGAGGTCAGCACCCTACCCATAACAACATTCCACGGAATTCCAGAAGTTCATAATGCTATACCTCTTTCACATCAGAATTTTGGAAATCACATATTGTAATCAGAAAACAATCAACCCTAAATCCCATTGGAAAAATGTACTTTATAGATATAATTAAAATTTCACTTATTTAAAAAGAACTTGGCTGCACCTAACTTTCTTTGGCCCCAGAACCTATTGTAGAAAGCAGCAGCAACAATCCCATTAACCAAATGCTCTATTATTAAATGAAAAATATATTACAAATATAGAATAACATCCGTGTGAGAGCTGGGCACCTTTACTGAAGCTCTAGGGTCACTATGCGTAAGTTAATACGGCATATTCAGAGAATCTATATTTTTAGTTTGCAGCTGAAATGAATTTCAGACAGATTTATGCAAGGCAGGATGGGAAGTTTTCTCTTTTGCTCTCATTCACTTCTGTGTGCTCTAAGAGACATCAAGAGTCTAAGTTTGTATTTCTTGGTGATCGTGGCTAATAGTCTTTTATGGTCCTTTTCTCTTTGAATTTGTCAGATCATTTGGGTTTCATTGGAATAAAATGATAAAATGAAACGAGGTTTTTCACACAGCAAGAGTGCTAGTGGTATTTATAACTGAAGCTTCCAATATTATGTAATGATGAAATTTTCCTAGACAATACCCATTGAGAAAGGCTAATAATAGCTAAGTGTTCTTTTGGACAATGTTAGGAGTTGAAATTTTAGCCTCATATCTCCCAGACTGTATTTGCTGGTGTTTAAAATTATCGGCACGCTAGGGAAGACAGTAACATTAAAAGACCAAAGTATGCTCAGCTGAGGATTCTAACTGGACAATGACATACCAACTTAGATGTCAGCTTTTGTTTTTTAATTAGTCCTTTTACTCATCATTTCTAAGATTTTTTAGTTCCCAAGAAGAAAACCATCAGTTAGAAATCAAACCTGACAACATTTTATTTTCCTTGGGCTTTTCAGTATTCCAATACTGAGTCTACAGTACAGTGACTAATATCCAATAAAAGAAAACAAAAATGCAGACAGTTGTGAAGTAATCTCATTTTGTGGTTAATTTCTGAGCCAGCAAAATAATTAATGCAGAAGACTTTTCAAACAAGAGAATGGGTATGGATTAATGAATTCATTCTCTTAATTATAACTCAAAGAGAAAGTCTCACTAGTACATTAAACTGCCATCTAAGAAGAGGCTGAATGCCCCATTACTCTTAAACATGTTGTACCAAGAGTAGTGCTGATGGCTGACAAAATAATGACTACTATAACATCAGACACACAGCTGAGCACAAAGTAAAAATAAAGATCCTAATTGCATTTGCCATTCCTCCCATAAGCATATCTTCCACAAATTTCTAATCCTTTAATCTATGACAAAAAAGTAAATTATGGATTAATTCCTTTTTATTCAGAGCTTGGTCACATGTTATACTGCTGGGCTATGAATAATACTAAATATTACTGTTGACTGCCATGCGAGTGGTGCCTACTGTGCCATTCCAGCTCACAAACAAAACATGTTGTGCATTAATGGAAAGATCATGTCCCAAACAAAAGCCTAAGAAACAGTAAAGCAAGAGTAGAACAGTAAACATGCCTTAGAAAACATCTCTTTCACCAATATGGTGTGTTCGTGGTTCATCTCTAACCTGTTGCTTGTACTGCTTGAGAAAAACATCACCCCCCACCCCCATTAGGTTTATTACCATTGAAACATATTACAGGCCAAAGATTATTTGGGAATGTATGAACTGAACCTAAAGATCTCATTCCTGTCTCAAAATTTCCTTCTTTCTCTATGGACAAATTTACTTTGATCTTTCTACTAGAGACATCAGCTGGGTTGTAAAGAATGCAAAACTTTGCAAATCTGCTCTATTCCAAGCTCGAATGGGACTTGCTGTCTGCGAAGGGATTGCAGCTGATGTCTCTGCTGGCTTCATCTGCCTTTAGAACCTGTTAAATCTCATCCTTTTGGAGAAATACACAGGAAATCCAATATTATACTATCTAAAGCTTCTGCCACACTGCAGCATTAATGCAGTTTAACACCGCTTTAACTGTCATGGCTCCAACCTATAGAATTTTGGGATTTGTAGTTTATTGTGGCAACAGATCTCTCTGACAGAGAATGCTAAATATCTTACAAAACTGCAAATCCCAGAATTACATAGCATTGAGCCATAGCTATTCAAGCAGTGTTATGCTGCACTAATTCCGCAGTGTAGAAGCAGCCTGAAACTGTGCACTTTAAAGCTGGGTTTGTGAGAAACAGTGTGTGGTTCCATGTACTTTTAATGCTATAGCTCTGCTTATTGTTATTGGCAGCTGTATTTTTGCTTGGAGGCTAAATCTGTGGTACATAGCACGACACCTTTTACCAAATCAGATCATTGGTCCATATAACTATATTGACTGTACCCATAGGCAGGAGTCTTTTCATCCGGGAGACGTTTCTAGTCCTCTTTAGAGGGGGACTAAACTATATCTCTAATCTCTCACATAACTGATGAAAAGGAAAGATGCTTGAAAATGCTTTCTTTGTGGATGTTGGTAGGACTACATGGCTTTTGCCATTCTGTTCAAATGGTAGTAATTCCAACATCCACCTCATTTCTTAGGAGTTTATCAGACAACAGAAATTGTAAGTATAATCTCATGGCAATCCGAACGCAATCATGGGGTTTCACGTAATTACATATTAAAGTATCACGCAATTTCGGGCAAAAGGGAAGTCATTCCATGGGTTTTACGTTATTGCGTATTAGAGTATCTCACACAATTTTGGGCAATGGGGGGGTCATTTTCAGGTAATGGGAAGTCTTTCTGAATGCATTCTGAATGCAATTAGAATTCACGTAAATTCGCTAAACTAGCGAATTTACGTGAATTCGAATGGGCTCCATTTGAAATTGAGAGAAATTCCTCCCATGTGATAAACTTTCTTGACTTCATTTTAATTGTATTTAATCTAAATTTAAATATAGGTTTGTGCACTTCTATCATTTATGGATTTCCTCTGTGTCCTTGTCACTAGTTCTTTATTTTTTTTCTAAGCCATGTAAAACAGTTTTGAGATCAAGTAGAATATAAATGAAACACACAGCACACACACAAAAATGAAGGCACTCCCAGCCCACAGCTGGGCACTTAATTCTGTGTTGCTTGTGCTTAGACATGCATATTTGCCCTTATGTCTTCCTCTCACTCACATTGATGAGAAGCTGATACTTCTGCATAAGGAGATGTATGTTTATAACAGGGATGAGAAGCATGCAGCCCTCCAGGTGATATGAGACTGTAGCCCCCAGCAGTTTTAGCCAGCTTAGCTAGTGGTGAGGAATGCTGGGAGATGCAGTCCAACAACATAGTTCTAATCTCTAATTCATAAGGTCTATTAAGTAAAGATAAAGATATTAGCAGTAAAATTTATTTATTTTTATTAATTAATTCAAATATTTTTTCATCCCTTGTGAGATCTCAGAGTGGCATACAGTTAAAACAATTATAAACAATTTAAAAGAATTGCAGATAAAACTTATAAAACAATTTAAATAGGATAAAAGCATATTAAACAAATCGCCATGAGAGCCAGCATGGTGTAGTAGATTGAACGTTGGACTATTACTCTGGAGATTAGGGTTGAGTATAAAATATATACTTGAGTATAAAATCCATTGGGTGACCTTGGGCAAGTCACACTCTCTCAGTCTCAGAGGATGGCAATGGCAGCTCCCCTCTGAAGAAACATGCCAAGAAAACTCCATGATAGGTTTGCCTTAGGGCTGCCATAAGTAAAAAATAACTTGGAAGAGCAGAACAATAAAAATGGATAACCAAGTTAAAACAGCAGAAAAGGTTAAAATATTTAAAATCATGATCATCTGTACTTAAAAAAAATTAGATTAGGTCCAAAGCCATTAATGAAAAGTCATGTTGCACTGGGTGCCTAAAAAAGCCAACAACTGTGCCAATCAGGTAGAGACAATAATTTATACCAAAACGCTTCTCAGCAATCGGGAAGAATGAACATATTGGGATGCAGGGATAATCTACATTAGACTATATATTTGGAAAGTATGGTTTTCTGGAAACTCAAGTAACAATATTTCAGAGTAATGCTGAGCACTGACAAATATATATCCTCATTGGAAACAAATATTGATTGCTTATGGCCTCGAGTGTTTCTTGCACAAGGCAATTATTAATTCTATTAATGTATTTCAGGTGCCATTGAAATATCAGCTAAAGTGAAATTTGATACAAATTTCCTTGGCAAAACATCTATGATATTTTCAGGCTGTAAAAGACTAATTTCCAGAGAGGTAGCCATGCTAATTTTCTGAGGGAAGAAGAAAACCCTCAAAGGCAATACACTTCACATAGCACAAACTTTTCTGGACTATAGGATTCCTGTATTATCGGCTATTTCAATAGAAGCATAAAACATATGGAATTCCAGGTGTGTCTGCACATGTATAGACTTCCCCAAATTCACTCCAAAGTCCTTGTCCAACACACAAATCACTACACCGTGTATGTGCATGTGCCACTCTTCAAGTCGCTTGATGATTTATGGCGACCCCATGAATTTCATATGGTTTTCTTGGCAATAAATACTCAGGGGTGGTCCTGCCAGTTCTTTTCTCTGAACTATATGCCCTACAGAAGCTGGTATTTGTTAGTGGTCTCCTATTCAAATATTAACTAGGGTTCATCCTGCTTAGCTTCCAAGATCAGATGGGATCTTGTGCTTTTAGAGTATTTAGACACCAGTTGTTATTTCATGCCTTTAAATTATGTCTGACTTATGGGACCCCTAAGGCGACCTTATTATGTGGTTTTCATGGCAAATTTCTTCAGAGGAGGCTTTGCAAGTGCCATCCTCTGAGACTAAAAGAATATGACTTGCCCAAAGTCAGCTAGGTTCAAATTACAAGACAGAAGATTTTGGCTGCACATTAGGGAAAACATCTTGATAATAACAGCCATTCAACAGTGAATGGACTGTTTTATAAGATTGTGGACTCTCCTGAGGAAAAGGTTTTCACGTACAGGCTGGATGACTATCTGTGAAGGATGTTTTATTTTTGGATTTCCTGTCTTGTCAGAAAGATGGCCTAGATTACCCTTGAGGTCCTTTCTAACTGCACTGTTCCATGAGTCTATAATCATCACTACAAGATGACAACATGAAGCTACTTGCATATATGGCTTATATATGGCAACTGGTTATGTTGTCTGAGGATTTGGAGAGCTATAGTACCAAAAAGTAGCTCTCCCAAGTTCTGGACCTGATACATTAGAAATACTTGGCAGCTGTAGATTGTCATCCCCCTTGAACTTTCCCTGCTGTAAGCTTGCTATTTAAAATTGAAACAAGTAAGAGAAATGAAGAGGAAAACTCTCAGTGGTCAAAACAAGTATCATGTGTCCCTACTCAACCAGGGAACTCAAAGTACAAAATAACAATTTAGCACTACATTTTCAACAAAAAAGCTCAAATGCTTTTTAATGCTCTCTGGAACACAATCCGAAATGTTTAGTTTTAGCCATACTAAAAGAGCTTACAAAGGCTAAGCTCTCTGTTATTCTAAGATATACTCTTTAAAACAGCACTTTTCATCATTAAGAAAAATTATTACCTGGAGCAGGGTGAAGCAGTGAATTAATTTGCTCTCAATGGCCTAAACTCATCAGGGAACCTTATGTGTTTTTCAATTGCCAGAATTATCACTCTTATCTAAACTGATCTATTGATCATTAATGATCTAGGAACTTCAGGGCATGACTGATGAGTGAGAAAAATCCAATAATCTCCCTTCCAAAGCAGAATACAAATAAGTTAGCATGCTATTGTTGTACCCAAATAGAAAAACTTGGGGAGATGCAGAGTGAATTTATAAACAAGATCATTGGGATGCTCCAGGCTGACCTTGAATTCTGCATTCGATTCAGGCTCTTCTTCAGACTGAAGCTTGCAGTTGAACATAGACATACAAGCTTATGGCAATCATTTTAACAAAGTGGTATTTATATGGCCATTTATTCTATGTGCAGTACTGAGAAAAGTTTCCTTTTCAGCCTTAAATAACCTGGCTTACCTCATCTGAATTCAAGCCTAAATCAGGAGGCAGATGAGTCATATTGCAAGGATTTTGCCACCAAAGCCACAGGATGAGTACAGCCTGGCTGCAGCCTGGGTCCCAGGCGAGCTCCAGCTGCCATTTTTCCAAGTTGGAAAGCTCCCGGCTTTGAAATAAGATTTGTTCAAAGGGAATTTGCCTTTGCTTTCCTCTGATGCTGGGAGAGTGTGACTTGTACATGTATAATTTGAGTCAAGGTGAATTGTAGACAGTGATGTTAAAGGGAAATATAACACAGAAAGTAGTGAGAGTAGCAAGAATAATATTAACACAATCCATTTATAAACCGTTGTTGATAACACCAACATCCTGCAACAGTGGTGTCACTAGGGGTGTGTGTTCCATTGTCTGCTCCAAGAGGAGGGGTGACACCTGGTTGATCTCTTCTGTCCCTTTAGGGCAGAAATGGTGAACGCTCACTCTTCCTGTCTGATCTGTCACTGGGCTACCTCCCTGGGGAGGAAGTCCAGTGTCAGAAGAGCAGGAAGGGCAAACACTTGCCTTTCCACGCCGGGCTGCCTCCTTGGTGAAGCCCTTCCCAGGTGACATCCTCCACATTGGGTGACACACTATCTGACACTTTATTGCATGAGCCCCATTCTCACAGCAGTCATAGGCAGATGCAACATATGCGGCTTTCAGCATATGCTGAAAGCCGCACCGGAAGAAGCTTCAGCATGCCCTGGAAGGGGTAATGGCTTGCACTTTGCCATGAAAACCACAGGCACAAGCCCCATTATTTTTAATGGGGCTTGAGCATACACGGAATTCCCCTTATGTGGGGGGAGGGTCAGGAACAGATCCCACATGTAAGGGAAGGGACGACTGTAATAATAAAATGGGAACATACTGCTTTTCGTGCATCTTCACCCCTCCCTCAGTTGCTCCACTAGGGTTGCCGCCCACATTACACTCTCTTTCTGACCTCTCCCTTAATCCTTAAAGCCCCTTAAAGTCTTTTCCCATTTGTGAATAGAAAGCAGGGAGGGTACCGGTCTAAATTCTTTGAGAAGGAAGTTCCAGCAGAAAATGGAGCTTTGCAACAAGGGAGTTGTTTGATCCCAGTAAGATTATGAAATTTCTAGGTTGGTTAGTTAAATGATCATTTACATTTTTTTATTTTCTATCTATATATATTTCAAACTGTTGGCTGTGATCTATAAAGCCCTTTACAGAACAGGTATAGGCTATTTGATAGACCATGGCTGCATTTGTGCTGCAGAATTAATGCAATTTAAACTGGCTCGGTGCTAAGAAATTCTGGGGATTCTAGTTTGTTATAGCTTGCGGAGGGCAATTGGCTTACAGATTGTAAACTGCTTAGGGAGTGCTAGTTCACTGATAAGTGGTATAGAAGGGGCTTTTTAGATTGGCAGGAAAGTGTGACATGAAGTTGCACTTTCCTTAATGCTTAGCAGCTAGACAGCAAGCCCCAGGTGTGCATTTAAAAAGTACAGGGCAGCTAGACTGAGGTTTTTTCTGTGGCTCAGCAACTACATGGGAAGCTGTCAAAACGCTACAAACACAGGCGGAGCAGCTAAATGGGCGGCAAGGAACGTGGCTTTTAGCCGCGCTTTAAACATTTTTTTCCCTTGCTGGCTGCGAATTGCGCAATTGCGCAGGTACATCATACAGTCGGAGCTTATCACATGGGGGAGTACAGGACCATTCCGAAAGAGGGAGAAAGTGAGGTCAGTTCAGAAATGCACGTGATTACGCACAAGCTCATCACACACAAGACAAGAGAGCATCTACACAAAAAGAAAATGCAGAGTCAATACGAAAGAATTCATCACATGTGAACATACTGGTCGGCTTTCTGTTGCAAATTAAGGCATCTTGGGAAATGGTAGCAAAGGCTCATGGGAGTTGTAGTCTGTGTTCTGTCAGAGCATTATATTGAGTTGTCTTGAGGTTTCAGCCCTCTGTCCAGGAGGGATTCCCATATGTCCTCCATTCTTGAGCAGAGGCCCCCCTTTTCCAAGTTGACCAGGCACGTCCTCCTTTGCCAGGACACGTCCTACTTTTCCAGCCTTCTTTTTGAAGAGGAAGCAGGAGGGCCAGGCGTGCTCTGGCCAGGCTCTGGGGGTCTCTTCCTGGCTCCTTCCCTCCCTCCCCGCTGCCTTCCTCCTCCCTTTGGCTGAGAGAGTGTGACTTGCAGGGAGGAAGGGCAGCGGTGGTGCTCCAGGTCCTCCTGATGCTGGGCCAGGGCAAGCTGGAAACAGGAGCAGGAGGAGGAGGAGGAGAGGGACCTGGGGCCCCTCCGCTGCCCTGCTTCCCTGCAAGTCACACTCTCTCAGCCAAAGGGAGGAGGAAGGCAGCCAGGAGAGAGCCCTGGAGCCTGGCCAGAGTGTGCCTGGGCCTGCCTTCTCCTCCCCCTTTCGGCTGAGAGAGTGTGACTTGCAGGGAAGCAGGACAGCGGAGGTGCTCCAGGTCCCTCCCCTTCTCCTCCTCCTCTTGCCAGCTTGCCCTGGCCTGGCTGAGCGCCTCCAGTGCCCTGCTGTCTCCCTAGAAGTCACACTCTCTCAGCCAAAGGGAGGAGGTGAAGGAAGGTGCAGGCGCACTCTGGCCGGGCTCTGAAGGTCTCTTCTTGTCTTGGCACCTTCCCTCCCTCCGCACTTGTATCGCTACCTTTACATGGGTGCTTTAAAGAGACAGAGCCCCATTTAACCGTGCAACTACACCTTAGCCTTTAGATGCAATAGCAATGTTGCGCCCTTTTAAAAAAAGTAGTGGGGAAATCAAACTACTTTTTAAAGGCACTTCTTCTCCCTTAAAACTCCAAAATAGTGTTTTCATGGCACACTTTCCCTTTTTCTCATCTAAAGGCTGGGCTTTCATGCAGCCATCAACACACCTCTTTTTGCCAATGTAAAATGGGCCAGCTCCTTTTTAAAGCACTTCTTCTCCCTTAAAATGCCAAAATAGTGTTTTCATGGCACACTTTCCCTTTTTCTCATCTAAAGGCTGGGCTTTCATGCAGCCTTCAACCCACCTCTTTTTGCCAATCTAAAATGGGCCGAAGTGTACTTGCTATTAGTATACTGTATATTTTAAATTATTTTAAAATGTTTGTTAAATTTCACTTTAATGTCAATAGTTTTTAAGCTGCCTTTTGTCCTAATACTGCAGAAAAGGTGAGCTATGAAGATATGGACGCTACTAAGGAGATACTGTTTAGAAAGATGTTCTCAGACAAAAGGATAATATTGTTGGTATTTTTCAAAAAACAGCTAGGTGCAAATGGGGGATGGAGGAATAAACAGAAAAGCACACAGTTTGGGTGTAAGATAAGAACAATATAAATAGAAAAAATGTTTTTAGAAAGAGGTGGTAGCATGACAAAAGAGATGTAAGGAGAGAAGAACTATTAAGAATGCTGATAAGAGGTTTAATTCAAAATGAATAGTAGAAGGCCAATGTGGGGGAGAAGAAGGGGTGAAATAGAAATGCATATGAAAATTATATGAAAATGATTATATATGGTTGTTGCTATGATATGATATTGATAAGATGTCTTAAACAATAAAAATTATTTGCAAAAAAAGATGCTGATGCTGATTGATAATGCTGATATCATCTTGACATATGTGTACCCCAGTCAACATAGATCCCCCAAAACTAACATTTTCAAAATCTGGCTCTTTCTTCAAGGGTTTTGATGGAAGCTTCTTCAAGTGATCTTGCTGTTGGTCAGCTCTTTGACTTTATATATGAAGTTAGATTTTAGCTTCTCTGCTACCTTTACTAAAGGAAGAACTCAACAGGTTTCATATATATTGATGTCAAGAAATGAGTAAAACAGAAATGAGAGGGGACTCTGTGTACTGTCAGCTTCAATGCAAGATCCAATTCTTTTACTGCACCTTTTCAGCATCCAGAACTGAATTTTTCTAATGAACTATGACCGCAGAGCTCAAGTCTTCTTAGCCAGTTACAGACTGTGAAAACAAAATATGTAACCTGAAACCAACATGGCTCAAACATCTGTGTGAAGAAGTGATGAAGATTGTGGGTGCTGCTACAGAAAGAAAAAGTGATAGAGGTAGATACTGTGCCTGAGATTCTACATCAGGATTCAGTAGCATCCATCTCTGCACATGGAGTTATGACAGGGTTGCCAGTGGTCCCTTATTATAAGAGATCAGGGAGGCTCGACAGACAGGCGGCTTCATGCCGCCCGTCTTTGCCCTGAGTCGGTGCTGCAGCAGCCGCACACAGCACCACCGATGTGCTACCAAAAAGAAGCTGCATAGAGTGGCTTCTTTTTGGGAGCATCACAAACAGGAAGGGGTGCCGCCATGATGCCATTTCCTGCCTGTGACGTCTGGACTCTGCATGGCAGGGGCGTCATCATGGTGGTCCCATGTGTCTATACGGACTAGGGTTCTGGAATTAGTGTACACTCCCGAACCCTAGAATCGGCACCAAAATGCTGCTTCCCACCCATTTGTATTGGGCCAGGGTGATCAGACATCCTCATTTTCCTGAACATGTCCTACATTCATTCTATCTGAGAGGAATTCCAAAATGTTCTCCATTTGATTGTGACTAAGAAGCCCATTGAGTAACACCACCTATTGTTTCCCTTGAAGAAATGTGTCTACTTTGGAGTCTCTTCTCACTGAAAATAAGGGAATAGGATGGATCCTCCTAAAGTTCTTTTTTCGTTGGATAAACAGCAGCAGATAAGACTTGCCCCAAAAACTTGGGGCACATTTGTTTCTCGGAGGGGAAAAGGACAGCAACTGTGTTAGGCAATGGGCTGCTTCAGGTGGAAGGATAATCCTTCCAAAACTAGTTTTCAAAACTCCAAGCACAGACAGACTGTTGAGTAATGCATCTATAGTCAGCCTTCCACTTTCACCTATACTTCTCTCAGCTACGTAGTTAACACCACTTCCCTCCATTCTGAATCCAATGTTAAAACCTTCTAACCCCCCCCCCCCATCCTCCTTCTCCCCCTCTGGACCTGTCTTGGTCACCTAATACCACTTTCCTGGGATGGGGGAAGAAGGTTTCAACATCAGACTCAGAATGGAGGTAAATGAAGGGAACTGGTGTTAGATGTTAGGTGGCCAGGAGAAGTCCAGAGAAGGAGAAAGTTTTAACTTTGGTAAGGCCAACAAGGCATTTTAACAAAGATGAGCTCATCAGAAAAATATGGTTGAGTACATAATAAAATACAGTATATGTAATATATTTGTAAATAAACCATATTAAATATTTCTATTAGTGATTGTAGCAAGTAGCATTAGCAAGTCCATTTCTATACCACTTATCAATGCACTTAAGCACTCCCTAAGTAGTTTACAATGTGTAAGCTATTTGCCCCCACCGGGCTGGGTACTCATTTTAGCAACCTCGGAAGGATTGAAGTCTGAGTTGAGCTTGAGCCTTTGGCTGGTATTGAACTCACAACCTTGAGGTTTGTGAGTGAGTGGCTGCAGTACCTGCATTTAATCACTGAGCCACCAGGGCTTTTATTTTGCAATTTCCTACAATTTTCTTAAATGTCCTACATTTTTGGTGCCTTGTCTTCTTTTGTGGTTATGACATGTGGTCACTCTGTAAAGGATATCCCTTATTTGAGCACTGAAAAGCTTGTATCTTATGTAGACTGAACAAGACACCAACTGAACAAGACACCAGCCTCATGTTTTGAGGTGAGGGAGCAATGAGAGGAATGGAGGAGATATTGTAAGTCTAATCTAATTTGAGATTCAAGTTACTCTGAACTTAACCATAGTTGTCAAGGATTTACTGATGTGAATAAAATGGATTTGGGTGGTTGATGCATTCCAAAAAAACAAAAACAAAAAAACAAAAACAAAAACAAAACCCAAATAAGAGTTTTGAGAAAGTGCATAATAAAGTAATTTATGTTTTCAGAATGTCAGGAATATGTTCACATTACCAAGAAAGGCTAAGGCTACATCTGCACTGCAGAATTAATGCAGTTTGATACCACTTTAACTGCTCAGTGCTATGGAATCTTGAGATTTTTCAGTTTGTTGTAGCACCAGAGCTCTGACAGAGAAGAAATCTCACAAACTACGTATCTCACAAAACTACAAATTCCAGAATTCCATAGCATTGAGTCATAGCATTTAAAGTTGTGTCAAACTGCATTATTT
This sequence comes from Urosaurus nigricauda, assembly GCA_034509955.1. Classification (NCBI taxonomy): domain Eukaryota; kingdom Metazoa; phylum Chordata; class Lepidosauria; order Squamata; family Phrynosomatidae; genus Urosaurus; species Urosaurus nigricauda. The sequence goes on from JAOEGL010000001.1 coordinate 100,069,869, forward strand.
CTGTAGTGCAGATGCAGCCTTAGTTAAGTGAAATCAATACTTCCATTTGATATTTAGGCAGAACACAACCTTGTCAACAGCCACTTCCTGACTGTCACCCTTTGTAACGTGAATTTAGACTCTCCTTCACTGCTCTTTTGACAACCTGGTGACCCTAAGTTATGCACTGATTGTGCTATGCAATGCTTGTGTTTAATGGCATTGTGCAAAACAGAATGCATAACTAAACATGCATGTGTGTATGTATGTCCACTCACACATTAGCCATCATGCACATCTGCACATACCATAGTACTGAAAGCTCAATTCCATTTGTGCAATTCCATTTGAACTAAGGCAGATATTCCATTTTGGACTAAAATGGCCAATCACTCCTGTACAAATTACACAATTGTAAGACACCAACAGGGTTCCAGTTTCTGTGTTGTGTCTTTTAGCATTATTTTTTAAAAATATTTTTTATTCACAAAAATTTAAAAAGTAACATAGATTGAACACCATATTAACACAACAAACATAATATACAAACACCAACATGAGCAGACATAAACATCTAACCATTCTATTCTATACCGTAGACACAACAAAAGTCAACATGTAAGCTGCTTGTATCTTCCTTGACTTCTTTAATACTACCTTATCTTCAAAACTAAACCGATATTCTTGAATTTACATTACCACTCCTTTAACTATTGTATCTTTTAGCCTTACAAAGATCTTAAGACATGGAATATTATTTAGAATGGAGCAAGCTTGTTTTCTGCTGTTCGACAGACTATAACATAACTCAATGGATTCAAAATTACAAGAAAAATGATTCTACTTTAACATTATGTAGTGCTTTTTTTCTGTAGAAGAGGCTGGATGGGTATTTTTCAGGAGTGTTTTAGTTGTATATTTCTGCATAACAGGGGATTAGAAGTGATGGCCTTTGTGGTCTCTTCCAACTTGAAGATTCTATGATTCTAAGGCCGCATTTAGCATTTGGAAAGCTGGCCACATTGATATAAGAGTTCAGAGTATTAAAATGACATAAGTGTCTCAAAAACAAACCAAAACACAGTTGAGGTTCACCTGCAATGACATGAGATTTTTCAAATGAGTTATGAACATTTTGTTTCTATTTTGTTACTACCCAGGAAAGTTTAATTTCTTTATCAATATGCTTTGATAAAGATTTCCTGTCAAGATTAGTTCTTCAGCTCCAGTGCAAGTATAATCTCCCATGCAGGCTGCATGTACAATGCCATTTATTTCTGTAGTACCATTTGGTCCAGAACATTGTCTTTAAAAAGACCTTTTTGATGTCCTTTTTTAGAGTGAAAGTGAAAGTGGGATCTCACTTCCCCAATAATTTACAACAGTATAAATCAGTGAAGCCAATGGAATGATACTGCACTGAGCCAGAAGTAAATCATGTCTCATTATATCCTGAAACAACCTGTTCTAATATTGACAAAACAAACAGGAACATCTACACAAGAGAAGAGAGAATCAGAACTATAAAAGAGGCCCATCAATTAAGGTTCTCGAACAGCAGCATAACAGGCAGTGGCACCAAGATTAAAATGGATGAGACAAGAAAATGATGGAGTATATACAACATTAAAGTATTATGGTTTTACTTTCCAATTTAGCCTAGTTCAATTTAACCTGACACCCACATTTGTTCTATAATTTGTGTGCTTGATGTGTTTTTTGTTTTCTAATTAAGAGTTGCTTTTTAAAAAAGGAAGGAAAGAAGCTTTAATGTAAGTTAGTGAGTGATGTTGAACTCACTGCTACTTATTCCCTGGGCCAATCTTGCTAAATTCCTGTCCCTTCTTCCAGATATAAACACATGCATGGTGCCTGTCTCATTATTGAAAAAAGATTATTCCAAGCAAAAAGAATGTATTACAACTATTTCCAAATTTCTCAACACCTCAGTCATTTAAACTATCCTGCTTAGAATACATCCATCCATCAGAATATGACATCCATCCAACTATTTAAATTAAACATCTATCAATTGGCTTCACCATTTCTGTCTCTCCAAAGCATATGAACAAGACTCTCTGTGCTCTTAACAGATAGTGTTGAAGTGTGAAAGGATGCAACAATGCACTGCAGTATAAAAACCAGAAAAGTAGCTGTTGACATTTGGAGTCTCAGGTGTGCAATGGAGCAACTGCAGAAACATAGATTCCTATATAGCAAGGCTAGAAAGCAATATGGGTGAAATGGAATCATACTTCCAGAGCTTGGGAAAGTCCCCTTTTTGGACTTGCAGTCTCTCAGCCAACGTGATTGTTTGAGAGACTGTGAGAAATGTACCCCCCCCCAATTAAATTTCCATGCTCCACAACCTCTGTCTACTGCCTTCCACATGTTAGGGTGCATATAGGGTATGAGTAGGGTATGCCCAAGTGATGTGTCCCCTACATTAATGGATAGTACCAATCATACATTGAAAGCCTGCATGCATAGAAGATAGTGGCAGCTAGTGGCTTCCATCTCAGTATTTATTTCTTATTTATTAAGTTAGAATACTTATATCTCATCTTTCAACCAAAAAGGCTGCCTGGGTGGCTTACAAATCATTATTTGACAGTTTCCTGACTTCAGGCTTACAATCTAAATAAAGACAGGACACATGAAGAAAGAAGAATGGAAATGGAAGGGGATTAAGTCCAGCAGATGCTGGCTGCTCCTCTCTCCCTCAGAGGCCACAGTAGTAGCAGTTGGAATGGAGTGAGGACTTCTCCCCAGCCATTAGGACTAAAGCACAGTGCAGCTGTGCCTGGCTGCTCATTTATTCCTTCGAGGCCAGAGCAATGGCAGTTGGGATGGAGGGGAGGGCCTCTCACCAGCAAATGGGTCCACTGGACCTGTGTCTGGCTGCTGCTTAAAAGACAGAAGACAGGTAGTTGGAACATGGAAGGTGGAGCTATGACTAGCCACTGGGCCAGTAGAGGGGGGAATCCAGTCCATGATTTAACCTGAACTTTAAGGAAGCTATCTAAGATGCTAGTCTGTGGATAGAGTCAGTACCTTGGACAGCTTCTTTAAAGTTCAAACTAAAACCCAGAGCAGATTCACCATCCCACTGATATCTATTTATTATCTATTAACTGTCTATATCATCTGTCATCTATCTATATCTATTATCTGTCATCTATCTAATTTTTTGAAGTATTTTTGTATTGCCTCCCACTCCACAAGGGCTCCTGAGGCAAAAAAAACAAATAAAAACCAATGAAAACAATACAAAGATAAAAACATTTTTAAAATACATTAAAACACTCTTTAGCAACTCCAAAAAGCAGTCTAAAAACAATCTTAGAATCCAGTTTTCAAAAAGTTAAAACATCACTTTCAAATCACTGTTTGGCTGCCCACCAAGAAGCTTAAAAAACATGGGACCAGCCTAACATTCTTGGGTAGGGATTTTCACAGTTGAGGCACTGCTACAGGAAAAAAACCCATTATGTGTAGCCACCAACATGGAAACCACCAGCTCCTGTGCAGTTCTGACCAATACATGTGGATTATACAAGACATTCCTAGTCTTCCAGGCGGTTGGTTCTGCATTGTTTGGCTGGCTGTCCTGAAATATTGCACCACATCATGGTCTGTACTACAGCTGTTTCATAACCTACACAGAACGATGTACAATTTGATAGTTAACAGTTGCAGGAGTGTGTGACATACATTTGCCAAGCATAAAAGTGTTTTCTGGAATAGATGAACAGATAAAATACCAGAGTGTAACACTTTAGACTGGAAGTGTGTACTGGAGTGAGAAACAATATTATATTTTCAAATGCCCTCCTCCATAAAAAGAAAGTAGCATAGCTCAGGAAGAAGGCTACAGTAAGCCTTTCCTCTGATGTGCTTTTTATATAGACATAGAAGAGAGAGGTTGAGAATTAAATCAAATTAACTCTGCAGTGAAAACAGCACCCATGGTATCGGGAACTATAATTCAGGGGTGTGGACTGGAACTGTCTTGCATATAATTGTAAATACTTTGCAAAAATATAAATCCCAGGATTCTATAGGATGGGGCCATGCCATTTAAAATGGCATGAAAATTATGTTAATATAGTCCAGCAACACTTTGAAATAATGTAGTCCAGCAACACATTTATTCTCTTGTTAAATGAAATTTGGATATCTGGGCCAGATAATGGTGTAAATAGGAGACTGTGATTCATCCACCCAGCAGGGCAATACTTGGCCCCATAGCTGCCCCATTTTCCCCCATTACCTTGTTCTCTATCCCTGAAACATGGCAGTAGTCTTGCTCAGAATGGATGACTTGAGGCAATGGCAGATGTGCTGGGTGGCCCAGTCATGCTGCAGGCACAGAGGGCTCTGTTTCTTCCTGGAAGATCCGGAGCAACAGGCAAGGTGTTCTTTTTAACTCTGTTGTGTGTTATGCCCAGGTTCTGCTGTGAGACCTGCCAGGTGTGGTCTGGGCTGCCTGCTACACCAGAACTGGGGTTTGGGCTGTGCATCATCTGAACACGATGACACTGGAATGGGGAGGGGAAAATGGGCCCTGGTGGCCTAGTAACTCAGTGTCATTCAAGGATTCAATGTGTTACAGCAGAATACAGAAATATTTAATTAACTAAAATTAATTAACCCATTTAAAAAAACAAAATACAGTGGGGCCTTGCTATCTGTGAGCTTGCTATCTGTGGACAGCAAGCCCTGTTGTCCTCAATGGCAGCATGTGCACATGGCTGTGTGATCAGCCACATGCATATTATCCACCATGGGACTTGAGGTCCACGTTTATTCATATCTGTGTATGTGTGTGTGGAATGGATCCTCTGTGGATACCATGCTCTGACTGTAACCACAAGATGCACATCCTCAGTGAATGGATACCAAGTCTAGGTTTGAAGCTATGGTGAAAGCCAACTGGTCAATAGCAACTAACTACAGAAAAGTGAGGGAGATTACTTCTATGTAGTGGACACAACCACCAGCATGCCTCTCTCAGGGATCACAAAAAGGGGTTCATCTCACGAGGAGGAAGAAAGGCCACATAGGGTGCATCTAAACTGTAGAAATAATTCAGTATGACATCTCTTAAAGTGTTGTATCTACATCCTATGGCATCCTGGGATTTGTAGTTTTCTTGACCCCATTCATACTAGCCCATTTGCCCTGGTTAGATCCAGATCAGATTGTGCATGCCATTACCGAATCTCTCCAGAAAGTTCACGAAGGGAGAGGGAACCCCAATCCATATATGGAAGCCAACTATCCATATATGGATTGGGGGGTTCCTCCTCCCATTTAAAGAGCCCCATGTAGAATGTGCATAAGCTGTCAAATTATAAATATAATTTAAAAAAAATTCAGAAATGCACAATGAAGCACTCCTCCTGCAAAAACTATTAGACAGCACTGGATTAAAGCCAGTGGTTGCAGGGAGAGGAGGCATGTTCTACCCCCTGGCCTTTACCCCTTCCCCCGAACCTGACCTGATCATGAATGGAGCCAAGTTCACATTCGATTGAACCATTTTTTCCTAAAAGAAATGGTGAATACCCTGCTTTTGGAAAAACTTGGTTTAGGAGGATTTGCGCCTCATCGGGTGTTTAAGATCTGGACTCCTTAGTGAAAAAACCGGCGCCAGTATGAACTTCCTGATTTTAATCTGGGCTACAAACTTGTTTATATGGTAGTCTGAATGGCTCCAAGGTCATTCGTCTTCTCTGCCAAAGAATGCTGGTGCCTAAAAAAACAAACAAAACAAAAACTACAAATCACAGGATTCTGTAGGATGGAGCCATGACAGTTAAAGTGGTTTCAAACTATATTATTTCTAAAGTGTAGATGTACCCATAGTCTATTTTTGTGCTGGTACTCTTAACTGTGTTGGTAGGTGCATTGGAGGGTGAAATGAAATCTCTAGTACACTGAGCAGGTTTGGCTGCCATTTGAGTGATGGACGGTTTGAATGGTTTGTTACATGTTATTAAACCACTTAATAAATGATTACCTTGTAATTGGTTGATTGGTTGGCTGATTAACAATAGGATGATTTATTTGTTCCCAGATGAATGGAGCACTTAGCATTCCCTTTTGCTATTAACCAAAGGAAGCTTGGCTATTTTTTAAAGGGTGGACTACATTTTGAGAACTACAATGAAAATAGAGGGCTTGGAAGACTCTGTGTGTTCATTCTGTATGGGTTTGGAAGTGTTCTTGCACAGTTTGGAGGCTCAGCAGGGTTTTGAAGGGAAAACACCTGGAAATGATGTCTTAATTTTTTTTGATGGCTTGGGAGTGGGGTGGGGTGGGGTGGGGGCTGACAGTGGGCTTTAGAGACCATATGTCACTGGCTGCTCTTTGCCCACCTTTGCTTTAAGATATGTAGCCATAGAATCATAAAATCACAGAGCTGAAAGAGACCACCAAGGTCATCAAGTCCAACCTTCTGTGATGCAGGAATATACAAAGCACTCCCAACAGATGCCATCCAGTATCTCTTTAAAAACCTTCAATTCATAGATGGGAGTATTGTTACTGCCACACCAGGATCTTTCCTTGCTAGGCAGTGTCCCATGGGCTCAAGGAAAAAACACATTCTGTTCATAAGGTGAGGCATCCAACAGGGGACACAGAAAAACAAATGTTGTTTCAGCAGTGGTTAGGCTCCCGCTGAATAACTGAGCTAGCCAATTTGATTTCAATTGACCTGTTGTACTCGTCTCTCTTTCTTAGTACTCTGCTCTTCCTTTGCACTGGATAGAGACTGTTTTGAACTGGAGTGGTGTAGGTATTTGAGTTTACAAAATGGAAAATAAAAGTTTATGGCCTTTTACTGCTTTGCCCTTTCCCTTACCTTCTTTTTGTAAACTTAATAAAGGTATCTATTAAAGACAACCAGCATTAACACTGAGACCCATTTAAGACTGGCTACATGATGAGAGGACCTGGGGATCTTCAAAGCTTGGATTTGTTTTTGTTCCTTTTTCAAAATGTCCACAAAATAAATGTTCAAATATAGTGGGACTGGGTATCCACTGGGGTTTGGTTCTAGAATCTCCCATGGATATCAAAATCCATGGATGTTCAAATCACATTATATGCAGTGGTGTAGTAAAATGGTGTCCCTTATTTAAAAAAAAATGCAAAATCAAGGTTTGCTTTTTGAATGTAGTTATAGGGGGAATATTTTCAAGCTGTGCTTGATGTATTTCATGGATAAGGAGGTTTTTATTGTATTTCTTATAGCCAACACAACTGCATCTGTATTGTAGATGTGATGTCACCATCACTCCCTTTCTAGGCCTTTGCTTAGGATCCAGATCCAAAGCACAGAATCATAGAATCATATAGCTGGAAGAGCCATCAAGGGCCATCGAGTCCAACCCCCTGCCATGCAGAAATACACAAAGTAATCCCAACAGACAGCCATCCAGTCTCTGTTTAGAAACCTCCAAAGAAGGAGATTCCACCAACTGAGGCAATATTCTAATCACTGCTGAATTTCCCATGTGTAGCATTAAGACTTATTTGGTGGGCTTCCAGATATCTAGTTTGCCTCCGGCTCTGAGCCATCATCCAACAAGCCACCACCTATGTTTCTGGGGCGTTAAGAGGGTAAGGTCAGTGAGGAAGCTTCCATAGAATCCTCAGATGGGGATGTTGTTCAAAATGGTGGTCTTGGAAGGGCTTTTGGCATATACCAGCTTCCCTTTAGTTTGCCAGCATTACAGCAAACAGTAGGATATGCCTCTGAAGTCTGATCCAGTTCTGGCTGGTCACGTCAGGAAAGAGGTGGGAAGCTACAGGAGACTTCAGTCATCCTAAGGAGTCATATATGAAATTTGGAGGTTCTCCTTGATTTATCACTCTTGATGGAGTTGTAAGTGGCATTAATATTAGAAGTCTATCTTTTTTTTAATCCAGGTTTAGCTGGTTTGCCTATATCTGGAGATCTGGGCCAGTATTACAATCAGCTATATAGGTATATATCACTATAATAGAGAGTGATTGTGAATACAGAATAGTTATAGATGAGTAAATGTAGGTAACTGTTCTGTATTTACAATCACTACTTGGTCATGATTGTGACACTATTGCCACAACGGTAACCCCCCCCCTTACTTTACTAGGCATGTGGAAAAGGAGGACAATTCTGCCAGTAATTGGAGCTCAGGATGTTTCCACCAGATTTTTGGGGGTCAGCCCAGGAGGGGTTACTTAACTAAATATTCTTAATTGACTAGATGATATGGGACATGGTAGTTTAGTGACTAATTCTGATGATCAAAAGGTTGGAAGGTTGGCAGTTCAAGGCAATGGGGTGAACTCCTATCACTAGTCCCAGCTTCTGCCAACAGTTCACAAGCATACACATGCAGGTAGATATATAGGTACCACTTCAGTGGGAAGGCAACTGAATTCTGTGCAGTCATGCTGGCCACAACACTGGCTCTTCAACTTAGTAATGGATATGAGCACCGCTTGCTGCAGTCAGTCATGACTAGACATTCATGTCAAGGGGGAAACTTTACATTTAGGTAGCTGATGTCTCAGTGGTACACAACACACTGGTTACATCCATGGTAGACTATAGTAACAAACTCTCTGTGGGGCTACTTTTGAAGACAGTTTGAAACTTTCAATTTATGTGGAACATGGCAGCAAGAATGCAAGAAGGAGCCGGGGCATATGGAACATATAACACCACCTGCATCCTGAAAATCAGTTTACAAATCAATAATAAATTTAGCACATACTTTTTTTTTTTCATTTTGGTGGCATATGAGCAGCAAAATATATCTCATACACAGCTGAAAGTGAAACAGCCAGAATTTGATTCCCTCATTTTGCATAAGGTCACCTTTCCCCTGAAGCTACTACAAATATATCCTTCCCCTTTCCACCAGCTTTACTTTAATACGCGGGTATTCAGTCACATATCTCAAGTATCTATTGTTCTAAAAATCCATTTCTTTTTATGCTGATATTGAGGTGCTACATTAAACTATATCGAAGAAGCAAGAATTAATGGATGAAACCTTTGCAATGAATGTTCTCATTAAAGGTACTTTCTTGTTGAGTCAATAAAAATACAGTGTGCACAGAGTTTGGTTGAGCTTGCCAATTTTCCAATGGTATGGGAGAGACTGGTAAGGAGGTACTTAGTTGGCTAGGCAATCAATAAGTAATTTAGCCTTTGTTTTAAAATCCCAGAAATTATTCTATAGAACTAGATCTCAGTAGAGAAATATGATGAGTAAAAACTAATAAAGGACAGGGGAGGGAGTAAATACACCGTAGAAGAGGGCCTTATCTTCTCTGGCTCCCTGCTTGTGGAATGGTCTCCTCTTAGCAGCCTGATTGACACCAATACTGACATCAGTCTAGTACCAAATTAAAGTATTACATTATTATTATTATTATTATTATTATTATTATTTATAGCAGTGTAAATTTACACAACACTGTATATACAATCTTTTTAATTAGACGGTTCCCTGCTCTCAGGCTTACATCTAAAAAGACATGTCACAAAAGGAGAAGGGAATGGTGGAGGAGAGGGGATCAGGTTCAGCACTTCATCTCTCCTTCTGAGGCCTGGATCAAGGCAGAAGGACTGGAGGGAGGGCTCTTCTTCTTTCAGGCAAGGCCTGATGGAGCTGGCTTGCCTATCTTTCTCTCCCTGTGGATAATGGTGGATGAGGGAGGGCTCTTTTTCTTTCAGGCAAGGCCTGATAGAGCTGGCCTGCCTCTTTCTCTCCCTCTCCCAGCCAATGGGAAAAAAGAAAAGCCCCCTTCCATTAAAAAACCTGGGAGAGAGGGCTTTTTATTAAAGCCTACTAGGCATAACTGATTTTACTGAAACCAGCACATATATTATGGTTTTAAATTGTCCTAAACTGCTTTAACTGATTATTAACTCTCTTGTTTTAACATGTCATATTGTTCATGTGCTTTAAATTTTTTTAAAACTTCAGATTGTTTAAATGGGTGAAACTGATTGTATTCTGCCCTGAAAACATAGGGTATAAGGAAGAGTATGGCTAATTTAATAAGATAAATACTTTTTTTCAAAATAAAAATAACATTCAAGGTGAGTGGCCCCAAGCACCAACATCAAAGGGTCGCTGAGCAGAGGTCTGTAACTGTAGCTCTATTTAGTCATTTTCCCATTCATGTGCAAAATGCTATATGTGGACATGGGTACACATATAAGCTCTGCCCTCTAATGTTGCATATTCTGGAGCAGTGTGTCCCAGCCTTTGTCCATTGAGTAGGAAGGTGCATATGGCTCACTAAAGGTAATTGGCTGAATGCAGATGCAGAGCTCCTGTGCCTTGAAACTCTAGTAAAGCCAGTTATGGGCACTGTATACTTGCAGGTAGACATGGTCACAGAGACCCATATTCAGACCTTTCAGCTCAATGTGTAAATTATTGAAATGGTGCCAGGCAATATTATTGGGCAAGGCTTACATACCTGGCTGCTTGTAGGATTTATGCAATTTTGCATGCAAGCTGGCAAGATTTTAAGTATTCATTAAGTGTATTTTATTTGTAGTGAGCTGGGTTGAACGAAAAAGCAATAAGGAGCTGAATGATTTTTATTTGCTGCTTGTCTGGAAAATATTCACATGACCAATGGGCTTAAAACCCATTGAGTGCCAAACAAGGGGGAAAAAAAAAGGCTGGTGAAAAATCTATCTGAACCAACCTCATTTTAGACTTCTGCTCTATTGCTATTCTAAGCAGCATGCAATGCCTGAAGAATCAAGTTTCAAATTTTCTGGAAATATGCCCATCAGCTGAGCAGTTCAGCTTTTCAGTAACCTCCTATACATCTTTAATTCAAATAGTGTATTTTGAGTCACATAAATGTTTATGAGAGCAATGGCTTTCTTTCTTTCTTTCTTTCTTTCTTTCTGAAACAAAATCATTCAGACTTTTCTGGGCACTAAGCAAATAAGTAACATAAATAATAATAATAATGATAATCGGAGCGGGTTGCAACAATTTAAAAAATTAAAATAAGGACCTTTGGGCTTTCTCCTGTTTTGCACTCATGGCAAAATTGGGAAAAATAACTCGGAGGTGGAAGAAATAGAGGCATTTGATCTCTTTAGATATTGCTGTTGAAAAGCTGTGTGCAACAACGTCCTTGTATTTTCTTTCATTCTTTCTTTCTTTCCCACATTTTCCCCAGTTTGAGACTCAACGTGGCTTGCAAGAAATTAAAAAGCACAGGAGATTATCACACTGCCCTTTCCTATCCTTTCCTCCCAAGCTAGGCACGGGAGGTAAACTTGAATAAGCGGATTTTATCACACACCTCCATACCCATGCAGGAGGCATCCCGTACCTGATCTGGACTTTTCCTGCATTGTTTGAAAAAATGGGATTCTCCCATTCTTTGCAAGATGCAGGACAAGTCTGGATCAGGTACTGGATGCCATGATCGCATATGGGATGTCTTCTGCCTGGGCATGGAGGTGTGCAATAAAATCTACCTATTAAAGTTTACATCCTGTGGCTAATTTAGGAGGAAAGGAAGGAAAAGGATGGTGCAACAATCTCCACATAAATTAACAATAAAAAAATTAAAACTAGATTGATATTTAAAGTCTCTTTGGTAGATTATATAGCTAGAAGTTATAAGTCCCCCCTCCTTATTGCACAATCGTATAGAGACATTCAGTAAAGTATGGTTTTACATTCTTGCATTTGGAGGGTCGAAAGTAATTTCTTTTATAGAACATATTTTCTATTATTATGAAAATAAGTGGAAAGCTGCTAGGGATCATTTCTGTATGCCGTGAGCATCCATGTGCACACATGTGTCTGAAGAGAATGTTATCTAAAATGCTTTTTGAAGAGGGGGAAAAAGCCAGATAATTGGATATAATCTGCTAGGGAGCATTCCTATATGCTGTGTGCATGCACACGTGTATGCATAAGGTATTTTACCTCACACATTAAAAAATGTTCCCAAGGTGGCTGAACACTGAGGACTTTCTTTTTTTCAAAAAAAAAAGTGGAAGTAAAATTCAGAAGCTTAAAACAAAAAGACATGGAATCCCATTGGTTGACCTTGGACTAGTCATACTCTCTCAGTCCCAGAGGAAGGCAATGGCAAATCCCTCTGAAGAAACCTGCCAAGAAAACCCCATGATATGTTCACCTTAGGTTCACTATAGGGCTTTCCAGACCACCCAAAAGGGGCGGTCTGTACTCGCCCCAGGAAGCAGCGGGATGGGGCCGAGGCTGTCAGACCAGCAGCCTCCGCGGCCCCATCACGCCGCTTTCAGAGGCTGCGGGGAAGCGGCAAACTGCCGGTTCCCTGCGGCCTCCAAATGGGGTGCAGCCGGAGCCCTGGGCGCCCGCTGCACCCCGCTTGAGGAAGCGGGGTCTTTGCCGCGGCTGTCTAAAAGCTCCGTTTAGAGCTCCTTTTTTGCACCATGGAAAGGGTGCGATTTGCACCCTCCTGCGGTGCAAAGGTGTCATGGCGTGCGCAGCACATCTAAAAGCTGTGCACATCATGACGCCATCATGGTGCACACGTGTGGACGCTGCCATTTAATTATGGCGGTGCCCATACGTACTAGGGTTTGTGAGTGTGTAGAAGCTGCGTGCTCACAAGCCCTAGTCGCGCCTCAAAGAGCCCTAAAGGTGCTCTTTTATGCCCGTCTAGATTGGGCCAGTGAGTCAGAAATGACTTGAAGACACACAAGAACAGCAACAACAACAATAGGTATGAAGGCTCTCTCTCTGCCCTGAAAATATATATATAATATATATATATTAGTACAGAGAGCTGGTTTTCACACTGGTCTCTATAACCACAGATCTAATTTTCCTGTTCAAATGTGTGTGGCTTTTTTTTAAAAAAAGGATTGACTTATTCAGTATGCTTGTCATTGGACTTTTATTACTACTGAGATTTATGCCTGGTGACCTTCTCCTGAAAAGGACTGCATGCATGTTAAACATGTATTTATGTACACACAATGAATTATATGCATTATGTATTTACAACCTATCATATTGGCTCCTTTGGTTGAATTTATGTGGCTTTATCTTATGCTTGTTTTTATTATTTAGATTATATAAAATTTTAATAGCTTCATTTAATGATTTTAAACTTTTTATGGTTTATTAGTTATCAATTTTGAATCAGTTCTTATCAGTTCTTCTCTCTTGCTTTTACCAGCTTGGAAGCTAAAGTTCAGGGACATCTATAAGCATTGTGTTATTTCTGAAAGTCTTTTTTATTTGAATATAAGCATCCAGAACAGTTACTTCTGTTTTATAATGATACATTATAGCCCTAGTCACAACACAAGTCCACTACCCTTTGCTAGCATAAATATCATTTTTCCACATTTAATGTATATGGATGTCCATTGCCATACCAGTGCCAGCTTTGCAGGTCTTCTTAAAGCTAAATAATGGAGATCTGTGATTGGACTGTCAGTGCACTTTTGGTTATAAATGGTGTTGGTGGAAGGGTTGATTCAGGCTGGGATAATAGTCAGCATCAATAAACAGATCTTGCCCCAGTGAAAGACAAATAGGCTTTCTACACTGTGTGTGTGTGTGTGCATGCATGTGCTTTCACCTGTTTCTGTTTGCTAGTTCTGTGGTGTAATGAAGAACTGGTCTGTTATTAAACTTGAGGCTCCTTTCTGCCCTGGACTATGACAACTTCTATAAATTATGTCAACCTTGGATTTGCCTTCCTTTATGTTTTCTGTTGGACACAAATGTGTAATAGTCAATTTCGCTAATGGTGCCACTATGTCAAGAGAAGGTCAGCAACATTTGTATGAATGTCAGGTCATCATTTCTATTAGAAACATGTATTTGTCTGGGCAGAATTCAGTTAGTGGCTTATGTGTGGGTATGTCTCTTTCTGGACAGGGCAGAGAGGGCTGTTCTTTTCAATCCAAAATCATCCCCTCCATAGCTGCCAAGTTCCAGGAGAAGCAGCTGTTGTTGCTTCTTATTGGTGAGAAGGGGAGCAACAACAGAAGAAGCAACTGGTCTTTGTTCTGAAGGGAAGGAAAAGAATGGCACACTCCATCTGGGAATGGACCTGCCAAAGTTGGACCAGATGTATCTTCCTCCTCTGAGCTATCTCCCCTTTGCTCCTGTCACCATCAGTAAGAAGCAGCTCCGCACGCACACACAAACACCACCCAGTGCTTGACAGCCAACAGGGCAGGGAGACAGGGAGTGTTATGCTATGCCTGCTTGATATAGGATTCTCCCACATAGTGGGCCCTCTGTATCCATTGAGGTTGGATTCCAGGATTCTGCCATGGATACCAACATCTATGGATGCTCAAGTCCCATTATGTATAATGATGTAGTAAAATAATGTGCTTTATGTAAAATGGGGAGGGCCAGTGTGGTGTAATGGTTTGTGTGTTAGACTAGAACACTGGAAAACCAAGGATTCAAATCCCAGCTCAGCCATGGAAACCCACTGGGTGACCCTGGGCAAGTCATACTATTTGCATCAGAGGATGGCAATGGCAAACCCCCTCTGCAGAAACTTTCCAGGAAAACCATATGATAAATTTACCTTAGTGTTACCATAAGTCAGGAATGACCTGACATATAAAATGGGAAAATCATGGTTTGCTTTTTGGATTTTTATTTTAAAAATGCAAGCCATGGATAGTTGCATTCGTGGATACCAAATCTGTGGAAACAGAGGACTGACTGTATTATGCAATTATAGCTCCATGACTTTACTTTAACTGCTATGGTAACATCCTATGGAATCCTAGGATAGGCACTTGAGGGAGGGCCATTTGGAATCATCAGCCAGAGAGTTCCTATCCCAGGTTTCCTTAGGAAGTTAAAGTGGAACCATAGTGGCATAACTGTAGGCCTGATCTAGATTGGCAAAAAGAAGTGTGTTCATGGCTGCATGAAAGTCTAGCCTTTAGATGAGAAAAAGGGAAAGTGTGCCATGAAAACGCTTTTTTTGCTTTTTAGGGGAGAAGAAGTGCCTTTAAAAAGGTGCTGGTTTTCTCAGCTTCTTTTTTAAAAACTGCGGAAAAGCGCAGCTCCATCTAAAGGCTGTGGTGCAGCTGCTAAGCATTAAGGAAAAGGCAACTTCATGTCACACTTTCCTGCCAATCTAGAAAGCCCCGTAGAGTGTGAGAGGGCCCATAGGATCTTAGCCTCTGTGTTTATATATCTCAGGCACTAATATTCCTTCCAAGCAGTAAGGAAGCCTAGATAACAAAGTTTTAAATTGAGGGTTTAGAGTTTCAGCTGCTACACATCATTCTTGTTCTATTGGTTTTAGTAGAATCCTACCAATATAAGGAAAGGCTGAAGGTCTCTTCTTTAAAGCCAGTTGGGCTTTTTGGTGGGGGTGGCAGGGAGCAGGTGCATTGGAAACACTTGCTTAAATTTGACATTCAGTTTGAGAGACTCCTTTACCAGCAGCAAGGCAAGATTTGTTGAGAGACCAAACAGTAATGAAGTTTGTTATAAAACAAATGGGCTGGATGGGAATATCCATGGTTAATGATGGGAAGGTGTTGTGCGTCCTTCCAAAAGGCAGGCAGGCATAAAGGTGGCACTTTCACTGGCTGCTTTATGTTGCTCTGATTATGCCTTCATGGAAATGATCGACATCTGTTACCAAGGCAGCCCCATCTGGGAATTGCCTCAACTTTTATTACTTTCTGTTGCAGCCTGCCTGTTCTTTTGATGCTTTAGTGATTGTGAAAAACCAGAAGTGGGAGAGAGAAAGAAAAAGATTATGAGACACTTTCAGAAAGGAAACAAAAAGTACACATGGGAACTGTAAGCAACAGTTAACTTGAGACCTACATTGCAACAGCAGCAACAACAAAAGGTTCAGGAGAAGTTTGGAAAGCCTCTGAAATTATGAGAAATAATCAGGGTGAAAGGAGAGCACACATATACTCAGGAAGGATTTTGTCAAGAAACAAGACTGTGTAGCATTTCCTTTCACAAAGCTGAGCATCAGAGATTGATTTAGCTATTCCTTTGAGCTATATACATTATGAACAATGGCTGTTTTGCTGCTGCTGTGCACAAAGTCAGATATTTGGTTAGAGTTTCTGCATTTCACATTAATCTGAAGTAAACACAAAGTACATCTCGTACACATGTGCCAACATTTCACGTATGAAACCTGGAACACATACGGCCAAGCAATATCAGAGCATGGTCAGGATGGCAAAAATTATTCATGAGATAGAACAGGCAAATTAGGAGAAGCTACAGCAGTTTGCTGTAGAGAGGGCAAGATTCCTCTCCCTCTTCTCCTCTCCCCCACTGAGATAACTGAGTGCAAACTACTTTTGCACTTTGAACTCAGCTTGAAGCAACTGAAATAAGCTGAGGACAAAGAGGGAAAGATGGAAGAGAAAAAAGAAATTGGGACATTTTAAAAGCAGTTAAAAAGTAAGATGACAGAGGTTTAATTAGGACTGTCCCTGCCAAGTTGGGACAGTCGAAGAATGTGCTACTATGATGGGTGGGGAGAAGTACCAGCTACAGTTGAAACATAGGGCAGCTAAACAGACCACCTTGAAGCACCAGCGTGGGAGCTGCATGGGTGTGTAGCATTTGGATGATGCATGCCCTGATGCCATCTTGACACCAGTGTCATGCCGCCTGCCTGTCTGCATGGTGGGCAGCATCACAGTACTCCTTTGGCATGGCGTTTATATGCTGCATGCCAAAGAAGCGCTTCTCCAGATAGTCTTGCTAGAACAGATTTTTTTTTCACTGTGGCTGTTCAGGATGCTAAATGTGTTTTGAAACTTCAATTATTCTGATGTTGATTGATCTTCATGATTTACCTGTTTGTTGTTAGGTATAATCCAAGGTGCTCACTCTTATCTAAAAAGCCACAAACAGATTAGGACCTTAAGGGCCTCCTATCCAGCTCCATATGTCCCTAAACTGATTGAAATAGACTGAACAGGTGTGAGAGACAGGGCCATTTTAGATGTGGAACAAATGTTAAGAAATGTCTTATCTGGGGAAATCAACATGATTTTCTTGTCATGACATGAGTTCTGTCCAAGATTTTTTTTTAACTGTTACAATGGAGAATCTCCTTCTTCTGACTGCTACCACTGCCATCTCATTGTTGCTGCTGCTGGATTGTTTTGTATTGCTTGCAGTGAAAACTTTGGTGGTGCTGTGATTATTTTACTCTTTTGTTATTGTTAAGTACTCTAGGTTCCTTTAGGAGGGAAGTGAGACACATTTTTCAAAATAAGTGAATAAATGCATTTTCTCAGCCCTATTCCAACCATCAGTTTAACAGAGGGATAGGAATCACATGGACCTCTGCCTGTTATGGACTGCAAGTCACAGCAGCCCTAACCAGCATGTTTGATGGCAAGGAATGTTGGGAGTTGCAATCCAGCAACATCTGGAAGATCACACAATCCCGTTGTTGTTGTTGTTGTTGTTGTTGTTGTTTTGTGCCTTCAAGTCATTTCTGATTTATGGTGACCCTAAGGTGAACCTATCATGGAGTTTTCTTGGCAAGTTTCTTCACAAGGGGTTTGCCATTGCATCCTCTGAAGCAGAGAGAGTGTGACTGGCCCAAGGTCATTCAGTTGGTTTCAAACCCTGGTTTCCAGAGTTGTAGTCCATTGCTCAAGGCACTACATAATCCATACTCCTTGTTTATCAGGTAATTATCAGCCATAGTGTATTGTGTGCATGGAGGGATCAAATTGCAAGTTAACTCTATTTAACTTGCTTTAAATCCCTGATAATGAGTACATTTAAAACAATAATCAAACAGAAAAACAAACACCTGTCAAAACACCAAACCGTCCAAAGTTTCACAAATAAAAACTGGGAGATCTGTGGCCGAGTTGCATCAGAGTATGATTGAAAGGTTGTGTCCAGAAGGCAAGAAGACAAAAGTTATTTGTGAAGAAGAACACACACACACAAATAAAAAATAAAATAAAATAAACAAGGTTCTGCCCTCTTTTCTTCTCTCCCTTTTGCTGAGTTAATTGAATGTAATGACTTTTGTATTTTGGACTAGCAAGTGAAGGAAGTCAAGGGGGAAAGTGGAATGGGGAGAGGAAAATTGGGACATTTTAAGGATAGCTAAGAAGGAGGATGAACTGGAACTGTCCTTGCCAAATTAGGACAGTTGGAGGATATAAAACACCACTTTGACAAATTGCAGCATATTTACAATGGCCATAACAAGTCAGCTTTATGAGGCTAAAGGCCTGCATGAAAAAACATGATTCTGGCAAGCAGTAAGGGATCGTACATAGGCTTCCATAGCCAATGAGCCTTAGAGCTGGAAGGCAGTCATCAAGAAAACCATTTTTGCTGAATATGGTTCAGAAATTGGGAGACAGAAAGCAGACCTCCTAAAGATACAGCCAGGATCATATGACAGTACATATCATTTCAGATAATATGGCTTCAAGTTGTTCAGGGTTTTGTTGGTCCTAATGAGCATTTTGAATTTCATCCAGAAATGGACCAATAGCTGACAAAGCTGCTCTAACATGGGACTCATACACATCTGGTGAGCAGCCCTGCTAGCTGAAATGTTCTGAAACATGCCTCATTGTTGTTATTAAACACAATTCTATATTGCAGTCTACATTGCATAACTTGAGGCATCGTTAGCTGCACAGCACAGGTGTTAAGGAACCTTCTTAGTGAATTGTGAAGATGAGTATCAGGGCAGGAGCTCATCAGCACTCCCTGGTCAGTGTTGCAATGTACAATGGCACCTATGAACATTGGTCTTATTGTGCATCAATTGCTTCATTGGCTCCCCTTCATAGTGAAATCATAACAGCTCCTTGCTGAATGCAGATATTGGGGAACTGCTCAGTTCTTTTCTACGCAGAAGTAAGTCCACTTAAGAAGACTAAGAGCTTGTACACACCAGCTGTGGGACAGAGTTGGGGCGTAGCATCTCCATGACGCAAGCCCTGGCTCTGCCCCTAGGATGCTGTAATGCCATGTCCCACACCACATGGTGCAAGGTGTCATGGCACTCCTCCTTCACTGCATCTGCATGACACAGAGCCAAAGGAGGACTGTATAGCTGTGATGCCACAGCTATTGTGCCCTTTCCAGGGTGCAAAAAGGATGGCTGTATATCAGAAAGGGACTTAGGGGCTGTACAAACAGCCCCGAAGGGGTGGCCTCCAGCCACCCCTTTTTCAGCTAGATTGGGTTGCAGCCCCTATCTAGCTGATAAAAGGAGCAGCTGGAGGCCACCCCTTCAGGGCTGTTTGCACAGCCCCTATATCCCTTTCTGACATACATTCATCATCATCACCACCACTATCATCATCAACAACCATTGCAAGGCAGCTTACAAAAGGGATGTAATGCAGTTTACAAAATATTAAAACCAGAATAGATTAAAAATATACCAGAACATCTCTCTCTCTCTCTCTCTCTCTCTCTGTGTGTGTGTGTGTATGTGTATGCACTTGTGTTATTTTAAAATAATTTCAAAATCTATTGAATGAAAACCATTTAAAATTTGATAGACCACAGGATATATATGCATATCTACACTCACACACACACATACACTACACCATTAGAATCATAATGCAGTAAATTCCTAAAAGTCTCTTGGAACAGGACTTTTTTTTCACTTGGCAATGGACGGAGAGCAAGGAGGAAAAAACTCTAATTACTGAGAGCAGTTTCCAAGTAGTCTAAGCAGGATCTACCAAGGGATACCTCACTGAAATCTTCAGTAACAGGCATGGGTTTTGGCTCAATAGTTTCCGCTGAGTAAAAGCCCTCCTGCCCAGTGCTGGAATCTGGGCATCCCTCCTTCTTCTCTTCTTTGATGTCTTGCTTGATCCTCTCCTTTCTCTACAGTAGAGTCCACTTTTTACAGGGATTCAAGGAGAAGGATTTGACAAACTAAGTGGAAATTACTCCCTTAATGTCGTCTCAAATGCATTCAGGAATGTACTGTTACCCACCTACCCAGCCACCCCCTGCCACCGGTTTTCTGTGTGCATCCTGGAATTGTAGAAGTACAGAAGGATTGGCTACTAGGATATCCAAGATTCATTTTGCAGGTGTGCTCTTTATTCTTTTGTCTATCCACATTTATCCATCTCTTCCCTGGCTCTATTTCCCTCTTCTCAACAAAACAAAAATTTGCCTGGAGGTGAAAAAGCTGCACACTGGTATCTACTTCACAGACAGGTGAAACCTGCATCTTGTAAAAGTCTCTCTAGGGGAGGAAGGAGGAGTGCAGGCAAATACATAAACCTCATAGTTAGGACTGTTATTGACAACTGATAGAAGGATCTCTGGGGAAGTTTACAAATCCTCAGTGAACTCTTTGTCTCTGTGTGCAGTAAAAGTGAGGATGCTCACTAGTCACTGGTTTAAAAGGATAATTGATACAAAGGGCTGTGAAGAAATGAACAACTTTTTGTATTTGGGCATGAGACAAATCACAACCTTCTAACGACAAATGGAGACTAATGAGAAACCCTTCCACTGTTTCCTTTGGGCTTGTTAGTTATAAACAATCACAAATGAGAAACACAATGGGAGTTCTTTGATCAGAGCACATTTCCCACAAACCATCAGTAATGTAAACAGAATTTTGCTATGATGAAGGTAGCTCAAAGAGAAAGAGAGAGAGAGAGAGAGAGAGAGAGAGAGAGAGAAAGAAATTCTATGTCCCTGTTGGGAGCTGATTCAAATGTAGTCCAGCACGCTATGGAATCATAGAATTCGAGAGTTGGATGAGAACCCAAGGGCCACCCAGTCCAAACCCTGCCATCCAAGAATACACAGTCAAAGCACTCCTGACATCCAGCCATTCAGCCTCTGTTTAAAAACCTCCAAAGAAGGAAACTCCACTACTCTCCAAGGCAATGTGTTCCATTTCAGTCTGTAGGACTGGGGATAAGAATTTGAATATTCCACCATGTAAAAGTGTTGCATTTTACAAAAAGCCTACATTGAAATTGGCATGGTTCCCTACCCATATCACTTTAGACTGAGGGATTGAGAGTCTTTGCCACTTGTCAGGCAATCTGGATTCTATCTGGGGTTCCATTTTCATTGTCTGGTCCCCTGAGTGCCCATTTCATGTTGGTGGTTAAACCACAGTGTTAACATTAACATTTCATTTAAATATTTTTAAGTATTGAATTCACAAGATATTTATATGGGAGATGAACAGGTTCTTTGGTAATCTTTCAGGCTATTATTGTATGCAACCATTTAGGATATTTATTGTATGAGAAAGAAACACAGACATGTCAATATCTCAGTGCTTACTTTCATATCATTACATTATGGCGCAGTGATTAAATGCCTGTACTGCAGCCACTCACTCAAAACCATAAGGTGGCGAGTTCAAGACCAGCAAAAGGGCTTGACTCAGGCTTGCATCCTTCCGAGGTCACTAAAATGACTACCCAGATTGTTGGGGGCAAATTAGCTTACAGTTGTAAGCTGCTTAGACACTGCTTAGGCGGTGTGAAGCGGTATATAAATGAAGCTTGTTTGTTTAACAAATTGTAAGCTGCTCTGATAACCTTGGCTGAAGAGTGGGGTATAAATAAAAACATCACCATTATTATTATCATCATCATCATCATCATCATCATTTTACATCATATGGTGATTAGGATGAAACTTTTATCTCTCTTAAAACTGTCTCTCTGCATCTTGTTAACAGGCTTTATAACAGTTAATAAATAGAAGAAAATTCTTGGTGCCATGCTAAATTCAAACGTAGTTCATTCTGGGGATCGGCTATGCTTCAAACAAGAACTTTAGCTGCCTACCTCCTCCTTGCAGAGGCCTTGTCAGAGAGTCCAAAGACTTAGGCTTCTGAGCCATATAGAACTTATTTAGCTGTCTTTAAGCCATGTTCTACCAGTAGCTGAAGACATTTTTATTCAGGCAGGTATTTGGTGGGTAGATTTTATTTGCGCAATGTGGTGTGCTGTTTTAATTTTTCGTGATCGCTACTGTTTTAAACTATACTGTTTTTATTTATGTTTTAATGTTAGTAGTATTTAATTTATTTTTTAAACTTTCTAACCAATGTTTTAGCTTTCTCTTTTTAATATATTATAATCTGCCTTGAATCCCATTGTGAGAGAAAGGTGGGATATAAATTCTGGGAAAAAGTGAATAAATAAATGCTGTAGAGATCATGTTGTATTTGCAAAGGTGAGCAGGTGCAGGAGAATGCTTGTGATATACAAGGCCATCTGGCTGCTTGGGACGGCTTGGTTCTGTGTGGGAATCTATGCTGGTCTCTGGGAGGGGGGAGTGAGATGTGAGGTGCTTTTAAAAGTTAATTGTATGCTGTAGTTTACGATCTAGCAATGAGCTTTTTACTGTGCTGAACCAAATCTTGAATAAAGCTTTTCTGGATTCATCCACCAAGACTGTTCTTTGATTCAGGTAGAGACAAGGTATCTTACTGAAAACAATAGCTAAGTTTTGCTCCTTTTAAGGAGAATGTCAGTTCCCATCAGGATGATCTGGTATGGCCAAGGGTAAAGGATTATGGGAGATGAAGTCTAAAACATCAAGTGGTGGAAAGGTTCCAATCCTTGAAGTATAGCATGTTTGGTCTAAGAGCAATAGCTTTTTCATCTCTGAATTAAGACCTATTGCTGGGTCTTCTGGTTTGGTTTGAGAGAAGCACCATGATGATTAGGGAGGCACAATTAATTAGCTAATGATTTAAACATTGACAATGCACTGAAAACACTGCTGCAGTTTGAGGTAGTACTTCAAATATTGATCAAAGAAACTTAGAAATAGATTTCCACTGAGATACTCCTTGCTTTAATCTAGCTACAATATCTCTTCATAGAACACATTTCAGCACATGGATCACTATGGCAGGTTGCTATAGAGGGAAAATAAAAGGCTATCTTCAGAAGTCTGAAAACAGTAAAACTGCCCTCTACCTTTCCTAGCACCATTGTCTTTTCTAATGAATCAGGCCTTCTCATGATGTGGCTGAAGTAATGACAACCCCAATTTAGTCATCTAAACAGAGATAGTTTCTGTTATGAAATGACAACCCCCATCAACCAGAGCGGTGTGCATGCAGGGTGGAGCAGTGTGTGAGCTTGCAGCCAGGACTAGTGTGCATGGAGGTGTCACCCTCTTCTGGGGTGAGGTCTACACTCCCCGCACCCCCTCCAGTAATACTACTGCTTGAAGGTACAAAAAACAACAATACTGTATAGATCACGCATGACTGGGAATGTTCAATTGAATGTGAACTTGGCTCTGATCATGATCGGGTCAAGTTCAGGGGAGGGGTAAAAGCCAGGGGACAGAACATGCCTCCTCTCCCTGCAACCACCAGCTTTAATCCAGTGCTGTCTAAGAGTTTTTGCAGCAGGAGTGCTTCATCAGACACTTCTGAATTTTTTTTATTATTTTTACAATTTGACAGCTTACGCACATTCTACATGGGGCTCTTTAAATGGGAGGGGGAACCCCAAATCCATATATGGATAGTTGGCTTCCATATATGGATTGGGGTTCCCTCTCCCTTCGTTTAAAGAGCCCCATTCATACTGAGCATTTAAATTTCATGGATAACCATATCACTTGAGTTCCTCTCCCTGTTTGTCACTTGAGTTCTCTAGCCTGCTTGCTTTAGTTTCCAGAAAGGTTCTCAGAATTAACAAATAAAGGCTATAAGAGTGAATCTGTTACAGAGTGATGGGCCAGGCTCCTGACAGCCATGTTTGAGCACCATTCTTCAGAAATGTGAAACAGTGCATTAAAAATAGCCTTTATGCAGTGTACTAGTCATTGCCTGACAAGCTCAAAGAACCTAGCAGGCATGATGAAGAAGCTGGGGGTGGGCAGTGGGGGTGGATATTAATAATATGTGTGTGTGGGTGTGTGTATGCACATGCATGCACACACCTTCTAGTTGCTTGTTGACTTATGGTCACCCTATGAATTTCATATGGTTTTCTTAGAAAAGGAATACCCAGAGGTGGCTTTTCCAGTTCCTTCTGAAATTATAGGCTACAGCACCTGGTTTTTGTTGGCAGTCTTCCATCCAAGTACTAAGATGACCAGACCCTGCTTAGCTTCCATGATCACATAGGGTCTGTCACCGTTAGGGTATTTAGGTCCCCAATCTTGCCAATAAAACCCTGTGATGGGTTCATCCTAGGGTCACTATAAGTTGGAAATGACTTGAAGGCACAAACAACGATGCTGTTGCTGTTGTTAACTGCCCTCGAATTGGCCTTGATTCATGGAGATTCCATGAATAAGACATCTCAAGCCTCCCTGTCTTCAATTGCCCTGCTCACGTTCTGCAGGCTGTTCCACATGGCTGTGGCATCCTTGATTGAGTCTACCTATCCGGTATGTGATCTTTCTCTCTACTGCCCTTCACATTTCCTAGCATCAATGCCTTTTTAAATGAATCAGGCCTTCTCATGATGTGGCTGAAGTATGACAACCCCAATTTAGCTATCTTGGCTTCCAGGCTTGATCTGTTCTAGAACAAAAAAGTTGGCTCTAATGGCATCAGATCCTGCCTAATAGCGAAAGCTAAGCAGGGTCAGGCTCTCCAGAGTCATAGCCCAATATTTAGACCACTACACCACTCTGGATTTAGAGATGGGCAATGGTGCCAACTTTCAGACTAGGTTTTTGGGATAGAGGTCCAGGCAGAGAGAACAGACAGAAAATCCATCTTCTAGAAGAAGTTCAATCAACATTACTCAGGCATTCCTAAGGATTCCTGGGATTCCGCAGAATGAAGTCTGAACACCAGTAGATCAGAGAGGTAATGGACAACAGTAAAGTAGGCATGTGGAGAAAGCCAAATGGGATTGAAATTGGTTATTACTGATATTTATTAGCTGTCCTACACAGTATTGCTTACATAGTCACCTACAAAACTCCAAATATACAATGTACTTACAAATCTATATGCATTGGCTTGCACAGTGTGTGTGTTGATGGAACAATGGGAATAAAAGCATTAAAAAGAAAACAAAGCAAAAGGGCAGCCTAGAATTGATCCACTTGCCAGTGGAATATATTGTGTTGCCAATTAAGTTTTCCTCCTCCAAATTAATGAGTTAATTATTTCAAAAATATGTCCTTAAAGACCAAAGAAAAGAAATAAGAGGAAAGTTGCTGTTGGCAGTATTGAAGGGAAACATGTAAACAATTGCCTGCCTTTCTGTATCAGTCTAGATGTTGGACAGATGTCTCTAAGACACTACTGAAGCCAGAGGGAGGGCAAACATTACATTTGACTGGCCCTTGTTTGCCTGGTAAGTTGATTCTGGTGTTCAAAAATTTCATAAAAGACATACACATGTATGCAGATTTAATTTCATGCGATACATGTTTGCCAATGAAATTGACTGTATTTGTATTCACTGCAACAAATTGGATTTTCAATCAGATTTCTTTTTTGTTTCCTTAGAACAGATCTAGACTGGGGTTAAGGTTCACATACCATACATTTCATTCTAAAATAAAAGGCAGAAAGATCTGGAAAAATTCTGAGCCTGAAATCCATTCTATCTTGTCTTGCATGTGATAATAATTTTAAAAATACATGAGGCATTGGCACTGAATATGCACACACATTATTTTTTATTATTCTTTGTTTTACTGCCAGCAGCTTCAACTAACATCCAAACTACACTAACATTGACAGCACAATCACAGCATGCAATAAAACATCAACAAGGAACTATCAGAATTATACACCAAAAAACAAAGAGCCACATCCAATTACTAGTCTCAGGTACAACAAACCAAGTGAACCAAGAAGAACTTAACATATGTAAATTCAGTTGATTCAATGGGTCTACTCCAGCTGAGATCATGTATGGTATGATTCCATCCCAGAATAAGAAGACACCATCAGGTCTACTCCTTTGTTGTTTGTATCTCTGCCAACATCAAGGCAGTGGTATTCAGATCCTGATGATCTCAGACAGTGTGCAGACTGCTCCATAAAATGGAAAGAGACACTCCACAAGGTACCTGGGAATACGTGATTTCACCAGATACAAAATAAAATGCATCACATATGATTTTCAGAAAAGATTAATAATAATAATAATAATAATAATAATTATAAACCTTTATTTATATAGCACTGTAAATCTACACAAAAATTTACACGAATTTACACAAATTGAATTCTGTATAGTTATACTCAGGACACATGAAAAGGTTTCACTCATGCTGACAGGATTGGTGCCAGCATTGTTTTAGCAGATTTGCTTGATTTTAATAATTACTAATGATGTGCTTGATTGTAATAGCATCACCTAAAGTTCCTCATATGCGTCATGCACCAGAAAGTGAAGAAAATACACTTTCCCCTGTGCCTGGTGCCCTGTCTTCTGTTTAGCTAACTTTGAAGCCTCTTGGAAGAGGAAACTCTCATAATCTTAAGGAAAGAAATCTTTCCTGCTCCCAGCAAGACCCTACTGACAGGTCAGATTAAAACCCAGTATATAAGAACCCTTGCACATTTTTCAAATTCACTTTTAAAACTAATGAGGTGTTGTATTTCCATGACAGGGTTTTTGACTTTTGCAGAAAGACTATAGAGTTCTAATGCAGTATAAAGGGCAAAATCAAGAGACAGAAATTTTTTCCACACACACACATATATAAAACACATAGTGGAAGTATCTGGCAGGGAACATTTTTATAAAGTATAAGTATTCAAGGTAGGATTTTATTTACTTTTCTCTTAAGCTCAGAAAAGCTAATTAGACCTAAAAAAATGTTCTCAGATGGTGTCAAAGTGATGCTGAGTCTGGGTGTATGTGCCACTAGAAAAAAAAAATATATATCCATGCAAATACAAGAAAATGTACAAACAGGAAAATAGGGTTTTCTTGAAGGTCCCTTCTTTGTTGAGAAGGATCTATTCCATTCTCGTCTATAGCAGAATATTCTCAATTTCTGATTTCACTTCTTGTCACTCCACTTCTTGCATTTATCCTTTAATTATATAGCCATAGCCATCAGCCATCATCTTTCTTTACCGATCAGCAGGGCTGAGGAGAGAAGGAGAGGATGGGTAGGCAAAATCTCTGGAGCTTTGGAGGACCTGGACTGCTTAGATTGTGGGATGACATGGTATTTCAACAGATGGCAGTATGGCTATAATGTCTGTGGCTAAATCTAAGCATATCATGTCTTTCAACATTTATTAAGAAGACTCAGACAAAGTACATAATATACTGTAAGACCAGAACTGCTACTTGCTTGAAATATACCCCACTTCACAGAACATCTGGGCCTCAATTGCTTGGCAAGGAAGAGCACACCACAATGGTAGATAAAGAAAAACATGGCAACTGTATTTGCAGTGGAGCTGTGTGCGCCCCAAGAAAGACATGAAGCCAATTTGGCAAGAAAAAGGCCACAATTTATTAACAGCAATACAAGGTAGGGTTGGCCCACAAGCACGAGGTCTGGATCTGCACATCACCAACACCAAGGTTGACTGATGTGAGGTTGCTTGTACGCCAAGCGTCGGGACGACTTTGAGGAAACGCAACACCCTTGCACAATTATGCAATTACTCAGCTACCGTAGGAAAGCCTCTAGTCACCAGGATAAACTCCATGTGACCCACCATTGGTCACATCACACCTGATGTTTCCTGGGTCCAAAGGACTCCCAATCCAGTGCTACTGAGCCCTAGAAACCAGCCCACCAGATCCAGTACCTGTGCTGCCACGCCAAAAAGTTGTGACAAGCAACTCCAATCCCAGGGAGGGAGCGTGGGGAGCCAAGCGAGATCAAAAAGGCACGGCCAGCTCCACACTGTCCTTTAAATAGGCCTCCTCCCAGGGAGGCCTTCAGCAGTGTCCCTCCTCCCAAAGCCTAACCAGCCAATGGGAGGCCCAGGGGACCAGGGAGCTGGGCAAGCATGCACCCAGGCCACATAACAGATTTGGGAACCTTGCAGATCTAGGAATCTTGAACACTAAATTCAAACATGCAGTTAAGCTTTGATTGTATAATTGAAATATTTGCAAGTAGATAACCCCACAAAGCACTGCTAAATGTGTTGTATACACATAGACTTATAATTAGTCATAAACAGTGGCCAGAATCCAACTGGTTAGTACCAAATAAAGCAGAACCATTAAATCAATTCTTGAATGGCAAATCAAGACAAAGCTAAATCCTATTGATTCAGTGGGTCTATACACTGTTTGGAAGGAACCAATTGATTCAGGTCAGTGAGGTCTCAAATGTATTAACATTCTTAATTAAGTAGTTTACATGTGATACTACTAACAATGTTAATATTTTCACTTGTGTTTGTAAACACTTATTTTTAATAAACATATTAACTTTTTCATTCTGATTAATGTTTTTTTTCATGTATTTGCACTCTTTTGCACTGAGAGTTAAATCTAAATCACTTTAAAACATGTTTAAAGAGAGAAGCAAGATTGGAAAGAAGATTTAGGGAGAGAGTCTATTCATAAATCTTGCCCTAGGCTCAGTGACAGTTCTCATGAGCTTTATCTGCCAGACATGTAGTTTTCTTTAATAATACTTTCTTTTCACTTAAGATTGTCCTTGATACTTGCTCTAAGCTGCCAGCTTCTACAAAAAGCCAACATGGATGCAGGTGTACACAACTGTTGCCAATCGTCTCAGGTGCATCACAAATTGCTGGTACCCTGCACCTGAAGCTAGCATGAGAGCCTGCTCTGTCTCATCAGCATCTGTTATCTCCCACCTGGCAATGAGGTTCAAGTACCGGTTAGTAAAACAGACTAATATAACAATGACGTGCAAAAATCATTGGGTCATGATTTTCAGGACATGCTTATAGGCCTTTTTCACCATTGAATAGGGAAGTCAAAGGAATCTCCATGACATGTTCTGTCTCCAGTCACTTTGACACTAACAGTGAATACACAAGACAGAAAGACAGAGCAACAGGGTAACATGCCAGTATCAAAGACAGATGGTGCCCCCCCTCCCCGGCTGCCAGCAGCCACACCCTGACACAGATACAGACAGAAATACAGACCTGGCAGTACTGGCAGAGTGTCATTGGGAGACGGTGGGGTGGATATGGTCTGAGCATTTGTATCGAAAATGCTCAGCAATTGAGCAGCATCTGCAGGAGGCTGCCAGACCCTAAATAGCTTGGTACTTCTCTCCAAAAGCAGTTGCTGAAAACTGACTTATTTGATAGAAACAACATTTGTGCCTCTTGTTCATGTTAATGTTGCCTGATAGCCTATGACCTTGCTCTTTTTATTGACTATGCTCTTGGATCTCTCTTTGGACAGTTGCCTAGATATCATCTTCTCCTCCTCCTCCTCCTCCTCCTCCTTCCATTGTTGAACTGACTTTGCTACTTTAGTCTCCTTGCTGGTGAGTCAACATTTCCCCCTGTGTTTTTATCAACTCTGTAGCTTAATCATAGAATCATAAACTCATAGAGTTGGAAGAGACCACAAGGGCCATCCAGTCCAACCCCCTGCCATGCAGGAACTCTCCATCAAAGCAGCCCCGACAGATTGCCATCCAGACTCTGCTTAAAGACCTCTAAGGAAGGAGACTCCATCACACTCCGAGGGAGTGTGTTCCACTTTCGAACAGCCCTTACTGTCAGGATGCTTCTCCTAATGTTGAGGTGGAATCTCTTTTCCTGGAGCTTGCATCCATTGTTCCGGGTTCTAGCAGAAAACAAGCTTGCTCCTTCCTCAATATGACATCCCTTCAAATATTTAAACAATTTAAACAATTCCTCAATATGACATCCCTGCATTTCCTTGCTGAGGATCTGTTTGTGTGCTGAGACCAAAACAGGACACTCCTTGTTCTGTCTCAGAAGTGGTAATGCAGACTTATCATAGAATCGTAAGGGCCAGCCAGTCCAAACCCCTGCCATGCAGGAAATCTCAAGTCAAAGCACCTTGACAGATGGCCATTCAGCCTCTATTTGAAAACCTCCAAAGAAGGAGACTCCATCACTTTCCGAGGAAGTGTGTTCCACTGTTGAACAGCTCTTACTGTCAGGACGTTCCTCCTAATGTTCAGGCAGAATCTCTTTTCCTGTACCTTGCATGCAATGTCTATTCTCTGGAGCAGGAAAAAAAACTTGCTCCATCCTCTTTATGACACCCCTTCACATACTTATAAAGGGCTATCATATCACTTCTTAACCATCTCTTCCCTAGGCTAAACATGCCCAGCTCCCTAAGTCTCTCCTCATAAGGCATGGTATCCAGACCCTTTACCATTTTGGTCATCCTCCTCTGGACATCCTCCTTTTTTAAAATGTTCTTCTACATTAGGCATTGAGACAGTTGCACATTTGTTTTTTTTACAGATTTTGGTGGGAAAGCTTTACTATCACAATTCTCCCTGAATCCCCTAAACCAGTGCTACTCAAAGTGGTGGTCCCTGGAACAGAGCCATTGGCTGGTGATCCACAGAAAGTTTCCAGAAAAGAAAGCAAAAAAACAGTTGCAGCCAATGGGCACAAATATGGTACTGGTCATTGGAACATTAGGAAAGAAAAGGTCAGTCTCCCACATCAGGTAGCCTAAAAAATCCCTGCCCTGAACTGTCAAAGCTAGAGTTTTATCCCAGGTAGAGTCGAGGATGCTTCCACCATCATCAGCATTGATGGAAAATTCAGCTTTTAGTTTAGTTTAGCTGGATTTTACCTGTGTAAAATGTTGGGTTGTTCTGGTAATGGAATAATCTTGCAGGCCTTGTATCCCTTGGCTTCCCAAGAGTATGTGGTTGGCTACTGTACAGATAACAGAATGTTGGACTAGATAGAACTTTGAACTGCCAGGAGTGTTCCCTGCTTACATTCGTACAAGGGATTGATAATCATAGACAATCTTAGAATCAGGAAACTGTGCTGTTTATAGTTCACAGGTTATCTTACTTTTTCTCATGCTTCACCATCATTTTAACATCTGCTAATAACAACTACAGTGCTTGGCTGTGCATTTGAGGTTTAGACTGTTCAAATAGCATGGATGAAAATCTTAAATCAGCTCCCCTGGAATAATTTTCATCCTAGTAGAGCAGAGTAGAGTGCTATAACCAAGATGTTAATTAGCCTCAGATACAATACAAATGCTATTAACAGGGAGAGAGCAATTTAAAAAAAGATTGGCCTTACTTCATCTTTGGACTGTTTGGAAAGTAGATAAAATGAGCTTTCCCTAGGCAAAGGAAAGTGCTCCTATGAGAGTATCTAATTATGGTACAAGCAATCCATTACATTTTAAGTAACCTTATCATTTCTGGAGTTTTGCTGTCAGGGCATGATATAGTAATCATACCCCCTCCATACACTCTTTGGACGTACTGGGTTCTAACAGACTGGGTGAAAAATGTCATACTCAGCCTGCAAGTGGACATTTTTGTTACACGAAATGGGACAATTCATCTTTGAACTGATTGAGAAAAAAATTGAAAAACCATTTGGCTGTGCCTTCTCATCTGTGAGCAGCAGCAGCAAACAGGGAGCTTGTATTAAACTGAAAATTTTGCTCGGATGCTGCAAAGACAGGTTCAGCTTTATTTATGGGCTTTCATGCATTTGAGGCCTTTTCTTTAAACCCACAAGCTCCCATAGAGGACAGAAATGTCTTTGGTTTTGTGGGGGAGGGCAGAGCAGGGAAGAGGTTTAAGACACAATACTGAGGGTTGGGAGATATTGTTCAGCCTTTTCAGAAGAACTTGCAATGACATTTCATTTCATGTTTCTAAAAAATTCAAATGGGTTTACAGAGAGCCAGGATAGGGCACATCTACACCACAGAAATAGTGCAGTTTGGTATTACTTTAAGTGCTGTAGCTCCATCCTATAGAATCATGGAATCTGTAGTTTTACAAGGTGTTTTGCTGCCTGAGTGCTGCTGCCTCACAAAACTACAAATTCCAGGCTTCTGGAGGATGGAGCCATGGCAGTTAAAGTGATATAAACTGCATTATTTCTACAGATTCACCTTTGGATCCTGGGAGAGCAGAGTTTAAATCCCTGTTCAGTCATGGAAACCAACTAGGTGAGCTTGAGCAAGTCACACTCTCTCAGCCTCAGAGGAAGGCAATGGCTAACCCCCTCTGAAGAAATATTGCCCCCCCCCCAAAAAAAACCTTAGGGTTCCCATAAATTGGAAATGACTTGAAGTTACGAAGTTAAGATACTCATGATTCAGCTTTAAGAGTGCTAAAACATAGTAACCTTGGAAACACTGCCTGATGGTATTTATATTTACTCAGATGTTTCATTGCATTCATTGGACCTTGCTTACATGCATGAATGTATGTAAACTGCCTAAAGTGGTGCATTTCTAGTTTTATACCCTTGCAGCTGCTAGATGATTGGGATGGCACCTGAACTGCAGAAACAATCCAGTTCGAGCCTGCTTTAGCTGCCATGGCTCAAGGCGATGGAATTCTGGGAATGGTAGCAAAGCTCTGATGCCTCAACAAGCTACCATTCCCAGAATTCCACTGCCTTGAGCTATGGTAGTTAAAGCGGGCTCAAACCAGATTGTTTTTCCAGTTCAGATGCAATCAACAAACTACCAATCCCAGAATTCCATCACCTTGAGCCATGATAGTTAGAGCAGGCTCAGACCAGATATTATTTCTGTAGTGTGAATGCAGATAAACGTCTAGAGAAAGCTGAACCTTTAGGCCACATTTGTTGCAGTGGTGTCACTATGGGGGTGCAGAGTGTGTGGACTGCACCAGGCGACACCCTAAGGGGAGATGAACCCACTGCTTCTCAGACACCTACCTTTGGGCAGAAACAAGCTGTGGCATTCATCTGCTTCCCTTTAAGATGCTTTAAGAGATGGTGGAAGTGGGGTGAAGCTCAGTGGGAGGAGGAAGGAGATTTCCGCTTTCATCACTGTCCAGTTCTCACACTTGTACATGATAAGGGGGTGTGTGTGGCCTGTACAATTCTAACTTTCATTCTCAGGTGTACATGTTTATATTTTAGAATCTTTTCTAATTCTTTCATAGCTGCCCTTCTCATTCCCAGTCTTCATCTTATTTCTTGGCTGCAGTCCCCATTCTGATCACTTTTTGACCCCAAGGTATGGGAACTCTTTTACTATTTCAATTTCCTCATTGTCTAGGTTGTATCTGTGTAGATCTTCCATGGTCATTATTTTTGGTTTCTTTATGTTGAGCAGTAAGCCTGCCTTTGCACTTTCTTCTTTGACTTGATTGTTCCAAGTGTGTGATGTTTTCTGTTAGTAGTATGGCGTCATCAGCATATCTTAGGTTGTTGATATTCCTTCTTCCTATCTCCACTCCTCTTTCTTGTGTGCACAAGCTTGTTCTTTGTATGATATTTTTTGCATACCAGTTGAACAGATAGGGTGAAGGGATGCAGCCTTAAAAAGCATTTCAATGAAAGTGAACTTTCCCTTTATCTAGGCTTGCTATTATGATTCTGATTGGGGTAATTAAAGATACAGAAGTGACGGTAAATATGTAAATATGGTGATCTAAGCTTCAGAAAAGAGATTGATTGTAAAGGCCTTTTGAAGGTAATTGGATCTATTAATTATCTGCAGCTGAGTACAGACTCTTGAAAAAGCAAGAGAAGACACCATGGTGAGATCTCTTTGTGAAACTATCTCACATGCCCTTCAAGGTCTGGAGGAGCCCTCTGTGTCCCCCCCCCCTTTTTTTTTACTTTAAAGAATGCATAACTTGTTGATAAAATTAATAAGCATGGTCTCTTAAATTCTAATATTTTTTTCTTGCAGGTAAGATCACTTGTTTCTTCATATGGGGGGGGGGGGTGTGACCCTCAACTAGAATACATTCCTGGCAGCAACTTTTGCTGTATAAAGGAAAAAGCAATTTATGTACTTTTGTGTGTGTGTTTCTAAGAAAGTATCCATGCCATTCTGCAAACATTGTCATGTGCATTTTTTTTTCCTAAACGAGAAAATGAAGTGGAAGGGGAGATGAAATTTGGCTGAAAATAGCTTTGGCTATGTCAATAGATCTGCAAGTTAGCAATGAAACATGAGAAACCGCCGAAGCAATTTCACAAGATTCAGAGAGCAAGAGATTTCCACCTTCAGAGGTAATCATTCTTTCCCAGAGTACACTCAACAAGCTAGCATTTCCTGGGTAAAGGAAGAAGACCTGAATTTCAACAAGAGTAAATGATGGGAAGTCTGCTGCATTTAGCCCAGGAAAAGTGCTGATGGAAAGATTTCAGGTGCTTGGTTTGACTCAGGCAGCAAAAGCTTATCAAGCCTTTCCAGGCAATCATTCAAGTCTCAGTTACCTAGGGAATTGATCTTCTTCACTCACAGGGCTTTAGCTCAGCATTTTTGCTTTAATGCCCCCCTCCCTCCTCAGGCAACTTTTCTTTCTCAGTTTCTGCTCACTTTTTACCACTGTGTATTGTTTCACTTGTCACTGATAGCCAGGTATCCCACTGCACTTTGCTGCTTAGCTGCTTAACAATGCTTACTTGGACTAGCTTGACAACCTTAGGAAAAATATGGGGAAAAAAATGAGTGGTTATGTCAAACCTGAACCACAAAATCTGAGAAACCAAAAGGGGATCTTTTAAAAGTTAAAACTTAATACCTAACTTGGTTAAGTTTCAACAAGAGTTTGGTGTGTCTTCATGCCTACTCTGTCCTTGGATTTTCTGGCAAGATGTATTCAAAAGAGGTCTGTCTTTCTCTTTAAGGTTGAGAAAGTGTGATTTGCACTTGGTCATCCAGCAGTTTTCCATGCCCAGCACTCAAATCACTACACTACACTACAATAGACCCTTTTAATATACAGTAGCTCTCCTTAACTACAATAGGCCCCCTCTAATACAGAAGCTTATTGTTTTGGCCAATAAGCTGTCTTACCTCTTCTGGCTTCAGTTCTAGATCACTATGCCCCTGGATGGTTATCATAACTAAATTGCCACCAATCTATGTGGGATGCCACCACCCAGATGCATCCCAGATTGAAACCTCGCTCAGCCCACACTTTTTCAAAGTTGGGCAGCTTCCAACTTAAAAAATTGGCTGGCTAAGTGAGGTTTTGACCTGGGATGCATCTGGGCAATGGCATCCCACGTCATCCAAAATGGCATGTCAAAACTAATCAGTACAGAATATACTGCTTCTGACCACACATAATTTTAAACCATGAGTTTGTTACAGGAGGACGAATCTCTCTCTTCTTCAGTTTGGTCACAGAAGCTCATACATCCATTTTTAAAGAAAACTAACCCATGCTTAATGTAACATTGGAATCTTAAACAGTGCTAAATTATGGAAACCTTCTTGAAATGAGTCTGTTGGGAGCAAGGGAGTTTGGCCAGTGTGGTTCTGATCTGCATTAGCAAAGGGCTGCTTCGATTGGAAGAAAAGTTCACGTATATCCTGTGCAGATTGGCCATTAAGGCCAGCCTGGGGGCAGTGTTGGGGCATGATATCCACACAATGCATGCCCCAATTCTGCCCTAATGGTGGTGTGACCCTGTGTGCTGTACCACATGTTTAGATGATGCAGCACCAAAGGAGTGCCATAAAACTGCAGAAGGGCGGCTATGGCACCATTTCTGCAGCTCCTTTTTGTGCTGCGGAAAGACCAGATCCTGTGGAAAGGCCAGGTTGCTATGGCCCCAGTGTGGTGAAGATGGAGGTGGATGCAGGCCACCCCTTCAGAGGCAGTCTGCACAGCCCCATTGAAACTAGTGGGGGCTTCCCTCCCTATACAAATAGCAGCTGAAGGATGGAGAGGTAATCCAGAGAACCAGAGCAGTGGACCTTTCATGCTACACAATTATAGCATTTAATTGCCATTACAAAATGCTACAGAATGATGGAGTTTGTAGTTTGGTGAGGCACGAAAACTCTCAAGCTGAGAATTCTAAATTGCAGATGTCAAGATTCCAAAGTGGATTCATATGCTAGAATTATTTAGCATGACAGGGCCCGAAGACTATTTGAGGAACAACAGATTAACAAATAAAACTCACGTGCCCTTTGGTTTTCTGTTTCTTTGCTTGTTTTTCAATTCCATGCAGTAGTTCATCGCATGTGTAATGTCAGATTTGGTCTAGGCCTAAGGCTGTGTAAAATAAAATGGTTAGGTGGTTATTAGACAGGAAGTTCATATTTTACTCTGCCACAGCCACACAATCTCTGGGGACCTTAGGAGAGGAATAATAAAATATGTGCATGAGTTGGCATACTGGGACCTACCTGTATACAAAGTGAAATCAAATACAGTATTCAATCTGTTCAGCACTCGAACTCAGCCCATATACACCCAAACAACATTAGGTAGGATGTGATACCTAGACTTTGGCTCAAGGAAATTGTCCTTCAGTTATGTTCTGGAAATATTAGTTAAGACTGTGACCTTTGTAGTCTCCAGCTACTGAGGAAACAAAAGTAACTGAATTATTGCATTGAATAGTTTGGATTTCAAAATGGATACTCTTTCTTTTCTTTTTTTTTCTTTTCTTGCAAAATAATAAAGGCATAATCCTTTCTTTCAATGAGTGCCAAGAAGTGCATTGGAAGTAATAAGTACATACACAGCCACACTAGCAATTTTGCCTATTGGAGATAATGTGACATAGAGGAAAAGGAGAGAGGATCCATGTAGTTTGATTTGGGCTTAAAATGTCACCCTCTAACAAAGGACAAAATAACCCCTCAGCTCTGTTAGTAGGAACTTCAGAAACTAAGCCTGAAGCTCTCCTTTGAAGTGAGTGATCAAATAGTTTGCATAATCATTTTTCACATAGAAGTTTAACTTTTTATTTTTTCATAGGCTAAAATATTTCAAATAACAAAATTAGTATCCAGCAATACAAAATCAAACTCATTGTTTCATGCAATGCAATGAAATGCTATATAGTTCATACTCAATGTTATGAATACTGCAATTCAGTTTTAAGTAGCTATTATCCAGTGAGTTATCCACCTTCACTACTGTAGCTAGCAGCTTTAACAGAACTGACTGGCTTTATTAAATCTATAGTTTTTCTTGCTTCCTATATTACCCTTTTCAAAGTACCATTAACATAACTGTAGATTCATAAATGTGAATATTTGAGAACTTGGAATTTGGCAAAATCACTATGAACAAAAATATAAAAAGTTTATAAAACTCCCCATCTTCTAAAAAGCAAAAAATGACACAGATTTCACCATTTTTAAAAAGCAATGTATTGATTCAGTGATGTAACTATTGGGAAGCAAAATACAGACATTCCTCTGCTAATAAAAATTCTGCCATTCCATGAAATTTTCCTTCAGTTTCCAAATTTCTAGCATTGTAGAGAACGAGACATTGAAAATCATTCATGTCTAGAATGCTTATATTTGCAGTTTGCACCCCCCTGGTAATGTAGTTGACCCTTTTTCTTTGGACACCTAAATTATATTTTTACATGCTCAACTGAAATTTTAAATTACTGCAGTACAAGAAATGGGGCGACTCAATGAAGAATTAATTTCACAAACAGAATTCTTATTTTATTTGAGGTGGGACAGTGTCCTCATTTTGCACTCTCCCCCTATAGTTGCATCCGTTAAACCCACATTGAACACAGGGTAGTGATTTGGGAGATAAAAACAAAACTACCTAAAGGGGCTGCAAAAAACTACCGGTAGCTCCCCCCTCCCCAAATTCTGCAGCCTGCTCCCAAAGTGGTCTCGTGCATTTCAAGCATTACAGCAATTCCAGCAAATTCCCCAAGGGAATTTGGGGGGGGGGGATTTTTCTATACTGATTTCCTGCCTTTCTTGCAATAATACACTTGTTAGAATAGGAGTTCAGCTTTCAAACATGTTCAGTTTGGCATTCCACTAATATGAGCTGAGCCAAAACTTCTCTAAAGTTCAGGTTGTAACAGGTATGGCCCCAGGACTAATCTTCCAATCCCCACCCCATATCATCCCCTTCTTTTATCTTGCTGAAAGTTAAGAAAAGGAGTTGCTACTATGGTTTTTATTATGCTTTGGGAGCAACAATGTAGGTGGTAAGGCTTTTAGTTAATGTAGGATCCCAGTGCTTCCGAATCCTTTGTAAGGACTTAAAGTACTCTTGAAAACTACAGTTCTGAGGAATCCTGGTGCCCAAAATGTTGTTCTCAGAGCATTTAATGATCTAAAAATTATCATTTTATGCTTTCTGAAAGAGGGGATGGGATGGGGAATTGAGATCACTGCAGTTATGGAAGTATCATAGAATCTGAGTTGGAAGAGACACAAGAGCCATACTACATATACAGATCAGAACAGGTCCAATGTTATAAAGTGTTAATTCTGGTCTAATCCAAATTGGACCCAAATCAAATTGGTTTTGGTGACCCCCATCCCAAACTGAGCTGGGGAAATGAATGTACTCGTTGGGAGCATTGCTCAATACATTCAAAGAATTGAAGCATGGCCCTTTGGCCCTTATTTGTCTAATGTTTCATTGCATGTGGTAATACACAGGTATATAAATACTTAAAGTACCTAGAAGGAATTTAAAGCTTTACTGTTCTAAGCCAGAATCAGTTAAATGAAGAGTGCCCCAGGGCATATCCAGAATGTCTTTTCTGTCACCACTGAACAAAAACACTCTTGGGAACTGCATGGAGAGCCACCACACATAGAAGACCCAGCTTGTAATTTACTCTTCAAAAAGCTAGCCTCCACATAAAGATAGCAACATAAGCAAACATGCAAGAAGTAGTTTAGAACATCCACTCTTCTCACATGTTTATTTCATAATGCCTAAGCAAGGGTCCCAGTAAGAACAAATGTGAATACCGGTATCTGAAACAGAAAGGCAGCTTGATGTTGGGAAAACAACCATTGTTCCAATACCAAATATCACTATTTTTTTTAAAGTGAAGATGACTATGCGAAGCTATTTCATCTTTTTATTAGCCTAAATGTTTACTGTCTCTGAAACAGAGCTTAAAATGTCTCCCCACATTAAGCCAATATTTTCAAAGCATTCAAGAACTAATCTTTGACTTTGTATATTCTAGCCCCCTGAACAGGTTGCTTTCCTCTGCTGGGGGGCAAGTATGGCTTAATGTCAGTTCCTCTTCCCCACACTCACATATGCCAGGGCACACTCTTGGTGGGCTGCATTTTTGGTAGTGCCAATCAATGCCATTGCACAGTTTTGTACATAAGCACTATGTGGATGAATGCCATGGTGTAGCTTTAAGTGGTGGTCACACTTGCAGCAAGCAAACAACAACAACAACCTCCTCCTCCTCCTATTTATTTGTATCCCACTCTTTCCCCAGAACTGGGACTCAAAGCAGCTTCATAATATTAAAAAACAATGCAATTAAAACACAGAAAAGTGATACATTAAAAGAGAATTACGAGTATAAATTGTTACAATATTAAAATAGATTACTTATTAAAAGAATAAAAATAAAGTTAAAAATAAAAAAAGTTAAAACAATTTAAAGGACGCTGGTCCTTTTAGAAAATTCTGATTTTAAAAGCCTGCCTGCATAAGAAGGTTTTAAACTGCTGAAGGGACCATTCTAGTTTCCATGGGCAGGAAGTTCCAAAGTACAGGGGCAGTCACTGAGAAGGCCATCTCTTGTGTTCTCACCAACTGTGCTTGTGATGATGGTGGGACAGACAGAAGGGCCTCTCCAGAGGATCTCAGGGCTCAGGCCAGTTCATACAGGGAGATATGATCTGCCAGATATCGTGGACCTGAGTCATATAGGGCTTTATAACCAGCACTTTGAATTGTTACTGGAAAAAACTGGCAGTCAATGGAGCTGTTTCAACAAAGGCATTGGATGGTCTCTGTAATCTGCCCCTGTTAACAACCTGGCAGCAGCTCTTTGAGCCAGCTGAATTTTCCAAACACTTTTCAAAGGCAGCCCCATGTAGAGCCCATTACACAGTAGTCCAAATGTAGCCAAGGCATGTACCACTGTGGCCAGATCCAGCATCTCAAGGAATGGGTGCAGCTGGCACACAAGTTTTAAATGTGCAAAAGCACTCCTGGTCACTGCAGAGATCTGGGCCCCCAGGTTCAAAGCTGAATCCAAGAGTACCCCCAAATTATGAACATGTGCCTTCATGGGGAGTGGAATCTCTTCTAACACAGACTGGATCCCTATTCCCTGATCTGCCTTCCGACTGGCCAGGAGCACCTCTGTCTTGTCTGGATTAAGTTTCAACTTGTTTGCTCTCATCCAGTCTATTACTGATGACAGAAACTGGTTTTGGACCAGGACAGCCTCCTTGGATTGAGGTGGAAAGGAGTAGTAGAGCCGAGTGTCATCTGCATTATTTATTTATGGTATTTATACCCCACTCTTCAGCTCTAAAGGCTACTCCGGATGACATCTCCCAGCAGTTTCATGTATATGTTAAATATCATAGGGGACAACACAGGACCCTGAGGAACCTCACAGGCCAATGGCTAGAGGGTTAAGCAGGAGTCTCCCAGCACCACTTTCTGAGTTTGACCCTACAGGAAGAAACAGTGCCAATGTAAAACAGTACCTCCAAGCCCCATCCTAGAGATGTGGCCCAGAAGGATTTTTGGTATCAAAAGCCTCTGAGAGGTCCAGTAGAATCAACAGGTACACACTCTGCCTGTCCAGTTCCCTGCATATATCATCCACCAAGGCAATCAAGGCCATCTCTGTTCCATATCCAGGTCTGAAATCAGATTGAAATGGATCTAGATAATCCATTTCATCCAGAAACCCCTGGAAT
Source organism: Urosaurus nigricauda (assembly GCA_034509955.1). Taxonomy (NCBI): domain Eukaryota; kingdom Metazoa; phylum Chordata; class Lepidosauria; order Squamata; family Phrynosomatidae; genus Urosaurus; species Urosaurus nigricauda. The sequence goes on from JAOEGL010000001.1 coordinate 100,110,661, forward strand.
TGAAAAGCCAATACATGTTCCAGTACCTTGCCTAAAAAATGGTAGGTTGGACACTGGTTAATAATTATCCTTTATAGTGGTACTGAGGGATGACTTTTTTAAACAAAGGTCTCACAACTGCCTCTTTTAGGCACATTAGGACTTTGTCTTGTTGTAGGGAGGCATTGACTACCTCCTTCACTCACAACCTATAGCCCAACTGTATGTATTCCCTTCCATTTTATATCACAATTTCTCCACCTTTCCCTCAGTTGTCTCAAATTAACAGCAGCTTCTCAAGAATAACCCTGATTACACTATTAAAGGTATTTCATGGCACTGGAAATATAAGCACTAAAATACTTCAAATCTCCTTTCTAAGGTCTTTCAGTGATTAGTCTGATTAGTTTTCAGAGCAAAGTTCAATGACAACCCATATATTTTAAAAAAAGAATACTTTCTGATCTGTTATCTGTAGGAAAAAGATATAACTCAAAGAAACCTGCTATTCAAAGAGAATTACTGAAGAGACAGCCACAAGACCTTAATAGGTTCAGAAGGCAGCAAACCAAGCAATGAGCCCCTTGAAAATTGCTTTAATGAGTTGTTCAGCTGACAACAGATAAACACTTCACACTACAATGAAGAACCCTGCAAGAACTCATTTAGCACAGCTAATGGGTAATTTTCATCTAATTCTACATCAATGACAAGTATTATTGTAAAGTATAATTTAACACAAGAGTTACATTATTGTCAGATAAGTTCTTATGATTTAGAAGACATATGAAAAGATGTGAATTAATCAGAAACTGGGAGTGGCTTCCATTTAAAGATTTTTCAACATTTGAGATACTATTTTGTTAACCCTGACAGGGAAGTAGTTCATTTGAACACAGTGGGGTTTACTTCTAAGTAAAAATGATTAGTGTAGGTGCTTAGCTAGATATTTACACTGCAAACCTAGGGAGGTTTACTCAGAAATAAGGCCCAGTGAGTTCAGTGAGGTTTACTCCCAGGTAAGCATGCATAGAATTGTAGCAATGTGGTGTAATTGTATGCATGTCCCCCAAATAAATTCTACTTTTGTTGACAAGCAATGCTCGTTGGGCACAAGAGGGTTGTCCCCAGGTAAGTGTACATTAAGACTGGAATATTGAAATACAGTACATTCTGATCTGCGAGTATTGTTAAAGCCAGTGGTGTTTTCTTTTCAGTAGTTGTGCATGAAATTTCAGCAATACTAATTGTTCAAAAAATAATGCTTAGAATATAGCAATAGCAAGTACATTTCTATACTGCATATTGGTGAACTAGCACTCCCCAAACAGTTTACAGTGTGTAAGCCAATTGCTCCCAACAAGCTGGGTACTAATTTTATCGACCTATGAAAGAAGCTAATTGCAAGGACCTTATTCTTCTTCCATAAGAGTAGCACTTACATACTGCTTCATAGTGCAAAGCAGTCTCTGTGTTAGCCAATTGCCCCAAACAAGCTGAGTACTCATTTTACTGACCTACTGAAGAATGGAAGGCTGAGTCAACTTGGAACCCTGCAGGATCGAACTTGCAATGTTTTGACTGCAGTACTGGCATTTAACCATTGCTCAACCAGGGCTTTCATATATTTCTATTATAATGTTCAGAGAAGGACTTTGGGAGATACCCATATTTCAGCTGTGTGCTTGGCATAGTCATCTTTCCTAGGTAAGATGTATAGTAGAAAAAGCAAAAGTGTGAATCATTCAGGCAAGCCTATTGCCCATGTACCCTGATGACAGAGTATGATCATCAGTAAAGGTAGGTAAAGGTATTCCCCGTTGACAAGGTAATCATGTCATGTCTGATCATATAGGTCACTGCTCATCTCTGTGACTAAGCCAAAGAGCCAGTATTGTCAGAGACTACCCTGTGACCATGTGGCCAGCATGATTGCACAGAACAGTGTTTACCTTCCCACCAGAGCAATACCTATTTATCTACTTGCATTTGCATGCTTTTGAATTGCTAGGTTGGCAGAAGCTGTGACTAGAGATGGGAGCTCCCCTCATCATGCAGCACCTGGGCCTCAAACTGCCAACCTGCCGAACTTGCAATCAATAGAGTCAACGACTTAACTACTTGAGCCACTGCATCCCATCATCAGCAATGTAATAATTTAGTTTATTTACTTATTAAAATATTTATAACCCACCTCTGTCGAGATCTCAGGGTGGTTTACAAATATCATTAAAACAAGTTAAACAGGTTAAAAACAGTAAGATAGTATGACTAAGCTAAAACTATCTTACAGAATATAATAAGTGAAAAACAGATTTTAACATTTTTAAAACTCTTTAAAACTATAAATAACAGTCTTTATTATTTATTAAATAAATAATGCATGGCCCACTCCAAAAGTGGACTGTGGTTGCTGGCTCCAACCCACTGCATAAGGAACCAGGTTATCCCAGCTCTTTTTTGCTCTATTCTAAAGAACCAGAGCGCAGTCTCGGCACAGCATTTGGCTGGATTGGAGGCATACATTGTATAAACAATGTGCCTTCAATCCAGCCCGAAGCCACTTCTTTTGGCCTGTGTGTTTTAGGCCTGAATTAACATAAAAAGTATGGAAATGCCTAAATAGCCATTGTAAGCTAGAACTGCTGGGCTTTTAAAATCCAAATACACATATGAGCAGAGGAAACAATCTACTGAATAAGGGATTTCAGCAGATGAGTTAGTGCAACTCTTTGATGTCTCTCTTCCAAATCTCATTCTTTTCCCTAATAAGTGGCCAACTATTGAAAGGCTAGATCAGGCTTACTACTTGGTATTACAGCCTATCTTCTTATGCTCTTTCGCTGAATTGCTACTGCCCTTACCAATCAAAGCTTGGAACACTCTTTTAATAAAATAGTTATTTCCTACCAATCATTATAATTGTGAGTGTGGAATTCTTTATGTTGCTTTTTATTTTCAAATTATTTGTTGCATTACTCTTTAGTACCACACAATATTACTAATGCATTCGTTTTTAATTACTTTTTCTAAAAGTTAAAATGAAAAAAAAGGCCAAAAAATAATAATAATCCCTAGATCTTCGGAACTCCTTTGGCTTTGGAAGGTCCTCCCCAGGGAGGATAGGATGGTTCCTTCTTTGCTCTCCTTCTGCCTGCATATAAAAACATGCTTATTCTGCCAAACTTTTAGAAATTGATTGTGATGGACTTTTAATGGTGTGCTGCTTTGTTGGTTTCTGTATAAATATCCTAATGGCAGCAGATCACATCTGATTTTGGAAGCTAAGCAGCTTCAGCTCTGGTTAGTGCCTGAATGGGAAGCCATCAATGAATATCAGGTGTTGTAAGCGATATTCAGAGGGAATGGTGAAATCCCTTCCAGGTATTCCTTGACTAAGAAAGCTCTATGAAATTCATAGGGTTGCTTAATGGTTTTGACTTTACAGACTATTTTTCCTCCCAATTACCTTTATTAAACTTTTTTTACTGATGTCTTCTTAGTTTTTAACCTATAATGTTTTTAATATGTTGTAAGCAGCCTTGAAAATAAGGATATTAATGCTCTTCAACATTTTCCTTTCCCCTTCTTCTTATGTGTGCTTTAAATCTGTGTCTGAGTGCAAACAAGCTGGGTTTCATTTCAGACGCCTTTCAAGTAGACTCATCAATATGATGGTAATAATAATAATATCAGAAAATATGGAGATCTACAAAGAGAATCCAGTCATCCAGTGCTTTAATTTAGGAATTGCAGCTGTAATCTGTATTGCTGTTTGGTGGTTTTGAAATGGAGGATTTTACTACCTACCATCTGTCATGATAATCAGTGACAAACCTTTTTTTTCAACAACAAATTCAACATACAGCACTGTGTAAATTTACAGCGCTATATAAATAAAGGTTAATAATAATAATAATAATCATTCTCATGTTCAGAATGTTATCTAGCCTTTACAATAATGTATCAGTGAACTAATTAATCAAGCATGAACTGAAATATGTCCCTTTTGAATTTTTCCCATTGAAAACAATTTTTCCCTGCCAGTCTAGGTGATTATCTAATAATGAGGTTATTGCCACTATTTCTATTGTTAACTGAGTATGACAAGAGAGGGGATACAATGACTAATGAGTGGGCGTCAGATGGAGAGAAATAATTTTTGCTCAGTCCACATCAAGAGCTGTTGCTAAAATGTAGGGAAAGGCAAGATATTTTTATTCAGTTTCTCAGATTCTCTCTTTCATAAACATTCCATTAGTATATGTATACATATATTGATATATACTGGGGGGTTTGTGTATAAATATATCTGTCTAAAATAGGTAAATAGAGCATTTATTATCAATCATAAAAATGCTTACAAATTTTATGAAATGATTGGTAACAGATATTATATGAATCATGAGCCAGATGTTTCAGCATCTGCTTCTTCAGTGATGTCTGCTGTAAATGAAACTAATAGACAGCATCCAGTGACAACTATAGAATTCAAAGAAACTCATTATGGAATTGTTAAGAGATAGTCATAAGAACCAAGATTGGCATTGCCACCTACATAGAGGCCATAAGGTGCCAAGGTATTAAGTTTTCAAATAGAAAAATTCTCTTGTCTTTCAAACCCAATTGGCTCAGAGAGTTTCTCTAAATAAATGTTGTCAGTCCTTTTGTGTGTGTGTGTGTGTGTGTGTGTGTGTATGAGAGAGAGTAATGAATAGGACATGAATGATTGTCCTTTCTGGCATTTATCCTTTCTGGATATTATCTTACATGTCAGATACAGCTTACTGCAAAATCAAGTACAGGCTCATACACTATTTTCCTGCTTGTTCATTTGGAATGAAGTGGAAGTGGGACTAATATTAAGAAGGCCTCTGTTTTCAGAAGTTGGCTATAGTAACAAGAGGAGATAGCAGAAGGAGGAGAAGGGACAGTAACTGCAAGAAGACTCCATTAAGTTGGTTTAGAGATTTATCCAACATGACATGGCTTCACAGCAAGATGTCCCCTCCTCTTTTCTTCCTGTTTTTGGTCCTTTGTTTCTTTTTTCCCCCTTGGGCCTCCTACAAATCTTTCTCTTGGACCTTCTATACTTATTCTGGGCCTTCATGTTCCTTGACCTGGGTATTCTCATCTGCTTCAAAATGGATGTTGAAATCACTGATTACATTTTAGATACCAGCAACAAAGAGTGCACATTTCTCTAGCCATAGTAATCTTAGCATTATGTTTATTTAAGTCCTGAACATGCAAAGAAGAGAGTATAATTTCTTGTACTTGGGTCCCTGCAAGACAGCCACAGGTACCTTACTTCTATGCCACTACAGGTTCAGAGCACTAGAAGAAACTTGGTTTACATTTCATTTTTTTTTAATGATGCCTCCAAAATCCCCCCAGGGAGATCAGGAGACCACACAGAACTAGCCAGGCCATTGTATGTCTGTTCAGTGGTAATTTGTCTGTTCAAATGGTCATGCTTTCATGTGCATATTGATATTTTGTTGTTGTTGTGTGCCTTCAAGTTCTGTCTGATTTATGATGATGCTAAGGTGAACCTATGACAGGGTTTTCTGAGCTTGAGAATATGTGACCTGCTAAAATCACTCAATAGGTTTCCATAGCTGCATAAAAATTCCACCTCTGTCTCCAGAGTCATAGTCCAATGTTCAAACCACTTTGCTAAGCTGGCTCATCCACATTACTACCACTGTTGTAAGGTGTAGGTGAGATTGCACTCCCTCAAGAGATGAAAGTTCAGAGCTTCAAAATAGTTACTTTTTTGAAATTCAATTCCCAGAATCTTGCAGCCCCCAGCTAAATAGTCAGATTGCTTTTTATTTATTCCAAATAATAATAATAATAATAATAATAATAATATGGATGTTAAAACTGCTGGTCAGAGGCTGATGATGAATATCCTTAATACTCTTCAGAATAAAGCTTTCATGAGCCAGTTAGAATACTAACCTGACAAAACAGAAGCCAGTGCTCTGAGCTTGCGTGAAATATTATGCCTATGCTTTCAGCTGCCAAAAATAATGAGATGAGTGGCACATTGCTGGTTGTGACCTATGCATAAGAAATTGTGCCCTGATCAAATGTTGACAAGCTAGAATTTGCTTCAGCTTAAAAGGGATTGAACTTTAAAGTAGAGAAAACTTGAAAGAACTGAAAAGAAAAAAATGGATGTATGCCGCCCATAGGAGAAACGCTTGAGGATGATGGCTGAGGGTTTAAGTAAAATGATATATGAAATTATAAGAGTTTACTTAGCTCCATGTTACAGGGAGATGTCTGATTTGACTTAATTCTGTTCTTGTCGCTTGTGTCATGTAATTCATGTAACCAAAAATAGCATACCAGTTCAGAAGGATGAGGACAAGATCTAACAAACTGATGGACACAAGGGAGAGACAAAAAGAAATTAAATTAAAAGGATTGTCTAATTTAGTTAGACAGCCAGTGTGGTGTAGTGGTTTGAATGCTGGACTAGAACTCTGGGAGGCCAAGATTTGGTTCCATGTTTGGTCATACAAACCCACTGGGTGACCTTGGACAAGTCATATTCTTTCAACCTCAGAGAGAGGCAAAGGCAAAGTCCCTCTGAACAAATCTTGCCACGAAAACCCTATGGTAGGATCATCTGGGGATTGCCATAAATTGGAAATGATTTGAAGGTAACAACAACACAAATGGCTCCAGATATGTTTATTTAAGACAGTAAGGCTTTAAAGGAAGTTTGAGTCTCAAGGATGGTTTGCGCATTCTGTTTGGAGACCAGTTCTTCAACTGAAAAGTCCCAGGACTTGCTTCCACTGACAATCCAAGTCCTGCTCATTTCCTTTGCTGAAGTTGTCAAGTTGGGTTACAGAGACCCACCATCATTTGGTAATTGTACCCCATGTTGTGACTGGGGCCCTGTGGACAATTGAGCTATAGTGTCCAGCCTTGGAAGTAGAAGACAACAAAGGTGCTGTAGTTGAGCTTCATAGGCCAACACATTGCACTTGTATTCAATAAACTTGTATCTTTTCTGTTTCATACTCTGCATTTAAGCCCTGGTAGACTGAAGTCTATACTTACACGAAACCTGATTCAAAACTTCTCATGGAACAGAAGAATTCAGCAGATTTATGTCTATGCTGGAACCATGGTCCCCAAAAACTGACTCCAGAGGTCTGGAAACTCTTTAAGCCAAATCTTGGATGACCCAGAAGACTACTTTAGGGAGGGAAGCAAGTTCTGGTACTCTGTATTGGATTTATCTCTTTGTTCTTGAGGACAGGAAACTCTATATCCATCTACTTATTTCATCTAAACATTTCTAGTGATGACCATCTGACTAAGAATACACACTGTGTCAAGCCTAATAACAGGTTTCAGGAGTTTGGCAACCATCATATAAGAGACAAAAATGGTTCTCATTTTTCATAAGATTCCATGGTCATTTCCTTGAAAAAGAAATGGTGGAGAAAAGAGCCATCATTTTAATTTTTTACTCCCCCTAAAAGTGGGTATTGTTAAATTTTTGAAATGTTGTCAATAGTTTAATTTCATTTTAATGTTGATCTTTTAAATATATTTTATATGTTTTAAATATATTGTGATCTGTCTTGTGTTCTGGTTTTGGGTAAAAGGCCAGCTGTAATTTTTTTTTTCAATTCTGTGGAGAAAAACAAATGAATCCCAGATATACAGTTACATAGTTCTTCTTTGTATTTTTCCATCATCTCAAATCTCAAATTTTCATTTGATTTCTTGGATTTTGTAGAACAGGTCTCTTGTTTCCCCTTTTTTGTCACTTTCTATTTCTCTGCATTGATTATTATATTAGTTCTTCTTGTCCCTTCACAAAACTTGTTGAACAGTCACATTCAGAGTTCTGACTATTTCTGTCCCCTTTAACTTTTACTTTTCATCTGTTCTTAACTGCATGAAGCGTTTCATTGGTGATCCCTTGAGGCTCCCCTTGAGGCTCCTCTTTCTTTATAGCTGCAGACAGAGTCTTTTTGCAGTCCTTTCTGGCAATGTCCCTAGCTTCATTCCAGATTTCTTCTGGCTCCTGGTCCATTAAGTTTAATAGTGCAAATCAGTTTTTCACATTATCTTTAAATTCTGCAAAGTTGTTCTTCAGGTGGCATTTCAGCATGATGGTTCAGTGTTCTTCTTGAGCTTTACTCTAATTGTTGATATTGGTAATTCATGAACTGGGCCACAATCTGCTCCTGGTCTTGGTTTTGCAGAGAGACTGGAGCTTCTCCAATTTTTGCATTCTGCATTCTATTTATGTACAGTGGACCCTTTCTATATGTTTTATATGATCTGTTCTGGATACCCCACCCCACCCCCATGTATGGGGAAAACTTGGGACCTCAAGTCCTGTTATTTGCTATTGGTACAGTGGCCCCCCGGGATACAAAGCCCCCGGGGAATGAAATCCCCAGGACCCGAAACGGCCGGGGCCAAAAAAAAGCCCCCGGGATCCGAAAAAATCCCCGTGTTGCAAAAAAAAAAAAAAAAGCAACCCGGGCCCTTTAAAACAGCGCGCTTCTGGCGCGCTGTGCATTAACTAAAGCGGTCCCCCGGATTGCGAAACACTTCCGGGTTACAAAAGTAATCCCGGAACGGATTACTTTCGCAACCCGGGGGACCACTGTACATGATATTGTGCACAGTGCAGTGTGTGTAGTACACGGGCTCGCACTATTTTAATGCCTGGGGCTTGCCATCTGCATAAGTTTGAATCAGGTGCAGTGTATTATATTCAATTTCTATATTGTTATCAGGTAATATCCATGCATATAGCCATTAAGGCTGAAGAGCAGGGTATAAATATCATCATCAATAATAATAATAATAATAATAATAATAATGTCATTTCTTGCAAACTGTTGGCCTCATAAAATTCAATCAGTTGCTCTCCTGCTTCTTTTCTTAATCCTAGGTGATTTTTTTCTACAATCTTTATTCTGCTCTGTTTCCTGTTTTCACATTCCAGTTGTCTACATTTAACTACTAATCCTATTTTGGTGTGTTATCAATTTCCTCCTGGACTCCAGCACTGAATCTTGTGATTTCTTCTTCTTCTGCCTCTGTAGTTGGAGCATAAATGTGGATTAAGTATATATCGATGGGTTTCTCTGAAGTCTTATTGACATGTTTTGGTCACCTTTGCATTATACCTGTTGACTGCTTTTGCTAAATCTCTCCTCATTGTAAATGCAACCCCCTTTCTTCTTTCATTTCCTGAGTCAAGCACTGTGCATTTATCTGGCTTAAAATATCCTATTTGTTAGCTCACTCAGCCCAAGGATTGCCATCTTTATGCATTCTATTTCTTGTTTTATTATGTCTAGCTTCTTCTGATTTATGCTTCCCATATTCCATGTTCCATAATATGTGTTGCACAACTTCAGAATTTCCTTTTGTGTTTGAGCACATCAACAGTTGGATATCCTTTCAGCCTTAATCCAGTTGTGTCTTTAGGAATGGCACCACTTGTATTTGTTTTCTGCTCTTCCTCAGTATCTCATTGAGTGCCTTCTGACCAGAGAGTCTCATCTTTTGGCACTATGGACTCTTTCATACAAGGCTAAATTGGAAGTATAATTTAAGGTCAATTCGAATGCAATCATGGGTTTTATGTTATTGCAAATTAACTCTTTGCACGCAAATTCGGGCAAGAGGGAAGCCAATTTGAATGCAATCATGGGTTTTACGTTATTGCGAATTAAAGCTTCGCATGCAAATTCGGGCAGGAGGGGGTTATTTTTGGGTAATGGGAAGTAATTCCGAACGGAGCAGGGGTTCATGTAAATTCGCTAAACAAGCGAATTTACATAAATCCGCATTGGCTCCATTCAGAGTTGGGAGAAATTCCTCCCCATTTGAAAGAGTCCTATCTCTTGTTTAATTTTGGGTTGTCTAATGATAGCATTATCACATAGTTTGCATGCATTTGGATGGCTATGTGTTTTCGGCAAAGGGAAGGTGAACAAATGTGGATAGATGCAAATTTGCACAGGAAAGTGAAGCTAATTTACCATCAATGTAAATGTGCAAAAATCTACAGCAGTGTGCATAATCCACTTACATATAGACTGAGTGATCCTCTGACAGTGTCACCCAACACTACTGATGCTTCCCAGAAATTGTTTGGTCCATTTAGTTTGACTCTTCAGCAAAAGCTTGTCTGACAGAGGAGACCCTACCAGCAGTATTGCTGCCATTGACACAGACTCTTGTCTTACAGGAGCATGCAGTCCCGCCAACATAGGAAGGCAGTGCTTTTGGTGGGACAGACAAATGATTATTAGTTTATGGCAAGCTATTTCAATATCACTGAGGGATGGGAACACATCCTTCTCTATCCTCCACATAAGAAAAATTTTAAGTTTCCATAAACAAGGAGGGAAAGCAATATAAGGCTCCTATTTGACAGTCCGGCTTATGGTCATGAGTATGCGTGGGCTGGAGACCATGGATCAGCTTGACCTTTAAAAATGATCCTTAGATTATAAAATGATTTGCCTCCAATGTAAAATTCATTGTGTGCTGCCTTGTGGAAGGCAAGCACTCTTTCAAATTGCTCTGCAGTGCCTAAAGGAAGTGAAAACAGGAATTAGTGATGTTAAGCCTTCTTTTGTTAACATCTGTGGGGGTTCTTTTTTCAGCTGCTCTTGGTATTTTTCCAGCACAAAGACAGTGCAGTCATACTCAGCTATATCAGCCCGCTGGGTTTCAAGAGGGACACTGTAAAGCCACATGAATCCAAACAAAATTGAAATATTTTCTCTGTCCCTATGCTTTGTTTGAGAAATAATAATAATAGGGTGATTAGATCTGCATAGGCTTCTTTGCTTCTCACATTTTTCCCCATTGTGACAGGGGTAAATCTTGGATAGATGTTATATGATCAGTATCTTTTAGAATTATAATATTTAAATATGCACGGAACAAATAGAAACCTTCAAGGAAATGAGAGAAGGGGAAGAAATAGATCCCCTCCCCCCCCAAATCAGTCATCAAAGTGGAAACAGGACTCACCCCACATTAAGTATACTGTCACAATATTAGGTATGACTAATAGTGGCATTTCCTGATATGAGTTAACATACTGTATTCCTATCCACAAGTGGACAGGTGCTACCTAGGCATCTAAAAGGCTTTGGTCTGAGTTCCTTTTGTCTGCTCTGCCTGCTTCTTAAAACTCCTCACTCAGATCTCATTGCTTGAGTCTTTCTACTTTCTGGCTTTCTGTGGATCTTTCTCTCAAGATAGGTAACTGCACCCACTCTCCCAAATCGCTATCCGATTTTGCTGCTCCATTTGATTAGTTCTCTGTGTTGGATGTTTGGTTGAATTGTATGTATGTGTGTGTGTGCTTTCTATATTTCTTCTAATAAATTTCATACAGTTTCACATGCCTGGGGTCTCTATCACTTATTACTGGTATAGCTGGTTCTGGATCCTGCATATTACATTACTCTCTCTCATATAGCCAAATTGAGTATTCCCCAAACTAATTACTCTATGTGGAGGCTCTACCAGCCACATAAAACTATATTGAATTTATTACTTGCTGGTTTAATTTAATTTTAGGGGGGGGGCGGTCGGGAAGGGGTATGATTGTTGTTTTACTCTTTTTAACTTTGCTGTACCCCGCTCCGATTACTTTGCTAGAGGAGCGGGTTATAAATAAACATTATTATTATTATTATTATTATTAATTTATAAATTAGAAATTTATTAGAAGAAACATATTGTAAAGAGCACACACATTCAACCAAACATCCAACACAGAGGACTAACCAAACGGAGGAGCAAAATCGGATAATCGACTTAGCGATCTGGGAGAGTGGGTGCAGTTACTTATCTTGAGGGAAGGTTCCATAAGCTGAACTCTGACAACCTGAAGGCACACAACAACAGCAGCAACAAATTAAATCACCAGTTTGAGGTTGCTTTGGTAGCTGCCCTGCTGCTGGGCTGGAGAACCAGGAAAAAATGATAATGGGTATACTCCAGAACAGTTTATACCCAGACAAGACATTTGTCTTCATGCCCATCATGTATCACATTATACAGTAATTTATTCCAATCTTAGTTTTTGCTTTTCAATTTAAAATCCATGTGAACATGAATGGAACTCAGGGACACAACTGAAAAAATACATTTTGCTGCCTGATGTGGAAAGATAAAATGGTGTCCTTTCTGGTTCAGATACAGAAGCTGCTCATAATGGCAGTTTAATCTTTGATACTGGTGTCTTCCATTGTACCATATGGCAGGAGGCCTACTTAGTGGACACAGGGCCAGTCATGTGAGACATGCACAACTTTTCCTCCAAGATCTCACTGTCATTCCCCATCTTTCCCAGTATTTGTCACCTTGCCTTGGGATCGGGGTGGAATGACCACACAATTCAATTGGTTTTAGGAAGCAGAGATGCAGTGGATAGAAGTGAAACCACTAGTGGGTTCTGCAGCAGAACCCACAATGCTGTTGGTAGGTTTCCAAAGGCAAATATATGGTGTGTAATCAAACAGTAAAAGAGGCTTTGATTTTTTCCGCTGCCAGCAGGACACATATTACATCTCTGTATGCTGCTTTGGAGACACACTCTTTGTAATATGGAGTCATCCCAGGAGTGGGCTGAGGAACTTGTGGCTCTGCAAATTTTGTTGGACTACAGCTTCCACTAACACTAGCCAGATTCGTCAATGATGAGGAATGATGAAATTTGTGATCCAACAATATCTGGAGGACCCCATGTTCCCCAGCTTTACAGTAACGTACCAGATGTTGTTTTATTTGTTCTTTGTAAATAGTACAGAGTTTCTGTCTGAAGGTCCATTTCATCGTCATTTCTCCTTCACTTGAACACATTCAAGCAACTATTTCCTTCCTCGATTCCCTGTGTTCTGGAGCCCTCCAGATGCTCTGGGTGTCAGTTTCCATAATCCCCAGTTAGCATGGTCAGGGATTCTGGGAGTTATGGGTGGCATGCTAACTGGGCCTTCTGGAGTTGAAGTCCACAGCATTTGGAAGACCACAAACTGAGAACTACATTCTTCTACAATTTTTGCTATGAACTGGCACATGAGGAGAAACAAATATGCAGCTTCTTTCAGTTCTTTAAGCACAACACCAGTTTTTTTTTTAGAGGGTACTATGACTCTGAAGTCCAGGATTCAAATCCTTGCTCTGACTTGGAAACCAGTGGGTGACCTTGGGCAACACTCTCTCACCTCAGAACAATCCTGAGATAGGTTCATCTTAGGGTCATCATAAATCAGAAGTAACTCGGAGGCACACAACAAGGATGACAATGACTTGCTTCATCTTCTACCCTTCCCTTGTGTGGATTTCCGTCCTGCAGTAGATTTGGACAAGGTATGACTTAGTGGATTACAAACTGTATGGGCCATCCTCATGATTTATGGCTTGGGACCATGACAGGAACAGTATAAGAAGAAAATATTCTACTCAGTTTTACAGTCAGAAGAAAAATCCTATTTCATAAATATAGATTTATTCTTAGGATGGTAGTAATGCACTTTAGAGGCCATATCATTTCACCTGTCATCTTGTGTAGGTTAATGTAATGCGTGGTGAATTGTGAATTACATACCTTCCAGGACAGTCCACTGGGAGATGATAGACATGGGTAAATATTGACTCTATAGAATGCAAGAGTTCAGGCTGGAAATGAAGCATATAATGACAGTGATTTATAACAAGCTGGAAAGACATAAAACAAACTGCCATCACTACTAGTGAGAGGCCTCTACTATGTGTTTCAGAAGCAAACTGTGTCTGATAAGGGTCATAAGCAACCCTTATTGATCAGAAACTATCTTGAAGTCTGCTGATATCAGTTCTTTGTCTGTTTTGTATATTTGGTAACTGTCCTTCCTTTGTGCAAAGTGCTACAAATAAACAAAGTACTACAATTAAACAATAAAAAAACCACAATATTGACCATAGATTGTTTATATAACTAAAGTAGACAATGAAGATGTTGAAATAGTTCAAGATTTTCCATATTGTGGCTCAGCCATTAATCAGAATGGAGAACACAGTCAAGAAATCAGAAAAAGACTAGGACTTGGAAGTGCAGCTATGAAGGAACTAGGCACGATCTGAAGTATCAAGATCTATAATTGAATACTAAAATTAGGATTTTCCATGCCATTATACCTCCCATTTCTATATATGGTTGTGAATACTGAACAGAAAGAAAATCATCTCATTTGAGATGTGGTGTTGAGAAAAGTTCTTCAAATACCATTGACAGCTAAAAAGACAAATGGATCCTAAAGCAAAGACACCAGATTAAATCCCATCAGATCTTGAAACCTAAACAGGGACAGCCCAGGTTAGTACTTGGATGGCAAACCATCAATGAATATCTGGTGCTGTAGGCTACATTTCATAGGAAGGAATTGGCAAAAGTACATCTGAGTGTTCCTTGCCTAAGAAAACCCTATGAAATTCATGGGGTCACCATAATAAATTGAACCCCCCCCCCCCCGAATAAATCTTGCTAACAAAACCCTATGATATTTTCGCCTTATGATAACCATAACACACAATTGACTTGAAGGCACACAACAACAAACAACTACAGAGAATGGTTTACAGTAGAGTGGTTTACGAAAAAAACAACAATAATCATTGGTTAAAATTAGTTACAAAGATCATTTCAAAACCTAGGAAAACGATGAAAGTGTCTGCCTCTCACCAAATGGATTACAATCTGTTTTTAACATTTTTTTGCCTTAAGCACGTGCTGTCACAATTTGCTGGAAGTAGAAAATTACTGTGTCCTCCACTCTTTCATTCAGGGGTTTGGGTGGCTAAGGAATTTATTCTAGTATGTGGAAGCCACCTTGCATCCCACATTGAGAGTAACAGCTGGATTGTAAATTAAATGAATGGTTGGACAATTCTGAAAAACTATAGTCCAAAAACATGATACTCCCAAGCTCTTCTGTAAATCAGTTTCAGAAGATGACCCTGATCTGTTGCATTAAAGAAGAAATAGATAAAAAGATAATAGGCACACTTCATCCATCCATAGCTTTCATAATATTACAGGTTTTTATCATGTCCTCCTTTTGTATTTTTCTAAATTAAAAGACCCATTCAGGATCAGTCCCAAGAGCTAAGAAACTGAATTTGTATCAGGCTTGTTTGTTTGTTTGTTGGAAACAAGTAATAGAGTAATAGCCTTAGGGAGCTGGGGATGTTTAGCCTGGAGAAGAGAAGGTTAAGAGGGGATATGATCGCCCTGTTTAAATATTTGAAGGGATGTCATATTGAGGAGGGAGCAAGCTTGTTTTCTGCTGCTCCAGAGAACAGGACTCGGAACAATGGATGCAAACTGCAGGGAAAAAGATTCCACCTCAACATTAGGAAGAACTTCCTGACAGTAAGGGCTGTTCGACAGTGGAACACACTCCCTTGGAGGGTGGTGGAGTCTCCTTCCTTGGAGGTTTTTAAGCAGAGGCTGGATGGCCATCTGTCGGAGATGCTTTGATTGGGAGTTCCTGCACGGCAGGGGGTTGGACTGGATGGCCCTTGTGGTCTCTTCCAACTCTAAATTCTATGATTCTATGAGAGTTTTCTTCCCGTTTTATTGGTATATGAAAATAAATCAAAGAGATGGAAAAGCCAGTTCTTTCCCATTCAAGAAAAAGCAGCATATAGTGCTGGAAATAAACCTAAAATAAAAACTAGGATCTTTAATCTAGAAGTTTGTAGTAATAGTTCATCAGTAGTCATCATCACTAATGAGTTGTACCCAATACCAAGACAGACAGAGACACGATACATAAGAGAGGTAGAGATTATATAGAGAAATGCTGGAGCAAACAGTATCCTTCTCACAGTGGAATGGATATTTGCTAGTGGACAAAATCCCTTGCTGGCCTGCAAATTGCTGGTTTGGGGGACCCTCTGAGGCAGATCTGGGTGGCAAGTAGGGTGAGGAATGGAAGGGAATTCCCATTATTAGTGTTAGCAACCTTTGCATGCCTTTACTAATTGCCGCTTTGCATGTATGCTGACTTGATGTTTGTCTGCTTTTTCACACCCACTTTCTTCTTGCATCATTCTAAACTGCAGCCTTTTCTCTCTTCCCTCTCTCTCTCCCATTAAGCCATGTATTTGATTATACACAAGAAATTTGTAAGTAAAGCTGCTTTTACAAACTTTCAAAGAGACTAAGCTTATTTCTTCTGCCTGCATAATCATGTGTGCAAGAGAAAGAGGGACAGGGAACTAGTTGTTAACCGACTTGTGCACTGCTAATTTCATTAATCTACTTGTGCAATTCACTGCTATCACTTATTTTCCAACATTTGACTGTGCAGAAATCTGCTTATGTTGGATTTAGTTTTATGAGTTTGCCATTTTTATTGTCATAGCATTCTGTTGTAACATTTATTTTGAGTGAGAATTCCAAGATGTTGTTTTATTTATACCCAACATTTACTCAAGAATGGGACTTTTACAACAGTTTTTCTATTTTCTTTTTTTTATCTGTGTCATGAAATAAAGATGCTGTAAAATGTAAATTAAAAAATAGTAGTAATGTAATTAAAATCCATGAAGAAAATTTACAAATCCAATTCACCATAAAACACAGTAAAGTACAAATTTGGGAACTAAAAACAAAGTAATAGGATCTAAAAGTAATAGGATCTAAAACTGCCATGAGTGCCACAGCGATTAAAATAGCAGGCTGTTAAAAGGACTGGAGGGAATAAAACCCACACAATTTAACTTAGCACAGAAATGACAACAACTGAGGCCAAAGTAAGCGTCTCTGGGGATAATAATCTGAGAACCATTCATAGCTAGAAAAGCCACAATTGAAAAAGGCCATCTTTCTTTGTAGCTACCCTTTAACTTCTAGGGTAGATATGATGTATGTGCATATATGTGCCTTCAAGTTACTTGTCAGCTTACAGCAACATCATAAATTTATAGGATTTTCTTAGGCAAGAAATACTTAGAAGTAGTTTTCCAGTTCTTTCCTCTGAAATATAGCCTACAGCACCTGGTATTTGTTGGCAGTTTCTCATCGAACTACTAACTAGGGTGGACCCAGCTTAGCTTCTAAGATCAGACAGGATCTGGTGCCTTCAGGGACATGATACAGGATTATAAAATTATTGATGGTAGAGTGTATAGGGGCTTTCTAGACTGGCAGGAAAGTGTGACATGAAGTTGCCTTTTCCTTAACGCTTAGCAGCTGTACCACAGCCTTTAGCTGGAGCTGCGCTGTTCCGCAGTTTTAAAAAAAGAAGCTGGGAACACCAGCACCTTTTTAAAGGCGCTTCTTCTCCCCTAAAACGCAAAAAAGAAAAAAAAAAGGAAAAAAAAGCATTTTCATGGCACACTTTCCCTTTTTCTCATCTAAAGGCTAGACTTTCATGCAGCCATGAACACACTTCTTTTTGCCAATCTAGAAAGCCCCACTGAGACAGAGGGAGATTTTTCTCCTTTTCTCATGTTTTTAGAACTTGTGGACATCCAATCAAATTGCCTTGAAAAAGCTTCAGAAGGGATACAAGGAAGTAGTATTTGCCACAATGTGTGTGAACATAAATATCACTTCATGGAAAGTTCCAGTAATTGACAGTCTGTTCTGCATGGGCAAAATCACAAGGGGGATCCATTTTAAGGTGTCACATTTTAATTAGGACACTGACATTGGAGTGTGTCCAGACATAGGCAAGCAAAATGGAAAGACATCTTAGAAAAATAAGTTTTAGGAAGAACATTCAAAAGAACAAACAAACAAAAAAAGAACTGGGTATATTCTATCTGGAGAAGGAAAGATGAAGGAGAAACATGACAGCTGTCTTTGCATTTCTGAAGGGATGTCCTAGAGAATATGGATCATATTTGTTCTCTGTTGCTTCCAGGAGCAGGACCTAAAGATGAAGGAGAAATATGACAGCTGTCTTCACATTTCTGAAGGGATGTCCTAGAGAATATGGATCACATTTGTTCTCTATTGCTTCCAGGAGCAGGACCTAAATGGAAACTGAATGGGTGCAAAATGAAACAACGGCCATTCCAGCCTCTGTTTAAAGACCTCTAAGGAAGGAGACTCCACTACACTCCGAGGGAGTGTGTTCCACTGTCGAAGAGCCCTTACTGTCAGGAGGTTCCTCCTAATGTTGAGGTGGAATCCCTTTTCCTGTAGCTTGCATCCATTGTTTCGCATTCTAGTCTCTGGAGCATCGGAAAACAAGCCTGCTCCCTCCTCAATATGACATCCCTTCAGATATTTAAACAGGGCTATCCTATCACCTCTTAACCTTCTCTTCTCCAGGCTAAACATTCCCAGATCCCTCAGGCATTTCTCTTAGGGCATGGTTTCCAGACCCTTCACCATTTTAGTCACCCTCCTTTGGACACGGTTCAGTTTCTCAACATATTTTTTTTAATCGTGGTGACCAGAACTGGATACAATATTCCAGATGGAGCCTGACCAAAGCAGAAAAGAGTGGCACTATTACTTCCCTTGATCTAGACACTGTTCTTTTATTGATGCAGCGTAAAATTGCATTGGCCTTTTAGCTGCCGCATCACACTGTTGATTCATATTCAACTTATGGTCAACTTGGACTCCTAGATCCCTTTCGCACATACTTTCATTCAGCCAGGTGTCTCCCATTCTATATCCGTGCATTTCATTTTTCCGCCCTAAGTACAGTACCTTACATTTCTCTGTGTTGAATTTCATTTTGTTAGCTTTGGTCCAGCTTTCTAGTCTATTCAGGCCCATGCATGGCACACCAATGTATGGAGCGGGAGCACTGTACAACTACACAACTGTTAGGGATATTGCAGTCACAAGGTATCTATGTTGAAGAGTGGCCAGGATCAGATGACCACAGGAGTCTAAAATCCTCTTTTCTTATCTTTTCTATGACATATGTGTAAATATGCAGACTGTCATACTGATATATAATGCCTATGACATCAATCTAAGCCCAAAAGAGATGGGCCAAATGGCATGGTTTCTGGCTACGTTCAGGGCATAAGAGTTTAGTTGATGCATGCTCTAAACACAGAAATAAACCACACTGCCTTGTCTTCCCAAAGGACCCAGGTCAAAAAGGGGCTCAAAAATCTACTCCTTTTCGGCAGCCCGGTTCAGGACTGGGGCTGGGTGTGTGCCATTGCTGTGGCCCTGGCATGAACAGTGCTGCAGTGGTTCTTTGTAGTTCTTTAGGTCCATCTGTTTCGGGCCCATGTCTCCCAATGTTATGTGATACTCAAATAAATATAAAACCTTGCTAAGTACCTACTAATTTCATGTGATAGGCTTAAATACATTTAAAAACTTTGGTAAGGTTTGTACAATACCTTAGCTGAAATAAAGAGTACTTGAATAACTTCATATAATAATTGCACGTTGTGATTGATACCAGAATGATAAAAGCAAATCACTTGTCAATTATGATAAAGAAGGGCAAAAGAACTGACTGGTTTTCAGAAACAGAATAGATTGTTGTACAATAAATGTGAGGGCACATTCTTCCTGACACTGGTGCAGAGTCAGAGCTTATGGGATAGGAGCTAAAGTGGCAGAGCAAAGTAGTGGGGTGAGACAGCAAGGAAGTAATGCAGGCCAGATACTGCAGTGCCTGGGGAGATCCAAGTGAGTATCTTGCTTCAATAAGGTCTGACTCTCATCTGAGGACTTTTTAAATCTCTTGGCCAAGATTATTGCCCCTAGGCTCCATACCTTCCCACAAATAAAGCCTCTAGCATGAAATCTAGCACTTCTCTCTCCAACAGCTTGTGTTGGGCACACTGATGGCATCAGAACACCAATGCCAGGGATTGTGAAGCTTTTCAAGGAGAGTGTGCTGTCTCAGCACTCAAGCTAGGCTGAGAGGTCCACAGTCAGTCAGGGCTCTTCAGACTCAGCACAGGGCTCTTGCGCATGGAATGCCCATTTTCTTCATGCTTAGACTCTCCAGTAGGACTTCGCTTTGGGTATCTTCTGCTTATGTAACTGGTTCCTCAGTCTCTGAGTTCATATCCAAGCTACTGCTAGATTCTGGTTCATGATATTTCCAAATTTAATTCTCTTAAAGCATGGTGCAACTAATTCAGCACTGTGCCAGTTAATTGCACCAAGATGGATCTAGCAAAAAAGCTTGCCTGATCTGTTTGCAAACTGGCCTCCAATATGCTCACAACTACATCACAACCCTCTGAATACCATGCAGCTCACCAAATGAAAGTATAACCCAGTCACACTTTCTATATGTGTTTATGAAGATGAATGATGGCAGCAGAGGGTGATTTTCCTGTTTGGGAGAATTAATTTTGGAAAAATTAATTTAGATTTGATATGGGTGATTGGTTTGTGTTTTTGTGGAATGTTTTTTTCGGGGGTGGGGGGGTGGGAGGAGTGTAGAACTGCAGGTACAAATGTGTGTGCCTATCTTCTAGCTACCCCAGTTTACCTTTCTATGAAATAGGTTTAGTTCTGGAAGTAAATTTTTGACTGCTCGTGTTCTGTTGACAGTCATTTTGTAGTTTCCTCCTGACAGTCATTTTGCAATGGTAAACACAGCATTTTCTCAAAAATCTAAATGTACTCATGAAACTAAAAAAGTTAGAAGACTATCTGTTTAAAGACTGAGATAAGTAGATAAAGAGGAATAAGGCCTCCTTATTTGAAGTGTGATTGTTGTACCTTCAAGTCATTTCCGACTTATGGTGACCCTAAGGCTTAAGGAAAAACTTCATGGTTTTCTTGGCAAAATGTCTTCAGATGGGGTTTGCCTGTGTCTTTGGACTCTTTCATACAAGGCTAAATCGGAAGTATAATTTAAGGTCAATTCGAATGCAATCATGGGTTTTATGTTATTGCAAATTAACTCTTCGCATGCAAATTCGGGCAAGAGGGAAGCCAATTTGAATGCAATCATGGGTTTTACGTTATTGCGAATTAAAGCTTCGCATGCAAATTCGGGCAGGAGGGGGTTATTTTTGGGTAATGGGAAGTAATTCCGAACGGAGCAGGGGTTCATGTAAATTCGCTAAACAAGCGAATTTACATAAATCCGCATTGGCTCCATTCGGAGTTGGGAGAAATTCCTCCCCGTTTGAAAGAGTCCTTTGTCTTCGCCTTGCTCACAGTCACCAAGTAGGTTTCCATTTCTGAGTGGGGATTCTAACCCTAGTCTTCCAGAATCATAGTTTCTGGGTGGAAGAAATCTCAAATTATTGATGTATGGGGAAGTATGCTCTGATTTCCTTTATCCATCCATTTTTCTTGCTTCCTCTCTGCCTTTTTCTTTCTCATCTTCTCAACTTTCCTGTTGTGATGGCACTGAATAGACTAAACTTGGGCTAAATAGGACAATGGTACAAAGAGATGCCAGAATGGCTATTAGAGGTTGCTTTATTTGCAGGTGGCACAAAGCTGGTGTCACTTGCATTGTAAAAGAACCAGATTGTCATTTATATCATTTCTTCTCCTTGCAGCTTATCTGGCTTTAAAAGAGACAACCATGTGCTAGCTGCCCACAGCAAAACAATGTAGGAACCTCACACTGATTTGCTGAATATTTTATTTGCCATCTGGGTGGCAGACTGCAAAATGATATAGACACATTATATGAATGAAGGAATCCATTTCTAATTAAGGAACTTTTTTCTCTAGCCATCAGCATGAAGCCTAAGAAAGATATTGAAAACCGTGTTTTGGGGGGCAGTTTTATTGTTTTTTAATAGAGTTATACACACCTTTCTCCGCACAGAAGTACTCAAGGCAGTTAACAATAATAAAATTAAAATTTAAAATATATTCAATTATAGCAAAGAACAGATTAAATAAAACACAAATCCCTACCCCCAGATTAAAACTCATTAGTAAAGAAGAAAACAGCATGTACCTTCTTAAAAGCCATTTTCTATGACCACTCAGCTTAATTGTCAAAGTCCAGCTTAAAATATAAGGTCTATGGCTGAAGTAGAAGGACAAGAGAAAGAGGGAGGTCCAGGCTATCCTAGCTGAGTAGGCTCAGTAAAGCCTGGACGTGGCCACAAAGAGCCCTTCTATTTGTTTTGCTGTTGTTCTGTGCCTCCAAGGCATTTGTAATTTATGGTGACCCTAAGGCAAACCTATCATAGGTTTTTTTGGGCAAATTTCTCCAAAGGTATATCTCCAAAACAATCCTCTATGTGCCATGGACCTGGAGGATGGTCTCTCCCAAACATCTCAAAGCCTGAGTAGGATTGTATGGAAGAGTATGTCCCTTCCTCATTCCATGGGACTTACTCACAAATTTGAATGGTGATAGAACCCAAAGATATAGCTGTGTTTGTCTACAGAATCAGTATGCAGAGAGATCTTGTAGTGCTTTTGAGACAAACTGAAAGAAAGAAGTTGGCAACACGAGCTTTCGTAGATTACAATCTACTTCCTCAATAATGCATCTGAGGAAGTTGATTGTAGTCTACGAAAGCTCATGCTGCCAACTTATTTCTTTCGGTTAGTCTCAAAGGTGCTACAAGATCTCTCTCCATACAAATTTCAATGATATTAGGAGTCCACCTAACATTTCACAGATGAAGAACATGAGAATGTGGTTCAGATTTTTGTTGTGTGCCAAAGAGGAAGAAAGTGCTGTTGTGTCTTCAAGTTGTTTCCGACTTATGGCAGTCCTATGTTGATTGTATAATGGAAAGATTTGTTCAGAGGATTTGGCCTTCCTTTGGTCACAATTTTAGATTTTGGACTATTTCACATTTCTGGATAAGGGGCAGAAAAATGGATGCAAGCTCCAGGAAAAGAGATCCCACCTAGAGATTAGGAGGAACTTCCTGACATTAAGAGCTGTTCGACAGTGGAACACACGCCCTCAGAAAGTGGTGTAGTCTCCTTCATTGGAGGTTTTTAAGCAGAGACTGGATGGCCATTAAAATTATTATTAAGCTTTATTTATATAGCGCTGTAAATTTATACAGAACTATACATACAATCTATTGAATTAGATGGTTCCCTGCCTTCAGGTTTACAATCTAAAAAGACACAACACAAAAGGAGAAGGGAATGGTGGTGAGGAATGGTGAGGCAGTCAGGGAGAAGGGAATGGTGGTGGGGAATGGTGGAAGGGGATCAGGTCCAACATTTCTTCTCTCCCTCTGAGGCAAGGACCAACACAGATGGATTGGAGGGAGAGCTATTCTTAATTGAGGCCAGGACCCATCGGCTCAGGGTGATCCTGTGAATGAGACATCTCCAAGACCCCCTATTCTCTACTGCTCTGCTCAGGTCCTTCAGAATCAGGCCCATGACCTTCCTAATTGAGTCCAGTCATCCAGTATGTGGTCTTCCTATTTTTCTACTCCCTTCTACCTTTCCTAGCTTTATTGTCTTTTCAAATGAGTCATGCCTTCCGATGATGGGGCCAAAGTGTGACAACCTGAGTTTCATCATCTTGGCTTCCAGGGAGAGTTCAGGCTTAATCTGTTTTAGGATCCATTTGTTTGTCTTCTTGGCTCTCCATAGTATCCTCAGCACTCTTGTCCAGCACCACATTTGTCACTATACAACTCTCACATCTTTACATAGCGATGAGGAATAATGTGGTTTGGATGATTCTGACTTTAGTGCTTAGTTGTATATCTTTGCATTTTAGTATCTTGTCTAGTATTGTTTAGGATATTATTCTTATAATAAGGTATACTCAAGCTGTAATAGTGTGAACTATGGCCCCAGGAAATCCATAGGTAACACTAATCTGTTAAAAGATCATGTAAGCACTATTAGTGCTTTCCTGTTGTGTTTGCTGCATTGGAATTGGAAAGGGTGCATGGCACATACTCAGATGTATGATGTGCTTTTTCCCATGGAGGAGGTGGGAAAGGCAATAAGTGTACAATGCTCACAAAAATTAGCAATACAATGGATCATGTGTGGCTAAGACAAATAGAAACCATTGTGATTACTGCTGCTCTTAATAGGACTTAAAATCATTTTCACAGCTATCAGGATGGTTTCTGTCACAGAACCCTAAAATGTGTCAGTTACTGTATATGGCTTGACCAGCAGAACTGCTATAGTGCTGTAGTTCAAAAATGAGGAGGATTTAGGAGAAAATTCTAAGTAACTCACATAAATATCCACCCCTGAATTCTGTAGAATGGAGTTATGGTAGTTGAACTGATGGTAATTAGATGTGTCAAAAATAATTCAATATTGTAGTGTCTATGTATCGTGCATCAAAAGCCTCTCTCAACAACTGGATAGCAAGAAAAGCACCTTGTTCTTGCTAAGATGTCTTGCATAAAGAAAGCTCTTGAGGTATATGAGTTTTTAAGGAACATGAACCTGTTTTCCTTTCCTTACTTCAGTTGTATTCATGATGTTGTTGTTGTTGTTTTACATCTCAGAGGCACAAGTTAGATTTTCAGCTGTTTAATTCAGAACATTTCAAATATAGCTGTTTCGTTTTTTTCTTCTTCTAGTGACAACCATGTCAACTCAAAAAAGAATATGTGTTTTAATTTAAAGTGACAAGTGGCAATTTTTAACAGAACATTTTATAAGTCTTCAGATACCATCTATGCACAATGTTCTCAGTCATCATTATTATGCTGATTAAGAATGCTCACTAATGTTAACACTCAGCCTGATATGTTATGTTATTGCTTCACATGTTATGTTTTTTTAGCATATGCTATAGTAGAAAGACTACTAAAATGCATACACACATATATAAGCAGAAAATAGAAAGGAGACAAACTCCATATGCTGCTAGATGGTCAACTTTATTCTACAGTGTATTTAAAATGCAGAAAAGTCAAAAGTGTGTGTGTGTGTGTGTGTGTGTGTGTGTGAATGCTTATGCAAGGCATGCTATACAGCCATAAAGGTAGATGCACCTGGCATCTGCTGGGTCATTGTTTGCATTTGAGTAGTGCAATTACTTAATTAAGAATTTCTTATTTCAGAACATTTCAGAGAACAAATTGACACTCATTAGTTTGGGAATTTCTCTTTATGTAGATTAAAATTGCAAATGACCAGGCTTCTGACCCAGGCAACTGAAGGGTTACACGGCAGTGAAGATCTTGAAGGTCATCTGTGGTGCAAAGTAGGTTTTTTAAAAATATAATTCCACATTCCTTATTAACAAGTTTTTAAAGATTTTCCCCAAAACAGATCACTGAGAGACCCCCAGTGCACATCTCCCTCCATTGCAAGAACTATTGATGCATATTATCTGCTTCCTGTTCTTTAACCAGTTTTCAATCCATGAGAGGACTTCTCATCCTATGATTTCTAGGTTTGTTCAAACTATTTGTTCATCTATTAAAAG
This sequence comes from Urosaurus nigricauda, assembly GCA_034509955.1. NCBI lineage: Eukaryota > Metazoa > Chordata > Lepidosauria > Squamata > Phrynosomatidae > Urosaurus > Urosaurus nigricauda. The sequence goes on from JAOEGL010000001.1 coordinate 100,136,013, forward strand.
TCCTTTAACAGTCCCAGTGGAAACTGTCTACTGGATCACTCCTCTCCATGTTTTTAAGGACACTTTTGAAGAACTGTACTCTTAAAAAGACAGTGAGCCAGAACTTACCTTTGCAGAACCCATGTCATTTTTTTTTATCAGAGCATACTCTTCTATATATGCATGAAAATTTTAATCTTTAATACGTAACATTTCCTACCAATTTACCTGGAACATAATTAAAGTGGGCAAGAATTTCCCCAAATCTCTCCTGCTTTGTAAAAATGATGTTCCATTGGCTGCACTTCGATGTTCAGGTACTGAGACTCATCTTAGGGACATGTTACTTATACTAGTTCAACAGCAGCAATTTCATATTTGAGTTCTTTAAGAACTCTTGGGTGGATACATATGGACCCAATGATTTGTTTATTTCTAATTTATTAATACAAACTAAAGCTTCCTCTCTTGTCACTATGATTTGCCTCCACACTTTACCCTCTTGGAAATATAAGCTCAAGCAGAATTGTTTCCTCTATTTCCAGTAATGGAGACAGATGAAAAGCATCCAGCTTTTCTACAATATCCTTATTCTCCTTCACAGCTACTTTAATTTTATTCCAACTGTCTCTCTGAATGGCTTTCTGGTCCTAACAGTGATGACATATTAGCAATATGCTTCTGAAAATTCTCTTTTGCATCCCTAACTTTCTGCTTGCATTTCCTTTGTGCTGGTTTGGCATTCTTTTAAGTTCATCTCATTTAAGCTATACTGTACTTTCAGTTTCTGAAAAGTCTTTTAAAAATCTCTGCTAGATTTTTTTTACTGGATAGACTTGTAAGTGAGAAGATTCTCTAGTCCTCTCTTAGAAAATTCTATGATTTAGATGGTTGTCTTTCTTCTGCAAGATTGTCTGTCTAACCACCTTAGTTGAAATTCCTCGGATCATTTCTCTCAGAGGCCATTAAGTGGCAGAACATCTCAAATACTACTCAAAAACTGCTGTGACCTGAATTAAGAGGACAACATTCAACTTCTGCATCTATGGCATTCACTATTGCTTGAAATGCAGTGTCTAACTGTGTACCTAAATTATATTTAGAACTAAAGGACTTGTGAAAACCAGTCCTCATCCACTACCAAACAAACACATATATCAGATTTTCCAAACCTGTCAGCAATTCATCCTAAGAGAGGTAGTAGAAAGACCTTTACTAATCACTTAGATAAAGAAAGTAATTAAGCTATTGATCCCGGGCTACTTCATTCTCTGTTAGATATGCAAATAGACTAATAATTGAGATAGGAAGTCCAGGTGGAGAATTTTTAAACCAATCTCTGTCAAGATCAAGAAAGAAAACAATTTGCATTTTAATTTTGTTGTTATATTTATTTATATTCCTCCTGTCCACACTGGGGCCACCATCATGGTATAAGCGACACACAGCATACAGATGTTGTTGCATGTCGCTTACATCATTGATGAGCCACAGTGCACCAATGGCGCACTCTTGACGTTTGCCCCATGGACTTAAAAGAACCCAGTTTTTCTGGGTTGTTTTTGGTGTGGAGGGATGCCATGTGGTTTGGCTGCTGCAGCATCCCTCGGGAACAAAAACGGGCAGCTCCAGACTGCCTTTTCAGGGCAGTCTGTCAAGCCCCTCTGTCTCATTTAATGAACAACTTTCAAACAACTAATATTATCAGATCTTCAGACAAAATTAACCACAGTGCATTGGAAATTCATAGGACTCATAGGACCTTGAGTTCATATGACTCAAATGAAAAATGAATGGTGATGTGTAATCCACTCCCATGCAGGTTTATTTAGAAAACAATCTTATTAGGTTAAATGGGTTTTATATCCTGGTTAAGAGGTAAGTCGAGCACCTGAGGCGGTGCAATAAAGTCCTTAGTTGTATATTCCTGCATAGCATCAGGTTGGAATAGATGGTCCTTGTGGCCCCTTCCAACTCTATGATTCTGTGATGATATTGTTAACCAGTCTGAGAAGCAAGCAAATGGGGATCTTGGCAAATGGGCAGATGAAATGGAAGATGTTCCATTCTCATCAAGAACATCGAGCTCTTGGAAGAAAATGCATCCAGGAAGGAGGGTGTAGAAAACTGCCAATTAAAATTTTATCAGGACAACAGGTTTCAGTCTTCAAATTATGGAAGTCCTTGGTTGAGCTATTGTTCAGTGTTTGGGACATGGCCAGAGAGTTATGAAATAACAGGGAATTCTCTCTCTCTGTTTATCTCTTTGTCATGGGGTGGGGAGGCCCATGAAGTTTAAGCCCTTCTTAAGACAGTAGCAGTTGCTGGTAAAGTTTGGCACTCTGGCTCAGAGAACAAAACATGGTGTAACTACTGTCCTACATGTCATGACCACCTTCTGGGACCATTCTGACAAGGCTCCAAACTCTGAAAGTTGCCTTGTTGGGAGTAGGGAGGGAGAATCCCCAGGATCCAAAGATCTCTCAGCCTTTCAAGACTGAATTGAGCAAGATTATTTGATTTCCCTCCTATTGTTTGCAATCCGGATTAAAAAATAAACTCCCTTTGTAGTTAAAAGTGTGTGTGCGTGGAGGGGAAGAGGACCCAAGCTTGAGGAAGTGGGAAATAAACTGATAAAAGTTCCACCAACATCCTTCTGCTCCTTTTTTACCAGCAGGCAAAGATCTTTTTATTTTGACAGGCTTTTGGCTTTTAATTGATTGTGTAGAAAAGCTGTTTAATGTGGTGTGGTGGGCTTTGCCCTTATATTTTAAATGTTTTGAAATGCTTTTAAAATCAAATATTAATTTAATTTTATAGTATTGTCTATTTAATGGCTTTTTTAACTTTAATACGATGCATTGTTTTAGTTGCATTTGTTTTCAACTTGTACTGTAAGCTACATTGAATCCCATATTATAAGAAATAAGCAATATAAATAAAATAAAATAATAAATATTTGTATGTGTTATCAAGATAGTGGCATGGCTTTGGATGAAATGCAGCTTCTAGGCTTGCCTTTAGGATTATTTGGTAAAGGTAGTCCCTTGCATGAATGTTTAGTTGTAACTGACTGTAGGGGGCAGTGCTCATCTCTGTTTCTAAGCAGAAGAGCCAGCATTGCCCAAGGACTGTTCTGGTGTCATGTGGCCATCATGACTGCACCTGTTACCATTCCACTGAGAATTGGTACCTATCTATCTACTTGCATTTGCATGCTTTTAAACTACTAGGTTGGCAGAAGCTTTAAACTACTAGTGATAGGAGCTTACCCCATCATGCGGCACTCGGGCCTCGAACTGCCAACCTTCTGATCTTCCGATCATCGGAACTGGCATCTCAACCACTGAGCCACCGCATAAGTACACACATATTTATATTGGGATTAAATACCATTAAACCCAGCACAGCATACTTAGAAATAGACATATATAGCTTTTATAGCCAAATAATGACAGCTGTGGGAAGTTTAAGACTGGGCAGATATTTTATTTTAGGACTGCTAATTTGCTAGGCCAGTTATCCTAGATCACATTTATAGACTTGAAGGCTAAGGACACATGGATTGCAGTCATACCAGTATCCTTAACGTGAAAAGGATAATTAAGATAACCTTTGCAACAAAGCTCCCGGTAATTTCTCTCTCTCTGTGTGTGCATCATACATAAGGACAAAATTTGAACAAGCAGTGGGAAGTGTTCCAGTTCAGAACATCATCGTAGGTGATATGTTAGTTATTGGAACAGAAGTGCTTGTTCTGTTCTGAAACTGCACTAGTAGGCAGAGTGCAAGAAGTTCAGAAGCTGAAGAAACAAGAGATATTTAGTTACAAACATCCAAGATTAGAGGCCAGAGATTAGAACATTGACTGAGTAGGAGTAGTATGGTGGCAGAGTCAAGAAACAGTCTAGGGTTATAAATCAACTACTCACAGCAGCAGATGCAGATTGAGAGGTAAACCAAATGTTTTCAGCAATTTGAATGGAGGACCCCCCCCCCCCCCGGTAATGTCAGCCTGTTCATCCACACCCATCTTGCAGACCAGATTTCAAGAGTACATTTCACAGCATTCTCTCTCACTTTACCTGTAGGGGAGGGTTTGGGTTTGTGCCAAACCCCCAAACCTGTAACTTTCTTGAGAACCTGAAGCTTTTTCTCTAACTCCTCTTGTGGAGGACTCAACTGGCTATCAGGCTGCTTTTTCTGCTATTTTCTTCTCTCTCCACATCAACAAGAAGACAGCTAAAGATTTCTAGTGTAGTAATAGTAAGGGGCACAGTGCTTCAGCCTTTAAAGATGCCGACTCTGATGATCGCAAGGTCGGCAGATTGAGACCCAACTGCCAGATGATGCAGTGAGCTCCTGCCACTAGTCCCAGCTTTTGCCAACCTAGCAGTTGGAAAGCATGTAAAAGCGCAAGTAAATAAATAGGTACCACATTGGTGGGAAGGTAAACAGTGTCCCATGCACCTCAGCGCTTATGCATGATGGCTAATGATCACGGAGTTGTTTTTGACAATGCTGGCTCCCTTGCTTACTAATGGAGACGAGCACTACCCCCTACAGTTGGACAGGATTTGACAATCATGTCAAAAGGGAAACCTTTCCTTTACCTTTAATAGTAAATTTAAATACCAAGTTAGAACTAACAGAAAGTGTAATAAAACACCCTCTTTTTGACAGCTAAGTTATTAATATAAATGGTGGGGTTTTTTTTTAGAAAAGGGGAAAAGAACTGAACAAAGATTTTTTTCTGAAACATATTAGATATAAATATGCCCAAGGTGAGGTATTGATAAAAGGCTCTTATAAGATATAATAATGCAAGTTTTTAACAGATTGCTTTTGACAGAATAAAGTGAAATAAATAATGGATGAAAGGTTTTGTGTAGCAAGATTGGGAGATATTTATTTCACCTATTCAAAATTATATATACTGAAATTCAATTAAGCTTAAAATTGAAATTGAAGGATATTTTTCTACTGAGGTACCTACTACTATCTCCTTTTATTCAATTCTGTGGAAATGATCTGATTCATAAATTGTAAATATAAATTGTAACAAGCATATTTCCCCCATGTTAATACTGCCATGTAGGAATTTCTTGTCTGCAGTCTCCACTCTGATTGATGATTGAGCCCAAGTATGGAAAATTCCGAACGATATTGATCTCTACATCTTTTACATTAAAGTTATGTACATCAACTGTAGTCCTAATTTTTTTCTTGATATTCAGCTGTAAACCTGCCTTTGCATTTTTGCCTTGACTTTCTTCAACAATCTTTCCGTATCTGTAATATTTTCTGCATAAAAAAGAGCGTATGCTCAAGCCCCATTATACCAATGGGGCTCGAGCTCACCGTGGGTGCATGCACACCAGCCACAGGTGCAAGCATGCTTGCCATGCACCCGTGCACCGGCCACAAGCCCCATTAGATATAATGGGGCTCATACCCACCGTGGGTGTGCACGCGGTTCCTTCCCCACTTCTGGGACAGCTTCCGCATAAGCTGGAAGCCGCCAATAACGAGCCTGCATATAGAGCGGGCTCACTGTATTATAGTGTCATCTGCATATCTTAGATTGTTGATGTTCATTCTCCCAATTTTCATGCCCCCCCTTTTTTGATTCAATCCTGCTTTTTGTATGACATTCTCAGCATAAAAATTAAATAGACAGGGTGGTAAAACATAGCATTGCTTGACTCCCTATTCAATTGGAACCAATTCAGTTTCTCCTTATTCTGTCCTAACAGTAGCCTCTTGTTATGAGTACAGGTCATGAAATGTTGTGGCACACCTATTCTTTAAAAGTGATCCATACTTTCTTGTGGTCAATACAATCAAATGCTTTGCTATAGTCTATAAAGGACAGGTTAATCTTGTGAAACTCTTTAGGTCTTTATTTATCCCATTTATTTATCCCTAAATACCTTTATTTATCCCTAAAATTTATCCCATGTATGATGGCTATATGATTCCTAGTGTCTCTTCCTTTCCTGAACCCTGCTTGGACATCCGGTAGTTCTCATTCCATATATGCTAAAGAGTCTTTGTTGTAAAATTTTAAGCATCACCTTGTTTGAGTGAGAATCAATGCAATAGTTCAATGGTTACTGCAGTTCCTTTTTTCTCCTGTCTTAGGTATTGGAATATATAGATGGAGCGCCTCCAGTCTGTGGACCATTGTTTTGTTTTCTGAATTTTTTTCTGTTGCTTGGAGCAGCTCTAGTGGTATGTCATCCAGTATTTTGAGTACTGTACAGCTCATACTTTAGTTTTTTCAAATGTGATGTTTGTCCTTATATCCTTCTTCCTTACATTAATCTGTCATCAATTCATCCTTTTATATAGTTATTCCATGTATTCTTTCCATCATCTTTTTATTCTTTCTTGGTCATGTAATATGTTTACCTGCTGGTCATATAACATCCCCCCTGTTGGCTTAAATTTTTCCTTGATTTCTTGGATCTTGTTGAAGAGATCTCTTTTTCTTCTTTTTTGTTTGTTTGTTAACTTCTATTTCATTGCATTGATTATTATAGTAGTTCTTCTTATCTTTGCACACATCATTGTACATTTGCAGTCTAGGTTCTGGTCCTATTTATGTCATCATTCTTTTTTGCTTCTTTTCTGCCCTTGACCATTTGTAGGGTTTCATCTGTCATCCACTGAGGCTTTTCTTTATTTTTGACTACAGACAGTGTCTTTCTAACAATGTCGCTGGCTTCAGAGTTCTCCTGGCTCCTGGTCAATTTAGGCTTAATATTTCAAATCTGTATTTTACTTTGTATTTAAATTCTTCATTGATGTTTTCAAGGTTTTATTTTAACATGATGGCTGTTGTTCTTTATCTTTATTTATTCTTCTTTAACTTTACTCTGACTTTTGCTATTAGTAGTTCATGGTCTGTGCCAAAGTCTGCTCTTGGCCTTGTTTTTGCGGAAAGAATGGAGTTTCTCAATCTTCTGCTTCCATTTATGTGATGTATTTGATTTCTATATTGGCCATCAGGTGATGTCCATGTATTGAGTTGTTTCTTGGGTTGTTTGAAGAATATGTTTGTAATGAAGAAACTGTTGATCTCACAGAACTCATTCAATCTGTTACCTGCTTCATTTCTTGAAGCAGGCCAAATTTTCCTATACTCTAATTCTGCTTTGTTTCCTTTGTTTCTCTTTTTTTTCTTTTTTACTCAAGGTGCCTATGGATTTTATCACACGGGGGAAATTGGGGGTTTAAACTGTCATTATCCTGTGAAAATTGCATGATCATGGTGAAGATTTTCATACGATGTTGCAATTAAAGAGGACTTATTCTGGCAATAACCAGGTAATAATCAGTAACAAATCAATCATGGGAATAATGATTTGTTGCTGGTTATTACCTGGTTATTGCTGGGATATCTTTAATCATGATATGCGTGAAAACCCTGTGATTGTGCAATTTTCATGGGATAATGACAGTTTAGACCCCTACCTTTCCTCTGGTTTTCCCCCATGTGATAAATTCCTATGATTAGTAAGAAGTCCTGTTTTGGTGTGTGATCAATCTCTTCTTGGACTCCCACATAGAATTTCCTCATCTTTTGCCTCTTTGGTTGGAGCATACATTTGGATTATAGTTACATTAATGAGTTTTCCTTAAAGTCTCAATAATATGATTTGATCAGATTTTGCATAATATCCTTCATTTTTGCTATATGTTTCTGAAGTAGCTGCATGGAATCATGTCCTATAAGACTGTTAAGGGCATTTCACAGATAAAAGAAAGCTTCATCCATCTTTGTTTTTTTCCCCTCATGTTGCATGGAAATAAATGAGCATTTGGATGAAGCAGAAGAATTCCAAAACTGATTGGCCCAAACAAAGAATTTTTTAAAGCAGTAATCCAAGGATACTCATACAGAATATACAGAATATTTATAGGCAGAGGGCAGATTCAGATATGGCTCTTGGTGGCACTCAGAATATATGACAGGTTGAGTATCCATCCCTTATCTCAAAAGCTTAGGACCATATTTTTGGGGTTTATTTTTGGATAATGGAATACCAGTATTTGCATATGCATAATGAAACATAATGAGGCTGGAGAGAGATGAGAGGATCTGTAAAATGGAGGAAATCCAAACATAATGCCTGGGATGAATCCACACCACCCACCATTTCATAAATCCTCCCATCTCTTGCCAGCCACATCTCATCAGACTTACAGTACATGTACATAGCTCAAAAAGTTTTGGGTTTTGGAATATTTTAGATCTTAGAATTCTAGATAAGGGATATTCAACCTTTATTTTTAAGAAAAAGATTGCTTAAGAAGCATTATTTTAAACTGAAAAATCCCTTTCAGAATAGCTTATTATTGCCAGCTATTGTGCCCCCGTTACTAGCAACAATTCATACATTGTCACTATGAGTAGAAGCTATAACTGGGGCCCCATTCAGACTAGCCCATTGGCCCTGGTTTGATCCAGATGAGATCGTGCATGGCAAACCGATTCTCTCCAGAGAGAAGTTCATACTACCTTTTGCCCCCATTGATGCTTTCCGGTGTATTTTACCCCAACAAAGTTCATACACGCAAAAGTAATGATTAAAGATGGAGCCTCTTGGTTGTCAATCAAATAATGTCATGGTGACGTCTGATGCAGCCATTGGCCATGCGAGATGCTTGTGTTTTTTTAATATATTTTTTAATATTTGACAGCTTATGCACATGGAGCATAGGGCTGGGAGCGGTGTGGATTGAGGCGATCCTGTCCTCTCCTCCTCCTCCTCCTCCTCCTCCTCCTCCTCCTCCTCCTCCTCCCAGTACTTTTAAAATTATTATTTATTATATGTTTTAATATTTTATTTTTTATTTTATTTAATTTTATTGTGTTTTATTTCATTTATTATGTTATTGTATTTTTATTTTTTAATTTAATATATATTTTATTAAATAAAATATTTTATTAAATATTTTATTATATTCTATTGTATTTTTATTAATTATTTATTGCATTATTTTATTTTATAGTTATTTTATTTATTATTTATTTCATTGTATTTTATTATACTTTAGTGTATTTTATTGCATTTTATTTATTAGTAATTTATTTTATTGTAATTTTTTTTGTATTTTTTAAAAATATTTTTTATTTCTTTTTTCCCCCCAGCTTGACAGCTGTCATTCGCATTGGCTCTTCCGTTTTTATGAATGGGGAAGAGGGGGAATCCCTGTCCATATATGGACTGGGGTTCCCTTTAAAAGGGCCCCATTCATTCCCTTCCAGTTTAAAGAATGAATGGGGCCCTGAAAGGGAACCCCAGTCCATATATGGACAGGGATTCCCCCTCTTCCCCATTCATAAAATAAAGATATCTCATTATGGATCTGCAAATATTCCAGAATCCAAAAACAAACAAAAACACCAACAACACAAAATCCAAAACACTTCTGGTCCCAAGCATTTTGGGTAAGTGAGACTCAGCCTGCATAGCTGAAAATTCACAGCATACAAAAGCAATTAAACCATCATAAAATTAAAACCAATTGAAAACATAACCAATTTGAAAAACAAATAAAATTCAGTCACGTTGTACAGTCTTTTTCCCTTTAGAAAAAACTATTTCTCAAAGGCTTCCCAGAATAAAAAATATTGTACCTGCCATGGATAGATATATGTGAATGGATGCCAGTCTAGCCTCTCTCAGGAAGGCGTTCCAGAATCTGGGGGCAGCTATTGAGAAGGTCCTCTCATGTGTTCCCACCAGATGTACCTGTGATTGTGGTGGGAAGGACGTCCACAACTTGGCTGTTCCTATTAAGGAAGCTTATGTCTCATGTGGTCATCAACTGAACATTACAAAGCAGTGCAACAGGATCTCTGCTGAAGATTTCAAATTATGGGCATATTCATATGGAATGTGGCATGGGCCAGAATCCTATTGGTTAATCCCAACAAGAGTAAACCCAATGAATCACTTGTTGACAAGTAAATCAAATTGATTCAATGAGTCCACTCTAGTTGAGAGTTGCAATTATGATTTAAGCTATGGCTACAATTTATGAACACCTGAATAGGTCTTTTTGAAATGTATGATTCACACTGCAAAAGAGCTATGCCTTTATTTATTTTAATGTCCAATATGTGCTGAACCAAGAGGGAAATTTATATCTAGATGGATGCCATACTAAAAATGCCAATAATCACTTTAAAGTGAAATATCGTTTATGTGATCAAGAGAAATATGCTATGAAATATGCAATATAGGTAAATATGCAATATGTAGAGTTTCTAAATTTGCAGTGGCACTTATTGAAGTTAAGGAGAATGTAGAAGTTATGTGGTAGACTATGAAAGACTTTGTTGCATTGATGCATTGCTGCAGATTCCTCTTTCAACCAAACTGTCCAGTTATTAAACATTTTATTACATTTTATCCTACGTGCAATGTCATTAAATCTTGTACCTTCCATACATTCCTCACTTTCATCTCATCTTCATACTTACAATAACATTCAATCAGCTTCTTCTTAGTAAATTTTGCTTATGAGGAAATTATACCCTGTCATGTCTCTTATCTTGCAGTTTACTTTTAAACTGCCCAGGTTTTTAATGCATTGGTGATATCAAGTATGCCTAGAAAGGACAGGTTACCAAGAGGTATTGTTGGGGTATGTATTGCAGATTACTTTGGAGCCCATTTCCACAGAAAAAGGAGGCATAAGAGAACAAGTGCTTTAGACTGATGGGCCTGATGTTTCACACTGATGGATGATGCTTTATCCTTTACTCAATAAATTTAATTCAGAATAATTTGAACATCAGCAATTTAGCCTGGATTTTTTTTTTAGCAGAGATGGAGTATAAAACAGATGGCATGCTCTATTTGAATATTGTCAGAACAGTTGGTTCCACCAATGGACTTGAACCAAAAGGTCCTTTCCCACTAAACAAGCTATTTGAGATTAGCAAAAGGAGTTCTCGAGCTGATATCCAGCACAAGCTTAGCCAAGGGCAAAATTGTAGATGGACAACAGTATTATGTTCAGCCTCTGTTCTGCCAGGAGAATAAGAGCAATTAAGGACATTTCATTAACAGCAGGACAGCTAGTTATTCCAAAGCCTATGTGTGTCTGTAAATCTAATTATGTAAACGAAAATAAAATAAAATATTTCTTTTTGTTAACAGTAGTTAAGGATTCTGACAACTGCAGTCCAACTGATCCTTTCAAAGCTTTCAAACCTTTCAAAGATCATCTTTTTGTGAAGTTGAAGGCTTTCAGGGCTAGCATCCATAGTTTTTTTCTGGGTTTTTCAGGCTATGAGGCCATGTTCTGGAAAAGTTTATTCTTGAGTTTCACCAGCATCTGTGGCTGGCATCTTCAAAGAATGCTGACATGGAAACATTCTCTGAAAATGCCAGCCACAGCTGATGGTGAAACGTTAGGAATAAGCTCTCCTAGAATATGGCCTCATAGCCCAAAAAACCCACAAAAAACATCTTTTTGGTCACCAGTAGTAACAGAACACTGGACTATAACAACTTTTAGTTTAAACAAACAGGATTTTTCTATGTATTTTACAGGTATGAGAATGCTTGAGGCAGTCGTGGTACTTGAAAGGCTGACAAGTGAAATAATTATGTGTATGAGTTTAACAGAAGATTACTTATTATTCTTATTATATTTTGTTATATCCTGCCTTTCTCGCAATATAGGGACTCAAGGCAGTGAACAATGCAACATTAAAATGTATAAATATAAAAATTTTAAAAAACAATTAAACCATTTTAAAAGTTAAAAGAGCTATGAATTAAAATAGAATATGTTAAAAATACAAACCTTAAAATTTAATTAGCACAACATTCACAGCCTTTATCAGTTTACAAAAGGCCTGCCGGCACAAGAATGTCTTTATCTGCCACAGGAAAGACGGCAGGGATGCAGCCATCCTGGTCTCTCAAAGGAGGGAGTTCCAAATCTTGGGAGCAGTCACTAAGAAGGCCCTCTCTCTTGTTCCCACAAAACTTGCCTGAAAGAGTGGTAGTGGACAGAGAGAAGGGCCTCTACTGATGATCTCAATATTCTGGGGGGGTCTCATAATAATAATAATAATAATAATAATAATTTCTTACCCGCCCCTCTGTAAAACAATCGAGGCAGGGGATATGGTCCTTCAAATAGTCTGTGCCCATGCCATAATTGTAATTGTATTGTTAATGGGTTTTTCCCCCCATTTTTGTGTGAAAAACCATAATGCCAAAATGGTCGACCAAGGAGCTCACTACACATGGCTTTCAAACTGTGATTAGATCAGGAAAAAGTGGAAAGAAGTTCCTTTCTTTCTGCTGCTTCCTTTCTTTATTATTGTATTTTCTTTCTTTATTATTGTGTTATTATTGTATTGCATTATTGTATTTCATTATTGTATTTTCTAATGAGTCATACGCTCTCATGATGTGGCCAAAGTATTACAGTTTTATCATCTTAGCTTCCAGGGAGATTTTTAGTTTGATCTGTTCAAGGACCCATTTATTTGTTTTTTTGACTGTCCACATATCCTCAGCACTCTTCTCCAGCACCACATCTCAAATGAGCTGATTTTCTTCCTGTCCACTTTCTTCATTGTCCAGCTCTCAAATCCATATATGGTGATGGAGAATACAACGACTTGGACGATTCTAACTTTAGTGCTCAGTTTTATAACTTTACCTTTTAGGATCTTGTCTAGTTCCTTCATCTCTGCCCTTCCCATCCCTAATCTTCTTCTGATTTTTTGATTGCAGTCTACGTTCTGATCAATATTTGATTCAAGGTATAGAAAATCTTTGATTATTTTGATTTCCTCATTATTCAGATTGACTTTATGTTCTCTTCTGCCATTATTTTTGTTTTCTTTATGTTCACCATAAAACTTGCTTTTGCACTTTGCACTAGAGCTCTCTGACAGAAAAGGCTCACAGTTCACAGAATTCCATAGCACTGAGCCATGGCAGTTAGTGGTGTTAAACTGGATTATTTCTGCAGTGCAGGTGCAGCCAGAGAGATTGTTCTCAGGGGCTGCTCTCAGGCTGTAAAACTCTCTCCCATAGGAGGTTCAGTTGATCCCTCTCTGCTGCAGAAGAGTGGGATATAATAATAAAAAATTAAATACATGCTACTGTACTGAATGCTTTACTCTGAATGACTGCCAACTGGACATTAGGAGCCATGGGGCATGACCAGAAGAGCCTGTCCAGGTGACCTTAAAGACCTAATGGATACTGTATATATATGGATATATAAAGGAGAAGGTGGCATCTTAGGTCTCAAGATGTTTAAGGTTTCATAAACTAACAATAAACCCTTAATCTTTGCCTCAGGTAGCTGATAGGCAGGAAGTACATTTTGTTCAGGAGAGGTGAACAAACATTTTGTTCAGGAGAGGTTGCCTCAGAAGTCTATCTTAAGCAATCTGTACCAGCTGTAGTGTCTGGACAATGAATAAGGGTAGCTGCACATACAATGAATTGTAACAGCCCACTCTTGAGGTTCCCAGCACTAGGACCATTACATCTAGGCTGTCCTTGTCCAATATTGGCCTTGACTGGCATACTGTCTGAAGTTGATGAAAGGCACTCCATGGTGTTGAAGTTACTTGGACCTCCAGTGAAAAAGTTGGATCCAGGAGTAGCCCCAGCTGTGAATCTGATCTTTCAGAGAAACCCCATCAAGAACAGATAGGCTGCCTCTCACAAACAAGGAGTTCATTGACTCACAAGTTCTTCATTATGCCAGGATTCAGCCTCAAGACCAAGAGCTTCAGATATTTAAAGATCCCCCCCAGATACTTAAGAAAAGAAAAGATTATACAAAATTAACACAATTTCTAAAACAAAACAATATTCAATACAGGTGGGGAAGAATAGAAGGGGTTATATTCTCACTAGATAGAAAAAAAATTACAATTGACACAACAGAAAAGTCTAAAGAGTTTTTAAAAAGATACAAACTCGATGAAGAAGACTTATCCGATAAAAAAAAAAATACATTGTCAGTGGAAGACTCAGACAGTAATACACCAAGCATTACTAATATTCTGATGGCAAAAGCTTATTTTAAATTGTGGAATCACTAAGAACAAGAAAAAAAATGTCCTTGCCATATTGAAATCGTCCACCAGTTATCAGTATCAACACCACTGACACTCATTCTGATACCTTTTTGGACTTTAAAGATGCCTAGGTTGACTTAGACTATCTTGGTTTATTGATTGAATGTAAGCTGCTCTGTGAGCAGTTTGGCTGAACAGCATGGTAAAATTTCTTTACACAAACTAACCACCTGGTGTGGTGCTGTTTTAAAAGTTTGTATTAGCATCTTAATGAATTTTGAAGGATTTAATATTAAATATTTTAACTTAATTAATTATGATTAATTTTAATTAGTTTTCATTGTTTTCTAAATAATTCTTATACTGTATTTATACATTTATTGACACTTTTGCATAGCTTTTATTCTGGTTTTTTTAATTAGCTTCCATAAGTCCCAATATTGTGAAAAGACAGGATATAAATGAATTAAATAATTAAACAAACAAATCAACCAATCAGCCATATACAGTGACAGCTGGTGACTCAGATATTGGTGGAACAGCAGTGAATTTTGGAATTTAGTCTCAAATTTTAAGAAGTGATGTAAAGGGCCCTACAGACTGCCCCTTTCCTGGCCGGATTCAGGCCGCAGCACCTTTGGTGTTGTGTCATCTGGATGCAGTCCCAGAGGCATGTCATGATGCTGTGCGCCATCTGGAGTGGAGAGCGGCATCATTGTGCCCTGGGGTGGAGTCAGGGCATGTGTTATCAGGACGCTGTGCCCCAACTCTGCCCACAGGCCGGCCTTTCGGGCCAGTCTGTATAGGGCCTATGTTACTAAAACCAACATCCATAGTATATTCAGAACCTCAGATAGTTCCTTTAACTTTGGACTAAAGCCTGGAGTAGATTTATCAACCTCTACTGCAAACAAACAATTGTTTAAAGACACTGGGGCTTTCTAGATTGGCAGGAAAGTGTGACATGAAGTTGCCTTTACCATAATGCTTAGCAGCTACATTGCAAGCCCCAGGTGTGCATTTAAAAGGTACAGGGCAGCTAGACTGAGGGGTGTGGGAACGACTTATCTGAAGTCTTTTCTGTGGCTCAGCAGCTACATTGGAAGCTGTCAGAATGCTACAAACACAGGCAGAGCAGCTGCACTAGCGGCAATGAACGCGGTTTTTAGCCACGCTGAACCTTTCCCCTTGCCAGCTGCGAACTGTGCAGCTGCGCAGTTCCCAGCGGGCAACCTGCATAGCTGCGCAGTTCCCAGCCGGCAAACCTGCATAGCTGTGCAGTTCCCAGCTGGCAGCCTGCTGGGAATTGTGCAACTGTGCAGTTGTGCAAGTTTGCCTGCTGGGAATGGTGCAACTGTGCAGTTGTGCAGGTTTGTACAAGCCCTGGTGGTGCAGTGGTTAAATGCCTGTACTGCAGCCACTCACTCAAAACCATAAGGTGGCGAGTTCAAGACCAGCAAAGGGCTGAAGCTCGACTCAGGCTTGCATCCTTCTGAGGTCGCTAAAATGAGTACCCAGATTGTTGGGGGGCAAATAGCTTACAGTTGTAAACCGCTTAGACACTCCTTAAGGGTATGAAGCGGTACATAAATGAAGCTGGTTTTTTTTTTTTTTTTGGTTTGCCGACTGGGAACTGCGCAGTTGCGCAGTTGTGCAGGTTTCCCAGCTGCCAGCTGGGTTCGCAGCTGGCAAGAAAAAAAAATTAAAGTTTCAGCATCATTCCAGTTTCTCTGCTTTTTTAAAACTGTGCAGTTGCACTGGTGCATCATGAATGAACCCCTTTATTTTGTGAATGAATAGACATGTTTTGCGCAGTAGAATAACAGTTACAGCATCCCAGAGTCCCTACTGCGCATGTCTAGGGTTCCGATTAGGGCTGGAGCTAGGGTTTGGGAGCATTAAAAAACTGTGCAGTTAAACCCCAGCTTTTACACCTGCAGGGCATTAAGCGTTTTAATTAGAAGTGAACTCCACACCACGCATGCTCCCAACTCACGATCCATTATGTTCCGCACCTGTATCGCTGCCTTTAAATGGGTGCTTTAAAGATACAGCAGCACCTTTAAGTGTGCAACTACACTGCAGCCTTTAGATGGAGCTAATATTTAGTAGGTGACAATGGAAAGAATGTGAATAAAAAACACAAAATAGTATAAAGACAATGAAGAAACAGTGATAGGGAAAGGAAATGTGAAAGAAAATGAAATAGGAAGGGAAGAAAAAAATGGGTGAGTGAGCTCTGTCACTAAATATGTCTGCCTAGACCTTCCTTCTAGACTACATAGTGCAAGAAGTGCAAATATTTTCCTATAAGCATAACTAATCATCTGGTGACAAAAACTTATGTTAAATTGTGGAATCACTGAGAACAACGAAAATGATCTTTTTTGATATCCTTGCTATATGAAAATCTTCCATCAGTTATCATTATCTGCACCGTTCATGCTCATTCTGATACCTTTTTGGACTTTAAAGATACCTAAATTGTCTTTGAACCTGCTAACGTACCTATCACACAGAGGGCTTCTGATCACTAATTCTTAGTACATATAGACCCAGCAAAGAAACCAAGCAATCACTATCCAACTACATGGTTGCTGCTGCTTTCATACCTTCTTTGGTGCTGTTGGAGTAAAAAAATCTACTCATATTCTAATTAGTCTTGTTATTAGCAAACTCAAGTTGTATTACAACAGTGAACAGAAATGTACAGTAGATGCACATGCTGAGTTAATTATCTTATTGCATCCAGTGCTGAACTTATGATCTCCACCTTCAGCCTCCTTCCCCCACCCTCACCCCTAGGAAAATGTTCCTGCATTTTGGTGAGCTAATTGAACAGTCATTATACACACACCAATCATTATAGTGCATTGATGCACCTCCAGGCAGGCAACATGTCCCACCCTGTGGACCCTGTGAAATCACAGTATCAAATTCTTTACTTATTCAGTGAAACTTTCCCTGAATAATATTCCCATTACTTCAGGCTAAGATAAATGAGCATTAACTCATTTTCCATTTCTGCCTGGTTCTAGCAGCCCAGGATAGGGAGAAAAATAGTTTTACTTACCATAAAGCTCTCAAAATCTATATTATCTTTTCAGATAAAGGGCCTGATGGAGAGAGATTGAGAAACACCTGGCAGAAAATCCATTCATGTTTTGTAATAATGAGAGGTCTGTATGCAGGGAATTTAAGGCAGTAATTTTATGCAAATTTCCATGAAGATAAGATACACAAATGTAGTATGTATGTTTTCTATGTACAGTAAGCCCTCCATATCTTGATTCTGTGTCCACAGATACAATCAACCACAGCTTGAAAATACCTCTCCCCCAAAAAAATCCAGAAAGCAAACTTTAATTTTTCTATTTTATAGAAGAGACACCATTTTATTGCACCACTATATATAATAGGACTTCAGCATCCTTGCTTTTTATATCCATGGAGGTCCTAGAATCAAACCTCATTAAATACCAAGGGCCCACAATACAGTTGGCCCTCTGTTTGCACAGGGGATCCGTTCCGGACCCCTCTGCGAAAACGGAGACTCATATGTATTCAAGCCTCATAGGCTTGAATAGAGAGTGCCCCTGTGCACGTTGCCCAGGTGCACGCACCATTAGAAATCATGGAGGTCACCCCAATGTGCATAGTCAAGGTGGCAGATGTCAGATCCATGAGTTAGAAGGGGCGACTGTATATCTATAAAAGTTAGTGATATTACAATGATTGTTTGTACTGAAGAAACATTCTGTCTTGCAATGGTTGTCAATTTGCTGTCCTTTAAAAGCAGAGTTGGTCCTCCATTTTTGTGGGGGGATTGCTGATATTCAAGCCTCATAGGCTTGAATGGTGGCATGTACTTCCAGGTGCACACTGTGGACACATTATGTTTCCCCTCCATTTGACACTCACACATAAGCAGGGGTGCAAATTCCAAGACTGTGCACATGGAGGGGCAACTACACCTAAACCTGGAGCAGTGCATTGAGTGCTGGACTAGGACTCAAAGGTTCAAATCTCCACTTGGTCATTGAAACCTATTCAGTGACCCTGGGCAAGTCACAGCCTCAACCTCAGAGGAAAGTAACAGCAAACCCCCTTTGAACAAATCTTGTCTAGAAAACGCTGCAATAGGTTTGCTTTAGGATTACCATAAGTCAGAAACAAATTGAAGGTAGAGAAGTATAAATAACTGGAAAGGTTGGGCAGTAAAGATTTTATTTAAAAAAAATCATTTGTTACATTAATATCCCATCTTTCCTCCAAAAAAGTCAAGGTGGAATGCATGGCTCTCCTCCCATTTTATCTTCACAATAACCCTGTGAGCTAACTGGCCTGAGGTCACCCAGTAAATTTCATGGTTCAGTGGTTCTTGGTTCTTGATCTCCCAGTTCCAAGTGCATGGTTCCAACTATTGTACATATACAATATTACACCTTGTCACAATATTTGTAATAAAATACTGGAAAAATGGCAAGTGGAGCGATATGCCTGCTCCCACAACCATTTCTTTGCCTGTTTATGTACAATATTCATAGGCCAGGATATGATCCTCTACAAACAAACAAACAAACAAACAACAACTTTCAAGCAGCACAGGCTTTAAAATCAAGCAAGAAGAATTATATGTGGCATCTGACATTGACACCCTGTAGCTTGCTGCCTCCTTTTATAGCCTTTACCTCACACAGGCATTCACCTCATGACACCTCGGAAGTAACATTTATAGTCCGGCCTGAGTGATATGTAGCCTTTGCTTGAAGGGAAGAGAAGTCACTGATTTGGCAGTACAGGGTTAGAATCTATCAGGAGTGATTCATGGTTGCAGGGATGTTTCATATACCTTTCTGTGTTTTGCTGAGTTTCCTTCAACTTCCTTAAGAAACATGTACAAAAAATACAATCTGATCCCTGAGAGTAAAATGTAGCAGTACTGCAAAATTGGGGGAAAATGCTGAAGAGAACAAATTGGTTGTGGTTCCAAGGTCATTGGCTATTGTTGTTGTGTTATCTGCGGCTCAGTCCTCAAAGAGAATAGCAAGAAGACTCCGTAACATGTTTTGCCCATTCATTTAACTGTTTAAGAGCAAAGCTAGTGTGCTGGGTCATGCTGGAATTACAGGAGAAAATAATATTGATATAAAGCTTCTGCTCCTTTTATTGGAAAATATTCCGGGATAATGCCAGGGCTTCTTAGAAGGAAAATGGAGAATTATCCATTGTTAAGTGAGTGCACCTTATGCATTAAGCATATACACTAATAAATACTTGTTCCTTCACATTACATGCAATATATAAGACTGGGAAGAAAATCTCAGACATGGGAATTTGGCAAAACTAATGTGTAAGAGGTACCAAGCAATCCAACAAAGCTTTATTTTGGATATCTAAAATAACAACCAAAACCTCAAATAAAATAAATTAAAATAAAAAATCCAGATGCCCATAGTACAACACTCTTCTTGATACTGAGACAGACTTTTATCCTATTTTGGAGAACCAGGAAATCAAATCTTGAAGAAACAATTGTTCTTCCTTCTACAATATGATCCATACACTACTGAAAGAGAAAAGCAGAAATAGTGGCGCATGTAGAGTGTGATTGTACAAGCAATTGAAAGAAAGAGCCTAATTTAAGATAAGGAAGTCTTCTTGTGCTGAGAAGCACAGAATAGCTTTCTATGATAGTAAGAACTCTTTGGAAGCTTTGGTGTCTCTTTTGCTTGACAACAATGCTTGAGGGGACATTGTTTGGACAGCTAAGTGAATAGGGAAAAAGAAGAGCATACACATGGGAGGACAGCACATCTTAGGTCAGCCAGGGAATTGGAAAAATAAATGTGTTCACTTTGTCAAGAAAAATACCTGGCAATGCCAGTTCCTGTTGATATGATAGAGATAATCTCAAAAATGGAATCTGCAGGTTCTGGGTATTAGAAATGATTTCTACTGGCACCAGAAAAGCTCCTATGAGCTGGATTTGAGGTTTGCTCTGTAACAGAGTATATCTTGCAGCTCACTGGTATAACACATGCTTTATATGCAGTGTGTCAACTTCTTGTAACTCCAGGGTGGGCTGAGAAGGACTACACCCTGAAAATCTGCAGAACCACAGAGAGGTTTGTGAAGGCCAAGGGAGGGGAGAGTTTGGCACCTGTCTGGTCATATTTTACTTGGAAAAAAAACCCTCTCTGGGTCTGGAAGCAGAGTGGGCGGTGCTAAAAGTCACTTTGATGCAGGGAAAGAACCAGTGATGCCCTCCAGAGGCATGGAGAAAATGTTATTGGCTATTTTTGACTGAATATTTTTACTCGTAAATCCGGGTCAGGTGTGGGCAAAACTGGGGTGTGTATGGCTCACTAGCATTCAATGCTGTCCTCCCAATACCCAGCAGCTTCCCACCCATGATGTATTTTTTTTACCATTTTTTACTGTGCATCAAACATCCATAAACAATAAAAAGGTGAAATAATAACTTCAGTAGCAGATAATTATAAAAAAAGGGTTATATACAATAATGAGAGAAGTGTATAGGATGAGACATTTTTTCTTCACCTATTCCACCCCTAATGTGTGTAGTACTGGTCTAGATGGACTCGTGGTCTCAGTATAAAACAGGTTCACATTCTAATAATTTCAAACAGTATCATATGAGCCACTATGGGTTGGTCTTATTTGCCCAGTCCAGGCTCTAGCTAGACATTTGGGGTATGAGACATCTGGGGTATTAATGGCACCCAAGATATGGTAATAAAAATTACAGATTTAAAACTTTAATTTGCTTTGATTCTCCTTTATGGTATTAATTAATAATATAATGGCATGGCAGGGGGTTGGACTGGATAGCCTTTGTGGTCTTTTCCAACTCTACGATTCTTTGATTCTATGATAATTATGTTATTAATTATATAACTGTTTCCCCCCTTAAAATCCAGCCATACATACTGGTTGAATGGGAGTTAATGAAATAAAAAATTGATTACTAGTTGAATAGAATGTTGTTTTCTGCAAAAATGAGCTTGTATTCTAAAAACTAAATTTATTTATATCCTGCCTCTCTGTGCAAAACCAGGGCAGCTTACACATTAAAATACACAATCCTATATCCCAATAACCCCTCAATACAATTAATTGTAGTAATTGTAAACTCCTAAGCAGTTTACAATGGAGTTTATCATACGATGGAAATTGGGGGTATAACACAATGGCAATCTGAACGCAATCATGGGGTTTCACGTTATTGCATATGAGTCTCACGCAATTTCAGGCAAAAGGGAAGTCATTCTGAATGCAATCATGGGTTTTACGTTATTGCGTATTAGAGTATCTCACACAATTTCGGGCAATGGGGGGTCATTTTTGGGAAATGGGAAGTCATTCTGGATGCATTCTGAATGCAATTAGAATTCATGTAAATTTGCTAAACTAGTTGAATAGAATTCGCTAAACTAGCGAATTTACGTGAATTTGAATTGGCTCCATTTGAAATTAAGATTAAATTCTTCCCATGTGATAAACTCCAATGTGTAAGCCAATTGCCCCAGACAAGCTGAGTACTCATTTTACTGACCTACAAAAGGATGGAAGGCTGAGTCAACCTTGAAGCCCCCCTCTAGGACAAAACTTACAATGTTGGGGCTGCAGTACTGGCATTCAGCTGTGCCACCGGGGCTTATTTCCAACTGAAGTAACAGTGGGCAAAGTTGGACCTCTTGGCTACATGAATACCCCAAGTTCCTCCCCCCTCTTTTTTCTTTCTTTCTAGAGGCCAGCCTGGAAAGGGGACCCATCACTAGCTCCTTTAAAAGTCAGACTATGGGGCTCAACAGATGGGCAGCTAAATGCTGCCCCTGTTTGCCCTGGATCATTGTCACAGCAACCACATGCCATGGCAACTATCCACTCCCTCTCGGGACCAAAAAAGAAACTGCTGTAAGGAGTTTCCTGGAAGGGGTGCCATTGTGGCACTTGCACACCATGATGATGCCCCTTCCGGCCAGCGCTGTTTGGGCTCTGCGCTGCCTGTGCATCATCATGGTGTGCCCCGTGTAAATGGGCGCATGCCATGATGGCGTCTGGGCAATGGAGTAGTGCATGTACCCTAGTGCATGTACAGGCTGGCGTAAACTGCCGGTCTCTATGGGGCCTATATCAAAGATCAGACTGGCTGTCTCACTGATATGGCTGCCACCAGATTTAATATCATGTAACATTAAATAATTTTTGCATGACTTGAATTTTTAATTCAAGTCTATTTACCTCTTGCCCCATAATTCTTTATCTGGGGTGTGCCTGCCTCTATTAAAAAAAAAATAGAAGAAAAAAGTCCTAGGCCATGCTGATCTTCTAACATATGCTGCATACTCATAATGATAATATTTGTTTTTCAAAAAAAAAAAAATCACTCAAGACAGTGAAAAAAAAAAAGTGTTGAACTACAGCTCTGGAGAACAAGGTTGCTAGTTGTGGATCCTGACTTGAACCTTCCAGATGGAAGTTTCAGGGATGCAGAAAGAATATGAGAGTCTGAGAGAAGAAAGTAAGATAAAATGATAACAACTGTTACGTGCATGATTAAAAGTAGCAGACTAAAGGGTATAATGTATGGTGACTTTTGTCAAAGAAATGAGAACTAAAACTACAAATGTATATCCTGGAGGATATCAGATAACCTCCACACATGCCAAAACATGTGAATCAAGGGTGTCTCTTTCTGCTTCAAGAGATAATTATGATCTAAATCCAACTGCTAGTCTCAACTAGGTTACATCCGTTCAATCAATGGGACTTACATAAATGATGTTTTACATTCAGCAGTCAGTTCACCAGGTCCACTTTGCTAGGGACTAACAACTGAATTAGGTTCTGCTTCTTCCAAAGAGAATATATATTACAGGAAAAGACACAGCTAAGAGACTCATGTTTGAAATGCACATGCAAATGATTTCCTTATTTTTTACTTAATATCAGATTTATTATACTATTTATTATAAATTATAAATATTATTATAAGTTTATAATTTAACAGTATATGTTTTCCAAGTGGCTATACAGTCTCTCTGGCTTTTCTTCGCTAATGAAGATTCAGGAAGGACTCATCCCATGCTTACTACAAGCGCGTTGATGACTAAAACGGCCGATCTGAGATAAACGTCCGGTTACAGAAAGCACAGCAGAAAATCTCCTTGGGTGATGTTACCAAGTTGTGGTTCTTTCTGCGTTGTCGTTTCTCTTCGAGACTCGTTCGGCGTGAGTTCTCAAAAGAGGCTGCAGCATTGTGGATAGTGCGTCTTCATGCCTCCCGATGTGAGGCCAGGGCAGACCATTGTTGGTGATCAATTTGGCCAAGCTTGAGATGTTGTTTCAGGGAGTCCTTGTATCTCTTCTTTGGGGCACCCCTCTTACGCTGACCCGTGGCGAGTTCACCATAGAGTACTATTTTGGGGAGGCGGTGGTCCTCCATCCTAGAAACGTGACCTGCCCAGCACAGCTGCGTTTTCAATAGCATGGCCTCAATGCTGGTGATCCCTGCTTGCTCCTGGACAGCAACATTCATCACATAGTCAGTCCAGTGTATATTTAGGATTGTGTGTAGACAGCACTGATGAAAGTGTTCAAAGGGTCGTAGATGTTGGTGATAGGTGACCCATGTTTCAGACCCATAGAGGAGAATGGACAATACAATGGCTCTGTACACACTGATTTTGGTGCTTTGTTTGTTACTCCAGACTCTTTTGTGAAGCCTTCCAAATGCACTATATGCCTTTACTAATCTGTGATCGATCTCTTTATCAATCTTGGCATCTGAGGAGATGATACTTCCCAGGTAGGCAAAATGCTGAACAGACATAAGTACAGATTTGCCGATGGTGACATGGGGATGATAGTGCTCTTCCTGTGGTGCAGGCTGGTAGAGGACTTCCGTTTTCTTCGGGCTGACTTCCAGCCCAAGCAGCTCTGCAGCCGTTGCAAAGCAGGATGTTAGGCGCTGCAGAGCTGCTTCTGTATGGGCAACAAGGGCAGCGTCGTCAGTGAAAAGCAGCTCACGGACTAGATAGTTCAGAGTCTTCATGTGAGCCTTCAGATGGCTTAAGTTAAACAAGCTACCATCAGTATGGTAATGTATATAGATGCCGTCTTCTTCTTCGAGATCTGCTGTAGCCCTTTGGAGCATCATGCTGAAGAAGATTGTAAATAGAGTTGGAGTGAGAACACATCCTTGTTTCACACCGTTAGTTATTAGAAAGGGCTCTGAGAGAGCATCATCATATCTGACTTTTCCTTGCTGGCCCTCATGTAGCAAGATGATCATTTTGAGGAATTTGGGGGGACATCCTAGTCGTTCCGGGTTCTGCCACAGTCCTTTTTTACTCACAGTGTCAAAGGCTTTGGTAAGGTCAACAAATGTTACATAGAGTCCTTTGTTTTGCTCTCTACATTTCTCTTGCAGTTGTCTAAGAGCAAATACCATATCTGTAGTGCTCCTATGTGTTTTCCAAGTGGCTATACAACAGTTTTAAATAAACAGGTAGAAAAAGTACATTACAATATGAAAAAAAAATCAAGACAAATGATACGAAGAAACAATAAAATAGAATATATATTTACTTCTAGCAGCTTGTTGTGAAGCAAATGTTCAGAGCAATTTTTCCTCACGCTGATAAATCATGTTTTCTCATAATAATTGGGGCCCAATCTGCTGTGGTTAGCCAGATCTGTGAAACAATAGTTTGGACAGTTCCAAGTTAGTATCATGTGCACAATGACCTATGTACATCTGGCTGGAGCGATGCTTGTCTAGAAAGTAAGCAACATGATAACTCTAAGAAGAGATACTGAAAGAAATTATATGGAGAATGAAGAAAACCAGAGATGGAAGGGATCCCAAGGGACTAGTCCAGCATCCTTGCATGTGGGAATATACAACTAAAACACTTTGGAGAGATGACCATCCAACCTCTATTTTAAAATCTCCTATTAAATTAAGTATGCTGTTTGATTTTCCTGCCCAATAAAACCTGTACTCATTGGACATGTTGGTTTTCATGCAAGAACCAAGCTGATAGATGGCAAGTAAAGGTCTCACATCTCCTCGACAAAGAATACTATGCTGACTCCTTTTTTGCTCGCTGACAAAACCATTTTCATTCATTCTGTTTCTTGAATTTAAACTGGGTTGCTGCTGAGATGTTGTTGTTTTTAACTGGCTGGATGTTGTTGTTTCTTTTTATTTATGTGTTTTAATTGTGTTTTTAATCTGTATTTATTGCTTTAATTATATTCCTTTTATTCTGATCTTATTATTCTTAGCTCTGAAAAGCATTGCATACCCCACTTTTTGCCCAAAAGGCAAGATTCAAGTAAATAAATAAATGATCGTGGTGGTGTTTCAGCATTCAACCTCTCCATGAGGTTCAAGTTGGCTTACAATAAAAATCCATACAATACAACAATAATCCGAATTATTCCCTCCCTCCCCTAAAACATCAGTTAAACACATTTAACATTAATATAATAAAAAAATATATAAGGCTGTATGGGAATCATTCTTGCTACTGCCTGTCATAAAGGTCATTTTGCAATGATCTATGGTGCATCTACTTGTCTGGGAGCCCAGAAATTTGGGGTGGTTGGTGGGTGTCCCCAAGTTTAGAGGAATGGCATAAACCAAAGCAGGGACTCCACCATAGAACAACTCAAATCTTCACCCTCCATCCTTGGCTGATTTTTAATAAATAAATAAATAAATAAATCATTTTAAAAATCTATATCTGTTGGTATAGATTTTTTGTGGGTTTTTCGAGCTATGTGGCCAAGTTCTAGAAGAGTTTATTCCTTACGTTTTGCCCACATCTTTCTCTGAAGATGCCAGCCACAGATGTTGGCGAAACTTCAGGAATAAACTCTTCTAGAACATGGCCACATAGCCTGAAAAACCCACAAAAAAACTATGGATGCCGGCCATGAAAGCCTTTGACTTTACATATATCTCTTGCCTTTCTCTCAGTCTAGGCTCTAAAGCAGCTTGCGTCCAAATAAAAACAGGGTAGTGTGTGTGTGTGTGTGTGTGTATAGTGGCAGGCTTTGTGCAGAAGTTAAAAAACACACAACGAAACAACAACTTTGTTTTCAAAAATTTTATATTTATACATTTAACACGTTCGTATTGTCCCTAAAAGGTACTGTTTTATTTCAACTAGCTCTTCGCCGCCTTGGGCCCCTATCTGTGGAGAAAGGCAGAAGTACAGTGGGGCCTTGCTATCTACTGGGATTTGGTCCCAGGACTCTGATAGATACCAAAACCTGTGTATACCCAAGTCCCATGAAATACAATGGCACGTTAAAGGGTGGTGTCCCTTGCCTAAAATGGCAAAATCAAGCTTTGCTTTTTGGAACTCTCTCACACACATATCTATCTATCTATCTATCTATATGTGTGTGTGTATACGAATTGAATACATATGAATTGAATATATATAATTGAATATCTATATATATGAATTGTATATATATATATATATATATGAATTGAATACACGCACACATATATATATATTTGGGGGGATTTCCTCTCCCTCAGGATGGCAGGCCAGCCAGGAGGGATGCCAAAAAAGAAAAAGGCGCCAAGAAGAAGCAACAAGAGCCTTATTTAGAGAGATTATTATTTATTATTATTATTAAGCTGGTGGGTGGCTGGAGGGAAAGGAGAGGCAGAGTGTGTGGCAAGATTAGGCGGTTTGAGGGGGCTTTTCATTGCCTTGGCTCAATGCTATGGAATTCTGGGAATTGTAGTTGGTTGTGGGGCCCCCAGAGCGGAGCTCCGCTCCGCTCTGGGGGCCCCACAACCAACTACAATTCCCAGAATTCCATAGCATTGAGCCAAGGCAATGAAAAGCCCCCTCAAACCGCCTTCTATCTTGCCACACACACTGCCTAGTCTCCAGCAGCCGCCCATCCCAGAGAGCAGGTGGGCCTCTACTAATAATAAAAAACTGCCTCCATAAAATCACTTTGGGGGGCCGGGATTCCCCCGCGTTGCCCCTGATTGGCCAGGCTGGCTCCCAATCTGGGTGGGAGCCTGCCTCGGATTGGAGGAGAGCCTCGCCAATCCCAATCCCAATCCCCACCCTCCTAAAGCCCCAAAGCCGTGTGTGTCTGGACTCTGTGTTTTTGCGGCTTTTTACGGGGCCGGCGGCGGCTGAGTGGAGCTGCGAAGTCGGGCTGCTGAAGGGAGGAAGAGGAAGAGGAAGGAGGGGAGGAAGAAACTTTGGAAAGTAGCCTTGAGGCGCCCCCTCCTTTCCTCCCTTCCCGTCTTTCCTCTCTTTTCTTTTTCCCATTCTTTCTTCCTCCTGAGCAGAAGGAGCCTGGCTTTGGGATCCTTTGGGGAACCTTCCTTTTCCCCCTGAAGCCCATCCCTTCCTCTCCTCCGTCCTGGGGTCTATATGGAGGGACCCCCCCGGCAGGATGCTGTGCGCCAGGAAGACCAAGACTTGGGTGTCCACCTGCGTGATCCTGAGCGGGATGACTAACATCGTCTGCCTCCTCTACGTGGGCTGGGTCACCAACTACATCGCCAGCGTCTACGTCAAGGTCCAGCAGCAGCAGCAGCAGCAGCACGAGCCCCTCGCCCCCAAGAAGAGCCCCCCGGCGGCGGCCCCGGCCCCCCAGGCGGCGGAGGAGGAGGACAAGGGGGACACCTGGAGGATCATCGAGAGGCTCGACCACTTGGAGAACGTCATCAAGCAGCACATCCAAGGTAGCCCCGACGACGGAGACCCCTCGGACTGACTGCCCGACCGCCTCCCTTCCCTTCCCTTCCTTCCTTCCTTCTCTCTCTCCCTTCCTTCCTTCCTTCCTTCCTTCCTTCTTTCCATCCATCCTTCCTTCCTTCTCTCTCTCTTTCTCTTCCTTCCTTCTGTCTCTCTCTCTCTCCCTTCCTTCTCTCTTTCTTTCTTTCCTTTCTTCTCTCTCTCTTTTTGTCTTCCTTCCTTCCTTCCTTCCTTCTCTCTCTCCTTTCCTTTCCTTCCGTCCCTCCCTCCCTAGCTCCCTCCCTTCTTTCTTTCTCTCTCTCCTTCCTTCCTTCCTTCCTTCCTTCTCTCTCTCTCACTCCCTTCCTTCTCTCTTTCTTTCCTTTCTTCTCTCTCTCTTTCTGTCTTCCTTCCTTCCTTCTCTCTCTCTCCTTTCTTTTCCCTTCCTTCCTTCCCTCTCCTTTCCCTCGTGCATTTGTGCCTCCCTCTTCCTCCTCCTCCTCCTCTTCTTTCCCCGGAGGGTTGCAGTTCTCCTCCCTCCCCCACACCTTCTCTATAATGGCTCTAGCATAAATCTCCGAGGGTTGCGTTTGGGATCGCAGACGCGGCGTGGTGGGACGGGGGCTGGGGCCGGGGCTGGGCAGCGAGCTGGAAGAAGAGCCCCCAAAGGGGCCATCCAGTCCCTTCCCTCTCCGTGGAAGCACGCCTGAGAGGTGGCCGTCCAGCCTCTGCTCGAAGACCGAGGAGGAGGAGGAGGAGGAGGGCCAGCGACTCTTCTCCACCGTCATCCAAAGCAGCACGTGCCTCTGTCCAACAGCCCTCACTGCTAGAAAGTGCCTCCTAATGTGGAAGCTCTTTTCCTGGAGCTTGCATCCATTGTTCCTGGTTCTGTTCTCTGGAGCAGCAGAAAACAAGCTCGCTCCCTCCTCAATGTGACATCCCTTCAGATGCTTAAAACAGGGCTACCATATCGCCTCTTAACTTTCTCTTCTCCAGGCTAAGCATCCCCAGCTCCCTAAGAGGCTCCTCGTAGGGCATGGTTTCCAGACCCTTCACTGGAGGGCTTCCTTCCTTCCTTCCTTCCTTGGAGGAAGGACCAGGGGCTTTGTCTGGGGGAGAGGGATGCTCCTCCGGGGCTGGACCAAAATCCTCCCCTCTTTCTCTGGAGCTCCCCCCCTCCCAGAAGCCATCCTTGGCTGCAGGAGGAAACCGAGAGGGGGGCATCTTTGAGTCCTTCTTTTCTTTCCCTCCTTCTTTCCTTCCTCCCATCCATCCATCCTTGTTTGCTTGAGGGTCTTGCAGGGCTTTCCAGAGTGTCTGGAGGAAGGGACTAGGACTGGTTGATCAGCTGCTAAATTCACACACGGGCAAAGTTGACTTTGGTGGGGAGAGTGATTGTCACAACATATTCCTCCTGATTCACATGATATTATGAAGTGTATATAAAATTATACAAGGCACATTTTGCTTCTGTCTGCCTTTTCCATAGGAGACAGGTGGGCAGCGTCACAAGCAGAACAGATTCCTTCCAGGAGTCAAGAGTGATGTCAGTGTCTACCAGTTGTACACTTTCTCAACGTTAGCTGGCTCTCTCTTGGTTCCAGGTTCTCATATTCTGAAAGGAGGAATATAATCTCATCATATTTGCAGCCTGGGGCTCAAAATTGTAGAGCTCAGCAGTTCTGGTCATATCTGCTCAGAAGTAAATCTCTCTTAAGTTCAATGGAACTCATACTCAGCTGATTTTGTGCAGGAAAATAGAGCAGTGTTAGAAGACACAAAGTTTCCAAGCTCCAAGAAACTTCTGTGAGCTCGGAAATGTCACCCTTCTTGGTTTCTTTCCAGCACTTGATCTGACACCCGCTTCTAAGCACTTGCAGAAGCACTGTCAAGCTCAGGTTTTGCAGTATTATGTTGGTATAAAGGGACTGCAAATGTGTATTTCTTGTGCACCTAGACAGTTTTGGAGACAAACTTAAGGTTAAGTCTTACCCTCAAATTCCATAAAAAGATTTTGCATTAATATGATTCAGAAAGAGCTCTTGTAAAGGTTCTTAAGAGTTGTTCAGACTATATGTACAACTTTTCCTTATTTGGCTACGCCGAACATAAACAAAACGTGGAACAATCCAATATACCTTACTGGGACTTAGTTCCAGACAAGAATGCAGAGAGAAATTGTAGATTGTTATCATTTGCTGGAGACTCTCAATCTGTTTTCATGCATAAATGGACAGGCTCAAGTTTAAGTCCTGAAGTTTAGTATGATTCAGCAGAGTCTGATTCTGATGCTTGCTTTCAGAACTGTAACTCAAGATTTGTTCTTTCATCAGTGAGATTTAGAAACTCAGACTAAAGATAATTTTCATAATTTCAGGTGGTTGAGATGATTATGATAACTGGTAGCTCCTTGGGCTTAACATCCCTTCAGAAGGTGTCTCTGAGAGGTCATTGGTTGAATTGTAAGTGCTTCCTCTTAATGAAGGGCCAAAACACACTGCAGAAATAGTCCAGTCTGAGACTGCTTTAACTGTCCTGGCTCAGTGCTAGCGAGTCCTGGGAACTTGTAGTTTGTTATGGCACCAGAGCTCTCTGACAGAGAAGGCTCAGTGTCTCACAAAACTACAGTTCCCAGAATTCCTTAGCATCCAGCCAGGGAATTTAAGGTGGTCTCAAACTGGATTATTTCTGCAGTGTGTTTTGGCCCTAACATAGGACCTTGTCAGATGGGAGGAATTTCTCTTTATTGTGAATGGAGCCAATTCGAATTCACGTGAATTCGCTAGTTTAGCGAATTTACGTGAATTCCTATTGCGTTCGGAATGCATTCAGAATGACTTTCCATTACCTGAAAATTACCCCCCTATTGCCCGAAATTGCATGAGATTCTTTAATTCACAATAAGGTAAAACCCATGATTGCATTCGGAATGACTTCCCTTTTGCCCGAAATTGCGTGAGATACTTTAATTCACAATAACGTGAAACCCCATGATTGTGTTCGGATTGCCATTAGATTATACTTCCAATTTCCAACGTCTGATAAGGTCCATAGGCATGTGGGTGGGTGAGTGAGTGAATTGGGAATTGTATAAAAAAAGCCTTAGACAAACAAATGCCTGTTAGCTTTGGTCTTCCAATTCTGGAGAGTTCTGTAAGGTGTTAGAAGACTGGTTCATGGTATCATTAATTCCATAAAGCATGGAGATTGAAAGGCTGATAGTGACTCTCCCATAGTAACAAATTCATAACTGGTTTTTACTGGGGGTGGTGGTTTCTGTCTGCTTTTGAGGTTATTGTAAGGATTACTGAACTGATTAAGAAGCACTTTGAACACTCTCTAAACCATTAGTAAGGATTCCTTTTATTCTCTATGTGAAAAGTTAAAATCTTATTGTCTTAGAAACAGTCATGCCCTTGTAGACTACGGAGAGGGAGAATACAGTAAAGAGCTAGGGAACCTGTGGGGTAGATAATCAAAACTTGTCAGTAGACTTTGTGGAGGCATCTAAAGTGAAATAATGCACAAAAGCTGGCTGTTTAAATCCACAATATGATTTGCCAAAAAAAAAGTGAGTAAATGGCAGGAAAATGTATCTGGCAGGCATATCAAACAGGAACACAATGTTAGTTTGGCATGGAATTGCATCTGCTAGACTTTTGAATGGCTACACACTAACGTTGAATAGATGCAGAACTTGAGAATGTGCTCAAGGTAATTGAAAAGAGTATGTCAGAGTGCCATATCTTGACCCGAGACAGAAATTCAATAGCAGTAGTAGCCAGAAGGAACTTGAAAACTGACTTGACTGTCATCGCAATCTATATTATCTTAATTCTGTGGAGAAAGAAAGAGCACCTTCTGTGTTGAATTTCAAAATCAGGTATACGTGTGATAAGGGGAAACAGTGCTTTGTATTTTCAGGATAAGACAAGGTTTGGCAAAAAAGCAGTGGAGAAAGAGACGTTTTTATTGGCAACAAATATACATACAAAGCAAACAGGCAGTACCAGTGGATGGGTTTTAGTAGAGAATGGTTTACTAAAAAGATTTTACATGGTTAGATAAGGCTAGAGTTAACATTTTCATGTGGCTATGATGTGATATGTAGACTGAAGGTACTGGCTGGGACTGACAGGATATGTAGAATGCCTCATAATTCTGAAAAACAATGTATATCAATTTATATATGCCAACATTGCATTTTATACTGGATATACAATATTCTTGCAAACATGCTTGCAATGCATATATTTATTTATTTATTTATTTTAAAAAGGGTTCCTATTCCGGTGATACATATTTGAATCGCTACAAAATATATTTGTGGAAAACAAAGTAAACTTGCCCTCTGTAATTGGGATGCCAGCCAGGTTTTTGTTGTTGTGTGCCTCCAAGCCATTTCCGATTTATAGCAACCCTAAGGCAAACTGTCTGAGAGTATGTGACTCACCCAAGGTCACAAAGTACATGGATTTATTTCTGTCTAAAGGCACACCAAGTTTGTAATGGGCAGTCCAGAGCCTTTCTCAAACCCTTATTAGTATACCCATTTGTTGCTGCATTGCCAGGGCCACACCTCCTTTTACAAATCTGATCCAGATCCAGTTTTTGTAATGGAGTAATGTGAGATATTTGGAGTATGCCCACCCCAGTTCAGAGTAAGCTTGAGGTGAGTTGTAGCAGTGCTGTAAAGGCTCTTAATTTTCTACGTAATGGCAGTCAATAAGCCATGATGGATCTTGTCTACAAAAGCTCCAAACTGAAATAGATGCTGCTATAAGGATAGTGGCAAAACAGTGCTTATCTATGTATACCTCTGAGTCAAGTAAGGTGCTCCTAGCTGGTTTGAACTGTCATTTGTTTCTTGATTACCAAACCGACTCCTAAACCAAGCTTACAGTACTTAAATATATTTAGTACCTTCAATTATAAGACTACAGATATACCTAAGTTAATGATGTAGATGTGTTCCTGGGCATTATTTCTTTAACAGAAACTTTGGTGGCAGAGGTAAAGAAAAGAATAGAGTTAATTCCCTATATCACAAAAAAAGAAGAACAGTTCAATAAGTCTCAAAAAACCTATTCATTTAAAAATAATATGCCCATGTGAAATGAAACAAACAGGTCAGTTAGGGAAGCCTTGCATAAGTAAACAAAAACATTTGTTTACTTAGTTACACAACAACAACAAACTTTATTGATTTTCCCATGGTCTTATCTGCATTGCAGAAATAATGCCATTTGTCACTGCTTTAACTGCTATGGCAGTTTGGTGAGATATTTAGCCTTCTCTGTCAGAGAGCTCTGGTGCCACAACAAACTACAGATCCCAGGATTCCATAGCACAGAGCTATAGCAGTTAAAGTGTTGTCAAACTGCATTATTTCTGCAGTGCAGATGCAGCCTTTGCCAAAACTCTGCTATTTTTTTGCCCCCCTCAGAAGCTTGGAAGATTCCCAAGCCAGAAAAGTTCTGGAGTGCTTGTTGACCTCTATTAAAGGATGAGCTAAAATGACTGCACATGTATTATAGACAGACTTCTTGTCTGCTTTTGGATCTAGTAGTAGCTCTTTGTCCTTACTTTCAAAGCCTTCCCTGGCCTTGCCCCTTCTTATCATGTCTACTGCTATATTCCAGATGGGCCATCCCTACCTGTGATCTTTAAAGGTCTCACGCAGTGGTGTCGTTTCTGCCTTTATCCTGCTATTCTATGTACTTCGAGCTGCACCTCAGAACATCAGTATGTTGCCAGCTCTCTTACTTTTTTTTGAAAACCCATTTTCCATCAAGCTCTGGCATAATAATCTCATTTCTGTGATCTTTTGTACTGAGTTTGTAACTAAGCATTTCTTGTAACAGAAGCAATAATCACTTGTGATCCTGTCCATTTACTTCTCCTTCTCTGTTATTTCTGCTGTTTCTAGTTAAAGAATGTAAACTCTGTAGGGCAGGGGCTCTTCTATTCTGCTTTAAAAAACACTGTGTATCATATTTCTCTTTAGTTTTGTTTCTCTTTTTCTAAATGACGTTTCAATTAAACAGTTCCTAAAGCACAGATTTAATGAGTTTGCAGTTTAATTAGATGAATCTTTCATATATTAATATTGAATTGTTGCTGTGATCAGTTTTTTTCCTTGTTCCTTTTTTTTTTTTTTTTGCTATGTGAGCTGGAAAAATGTTCCGTGGTTGCTGAAAATTGTCCCATTGTACTTAATTTTTCTGCTGTCCAGCCTCATCCATTTTTAGCCTGACAGGGCTGACTTGGGGCAGGATCTGGGCACAGGCTTGAAAGTCTTGTTGATTTCAGTGGGGAAAAATTGAATGCATACTTACATCTCTCTCACTGAAATACAGTTTGTTTCAAAATACTGTTTTTCTTGACTCATGCCTTTCATCCCAAAATCTAAACTTTTAATATGAAACTGTAAAAGCATAATTGTAGTGGAATAAAACTGTTCAGTACAGTGCAGTACAATAACACTATTTATTAAAACTCATTAGTTATAAATCAGAATTGACTATGGACCTTTCTAGCATCAGTAGTAGAGCTACAAACTGTTAAAGTGGGCCCTTGTTATCTGTTGGAGTTTGATTCCAGCCACCCCCCCCCCCATGGATACCAAAATCAGTGGATACTCAAGTCCCGTTAAATACAATGGCATAGTAAAATGGTATCCATAATATCAAATGGCAAAATCAAGGTTTGCTTTTTTGAATTTATATATTTTTGAAATATTTTCAAGCTGTGGATGCTTCAATCCATAGATAAAAAAAAATCTATAAATATGGAGGGCTGACTGTACATGTTTGAGAAATTATAAGTATACGTTAATTATAAGTTATAGGAGATATTCTGGGGCAAACTTCATCTCAGATTACTAGTGCCTCAATGGTGGGATTATGGAATTTAAAAAAATGTTCCCCTTAACTGTTTGTCTGCCTCATCCCTATCCGTTTTTATTTGAGCCTCTCTGTTGAAAACCACAGTCAAGATTCTGCATGTACTCTGTAGTGAAATGTGAAACTGGTCTTGTTAGAACATGACAGCTTAAAACCAATTAAGTGCCAGATATGAAATTCTGAAAAGTTTGCTAACAAAATGCTGATTCTATCTGTTCTGAATAGCTTATTAAAAATATTCTTTCCTTCTCAGTACAGTAACATCCAAAATACACAAAACAGTGATACCTTTGTGAAGTCGAAAGCTTTCATGGCAGGCATCCATAGTTTTTGGCCATGTTCTAGAAGAGTTTATTCCTGACATTTTCCAGCATCTGTGGCTGGCATCTTCAGAGAATGCTGGCATGGAAGAGAATGATACCTTTATTGGATCAATCAAAATACATAAAATAGATGTTGCAAAGCTCCACTGGGTTCTTCATCAGATAAAGGTATCAAAAATTATACAGAAGAAAAAAATGTTCATGTTAATCATAGGTCTGCATTTTGTCAAGATCTTGTTGTTCTGAGTTGATATGGTATGAGGGGATATCTATGCAGGCAGCCCCATCTGGCCATGTGGCACTGGGAACAAAGTCCAGGAGATAAAATTTAAATTCCATTAGCAAAACAAAAAGGTACTTCCAGGATGTTTCATCCTGGATCTCAGAGGAACTGCCTTTTTATTCTGCTAATGGAAATTAATTTTTTTATCTCTTGAACTTTGTTCCCAATGCCAACATGGCTAGCCCTCCATATCTTTCCTTCTCAGGGCATCTTTGTAAGGTGAAACAGTCAGAAAAAAATCCCCCAGGGGACATGAGACTTGGATGCTCTGACCCCCCCCCCCTTTGATTTCTTCATTATCTAGATTAAATTTATGTAAATCCTCCATGGTTTACAGTTAGAATTATCCAAACCATTGTATGCTCCATCACAATGCACAGATGTGGGAGCAGGGCAGTAGAGAAAGCTGACAGAAAGAAAATAAACTAATTTGAGATGTGGTATTGTAGAAAAGTGCTGAGGATGGCCAAAAAGAGAAACAAATGGGCCCTAGAACAGGTCAAGCCTGAACTCTCCCTGGAAGCCATGGTGATGAAACTGAAGCTGTCATACTTGAGCCACATCATGAGAAGGCATGACTTATTAGAAAAGACAATGGCCTGATCCAGACAGGCCTGAAGAGGCGCCATTGCGGCACCATTAGGGTTCGGGAGCTCACTAGTACGTAATGGCACCACTGCAACTGCACAGCTTCTGCACAGAGCTGTGCAGTTGTGGTGGCGCAAAGGCACCAAATGGTGCCTTTTTCCTAAATCGCACCGCAACTGCACACCTAAAAAGGAGCACAGATTCCCCTCTCCTTTTTAGGTGCACAACTGCACTGCAGCATCTAGCTGCTACGGCGCAGTTACAGCGCTGAAAGAGGTGGCGCCAGACAGCCCTTTTTGTGAGGCAGGGTTCAGG
Organism: Urosaurus nigricauda; assembly: GCA_034509955.1. Lineage (NCBI taxonomy): Eukaryota > Metazoa > Chordata > Lepidosauria > Squamata > Phrynosomatidae > Urosaurus > Urosaurus nigricauda. The sequence goes on from JAOEGL010000001.1 coordinate 100,172,246, forward strand.
CCAGATGGATGGACTAAATCAAGGAAGTCATAGGCCTGAATCTGCAGGACCTAAACAGAGCAGTGGACGATGGGAGTCATGGAGATATATCATCCATAGGTTACCATGAGTTGGGGTTGATTCAAGGGCAGTTAGCAACAACAATAAACTCTGTATTCCTTGCCCAAGACAACCCTTTAAAATTCATTGGGTAGTCATTAGTTGACAGGTTACTTGGAAGTATACACAGACTGGAAGGATAGAGAAGCAAGATAATTTCACACAGAAAGATTGTATTAATATTCTTTAATGGATAAAGCACACAACTGGTTGGGGAGAAACAAGTATTACTACCCTTACCAGCTCCTGCTGTTTTTTTAGAAAATGTGTTCAATATACAAAAGTTAGCAGGTAAATCTTTTCATGCAAGTTACTGTATATATTTAACTATAGGTCAATCTCATGGTGTAAGTCAAGGGCAGGTTCTGCGGCTAACATAATGGATTTTGATATGACCCATGGCTAGGTCGAGGGTAAAACCTAGGGGTGTGTAACAAAGGATCTAAAGGATGAAGCAAAGAAAAACAATGCCACACAACTTGCAAAATTCCATCAGGCATAACTGTTTGTTCTTGCACTAAACGCTGGATGGATTGTGTGTGTGTGTATGTGTGTGTGTTGGGGGGGGGTTCAATGCTTCCAGGACAAATTATACAAGTATATACAGTAAACATTACCACCCACTAATTGCTGCAGATGAAACTGCTCTTCAGGAGATTGCTAGAAGGGCTGGTTGAAGAACTGGCAGTGTTAAAATCATCTCCCTCGTCTTCATTGTGCTGATAGAAGAGTGCTGGATCAAGGAGCATTTTCTCAGTGAAGTGATGCCAGTTGGATGCAAACCAATACATGTATATCAGTATTATTATCTCTATCTGTCTGTCTTCTTCTAAAATGACAAAAATGAAAATATATCTGTCAGAGACAAAGCTCTAGGATTCTGAAAGCTCTACACCTGAAACTTGGCATTGTGTATGAATATGTGGCAGACTTTCCAAACTAGGGCATAAGATTATTGTCAATCCAGTTGGAAGTTTAGGAGAGTAGTCCAGGGGTCAGAATTATATGGGTGTCTCTTGCCCTTGCCATCGAATAGTTCTCAGGACTATAAGGCTTCCAGAACTCATGGATTGATTCAAATGGTGTGGCACAATGTATACAACTCTGACAGCTGCAAATATTTTATTATTTCAGTGTATCAAGTTAAGTGGTGTTCCAACTATGGTGAAACCAGACAGTTTTGCTAGTTTGTAACAAGGGCAACAAGAAAACTACAATATTTACAAAACTAATTATACCAACAGTTTGTGGGGGCATTACTCAAATTTAGAGAAAAATGAAATATGATTAAAAAACAAATGACAAACATTCAGCTAGAGTTTTTGAAAGGACCCATATTTTTGTTCACTGTCTAAAATGACAGGCTGGCATCCTGTTGGTGACTAAGTATGACGTAAGTGTAAGTGCTTTTATTGGTCATTGCAAAGGTCAGAATTCTCCATAGAACTTGTAAAGGTAAAGTAAACATGAATGTCTACTTCCCTTGACATGAATGTCTATTATTATTATTATTATTATTATTATTATTAGTCATAACTAACTGTAGAGAGTGGTGCTCATCTCTGTTACTAAGCCTAAGAGCCAGCGCTGTCTGAAAGCAAATCCAGTGGTCATGTGGCCAGCATGACTGCCCCAAATCCCTTCTCTAGGGCACACCTTTTAGTTGCTGCCACTCCCATTTCCATAGTAATTTAGTGACTGACAGACAGCAAGTGGCATCTGAGAAGCATCTGGCTATGTCCCTATATATGTTCTTTATGGATCTAAATTGAGATTACTTGCCCACAAATGTACACATTGTAGTAAGCAGACCATCAGTGCAGAATAATGGCATAATCCATTGGGATTTCTAGATGACCATGTAGGTTTTGGTATGAAATATTACTGTTTGTGCCTGTCTATTAGGACATAGCCAGGTGCTTCTCTGATCTCCACCAGCCGCACAGTGTGGTGTACAGTAGCTAAAAGTTCTGGAAAGGAAAAGAGGAGATATATATCATAATTCTTCCCCTACACAGCTTTACAATATGTCTCCTGATTCAGGACCTTGGCCAACCGAATGAAAAGGTTTCCCAAATCTCTGCTGGCTGGTTCAAATAGAGGAAAAGCTCAAGGTATGTGAAGCAGAGCCTCAGACAATGTGTGAAGAAGGGCATAGAGATGAAAGAATCTTTAGTATATAAAGCTTTCAAGATAGTTAGGGCTTAAATATTAACAGGGGATCATGGTATTGTTGTTATTTTAAAAAACAACAACACAAGAACATTTTCCTATTCTTAATGTATAGGTACACAGAATTTTTACTTGCCTTTGGAAGGATGGCCATAGAAAAGGCTCTTAATAACCAGTTTAATACAAAGATTTTCATTTATTTATTTCTCTCTGTTGTAATGGTCTTAGTGCATCTCTCATGTTTGTGTGAGGCATGGATAGATTTCTTTGGTCCAAAACACACTGCAGAAATAATTCATTTGAGATTGCTTTAACTGCCCTGGCTCAGTGCTAGGGAATCCTGGAAAATGTTGTGGCACCAGAGCTCTCTGACTGAAAAGGTTAAATGTCCCATGAAAATGTAATTCCCAGAATTCCCTAGCACTGAGATAGGGCAGCTAAGTGGTCTCAAACTGATTATTTCTACAGTGTATTTTGGCTCTTTGGGGCTGTACAGTTAGCTTCTTTCCTAGCCAGTTCAGGGACATGGCAACTACACACCACAGCCCTGATCTGGCTTTTCTGTGTCGCAAAAAGGAGCTGCAAAAAAGTCTACTTTTTGTGCCACAGAAAAGGCACCATAGCCACTGGTGCTGCAGTTTTATGGCACTCCTTTGGCACAGTGCATGTACATGCTGAGCCAAGGGAGTGCTGTGATGCCTTGCACTGTGTAGTGGGGTTTGCAGCATCATGCCAGCATAGGGGTGGAGTCAGGGCACACAGCGTGTGGTCACTATGTCCCCATCCCACCCCCATGCTGGTGTTTATCATCAATCTGTACAGCCTTTTTGTTATTATGAGCAATAAAATTATTGATAAAAATAATGTATTATAATTTGCATTATGATTCTGGCTTAGAAGTCTGCCTTTCTAAGGGATGAAGCAGACAGCTGGGAAGGAGTGGCCTTGGGCCGCTCTGTCCATGATCAGACTGTGGTGACTGTACACCCCAATCCCAAAGTGGGCTAGGACCTCAGGTCCCAAGCTGCAATGGACTTCTTTTGGCAGTGTCAGGGTGGCTTTTGGCTGTTTTGGGGACATGCATCATGTAAACATTACACTCTCAAAGTAGCCAGAAGCCGCTTCATTTGGCCCATGTGTTTCGGGCCTTAGTTGTTCTTTAAGGGAAAAGGCACACAAGAAAATAGGGAGAGATAAAAGAAAGTTGCAGGGTAGTGAAAGTCATTTTCTGTGAAAAAGTCAAGATTCTGGGTTTTATGAAAGATGTTACTTTTTGATTTTTAGCTATATGTGAATGCTGTTTATTTGTTAATTGCAAATAAATGGCTTAAAATTTAATTTTTGACTTTAAACCACTTAATCTGCTTTTAACATAGGCTGTGAGAGAAAGTGAAATATTTAATCTGAAACAGCATATACTTTTTAAAAAGTTTTTCTATACAACTTTTATATTTAATTAACCATTTAACTGGTTAACTTGATAAATATTTTGAAGTAACATCATGCTTATTTGCTTCAGTCTCTTATATGTTCATGTAATTTGAGAGCTGAAACAGACCTGAGCTTCAATCCAGTTTGCTAGTTCTAGCTAGAGTAGATCTATTGAATCAGGGGGACTGATGTAAGTGTTGATTTGCTGTTCAGGAAGGGATTCAGCTCGGATTGATAATTGGATTTAGGCTATAGATGCATGTTGCTCCAGGGTTATTGACCTGTCTGTTTTCTCTTGGGACAGATGACTGAGTAAAAAGCTTAAGTCAAGGAAATTATTCACTACAAGTACTCAGTGAATCACTTGTGATCTGAGATAGTGAGCAAGGAATCTTGTGTCCATGGAGACAAGCCCTGTTATTTCATGATATCATAGTTATACCCAGGATTGTTTTCATGCTTTAGTTAGTTCTACTAATATTTATAAATGAGATAATCTATTTTGTCTAGACTTCAGTAAGTCCTGTATTTTTAAAAAGAGTCAATGCATTAATGATAGGAATAGTTTTCATTTGTTTATCTTGCATGGAAAGATGGATCCACACATACGGTTGCCAGATAACCTGGGGACAAACACAAAATGAAAGCAATGAACAGGGAAACCCTCCTATACCTTTTATCAAAAGAATGATATATTACAATTAGCATTTAAGGGTTTTTTGGGTGTGTGTGTGTGTGTTGGACTACAACTGTCAGAAATCTTCCCATCTGGCATGACCACAGATGAGGGGGCAGGAGCTGTGATTCAGCTCACTTCAGCGGCAGAGGATATCTGTTCCATGGGGAAGGAACAGCTTCATTTCCTAGTACTGATAATGAAGGAAAGAAAACCACACTGATGGGCAACCTTATTTGTCAGCTTGCCCACTACTATCATCCTCTCCCAGCAGTGTTTAATCACAGAAGAGCACTTGAGCTGTTTTAGGCCACATTCCAGTATAGGTGAGGGATGTGATTTCATCTCTGATGGCGCATAGTGAGCAGTAAGGGACATTTTGGCCTCATTCTCACTACCTTTTAAAGCGGATTGTGAATCAGTTCGAACTGATTGAAATGGCCCTGGTTCCCACTTAATTTGAATCACTGAAGTGATTCTGAAAAGGGGGCCATGCTCTAGGCCCATTTAACCCATGTCAAAAGGACACTGTTTTTTTTTCTGGTTCTTTTTGGTTGAATCAATTTATTTTGAAATAAATCGATTCAGCCCAATCTAAACCATGTGGATTTGAATCTGCTCCCTATGGCCCTGACCTTCTCTCATCACCGGTCTCTCCGTCCCCTGCTTCTCCGTCCCTTGCTTCTTCGTTCCTGGCCAGTCCGTCCCCAGCTTCTCTTTTCCTGGCCTTCTCCCATCCTTTACCTTCTTCCATCCCTGGCCTTCTCCTGTCACTTGCCTTCTTCTGTCCCTGTCTCATGATGCCTTCTTCCATCCCTGGCCTTCTCCTGTCCCTTGCCTCTCCATCCCTGGCTAGCTGTCAGAGGAAGTAGATAATACCAAATGCATCTAAGGAAGCAGATTGGCCTTCTCCTGGAGCTGCTTCAGCACAAATGTAGTGTGAACCACACTCTGCCACTGACCCAATTCATTGGTTCAGATCGGATACTAAATCAACTGTAAGTGGGAATGAGGCCTATATTGTACAAAAGTGGAACTGTTTTGAAGTGCCTTAAACTGCAGCACAGTGGGTAATTGCTCTTGTTCTGATTTTGGAACTGGACAAGCATTGCAATATGGTTCAGGTTAATGCTGAAGGGATCAGTCTTGAGCTTGAAGCTGGGATCAACTGGGGCAATATATCCTCTTCTTTCCATCTCCAAGGTGGGACTCATCATGGTGACTAGCAGTGGAAGGCATTGCTTAGCCTGCTGAATGAGGTTTTGGTTTTTAGGACACATTTTCAGTTCATTGGTATTGATGGTGGGACATGTTAGCTTTTCTACTTGGTGTTTGGCCAGGGGAGAGCCAGTGTAGTGTAGTTATCGTAGCATTGGACTACAATTCTGGAGACTAGGGCTTGATTTCCCACTTGCCCATGGAAACCCATTGGCTGATCTTGGGCAAATCACACACTCTCAGCCCCAGAAAATCCTGGGATGGGTTCATCTTAGGGTCATCACTAGTTGGAACCAACTTGAAGGCACACAGCAACAACATTTGGCCAGGGTATAGGCTTCCCTCTTTTTGTCCCCATTCTATTGCAGAAAAGCAAAGTTTATTCTAACCTTTTCTTTTTTACTACACAAGAAGGCAATGGAATGGCATATTCAGCCCTCCATATCCACAGATTCTTCATCCACGGATTCAGATATCTATCCATAGCTTGAAAATATTTTAAAAAACCACACACACACACACACACACACATTCCAATAATCAAACCTTGATTTAGTCATTTTATATAAGGGACTCCATTTTATGCAAAGGAACATGAGCACCTACAGATTTTGGTATCCATGGGGGTCCTGGAACCAAACCCTCATGGATCCTGAGGGCTCACTCAAATAAATTGTTCTTCCCAATCTGCCTGGTACCAAGTATTTTTGCATGACCATAACATTCATCACATATAGTGACAGAAACAGCCCAACCAAGAGACTGATTGAAGATACACTGGAACTGTCATGGAGATGTTTTGGTGCTGTGGCTAGAACAAGCATTGACAAAATTTATGATATATACTTGACTATAAATTGACCTCATGTTGAGGGCAGGTTTTGGGGTCAAAATTATGGATTTTGATATGACCCATGGATAAGTCAAGGATAAAATTTAGGGGCATGTAACAAAGGATCTAAAGGATGAAGCAGAAGAAAAGAATATCAAAGAACTAGCAAAATTCCAGCAGGCGTAACTATTTAAGTGCACACTAAAGGCTGGATGGATGAGAGCAGAGGGGAGTCAATGCTTCCAGGAAAGATTACATTCTTGCCTTTCACCAGGGAATGGTTCCTTTGTTAAAATAAAAGTTAAAGTACATCACTTACATTAATCCATGGATAAGTCAACTCAGGTTTTTGGGGTCAATTTTTGACTAAAATTTCTAGACTTATACATGAATATGTATACAGTATATAATGGTGAAAGTCACTACAAAATCTGGTGATGAAAAGCAGTACTTTCTTAGGTGCCACTGATCCCTGCTCCTATGATGCAAAAATGAGTACTGGATGCGATTGGCATTATATGCAGCAACAAAGTGGATCCAGAGTAACCAGACATATCATCACACATGTATCCTTCTGGGCCACAGATAAAGTTTATGAAGACAGAAAGGTAGCAATATTCATTTTTATGTTTTATTTGTCTTTCTCACATTCTCCTTGTTTTAGGAAATAAATTAAATCTGCAAAAGGTCCTAGTTCCTACTGCACATTTTATTTTCCTACTGTACAAACTGTGTGCAGCTGCACATGAGAATAGTGCCTCCAGGGAAGGCAGAGAAGGATAGGACTGTTGCCTGGTCAGCGCTCTGTGGGAACAAATTGTGCCTTCAGCCATTCCATAGAATTCTCCCCACTGTTTTGGAATTCCACCTATTCAGGGATTCCTCAGCACTCATGAAGGTGGAAAGGTATCACTCTCACATTTTAATGTTGCTGTTTGCAGTTGTTGCTGTATCTTGATAATTTGTTTGCCATATTTACACTAGACCTTTTTTGTTTTTATTTTGTTCCCATAATTATAGAAACAGTTTAGAGTTTGGCAACATGATTTGTTTGTTTATTTTACTTATATCCTGCTTTTCTTCCAATATAGGGACTCAAGGTAGTGAGCAGCACGTTTAAAACAATGCATGGTCATTAAACAAGTTGAAGTACAGAAAGAACAAAACCAGTTCTCACATTGACTGCAATGCTGTCAAAGAAAGCTAATGTAGTCATAATGTATCAAATAATTCACCTGCCATATGAAATAACTATAAATCAATATATTTTTCTGTGCTTGACAGTACCTAGAAAATTTCTTTGATTTTTTTTAAACAAAGAAAATGCATTTAATTCCTCGCCATTTTCCTTCATTGTATTGATTAAAGTTTTCATGCTTTGCCTGAAGCCATCACATAGCAAACCATCTGCTAAAAGCAGATTGGCATATTTCTAACAATGAACCTTTTCTTTTTTTCATTTAAAAATGCCCAGCAAAATTCTTGCCTATATATACTTCAAACAGAAATAATTTCTTCATTGTGAAAAGATGATTGAGGGAACGGAAGATGTTTAAGCTGAAGCTATTACTACTATGGGCAGAAAAAGAAGCATAATTATGAATGTTGGGCAAAGGGTTATTTTTAAGGCTGGTCAAAATGCAAGCAGTATATGCTCCACTGGATTTTAATCTCTGTATCATGGACTGTCTCAAATGCTGCATCCTGCCAAGTGATGGCTTCTGGATAAGAATCCCCCCCATGACAACATAACCCAATTTTCCTGGCAGCTTGATCCTAGCTGGGAGTGATTTTATGGGCAATACACCAAGAACATGCTGAGTGATTGTGGCTTTTAACACTGTGCAGTTTGAATTTCTAACAAGAGGGGCTAGAGCTCAATGCCCAATCAAACCTTTTGCACGTGTAATAACCTATGTTCCTAGGGTTGCCAGAGTCAAAACTGAAGTTGGCTCTGTACCATTAATGGTTGTGTAGAAACGGTGGCATCACTATAGCTGGCATTACCCGGTTCAGTAACTCCTGGTGTAACCCCCCTCATTGATCTCCTCCCATATCACACCATACAAAATCCTTAGTATTTTTTGTACTAATATTATTCATAAATCATAATTCTTATATCACTGAATGTAATGGTGATAGTTGTAACATCCTATCTCTGTCCACTGAGTCTTGCCCCATTCATTCCTTCTTTTCCACTTAGCTCCAGGGTTTTAAAGGAATATGGGAGAATGCCACAACCCATTTCTGCCAAAAAAGCAGACATTTGAGGATCTGTGGTGTCACCTCCCATTTGGGTGTCACCCAATGCAGTCCTTACACTCACATCCTTAGTAATGCCCCTGTGTAGAAGAGTGAATTTCAGCAGGTATTGCTTGACAAATAGTCAGGTAACAAGCAGCTTCTGCTGAAATTCCCTCTTCTACACAAGTATTAAAGGTTTAGCAGTCCTCTCCAGTTTTCACTTGGGTAACTCTACAGCTTCTGTTCTGGCATTTCCAGCCAGGCATGGAGAGGACCCTTGTCTGAAACTTTTGATTACTACTGCCAGCCAGTGTTGGCAGTACTGACTAGATGAAGGGTGAACAAAGGGTGCATTTACACTGTATAAAGTTTAAAACCTCTTTAAATGCTGTAGCTCTATCCTATGATATCTTGAGATTTGTAGTTTTACAGAGTCTTTAGCCTTCTCTGACAAAGATTGCTAGTGCCTCACAGAACTGGAAATCCCTGGCTTCATTAGGATGGAGCCATGGTAACAAAGGTGTTGTCAAACTGCATTATTTTTACAGCATAGATCAATGGTTCCAAAACTGTGGTTCCCCAGTTGTTTTGAACTTCAACCCCCAGAAGCTCCAGCCAGCTTAATCAGTGGGCAGGAATTCTGGGAGCAGAAGCCTCAAACATCTAGAGGACCAGAGTTTGGAAATCACTGGTATAGATGAAGCCAAAGTATGGTCCATGGGTCACAAATGGCTCTCACAGTGTATTCAACTGCTGTTTATCCATCCTCACCCCATCTTAATTTTTTTTCTGAATAAGTCTCCTTGAATCTGTTTTTGGCTCCAGGTAGCAATTTTGCCAAGATTTTGTTCATCTATTTTAAGCCAGGGAAGGTTTCCCTCTTCAAAAAACTGGAAGTTTCAATTTCAGTTTTGAATGTTAAGGGCCCTTTTATAGGCTAACAGATGGGTTGTATATGTTGTTTTGCATTTTGTGGTTTGAATGAAATGTCCTATATTTTTTCCGAGAGGTAATACTGTCTAGCCTGCTGAGAATTACAGTCTACTGAGGACTGTATCAATTGTAGAGATTGGTTTTCTTATCTGACATGTGGGTATCCAACCAGGTCTGGGCAGCAAGCCAGAGAAAGATAACAAACAGGTGTCCAGGGAAATGGAAGGACATATATGGATAAATAAAGAAATATATTTAGAGGTAGCCATGCTGGCCATGCAGCAAAGTACAACAGCGTCTAAAATATGCATTCCAGTGATAACTTCATTACTGTAGATCAACCAAAAGGTGCAAAATATATCACTCTTAACTTTCAAGGCTGACTGGCTGCTTCTTCAGGAAAAAAAATCATACAGAAGAACAGTAATGGTATCAGGGTCCTAGGCCTATAACCTGTTTGGGTTGTTTGCCTAAGTTGGTGTTTAAGGTGGTCTTAAAGGAGGCTTGATGCAGGCAGAGGTCCCACTCCTTCATGGCCATATGGAGACTGAGGACAAAGACAACAATAGCCAAGAAACAATATTTCCTCCTTAATTTGCAGCAACAAAGTTGTATTGAGATCTAGGCCACTTCTGTAATTTCTGAGGTTGCAAGTTGTTTTGTAGGCAGAATACCCCAGTTTCTAAGTAAGATTTTGCACTATAATATCTGGGGAGTTATGTTGCTGCTGCTAATGGAGATGCATGCCTCATTTCAAGACTGAGATCCAAAACACATTATAGAAATAAAGCAGTTTGGGACTGCTTTAACTGCCCTGGCTCAGTGCTAGGGAAAGCTGGGAATTCCAGTTTGCTCTGACACCAGAGCAATTTGACAGAGAAGGATAAATGCCCCACAGGGCTGGAATGAACAGCCCAAAAAAGCCTGATACCAGGCATCATTGGTGTGTGGTGTTTAGATGCTTTACATCCCAATGACACCAGGAAGCCAACATGAAGCTGCCGTAGGGCCATGGCAGGATAAGAAAAGCTGGTTTTTCCCAGACTGAAAAAGGAGCTGATCTTGTCACTCCTTTTTGGCTGGCTTCAAGGCAGATTGGGGCCATGGCATGCGGTTGTTGTGGCCCCAGTCCATCTTTGGAAAGGGTGGCTTCAAGCCATCCCTTTAGGACTGTTTGTTTCACCCCACAGAAATACAGTTCCTAGGATTCTCTAGCATTGGCAGTTAAAGCGGCCCCAAACTAGATTATTTCTGCAGTGTGTTTTGGACATAAGTTTACCTGCTGGGATGTAAATGGCATTAATATCAGTGATGGGGCTCACTTCTGATCAGGTTGTGTGGCTTCAATTCTCCACACTATTATCCAGAGCTTGGAAAAGTCACTTGTGGAGTTCCCAGCCAGCCTTGGAAACTCTTCAGTTGCATCACCTTGATGTGTCAGTTTGCTGAGTTGTAGAAAAATGCAGGCTGGTGACACATTCCTTAATGCATTGCCTGGGGGTCAAGTCCTGTAAGTCTTCTTAGCTGATGCTGTAAGCAGTGTACCTAAGACCAATAGGCTACTAGCATTGGCTGCTTTGAGTGACTCTTCCTGTGTAGTGCCAATTATCTGAAATATTTAATATGAGGAAGAACTTAAACCAATTACAAATACTCACAGAATTTCTTGGGAATGGGTCAGCATTTTGAGTTAATTTTTCCTTGCATGTTGATGGGTATATTCCATATTTCCTCTGCATCTGGCTTTGCTAGATAATGTTATGCTGTGTAACCTGAATGGAGTTTTTTAAGTGCCTAAGGGGAATAGAATAGAGCAACATCAATCACTGGCAACTGCTGCCTGTTGTGGCTCTTGCCCAGTAGTTTTCTCAGTGAAAGGTTAAGACAGCATTATAGCTGCAGAGTGGCTACACAGCCAGCCCAACTACTGTAGGAATTTCAGATTCTAAATGAACTCCAGATTCTAAATCTTCTGCAGAAGTTTTATTAGTTTTATTAGTGTTGTGTGGTACTTTATTACCAATAAAGGAGAACAGACTGTAAGGGGAAGGTGAAGGAGGGAATGCCTTGTTCAATTCATGAAAAGAAAGCTAAGATCTAACCTATATACAGACACACTGATTTTTATCCAGTCTAATAATCCCAAGAAGATACTACAGTTAAATCACAGGCATAAGTAGTGAGTTACCATGATAGTTTTTTTTTTTTTACAAAAGCAATACAATTTCTCCAGAGTAACTAAAACTATGACTTTTTGTTAATTACTCTTCCCTCCCATTTCTACAGGCCATTGCCCCCAGTAAAAAGCATGAGGCACAGTATGTGTCAGCATTTGAACCATTCAGTTCACACCCTGTGACTTTAAAAGTAACTAAAAGGTACATTGCTACAGCAGTGATGTTTTTCCTTGTTAAGTTATGGTCATAATGTTTTCACAAATCTGTAACTGAAAAAGTAATTCTCTGTAACTAATGGAAAACAAAACAGTGGCAAAAAAAGAGAAAAAAGATTGCAGCAATTATAGGACCATAGCATTAATTTATCACACAAGCAGTATGATTCCTCAAACATCTGCAGCACAGACTCTAATCATACATGGAGAGAGAATCGCCAGATGTCCAAGTGGGTTCAGTAAAGGAAGAGGCACTAGGGACCACATGGCAAATATCTAATGGATAATGGAGTGAGCCACATAATTCCAGATGAAAATGAGCATGTCCTTTATAGACAGTCCTTTTATTGCATAGATCATGAAAAGCTATGGAATGCTGTTAAAGAAATGGGAGTTCCACTACATCAGATAGTCCTGATGAGGAATCTGTAACTTAGGACAGGAGCAGAATACAGAGAAATAGAATGGTTCCCAAGTGGGAAAGGGATCAGGCAATGCTGCATTTTTTCACCTTATCTGTTCAGTTTGTCTGCAGAAAATAACATATGAAGAGCAGGCTTGGACACAGAAGAAGGAGTTAAGATAGGGGGAAGGGATATCAACAGCCAAAGATATGCAGATGACACCATGCTACTAGCAGAAAACCTCATAGACTTGGAACAATCATTAAAGAAAGTTGATGATAGTACAAAGGCAGACCTAATATTTAACTTTAAGAAAACAAAAATAATTACTTTAGAGGATTTACATAAATCCAACCTAGATAACAAAGAAATTGAAATATAGCTTCTCCATACCTTGGATCAAACATTGATTGGAATGGAGACTGAAGTCAAGAAATTAGAAGAAGATTAGGAATGGGAAGAGCAGCTATGAAAGAACTAGACAAAATACTAAAGTGTAAAAATACACAGTTGAACACTAAAGTTAGAATCATTCAACCTATTGTATTCCCTATTACCATGTACAGCTGTGAGAGTTGGACAGTGAAGAAAGCAGATAGGAATAAAATTAATTCATTCGAGATGTGGAGCTGGAGAAAAGTGCTGAGGATACCACGGACAGCTAAAAAGACAAACAAATGGGTCATAGAGCAGATCCAGTCAGAATTCTCCCTGGAAGCCAGGATCATTAAATTGTGGCTATCATACTTTGGCCACATCATGAGAAGGCATAATTTATTAGAAAAGACAATGAATCTGGGAAAAGTAGAGTGCAGAAGAAAGAGAGGAAGACTGCATGCCAGATGGATAGACTGAATCTGCAGGACCTGGGCAGAGAGGTAGAGGCTGGGGGGCTTGGAGAGGTCTCTTTCACAGGGTCCCCATGAGTCAGGATTGACCCCAAAGCAGCTAACAACAATAACAAGAAGAAGTTAATTGTAATCAGTCACTTTCAAGCTCCAATTACCTGGTATGCAGTTTATAGTTCCCCTGTGGAATAATTGCCTTTATCACATTTCTTTGATGTCTTGAATATGTAGCCTGGTTGTTGTTATGTGTCTTCAAGTCATTTCTGGCTTATGGAGACCTAAGGTGACCTTATCACGGGATTGCTTAGTAATATTTATTTAAAGGGGGTTGCCTTTGCCTTTGTCTAAGGCTGGGAGAGTGTAACCTGTCCAAGATCACCCAGTGGGCTTTTATGGCTGAGCAAGAGATTTCAACCCTGGTCTCCCTGTGTCCTAATCCAATGCTAAGGTAGCTTAGTTGTGTTTGAGGGCAAGAATAAATCCAACATCCATATTAGGGCAGTACCATGGTACCATCATAGTACTGACTCGAGGTTGGAAAACAGTGAAAATTTTCAAGTTCTCTGATGAAGAGTCCTGGAGAACTTGAAAGGTTGCATACTTTTTATTCCCCTTAGTTGGGCTTGTAAAAGCATTGACCTAATATGGATTTTGAATGATTGGGGGGGAGGGGGGCACACTGCAGGTTATCTCAGTAAATGTGTGCTCTCCGTCTTATATTTGCTGAGAAAATGTGAGCATGTGGAATGGGAAATCAGCCTGTAAAAGGAATGCTTGCTTAGCTCTTTCCATGTCTACTGATTTTCCCTCTGAAACAAGAGTTTAGAATGTTACTTTTTATAAAACAAAAAGCAATTCATTGCTCATTGTTTTTTTTAAATGACTAACAGTAATTGTTGTTTAATGAGTGCCTGCCTCTGTGTTCTGTGTGGAATGGCTCCTAATGAATGAGCTGTGCATTATTCTTGAGTAATCACAGCCTGACTGATTGTTATTTGTTTATTAATAAAACTAGTTTTGGAAGGCAACAGTTTTATAAGAGAAGTAACTGTATATGTGTGTTTGCCTAAATACCCTCCCTTTCCCCCCCAATACAAATTGCCTCTCAGCTTGTTTGTCTGTTAGAGAACTTTATTCCTCTGAGCCTGTAATATGCAGAATATTAAATCACACTAGCCATACATACCAAAAAAAAAAAAGAAAAAAAAGAAAAGAAAAAGAAAAAAGAAAAGAAAAAGCAAGCAAGCAATCAAGCTAAGTCAGTCTCAGAAGGTCTTCATTTGCTCTGCAGAAATAACAGATTGACAGCACTTTAAGTGCCCTGGCTCAATGTTATGGAATTCTGGGATTTGTAGTTTTGTGAGATATTTAGCCTTCTCTGTCAGAAAGCTCTAATGCCACAACAATGTACAAATCCCAGAATTCCACAGTATCGAGCCATAACAGTTAAAGTGGTGTTGCCCTGGATTATTTCTACAGTGCAGAAGCAGTCATAGCAGCATTTTTTCCTATTTTCTTTACTTTCTTTTTATTTGTTATTAGCCTCCTTAATTAGCTAAATAATGTTGAATTTAAAGACATAGCCGTGTTAGTCTGGAAAATCAGTATGCAAAGGGATATTGTAACACGTTTGAGATTGTGGCCCAAAACAGACAGGCCAAAAAGCCTGCTGTTCAGCCACATTGGGGGCACAATGTGTGCCCCAAACATGGCTGGAAGGCACACAGAGCCCTCCCCAACCCAGAAGAACCAGGCCAAAAAGGAGTGGTAAAACACTTTTTTCCAATGGCTGGCTCAGAACTGCAGCAGTGGCCCAGATCGGGGCTGGGCACATGCAGTCGCTGCAGTCCTACAGTGATCAGGATGGGAGCGATCTCTGGCCGTTTCTTTTGCCCCTTCTGTTTGAAGCCTAACTGAAAGAAAGAAGTCATCTGATGTATCTGGGGAAGTTTGCAAAAGCTTATGCTACTAGTTTCTCCCTTTCAGTTAGTCTCAAAAGCGCTACAAGAACCCTTTGCTTACTCATTAATATTGAGTAAGAAAAGGATCTGTAATTGTGAGGAAAGCTTAAAAAGAGATGCTTCTGAACAGGAAATTCCAATTTTGCATTGTCAATTTTGGGGCCATAGAACACTTCAATGCCCTGGCTAATTTGTTCCCCTTTTATCTGGAGTTTTCTTTCTCCTTGTCTTTATTTTTTTCCTGACAGAAAAACAAAACAAAAAGGTAAAATAGCATCTTTTTTTCTTGGAATGTGCAAAAATTGGAAATAGATTTGTATTTTTAAGGAACAAAATAAACTGAAGAGAACTGCAGGGCTAAATTTGACACCAGCACAGCAGAATAAATCTCTCACCAGTGTGAACATTCGTCCCCACCCCCCACTCTCCATTTTGTGTGAAATAGTTTTTTAAAAAGTAACTTGCTCCAATGAATCATTCTGGTTGGCTGATAATTGGGCAGGCTCAAGAAGGTTTGCTAAACTAAGGTGTCTGCTTGCTGTGAAAAATAGCATTAGTTCTCCCAAATGGTAGAATGACAATTACAAACTGCAAATCCCTCTTCTAATTGTTTGGAGGTGGAATTTTAATATAGAATAATACAGGCATGTCAAAAATTTAGCACCTTTTTTGAAGGAAATCATGGTGCCAGTTTAATAGTGAACCACAGTGTTTACTATCTCACATATTCAGATTCCCACTATATAATTTTCACAAAATTGTATTTGTCAGTAAAATCCTCTCTCATAGCCTGAATTATGCTGGAGTGTGGGGGCGGGGAAGGGAGGGATGAATCCAGGGTTTTTTATTTTTTTATTTTTTTGCCAATTCTTTTCCTATCATAAGTTTAAAGCATAGGATCAAGCAACAAAAACTGTTGGCATGCATTAATACATTTTTTTCTTGTCTGCTGCTTTTTCTTTACTATTTCATGGCATATATAAATGAATACACTTGGTTTGGAAATGCATGTGAAAAACATTGCAAGAAGTTCTGGGGTGAAATATTATAGTGAAATGTTTCATTTCACTTCCGAATGTGCACATTTTCATCAAAACACTGCCTCTTTCATAGGCTGACAACAAGTTGCTATATATATATATATATATAGTACTTGACTGAGAGCTGTCTCAACACCATCTGTTCATTCATGCTGGTGGTCCTGCTGTCTACTGAAAAGTTGAAATCTGTTGCCTTTGCATCATTGGTTCATCTGCTGTTTGAGGGCTTTCCAAATAATGGAGAGTTGCAAGACCACCAACATTACTTCTTTTCCTACTTAGCAGAATGCTTTCCTTCTTTCTGTTTGCAACTTGCATATTTGGGAAAAGAGGCAAGAATCTTTATAATGTAATCACGTCTGTGTTGGAAGAGGGTGTGAGAACCAGGGGCATCATTTAGGAGTGTGGGGGCTTCAGGCTGCACCAGGTGACACCATAAGGGGGAGGGTGACACTATTGTTCCCTATACATCTGACTTTGGGCAGAAATGGGCTGTTGTGTTTGCCTGCATCCCTTTAAAATATTGAAGCAATTGTGTGAGTAGGGCAAGGCTCAGTGAGAGGAGAAAAGAGAGGCCACAGGTTTTTTAAAAAATAAAATTTTCAGTAATACATATTTATTCCTTTTAACTTTTCCTTAAAAAAAATCATCTTACCAAATTTTAACTTTAACCATATGAAACTATATGTACATGTAAATTACTAAGGATTCTGTTTGGTATGGTACGGTACGGTATGGTATGATACAATATGGGACGAGAAGGTCAGCTTGGGGGTGTGTGTGTGTGTGTGTGTGTGCGTGTGACACCATGAGTTACTGCACCAGGTGACAACAATCCTGTCACTGATGAGAAATGAGACACCGGCAGTTTGAGTTGGGGAACATTTTCTCTATATTGAGATTTTTGAGCCATAGCTGTCTTTGTTATAGACTTCACACAAGCCATATTAAGCATAGGTTTGTCACTTCTTTGTAATTTGTGGAGTTTCCAGAAGTCTACATAGGAAATAAAAAGCACAGGGCAGCAGAACATATGTCCAATGTGACCATTCAGTGAAGAGAGATTTATTCTTCTGGTTTACTTTTTATTGTCCTTGTTAGAGAAGGAAAGCAGAACACAGTAGAAAAGGCAGAAACTTTAGCACTAATGACTGTATTGTTTAAAGAATCTTCTGATTTCCTTTTGAATATATTATTTAATATATTATTTTTTAAAAAGCTTTTGGTAGGTATCTTTAGATTGCACCCTCTCACAGCTAAGAGAGTGAGGAATAATTTCCTTATCAAATTAATTGGGTGCAGTTTTCCCCATCAGTACTATCTTTGGTATATAACATAGGCCATCATCTACTGTGTATTCCTTTGTACCATCATCTACTGTGTATTCCTTTGTACCTCTACAACAACCTGAACTCTGACTGAGATGGAGTGTTTTCAGTCTCCATAGCAGCTCAGTCCTGTGCCTGTCTTGAAGTAGACACTGATGCTAAAAATAGCCTTTACCTCCCCCAGGCCAAATCTTGAAATGCTGCCAGTGTCTGGTGGAATGCCATTGTTTTCTGTGTCAGTGAATCCAGTTCTGTCAAGAGACTATTCTCCTGGAAATCTGCAGATACAACATGTGGATGCAGAATATGTATATCCTCTGGGGGTGCAGGATCGGCTATGGTTGATGTTGCTTAGCTGATATGGCTTTTGCATAGATTGCTGGAGTGAAAGCTGGTTGGGAAGTCAGTCAGCAAGCTATACACATCCAGTCAGGTGGAAGAGTACCATGGCTTTAAAGCTCTCCATTCCTGCCCACCTTAAAATTCTCCAGATTATCCAACTGCATTTATATTAAGAAAAATATCTGCTTGCATGAATCATCTTGGTCTTGGAAAATGCAGTAAAGCTATTTTGAACAGCTGTGCCAAGTCAAAAATTGGACATAGACACTCTGCTGTGCTGGTATTGCAATAACACTGATGTAATTGCCTAAAATTCACTGCTACTTAAAATACATGCTGGTTATAAAAAGTTATCTCAGCACACAAGCCAGAACTATCTGTAGATCTGTTTTACTACTAATACTTAAAAGCTTTTGCAACTACAGTTGCAACATGAATTAATCCCCACACTCTGCATTGAAGCTTGAATCCAAAATGCTGGGAAAGATATTTCCGTGCAGCCTTTCAGGCTAAACATTTTATCAAAGACCAAGATTTTATTTTATTTCTTAAATTTATATCCTGCTGGGATTCAAGGTATCTAAACAGGTGTGGGTGTGCATTGATTGTGGAATGTGATCATATATAGCCACAAAAAGTAACTTTTCCAAGCTCTGACCATAATTATATTGCCTTAGGTCCCTGGGGTGCTTGGAGATGAAGCTTTTATCATTTGTCCACCCTGGTTCATGTGGTGGTCTAGAGCTCCATCCACATTACAGAAATAATCTAGTTTGACACCACTTTAACTGCCATGGCTCAGTGCTATAGAATTCTGGGTAAGCTGATATCTTTATAACATACAGTACAAAGAACTCTGTTAACAAAAAGAATAATTCACTTAGACAAAAAGTCAATGAGAGTCCTCAAGAAATAAGTAAATTCCCACAAGAATGATTTCTTTTCTCTATAGCTGTCTGTAGCTACCCCAGAGGAACTTTTTCTGCCGTCTTTTGCCATCTAGTGTAGCAGCACCATCCAGGCAGTACTATCTCCTTAGAGCCCTTCAGTTAAAAATGGGAAAATGATGTTCTTGTGAGAAGTCAAGGTGCCTTTCCATGGCTGGCAGTTGCGCACCTTTCACTTAAGCTCTCAGTGCAAGTGTATATGTATGCGTGAGTGAATAAATCTCTGCCCTCCCTTCATGGCACTTTAAGTCATATACTCAGAGATTATTTTCTGGTGTGGAGGATACTAGTGCATTCCACTTAATCACATATATGGTTTGCCTTTTTCAATCACATGCTGAAGAGCAGAAGGAAGAGGCATTCACATTTGTGAGGCCTGTGCTTTTTTTCAAGTTCTGCTCATAACAGAATTATTCTAGGGTTGAAACAGAAAAAAAAGTCTTTGAACTAGGGAGGCAAGTTTTTTAAAAAAATGTTGCATGTACCCACAGTTAGGATCATTTCATGCTGTAGATTATAAAGCTATTACAGACACAAAGCTCTGTGTTCATACTGAGTACTAAAGTAACATTCATTTCTTGAGGCTTGGTCAGATGTTACTTTTTAGAAGGCAGAAGTCACTTTTGGATGTTCTACAAGATACCTGAGGATGCATGTATGCATTATAAAAGTACAGTACTGCAAAAAAGAGGCGATTCACATGTTTATAACTAGAGTCTTCGTATAGCTACCCTTAGGAGTGCATGTATGCATTATTAAAATACAGTACTGCAAAAAGGGTGATTCACATCTTTATATCTAGAGTCTTCTTACAGCTACCTACCCTTAAAAATGCATTTTTTTGAAATGCTTGCCCCAGTTTTTATTTCTTGAGTGGACAAGTGGTTAATATATGTAGCACTGTGAGGCTGGAAATGCAAGCTTTATTGTAAATCACTCTGTTTTTCTTTGTTGCCTCTACTATCCATAACTTAGGTTGAATGAGGATTTATTCATATTGTGTTTTTTTTTTTAAATAAAATACATGGGAGAATCATAACAAGCTTATTTCAGAACATTTCTTTTCACATAGTGTTGGTTTTAATATTCCTGCATGTTGTGAAGGAAACCAGCATGGTGTAGTGCTTTGAGTGCTGGACTAGGACTCTGAGAGACCACAGTTTGAAACACTGCTCAGCCATAATCAAAATAATGGTCAAATTAATGTGGCTTCCATCTGCTATGAAGGCAGGGCATTTATATGACATGCACCTTTAAAGGGGATGGAAACTGAAGTGAAGCCCTGATCTGGGGCTAAAAACTGGAGCAAAAAGAAGCTAGGATACTCCAGTTTAGCCTGGAAAAAGCACATTTTTGTGCCTGCATATAAATGCCCTGAGTACAGGGCTATAGCAAAGCAAAAAATAAAATAAAAATAAAAATAAAAAAAATAAATAAAAATAAAAAAAGTGAAAGTGTAACAATTCAAATGGATGTAATTGCAACATACACAAATCAGACCATCTAATAGGGGGGCATGGGGTGAAGGGGACATGTATGGGGGCCTCCATGGTTGTGCTTTGCCAATCTACCACTTGCACATCGATGCACCAATGTCCTGTACAGGCGGAGGATTACACATGAGAATATGTGGCTGATCAAAAGGGTGGCCAAGCAATGGGATGACATCTGGGCAGATGTGGAAGCTACTTAGAGGTCACAGGCAGTGTGTTTGTGCGATAGTGTGTGTATATGGTGGGGAGTCAACAAAAATAAAAATATCCAGTGTTGGAGCTTGACGCCAAGCCATGTGGTTGGGCTGTGTGTATTTGGCCCATTTTGGGAGCAGGCCATGTGGACAGCATGGTTTCAACCCACTTTCAGAAAAAGCAGGATTGAGTCTCTTTTTTCTGCCCATCTGCTCTGGCCCATAGAAGCCCACTGGGTAACCTTGGGCAAGTAACCCTCTCTTATGCTGCATGGGTACCTTTGGCACCCCACTGTTTTATTCTCCATGGCTTGCCGTATGCGTAAGCTGAAATCCATGTGCGGCAAGCCTGCATATGGTGCAGGCACATGGTATAATGTAAGGAACATGGAGGAATAGAAGAATGGAACATGTGTGGTTCAAGCCAGTGGTATCTATGAAATCTGTATTTTACAAGGGGAGCTGTATTCAAATTTCTTCCTTGAAATAATTACCCTGGATCATAGTTCTTTTTGCTGCTTGTAGTTTGTCAAGCTCTGTGTTAAATTCAAGTACTTAGTTTTACAAAATACAGTCAAATAGTGCAAATAAGTATCTTACCAGTAAGGCATCGTGAGCATGTGGCTGCCTAGAAATTTAAGTACAGTGGGCCCTTGATATATGTGGAGTTTTGGTTCCATAACCCCTTTGCAGATAGCAAAAACTGCAGATGCTCAAGTCAGTATTTAACATTTAAAATTACCTGGGTAACATGGTCTGAGCACCAGGAAGGCATTCTTCTTGCACTGTTTCCCACTTTCCAGTCACAAAGGCTCTTCCAGAATTTAAACTATTTCCTTACTCTGGGGCGAAACAGACTGCCCCAAAGGGGTAGCTTAAAGCTGCCCCATCGGAAAGCAGATTGGGGCCATGGCAACCACATGCTGTGGCCCCAATCCACCTTGAACCTGGCTGAAAGAGGAACAACAAAGAGCCACTTCTTTTTGGTCAGTGAAAAAACTGTTCATTCAGAGGGGCGGGTTATAAATAAATAAATAAATAAATAATTGATTTATTATTATTCCAGGTGGCTTGGGTGTGTGTGCCATCTGCATGCCACATCCCTAAGCCAGCTGGGAGCCTTTTTTAAAGGCTGGTCTGTTTCTGGCCTCTGTTTCCCACTATCTCAGCCTTCTCATCACAAAGCCTCTGCCAGGTTTTAAACCTCTTTGCCACCAATCCGCCTCAGGGAAGAGTAGCAGCAGGAGTGGGGCAAAGAGGTGTATTGGCAGGAAAGGGGTTGAAATTCTGTCAGACACTTCCTTGTGTGAAGGTGGGAAACAGAGTAAGGAAGGAGTTTAAATACTAACAGAGGCTTCCTTGTGAGAAGATGGGAAAGCAGGAGTGTAAGTTCTGGCAGAGGCTTCCTTGTGAGAAAGTGGAAAATGGAGTGAGACAGGAGTTTAAATTCTTGCAGAGATTTCATAGAATCATAGAAAATTAGAGTTGGAAGAGACCACAAGGGCCATCCAGTCCAACCCCCTGCCATGCAAGTGGAAATTCTGGCAGAAACTTTCTTAGAATCATAGAATCATAGAATCATAGAGTTGGAAGAGACCACAAGGGCCATCCAGTCCAACCCCCTGCCATGCAGGAACTCCAAGTCAAAGCATCCCTGACAGATGGCCATCCAGCCTCTGCTTAAAGACCCCTAAGGAAGGAGACTCCACCACACTCCGAGGGAGTGTGTTCCACTGTCGAACAGCCCTTACTGTCAGGAAGTTCCTCCTAATGTTGAGGTGGAATCTCTTTTCCTGCAGTTTGCATCCATTGTTCCGCGTTCTAGTCTCTGCAGCAGCAGAAAACAAGCTTGCTCCCTCCTCAATATGACATCCCTTCAAATATTTAAACAGGGCTATCATATCACCTCTTAACCTTCTCTTCTCCAGGCTAAACATCCCCAGCTCCCTAAGGCGTTCTTCATAGGGCAAGGTTTCCAGACCCTTCACCATCTTAGTTGCCCTCCTTTGGACATGCTCCAGTTTCTCCACATCCTTTTTGAATTGCATCCTTTTTGAATTGCAGGAAATGGAGTGAGGCAGAGGTTTAAATGTTGGCGGCAGTTTGGTGATGTGAAGGTGGGAAAGAGACTGAGAAAGAATTTCTGACTGTGGGTTTGTGCTGGGATTGACTGGCCCAGGTCTTGCCTCAGCTTCTGCTACTACCCTGAGGCCACTTCTCAACTTGGCTGTCACAGGTTAATTTTTTTCTCCATTTCTGCAGTTGCTCAAATCCACAGTTATTGAACCAATGGATACCAAAGGTCCATTATGTAACCATTCATAAATGGGAGATAAATGGAAACATTTTTTTTGTAGATGTTATTCAGTTTGGCCATATATCAGGACAACATGGATGCATGAATCAATTTTTCAAATATATTTTAAAAGAAAATAAATTGGACAACGCCGTGAATTCTGAATAGGCATGAAGGATAAACTGACTTTGTTTCTTGTAATGTGTATCCATTTATTCACCCCTTTCTTGGCCTTGTGCCTGACACTCATATTACAGATACTGTATACTTCTGTGCTGTGCAGTTTTCTGTCTTTTAATGAGGCTGTGAGGAGATCAAGGTTAGACTTTTAAAGATTTGTTACATAAAAATCTATAGTTCTTTTCCTATCGGCTGTTTTGCTTCAAACTGCCATTGGGTTTTGAAAACAATTTTCTTGATAAATGAAGAAGAATGACTAGGGCACTTCTGCATGCACATGTCACGTTATCAGCAATGAGCCATATTTTCCTTCCTTTTGAAAGATTTTCTTTTATCAATCATTTGGGGCAGAGCTAAGAGAGAATAAAAATAATGTGAAAGGTTTTCAGAATGCACAATGCAATTCAAATTCATCAAGTGCATGACACTGGAATTATTTTGGTCCTATTTATCTGGCATATAAAAGCATGTTACACAGTAACTCACTTTGTCAAGATGTATTCTTTCTCCCAACAGACAAAAGCCATTAATGTGTAAACATTTCAATGAAATAGCAGTTACGAAGTATGCTTGCTGATTGAGAGCTAATATTTTTTCCATTTCTTCTTTGGATCAGTTTATTTGCTTAGGCAGCAAGAAGTCTTAAAGAGAAGTGATGTGTGTGAGCTTTTTCTTTGTGTTCAAGCATAAAAACAAAGTCCTGTCATCTAGGAAATAAAAGTTGTCTCTTCTGATGTTAAAAATGAAATACATTTAACATAAGTGGAAAGAAAAACCCCTCACTGAATTCCACATAAAAGTTATAAATTGTTTGTGTACGTTATAAGTTGTTCACTTTTTCATTTGATGTTTTCTTCTTTCAAGCTAGGTTGAACGCTTTAGCATACAGCATGTTTTTCAACACATTAGGTAAATGTGAAAGGGTTTTTTTTTTTTGTCAATTTAGTAATTTTGTTATTGTGTGCTTTCAAGTCATTTCTTACTTATGGCAACCCTAAAGTGACCTTAGAATGGCATAATTGGTTCAGAGGGTGTTTACTATTGCCTTCCTTTGAGGCTGAGTGGCTGTGATTTTGCCCAAGATTACCCCATGCAAGTCTTTCTATGGTTTAGTGGGGATTGGAATCCTGGTCACCCAGTGTCTTACTTCAACTTTCAAACCACTATACCATGCTGTCTTGCTGCACAAAGTTACCTTTACCTTAAACTGTTGCTGTTTTGTGTCGTTGTTTTTTTTAAAAAAATATATAGCCAGTTCGAGCTGCACTACGGTTCATCTTTTGTTTTGTCTTACCAAACATGCTGTGAATTCTGGATGTCCCACAGCCTTTAGTGGACTTTTTCTATTGCCATTCTGTTGAAATGCAAGTTCAGGGAGAGGGGACACTGAAAGACATTTGTAACAATATTATTCCACTTTAACTGCCATGGATCCATCTTATGGAATCCTGAGTTTTGTAATCTGGTAAAACACTGGAGTTCTCTTTCTGATTATTCTAACTATTCCTCCCTAATCGCTTGATCTCATGATTCCATAGGACAGAACCATGATTGTTAAAATGGAATCATAGCACTATAATTCTGTTGTGTAAATGGGGCCTCAGTCTCTTGGGCTCTCCCTTTGCTTTAGGTATTTCTAGTTAGTCATTCTTGTAAGAGCTACTGCTTAGCTTTAAGAACTGGTGCCTAGGTTTTCTCCCCCCACTTCCATCTTTCCTCACCATGCTCCTTTCTTTTTTCATAATAAGCCTGTAAGCAGGAAAAGTCTTGTTTTAATTAATTGTATGTAAGCAGACTTTTTGGCTGAAGAGCAAAATATAAATGCTTTAAATGAAATGGAGTGAGAATAATAATTACTCTGTACAAAAGGTAAGACAAAGTCAGCTACTACTAAAATGTTCTCTGCTGAACTAAAATTCTGAAGGGCACCCTGTCCCTCAGAGATTGAAAGGTAAATCTCTTTCACCATCTCAAATCCAAAAACAGTCCGAAGGCAGTTGAAGGTGTAATAGAATAGAACAGCAAACATTTGAGAGGGAGATGTAGCCAGTCCCAGCAAATGTATTTATCTGATTATGCCAGCATGCACCTGTTCATGTATAGGGCTAAACTAGGGGAAGAGTCATTAATGTATATACAGTATAGGCCATATAACCCCAAATGTTGCTGCATCCTTAGCAACTTTGCTGACCTTTGCACATTTAACACAAAAATCTGTATAGGAGTAAAAACAGGCATAGTGTAGTTGTGTAGGCATTAGATTGTGACTGGAGGCCAGGGTTCAAATCCCCGCTCAGCCATGGAAACCTGCTGCGTGATGTGAAGTCAAAGGCTTTCATGGCTGACATCCATACTTTTTTGTGTTTTTTTCAGGCTATGAGGCCATGTTCTAGGCTTGATTAGTTAAATCTCCTCCTCCTCCTCCTCCTCCTCCTCCTCCTCCTCCTCCTCCTCCTCCTTTTTTTTTGGTTGTATTTCTTCAATTCCTGTGTCTTTAAAAAGTTAAATGAGGGATAAAGTCTCAATTGGGAAGAGGATTCCTGAGCACAGGCATAATTTAGTGTGCTTCCCTTAGGTTGTCAGTGACAATCTCTATGCAATTCTCTGTAAACCTCATGGTTTAGTTGAGCACTAATATTTTAACCTGCAAGTTAATCAGTGTTAACTCAAGCAACTAAACAATTTGAGATACTAGCATTTATGGTAGCAAGATATTTTTCTAATTTCTAGCTTGTTAACATTATCAAATGCATTTTGAAACCTAACATTTGAAGATCTAGAAACTGAATTTGACCTTCAGCCTAAAAGAATTTCTCATCCTTACTGTTCCTCATTCTTCCCTTTCAAAAGTCACCTTTTCTGATTCTGAAAGAATCTATATTATAGAAATATTCTACTGTATTATGGAAATTTGTTATCTACAAAATATCTTTTCTCCATACAAGTGCATTTGAGATTACTCTGATTGTTTCAATCCAGTTAGGGAGATAGTACATTATTTTGTTCTTGTTAAAATGCTGCCTCTCTCTGTCCCCTCATCTTTTATATTGCCATTTCTGATTTTATTAAAGTTTCTTATCCTGGGATTTGACTGTGTTACTCATTTCTAAGCCAATGATCTTTTCCTTGTGAGGCAGAGTGCACTTTCAGAGACATGAAAGGGCAGACAAACTGGCCCAGGGGCAAATAAGTGGGGGCATAGATTGAAACTGTAGACTGGTGTTGAACTGTACCCCCCCCCCCTTTTTTTTATGTAAAGAACCAGAACTTTACAGAAGCCATATTTATTCTTACTCAAAACAGGAAACTGAGAGAAGGCACTTTTTGACAGATTCTGTTCAGAGAATATAAAAATACATTAAGTTAATGGCTCGGTGCTTTAGTTACATCTCTGCTAATCCCTTGCCTTGCTAAGTAATTAATTATGGTTGTCCTAATGAGCTGTGGAGTCAGGACACCAAGTCTTATATAAGCCCTTCTAAAGCATGAGATTTATGATGTGTTGCTCAGAGTTGTAATAATTCAGCAGGCTCAGGACAGGGCTATGATGCATAAAGTGGCATCATCCAAGTAAGCAAACAGGATCCCTCCATACAGATTGGGAGTTATTAATTTGTATGCTTTCAGTTTATAGAAGTAGAGCAAATGATTCTTTTAGCACTTGGGAATACCGAGCAATAAACCATTATGAGCACACAAAAAAGCAATTTATATGAACACTACACTTCTCGCCTTCCCTTCAAGCCCCTGGCTCTGTCGGGTATTGGAATATTAAATTGGCTTCATTCATTCACTGAAGATTTCATTGGCCTCTTTTAGAGCTAAGGCAAACTATCCCCAGTCTGCCCTTGTCAGGTTCTTGAATTTCTGTTCAGAATGCTTGAATGGGATTGGAGCAAATTGCTTTATTTTCATCTGGCACAATGCTGTCTATAACATTTTGTGCTGCTAGTTCACTAAATCTACTTGTTAGGCCTGCTGAAGAAGACCTGTTGAATCAATTGAACTTGTATAAAGTGTTGACCTCTCATTTAGATTTCATTCAAAGTGAAACAATTTTGATATATACTATGAACTGTGTAAAATGAATAAAGTGAAGTTGGACTTGGTGATCCTTTGTAGGGAGACAGACACAATTTGATAATATGCTGAGACTTGATAACAAAGCTGAATGCACAGGAAATATGTAATGCTAGGAAAATGGCAATAACAAGCTTTAGTTACACTCAAGGTCATTCATCACTATTTTTATTGGGCTGCCAGTCACAGATGCTCATTTTGTATTTTTAGAAACATACGTTTAACCAAAAATAAAATAAAAGTTTAGTCAGGATTTCTGGCTAAATATATTGTGGACAGCTATATCAATTTTAAGAAAGCTTTACCTGTTGATGCTGTATTTAGAATCTCAGACTGTTCAAATGCACCTTTTACCATTTTTTATGGACAAAGAACAGCCAGTCATCTGCATACCCACATTGCATTCAAACCTCTTTGAGAGTTTTCTCTGCTTTCCTTTTTTGATGTGACATAGAAGATGGGATTAAGGTGCAGTGGTGCATTAAACTATGTGAACTTTGAGGCCCCATAGCATTTCAGTTTTTGGTGTGTGGGCTAGCTTTCATAAAATGTATAAGGATCACTGATGACAGATGACCAAAAGGAAGTTTCCATTGAGAAGGACAGAAGAGGAATCCATGAAACACAGACATAAGCAGGGTAGACAGGAGCCATTGGACAGTGCTGGCTTGTTGTCAGTCCTAAGGAAATATTTAACTGTCTTAAGAAAAGGAGGGGAATGTTCTCTTGTTCTTTGACCCCCAGGCAGTAAAATGTCTTGGACTGACCTTACATACACTGTGACAGCATCAGCAGTTATCATGTTTCATTTCAGTGAAAAAGGATTTATTTCAGTGGTCTTGCTTTAAATGCACCCTCAGACCTAAGGCACTTTGTACTCTTTATGTGCAAATATGTCAGAATCCAGTGCTGCTTAGTGTACCACCAACTTGACCAGGTGTATACAGTGTAGATGCTTATTGCTGTGATGTTGTCTTGTTCAGGTTTGCTGTTTTCCCAGCCACAAAAGCTGGAATCACATAGCCCCCTTTGTCTTTAGAACAGGGTGGAATGTATGTGGTCCAGAGGTGCATGTAGCAACTTCCAGTAGTTTTTGTTCCCCCGAGAACTCTTTCCCACCCCCTACACTTCACTCTCCAAAAGATAAACAATTTTCCTCTAACAAAATGTGGAGGCTCCTCTTGTTTTCAAGCCAGCATGGCATAGTGGTTTGAATGTTGGACTAGGACTCTGGAAGACTATGGTTTGAATTCCCACTCAGCCATGGAAGCCCACTGGGTGATCTTGGGCAAGTCAGGACTCTGTCAGCCTCAGAGAAGGACAATGCTGAACCTCCTTGGAATAAATCTTTCCAGAAGAACCCCATGATAGGTTCACCATAACTGAGAATGGTATGAAGGCACACAAGAACAACTCCTTATTTATAGATAGAGAGAGAAGGGGGGTGGTTTAAAGGAAATTGCCTTCTGGATCCTGCCTGTGCCATTTGAGATGAACCCTAGAGAGTTGTAGGAAAAAATGGCCCTGATTTCTTGGATGCTTAAAGATATGTGTGTGTAGTGCAGTATATCCTGCTTTTCTGCCAACAGTGATATCCAAGGGCAACTACAAATAAAAGATAAAGCCAAAGTTAACAAAATCTCATATGAAACACATTCAAAACAAGCTTCATTTAAAACATTACTATTATTGTTTTACAATCAGGCCTTCATATCCATGGGATTTTTAAAAAATCTATGGATTTAACCATCCACGGCTTGAACCATCCTGGAACAAAGCTCCACTGGATATCAAGAGCTCACTGTACTATCCTCCTCCATCTCCTCCTCCTTATTTACTTATATGCCATCATCGTTGTATATGGTGCTTTTCAGAAAAAAAACAAACCCACTCAGCCTTGCCAAAGGTATATATTCTAATACACAGAGACATACTCACATACACATGGAAAAGAAAGAGTAATAAAAATACAATACTCATTCAGTACAACTTCAAAGCAAATAATAATAATAACAATAATATTTATTTTTATCCCACCTCTCTGTGCAACACAACCTGGGGCAGCTTACAAGATTTAAACATACATTCCCATATTCTACAATCCCTTCCCGCTAAAATACAATTAAACAGTTTACAGTTTAAAAAATAACTTAAAATAATGGACAAAACAGATAAACAATAACAACAGTAGAATAAGGGGTAACAAATTAGGCTTTATTGGTGGCTGAGTATCTAATCAGGGAAGGCCTGCTGGAAGAAATGCATATTAACAGCTTTTTGAAAGCTGTTTAAGGTGGTAATGTGACAGATCTCCTCTGGCACACCATTCCATAATCTGGGAGCGATTGCCAAAAAGGTTCTCTGGGAAGTTGCAGACAATCTAGTTTTTATTGGTTGCAGCAAGTTCCTCCCAGAGTATCTGAGTGTGTGAGATGGATTGTATGAAAGGAGGCAGTCCCGATGATAGGTTTGACCCAAGCCATTTAGAGCTTTAAAGGGCATAACCAACACCTTGTACAGGGCCTGGAAACTGTTAGGCAGCGAGTGAAGTGATCTTTGAATCAATGTATATGGTCTCTTCTAGTTGTACCTGAGACCAACCTGGCTGCCATTTTCTGCACTAACTGAAGTTTCCGAATCAAGCACAAGGGTAGCCCCATGTAGAATGCATTACGGAAACCAAGATGGGAGGTTACCAGCGCATGCACCACAGTTTCAAGGTCCTTAACTTCCAGGAAAGGGCACAGTTGGTGTATTAGCCAAAGCTGATTATGTAAACAGAAATACAAAAACTGGTGCAGTTTAATATAAAACAAACTGGCAAAAGTCTATAATCAAATACAAGATTTTAAAATGTTATATTAAACAAGAGTAAACTAAAATTCCAAAACCTCTAGAAAACAAGAAAGTATGTAATTGATCTTGTGGGGTGCAATCTGAGTCACCTTTTAAAGTGAAACAAAAATAAGCAAGTATGCAAGTCAAGCCTGTCAGAGTCTAGCTTTCACTAGCAGTAGAGCAGAAGTGTGGGTCAGATTATATTTTAATATGCTTACCTAAAAATAAAGACTAACTCAAAGAAACAACAAACATGTAGTTTGTGGTTTAAAAACAAATAATAATGGCTTTAATAAATATATACATAGCAAAACTAAAATCTAATACTGTATAACTAAAGATAGTTATTTATAGCAGGAGGATTGATATCTATCTGTCTATCTATCTATCTATCTATCTATCTATGACTAGCAGGCAGGCTAGAGACATATACCAACAGTAAAATTAACAGTTTAAAATTTTGAGATAGTCTTAAAGAGAGAGGGACCTAAATAGGAAACCCTAACTATATAATGAGGGGAAAGAGAATGCACAAGTTTCTTCCAACAGATCTTAACATTGATTTATATTAATTAGGAACACATCATCATCACGATCAAAAGAAAATAAACATCACCTAATCAGCACTTTTTAGGTGGATTATTTTTGTGTGAGGTGGTGCCACTTGAATTAAGATGGCTTTTGGGCACTTTTCTGAGAGTGACTTATGGCACTGCAGTTAGAGAAGGGAAAGAGAATGAAGCAGGAAGCTAAGGCTTGAGTTTCTTTTGATACAAATACACTACGCATGTATTATATAGGACTGTTCAGAGCACACCCTCATAATGCTGAAGCTTTTAGACTTGTAAGTCTCCAAAATGAGACACCATCCTGTATGTATTTTCCTCTCTGTAGCGAAACTAACAGCTAAGTTGTAGGATGGCTGAACATATTAATCTTGTGAAAGTTCATAAGATGATATTGAATAAATGAAAGTTTTTATGCAAAGAAATAATAAATAATTAGAATTCAATTTTATGTAATAATTTCTCCTCTGTTTATATTGAATCTTGCATGTTAGCTAGACAGTGACCAGAATGCCTCATGCATAACTTGTGTGTGTGCCTGTGAGGGTGTGTGCATGCGTGAAGACACACATGCACACACAGAGGAGGATTTTTAGTGGATTAATACCTTTACCATATCATTTCCCATGTTTTCTTCTTTTCAGATTTCAGCACTTCCTAGCTGCCATGCCCCAAATTAGTTATAGTTAATGACATCTTTACAGAAAAGTCCCTATCAATTCAAAATTATATGCTTTAGTTTTCTCACATATGTTAAAAAATGCCCTATATATAAAATGGAAATAAAAGATAAATGTTATTGAAGGAAGCTTGCTACAACATTTCCACTATGCTGTGAGATATAAGTTGTACCAATTGACCTAATTAAAAAAGTTCTGTTAGGTCACAGGAGGGAGCCTTCCAGTATGAGGGAGGGAATTCCAGTGGTATCACTGAACTAGTTATTTGTCCAGGCCTGACCTGGCAAAAGTGCCAGGTGTATTTTATATTGATTTTTACAAGGCAAGTAAATAGATTTGCTGAATTCCACTTTCATAGCAGATTGAAATAATTTGTTTGGAAAATATCATACCTGTCCTTATTAACAGCAGGGGTGTTAGCCTTCTGACAGCTAATAATAAATATGCACAGAAATGAAGGCTGCCTTTGCAGTTTTCCTGTGTGAGAAAAGGAAGGCAGCCACGGATATCTTTACTGTAACTACAGAATGCTAATCAAACTAAATCTTTACCCTGTGTAGTTTCCAGATTTTAATATCTAAATGGCATTTTTTATTTGCTGTCTTCAGAAAGTGCTTTGTAATGGAAATCTCCAAGCTGTTTTCCACCAAATCTCATTTCCTTTTGTTTGTCTCTCAGCTCATTTCCCTTGTGCTTTCCCCACCTGGTCAGTCTTTGGACCACTCATCCCTTGTGAGAAAGAAGCTGGTATTGGCAATTATGGAAACTCTGACTGCACAAATTGATGAAGAAGAAATTTAGGGCATGTACACAAATCCTCATCCTGATTTATTCAAAAAGGAGATTGCTTTGTTTTCTGTTTTTTTTTTCCAATTTGGCAATCAGATGAGGGCTGCAATATTGTGAGGATTTCTTACAATGAGGCTTTTTTTAGTTTATGAGGAAAAGGTGATTAAAAGGGGACATTATAGGGGCTTGTCAATATGTACATGGGGCAGAGAAAAAGGAAGAATACATTTTTTCCAGGATATATTCTTATCCTTCTGGAACTAGATTCATCTACCGTAGTTAATCTAAATGACAGAAAATTCAGTACATAAAAAAGGAAGAGCTCCTTTACATGGTTAAACTGCAGACACTTGAACTGAAAAAGTGTGTGCAAGTCTTGTGAGGCATGATTAATGATCAAGGGCAGGGTTGGCTGTTTTAAACCTTGGTTTAAACCAAATGACTTTTTTTTTTTAAAAAAATGACTGTTTTTCAACCCTCTTTCTGGAACAGCAATGACTGTTTGAATTCTAAAATTTTAACTTTAGCAGTTTATTGGCAGTTGTTCCTTGTTAGACCAGTGTCAGTTACTTCTTTTTAATCATTTTATTTTGTTGTTGTTGTGTGCATTCAAACTTATGGCAACCCTATCATGGAGTTTTCTGCGGCTAAGCACATGTGGCTCATCCAAGGTCACCCAGTAGGTTTCCATGGCCAAGCAGGGAATCAAACCCCGATCTCCAGAGTCCCAGTCCTACCCTCAAACCACTACATCGTGCTGGTGCAAGAAATGTTATTCAGAAGCAAATTATTCAATTAACATAAGTTCAACCAAAACAACCTGCTTTAAAAGAGAACTTTTTAAAGAACAATTACTATTTAAGCTAGTGGTCATAACATCTGACCTGCAGCTTGCTACTTAATTTTCTGATTTAGTCCTATATTGGTGTAGTTTAATATAGACTGGTTTAAGCAAAGAAACTGGTTTAAACAACAAAAAAGTTTTCAAAAAGCCCTGTTTTTCCTCCAACTCTGAACAAGGGAGAAACAAATAGATTTTACTAGAGACACTTAATCTAAGGATAAGCTATTTATTTAGGATGCTAGGCTAGGCTGTGCTCTAGGAAAGAGACCAAGGCTAGGGCAAGATATGAGGCCATCCCTAAGACTATCCATCTTCAACCAGAGGGCATGACAGAGAGGAATGGGGAATTAGATCTTCTTATGCACTTATTTTCTTTGTCAAGCAAAAGCTGCCATTTAAAAACATATGATGCATATATTCTTAAAGTGCTCAGCATTTCTAGCAAATTCTCTTCTATAAGATTACAATGGCACACATCTTTAAGGTATAGAGCAAAACTCAGAACAAACTTTTGGTGTGCATCTGATCATCTTCTACTGTGTAATTCTGAAAAGAACATCAATAAAATCCCAGAACAAAAAGGCCACGGTAGGATGAGAAAGGAGTATCAGTTGATATGGTGGAGTGGGGTGATGAGCTTGTGTGCGTGTGGTGAGGTTAATGGAGATTTTATTTATTTTGCATTGGGCAATTCATTCAATTAATCATCAAGAGGTTGATTCAGATGAAATGACTCATGCTGAAGAGTGGATCGATAAGAAATTACTGAGAGTGTAAATGAGAGTGTAAATTTAAATGGCAAGGAAGACTGTAAAAATGAATGCTATTCAAGGAAGGAAAGAAGTTACGGAACTCCTGCTTGCCAAACAGTAAGAGCTGGGTTTCCTTTGGTTTCTCTGTGCCAGAAGGCAATGTTTTTGTTCTCCAACCAGTTTCCTTAAGCCTCCAGCATTACCCATTTGTTTCAAACACTGACTTTGCAAGGATGCTTGGATTAATCTGCTCTCAGAAATAAATGACTTGTAACTTCCTGCCCCTTTCTTCTCAGATGCTTTGAGGGAAATGGGATGGTAAAGTTTGCTGGCTGAAGCACAATCCTTTGTAAACAATGGAGCAGCATAGAGGAGCAGTGGCCAGAACATTGAGGTTGTTAGGGAAGGTGAGTAAACAGCCTTTCTCTCAAAGACAGACAGACACACATGCACTTACGTATTAGAGCAATTAACAAACAGAATTGAAAAATATAAGTAAAACGTTTGGCATTCACTTTCTTCAGTCACTAAACTGAGTTGCATACAAGGTAGCAGTTTAGAACACTCTGTTTCCAGCCTTATGGAATTATAAATCTGTAATCCTGACCAAGAAACTAGAGCAACCGGTGGCCAGGCATTTCAGCTGTGAACATCACAGTGTCTCTGATTTGTTCTTGTTTGGAAATGAGATGCCTTCTTCAGATAACTTCAGTTTAGATAGTCCTTCAGTTTAGAAAGTAATTTCAGAGAACTAAACTTCAGTTTAGATAGTCCACCGTTTTAGGTAACCCTTCAGTTTAGATAGCAGCTGAACCCATTTGTTTTAGATTAGATCAGGTCTGTGATAGTGTGCCCTTTACTCTGCACCCAGCCCTGAACTTGTGTGGATGTGCATATAGAGCTGTGGTGGTGAACCTATGACATGCATGCCAGATATTGCATGCAAAGCCATTTTTTCAGGATATGTGGAGGGCCGGAAAGAGGAGGAATAGGTGTGCACCTGTTCCTCCTTTTCCTGGCCGTCATAGGCCTTCAGCTGCCTCCGGAAAGGCATCTGAAGGCCTGGAAAGGTGCTGGAGGAGGAGGAGGAGGAGGAACAGGTGCGTGCCTGTTCTTCCTCTTCCCAGCCCTCCTGGGCCTTCAGCTGTCCCCAGAGAGGCAGCTGAAGACCCAGGAGAGCAGGAGGAAGAAGGCCCACCATGTCCCCTGGAAGTCCTGCCCCCAATCGGAACACCTTATAATTTGGGCAGTCGGTCCCTAAAAGGTTCACCATCACTGATATGGAGAGGCAAAAACATTTTTTAAATTATTTATCTTAGCAAAAAATCATCCTTTGTGCTTTCCTGGAAGCAAACAATTGGGACCTCTATATGAATCTTAATCTATTAATATTTTTAAGTTGCCAGGGCAAATTTTTATCTTATATGTTGCTTAAAATATAAAATGAAGGTTATATCTTTGCTGAACCATTATAGTGCAAGTTAATAGCATGTTGCCTTTTCAGTCTTAACTACCTGTTCACCCACTTGTTTCAGGAGCTGCTGAAGACACACCTGTCTTTACTTTGGTAGGCAGAAGCAAATGAGGCTAAGGCTTTGAATTAATACTTTTGCAGAAGAGGAACCTTCAGGAGCTGCAAACTGGTTTTGTCAACATATCCTTTTCTAGATAAGTACATCACACTTGACATGACAGAGGCTCTGAAATGTACCTGAAAATGTAGAGGCTTGACACTGGGTCTGAATAAAAGACACAAGATGCCATATGGCACAAGCCTAAGATTCTTCTCGACATGTTAACACTAAACAAGCTGGAAGATTGTGGGGACAGGAGACCTTCCAGAGCTGTGACTCTTCCTTCACCCATGGTCTCAGAGACATTGCAGCCTATGTAGGAATGTTCTGTAAAGTACAAAGTCTAGAAAGCCAGGTAAAAACTGATGTAACATTACATGCTGGCAGACAGTGCAGTGTTGCCATTTCAGCAGACATTGCTTATACCACAAGCAGGGTCCCTCTTCCTTTTTTGGTAACTTTATAAGAAACATGCCTGCTAATCTCAGTGTGGAGTTGTCAGATAAGGACAAAAGAAGATTTTTTTAAATCCATCAGAGACCTAATCAAGACCTCACATTTTGGGAAAATGCAGGGATTGAAGAGAAGCTTGCCTTGTTACCAGCACAGTGCTCTACCAGCAGACAATCAGTGTGCTATAGTTCTCTTTCTAAGTGTTAGTCTTATCTATAACTTGTTTGCAGGGCCATCAAATGTATAATATCGGGGACAGAAGATATTGGCAGCCTCTCAGGTGGTGCAACTTTTGCTTGCTGATCCTTCAAAAGCTGCAAGTTTTTCTGCCTAGCCTGGGCTTATACTTATTGTTTGTTCCGTCATTGCACATGTAGAATTTCCTAGCTTTTTTGACCCTTAGCTAAGGAAATGTTAAGGATGTAATACAGGAGTAGCTAATCTGGTGTCTTCTGGATTATAGCTTTGGGTCCCCAGATATTGTTGAACTATAGCGCCCAGAAGCCCCTATCAACATGATCAGTAGATGAGCGATTTTGGACATGTCAGTCCAACTTCTGTAAAATGCCAGGTTACTTACTCCCAATCTAGCAAAACTGAATTAAGGTGCATCTACATTGTAGAAATAATGAAGCCTTATAGTTCCATCCTATAGAATCCTGAGATTTTTTTTTGTTCCTGACCATCAATTTTTAAAACATTTCTTTCAGTCACACAGACATCACAGTTCTTTTTTTTTTAAATGTCTTTAATGAATATGCATGGTTGTTATTTTGTCCCTTCAAATTGTTTCCAAGATATGGTGACCCTAACGCAAACCTATCATTGGATTTTCTTGGCAAGGTTAATTTGGAGGAGATTTGCTTTTGCCTTCCTTTGAGGCTAAGAGTCTGTGATTTGTCCAAGGTCACCCAGTAGGTTCCATGGCCAAATGGGGATTCAAACCCTGGTCTCAAACCACTCAAACCATTACAACATTGCAAGCAGGTGTCCTATAGTTTAAAAAGTCTATACTAAAGGGCAGGAAACCAATATAGAGAAATATTAGTCTCCCAGATTGCTTTTATCTTTTATGACTGAGAAACAGTGCCAGATTCTTCAGCCCAACCAGAAAAAGGAAGAAGGAGAAAAGAGAGAAAAAACCACAAATATTTCAGAAAATAATTTTCCAGGGTTGGATTTTCCAAACACAGCCTGGTGTACTACTTACATGTCTGCCAAGAACAATTGGAACAGTACTGGCTCTTGTAAGTTCTTATACTATCTGTAATAAAACTGCTCCTTAGTGTCTGTTAAAATAAAATTTATTTTGGCTGACAAAAAGGGCAATATTAACAAGAGAGGGGCATTTCCCATTACTGTGGTTCTCATAATGTAGCAGATTTGATATGGCGAACCTCATATTGTTCTACAAATGTTTACGGAGTCAGAGAAAAGTAACAAAAAGCAACTTATAATGCTGCTAGCAGACACTTATTAGAATGAGTTCCAAAACAAGTGGCATCACTGATTCCAGAAACTATAAAAGTTTCCTGGGGCATGTGTCATAAGCTCCATAAAAATGCTATGTTCCATTGGTGTCCCAAATAAAAGAATAAAGAACTCAGTCATCCAATAAAGTGGACTGGAAGTAGGCTCATGGGTTGCTGGGGAAGAATTAAAATACTGTACCCCTTCATACAATGTTTGTGGAATCAATGGGATTCATTGCAACCCAACTTGTCTGTGGCTAAAAAAAGTATGGAAAAATTTAGCAGCAGAGAAATCTTATGCACAGTTGTTCAGAAATTATCCCCATTATGCTCAGTGGAGGGTGGGGGAGATCTATCTCGCCTACATCTTTGCAGACTCAGGCCCATCACCTTACTTACAGATTCTGCTAGCCAGTTCTACCTATCCCAGCTTTACAGTTGAAGGAGCTGGGAGGTAACAGCAAGAGTCCAGCGGGTCTTGAGACATTCCAGCACTTTCTGTCAGGAAAGGAAGCACCAGAAAGCCCTGCCCAGGAGAGTCAATAAAAGGCAAATACCCTTCCTTCCATCCATCCATCCTGCTGCTGCCATTGCCTGGCAGTTCTACCTGTGAAACTGTGGTAGGAAAGATCCACCTCTCTTACCTCTTTGTATACTCAGGCTCATCACCAGCTGTGACTAATAGATTCTGCCAGCCAGTTCTACCTACCCTAGGTGTATTGTTGAGGGAACTGGCAGATAAAAATAAGAGTTCAGAGGGAATGAGTCTTGCCACTGGCAGGGTCACCATCAAAGAGGTGACAACAAAGAGGGCACTCTTTGGGGAAGTCATTTTGGGGGAACAGACGGGCAAAGGCCTGTTGTGCTGCTTGAAAGAAGGGGGAGGGTTATATTCTGTTAATTTGCGCTTTATCATATCCAAAGGCCTTGGTATCCATACTGAGATTGCCCTGTTGGGAACAGCTCAGGATTTCATGTCTGCTATGGCAACTTGGCTCTCCCAGGGGGTATCTGTCCCTACTTGTGCTGCTAGTCACAATCTAGACCTTGTTTGTTTTCTGTAGTGGGTTATGTGAACATGATCTAGGAAGAACTGTCTATAGATCTGTTGATGTGGACAGATCTCAATCCAAGTCTAAGCCTTACCAGATGGTGAACATCTGTTGGAGGTAGGGCATTAAGATGGTCTGCCCCAGGAGGATTCCTGGTGCCTCTTGGGGAATTTCCTGCTGCTTTGATGGATGATCTTGTTGACATCCTGGCCAACCTTGAATGATGAAATGGCCAGAGTGGTAAATGTGATCATTCCTGAGTATCCCCTTTCAGAGAGTTGAGCCAAATCATTCCCCTGCTTTTCCACAGAGCTGGTGGGGATGAAACAAGTGAGAAGATGGCTAGAGCAATGTTGGCAGGAAACTTGGAGTACATCCCTGATTGAAATAGGTTAAAGCTTATTTGTTGCAATAGAGGCAGCAAAGCTAAATTTCTTCTCTGCCTCTGTTTCATCTGCAGGGAGATGGCCAGCAGAGCTGTTTTGAATGGTTAGGGGTCTTATACACATGGACCAAAGAGAGGAAAATCCAGATCACTGGACAGCCCACTGCAAACAGCTTGCATAATATTATGCAGGTATAAGTGTTTGGATCCACTCTGAGTTGAATGCTGTAAATTATAAAGTGGCAGTAATTGTAGCCTCTGCTTGTCTAGTGGCAATGGACAGTTTTAAAGTTTTTGCAGCTCAAGGATGTGTGCAGGATTCCTGGAGATATGATAACAACTATATATGTTCTAGATCCTCACCATTCCTGTCTTTAGAGGAGGACTGGGTGAATGGGTAGAGGAAATGATTAATTCCTCACTAAAATAAGGTAGAGTTCCAGCTTGCCTGAAGGAGGCTGTTACAAAACCATTACCAAAAAAAAAAAAAAAAAAAAAAAAAAAAAAAAAAAAAAGGCCATTCCTGGATCCCACTATTCTTGCTAATTATAGACCAGTATCTAACATTCCATTTTTAGACAAAGTTCTGGTGGCATCCCAGCTCCATGAGTTTCTGGATGAGAAACTATCTAGATCCACTTCTACCCCATTCCAGGCCTGGTTATGGGACAGAGATGGCTTAGGCAGCCTTCATGGATGATCTAAACTGGAAGCTAGATGGGAAGTGTGTCCCTTTTGGTTATGCTGGACCTCTTGGTGGCCTTTGATACGATTGACCATGGTATCCTTCTGGGTTTCGTTGATGAGATAGGAGTTAGGGGCATTGTTTTACAGTGGCTTCATTCCTTCCTGGAGGGGAGAACTCAGAAGGTGGGTGATGTAGGGGACTCCTGGTCAACCCCTTGGCTGCTGGCTCTCAGGGCTTGGTTCTTTTCCACCATGCTTTTTAAGATATACAGTGGTCCCCCGCCTTACGAATCCCCCGGGTTACGAAAACCCCGGGATCCGAAGGCGGCGGGACCGGCATTGTATCCCCCGGGATCCGAAAGATCCCCCGGGATCCGAAGAAAAAAAAGCCGTGCGGCCCCTTTAAATGGCCGTGCGGTCTGTCCGCGAAAGTGGTCCCCCGGGTAACGAAAGCTTCCAGGTTACGAAGGTAATCCCGGAACAGATTACCTTCGTAACCTGGGGGACCACTGTAAATGAAACCACTGGGAGAGGTTGGCTGAAGTTTTGGGGTTTGATGCCATCAGTATGTGGATGGCACCCAACTCTATTATTCCTTTCTGTCATAAGCCAAGGAAGTTGTTTTGGTCCTGAAGTGGTGCTTCAGCTCTCAGAAGCAGAATATTTTTGGTAGTTAACCATGCCACTTGAGAAAGTGAATTACAGAATCAGCACGTCAGTAGCAGATGATACTTGAGTCTTTATGATCTTGGCATAATAATAATAATAATAATAATAATAATAATAATAAATTTTATTTATACCCCGCTCTTCAGCCAAAGCTATCAGAGCGGCTTACAATTTGTTAATTAGACAATTAACTCCCCTCAAGATGGTGGTTGAAGGGAGGGCTCTTCTTGCTTGCAGCAGGAGGTGGCCTGCATCTCTCTCCCCTCAAGATGGTGGTTGAAGGGAGGGCTCTTCTTGCTTCCAGCAGGAGGTGGCCTGCCTTTCTCTCCCCTCAAGATGGTGGTTGAAGGGAGGGCTCTTCTTGCTTCCAGCAGGAGGTGGCCTGCCTTTCTCTCCCCTCAAGATGGTGGTTGAAGGGAGGGCTCTTCTTGCTTCCAGCAGGAGCTGGCCTGCCTTTCTCTCCCCTCAAGATGGTGTTCACTTTCTATGAGAGTAGAACATCAGGTGTTCACTTTCTATGAGAGTAGGTAATATGAATAACGATTTATGAAATGGTTTGTGTCCAGTTTGTCTGAAAGGTGAGCAGTGAATGCACCAGGTATGCCAAACTGGATGTTCTGCAATCTTGGACCACCACATTGA
Source organism: Urosaurus nigricauda (assembly GCA_034509955.1). Taxonomy (NCBI): domain Eukaryota; kingdom Metazoa; phylum Chordata; class Lepidosauria; order Squamata; family Phrynosomatidae; genus Urosaurus; species Urosaurus nigricauda. Next base: position 100,212,759 of record JAOEGL010000001.1, read on the forward strand.
AGAAGCCCCTGCCCATCGTATGCTTGTTTGCTGCACCTCAAGAAAAGGGGAGTGTATTGAAGGCCTTTGGAACATTCACTTGTATTCACTCAAGGAGTGATTGATAAATAGATTTCACAGATCAGGTGGTTACAATAAGAGCAGATACACATTACCTTCTGAAATGGTTAAGGGAGGGACTGCCTCATTCTCAGTGAGGTCTGTTTCTGTCACATAAATTGAGATATTGTATTGGTATGATATGTAAACTGGATGTGGAATACTGGAGTATTTGGTGACACAGAGGTAGGAAATAGATTCTTCGCTGTTTACAATCTTGCAAAGCATATTAAAATGTGTTTGAATGTGAGTTTGTGTATGTGTGTGCATGTACCTTTAAGTCTCCTGCTGACTTATGACAACCCCATGAATTTCACAGGATGTGAATCTAGATGATGGTAAAACATTTTCATGAGGCCATGAAACACTGCTCATTCTCCTGACCATGAATGAAAAGAATAAACACTTCTGTGCTTACTGAGAATGGAACATTTCTTTCAAATGAAATATTAAAACTGCATTGATGACACAATAAAAATAACAGTATAAGTAGAAATTTAATGAGATCACAAAGAAGGCAGTTTAAGAGTCAATAGCTGTCGCCTTTGGAGAGAGCATAAACAACTGGGAGTGAAGAAGAATTAGTCAGATTTTACTAGTTCAATAAGGTGGCAGTTTTAAAGAAAACAAGTATATTAAACCTTTATGCTTGTTTGCTTCCTATTAGTTCCTATAGTTCAATGATCTATTAGAAATGTTGTTCATTAAGAAGAATTCATACCAATAGTTATAAGTACTAGTCTCAGTAATATAAAAGACTGACTACTGATTGGCAGGAACACTGGAGTCTTGGGGGTAGATTGACAGTCTGCCATTTGCTGGTGTTAGAAATAGTGTAGCCCACCAGATCAGAAGGCTTTCACTTCCAGGTCAATGCTTAGGCTTAATGGGCTAACCTAAGGCACTTTGGAGACAGCTTCCCACATGCCTGGTTTGATGCTGTGCTTCACAAGAGGAAAGGACATGCCCTGTTCAGCTGATGAATAGCTGGACTGCACAGCCTGTGCACTAATCTGTTCCATTTAACCCACTTTGGGATCATTCACACTACATTAAAAAAACAGTTTGGAAACGGGTTTAAAAACGAGTTGTTCACACTTGTACCGTTTTTTCCTGACTCGAATTCCAGAGGGGCCGGGGCAAATCCCCCTTAACCTGGTTTTTCCAGAAGTGACTCCCCTCCCCCCACGTCTTTTCAAAAGTACCGGATTTTATAAGGGAGCAGCCAATGTGAACTTGCTCCTAGTCACATCCAGGAGGGAGGAGTTAATGTGCAGGGGTGGATCATGCCCATCCCTTTGCTCTTTCCCTGCCAGCCAAAGCCATAGCCATGGAGGGGGTAACATCCCATTAGACAGTGACTTTTTTATTGTAATAAAATTTGACAAATTGTGCACATCTGTGCTATTGCATGGCTACATTGGACAGTACCTTTAAATATTGGCATCATCGGCATGACAGAGGTGCGGGGGTGGGCGTATATCAGTGGGAATGGGGATTGGGTTCTGGAGAACCAAGGGTTCTCCAGAGGGGGTTGCCATCACTATCCTCCAAGGCTGATGGGGGGAATCACCCCAAGGCTAACTGTGGCAAGGGATCCTCTGAGGGGCTTGCCATTGCCATCCTCTGAAGCTGAGTGTGACCCCCTCCCCCCACCAAGGATAACCTATCCAGGATTTCTTGACAAGTAATCCTTGCCATTACCATCCTTTTGACATGTCCTCCATTTTTCTTGAATGTCCTACATTTTGTGGTGCCTTGTCTTCTATTCAGCAGCTAGTCCATCTTTCCTTCCCTCCTTCTGGCAGGGAAGAAGAAGAGAAGGGATAACTTTGCCCTTAGTTTTGCAAAGGAAAACTGTGCCAGGGGAGCAGAGAGAGAGGGAGAATTGGCATCTGGGAAAGGAAAAGGAGAGAGGGAGAGCTTGTTGTTGCTTCTTGCTGTGTACCTCCAAGTTGTTCTCTAAGGATAACCTATCATAGGGTTTTCTAGTCATGTTTCTTCAAAGGGGGTTTTCCATGACCATCCTCTGAGGCTGAGAGAGTGACTAACCCAAGTTCACCCACTAGGTTCATATGGCTAATCTGGGATTCAAACACTAGTCTCTGTAGTACCAGTCCTGGGATAATGACTCTATAAACCCCTGATCCCCTCCCAGTTTTCGCCATGTGATAAAGTTCTTATGACAACAGAAGTGTGATGTAGATGCACATCATTTGACTGACACAACAAAAAAGCCCCGAAAATGATTGAATGTGATCAGCGTAGAGGATCCATTTTGAATCGGTGCTTCAGTCAGTGTGAATTTCAACAGGGTTAAATTGTGCTGGAGAGATTCGACCAGGGTAAACACAGTGTGAACTTTGGTTCAGAATTGCAACGTTGATTTCTACAAAAATGTGAGTGTGAATGGGTGATTGAGAGTGTGAACCAATAAAGCACCCACCTATATAGACAGGGCTGGAATCATAGCTCCATGGTGCAGCACAAGGCCCTTGATTTAGTCTGTGTAAAGGTATTAGGTGATGTATATAGTACCTTTCCTGAGACACTGGAGAGCAATTTCTATTCTGAATAGACAATGGTAGCTTTGATGGACAAATAGGAGTTTATCAGACAGGAGGAATTTCTCTTTACTTCGAATGGAGCCAATTGGAGCCAATTCGAATTCACGTGAATTCGCTAGTTTAGCGTATTTACGTGAATTCCAGTTGCATTTGGCAGAATGACTTCCCATTTCCCGAAAATGACTGCCCATTGCCCAAAATTGTGTGAGATGCTTTAATAAGAAATAATGTAAAACCCATGATTGCATTCGGAATGACTTCCCTTTTGCCTGAAATTGCGTGAGATACTTTAATATGCAATAACATGAAACCCCATGATTGCATTCAGATTGCCATTAGATTATACTTCCAATTTCCCTCGTCTGATAAACTCCATAATCTCACTTGGTATAAAACAGTTTCTGATATTCCTATGACTGCAGTGCTGAAATGCAATATTCTCTCCAGCAGAGATGGTGCTATTAGTAAAGGGCTTGAGAACAGCTAGCATAGGAATTGAGGCAGATATTTCACCTGATTAGTGTTGTGTGTATGTGTATGTGTGTGTGAGAGAGATGAAATTTTGCTGCTGTCAGTTACACGATCAGGTCAATTTACTCTTCATATCAGTCAGCAGGAGGACATGGATTTAAGATTGCTCTGTGTGTATACACATGTGTCTCTCTGTGTAGGTGCATACATACGGTACAAACATGTCCTCCAGATTTATGTCCCTTTACAACCACAGATGAAAAGTTACATTATCAACTACTGCCTCTTGCCTGTAGAGATAGCAGGAGGTCAGCCTGTCTTCCTTCTGGTTTGCTTTCAGTCTGTATTGTGTGGGTGGCAGTCAAATAACTTTTGGAAGGTGCTCTGAATTCCCAAGTGGTAGTGGTTGTCTCTAATCACTATTCTTTAGTTCAGCTGTTCCAGTAAGGCTCCCAGAATACAGGTAGGCAAACAAGTGCCCTGGATACAGCAAGGAGAAAATGTACCAGCATTTCTATTTGCTGTTTCTCACATTGGGATTACTTTGTGTTTTAAAGACTTGATTCTTTCTTTGTACTAATTAGTGTGTTTTGGCATGAATCCACACTGCAGGATTAAAGCAGTTACATACTCATATATTGCATACATTGTTGTTGTGTGCCTTCAGGTCATTTCCTACTCATGGTGACCCCAACGTGGACCTATCACAGGATTTTCTTGGCAAGATTTATTCCAAGGAGGTTTGTGTTGCCTTCATGTGCAGCTGAGAGTGTGTGACTTGCCCAGGTTTTTCCAGTGGAATCCCATGGTTGAACAGAGATTCAAACCTTGATCTTCTGGTGTACTAGTCTAACACTCAAACCACTACACCATGCTGGTTCCCACCATACAAACATACACACAAACAAGTAAACAAACATACAATCAGCATAAATTTGTCAATTTGGTAAAACAATATATAAGGCCATGTATGTCCTTGATGTTTATCTGGGTGCAGATGTTTATCTTGTACAATGATAAGCAGACCAGTCATCATGTGAATAAATGCAAACTTCACAGGAATAAAGGAATTGCTTTGTATTGAGCCAGATCATTGATCATTCCAGCTCAGATTATTGTCCTAACTAGCTGGAAGCTGCTTTCAGGGTTTCACACAGGAGTCAGTTCATCTTTGACTAGAGATACCTGGGACTGAATCTGTGACATTTCTACATTCTCTACCAGTGAACCATAACTATTTCTGACCCAACAGTAGCAATTAGACTTTACAGGACTGTCACACAGGGAGGAGTATGCAGGGGAAATACAATGTTTTGTAGACATGTTAATAAATCAGTGCCAAATTAAAGAGCCTCATTTTACAATCTCTCTACATGCTAGGAAAGAGCAGATATTCTCTCCTGTGTGTGCTGAACACCATTGATATCATAATCACCCTAATCAAGGGAAGAGTGTTTCTGGTTAGCCAGGGAAAACTGAATCTTAAAAGAAAAAGGTTTTCAGGATAATGTGCTTCCTGTGGTCACCCTTCAGTCATGGTACTAACTGATAGTATGCTGCTTTATTGAGTAATTTTACTAAAAATGGATTGTTGGATTAGGGAGAAATATAATCTCTTGCAACCTTCAATGGGTGATTTAGAATCAGCAATGAGTATCTCTATTGATTTTTCAAATTTACCCTTTAAACTTCTCAGACTAACTCAATCTGCATGGTTGATATAGTGGGTTGCAGTCTACAAACATTTATGCCAAACAAATTTGATACCCTTTTTGAGGAGACACAAGACTTCTTTTTATATGTGGCAGAGTGCTCAAGTGCTCTGATTCTCCAAGATGCTCTGAATCTTTCTTGAAACAATTGTCCTTTATATATAATTATTTCAGTGAGATTTTAACATAATTGTCTCATGATTCAGTAAGTAAATGCAGTCAATAAATTCAATAAATAAAAGTGGCAGTTAAGGGAAGGGGAAAAATTCAGGTATGTCTCTGCTGGAAAAAGCTTCACAGTTTATTTTAAAAAAGATTTTCCTAGCCTTTCCTTTTTCAGAATTAAGCCAGTGAAATTGAAGTACTTTACATTCTACCATGGTGTATTTAGCAATAAGCACTACTGCTGGTCATCTTTTATTTTTATCACTGGAAAACTGTGACTGACCGACACCATGGGATTCCAGGAAATTACTCTTCAGAAAAATAATTCGATGTGCTGCAAACAAGTGTAATGATGTTAAATAGTTATGGTGGGTAGAACAGTGTTTGACAGATAGTAATTTTACTCCTAGCATGGAGAAATGTTTGTTTCTGTTTTGTCTCAGCTGTTGTATTGCTTATATACTGAAGTGGTACTTCAACAGGAATCTCTCATGCCTGGAGATACTATGACTTGCAAGCAGAAACTACCCTTGCTTCCTCTATTGTATGTTAAGCTGGATATGAGCAAACCAGGGTCATCCCTACCATTAGGTGCAGTCAACTGAGACAGCAGATTTTGGGTGGCATGAAAAGGCAGTCTATTATTTTTACTTTCAGCAACGGAGAATCACGATGAAATGCCAAAATAGCTGTGGCTTTGGGAATTTCTGCACCTTGGCTTGGACAGTGAGGAGGGGGATCAATTCTTATTCCATCTCAGGCAACAAAATGTCTTGGGATTGCATTGAAGCAAGTCCAGTTTTCAGGGCTCCTGTCAACTGTATCCACAGCTTTTCACAATGTATTTTCTGGGGTTTGGTTGCAGGACCCCCCGTGGATACCAAAATCCATGCATGCTCAAGTCCCATTAACACAATAGCATAGTGAACTAGTGTCCCTTATATAAAATGGCAAAATCAAGGTTTGCTTTTTGGAATTTATGTATTTTTGGACTATTTTCAAACCATGGATAATTGAATCTGTAGATAAAGAATCCATGGGTATGGATGGCAGACTATACTAGACAAGTAGTTTTGTTCTGTTAAATATATCATGAGCATTATCTGAATACATGTTCTTTATCTGCATACATTTTCAAGCTCTGTGGTTCATCTTCTTTTCTTCAAGATCTGCCTTCCACCAGTCTTCTTGAGCTGACTATAGATTTGGAGATTTCCAGATTTTTCATAGTTGGACCATAAATGTATTTTATATAAAATGTCTGGGCATATGTTTCTACATTATCTACCAGCTCCAGAAGAAGACTGGCATCTTTCTTGCAGCTGTGGGATAAATCAACTGTTATAGTGCTGCATTTTGCTGTCCTCTCCTTTGCTCAGGCGACCAGTTCTCTGGAGTTGGAGTCATGTTTCCAGGAAATAAAGGTGCTTATGTCTGTCAGATGTCTCATGGACTTGTTGGGACAAGTAGTAACTCTGTTTCTTGATGTCCCTCCTTGTATATCAGTGAGAACTCTTAAGGTCACCTCTCTCCATGTAGTGAAAACAAATATAGTGCCTCCCCTCAATGTGAGCACCTCTCCCTTCAGTCCTTCTTCAACATACTAGTATGCACAGTGTATCTAACATGGTGCAATTATACATGTTTGGTACTACTTCAACTGCCATGGCTCCATCTTACAGAATCCTGGGATTTGTAGTTTGGTGTAGTACTTAGAATTCTCTGCTAAAGAGCTGTCATACACTCCCTTGAACTCCAGCACTAAAATAGTATCACGGCAATCCAAATAACTCACAGAACTACAAATTCCAGAATTCCATGTAATAAAGCTGGGGCAGTTGAAGTGGAATGTGCTATAACTGTCAAGTAGTTACATTCCCAGGTTTGGGAAATCTCTGTTCTATTCCCTATGCAAGTATTCTATTCTATTCTATTCCCTAGAGTGCAGGGTTGTCAGATGATATCCAGAATTGTCCTGTATCGTATCCTATGTTTCATATTGCCTAGCCTCATTCTGATCAGAAGCTGTCTCAGGAGTAACCTTGCAGTGCAATTTCATGAGTTTTGAACTGCAAAAATGGCAGATGTGGCTGAAGCAGGGAGAACTGAGGACTCAGCATAGCATGTTCTATGTCCTTAGCCCTGAACCTTTATTTTCCTGGCAAAGCTTAGGGAAATTGTGCTCCTAGGGGAAGCAACAATGCTAGGTGATAAAGGAAAGCTATATTGAATTGCATTTATTTTATTTTATTAGATGAAGCAGACTGCTGGTAGAGAGGAATAATCCAATCAGAAGAAGATTGTGTGGTGCTGATGAAGGTGCCTGTGCATCCTTTCAGAATCAGCTCCTAAAGGAATATCTTGTTTCTCTGATAGACGGTCTCGGCCTATTTCAATTATTGATAGCTATGAAAATTTGCAGTTTGCATGATTCAGATTGTGGCTTTACTCAAAACAAAACAAAAAAAACTGCATTGGCTTGCGTTGAAGACTTGGTGTAGAGATGAATAGCTTAATTTACACACTGTTGTTCTGTGCATTAACAGCTTAATTTGGATCCATCGTTGTGTGGTAATAAGTGTTATTGCCTGTTTCAAACTCTCCGCTTCAGTAGCAGAATCTTGTTTCCCTTATCCGCAAGTGACTATACCTCAAGGTGATGGTTTCATCAATGTTCTTAAATTCCCATCTTTCCCCAGTGTGAAAGTTGCCAGATATGTTTTCTGGGAGAAGATGAGGGAAACTCTAATAATGTTAGGTTATAGCATCTAAACAGGAGATTGATTTAGCTGTCACATTACAGTGGAATCTTTTTGCGGTTATTAGGGTCTCTGCCAGGGGCCAGTAATGAAAAGCAAGAGTAGTGATCAATTTATAATTATAAAATGTATTGAGTGGCAAGAAGTGGAAAGTGCATTTTCCAGAGCACAATAGAATTCTTGAGTTCATTACAGATGTGCTAATAGAGTCTCTGTGAATAATGTGGTCCTGGAGAACATTTGAGGGTTATGGGGACAATCTAGGCACTTTGAGAACTGTTCAAATGCAACAGAAGTGAAACCTGAAAGAAAAAGAAAATTGCTAAGAGGCAATTTCTCTGTTCCACCCAAGACTGTCTTTAAGTTAAAAATAAATGCTTTCTCCATCAGGAGATGAAATTTGTGTGGGCAACTTCTGTCAAAGCTCTCTTTGGAAATCAAGGTGAATTCAAGGCTTATTTCAAGTAGGTTGGAGTCTATAACCATGAGCCTTTTGCACTTTGAAATGTCCAGTCTATAGTTTCAAGTATCAGTATCCACTACCTTCAAGGCTTTTACATCCACAACACAGACCTTTACAGTTAACTATTCACTATTAGGGATGAGTGAGAATTTCATATGCTTCATTTATTTTAGAAAGGACATATCAAAATTTACAGATTTTTTCATCAATCTGATAAAAAGAATTTGAGATTTGAAAAAAGCTTCACTGTAGGAGAAGTGAAATGGAGAGATTCCCTGATCTAGGCAACTGTTTAGAGTTATCACTTTTTTCTGTGTTTATGATGTGCTTTTTCCTCATCCATAACAGCTAGGTGTCAAGTAGGCACAACATCTACTTTTCCATGCAGGAAATAGCTATGCCTACTGAATTTGACCAGTGTAGATAGTTGAGAGTTCTGTTTCATTCATTCTGATATTGTAGAAGCCTGCAGATTGTGCCTGATGAGGATTTTATGCAGAGCCAGTCACAAAAATAAAGGACGCAATGAGCTGATTTTCTCAGCAACGTGCACTTAGGGACCAATGATGACACTGACAAAATTTCATCAATATGCCATAATAACTTCCGAGTGATAATTATTACTTTACGATACCCCCTCGTAAGGCGCAATCTGAAGACTTCTACAATATCAGGTATTCAGAGCGTCAAGATAAGGTGGGAAAAATTTATAAATCTAGATAGTGACTAGGTAGAGATAAGTTAACAACTATAAATCAAAACAAACTTTCTGTCAATTTTTTAAAAAGGTGATCATTAAAACTTTTGGATATCCCCTCGTAGGAAAGCTGATTTCAGTAAACTTAGGGAAATACTGGGGGTGATTCTGTGGTCAGGAATACTGAAAGAAAAGGGAGTTCAGGATAGATGGGAGTTTCTAAAAAGGGAGATACTGAAGGCACAATATTAAATTGTTCCAATGAGGAGGAAAAATGGGAGGTGTTTCAAGAAACCAGGATGGCTGGCTAAAGAACATTCAACTGAACTAAGTTTTAAATGGCAGATGTATGGAAAAAGGGGGAAATCATCAAAGAGGAATTCAAACAAATAGCAAGCACATGTAGAGGTAAAGTTAGAAAAGCTAAAGTGCAGAATGAACTCAGGCTTGCCTGAGAAATTAAGAAGAATAAAAAGGGCTTTTTTGGGATGTCCATAGAAAAGGAAGAAGAAGGAAAAGGTAGAAACGCTGAGTGGATAAGATGGAGAAATGCTAACAGGGGACAGAGAAAAGGCAGAACTACTCAACACCTTCTTTGTTTCAGTCTTCTCACAAAAGGAAAAGGGTACTAAAACCGAGGAAAATGGAATAGGACACAGTAGGGGAAACACAGTACAGAATAAGTAAAGAGGAAGTACAGAAATACCTCATTAATCTGAAAGAATTTAAGTCTCAGGGACCAGATGAACTACATCCATCCAAGGGTATTAAAATAACTGGTAAATGTAAACTCAGAGCCATTGTCAATAGTCTTTGAGAACTCCTGGAAAACAGGAGAAGTCCCAGCAGACTGGAGGAGGGCAAACGTTGTCCCCATCTTCAAAAAGGGGGAAAAAAGAGGATCCCAACAATTATCATCCAGTTAGTCTGACATCAATACCAGGAAAGATTCTGGAGCAGATAATTAAACAGAGAGTCTGTGTACATTTAAAAGGGAATGCCATAATCACGAAATGTCGGCATGGGTTTCTAAACAACGAGTCATGCAAGATTAATCTGATCTCTCTTTTTTAAAAAATAAAATTACCAGTTTGGTAGATGAAAGGAATGTGATAGACAAAGCATATCTTGATTTCAGTAAGACCTTTGACAAGGTCCTCCATGGTATTCTGTTGGGGGTGCTTTGTTTGTGAGCTTGTATAGCAGGGGGTTGGACTGAATGACTGTTGTGGTCTCCTTCCAATTTTATGATTCTATGATTCTATGTAATCTTGCCAAGAAAACTTCATGATAGGTTTGCCTTAGAGTCGCATAAGTTGGAAACAACTTGAAGGCACACAGCAGCAGCAGTAGCAGCAGCAACAACAATGTCCATGTAGTATAATTTCGTTGCATTTTGTCTATATTTTTGTCTATTTGTCTCACAGGAGTCCTACCTTCTTTCTTTCTTTTTTTCTTTGCCACAGCCCTGAGATTCCAGGTGGCTTAAAAAAATTAAAACCCATATAATTAAAAGCTGCCATCAATAAAAACATATAAAAACTATCAATTATCATTAGAGTAACAAGCAATTTACAAAGATGTCTATTAAAAGGCAAGAAATAAGGGCTGTAGAGCACAATTACTAAAAGCATTTTCTCCATAAACAAACAGTCCCCCAAAGACTGTTGAAGTTGTTATCTGGTGGCAGAAGGACACTATAAAAGGAGTCAGTCTAATAGCTTTTCTAGAAAGGAATTTTAGCTCAAAGTGCTTTTGGATACAAACATCAGGGAGTTGACATGGTAAAGTCAATCAATGTTAAAACACAGTAAATGAGGTCTAGATAATGGTCTGAAGGCATACGAATCAAAAAAGGTCTGTCCCTGTAAACTAAATGGATAAATGACTTCAAAAGGTTTTCAGATGGAGTCCTCTGAGTTCTTTGGAGGAATAATACACTAATAAAAAAAACTTTCTGAAATGTGAAACAACACAAAGCCTAATGTACACACTGCCAGAGATTTCTGTTTGTGCTTTGTGGATTTCAAATGTTAGCCCAAGGACTTAAGCTACCCAAGTGCTGTCAGGGCTAAAGATTTTACTAAGTGTTTTCAGGTTAATTGCATGAATGGTATACATTATACCTTGGGCTAGGAGTGATTCAATCCGGATTGGGTATTTGAAAACAAAATGTCAGTAAATTCTATAATTTGACTTCATTTATCAACTAAAGTTATGTCTGTGTGTTATGCCTGGCACATTTTCCCAATAGCTGGAATGCATTCCACTGTAAACATGTAAATGCATTTGCATGGAGGGAGAATTGTGCATCTTTATTTGTGTGTGTGTGTGTGTGTGTGTGTGTTTAGTGTTAAAATCACAGCCTTTGTTTAGCCACAGGGTCTTGAGGTTTTGGATTGAGCAAAGCATAAAATGTTTCCATTTCCTTTTCATTGTCAGTAGTTTCAAAAATTCTGAATTTGTTTCAAAACAACAGTTAAAAAAACAAACGGCACCAGCACATCATTCTCTGGTAAACTGGCAGTTATTTAGGCTTTGACAGTGAGTATTAACTAAAAGTTCTTGAGGTTCCCTGTTTCATAACCAGTCTGTTAAGGGCAACTAAGGAAATGCTTTCACTGTGCTATTAACAAAAATTAAGTGTATTCACTTCAGCCTTGGCCTGTTGCAGTGAATTTCAAATGTTAATGTTGACAAGCTGCACCTACATTCCAGGCTTGCCTCTCCTCTCCTTGCTGATTTTCCTCTTGACCTATGGGCTTGTGCTTGTAAGTGCAGAGGATAAACTTTTGGACTCTGTCAACAAAGCTTCTCTTGTAGACATGTTACCTGAACCATCTGAGAAAGGTGACCTCTCCTTTATTTGTAGTGAATGTGCACTTTGTAAGGACTCCAGTGTCCAAAGGTTTAAAGTTCAGTTCTTCAACTGATCTGTGCTTCTTATATTGAGCACAGAGCTTGGCAGATTATTATTTTTTGGGGGTGGGGGAGCTATAACATCCAGAACCATCCATGCTGGCTGGGGAATTTTGGGTCTTGGTAATGTCTCATCCACAGGGTCTCCATGAGTTGAGGTTGGCTCGAGGGCAGTTAACAAAAACAAGTAGAAAAAGTAATTTGCCATGATTTGATTTGACATGTAGTATGTTGCTTTGAACTAAGATTGGCACTCAGAAAGAAAATGACTAATGAGGCCTTGATTCTTCTTATAACTGAAAGCAAAGTGAGGAGAAAGACTGTTACAGTATTTGGTCATGAAGCCAATTTTCTTTTTTAAATGTTCCTGTTAAAATCATTTGGAAAATACCATAATGTATTTTTATTTTGTTTTGTTCTATTGTTAGAGAAGATGACATAACTTAATTCATGACTACGGATGTTTGCCTAAAATTACTTTGAGTTTGCAAATCTTGTGTTGTATCTTTGAATCACTGCCTTATAGTCTAGTCCATTTGGAGAACTATATGGCATGGCTGCTAACTAATATTAAGTCCTATTGATTTCAGCAGCATAAACGTACAAAAAATTATGGAAGCTGCAATTCTGTTCCCATTTATGTGGGAACAAGACTAATTGAACTCAATGGGGTATAATTCTGAGCAGACATATATGGGATTTCACCATTAAAAATCAATTTCTGCTGAATCTTGAAGAAATAATCAATATAACCACCAGGTTTTTAACATTTTCCAACCAAGGCTTGCCAGTTGGATAGAAACTGGAGGGAAGTAGAAATAATTAATTTGTAATCTCCAATTTGTTCATCCAGTAGTAATTCTATTAAGGCCTGCTTGTATTGTTTTTTTATTAGCAAATATATAAGACCTGGCAGTAATCATCAGTTCAGGATACTAGTCTCTAACAATCTTGTCTCCTGCAGTACCACTGAAAAGGTCAAATGCTGCTATGGAGACAGAAAATCCCCACAGTTTATTGCCAGCTTCCCTCGGCAATCAGGGGTATACATTTTATGCTGGGGTTGCATTTTGTTCTCTTGACTGATAGTAGTAGCAGCTTTATTTATATACTGCTTCATACCACACTAAGCAGTCTCTAAGCGGTTTACAACGTGTAAGGTAATTGCCCCCAACAAGCTGGGTTTTCATTTTAGCCACCTCAGAAGGATGCTAGGCTGAGTCAACCCTGAGCCCCTGGCTGGGATTGAACTCACAACCCTGTGGTTTTTGAGTGAGTGACTGCAGTACTGGCATTTAACCATTGCTCCACCAGTGGTTTCTGCATGAATCTGCCCATTCCACGTTAAAGTCCTCTGTTCCAAAATTCATGACTACCTCTTATTGTATTGAACAGTGTGGAAAATAGCAGTCGTCCCTCCTAGTTCACGGACTTCCCATTTGTGGTGTTGAATTTCCATGGATAGGAAGCCAGGAGGGATAGAATAATGTGTGTGTCCATGGCACACATGCAGAAGTGCACAGCCATTATATCCAATGGGGCTTGGATATTTGTGGTTTTTCTGATTCCTGGAGGGGTCTGGAATGGATCCCCCATAAATTGGGAGGGATGTCTATACTTTGAAAAAGTCATTCATTTCCATTACGTATTATAGGTCAGAATCCTTTTGGTGCACTATGCACTATGCCAGCACAACTCCATCAGTTCAAGGAGTGGGAGGTGGAATGAAGGAAACAAGGTACTGGTGCAATAAGCTGTTGCAAGCCATTAGATTGTGCCAGTCTTCTCTCCCCACTAGTCGGTGATTTTGAAAAATTCTAACTCCATGCCATATAATTCTGCGCCATAAACGTATGGCTATCATTGCAAGTTCAGCAAGGATTATTAAGAGTCTGTGTGGCATTAACAGGATGAAATCTGGACAAAATACTGCAAACTGGAGCTGAATTATTTTTCTGGCATGAATTCAGCCTATGACTTGACATATTTGTTAGAAAAATTATGCTTTGTTTATTTGTGGTTAAATCAATTTAGCAGCAGCAGCAGCTCAGCAACAAGCATGTGCTCCACAGGTATTTGGTAAATAACGACTATATTTGGAATTCTGATAAATAAACAGGTAGGTAAAAAGAAACTTACTTTATTGCTACATCTAGGTTCTACAAAAATAAATAATCAGTAGAGAAAACTATACTTGGTAGAAGAAGAACAGCCTGGTTTCTGCATCCATGCTTGGTGAGAGGAGAGAGAGGAAGAGAGAAAAGAAAGGGCAATAAACTTTATTCACCCCCAGAAAGGGAGGGGTATGGGAAGTGACCTCTTTACAAGCAAATTGTCCAAATGACCATACAGATGTATATCAGTGTTCCTTCACAGAAGACACTCCCCTTCTCAAGGAAAGAAACAGACTTACAAAAGAAGCATTGATGCCAATACTCCAACAATATTTGGATCTTTCTGTGCCTGTATGGAACTCGTTTGAAACTTTACTGGTAGCCCCACATTCCCCTCAATACCTCTGTATGTGATGCTTTTCTGCCTGTTTTGAATTCCTCTGCCTGTTCTCTGTTTGCTATAGTGATAACATAAGTAGGAAGTGATAACATAAGTAGGAAGTTTTATCAAAGCATCTTGGCAATCTATTGCATTTAATGCTAGCACATTCTCCTTTTTTAAAATCTCTCTTAGATTTTTTGTATTTAATTTTTTCCCCTCTTTGATCTGGTACCCGCCTCACCTCAGATTGTCTCTATCTTCCCTTCGGGGCTTTTGGCCCTGAAGGACTTTATTAAGAAATCACTTCATTGTGGAGGAAAAAAACCCTACATGGACAGACATTGCCTTGGTGAGAATCACAGGGTGAATTCCTGAACTCATTGCCAGACAGATATTTAGTCACTGAGCAAGATGTAACAAAGTGCCTTCCCTCAAGTTGCTTCAGTGGGAAGGGGCTCTCAAGACAACCATGATAGTGAAGATTTTCACACCAGCTCAGAAGCTCTGGTAAAATATTGCTGGTTTGTTGAGGAAGCACGCATGTGTGTAAGCCTTGTGAACTTCCTCATCATCAGGGAATCATTGGCTCCCCTCTAGTTTCAGTGAATCATTCCAGGAGAGGGCATTTCCTCTAAACGCAAAGTTTGTGGGCATTACAGAGGTGAAAAGAAAGACTGGATGTATGGATGATTTTTATTTTCAACAAGAAATGTACATCAGTTATTATTTTCATTTAGTCCATTGACTTAAACATTTCTTTCTCCTTAAAAAAATGGAATACTAGACAGGGTAGGCTCCCTTCCATGTGCCTTAGAGTTACTTATACTGAATCCTATCTGCTATCCCTCTGCTCAGTTTAAATTTTGCACTAATTTAAAAAGGATACAACATATCAGAAGGAACCAATTAACAGCATGTTTCTTTATAATCTTTCCTAGGAATATACACTTGAAATATACACTTGGTGATTAGTCAGGATCTGGAGTTTTGTTACTTAAAATTCCTTCTTTTATTTGTAAACATTGAAACTCCGTGATTACATTTTCTTTTTAAATAGTAATAATAAAACAAACAAACATGAATTTACATGGAAACTTTTCCTGTATTATATAAACTTTCTGTGTTCTCTTTCTGATATGTCTCCTGTCAAATCATGGCAGAAGACACAAAAGATTGACTGTGGAAATCAATTTGATGTTTTACACACCACTAATGTAGTGTGACAGTGTGAAATGCGTGCTTGAGCTTCACTTTATGGCTCCCAGTACTTAGAATTAATGGCTATTATCTCTCCCCTTCATCGCCTGATGATTTCTTTCTTAATGTGTAGTAATTTGCACTGGTACCTCCAGTGATGAACATAACTGATTGCAGATGTAAGATGCTTTCTCATTCTATATGCAATCAGTTACTATTTGGCACTGAAACATGTGCAGCTAAACCTGTTCTATACTGAATCCTTACTTTAAACATGCTAACATTACAATTGATGTATACTATTAAAATCAGTCTTAAAGTTTACAGTTCAGGTCTACAGATGAAAACCATTTACTGGAAGGAGAACTGGATCATTTTTTTTTTTAAAAAAAATATTGCAGACCACTTCAAAAAGCAAGTTTGACTAGTTCTTGTCATGTCTCTAGTGGTTGTATATACTGCACTGCCTCAAGCACAAAGATGTGTAATATTTTGATTTGTTATAAGAAAACAGTTGCCTTGTGAAGAGAGAGTCGCTGTCTTTCTGTCTACATAATCTGAATGTTTGCTATGTGCTCTGCTTTGTGTTCAGATGACCCTTTGTGCTGAATAATGGGAACAGATTTCCTCTTAATGCAACCCTGATTTCTCATTGACCATCATAAATATGATAAAGACACAGTCCCTGAATTACATTCAGTCTCTTCCACAGCCATTCACTGACATGCCTTTCAAATTATGAAGGTGTGTGTTTGGGGGTTGTAATTTTGATCAAGTGATTGTGCCCCTACCCTCCTGCTTCTTTTTTTATTTCACTCTCTCTTTAATGGGGAAGGAAAGGGAAGTTACCTTTCCATGTATTGAATCATATTTCAACATATAGCCTCCTATATCCTGTGCAACCATCTAAAAAAAATCTCCCTCAGGCTTACTATTGACTCTTGTATAGATTGATAATTTGTGCTGATTTGTCCCAGAGCTTTCCATGTTGTGTTTTGCCTCTTCTATGTTAATGTTCTGTGCCTTCAAGTCATTTCCAATTTATGGCAACCTTAGGGCGAACCTATCATGGGTTTTTTGGGGGGCAAGGTTTGTTTAGAGGAGGTTGGCCCCTGAGGCTGAGAGAGTGTGATTTTCCTAAGGTTACCCAGTGGGTCTGATGGGTGGTCTGGGAATCGAATCCAGAGTTGTAGTCTAACACTCAAACCACTACGCCACACTTTTTGTGTTCCAGAATCTCTTTTTCTTCCCCTTCAGGAATTAAAGGGGCAGTAGTATGTGTGTTTGTGTGTGTGTGTGTGGGGGGGGGGGGGATTGACAAAAAACCCCCTGCAATTTATATCTTTCTCGCTCTTAAAATAAAGAACCTCTCTTTTTAAAGCTTTACAGCTTTTAAAGATTACAACCCCACCCTCACACATTCAACCTGAGAAATTAGGGAAGGAAACCAAAAGACATCTCCCATCTACGTTCTTTCCCAGTCTTTCCCACTGTCCAATCTGTATGTTTGAGTGTGGAATAGATTTTTCTATGGACAACAGCCAATTACTTTACTGCTAAGGTCATGAAGCGAGCTGAGATAAAAGGGTGTAAGACTGGGAAAGAGAGGAAGAGAGAGGGAGATTTTTGGAAGCATTCTTCCACTTGAGTTGTTGAGTAGTATTAAGGAATGGGGCAAATATTCAAAAGTATTCAGAAAATGGTTGAAAACAACTTTCTCAAGTGTTGAGAAGCCCTAGCGAGAAGAATCCTCAATTATGAGCCTTCACAATTTGAGACTTATTGTATGCAAAATTCACCTGAGTTTCTTTTGCACTGAAAATAGTATTTTTCTTTGCATTATGTTCTACAAAGAAAATGCAACACATATCTGTGCAGAAAAGCCACATGTTCAAAACAACCACAAGTTAACTTTTTGTCAAATAAGTCTCCAACTGGGAATAGTCTTTGAGAATTGCACAGTTTTCAGAGTCTTTCTTGCAGCAAAAAGAAAATTGCTAAAAATTACTTGCTGCCTCCTTTGAGAAGAAAATTAGTGAATAATTTCATCCTGTGCGTGGAGGGCAAAAGTTTGAACTCTATCAGCATAGAAATCTGTTGCTTTATTGCCAAGGCTCTAGAGGTTTTTGTTGTTGTTGTTGTTGTTGTTGTTAAACAACAGCATTAAAATGAGGGGGATACATCTGCAAAATAGGGAGGTGTAAGAGTTTGGGCACACTTAGTTTGATTTTTACAACCCACAGGATGACTTTGAGTTAATGAAATGTATTAGTAGAAAGAAGATATTTTTGAATGCTGCAAGACAGGACAAGAAATACACTTTAACATCACATGATAGGTAAAATATTTTGATTTCTCCTTTTAAAAGGCAGAAGTATACAACAAACAGCCACACCTCAACAGATTTGCACTGTCTGGAAGAGCCCTATATAATATTGTGGCAAATTCTTTGCTTCTGTTTTATTAAATATACCCCCCGTTCTTTCTCAGGTGCAACACACTGTTTAACTATTTGGGTTATTATGGCTACTATAAAAAAGCACTGACGGAATTATGTGGTAGAGCTGGCTTTTATGGCTGGGGAAGTACAGTTTAATTATTGTAATGATTGACTAGAATTAGCTAAGAATAAATACTTCTAGGGCAGGGTTATTTATGATCTATAAGAATATGATGTGTATTTGTATGCGTATTCAGGACTGGTGTCCTGAATTAGAAACTCCTTCCTATCTTGTTTTCATTCATTCTAGGCCTGAATATGCCAAATTGTCATGCTCTGCTAAAACAGTGTGAGTTCTGTCTCCTTCTGCAATGGTTTTCTGGTACGCTAACCGGATTGCTCTCATTCCTTGGATGCCTGTGCTACTGAATTAGACAGTGGGCAGATGGTGCCTGTTCTGTTTCCCTCCAGGCAGATGAGAGAAGCTGTACTGTCAGCTAAACTTTCCCAGATGTTTTAGGCAAGTTTCTCCTCAGTGCGCATCAAGGTGCAAATTTCTTTTTGTTCACCAGTCCTGGCAGGCTACATCCACTTAGGCCATGCATCCTAATTTTCTTGCACTAGCATGAATATACCCTTGGGAATATTTTTCCTAAGGCCTCTGAATATAAATTTTGGACAGTTCTCATCAACCTTGAAAATACTGCACTGGGCATCAGTTTATTAAAGTTGGGACTTTTAACCCTTAAAAAAATGTCCATCAAATGGACACAGTAATATTTCTTTGCATTCATGTTCCATTTAAAGACCGCAGGTGATATTAAAATAAGCAACAAAAGCAACAATTCTTTATTACAGTTCGTGGACCCAAAAAGCTCAAACTGATAAAATTAAAATATATATTGTTGCCATTCTTGGGAAATGTTTCTTATCAGGTTGACCTTATTATCTTTGCCTTCACTGCCTTTCTGCCAATTAGAGTGGTGATCCTAAAGCAACTTGAGCCTAGCATCCTTTAGGGTTCAAGGTTAGAAAAGAGAGCCTTACTTCCCTGTTGGTATTCTGGTTCATAAAACTAGAAATAGAAATGCTACTTCCGTATATTTGGCTGTCACTGCTTGAATGATATGTTTCCATTAACTGTTAACATGTGTACATTTGTCTGTTTGATACACTGCAGTGTATATTCATGTATACCATGAAGAAAAGATAAAAGAATATTGTCCATATGTTTCCTTACAAGTGAAATGCAGAAATTTCCCAGAACTCTTAGCATGGCACACTAGTAGGTCTTAGTTTCTTTGTTTCTTTTCTTTCTTTCTTTCTCCCCTCCCCCCCTTTTATTTCCTTTGAATTTATGTTTTTTAAATCCAGTACTTCTGCAACTTAATTTCACTCTCTTGAGAGTAGGGCCAATGGTTTGGCTGTTGGACTAGAACACTGGGAGACCAGGATTTGACTGCTCGCTCAGCCATGGAAACTCACTGGGTGACTTTGGGCAAGTCACATTCTCTTAGCCTCAGAGATGGTGATAGCAAGCCCTATCTGAAGAAACTTGCCAAGAAAACCCTATTATAGGGGCACCATAAGTTGGAAATGAGTTGAAAGCACACAACAACAACAACATGAGAGTACACTCTGTGGGCGTCTCTGCTTATATCCCACCACTGGGACCACCACATGAAGTTTCCACCCTTCATTTGAGGGTTCCATCCTTTGTCCTGCCAATGTAGCTAAGTCTTCACTCTTACTCCACTAAATGTGAAGACCTCACAGTGTTCTCTATTATTCGATAATTACTCAGTGTGAGAGCTTTCCCTGATCCCCTTTTCTGCTTGATATAAGGACTTCCTGCTGTCCCTCTTGTGTGATACTAGCTGTAGAGTCAGTCTAAATGTCCTCAAGTTTCCTATAAGGATTACAGGGTGATCCAAAAAGAATGTTGCAAAACTACTAATATCCTCAACAGGACACTACACTTCTATGTTAAATGCTGCTACCTTTTCTGAAATCCATCTCTCAGAATGATAGTTTTTCTGGAGGTCAAAAGTGTATAAAAATGAAAATAAAATGTATTTATAGAAGTAAAAACATAACACAGAAGACTATGCATATTAAAATACTACCCTCACTCCTCTCAAGCTAAAATCAGATCATTACTGATGACTCAGTTCAAGCTGCTTTCTCTTTCCCTCCACCCCTATTATAACTTAAACCCCTCTTAAACACATTTTCTTGCTGCACACTTCTTGAACCCCAGGCTAAAACTCAGCTCCTCACTCTAGGTTAGCTCTTGACAGTCATTCACCAATTTCCTCATGCAAAACTCCTCAGTCATTCCACCAGTTTTGCAAATAGTCATTCAAATAAGCTATCTTCCCTCAGCCACCAAGGAAACATATTTGTTTCCCAATATGCTGCTAAGCAACTTGGAGGGAGTAGAAGGGAAATTCTTTATTTGTTCATTTCTCACACATTAGTGCTGCTTGAAAAGTTTGTTCTTATTGTTGTTGTTGCACTGTTGTTGTGTGCTTTCAAGTCATTTCTAACTTATGGCTGCCCTGAGTCCATGGTGAAACCACTATACCATGCTGGCTCTACTGGTAAGATTACAAGATCATATGGTTGATTGTAGAGATCAGAAAGGCCTGAGATAATTGTTTCTGCCACAGATGAGCAGGTGGAAGGCAGGATTTTCACTTCAATAAGGTTGCAAAAAAGCTAGTAAAGTATGGGCTAGATAATGTGACTGTTAGGTGGATCTATATAGTTGGTTGGTGGACTGAACCCAAAGGGTGTTCATCAATGGCTCCTCTTCATCCTGGAGAGAAGTGATCAGTGGCCTGTCACAAGGTTTTGTCCTGGTCCCAGTGCTATTCAACATCTTTATCAATGACTTGGATGATGGAATAGAGGACATAATTTTCAGATCTGCAGTTGACACCAAATTAGGAGGAGTAGCTAATACCCCAGAAGACACAGTTAAAATTCAAAATGATCTGAACAGTTTAGAGAGCTAGGTCAAAATGAATGTCAGCAGGGAGCAATGTAAGGTATTATACTTGGACAGAAAAAAAAATGAAATACACAGATAAAGGATGAGTGGCACTTGGCTTGTCAACAGTACATGTGAAAGACTCTGGGAGTCTTAGCAGACTACAAGTTCAACATGAGTCAACATCATGATGCATGAGTTAAAAGTGATCTTAAATTGCATCAATAGGCATTTAGGAGGGAGTTAACAGATCCACTATATTTTGCTTTGATTACACTTCGTCTAGAATACTGTGTCCAGTTCTGGGCATCATTATTCAAGAGGGATGTTGACAAACTGGAGTGTGTCCAGAGGAGAACAACCAAAATGGTGAAGAATCTGGAAACCATGCCCTATGAGGAATGGCTTAGGGAAATGAGTATGTTTGGCTTGGGGAACAGGTGATATGATAGCCCTGTTTAAGTATCTGAAGGGATGTCATGTTGAGGATGGAGCAAACTTGTTTTCTGCTGCTCCATACACTAGGACACAGAGCAGTAGATACAACCTACAGGAAAAGAGATTCCACCTAAACATTAGGAAGAACTTCCTGATGGTAAGAACTGTTGGACAGTGGAATATGCTGCCTCAGATTGTGGTGTAGGTCTTTAAAGAGAGACTGGATGGCCATCTGTCAGGAGGGCTTTGATGATGCATTGCTGTGTGGTAAGGGATTAGACTGACTGGTCCTTGTGGTCTCTTCTAACTATGATTCTATGAACAAGCCCCCAAGATTAGTTTCCAGGCTAAAGCCTAGTGAAGTCCACCAGCAATTCTGTGTAAAGAGTGGCAGGTAATGGAATGTACACATTCCTCAATAAATGGGCATCAAGCTGTGAAGGTCTTAAGAAACCCACCTTGAAATTCTGGCTTATATCTAGTAATGTTTTGCCTGCCAATCGAAAGTGATCCTGTTGGTGGGTTTGCTCTGACCTTACGGTTCCAGGACTGGCAAGTCTGCACCCAGAGTGATGATAGCAGATCTGGAACAGATCTAAAGAGATGCGGTTGTAAGGGGAGGAAGGAGAAGGAAAGAGCAAGATGTGTAGTCGGTGTGAGTAGAAGTCCACGTGAAAACCTTCGTAACTTGATTTGTCCTAGTTTCATTTTCACTGTGATATTTTACGCCTTGAAGAGACAAACCTGTGCAGTTGAACATGGGGGGAAAGGTAGGGAGAAATGAGCCCTAGCTATCCTCATGCAAATAGACTGATGCTTACTACTCTTGTGTTTGCTGCATATTAAATATAGATTAAACCTGACATGTGCTAGCAAGGCAGCTAAATTAGGATCTTGTGTGATTAGGGAAGGCTTGTGTTTTCTTCAGGAAATGGCTGGTAATATCTTTTAATTTGCCTTAGGCTTCTGTTTAATAATTGTGAACGCTGTCTTTCCTTGTGAGGTAAAAAGAAAGCTCTCTATGGTGAATGTTTAATTCAGAGGGTGACAGGCTGCCATGCTAGTGTTTGAAGTTAAGAGATGCTACTGTATGACATTTTCAGAGTGTTCTCTTTCCCCAAGAACAACACAGCTTTAAATAACTGGTAAACAGAAAGAATACTGTCTTCCACCCCCCCAAAACGTTCTGTAGGTTTCAGGAAAACAGTAACCCACATTTTAAAGCTTATATTGTTTTTGATTTATAATAATAATAATAATAATAATAATAATAATAAATAATAAAATTTTATTTATAGCCTACTCCTCTGTCAAGACAATTGGAGCAGGTTACAGCAGATAAAAAATCACAGAGTAAAACAATTCCAATAATCCACTACACAACCTCCCGCCCCTTAAAATTAGATTAAACTAGCAGCAAGTTAAAACCAGAAAAACAATTAAAACATAAGCAATATTAGAAACAACCAACCAGCCATTCCATGGGCGGTGTAAACTGTGGTGTCATAGGTCAAGGTATCAGGAGCTGGTGGGGGAAAACATATCCCAATTCAAGAGCCAGGAATTAAGGGGTTTCTGGGAAGGCCTGCCGGAAGAGATGCATCTTTATAGCTTTTTTAAAGCAATTGAGAGATGTAATAAGACACATCTTGTCCGGCAGGCCATTCCATAGCCTGGGAGTGGTGGCAGAGAAGTTCCTCTGGGAGGACTGCAACAGCCTAGTTTTCATTGGCTGCAGCCGATTCCTCCCAGAGCACAGGTGTTATGTGCTCTCTCCTTTATGTATTACAAAAACTGGCATTATCCTGAGAGGATATCAGAAGCCTCCAATAAAATTAATTTGGAAAAACACAAACAGAGTGTAGAGGATTCACACTGCCTTTTCTCTATTTAAAGCCCCAAACTATGTCTCCGAAACATGAACTGGGGTGAATGTGATTCATATGGGTGAGTGAAATAAAACATAAGTAGTTCATTGATTGATTTGGGCACTGGAGACAGCAGATCTCTTAAATGTTTCTTTAATTCTAAGCTCCTGAGTTTCCATGGCAATTTCATGGTGTCAAAATGTTTAGAGGGGTGACAGTATGTACAAGTGTCTTAAAGTATATTTTAGATGGGGTCATGGAAAAGAATTTATGACTTGGTTCTCCCCCTCTAAATCAGTCCTAGTCAACACCCCTCCCCGCAAGTCTTTGTCGTGCTGTGTAGATCCAGTATGGACTAAGACTCTGGAGACCAGGGTTGAAATCCCCACTCGACATGGAAACCTACTGGTGATCTTGGGCAAGTCATATTCTCTCAGTCTGAAGAGGGCAAAGGCACTCCCAAATCTTGCCAGGAAAACCCTGTGATAGGTTCACCTTAGGGTCACCACATCAATAATGACTTGAAGAAACAACAACAACAACAATAACAACAACAACCAACTTTCTATCATCAGAAGCCCATTTCATATCACTTTGAATAGAGGCTGTGTGTGCCCGTTTCCCCTCACTGACTCTGTGCCCTTCATTGATGTTTGGGAAGAGTTTCAGTCCTTTTCCCTACAGCTGTAGAGTGCCCACAAAAACCTAATAGCCTTCAAATATGTAGGGCATACTTTGAACTGGATGAGACGGAGTTCCCTGGGAACCACTGTGTGCCATCACAGAGTTTCATTTTCATTCAGAGATCATGCAGTTGCTCATTAAATAGGAAGTACTCTTCTGCTCCAGAGTTCACCCACACACCCATCAAGAATGTCCATGAAACTTGTTTGGTGGGCTTGAATATCCAAAGCATCCCCCTGATTACTGCTTTCCTTCTATGTAATCACTATATATTAATTGACAAGGGTATAGGTTAGTCCCAGGGGCAAGAAATACAGATTCCTCATCCTGCCCCAGTTAATGGTAGGTGAAGTTCAAGTTAATTTTCCTTTGGAAAAAATTGCAAAGTTCAAAAAAAGCATTCTCTTCAAACTTTAAAGAAATGTTGCATCTCTATGTAGGGTTGAGCAAGACACTTAATTGAAATTTTAAACAGTTGGCTGCTAGAACTAACAACAAGCTAGCTTTATGTAAGCATCCTATAAATGTGCCCCTTTCAGGTATATTTCATTTTAAAGGGGCAGGAGGACATCAAGGGATGGTCAAATAGCAGCAGAGGTACTGCACATTCTCAGCATGCAGGTTGGCTCTTTCTGTTCACCCCAGCAGATGATATAATAGGTTGTGTCATGTGTGTGTGTGTGTATGTATGTAGAAAGCAGCTCCTACTGACTTATGCACAGGGTCAGTTCCCCTCTCAGTCCCCAAAACAGCTATGCCAGTTTTACATAGGAAGGCATAATGCTGTGCCTATTCTTCCATGAATTGGGTGGTGGGGGGGTGGGGGGGAGATAGAAAGATGGAATTTCAGGTCTCCATGTTTGAGCCTCATAGTACCAAATCAATTGCTATTTAAAATTACATCTCTCATGGAAGGAGGAGGATGAGAATTGAGGCTATGACACATAGGAGACCTAAAGAGCAAAAACTGTGGGATAATCCAGTGAAAACCAGAAAATAGAAAAGGGGGAAAAATCTCAGGATGATGAAAATACAGTATAGTTTTGACACCTTTTAATCTGTGGACAGTCTTAGGGCCTTCTCAGCACATCAGTAGATGACATTGACAATAGCTTGTTAGCTAACAAAAGACCTTCTCATCAGCATGCAGAGGAACAGGAGGCTAAACGTTCTCTACTGATCTTCCATTTAAAATTTCTCCCTCCAGAGCTCTTATTTCTTTTGGGAGGGAACCTCCCATCTTCACCAACAGTAGTTTTATCCTTGGAGTTTGATCAAGATCTTCACACACATTCATCAAGATCCAGGCACAATGTCATACCATGCATACTGATGGGATGTTCCGTGCTTCTAATGCTTCCAACACACAAAACCATATAGGTGCAATTAGATGACACATTTTATGTATCATTTGATTTGATTTGCAAATTAAGGGATCACATGCTATCTTAGAGACAGGCTTTCTATATCATGCATACTTGGCAACTAAGAGTGAAATAGAGGGGATTGATCAAAGCATCATTTGGCTGTGTTTACCTCACCTAGCTGCTGTTTCAGGAGCTGTTAATTGTCTCTGTTGGTGATTATCTTAAAAGGAAGTAAAATTAGCTGAAAAAATATGTTTATAGTTAAAAAATAGGTAAATGATATATTTTATTGAATGTTAGTGCTAGACTATCTTAGAATTCAAGCTACATAGAATTTTATGCAGAACAGGGAGGTTGCTAAATTTGATGTGCACATATGGAGACCATGGTTGTCTACAAACAGCTAAAAACAATTGAATTTCATATTGTGGCATAGTCACAAATGTGCAATACATTAAGCATTCAAACAGAAAATACGGATCACCTGTATGAATACTAAACAGTTTGAAAAGGCAAGTAGAAGCACTAAAGGTTTTGTGTATGTGTCAAGAAAGCAATGGAACAGAATATAAAACATACCTTCAAGCCTAACCTCACATTTTCCTTACAAGTGAATCCCATTCATTTTACACTTAAGTTATATTCAATTTCTTCTTCTGCCAGAATTAGCAATCACATGGGAGGGAGGATTAGGATTGCCTCTGTTGCTCTACTTCACTGTGTTGCTTCTGGTACCTCTGTCTGTGCACTGGTTAGATACAGTGGGCCCTTGGTATCCACTGGGTTTGGTTCCAGGACCCCCTGTGGAAACCAAAATTCATGAATGCTCAAGTTCCGTTAAATACAATGTCGTACTGAAATGTGTCCCGTATATAAAATGGAAAAATCAAGGTTTGCTTTTTGGAATTCATATATTTTAAAAACATTTTAAAGCTGTGGATGGTTGAATCTGTGGTTAAAGAATCCATGGATATGGAGGGCTGACTGTACATCCACAGAAGGGAGCCTGGGATGAGTATATATACTGTATTCCTACTGATTTTCCAGACTAACACAGCTATGTCATGGAATTCAGTTTTAGATTTGTTATAAATACAGATATGCCACTACCATGCATGAAAAAAGCAAAGGACAGGGCAGGCAGGGATGCAATAGTGAGGGGTGGAGTTTACACATTAATGCCTCACAACCTGTAGGTAAAGTTCGTCTTCTCCATGGTGATTCCCACCCTTTTGGAACATCCCTCCTCTGGGTTTACAAAAGGAGCCAACTGATGTAGGATGTAGGTACCTGTTAAAGATCCACCTCCTCACCCAGGTCCTTCTGAATATATTGGGCTACCCAGTTTGAGATCAGGGTCTCTGATGTTTTTGACTGATTGTTGCTTTATATTTCAATTTTTCCCTTTTAATATGTTTTAATTCTTTTTATAATTCTATTTATTGTATGCTACTTCAATATTATAGGAAATGTATTATAGGAAATGATATAGGAAGTGATTACAACAAAACCACAACAGGTGGGGTAAACATGTTTATTCTGGTGATCCAGAACATTTTTTGGTTATAATAATAATATTTATTTATATCCCGCCCCTCTGGCTAAGCAATCGGGGTGGGGTTCTACTGAGGATTTTTACACAGTCTAGGTAAGTGGTAGATATTACAATCTGGGATCATTAAAAAGATTTCTTTTGAGAAAGAGAACTTGCAAGGAAAAGGAATAGCTTTTTGGGTTTTTTTGCTTTTTTGAAAAAAATGGTTTCCGAATAATGTAAGTTGCTCCAGCACTGACAAAATAAAAACTAGAGTGGAGATGGCAAGAGTAAGTAGGCTAATATGTAAAGAGATGTTCCTGGGATTTGTGAACACTCTGGAGGCGTTTAAAGCTGTATGTATGGCTCTCTGCTTCGATTAAAGCTCTTACATTGGAAATTGAGGACAGTCAGAGCTCCTAGAGTGAAGTCTTTATTAAAGACTTCAACTGGAAGCTAGAGGAAATTGCATCAAATTAACTTTTCTTTTTTGCTTTCTTGTCAATCACCATGTTTCTTCACTGGATATTTGGAGTATAGCTATGCAAACATGCTGAATAAAAGTGTAATACAAGGACCATATGTAAGTGCACACTTTTCCTTCAGTTTCATTCTATACTGATAACATGAATTCTTGCAGGCTTTCCACTGGCAACACAGAGGTTTATGCCTCAATCCTGTATTTCTAAAGATGGACAAACCCTTTGAGCATTTCCATAATTAGATACTTGTTTTTTCTAAGGGGTTAAACACTGCCCTTTGCACTGGCTTGGGGGCAGCATCAGAACACAGTGTTACACTCCACACTCTAACACTGCCTCAAGCCCGCATCACACCATCTACCCAACCAGACAATGGGCAGCTTTGTGGTGCTCCAGCAGCGTGGCGTTTATATGCTGCACGCCGCAACAGTGCAGCAAAGCTGCAGCAGCAGTGGAAAAGCCAGCTTTTTGACAGCTCAGAAAGGAGCTGCATTTTGCTGCTTCTTTTTGTGCCAGCAAAAAGCTGGGTTGGCAGTGTGACAAACCAGGGATAGACGGGGGATTCTGTTAGTGTACCATCCACCCTGCTACCTATCAGACTTCCTGGCTGAGCTGCCCAAACTGGTATCAGAGTTGTGTTTGGAGTCATCCAGACAGGCAATTTCAAGATGCCATTGGAGGTCAGTTTGTCAGCTACAGCTCAGGAGTTCATGATATACGTATGTGGGCCTATCCAAATTGGTTTCTTGACGCACATATTTGGCAGGTCACACCCTTGAAGCAGTTTTCAACTTGGAACATATGAATCTGTGGGGAGAGGTGACTAATATCTCCAAGTTGTCATGGACAGATCATTTTTCTGCTCAGGGCTAGTATTGCAGCTACAACCTGTCCCTGCAGGCATGGAAATGGTCTGCCTTTGAAGGCTAATGGATCCCTTGAGATTCCAGGAGGCTACAGGTTTATTGGCTAGTATCACTGATGATGTTGTTAAAGCCCTGGTCAATAAATAGAATCAAAGTCTAACTGGGGCTATTGACACAGTCACTCCCAAACATCCTCTCCGACCCATTATTAACCATCCTACTTGCTAAACAGAGACTTTCGGGAAGCTGAAATGGAACAGATGAGGACAAGAATGCAGATGGCTGAAAACTCACTAATACAGAATATAGAAAACATTATTTTTCCCAATAAGGTGGCAATATGTGCACTGAAGAAAGTTTTATTCTCTGCACATATTATGTCTGCAAATTTATGACCAGCTGAGGTATTCAGGGTAGTGAGAGGTCTAACCCAGGCACCCTTCCCATTGAGCCAATTTGAGAATCTTGTATAGCTCACTGTGATGCTTTTAATGACCATTTCACAGATAAAATCTCTTGCATAAAAGTTGACTTCGATGCCATAATGGAAATGGAAGTTGATAATGGGGTGTCAAGCGATTGTGAGTGGGATTTTGTACCGAATCAGTTTCAATTCGTGAGTATTGCTGTTATGGACATGCTACTGGGGCAAGGAAGATAACTTATTTTCTTGATCCCTGTACATCTTGGCTGGTTGTTCAGGGAGGAAATGCAGTTAGACCTCAAATGTAGCTCATTATTAACATATCTCAGGGAAGGGAACTTTCCATCTTGTTTAAAAGAAGCCGTGGTTAAACTACTTTTGAAAAAGCCTTCTTTGGATTATCTGGACCTTACTAATTATAAACCAGTTTCTAATCTTCCTTTTTTGGGCAAGAAAGGAATAAAGAGTTGAGACTGCTATGGTCACCTTAGTGGATGATCTCCATCTAAGCAATGACAGGTGGAATGTGTCCCTGTTGGTGCTTTTTACACCTCTCAGTGGCATTCAATATCATTGACCATGGCATCCTCCTGTAATACCTGAGAGGGTTGTGAATTGAAGGCACTGTGTTGCAGTGATTCCAGTCTTACCTCTCAGGCAGATTCCAGATGGTGGTGGCTGGGGATAGTTGCTCCTCAATACAAGAGTTGTTATATGGCATACCACAAGGTGCCGTTTTATTCCCAATGCTTTTTAACATCTACATGAAACTCCTGGAGGAGATCCTCCAGAAGCATGGGGCAGGGTAGTATTACTATGCTGATGACATCCAAATGTATTTCTCCATACCTTCAAAAACAGCCTCAGCTAAGGATAGAGTATCTCCACTTAATGAATGCCTAGAGAAGGTAATGGGCTGGACAAAGGACATTATGAGATGGTAGCAAACTCCCGTCCTTAAAGCGTGCTAATC
Source organism: Urosaurus nigricauda (assembly GCA_034509955.1). Lineage (NCBI taxonomy): Eukaryota > Metazoa > Chordata > Lepidosauria > Squamata > Phrynosomatidae > Urosaurus > Urosaurus nigricauda. Next base: position 100,242,375 of record JAOEGL010000001.1, read on the forward strand.
ATGTGATCGGAGGGAAGATTATCACACTCCTGCGCACATCCTTCTGCCATCCAGAAAAAGTAATGGAGTTGTCATTGGGTATTAATGGCAGGGCGATAATCTTCCCCTGATCGCATGATTAGCATGCTTTAAGGATGGGAGCAAACTGCTTTGCTCCCATCTGATAATCTCCAAGGAAAAACCAATTGAAACTGAACCTAGTCAAGACAGAAGTGCTTACTATTAAGGGGCTTCACCTGGGTTTGGAGGTGTGTGAATCAGTTCTGGTTGGGGTTACACTCTCCTCAAAGGCTGTGTTCACTGATTGGGAGTACTTCTGGATATGTACCTCCAAATATCAAACCAGATAGCTGTGATGGCCAGTAGTGCTTATTATCAGGTTCAGCTGATATATCAGCTACACTGCTTCTTAGAACTGTAAAACTTAAAGATGGTAGTGCATGCACTGGTAACCTCAAGGTTGGATTTTTGCAATGAATTCTACATTGGGCTACCTTTGCAACCAAGTTTGGAAGCTTCATTTATTGTGAAATAAAGCAGACACACTGATTGCTGGTACATCACAAATTGATTGAGCATGTGACACCAACATTAAAATTTCTCCACTGGCTGTGAGTCAATTTCTGGGCAAAGTGCAAAGTATTGGTTTTTACCTTTAAAGCCCTACATAGTTTGAATCTAGGTTACCTATGGGATTGCCTCTTGTATAATCTGCCCCATACACTCAGGTCCTCTGGGGGACATTTACTTCAACCAGCCAGAACTAGATTGGCAACTTCCACCCAGAAGACTTTTTCATTATCCACCCCTAGACTGTGAAATAACCTGCTGGGTGAGATTCAGCAGCCAAATATGCTATTTGAATTTAAAATGGCATTAAAGACTTGTTTCTTTCGGTGAGCTTACCCAGTCAATTTTAGACTATGAATTTTAAATTAGGATATTTTAATTTATGCTGGATGATTTTAATGTGTCCTAGGCGTATATGTTTTAACAGTGTTTAAATGATTTTGTGTATTAATCTACATTGTACCCTGCCTCAAGCCTTGGGGAGAGGCAGGCAAGAAATAAAAATGATGATGGTGATGATGACTGAAAAAACCTGAACTGTCAATGACAGGGATTTTCCCCCCTTTAAATCCAGCTGTCCATATTGCCACATGACTGTGTTTTCTCTAGTTTTGTATTGAATTGTTACAGCTGTGCAGTAGTGGTATTGTTAGCTGCCTGGAGCATGCCAATGGAAAGGTGGGATAGAAGTCTTCATAAATGAATAATCTCATTATCTGCTTAATAAAGGATGAGGGATTATGTGATTCAATGACAGAACGTGACCTCAGGCTAACGTTTTTTGTCCAGCATAGCAGAGTGACCATGGCACTCTGTCTGAAGCACGTATATCTCTTACCCATAGGGATTCTCTGAGGCTTTAGGCTGAGACAAAGCCTCAACAGTCTTAGATGATCATGGGAAGAAATGTCAATGGGCAGAGTAAGAAGATTGTCTAGCCTACTCCACTTGCCAAGCAGAAATAGCATGTCAGCTGCCAAATGTAAGCCATTAGTAACCCTGTAGAGACAGAGGCCTATTCAGCAGTACTTTTAGCATGAAACTGCAAACACAAGGACACTTTTTAACTGATAAGAAAAACCATGGATTACTAAGCTTTGTGGCAACAGTGTCATTTCATTACTTGAAATGCCCACCATTTAGAAACCATGTGTGCTATGTATTATCACCAGATGCACTGAGATTTTGCAGTGTTTAACAATGTAATGCCTTTGTGTTTGTATTTAATGATAGCAGATGACTCACTAGTATTACTCTAGAATAATAATACTAAAGATATAAGCTTCTGTTTAATTTATTTTTCTTTTAAATGACACTTATGAAAAACAGTGACTCTGTTTATATGATTTTTCAAGACTATGTATGCATGATATTACACATAAATAGGTTCATATTCTCCTAGTTTTTAATCTTGCATCCTTATCTTATGGAACTGGTTTATAACTCTGAGGAAATGAAGACATTTAAACCAATGTGCTATACCACCTTATTCAATTCCCAGATAAAATACTTTGCAGTTGTAATTCTGAGCATTATTAGGGATGGCTGAATCAGTATTTGGGCTTATTTTACACATATCCACCCAAATCAGTTCCATTCAATTTTCTTATTAATCTGTAGTTTGAAAACTACATGAAAAACCACATTTACGTGTATCCTTAAATAAGTACAATGGGCCCTCAGTATCCCTGAGGGCATCTGTTCTCTGGGGACCCATTCTGGACCCCCCCCTTGCAGTTACCAAAATCTGCAGATGCTCAAGTCCCATTGCACTTAATGGCTACACAGCTTTGCAGCTGTACTATCATTAAATGCAATGGGACAAAAATCCCTCGCTCCCCCTCCCCACCCCTCCATCCTTCCCCCCTTCTCTTCTCTTTATCTCTCCCCCCATCCTCTTTCCTTATCTGCTTCCTTCCTTCCCTCCACCCTGTTGTCTGGAGGGAGCTGGGACTGGGGCTTGGGTCTCAGGGCCCAGAGGCTCCATCATGGGTGCTGGGCCTGGGGACAGGAGCTCCAAGACTCAAGCCCCAGCTCTGGCCCTGGCTGACTGGGAGCCATACTCCCACCCCCCCCACCCCCCCAAAGCCAAGCTGGGGTTGAGAGGAAGGAAGGAAGGAAACAGGTAAGAAAAGAGTCCAGGGGGAGAGGAGAAGAAGGGAGGGAAGGACAGTGGAGGGAGGGAAGGGAGAGTTTGGCTAGGGACTTGCGGCTGTGTTCATGCTGCCATTGGGGAAAATATGGGCTTGCCATCTGCAGATGCTCAAATCCGTGGATGGCAAGTCTGTGGATAAGGAGGGCTCACTGTAATTCTAAGTATATTTCTCTCAAAATAGGTTTTTTTTAAATCGATTTTATAAAAATCAAATAGGAATAGTTGATATATGCATTTTGATATTGTCTTACATGGGCAGATAGGAAGGTGATGTAATTTCATGTTCTAATTAAAGTGACAAATATATTTAAATGTCATAAATAATACAGATAATACAAATATCCAACCTTGAATATTATTTTCCAATAAATCCAGTCAAATTAATAATTTTATTATATATTCTCAGTGGTGTCACTAGGGTTGGCATCATGGGGTCACCCCTTCCATGGACTTTCTCCCATACTGCATCATACAGAATCCTTAGTAGTGTTTTTGTACTAATGTTATTGTAAATTATTGTAAATTGTAATTCCCATATATCACTGAATGTAGTGGCAATAGTTGTGTCATAAACAGCTAGCAAAATTAAAATTATCCCTTCAAATTACAATATCAAAAGCATAGCCTGAATGTATTTATGTTTACATAGTTTCATGTGATTAAAGTGGAAATTTGGTAAGCTGTCATGTTTTTAAAGAAAAGTTAAAATGGTTAAAAAAGGTAAACCTTGAGGCCTCTTTCTTTGTACATGGAGCTTTGTCTCACTCATGCCTTCTCTTCTGCTGTGCTCCAGGTTTTGAAAGGGACACAAATTAATGCCACAGTCCATTTCTGCCAAAAGGCAGACATTTGGGGAGCAGTAGTGTCACCCCCGCCCCTTAGGATGTCACCTGGTGCAGCTCGTACTAGCCCTTGTACCCCCTTTGTGATGCCCCTGCAGTTTTCCATTCCACCAAAAGTACTTTAAACAAACTTATCATACATACAAAATATGTATTATAAAACATGCTTTGACATATTTTTGAACTAAGCTCTAGAACTAAGCTCCCCAAACTCTGGTCTTCCAGGTGTTTTGGATTTCAGCTCAGAGAATCCAAGACTATTGTCCAAGATGGCTGCAGCTTCTGGGAGCTGAGGTTCAAAACACTTTTAAGGGCAGAGTTTGGGAATCACTGTAGATCATAATATTTGTGAAGTATGAAAGCCGATAAATAGCTATGTCCTGAATTAAGGCTTGAATCCTATTAATTAGTCATAGTGTAGAACTGTCTAAACAAATGTTGAATGCTGAGTCAATATGTATATTATAATGCAGATTGACTAAGTGGCTCTACTTTAATTGGGAATAATAATATGATTTAACCTTCATTTAGTCAGGGTTATGTAGATCAGATCAGTTTGTATTGGAATGTGCAAATATAAGGTTTCTCACCAAATGGTTTTGCTTTTCTGGGATCACTGGGGTCTTAATACCTGAACTTGTGAAAAGTCTTTTTGGGAGCAGGGGAGTTAAACCTCCCAGAATCTCCTAACCACGTAACCATTGTTGGCTGAGGAAATTGTAGGAATTGTAGTTCAGAAAATAAGTTTTCTTCTTGAAGCCCACCACACTGAGCAGATTCAGAGTCCCTTTACCACTCTTTTATCTCAAGATTCATTCACACTAGCGTTTTTGTGCTGTGTAGATCAGGAGAGATTTGATGATGATGTAATACCATATCAAAGTTCCCACTACATTTACTCTGATCGAAATTCTCAATGGCAATTTAACTTTGTGTAAGTTCACATTACCATTTGTATCCATTTAAAATGGAACTGAATTTCGATTGTTCTTGGGGTTTTTTAAACTGTCAATCAAATGATGCATATCTATGGCCTGATACATACGGGCACTTTAGGGCACCCCTGTCATGTGCTAGGGTTGCCCAGGAGTGGAGCCAATAGATGCTCTGCAACCCTAGCACATGACGAGGGCGTCCTGGCTCTGCAGCACCATACACATGGTGCATGGAGTGATGATGTTGCAGGTGCACAGCACCTAAATGGAGCTGCGCGCCTGCAACATCATGGGGCACCCTATGGGGCTTTTTGCGTCTTTAATCTTTTTGGGCTCCTTTTTCCACTGCACCTTTGCTGCTTCATCTGGTTGCTGTGGTGATGGTTGCACCGGCAATGGTGCACCCCTATGTCACATTATTTGGGCGAATACCCCCCATTCAGCCTCGGAGGACGGCAATGGCAAGCTCCTCAGAAAAACCCTTAGCAAGGAACCCTGGGATAGGTTAGCTTTGGGGGGGGGGAAGTCACACTCTCTCAGCCAAGAAACCCCCACAGATTTAAATGTGGGGTATAAATGCAATATAATATGTGTGTGAGAGCTAATTTGCAACAACTTGGGAGCAGAGTCTGTTGTGGGTTTTTTTTGGGGGGGGGAATAAGAAAAAATTACCCCTAACCCACAGTTCCACTGATAGAGTTTTAATTTTGTTTTTCAAGAAAATCTTTGCACCAATGTCTTACCGATGATGCAAATATTTAAAGGTCTGTCCACTGTAGCTACCGTATGCAATAGCAAAGATGTGAATAAGCTGTTAAATTTTTATTTTAAAAGTACACCATCTAATGATGTTCCCAGGAGAACCTGCTCCTTGGTATTGATTTTGGTTTTGGCTAGCAGGGAAAGAGCAAAGGAGTGGGCATGATCCACCACTTGCACATTAACAGCTCCCTTCCTGTGCTCCAAATTGAATCAACAGCAAGTTCCCATTGGTGACTGGTAAAAAATGACTGGTTCATTTGAAAAGATGTGCTGAAATCCCTGGTTCTAAAAGAACCAGGTTAAGGGGGAAAATTTGGGTCAGGAAAAGCCGGCACAAGTGTGAATGACCCCCTTTTAAACCAGTTTCCAAATTGGTTTATAACATATTGTGAACAACCCCTCAGTTTGCAGGGGAATGGTATCTGCACAGTTAGTTTGAAGGGTTTGTGATCCTTAAAGCTGAGTACAGCACATTAGCCATGTGCAGCCCCAGAGTCTATTTTCTTATTTTAAGAAAATGATGTGAAACTCAAGAGAGACAAAATGAAATGCATCTTCATACAAAACCATATGGAATTTGCTACTGCAAGATTTGGTGGTGGCATCCACACTGCAGAAATAATGCAGTTTGACACCCCTTTAACTGCCACAGTTCAGTACTGTGGAATTCTGGGATTTGCAGTTTTGTGGATTCCATAGCACTGAGCCATGTCAGCTGAAGCACTATCAAACTTCATTATTTCTGCAGTGTGGATGAAGCCATAGTTGCTTCAAAGAGGTTATTAGTAGAATTTTTGATTAATCTATGAATGGTGCAAAGCAGACTATATGCTACCTGCAGGATCAGACCCAACATATCTGTCTGAATGCCATGTGCTAGGGAACAGCAGTAAGAGATGGCTGTTGCTCTCATATTCTGGTTGGCTGATACGGCAAACAGAATGCTGCCTGTTTTACATTTCCCACCCTTATTTGGTCTAACTTAGCAGGGATACAAAATATCTGTAACAAACCATATAGAATATATATAGGCTATATATGGTAGATGAAGAAGCTGTGTTAGAATGTCCACTGGTACATAAAGTCTGTTCCATTTGCCAGAAAATGTCATGTCTTTATTGAATGCCCCCCTTTTTTTCCTGCTGACATCACTTGTAAGTAATGGAAGTTTTACTTTTTTAAAGGAGAGACAGTTTAAAGTTCAAGGGGCATCAGTAAGAGAGCCAAGAGGGAAGTAAATGAGTTGAGCAGAAAGGTGAGAATACTTGGATGTGGCTGGGGAGCACAACATTAAAGGTGAAAGGCATCTGCCAGTTGAATTTCTCTACCTTCTGACATTTCCCACTTGTCAGAAGAATAGAAACAGTCATTAATTATTTTGTAAGGGTCCCTGTTTGCCTCCATTGATCTAGTTGCTAATAAAACAAAAGTTTCTAAGTGAATAGCCTTTGATGGAAAACGTGTATTGTGGGCATCAAATGTTCTCTTCATCAGTACTGAATAATGTCTATTGAAGGTGCTGGACTGAAAGTTTGCAAAGAACTAGTTTAGCATCTGGTTTTATAAGCTAAGCATGGTCAGACCTGGTTTAGTATTTGGTTGAGTGACCCCAGAGAATACCAGAGATAGCCAGGTAGTGCTAGGAATCCTGCCTGATACCCTGAAGAGGTGCTGTCCGTCAGATATGACAGTATTGGGTTAGATGGACTAGGGATCTGACTCATTGAATCATAGAACCATAGATTTGGAACAGGCCCCAGCTGCTCAATCCAACCAGCTGCTCAATGCATGAACTCCATCTAGATCTAGACAAGAGCATCCCTAGCAGGTAGATTCAGTGTAACACAGATGGAAAAAGTGTAAGTAAATGAAATAAGAAAATAGTGAATGATTTGGGATGACTGCACACAACACTGGTTTTTAAAAAGCATATTATTCCCTAGAAAGCTTGCTGTTTCTCACCATTTTAGAAAAGAACGAGGAATAAAAAAACCCCTTAAAGATATATTTATATGGCACAATATAGAGTAGCTGTGAGTGCTGCCTGGGCTTTTCCATTGAAGTGCAGAGAAGCACTGGTGGATTCTTGGAGACAAGCTTATTCTCAGGGTGGATGGCAACTGAGTAGAGAGGCAGCTGCCCATTTTACATTTCCCACTCTTATTTACTTGGAGCTGGAGCTGAAAGGGCAGAGAAGTGTGCTCTACAGAGGAGCGGGCTAGAAATAAAGATTTATTATTATTATTATTATTATTATTATTATTATTATTATTTCATATTGGGCAGCATGCACAGGGAAAGACTAAAGAGGAGAGCTTCTGCTGATCAGAGATTTAAACTCTGAGCGAAGAAATATAGTGCATTTGTGTGTCAGGCCCCGAGTTCTTAGGTGGAGAAGAAGTTAATCAAGTCCAGTTTCATGTATCCAAAAGCAGCTATGTATCACCAGGAAGCAGAACCATTGTTTTGTCCACAGCATCTTGTATTCTTTTTTGGAGCACCAAGATTTCACTTTTCTTGGCTGGCACTAAGGAAAGGTGTGGTGGTAGATTGACAGAGAAGGTGGAACTTCACAACACTCCTAGTTATTAGCGGCACCAGGTGCAAGCGAAGTGGGGAAATATTAGCGGGAAAATATATGATGACAACTATATGACTATTCAGACTTGTAAAGCTGAACATTAGGAATTTGGATGCTTAGCCAAGATCTTTGATGACATGCATGTTCCTAGAAGAAAGCCAATGTGGTGTAGTGGTTTGCGTGTTGAACCAGGACTCTGGGAGACTAGGATTCAAATTTCCACTCAGCTATGGAAACTTATTAGGTGACCTTAGGCAAGCCACAAACTCTCAGCCTCAGAGGAAAGCAGTGAACAAATCTTGCGAGGAAACCCTGTCATAGCCTCCCTTAAGGTCCCTATAAGGCAAAAATGACTCAAAGGCAAATAACAATGACAATGTTTCTTGATGTCAGAGTTACTGATAGCCCTCTAATATTGATGTATGTTTCCTCTTAACTTCAGTGTGGAGAATATATATTATATATATAAAATCACACCACTAGTTGGTGTATAATGCAGCCCCACCACTACTGTGTTTCATTTTTATTTTGGCCCTAAGGCTGATTGAACAGTGATACTCATTTTTCATTGGATTAATACAAATGTAGCATGCACACTGACCTTTAAATAAAAGCATTTTGGTGACAAGGGAAACAGTTTATAGTAGAGGTTCAGTGTGTGGTCTAGGCAGTTCTCTTTATAGACTTGTCTTTTATAGCTCTTTGTTGGTAAAACACAAGGAGTCTTTTGGGGTCACCGAGCTATGCCCCACCTTTTTTGGCCTGGCTTGAAGGGCACATGCTGAATGTGTGATAGTGTCTCCAGAGTCAGATGGCCTGGGTTGCCTTGTGGAAACAACCACTACTGAAATACGACTTCTGCCCCCTTCCCACCTCTTTTGCAGAGGCCTAACAGTAATCAGCTATGGTGAATTCACACCTAATCATGTGGCTAAACTTGGCTGATGGCAGAATAATTTTAACATTGTTTCAGAGCAGTAGCAAACCTAGATGCACTATTGTGATATTAGTTAAATTCTGTGTCTGTTATTTAAGCTGCGCTTGGTCATTTGATCCAATCTTTGAGGCTTTCTTCTGTTGTTGCTAATAACTGGCATTTTTAGTTGTTTCCAGAAGTGTGGCCTTTGCTTGAAGGTTTCTGTTTATTTGACTTCTGTAAAATATCTGCTAAATCATTGCTGGGCAAGCCTTGGCAATTGCTGAAAACAAGGTCTGGTCTCATAAAGGAGGGATGAGGAATCTTTCCTAGCCCAAAGTCATGGCCCAGGTCTTCATGAAAAAGAATACTCTGTCATAATACTCTGGGAACAGTTCTGGCCCCAGAACTGTCCTGGCATCCCCTTGTTACCCGGTCACTCCATTATGATGCCAGGCATGCATCCCTCAGTGCTGCCTGCCACCACTGGCACACATCGTTCGCTTTAAGGTCAGAACAAGGTGCCCAGCATCAGTCACATGGCTGGACACCTCATTTTGATCACAGAATGAGTGATGTGAGCCAGCTGAGGTGGTGCTGGGCAGTACAGTGGAATGCATTCAGAAGATCTGGAGCAAAAGGTGAGGACAGTTTTAAAGGGCATATACAGTGGGTTTGATGTCATTTGCTCCAGAACTGGGGATAGGGGCCTGCTTCATCAGGACTACTAGCTGTGGGAATGCAAAGGAGGACATTTCATTTGGTCTGTGTGAACAACATTGGAATTGCCCCCCCCCAGGACTTTTAGTGGGGCTCATGCCAACAGTGAGAGTAGTCACCCCCCCCTCTCTCACACACATTCATATCTCCTCAGGACATTCTCTCTCTCTCTCTGCCAAGCCTTCTCAGATCCACCTCCGCAACTCATCCATGCAGATCACCTAAGGTTCTCAGACTTGTGGGAAGCTCCTTTTCTCACTGCTGTGCACTTTAAAAGGGTTATCCCTTATCACTTTGTCAACAGATGTGTCAACAGATTCTCAAGGTCATGTGCTTTTAAAAAAGCAGTAATTGCAAATTTTTTTTAAAAAAGTGGACTTGTGGACTTGCAGCAATACAGTATAGAGCACTGGCCAGCTTATGTTCTCTTTCTCTCTCCTTTTTCCTTTCCCTGTCTCTCTCTCTGGCATTTGGAAAAGCATCTGTTGCTGCCAATCCAGACAGGTTCAGCTCCAATGTAGATGTGCATCAGGGCTGAATAAAATTGACAAAAGGACACATGGAAAATTGACTAGATCCATCTTGAGGCTGTGCTTCCTTGTGGAGGAAGGATGAATGAGAAGGCAGACATGAAGGCAGGCTGTGTGTTCAGTCTGAGAAACAGGACTTGTCATTTCTGTGCAATTAGGTGATGGATGGAGGTTTCAAATCTTCTTACCTTATCACAAGGAGGCAAGAAATCTGTAGAAAGAGAAGGGATTTTTTTCCTTTTCACCTTCCCCAAATCTCTTTTCAGGCTTTGCTCAGTCTAGTTACACATTTTGCTTCTTAGTTCTTGCCTAACAAGTGGTTGGGATCAGTCTGAGGCTGTCAGGGGATTCACTGAAGGATGGCTATCTGTGTGTGGTGTAGACTTTCATCTGCCGGAAACAGTATGCTAAATATGCATGAAGTCTCACCTGCTTGCAGCATCTCAAGCATATTATAGTTCAAGCCTGACTTTGTTTGAGTGAACTCAGCCATTAGCGAGACACTGTTCAGTGCACTGGGCAGTCATAGCCTTCAGTTGCTGTTGAAATACTCCTGTGTTTGTGTAATCAGTAGCATGATTAAAAAAAAATACCATGAAGCCAGTAAAATATTTAAATACAACCTTTCCATCAAAATGATGCACAAGGCATCTTACCTCAGTTGTTTAGGGACTGGTGATGTCACTGTTAAGTGGATTGTTTTAAACAGCAACAGAGCTCATCTGGTGTCTAGAGAAGGTAGCTTTCAGCTGTATGCCTCCACCCACCCAATGTCTTTCGCCTTCCTCAGGCAGTAAATCAGTCTAATGCACACTGATGTAAACCTACAGGTCATTAAGCAGTGTTTAACCACAGTTGGAAGCATGTTTCAAAATTACTAGGTGCCAGCTCGAATGTTGGGTTGGATGTAGTGTTAAATAGTTAAGTGCCAGGACGGCAGATTGAACTAAATAAATATGTCAGATTCCTCGAAATAACCATCTAACTTCCAAGTGCTCAGGTGTTTCCACCAAGGACCACACTGATGCAGGGGATTCTTACCAAATGTCACTTTTTCTGCCCTCTCCCTGTGGACCATCTTCTCACTGGAAATCTGCACCTGCCTTAGAACTTCACAACCTATCTGTGTTTTGAGTTAAAGAGGATGAAGGACTTGAATAAAAAGCATTCTCTTTTGATGAACTGTGAAAGGAAAGCTGTGATATTCAACAGTAGGAAAAGATGTTCATTGTGTTTGTGTCGAGGGGTCATGCACCCACTTTGGGATGATGCTACAAAATGTCCCTGTGAAATGGAAGGCCAAGACTTGTATGGTTTCCACGGAATTTCTCCCATTCCTGTGTTCCCAACTGTTGCAGATTTACAGCTGCTGTGTAATAATTGTGAAATGAGACCAGTGGATCTGTCTATCATTTGCAGTCCTCTGTTCTTTTGGAATAATTCCAGGACACGGCAACTATTGTGGCAGACAGGTTGGGTTGGTCAGGAACTGGATGGGTGACCACCTGAGAACTCCATATTAATTGTCTTGAATTCTGTGGTGGAAGAAGAAAAGAGAGGATATACATTCAAAGCAATATAAATAAGTATCATCACCAACCTTTGCAAGCTTTGCGTGTTTTAATAACTTTTGGCAGAGAAAAGACAAATGGTGTTTTCTAGATCTTTAATGTGCTCATGTCCCACTCAAGAGAAAAAAAGGCAGCAATCCAAGGACGTTTTGTTATTTATAAAACAGAAGATGCAGGAACATGAATCAAATCTTTCTACTGTGTAATTTATTCTTTTCAGAAGGCTAACTAAAATGACAACCTTGTGTTTCCAGCAGTTGAGTTACTGCTTTTACCTTGGACTTGTAACCCCTCACTGTTCTGTTGTTTCTTTTTGTAGATACCATGCTAGAATTGTATTGGCACATAGGGGGAGGGAAGCAAGGAGTGAGGGAAGGCTGTTTGTTTGACCTTTAGCTCTGATCTTGAATATCGTTTCTTCAAATCTAATTACCAAGTACATTAAGGTTTCCTATTTTGTGAACACTTGCTGTGATCTGCTTAAAATGTGAACAGAGGACAAAGCTTCCCCCCACCCCAGTTTAAAAAAACAACAACTTTGACTAGATTTATACTTCAATGCTACAGAGGTGCTGACAGTCCAAGCTGTTTTCATTAAGTCAAAAGCTGTAGAAGGAGATACTGTAGTAATTACAAGAGGCATTATCTGATGGGAGATAAAGCAGTTTTTTTTTAAAAAAATCTGTCCTTTCAACATGATGAAAGATAAGAAATGGTCTTTATTTCTTTTACAATTTTGTCATTTTGGAGGGCTGTATAGATTTGTGGTTCATCTACAGTTAGCTTTATGGTTCCTGCTTTAAAACTCATCCTGTGATGAATCAAAGGCCCACTTCAGAGGAAAAGGAAGGGGGATCAAGGGAACAACAACAGCAACATTTCTTAACCACCTATCTCCATGGATAAAAGTGGGGAACAAGAACAAATAACAGACAAACAACATCAGTTAAAACACACCAGTTAAAATACATATACATTTAAAGGGACAAATAAGATATACAACATTAAAACAATCCACATGTAAAATTCATAATTTAAAATTTGCAGTTTAAAAATTATCTGGATAAACCTGCCAGAAGAAAATGGTTTTTAATGCTACTTTAAATTTGGACACCGTATTCAGCTGTCGAACCTCTTCTGGCAGGTCATTCCACAATCTAGGGATAGCTGAAGGGAAGGAGAGATAGAGATGCTTTCTTTGTAAGGAGGATGCTTTATGTGCATTTGGATCTTATGGTGAAGTGAGATAACTCAGCAGCAGCACTGGGCTGAGCAGATTTGTGAGACCTACTTTGCTTTTACTTGAACCTGGAGGTCAAGCCCACCCAATTGCAAAACAAAACAGAATGCTATATCCAGTGAGATGGGCTGAAGATCATAAAACTGTATGCTGAAATAAATTCAGAGCCACCCATTTCCCTTGTTCTTCCCTCCTATTATGCTAGAACCGACTAATTAGGATGTCTATTTGAAATGTACAAAATGATGACAACAATTTTTGCAAATGATTTCTAAAATTGTTTGAGACTTTTAGATTTCATAGCATCATAGAACTGGAAGAGACCTAAAGGGACATCCAGTCCAACCCCCTGTCATGCAGGAACACCCAGTCACAGCATCCCCAACAGATGACCATTCACCCTTTGTTTAAAAACCTCCAAAGAAGGAGACACACAGCCTCTGTGTTCCACTGTCAAACAGCTCTTACTGTCAAGAGGTTCTTCCTAATATTGAAGTGAAATCTCTTTTCCTGTAATTTGAATCCACTGCTCTGGGTCCTATTCTTTGAAGCAGCAGAAAACAAGCTTGCTCCAGCCTCAGTATAACACCCCTTCAGATATTTAAACAAGGCTATCATATCACCTCTTAACTTTCTCTTTTCCAGGCTAAACCTACCCAGCATAAGGCATGGCTTCCAGACTCTTCACCAATCTGGTCACCTTCCTCCAGACACACTCCAGCTTGTCAACATCCTTTTTGATATTTTTTTTAAAAAAATGAATTTGTTTTTTAAAAATGAATTTATTTTTCAATGAGTAAGTTTAAAACAACAACAGCACTTTTTTGAATTATGGTGCCCAGAACTGGACACAGTATTTCAGATGAGGCCTGACCAAGGCAGAATAGAGTGACACCAATACTTCCCTTGATCTAGACACTATACTTCTACTGATGCAGCCTAGAATCAGATTGTCTTTTTAGGTGCTGTATCACACTGTTGACTCAAGGTCAATTTGTGGTCTAAAAAGGACCTCTTCCTCCTTTTTTATACACTAAAAATTAGGTAATAACAGTACCAGTGAGCATGTGAACAAGCCAGTATTTTGTTTTTAATTCTGGTACTGTGCTCAAAGCCCAGTCATTCAAGATCCAATCCAGGTTTCCTTGCTATAAATTTCTCCATTTCACTGACATTAGAATCCTGGAAATAAGCCACATTCAATGTAGCAAAATTTGATTCTGTGCCAACATGCACAGGATTGCACTGTTCAGGATTGATTCCCTTTAAGTGGTTGCTACAAAAATCCTTGCTGAATATACTGCATATATTCCAGCAGTCTTTTAGTAGCCAGTGTGGTGTAGTAGTTTAAACTCTGACTCTGGAGACCAGGATTTGATTTCTTGCTCGGCCATAGAAACCTTCTGGGTGACTCTGGGTGAGTCACACACACTCAGCCCCAGAAAACTCCATGATAGGTTCACCTTTTGGTCACCATAAGTCAGAAATTACTTGAAGTCACACAACAACAACATTTCCAGTATGTTTCAAACTACCTTCTACTTTACCTATTATAATAGGAAGAAGATCATCATTTGAAGTGACTGGCAAGTGGGCCAACTTACTATTTCAGGGAAAAGTTGGTCTGTTTCCCACATTTTCCTTTAGACCCTTTCCAGTAAGGTATGATGCCCAGGTTTCCTTTACACTTGCTAATCTACCCTTTCAAAATGGAGTGAATCTTTCTCAAATGGTGGACTGGGCTCATTTAATTAAAGCCCCAGTGATTTAATCACAGTTAATTTAACTTTGCTTGCAGGTTTTGGTAAGAGCTGCCTGTAATTGCAGTTTTACAGCAATATAGTTGTTACAGTTACAGATTTAATGATCTATAGTTACAGCACCCTGAGGGAGGCCAAAGTATTTTGCACTTTTAGCCCTTAGGTAACATTTGAATACTGATAAGTAGTGAAAGTTGGGGTGCAAAGTGCATCATGCAGAAGCTTCATCTTTCTTCTTTGAGATAAAAGGATTCAACACACACAGTAAAGCACACCCATGTGCCAGCAGCATGGTCTCTTGTGTTCAGAGGGAATTGAATGTATGAGAACTGGAGTGTTCCTCTCTCTGTGTGTGTGTGTACTCTGCATTTTTGTGAACAAAGCTTTAGCAGGCTTTTGTGTTAACCTTCCTTCATGCCTTACAATGAGTTGTCTTGCCCTAATTTGTTGATGTAACAGGCTTAATGAAACTAGTGTTAAATTAAAGACTAGGTTATCTGGAGTCCCCAGGCCAAGGAAATACAAACACGTGTTACTTAGATGAAGCTTCTGCTGCAGCACACATGATTGTAACTTTGCTAGTTGTTGGACTTGGTTTCTAACAGTTGAATTGGTGATGATGATCTGGTGCATATATAACACTTAAGTATTAAGTAATCCAGTAGAATAAAAAAGCAGTGTTAAGCATTATTTCTGCACAATGACAGAAATACTATTGGTCTTTATGGAAATGCATGTGTGTGTCTGGTTTCAGCCAATGTTTAAACAATCAAAACTTCCACAGCTCAGTTTATTGCCAGTGCACATGCAACACTAGCCTGGTTGAACTGATGCTTTTGCAAGTCACCTCTTCATGAACCCAAAGTCACCATTTTTATCATCCAGAAGAAAATATTCATGAAAGATATAAAGGGCAGAGAAGGAAACCAGATACCTATAACCTTTTCAGCAGCCAATGTTCCCTCAGGGAGATGTGTCAAATCATTTAAGATAATTTTCATTTACTTGGTAACTGTATATACTTTGTTTAAACAACCAAAACCAAAGCAGCCATATAAGTAAAAACAAATACCAGAGGTAGGTAATAACTTTCATGATGACCACTGAAGTAGAGCATAAGTGGTGTGGGGTTTTGAGTTCTCCTGACCTCTTCATCAGACAAGATGGTCAAAATTAGGAAATAGAGAACAACAAAATTAGGAAATAGAGAATCTGGTTTAGTGGATTGGTTATTGTCTCTGCAGGTAAAAGATGGTTATTGCAGGCCAAGTAAAGAGAAGAGACTTTAAAGTAATGGATTTCAGATTGCTAGAATGGCACAGTTAATTTTTTTCCGATTCCCATTGACTAGAGAGCTGGTTTTATATCTTGAGAACTGCATATTACTTTCTTTTGAAGCTCACATTCTACTAAGAGGATTTAGAGAAGAAACACAGATAAATGTGGCAGTCTTTGTATCAGCAAAATGGGAGATTAATTGTAGATGTTATTCTGGGTAGACATATATGACATCATATGCCAACGTTGCCTTCCCATTTAAAATTAATAATATAAACAAATAGAACAAATATACAAATAGGTAAACTACATAAAATAAGATATCTACAAAGCACACTCATAACTGTGCTACAAGCAAAAGATCTAGATAGAAAAATGGACATAGCATACATAGACATGATCAACAAACAAATGAAATATACATTATTAAATTCAAGAATTAATATCAACAGTAACATCATGTTAACATAATGGGCAATCATCTTTTTTAAAAATTCATACAGAAGCTCTCTGTAATACTAAATCCATATCATGAATAATATATCCACAGTCACATTTTCTTCTGTTGGATTTGTATTCCAGTAATTAAGTGATAAAAAACAGTCCCCTGCCCTCTGATCTGAACAGTGTGCCAGAATGCGTTATAGCTAGATATTTTATTAAAAGCATGTAGAATAAATTTTTTTTAATAATTTTGTTAATAAAAATATTAAAACTATTAAAGATTATGAACTAAAGCTAAAACCCATAGTTATGTTCCTGGGGTACACTATAAACCAGATTCCTAATGATACCAAAACACTCTGTGCATTAATAGTTGCTCCTATTTTATTGGCTAAATGTTGTAAAACTTCACAAGTGCCATCTATAAAGCAATGGAAACAGTTTTAATAATGTTTATTACATTTATCAAAAAAATTGTGAATAAAGGGCAATATCACCATAAATGTGCAAAGGTGCATCTCTGATTCCTACATCTCCAAATTAGGTCTGATGCTGCTCATATTGTGTCATTTGGGAGTACCCCTATATTCACTGAAACTGTAGCCATGTTAAACAATTGCTCACAAGACTGTCACTGTCACCTGAAGGTGGTTGGTGCAAATGAGCCATTATTGAACATGTGCTGGATTTTACAAATTTAACAGCTTTGAGTATGTCACCTTTTAATGGGCCTTGCTATTCTGTGGTTTAGTTTGACGATAAATGTCCTTGGATGATTGGCATAGAAATTGCTATAAAATCTTAAGAGATTGATATTTATAACTGGAAGGCAGCTAGGATGATAAAAACATAACAAAACAAAACAGGCCTCATAAGATTAGATTTTATTGGTAATTCTGATTAGTTCACAAAACACAATGCACATTAAAACCAGCAGCTCATTCCAGATTGTTTAGGGGATAAGATTATGTGCTTGTAATAAATATTTATCTAAGTGGAAGCTGAACATTTCTCAGAATAGGCTACCATTATTGTTGGTTTGTGATCCTTTAATTCTTGTGATCTTTGATTTCTCTAGTTAGGCCTTCCAAGCAGATTTCTGACTTATAACACTTCCAGCCATTTCTTTTTGGATCTGTACAAATTGGGCATCCTTGCGATAATGTGTTTGTAGAAAGTCAGTCACATATGCAATATTACCTATATGGCCAGAAGGACTGGTGCAGTGTGCTATTCACCATGCAAAAATGATAGCCATCAAGGTCAATGTCTAAACCAAGTCACCACCTTCTAGTTAATTCAATGGATATAGGGTAATGGGGTTCTGTGGGTGATCCCATTTGATCTTCCTTTGATCCAGGAAGATACATTTCCAACAGGAGGTACATTTCCAACTTGCAAACATCATCCAGTTTAGGACAAGTGACTGAATGGGAAAGGGGAAAGTAGGACAGAATTCCCATGTGCATGCTAACCCTTTCGATTATAGCCCTTGACTATAAAAACTTAATAAAGATTCATTCAATGAAATGAATATACCTTATACATTTGTCTATAAGTTGACCTCATGTATAAACTGAGGGCAGATTTTGGGGATAAATTATGGATTTTGCCACAACCCATGGATATCTTGAGGGCAAAAGTTGGAGGCTCCTGCAGTGTGTGTATGTGTGCATACAGCAAAAGGAACTCTAATTGAGGCTTTTTGCTTCAGCGTTTCAGCTTTTTGTTTCATCCTTCACACCCCAGACAGTGGGTGGGAGAGGGACTCTGTTTAAAAGTAGCCAGTCACCCAGGACTCTTTCTGCTTGGCTCAGGAGAGAAGTAAAGTGCTCCTGCATGGGGCAATCTGAAAGAGCTGCTATCACATTACCATACTCACCTGTAAATAAGTAGACCTGGGATATTGGGGTCAATTGCTCAATATGAAATGATTGCAATGTCTCCCTATTCCTTTTCTGGGTTAAACAGCTTAATTTGTACCTGAGTTTCTGCAAATTAACAAATGAAGATCCAGTGGAAAGTTCAGTCTATTATGAGCACTATTATACACTTCTTACTCATATCTGTTATTTTGGGGTTGTTGATTGAGTTGGATTGTGCAAAATGTATGCATTCTGCCTCCATCTAGCCCCATTAGACCCAAAAGCATAAAGGATTTTGAGAAACAGTATTTTCATAATGAAGAACTGTCTACACACTGATACAATAATTTTCACTCTAAATTTTAGCAAACCAGGAGACAGAAGTTGGAAGCTTGTGGATACTAATGTATCTGGGAAACAGGATATATCTCAGATTGAGGTCTGCTTCCGTCTTCAGTTCCAATTGTTAACAGCTGGGATTCTGTGTAAGGGAGAGGGCCTGTGGATATTTCCAGTGCTTACTAACAGTTTGTGAGTGAAAACCTCAAGACATCTTTCAATTAGCTGGCCCATATGCCATCTCACCCTTGTGAAACACAGCTTTAGCAATCTTGCTGTATTTTTCAGAAACACAATTCATTAAAGGCTTATTGCTCCTATTATATCTAATTGATGATGCCATGGGTTTGCTACAGGCTTCCAAGAGGACAGAGGGAGATAGTGGATGTGAAATATGCAAAGCCAGGAAGAGCATTCATGGAGATCATCATGTTCTATAGTGAGAAAGGATATGATAAGTATTTAAAGGGCAAACCTGCATTTTAAGGGGCAGGCAGCAGGAGTTAATGTGTTACTGCTGTTACATTTATAAATGTGACATTTTAGGAAGCAACAGGAACTGAAAGGTAGAAGTAGGGGAGAACACTTTCACTTTTTATATGATGATGAAAAAAGAAGAGGGGCAATGCTCCAGTGTGAAGTAGAACATGGGAGGGTTGTGCACAGATTGCCGTTTACAAGGAGGAGCGAATGGATTAGTCAACAGTGTTCTTCAGGTATCTTTATAACCTCTTCTGACAATGATGAAAAGGAACAGATGATGATGTTTCCACTGGATGTCTACCGGTATCTGTGATACCGGCCCTTTGAATGTTCTTTCAAACACTTGATCCTCTTCTCTTCCTTTTTCAAATATTATTGCAGATGACACTTGTAATATTTATATAGTCCTGTTGTAGAATAAAAGGAGTATTGTTGACTGTATCTCTCCAATGTAGCCCAATCAAATTTTAGAGCAAAGTGATCTTTGAGTACTGATCTGGATGATCCTATGAGTTCACTAGAGTGCTATTAGAATCTTTGAAAAATACTGGTGGCCAATCCATTCATTCCCTGTGTGACCTGTGTGTACTGTGACCTCTGCATGCCCCTCCTGCTTCTGCTGCCTTCTGCAAAGAGTTGCAGAACACATGAGGTATATTTCAGTGCCTGATCCTGTACCTTAAAAATGAGATATCAGGCATGAGGAAATTAGATTTGAAAAGAACACCATTCTGAGATGGTGCCAAAATGAAACTGTTGGTTACAAAGACCCAGCTCCTGTGAAACAAAAGGCCAATCTTATGAACAGTTGATGGATCTGATGAGGAGCCTGTAATGTGATTTGAAAGACAGTCTGTGTACGTGTGTGAATGTATGCATTTACACAACAGAGTTTGGGAAGTTCCCTTTTGGACTACAGCTCTCAAAATTGCCCACCAGTTTTAGCTATTGGCCATGTTGTCTGGGGGATTCTGAATATTTTAGAGAGAAAAAAGAGGGATGTCCCAAAATGTTGATACAGTGTGCTAGTTTGGGTGTATGTAACTTGGTTGATGCAGCGAAGAAGCTGAGAAGGGTATCAGGTTGTAATCTTGCCTCTCCTGTCAATTCATCAGATGGTAGGCAAGCAGTCTGTAGTATTAGGAATAACCATATTGACTCACCTTAAAGTAAAGGGTTGTGGGGATTACAATTAGATAACACACATGGAGCATATTTGAGATTAGTTGTCCTTAGAATTAGTGGAACTTGAATATAGCAACTCCACAAGGAGGAAAAAAAAATCTCTACAAGATTGTATTGTAAATCATTGGTCTACACTGGGAGAAGTCTTGGGAATGTTTAAACACATTTATCCACGCATATACCAGTGGTTAAACCATGGAAATTAGGTGGGCAGAACAAAATATACATCTGTTTAATGTGAAGTACAATGTAAATGCAGTAGAACAGATGAAAAAGTCTACGTTTTTGTAGATTTAATCTTGAAAGCTAGATGAGCTGTTAAGTGTGGTGAATCTAATGTTTATGTAGTTAGAGTACTGAAATGCTTCCAGCACATTTGCCCCTTTAGGTTATAATATTCTTTAAAAGCAAATAGTTTATACAAAATGTAGGAAAAGCTCACTTCAAGTGCATTGTGGAAGGCATTTATAGAAATGCGTATCTTTACAGCCAGCTGTGCATTTTGTGGCTTTTTTTTTAGTTACTCAGAAAATAAACTATGGTGGAAAAGATGTTAATTTGTCCTGTGATGGTATTTTTTTGTCAAGGATCTGAGAATTTTGAAATGGATGTTCATCCAAACAGAGCAACAACAGCTGTCGATGCTACCTCTGAAGGGGAAAGTATTCCAGTTTCATTTAGAGACATGCTCCCAACAACAACAAAAAAGGCATTTAATATTTTGCTCTATTTTGAGATACTCATCTAGAAAGTCATGGTTTTTAAGCTGAATAGGAAATTGGGCATATTATTGGCTTCTGTGGATGAAGGAGAATGAAATGGGATTCATCATAATGTTTCTTTATCTAGAATAGAAAGAGGGCAAGGTGTAGTTTTCCTGATGCTTGATGTCCCCAGCATTTCCTTTCCATCTGATATCCTGGTTAGGGCTGTTGGGAAATGCAGTCCAACAACATCTAGAGCACTCACCTTGATTTAAAGAGCTTTATCACACTAGTGAGATCCTGTGGGAAAGGGGGAGTTATTAAACAAAATGTGCAAATTCAGGTACAGTATTTTATCACACTAGGGGACTGACTGCCTAAGTGAAAGAACACAAAGTTAATCTGAACGGCAGCTTTCAGGTTGTTCTGAAAGTAAAAAGCTGCTGGTTTTGTTTGTTTGTTTGTTTGTTTGTTTTTTTGCTTTGCATTTGGATTAACTTTGCATTATTTTACATTAACAGTGACATCGTCTGATAAACTTTAGGCATTTCTGGGTTTTCTTTGCTTTGTTAAATCTTGTTTAACTCCCATATTCCCACAGGGTCTGGATCTCCATAGTAATGCAGAGCTCCAGAATAAATGTTTTTTTTTTAAGAAAACCATATGATAGCACATAAGTACCTCAACTATCACAATGCCACTGTGCTGTAGAGGCTTGAGTGTTGAACTGAGACTCAGGGTACCATGGAATCCTACTGGGTGACCTTAGACAAGTCATATCCAGACAGCTTCAGAGGAAGTGATGATACTTCCTTTGAATAAGTCTTTCCTACAAAACCCCATGAAAGGATCACTATGAGTCTGAAAGGCCAGCCTGTGGGTGGAGTCAGGGTGCAGTGTCCTGATGATGCTTGCCCTAACTTTGCCCCCAGGATACTATCATGGCACATCTCTGGTGCTGCGTCTAAATGCGGCTCCTTTTTGCACCCTCCAAAGGCTGGATCAGGGGCACAGCATGATGTTGCTACGGCCCTGATCCAGCCAGGAAAGGGGCAGCTGCAGACGTGGAATTACATGAAGGTATATAATAACAACAGAGCCATAGTTTGCATTAGCTATCCCAATTAGGAGTGTAGACTTAACACCAAGTATATAATCCACCCATTTGGCTACATCTGCACTGCAGAAATGATGCAGTTTGATACTGCTTTAACTACCATGGTTCAGTGCTATGGAATCCTGAGATTTATAATTTGTTGTGGCATCAGAGTTCTCCAACAGAAAAGGCTCAATATCTAACAAAACTACCAATCCCTGAATTCGATAGCATTGTCCCATGACAGTTAAAGTAGTGTCAACTGTGTTATTTCTGCAATGCAGATGCAGCCTTAGATATAACAGTATACTGTACTATGATTTGTTTTAAATGTAAAGTAACTAAAGTAGATCATGGGGAAGAAGGAGAGTGAAGAGTAAGTGCCTGAGTGTAAGCATCATTCATGTAGAGCCAAGCTGTCATGCCTAGCTTGGAGGATGACTTGGAGGACTCAGAGGATGAACCAGATCCTCTGGGACCTGAACCTGCAATTGGGGAACCTGAGGCTGGCCCTAGCTCTGCTGTAGCAGAGTCTGTGCCCTCTCCAGAGGTTCAGCAGCCAAGTTTGCCTGGGGCCGAGGCTGTAGACACAGAGGAGGATCTGGGAAGTATGCCTATCTTCAGAGAGCATCGAGCTGAAAGAAAGGGCCTTTGAAGATCACTGAGGTTTTATCAAAAAAGCCTTCATAATCAGGCATACCTGAATGCCTGCTGCCTGCCTATTTAGGCAGCTAGAGCATGTGTGTCTTCTTGCCAGTGATTACCTGACCTTCATGGAGGAAAGACTTTGTTTCTGGCTCTTGTGGCTTTTCAAAGGGAAAGCTCTGTTATTCTGGATCAGCATGCAGGGGGGACATTATAGTAATTAAGGTACAAACAGCCTCTTAACGGGTGGCTTGCAGCTGCCTCTTTTACGGAAAGATCTGGGCCGTGGCAACCACATACCACGGTCCCAACAGGGGTGTAGCCAGGATTTTGGGAAGGGGGGGGGTCCAGACTAAGTGCCACCATATATTGGGGGGGGGGGGAACACGTTGGAAATACATAAGGATATTAAAGTAATAAAGAGATTTTTGTGAGTATTTTTATATTTAAAACCCATTTTCAAAATATGTACAACAACAACAAAATATGTACAACAACAATCCCTATATTGGATTGAGCAATAAAAAGCAGATAGATTGACAAATTAAAACATGACAAAATATAACAATTGAGATTCCCCATCTCCCTCCCACCCTACAACAGCACTAAAATAACAATTCCCACTAAAAATCCCTATAGAATCCATCATGACCTAGACAATAGAAGGGCAATATAAACTACAACATTTAATGTAGAGAAATCAGATAGAGACAGCTGCCATCTGGTATGGACATTTAAAACCCGTTTTCAAAATATGTACAACAATAGCAACAACAATAATAATAGTCCTTGGCCAATTTATTGCATGTGTTTATAGCCCTTATGTATCCCTGCCACGTGTCGCAACACAAACATGTAACTGAAACATGGTTCTTCTTCATGTTACCTTTACATTTTGAGATTGGTGGCAAATTTATACCACATTTACAATAAAAATTTTAAATAATTCTACAGCAAAAGTATAGTTAATGAACAAGTTAATGAGTCAGTGTCTGTGTGTATTTAAAAAACTTAAAGCACTGTGTAAATTTACAGCACTATATAAATAGAGGTTAATAATAATAATAATAATAATAATAAAGCAGCGCTTTAAATAATGATTGCTAACAGTGTATTAATACCAGCAACACACTTGCATGCATAATTTAAGAAGAAATTTTTGGTTTTTAAATAGAAATTAAATTAAAATTTGAACTTGTTTCTTGACAAAGTAAAAGGGCTCAAGGTTTTTTTTATTTCATAAATTTATCCTCACATACACAATCCTTTATTTTAAAGGGATGGAACCCAGAAACAATGTAATGCATATGTCAGAGTTATTATTATGTATTAAAATATAAAACTTGTTTAACCGTTCATTGAACAGTTGACAAACCAGTATATTTTATTACATGATGGATTTACAATTTCTTGTAATTGTGAGTACAGTAATGAAAGACTTTCAAAACAATAAGATATAATTCCTCCACAAATGGCTTTATTTCTATATGCCGGGGCAATTTGAGAACTTTCACCGCTTTTCCTATAATAAAGTTGTGATAAATTTCAAGTACTGTACTTACCTGTTTTAGTTTTCCTTCTGAAAGTTGCTTAAAGGGAAAAACAACTCCTATGTGTGAAGGCTGGGAGGAAGTGCTCCTTAATCGTCATGCAAACAGAGCTCCCTGACCCTGTAGCATTTTCCAATAGCAAGGAAGCAGAGGAAGATGCTCATCAGTCCTTGCCCCTGGCAATGCCAGCCCTGGCACTCCATAGAATGGAGGTACAACACTTAAAATGGTGTCAAAGTGTATTATTTCAACAGTGTAGACTCCCCCCATCCTATAGAATTCTGGGATTCTTTGACAAAAAAAGCTTTTTAAAAAACCTTGTAAAACTACAAATCCCAGCATTCCATAGAATGGAGCTACAACATTTAAAGTGCTGTCAAAGTGTATTATTTCAACAGTGTAGATCCCCCCCCTTCCAAACATATCAAATTCTAGGGTTTGCAGTTTGCTGAGGGGCATTTGGAAAGCTCAGCCAGAGAGAAAGACTCTCTGAACTACAACATCCATAATCCCACAGCACGTTGCCATGGCAATATTGCTCAAGTTGCTGGCAGCTATTGGCCAGAAGAAGAAAGCTTGCTAGGCTAGATACCATCTTTTGGTCCAGGAACCTGTTGGCATGTACAGTATGTAGATTGATCACCCATCAATCAGGGCAGTCCTTGCCAAATGGAAAGGAGATGACAGAAGACAGTCACCTCTGAAGGCTGAGGGTCTAGGTGATTTATCCATTTCGCATCTCTTTGCTATGATCTGGTTTGCCCTGTTGTAAAAGAAGTTTATTTACATAATGAAACCCAGGCTTCCCCTTTCCTACGCTGCTGGGAAGCCACTATACCCAGATTCCATTACTGAAGGGGGGAGGGGTCTTGACCCTAATAACCCTCCCTTTCACTACGTCCATGATCCCAATCTGGCCTTTGCAGGGTGCAAAAAGGAGCCTGCAAAGGGCATGGTAGCCACAGCACCACAACTTTACTACATTCATTCAGTGCTGTGCCATTTGGACACAGTGCCATAAGAGCACCATAACACCATGCGCTGTGCGCAGCATCACACCGGTCTGGGGGTGGAGATGGGGTGTGCGTCATGTAGACACCACACCCTGACTCTACCCCCAACCTGACCAAAGATGCTGGTGTACACAACACCTGCGAGAAAGAAATTGGGAGCATTAGCTTTTGTACACTCAATGAAAGTTTATGGTACAAACTTCTTCTCTCAGTTAGTCTCAAAGATGCCACAATATCCATTTGTTGTTGTGTTGTGCCTTCAAGTTGTTTCCAGCTTAAGGTGAACCTAAGGCAAACCTATTTTGGGGTTTTATTGGAAAAAAAATTTCAGAGGATTTTTCTCATTGCTTTCCTCTGTGGCTGAGAGAGTGTGACTTGCCCAGGCTCACTCAGTGGGTTTCCATAACTCAGTGGGAATTCAAACCCTGGTCTCCTGAGTTGAACACCTAAACCACTATACCATGCAAGCTCTCTTTATGCATAAATGGAAATGTATAAGTTACACAGGTATAGGAGTGAAATTTAGGTGCAATAATACACCTTCATTATTATACCTTTCTTGCTGGAAATCTGTGCGATACCTTTATTGTTGGGAAAATGAATTTCCAGAGACTCACATTATTTCTTTGTGTATAAAAAAGTTTGTTTATGAAACATGGGGAAGAGCTGTTGGATTAATTGGTGCAATATAATAAATATAATTTCTGCTATAAGGGCCATTAACTTGATAGTTAAGTTATCTTTCCAGTTTCAATTTGCATTCTTATTCTCTGGTGCATGAATGGACAAAGGAAGAGATTTTCTGTTCAGAGGCTTTCATTATGAAGAGAACCTCAGCAGGCAAATAAAGATAAATTCAGAAAACATTTGATAGGGAGAGGAACAACAGCATGTCATATGAGACAACAACATTCTTTGCGATATAATGAGAGAGTATATTCCTCAGCTATAGGATGCACAACTAATGCAGTTTCCCCTTTCACTAAAGAACTAGTCACCAACTGATATATTTTGCTTTTGGAAAAATCAAGAACCTAGTTGAAGTCTGTTAAAATGAAGCTTTTAATGAGTTTTCTATCTGGATTTTACCATATGGACAATCATATTAGCAATCATCATCCTGTTTCCAGGGTTATTTACCAATGTTATTGAAATCCTGGTTTGCTCTAAGCCTACCATGGTAAAGTTCTCTAGACACGAAATGTCAGTTGCATTCTATGTCTCCCACCCACCAGCAGAATCTTGAGCTGACTGCTCTTCCTGGGAACATATGTTGCTTTGCAGAGATCTGCTGCCTACACGCATGGTTGACAGATTGTAGTACAAGGAGAGCTGACTACTCTATTCTGAATAAGCAGCAGCTTGGTGAAATGTCCATAAAGATTTCAAGATAATCATGAAATGTAGTGCCTATCCTTTCTGAGATGCAGCCTGGACTGACATAAATTATGGGCAGTTTCTGTGCTTGAATTTTTCTGAATAACTCTAAATATGGAGGTAATAAACCTTTATCCACAGCTCCTCTAATCTATCACTTCTTCTTCAGAGTTGTTGCCACCGAAACAGGCATGGCACCTCTCCGCTATATCTTTAGTCATAGGGTCATCTGCCATATGTCTGCTAACCTGGATTCTGTTATCACCTCTAGCCACCCAGACATTCAACCTGTTATAGTGGTAAAATCCAGACAGGCAGAGTTAACATCAGCACTCCACTTAAGCAGTCATAAGTATTGGAATCACAGGATATTTATCTGGGAAAATGAACAGGTTGTCTGGTGATCTTTTAGCATATTTATTATATGCAATCATAGATATCCAAGTACATATAATCACTTCAGGGGAAAACACAGACTTGTCAAAGTCTGGGCACATTATTTTCATCACATTACATTGCATAACATGGCATATAAGGCATCATACATTCATTACATTATAGGCTTCCAAGGGTCAATATCTTTGAGCATTGATGTATCTGTAAACCTCCATTATATAATCATAAACATCTTTATATGTATTTTGGCATAGCTTACATGTTTCTCTTACTGGCATCAACATGTCTGGCTTGTTTATCAAGTAGGAGCAGCATTATCAGCATCTCATTGCAGCTTTCTCTTCATACAATACAGACAGCAGTGCAGTCTGACACCAGTCTCCTCCCCAATTGCTCGTTCAGAGAAGCGGGTAAGAAATAATAATTAGATTGCACTGCTGTCCTTTGCTCAGCTATTCTATCTGATCCAGTCAAAACAAAGGTGCTGATATTGCCTTGCTTATGTTACCAAATCAGAACAGAGATTATATATATAACTTCACTCTGGGTTTGGTTGAAGTCTTTTGTATGCCTGCCATCCTGACTGCACTAGCTAGTTAACCTGTTGGAAGGTTTATCAGCAGTCGTCTGCTCATATCTCAGTGCTTATAGAAATGCAGGTTCAATTTTTTCTTCACATTTGAGTAGGTGAGTCTTTTTATTCACAGAAGTACAATGCACAGAGAGAGATATTCTAATACACATACCTTTCTGCATTATCTCTTACAAACCATAGTTTATAGTTGTACTCTGTACTTTATATGTATATGTCCAGGCTTCAAAGTTAGCAACCAAATCAGCCACAGCCCCGGCATTTGCTTTATGTTGGAGTCCCCACCCCCACCCCAAAATGTTGATGTTTAGGTAATCCTTCCCACACTGGTTTCCTCACCAGGTAACCCCTACACAGGAAGAACACAACAAAGGTCCAGCTAGATTAGATCAAATGCTAAACTAGGTTAATATCCTGGACGTTATAATAGTCTACCAAATGTCTGTGGGAAAACCACAGCTAAAAGATGAATAGTATCTTCTGCATGTGCTGTCTCTGATACTAGTGGCTGTGTGTAAGCATCATGGCTCATGGTGATTATAGACACCACTTTCACAAATCTGTATGATCCTTCTGGAACATGTTGAAAATTAATTTATTGCATACTGATTGGACTATACTCATTCTTCATTCTCTTTCTTTGTAACACATTTTTGTCACTTAACACCATTCCGAAAGAGAATGCTTCACATGGTACTGAGGATGCTTTCCAAAAAAAAAAAAAAAAAAAAGTGAATTTCCTTCCAGAAAGTGCTAAAGTGCTAATGTCTTTCAAGAGGTGTTCATTGACATAGTAGTTACAAACAACAGGGGCGGGCAACATCAAGCTTGTAGCCTACATATAGCCCTGATAATTTTTTGTATCCATCCCAGCCCTCCTATTGTTTATTTAAAAATGGATTGGGGGAGTTTCTCTTCCAGGAAAACTTTTGGAACAGTAATATTCTTTTTGAAAGGCATAGTCCTCACCCACTTGGTTCTCTCCTCATCCTCCTGAAAAATGATTTTATAAAACCTAGAAGTAGATGCCTCTGTTCATTTTCAGATTTGATGTTTGTACCCTGTATCAGGTTAGGGTTCCTGAACAACCTGGATTTTATGCCCCACATAGATAGATACATTGGAATAAGCTCCACTGAACATCGGGTTGGGTTTACATTTAAGTAAACTTGCATATGGGTGTGGTGTATTGTTTTAAACATGTATTTAAGAACATATGTGAACACAGAATCATATCCAGTCTACTGCAGCTCCCTTCTCAGTACAGGAAATTTAGAGCTAGAACATCTCCAGCAGATACCTGTCTAGCCTTTGCTTGAAGATCTTGTGTGGAAGAGCCCACTATTTCCTCCAGATAATTGGTTTCATTGTTGAGCTACTTTCAACTTCAGGAAGCTTCCTCTGATACTCAACTAAGTCTAACATTCTGCAACATAAACCAAGTGGTTCCCATCCAACCTTGCTACTCATGCAGTGGGACTCTTTCCTGATCTGCTGTTTGCATCTCACTGTATGCCCTCAAATCTATTATTCATGAATATCATCTGGATCAGATTTTGATGTGCAGGCACAGGTTCATTGGGGCAGGAGGAAACATCTTTGTTACCATGTCAGTTTACTGCTGGATGTGCACAATTGGATAAAACTTATTAGTTCTAATTCTGCTCTCTGGGGCATCAGGAGAATTGCCTTCTTCTCTGTGCAATCACTGTGGGTATCTGAAGAATGCTATTCAGTTTGTCTTCTCTTCTCCAGGCTAAACATGTATCTACAGAGGACTTATTTCTGGTAACATTAATCATGGAGGCAGCTCTCTAGATGAAGTAAGGCTACTAAAGAATAAAATGGAAAGAGTACGTCCTGTGGCATGGAAAGTGTGGCTCTATTTATACAATGTAAAACTGCATTGACCCGTTTTTCTAACACATCAAGCTGATGATTCATGTTAGTTTTGTGCTATAACCCTGCGATTCTTTGCCCATGCAATATATAAAAATATACTGTGGTAGTTGTCCCTTAAAACAAACATACATAATCTACCATTCTGTGAAGGCTTATATCTGTGATATTAGAATAATGAATTTGTCTTTTTCTATTAAGGAACAATTTGCTATTGAAAGGTTAAGAAAAAAAAAAACACTTACCAAAAATGTTTAAATGCAATGGTTCATTGACAGAATTCTTTCCTCAGTGAAGAATTATATAAGGCAGTTAAAAAAAAACCCCACAACGCTAAGCTTTCAAGAGGTCAGAGGATTCAAGGCAGGTTGCTATTAACTATAATCAGTTTTATGGTCTGTTGCGCTCACACATTCCTGTTAAATGGAGCAAAATGCAAAACCACATTGTAGGGATAACGTTATTAGACCAACCAAAAGCCACAAAATACACTACATGAGCTTTCAAAAGCAAGGCAGGGAAGTAAACTCTTTTCTCCCATGGTAGAAACAAGTTTTCTGCCTTACCTTGCTTTTATGTCCTTTAACCCTGGATAAAACCTCCCTTTATTACCATCTTGAACTTAGCTCAATGTAAGAAAGATAGTAGAATCATAGAGTCCGAAGAAACCACAAGAACCATCCCGTTCAACCCTCTACCAAACAAGAATACACAATCAAAGCACTCTTGACAGATGACCATACCGCCTTTGTTTAAAAATCTCCAAAGAAGGAGACTCAAGCCCTTTCTGAGTCAGCCTATTCCACTTTTAAACAACTCTTACCATCAGGAAATTCTTCCTTAGCTTGATTGAATATCTTTACCTGTAGTTTGAATCCATTGCTGTGTACTAGTTGCTGAAACAGCAGAAAAGAAGCTTGCTCCATCCTCAATATAATATCCCTTCAAATATTTAAACATGGTTATCATGTCATTCCTTAACCTTCTCTTCTCTAGGCTAAATATGCCGAGCTCACTGAGCCACTTCTGATAGGACATGATTTCCAAACCTTTCACTATTTTGGTCTCTCTCCTATGGACGTGATCTGTCTTATTTACATTCTCCTTGAATTGTGGTGCCCATAATTAGACACAATATTCCAGATAAGGTTTGACTAAAGCAGAATAGAGTGGTACTATTACTTCCCTTGGTCTATAAACTATGCTCCTATTGATGTAGCCTAGAATTGTATTGGCTTTCATAGCTTCCACATTACATTGCTGACTTATGTTTAGCTTTTGGTCTACTAAGGGGTTGTGCACATCGGCCATTAAGGCTGGCCTAGGGGTGGAGTTGGGGCATGGCATCCAAATGACACATGCCCTGACTCCGCTTTAGGTGACGTGATGCTGCACACTGCTCCACATGGCACACGGGGTCACTGTGCTCCTCTGGTGCTGTGTCCACACAATGCAGTGCCAAAGGAGTGCCTTAAAGCCATGCTGCCACTGCTGATGCACATTTTTTTGAGCACCCTGGAAAAACCAGATTAGGGCCGTGTCATGCGGTTGCTGTGGCCCCGATCCAGCACAGCTGGAGGCAATTGCAGGCTGCTTTTTAGGGGTGGTCTGCAAAACCTCTAAGACTCTGAGATGCAGCTCTGTGACTCTCCATAATCACATTCCTTCCCCTAAAAAGACTTTGATAAGTAGTATGGCTGATGAAGAATCCTGTTTTAAGTTTTACATAAGTTTTAACTTATGCATATTGTATGTTATTATGTTGTTCTTACCCTCCACAGTCCATGGGAAGAGGTAGGTAATAAGTAAGTAAGTAAGTAAGTAAGTAAATAATGCTGTAACATGCCTTTTAGATAGTGCTGTATTTTGCTACATGGCCAACATGGATAGCCCTTGATATATGCCTGTGAAATGGACACATCCTTTGAACTTTAAAGCAATAATTTCTTTCTTATAGTTTGCTATTTGATTCTATGATGCTAATTAATTATTTATAAGCTCTTTATTTTTCCACGAATATCTACCCATACTTCTGCATCATAAAGTTTGTCAGCCTAGTCTGATGAATTGTGTTTTGCCTCTTCTATTAGGAAGGCAAGAACAACACAGCTAAGAGATAATTAGATCAGGGTTTTATTCTTGCATCCATAAATTACTGAACAAGCACCTTGTTCCCATCCTTCCCATCAAGGAATAGATTTTGAATTCATCTGAATTAGCTGAAATCTAGATGAATGCTATAAGAATACTCTACTGACACCAGTAAAATTAGGATATATTCATGCTAAAGCCTGAAAAACAATATTTAATTTTGTAACCCTTGAAAAAAGGCTCTGATTGAGAAAGATTTTGCTATGTAAGATGCCTGTTCTGTAGCTGTGGTGTGGTGTGGTGTCCAGTGGTTTTGAACTGATATTCTCACATAGAACTGGCTTATATAGGTTTGTCTCTAAATTCTCCAAACATGCATCTGAAGTAGTAGGCTCAGGTCTAGGAAAGCTCATGCCACCAGCTTCTTTCTTGTGATGCAAGATCCCTTTGCTTACTAAGGGTGCATTTAGAATATCTACACCTACAGGTAGTGGATGCTGTCTGAGGCTTTTGAAAAATGTGGCATGCAAACTAGCTTCTCTACTGCACTGCCTCTAGTACCAAAAAACAAACAAACAAACAAAAAACCAACAACAACAAAAGTTTCTTGATCTTATACAAACATTCCTGCTTGTTGTGCCATTTAGTCTGTATCCATAGCAGTTTTCACTTTCATATCCCCAGTGCAATGGGTGGTATTTGAAGCTTTCCACATCCTTTTTGAATCCAGCTGTTCAATGTGATGTTAACTATGGTAAGAGCTGTGATTGAAAGTACCTTTCAGATGGACAGTTGTTTACACTGGGGCTAATGACTTCTTCACTTCATGTCCTGAGATGACAGGAAGGAGAATGACCCATTTTCTTCCTTTTAAACATTGCTGTTTAAATTCAGGAGTTGTTTAACATGATTGATTGATGGTTCAGTGGCTGAATTAAGCTGGCTTACTTTGGGGGCTGGTAATATCAGTGTTTGATTCTAAGGGTA
Organism: Urosaurus nigricauda; assembly: GCA_034509955.1. NCBI lineage: Eukaryota > Metazoa > Chordata > Lepidosauria > Squamata > Phrynosomatidae > Urosaurus > Urosaurus nigricauda. The sequence continues at coordinate 100,274,901 of JAOEGL010000001.1, forward strand.
ATGTTGTTTGCCAAGAAATGCTTGATTACAGGTGTCCCATTATCATCCCTATTGTTTCCCTACTATGTCTTTCTTTCCTTCATCCTTTGCCCTTTCCATTCTGGATGCAGAATTACTCTAATTAGAAGAGAGACCATAATTCACGAGCGTAAGATTTACTTACAGTACAGCTGTGCTGCTTTGATGATGCCATCTGCCTTGAGTAGGGCCAAGCCAGTTCCCTGCAGCCACTGCGCTGTAGGACAAGACTTCCTTAAGACACTCAAACTTTCATGCATGCAGCAATATATGCCTAATAAAGCAGCCAGAGCAAAGAAAGCTAGTAGTGCATATTTGGAAATCACTCCAGGCCTATATTCCAATCTGTGGTGCTTGGATTTTGAATTGTTTCATATTGTAATTAGCAATTCCACTCACAATTTTATTTCCTGTTCTTTTTAGATTAATGGCCTAACTCAGCATTTTAAGGTGCAGCCAACAAACTGGGGGCAGCATTAGAGCAGCATAATGAATCTTTCTCTTTTTCAGAGTTCTATCTTAATTGCTGTAGCTTTAATTCATGTTTTCTATTTTTGTGTAACACAGCTTAATTAAAATGCAAGTGGCATAAATAACTTGGCTAGTTCTTGTGAACTCTCACCAGCATTTTACTAAGCATTTTACTGTACTGCCCATATCAGATTTGTAATTCTGATGTTGTGGAACCAAGTATGCCACATTGGCAGATTCCTTTATCTGAAAATCAAAACACTGCAGTTGTTTCCCCCTGCTTTATGGGCAAGGTCAAGCTGATGGCAGAGAATACCTGCTCATTAACTCAGTGGGTTTCCTTTTGAGACGAGGCAAGGAGGTACAGTCAACAGAGCATTTTATTTTCTTTACAGCAAGTGAAAGTCCTAAGAATCTGCCTGCCAGGACTTGGGTTCATACGATTCATATAGCAGATGGAAGGTCAGAAATGAGTTACTACTGTGATGGCCAGGAACTTGTATTGCTCACAGCTATATTTCAAAAGGAACTATAAAATTCTTTTCATCCATTACTGACTGGGTCATGACACAATTAATGTGCTGCTTTAGAGACTGTATTAAAAATATATTTATAAACAGCCATTTTGAGACTCATTTTTATTTTTATGGAAGAGTAGACTGTATATTCTGGACTGTTTTTGTCCAGTGTTGAGTGTCAACAGTGACTGAATGCATTCTGGCATTTGCTTGTAATAACATAGCAGCCCATTTATGTGCATGGTTTAAGCACACCGAATAACTCTGCCTGCCAGACTGTTTATTTTTGCTTAAGGCCCAAGTCATCACTCTGTAGTGAATTGACATAAACTCCTAAGCAAAAAAGAAATGTTTGTGTAGGAAATAACTTGTCTGGAGGTGCTGGACAGGAGTGCATGCATGCGTGTGAAAGAGTCTGTTTACATCTTGAAAGCGGAGTTCTATTGAAGAAGCACATTAGTCCAGTGGTGAATAAAACTGACACTAAAGAAAAATAACAGATAAAAGAGGTGGAGTCCAAGATCCTAAAGATTGCAACTATACAGACAGTCACTTTCCCCCCTCTAATCATATCCAATAATGCCTCATGTGAGGATGTATCCTTCATTTTCAGGGAAACTGTGTTCTTCACTAGCCATGGACCAAGCAGTGTAACAAAGCATGCAAATCACAGAGTATTGATGGCAGCCTATTTCAGAGTTTCCTAGTTCTTGGTTCCCAGATCCTGTTGGACAATAACTCTAACATTGCAAGGGTTTCACTTGCTGCAAACAAAACATTTGAGAATTACTGGTCTTTTCCCCCCACTTTAATTTAATTTGCATGTAACTGTAAAAGTTTCTCATAGTTCTTCAAGAAGACCAGGTTTCATGTATAGGGTATAGGGGGAAGGAGTGTGTTATCCTGCTTTATTTATTGTCACAGCCACATAAGGTATTTTAGACTGAGAGAAAGCCGCCTCCAAGATCATTCACAGCAGAATCCTAAACATGTTCAATGTGCATGCTGTATTTGGCAGCATCTGCTTCCTCATAAAAAAATATTTAGGATTACAGTCCAGGGAGGTTAATGGCTGAATGTAGATCTATGTCCTGAAGTCTCCATTCCATTTCTGATCTCTGCAACTAAACCCCCAAAACTACAGCAGTTCATAAAGTCATAGGGAAATAGGTTACACAGCATGGTCTGAGACATATATACAGTGTGTGTATACATATATATATATATATGATCTCTTTCTTTTTTTTCTCTCTCTCCCTCTGAAAGCCTTCCCTAACATTCACTCAACTGCCCATAATATGGTTAATGCTAAACATCTTTCTTTGTTGAGGGAGACAAAAAACACTGTAACATTCCTTGACATAGATGAAATGGTTTTTTGGTTACACTTCAGTTTTTCTAAATCTAAACCGTTTTCCCCCCTTCTAGTTATTTTGTTCCTCTTCTAATATACTGTTATATACTTTCTGTCAAACATTTGTAACCTAGACCATCTGGAAAATTTTCTTGTGGGAAGCTTAATAACTTGCAAACAAGTACTGCTTGCATCCAGACCTTTGTACAGTAGTGTCAAAGCAAGCAGGATTCCAATTAAAAAAAAAAAAGCTTCAGTAGTTAAAACTAGGAAAATGTTTAAGAAACTATAGATCCAATCCTGTGACTTTCATTATCAAAACTGATCAACAAATGTTACAATTGTCTAATTAAGATACGCATAAATTCAAACTTCAGGCAGGCTTAATTCTTATTTGTTACAATTAACAAGCATATTTCTCTATCCTTTCCCACACTAACACTTTTTCTTTGTTGGTAGAGCCAGACAATTTCTCACAAATTACCTTGAGACAGATTGCTTTTTTTCCCTGAATAATCTCAGCACTTGTATCTGAGCTCACCCTTCTAAATCATACTATTATATACCCCAACATATTATGGCAGGACAAAAGCATCTGCAACTCCTGACAAGTAGGTTCTTGTATTACCTTCTCAATGAAAAATGTTCCAGTTCCTTCATTATCTTAAGCCATAATGTATACCCTAGTTTCATAGTGCACATGTACTATAAATACATGGAATAGAAAACTGTGGTGTGCCACTACAGTATGTGTTGGAAAAGAAATGCCAGAACTCTAGTAATGTGAAGTAAAGATGGACAGCATACTGGTGGAAAATGCATATAAACAAACAACCAGAGGAGAAGTGATTTTTATTTAAATGCCAATTAAAATAAGGAGAGATAAACATGAACCTCAGAAACATTAACTTCTTATTTATATATATATATTTAAGATATGACCATTAAAACCTATATTAGGTATCTGTTGAGAAAATTAGAAACATGGGCTAAAGCAAATAATATTTTAGCTGGAGATAAATGTTAATTGCTTTGCTTTTGCTTTGTGGTGTTGCATCAAATTCTCAAGCATTCCTCACCACAGGAGGAGATTTTATGCAACCTTTATAAGCCTAAAATCAGAATGCAAATATATTGACAGGATTGGCCTCTGGATGAAATTGCTGAAAGCTGATATTGATCAAAGAGTGTCATATCTGTATAGAATCCTTCATTGTCACTGTGAGATAAGGATTAGAGGGAGTCTTCAAAGGCAGTTAATAATATATTGCAATTATGAAGGATCAACAAAAGTTCTTTGTTGGCCTGTTTTAAAATTTTACAGGAATTATGTAGCTGCTGGTTTTGATGGGAGACCAAATTTTACTCACTCCTTTTTTGCATATTAACATAAGCAAAACAAAGGCAAACCATTTAGTGAGGCCACACATACTTGGTTCAGACTTAAAAAGGAACATTTATGAAATTCTCATGCAATCACATCAAGGATTCCTTTTGATGAGGTGATTCAAGCAATTCACAAAAATAAATTTTGGTTTGATTGCATGAGAATTTCATAAGCAGCTCTGTTTAAGGCCTAGTCCAAGTATGTATGATAAACAGTTTGGCTTTAATGTCTGGATCTCAGTGACGAGAAATAAGCCCCATGTAATATAACAATACATTTCAATATATAAGTAATAGGGACCTTGATTGAAAACTTGATTGATAAATGACACGTATGCCAGTTCTGAAATCAGCCTTAGCATACCCTGCAACTATCCTAATGTTACAAGGAAATCCCCAGTTAATCCTCAGTTATCCCACTTTTCCAGCCGCTTTTAAAATGTCCCTGTTTCCCTCTTCTACTCCCACTTTCCCACTTTATCCTGGCTTATTTCAATTTCTGCAAACTGAGTTCAAAATGCAGAAGTATTTTGGCCCCAATTAATTCAGCAGAGAGAAAAGGAGACGTAGGATGGAGTGTTGCCTTTCCTAGTAGACACAGGAAAAAGCAAGGATCTGCAGCCTCTCTAGTTTGTGTATTAATAACATGTTGCCACCTTAACCAGCAAAAAGAAGAAGGTGCGGGAGGCAAAGTAAAGTGAAACTGTGGTGGAACAGCTGTAAGGTTTGGGTCCAGGCTATCTGAAAAATCACTTTTTCTCACATAAGCCTGCTTGGATCATGATAGCTTTGGGAGAGCCGTCCTCTTGGTTCCAGCACACTGAGAGCTTTACTGCACAAGCCCCAATCTTGCCCAATCATGCTTGTCAATGAATAGGGAATTGTACTTGTGGGTGCAATAGACATTACTACACATCTCTGCAGTCACATGGCTGGGGCTATCTTCCACACTCCCTCTTAACTCCACCACCCTGTTCTGTGTCCTACTCAGCATGCCTTTCAGTTTTTGTTTTTATATTTATTTATTTTCACCTTTTCATGAAGTTCTAGAGCTGCTGCTAAGGGTTTAAAAAAATAAAATAAAGGTAATCAAGCTGCTTGGGAGGCATGGGAGAAGAAGAGGAGGACACTGACAACACATAACTGCCCATATCACTATGTTCCCAGCATCAATGTTTTGCATCTAGGGACTAGTATGATTGGGAGATCACTGAAGGGTTTCCCCTGTCAGTGAAAACAGACACTCTAACTATAGTTGGGGAATGCAGCCACTACAGGTTGGGGGCATCATAGCATGTTAAGTATCACCAGGTCTAATTGTGCTTTAAAAGCTGTGTGTAGTAATCATTTGAGAGACACATTGGAGAGGGCCTTCTCCATGGCTACTCCCAGGCTTTGGAATTCCTTTTCTAGGGAGAGCAGATTGGTTCCCTCTTTGCTGTGTTTGAACAACAAGTGACAATTCCTCTAATTTGAAAGCCTTTTGAAAACTGATTGTAAATCTGCTATTCTGTTGTTTTTATTCTTTTTTTTTTTTTAGCCTTTCATTGTGCTTTTAATTTGGTCCCATTTTCATTGAAAGTGAGTGGTATAAACTGAATAAACAGTAAAATAAATAAATGTGCATGTTTTAAATGGGTGTAATTCTGCGGGTAGTTTAATTACATTTTAACAGCTTTTTGTATGTTTTCATCTCTGCATGTTTATTTCTCCTTGGTTCAATTGCCTTAAAATGCATTTAGCTGTTGGACAAAGCCAATACAAAAGGGATGATGATGATGATGATGATGATGATGTGTGTGTAGGTTGCTCAGAAAAGAATGAATAAGAATGGAGGAAATGAATTGTATGGATCTGTGTGTTATGGCTTGTTCTAATCTTCCTGCTGCCTCCTGGATTTTCAGAGCAAGAGAATGAAGTAGAAGAATATTAGTGAGCCCTGGCTTGGAACTAAAAAAATGGAAAGGAAAGGTGAGATGATTTGTTGGCTTGGCAAAAGACCCTCAAGCAGGCATGGCACTTTCAGAAAGCCAGGCCATTTATCAATATAAATAAAGCACATATTGATAAAAAAAATCTGAATATGACATTTGTAGATGCTAAAAAGTCTTCGAAAGAGTAAATTGGCAATTTCTTATTGAGTTACTGGCTAAAATGGACTTAGGTAAAAACTTCCTAACATGGATAGGGAAAATCTATGACAAACATACTGCCCAAATAGTTAATCAAGACAGAGGTAAACCAGTAAATATATATAAGGAAACAAAACAAGGATGCCCCCTTTCACCATTTCTTTTTTATTAATAATAGAGGTATTGATTTAAAAAAATGAAGCAAACAAAAGAAATACAAGGGGTAAAAATAAAAGGACAAAGTTATGAAGTTAAGGCTTACGTTGATGATTTAGTTTTGTTTCTGGAGGACCCTCTAAAGAGCACACCTAAGATAATGGAGGTGGTGGAAGAATTTGGAAAATATGCTGGTTTTAAAATTAACAAGGATAAAATACTAATATTAACTAAAAGCATGACAAAATAAGAAGAATAAGATCTAATTGAGAAGACAGGATTTAAAGCTGGAAGCAAAATAAAATATTTGGGAATAATAATAATAAAAAAACCCAACCCTTTTTGGAAATAATTATGGAAAGAAATTAAATGTAATTTAGAAAAATGGAAATCTTTGAACTTAACATTGTTAGGTAGAATATCTACCATAAAGATGGTGGTTCTGCCAAAATTTATGTTTCTATTTCAAAATATACCCTAATTAGGAATAACAAACCTTTTTATTTTATTATTTTAAAGAATGGAATATATCTGTATATATGTGTATACATGTCTGTTTTGCTTATAATATATATGTGGTGTAGATAGTTGAATTTTTATTATTATATGGAAATGTTTTATGTTTCATTGTTTAGGGTGCTTGAAAATAAAATAAATATTATGAGACAAAAAAGAAAAGAAAGCTGGGCCATTTAGAAGTGAAGGCTGGTTTATCTAATGAATTCACTTTTTCTTAGGTAATAAAAGAGGAGTTAGAAAGTTTGAGGGTTGGCCACAAAGAACCAGTAAGGCCAGGTTGCCAGACTAGATGTTTTGAGCTGCTTTAATGATCATGTTTTCAGCAGTCCTTAGGATAACTTAATTCCTTCCTGAACATGGCTTTAAATACTTTACAGGTGACTTACCAAATACAACATAAGGCTGAGAGATTTCAACAAAATGTTTTATGGTAGGATGTGGGCATAAAATAGTGGACTTGTTAGATTCCTGATTTTTAAATTGGAGAGGCTACAGATTGAACATGGGATCTCTGGCTCCTTCATGCAAAAGATGTGCTTTACACCTGAACTTTGCTGACCATACTTTCTGATTCTGAGTAAGGGGGCAGAGAGGTGCAGTACTTCAGAATATTCATGTGTTCAGAGGTAATCAAAATATTTCTGATTAAGCATGTCCATTCCCAACTGATTTTTCTAGTCATTCACTTACTGGTTCATTTGGCAATGAATTGCTCTTCTCTCACTGAAATAAGCACATTGTTCCTTATTAATCTTAAGCATCACTTCTTAGTAGCCGATAACAAACAAGTTGTTTAAGGTCAAGTGAATGGTGTATATGTTGGTGTCTTGCTAACAAGCACATCTGTCTGCCTGCCTGCCAGGATGATAAAAGACATTGTCTGCCTGCCAGAACTTTTCCAGATGAAGGCCCACCACTGATGGGATCCATGCAAAAGGGGGCAGCAACAGAGGGTTGCATCTTTGAAGGAGCCACCTTTTTGAGTGGGGGCAAGAAGGCAGGGCATGTACTTATGCTATACAAAGAGGAGAGTTTGCTACCTTCTTTTAATACTGACATTTTCTACACCTTTTTGTTTGTTTTTAAGAGTCTAATGCTTTGCCTGCTTGTGGTAGCAAGCTAGGAGAATCAGGGAGGGGCCGTTGCAGTGATAGAGGGCAGAGCGGGATATTGAGGGAGGAGACAGTCATGTTATCAGGAATGAAGGAAGGGCAACAGAGTGCTGGTTGCCTTCTAGACTTCTTCCCAGCTCAACTAACTTGGATAGTTTTGGTGACAATCCCACTGTATTGAAAATGCTGCTGTTGAATGCCAGGTCAATGAATGGGAAAACAAGTGCCATTCAAGATTTGATCTTGGATGAGCCCACCAACCTAGCTTGTGCCACAGAAAACTGGTTGGATTGTTGGGGCATAAAGAGACACACAGTGTCTCTTTAGCACACATGCAGATTTGATGCACGTCAATAGGACACCTAGATGAAGGTCTGAGAAGAATGACATGTTCTGCAGAGGCTTGGCTTGGCACAGGAATGTTTCCTCCCACACAGACTGCAGATCTCAGCACCCGGCTCAAAGCAAAGATTCTCAGACTACTGTAGCTTCACTCATCAACAGAGGGCTTTATTAACTCGTTGCAGTCTATTTACAGATATACACAGAGTATCATACATCCATCTGACTCACAGATATCAACGGGCTCCGTCAACAATAATCACCGAGCTCAACAACCTACAACTCACTACTCACACTGGAGATGACCTCACTCTCCCTTATATAGGTGTTCTTCTATGAAGTCATGTGACATTAGTGCCACCAATGAAACTTGGCTGGTTTCATACCTGGTGCCAATTGCATCATACTGTATCCCATGATACACCTCTTCAGACTTCACCCACTATGCATGCTGCATCAGACTATCCCATGATGCACTGCTGCACATGCTGAATCATGCACACCTGCCACTTGAACTGTAATAACCTTTGCTCCAGTTCCATCTAGTGGCCATATCCATGTTATTTTCCAGATCCATTGTGGAACATGGTCTTGACATAGATGACACTGGTGAGGGGGTAATCTCACTTAACTTTGCTTACCAGGTCTTTCTGAGCAGCAGCAGCAGCAGCAGCAGCAGCAGCAGCGGATGAGATTCAGGAAGGATGGGAAGGTGGAGTTGCAGTAGTCTTTTTGTGATTCCATCCTCTTGATCAGGTGCCCTATTTCATAGTCTTTAGGTTTTGAGTGTGTTTACCTAAAGATGGATAGCCAGGAGGGGGATAGGGATTCATTCTCTTGGTGTCCTGTCCACCCCATAGCTCAACAGTCTCCCTTCCTGAGCTAGCCAGAGCAGTCTCAGGGTTGTGTTGGAGTCTTCCCAGCTTGCAGTGCTGGGGGACTTCAACATCTATGCTTAGGTCACCCTGATGGGAGTGGCACAGGAGTTTGTGACCTTCATAACAACAGTGTTGCTCTCCCAAGTGGTGTCTTGCCATGTTCATGCTGCCAGGCATACTCTGATTTCATTTTCTGTGCTGGGTGGGCTGATGGTGATCTTGGTGTGGAGGAACTTCCTGCAGTTTCATCATCATGGACAGATCAAGTTTAGACTCAATGAGATCCAGAACCTTTGCAGGGGTGTGGGACCGATTAGGGTGGTCCGTCCTGGGAGGTTGATGAATCTCGATGGATTCCCGATGGGAGTTTCCTGCCACCTCAGCAGAGGATTCTGTGGAAGCTCTGACTGACCTCTGAAATAGAGAAATGGCCAAGGTGGCAGAGACAATTTGAATGCCTTCTCTCCCTTTGTTTTCTAGATAGCTGGTAGCAATGAAACAAATGAAATGGGAGTGTTGTTGATGGAAGACTCAGATTGAGTCTGGCTGAACATGGGCTAAAGCCTATTTGAAGACCTACTTTATGACAGCATGGGCAGCAAAGAAATATTCTTTGCTGCTGCTATTGCATCTACAAGGAGTCATTCAGTGAAGCTGTTTGAGTGGCCTGAGGCTTAATTGCACCCTGATCCTCAAGTAGAAAATAGAAAAGACCACTTGACAGCCCATTGTGAAGAATTTGCATCACACTTTACAGACAAAATTGCTCAGATCTGCTTCTTCTGATGCCAAGCAAAGATCTGGCACACTTTATTCTGATAGGCTTTTAATATGGAAAGTTTTTAAAGAATAGGCTGATGTTACTTTGTTATTTTAATCTGAATTGCTTTTATCTTTTAATGATATTTTATTAACAGTTTTAAATTATTTCAATATTGTCAACAGTTTAACCATCTTTTAAATTAAATTAATTTTTGTATGTTTTAGCTTTATTGTGTTTTTAAATTGTAAGCTTCCTTGAATCCAAATTTTTTTGGGGAAAGGTGGGATATAAATCATCATCATAATCATCATCCCAACACTGTGGTTGCCAACCAGATGGAAGTCTGAAGAACTCCACATTTCTCCCTTCATATTATGTCCCTCAAACCCCCAAAATGCAAAAGATGGATAGTTGTACCATCCCCGGCCCCTGCCTAATTGACAATTCTTCCCATTCAGCAAAATTGTCCAACTTTTTAAAGTTTGTCCTAGCACTGATGAATGTGTAGAAAATTTGCTGAGACAACAATTGTTGTTTTCACAAATTGCCAATGTCTTGTTATTTTCACTCCTTTTTCCCTGTTGTTGTTATGTACTTTCAAGTCATTCCTGACTTATGATGACCCTGCCATGGAGTTTTCTGAGGCTGAGAGTGTGTGACTTGCCCAAGGTCACCCAGAGGGTTCCTACCAATGCTAAATGAGGTAGCAAATTAAATGATCTCTGTGTGGTTCCTTAAGGATACTTAGCCAAAGATGTAAGCATACAAATGAGGTAGCAAATATTACCCAGTATGTAGACTGATGAAACATGTTTTAACCTAAAGTTGCCAGGTAAAAACAAAGAAAAAAATTTGAAAAGGAATCAAGTCTTGGGCTGCCAGTTTTTGTTCATCTCTCTGCAAATCCTCAGTATCTTGAGTTACTGTGTTACAGAAATTGAGAAGATTTGTCTGGTTTGATGGCAAGAGAAGGTCTATGAGGAAGGGGCTGAAAACAGAATGAGGTGGATCAGTTGCCAAGTAAAGGAACCTGTGATCTGTGAAGGATGAAGAAAGCAAGGAAGACTAAATTTCTGAACTCTGATGTTTGGTATCTTCCTCCAGTAGCTGACATGCTTAGAATATAGTGAGGTTCAACATAATGTTTCATGATATATTTGTATGTCTGCAGGGAAAGTTTCCAGAGAGGCGAGGAAGTCTTAGTGTAGAACAAACTAATTTTAATATATCACACAATGAATTTTAACAGCTGTTATGTTTGATGTAATACTGTGTTTATTTAAGTGGTGTTCAGATGGAACTCAATTACATTTTTGTTTAATTGTCACCAATAATAGTAAAATAGAATGCCTAAATGTCTGTGGCAGCCATAATTCACCAGACCATCAGATGTTTGATGCCTCAAAACTTTAAAGAGTGCTTTTGGTTGCTGTCCAAGTTGCAGTGCCCAGTTCCAAGCTGGAATTCCAGTCCATTTCCCTTTTTAAAAATTCAGTTCTCTAACTCTGTATCCTGATCTCTCTCTCTCTCTCTCTCTCTCTCTCTCTCTCTTTTTCTCTCTCCCTCTCCCCCCCCCCACATCCTTACTCCAATTCAACTGTTATTTTTTCCTCTGTCATACAATTTGGCAAGCATTCATCACAGACTCCATCCCTGCAGGTGAATTGTCCATTTTGAGAGGTCCATCCATGGCTCTTCAGAGAAGATTTAACATTCTTTTGTAAAATTCTGGACTCTAATCAAGCAACACTCTTCAGGCAAAAGCCCAGTGATAGACCCATTCATAGTGATCAGATGGGGCCATGCTCATTACAATATGCTTTTGTCAAGCTTTTTCAATTTTTTTTGCATGATATTGCAAACAGCCTATTCAAATGAAACATTTACAGACTAATGAGGAACAGACATAGCTAACTCTGTTCTTGTCTTGCTTTGTACCTATTTAAATAAGAAAGTACTTAGACACCTCTTTCGTTTTTGAAAACATCTTGGCTGCTAGCACAAAATAATAATAAAGTTTCAGCTCACACATTATCAGATGGTGAAGTTATCAACGATGGCATATCATTTTAGAATTTCAGAAAGCCAAATAAGAAACCGCCAAGGTTGAGTTAACTCTTACATAACCTAGTATCAGACATATTTTGTTTTGTATGGAGTATAGGAGCAAATTTTCTTCATGCCCCATTGAGGAGTTGGTGATGGGGACAGGGAAAGAATCAATTGGAACCCCCACATGCAGCTGTTTTAAATGAGGCCCTAACTTTTATTACCTTTCATGGTTAATCGAGCAGGAAAACTACAATTCTGCAGGCAGCCTGACTACAGTTTCTGCCAGAAAGACAATTGTTGGAGGCCATTAATGGCAAAGTAAGTTGAAAAAGACTAATATAGCAGACTACAGAGCTTTAAAAAGTAAAAAATGTAATTTTTTAAAGTTCTAACATAGTGGATGAGGCAGATGACTTGGTTTTGGTTATGAATTCCTTTATGCAACCAAGTGGGATGCTTACCTGTAAGGCACTTTCACACATCAGAATTCTGGGGGAGCTTGGGATAATCTTTGACAGTACTTTTGTATGTATTTTTGATTTAATCCATTTATCCTTCTTGTACATGTTAAAATAACACACATATCCCAAAACAGCAAATAATTGTTTGTTTTCTCCATTTTGCTTATTGCATAGAATATCTGCTAACTGATGACATACTTGGAATATCTTGGTAGTTCCAGATGCTTAGAAAAGCCATGCTATTTTTGGCTGCAGCTGTCACATAAGAATAAATGCCTTGCACTTTGGGCATCACCCTCCACCCCTCTTTCTAGGGGCAACTGTAGTTCAGCTGTTCACTTGAGACACAGTACACTGAGTGCTTTCAGCGAATCCTAGTTCCCTTTGTGTCTGATGTGATAGAAAACCAGCAGTCTGAATCCATGACAGTGTCTCTGAGGAGAATGACATCTGGCCACAGGCAGAACTGGAAACTGAACATCTGCATACAACCATGACAGTGTTGCATATCTGTTCACTTAAGCTGTGTGAAGTAGGTGTATATATGTGGAGAGGATTTACTCCTTGGAGTTCCAGGGCAGTGACCAGTGGCAGAATTCCATTGGAAAAACACCAGAATCCAACATAACTGGGAAGGACTGATCCTTTTCCCTTTGATATTATTTTGGGTACATTATTTGGAAACGTGGCTTTGAAAGGATGGGAAATCCTATGGAGTCAGTTTGAACATTCTCCCATTTAGCCCATCCTGAGTGTTTTGGAGTTTTAAGATGTATTTTTGTTCTGTAGTTCATGGCAAATCAGAAACATCACATAACTAAAAGCTGATAGACTGATTTCCCAATGACATTTTACCCTTATAGGTGCCAGCATTTTAACCATTATGATTTGAAGTATAATAGCATATTATTTCAGAGTGAGAAATTAATTTATTTTTCTGACTTTGCTCTTAATGGTATTGTTGTTAAAAGTGCTTTCTTAGCCATGTATCCTAAATTTTCCCTTGTTGAGGCCAGGCAGGACCCTATGGCAAATTCATTTGTTGGATATAATGAAATGTGATAATGAAATGAAGGAAACAGCAAGATCAGGAAACTGACCTGCAGTAACAGTTGTCTTCTTTGTTGTGAGCATTATTTGATAATCTCCACCTGTTTTGTGTTTATGGAAACTAGCATACCCCTTTGTCAACAGAAGTGGGCCAGATGTATCTCATTGACAAATGCTGATCTCAACATGTGGTATGAGGATGGGAAGGAAATATACAAATGCAGGCGTTTGCATGGGATTCTGTGTTTGGTAAGCGAGGATCTTCTTTCGTTTTCATTGTGGATAGTGCAGATGAGCATGTACATCTATGCATCACAGGATATGCATACACAAAGAAATATACACAAGCACAGCATCATCATATTCCCATGAAGGGTCAGTACATAAAGATGCAAAGTGATCTTGTATACCAGTAATGATGATGATGATGATGACGACAATGCTGCTGCTGATGGTGGTGGCAGTGAAGTTGTCTCCATCCTTATTGAGTTTTCACTACATAATTAAAACTGTATTACTTTGTCAAGAATTTAATTTTTAAAATTATTTTCAGTTTTTCTCTTTAAAAATTATTTAAAAACTTTTATACTGTGGTTTTTTAAATTGTACCCAGCTTTGGGAACCCTGGTGGGAAGAGAATCTGTTTATAAATATCTGCATTTATAGACCGTCTGTCCTATTAGGAGCTCAGAGCTGCATACAAAGACAAAACGGAGGTACTAACAGTCACAGGCCCAAAACCAGGCTTGGGAATACAGTCTCCAGTCCTGGACGGAGTCACACTCTCCTCTAAGGGCTGTGTTCGCAGTCTGGGGGTACTCCTAGATTCGTCGCTCCACATGACCTGTCAGGTGAATGCGACGGTCAGGAGTGCCTGTTATCAGCTTCGGCTGATACGCCAGCTGCGCCCTTTCCTGGACATGAGGGACCTGGAAACTGTGGTACATGCTCTGGTAACCTCACGCCTGGATTTCTGTAATGCGCTCTACATGGGGCTACCCTTGTGCTTAACCCGGAAACTTCAACTGGTCCAAAATATGGCAGCCAGGCTTGTAACTGGAACATCAAGGAGAGAGCACATAACACCGGTGCTCAAGGCTCTCCACTGGCTGCCAATTAGTTTCCGGGCGCAGTACAAGGTGCTGGTTTTAACCTTTAAAGCCCTACATGGCTTGGGTCCACCTTATCTCAGGGACCGCCTCTCCCCGTATGAACCCCCCCGCACACTCCGATCCTCTGGGAGGAACCTGCTACAGCCTGTGAAAACTAGGCTGTCGCAGACCTCCCAGAGGACTTTTTCCACGACCGCTCCCAAACTTTGGAATGGTCTGCCGGATGAGATGCGCCTTATAACATCTCTTGATTGCTTTAAAAAAGCTCTGAAGACGCATCTCTTCCGGCAGGCCTTCCCTGACACCTCTTAGATCCCAGCTCCAAATGGGACCTATAAATTGAATTTGACCCCTTGTCTGGTGCTATTTCTTTTCCTCAATGTAAGAACTATGGAGGATGAATCATGTTTTTAATGTTGTTGATTTTAAATTATTGCTAATTTAATTTATTTTTAAGGGGTGGGTGGCTGGGAATGGGTCAATGAAGTGTTTTAATTTGTATGTTTTAATCTTGTTGTACCCCGCTCCGATTGTACTCACAGAGGAGCGGGCTAGAAATAAAGATGATGATGATGATTATTATTATTATTATTATTATTAATCCTATTATATTATTGCAAAAAGGATGGCTGTAGGATAGTGACTGTTCCAAGATTAGGCAATTACATTTCTACCTATTATAACCTCATAAGAATAAAGGATTGGACAAGACTGCAGGTGGCATGAGTAGAAATGAATGATAGAGACAGGTGTTTCTCACTTAGTTTATATGGAAAATATGTGTGCAGCACTGTTCACCTTACTAATATTTTACCCTTTTTTAGCATTTAAAAAAGCAACCCTGGTTTAATCTTTTTTTTCTAGAAAGGTCACAGGCAATCAGGGACCATGTAGAGAACATGAAAATGTCAGATGTGTTTTTCATAACATTAATAGGTGCCATCTTGTATGTCACAAATGATAAATGATAACACATAAGACATGGAAGGCCAGCAAAGTTGATTGATAGGGCAGGAACTGAGGGCAACAGCTCATAGTAGTGACCCCAAGGATTCAGATTCCAATTGCCTACATTCTTTGTACATGACCAGTTTCATGTCTTGCTTAACTGTAAATAACTTTTTTTTTTTGTTATCAATCCAGAGAGCTTTTGCTGTTGAGCAATATATAAATGAAATAAAGAAAAATAAGCAAACATTTAAAAGACTTCTGTACCACCCTTCAACCAAGATATGTACCAGGTTCATTCAACAACAACAATTTTTTATACTTCTGTTCCACCTTTTCCCCACATTGGAACTCAGAGCAGCAAAATGAATTGTTTAAAAATTTTTTACAAGACACATAAGTTAAAAATACAATTAAACAATCAGAAAAAAATTAAATCAGGTTAAAATGTACATTGTTAAATTATACACACTCAGCATGATCATTACCAATATCTGCTGCATTGTGCAAGATGGGCCTTATATAATCACTTATCAAATGCCTGTCAGAACAGAAGAGTCTTTGCTTGTCTTCAAAAAGAAAGTAGGGAGGGTGCCAGTCCAATGTCTCCAGGAAGGGATGCCTGAAACAGACAGGCCAAATCAAGCAGCTTCTGGCCGCTTTGGAGGCATGGCATTTAGATGATTCACACCCCAAAAGCATTTGGAAGCTGCTCTGAGACTGCTCCGATCCAGCAAGAGGCAGTCCTTTTAGGAGCGGATTTCATCCACTCCTGCCAGCTGCCAGCTGCCAGCTTGGGACCGTGGTGGTGGCTCACTTCAGGAAGAGGCCACATGGTTGCTGCACTCCCAGCCAGAGGCTGCTCCTTCTGGACAGTCTGTTTTGGCTCGGAGTTCCAGAGTCTGGGGATAACTACTGAGTAGGGCCTCTCCCGAATTCCCATCAGATGTACCTATGAAAGCAGAAGGACAGAGAAAAGGGCTTCCCCAGCAGATGTCAGAGCATGAGCTAGTTCATGGTGGAAAATACCATCCTTCAACTAGTTTACAAATTAAAAGAATAATAAATACAAAACAGCAACATAGGGGAAAACCAGTGATCCAAAGCAAGCAAGTACGTTTATCCTCAGAACTATATTGAAACTTTGGAAGAATAAAAAATGTCTTTGCATAACACCAAGTGGAGTTGATCTCATTTTAAAAAGTGGATGAATATTTAATAGTTAATAATATGGGAGGTAAAACAGAGATCAAAAGAAAGCATTATTTGAAGATGGCTATACGTGCAGTTCCATTTGTCTGACACTGTTGACCAATGAAGAAACATGCTGATAAATATCAAAAGGGAAGAGGCACGAGCACTATGAAGGCTTTTAAAAGCTTTTCCTACAAAGTTTGTATTGCATTAGTCTCAGCATGTATTATCAGTAAACGTAGGAAGGAGGGAATTGACAGGTGAAGAAGGTACTTACAGCTAGCTCACAGTGGAAGCCTATTAAGTTCCCTTGTCTGTAATTACCACAGTTTTCTCTGCAATAATGGTTTTGTGGAGTACAAATTTACAGCCTTACCCATCTTTTCTAATTTTTTTTTTTGCTTACTTAGAGCAAGTGTATTTTAATAAGTTTCCTGTCATCCCCCCCCTCAAATTCACCTAATTTAATAACCTCTTGATATGCAAATTAGTCAAATGGAAAACAAGCTCCAGATAGCAAACATTCTATTTGCGCAGAATTTCAAAGTATTTGTGCCGTCTTTAAGGGTGACAAGAAAGTGAATGTGTGTGGCAGTGTACAAATGCTCTCCTTAGTATAGGATTAAAAAAAAATAGAGATAGCCCTGAAAACTGTAATCATTGAATAATTTGGCAAGACACTTCATTAAAATGGGTAAGTGCTTAATTAAACAAAAACCTTTATTGAAACAGTCAAACATTATCCACACCTACAATGCAATTTTTGCATTCACACTCTGTTTTTCATGCAGATTAGTTATTTAGCAAACATTACTTCTCCCATGCTAAATGTTTTAGGTTCCATCTACTTGTATAGGCACACACAGACACAGACACAGACACAGACACACGGGCACAAGATATCTGTTAACACAACACAAATAGAATACATAGAACCTAGACAGCCCCAAATGCTTTGCTGCCTGAAGCAGAATGACAAATTTCACCCACTAAGAATGAGAAAAAGTATTCTCAACATTTGTTATTCATGAAGGGTAAGGTTGTCTCAACATGTTGAGGCAACTGAGAACTTATCAGCCTCTGTCAGAGTTTTTGCCTTGACTGCAAGGGAAAAAAAAAACAGGCATTTTTAATTAAGCATTCTGTAATTCACATAGACAAAATCTCTGCATAAGTCTACTCTTTTTCCATTTCTCTGTGATGCAAAACCCTTATCGAAAGCAAGTCTAGAAGGATTGTCTGATCAAAAAAGATGCACAGAACCCACCTGATGTGTTTATTTTTTGAATTAAATCATAATAGGTAATGATTTAAATTGAATAATAGTAGGGAATCATACAGTAACAGCAAGAACCCAAAATATAGTAATAGAATCCACAATTTCTGGATTTTGGATGTTACTGTACTTTGTTACATGGTCAACATGGGTTGACACCTGGATAAGTAAGTAATAATTTGCTTCTCTTTTGTGCCACCCCAAACTGTGCCAGCCTTGACAGAATTCTATTATCTTTTCAAGGATGATATTAGCAGAAGAGTGAGATGAAAAGCTGTACCTTCTCCTTCTTTCCCAGGTCACATTATAGCATATGTTGTATCTGAATGCCGGTACTGCAGCCACAAGGTTGTGAGTTCCATCCCAGAGGCTCCACATCTGACTCAGCCTTCCATCCTTCTTTAGGTCGGTAAAATGAGTACATCCAAATCCACAAACTGGTTTAATTCAATGGCTGTGCAGATTGGCGGTTTAAGCTGCCTTTGGGGTCAGAGTTGGGGTGTAGCATCTACATGATGCACACCCTGGCTCTGCTTCCAGTGCATTGCATTGAGCTCCTCCATCACTGTGTACATACGGTGCAGCACCAAAGGAGTTCTGCCAAGTCATGGCAATGTGGCTATCATGCCCTTTGCAGAGCACCAAAAAACAAAACAAAACAAAACAAAAACAAAACCAACACACACAAAACCCTGCTTTTTGTGGCTTATTTTTGTACTCTGCAAAGGCCAGATCAGGGCTGCGGCATGTGGTTGCTGTGGCCCTGATCTGGCTGTAACAGGGGAGGCTGGATAACGGTGTGCACAGCCCCTAAATTAAGTGTAAGAATATTTTAATTTGCCATATACATGAGACAAGAATAGGAATAATTACTCTGCTGTCCTTTAGGAAGGTTAAAAGGCAAAACTTATTCAGAAAGTGCATTCAGTGCATCTGAGGAAGTGGACTGTAATTCAGGAAAATCTATGTGGAAATAACTCTGTTAATCCCCCCCCCCTCATTTTATCTATTCAAAGGTAGTGAAAAGATAGTCTTATATGCAAAGGGATCTTGTAACACTTTTGAGACTAACTGCAAGAAAGAAATTGGTAGCATGGATCCCATCATTGTCTATTTACCCATAGATTCATGCCTCAGTATAGTAGTCCTGAAGACCCAGGGGCAGGGAATGATTCTGCTTATACAGTGTAATTATACTCTTTTGTGGGGATATGGAACATTTTGCTTTTGAGGTGTTTTCTGGGGCTGGAGCTAGTCAGTGGTTCAAGGGTGCAAAGTGTTGATGCTGCTGTTGAGCTGTTAATCACTGTAAAGATTTAGGTGGATGTTAACTCAACTGAAAGTGTAAAGTTGTAAGACTAATTCTATTTGGAACCTGGACAGAATTCCGGATGTAATATAAGGATTAATTTCCATTGTAATTCCTTTCTATTAGGTTTCCAAAAAGCTCTCATTGTAAAAATTTCTTAAAAGAACAGCTTGACACAGCTTTGTTCAGTTTGCCAGAACCAAACTATGAAATATGAATTCTGTATGTTTCTCTCTAAAGAATATCAAGTAGAAGTACTATAGCCAGCTGTTTCCCACCCCAGTTCATTCATTTGGCAACAGTAAATGTATATCAAGTGAAGGTAGTGTTTTGTTTTCTTTTTTTTAATAAACTGGATGTGCAGCTTTGGTGGTTGCGTTGGTATAAAGGAATCTGGAGCACAGATCACCACTAATGTCCTGTAGTGACCAAGGTTTCAGGCTAAGGATTAGGAATTCGCTAGTTCAGATCTTGTTTCAGCCATGATTTATTAGATAGTATCAGGCAAACTATTCTTTCTAAACTTATTCTCTCACATACATATCCCCAACAGCCACATAAATAATATAATATTGCTGTATCTTCAAGGAGTCAGCATGGTGTAGTGGTTTGAGTGTTGGACTGTAACTCTGGAGTCCAGGGTTCAAACATCTGCTTAGCCATGAAACTCACTGGGCAACCATGAGCAAGTCTCTCAGCTTAAAAGGAAGGCAAAGGCAAACTCCCTCTAAACAAATCTTAATAAGAAAACCCCATGTTAGGTTTGCCTGAAGGTCTCCATAAATTGGAAATGACA
Source organism: Urosaurus nigricauda (assembly GCA_034509955.1). Lineage (NCBI taxonomy): Eukaryota > Metazoa > Chordata > Lepidosauria > Squamata > Phrynosomatidae > Urosaurus > Urosaurus nigricauda. The sequence continues at coordinate 100,294,748 of JAOEGL010000001.1, forward strand.
TGAAGGCATACAGCAACAAATGTCAAAGGAGAATTATAAGGATTCCTGAGCTACATTATCAATGCATTATGTACATGCTACAGATTTGTTATTATGTGCTGGTTTTAATATAATTCATGGTGTCATTCTGTTTGTGAGAATGCCATGAGGATAGGAGCTTAAAATATACCCACTTACACAGGCCAGAAACAAGTATTTTAAATGTTAGTTTCTCTATAACGCTTTTAAAAAATGTTCATTTGTCAGGGAAAGGCTTGAAGAAGCCTTGGTCATGTAAGGTCTGTGCTTACAAATTAGAAATATTGAGTTGTATTAAATCTGGCCTTCCTGCCAACAGAACACTCTTCTCTTACTGGAAGATGAACCTCCTTCTTTTTTCTCCTCCTCCTCCTCCTCCTCCTTCTTTTTTTTTTTTTTTGAGGCTTTTATAAAGATGCTGGATGGCCATCTGCAAGGAGTGCTTTGATTCTGTGTTCCTGCATGGCAGGTGATTGGACTGGATTGCCTTTGTCATCTCTTCCAGCTCTTGTGTTTCAATGAGCCTATGATTCTAGGAAAGGTTGATTCCCCTCTATGCACTGTAGTGGCTTTTAAAGGAGCTATCCAAGGTGCTGCATCTGGCAGAGGTTGTTAGTGCTCTGCACCTTGGATATATCTTTCATAGTTCAGGAGTTGACACAGATTCACTATCCCACTGACAGTTGAGCATCCAGCTACCACTGTTGCACCTCAAAGGGATGCCATTAAGAACAGATTAGGGGAGAGCCTTCATCAGTGAGAAGAGATGGGTAAAACTGAAATACATAATGATAAACCTACTTATGTGATCTTAGCTTTTGTCCTAAACTGTGGATGGGAAATTCATCACCTTTGTGATGTTGTTGTGAGGCAAGTCTCATCATCCATTGCTGATGTTGGAGATTATTGCATGGCATTATGCTAACATTCTGGGAACGGAATGATAACGGAACGCCGTGAAGTTTACCTCACAGCTTGGTATGCATTCAGCTCCCATTCCATGATCAAAATGTTCCAACAGGGCGAGAATGATGAAAAACAGTTCTCAGCAAGCTGGAACATTATCATACTGGTCCAGGAGAAGTTAGTGCAGTAATCCTATCTGTTTTGATATCTGTTCTAATAGTCCTCATGTCTTGATTGGGTGAAACAATTTCCCCCGTGTAGTCCTAGAGCATCCAAAAAGTCTAATGCTCTTCCGGGTATGACATGGTGCATTTTTTTAAAAAAATAATAATGCTCAGCATGTTAACATGTCGGAATCCTTTTCCTCAAAGCCAAAACAGTTTTCACCCCACATCATATTTAAACAAATGTTCACATGTGAATTATTTTAAATTACTATGGGTATATATATGTGTTGGTTTGTTTATGTACATATATATATATATATATACACACACACACACAAACACATATATGCTATATATGTCTGTCTGTCTATCTATCTATCTATCTATGTATGCACACACACATGCACACACACACACACACACACACACATAAGTACCCATTCAAAGGAGCATGCTGTGCGATAAAATGTGTTCCTATTATGTTATCATCCCATTATTCTTTCTCAAATGCAGTGAGTCCCATTCTCAGAACGTTCTCCCACAGAACATTTTCAGGATGCTATGGTAATGTTACAGGTTCTGATGCAATAGGGAGCTGCAGTTTGAGCCACATCTTTTCCACCCCTGTCATAAACAGCTCTTTCTATTTGAGAGATGAGTGATTAATATAAGCTGGAGGATAGAATCACAAGGTGTTTTTTTAAAAAAAAAACAAAACAAAACCACACTCATTTTACAGTACTGATAATTATTTAAAAATAGTGTATTGTGTGCCATCATGCCAAAAACCAAAATGAGAATGTCTTGAAGAGAACCAATAGAGAAAGTCCTTCTACTGACTATCACTGTTAAAAGCACATCCTATAGAGGCTGGCATTCTTCTCTATTAAAAATGGGGGAAATTATCCAGTTTTAGCAATGTGATAGAATAATGGAGGTTTTGCTACTCGAAAATCGAGGTCAAGCCCCCTACACATTTCTTCCTAGTTTCAAGCAGAGGTAATTCTCAACTTGTAGAAAATAGCTGTAATCAAACCACACAGTTGAAAGAAAATACACAAGTGGATTCTCTTTGTATTAGGAAGGTCAGCAGTGCTAAAATGTGCAATACAGTGGAAAATTAACCCTCCCTCACCCCACTTTTCAACACACCCATTGAAATTATTCTTGAGGATAAAAAGAAGCTTTCCTGGAAGAAACAACACAGATTAAGACCCTAACAGGGAAAGGGTTAACATGGAAAAGGTTAAAATTGACCTAGTCATACCAGTGTTATGGTCCTCATCTGGATCATGCCCTGCACTTCCCCTAAAGCAAAACAAACAAAAGGAGATCTAGCTGCTGGTGAGGTTTGTTTTAGTCCTCAGGTCCAAGAAGAATCAATCTGGATTGGGCCCATTGCAGCTACAGTTTATATTGCAAAAAAGGAAAGTAAAATAAAAATAAAAATAAAAAAGTTGCTTCTTCACAGAGCTGTGGATATATAAGTATAAATAACACACTATTATACACATGATTTTTAATTCAGAAGTCTGCAACTATGGTGTAACTGAATATGTGTCTATTATCCTGTTTTGTGTCTGGCAGTGGAGGTAGAATTATGATACTACTATAAGGTAGTGCAAGTTAATATGGAACCACTTCAAGGGCGGACTTCTTTCCTGCACAAGTTACTGGTACAGCAAGAAGCTCTAAAGTGGGGTGAACCACATGAAGCCCTTATGGATCAACCCCCCCCCCCCACCACACACACACAATACCCCCTAGGAGAATGATATTCAAAGTGGTGTTTTCTGAACTGGTGCTTGTTACTGGCAATTTTCTAAGAAGGAAGGAAGGAAGGAAGGAAGGAAGGAAGGAATTGTAGCTGTTGGGCTCAATTGTGATGCTTGTTCCTGGCACTGGGGAGGAGGGAGATCCTGCCCTCCCATCAGATAGCCTGAGAAGCACTGCTCTAGGGTGCATGGAGAGCATTTTCACCATATGTTTACCCCCTGGGTTATTGAAGGTCTAGCAGAGGTTTCTCTAAAACAGAAAGGGAACAGTTGCTAAACATGATGAAAATGCCCACAGCCCCAGTGGGTTTTGGTGATATTTTGGGATTTTTTTAAAAAAAAAAACGGAGTGAGGGAGAGGCAGCAAGTGGCAACTGTCCATGGTCTCTTTGGGGGCTAATACAGCCTGCTAGGCTTCCACCATTGCCTGTACTCCTGCTCTGATTGAAGGATGATGTGACACTGGTAACAGATGTATTCTAGCAAAGGGTTGGTGAAGCTGTGGCCACTGCCCTAATTCCTTGCAATTCTTGACTTGATTTCAGAAGCTCTTTGCAAGCGAGCAGTTTGAAATCGAAATAAAGATTTCCCATACCTTGGATCAAAGTGATCAGAACTACAGTCAAGAAATCCAAAGAAGATTAGGAATGGGAAGGGCAGCTATGAAAAACTAGAGAAAACCCTAAAGTTGTAAAGATATACAGCTGAACACTAAAGTTAAAATTGTCCAAGCCATTGTATTCCCTATTACCATGTATGGATGTGACAGCTGGACAGTTAAGAAAGTGGATAGGAATAAGGAATAAAATTAATTCATTTGAGATGTGGTGCTGGAGAATAGTGCTTAGGATACTGTGGATGGCCAAAAAGGCAAACAGATGGGTCCTTGGAACAGATCAAGTCAGAACTTTCCCTGCAAGCAAAAATGACTCAATTGAGGCTGTCATACTTTGGTCACATCATGAGAAGGCATAACTCATTAGAAAAGACAAGGATGCTGGGGAAAGTAGAGGGCACTAGAAAGAGAAGAAGACTGTAGGCCAGATGGATAGATTCAATCAGAGAGACCATGGGCCTGAGCCTGCAGGAGCTGAGCAGAGAGGTAGACGATAGGGAGGCTCGGAGATGTCTCATTCACAGGATCATCATGAATCGAGGTCAACGTGAGGGCAGCTAACAACAAACAAGCAAGTTCATACAACTGGCAAGAACAGTCTTTCCCTCCTTGGCTGTACTGACATTTCCTTGTTAAGGAGAGACACAATATGTGAGAAAAAGAGACAATGACAAGATGTAGTAGATTTTGGTTCTGGTGCCACCCACCAGTGACATGTTGTACTAATAGACTGTGAAGGAATATGTCCCTCATTGGGGATGGGGGTCCCTCAGCCTTCCATTAAGTGGTAAGAACTGTGAAATCACATTAGGATCAAAGTTCTCTCATGCTTTCCAAAATAGCCTGTCAGAGAAGCTTTCCCGAACAGCCTCATCCAAACAACTCCATTTCATAACAGTTAATTACATAATTTGAGAAACAGTCTCTTTTCTAAATTGTTATCGGGCTTGTCAGCTGTTCATTACAGACAAGCAGCGAAAATTCATATTAATCTTTCCTTAGCACTACTTCATGTTCATCACAGCCCTTTCAAGATATCAAGCAAACATGAAGCAATTTTAAAAGAACTGAAAATCACTCAGCACCCCTTTGAAGACCAATGATAGCTGTCATCTAAACAATAGAAGGATATATGCCTTTTAAAAATTGCTAGCTCAGTCAAATTACAATGTAACCTTATTTTTGATGGTCTGCTTTATTTCCTTTCCTTTGGGTGAAATTTCAAACTAGGAAGCTTTCAGTGTTCATCAAAACCCATTTTATCAACATTTCTCTTAACATCATTACAGGATCTCCTTTTCAGGGTTGTTGTGGGGATAAGGAACAGCATCCTTGTGTTGCATTGTTGAGACACATACTGTTTTCCCTGGGAAGCATGTATGCTTCAAGCCAGTGGCTTCAATATCATGTCATCAGTGCATCTGAAGAAGTTTACTGATGTCCACAAAAGTGCATGCTAAAATATAAATCAGTTAGTCCTGAAGGTTTTCCTCTCTCCTTTCCACCCTTTTTATCCTACAATATGGCTATATCTTTGAAAACCTATAAATCAGGTATGAAAAAAGAAGCACAACAGATGCTCATAAAATGCATTCTCTCTCTTTTTATTCTCTTTTCATCACTTTAAACTTTAATATCATGATGTGTATGTAAAGTTAACAGCAGTAACACATCTGGATCAAACGCAGGCCCTTTCCCAGTCAGAGAGAGTGGAAAAGGCTTGGGAAAGAAGAAGAGGATAAAGTCTGGATGAAAGGTGGAGGTTTGTGAAGAAGGTGGCAGGCCAGATTCAGAACCCATGTGGGTCATATCTGACCAGTTATCTAGAGAGTTTCTGTATCTCTTCATATAGGGATACCTCAGTTAACAAAGGCTCTGACAGTACGGCCCCTTTTACAAAGACTTTTCTACTTCCCCAGCCCCTGTTTTTTTCTTTATCCTTTGACTAGATTGATGTTTATTAGCAGCATTTGCACTGGGAAGATAGTGAAGGAGAAACACAGACTTTTGGTGTCACATTACCACTGTGTGTAAATAATACAGCAAACAAAAGATGAGCTGGGAATTAGTGCTGTTTGATACCACTTTAACTGCCACGGCTCAATCCTGTGGGATTGTGGGATATGTAGTTTTGAAAGATATTTACCCTTCTTTGTCTGAGAGTGCTGATGCCCCACCAAATTACAAATTCCAGGATTCCATTTGATGGAGCCATGACAGTTGAAGCAGTGTCAGACTGCATTAATTCTGCAGTGTGGCAACAGCCAGAGAGGTATTCTGCTCCATCTGATCCTACTGTAGACATGTGTGCCTGCCTACAACAGATAAGGTAAACAGAATTGCTTCCAGAATTGCTTACTGAAGATGTGTGAAAGGAAAAACAGAAAGAAATGGTAAAGCAGATAATCCTGCCTCACCAGCTTTCCTCAAGCATGTTAAAAAGATTTGTAAGTATAGCCATCAAAATGGAAATTATAATAAAAAAGAACTGAGAAAGAAAAGTTATGTTTGGATAAGAAGCCTTTAAATGATCTTAGAAGTTTGATTATGTTTTTGTTTAGTTATCCTAGGTTTGCCTGACCTAGTTTTATTTCACATGTGTACATTGTTATTTTTGAATAAAAGGTTTCCAGAAACACTACTCTTGAGTCTTGTTCTTATTTTTTTTAGTGGTGCAGGAACTCATCTCTATTCTTATCATGTTATATCTTCTTATGGCACCAAATTTTCTGCAAATTAAAAGAACTAACAGAAATTAAAGAACCAGTACTCAGGAGCATACCCACTATGCTTACTGAGGGTTACCTGTAGCCCCATACAGTCATATTTTCTTTATTTTATGCTGTGTGGTTTCTCACACATTGAAATATATCCCCTTAAAAAGATTCTGTTCACATTTTACCTGTAGTTGAACTGGGGCGAAGATGAAGAGAAGATTTCAAAAGCATTTTCTTATTCTGTGCTGTGAGATGACAGAAAATGTTGGAGAACCACATGTATTTAGAACAAGCTCAATTGAAAGTCAGAGATATTAAACATTCCATTCAAGGAGAACTTCCCTAAATTAATAGTAGTTGTTTTCCTTACCCAAAATGGCTGCTCAGGATGACGGTTATACCTACACATCAGTATTTGATTTGATGGCTGTTTTCCCTCCATCTGCAGCAAAGGGTTCTCCCACCACCACCACCACCACCAGAGAAAACTTGATAATATAGTGGTACCTAGTCAGGGCTTTTTGCTAATTAAGATAGCTCTGCTACATTATTTTCCAAGCTGTAAATTACATATCTGAAGAGATCTTTCAACAAGTCTTGTCTTCAGAAAGGGGAAAAAAGTTATTCTTTGAAAACACTGAAGGCTTTTCATATCTTTCTGTTTTTAAAAGTAACTTTTAGTAAAGCAGAAGAATGCAAAAGCCATTCACTCATCGGCTTCTGGCTGCCGTTTATGTACAAGCATGCCCAAGTGGCATATAAATCCTGAGGGATGTTCTTTGCTCAGAAATTTATCTTAGTTACACAGTCCATTTCATGTCTCCTGCAATGATCAGTTGTCTTGATTAGTGTTTTTATTTTTCTTGCTATGGGCGATAAAATGGCAAGTGCATTTAGACACACACCTCCTTATGATTGCTACTGACTACTTATTTTGGGCTCATTCATGAGCCGTTTATATATCTATTTGCAGAATAGGGTGCCATTTGCATCCATCCCTTACAAAAATGATAGAAATTTAGGAAACTACAATACAGCCACTTCAGTGATTGTTCCATCTTGCCTCTCTAGGGTTTAGATTGGGAACTTTTCTGACTTAGAGATGCTGGAAATTGATCTGAGGATGTTTTGCTTCTGAAGTTGGGCCTTTCTAGTCTTGAAGTAAGCTCTCTACCTTTGGGGATATGGCTGTTTTTCCTAATGAAACACCTAGGTAAACATAAACTGTTCAATTTGCTGCTGGAAACTTTAACAAATTATTATAGGTAGTTCTGGTGCATTTTAAGATAGAAAGTCACCCAGTAAATCTTGGCACTTACCATTATAGATCTATACAGAGTAAAACTGCTCCAGTGTATTTTTATAGATTTGGAGAGGGGGTAGGCATGCAAAAGAAAAAACTCCTGAGATGCTGTATACTTAGCAAATATGAACTTTATTGTACTCCTGTCTCAGTGAAAGTTCCAACCATATACTTACATTTCATCTTTATGTTTCCCTTCCCATCCTTTTTGTAGAGAATGTCTGTCAGTGACCTAATGGTCATTAGCTAACTGTTTTCATTTGCAACTGGCTTCATTTGCAAGTGTAGAGATTGGGCTGAGGAGGTGTGGCAGGGAATTGCTCAAGTCTTGGAAGGTATGGAAATCCATGTTTGGATTAACACAGGGTGAGTGACTCCAAAGGGATTCCACTTCTCTAAAAGATCTGTCTGTATTATTTATATGCTGCATTTTAGCTTACATTTCCTTCCATGGCATCTTAAATGTGATGTTGAAACAGTAAAATTGTAATTAATGGTATAGTAGTTTTTCTTAAAGAACTGAAAATATTAACACCTAAGAATTCATCTAGATATTTAACACTGGACAGCTGGTAATAGAAAGGGCATTATTGAAATGGGAAAGAAGGGTCCATCTGAGATAGGCAGAAGTTACTTGTCTCCTCATCTACATCTATTTTCCTCTTCCTCTTAGAATCATTCCCATAGTCCAATTGATGCTGGCTAGCCCTGAGAAGGGCAAGGAGGAACAGAAAAGGAATGCTGGAGCAGGTACTAGGGGCTTTATTGGTTACTTCTCACTCGTCAGGAACTATAAACCTTCCTTTTTCCTGGAAATATATTTGGGATATGGTGCTCCTCTTCCAGTTCCTAGTGTGTAACACATTTTCAGTTCTTTTTGAGGTCCATGCGATAGCTGGACGGTGAAGAAAGCAGATAAGAAGCAAATAAACTCATTTGAGATGTGGTGCTGGAGAAAAGTGCTTGTACGATTAAGTCTGAACTGTCCCTGGAACCCAAGATGGTCAAATTGAGGCTGTTATACTTTGGCCACATCAGGAAAAAACATGACTCATTAGAAAAGTCAGTAATTATAGGAAAGTTAGACAGTAGTAGAAAGAGAGGAAGACTGCACACCAGATGGATAGACTCAATCAGGGAGGCCACAAGCCTGAATTTGCAAGACCTGAGCAGAGCAGTGGAGGACAGGGGCCTTGGAGATACAGGGTTGCCATGAGCTGAGGTCGACTCGAGGGCAGTTAACAACAATGACAGCTTTAGAGACAGATTATGTAATATTAGCCCATTCTGATCCCAGTATCAGATTATTCATGATATCCTACAGCTATGACTTCCAATACCCTAATTATCTCAAAATACAGGTAAATGGTATCGTTCCTCACATCAGCTGTTGGTTCTTAAAATTTCTTGAAAGTATCCAGCCAATAATAATATCCAGTTTCCATCTCCAGTGTTATGGAAGTGCAGCAATGATTCTCAGTATGCAAAATATACATAATTTGCTTTTCTATATGTCATAAACCCTGAGTCTTGCAGGCAAGTCCAGGAAAGCTACTAGCTCTCATTTTCTGTAAATAAGGTAATGCACTGGAACATCAATGATGTGGAGAAAAGGCACCCCTAAAACTCCCTTCCCTTTCTCCATAGAGGAGTAGATAAATGATTTACAGTTCAAAGTTAAATTCTGTTTTGCTTTGAAGCCATAGGAACTGCCATGAGGATAGAGGGCTGAACACTCATTCTATTCTACATGTACATTTTTTTAACATAAATACATAAGAAATACATAAATACATAAGCAATCTCTATCTTTTCCTTCTGATACGGGAAGAAATGCTGCTTTATGGGAATCCATTGGGTATTTCAGTTTCCATTGTGCATCTGAAAATGTACAATTCACATTTTCTTACTAAATGCAGAAGCCTCATTATACAGCTCCCTAGATTTTATTTCTACCTATTTTTTTCAGAATTTAATTGCTATTGTGAAAGGCACACACAGATCATTAATATGGAGGATGCCTTTCCTCCAAGGAAGAATACTTCAGAAAATCTACAGAATAAGCAATTTTAAATACTACACAGGTGCATAGTTCAGATTGCTATAAAGTAGAAACACTATGGATTACTATTTTGTGGGCCTTCTCTGATTATTATTATTATTATTATTATTATTATTTAAATACAATACAGTCCGCCCTTCCCTTATATGGAGGATCTGTTCTGGACCATCTGTGTAAGGGGAAGACTGTGTATGCTTGTGCCCCATTGAAAACAATGGTGGCACATGCATGCAGCGTGTGCACCATTCATTAAATTGTACCACAGCTTCAGTGTAAGCTGAAAGCCACGTAAGGGAAGCCCCCGTATGGCATGGGCTGAGTGTATGAGTTTGTTAAAAAGCTTGTTATTTGCAAATCCAGTTGAATCCAATTTTGAAAGGCTTGGTGTATGTGATACTCTAAATTGCAATGTATTTCAGCAAGAGAAATGCTGAATCAATCCTATAGTTTTATGAAATGTGCAAGCCCTTATCATTTTCTCTCCTTGGCTACCTTAGAGGTAACCAATTCATTCTGCTACAAGCCATTAACAGACAGCTTCTGTATATTAATTTTGATGCCTTGTCCGCAGAGAGACTTTGCTCTTTTCATTGCAGGGTCTGGTGGTAAATTAATCTTTAAGTGATTTTGATTACATGTTAATGAAATAAATTGTGCCCAAAAAGTTTTTAAAATATAAAACCTGCCATCCTGAGATTTTTAATGGCCTCTTGCTAATATTGTTAAATACAACAGGAAACCTATTATCATATGCAATAGGATATAATTAGTCATAACTAGCAATGTTAAATCAATTAGTAGCCTTGCTTACATTTTGGTAGAAAAAAGGAACAGCCCCTGAAAGGCCTTATAATGGAAGCTTCCAAGCAGGGATTTTTGACAAGGCTATGAGAAAATGAATGTGTTTCCCCTTGAGAAGTATTTGTTGCAAAGGAAAATTTGGGAGTTTATACCATAATCGTATTGTTTAATCCCAGCTAGAGTGAGTCCATTGAATAACTTGTTGTCAACAAGTAGGTGAATACTTGTAAGTGGGTCTGCTCGGTTTGGAACTAAGTAATTACCACATATTTATATTTTAATAATAATAATAATAATAATAATTATTATTATTATTTCTAGTCCGCCCCTCTGAACAAAGCAATCGGGGCAGATTACAACAGAAGTTAAAAACATAACAGATTAAAATATTCCCATCCATCCCCACCTCTCCCTTAAAAAAGGATTAAATCAAACTATAGATTAAAACATATACAATAAAAACATGTGCAATGGGTTAGGCCAAAAATACCTAGACAAGGATTTCTAGCTCTAGTAGAGAAAGAGCACACGGGTGGAGGTTGGGGAGGTCTATACCCTAATTTGGAGCCCGGAGTATTAACCAGTGTCTGGGAAGGCCTGCCGGAAGAGATGCGTCTTTAAGGCTTTCTTGAAGCCATCGATGGAAGCTATATATTTTAAATTGGATGATGAATACATTGAAATAGTCAAAAGGCTTTTAGTACTGTGGCTCAGTAACAAATCAAATAGTCGAAAAACCACAAAAAGATTAGGATTTAGAAAGGCAGCCATGAAGAAGCTAGATGAGATCCTGAAGGGTAAAGACACATAATTGAATACCAAAGTCAGGGTGGTCCAGGTCATTGTATTTCTGATTTCTATGCATGGTTATGAAAGCTATACTATAAAGAAAGCTGACAGGAAGAGAGCCAACTCATTTTAAAAGTGATGCTGGAGGCAAATTCTACAGATACCATGGACTGCCAAAATGACCAATAAATGGACCCTAAAACATATTAGAATCATAGAATCATAGAGTTGGAAGAAACCACAAGGGCCTGAACTCTCACTGGAAACCAGTATGATCAAACTGAGGCTATCATATTTTGAACTGACCGTATATACTTGACTATAAGTCAACCTCATTTATAAATCGAGGGCAGGTTTTGGGGGCAAAATTAGGGATTTTTATATGTCCCTTGGATAAGTCGAGGGTAAAAACTTAGGGACATACAACAAAGGATCTAAATGATGATACAAAGGAACCAATGCCAACAAACCTTCAAAATTATGGCAGGCATAACGGTTTTGGCTCACACTAAAGTCTGGATGGAAGAGAGAGTAGAGGGAGCTCAGTGCTTCCAACACAGATTGCACTCTTGCCTTTCACTCGGGAAGGATTACCTTTTTATTAAGAGTTAAGTACAGTATTTACATTGACCTGTGGATAAGTCGGCCTAAGTTTTTGAGGTCAATTTTTTGACTAAAATTTCTAGACTTATACATGAGTATATACCGTATCATGAGATGACATGAATCAGTAGTTAATATAATAATCCTTGGTGAATTGGGAGGCAATAGGAAAAGAGGAAGATTGCATTACAGATGTATGTGTCAGTGCATGTGTGTGCCTTCAAGTCACCTGTTGGCTTATGGTGACCCGATGACTTTCACAGGGTTTTCTTAGGGAAGGAATACTTAAGAGGTAGTTTTGCCAGTTCCTTCTTCTGAAATATAGCCTACAGCAACTGATATTCCTTGGCAATCTCTCATCCAGGTACTAACCAGAGCTGATCCTGCTTAACTTCCAAGATCAGAAATGTCTTTTGGGTATTTAGGCTACTGCATTACAGTGGGTAGACTAAGTTAAGGAAGACATAAAACCTAAGCAGGGCTGTTGGTAACAGGGAGTTTGGGAGATCTTGCATTCATAGGGTCATTATATGATTTAGTGGCAATTAACAACAATGGTAGGATTCTGGCCTATGTCTCTCTCTAATTTTTTGCACCTTAGATCAGAATCCCTGCAATAAGTATGGCCCAGTGTGCATTGTGGTTAAATGCCTGTACTGCAGCCACTCACTCAAAACCTTAAGGTTGCGAGTTCAAGACCAGCAAAAGGACCCAAGCTTGACTCAGGCTTGCATCCTTCCAAGGTTGCTAAAATGAGTACTCAGATTGTTGGGGGCAAGTAGGTTACAGTTGTAAAGTGTCGCTTAGACACTCCTTAGGTGGTATGAAGCGGTATATAAATGAAGCTGTTTGTTTTTGTTTGTTTTTACTGTTAAGTGCTTATTACAGTCAGACCTCCATATTTGCAGGAATGTGTTCCAGACCCCCACCCCACACCATGGATACAAAAATCTGAGTATGTTCAAGTCCCATGCCACCACCACAATTTACCAAAACGGGGGCTTGGGGGCTTGCCATCTGCAGATGGATGGCAAGTCTGCTAATAAGGAGGATGGACAGTGCATTTCAAATAAATGGAAACTGAGCATACTTAACTCCTATCAAACAAGCACTACCTTGTAGTTACTAGGTATAATGGAGTACTTTGCTGAGTGTGCACAGATGGATGGAATATAGTGGTCAACAATTAGAAACAAAATCTTTTCAATATTTTGTGTGATAGCAGCAACTGTGTCTCCCCCCCCCCCCCCCAATGTAAAGACTAATTGTCGGAAGATTACCTAAGATCCATGTTGTCCAATCTGTTGCCAATGCAGGAATCCACAGCTAAAGCATCCCTGAAAGGTGAATCCACAGCTAAAGCATCCCTGAAAGGTGGATATCCAACCTCTGTTCAAAAACCTCCGGTGAAAGAGAACCTGTCTGTCACATTGTGAAGGAGTCTGTTCCACTGCCAAACAGCTATTAACATTAAGAAGTTCTTTTGGATGATTAATTGGAAACACCTTGCTTGTAATTTGAATCCTTTGTTTCATGTACTATGTTGTGGAGCAATTGATAGAAAATGAGCAGTTCCATCTTCTCCTTGAAAAGTTCTTCAGATGTTTGAAAATCCTTACAGTGCACAGTCTTTTGTTCTGTAGGCTAAACATAACCAACTCCTTGAAGTGATTGTTCCTTAGATAACTAAATTTCCAGATTCTTTTCTGTCTTGTTTGCAGTTCCAACCTAACTTCTATTTCTTTGTTTTTCTTTATTCTCTAATAATTTTATTCCTAGCTCAAAGAAAAGTTGTGAAGGAAAAGGACTGGCATTTTGGCATTGCATCTTTTTTGTGTTAAAATAATGTATAATTTCATCATTGTTATTGGCACATTATATTTTCTTCTACTTCATTTCTGTACTTTGTCTTTTGGGGTAATCTCTTTCTGTTAAAATCAATCATTTGTACTTCATTTTTGTACTTTGTATTTTGGGGTAATCTCTTTCTGTTAAAATTAATCATGCCCTTTTGCATTTTCCTATATCACATTCTTGCTGGTGTTAAACTGTGCATTGCTAATGGCCCTGAACATGTCAGATAATCACTACTCTACTCTTGGCTGTTTAAAGCCTATTTTTATGCATTCTGTAGATGCTAAAGGGCATAAGAAGAGGCCTTCTGGATCAGATAAGAGACCTATACAATATCCTGTTTCTCACGGTAACCACTTAAGTTCCTCTGGGAAACTCAGAAGCATGACAGAAATGCAAGGGTGCTTTCACACTGTTTTCTCCAGCAGCTAATGTTCAGAGCCGTGCTGCCTCTGATCTTGCCATTTTGACTAGTAAAAGTAGATAGACTGAAGGATTGGCCAGTGGCTGGATGTCACAGCCCCGAGACTGGCAGTTGTTGCAGTCATTAATGGAGAATTTTTTCTGTTCCTTTTCTAGCTAGGTTCAGGCTGTCTTAGGTGGCCTTGGCATGGTTTCAGGGCTGTTTGGGAGTGTATGTCATATAAACTCCATGCCCCCAACGCAGCCCAAAGCTGGAGCTTTTTGCCCATCTGTTTCAGGCCTTAGTCTCCATTAATTTTATTCCAATTGAAAGCTTTTTGAATGGGTGTCTATGACATCTTGTAGTAGTGAATTCCGTGTGTGCATTCTGCCTTAGGTTTTTTGACTGTGTTCACCATTTAGCTTCCTTAGAAATCCATGAACTTCTCTTTCTCCAAGCCATGCATGATTTTCTCCAAGTTATGCATGAATTCTCCAAGCAATACATGTTTCGGTCTCTTCACTACAGCCCTAGAATTCTTTCCTGGTCAGTTAATGCTGGATCACGAATTATCAGTTTATATGTGAAATTAGGACTTCTTGTACTACTGTGCATCATGTTTACCACAGCTGCTATTTTACTGCCATTTACTATTTTGTAAAAATCCTTTTGGAGCTCTTTGCAGTCCATTTTTATTTTATCCATTTTGATTAAAATGATGATGATGATGATGATGATGATGATGATGATTTATTTCTATTCCACATTTTCTGGCTGGGAATAAAAGTGGATTACAGCAAATATCAAAACAGAGTACAATTAAAATCACAATCAGATTAGAATCCTCTTTCCCTCCCCCTCTCCATTATATAAAATTAAAACCTTAAAACTTTAAAAGAGAATTAAACAGTAAGAGGAATTAAAATACCTAAGAGAAAGTAATTTAAATAGAAATAAATCTGTATACAAAACCTGATGTGTGAGGAAGGGATGTGTTATCCCTGGGGAGAAAAGCAGAGACAGTAATCAAGGGGAGCGAGAGGAAGACTGTACAAGGCTAATCTGGAAAGGCCTGCCAGAAGAGATCCGTCTTAATAGCCTTTTTGAAGGATTCTAGAGTTGTAATGTGACGGATCTCGTCTGGCAGGTTGTTCCAGAGCCTGAACTTGAATTGATGGCAAGCATGACCATCTTACTACTTGTCCTGAACTGCAAGATTCTGTACAAATACATTTTTAAAAATGCCACTGGTTCTAATAAAAATCCTTCAGGTGGAGTCCAACAGTTTATATATCTTCAATGTGATGAATTATTGGTACTGCCTGCTTGTTAATCTTTAACTACCTCGTGATCTTTAAAGAGGGTCTCTCCTCTTAATCTCAGGACTACTAAATTTGTTTAGGAGTCTTTGATGAGAAATTTCATTAAAAGCTGCTAAATGAACAAAAATGTACTTGAAATAAACAAATGAATGACAAAAAGCAGAAAAGAAAAGAAATACAAAATAGATATTTGGGTATCATTATTGGGGCACAGTGGTTTATTCTAGTTTTTTGTTACCTGTGACCTGCAGGCAGAATGTTTGAAAAACTGTAAAGAAAAACTAATGGGACTATCTCAATTTTGAAGGAAAAATTAATACCACAAAATAAGAACGGCTTTGCTTTTGCACCATTCCTTTTGAATTACCCAATACAATTACCTAAAATTGAAGTTCTTGAAGTAGTTTGGTGCTAAATTGGCTTGGTCTAGAAATTAAATCTCCTACTCAACACAAGTTAGTCCATGGACTACGGTTTGAAGCTTCCTGACATTCTCCAGATTCATGTTAAAGGATTATGGAGTGAAACAAAAAAGTTGTTACAGATATGAGGAAGTTGGTATATTTGATCCTCTTTATGAAGTTACAGATGTGGCAGAACCAAAGTGTTCATGGGGTGATGAACAAGTTACTTCAAGACATCTGTCCATCCAGAAGCAATTTTAATCTGTAAAGTGTGTGGCAAAACTGTCAAAATATAGAGTCAATTACCACCTCAAGCTAGAAATATCATCAGTGAGCCATTTCCCAGTTTTTGCCGTGTACCATTGTGCCTTCACTGTATCGCTATACATTGCCACCTGAATTATCATATAGCAATGGCATGCTGTTCATTTTGGTACCAAGAACCTCCATATCACTTTAAAAAGCCTCTGAGTATACTTTATTCTGCATTGTCCTCAGCAAACCTTAAGTAGCCACATCCATGTCCTGGCTCGTAGCTTTATTGTTCTTAGTCAAAGGGGATCCAGTTTGGGAAATAAGATTCAAATATCATATTGGGGGACACATTGGTGCTTTCCATGTAAGTGGTCTGCTGAATCTGTTGTGTGTTTTAGTGTAAATTCTAAAGGAGTTGTCCAAGGTGCTGAATCTATTTGGGGCATAACATTAAGCACCTTGGATCATTCCTTTAAGGTTCAAACTAAAACCCAGAGCAGATTCCCCTCTTATCTGACTTGTAAGCCCCCAGCTATCATAGGGGCCTATAAAAATTTATATATTAGCCTTTCCTTCTATTTTCATATCCTTCTTCCATCTCTTCATGAAATCATTTTCAACATCTTTGTAATCAAACCATAGTCCATATTGGGAATTTCCCCCCATGCTTCCATTGCCTATTTTTGTTTAATGTAACAGCCAGTCTGAAGAACAGTCTTGTAAAGTTCATTAATTTGTAGCTTTTGTAATATTTGCTTGTTATTTTAAAATTCTTGTAAATACTGCTGGTGTTCTCTAATGGATCAAGCAACCTGCAAGATTTTTTTTTTCACTAATGGATGAAGGGACCTGCAAACATTTTAAAAATTGGTCAATATGCTTCAAAGCTTTAAAAGCACATATATATTCATTCCAAATTTAGAATTTTCTTTACAAAGCACATTTCTTTGGAACTTCTACACTCATTGGAATTCCTAGATAGTTTAACTAGTGTTGTCTGATAGCAGAATATTATGCATTGCTACAGCTACAATCTCTATACCAAAATCATTTTCATTTTCTTTTTGTTCATCTGCTTTCCTAGTTAACATACCGTTCTTGTTGTATGCCTTCAAGTCATTTCTGATTTATGGAGACCCCAAGGCAAAACTATAATGGGGGTTTCTTCATAAGATATTGATATCATCATCTTTATTTATAAAACCCCAATGGGGTTTTTGCCTCTGAAGCTAAGAAAGTGTGACTTACATAAGGTCACCGAGTGGGTTTCCATGGCCAAGTGGGGGTGTGAACCCTGGTCTCTAGAGTAATAGTCCAACATTTAAACCACTACATCAGTCTGGCTCAGCCAGTGCCAAAACTTCACAGGAACTATAGGATTCATTGGTATCTTTTAGCTATTTCCATTTAACCTTGCTGTTTGGCTGCCTGATTTGTATTTATATTCAGAATAAGGTTTAGATGGATTAAAAAAAATACCTTGGAAGTCCTGGGTTTTGTACCTGTGCTTTCTGAATTTATTTTGGAGATCCACATTATGTTAATGTCATCTGGAAATACTTCCTGGGAGCTCATGCACTATTCAAGGATTTTTCATTCCTACTCTGAGATGAAACATAACTGTACCTGTTGTGTGTTTGTATTATTCTAGAACTAGATAAGATGGCCACTGCCAATAAACATCACCATTACCTCCAGGGCAGAGATTCAACAAAGATCAGGTGAGGGAAAGGGGAATGTTAACACTAAAACAAAACAATCCTAATTTAATATTGCTAAAGCATGTTATCATGTTCATTATAATGCCAGCATAATAATTTTTAAAAACTGGTGTAGAAATTTCCAAAATGTTGCATGAGACAGGATGTGTTGCATGATCAGTGTGAGGGGAAGGGGAAAGGACAGAAGGGAGAGAGGAGGGGGAAGCCTCATCACCTTTCAAGAAAGAGACTGGATGCAACTTATGAATAAGCAAGTACATTCAAATAAAATAAGGACTGGAAACGCTTGATATTGCTAGAGATATTCCCCCCTTCTGAAATCACTTCATAGGTATATAAATTGTCTTTCTGTCTAGTAAATGTATAGGACAGATAGACAGAAGATGGTGTAGACTAGAATGTAGTATATAGTTCCATTCTCCCCCTTAACTGTGCCTTTAGTTCTTTAATAGGCACTTTTCCCATAGCTTCTTTCTCATAGTCAGCTTTTATGAGGGGGTAAAAAAAAAAATCAGTTTTCACCCTGAGTTCATTTTGCCAATGGGAAGATGTGCATAGAAGTGACTGGTATGATAATGAAGCCTCAGATATGGAATTCTATTCCTGTTCCTTGAAAAACCTTGACAGGTATTAAAAGGAAAAGAAAGGGTTTGGTTTAACTGTCAGAAAGAACACCACAGAGGGACTGCAGATTTATTGAGTGTTAAATGTCAGTATCGATGTAATAAAGATGGTACACAGCAAGTAATAAGTGGTTTCCAGATGAAGAATCACTTTCAATAAGTTGTCAACCTGTCGGATGCTGTGAATTATTAAAAAAAGCAAAGAAGGAAGGAAGGAAGGGTCAGGGTGGGGAGAAGATGAGACCAGTTCTTAGCTAGTTAATTTTCAAGAAAATTGCAGAAGCGTTCTTCAATTTCCTGACTGCCATATCTTGGGAAGCTGTAATAATTTCAGTGAGTTTCAGATTGTGAGAGGATCTAAAAGCCAAGGCCTATTGGCCTCAATCAAGAAAATGGCTTACCAAATGAAAGGACACTCTAGTTATAACTTCAGGTATGAATGACTTGACTTTATATAGCAAACTATAGAAGTCAGTGAGAGCTGGTGGTGGGTAATTATTAGATCAAGTTTTCATGTGTATCTGTGATTTCTTCTTCCATTCAAAGTTACAGTGCAAGAAGGATGTGATAAGCTGAAGTACTTGAGTTGTTTTTTTTTTTTAAATTAGCAGTATTTTAAACCTGAGTAATGATAATGTGGAGAGAAAACCATCCTGATGTGCTCTTGGTATGCATCATGCTTTGATAGAATTAATATATATCCATACACTTTGATGTACACATCTCATTTCCAATTAAAGAAGCACCACAAACTCAAAGCTCAGTTGGAGTTTCCCTTTAACTTGTGAGTGTCCTTGCTGACAGCACTTAAGCTTCATTTTAGCTGTCTGGTTAAGATGTGTAGTGTTTGTGTGTTCATAAAGAAAAGATTAACTCTTCATCCCAGCCAGCCATCAGCAACTACTCCAGGTTTTTCTTAGCAGGAATATCAGGAGTTGTAACAGGATTGGTTTACACAGCACTGAAAGTCTGGCCTGGGTGACTGAGACAGGAAGTGTCAATCTCATTACGTATCCACCTAAAAGCCTGCTATGATATATCAGTCTTCTCTGGGTGGATGTTTTTGAACACAGTAGGAAAAAGAAAGTGCCTATATAAATGATTTGAAAGATGCTCACTGAACCTTTTATAAAGGCTCATGTCATATCATGGCATTGTTAGAGGAAAGGCTATCAAAGGGTTAAGAGTTCTGGCAAAGAATGGCTCTTAGACCTGGGCATGTTACCTACCCCTATCCTACACCTTCAATTTCTTGTTCTCTATTCCTGTCATCTCAACTAATCTTTCTCCCTTGAATATCTGAAGTGATTTCTTAGCCTCCTACCAAGGGCAGTGTCAACATTAGTATTTCCCTTACTGTTCTTGTTGAGCCAGTGATCTTGCTATGTTTGCTCAACAAGATTGCTACCATTTTAATTTCTCTGTGTCAAAATCAGGTTTCACCTTTTGGTTCTGTCAGGAGTTACAAGTGGTTGGTGAGGTTTAATGGGGATAATGGGTTAGGTTTAATAATAATAATAATAATAATAATAATAATAATTTATTTATAGCCTGCCTTTTCAGGAGGAATTAAGGTGGGTTACAGCATCAAAAGGAACAATAAAAACAATACACATCAGTGTCATATACAATTAAAAATAATTCCCTTCCCATCCCCCATCCCAATAATAAAAACAATATGACATATATTACAATACAAACTTTAAAAATTATAACAACAAAAAAGAGCTAAAAACAGGGATAGGTGAAGATTAATGTTTGCAAGACAGATGGGGGGATCCATACTCATAGAGGGAGGCTAATCTGGAAAGGCCTGCAAGAAGAGATCCGTCTTAACAGCATTCTTGAAGACTGTTAGAGTGGTAATGTGGTGGACCTCCTCTGGCAGGTCATTCCATAGCCTTGGAGCAGCAGTTGAGAAGGCCCTCTGGGTTACCATTGTCAGTCTGGATTTTTTATGTTGAAGTAAGTTCTTCCCAGAGGACCTTAATGTGCAGGGTTGACTGAATGGAAGGAGATGCTCCCATAAGTAGTCTGGACCCAAGCCATATAGGGCTTTAAAGGTAATAACCAACACCTAGTACTGTGCCTAGAAACTAATGGGTAGCCAATGAAGGGATTTTAAGATGGGTGTTATATGGCCGGATCTTAGTGTACCTGCGACCAGTCTTGCTGACATATTCTGCACCAGTTGAAGTTTCCGAACTTGGCACGAGGGTAGTCCCATGTAGAATGTGTTGCAGAAGTCAAGTTGAGAGGTTACCTGTGCATGTACCACTGTTTCTAGGTTGATCAGTTCCATGAAGGGTTTAGTTTGCTTGTAGTGGCTTGTTTGCAGTGGCTGGGGGAGGGGAATGCAGGAGTCTGGATGTTTTAGAGATGTAGCCTTTGGAAGCTGAGCACCTGGCTTGTCTTGTCTTGTCTTTGCTTGTGGTTTGGAATATATGGGAGGTTTGGGATAGCTTGGTAGCTCTTGGGCTAGGTAGGAAGGCGTTTGGTGAGGGGATTAGCTCATGGGAACAGTAGGAGGGGAGCTGTAGTTTGTGCCAAACGGAGTTAGAGTTATAGATTTGGAGGTATTTAATATACTGTTTGTGATTTTGGGGGAGCAGATCCAGCTTAAACACTGAATGGTGAATTTCTGGCATCATGACTTCAATAAAGATTTATTTGATTCATCATACAAGACTCATTGCGCAAGAACTCTGAGTTCCTTAGTTCTGATGCTCTATGTGCAATGTGAGGGAAGGAAAATGGAGGCTGCACAAGGAATTTAACCTCTTGTGGCAAATGTTTCTGTACCTATTGAGGTGTATTTATTTTACATAGCAATAGGAAGTACATTTCTATACAGCTTATCAGTGCACTTAAGCACTCCCTAAGCAGTTTACAATGTATAAGCTAATTGCCCCTAACAAGCTGGGTACTCATTTTAGCGACCTACTGCAGGATGCCAGGCCGAGTCAACCCTGTGCCCCTGGCTAGTATTGAACTCACAACCTTGTGATTTGTGAGTGAGTGACTGCAGTACAGGCATTTAACCAAAGTGCCACCTTTAAAGGGCAACCCAACAGTCTGGAGTCACTTTCCTGAATGTTACAATGACAACATCCCACAGTCTTCATTTCAAGCTTGTCAGATTTCATTATGAATTCTCATTCTGTGACCTCTTGTTCTAACCTTCTTTGATTTATATTTGAAGTACAGCAATCCTAATGTCAGAGACAGATTGTCCAAAGAGGCTGACATTTCCATTAATAGTCTCCCTTTGTTTCTGTTATTAGTGCCTAATTTGATTGTCAGTGTCCCATTAGCACAAAATTTTAGCAGAAGTTTCACCTTGAAAGCACTCCTCATTCTCAAATGGAGGGCTGTCCCTTTGGAGAAGCTAAACTGGTGATGTTACGACAATAGATGTCCTCTTGGAATGATGGATTAGCAGATATTCTAGAAATGAAAAACATTTCCTTGCTTAGCTAATTACACTTGTCTTCTTTTTTCCCTAGTTGTCCTCTTGACCATGTTGTTACCACTTGTTTTCATTATTTAACAGGAGTGATTATTAGAGTCTAATCAAAACTTAAATAAGGGGCAATGCAGGAAGGCCCACTTCCTCCAGAAGTAGCAGTAAATTTTGAATATGGTTTAAAAACTTGAGCTGTCAGTACAAGATGCACTATTTCCTAATACGTTGTAACTGCTTTTTATTCTGTGCTATCTCTTGCACAGTAAGTCCTGGGATAGTTGAGGGAATATTAATAAGACTTGTTGAGTTCTGAGAGCTGCATGCTAAAGTATAGTAAATGTTAGAATAAAAGAGATTCAGGAGTGTAGAATAAGTTTGGCATTAGACAAATATGATCTGTATTCTCAAATAGAACCTCCTCAGAGTAGCGCTAACACATGCGTTACTATAGCTAACCAGAATAGAGAAGCAAGATTTGGAAACAATATAAAGGACAAATTATCAGCTTTTTGACACAACAACTGCAAATTATTTTTTCATCCTTGGAAATGGGTAACATTTGTTTTTTCCACATCAAATGCCACAGTGCTTTGATAAGATACCTACTGAAAAGTGGAAGAAGTTTTATTAATATATTATACTTTCAGACTGTTGAACATGAACTTATTAAAAACAAAAACAAAAGAGTCCAGGCAAGCCTCAGGGTCATGTGCTTTCTACTGTTACTCCAACATGATTTTGAGGCTAAATTCTGATTACCCCCTTTTATTTTAGGTCAAAGCAGAGTTTGCCATGCCATTTATAACCAAGAAACTGTAATTAATCTTACTTAAGGATTGATCTATGCTGTTATGCAAAGATTCTACAAATTCTGATAGAGCCAGAAATGTACATGTACATCAGCTTTTTTGTATGTGTGAGAGAGGGGTTAATGCATCAGCTTTCTCTAGTACCTGATCAATACTCAAGCCTATGAATTTCATTATTTTCTTTATGGACTCTGTAAAAAAGAAGCATAGATTGCATAATCAAACAAACAAAAGGCGTATTTTATAACTTGCATAAATAATATTTAGTTAACAGAGTTAAGTCTGGATGCTTCCTCAATGTAAAAAACAAGAACAAAACAAACAAACATCCTGTTTTCCTTGTGAGGATGTCTGGTTCATACCAGCATGCTGTTCCTCTTCATGGCACAATCATGAATGCTCTCCTGAACCTATTTTACTGCTGGATCAGGCATAGGTCCATTCAGCTGGAGACTGGGATGCAGGACAATGATGTTTCTACTTCCTCCTGTCGATCAAGAAAGCAGCAACAATCAGAAGGATCCCAGCTGCAAGTCTTTGTTGCAGCCTCACTGGCTGGCAAATGGGGAAGGGTGCAACTGTCATCCTACTTGCACTCCAGCCACTAGCTAAAACAGACCTTCTTTGCCTGATCCAGTGACTGTCTGGTAAAGTAGGTTTGGGAATGTCAAGTCAGGAGACGCTGGTTAAGTACAAATGTAAATGAGTAGGCAATGTAGCTTTTCTGCCAGTGGGTTTTTTTAAAATTTATTTTAATAGACTGAAGTCTGGATAGTGAGTTTGTTAGTATCATTTTTAGTATATATATATATATATATATGAGTTGGGCTTGAAGTGGGTAGAAATCTTTTGGTATCACATAATACTTTGAGGAGCCAATGTATATAAAATCCAGTGAAGCGTCTTGTTGCAAAGTGGAAACTACTAAATTTATTAGGATGTAGTCTTTTGTGGATGCTGTCCATTTCATTGGATACATAACTGATTTAAATAATATGGATAATATGTGTTGCATCATCATCAAACAGAAGGCTTTATGTCACACTTGCTATTTCAGAAATCAGAGTAATTGTATCACAGAACAATCATATTCATATTTAGTCCAAAGCAAATCCCATTGTGTTCAGTTGAGTTTGCATTTTGTTTAAGTAATTAGGTGGTTATGGTGAAACACGTTCTACAGAAATACAGGCAAACAAGTTTGGTATTCCCCTGCCAATTCCAGAAAGAAGAAAAAACTCATAATATCTGTGCTATGAATTTCAGGGTAATTAATTTTCCTTTGTTATTATGTGTCTTCAAGTTGCCTCTGGCTTACACTGGGGCCCAATGATGGAGTTTTCTTGGCAAGATTTATTCAGGGGAAGTTTTCCATTGCTTTTCTCTAAGGACCATGTCTTGCCCAAGGCCACCCAGGGGGTTACCATGACTGTGCAAGGATTTCAGTATTCAAGAGAAATCCATCACAGATACATTTATTAGCCAACTGGTGGGTCAATAAAGGTATCACTGATGGATTTTTGTTTGGATTTGTTAAATGGCCAACACAGCTAACCCTGCTAGTTTCTCAGAGAATTAGCCCAACTATCAAACCATAATGCCCTGCTAGCTCTCATATTAATTTTTATGCTTAGGGGGATGTCAGATGTGATCCATGTTTCTTTTTTGCAGTAGAATTCTTATTAAGAGCATGTCTTTAAATTAACTGTAGACTTAGACAGTATTGAGGCCACCCCATTATAGCATTGTATAGGATGATGTGAGGGCATAATTGTCAAACTTTAGCAGTGTTTTTAGAGATCCATGTAGTGCGGTCACAAGAAGAGAGCAGGAAGAACTTTTTTCAAGCAAAACTTTTTTCTAAAAGAGACATAAAATTTCCCTTCTGCAGGTCAGAGAAATGCTTCACTATCGATATCATTAGCACTTCCCATGTAGCCCTCTGTGATAGCATACATTTTCTCTCCTTAAAGCACTAAATGTTCTTTATAGCTCTCTTTATAACATTTTGTTAAAGTGCTTCTTCTCTGCAGAAAAAAAATACTGTAAATAGCATTTAATTGCTTCAGTAACCAGTAAGTGCAAATGTTTCCAGGTTGTAAAGCTCTTTAAACCACTTAAAATGCTTTAACTCCTCCAGTGCTAGTATCCTTGTCATTCAAGGTTTTCATTCTTAATGGAATTATATCTGCCTATGGTTATTGTGAAGTGTTTGGTATGGTTAAGTATCTTGTACTTTTAAAACAAATGAAAGAACCTTGTTGATGTCTTGTACATGTCTAGGTCCATCTGTGGAATGACTGGACATTTTGGTTTGATGTAGAATGTCCACATTCAGTTAAAGATTACAGAAGTGGCTTTGTGTGTATGGATGTACTTGCATATTTGATTGTGTATTAGGTACATTTGGGTGTGCATTCAGTTGTGCAATGTTGCCATTCATCACAGGAGTTGTGTAACTATGTGTATAATTTTTCATAAGGAGATTTAGGTTTTATGATCCTGGCCACAATGTTTTCAATAACACAATAAGAATATTTTAAAAATAACACAGGAAACAGTATACCATAAAATGTCAGAGAAAACATTCAAGACAAGTGCAAAACCAGTAAATCAAGGAAATGTCTGCTCCACTGTTTGTTTTTAAGTTTTGGATATTTTACAGTTACAAAAGTTCAGCTTTTCCTCTTATCTTTCCAAAGCTGAGAAACCACTGTAGTGAAAACCCATCTTCCCTCTGTCACAGCTCTTAACTGCTTCCAATGAGGGCACATAAAGAGGCATTTCGCTATGGGTGAGGCCATGAATGATTTTAGACATTAAAATCGCTACTTTGAATTGAATTGATAAGCATACCACTACCACATATGATGCTTATGGATCATTCATTCTGTGCCTTTCCATGCCCATTATAAATGTTAGAGTGGTACTTTACATTGTCTGAGCCTCCTCAGTTGTCTTGAAGGCAGCAATAAATAAAACATTGCAATAGGCATCAAGTGTAGTTTTGGAAAAGCATGGGTAGAAAGGGCATCTTGATTCATTTTTAAAAAATGGAAAATGTTTAAAAACCTTCAGCACTCTTAGGTCTAAGTGATATATTTCAGCATGAGTGTTCATGGGTTGTGAAGAAGTGGCTGAAGTCCAAGAAAGCTCATGCTAAAGCAAATCAATTAGTCCTAAGGGCACTTCTAGATTCCTTCTCCTACATTTCCATTTTTATTGTGTACCAGACTTACATGGCAATTTTTTTTTTAAAAAAAACAAGCTGAGTTTATTCAGAATATTATTCAGAAATATTACATTGTATGCAGGGTGTGGTTTACTGTGTAGAAAATGCTGTTTTCAATCAAGGGAACCTTCATGTGAATTTTGTGTTGAATAGTTCTTTAACTGTGAAGATTCTCACCAGACCAGAATTCGTCTTGTCAGAATTTGTTAGCACAAACATGTGCCTTTTTTAAAAAAATCATTTTTGGGGAATATTTTGAAATTGTCTTTCCTTCCCTACCCGCTGCCTTCACTGACATGTTTGGTGACAATACAGGAGGGATGTGTTCTCCAAGGCTGTTCCCAGATTCTAGAGCTCCCTTCCTAACCTGCTGTCACACTGCAAAACTAATGCAGTTTGACACCACTTTAACTGTTATGGTTCCATTCTTTGGAATCCTGGGACCCGAAGTTTGTTGTAGCACCAGAGCTCTCTGACAGAGAAGGCTAAATATCTCACAAAACTACAAACCCTAGAATTCCATAGCATTGAGCCTTGGCAGTAAAGCAGTGTCAAACTGCATTAATTCTGCAGTGCAGATGCAGCACAGTCCTTGTTGCCTTTTCTTTGACAGGTGAAGACCTTTCTCTTCCCTCACGCTTTTGGCCACTGATTGTTTCATATATAAAGGAAGTTTTGTTTTAGTAGGCCTTACTATTTTTATTCTATTACATTAATGCTTTAAATGGTTTTGATACTATAGACAGATTTAGGTAAAAAGGTAAAGATAGTCCCTTGGCATGAATGTCTAATCGTAACCAACTGTAGAGGGTGGTGCTCATCTCTTTTACTAAGCTGAAGAGCCTATGTTGTCTGAGGACTACTCCAGTGATCATGTGGCCAGCATGACTGCACTGAATGATGTTACCTTCCCACAGAAGTGGTACCTGTTTATCTACTTGCATTTGCATGCTTTTGAAATGCTAGGTTGGTAGTTTAATACTGCAATCTTATTTTTTGTTATTCTTTTAGCAAAATGGTTTTTTTTTCTTGTACTGTACTGCTTTTTATCCTATAAGCCATTCTTGGGGAAAAGGTGGGGCTATAAAGGCATTGTTTGATTGTGTGTTGTTGACCAGTTGGGGAGGCAAATGAAAGCTACCTGTCTTCTGAAATGTGGCAATTATTAGTTCTTTGTACTTCAGAGGCTGTAATGTCATAGCATTCCAAATAAAATGATATGAAAAACAGATTTCTTTTGCAGGGAGAAGGAAACAGTCTCATTTGGTTATCTTTCTGTTTCTTCCAAACAGCTACATTTCCAATAAGCAAACTGAAATTTTCATTTGCCAAATGGGTGTTTGTTGAAGAAGCAGCTTCTGTCTCAAGTGATTGGTTTTATTTTGGGAAATTATGCTATTAGGCAAACAACTGGCCTTGGCTTTTTAGTGTCAATTATTTATGCCGGTCACTGGGAGAGCTAAAAGACATGTCCTGAAGTTGAAAACTTGTTGAAAATTAACTGAAATGACATGGTGGTAACAAAGGATAAGCAAACATGATTCCACAGGGAAAGGGACATAATCCCCTGACATCCTTATTTTCATTTTCTGAAAGTAATTAGTGCATGTGTGCATAAACATGTCTCTACTCTTGTAGAAGTCAAAATCCAGCCATGGGAATACAGAATCAACCTGTAGTGTCAAGCTCCTCACATTTCAGTTTGTTTTAAGTTCTGCAGTGCTTCCCAGACTGAAGTAATAATTCCACAGAAAGAACCGTGTCCTCAACAGTTGGGTAGGTCAGAGAGATTTTAGATGAACATGTAGAGAGATACAGTACAGTGAGATGTTATATTGAATTAGGTGTACAGAGTGGTTGCTAACCTCCCAGTAATTCTACAAACTAATCAGAAGTGTTCTGGATATGCCTAAGTCATAGAGTGTACAAATTTGTTCTTGCAAGCAGTTTGGTTAAAAGATATTTTTAGAAAAATGCCAAGTCCCTGTTAACCTACTTATTTAATCCACAGATTGAATGAAAATCTGGAATAGATAAAGTTAGCTGACAGAATGTTTTCCAAGGCCTACTTGTAAAGACAAGAACTCTTTCCCAGAAAATAGATAGCTGAATACAATGCTCCGTCCTAATTAAATACCTGAAAGTCAAATTTTCCTATTTTACAGGAGGACACCCAATCAAGATTTGATTCATGGTAATTTTCACTTCCTAGTGTTTTGTGCAAGAGGTTCAGCATTATAAAATTTGTTTGGCACTGTAAGAGATAGAGAAGAGGAAGTGCTACGTCTGGTCTCTTGAGAGACTGGCACAGTCATGCACTAACTTTGTTAATGGGCCATGAAAAGCTTCTCTATGCCAGATGTAGGATTTTCATGAGCGTTTAAGTTATTCTTTAGGTGGTTGTTCAGAGACAAGGCTGATAAGGTGAGAGAATTATATCTGAGGAGGCTTCACTTGAATAGAACTTCAGGCTGAGCTGTCTGTGAGATCACAGGTGTGTTAGAGAGAGAACCTGAGAGATCTTTTTCTATGTAAGCCAAGAGTAGCAAGGTCAACAGGTTCCAGTAGCAGAGTGAGCCAGATAAGATAGCACATCTAGGTGGTACATTATTATACAAAGTGTACTGGCAATATTAGGACATTTCTGTAGGAGCAGAGCAGAACAAAATAATTCCTAATTAGATTATTTAGGATATAGTTGTACATTGTGTGGTATGACAAATTAAACTGTAGTAATAAACCTGTGTAGTGGGAGGGGTGACATTGGTCCTCAGAAGCATATTATAGAATTCTGTTCTTCACATTTATGCAGTTGGCATGGTGAACGTATTCCCAAGAAGAGGTGTGCATTAAATGTACAGAATTATGGGAGTGGGTGACATCTAAACTATATATATATATATATATATATATATATATAAAATGTGGATGTTTCTGGGATGTGTTCCAGCATTATTTCTTGTAGAAACCATGGAAAACATGTGAAAGACAGGGGAGTCTATAATGTTCAGTGCAAAACGAGAGGTGAGCAGGAAAGATCCATCATAGTTAACTCTAGCACACTATAATGATGCTGTGTTGGATTCAGTTGACTTATTTTAAAGACATATTTTAATCAGTTCACTCCAAAGTTTCATTAAACATACAGGTACCAATATTTAGTGACATGCGCATGTATGTGTACGTACGTGTGTGTGTATGTGTATATGTGTGTGTGTGTGTTGTGTGTGTATGTGTGTGGGTATATATATATATAAATTTTGCTTGGTAAGAAAAGAAAATAACTTCCCTTAAAACGAATGCCACTATAATGATTGCAAGTAGCTGTTAACTAATAGAAATATATTTTTGAAAACAAACAAACAAATAGTAGACCGAGATACATTTTTCTGATTAACCACAGGTGAAAACCCCCACAGCTTTGAGCCAAAAAATGTACACATACACCCCCACTCTCTAGATACTGGTGGTATGAGTTGTTGTATGTATGCTCCAGCAGTTCCATTTGGCCTGGGAGTGCCACAGGATGGAAATTCCTGGCCCAGTTTTGAAACAGAAAAACACATACAATTAGTTCAGCTTTTTTGACCTTGGCCTCTGTTAGGGAGGAGAAAGGGGATGAACAAATAGCTCAAAGGATGCTGGCATGCTCATTCACAGGAAAGGAGGTAAAGAAGCAAGGTGAGGTGCCTAATGATAGGCAAGTGGAGGTATGGACTTTTTTGAATGAGGCTGCAGAGGCTATTCTTTAGACCAAGGGTACACAAAGTATTTTTCATGGAACCCATTTCTGTGGCTTCTGGTGTTACCTCCAACAAAATTTAATCAATTTAGAGCCAAGGCAGTAAGCCATAACACCACAGACACACTTGTTTTTTTACCATCCACTTCCAAGTCTCTCATTTGTATCGGTGTCTTCTCTCTGCTTGTTCATCTGTTTTCTCCTTTCTACCCAGTGCTTCCCCTCTCCATTCACCCCCTCCATTTGCTTCATTGGTAGTGCCTCTGTGTGCATTTCCCATCTCCTTCAAGATCCTGTTTCATTCCACTAATTCCCTCCTTCTGGGTCTCCATTTGTGTCTCTTCGTTGTTTCTTATTTAATCTTTCCTTTTCTCTTTTTCCCCCCCCCTGCAAACTTCTATCTCTCTTGCCTTTTCTCTGACACCCTCCTTCCCAGTCTTCATATTTCTCAAGACACACAAACAAAAACTTGCCCTTACCCATTTTCCCCCCATTCTACACCACTACAGTGAATACAGTGAACTGAGGTGATTATTAAAAACAATTTTATTGATACTTAAACTTTTCAGAATTTCCCAAAGATACTGCAAGCTTCCATGGCTGAGAAGCTTCCTGAGGTGTATGCATGCATGTGCATGTGAGTATGCACATCCACACAGAGGTTTGATCTTAGAGCCTTTTTGCATGAGGCAGGTAATTCACATTTGCATCAGGATAATAGTGCCTTTGTTTCTTGCTCATTACACAGTGTTGTTCTCCCATGGGAGACTGTTTTGAAATTAACAGAAAAAAATCAGTTAATGACCTCCTTTCTTGCTTTCTGTAGTGCTATAATGTGCTATGCAAAAGATTAATTGCATTTTTACACTAATTTTGGGTGGTCAGTAGTAGGGGAAACATAGAGGTTTATCACACTAGAGGGCAAACAGGATTTAAACAGGAATTAAACAGGAAATGCCCTGTGTTAAACATAAGGCATGTTAAATGCCCTATGTTAAACATAAGGCATTTCCTGTTTAATTCCTGTTTAAATCCTGTTTGACCTCTAGTGTGATAAACCTAATAGTGATCGGGAAAAGGAGAAGAAGAAGCCCCACTCACTCGCCTCTTTCCCCCCATTCTGTCCCTACAACACTATAATGCATGGTATGCTAATGGTGCCCTCATTTTCATTCTCTCTCTCTCTCTAATTCACACACACACCCATACACACACATGGATTGCACTGAAAATGTAGGAGGAAAAGCCAAGAGAGTCTTATAGTTTAATAAGGCATTAATGCTCTGCCTCTTTCTTGCTGTGTCTTCCTTTGGACATACTAATTGCTGTATGAAAATAGATCAGACAGATAGTGGTAGCTGCCCACTTTCATCAGCCAGTGATTAGTTTAGACTGAGAGCTACCTGCAAAGGGGAAAAAAGGCCTTTTTAAAAGTGATTTTATTTATATTTTGGGTGGTGATTATGATCATGGTGGTGGGGCCATCTGTGTGTGCATGTGTATGTGTGAACACCAAACAAGGAAAAGAGGTGGAAATAATGCTTTTGAGCTTATTATCTATTTTAGTACAAATGGATACTGCAATTCTGGAACTGTTCCAAAGAATGAAAGCAATCTCATGTGCAAGGAATGAGAGTGAAATAGCATTGAATAGCATTTTTACAAATCTATCACAATCACGGTTAGTGGGGACACGAGAGAGCGCCTTCTCGGTGGCTGCCCCAGAGCCTGGAACTCCCTTCCCAGGGAGACCAGAATGGAACCCTCTTTGTTGTCCTTCCAGCAGCAGGCTAAGACCTTCCTGTTCAGACAGACATTTGAAACAGAAGGTTTTTAAAGGACAAGCTGGGTTTTGTATTCTTTTAAATGTGTTTTAAACACATTTATCTTTTTAACTATATTTTATTCTTTTGTATGCAATCTGTTATAATATTGTAATAATTTAATTATGTTTTAATGTAAAACTTTCCTGTGTTTTTAATTGTACTGTTTTAATCTTGTAAGTCACTCTGAGTCCCAGATTTGGGGAAAGGGTGGGATATAAATAAATATAATCATAATAATATTATAATAATGCCCTTAAATTAGGAAGGAAATGGAGACACCATGTCTCTCTCCCACTCATCCTCTCTCTCTGGTGGAAGACTATCTGCCCACCAGATAGCTACCAATGATAGAGTTCCAAAATAAAGGGTTTTTAAAAAACAATAAATGCATTATAAATTTTATTAATGAATTCATTAAAAGTTTATAAAATTATCAGTTATTATAAAAGTAAAATTACTTGCTCATTACTTTAAAATATTGATTGGTTTAAGTTTTCTTTTTTCTCTCAGGAATCCTTTAATGCAATACAAACATTTCTGTCTTAATATATACAGGAATTCTTCCTGATCAATAACATTTGTGCTTAAACTTGTTCAACAGGCTGACCACACATTGGTCATGCCCTCATGTTGCTTGGCCACACCCCTTACACATTTACCAGTGTCTCTCTATTTGTATCGATGAAATGTTGGAGGTCATGTATGAATGATTAGAATAACAGTTCTTACAAATCTGTGGAGGTTTCAGAAGGTTTTTTCTAACCCCAGCTTATCAGACCATTTTGAATATCTACCGTATATATTCAACTATGTCGACCTCATGTATAAGTAAAGGGCAGGTTTTGGGACCAAAATAATGGATTTTGATATGACCCATGTGTCAAGGGTAAAACTTAGGACATTTAACAAAGGATGTAAAGGATTAAGCAAAAGAAATCAATGCGAAAGAACTTACAAAATTCCAGCTGGCATAATTGTTTATGTTCCTCATAAAGGCTGGTTGGCTGAGAAAATAGAGAGGGTTCAGTGATTCCAGGGCATGACACTCTTGCCTTTCACCAGGTAATGGTTCCTTATTTTAATGAGAGTTAAAGTACAGTACCTAAATTTACCCATGGATGTGTTGACTTTGTTGGATCAATTTTTTAACTTAAATTTCTAGATTTATACATGAGTATATATAGTAGGTTAATTACTTTTAAACCAGGGAACAGCAATTTTATCGAACAGTTCTGGCAACAATACTATGAAAATAGGTTACAAATATAATTGTAAAGAAATATTATTTATCATTCAATCCCTAAATTAGAGATTTCTTAGTCATAAATTAGAGCTTATCTTTTATGTAAATTGCAAGATTCATAGCTAGAACCCAGTTCCAAGGGTTGGGGAGGGGAAATCTGCCTAGGGAACACTGTTGACAGCATATAAAATTTTCTTCCAAAATTCTGTTCTTGTGCAGAATGGGGTGGATTGCTCATTGCCTTCTGATGCTTCAATGAGACAGCATCCAAGTACAGTAGAGTCCCGATTATCCAACATAAACAGGACCGAAAATGTCGGATAATCTGGAGGGTACAATAAAAGCCTTGAAATCACTATGAAAAGCCTTGAAATCATTATGAAAAGTCTTGCAATCATTTTGAAAAGCCTTCAGCTCACTGATCAACAGCTTGTTCTTGGGCCTGTTAAGGCTACTTTCCCATTGCGGCTGCCATTTTGGGGCATGTCTGGGGGCATGCCCTAATTCAGCCGACGTTGGATAATCTGGAATGTCGGATTACCGAATGTCGGATAATCGAGACTTTACTGTAGTTACTACTACTACTACTACTACTACTAATATTTTTTATTTCTAGCCCGCCCCTCTGAACAAGCAATCGGGGCGGGTTACAACAAGGTTAAAAAACAATACAAGTTAAAAAATCCCATCCCATTCCCCAGCCCCCCCCCCCTAAAATACGATTAAATCAGAGCAAAGTTAAAATAGCTAATTTAAACAATTAAAAATAAGCTAAAACAGCAACGAAAAGTTCAGACCTGGTGATCTTAGCTGGAGAGAAGGTGGAAACACACAAGACCAGCATTTTAGAGTCAGGAGGTGTTAAACATCTTCTGCGTAGGCATCTGGAAGAGATGCCTTAAAGCCTTCAAGGGATGGAATAAGACACATCCCATCTGATAGGTAATTCCACAGCTTGGGAGCGACAGCTGAAAAGGCCCTCTGGGAGGTCTGGACCACCCTGGTCTTCATGGGCTGTAGCAGATTCCTCCCAGAGGACCGGAGTGTGTGGGAGGGGGGGTTCATATGGGAAGAGGCGGACCCTCAGATAGGATGGACCCGAGCCATGTAGGGCTTTAAAGGTTAAAACCAACACCTTGTACTGTGCCCAGAAACTAATTGGCAACCAGAGGAGGAATTTAAGCACCGATGTAATGTGTTCTCTCCTAGATGTACCGGTGATGAGCTGGCTGCCATATTTTGGATCAATTGCAGTTTCCGGGTTAAGCACAAGGGTACCCACATGTAGAGCGAATTACAGAAGTCCACAGTTTCCAGGTCCCTCATCTCCAGAAAAGGGCGCAGCTGACATATCAGCCGAAGCTGATAACAAGCACTCCTGACCATCACATTCACCTGACTAGTTATGTGAAGCGACGGGTCAAGGAGTACCCCCAGACTGTGAACCAAGTCCTGTGGGGAGAGTGTGATTCCATCCAGGACTGGAAGTTGTAATCCCAAGACTGGTTTCAGGCCAATAACTCCGTTTTGTCTGGATTGAGCTTCAATTGGTTTCCCCTCATCCAACCTATTACCGCTGCAAGGCAGTCATTAAGAGGGGAGACGTCATCTGAGGTCTGAGCAGACGATCTGGTCACGGAGAAATATATCTGAGTGTCATCAGCGTACTGCTGACACTGAGCTCCGTGCCTCCGAATGATCTCTCCAAGCGGCTTCATATAGATATTAAGTAACATTGGGGACAGAATGGTGCCCTGAGGAACACCACAACTAAGCTCGATTTTGGAGGAGCAGCTGTCCCTGAGTCTCAGTCTTTGGGATCTACTGGAGAGAAAGGGTCGGAACCACCTAAGAGCGGTGCCGCTAATGCCTAACTCTCTCAGCCGATCCAAAAGGATGGAGTGATCGATAGTGTCAAACGCCACCGAGAGATCCAAGAGCACCAGCAGGGTCACACTACCCCTGTCGATGCTCAGGCGGAGGTCATCAGTCAGAGCAACCATGGCAGTCTCCACTCTATATCCCACCCTGAAGCCAGTTTGGAATGGGTCAAGGTAGTCGGCTTCATCCAAGACAGCTTGGAGTTGAAAGGCGACCGCTCTCTCTATCACCTTGCTAAGAAAAGGTAGCAAGGATACTGGTCTATAGGCTTCTTCAGGAGAGGCTTGACGGCTGCCTCCTTCAGAGAAGATGGAACAATGCCTTCCTTGAGGGATGCACTGATCACCTCCCGAAGGAATGTCTTCAGTGCATCCCCTCCCTGGACGACAAGCCAAGATGGACCTGGATCGAGAGAGCAAGTCATCTTTTTCACACATGCAAGGAGCTTGTCCACATCATTGGTACTCACCGATTGGAACTCATCCAGTAAACTGACAGCAACGGAGTGGCTGGACACCTCACTTGTGGATTCTGAACACATATTGGCGTCCATGTCGGCTTTGATCCGAGAGATTTTATCCGCAAAGTAGATGTTAAACGCCTCACAGCAGGCTGTTGTAGGCTCTAATAGGGGGTTTTGCGTGGGAGGAACCCGCATCAATTCCCCCACAACCCTAAACAACTCTGCCGGGCGAAACTCTGTGGACGCAATGCGTGCAGAACAGAGAGATCTCCGCGCTGCACGCAAAGCCTCTCCATAACTGCGAAGATGCAGTCTATACAGAGTTCTGTTGGATGAGAGCTGAGTCTTTCGCCATTCGCACTCTAGTCGTTGTCCAGTCCGCTTCATTTCCCTGAGATCTTCTGTGTATCAGGCTTTGCGGTTTGGAGCGAGCTGGAAAGGACGCTCAGGAGCGATTGTATTGATAGCCCTGGTGATGTTTGTGTTCCATGTGTGGACCAAGGCCTCAAGAGAACTTCCAACCAGCAAACTCTCTAGGGCTTTCCGGAAACCAATTGGTTCCATAAGCCTTTGAGGGTAGATCATTCAAATAGGTCCACCACCCCGGAGGGATGGAAAGTGGCCTTCAGTTCCAACTTGATCAGGAAATGATCCGTCCATGACAGAGCAGAGGTCATGGTTACCTCTGCCCACGGATACTCCTGTTCTGTAGTAAAAACCCCATCGAGTGTATGACCTGCGCAATGCATAGGCCCATCGACCAGTTGGGAAAGGTTCATGGATGCCATGGAATCCATGAACTCCCAAGTCACTCCAGATAATTCAAACAAACTTGTTTCAAGAGGGATGTTGAAGTTGCCCAGAACCAAAAGTCTGGGTGACTCCAACAGCAGCTCAGAAACCAGGTGAGTCAACTCGGCTGGGGAGTCTGCTAGAGAATGGGGTGGCCGGTATACTAGCAGAATCCCCCGACTGTCCCTGGTCTTCAGGCTTAGGTACATGTACTCTGTGTGGGCTATTTTTCAGACAAGCTTCCTGATCAAGGTTAAGTTGGTTCTGTGGACTATGGCCACACCGCCCCCCCCCCCCCGCCCACTTTCCCTTATCTGCTCACTAACCATGTAACCGGCCGGGAGCGCCTGCGCCCACGTGGCAGCGCTAGCATCTGCCAGTCAGGTCTCGGTAAAGCTTGCTAGGTCAGCTTGTTCATCCATGAGAAGGTCGTGAATGATGTCAGTTTTTCCCTTGGCTGACCTGACATTACAAAGGAGCAGATTAAGGGATTATGGTGTGGTTGGTGCGCTGTCCACCTTATCCCAGGAAACAGAGTGAACTGAAGAGGGGATAGATACCAAACATCTATTCCTACTTCTTTTGTAACATCTGTTCACTCTGTTGCCGCCATACCTTCCCTTCCCCCACACTACCTCAGTGTTCGCCCCCTGGCTGTCTGGCTCCATTATCTAAAGAATGGTAAGAGAATTCCAGCAATTCACCCAATGACAACTCAGTGCAGTTAACAACAGTACAGCAAGGAGGAAATGTCATAGATAAAAGTGTCCTCCAGGTCCGGGTCCCAACTGCTGTCCAAAGAAGTAATACAAAAATGTCCTCCAAAACATAGAAGTGGTCATGAGGACAACTGGGGTACTAGCTAACTAAAAATAGTATTTCAGGGGGAAAGTTGTTAGATTCCTCCTGCCAAGCTCCACCTCTGGGCCACACCACTTCCTGGTGTTGGGGGGAAGGGCGGGAGAGTCCTCCGTGGCCTGTGCAGGCCTGCTTGCTCGCTGCTCACTCGCTGCCGCTGATCGGAGGGTGTTCCTGTTAATCTCAAAAGAGCCTCAAGAGGCGTTTATGAAAAGGAATGCGGCCGCTGAAAAGCTGCTGAGCGGCTTTGAAGCCTCAGGTGTGATGGGGGTGGGCCGCTGATGGAAGGAGGCTGGCCCTCTCCCCGCACCCAAGTCTGTGAGCGCTGGTGCCGCTGAAGAGCCGCTGGGTGGTTTTGAAGCCTCAGGTGTGGTGGGGTCAAGCCGCTGGCGGAAAGATGCTTATAATATAAATAGATTATTAATATAAAATATGGACATAATTGATTCTACCTTGAGTATGAGGTTTTGACAATCTATTAACTTGATAGCTTGTAGAGTTAGAAGAGGTATAAACTAGCTATTGTAATCCAGTAAGAACTAAAGAAAATCCTTTGTCAGTCTGGATCTGTTGCAAAGGAAAGCAGAGGCTGCTCCTCCTCCATTTGCTGGTCAGATAGGGGACATTGTAACAAAATATAATTTGTGGGGTCCAAAAATGTGACTATAGATTGCTACATTTTTTGTGTTTGAGGCAAGTTGATAAATTAGTGGCATACCTCACTTAACAAAGCCTCTGACAAAGAAGCTAATTTTTCCTATCCTGGTCTTGTTTTTTTCTATCTTGTCCCCCCTCCCCTCCCCCTTACTCTTACACTTTCTTCAGTTAAAAACAAAACGTATAGCTAATTTTTTCCCATTGTGCTTTAAAAAAATTAGAAAGGATCACTTGTATTTCCATGAGAGTCTTTAATGCATCTTTGTGTGTCTTGCTTGTTTACCACTGTTAACATCCTCTTCATTTGTAAACATCCTCTCTAGGAAAATTAATGACTTGTGTTCTCAATTTACAACTCTCTTTTCAGAAAGGCTAATGCCATTGCTATTTATTCCTCCCAATATAATAGCTTCTTCTTTTGATAAAATTGCTTTGGAAGAAATTGCCCCTTGGGTCGATGAGGAACAATTCTTTGCAATTTTCATTTTTTAAAAGCATATTTAACCGATATTCAGTAATCATTCCTTACACCATTCCTGTGTTGTGACAAATGACATAAAAGCTTAATTGCCCCATTTTCCAAAGTGGCTGCTGATTACAGGATTTAATTTATTGCTCTCTAGAAAAGCTGAAATTAAAAGCTCCTAAAATCAGTATTTTTTAAAAAAGAACTTTTGTGATCTATTAATGGCAGATGTTGATGTTCCCTTCAAGTCATCTCTGACTTTTGTTGACCCTAAGGCAAAGCTATCGCTATTTTTTCTTAGCAATATTTATTTAAACCATTTATTTATTTATTTATTTGCATTGATGTGTAGGACTACACCGATATAGGACTAAATCTGAAAATCAAGTAGCAAAATGCAGTTCAGATGTTATCGCCACTAGCTTAAATAATAATTGTTCATGAAAAAGTGCTCCTTTTAAGTTAGTTGTTTTGGTTGAACTTAGGTTAATTGAAGGATTTGCTTCTGAATGGTATTTCTTCCACTATAAAATAAAGCTGTTAAAAAGAAGCAACTAACACTGGATACTGGTCTAACAATGAATAACTGCTAATAAACTGTTAAAGTTAAAATGTTTAAATTTAAACATTTATTGTTGTTCTAGTAAAAGGGCTGAAAAATAGTAATAATAGCCAGGCTTTTAAAAAATTTGAATAACCATTTTGAAAAAACAACAACAATCAGGCATCTTTTTTTAAAAAGAAAGTCAATTGCTTTAAACCAGATGACTTTTTAAAAAGTCTCCTTGTATTTTACCCTGATTAGGGAGTATTTGGGTCATAGTGAGGTTAGAAAAGAATTCCAACCTCCACAATGACCAAACAAGTTGTGTTGCAATAGTGTAAGGAACTTTCAACATTATAACTCATTAACAGGATGCCAGCCCAGATTTCTAATGATATCAAATAATTAAACTCCTCCTTATACAAACAATAT
The DNA here is from genome assembly GCA_034509955.1 of Urosaurus nigricauda. Taxonomy (NCBI): domain Eukaryota; kingdom Metazoa; phylum Chordata; class Lepidosauria; order Squamata; family Phrynosomatidae; genus Urosaurus; species Urosaurus nigricauda. The sequence goes on from JAOEGL010000001.1 coordinate 100,333,498, forward strand.
TATTATTATTATTATTATTATTAATTTTCCTGCTTCTTCCAAGGATTGAAGCAGGATTACATCATCAAAACACAGTACAATACAAAATATAAACTATAAAATACCAACACTGAATTAAACATTCCTGTTAGTTCCTTAAAATATACAAGTAGCTATCTTCCAACGATCATCGTTGAAAGTGGAACATTAGTTATGATTTTATATAGATTCAGAAGAGATCTATCTTAAGTGCATTCTTGAAGGCATCCAATGTGGTAATAAGTCAGATTTCTTCTGGTAGACTATCCCACAATGTGGGGACTGCGGCTGTGAATGCTCTGTGGGAAGTAGATGTTAATCTCGTAACATTCCAGTAAATTCTTCCCAGATGTTCTGAGTGTGCGGGGTGGATTGTGTAGGGAGAGGTGTCCGAGCCATGTAGGGCTTTAAAGGTAATAACCAGCACCTTGTATTGCACCCGGAAGCTAATTGGCAGCTAGTGTATTGATTTTGCAAACCTAGATGCATTGGTGACCATGGTCAAACCTAGCTGTGTTGGTGACCAATCTTGCTGCCGCATTTCTTTTGAACTTGGTACAAGGGTAGCTCCAAGTAGAGCAAATTACAGAAATCTAGACGAGAGATTACCAGTGCATGTACCACTGCTTCAAGGTCCTTTTGGTCCAGAGAGGGACGCAGTTAGTGTATCAACTGACATTGGTACCAAGCATTCATGGCCATCGCATCTACCTGAAATGACAACTGTAGAGATGGATCCAGGAGTACTCCTAAACTATGAACTTCATCCTTTAGGGAAGTGTGACCTCGTCCAGGACTGGTTTGCAAATTTCCATCCCTGGACCTGGGGTACCTATTGCTAGTACCTCTGTTTTTTTCTGGATTCAACTTGAGTTTGTTTTCCCTCATCCAACCCATTACCAACCCAAGACTGGCATACAGAGGAGAGATGCCATCCTTAGTCACTGCATCAGTCAGAGACATAGAGAAGTAGATTTGGGTGTCATCAGCATACTGATAACACTGCACCCCATGTCTCTGGATGATCTCTCCCAGTGGCTTCATGTAAATATTAAATGGCATTAGGAACAGAATCACACCTTGAGGGATGCCCAATTTGAGTTCCCTCTTGGACAAATAACTGTCTCCAAGTGACACCATCTGGAATCTTTCCAAGAGGTAGGAACAGAACCACTGCAGTTCAGTGCCCCTGTTTTCCAACTCTCTCAGGCGTTCCAAAGGATACCATGGTCAATGATATTGAAGGCCCCTGAGATGTCCAAGAGCACCAGCAGGGTCACACATCCCCTGTCAATGCCCAGACAGAGGTCATTAACTAAAGCGACCATGGCCGCCTCAACTCCATATACCGCCCTGAAGCCGTTTTGAAATGGGTCCAGATAATTGGCCTCATGCAAGATAGCCTGGAGCTGGAAGGCAACTGCCTTGTCGATCACTTTGCGCAGAAATGGTAATAACGAGATCGGTCTATAATTGGCCCTCACCAGGGGATCCAGGGAGGTTTTTTTTTTTTTAAGGTCTTATTATTGCTTGTTTTAATTTAGGTAGAAATATTCCCTCCCTGAGGGATACATTTATTATGCATTGTAATAATGTCTTCATTGCAGTCCCTCCCCCCCGGATGGCCAACCATGATGGGCAAGGATCGAGGGGGCATGTTGTCCTCCTTACTCTTGTCCACTTCATCATGGAATCTTGTCCACTTCATTGGTATTTATAAACTCAAAATGATCCAGTCTACTATAGGTCTCAGAGTCACTGGACACATCTCTTTCTGTTTCTGCAAAAAAGTCATTGAAAGCATTACAGCAGGCTTTAGTTGGTTCCAATAAGGAGTTCACGGTCGGGGGCAATTGAGTTAACTCTTTAACCACCCTGAACAGCTCTGCTGGATGAGACTCCACAGATGCAATACATGCAGCATAGAAAGAATTCTTTGCTGCATCCCCTGCCACTCCATAGGAATCCAATAAGTTCTCATGGAGTGTCTTGTCAGGCATAATTCTAAGTAGCATGATGTAATGGTTTGTGTTGGACTACCAGGGTTTCATTCCCTGCTTGGCCATGAAACCCACTGGTGACCTTGGGCAAGTCATATGCTCTCAGTCTTAAGGAAAAGCAATGGCAAGCCTCCTCTGAACAAATCCTGCCCCCCCCCAAAAAAAAACATGATAGGTTTGCCTTAGGGTCACCATAAATTGGTAACATACACACATTCAACAATGTGGTCATTTTGATATGTTAAATTAAATCATGATAAATCAAAATTTATTTTCCTTGGCAATCTATGTTTATTCTTTGAAAAATCTTTTTTCTTATTAATATAAAGTCCATATAAGAAATGAGAACCTTGGAAATAATAGCATTTTGACCAGATCGTGGTGATGTTGGCAGTAGGTTTATTTTAATTTTAAGAAACAGAGGTGTGGTTGAATCTCTTTCTTTGGAGATTTTTAAATAGAAGCTGGATGGCCATTTGTCAGGAGTGCTCTGACTGCATTCCTGCATGACAGGGGTTTGGACTGGATGGCCCTTGTGGTCTCCTTCAACTCTATGATTCTATGCTTTTCCTAATAAAAAGGAAGAGAAGTGCCAGTCATCAATTTCTGTTGTGATAAGAGTTTTGTTGTTGTTGCTGTGTGCCTTCAAATTGTTTCTGACTTATGGTGACCCTAAGGCAAACCTATCACAGCAAAATAAATGTTCAGTGTAGGGGGGTTAGCCATGTTATTTTATTGCATCATAACCAACACACACATGATACTTTAAAGCCTGTTTTCTTTGTCAGAAACTTCCAACTATGTTTATGGGAGAAGTTTGCTTTTTAGTTTGCTTCTCCAAATTTTCCTAGCTAAGTTCCAGAATAGTTCAATTTAATTTCTGTACTCTCCCTACTGTATGTAACTACTGCCTCCACTAGAAGATCATTGTCATTTTAACAGGTTGAATTTTTAAACTGTATTGTATTTAATCCTGTTTTAGAGGGGGGGGGGGGTTTCCAATTTATTGCTATGAATTTGGAGTGGGTATTTGGAAAGTTAGCACAACAAGAGAGAAATAACCCATGTATTTAGGAGGGCTCGCAGATGGTGAGGCCAGAACACCAATGACTTGCCATAATGAGGCTGTTTTTGATGACAATTCTCCATCAGCATGATATGTGCTAAAGTTCATAGCCACCTGATACTACTTAAAATAAAAGAATAAGATTATGTAGGGGTTAAATAAAATACCCATGCATTGCCAATATGCATCTTCTACATTAGGATTATTTGACTCATGGCTCAGCCTTTGCCATGTTTATGTGGCCATAAATTCCAATTATTTCATATGGACTTCCATGTGGAAAGCGTAGAATCAAATATAGTGGCAACACAAGGAAATAAAAATTAGCTGCCAATAGACCTGTTTACAGCTATAGAATACTGTCAGGCTGACAAAGAATACACCTGAGCAAGGCAATGATAATTCTTCAGGACAGATATGCCTGCAAAGATGTGGCAATTTGATGTGAAAAAACATATGTATCAGAAGCTTTGTTCATAATACAAAACTTGCAGTGAACAAGCTACTTCAAGATGTTCAGAGACATTTCAGTTTTAAACTGCTCCAGTGGACAACAGATAACTTCATATTTTTATCCTGTTCCATCAGCTGTTAGCAGTTTGTGAGCCCACAGATGAGCTGTCATTGTAGGTTGGTCCCTGGAGAGCTATTTATGCAGTCAGGAAGATAAGTAAGTAGAGATAAGAAAGCTGACTGAGAAATAGTGTAGGCAAAACTTTCTTTGTTCTACCTACTACTCAAGGGAATGGAAACCTGAAAAGCCCTCAGATTGCATACCCAGATCATATTGTATAAGACATGACCCCTTCTATCTGGCATACTTTTATCTAGCATCCTTTCGGGTTGTTACCTACTGCCTGCCAAAGTAAGCCAATGATGAATAGCTTGTATAGTAGCCACCCTCCACTTTTTTAAAAGCACTATTGAATTTCATCAGATAGTAAAGTGGTCTTTCATTTCTCTTGTCCTTTTTCATTTCAAGGACAGCTCATCAACATTTCCTGATATACTTCTAAATTTTAGAGCTATTACACTGGGCCAGTTTCAGCTAGTGTATACTGCAAAGGTGGAGGGTGGACAATCTGCTAGGGCTAGTAAGGAAGACAACTTGTCCTCTTGATCCCTGTTCCTCTTGGCTGATGACCCACAAAGGAGATACCATTAGATTTCAGTTGCAATGTATTATTAATGTATCTCCCAGGGAGGGAAGTTTTCCATCTTGTTTAAAAGAAGCAATGGTATAACCACTTCTAAAAAAACCTTCCATGAACCCCCTGAACTGAAGCAACCGTAGACTATCAAATATCCTTTTTGTGGGCAAAGTGATCAAGAGGACATTTGCCTTCAAACTCTAGGTAGTCTTGGATGGTAAGCAGGTTTCTAGACTCATTTCAAACTGGCTTCAGAGCAGGATACAAAGCTGAAACTGGTATGGCCACCTTAATACAGTGGTCCCCAAACTGTGCCTTTTGTACTTAAGCTCCCAGATGCCTCAGCCTTGTTAGCAAATAGTCTGGGATTCTGGGAGCTGAGGTCCAAAATCCCTTAAGGAGCACAGTTTGGGGACCACTGCCTTAATGGATGATATCTACCTCAACACCGAAAGAGGGAGTATGTCCCTGCTACTACTCCTTTCCACCAAAATCCAAGGAGGCTCTCCTGGTCCTAACCTAGTGTCTCTCATCAGTAATAGACTGGATGAGGGCAAACAAATTGAAACTTACTCCCGACAATACAGAGGTGTCCCTGGTCAGTCAAAATGCAGATCAAAAGGCAGAGCATAGGGATTCAGCCAGTGTTAGATGGGGTTACACTCCTCCTGAAGATGAAGGTTTGCTAAGGTTAGGACTAAGCTTTGAATCTAGAGGCCCAGGTCTCAGCAGTGGCCATGAGTGCTTTTGCACATTTAAAGCTTGTGTGCCAAATGCACCCATTTCTTGAGACGCTGGATCTGGTTATGGTGTTACACTTCTTAATTACGTTCTGTTTGTACTATGTAATACACTCTACATGTGTTTGTGTTTAAAGAGAGTTCAGAAACTTCAGCTGGTCCAAAGAGCTTCAGCCAGAGTGTTAACTGGGGCAGTTTAACAGACCACACAATGTCCCTATTGAAACAGCTCCACTGGCTGCCAGATTGTTTCTGAGTACAGTTCAGAGTCCTGGTTATGACCTATAAAGCCCTATATGGCAGGTCCAGACTAGCTGGCAGACCTTATCTCCCTGTATGAACAGCCTGGGCTCTGAAATCATCAGGAGATGCCTTTCTCTCAATCCTACCATCATCACAAGCAGGAATTGGTGGGAACATGAGAGAGGACCTTCTTGGTGGTTGCCTTTAGACTTTGGCAATCCTGTCCCAGGGAGGCTAAAATGGCCCCTCCTTCCTGTCCTTTTGTCAAAGGGCTAAAATCTCTTTAAGACCACCTTTTAAAACAAATTAGAGGGTGCTGCACTATTTTAATTGTACTGTTTTTAAAAGCTTTTATTTTTAATTGCATTTTATTCATTTAATGTGTAGTGTGTTTTAATAATATAATAGTTTAATCCAATTTAATGCTAATTTATTTGTATATTTTTAATTGTATTGTTCATTTATATTGTGAGCTGCCTTCAGTTCCCAAATTTTTGGGGAAAGCAGGATATACATATAACAACACAAACAAAACAACAACCATTTTCAGTCCCCTTCCCACACAGTTTGGAGTGACTGGACGAATGGGGATGACAATAGGTCCTGTGGTCCCCCAGAGTACCCATTTGGGCCAATGCCTCCCCCCCCACACACATTCCTAAATTACGCTATTGCCAAATGGGGAATTATAATGATAAATGTTCAGTCTCAAGAAGATACAGTTCTCAGTTGAGAGTTGTTTCTAGTCTTTCTAATCTAGAATGTCATGTCTTGCTTCAAGCTACCTGTCTCTAGAATTTTTAGATGCTAAACCTGCTACACCATTCATCAACATTATCTGTAATGAAATAAAAACCTTATTTAGATGGTTGATGTTATTTTTAAGAAACATAAACTTATAAGAGTAATTGTCTCATTCACAATCAGAAATATTTAGCAAATAGATGATTCAGTAGTTATGCTGCTCAATATCTGCTACTTTTCTGGAGGTCCATTGTAGCTGCTGTTCAGCTCTTGTTACTTGTCCCCTTCTTCCTCCCATATAGTTACCTCCATGGATCTTCACTTTTTCATTAGTGTTTTCTGAAAGACAAAAGAAAAAAAGCCTTTAGTGATCAGTGAAAAGTTAAATAAATAAATACATATGTTGGCATATCAGTTATCTCAGGCTAGCCTGTAATAAATCTTTGACTTGGATATATCCTTTAATAATTGTTTTGATTTTTGGCTGTACTTTTTCTATTCAGTTACCTTCTCAAACAAGTGATCATGTCAACCTTCTTCACCCTTTTTGTAATCTTGAACTATCTGTTTCCTAGCAATGCCTTGTCATTAAAGTTAACAGGTACATGATAAACTTGAACATTTGCCTTATTTAGCAAATATCACTCAAATTCCCATGAGTGTAAGCAATTTGGCCAAGTTGTTATTTTAATCATTTGTCTCATCCTTGTTACAGGTAACATAGTAAATGTTATTGAATGTTTGTTCAAAGCCTAAGGTTACAGAAAGGCAGACTTTCTGACCCTTGGCAGTGTCTGCAGTATTTCTCTGAATTAAAGTTTAAAAGATTCTGTTTGATTGACCATCTTGCTTTTATATAGATGTAGGATAAAAGAAACCCAGAACTTATATCAAAGAAGCCTTTCAATTTTTTTAGCACACACACGTCAGAGTTTGCACACACTACCTCTCCCTCTTACTGGAATATAACTATCTATTAGAGGAAAATCATGTGTGCTAAGGCAAACATGAGGTTCCAAACCTTAATATCCTTGTAAGGCAAAACAAAAGCTAGGAGGGGTATTTTTCAAGCCAAATTGATGGGTTGGATAGTGAGAGTGCTTAATTCTAACACCTTCTCATCCCATGCAACAATTTTCTGGATCAGTTTTTCACTTACTTTTGTCCACACCTGGGTGTTGGTGCTGGAAATAAGCCAGATTGAAAAATAGTCTAGGCAGAGGGAAGTGGAAGGTTTATGAAATAGAATTCATGGCTGAAAAAAAAGGCTGTCAGTTCTTTTTTGCAAGCTCTGCCTAAATCCACAAAAGGAAGGAGAGCCACTCCAACCTTGGAAAGCTAAGCAAGGGCGGCCCTAGTTAGTACTTTGGTTGGGGGTCTGCCAAGGAATACCAGGTGCTGAAGGCTATATTTCAGAGGAAGGCAATGGCATAACACCTTGAGTATTCCCCTCCCAGGAGAACGCTATTAAATTTATGGAGCCACCATATGCCAACAGGCAACTTCAAGGCACATACATTACAAATGTACATGAACATCTTCTCTGGGAATACTTCTTCTTTGTCCTGGACTCATGTTACCATGGCAACAATGGGTCCTGTTTCCTTGATGTACCAGGGTAATGTGCCTTTCTTTTCTTGTTAGCAAATGAATAAGCAGAAACGAATCTCTCCAGTCGAGTTAAATCCAATCTAGTTCAAGTCACAAGATGAAGGAGGAATTCTCCAGCCATTTGCATGTATCAATGGAATAAAGAGCATGGCTACACTATTAATACTGATTGGCTCCTGTGTTCTCTTCATGACATAATGTGAAGTGCTTTCTCTCATACAAAACTGTGTTCAGGTTTACAGAGGAAGATGTATTTTATGTGATATATGTAGTATCTACTATCAATGGCCTGAGTGCCATTGGAATTCCATATCCTTCTTGGTGCGTTAATCAAGAGCTCTGGGTTGGTTTAGATTCCATGCTGCTGAAGGCAGTTGTAAGCCTCCCGATGGTTTGCCTCTGAACAACCAGTGGCTTGGACTCTCTCAAACTGCATTGGCCCTTGAGGCATTTTCAAGGCACTGCATAAGAAAGAAAGAAAGACCTCTGTATCAAGGAATTTAGTCCTAGCTGTGCTTACCATTCCTTTATTTATAATATATCAGATACCCTGTTTTTTCCTTGACAAACAGTGGGATATATGATCATGGAAAGACAATAAAAAGTCAAGCATTTTCTTTCACTCCTAGGCTGTCCAGTACCAGAGTATAACAATTCCCTCGACTTCTTTTTGCATTTCCACAAGCCATGACTTTTTCTGAAGATAATTGAAATGGCTGCAGTCATGCCTTCAGCTTCCAGGGTGGGTTACTGTTAAGGTGCTCTAACTAAGGCAGCCTTTGGATCTTGGTTAACCCAGAATATGCCTTGCAGAACTATGATTGCAGCTGGCTAATCAGAAAATGTAACTTGAACATTATAATGCTGTATTGCTATATTGTTTCCTCACTCACTTCAAAGAATTCTGTTTCATTTTTAAAGACATAAATAGTTTGGGACCAGGGTACCACAAAAATGACCCATATGAATCTAACATTCAAGATAATCAAGTAAAGCCTGTGTATCGTTCTTAATCAAGTAACGCCAATGTGTTTCTACTACATATGTCCAACCATTTGAAGTACTATGTATAGGCATGAGGAATAAGGCCTTTGCTGTGTGTCACCAAAACATTGGAACAACCTATCAAAATAAATTTGCTTTGTCTCAGCACTGCCATCATGGTGGAAGACTCAGTCATAGGCAACGTACCAGCCAAGATGTTATACAAAAACTGTACTCAATGGGAAACAACATGAAATTCCAAAATTAAATAGAGCCACATATTTAACCCCACCACCACCACCATCATACAAAAGGACAGAACATTCTTTTTTGCTGACTGACAAATTTGTCAGAGTTTGGAAAAGTTATTTTGGAGCTATAACTTCCAGAATCATGCCACCAGTATTCTGAGATTTTTGGAGTTGTAATCCAAAAATAGTTTTTCCAGGCTCTGAGTTTTAATTATATTTCTTTCTCCTTCTCTTCAAAGACTTTGTGTGTATGTGTGGCAATAATAATAATAATAATAATAATAATAATAATAATAATAAAATAAGGACATAGCATAGCACTCTAGCAAAGCTGTTTCTTAATCTGTTTAACACAGATGCACAAATCATTGCTTTGAAAAATCTGTTTGTATCATGGGATCACACAGCAATTGTGCACTTGTTCCAAATTTTTCTTTAATGTGACTCAGAAAATCTGGAATGCTTCTCTCACTATTTTTGTGATCATGTCTTTTGACAAAACTGACTGTTTACCAAACTGAAAAACAACCCCATACCTTGGGACTTGATTCTTAATACAGTATGATTAAGGCACAGTGGAGTAGACACAGAATGCTTTAACAAGGCACAAACATTGCTGCATTACTCATTGTCAGTTTTTGGCTGGAACTGATTGCACTGTCAAAATAACTTACCTATTTTAAACTGAAAGGGAACCTGTGCTGCTGTTATGCCACCATTTTTCACTTTCTACTGTACTATGTCATCTGAAGCCTAGCTCACTACTCTCCTATGCCACTGTTTGTGTTTACTGTGCTGTGTCAAACAGTGCCACTGTTTCTCAGCATTGTATCTCAGCACTAGTGCTACTATCTCAGTGGCTGGTTAGTTGGTTGGGTTAATTGTATCATCCTTCTTGTTATCCCACCTAAGATCTGAGAATGCAAAATTGTAAAAAGGACTAATGACAGTCAGTTAATTCAACTGGATAAGCTGATAAATGGATCAGATAAGGTAATATATGCTAATTCTGAAATAATCTAGTAGATAATTTTTTTCGAAGATGTGAAGGATTGAATCTGGGCCGACCAGCATGCAAAGTATGGGTTGTGCCAGTTAACTGTATCCTTCCCCTCCCTGACTAAGGCTATGTTGTATGCTTGACTGTCAGAATCATGAAGTTTGGGCTTCTAAAAACTATGGCATATTGTGGATTTTATTACATTCCAGTGACAGGATGTAAAACAAAATTCTGAGCAAGCAGGGCTACAGTGTGTTGCCTACTAATTAGGAGCAAACCTAATGGGATTTGTGTGGGGCAAACTGAGTATAGGATTTGACTTCATGAACATTCTGTGCTGTAAGTAACCATATGCATACATTTTTATTAATGAAACTCATGCTTCTTCCCATTTTCTCAAAGCAAATTTAAATATACTTATGTGTGTGATGGGGAGCATAAAAAGCAACAGTGCTCAATGAATCGGTGCATGAGTTTTAATGAAATTCTTTTTTCTTCCTCGACTGTTCTGACATAGCATAGAAGTGGCTTCTGTTCTTGCTGTAACTTCTTAAGAACTCAGAAAACAGAATATAGATATATAAAGTAAGCAACTTGGAATTTAAGTAATTAAGACACAGTGCATTATTTTTCTCATTGTTTTGTGCACAGATAACACAGCATTTGTGCAAAAACAAGAAAATAACTGGACTGGGAAGATGCAGACCATGGCTGTGCCAGAATTACTAAAGAAATTTCCATTGGAAATAAGCTTCTATTGCACTGTGGTTGTTTCCAAACCACTTGTATTCAGTCAGCATGGCTCTACCCAAGGAGAACACTTGGATGCTCTGGATGGCTTTGGAAATTCACCCAGTACAGTTACAACAGAAATGTTAGTGATTCAAAGTTCTGAAACTGTTTTTTGGGGTCCTATTCCTTACTATAGGGCAGAGGCTCCCAAACCTGGACCTCTAGATGTAGTTGGACCTCATCTCCTATGGGTCCAAGCAGCGTGTTTTTTGGTTAGGCATAATGGGAATTGTCGTTCCATAATACAGGTGTCTCAGGGGCAGTACAGACGGGCGGCTCCATGCTACCCATATTTGTGCTGCGTCTGTATTGCAGCATCCGCATGCTGCAGCACAGATGCACTGTTTTTTGAGATGTAATAGCCATGTCTCTTCCGTCCACAGGCATGTGGGCCCTTGGGTGCCCTTACGTCACGAGCCTTGTCACATAAGCATGGTGATATTAGGGCTCGGTGCATATGGACGCTGAGCATTATCGAGCCCTAATATCGCCACTAATGGCCCGTGTGTACCGGGTCTTAGGACCCAAGTCTGAGAACTACTGCCCAGGTCACTTCCTATTATCTCTCTTCAGCATTTTCTCAAGTTCAGCAGCAACACTGAGTATTTGCACACATATTTACATAAGCCTTTAATCTCCAGAGTAATAAGTTGTTTGATATTAGGCACTTTTGGTACTGTTAGGTAGGCTTTGCAGTCAGTGGAGCTTAGTAGTCAGCATCAGTTTATTCTATTTTATGAAAACAATCTTTTGAATTCCTTAGGAAGATTGTCTTGTATCCTGAGAGCTCTGCAAGGAATGAAATTAAAGCAGAAAGGGTTTTCCATGTCTACCTTCTGTTGTGCCCTTAAGCATTAACAGAGGACTTTACTGAATGAAATGAGATGGGCAAGGAGGAGATACTTAAGTATGATTTGGGATAATTCCCCATTTCCAGTGGGAACAATCCCATTACAATTCAGTAGGGTCTCCTGGGACTGTGGTAGGGGGTGAAGAAGTATCATTCCATTCACTGATCCATTCCACTGATTTTGGAATGAAGTCCATCCCCCACCCCCCACCCCAGAAACAGAGGAGAAATGCCGTAGTATTTTGCTAACTATAAGACCACTTTGTGCAAGAAACAAAGCAAACTAATTTTTTTCCCTCCCTCCCACTTTAATGTTGTATTTATGTCATTGCCATTGTTCTGTTAGGCAAGAACCTGAATGGAGATGGAAATCTGAAGGTTGTAATGTAACTATAAATTGGATATTTCTAGACGTAGTTAGGCCATCATCATGCAATTTCAGCCTATGATTTCATCTAATTGCAGCAGCTCAGCAACAGTAGTCATGATTCCTAAATCTCATTACAGGCCTTTTATGTTGTGTGTTCCACATGTAGTCCTTCTCCTGCCCCTTTATTTTAAGGTCTTAATGCAGCCATTTTAGGAGCAGCATTTATAATATTTAAGGAGATTGTTCCCATGTGATAAATATTCAAAGTGAAATACTGGCTCATTATGGAGAAATAATGAAGCAAACATCAGGGTGATGAATCAATTTAGCCAATGTAATATACACAGAGAAAAGTGAGATTCTGTGCTGTTCAAGCAAATAATTAAGAAAAATTTCTAACTTGGGCAGTGTTTTTCTTTTAAAAAGGCGTAGTCAATAACTTTAGGAAATTTTGAACTTGCTTATTCTTTTTCTTCTTACAGAATTATAGGCTAAGTCCCACTGTTAAGTCTCCACTTGCATAGATCCAGTGAATCAAACATGATATGTCATTATTGTGTAAGTTTATTATTTATTTGTTTGCAAGTTGTTGCAGTGTAAGTTTATTGTATTCTTATTGGCAAATATTTAGGGATTCCTTAAATCCAAGAATTTCAAAGCTATATTTGTCATTAAAATGTACAATATAACCAAAACACAAGTGCACAAAACACAACAGACCAATTCCTTTTGAAGTCCAAGAAATATATGTAGGCTTGCTCAAATAAATATATTTTAAAATATTTATTTTTTAAAATTAGATTGACTGGCTTTATTCTGGTAATAACCAACAATTTGATTTCATCCTATATCTGCTATTTCTTGCATAAGCCAAATAAATTATTCCCATATTGTGCGATTATCACAGAATCTGGAATTTCAATGTCAAATTGTAAACTACTTCCCCAAATTTGTAGAGAGTAATAAAGTATTTTTTTTAGCATACCCTCCCAACATTTCACAAGTGAAATCTGGGATGGATGTAACCAAGCAACATCAGAGAGTGGTCATGATGGTGAAAGTTATTAATAAGGAAGAACATACATGCTAAGAGAGGGTGCAACAGTTTGTTTGTTTTTCTTGTGCTTACCAGGAAGGGAAAGGTCCTACCAGTTGTAGGATATGATGTACTGTATATACTCATATATAAGTCTAGAAATTTTAGTCAAAAATTGATCCAAAAAACCTGAGTAGACTTATCCACGGGTCAATACACTGTCAGTACTGTACTTTAACTCTTATTTTAAAAAAGGACCCACCACCTGGTGAAAGACAAAATTGCAATCTGTCCTGGAATCTCTACACCCCTCCCCCTCATCCATCCAGCATTTATTTTGATCACAGTTATGTCTGCTAAAATTTTGTAAGTTCTTTGGCATTGTTTTCCTTTGCATCATTCTTTACATCCTTTGAACATGCCCTTAGATTTTAACCTCGATTTATCCATGAGTCATTTCAAAATCCATAATTTTGGCCCTAAAATGTGCCCTTGACTTATACATGAGGTCAACTTATAGTCGAGTATATATTGTAGCTGCTTATTCTTTATCATTATTTCACCTAGTTCTTTTTATTCAGCTGGATGAGCAAAGAGAAGACAAAAGAAAAATCAAGACAAGTTGTCACTCAACCAGCATTTAATATTTTGCTGCTGTGCTGTCAGCAAATAACAGCTTTCTCAAGACTGAGGACTCATTTCTGAAAGTGCATTTAGCATATATCATGTAAAAGGATTTGTTCTTTTAAAGGATATGTTTGCATTGCATATAGAGTATGTATGCAGTGCATATAGACCACACTAGTACTAATACACTAGTACTAATTCCAGCTGAAACAGAAAGAAATCCCCTCATCACCTGGAGTATGTTACCTGGGCAGTGTGCAGAAAATTTAGAGCAGAATTTCAGCCCATCTGTTGATGTAAAGATTCCAGCTCGCATTGCAAAATAACAACCTTGGGCCTCATGTACTGTTAGAAAGTACAGATTAGTCATGGAAAATTGGAATCACCAAAAGAACAGTAGCTGTAAAGTGCTAATAGTTAGGTAAACACAAACCAGCCCCCTGAAACAATGCTTCTTTCTGCCAGGGGTTTTCACTAGCACTGTTTACACCTGAGAAAAAATGATCTTATCTTAAAACAAACTTAATTGTGAGTAAGGAAATTTTGATTTATAAAGCAGATGAAATGTTCAGATTCTTCCTCAAGGTTTGGAACAAAATGACTCAGCTGAGCAGCAAGATAGACATTAATATGTATTTCTACATTTCTAATCACTGTAGTTACATCTGCCTTGCTTCTTATTTTCAGGAGTTCTAGCTTCTATGGACAAACAGCTTCAGGGTATTTATTGCCTTCATGTTCTGGCTTTGGACTGGCCACTTTTAGAAATAGCTTGTTGGTCTAGTTGGGTCTTTTCTTTGAACTAACAGTTTTGGCTCTTAACAGTGTAAAAAGTCTCTCTGAATACAATTTCCAAATGAATACAGTGGGCACTTGTTATCCACTGGGGTTTGGTTCCAGGACCCTCCATGGAGAACAAAATCCATGTATGCTCAAGTCCCATTGCCATCCACATGCCCGGGGGGGGGGGGCAGAGGCGGTGGTAGCAGCAGAGGAGGAGGAGGGGAGGGAGGAAGAGTATGAGTAAGAGCAGAGAAGAGGAGGAAGACGAAGGAAAAGGAGGGTGAATGGCAGCAGGGTGACAGTGGGGGAAAGAGTAGTAGTAGGAAAGAGGAGGAGGAGAAACAGCCATGGCAGTGGTGATGGGAGAAGTGGAGGAGGAAGGAGGAGGTGGGAAAGAGAAGGAGGAGAAGAAAGATCTGTGTTAGTTGCAACAGGGGAAGAGGAGGAGGTGAGGAAGAGGAGGAAGAAGAAGAGGTACCCCTATTGCCCGCCATGGTGAGAGCAGAAAGGCTGGCCATTGTGCTCAATGGTGGTGTGGCCACATGGCCACACCACCATTTAGTACCAGGGGACTTGATCATCTACGAATTTTGGTATCTCCAGGAGGAGGTCTGGAACGGATTCCCCACATATATCCAGGACCCACTGTATATGATAATATGGATAATAGATGATATTTGGCTTTTAAGAAATTATGTTTTCAGAGTTGGTTTATGTGTTGTTCCAATACCGCATTTATAACAAATGTATGTAGAGAGATCTTGTAGCATCTTTGAAACTAACTGACGGGCTATACAGACCAGGAAGAAACACCAGCATCAGGGTGGGGTGGGGTCATGATGACAGCACGCCACCTGCCCCAAGCCCACTGCGATGCCGGCATCACTCTGCCCTGGCAAGTGGCATCATGAAGTTTTTGCAGTGCAGTGTTTAAGACATGCTGCTCTGAAGAAACAGGGAAAAGCTGTGGCTGCGTTGGCCAGGGCAGCTTTTTCCCAGTTCCAAAAAGAGTGGCTTTTTGGTTGCTGCAGCCCTGATCTAGTGCTCAAAGGGGCAGTGGCAAGCCACTCCTTTGAGGCCATCTGTTTAGCCCCTGAAAGAAAGAAGTTGTCAGCATGAGCTTTCATAGACTTCAATCTACTTCCTCAGATGCTTTTTACCAAACTTCATTCTTGCAGAGTTTCAAAGGTGCTACAAGATCTCTTTACATATTGATTCTACAGACTAACACAGCTATATCTTTGAATTGTATAATAAATGTACTTTTATTCATTTTACAATAGCCCCTGAAGAAGGGCAATTTGTGACAAGGATGAAATGCACTGGGCATTTTAGATAATAAAGTTTGTGGACCATCAACAGCATGTGGGACTTCATTTCCTTTATCTCTTTCATTGTGACCTCACTGCCAACATCCCATTTCCACCATGTATACTGTACAGACACTCAAACCTTTAAATCATGGGAGCAGAATATGTGGCACTTGTTGAATTGCAACTCCCAGCATATCTGGTCATTAGTGGTGCTGGCTTGGGAACTGGGAGTTGCATCCAACAACATATGGAGGGAAGTGTTTTGTCCCCCTCTGCTCTAGAATATGCCTCATATACATTGGGAAGTGGACTGCAGACCATGCAAGCCCACACTAAAATTAATCAGTTTGGTCCAAAATGCACAAGAAACAATCTATTTGGAGACTGCTTCAACTGCCCTGGCGCAGTGCTAGGGAATCCTGGGAACTGTAGTTTATTGTGGCACCAGAGCAATCTCTCTGATAGAGAAGGCTAAATGTCTCACAAAACTATAGTTCCCAGAATTTCCTAGCATTGAGCCAGGGCAGTTAAAGCAGTTTCAAACTGGATTATTTCAGCAGTGTGTTTTGGATCTTAGTTTTAAAAGTGCCACAGAATTCTTTCTTGTTTTAGCTTGCTAAAGACAAGTATAACTACATCTTTTGAAATTAGCAAAAGAATGGCATTCTTGGGTGAAAACTACTGGATGAAATGAAAATGTTGGGCCCTTCCAACATTCCCATTGAAGTTTAAAACCTTTTTGAATGGCAGAAGTAGTGCTCAAATGGATCTGACTGATAGTTCTGGGGCCCATTCACACTTTGTGATTATAGTGCTGTTAAGCTGTCATGTGAAAATCTGGGATTTTTAGTGGAGGGAAAGGCATTTAGAAATTTCAGGCAGACTACTGTAGAGGCTAAACAGACTACAACCCCCCAGGACTGCACAGGATGGAGCCATGGTAATTAAAGTGGAATGAGGATGCTGCAATTCTATAGTGGGCCCCAGGCTGAGGACTATGCCTGCCTCAGTTCTCCTAAATAAAACCTTAGCAATATCCTCATATTCTCAACACCTTGGCTTTACATTTCTGGCCATCTGTTATGGCCACACTTAGAATCTCTTTAGATTAATCCGCTTTAAGGCTTATGATTACTCAAGTGTTCAATGTATGATTGGGATCAGGGGAAAAAAATCAAACCTAGTGGATAGCATAACGCTTTAAAACATTTAACAATAATTTGCCCCTTTATTTCGTAGGTTTTGGTCAGAGCATGGTTTTGCCATCCACTTCAGTTTTGTGTACCCTTTCCATGGTATAATAGTTTGAGTGTTGGACTATGACTCTGAAGGCCAAGGTTAGATTTCAAGACCATTAACCTCACTGGGTGACCTTGGGCAAGTCACATGCTCTCAGCTGCAGTGGAAGGCAATGGGAAAACCTCCTCTGAACAAATCTTGCCAAGAAAACCCAGTTATAGGTTCACCTTAGGGTCACCATAAGTTGGAAATGACTTGAAGGCATGCAATACACACACACTCTTTTAATAAAGAGAAGAGGAGATTGTCATTTATTAATGTGATTAAAGTTGTTGCAATGTTAGTTTATAACCACATGTTGCTATTCTTTTATTTGTTAATGAGATTTCATGATTCCTGGAATGGACAGGCAGGAATTTGCAGTCTGCTTGTCTCTGCTGGTCTTGGGGAATGGCACTGCATTCTGAAAGCAATGAGTCACCCTGGTGCCTTCCTGGTGCCTTGTCTCTCGCAGTCTGCTTGCCGAAGGTGAAAGAATTAAAGCAGTTCAGGCCAAACAAACAGCTGGAGTAATTTGTAGCATTTTTTTTTTTTTTGGTCAGCTATTCAAGATTGTGTGAGACGATAAGGCTGTTTCAAAGACAGAGAATATAAGGTTAGCTTTGCAAGTATTTAATATGCTCAAAGGCCTGTGGGTTTTGTTGTGTTGTGTAATCCTCCCTATAAATTCAAATTGTACTTTGAAGGAATCAATTTCCAGAAAACTCTTAAAGTAACACAACCCCAATAATTCTTACCCACCTCTCCTCATGGCTCGAGGCAGTTTACAACATAGTTAAAACACAATCATTACATAAAATACACACATTAAGCTTCATAAAATACACATATGAAGAGATCTATGCAATATTTATATTACAATACATAGAAAAATAATTAAATATAAAATTCATATTTAAAATTCATGATTAAAAACTTCAAATGTGTCTCATATTCCAACAGCTGGTTTAGCTGTCGGATCTCTTCTGTCCGGTCATTTCACAGTCTTGGGGCAGCCGATGAGAAGTTTCTTTGGGTAACGGCTGCCCATCAGGTTCTTTCAGGCTGCAGCAACTGCCCCCCAGAGGACCGCAGTGTTCAGGGTGGATTGTATGGGAGAAGGTGATCCTCTAGATAACCTGGCTTTACCACATTGATTAACCTCACCTACACTACAGCTGGCCCTCTGGATCCATGGATTCTATATCTACAGATTCAACCACCCACAGTTTGGAAATATTTTTTATTAAAAAAAAATCTCCAAAAAGTAAAGCTTGATGTTTGCCATTTTATTTATATAAGAGACACAATTTTACCATTGTATGTAATGAGACTTGAGCATTCAGGGGGCCCTGGAATCAAAATGCAGCAGATACCAAGGGCCTATTCTATTTTTATACATTAGGGTTGTCAATATAGTTTAATGTCATTGGGAATCAATGTGTTCAGATGCAATAAATCTGTTATTAAGCATCCTCATCCTTGTCCTGTATCTTTTTTGCAAATTAAAAAACACACACAGTGCAACAACCTTCTATAGGCAGTTTTAATTGCTATTTCTTTTGTATGAGATGTTCACAGCAGTGCTTACATTACTTAACCATCCTCCATAATGACAACAATGAAAATTAATAAAGCCACATAAATTTTTCCAAGACAAGCTGTGTTATAAAGCTTTAAATTAATACAGCTCCTCTTTATGAAAATCACAATGTCAAAAAAGTGTTAGTCCTCTAAATTTACAACTGGCTCACATTTTTAGTTTTTGAAAGCTACCACTCTGGCAGTCATTCAATGAAATTTCTTTGCCTTGAATTTACTGATAGGGCAAGTACAAGCACAGGGATCAGAAGCAACACTCATGTGAGTTTATTAATTTTTCAGTTGTCAGTATATTTTCTTTTTTCCTGGAGAATGACTAGTATAGTTGGGATTCATTCTTTTACAGAAAGACCTAATAGAGCTTTTGGTGGGCCAGATTTTGACTGAAATAGAGTTGATGGAATGTGTCTTAGAAACAGAAGTAGAACATACTGTGATAACTTGGGCCATGTTTATATCTTATGGTGTGCTCCATTCTTTCCCAACTTAAGCCTTCCATATAGATTGGACTATACCTCCCATTAGTTCAGGTTGACATGGCCAATAACTAGTAATTATGTTAGTTGCAGTTCACACCATTTGGACCATACCAAGTTTGGCATGGTTACTGTACCCCCACTATGTTTATGTCATGTAAAGTGTTTTTTTTTTTTTTTTGTTCGTTTGTTTTTTGGGGTTTTTTGCAGATATTATCTTCTGTGTTGTCTAAGTGATTTTGTGATTGTCATTTTAAAAAAAACACTTTACAAGTCTTAATTTTAGATTGTGGGAAACACAACAGTATCTCATTTTGACTGTTATAAGGGCCAGTCCTTGACCTGCCAAAACCTGTTCTTCAGAAAAATAGTTTGTGTTAGACTATTCTTGTAATTCAGATGAGTGTGTTTTTTGTGTGACTAGAATTTGAATAATGTTCATTTTGGTGTGAACTGAAGACTTCTTTTTCTGGCAAACATGCTCAATGAGAGGCTAAAGGAAGCAGACATGGGTGGTTAAATGGGGCAGCTTCCTTGTGTCATGATTGGCAGTACTCCTCCGTTTGTTAGCTTAAGCTTCATTTCTTTTCTTTTCACAGACAGACACAAAAGCAATGGATATGCATGAATACCTAGGTTTGTTTTGCTTTGAGATGTAATTTAGCAACATGTTTAAGCAAATGACTCATTTGAGATCTTCAGGAGGTTAATTCTGTTGGTTAATAATGTATTTAAACTCATACAAATGGTTCAGTACATTATTGAGCTGCTTTTCTAGTAGAAAGAGAGCAAAAGGAATTGTGGCATGATATGGAAATATGTATACTAGGCATGTGGTCTTGGGCTTGGTTATGTCTAGGAGACTGAGGAGTTCTGTAATATACTGTGACTTATAAAATCAGGGGAAGTACTTTCTCTGGCTGAAGAATAATGTCTTGTTTGAGAAATGCATCTTTCAACTGAGGCCATTTTTTTTCAAGCCTCTGAAATAAACAAAATATAACCTCCCACCCTATCTGTAAGGCACAGTATGACAAGCTGAATGTCCACTTCTCATACCTGCCAACATTTCACAGATGAAAAATGGGACACATGTGGCTGAACTACTTCAGAATGTGGTCAAGATGACAAATGTTATTAATAAAGGAGAACACACAAGCTGAGTAGGCTGTAGCAGTTTGCATTTGATTGAGTCTACTGGGAAAGGCCTCCTCCTCTCCCTCCTTTTAAGTTAACAGAGTGCAAACTAGTTGGAGCAATAGAGGTTAGCTGAGTAGAATGAGGAAAAGTAGAAGGAGAACAAAATTGGAACATTTAAAAAACAGCTGAATGGGATGACAGAAATTTAATTGGGACTGGGCTAATAAGTTGAAGGCAAAGGGGAGAGCGGGAGAGAGAAACTGA